>OX451741.1:759549737-762182096 GCA_948472305.1 Vicia faba | reverse complement strand
AAAAGAATGAAAATAACGTAAGAATAAGAATATATTTAAATACTTAAAATAACACATTTTCCTCTTAAATAGTGGAAATGCTTAAAATAGAATGCGCAGAGTGAGGTGTGGATCATATTTAATCATTTGTTTGATCTGAATGACTGGAAGTGTGTTAGAATAATAATGTAAGTGTGAGTGAGTGGGTAAATAGTCTCACATTGAATAGGAATTTGGTGACTTGAGAATATATAAGTGGAAGAACTCATTCACCTAAAATCTTAAGATTTTAGGTGGATAAGTGGTGTGTCCTCTCACAGAGGTGTATAATCCTCAACTTTACATCAATGCTCCTAGTAAACTCCACCAATAAATAGTACCAGAGCCTTTGGTTCGAGAAAGAGACCGACTTACTTGTATTGAAATACCCAAGAAATAGTGTCTCATTGCAAGGTGTCAACGGTGATACAAGTAAGAAAATATTGCGGACTCACACTTAGGGGTTAGAATAATAATACAAGTGTGAGTAAATGGAAGAATAGTCTCACATTAAATAGGAATGTGGTGACTTGAGAATATATAAGTGGAAGAACTCACTCATCTATCACCTTAAGGTTTTAGGTGAACAAATGATATGTCTCCTACAAAAATGTGTTGCTCAAATGAAAATTCCTCGCTTGATCCTCTCCCGACTGTTACGCCAACATAGTGTTATAGAAGACGAAATTACTTAATTCGAAGAGAATAAAGTTCTATCTACTCTTTATTTTTTTTTATCATGGGACCTTTGGGGCACCTCGGAAGAGAGAATAAAATGATTTTTACCAATTAAATAAAATGATTTTCTAACGATAAAATTAATTATAAGATTATAAATATTTCATAATATATTAAAATTCAATTAAATAGTTAATCATTGTTTTTTTATTAGAGTAGTCATTTTTAGAGGTGTTTGCAGTTCGATTTGAATCGGTTTTAAGATAAAAATTTGTCTGACCCAAAGATAAAAATTTAATCTGATCAAACTTTATGTAGTTTAATTTGGATCGATTTTTAAATATCTAAATTACACATTATATTTTTACTAATATTATAAAACTATAAATAATCATAGATTTGATATAATATATAACATATAATATATTAAATATTAATATTATAAAATGTGAATGATCAATTATAGTTGAAATCATAAAAATAAATAGATTATACAAAATTAATAAATAGTATTAAAAAATTATTATCATCTAATAATAAATTCACGTAATATATTATACTAATAATATATATATATATATATATATATATATATATATATATATATATATATATATATATATATATATATATATATATATATATATATATATATATATATATATATATATATATATATATATAGTTCGGTTTGGTTTGGATCAGTTTTTGAAAATTAATCTGAAATTTAATCTGAACCTAATGGTTTTCACAAAATAATATCCAAATACATTCAATAAATTTTGATTTTTTTAAGATTTTAAATTTTTTAAATCGATTTTCAATTTTTTATTTAAATTTATTTAAATTTGAACACCCCTAATCATTTCTAATCATTTCTATACGATCTAGAAAAAATATCAATAATATACTATTCATAATATTTATTCATATTTTTTTAGGGAACACATCATAATATTTATTCATATTTTTTTAGGGTTTTGTGTTCGACCTACGTATGTTTCACAAATCCTAAAAAAAAAAACTCAAAAAGCACCAATTACACTTTTGTTTAGTGGCCTCACGCTAAAAAAAGTGTTTGGAATATAACATCACACCCATTTCTAAAAATTAACTTATCATGGATTATTTAGTTGTTAGAAATAGTGTGTCTAATTTCTAATGTCTAATTAATTTCAATTACATTAAAAAAAAAACAAAGATATCGGGAGATTAATGAATAAATTTTTTATAGAAATTAAAGATGAAATTACAAAAAAAATATATATAAAATAAAATGTCTTGGTTTCAAAATAAGAGATTAGTGATATAAAGGATGGGTCATTTTAATGCGATGATACGAATCTCTGAATCAGTGAAGTAGAATGGATCATCAAAGTTAACACTCTAACATCTAAGTCAGTGAGGTCAAAGAGATATAACTTATAAAAGTGAAAATAAAATCATACATGTTATGACATGTGGCACGACTTATGTATGGTAGACAGTTAAAATCGTCCTCGTTGGATTCGGCATGCATCGTAGAGAGTTGGCCGATAAGATCTTGAAAAGGGTAGTGGATCTATAGCCCGGATCAGGTGTGAGGCCTTTTTTCGTGAGGTAATGCTTATAAGTTGGCTTTGCGTGACAATGTTTTAGGTTGGACACTTGTAATTCAGCGTGTCTTGTTGGGTCTTTGATCGATCTGGAATAGTTTCCCAAGTCGTTATTGTCAAAGTGAAGTGAGAATTGCATTAGAAGATTCGAGGTATGCCTTTTGGAAGCTTTTTTTCATTGTCAAGGACTATCTAGGTAGGTCTTTGGATTGGGGAAGGGGAACTGAAGAGTCTGTTGAATGGGAGTAGTTGTTCTTCAGAACATGCGCATTAAATGATTATCTTGTCATCAAATGTTTCATATTATGGGCTTTACACATGGCTCTAGGTCTAGAGGAAAAGATGACCTTTTTAGGGCACTTGAGTTGTTGGAATCGAGGTTGAATCAATATCTTCTATGATGATAGATCATTTTCCTAGGTCTTCGATCACCCGTCGTGTGTTCATTTGTAGTTAGTACAAGAAGGCTAGAGGGTAAATCAGATCTTTCTTTTACCCTCCTTGTTTGTGAGACTTAAAAGACTTTTGGGTTGTCTTTTGTAGCGTCTAACTCCATATTCAATTACTTCTATTCTTCTCGATCTTATTCGTTTGTTCTAACATCTTTTGCAATGCTCATGAGACTTGATTTTTACGCGTATCAAGAGTTGCTTCTCTTAAAAGTAATGACTTTGCCCTCTTTTTGCTATGTCTGTTTATGGTTCGATATGGTTCCTGTAGAGATTGTTATTGAGAATTTGAAATGTGATCGTTCGATATAGTCAAAGACCAGACAACATGGATAGAGCAGAAGATGTTAGATACTATTTTCATTTGTGTTTGTAAGAGAGGGTCTGGTATATGCCTTTACTGAGGTGGTTTCCTCCTCAGATTGAGAGGTGCTCTCACCAGTGTGAGTGCACTATCCTTTTAGATGTTTTGAATTATGTCAGGAGTTAGCATTTATGAATATTGGACATATCTTCCTATATCTAGACGTGCCTTTTATCTTTAGGAAACTTAAAATCATGTAAGAGATGTTTTACATATTGAAAATCAAGTGTTTTTGTGAAAAATATATGCATAGGTCGACATACACGCTCTTTAAGTCAACCTATACTGAACCAATTTTTGAAAATCTACATTTTTTTCAGTACAGGTCGACACATACGAGCCACAAGTCGACGCATGTTATATGTTTTCAAAACCAGGAGTTTCTGTTTCATATGTGTTGACACATACATGTTCCAGGTCGACACATAGAAGTAAAAATACTTCTATAGGTCGATACATATGAGTCACAGGTCGACATATGTTGTATGTTTTCAAAACCAGAAGTTTATATTTCGCATGTGTCGACACATACGACTTTCAGGTTGACATATAGCAGTAAAATTTCTACTATGTGTCAACACATAACTAGCTCAGGTTGACACATACTGCTATTTTTCAATAACGTGTAAAAATCTCTAATTTGTTTTTTTTTTTGTTATGTTTCTCACTTAACACACACTATAGAAATAGCATTCATACATCTTTTCAACACATTAAAACCTGAAATATACAAAGCATTGTTCATCATCTTTAACCTCTTTCTATGCATACGCACATTACACATAATCATTTTTGTTGGGTGCCATATATATTTAGGTTGATAAGCTCCAATTTAGGATTGGTGTAATCAAATTAGGTTGATAATTCTTTGGGGGTTTCAAGATAAATCTAATTAGGATTTTCTTCCAAAATCAAGGATTGATTTGGGAGTTTTTCACAAAATTATGCAATTTGGATTCAGTCGAGTGAATACTTTGAAGAATGAGGATTCTGTCAAAGAAGTAACGATAACCGTAGGATCACTTTGGTAATCTTGGATCAGAATACGTTCGTGATTTGGATTCATCCGAGTGAAAGCTTTGAAGAATGGGGGTTCTGTCGAAGGAGTAGCGGTAATCGAAGGATCAGATTATAAGTATTGGGTTACTTGATCGAGCTCGAGATCAAGGGATAGAAGAAGATAGAATCAACATCAAACTTAGGGTTTGGAGGGTTGGATTTCTACTTTTTCTCTTGTAAACTACATTTGCAAAGCTTAATTTTCATTATCTCAATTTCATTGGAATTTGGGGAAAACGTACTCATAGCGAGGCCAATTGGGAAACTGTCTAAACAAATTCTTCTCTCTCCCTCTCTCTCATTTATATTTACTTGCAAATTGTGAAATAATTGATTCTGCAATCAATATATTGAGATAATCTCTTCATCTAATATTTCAAACAGTTTTGTTAAGTTTATTGCAATCTATAGGATTGTAATTGGTTTCTCATGTCAACAAAATCAAAGAAAAATCTTGTTTGAATTGATTGCACACCAAGTGTTTGACAAATTGCTCAAGTCTATTTTTGTTTGATATTTCATTAAAAATAGATTACTATTGTGTGATATTATTCAAACATGGTTGTTGAAAATATATTGATTGTTTTTCTCATCTTACGTATTTGTTCTATCGGTTTAATGCACATCATATCTTTTTGATAATGGTTCGGGATAGACGATTGTCGATCTGGGATTGTTTCCGTGCGCCATAGTTAAACATTTTTAAAGCAGAATTTTAAATAAGAAAATTTCATTTGCGATCTATTCACCCCCCTCTAGATTGTAGCCTATCATCTAACAAGTGGTATCATGAGCACTGATTTATCTTGTGCTTCAAATTTGCTTATTAGATAATAGATTCTGAACCTAAAGGGGTGTATAATAAAGCGCCCGTTTTCAATAGTGAAAACTGTTATTGGAAAGATTATATGTGTATCCATCTTAATTTTGTTGATAGGAAGGTATGGAGCACCGTCCAAAATGGTCCATTTGGAATTACCTCGACCAATGTGGAAGGTGTTGTTGTACCTAAACCAGAAACACAATGGGACGCGGATGATGAGAAATTATGGTAGTATGATTGGAAAGCAAAGAATATTATTATATCCTCTTTAGGAGTTGATTAATATTACGGTGTTTCCCATTTCACAACCGCCAAAGCTATGTGGGACTCATTGTAAGTTTCTCATGAGGGAACTAATTAGGTCAAACAAGCTAGAATCAATCATTTAAATCAATATTTTGAACTCTTTCATATAAAGCATGGTGAAACAATTGTTGATATGCAAAAGAGGTTCACTCATCTTGTAAATCGTTTGAATGCACTTGGTAAGCTTGTTTCCAATGAAATCGCTACTAACAAAGTGTTGAGATGTCTTAATAGGAAATAGCAACCAAAGGTTACTACAATCAAGGAAGTTAATGATCTATTGACATTGGATATTACTACTTTGTTTGGAAAGCTTGAATAACATGAGGAAGACCTCATGTGCTTAGAGAAGCATGAGAATAAGATTAAGAAAGGCAAGAACAAGGAAAAAGAGATAGACAAGAAGTCAATTTCTCTTATGAATTCTATCTCTAAGTCCTCAACTAAAGAGCAAGATGATAGTGGATCTAGTGATGATGATTATTCGAATGACGAATAAATAGGGTTGTTTGGTAAGAGGTACAATAAGTAAATTAAAAGGAATGGAGTCAAGCATTCTGAAAAATGTATCTTAAATACACCGTACCTTACGGTATTCTACATTTAACTTATTCATTTTATCTCTCATTAGTCTATTCTTATGTGTGTGACTCTGTAGGTTCTCGTGACGTTCACAATAATACTAAATCACACATTTAATATAGTAACCTGTAACTGGTATCTAGCTACTCATAACTACTACCTAAGTTATTAAAATGTCATGTGATTTGACAAATCATTTATGTTATAATGTTTATATATACAATTACCCTTTTGGTCCACCTAAAAATACCAATTTGATCCACCATCTCACGCTACTCCTTTGAAAGAAACCACCATTCTTCAAAGCTCTTCACTCGGCCGAATCCAAATTTTAAATTGTTGTCACCCAAGATTTCCAAACGATTCTCCGTCTCGCGCTACTCCTTTTCAAGAACATTCTGTTCTTCAAATCCTTTCACTCAGTCAAATCTAATATTTGCGAAACCTTGTAAAAATCGCAAATCCACACTTTGATCTTGAGGTAAAAAATCTCACCATTTTTCTGATGAAACCCCCTACAATTCTCAACCTAACCTTAGGTTATAACCAACCTAAATATAAAGTTATCAACCAAGTCTAGATTGCACCCAATGAATGAATGATTATATGTACTTTGTTTGTGTGTATGCATAGATGCAAAGTTGAAGATGATGAGCAATCAAATTAGGGTTGTTGCAGACTTGTACGGTTCGAATCCGGATTTAGGAGAACATCTATTAGGTTTTGATTCTAGAAATAGATTACGGTTTAGTATTCACGTGAGTATCGGCTCTTAATTCCTCCGTGTTGTTTGAGTTGTCGACGAAATCGTCTCCGAGAGAAATACGATTGAAATCTCACTCTGCATTCGAGATAACCTCTGTGCAAATGACACGTGATGATATTGACGACCAGCTTAGGTTTATTGCAATTGAGTAGTAAGTTTAAGTATTTGATAGGGTATATGGAAATTCAATCTCGAGAGTTCTCTCCTTTCCAAAGAATGAATTATTTTTCTATTAATAGTTTTAATTCCCGCATTTACCTTTAACACATTTTAATCCAAACTCATAAACACGAGACTTGTCGAACGGAAATTCAGTAGCCACTAATACACGTGGAGACGATATGATAAAACTAAATAAATACTTATTTTCTGTTGCCGCTTCAACAAAATGGCACATACTTTTTGTTAATATCGTTTGATTAAATCCCGCTTTATTTGTAAATATGTTTAGCTTGTGGATAATTGTATTTTTTATATAATTAGTGTACCATTTAATAGTTTTAATGTCTTTTTGTAGGTATTGTCACGCTTTTAGAGTATCGAGAAATAAGGTGTCGAAGGCACAGCTTCAGAATGCAGTTTTTGGAAGATTTGTTCATGCTAGCCTGTGTAGTGTGTTATGTAGAGCTCTACGAGGCTTTTGCGCATTTTTGCACTATATTGATAGAGAGTTGGTTTTCTGAGCCCGCTTATCAGGTTTTAGGCGGTTTAACGTGTATTTTATAGTGTAGACTGCTTAGCACGGTGAGGCCGCTTAGCACGATATGCTGAATTTTATTTTATAACATTAGATTATTTCATTTGTTAGGTTATGGTTTTGGGGTTTTTGTTCCCAACTCCATCAACCTTCATTCTTTAATAGTTTAGAGCTTAAAAACTATAATGGAGCTTACATCTGGATCATCCTGAGTTGAATTTCTCATTGATCCGAGTCGACAAACCAAAAAATGTTTGGTTCCTCTTCTTCTCTTCTCTTTGTAATCTCTATTTGTTGGAGTTTGTATGTAAAGTTATCTTGATTACAAGTATATTAGTTGCTTATGGTGTTGTATGAAACCTCCTTTATAAATTAATTTTGATGATTGCTTGCTTTATTTGGGTTTAGGTTGATGCAGACATGTACATTTCAAATCCGTATTTAGGAGAACATTTATTCGGTTTTGATTCTAGAAATAGATTAAGGTTTAGTATTCACGTGAGCATCGGCTCTTAATTCCTCCGTGTTGTTTGAGTTGCGCGTGAAATTGTCTCCGAGAGCAATACGGTTGAAATCTCACTCTATGTTAGAGATAACCTCTGTGTGAATGATACGTGGTGATATTGATGAGTAGTTAGGTTGATTGCAATTGATTAGTAAGTTTAAGTATTTGATCGGGTAGATGGAAATTCAATCCCGAGAGTTCTCTCCTTTCCAAAGAATGAATTATTTTTTGTTAATAATTTTAATCTCTGCATTTACCTTCAACCCATTTTAATCCAAACTCATAAATGCAAGACTTGTTGAACGACAATTCAGTAGCCACTAATCTATGTGGAGACGATATGATAAAACTAAAAAAATACTTACCTTTTGCTTCCGCTTCAAAAAAATGGCACATACTTTTTGTTAATATTGTTTGATTAAACCTCGCTTTGTTTGTAAATACGTTTAGTTTGTGCATAATTGTATTTTTATATAATTAGTGTATCATTTAATATTTTGAATATCTTTTTTTAGGTATTGTCTCATTTTTGGAGCATCGAGGAATAAGGTATCGAAGGCATATCTTCAGAATACAGTTTTTGGAAGATTTGTTCAGGTTAGGCCGCTTAGCGAGTTCTGTAGCACGCTACGAGGCTTTTGTGCAATTTCGCACTATTTTGGCATGAGTTGGTTTTTTTAGCCTGCTAAGTGGGATTTAGGCAGTTTAACATGTATTTTATAGTGCAGCCCACTTAGGGCATTGAGGCCGCTTAGCGCAGTTTGTTGAATTTTTTTAATAACATTATATTATTTCATTTGTTAGGTTATGGTTTTGGGGTATTTGTTCCAACCTCCATCAATCTTCATTCTTTAATAGTTTAGAGCTTAGAAAATAACAATGGAGTTTGCATCTGGATGATCCGGAGTCGAATTTCTCTTTGATCGGAGCTGACAAACTGAAAGATGTTTGGTTCCTCTTCTTCTCTTCTCTTTGTAATTTCTATTTGTTGGAGTTTGTATGTAACTTTATCTTGATTATATGTATATTTATTGTTCATGGTGTTGTATGAAACCTCCTTTACAAATTAATGTTGATGATTTCTTGCTTTATTTGGATTTAGGTTGTTGCAGACATGTATGATTCAAATTCAGATTTAGGAGAACATTTATTCGGTTTTGATTCTAGAAATAGATTAAGGCTTAGTATTCACGTGAGTATCGGTTCTTAATTCCTCCGTGTTGTTTGAGTTGCACGTGAAATCGTCTCCGAGAGTAATACGGTTGAAATCTCACTCGACATTAGAGATAACCTCTGTGAAAATGATACTTGATGATATTGACGAGTAGCTTAGGTTGATTGCAACTGAGTAGTAAGTTTAAGTATTCGATAGGATAGATGGGAATTCAATCCCGAGAGTTCTCTCCTTTCCAAAGAATGAATTATTTTTCTATTAATAGTTTTAATTCCCGCATTTAACTTCAACTCATTTTAATCCAAACTCATAAACACGAGACTTGTCGAACGGAAATTCAGTAGCCACTAATCCCTATGGAGACGATATGATAAAACTAAATAAATACTTACTTTTTGTTGTTGCTTCAATAAAATGGCGCATACTTTTTATTAATATCAATTGATTAAACCTCACTTTGTTTGTAAATACATTTAGTTTGTGCATAATTATTTTTATATAATTAGTGTATCGTTTAATAGTTTTAATGTCTTTTTGTAGGTATTGTCGTATTTTGGAGCATTGAGGAATAAGGTGTCGAAGGCACAACTTCAGAATGCATTTTTTGGAAGATTTATTCTGGATAGCCTGCTTAGCGAGTTCTATAGCACGCTACGGGGCTTTTGCGCAGGTTCAGACTGTTTTGGCAGAGAGTTGGTTTTCTGAGCCCGCTAAGCGCAGTGAGCCCGCTAAGCAGGATTTAGGCGGTTTAACGTGTATTTTATAGTGTAGCCCGCTTAGCGTGTTGAGGCGGCTTAGCGCGGTCTATTGAATTTTGTTTTATAACATTAGATTATTTCATTTGTTAGGTTATGGTTTTGGGGTATTTGTTCCCAACTCCACCAACCTTCATTCTATAATAGTTTAGAGTTTAGAAAATAACAATGGAGCTTGCATCTGGATGATCCGGAGTCAGATTTCTCATTGATCGGAGCTGACAAACTAAAAGATATTTGGTTCCTCTTCTTCTCTTCTCTTTGTAATTTCTATTTGTTAGAGTTTGTATGTAACTTTCCCTTAATTATATGTATATTTATTGTTCATGGTGTTGTATGAAACCTCCTTTAAAAATTAATGTTGATGATTGTTTATTTTATTTAGATTTGGGTTGCTGCAGACATGTACGATTCGAATTCTGATTTAAGAGAACATCTATTGGGTTTTGATTCTAGAAATAGACTAATGCTTAGTATTCACGTGAGTATCAGTTCTTAATTCTTCCGTGTTGTTTGAGTTGCACGTGAAATCGTCTCCGAGAGCAATACAGTTGAAATCTCACTCGGCGCTAGAGATAACCTCTATGAAAATGATACATGATGATATCGATGAGTAGCTTAGATTGACTGCAACTGGATAGTAAGTTTAAGTATTCTATAGGGTAGATGAAATTCAATTCCGAGAGTTCTCTCTTTTCCAAAGAATGAATTCTTTTTATGTTAATAGTTTTAATTCTCACATTTACCTTTAACCCATTTTAATTCAAACTCATAAACGCGAGACTTGTTGAATGACAATTCAGTAGTGATCTTACCTGATCAGACTTGGACCATCACGACTGGTTCCGAGCAAAAGTTGAACGAGATGGGGGGGGTACCTACAAGGCACTCCGATGCTAAAGTGAGTGGTAGTACGAGCAGGAAAAAGTGTGTGTATGGGTAAGAGAATGAATACTTGACCCTCTAGGAATAGAGGGTATTTAAAGCCCCCAGCGCGGGGCCAAGGTCCCTTCATTGGGCCGACCAGGACTGGCCCAATAAAGGAACTGTCAGGTTCTACGTGTGTAGTGGGGACCCGCGCGTGGTCACCTTCCTGGTGATGCTCAGCGAGAAGTACAGAGGGACGAGGACGCGGTCTTTATGGAGTTCAGGTGATGGAGTAACGGTCATAGTCTGCCCTACGAGGAGGGTGCTCGAGCTGGGCTCGAGCTGGATTTCATGTGGTCGAGGACGTCATGTTCGCGGGCAGCGGCGGACACGGCTGTAGCTTCTGGTCGACGCGTTGGCGGGAATCTTCGGGCGCGCGCTCCTTGTATAGTTGCTTGGGTTGGGCCTTCGTTCTTGCTCTTGGGCCAGGACGGGGCCCAGTCTAGAACAGGAGCCCCCCAAGTCGTGGCTCCTAGAGCAGGAGTCATGACTTGATCTCAGCTCATCTTCTTCACGGGGCCTTATGCTCGGCCAGGATATTTGCTCCCCCGTAGTTGCTCGAGGAGCCTCTCCTGTGTTGCGTTCGTGAGATAATTCCTTTCGAGGCGTGCTCGGGGGACTCTTTGCGGGCTGTGCTCGTTGAGTACACAAGGGAACCCTTGGGAACCATGACGCCGCCCTATTAAAGATAGAGCCATCATTGCCTAGGGGAGTAGGCGTCGAGGAGGGGAAATTCATGGTTCCCCGGGGTGACGTTTCGTATTTCACGTCATCACTATAAATAGGATCCTTGGGTCCCATAATATGTTTTTCCTCTTCGCGCTTCTCCTCCTTCCTCTGCCTTTGCCGCTACTGTTTTTCCAAACTTTCATAGGACCACCGTGCTTTCCGCCGTCGATTTTCTTCCTAATTTCCAAGTAAGCGTTTTACCCCTCGTGT
This sequence comes from Vicia faba, assembly GCA_948472305.1. NCBI lineage: Eukaryota > Viridiplantae > Streptophyta > Magnoliopsida > Fabales > Fabaceae > Vicia > Vicia faba. The sequence continues at coordinate 762,170,459 of OX451741.1, read as the reverse complement.
TTTTTCTCCGTGGTAGGTGATTTTTTCTGTCATTTGTATGTTAGAAACCCGCATCTGGGATTAGCCCCGGTACATTCGTATTACTGCCCGGCATATTCATGTTTATGCCCGGTGAATGCATGTTTGTGCCCGGTAAACGCATAATTTAGGCATGTAACTCGCAATGCTGCCCGGGATCTTCATGGTTCTGGGCGCCTAACTCATGATATTGCCCGGTAAACTCATAGTTCTAGGTTTAGGATTCATGATATTGCTCGTCATATCCATAGTTTAGGTCGATGTACTCGTGACTGGCCGGAATGTTGGCCCATTTAGGCCGTATGTAGGACGACTCGTCGTGGCACCTTGGCGTTGGGGAGGTGACACCAAACTCTTGTTCGAATTCTCAATGTTTTAATCGTGTGTGGAGTATGATTCGGCTTATCATGCCCTTCTCCCCGTCAGTTATGGCGAGCGTGTGGATTTTCTCCCAAATTGACCGGTTTCCTGTGCTTTGCAGGTAAAATGGCTGATGAACCGTGTTCCTCGGGGCGCAACGAGGTGGAAGACCAAAGCGCCGAGGAAAATGTGACTCTGATTGATACCATTGATGATCCTTTGCTAGAGTGGGTGGGCGCCGAGCCCAGAGGGATTGCTTCTGCTTATAGTCGGCGCAGTCGGAGCGCGTACACTATCGTCGAGCAGGGCAGTAGTCAGCCGGGCTTCCAGAAAAATTTTGTCGTCACCAGACCGTCTCTTAACGCACGGATCTGCTCGGGGTTCTCCGAGTATGGGTTTCCCATGTATGAGATCGCGTTTAAGGACCTCGGCCTAAATCTCCCCTTTAGTGATTTTCAGGTCGGGGTCTTCAGTCATTTAGAGCTGGCCCCCTCGCAGCTTCACCCCAACTCGATTGCCTTTCTTCGGGAATTCGAGCTGACGTGTCGCTTTTTAAGGATTGGGGCGACCATACCCCTCTTCTTCAAAGTCTTTCATTTACAGCGCCAGTCTCGGGGAGGTAGGCACAATTGGGTTTCCCTAAAACAGTCGAAGAGGCTGTTCAGGATGTATATGGATTCTGTCCGGGGTTTCAAGGACAAATGGTATATCGTGCGGCCGATCACCCAGACTGCCTAGATTCTGTGTATGAGGAAGATACTGCAGTGACCGACGATAACGGGGAGGATCTTATCGATGATGAGGATCGCCTGGTGTTGGGGCGTGTAGCTAAGTTTCCCTTGCATTGAAGCTCGCGCCACTATGAGCATGGCATCAGGCATTACCATACGCCCGCGGGAGGGATGAGCACCGAAGACGAGGAGGCCTACGGTATCCTCTGCAGATATGTCGACAGTTTCTTTCCTGCTCGGTGGGCCACGAGGGAGGGAAAGGACATTCTCGACGAGGATGGTTACCCGACCTTCGAGGCCCGTCCTATAAATACAAAGGCGCTTGTGGAGTGCCAGTCCTACGGGCAGGCTGCGAACCTTCTAGGTTGCTTTTTGTCTTATAGTCTTGTTTTAATTTCTTCGTTTGTTACTTGCTCGTAACTAACCCGGGTTTTCTTTTTTTGCAGGTTATATGGTCGGACGAAAGGAGAGGCTTCTAAAGTTGACTCGGGATAAGAAAGTCAACAAAAGGATGGTGCGAGCTCCTCAGGCGACGAGGATGGGCCCGCCAACTAGTTTCAGTGATGCTTCTGGCGGGTCCCCGGATTCCCAGGATGTCGAGCAGCATGTTGATCTGATACCGAGGAAGAGGAACCGGGTAGAGAGCCAGCCGGAAGTCGGCGATGAGTCTGGCGTGGTGAGGTCCTTTGGGTTGCCCCCTGTTTTAAAGAGGATGGCTTCTTCGAGGGGTTTCCCTTGTCTGTGAGCACCGATGAAGCTAATACCATTAGGCGGCTAAGTAAAGAAAGCCGGAGAAAGCATCTGGCCGCCAACATGGTCGGGATGGTCAAGATGGCCGAGATGGTCGTTGTCCTGGCTGAGGAGGAGGCAGACTCTGACCGCGTCAAAGAGATGGAGCAGGAGAAAGCTGCCCTTGTTGTGAGCTCTCGAAAGTTGAAGGTTGCCCTGGAGCACTCTGAGGAGATGTTCCGCGAGCAAGCCGAGTTGCTGGCTGCGGAGAAGGAGACCTCGGGGAAGGTTGCCGAGGAGAGGGACTGTTTCCGACTTGACCGGGAACGCTTAGAGGCTGACAACGAGCGTCTGGTCAAAGAAGTCGAGGATCTGAAGGCCGCCATACTCCCCACCGAAGATGATTCGGAGGATACAACCCCCCTGCGAAGTCGCTCGGACCTGGCCGCGCGTATCCAGCTCCTCGAGTCGGACTGTGTTGGCGCCTTGGCGGATGGTTTTGAGGCTGCGGTTAGCCAGCTTACTTTACTGAATCTTGGTCTGAATACCGAGGGGCGGGTTTTATGTCCCAGATCATCGACGGCCAGGTCGTGCTTACGCCCGAGTCTCCTGTCGTGGATGCTGGTAGCCCCGGGGAAGTCTAGCCTGTGGAATTCTGGTGGGGCCTGCGCGCCTGTTTATTGGTATTTGATTTTGGGGCCTGCGTGCTCGTGTAGATTTTTTGGGCCTGTGTTCCCGTTCTTGTAATTTCTGAACATCGCCGGCCTTCTTGGTCGGTTTATTTCTACTTGTTTTTTGCTCACGAGCTTTTGAATGAATGTTGGTTTCGACCTTAATTGTTTGCCTGTGTTTATGTTTTTATATTTTGTGATAAAATTTTCCTAAGTTATGTCCCCGAGTCTCGCATGTGCTCGGCTTTGACTTTGTGGCAAAATTCGCCTAAGTGTTTTCCTCGGGGCATACTTGTGCTTGGCTTGCCATTTTGTGGCGAAATTTGTCTAAGTGTTTTCCTCGAGTGGAGATTCTTTCAACCCATTTGGTGGTCCGACGTATTTTGAAATGCGTCGGTCGTGCGGAGTAAAGCCGCTTGCTCGGGCGTATGACCCAGATCGGGGTTACTTGCCCGTGGTGTGAACTGCCCATCGCGAGCTGGGTGTTATGCCATATGGGTACTTCGACGGTGGAGCTCGATTGAGGTGTCCATGTCGAACACTGTCGTTCATGCTCGTTGGGCTGGACGATGTTATGTCATTTGGGCGTAGATCAGGCCCGTACCTTGGCCTTTCTACGTGGTCGAGACGTTTTTCTCTGTTGACTGGATGTGGATGTCCGACGAAGAGAGTCCTTGGTGTTAAGGGTTTTTAACTATAGTACTGCTTTAGTTTAGAAGCGTTCCAGGGTCGTGGCAGTGGTTCTCCGTCTAGTTGCTCGAGGTAGTACGCCCCGGTACCTGTAGTGTCGTGGACACGATAAGGCCCTTCCCAGTTCGCGGCCAATTTCCCTTCGCGGGAGTCTTTCTGGTTTCTTCGTAACACCAGGCTGCTGATTTCGAACTCGCGTTTAATGACCTTGTCGTTGTGACGCAGGGCCATTCGTTGTTTCAGGGTGGCCTCGCGCAGGGCCGCCCCCGATCGTATTTCCTCTACTAAGTCAAGTTCGACCCTGAGGGCCTCGTCGTTCATTTCTTCGTCGAGGGGATTTTCTGTCCGCCTGGAGGGTTCCCTGATTTCTACTGGGATGACGGCCTTGGTGCCGTATGTTAGTCGAAAGGGGGTCTCGCCCGTTGTCGAATGAGGCGTGGTGCGGTATGCCCACAAGACACTGTGCAGCTCCTCGACCCAACCTCTTTTTGCTTTGCCGAGCCGGCGTTTGAGCCCCTGGAGGATGACTTTGTTCGCAGCTTCGGCTTTCCTGTTGGTTTGAGGGTGCTCGACCGAGGTGAAGTGTTGTTTTGTTCCTAGTTTGGTGACAAAGTCTTGGAATCCGCAGTCGGTGAATTGGGTGCCGTTGTCGGTCACCAGTGCTCTCGGGATCCCGAATTTGGCGAGGATGTTTCTCTTGTAGAAACAGAGGATATTGTGTGAGGTGATCTTCGTGAGAGCCTCGACCTCTATCCATTTCGTGAAGTAATCCACGGCCACAATGAGGAATTTATTTTGATAAGTTCCTTGCATGAAAGGACCGAGGATATCCACCCCCCACCATGCAAACGGCCACGGGGACGACAATACGCTCAACTCGTGAGGTGGAGCGAGGTGCATGTTGCCGTGCCTCTGGCACTTGTCACACTTCTTGATGTGTTCCTTGGCGTCCTGCTGCATTGTCGGCCAATAGTACCCCGCTCGAAGGGCTTTCCTCTCCAGGGACTTGCCGCCCATGTGTTGGGCGTTAATCCCTTCGTGTATCTCCCGCAGTACCTCGGGGACTGTGGATTCGTCGATACACTTCAAGAGGGGGATGGAGAATCCCCTGCGATATAGTTTGTGCTCGAGCACCACGTAGGAGCATGCTCGTCGCTTCGTGATGGTTGCATCTGTCTGGTTCGAGGGGAGTTCGCCTTTCGTCAGAAAATTGTACACCGGGGTCATCCAGGACGAGATGTCTCCTATGGCATGAACCTCGACTGGTGTCGAGGACCTTTCTATGCTCGGGCGTGACAGGGATTCTTGTATGACGGATTTGTTTCCTCCCTTCTTTCTCGTGCTCGCGAGTTTGGACAATATGTTTGCCCTTGTGTTTTTCTCGCGCGGGACATGTGATATTTCTGCTCGCTCAAACTTTATCATGTGTTTTTTGACTAAGCTTAAGTATTCGACGAGGCTGTCGTTTTTGGCTTGGTAACTCCCTTGGACTTGGGAGGCAACGAGTTGTGAGTTTGTGAAGATTTGTATCTCGCGGGCTCCCAGGTCCTCGGCTAGCCTCAGTCCTGCGAGCATGGTCTCGTACTCTGCTTGGTTATTGGACGTCGAGAAGGAGAGGGTTAACGAGTGTTCGATCATTATGCCTTCCTCGTTTTCCAGGAGGATCCCCGCGCCACTTCCGGACGAGCTGGAGGCTCCGTCGATGAAGATGGTCCATTTGTGTTCCTTCCCGGCGGGCGGGTCGTGAGCGGTCATTTCTGCGACAAAGTCGGCCAGGGCTTGTGCTTTTAGAGCTTTCCTACTCTCGTATTGAATGTCGAATTCGGAGAGCTCCAAGGACCATTTCAACATTCTGCCCGCCATGTCAGGTCGACCCAAGAGTTGCCTCACTGGTTGGTCGGTTCGCACGATGACCGTGTGGGCCAGAAAATAGTGTATGAGTCTCCTCGCCGCGTTGACAAGGGCCAGAGCTACCTTTTCTATCTGTTGGTACCTGCTCTCGGGTCCTTGTAGGGCTTTGCTGGTGAAATAAACGGGTTTCTGTCCGTCGGTGGTCTCGCGGATGAGAGTCGCGCTGACGGCTTCGTTTGAGACGGCCAAGTACAGGAATAATGGCTCCATGTCGGCTGGTCGAGATAACACGGGTGGTTGAGATAGACTTTGTTTTAGGTGGCGCGGTGCCCGTTCACATTCCTCGGTCCATTCGAAGGCTGCTTCTTTTCGAAGGAGTCTGAAGAAGGGGAGGGTGTGCTGAGTGGACCTTGCGACGAAGCGGGACAATGATGTGAGCATGCCGTTCATGACTTGTATTGATTTCTTCGACGTCGGGGTCGGGAGGTCGACGAACGCTCGACATTTGTCGGGGTTGGCTTCAATTCCTCGTTCTGTCAGGTAGAATCCGAGGAATTTCCCCGCCTTGACCCCGAACGTGCATTTTTCGGGGTTGAATCTCATCTTGCATTATCTTGCTTGGGCGAAGACTGCCTTGAGGTGTGCCGCATGATCGGTGTCTGCTCGGGATTTGACGATCATGTCGTCCATGTAGACCTCGAGCATGTCTCCAATCTGCTTGTGGAACACTCTGTTCATCATATGCTGGTAAGTTGCCCCAGCGTTTTTTAGTCCAAAGGGCATTACGTTGTAGTAATAATTTCCCGAGCTGGTCATGAAAGTCGTGTAATGTTTGTCGCCCATGGCCATCGGGATTTGGTTATAGCCCGAGTAGGCATCCATGAACGACAATGTTTTGTAGCCGGCCGAGTTGTCGACCAGCATGTCTATGTTCGGTAAAGGGAAAGCATCTTTCGGGAAAGCCCGATTGAGATTGGTATAGTCAACACACATCCTCCATTTTCCATTATTCTTTTTAACAAGTACAACGTTCGACAGCCAGGTTGAATACCGGGCTTCAGAAATAAAATTTTCCTCTAGGAGGTCTTTTACAGCTTTTTCAACAGCCTTCGTTTTCTCCGGAGACTGCCTACGCCTACGTTGTACTACGGCCTTAGCGGCAGGATCTATGGCGAGACGGTGACAGGCGACCTCAGGGTCGAGTCTGGGCATCTCCGCGGCGCTCCAGGCGAACAAGTCAGCATTCTCGCGCAAGCAAGCTTTGATCTGCTTCCTTTCCAGGTCGGGGAGGTCCTTCCCAATCTTTACTCCTTTGCTCGGGTCTGCGCCGAGGGGGACGAGCTCAAAATCCCCGTCCAGTATTGGTCGGAGGGGAATTTGCTCGCCGTTGGGAGGTTCGTCCTGATCGAAACGAGCATCCAGGGCTATAGAGTCGACCTTTGGTGGAACTTTCTGGACTTCTTCCTTGGCGGGCTCTGACTCATCGAGCTCCTATCGTGTCGTCGCCAGTCTTTTGGCGGGCCTTGTTCCGACGTCGACAGTGTCGCGCCCTCTAGACGCGACGTTGAAACACCTCCGAGCAGCGACTAGGTCTCCCTGGATAGTAGCTACCCGTGCCCTTTTGGTGTAGAACTTCATCTTCAGGTGGACGGTGGAGGGCACCGCTGTTAGTTCTGCCAGTGTTGGTCTCCCCAGGATGCAGTTGTAGAGAGACGGGCAGTCGATGACAAGGAAGCGTATTTTAACCTGCCTTGTCGCTGTGCCTTCGCCGAAGGTAACCATGAGCTCGACATATCCCCAAGGCTTAGAGGTCGATCCGTTGAAGCCTTGTAAGTCCGACCCTACATATGGCGAGAGGTGGGAGTCGTCTAGCTGCAGAGTTCGGAACAATTGGCTGTACATTACGTCGACGGAACTTCCTTCGTCGACGAGGATGCGGTGCACATCGAAGTTAGCCATTCTTGCCCTTATCAGCAGGGGAATGACTGCGTTGGGGGATCCCCCGGGGAGCTCTTATAGGTAGAAGGTGATGGGCTCCGACCTACCTTTTACCCTCTCAAATGTCACTATCTGCGGAGGTGCCGCGTCGACCAGTTCATCCAGCTTCCTTTTAGCCGAATTGATAGTCAGGTCGTTGAACCCTCTGCCATTGATGACCATGGCGGAGGGGAAATATTCCCACCTGTAGTGTGTTGTGAGCGGCTCCTGCAGGTGGTCGGGGACGTTGAAGTCCTCGGGTCTGGTGATGGAGAAGGCGGTCTGGACGGGGACCGACTCGTCAGATGGTCGGGCGTCTTCCTCTGGTTCTCTTGCTTCCTGAGCGTCACGACAGGGAGCGTTGTTTCGCCGGTATTGTGCGAGCCTTCCTCCCTTGATGAGGGTTTCGATGGCGTCCTTGAGGTGGACGCAATCTTCAGTCAGATGACCATGGCTCCTATGGTACTGACAATACTTACTCTTGTCTGCTTCGGGCTTGGCGGGAGCGGGTCAGGGGCGTTTGACGCTGTTGTCTTTGAAGTCCATGCTGGCACACTCCGCCAAAATGCGCTCGCGGGAAGCTATGAGCGGAGTGTACTCAGTAAAACTCCCCGAGGGTCCTCTTTGCTCTCGGACTTCTCGGGGTCTGTCTTCTTTTCTTTTCTCCCCGGTTCGTCGAGGAGGAGCAGCTTCCTAGCGCGGGTTACTACTGGACCCGCGAGTCCTGGGGTCTCGGGCTCTATTGGCCGCCTCCTTCTCCTCGTAATCCATGTACGCCCGGGCCTTCTCGAGGAGGGCATCGAATGTTCTAGGTGGCTCGATGCCCACGGCCTTTCTGAATTCTGTGCCGGGGAGGAGCCCCCTCTCCAGCAAATATCTTTTCATGTGGTCCGCACAGGGGACCTGTATAGCTTCGCGGTTGAAGCGATTGATAAACTCTCTCAAGGTTTCATCTTGTCTTTGGATGATGGCCTCGAGAGCCGCCTTGGTCTTTGGGTGTCGCCGAGACGCAGTGAACGGACTTATGAACTGGTTCTTCAAGTTTCGCCACGAGGTGATTGATCCCGGAGCGAGGCCTTTATACCAGTCCATTGCTGCCTTTCTGAGGGTCGTGGGGAACAGCCGGCATTTAATGGGTCCCCCGACATTGTGGTAGTGCAGCATAGCCTCGAACCCGTCTATGTGGTCAACCAGGTCTGCGACTCTGTCGTATTCCTTAAGATGTGGAGGCTTCTCCATGCATGAGGGAATGGGCGCCCCCATGATTGCTTGTGACAAGGGACCGCGGGGGTCGTCCTCGTCGCTTCGCTCCGGGGAGAGGGATGGGGACCTGTAATATTGTCGAGCACGACGGTCCTGGTCGTGCTGGGCATCTCTCGAGCGTGGTGCTCGTTGGTTGATTCTTCCATGCCCGTCTCCGGAGTGTCTTCTTTCTTGTCGTGTGGGGGCGTGGCCGCGTCCCCCGACTTCAATTATGGGTTGCCTCTCCAAAGGGGGTCGTCTCCCCGAGGGTCGGGGGGACGGGCTTCGGGAGGCATCTATGTATTGTCTCCGCGGGGGAGACGGGAGATGTACTTCCGTTACTCGAGGAGGTGGAGTCTGGGGCCTCCGGTGCCTCCTCGGGGGTCTTCGATCATCTTCTAGTGCCCTCAATCTTTCCCCTTGGGTGAAGATGAGGTAATTCGTCTGATTGATCTCCGCGAACAACGTGCGGGTTGTGGCATCTTCCCCGGAGGGGACAGGGACTTCCTAAAATTGAGCAGCTCGATAGTTTGCGGGAGATGCATTGTCTTCTTCGAGCGACAGAGGGACCGAGGAGGACGATGCAGTAACTCCGTCACGGTGGATTGAGGGCCCGGGGGCAGTCGACACAGGGATGGTGTTATGATCGGGGTTACCGGCGTTATCAGGGTGTCCATTTTTATCCGCGAGGCCGTTGTTGGTGTCGACGACGCAGATATTTTGTTCATCACGAACTTGGTCAGCCATGACGGTGATAGTTGAGTTGAGCTTTGGTCTTTGAGTTTTTGCAAGACGGGGAAGCTAGATTCCCACAGACGGCGCCACTGATCTTACCCGATCAGACTTGGACCGTCACGACTGGTTCCGAGCAAAAGTTAAACGAGATGGGGGGTACCTGCAAGGCACTTCGTTGCTAAAGTGAGTGGTAGTACGAGCAGGAAAAAGTGTGTGTATGGGTAAGAGAATGAATACCTGATCCTCTAGAAATAGAGGGTATTTATAGCCCCCAGCGCGGGGCCAAGGTCCCTTCATTGGACCGACCAGGAATGACCCAACAAAGGAACTGTCAGGTTCTACGTGTGTAGTGGGGACCCGCGCGTGGTCACCTTCCTGGTGATGCTCAGCGAGAAGTACGGAGGGACGAGGACGCGGTCTTTCCGGAGTTCAGGTGATGGAGTAACGGTCATAGTCTGCCCTACGAGGAGGGTGCTCGAGCTGGATTTCATGTGGTCGAGGACGTCATGTTCGCGGGCAGCGGCGGGCACGGCTGTAGCTTCTGGTCGACGCGCTGGCGGAAATCTTCGGGCGCGCGTTCTTTGTAGAGTTGCTTGGGTTGGGCCTTCGTTCCTGCTCTTGGACCAGGACGGGGCCCAGTCCAAAACAAGTAGCCACTAATATTTGTAAAGACGATATGATAAAACTAATTAAATATCTATTTTTTGCTTTCGCCTTACCGCTTCAAGACCCGTGAAGAGTCATGTGTGTGGTTTTCTATACCCATTAATAAATACAATACCATTAACACTTATTTTTCCTTCTCTTCTTGCAACCAATCTCAAAATTTATAAATGAAACTAACTGGAATTCTTCTTCACACATCCAAGATTTACTCTCTCTCTAAGTATCTTCGCAAATAAGTGTTTTATCTATTACTACAAATTTTCAATTTATTTTATAATTTTAATAATATGTAAACATAATATTACTCCTATAAATTTTTTAATGTGCAGTCATTTGTTGAAGTTGATCCTTCTTTTTTTAATCATTATAAAAATAATATTAAAAAAAAGCATAGACCATATTGAACAACCAAGGTATTCATCATGTCATCATTTATAACAAAGATCAAGATCATCCACTTATAATCAGAGGATGGAAAGATATTGAGGATTTCTATAATTTACCCATTGATGTTGTTGTTGAAGTCGGTATTATGGTAACAACTATTTCGAAATAAACTGTTTTAAACAATTGTTTCATCTTGAACAATTACCTCGTTATCACAGTAGATAGATATCTCTACCACACAGAGATATATATTCATTTGAAATTACTCTTATCCATATTAGTGTGGCACTACCAAAATTAGTTTTCTTTATCTTTTTTCCTTTCAATAAATTTATTATTCTTTTTTCCAAATTTGAGGAAACTAATTCCACATTTATTTTATAGAAATTGCAGATAAATTTTGCAACAATATTAAAAGATTATATCTATCAATTTCTTATGTTGTGTGGTGATAACGAGAAGACAAAAATACTTAAATTATTGAACATTGAAGATCCATATCGTACTAAATTAACATAGAAATGGGGAATTCATGTGAATTCAATTTGTTCAAATTTGGTGACAGAATTCGTTTTAAATTTAATGTTACTTCTGCGAACAATAACTGTCATGTATATAAAATTAATTATTCCTAATTTATCTTGGTATATTGCTTTTTACAATTTTAATTTTTAAATTATATTTATATTTATTACCATGACAATTTTTAAAACTAAAATATACTAATAATTAAAATATTTTTATATATTGAAAAATTATAGGCACAAATTAATTATCTCTTTTAAAAATAATAAACTCTTTTGATTTATCAATATTGATTTTTTTGTCATTCTTATTACATTTTAAATATAAAAAAAGTGTGTAACACACTAATACACGTGCGTGCACACGACTAATTTTCAAAGAGATATAGGACCGATTATTTTGGCTTTTTTTAAAGTTGAAACAAACAGCCTATAATTTCTAAAGTTTGATTGTAAAGTTTAATTAGAAAAATATTCCTCCTGATTTATATTTATATACATGATAAATCAGTTGCTCAATGAATCAATTTTCCTTAATCACTAAGAAAAGTATATGACTGATGCCAATCTTCATTTTTAAAAAGACATTGTTAAGGATAGGAAGCCTATAAAAAGCATGTCTTGTATACATACATATGTTGTATCAATTTCATGTGAATAAAAAAAGTGTTAAGAAAACTTGCTTCGATCTTCCGTTGTCTTCTCATTAGAGTGAATTTTATTTTAGTTGTATGTCCCACTAAAACGTTTTGTTTTCTAGTTTGAATAATCCATCCATGGAACAATATGACATTATCAGCATCCTCATTTGGAAACATGAACCATAAAAATAATTAAGAAATTACTTTATTTTTTTGCAGAAAATAAGTCAATGAAGATAACATATACCCTCCTAGAACAACAAATATTCAAAGATTACTTTTCAACTGGTTTGGTGATTCAAGAGAACTCTCTTCGTCCACAGTTTGAGTCTTTCTTGAACTTCATTCTGAGAGAAGGAATGAGTTGAATATGGCCCATTGCTTAGACCAAAGAATGTATAACTTTTCAAGGCAATACAACTGGCTCAATTCTCCATATATCTCTAGCATATTCATGAATAGTCCTGTCACTGCTGAACTTATACGAACCAGCTGTGTTCAATATTGACATTCTTGTCCATTTCTACAACAAAACATCAATATGTCATGGTTTAAATATTTTAATCTTCATAATAGATTCAACAAGGTAATAGACGAAAAATAATGTTTTGTTCATGACTTGTTGTTACTTACTTTTTGATCACGGTATGCCTTGTCAACTTCCTCTTGGCACTCCAAGTAGCTAGGGAAGTCCTTGCCAACAAGAAAATAATCAGCACGGCCGTAGCCTTCATTCCCTTCCAAAGATCCTATCAAATCGTCGTAGTTATAGGTGCCAAAAACGCCACTTCTAACATATGACTTCACTTCTTCAAACCGTGGGTCTGGTACAAACTGCATATATTATACAACAGGCCACAGTATATTGAGATTATGATATGTAGTTCTGTTGGCTTCAACTTGATTAACTATGCCTTAAAGGATCTATATAAGCCTCTTTGAACGTTAGATTATATATTTTGTGAAAGAAAAGGAACTATTGCATTGAACCAAATTATTCTGGTTACTGATTGTTTTAAGACTTACCTTTCCCTCTGCTCTTTCTTTCCTTAACCCTGCAATTTCTTGAGCTCGTGCGCCAAAAAGAAAGAAGTTGTCTTCTCCAACTTCTTCTCTTATTTCAACGTTAGCCCCGTCGAGAGTTCCAATTTGTACACATCCATTCATTGCAAATTTCATGTTGCTTGTTCCACTGGCCTCCATACCAGCTGTGCTAAATGCTCCGAAAAAAAGCATTTAGAAACAAAAACTGCGAAATTGATTGTAAATTAAATGTAAATATTTTGTTAAAAACAATTTATCTATACCTAATGTGCTGGGACAGTTCACTGCCAGGAATTAGCATTTCAGCAACGCTGACATTGTAGTCAGGAACAAATACAACCTACAGATTAAGACAAGGAACACAATTAGTCTTATGATAAAGTAGATAATGATGATAGTTTAACACCCTTTATCAGGTTTTCCGTGGAGTAAACCAAACCATCTCAAATTATCTGCTAACATCCTATAATTCTATTTTTGCTGCAGATGAGGAGGCAAGTGTTCTTACGTACAAAGAATCACACAAATATGTTAATTACTTGAGTCCGTTTTTGTTGAGATATTCATTTCTTTAGCTAATGGATTTGATCCTTGAATTATTCATTACCAAATTGGCACTTGAGATAAAGGATATAAGTTTACATTCAAATATCAATAGGCAGATCCAAAGTTTTGGGAATGCCTTTAATGTGTCCAGTTATCTATCACCCGAGTTTGACTTATACCTTCAAAAGATCTTCGATCTCTGGATCATTGTTAACTGTTGCTCCTACATCTGTGATGAATTTTACAATCCTCTTGGCTTGAACATATGTCGCAAATGCTTTCCCACCAAAAACGCAAACCCGAGGAACATATAATTGTTTTCTTTCCTCAGCACTCGACTCTTTCATTTTCTTGTAGCGATAAACTATTCCCATGATATTCAGTAATTGCCGTTTGTATTCATGGATACGTTTCACCTGAAAATAGATGTGTTATCTATTACTAACCATGAATTACATGTATCAAACACCATGCCATTGGAATTTTTATGGTTGTCCGTTGAAAAGGTGAAAATATACACTCCATACATGAAACATTGTCAGTGTTGCTATTGTTCAAGTGTTAACTAAAACAGGAGAAGAAATAATTGAAGTTCTTGATGGCGGAAAACCAACCTGTATATCAAACATTGCATTGGGACTGACAACATAACCTGTTTTCTCTTTGATAAATGATGCAACTTTAATCTTGTTCCTTCTCTTTGATTCCGTCCACTCTAATTGTAAGTCTTCATTATCTGCAAACTGTAAGAAAAATGTATCCATAAGGAATAAACATATAGAAATTAAAAATTAAAAATTAAAAAAAAAACAACATAGAATGAGTATAAAACATTGTGATGTGATATTCAACTAAGGAATCACCTTGTTGCTATTTTCAAGTTATACTGAGACTAGCCATGCATATATGATATATATTCATTAGCCAACTGTAGAAGTTATTGCATAGATTTTTTTAATTCAGATATTGTTCAGTGTTTAGTAAGTTGATTTACCTTGCGGAGTATAGCCAATTTCTCAAGATCTGTTACCCAATCTTCTGTTCCAATCCATTTGGTTATGATTTTACTGAGATCGGGATTACAGAAATGGATCCATCTTCTAGGTGTCACCCCATTTGTTTTATTCTGGAATTTCTCAGGCCACAACTGTCATATCAATGACAAAAATTTAATGAGCATCTTATTTGATGGATGTATATACCTAGCAATCCCAATAAACAATTGTTCATATTAACAGAGAAAGAATCTGCTGGCTTTAGTACCTCGTAAAATTCATTAAAAACTTCCTCTTTTACTATCTCACTGTGAATCTCAGCTACTCCATTCACAGAAAATCCACCCACAACACATAGATTAGCCATCCGAACCATCACCAGCCGTTTTTGATCAACTTTGAATGTCGTTTCTATTTTGTTCTCTACAACAGGGTCTTCCTCATTATCTTCTTCTTGTTCCTCTTCCCCCGCTTCATCTTCATCTTCATCTTCATCATCATCATCATCATCATCATCATCATCATCTTCTAAGTCTTCATCTTTCTTGCTTGATGCCTTTATATCATTATCATCAACATCAATTTCCTCAACAGAATTAACAGTAGGAATTGTATTATTAAGCAGCTCAACCACCGAATCAGGCAACTCAATATTTTCAAGTATTCTCATCTTTCCGAGCTTTTCTTGCAGCAAGTTAAGATCACCAGTCCCATACTTAGAAATAATTTCAAGTATAAACTGGTCAAGAAACAGAGATACTGGACATTAGATATAGAATTTCATAAAGGCCATATGACGAGCAATCGAGCATATGGATTAAGAACAATTTGAACACAAAAGCTGCATCAGTTTTTTAATGTTACCTCCTCGTCTATCTTTCTTATTATTTCCACATGTCGAGGAAGTAAATCCTGCAGAAGCGTCAAACTCCATTTCTCTAGCGCCTCTGGTAGAACTGTGTGGTTTGTGTAAGCAACCGTTCTAACAAAAGAGACATTAAAAGAGGGATCAATGTAAGTGTAGTGATCAGTTAGTAGCTATATTGGAAAGTGACTCTACAAAGCACCATGGATACATTAGAAATATTGTTACTGTAAATTTTGAAAAAAGAAACTCACTTTATTTGTATAAGTTCGCATGCTGATACTTGAAAAAAATGTATAGCAGTACTACTTAAATCAATTCTACTAAAATTGTAAGTACTTAGAAGTCCTAATATGGCTCCAAACCTTTTAAATATAAATTACAGTTGATGCAAAAAGAAGCACCTTTTAGTAATATCCCAAGCTTTCTCCCAGCTTAAGCCCTTAACATCTATTAGGATCCTAATCAGCTCGGGAATGCAAAGTGTTGGGTGAGTATCGTTCATTTGTACCACCACTTTATCTGGGAGGGTCTCCCAATTTACCGTCCTTCCCGATCTCTTTTCAAAGCGTGCAATAATATCCTGTAGAGATGCTGAGCATAATGTATATTGTTGCTTTAGCCGTAGAGTCTTTCCTTCTATTGATTCATCCCCAGGGTATAGAACGTAACAGATCTGATTACAACGAACAAAAAAATATTTTAAAAAAAGGAGCATCACATATGATTCATGAAGACAGTCGACTGAACTAAGTTTTCTGTAGATGCAAAGAAACTTCTCTGATGATTTAGATCTAAGATAGGGGTGCCAATACAATTTGAAACAAGAAGAAAATAAGGTTTACTTCATATTTATGCAATAAATTCTCAAATCAGTAGTGGATATTTAGAATCTTTCAGAATGCACTTTCAAAAAGTTGAGAGGAAGATACCGAACTTAGATGCAGATGTATGAATCAATCACAAAGAAACAAGGCTGCCACATACCTTCTCTGCATTATTCATGGCAGTGTATGCTTTGGCGTGATCGCCAGTATTGAAAGCTTGCAAATCGAATTCTTCAGTTGAAACTTTAGTGGACCACAATCGCAGGTTTACGGTGGTTTTAGTTTTGTATCCAGGTATTGGAACATCATAAGCAACAGCCGATATATTTTCTCCTCCAGTCCACTGTTTACTTCCATCTGGCCCTGAAATAACTTCTCCATAGAACCTAACTGGATAAAAAACATCGTTTCTCTGAATTTCCCAGGGATTCCCCATCTATAAAGAGACATATCAGTCAGTGAATCTCACTGCAGAAGAACTTGCAAAGCTTCCAAAAAGAGTAATAGAAGTTAGAACATTTAAAGAACAAGCACGCCTTCACTAATATAAAGATTAGGCTTCTAACCGATTACTATAGAATATTCATATAAATAACAATACCTCAAGCCAATTTTCAGCAACTTCCTCCTGACCATCCTTGGTTATCATCTGTTTGAATAAACCATACTTGTATCTAAGTCCATATCCCCATGCAGGGTAATTCAGTGTCGCCAAGGAGTCTAGGAAGCAAGAAGCAAGCCGGCCTAATCCTCCATTCCCAAGAGCAGCATCTGGCTCCTGTGGATTGTATGTGAGTTTGCTTTTAAATAAATTTTGATTAATTATTTGCAGTATATCCATTTAGCTATCATTTTAAAATCTTAGGTCAAATATGAATGTAACCATTGTTGACAAGAGAAAGCCTCAAGATGACAAATAACAATTTTGTGAAATGGAAATAAAGGGATTAGTCCTGCTCAACTTACTTTTACATGCGACCAAGGTGACTAATTGATAAACAAAAATGTAACAAGACTTGAATCACTTGGTAGTTTCTAACAAAAGCAGAAACACAACAACAAATGAGAACGATAATAGGAAAAAACCTGATTAGCCACATCTTCTAAACTGTAACCAAGCTTTCTGAGGGCCTCAGCATAAGGACCTGAGAGTTGTAAATTCCCAACTGCATTTAACAATGCCCTTCCCTTCATAATTTGGAGAAAAAATAAGTAGTAATGAAAATTAATTTTCATTTGCAATGGAAATTAGCTGCGTCTCATAAAGGAAACTCAATATAAACCTGTAGATACTCCATAGACATGTAATAAGCTTGTTTAACATTAATTCTCTCATAATACTCATATGTTGCATTCCAATTTATGATGAGGGAATCACGGACACTCTCTGCAGTTGCAAAGAAAGCCTTACTGGGATCAAACTTCTCAGGTGAAAAAGATGTGGTGAACTCAGCATGATATTTGATACTTGAAGCTATAGCTGTAGAATCTGGTACAAATTCATTTGAAGTGCCTGCAACTGCAAGTGTTAGCAATAAAGAACTAGTATTCAGGAACATGTTTGTACACCATAAGAAAGCTACTGTATGAATCAGCTAACCATAATGTGCACTGACGGTTTAACTCGATATAAGCTTAAACATAACCATGGTTCCCACTCCCTACCTTTAAGAACCTTTCAAAACAAAGCACTAGTAGCAACCCATTAAACCCAGCAAATTCTCCCTAAACTAAAATTCCTGCAAGCCTGGCTGAAAAAGTACTACTACTTAAATTATAAGCATGAATTTCCTGAATAATATACGCAAACGGAAAAGAAGTGGAGTGAAGAAAGAGTCACAAAACAAAAGCAAATTTCAGCTAGCAACCTTTTTCAGTGAGTGATTCTTTCAGTTCCTCCTTTCTGTCGCTGGCAACATTCTTCACACACAGCTTTCTTATAGCTCTACTGGAATTCGACTTTGTGACGACAAACAACTGCCAAATATTGTTTCTTTGACCGAAGCCTGTGAAGCTTGATTTGGAATTTGGATGTAAAGGAGGGATGGAATGCCTGCAGGTTGTTGAGAAGGGTAGAGCAGACATTGCTGCAAGCCTTTTCTTGTTCTGTATGTATGTGTCTCAGAGGAAGTAGTATTCCCCGCAGAACAGAAACAACGATATGATATTTTGACTTGTGATGAAGAAAAAAGAACCAGTGAAAGAGAAAGTGGGCGTGTCTTATCTTTATTGAGTATATCTTTGTATTCGGAGAGGATGCTCATATCATATTAAACACGAGCTAAAATATGCTGTCATTATCCTCTTGCCCTTTTGTGACACTAATTGGATGGTCCTCCTCCTCCTTCATGATCAACAATCCTGACATTTTAACTGCATATGCAACAATCCTGACATTTTAACTGCATATGCATAAAAGTTGAAACTAGTTAATGACCAAATCACCCCTCAAATAATTCTGCTTTTCTGTCTTGCCCGTTTGGATTTTTGTTTTACTTTTCGTCCATGTATTGGCACTGCCATACTGGATTATTGTCCAAATATGGCAACTTGAACAGAAAAAAAATACTACTCTTTTGGCGTATCCTTACAATCCTAGATGCACGAGAAACTTGACTCTTGACTTAACTCTTTTGTTCTACATTTGTGTATCTTAAAACAACATGGCGTTATCGATCAAATTGAGAGCCTCAATATTCTCACTAGTCGTTCTTTTCTCCGTTCAGGAAGACAACAATTTACGGGACTGGCATTTGAGGATTGCGTAAACTCACCATTTAGACATTATCTCTAAATTACAGCTTATGAAATAAAATTAAAAACAAAGAATGAAGAAAAAATGCTGAGTAACTTCTATTCAAAGACCAGCAAAGAGATAAAGCGGGAGAGAATTTTAGGCAATTTATTGTGCAAAAAGTATGCTCTATCTGTAAATCATATAACTTAATATTATACAATAAGAAAAGTCACTACAAGGCAAATGGCAAGTTTTCAGCAAGAAAAAATGTGTATGTACAAACTTAACTCCCCAAGTATACCAGGTGGCAACTCAGGGATTTTGATGAAACAAAAAAAAAGTGATACTGAATTCAAAAATATTCCTATAAAAAAAGCTCACAGTAATAACTAATTATGTTTCCTCAGTCTTCACGGGAGAAAAACCAGTCATGGACTCCGGCTTCTTCCTGGCATGTGAAACGAAACCAAAGATGTATCCCAGAAAGGCCCCGAGCACCAGTACACTTCCTCCTTGGACATACCATGACAATGTGGATTCTTCAATCCGAACTTCAGGCTTAGCAGTAGCAATACCTCCATTACCATAACCATTGACAACTTCTCCAGATTCCAGAATTTCCATTGTGTCATGCACCTCCCCGTCATGGTTTCCAACATAAGAAATCACAAGCTTCTGCTTTGTAGCTACCAGTCTAATATACCCAAACTCACCCGCACGGTACAGAGATCGTTTTGGTTGTGGATAGATTGGGAGATTGGGATGATTTGGTCTTGGTTCCCAGATGGGTTGCCAGTCTTGCCCTGCCATGCCAATCACAAGATGAACAGTATATCCTTCTTTTTCCCCTGCTTTCCGGCCCACATGACTTCCACAAGTGTAGTTATTCAGCGGACAAAATTTCTCGTATCTATGAACATGACCCCAAAGAGCAAGAGTCACATTGTTATTCACCAACAGAGGTTCCAGGTGCTCGATCATCTTTGCTCTTAATGCGGCATCCCTAATTTCATTGCTTGTTGTGTACATGGGTCGGTGCCCTTGGACTACTATAAAAGGAGTCCTGTTCCTGTCAACTGATTCTAAATCATGTTTTAAGAAATTATACTGGTTACCCCCAGGAAGGAAATTGGTCTCTGTGGATATATACACGAAATGTACTGCTCCCATATCAAATGAGTAATACAGATTCCGAGTTGCTGGAGCTACAGTTCCAGTGGGTTCTGAAGAATTTCCAGGCATGTTGAACCTTAAACTGTAGGGTACACCACACTCACCACCCCCGTCTTTTCCATAACCAGCCCAATCAGGTTTCCATGGCTGTAAAGGCCAGTCATACTCATGATTGCCAATGCATACATGGTATGCCAATTTGGTTGCAACAGGTTCAACCTGCGCGAAAAAATGGTCCCACAACCACGCATAACCTCTTGCATAACTGATGTCTCCAATGTGTGACACAAAGGCGGGCTTGTTTCCTAGAGCTTCAACATCACGGAGGATCCACTTCATGGTTGATATGCTTTCATCTTGTGTACGCACAAATGTATTGTATGGCGTAGCTGTTCCCATGTCACCAAAAAGGAAAGCTATTGTTTCATTTGAATCACTATTCCTCGACACAAAGCTATGAGTTGCACTCCAGCCTCCATTGTCATTTCCAACCTGGCATACAGAAAATATCATAATCCAAATTAGGTTTTGGTTACCACATTATTGAGCAATTCAATGAATCAGACTTCAGACTTGAGCAAAATATGATTTTATCTTACTGTATATTCATTAAACAGCTAGAGGAAGACCTAGAAAGACTTCAAGAGAAGTTATTAAGAAAGATCTTGAGACTAACGATTTGTATAGAAGCATGGTCCTAGATAGAACATTATGGCGAAAGTTGATCCATGTAACCGATCCCATTTAGTGGGATAAGGTTTGGTTGTTGTATATATTCATCAAACAATTTTTTGACATAG
Source organism: Vicia faba (assembly GCA_948472305.1). Lineage (NCBI taxonomy): Eukaryota > Viridiplantae > Streptophyta > Magnoliopsida > Fabales > Fabaceae > Vicia > Vicia faba. Next base: position 762,150,250 of record OX451741.1, on the reverse strand, counting down.
TATTCTAACATCTCGAGTAGAATACATTTCATAAGTAGAATACATTTCATCTATATAGTGGATTCTTATTTTTAACATTTAAGATTTAACTCTAAATATGGTTTTGAACAAAAATGTGCAGCCAAACATGGTTAGGTTCTACCTTTGATCACCTAACAAGGAAAACTAAAGAGAGGTGAAAATCACTCGAAACTTCAATGACAATCGACGACATCCCTCAAAAATGGAAGCTCGCAATCATCTTCATCACGAGACGGAGATGGCGGCCTGACGATGTCAATTTGACAAAAATAAGGAAATCCAAATACGAAATGAGTTTTGAGCCACGCATATCACTATTTCCTTGTTTCTCTTGAACCGACACCGATCAAGTCATTTTTTCGGTCATTGTGACAAGAAGAACCAAACTTCTACTCTTAAAAGGCAAAGTAAAGTATGTTGCCATTGGAGTTTCAACTGATTTTTTAATATCAGTCCTCGGTGGTTTACATTAGAATTTCCCCCAAATATATCCCACTTTGTATTCAAGTAAATCAAACTCTATAGGACACTTCTGAAAAAAGCATGTTCATGTCTGTATCGAACACCAAGACACCGACACGACATTGAATTCATGAAATTTTTTAAATGGTGTTGACGTGTGGTGTCGTAGTGTGCAGTGTCCGTGGTTCATATAGGTTGATTAATAATAATTTTTTCTTACCATACAAAGAAACACACACCTAATCAAAGTAACAAACAAAAAACATTTATCAAAGCAAAACCTAAAAAAAGTAACGTCACGGGAATCACAACAAAGAGAAAGCAAAAGACAACCTTATAGTAGTATCTTTTTCCTTTGCTCAAACCAGTGATCAACGCATCGTGTATAAAACCAGGATCCCTCCAACCAATACTTTGATTCGCCGGAGCATCACACATATGCTCCCTCTCATACCGTTTCACATAAGCCACAACCACACCATCCAGCTTATCCTCCCTCTCCCCATACCTAACATAACTCTCCTTCGGATCCCGCGTCACATACAAAACCCTCATAGCATCCTCCTCATCCGCGAACGCGAGATGAATCTGCTCCGGTCCCTTCCCGGAAGCAAACGAAACCTCTTGAGAGAAACCGAGAAGGTTACGCGTCTGCGGTATCGGGTTCTGGTCGTGATCTTGACGCTTAGGGTTGATTTCGGATTGCGTCCATCGGAATATTCGGAAGGAGTAATTCGATCGGAGGTTGACGAGAGGGAGAGAGAGGGAGCCGGAACCGTTTTTCCAGGTTGGTGATTTGGAGAGGAAGAGGTAGCCGATGAAATTATCGTGGGAGGAGGTTGGTGGGGAGTAGATTCCTAGCCAGTCTAGCTCCGACGGGGACTGGATGCCGGACCACCGGATTTCTACGGTGTCGCCGGATTTTGATAAGGTTGTTGGGGTTACGTTAATGGAGGGTTTTGAATGTGCGAGATTTGAGGTGAAGATGAAGAAAAGACAGAGAAAGAGTGTGGTGTGAGGAATCATTGTGATTGTGAATCGAAATCGTTATGGAAATTGAAGATGAAATGGAAAATGATTGTTCAGTGTTTCAAGTTTTGTCTAAATCCATTTGGTATATTCTTCTTTATGATATTAAATTCTCTATAAATTTGCAGGTAGTAGTTAAATTTATTACGTTTAAAATTAAAATAGAGAATTTTCTTTTTACTAAAATATTAGAAAGACTACACTTGTATTTAGACAACAATTTTAGAAAGACAAGATTTCAAAAACACTTAAATTTATTTCCAACAATCCTGAAAAAATAAGTAAGTAACTATCAATTTTTGAGTTTGAGTGAGTTGAGTAGTATTGATCACTTAGAGTGATTTAACAATGTATGATCTTCTCTTCCTATAATATTATTGTACAATGACTCAAGATATAATTGTTCAAAGTTTTCTGTTTAAAGATGTATGAAAATATGCAGAAAACTTATGCATGAAAGTGAAGGAATGCTTGAGTTTTTATTTTTAAAATTCAGAAAATAATTATGGAAGAGGTGTTGAAACAGATTTTGAAAATGAATATTTATATGTTCATAACACCCTTTTGAAACATCATGAAGTTCTGAAAATGTATCATGAACAAATGCCAAGTTTGAATGAAAGGTTTCAATGAAAATGCATGATGAACAGGCATGTGAAAAGCTGTTGTTTTTCAAAATCGTGCAGCATGCAATCGATTGCACCCTTTGTGTAAATCGATTGCACCCTTTGTGTAAATCGATTGCACAAGGTTTCAACAGCTATATTTTCAAAAAATTTAAGTGTGCAATCGATTGCACTAGCAATGTAAATCGATTGCATGTAAAGTCAGTAGCAAAAAGTAAGTGAGTGCAATCAATTGCACTAGCAATGTAAATCGATTGCACTGAGAGACAGAAACAAACGTTTTGAAAAAATTATGTATGCAATCGATTGCACAAGCAATGTAAATAGATTGCACAGAGAAATAGAAGCAAAAGATCTGAAAATTTGAAGCATGCAATCGATTGCACTAAAATGCAAATCGATTGCACTCAAGTGAAAAATGAAATTTTAACTTTGAAAAACTTGAGTAATGATTTTTAAACGTTCCTTTTTCAAAATTGAGCATCTATATCTTAAGATCAAAGTAAGTAATATTATTATACCTTGAAAGTTGTTGAGAGCTTTGAGCTGAAGATATTGTCCTTAGATGCTTTGAGCTTGATCATAAGTCTTTGCCTTCTTTGTCAATCAGGGTTTGTCTTCATCAAAATAAAAGCTCATTAGAGAAGCTTGATTTTACATTCTCCCCCTTTTTGATGATGACAAACAATCTTGCTTTATGCGATGAACTTTCCGGAAGAGCTTATCCCCCTAAGATGCAAAACTCCCCCTATATAGGAGAGGGTTGGAATCCTTTGTATTTCTTCATCTTGGTTGGAGAGTACCTTAAAAATTCAGACAAGGAAAATACAAGCATAAAGTACCACATTTTTCTCCCTCTTTGACATTATCAAAAAGAAGGGAAAGATGCACAAAACAAATAATGATAGAGCAATATATTGAGAAAATTTAGAATTTAAACAAGTAACACAAATTGTTTAAGGATTACACATAAATTTGAACAAATAAAACATTGAATAACAAGACAAGAACATAACAGAAGAAAAAAAGTTAGCCAGAACTTTAAGGGTGATGCATGTTCGGATGGTTATAAGACCAAGAGCCTTGATTCGGGAATTGTTGTTGAAGTGGGGGTTCTGTGAAGTGTTGAGGAGGTGTAGCTGGATTATTTGGATCATATGATGGAATATGAAGATGAGAGTAAAGGTATGAAAATTGTTGGTTCACATCCGTGCGGAAGTCATTTATTCGGGTTGTAGTGGAATTATTGATCGCACTCCATTGATTATTGATGTTGGTGTTCATGGAAGCAAACTGTTGAGACATGTAATCTATAAGCTCTTGATTGCTTGGACCAAAGGGAGCAGTAGGAGGAGGAGGCATAGCTTCACCGCCTTCGACTTCTTGGTTATTTCCTTCATCGCCAACAACATCTTCACCAATGTAAGTGATGGTTTTTGTTTTCGGATTATAATGCACGCCCATTCTGGAGTCAACATTCTTAATGGAAATATTGTTTAGATTAGGATCCATATTCACCTTTTCAAACCCAGCAAAATCCACATCAAATTCCTCCATAATTAAAGTAACAAAATAAGCATATGGAAGAAATTTATATTTTGCATCAACTCTCGTCATATGCACCATGATAAGCCTTGCCCAGATTACACTTATTCCTTTCTTTCTTGCATAAATTAGCTGCATTTCCAAGTCGGTAACAGTGTAGTGGTTTCCAGCTCTTGGAAACATAATATAGACCAGAAAATAATGATATAAGTGATCATCTATATAGAGGTTACCTGCACTCTAAGAGTCTCTGGATGGAATTACTCTGCCAAGACCATGAATTCGTTTGGCGCGAAATTCAGCTTCACTTAACCGCCCAATGCTGTAAAAGAACTCTTTTTTCCGGTAGTCATCCCATATTTCGTTTTCAGGGTCATATAGGGAACTTCCAGTGAAAGGAATATGAAGGATCTCACCAACAACCTGAGGAGTTAGAGAGATACGAGTGCCCAGCATATATGTGACTAATTTGCCTTTTTGGGGTGTTAGATTGCTGAAAAACATTCTTACCAAATTCGGGTAATATGGACCGAACGAAGAAATTAATGGTTCGATACCATAAGCAGCTAGATCATTTTGAAAGGAAAAGCATTCTTGTGGAAAGGAGGATAACATACCATATTTGGGGTTGGATACTATTTTTCTTTGAAAGTCTTTGATAAATCTGGCTTCTTTCTCTTCGGTGAGGGTTTAAAGCAATGGATTGGATGTTGAATCAACCTTTTTCTTCCCTTTTTCTGAAGCTGGAGCCTTTCTCTTTTGTCTTGAAGCCATGGGTATGGAGTTTTTTTGAGTTTTGGGGTTTTTAGGTTTTGTGAGAGAGAAGGGTGTTTGTGAGCTGAGATTTGGAAATGATTTTGGTAGATAGGGAATGAGTGTTTTGTATTAAAGTGTATTTGGCTTGGGAATATGAGAGAGAGGAATTTTGACCAACATATTTTTTGTCATAAAAGCAAGTTGCAGAATGTGCAATCGATTTGCATTTCAGGTGCAATCGATTTGCATACAAACAGAACCAAAATAAAACAGAAACGCACAGAGTGCAATCGATTTGCATTAAAGGTGCAATCGATTTGCACTTGAAACAGAATGGACAGAATTAAAAATACTCAGTGAGCAATCGATTGACACTCTTTGTGCAATCAATTTGCATCAACAAAAAATGTCCAAAACCAAATTTTTCTTAAAAATTTAAATACCACATAACATAGATTCACATATAGCATGTATAAAACATATATAAAATTATATCAAGGGTAGAATTCACCTTATAAGTCGTGTTCGTCGAGTATGCCAAGCTCTCATCGAATTTTGTAGAACGGTTCTCTTGCCAAAGGTTTGGTGAAGATATCGGCAAGCTGATTATGAGTATCTACAAAGGTTACCTCGACATCTCCTTGAAGAACATGATCACGGAGGAAATGATGTCGGATGTCTATGTGTTTAGTTCTTGAATGCATGACGGGATTCTTCATAATGTTAATTGCACTGGTGTTGTCGCATCTTAGAGGAATGCATCCTAGATCGAGTTCGTAGTCACGAAGTTGTTGTTTTAGCCACAAAATTTGAGCATAACTACTACCCGCTGCAATATACTCAGCTTCGGTTATGCTAAGAGCAACCCATGCTTGTTTCTTGCAGGCCCATGATACTAATGTATTACCAAGAATGTGACAAGTACCACTTGTGCTTTTTCTATCCATTTTACAACCTGCATAATCTACGTCAGAATAACCCATTAAGTTGCAGACACTACCTTTAGGATACCACAATCCGACATTTGTTGTCCCTTTGAGATACTTCATGATCCTCTTCACCGCCGTGAGATGAGATTCCTTTGGGTTAGCTTGAAAGCAGGCACAGAGACAAACACTAAATATTATGTCAGGACGGCTTGTCGTCAAATACAATAAGGAGCCAATCATACCTCGATACTTAGTGATGTCGATGGAAACACCTAATTCATCTTGATCAACATATGAACCAAAACCCATTGGTGTAGACATTGCCTTACAGTTATCCATGTCAAACCTTTTCAACAGTTTCTTGCAATATTTAGATTGGTTGATGAAGATTCCATCTTTTAGTTGTTTGATTTGAAGTCCAATAAAATAGTTTATTTTACCCATCATGGACATTTCAAATTCTCCTTGCATCATTGATGAGAATTCTTCACACATTTCTTGATTTGAAGAACCAAAAATGATGTCATCAACATAGACCTGTGCTAGCAAAGTGTCGTCTTTGATTCTCTTGATGAATAAAGTCTTGTCAACTTTGCCCTTTTCGAAACCTTTTTCGCATAAGAAGTTGCTTAAACGATTATACCATGCCCTTGGTGCTTGTTTCATTCCATAGAGAACTTTTCTCAATTTAAATACATGAGATGGATTCTTGAAATCTTCGAACCTCGGGGGTTGCTTAACATAGACTTCCTCAGTGATATATCCATTCAAGAATGCGCTTTTGACATCCATTTGGAAAAGCTGAAAATTTAATAAACAAGCATAGGCAAGTAAGAGACGAATAGCTTCTAACCTTGCAACTGGAGCGAAAGTTTCTTCAAAGTCTATTCCTTCTTCTTGATTGTAGCCTTATGCTACCAATCTTGCTTTGTTGCAAACAATTATTCCATTTTCGTCAAGTTTTTTTTTGAACACCTATCTTGTTCCAATAATGTGTTTGTTGCTTGGCCTAGGGACGAGTTCCCAAACTTGATTCCTTTCAAATTGATTCAATTCTTCTTGCATAGCGATAATCCATTGGTCATCGCCTAAGGCTTCATCAACTTTGGAAGGTTCAATTTGAGAGACAAACGCCATGTTTAAGCAAGCATCCTTGAGATTTAATCTTGTAGACACACCTTGACTTATATCACCAATTACTTTATCAATAGGATGATCTCTATGAGTTCTCCATTCTTTTGGTAGATCATTGAGATTCGATTCTTGTTGAGGTGATTCTTCGTGTTGAATGGGTTGATCTTTGGAAGAATTTTCTTGAGGACCTTCTATTATTTCATCATCATTATCACAAACAATATTATCCCCCTTGGAGGGGTTAGTTTCATCAAAAGAAACATGCATAGATTATTCAATTGTCAAAGTTCTTTTGTTGTATATTCTATATGCTTTACTAGAGAGAGAGTAACCAAGAAAAATACCTTCATCGGATTTCTCATCAAACTTACCAAGGTTATCTTTGTCATTGTTTAAGACAAAGCATTTTCATCCAAAGATGTGAAAGAAAACAATGTTTGGTTTTCTCCCTTTGAATAGTTCATATGGAGTTTTCTTTAAGATTGGTCTAATGTTGACTCTATTGCTAACAAAACATGTCGTGCTCACCTCATCTGCCCAAAAGTATTTTAGAAGATTTGAGTCGCTAAGCATTGTTCTAGCAAGTTCCACAAGAGACCTATTCTTTCTTTCTACCACTCCATTTTGTTGAGGGGTCCTTGGTGCCGAGAAGTTGTGAGATATTCCATGTTCTCCATAAAATTCTTCAAATAGAGCATTTTGGAATTCTCCGCCATGGTCTCCTTATTGAGGCAATTGTTAGAGACTTCTCATTCTGAATTTATTTAGCATACTTCTTGAACTCCTTGAATGCATCTCTGCACTAAAAAGAATGTCCAAGTATATCTAGAGAAATCGTCAACAATAACCAAAGCATACACATTACCTCTGAAACTCCTTGTTCTCGATGGACCAAATAAATCCATATGTAACAATTGTAGTGGCCTTGTAGTGGAAACCACATTCTTAGATTTTAAAGTTGATCTAGTTTGTTTCCCTTTTTGACAAGCATCGCATAGTCTATCTTTGACAAAATTTCTCTTAGGAAATCCAATGACAAGATCATGCTTGATTAATTTATTCAAGTGTTCCATATGAATATGAGCAATTCTTTTGTGCCACGACCATGAATCATCGTTGTTCGCCATGAGACATTTAACCTTCAAAGATGGATCATCAAGGGAAATCATGAATATATTATTGATTCTTTTACCTTTAAGTATAACCTCATGAGTGACTTCGTCTTCTATCAAACATTCACCCTTGGTGAACTTGATTTTGAAGCCTTTGTCACAAAGTTGGTTAATACTAAGAAGATTGTGCTTTAGTCCTTCAACATAAAGAACATCTTCAATGGATGTGAAAGGTGGAGCACCAACTTTGCCTTTGCCTAGGATTCTTCCTTTATTATTTTCTCCATAAGTGACAAAACCCTTGGCCTTTAGCGCTAGATTTGAAAATCGGTTTATGTCTTCTGTCATATGCTTTGAATAACCACTATCAAGATACCAAAGATTGCATGTGGTCTTCAAGCATACCTGTAAAACAAATTAGGTTTTGTTAGGTACCCAAGTTGCTTTGGGTCCTTCATAATTAGTGCCTTTCTTTACCCATACATAATGCCCACTTGCCACACTAAAGTTTCTAACATAGCAAGCATTAGGTGTATGGCCTTTAATGCCACAATAAAAACAAGTAGGTTCAAAGTTACTTCTATATCTAGAAGGATAAGATTTCTTCTTAGGAAATGTTTTCTTTTTAGGATAGTGATGAACTATTTTAGGTTTGCTCACTTTCTCTTTGGATGATTGATCACTAGCCTTAACAAAGATAGTTTTGTTAGAACTTGGTTTTGAAAACTTTGAATATCCAAGTCCACTTTTATCGTTGGAGTATCTTTGTTGGCTAAGAACACCTTCAAATCCAATTTGGCCTTTTTCATATCTTTCAATGACTCTTTTTAATTGGACAATTTGGAAAGAGAGTGAATCACAATTTTTGCATACAAAATTCTATTTTTGTTCATCACTTGATTTTTGTTTTTCTTCTTTGAAATCTTTTTCCATAGAATCATATTTTTCTTCTAAGGATGAAATTTGTTTCTTTTGTGATGAAATGGTTTTATACAGAATTTTGCATTCATTCAATAGTTCATCTATAGCACCTTGTTCATCACTGTCAAAAAGAGAAAATTCATTACTAACCTCATTGTCTTTATCATCGGAATGGTGTGAGGCCATCAATGCTAGATTTGCACTTTCATCACTATCTGAATCGAATGAGGAACTTAGTTCGTTGTCCTCCAAAGCGACATAAGCCTTTTTGTTCTTGAACCCCTTCTTGCTTTTGAAGCCACCTTTCTTGGAGAGTTTTGGACAATCCGGCTTGATATGACCTTGCTTACCACATTCATAGCATGTGATTTCTTGTGTTGATGTGGAAGCTTCCTTTTTCTTAAATTGTTTCTTTCCTTTTGAATGAGAGAAAGGTTTATCATTTCTACCAAAGAACTTACCAAGCCTTTTAACAAGAAGCATGAAGTTTTCATCTTCTTCCGGATTTTCTTCCTTTTCAACTTCCTTGGAATCTATCTTCAAAGCAATATTCTTGGATTTCTTCTCTTGATTTTCATGCTTTTCAAGTCTTCCGAGTTCCGTTTCATATTCTTGAAGTTTTCCAAATAATGTTGTGGGTGTCATTTTGGAGAGACTTTTCTTTTATGAAATTGTTGTTACCTTTAGTTTCCATTCCCTAGTTAAGGACCTAAGTACTTTCAGATTTAGTTCATCATTCGTTAAAGTTTTACCAAGAGCACTTAGATGATTTGTCAAGTGCACAAATCTCTTTTGTAAGTCAAGAATGGTTTCTCCGGGCTGCATTTGAAATAATTCGTATTCTTGACTTAGGGTATTTAGTCTTGATCTTTTTACTTCAATTGTTCCTTCATGAGTTTGTACCAAGGTATCCCATATTTCTTTTGTTGTCTTGCATGCCGAGACACGGAAGAATTCATCCATGCTAAGTGCACCTTGAAGAAGGTTTATTGCCTTTTCATCATATAAAACTTTCTTCTTATCATCATCGTCCCATGCAGTTTTAAGCTTTGATAAGCCAACACCATTGATTACCGTTATAGGGATAAATGGACCATTTTCAACGGCATCCCATATTTCTTCTCCTTGTGCTTCTAGATGTGCCTTCATGCGAATTTTCCAGAAGTCAAAATATTCACCATAAAATAGAGGAGGCTTGTTGTTACTACCACCATCTCTGAAAACGGGATTTTGATTTGCGGAAGCCATTCTGGATCTTTTAGGAGCAGGTTACCTATAACCTATTCTGATACCAATTGTAAGTACGAAGTGCGCCTAAGAGGGGGGGTGAATTAGGTACTTTAAAAATTCTGGTTTTTAGTGATGATGGTTCTTATTTTTCTGGTTAAAAGTGAGTTTAGGAAAGCTTAAAAATGCAGAAAAATAAAGAGACACAGGCGATATATCCTGGTTCCCCTTACAGTCGAGAGTACTTCAATCCCCCTTTCAACATGAAAGAGATTTCCTTATTAGGGCAAACTTAAACAAGAACTACCAAAAAACCAAGAACAATCCTCTTGGACCAAGAACAATCCTCTTGGATTTTCACTATGTCAACTATGAGAACAATCCTCTCAAAGTGACTACACTTGTATCCAACAACTTTGGAAAGACAAGATTTCAAAAACACTTAAACTTATTTCCAACAATCCTGGAAAAATAAGTAAGTAACTATTAATTTTTGAGTTTGAGTGAGTTGAGTAGTATTGATCACTTAGAGTGATTTAACAATGTATGATCTTCTCTTCCAATAATATTATTGTACAATGACTCAAGATATAATTGCTCAAAGTTTTCTGTTTAAAGATGTATGAAAATATGCATAAAACTTATGCATGAAAGTGAAGGAATGCTTGAGTTTTTATTTTTAAAATTCAGAAAATAATTATGGAAGAGGTGTTGAAACAGATTTTGAAAATGAATATTTATATGTTCATAACACCCTTTTGAAACATCATGAAGTTCTGAAAATGTATCATGAACAAATGCCAAGTTTGAATGAAAGGTTTCAATGAAAAGGCATGATGAACAGGCATGTGAAAAGCTGTTGTTTTTCAAAATCGTGCAGCATGCAATAAATTGCACCCTTTGTGTAAATCGATTGCACAAGGTTTCAACAGCTATATTTTCAAAAAAATTAAGTGTGCAATCGATTGCACTAGCAATGTAAATCGATTGCATGTAAAGTCAGTAGCAAAAAGTAAGTGAGTGCAATCGATTACACTAGCAATGTAAATCGATTGCACTGAGAAACAGAAGTAAAAGTTTTTAAAAAATTAAGTATGTAATCGATTGCACAAGCAATATAAATCAATTGCACAGAGAAACAGAAGCAAAAGATCTGAAAATTTGAAGCATGCAATCGATTACACTAAAATGCAAATCGATTGCACTCAAGTGAAAATGAAATTTTAACTTTGAAAAACTTGAGTAATGATTTTTAAAAGTTCCTTTTTCAAAATTGAGCATCTATATCTTAAGATCAAAGTAAGTAATATTATTATACCTTGAAAGTTGTTGAGAGCTTTGAGCTGAAGATATTGTCCTTAGATGCTTTGAGCTTGATCATAAATCTTTGCCTTCTTTATCAATCAGGGTTTGTTTTCATCAAAACAAAATCTCATTAGAGAAGCTTGATTTTGCACTTTCTTTTCACTTGTTTATTTCTACAAATTTGTCTTCTTTGTTCGTATCTAGGGTTCAGTTGGTTTTGATTTCCAAAAATTGAAGCTTAAGGTTCATCCTCCATGAAATCAGGTTATGTTTCATCCCCCACGAATCAGAGAAGCCATGAAAGTCTGAACTCCAGTGTGTTCACGAGCTCGAATCTTTCATGGAAATCGAGTTGTCATTGTGGAGACACAATTATTCTTTGTATGTCTTCAACGACAAAGAGCTATGGAAAATATTTTTGGGGTTGTTCTCATTTTAAGGTATGTTTGTGATATGTACAAGATTTTTTTCTTAATTATCACTGTTTGAATAATCCATTGTAAAATGCAGGGAACAAGGCAACCTCGATGCGGGTATTTTGAATGGTTTTATGAGAAAGCTTCAGATGACAAAGGGAAAATTATAATGTCTAGATTGGAAAAGTTATCAAAGAAATTGGATGATGAAACAATGGAGATTGAAAATGTTAGGTCGACAAATGAAGAATTAAGGAAGGAGATGATTCAGCTTCAAAACGAGACGAACAAGATTCTGAAGTTGAAATAATGTTGGGTGATGTTTGTTATTTTAGGTGCAGCAATTATAGGTTTGTTCATGATGAATTGAAATGATTAAGCTGTAGTGAAATGTTTATGTTCTAATTTTTTCTATATTCCAAAATAGTTGAACTTTGTAGTAGTTCTGATTTTTTATGTTGTAGTGAAATGCTTTGGTTTGGATCAGTTGATTGTTGTAACATTGTTCAATTGTTCAATTATATCAGTTCAATTTTATCAGTTGTTTTTGAAACATAGAATTTCAATTGTATCAGTTTAGTTATTCATTGTAACATTGTTCAATTGTCAATTATACATTAACACATAAACTTGTAATTCACAGAATTTCAACATAACACATAATTGCCATTAACATAAATTTGTTCAAAAGGAAATACATATCCATTACACAGAATGACAGTAATTCAAAAGGACATACATACGCATAACACAAAATGACATTAGTTGGTTCCAAATATCAGTTTAGACCATTACACAAAATGACAACAATTCAAAATGACATCCTAAATATATCTATGTTTTTTTCTTGGGTGTTATCCTCTCAGTTGGAGTTGTCCTCCTTGTAGTTGGGTCAATGACATTCTTGGCAACAATTAGTCATGTAGTTGGTCCAGGAGGAACAAAAGGTGTTGATGTTCCATGACTTCCTTGTTTTTCAGTAGCACTTGATGTTGCCTGCTTGGAACTCTGAGTAGCTTTCTTGGAACCATGTGTTTTTGAGAACCTTGAGCAGTTGGTTGAATATGGTTGGCAGCATGTTGAGACCCTTGAGTAGTTTCTCTAGGACCATGTGTATGTTCAAAACCTTGAGCAGTTGGTTAAATAAGGTTGACAGCATGTTGAGACCCTTGAGTTGCTTCTCTGGGACCATGTGTATTTTGAGAACCTTGAGCAGTTGATTAGGTAAGATTGACAACATGTTGAGACCCTTGAGTATCAACTCCGATACTATGTGTTTATTGAGAATATTGTTCACTTTGTTGAGTACCTTGAGTAGTTGGTGTCACCTTACAGGTTGATTTGTTGTTCCTTGTATGTGTAACGCCCGTAATTTAATTAATTATTTAATTAAATTATTTTTGGAATATTTGTGAAGTTGTGTTGTGTTCAATTGGATTTAATTATTTTATTAAGTGGAGAAACAATATTAGAAGTATAATATTATTTGATGCCGACTTATTTTAAAGGAATAGAAGTAGTAATAAGGGGGGGTGTTAGTTTAAGGCCAATAAAGAGTTAAGAGAATAATAGGTTATTTTATTATATTGTTAGAAAGAATAGAAAAGAAGAAGCAGTAGACGAATAAGGGTTGGAAAGAAGAACGTGAAGCTGCTAGAAAAAGAGGAAAAACGGCAAAACGAGGTTTCGACCGGAAGTTATAGAGCGACCTTCAATCTAAAGTAAGGGTGGGGTTCTGACTCTATAATTGGGTTCATGATAATTGGTATGTGGGGTTAGAGATAATTGTTGTCTTGTTCATGAATTGAATGTATATGATGTGGTATGATGAAATTGATGAATTATAGATGAACGATGATGTTCCGATGTTGTGTAATTGATGTAGACTTATAGGATAATTGTAAGTGATGATTATCCATGATTAGATTAAGTTTTTAGGGCTTAAAGTATGGAACCCATAGTGAAAACAGAGAAAAAATTGCAGGAATTATGAAGGACAAAGCAGTATGCGTCGACCCCAAACATGATGTGTCGATACAAGAAGGTTTAGACACTCAGGATGAGACACGAAGAGGTTTTGCATTGATACATGAGAACTTTTAGACTCAGGATGAGTCGATACATAGGAGCATGTGTCGATACATGCTGTGTGGAAGACTCAGTTGAGTCGATCCAAGAAAGGATGCGTCGACTCATGTTGCAAGTTCAGTGCAGTATGCATCGATCCAAGGAGTTATGCATCGACCCATGTTGTCTGTTTTTTTTTTGCAGAATCGTTTAGAAAAGGTTGTAACTTGAGTTTTCGGACTCCGTTTGAGGTGTCATTCGAAGCGTTGAATAGCTAACGCGATGAGCTTTATTCTTGAGGATTAAAATGAAGAAATAGGAAGTGTAATCCTAGTAGCCAATTTAGGATTTAGATTTAGTTCCCGTGTTGATCGTTATGTTGGTTTTTGTGAAGAAGGATAAAGATGAGATGCTTAGAGGCTGCTGTTTGATTTGTAATAGTAGGATTAATAATAACGATGTAATATTACAGAATAGTAGTATGTAGAGATTTAGTGATTTAGAAGTAATCTTTAGTTGGTTAATTAATTATAGGCAATATCTTGTATGGGCCTATGCCCAACGTTGTGAAATTGATGAGTTACTGTCGTATTAATGTACAACTGAGTTGTTGATGAGATGTTATTAACGAAGTTATGTTTGATAATTTATGATGAATAAATGATATTTGATGAATTATTATGATGATATGAGACGTTGATGAAGAGATGTTGAGATGCTTTTGAGATGTAGGCCTTTGGCCAACGGAGATGGTGTATTGAGATGTTGTTAATTATGGTGTTGTCATTACATTCATGATTGTGTCGCATACATTGCATTTTGAGATGGAGCTTATGCTCGTTGAGATGGCCTATGTAACACCCCGTTTTCAATTAATTGATTTATTTAAATTTGGGAATTTATTTTATTAGAATTAATAAAATAAAAAGAATTATTTATTTTGGATTATTTGAGGAAAATAAATGAAATAAGGAATAATGGGATTTTTATGTTATTGGGCTTAGATGTTGTTAGTAAAGAGTGGGGGTGCAGAGAAATAAAGTTATGTTTGGGACTTAGGCCATTTTCTCATTTTTGGTTTTCACGTAAGAACAGAAGTTGGAATTTGGGAAAATAGAGCTCTGAAGAACGGAGAACGAAGAACATCGCTCAAGAACTCAAAGCTGCTAATTGATAAGGTAAGGGGGGTTTATACTCGATTTATATTTGTTTATGGGTTTATGTACGGTTGATTCGGGTAATTGTAGGAAAATCCCAATTGTTAGATGTTTCTAGGGATCGATAACCGTAGGACTGAACCTTGTTAGAAAAGGGTTAGGTTCCCAATTTTTATGAATCGATTAAGAGTTTTAGGTCCCAAATGAGGAATTGGGAGTATATATATCATGATCGTGAATTTACCTTGGAAGTTGTAGGGATAGCCTCAGTGTCAGTAGAATTCCCCAAAAGGACGGTTAATCCCCGATTAAGGTTATTATAATAATTGTTGGTAACTTGGATATTGTGGTGTTGTTGTGAATTGTACAAACTCAATGCGTTAGGTACTGAAATGCGCGTGTTGGCGGACGTTTTCCCGCGTTTGGACTGCTGTTTCTGAGCTGCTGCAGGTTCAGGAAAATCCTGTACGCGCTCAGCAACACGGGCCGTGTTGCACAACACGGGTGCCCGTGTTGCTCTCCTGTGTTGGAAGAGGGTGTGCTTCTGGTTGCACGACACGGGCCGTGTTGCACAACACGGGTACCCGTGTCAGATCCCCTGTACTGATAAAAATAAAATGTGCGTTTTTCTGGACGTGCTGCACAACACGGGCCGTGTTGCACAACACGGGCCGTGTTGCACAACACGGGTGCCCGTGTTGCTCTGCTGTGATGATTTTCTGAATTTTTGGTTTCAGTGTTTTGATGTTGGATTTTTATTGCCATGCTTTTAGATATGTTATCGAGCATGAATTATGATATAATTGATGTGATTGGTTGATGTTTGAATAGTATGCTGAGTGATTACATGCTATTCGTAACTTGATATGATTGATGTTTAAATAGTATGCTGAGTGGTTACATGCTATTCATATCATGTTATGTTTGATATTGTTGATGTGCATGATATGTTGATCGATGTTCATAGTATGCTGAGTGTTACATACTTACATATCATGTTGCATTTGTTAATTCCCATTGTGTGGAATTAACATGGTGGCCAATATACGTGTCCGCGATTTAATGGAACGTTGAGGTGGTAGCCGTGTCCGCGATATAATGGAACGGTGAGTTATCCGTGACCCGCGATTTAATGGGGCGGTGAAGTGGTACCACATGCATGGGTGTGTTGCATTAACTTGAATATAACATGAATGGATGATTTTTCCAATGTTATATTTGATTGTTTGTATGCACGTGTGATTGATAAATGGTTGATGATGTTTGATGAATATTTGCAAATATGAAAGGCAATATGTCATGGATATATGAATTGTAAAGGTTGTGTAAATTATGAAATATGCTAGTTATTGGGTGATGCTTATGATTTCATGAATTGATTGTTATGAACGTATAACCAAATGTATATTTGAGAAGCTCACCCTTACTGTTGAATATTTCAGATTGAGGAGCTTCGCTCAGGTGCTTGGCGAAGGCTTATCGTGTCTAGTTTGGTTTCGTTTTAGTATGTCCGGGTCATGCTCTGATAGTTGTAACTCCGGGAACGTTTGGTTGTCGAGCTGCTTAGTCAGACTCGTTTATTTTCTTTTAATTGTTATAATATGACGTTGACTTTTCCAGGTGTTAACCCCTGATGATTTTGGAAATTATTATAACATTTGATTTTATTAATTAAAGTATTCCGCTGTGTAAACATGTATGAGTTACCACTAAGATTATGCATGACAGGAATTTATTTTATTGAAAGAGAATTGTAGCATTCCTCGATGATACATGTACTCTGAGTTTATAATTTTAAATTAATCGCAAAAATTTATTCGGGGTTTTAGAGGGTGTTACAATAGTGGTATCAGAGCATAGTCGGTCGTTGTGACCAGAGTCTTGAGTCAGTCATTCCTTTTCGTATGCGACTAGTGCAAGGTAACACTGTCGATACTGTATTCTGATGTGGAGTATGTTTTAATTCTCAGGAATATGGCTGGAGGTAACGGACGAAATGATGCTGCACTCGCTGAGGCTTTGGGGATGTTAGCTGGTGTACTTGCTGGAAACCCAACTGGAGGCGTGATTGGTGCTGATAGGCAATTGGGAAATTTCCAAAGGAACAATCCTCCGTTGTTCAAAGGTACACATGACCCTGAAGGTGCTCAGAAGTGGCTGAAGGAAATCAAAAGGATTTTCCGTGTGATTGATTGTGCTGAAGATCTGAAAGTCAGATATGGTACGCATATGTTGGCAGAAGAGGCCGACGACTGGTGGGTTGCCACAAGGACTGAAATGGTTCAGGATGGAGAGGCACTGACTTGGGCTAACTTCAGAAGAGTTTTTCTGAGGAGGTACTTTCCTGAAGATGTTCGGGGAAGAAAGGAAATAGAATTTTTGGAGCTTAAGCAGGGCAATCTGACTGTTAGTGAGTATGCTACTAAGTTCACTGAGCTGGCAAAGTATTATGCACACTACAACAATGATGAGGCTGGAGAATTCTCTAAATGTATCAAATTTGAGAATGGTCTCCGAGATGAGATTAAGCAGGGAATCAGGTACCAGCGTATTAGTAGATTTTCTGATCTGGTGGATTGTAGCAGAATCTTGGAAGAAGATATTACCAAGAATCGGTCGTCTCACTCTCGTGGGGCTGTTGACAAAAGAGGAAAGCAACATATGGACCGTGGCAAGCCATATGGTAGAGATAACCAGAGATCAGGCGGTTGGAAAAGGCCTAGTGGGGGAGATTCTAAGGCTCCTATCAGATGCTACAGGTGTGGTGAGTCTGGTCATCACATTCGAGATTGCAAGAGTGATGAGAAGAAGTGCTATAAATGTGGAAAGGCTGGTCATTTGTCTATTGATTGCAAAGGGAAGTCTGTTACTTGTTACAATTGTGGCGAAGAAGGTCACATTCGTCCGCAGTGTCCTAAGCCTAGGAAGGATCAGTCAGGTGGAAAAGTGTTTGCTTTGTCTGGATCTGAGACTACCCCAGAGGATCGATTGATTAAAGGTACGTGTTTTATTCATGGCACACCTTTAGTTGCAATTATTGATACTGGTGCAACTCATTCTTTCATTTCTTTGGATTGTGCTGAGAGGTTGAAACTGGACATATCTGGTATGCGAGGTAGCATGGTTGTTGATACTCCCGCATCGGGTTCAGTGACAACTTCACTTGTATGTAGGAATTGTCCTATTGAGATTTTTGGTAGAGGTTTCGGTATGGATCTAGTGTGCCTACCGCTTGAACAAATTGATATTATCCTTGGGATGAACTGGTTGGAATTTAACCGGGTTCATCTGAACTGTTTTGCTAAGACGGTGATTTTCCCAGAAGCAGTTGGTGTCGAGAATTTGACTATGACTGCTAGGCAGGTACAAGAAGCAATGGAAGGCGGTGCTAATGTGTTTATGTTACTTGCTTCGTTAGATGCAACAGGAAAGGTCAGGAGTGGCGAATTGCCAGTGGTGTGTGATTTTCCAGAAGTCTTTCCGGATGATGTCGGTGAGTTACCTCCTGAGAGAGAAGTGGAATTTTCTATAGATTTAATTCCTGGTACGAGACCGGTGTCGATGGCGCCATATCGTATGTCTGCGTCTGAGTTGGCTGAATTGAAGAGTCAGTTGGAAGATTTACTGGAGAAGAAGTTTATTCGTCCAAGTGTTTCGCCTTGGGGTGCTCCGGTATTGTTGGTTAAGAAGAAAGAAGGTTCTATGAGACTGTGTGTTGATTACAGGCAATTGAACAAGGTAACCATTAAGAATCGGTACCCGTTACCGAGGATTGATGATTTAATGGATCAGTTAATTGGAGCCAGTGTATTCAGTAAGATTGATTTGAGATCTGGATATCATCAGATTCGTGTGAAAGCGGAAGATATTCAAAAGACTGCCTTTCGAACGAGGTATGGGCATTATGAATATTCTGTTATGCCGTTCGGAGTTACTAATGCACCTGGTGTTTTCATGGAATATATGAACAGGATTTTTCATCCGTATCTGGATAAGTTTGTTGTGGTTTTTATTGATGACATTCTAATTTATTCCAAGAATGACAAAGAGCATGCGGAACATCTCAGAATTGTGTTAAAGTTGTTGAAAGATAGGAAGTTGTATGCAAAGTTGTCCAAATGTGAGTTCTGGCTGAATGAAGTTAGTTTTCTTGGACACGTGATTTCTAAGAATGGTATTGCAGTGGATCCTACAAAAGTAGAAGCGGTATCTCAGTGGGAAGCGCCGAAGACTGTTTCTGAAATCAGAAGTTTTCTTGGTCTTGCAGGTTATTACAGAAAGTTTATCGAAGGATTCTCAAAGTTAGCTTTGCCGTTGACGAAGTTGACTCGTAAAGGACAAGCGTTTATTTGGGATTCTGATTGTGAGAAAGGTTTCCAAGAATTGAAACGGAGATTGACTAGTGCTCCTATTCTAATTTTGCCGAATCCGGTGGAATCTTTTGTGGTCTATTGTGATGCATCTCTGTTGGGCTTAGGTGGTGTTTTAATGCAGAATCAACAGGTAGTTGCGTATGCTTCGAGACAGTTGAAGGTTCATGAAAGGAACTATCCTACTCATGACTTAGAACTGGCAGCAGTTGTGTTTGTCTTGAAATTGTGGAGACATTATCTGTACGGTTCGAGATTCGAAGTGTATAGTGACCATAAGAGTTTGAAGTATCTTTTCGATCAGAAAGAGCTCAATATGAGGCAAAGAAGGTGGTTGGAATTTCTCAAAGATTATGATTTTGGTTTGAATTACCATCCTGGTAAGGCAAATGTGGTTGCAGATGCTTTGAGCAGGAAATCCTTGCATATGTCTATGATGATGGTTCGTGAATTGGATTTAATTGAACAATTCCGAGATTTGAGTTTAGTTTGTGAAAGTACTCCGAAGTGTGTTCGTTTGGGTATGTTGAAACTTACTAGTGGTATTCTAGAAGAGATCAGGATCGGGCAAAAATCTGATGTTAATTTAGTTGATAAATTGACATTGATCAACCAAGGTCAAGGTGGCGAGTTTAGAATTGATGAAAATGATGTTATGAGATTTGGCGATAGAGTTTGTGTTCCTGATATTGCAGAAATCAAGAAGAGTATATTAGAGGAAGGACATCGCAGTGGGATGAGTATTCATCCGGGTGCCACGAAAATGTATCATGATTTGAAGAAATTGTTTTGGTGGCCGGGAATGAAAAAGGAAATAGCTGAATTTGTGTATGCATGTTTAATCTGTCAGAAATCGAAGATTGAACATCAGAAGCCGTCTGGATTTATGCAACCAATGTTTATTCCAGAATGGAAGTGGGATAGTATTTCTATGGATTTTGTATCTGGGTTGCCGAGGACTCCTATGAATTGTGAAGCAATATGGGTCGTTGTGGATAGGTTGACTAAGTCTGCTCATTTTATACCGGTGCGAATGGATTACTCGATGGAGAGATTGGCACAGTTGTATATTGAGAAAATAGTGAGTTTGCATGGAGTTCCTTCTAGTATTGTGTCAGATAGAGATCCGAGGTTCACTTCGAAATTTTGGGAAGGATTGCAGAAGGCTTTGGGTACTAAGTTGAGATTGAGTTCAGCTTACCATCCTCAGACTGATGGACAGACGGAGAGGACGATTCAATCGTTGGAAGATTTATTGCGTGCTTGTGTTTTAGAGAAAGGTGGAGCTTGGGATAGCTATTTGCCATTGATTGAGTTTACTTATAACAATAGTTACCATTCGAGTATTGGTATGGCTCCGTTTGAGGCATTGTATGGTAGACGGTGTAGAACACCTTTGTGTTGGTATGAATCTGGAGAGAGTTCGGTAGTTGGGCCAGAGATTGTTCAACAGACTACTGAAAAGATCAAATTGATTCAAGAGAAGATGAGAGCTTCTCAGAGTCTTCAGAAAAGTTATCATGATAAGAGGAGAAAGAATTTAGAATTCAGTGCTGGAGATCATGTGTTTATGAGAGTTACTCCGATGACGGGTATTGGTCGAGCGTTGAAATCTAAGAAGTTGACTCCGCGTTTTATTGGTCCGTTTCAGATTACGGAAAGAGTTGGAGAAGTTGCTTATCGCATTGCTTTACCTCCGAGACTTGCGAATTTGCACGATGTTTTTCATGTTTCTCAGCTGAGGAGATACATTCCAGACCCATCTCATGTAATCCAAATAGATGATGTACAGGTGAGAGATAACCTGACAGTAGAAGCATTGCCTATGAGGATAGAAGATCGGGAAGTGAAACAGTTAAGAGGTAAAGAGATAGCATTAGTGAAGGTTGCTTGGGGAGGTCCAGCAGATGGAAATATCACTTGGGAGCTGGAGAGCCAGATGAAAGAGGCTTATCCGGAGCTGTTCGTCTAAGGTATGTTTTCGAGGACGAAAACTCTTTTAGTGGGGGAGAGTTGTAACACCCCGTTTTCAATTAATTGATTTATTTAAATTTGGGAATTTATTTTATTAGAATTAATAAAATAAAAAGAATTATTTATTTTGGAGTATTTGAGGAAAATAAATGAAATAAGGAATAATGGGATTTTTATGTTATTGGGCTTAGATGTTGTTAGTAAAGAGTGGGGGTGCAGAGAAATAAAGTTATGTTTGGGACTTAGGCCATTTTCTCATTTTTGGTTTTCACGTAAGAACAGAAGTTGGAATTTGGGAAAATAGAGCTCTGAAGAACGGAGAACGAAGAACATCGCTCAAGAACTCAAAGCTGCTAATTGATAAGGTAAGGGGGGTTTATACTCGATTTATATTTGTTTATGGGTTTATGTACGGTTGATTCGGGTAATTGTAGGAAAATCCCAATTGTTAGATGTTTCTAGGGATCGATAACCGTAGGACTGAACCTTGTTAGAAAAGGGTTAGGTTCCCAATTTTTATGAATCGATTAAGAGTTTTAGGTCCCAAATGAGGAATTGGGAGTATATATATCATGATCGTGAATTTACCTTGGAAGTTGTAGGGATAGCCTCAGTGTCAGTAGAATTCCCCAAAAGGACGGTTAATCCCCGATTAAGGTTATTATAATAATTGTTGGTAACTTGGATATTGTGGTGTTGTTGTGAATTGTACAAACTCAATGCGTTAGGTACTGAAATGCGCGTGTTGGCGGACGTTTTCCCGCGTTTGGACTGCTGTTTCTGAGCTGCTGCAGGTTCAGGAAAATCCTGTACGCGCTCAGCAACACGGGCCGTGTTGCACAACACGGGTGCCCGTGTTGCTCTCCTGTGTTGGAAGAGGGTGTGCTTCTGGTTGCACGACACGGGCCGTGTTGCACAACACGGGTACCCGTGTCAGATCCCCTGTACTGATAAAAATAATATGTGCGTTTTTCTGGACGTGCTGCACAACACGGGCCGTGTTGCACAACACGGGTGCCCGTGTTGCTCTGCTGTGATGATTTTCTGAATTTTTGGTTTCAGTGTTTTGATGTTGGATTTTTATTGCCATGCTTTTAGATATGTTATCGAGCATGAATTATGATATAATTGATGTGATTGGTTGATGTTTGAATAGTATGCTGAGTGATTACATGCTATTCGTAACTTGATATGATTGATGTTTAAATAGTATGCTGAGTGGTTACATGCTATTCATATCATGTTATGTTTGATATTGTTGATGTGCATGATATGTTGATCGATGTTCATAGTATGCTGAGTGTTACATACTTACATATCATGTTGCATTTGTTAATTCCCATTGTGTGGAATTAACATGGTGGCCAATATACGTGTCCGCGATTTAATGGAACGTTGAGGTGGTAGCCGTGTCCGCGATATAATGGAACGGTGAGTTATCCGTGACCCGCGATTTAATGGGGCGGTGAAGTGGTACCACATGCATGGGTGTGTTGCATTAACTTGAATATAACATGAATGGATGATTTTTCCAATGTTATATTTGATTGTTTGTATGCACGTGTGATTGATAAATGGTTGATGATGTTTGATGAATATTTGCAAATATGAAAGGCAATATGTCATGGATATATGAATTGTAAAGGTTGTGTAAATTATGAAATATGCTAGTTATTGGGTGATGCTTATGATTTCATGAATTGATTGTTATGAACGTATAACCAAATGTATATTTGAGAAGCTCACCCTTACTGTTGAATATTTCAGATTGAGGAGCTTCGCTCAGGTGCTTGGCGAAGGCTTATCGTGTCTAGTTTGGTTTCGTTTTAGTATGTCCGGGTCATGCTCTGATAGTTGTAACTCCGGGAACGTTTGGTTGTCGAGCTGCTTAGTCAGACTCGTTTATTTTCTTTTAATTGTTATAATATGACGTTGACTTTTCCAGGTGTTAACCCCTGATGATTTTGGAAATTATTATAACATTTGATTTTATTAATTAAAGTATTCCGCTGTGTAAACATGTATGAGTTACCACTAAGATTATGCATGACAGGAATTTATTTTATTGAAAGAGAATTGTAGCATTCCTCGATGATACATGTACTCTGAGTTTATAATTTTAAATTAATCGCAAAAATTTATTCGGGGTTTTAGAGGGTGTTACAGCCTATATTGGCGAATATTAAGATGAAGGCATATGCCTTGTTGATTCCTCTATTAATTGGCAAATTTTTGAGATGGGAGTTCTGCTCCAAATGGTACCACATGCATTTGCATAGTATTGAGTCGCATTATATGACTGCATAAAGAAGTGTGTATTGATGTTGTGAATGTGTATTATTGTTGTGATTATTGTTGATAATGAGATGAGGAGTGGTGATGTTATATGCTCTAATTTAATATATTAATTATCATGCGCTTTATTATATTGTTAGATATCTCACCCCTTCTGTTTGAATGTTGCCCTTATGTTGGTAACGTGCAGGTAATCGAGAGTGAAGGTTATATACCTTCAATAGTTTGAGTCGGTGTCATTGCTCTAATATGTAACACTCAGGGGGATGAACGCTTGTTGCTTTTGATTGTTGATTATTTAGTTGTTGAACTTTAAGTTGATTAATATTAAGTATTTGTTGGTTTGAAGTTGCTGTAATGATGATAAAGATGTTATTAAGAATTCTGCTACGTAGATGTTGAATTATTTAACTAAAGATGTTATGATGATGGTTCATCCGATGTTTTGAAAGTGTTATATATCCACGATAAATGCAATGTGTTTTGAAAGAAGAATTTGTGGCATCCCGATTCATTTGCATGAATGATTTTGTAACTCTAATTTGTTTATATAATTGTCGGGTAGAATTGGGGTGTTACAAAGTTGGTATCACAGCAAAAGGTTGGTCCGACCTTGTCGTCGAGTCGTAGTTGTCTAACAATCGAGTATTGTTAATTTGAGTTCTAACCGTTGTTTATGTTGCAGTGAGAAGTTGAGATGGCTGGAAGGAATGATGTTGCACTTGCTGCTGCTTTAGAAGCAATGACTCATGCGATAGAAAATCAGCTGAATGTTGACGGGAATGCTGGATCTCGTAGCTTGGCGACTTTCCAGAGAGAGAATCCACCCACGTTCAAGGGAAAGTATGATCCTGACGGAGAATTGGATTGATTTAAAGAGATTGAGAGAATCTTCCGTGTGATGGATTGCACTCCAGCGCAGAAGGTTTGGTATGGGACTCATATGCTAGCAGTCGAGGCTGATGACTGGTGGCTAGAGACTTGTCAGAGATTGGAAGATGCAGGTGAGAATGTCACTTGGGTTGTGTTCCGTAGGGAATTTTTGAGGAAGTACTTTCCTGAAGATGTCTGTGGTAAGAAGGAGATTGAGTTTCTTGAGCTGAAGTAAGGAAGTATGACAGTTGTTGAGTATGCTGCCATGTTTGCTGAGTTGGCTATGTTTTATCCGCACTACACTGAGGCAGATGCTGAGCTTTTGAAGTGTATCAAGTTTGAGAACGGGTTGCGCCCGGAGATCAAGAAGGCAATTGGATACCAAAAGATTCGCGTCTTTGCTAATTTGATTGATAGTTGTAGGATTTATGAGGAGGATAATAATGCTCATTACAAGACTATCAGTGAGAAGAGGGGTAAGCACCAACAGAATCGTGGTAAGCCTTATGATACCCCAGCTGGTAAAGGTAAACAGAAAGTTGCTCAAGGTCAGAGGACTAGTGGGGGAGATGCTCCTGCTGGTGTGGTTTGTTTTAAGTGTGGGAAACCTGGGCATAAGAGTAATGTGTGCACTACTGAAGTGAAGAGGTGTTTCCGTTGTGGTAAGAACGGACATGTTATATCTGAGTGTGAACATAAGGATGTGATTTGTTTCAATTGTAGAGAAGAAGGGCACATTGGTAGTCAGTGTCAGAAACCAAAGAGGGCACAAACAAGTGGTAAAGTGTTCGCTTTGGTGGAGGATCAGACATCTGTTGAGGACAGACTTATCAGAGGTACATGTTTCATTAATAGTACTCCTTTAATTATTATTATTGATACCGGTGCTACGCATTGTTTTATTGCTGCTGATTGTGTTGAAAGATTGGGTCTTATGTTGTCTTCTTTGAATGGAGAAATGGTCGTCGATACTCCAGCCAAGGGGTCGGTGACTACTTCTTTTGTGTGTGTTAAGTGTCCCTTGTCGATCTTCGACAGAGACTTTACTGTTGATTTGGTTTGTTTACCGTTAATAGGTTTGGATGTGATTTTGGGTATGAACTGGTTAGAGCATAACTGTGTTCATATTAACTGTTATGATAAGTCAGTGAAGTTTTCTACTCATGAAGAAGAGGAAGATGGTCTGTTGTCTGCTAGACAGTTGAGGAAGTTGATGCAAGAGGAAACACATATGTTCTCGGTGATGGCGTCGCCATCTGTAGAGACTCAAGCTATAATTGAGGAATTGCAGGTGGTGTGTGAATTTCCTGAAGTTTTCCCTGAGGAGATTCATGATGTACCGCCAGAGAGGGAAGTCGAGTTTGCGATTGATCTTGTACCTGGTACCAGACCTGTGTCTATGGCACCATACAGGATGTCTGCATCTGAATTGTCAGAGTTAAAGAAGCAATTGGAAGAGTTACTTGAGAAGAAGTTTGTAAGACCAAGTGTATCGCCGTGGGGAGCTCCAATGTTGTTAGTAAAGAAGAAAGATGGGAGTATGAGGCTTTGTGTTGATTATAAATAGTTAAATAAAGTGACGATTAAGAACAAGTATCCGCTTCCAATAATATATGACTTAATGGATCAGTTGGTGGATGTTCGTGTGTTTAGCAAGATTGATTTGAGGTCGGGTTACCATCAGATTAAAGTGAAAGATGAAGATATCCAGAATACGGCTTTTAGAACGCGTTATGGATATTATGAGTATTCGGTGATGCCTTTTGGTGTTACTAACGCGTCGGGAGTATTCATGGAATACATGAATTGTATCTTTCATACTTATTTGGATCAGTTTATAGTGGTGTTCATTGATGATATTTTGATTTACTCTAAGTCAGAAGAAGAGCATGCTGGACACTTAAGAGTAATATTGCAAGTTTTGAAAGAGAAGAAGTTGTATGTAAATCTATCCAAGTGTGAGTTTTGGTTAAAGGAGGTTAGTTTTCTTGGTCATGTGATTTCAGGTAGTGGCATTATTGTAGATCTATCGAAGGTTGATGTTGTGTTGCAATTGGAGACTCCAAAGTCAGTTACTGAGATTATAAGCTTTTTGGGATTAGCTAGTTACTATATAAGGTTTATCGAAGGTTTTTCTAAGTTGGCACTTCCGTTGACTAAGTTGACTTATAAAGGTAGAGCTTTTGTATGGGATGTTCAGTGCAAAGAGAGTTTTACGGAATTGAGGAAGAGGTTGACGTCGGCTCCGATTTTGACGTTGCCTAATCCAGGAGAACCTTTTGTGGTGTATTGTGATGCTTCTAAGATGGGTTTAGGAGGTGTGCTTATGCAGAATGGTAAGGTAGTTATTTATGCGCAAGGTGTGTTGAGATTCCGTAATCGGATTTGTATTCCTGATGATGCTGAGATGAAGAAAGTGATACTTGAAGAGAGTCATAGAAGTAAGTTGAGTATTCATCCAGGAGCTACAAAGATGTATCAAGATTTTAAAGGTTTGTTTTGGTGGCCTGGGATGAAGAGTGATGTGGCTCGGTTTGTGTATACGTGTTTGACTTGTCAGAAGTCGAAAGTTGAACATCAGAAACCTGCAGGGTTGATGCAACCGTTAGAAGTTCCAGAATGGAAACAGGATAGCATTTCAATGGACTTTGTGACAGGGTTACCTAATACTTTAAGAGGACATGATTCGATTTGGGTGATTGTTGATAGGCTTACGAAGTCAGCTCATTTTATTCCTATTAACATCAGTTTTCCAGTGTCGAAGTTGGCTGAGATTTACACTAGTGTGATTGTGAAACTGCATTGTGTTCCTTTATGCATTGTGTCAGATAGATATCCAAGATTTACTTCTAATTTTTGGAAGAGTTTGCAAGAAGCGTTGGATTCTAAGTTGAGATTGAGTTCAACGTATCATCCGCAGACAGATGGTCATACTGAACGGACGATTCAACGTTGGAAGATTTGCTGAAGGCATGTGTTGTTGAGCAGGGAGGTTCGTGTGATACTTATCTTTCGTTGATAGAGTTCACTTATAACAACAATTATCATTCTAGTATTTGGATGACACCTTTTGAAGCGTTGTATGGTCGAAGATGTAGAACTCCATTATGTTGGCATGAATCTGGAGAAAGTGTAGTACTTGGACCTAAACGTGTTCGTGAAACTACTGAGAAGGTGAAGTTGATTCGAGAAAAGATGAAAGCTTCCCAAAGTAGACACAAGAGTTATCATGACAAGCGAAGGAAAGATTTAGAATTTCAAGCGGGTGACCATGTGTTTTTAAGAGTTACACTTGTGACTGGTGTTGGGCGAGCATTAAAGTCTAAGAAGCTCACTTCTCGTTTTATTGGACCGTATCAGATTTCGGAGAGAGTGGGGAATGTTGCTTATAGAGTGGCTTTACCGCCTAATCTTTCGAATTTGCATGATGTGTTTCATGTGTCGCAACTCCGGAAGTATGTTTCAGATCCATCTCATGTGATTCATATGGATGATGTGTAAGTACGGGATAATCTTACGGTGGAGACGATGCCTGTACGGATCACGGATCGTGAAACTAAGACTCTGAGGGGCAAAGAGATTGATTTGGTTAAAGTGGTTTGGCTAGGAGCTGTAGGAGAAAGCATGACTTGAGAGTTGGAGAGCAAGATGCGAGACTCCTACCCTGAGTTGTTTGATTGAGGTAAATTTTCGAGGACGAAAATATTCTAAGTGGGGGAGACTTGTAACGCCCGTAATTTAATTAATTATTTAATTAAATTATTTTTGGAATATTTGTGAAGTTGTGTTGTATTCAATTGGATTTAATTATTTTATTAAGTGGAGAAATAATATTAGAAGTATAATATTATTTGATGCGGGCTTGTTTTAAAGGAATATAAGTAGTAATAAGGGGGTGTACTAGTTTAAGCCCAATAAGGAGTTAAGAGAATAATAGGTTATTTTATTATATTGTTAGAAAGAATAGAAAAGAATAAGCAGTAGACAAATAAAGGTTGGAAAGAAGAACGTGAAGCTGCTGGAAAAAGAGGAAAAATGGCAGAACGAGGTTTCGATCGGAAGTTATAGAGCGACCTTCAATCCAAGGTAAGGGTGGGGTTCTGACTCTATAATTGGGTTCATGATAATTGGTATGTGGGGTTAGAGGTGATTGTTTTCTTGTTCATGAATTGAATGTATATGATGTGGTATGATGAAATTGATGAATTATAGATGAACGATGATGTTCCGATGATGTGTAATTGATGTAGAATTATATGATAACTGTAAGTGATGATTATCCGTGATTAGATTAAGTTTTTAGGGATTAAAGTATGGAACACGTAGTGAAAACACAGAAAATTACAGGAATTATGCAAGACAGAGCAGTATGCGTCGACCCCAAACATGATGTGTCAATACAAGAAGGTTTAGAGACTCAGGATGAGACACGAAGAGGTTTTGCATCGATACATGAGGACTTTTAGACTCAGGATGAGTCGATACATAGGAGCATGTGTCGATACATGCTGTGTGGAAGACTCAGTATGAGTAGTTCCAAGAAAGGATGCATCGATTCATGTTGCGAGTTCAATGCAGTACACGTTGATCCAAGGAGCTATGCATCGACCCATATTGTCTGTTTTTTTTGGCAGAATCGTTTAGAAAAGGCTGTAACTTGAGTTTTCGGACTCCGTTTGAGGTGTCGTTCGAAGCGTTGAATAGCTAATGCGATGAGCTTTATTATTGAGGATTAAAATGAAGAAATAGGAAGTGTAATCCTAGTAGCCAATTTAGGATTTAGAGTTAGTTCCCGTGTTGATCGTTATGTTGGTTTTTGTGAAGAAGGATGAAGATGAGATGCTTAGAGGCTGCTATTTGATTTGTAATAGTAGGATTAATAATAATAACGATGTAATATTACAGAATAGTAGTATGTAGAGATTTAGTGATTTAGAAGTAAGCCTTAGTTGGTTAATTAATTATAGGCAATATCTTGTATAGGCCTATGGCCAACGTTGTGAAATTGATGAGTTACAGTCGTATTAATGTACAACTGAGTTGTTGATGAGATGTTATTAACGAAGTTGTGTTTGATAATTTATGATGAATAAATGATGTTTGATGAATTATTATGATGATATGAGACGTTGATGAAGAGATGTTAAGATGCTTTTGAGATGTAGGCCTTTGGCCAACGAAGATGGTGTATTGAGATGTTGTTAATTATGGTGTTGTCATCACATTCATGATTGTGTCGCATACATTGCATTTTGAGATGGAGCTTATGCTCGTTGAGATGGTCTATATTGGCGAATATTGAGATGAAGGCTTATGCCTTGTAGATGCCTCTATTAATTGGCAAATTTTTGAGATAGGAGTTCTGTTCCAAATGGTACCACATGCATTTGCATAATATTGAGTCGCATTATATGACTGCATAAAGAAGTGTGTATTGATGTTATGAATGTGTATTATTGTTATGATTATTGTTGATTCTGAGATGAGGAGTGGTGATGTTATGCGATCTAATTTAATATATTAATTATCATGCGCTTTATTATATTGTTAGATATCTCACCCCTTCTGTTTGAATGTTGCCCTTATGTTGGTAACGTGCAGGTAATCAAGAGTGAAGGTTGTATACCTTCAATAGTTTGAGTCGGTGTCATTGTTCTGATATGTAACACTCGGGGGGATGAACGCTTGTTACTTTTGATTGTTGATTATTCAGTTGTTGAACTTTTAGTTGATTATTATTAAGTATTTGTTGGTTTGAAGTTGTTGTAATGATGATAAAGATGTTATTAAGAATTCGGCTGTGTAAATGTTGAATTATTTAACTAAAGATGTTATGATGATGGTTCATCTGATGTTTTAAAAGTGTTATATATCCACGATGAACGCAATGTGTTTTGAAAGAAGAATTTGTGGCATCTCGATTCGTTTGCATGAATGATTTTATAACTCTGATTTGTTTATATAATTGTCGGGTAGAATTGGGGTGTTACAGTATGCTTGCACCTAGAACACCTGACTGCAAAACATGTTCTATTCATTCTTTTGTCATTCCCATCCAACTCCCCTTGTTCAAGATTTCTTCTTTTCTTTGGTCTTTCATGTATCCTTCTATATTTAGGAGGCTGGGATATTCAGTTCTCACCCAGAGATATTCATCTATATTTAGTCCTTATAAATATTGTAACCTTCTATTTTAGTCCCAACATAAATTTTCTTCAAACAATGGTCTTTGCAATATATTTCATCCATATTTTTGGTCTCTCTCGTTAGATTCCATTAACGGATGCTTACGTGGCACGCCACGTCAGTTAAAGTCAACACTAAAGAAAAAGAGAAAGATTAAATTCCCTGTTAAATAACTTTAAAACAATAATTTTTCACAAAAATAGAGCATTTGAGACTTTTGAGGGTTTATTGCATTACTAAGAAACATGTCATTTGTTTCCTCATAGCTAAATAACACATTACTAAGAAACAAAGCATTAATCTTAGCCTTAATTGTTTTCCTAATCTTTTCTCTTCAAAGGACCAATAACATTGCACACTAAAAGGATATTTTTGTCGAACTGAATGGCTTCATGAACGAATTTTAGAGTCAAATACTTCCCTTTTCAAATACTCCATTTTTTGTCTCCCTTTAATTATAACAATATCGCTGTTATATTGGTTATTTTGTTGAACAGTGAGCATAATCAAAATACCTAGCTGCACTACTAAAAAAATTAAATTTAGGAAGAGTAGAAATCCGTCACAAAAGGGTTGAAATTTTGTCACAAACTGTTTTAGTGATGGATTTTGTGATGACCTAAAATTCATATCGAATATCGATGTCACAAATTATTAGTGAGGGAATTTGCAGTTTGTCACAAATTATGATATAATGATTCCGTCATAAGAATATACCCGTCACAAACAAATACCCAAACTATAATATATATTTTACAAATTCCGTCACTATTTAGTGAAAGATTTCAATTCTCTCACTAATTAATGACATATTTCAATTTCCGTCACTAATTTAAAGAATTTCGTATTCATTCAATTTTCCTAACTAATTTAGGACATTTTAAATTTCCTCACTAATTTTTTTATTGATACATTTATTATTGTATTAATAAGAAATGCAATTTATAAAAAAAAACACGTCCATAAGAAACAATTTATGAATTGAAATACAAAAGAGTATCAACATTGCTCTTAAAATTGAGTTACAGCCAAATTCTCAAAAACAATAAAATACAATATATCAAATAGATAGGTCACATATACCAACAATCACAAATCCACTTCTAATTTATCTTCAAATGTCTACTAATTTCTATGTATAATAAGTCAATTCTATTAATTTTAGGAAGAAAAAAAGTAAAGAAAAATGACAAAAACGGAACTACCACATTTTGAGTGAAATAACTTGCTCCATTTCCTCCAAATATGTAAAGTCCTCCTACTTCACCACCTGTCACAGTAACTTGCTCCTTCTCTTTAAAATCTCTAATCAATTGTCAAATGAGAAACAACACCTCCTTAGGTATTGAATGTGCATCGGTTTGTTAAGCATAAGCTGTAAAGTAAAGGCCAAAGATTTGTTTCAATATCTCTAAAAATAATTATAACCAAATCTCAATTGTATACTTAGTAAGGCACTGTAAGAGGCCATATGTCTGCCATTATTAAAAAACAAACAAGAGGATTATTTAAAAATTACTTTTCAAAAGTATTATTTAAAATTTATTTGAAAAACAATGTTGAGCGGAAATATTTTGGCTTAGATCAGTATAGTGTTTAAACAGTCTTGTTATTGAAAACTCAGATATGCACGAACTCTATAAAATTAACATAATGATAAAATCAATCAACATAATAATATCTTAATTAACGGTTTAATATTTAACACAACGGTTTCATATTTCCAATGAAATCATATTAAAAATATAATATGATAATTTATCGAACATGTGGCGCACAATCAATTTTTTGGAATTTTCTTTGAGATTTGTTGATATTCAAAAGCACTTACAATCAAAATGATTGTAAATTAATCAACAAAACAATTTAAACTTTAATAATCAAAGATAAATTATATACGAATCAATCGATCAAACAACAGATTCAACACATTGCATATAGATAGTAAATGAAAGTAAGAGATAGAACATTACAATTTTCCTTTGAATTAAACAAGCTAAACAAATTTTCAAACACTTGGCGTGCAATCAAAGTTTCAGAATTTTCCTTTGTGTTGATATGAAAAAGCACTTATAATCAAAAGTGATTATAAGCAACTCAACACATAATTCTAAACAAAAACATTTTCGGAAAATTCCTACGTGTCGATAAATTACTCAATGTTATTTGACAAAGTGATGTAAGAAGATTAAAACAAATAAAGCAATAAAAGAAAAGAGACACAATGATTTGTTTAGGAAGTTTACCAATCGTCCTCGCTATGGCTACATCTCCCCCCAATTTCAAATTTAGAATTAGGATAATTTCTTACTTTACAAAAGTATAGTTACAAGAGAAGTGTTCAAGAGCAATACTACAAACCATAACTGTTTGATATTGATTCAACCCCTTCTCTTCTTTTGATCTTTAACATGATCAAGACTGATATATGCAACCTATTCGCCGCTTAAGCTACTTCTTTAAAAGGATTTCAAACACCCCAAGTTTCCTTGCAAAGATTTCAAACACTCCAAAGAATTTTTCACTCGAGTAAATCTGATTGCAAACTACCAACACAAGATCACCGATTTCATCACCCAATTCTTGTCACTTCCTTAAAAATATTTCAACCACTCTAAGATTCCTTGAAAAGATTTCAAACACTCTAAAGGATTTTTAACATGGACAATCCTTCGCACGATCTTGCACGAAAATCCTCAATTCAACAAATGATTTTGGAGGACAAACTCGATGGTTTCTCCGGATGAAGATCCCTATAAATCTTAATTCAAACCAATTGGAAATCCATATTTCTTCGCCTAGATAGCACCCCGATGGAACATCATCACAATATAATATTAGTGTGTGTATAGATTAGAAGGTTGAAGAAGAAGATGAAATGTAGGCTAATTTTATGGTATTATCAAGTTGGAATGATGCATGAATGATATATTTATAGTTGGACTCTTTTTAGGTAAAAGAGGGTACTTTAGGAATGAAAAAAATAATTAAAAAATGACCCACAAAACAGTATGTGTCGACCTGTAAATTTTATGTGTCGACACATGAGAAACAATGGCGAAAAACTTTAATAATGCAGTACATGTGCTGACACATAAATAGTATGTGTTGATGCATAGGTTGTATGTGTCGATCTGAAAATCGTATGTGTCGACACATACTGAAGCTTTTAAGAAAATGCAGAAATGCATAATTTATGTGTCGACACATAGAAATTTCAGGTCGACACATAAGTGTTGGTTTTATGGAAAAAGTGATTTTTCATGATTGGGATCAATTTTATAGTTGTTTTAAATGATTCCTAAGACCTCTAATGCAAAGGGTGCCACAAAATTATTTTAAATGATTCCTAAGACCTCTAATGCAAAGGGGTGCCACAAGACATAAGGATACCGTCCAACATACTAAAATGCTAGATTTTCGAGTTTTGACATCATGCAAAACATCTTATAGTGAAGTTGCACTCACAAACTCCCCTTTTTTGATGATGACAAAACTTGTAACGATGCATTTCATGTAGTTACCGAAAGCTCCTCTGACTTTGTGCTTCCAATCTTCATCTCGCATATTCTTTTTCCTCTTTGACAATATCAAAAAGAAAGAAGGCAAATTGTGAGAAGTATCATATTCCAATACCAATACTAATATATCACACAAAGACATTTTTACAAAAAAGAGCATACAATGCATATCCCCATATATATGTAATGATGTAAAAATAATAATAGATTACATGCATAAGATATTACCAAACATGTAATGCAATTGCATGAATAATAATGAATGTGATGCAATATCAATCTAGTTAAGTTGCCTTTATAGCGTCACGATTTCGTAATATAACACACTGAAACTCCCGATGCCGCACACGCATGTGCCTAGCATAGTGACAAGAACATATCACTACTCAATCCAAAATGAAAATGTTGTCATAAAATGTGACTCAACTACAACATGAATTTTACATGCAATTAACATGCTTACATCCAACTCATGCACAAATGCAAGAAATAATAATAGAAACACATATTTGTACATACAAGAATAACTTGTAAAAATGTGAAAGAACTAATACATGAAGTCATTATAAGCATATACATTAAGAACACACAATGGTTATCAATCAAATTTTTTGAAAATGAACATTCATGGTTTTCATCATTTGAGAACATAGCAAGCATTTTTCATCAACTAAAACATGTACTAAGAAACTTCTTACTTTTAAGGAGAGATTTGAAATAATATTACCTCACTCTTGATGGAATAAAAGTTGCACTCACATAATGTAAAATACTCAAACAAATTATTAGAGAAAAAGTATAAAAGTGAAAGCATCATAATAAAGAAAGCAACATTGGAGACATTAATAATCCCCAACTTTCAACTTGACCGTGAAGGTAATTCCCACTCATGTGTTCCTTATTTGAGCTACTTTATTTGGAGTCTAGGAGAGTAATTCAACTTCCCATAAGACTCATTTCAAATACTCCCTGCATAAGCTTAGAGAACTATTTGACAAATTGCATGTTATTAGAATCAAATATGATGTAATGTCAAATTTGTTATGATTGATGTTTAATGAAGCTAAACATTTTATGTACACATATGTGTTTATAAGAAATACATGAGAATATAATATGATGAGCTCATTTCAAGTATACCAATTGATAGCTCACTATGATTATAAATTAAGAATTATGTTGCAAATGAGCACTCATAATATGTATACCATACACCAAGTATGTCATGTATTTAGAGAAATAAACAATTAAAAGAGAGAACTTACAAATAAAGTGAAAGCTAAATCGATACTACCTCGCTGTTGTTGGCTGAAGATTTTGATAATGTTATTTAGAAGCCAAATGAGTTAAACGTTTTTGATCGAAATGGAATTAAACGTCATATTTCGAAGTAGCAGAAGCAGTGTTTCGAATAAGTGTGTCAAAGCTTGGAGCTTCGAGCGGCAATTATGGGAACATATCTAAAGGAGTCTCGAAACAACAGCGAGGCTGTGTCTGGGAAGAGCGTTCGAAACGGAGAAACACCAAAGCATTTGAAATTCAAATGGAAGCGGGACTTTCGAAGTTTGAAAATTATGTGTTGGAGCATTTGGGGACACGTGGAAAGATGAAAGAAGCATTGTCCTGCATGTTCGAAACGTGGCATAATTCTATAGCAAGACCGTTATGGTCGAATTAGTATAAATAGAAGTCTTAGTATTAGGATTTCGTGTGTCATATCTATTATACAAAATACTCAGTAACATTCAAACTACCACATGGCAAGGGAAACGAATGCAAGAGAAATGTATGTATGATAGCACCATGTATTTATGATTTAATGAAAACCTTTCACCATTTCCAGTACTTTCCTTTATCTTTTCGTCAAATAGCATTTACAAGTTTTCTTATTTACAGTCTTTTCACTTCGAAATCTTTTCTTCAAAGTTTTACATTTTAATGTTTTTCTTCATATTTCAAGCACTTTATATTTCAGAAAACTGTCATATTTTCCATACCTTTACCTTCAAGTCTTATCCTTCGAACGCATACTTTTACTTAAAGTCATTTAAAGATTTCTTGCAGTAAACGCTTTCTTCATATTTCAAACCTTTTACGCTCCAGAAATCCTTTATATTAACTGTTTTGTAAGTCGAAACCATTTACTTCATTTTTATGCAGTTTTATATGTCTTTACAATTAAGCATTACAATTAGCATTTATTCATGTAATTTAGTTTTTACACACATTTTGATTACATCTTTAGACTTTTAGAGAGAGAGAGAGATCGAAATAAGCCAAACACGTATATAATATCAACCATGAATATCTGTTCGATTGTGAGAATAACCTTAATATCCAAGGAGTCCTAGGATCAATCTAGTCGATCCTGTGAGTTACCAGAGGAATTGAATAACAGTCAGAAAGATTATTCGATAGTTTGGAAGACTAGCGGTTGTTTACCAGAAATCACTGGAAACAAATTGGCACACCTGGTGGGACCAATAATTGGATATCAGAATTAAGGATTGTTGAGACATAACCATTACAAAAAACATTGGAACCTAAGAAGTTTGCTGTTTTATGAACCTGAGAAGTGGTAAGATAACCAACAGCAACCAACCTTTATCCAGAAGAAAACGTTTGGACAAAATGTCTAATTCAGACAATCAACAAGGGGACCAAAGTGGCCCACATGCAACAGGCACTAACGCGTCCACTTCGATCGGAACATCTAATGTAATCCCTTCGAATGCACAGTCTATTGCATCTTCGACCAGTAACATAGCCACCAATGGAGTAAGTGGCATATCAACTAATAGTTCGATCTTAGGAAATACTGGAACTATTGGCTACCCTGGGGGATTCGTTCCACCATCAGGGACACAATCCCATTTCGCCACCCCATTAACTAGACCACCCGGTTTCGATGGGAATAGAACCAGAAATTCCTCTTATGGAATGCCAACATCTTTTATGGCAGGTTTACACAATTCCACATCGAATTCATCTCCACAACTAGGGTTTGGGTCTGGGGTGAATCAGTTTATGACAAATAACCAAGGGTCGGTGGGTTATAGCACAATGCCTATCCTAACCACAGACAACCAGTTGGCTTTTAGGCAATTGATGGATGACAGTAACCATAATATGATAGGGGTGTTAGCACAAACCATGCAGGAGATATTTGCCCCAATAGTGCAAAATGTGACTGTGACAAACAGGGAAAACGCTGACAATATGAGTCGAATAGCAGATTTCTTCGCTCCCCCAGAAAGGCGTAGGCAGAATCAGGCGGGATTTCGAACAAACACGCCTGTTATAGAACAAATTGCTAACGACCCAATTTATAGACCACCCAGAGAAGAAGTTAACTTAGGGGCCAGGGCACCAAGGTTAGAAGCCCCAATAATCCCGGGCCCACAAAGGGAAACTATGGAACCAGGGGCAAGGGTCGAAAGGCTAGAAGCCCCAGAGTTTCGAGAAGAACAACCTAGGGGAGTTGTTTTGGTTGGTCGAAATCAAGATGCCGATGCCGTCGTTCATAGAATTCGAAACGATAACATCTTGGCAAAAAACAACCTAACCACCATGATAGAGAGGGTCATGGCCCAGAATGGCCTCAACACAGGAATGAGGAGGCCAAATTACGCTTCTCCTATATTGGATTGCATAATGCATACTGATTTACCAAGAGGATATAAAGTCCCTAAATTTACAAAGTTCGCTGGGGATACCAATGAGTCAATGGTCGAACACATAGCGAGATATCTAACCGAAGCGGGAGATATAGCCAATAATGAAGATCTCAGGATCAAATACTTCCCAAGTTCCTTGACAAAAAACGCCTTCACATGGTTTACCACTTTGCCTCCTGGGTCTATTGACACTTGGGCTCTCTTAGAGAGATTATTCCATGAACAATTCTACATGGGACAGTCGAAAATAAGTTTGAAGGAACTGGCCAGTGTTAAGAGAAAGTTCACCGAACCCATAGATGATTATTTGAATAGATTTAGGCTTTTGAAATCCAGATGTTACACAATAGTGCCTGAACATGAGTTAGTCGAAATGGCCGCTGGTGGCTTGGATTATTCTATTCGAAAGAAACTAGACACTCAGTATTTGAGGGACATGGCTCAGTTAGCCGATAGGGTTCGACAGGTCGAAAGACTAAAGGCCGAAAAAGCCAGAGTCTTTAAGAATAGCAAGAAAGAAAGGATTTCCTATGTTGGGACTGAGGAAGCAGAAGAATATCCTGAATTCGAATTCGAAGAGGTCGAAATTGACCTCGCTGAATTAAAACAGACCCCGCCTTATTCCTGCAAAATGTTAGTTCCCACAAAAGGGAAAGATATTGTTGAAAATGAAAAAAGTGACAAATTTCCAAAGAAGGTTTATACCTTCGACGTCACTAAATGTGACGAGATTTTTGACTTACTTGTCAAAGATGGCCAACTAATTGTGCCATCAAATGTCAAAATACCTCCTTTGGATCAGAGAAAGAAGAGGGGATTTTGCAAATATCATAGTTTCCTAGGCCACAAGACCTCACAATGTTTTCTTTTCAGGGACCTGATTCAAAACGCGATCAAAGATGGCAGACTAAAGTTTGCTGATAAGGCGAAGATGAAAGTGGACGAAGATCCCTTGGACGTCGCAGACACCAACTACTCCGAGCCTGCATGCATTGGAGAGGTTAACATGGTGGAAACTGATCAAAGCGACGCCCTAACAGGAGAGAAGGGTACTGGAGTTGAAAACTGGGTGATGGTCGAAGTCAGCGAGGAGGTCACTGAAGACATCCAGAATACGCCAGAGACTTCGATTGCTGCACCTGTAGCTGTTGCAAGAGAAACCCAGGCTACTGAAGGCCAGGGAAATCAAAACCAAGAATTAACACAAGTCACTGAAGGCTTGAGGCTGGAATTGGAGAAAGTCCAAATCACGCAGCCAATTCCCCCTCAGAAGGAAATATGGGACACTCTAGGGGAACCCAGTGGAAAATTTGACTATTTGGTCAAATATTCTGCCCCAGAGAGTTCGAAGGTTCAGATTGAGGATATAAAACCCACAGGATGGGGAGATGATGAAGCTAAAGAGGGAGATGTAGAAATAAATATGGTGGATATGGAAAGGCCTCGCTCTGAGATGGAGGAAGTGGGAAAATACTTAGAAAAAGAAAAGTATAGAATGGGGGATAATCACACTGGAGATGCTAGTCTCAAAGATTATCTCATGACATGCCACAAAGGAGATTCAGGCATGATATTATGCCCTAGATGCAGCATCCTCTGCAATCAAAGAATTGCTGCGAATTTCGAAAGGGTACAGAGGGCTCGAACTGGCAACAATTGGCGCCAGGATAACCAGCTTTTTAGGTGTTATCCCAAGGCTGGGGAAAGTTTGCTGGAGTTTGTGTTTCGCTGCTACAAAGGGGCAACCAAATGCTTGATTTGCCCAAGGTGTTCTGCTGTGTATGACCAAAGCATGGCCAGGGCCTTCGAAACAATTCCCTTCGCCCCTTGCTGGAACCATCAAGAAACTGCCCAGATGGGCCCATGTTTCGACAGCAGACACAAACAGCGAAGGCCTGATAGCCCTCACCCCAAGGCTGCTCGAAGAGTGACTTTCAAACTCCCTGCTGAAGTTCCAACCGATAGATGGTTACAAGTCAGAAATGACAAAGGCAAAGATAGATGGAGAAACGCTGAACGAAATGCACGCCATGCTGTGACATACAGGAGGCAATTCAACACAGCAAAGAGGGAGGAAGTGAGATTAGAAAATTACAAAGGAAGGAACCCCATGTCAAGATCCCAGTGGCGCAGACAGCAAAGGATTCGAAAGGCTGAGAGAGAAGCTGTGGCAAACAAAGGGGATACTTCAACGAAAAACTAAGGTGAATCTAGCACCAATAAACCAAAAAATCAAACTGAAGATAAACCTCCAGTCAATAGGAGGCTCTTCTCTGAAGAACAACACGATGAACCAAAGGAATACACTCCAGGCCCAGAAGAGGACGAAGATATGATAACAGATAACTTCGAGTCGGAGGGGGAGTCTTCATTTAACTTGAACTGTAATGTGGTGTCTGTGCTTCCCTGCGAATTTGGGCAGGAAACCGAAATCAACGAATATGAGGAGGAAGACACCACATATTTGATGAAACATAGGCCCGTGTGCTACTATGTGATGGACAATGGGGCTGTTGAGGAACAAAATGCGTTCTTCGAACGTCCAGAACCTGCAATGAAGAACCATCTCAAGCCACTTTTCATTCGGGCGAAAGTTGGTGTCCATGGTGTGAACAAAGTTCTAGTGGATGGGGGTGCTGCAGTCAACTTGATACCCCATTTCATGCTAAAAAGGTTAGAGATCCGCGAAGGAGATATCAAGCCCCATAATATGGTTCTGTCCAATTATGAGGGAAAAGTGGGCAAAACACTGGGGGTGGTCCAGTTGGAATT
Source organism: Vicia faba (assembly GCA_948472305.1). NCBI lineage: Eukaryota > Viridiplantae > Streptophyta > Magnoliopsida > Fabales > Fabaceae > Vicia > Vicia faba. The sequence goes on along the minus strand of OX451741.1, from coordinate 762,109,875 downwards.
GACAATAGGCTCAAGCTGTAGGCCCACCATGTTTATGGTGATCGAAGCCAAAGCCAACTATAACCTACTGCTGGGAAGAGAGTGGATCCATGGCGTGGGGGCAGTTCCTTCGTCAATGCATCAGCGACTAGTTCTGTGGAGAGATGATGGAATCGTGGAAAACATCGAAGCAGACCAGAGTTACTTTATGTCAACTGTCAATTTAGTTGACAAGAGGGATTATGATAAAAATCTGGCAAAGATTGCTCCATGTGTTCCAAATGATGAGATTAATGAAACTAGAAACGCCCACTACTACATGACCCTTCGTCATGATGGCCTTTACTGGGACAGAACAATAATCAGTGAAGAAGAGGAAGTCGAAAGCACTATACAAAAACGGCCAGCAGGCTGGGACTTCGACAACCTTAGCCATGACTGAGTCTACCTTTTTCGAAAGGATTTCGGCCTATATGGCTGAGAACGAATCAAAAGCGGCCTTAGAGGCTGAAATAAATAAATCAACTATAAAGACGAACGAAGTCAGTGGGGAGGGTTCGAAATGCTCACCCTTCAAAGAGTTTGAGATGGATCAAAGGTTGGATGCCATCTATGATAAAGAACCCTTAGGCTTCGAAAGGGACCCCATAAACTCAGGTGCCAAAATGTTGGCACAGGATCCACTCGAAGAAGTCAACTTAGGGGATGAAAAAACAAAAAGAGTAACCTACATAAGTGCTAAACTTAGCCCAGGCCTCAAGAAGAAAGTGATCGAAGTCCTTAAGGAAAACAAAGATTGCTTCGCATGGGATTATGACGAGATGCCCGGTTTAAAGAGGGAGTTGGTCGAACACAGACTGCCAATCAAAGATGGCAAGAGGCCCATCAAACAAACTCCCAAAAGATTCGCACCAGCGGTTCTCACAAAAATTAAAGCTGAGATCGAAAGGTTGCTGCGCTGCAAATTCATCAGAACAACAAGGTACGTCGAATGGTTAGCAAACATAGTACCCGTTATTAAGAAGAATGGTTCTTTAAGAATTTGCATAGATTTTAGGGATTTAAACACTGCAACCCCTAAAGATGAATATTCCATGCCCGTGGCAGAAATGCTAGTAGATTCTGCTGCAGGGTTCGAATACTTGAGTATGTTAGATGGATACTCTGAGTATAACCAGATTTTCATTGCTGAAGAAGATGTTACAAAGACAGCTTTTCGTTGCCCAGGAGCCTTAGGCACCTACGAATGGGTGGTGATGCCTTTTGGTTTAAAGAATGTTGGGGCAACTTATCAAAGGGCAATGAATTCAATTTTTCATGATTTCATTGAAACCTTCATGCAGGTGTATATTGACGATATAGTCATCAAATCTATATCTGCAGAAACACATTTGCATCATTTAAGCCAATCATTCGAGCGAATGAGAAAACATGGCTTAAAGATGAATCCCCTTAAATGTGCATTTTTTGTGCAGGCTGGAGATTTTCTTGGTTTTGTGGTTCACAAGAAAGGAATCGAAATCAACCAGAACAAAACCAAAGCCATAATGGAGACGAAAGCACCTGCGTCAAAAAGGGAGTTGCAATCTCTGTTAGGGAAAATTAACTTCCTCAGAAGATTCATCTTGAACCTGAGTGGAAGAACCCAAGCTTTCTCTCCGTTACTTCGTCTAAAGCAAGGTCAAGCCTTCGAATGGAACGAAGCTCACCAGGAGGCGTTTGATAGAATAAAAGAATATCTTTCTCAGCCTCCTATTTTGTCTCCACCATCATGGGGGAAGCCCATGAGATTGTACATATCTGCCTCTGAAGTTAGTATAGGTAGTATGCTAGCACAAGAGGATAGCAATGGTGTCGAAAGAGCCATATACTATTTAAGTAGAGTGCTAAATGATGCAGAGACCAGATATAGCAATTTAGAAAAGCTATGTCTCTGTTTGTATTTCTCTTGTATGAAACTCAAGTATTATATAAAACCTGTTGATGTTTATGTTTCATCTCATTTCGATGTCATCAAACATATGCTTTCAAAACCAATAATGCATAGCAGAGTTGGCAAGTGGGCTTTAGCCTTAACAGAATATTCGTTGACTTTCATGCCTTTAAAAGCTATGAAAGGTCAAGTGATTTCTGACTTCATTGTGGACCATTCGTTGGTTGAGCATACGATCATGAGTTACATCGAAATGCAACCATGGAAATTGTACTTTGATGGTTCAACCCACAGGAATGGAAGTGGTGTTGGAGTCCTTCTAATTTCTCCTGAAGGAATTCCAACAAAATTCAAGTATAAATTAGATGGTCCTCGTTGTTCGAACAACAAAGCTGAGTATGAAGCGCTCATTGTTGGACTTGAAGCTTTGTTGGAATTGGGGGCAACCAGAGTCGAAATTAAAGGAGACTCTGAATTAGTGGTCAAACAAATCACAAAGGAATACAAGTGCATAAAGGAAAATTTAATGGTATACTTCGTCATAGTCAATAGGCTATTGAAGAAATTTGAATACATGGATATTCAACACATACCAAGAATAGAGAACCAAGAAGCAAATGACTTAGCGCAGTTGGCTTCAGGTTATAAAGTGTCTACCAAGAACTTCAAGGATTTGGTCGAATTAAGGGGAAGAGTTATGGCTACTAGATTCACACCATCAGATCTGGAAAGTATGAGATTGGGATATGCTGAGAAACAGGGATTCGAAATATTAGCCATAAATGCTTTGTCAGATGCAGATTGGCGAAGTCCATTGAAGAGTTATTTAGCAGACCCAACTTTAAAGGTGGATAGGAAAACAAAATATAGAGCATTGTCATATCTCCTCATGGGGAACGAATTGTTTAAAAAGACCCAAGAGGGTGTTTTATTGAAATGCCTAGGAGAAAGTGAGGCATACTTAGCATTGTATGAAGTCCACAATGGGGCATGTGGGGCACATCAAGCAGGCCATAAGATGAAATGGTTGTTGTTTCGATACGGCTTGTATTGGCCTAGCATGCTCAAAGATTGCATAGACTTTGCTAAAGGATGTGAAGAATGTCAGAAACATGCAGGAATTCAACATGCCCCTGCAAGTGAGTTGCATTCGATCATCAAACCATGGCCATTTAGAGGATGGGCATTAGATTTGATAGGAGAAATAAATCCTGCTTCGTCCAAAGGACAGAAATATATCTTGGTGGGAATAGATTATTTTACCAAATGGATCGAAGCTATACCTCTGGTAGTTGCTGATCAAGAGGCAATTATTGAATTTATACAAAAGCACATTATCTATAGGTTCGGATTGCCAGAGAGCATAACTACAGACCAAGGCTCTGTATTTACTGGTAGAAAGATGCAAGGATTTGCCCAAGAAATGGGGTTTAAATTGCTAACATCAACACCATATTATGCTCAAGCAAACGGACAAGTCGAAGCAGCAAATAAAGTAATAATAGGATTAATCAAGAAGCATATTGGCAAGAAGCCAAGAAACTGGCACAAAACTCTGGACCAAATATTATGGGCTTGTAGAACATCTCCTAAGGAAGCTACTAACACTACGCCTTTCCAAATTACATTTGGTCATGATGCAGTGTTGCCAGTAGAAATTCATCTGCAATCAGTTTGAATTCAGAGACAAAACGAAATCCTAACTGCATTATATTGGGAAATGATGATGAATGAATTAGTTGAGTTGGACGAGATTAGATTACATGCATTGGAAATTTTGATGAGGCAAAAAGAAAGAGTGGCCAGAACATACAATAAAAGGGTGAAGAAAAAAGTATTCATTATTAATGACTTGGTTTGGAGAGTCATATTGCCTATGGACAAGAAGAATAAAGCGTTAGGTAAATGGTCACCTCATTGGGAAGGACCTTTTCGAATATTAAAAGTGTTCTCAAACAATGCATACGAAATCGAAGAACTCATGGATGATAAACGTGTCCTAAAGGTAAATAGGAAATATTTAAAGAAATATAAGCCAAGCCTGCGGGAGATTCGAATAGTAACAACGTAAACAAAATATCATAAAAAGCCAAGATGGCAAGATAGAATGCCAAAATGGCGTTGTTCGAATATTACATGTAAGAAACCAAAATTATAGTCAAATAAACATCAAAATCTAGAAATAAGAATTATTTTTCAATCGATTAAAAGTGCTTCGAAATGATTCAAGTTTCTGCTGAGCGAACCGCCTGGCTCCTTCCAAGGTTGCCACTTCTCCTTTAAGTTGTTCTGCAGTCTCCATTTCCGCAAGCCCCTGGTTGAGAAGCTCTTCGAATTGGTTACCAGCAGAATTGGTTTCGAAGGCTAGTTGTTGTTCTTTAGCCTCCTTAACTTTCTGTTGAAGTTCCAGAATCTGCCTTTCCCAAAGAAGGATGGACTCAGCTCGAGCCTCATAATCAGTTTTCGCCTGCTTCAGATGCATAGCTTGATCCTCAGCTTCTTGAGAGAGTTTCGAAGCTTGTTCATAAGCGGCATCCGTGGCAATGCGTTTCTCTTGAACCTTCTTGGCAGCAGATTCGTCTTGGAGAAGGTAGCCAGTTACGTTGTCCAGCAAATTCTGAAGATCGAACAAGAGAGTACTAACTGGCAAGGAACAGGTGGAAAGATTGACCTTTGTGAGCAGCTCCTTCATAGTATAGCAAGCAGTACTATCTTGCTTAAGCACTTCGAATATATCCACATTAAGAATGGTTTTCCTAATTTTGTTAAGAAGAACAATTCTTTCATCTGTGGGAAGAGGATAGATGGTCGAACTTGTGCCAGCCCTAGCGAGTGGGACGTCCCTCTGAGCCAACTTTGCCTTCATGTACCCAATAGGGTCATTTCGTCTCAGAAGTGCCAGTTCCTCGTCAGTCATTCGAGACAGAGAGGATTGAGGGAGTTCCACGCTTAGGGGAACCACGTTTGTTTCAACCTCTAGGGGTTCGTTGGTTGCATTACCATCCCCTTCATTCGCTTCGTGCTCTTGGTCTTCTTCATCCTCGTCCAAATCTACCACTTCGATACCATCCCTTTCGCTGCTATTTGCGTTGGACTCCGTCCCAGCAGTCGAACCGTCATTGGCATTTTCCTCCTCAGATTCTTCGTCTGCAGATTCTTCGGCTCTTTGCCCAGAATCAGCTTTCTCTTCTTCAGTTTGAGTGTCCTTTGGGTCCTCTTGAAGAGTTTCAATAGGGGACTTTTGAAGAGAAGCCCTTTGCAAATCCTCTGCAGACGTTTGAAGTATTGTTTCGTTTACCTCTTTCAGAGGAATGGAGGTACCTTGATCATCCTGCTGTTCAGAAGTTCCAGCCAGAACCGCCATATTGGAGGAACCTTTATTTTGGACCAAGTTGCTGGAATCTCCTTGAGGAGAGGAGTTGAGCGGAGCAGCAGCTCTGGATGGTGAGGTCGAAATGGTGGAAGCTGGATTCAAGATGTTCTGCAAGGAACAACAGAATGTTAAAGAAAAACATTCACCAAGGTAATAAGAAGTTAGTATTAGAAACAATTTTTAGAGGTTCAATTTACCTGTGGACCCTCAGAGGAGAGGTTACTAGCTATACGTTCCAACGTTGGGTTGGAGGTCGAAGGTGGATTTTTGGATTTGGGTGAGGGAGCAGCATCCCTGGAATCGAGTCCAGAGACACTAGTCGGAACAGTGCTTTTAGAAGTATCTTTCTTTGGCTTCTTCTTCGAAGCAGTATTTAAGTTTCCTCCAGCCTTGGGGTCTTCCCCAGTGGTGCTTGATTTCCGCTTCTTGGGAGTAGTAGGAGGAAGCTTGTTGGTCTGAAAGAATTTTAACGAAAAGTTAGATGTAAACCATAAAGCTTGAGTGAATTCGAAACATCAAGGCCAAGTGATTACCGTTGGAATTGGAACACTGGTTGTTGTTGGTGTTATTGTTGTTGTTGTGGTTGCAGCAGTAGTAGTTGTTTCGGGTGGAGTCACTTTGTCAGTAGTTTCGATGGAGGCTTGAGAGGCACTCCCTTCCTTCGACTTCGAGGCAGCTGTCTTTATCCTGATAGCTGAAAATCGAAACAATTAAAGCAAAGGTTAAAGATATGAAAAATAAAAGACATTTGGGATTTTCCCAAGCATTCGCACCCGTGCCTTGATCAGATTTAATTGACATGGCAGAAAGGTCGTATCGAAGGTGTCCTGGGAAATCATGAAGCCAGTATCGAGCCCATGTCACAGTCTCATATGGCTTTGGTTTCCTTTGAAGATATTTGAACATCTCTTTGCAAGTAAACCACCATGGATATGGGGGAAACCAAGCCAGAGCCAGTTCTGAGGTAGGTAATCTGGGAAATTTAGGTGGATGCATTTCGAATGCCAACCTATACCTATCCTCAGGTGACAGCCCTGAAGGAAGTTTTAACTTAGAAACTTTTTGTTTAAATTTTTCCTTCAAGGTCTCAGCTGCTTGATGCACAGTGGAGTCCAAGCGCGTGGGGTCGTAAGTAGTTTCAAAATAATTTTGGAAAGCTTTAATCTCTTTGGCATGAGTAAACATACCTTTCTTTGCTGGTACCTGCACATCGAAGGCATCAATTAGTTTCTGTCGAATTGTAAGTGTATCGAACATATAAGTTTGATAAAACTTAATCCACCACTCCAGAAATCCTTTAGCCGCGAGATGGGTAGGTTCGAAGGTTATCAGCTCAAATTGGGAAAAGCCTTGATATTGTTCTTGCTGTATTTTGGCTTCCCTTGCCTTGAAAGTTCGTCCAGAAGTGATGGCGCTCTCAGTTTGGAACAAAGGTTCAGGAATCAGTTGGCATAAGCCAAACTGCCTCGAAACGAAGTTTGGTTGGTAGGCAAAGAGAAAAATTTGGTTCTTGGCTGGGGTTATCCTTGAAGAAATGAGTCTAGGCAGCAAGAAAGCTCTCCATACATCCTGAATCTCCTTGCTCTTGATGGCTTCTGAGAGAGCCATGGTGAACCAAGAAGGTCCATGAGCCCTCGAAGCAAAAGGCGCCATGCTCTCTTCGAACTTGTGCCTTTTGGAGAATATCATGATGTACTTCGAGAATTGAACTTTGAAGTCATCTTTGTCATCATTAGGAGTTAATCTTCGAAGCCTAGTGCCTTCGACTATCCTATCACTTATCTCAGAATCTTGCTCATCAATGGTGTTGGCGGTTGATAAGAAGGGTTCGAACATGGCATTTAGCCATAGTTGGAGTAACCAAAATGGGCCAGCCAATAGAATATTTTTGGAGGTGTGGGATTTGAGGCTCGAAACAGCTGACCTCAGGCTTTCATAGAGGTCAACTAAGAGTAGTTCACTTAGGCACACTTTTCGATTTTCATGTAAATCCCTAGCTAGAGGAATGAACCTACTAGCTACCTGTAGGGATCTACTGCAGAAAACGTATCTTGACAGCCACAGGGTTAAGAAAGCAATGTGCTCTACGTCAGACACATTGTCCCCTTCAGCATGATAATGACTGATAAATTTGGAAAAACTGGCTAGCTTGACTTCGAAGTCAATTATGCTTGAGTGCTCTTCGTTGTCGGGTATATAAGTTTCTCCCACTGGCGATAGCCCAGTAATGGCCGCTATGTCGAAGAAGGTCGGGGTGATCATTCCACCTGGGAGATGGAAAGTATTATAGGTACTGTCCCAAAAATAAAGGGACGCGAATAGCAGAGGGTGGCTGTAGGTGAAACCAGGTTTCGATAACTTAATCAGGTTATAAATGCCTAATTCTTCCCATTGCTGGGATTTCTTAGCCTCTACTTTCGTGAACCAATTTTGATAAGCAATGTCAGAAGTAGGGCAAGATCGAAATGGTTTAAAATTGCTTTTTACATAATCCAAAACAAAGGGGTCCTTGGGAGGAACAGTTGGAGTTTCTATGGTATTTGAACTAGGAGATTCTACTGCCTTAGGGGCGTCCATTTTGTTAAATAAGGGTTTGAAGCTATAACAGACTGGGAAAATCGTCCTGGTGTCCTTTAATATTTCAAAAACCGTAAGAGGGCCATTTAAAGCTAACCTCTTACCAGCAACGTGGGTAGGAATGAGTACCTGTGACGCATACAACATTTCTTTTTCTTTGGAAATCATCTGAGGGGCAAGAGCAGATTGGCCTTGGATGGTGATGATTTTACTTTCCATGGTAGCTCCTGTAGTTTTTCCTTTCTTCTTGGAGACTTTCTTGAGTTGGGATGAAGTAGAAGAAGACATTTTGAAAGATGTTGAAAGCTTAGATTGTTTTATGAGAGAAGGAGGTTAAAAGATTCAGAGTGTGAAAGATTTAGAGTGTGAAAAGAAAAGAAGAAGATTAAGTTGATGTTTTATAATGGGGAAGTTTAAGCATCCACCGAATAGAGGTGTGATATGTGGAGATCATGGGTTGGTGTGATGAAGAGGTGGCGTGAAGTTAACATAGGTAATAGGCGTGATTTAAAAGATAATCATTATTTATAACTGCACCACGCTGTGAAGTGGCTCCGGGCGGTTAAGGAATCCAAAAGGTGCTATGATTGATGTGACTGGAGTCAAATGCATTAAATGTTACGATGATTCGAAAGTCCTATCAAAATCTTGTGTAGGTGTTTAAAATAGGTATTTCTCAGAGGAATCGAAATACATATTTTAAAGGGGCAATTTGTTGGCTGAAGATTTTGATAATGTTATTTAGAAGCCAAATGAGTTAAACGCTTTTGATTGAAATGGAATTAAACGTCATATTTCGAAGTAGCAGAAGCAGTGTTTCGAATAAGTGTGTCAAAGCTTGGAGCTTCGAGCGGCAATTATGGGAACATATCTAAAGGAGTCTCGAAACAACAGCGAGGCTGTGTCTGGGAAGAGCGTTCGAAACGGAGAAACACCAAAGCATTTGAAATTCAAATGGAAGCGGGACTTTCGAAGTTTGAAAATTATGTGTTGGAGCATTTGGGGACACGTGGAAAGATGAAAGAAGCATTGTCATGCATGTTCGAAACGTGGCATAATCCTATAGCAAGACCGTTATGGTCGAATTAGTATAAATAGAAGTCTTAGTATTAGGATTTCGTGTGTCATATCTATTATACAAAATACTCAGTAACATTCAAACTACCACATGGCAAGGGAAACGAATGCAAGAGAAATGTATGTATGATAGCACCATGTATTTATGATTTAATGAAAACCTTTCACCATTTCCAGTACTTTCCTTTATCTTTTCGTCAAATAGCATTTACAAGTTTTCTTATTTACAGTCTTTTCACTTCGAAATCTTTTCTTCAAAGTTTTACATTTTAATGTTTTTCTTCATATTTCAAGCACTTTATATTTCAGAAAACTGTCATATTTTCCATACCTTTACCTTCAAGTATTATCCTTCAAACGCATACTTTTACTTAAAGTCATTTAAAGATTTCTTGCAGTAAACGCTTTCTTCATATTTCAAACCTTTTACGCTCCAGAAATCCTTTATATTAACTGTTTTGTAAGTCGAAACCATTTACTTCATTTTTATGCAGTTTTATATGTCTTTACAATTAAGCATTACAATTAGCATTTATTCATGTAATTTAGTTTTTACACACATTTTGATTACATCTTTAGACTTTTAGAGAGAGAGAGAGATCGAAATAAGCCAAACACGTATACAATATCAACCATGAATATCTGTTCGATTGTGAGAATAACCTTAATATCCAAGGAGTCCTAGGATCAATCTAGTCGATCCTGTGAGTTACCAGAGGAATTGAATAACAGTCAGAAAGATTATTCGATAGTTTGGAAGACTAGCGGTTGTTTACCAGAAATCACTGGAAACAGCTGTATAATATGACAGAGGATGCACTTACATTTTACACGGGACTCTTGAAAGAAAGTTGCACCAAATACAAAGTATACCACAAACGTTTTAGAACAAATCGATCTTACCACTTTTCACCTTGACAAAGTACCCAAAGATATACCTTGTGATGAATCCAAGAAGTTTATTGATTTGATTAAAATTTATTTTGATTAAACTATCATCTTTATCCTTTTCATGTTAGTTATCTTTCTCCTCCTCATGTTTCACCGATTTGGGTTATTAAATTCCTTCTTCGACGTCATTGAGTATGTCTCTTGAAGATAAACCTAGATCTTGAAATGAAATACCTTTTTCGAATATTCTCAGATATAACATCAAAAGTAACTTACGCATATTTTACCAATAAAACAAACTTGTTGTTTCTTTCTAGATCACATAATCCATCATCTTGCCATGTGTCAATAGAATTAGAATATGTTCATATTCCTTGAATCACCATAAATGATAACTCATATTCTCTTTATAGAGTCAAGATAATGCACCTAAAAAACAACAAGACAAGCTAGGTGCCTAATCTTCATTAGGTCCTTAGAGGCTAGTGAAACAATTAGTTGCATTTGGGCAATATAACCATAGTGACAATTTAAATCTTCACCATCACTAAAATCACTATCATATTATGTTCTCAATTTGAGGACCTTGAACTTGACGCCCTAAGAGCTTTAGACTTTGTTTTTTCCTTCTTATCTGTGTCTTTCTCATTTTTCTTATTCTTCTCAAGCCTTTTCCTATTCTTGTTCAACAATTGAGTTCTTGTTCATGTTATTCAAACTTACCAAACAATGTAGTGAGATAAAAGTTGTAATATAAGCTTCCTTGATCATTGTGACATTCGGTTGCTAATTATCTAGTAAGACATCTCAAAATTTTTGTTAGTGGCAATTGCATTGGAAATAGGCATACCAAGTGTGTTCAAACAATTAATGAGATTTGATGAATTTTTCTTATCATCATAATTCCATAGTGCTTCCGGCTTAGATGTGACAAAGATATTAGCATTGTTTTGAGTAATAGCATCATACATATCCTTGTTATATGAATTAACATAAATGTGCATACAAGCTTTTCAATAACTATAGTTTTCTTCCACACAAAAATTTGGGGTTATTTTAAAATCTCTTTTAGGTTCGTACGCCATTATCTGATAAGAGTTTTGAAGCACAGAATTAACCAGAGCTCTGATACCACTTGTTATACTAAGACACCGGATCTAGAGTGGAGGGGGGAAATATATCCCCAAATAAAAGTTACCTTTCAAAAAGATTATTTAAAACTTATTTGAAAAACAACGTTGAGCGGGAGGATTTTGGCATATATCAACATAGTAGTCTAAACGAACTTAGTTATTGGAAACTCGGATATGCACGAGCCATATAGAATTAATATAATGATAAAATCAATCAACATAATAATATCTCAATTAACCGTTTAATATTCAACACATCGGTTTCCTATTTCCAATGAAATCATATTAAAAACATAATATGACAATTTATCGAACATGTGGCGCGCAATCAATTTTTCAAAATTTTATTTGAGATTTGTTGATATTTAAAAGCACTTACAATCAAAGTGATTGTAAGCTAATCAACGAAGCAATTTAAACTTTAATAATCGAAGATAAATTCTATATTAATCAATCGATCAAACAACATATTCAACACATTGCATATAGGGAGTAAATGAAAGTAAGAGATAGAATATTGCAATTTTCCTTTGAATTAAACAAGCTAAACAATTTGTTAAACACTTGGCGTGCAATAAAAGTTTCAGAATTTTCCTTTGTGTTGTATTAATATGAAAAATCACTTATAATCAAAAGTGATTATAAGCAACTTAACACACAATTCAAAACAAAAACAGTTTCATAAATTCCTATGCATCGATAAATTACTCAATGTTATTTGATAAATCGATGTATGAAGATTAAAGCAATAAAAGAAAAGAAACACAAGGATTTATTTAAGAAGTTCACCAATCATCCTCGCTATGGCTACATCTCCCCCCAATTCAAAATTTGGGATTAGGATAATTTCTTACTTTGCAAAAGTATAGTTACAAGAGAAGTGTTCAAGAGCAATACTACAAACCATGACCATTTGATGTTGATTCAACCCCTTCTCTTATTTTTATCTTCAACGAGACCAATACTGATAGATCCAACCTATTCACCGCTTAAGCTACTTCCTTAAAAGGATTTCAAACACCCCAAGGTTCCTTGCAAAGATTTCAAACACTTCAAGAGATTTTTCACTCGAGTAAATCCGATTGCAAACTATCAACACGAGATCACCGATTCTATCACCCAATTCCTTCTACTTCCTTAAAAAGATTTCAACTAATCCAAGGTTCCTTGAAAATATTTCAAACACTCCAAGGGATTTTTCACATGGACGATCCTTCACACGATCTTACATGAAAACCCCCAATTCAACAAATGATTTTGGAGGACAAGCCTGGTGGTTTTTCCATATGAAGATCCATACAAATCTCAACCCAAACCAATTGGAAATTCACAATTCTTCATCTAGATGACACCTCAACGAATTTTCATCATAATGTAATGTTGGTGTGTATAAATAGATTGGAAGGTTAAAGAGGAAGAGGAAATGTAGGCTAATTTTATGGTATCATCGAGATGGAATGATGCATGAATGATATATTTATAGTTGGACTCTTTTTAGGTAAAAGTGAGTACTTTTGGAATAAAAAAATAATGAAAAATGACCCACAATATAGTATGTGTCGACCTAAAAAATTTATGTGTCGACACATGATAAACAATGGCTAAAAGCTTTAATAATGCAGTACATGTGCTGACACATAAATCGTATGTATCGACGCATAGGTTGTATGTGTCGACCTGAAAATCGTATGTGTTGACACATACTGAAGATTTTATGAAAATGCATAAATGAAGAATTTATGTGTCGACACTGTGATGCGGTGGGAGAACTGACTTGAGGTTTTGTGTTTGTGTTTGCAAATGTTGCGGTTAGCAAGAGTCGCCACCGACTTTTATTTTATCCAAAAGGAAAGGTAAAAAAGCACAGGAAAGACCTTTGAGATGTTTTCTTGAGTTCGGGGGGTAGATTATGAATAGGGAAGGTGCTAGCACCCTTTTCATCCATGGTTTTCCATGGGCTCTTAGTTACTTGTTTAGATCACTTGCTTTTCTTTTGAAATTGTTTCAAATGGTGCTTTGTGTGGTTTTGAAAGTATTTTAAAAAGAGGCCATCGTTTAGGAAATCTTTGTAATGATTCTCGTTCGTAAGAATGTATACAAAGATGTTTGTCTTTTGAAAAATGTTTCAATGTTTTGAAAGTTGTTTGGAAATGTTTTGAAATGTGTGTGTGTTTTTGAAAATAGCAAGGATTGTTTGAAAGAGAGCAAGTAACTAGGAGCTATCTACCCTACTCAAATGTCTTTCCTATGCATTTTTATTCCTTTGACATTGTTGATTTACCATTGCTTTGGTAAACAACCCTATCTTTTGATGTTAAACGGGACGGGCGTGGGTCATCGTATAACCATGATAGCAATATTGCCAAGTATCTTAGCAAGTTTTGAGGGACCAAGATCATTTGTTTAGGCAACCTTTTGATAACGTCATCGAGGGACTATGATCTTTTGTTTTTGCTTTGTTTTATTTTGTTTTGCCAAGATACTTTGCATGCATACCATGGCCATTTTTAAGGCAACCAAGTGGGTGAAACCCTAGGGGTGCTTGTGTGCAATATGTTGTTATTATACATGCTCTTATTTATCTTGTATTAGGTCATGTCTACTTGTTTGATTTTTGTCTTATCATGCAAAACCCTAATTTACTACACATGGTATAATGCGATAAATTGCGTAAAGTAAATCTAAGCTATTACAATAATTATTATGGAAGGGGGGATACAAGTTTTTGAATGGGGATATTTACACAAAATAAAACCCTAAAATACTATTACAACCAAATTGAATTATTGTACAAGATAAATAAATATACAAATATTTAAATATGCAAATAAAACGTATTTATGCAAAAAAATATTTTGTATTTGTTTTATGTATGAGAAAATAAAATTATTTAAGTCCTAATAAATAAGGAAAAATAATATTATTATTTTTGAAGGGTGGAAACCCTAATTTTTGATTAAGAAAATATATATTCTATATTTATTTTATTTTGTCCATTTCTATACAAGAAATAATAAATAATATTATTAACAAATATTAAAAATTAAAATATGTATGAAAATAAAAATAAAAATGTATGATATTTTTAAATGTGTTTACTATTTATTTTAAGAAAATAGATTCTATTTATTCTAATAAATCAATATTTTATGCAAAAAATAAGGTAAAAAATAAAATAAAATGCAAAAAATAAAGAAAATATTTTTCATGATTTTTTGATGTTCAGAAAAAATATTAAAATTAATAAACATAAAAAATATGAGAAAATATGCAAAATATACAAAATATGCAAAGGGGGTGCAAATAGTAGTCAGGGGGTGTGGAAAACAAAACAAGCAGGCCCAAGGCGCGCCAGGCCCAGGCAGCCATCATCCTTGTCCTTCGTCCACTTCGCGGGCATGTTTACAGTTTAACCTGCAACCTCTATTCTTTGCATAAAAACAAATACTTGCAACATAAAAAATGTAGCTTGGAATCTCACGATTCCAATGATATAAAAAACATAATCTAACTCTCAAGGATCATGGAGAATTTCTGTAGCCCTAATTTCTGACCTAAATTTTTTATGTACTTCAAGCTTCAAATTCTCACTACTCAGTTAATATGAATGACAACTACGCATATGTACAGCTTCACCATGTTAAGGACTACATCTTTGCTTCACAAATCAAAGCTTGAGGATTCCTAAATAGAGAGATAGAGTTTTGAAAAATACCTTGTCCAGCTGGATTTGGATATGGCAATGTGGGGACTTTGAGTGAGGCCTGAGGATCGTGTGAGCTTCCCTGAAGTTCCCTCAAGCTATTCCAATGCTTAGCTTGCCTTGAGGATGCTTGAAACTCCCTGTAGAAGTCAAGCTGCAACCTTCAAAAATGAAAATGGTGATGTCTGAAACAGGGGTCACAGTTGCAGGATGAATGCTTGAATAGTTTGGATATGATGTGGATGAAGTGTTTCAAAGGTTAAAAGGCAAAACGCACGATCCAAAATGAAGTCGGCAAGAGTTTTGCAGAAACTGCTATGTCTTGGCAGAAAAATGTGTTTTTGTGTTTGGGAGAGTTTGGGATCTTTTGCCTTCGTGTGCTAGCTTGCAACAAGTTTTCGAAGTTATGTAGAATGATGCCAAGTCCACCCTTTATCAGATGTACAAGTTCTCTTCACTTTTGCAACTTTTCTTGCTTTTGAAGAAAAGTGAAGTGACTTGTGCCAAAGGCTTGTACCTGCTAGTTCTAAGGCTGCCAAGGGTTGGTAAACATTCCTGGATATCTGTGGATTTTGCTTGTGACAAAAGAACAGGTCCAAGGCTCAAGGATAGCAAAGTTGCAAAAAAGCTTGCTTTATGAAAATGGCAATGTGCCCTTTATGCCATTTAAGGATTAATCTCTTGTACAATGCTCCAAAGGTGAAAACAAAGGCTTTAACCACTGAGTGTGCATTTAATTATGGAGTGTAGAAGGGATTTAGGACCTGTAATGCAAGTTACAAGCATGCTTGATCAGATTTGCAACTTGGTGCATTGTGAAAATGGCTTGAACAAAAGTGATAAAATGCCATTTTCTCTTCTTCGATTCTCCCTAACCACAAATGATCTTGGAGAGTTCTTGACATTTTGGAAAGCTTGCAACATGATCTACAATCCATCTTAGATATGAATTTTGATATACCTCTTGGAACTATGTGAAAAATGTCCATGAAGTTGGGTCAAAAACCTGCCTAAATTAGGGCAAATTTTCACTAAGTTATTTAGTTCATGGACCTCTATTCACAAATTCATAACTTGATATCCAATCATCTTTTGGGAAAACTTTGTGAATCAAAGTTGTAGATTTCATGGAGGAATACAACTTTCATGTTGGAAGTTTCCTTTGAATACAATTGCATCATGGTGAAAAAGTTGTGGAAAGTTGGGAAAAAATAAGAAATTTTCCATACTTAGAAAAATTCTAAGTTATGAAATTTTTTCAAATTAAAACCCTAATTTGAAATTTTAGGTTTCTTGGTCAACAAGTTTCACATTTTTACATATCTTGATGAATTATGACCCTTGGCACTTGATTTTGACTAAAAAGTCAAAGTTTGACTTTTCAGTGCACAGTTGACTTTTGATCAGTTGACTGCAAAATTCATCTCTCAATCCTATGCATTTGAGATCTTTTGAACTATGTGATTAGGTCAATATAATTCTATTGAGTCCTTGAAATCATGCTTGAATCCATTTGTCCATTGGCTAGGTTAAAAATCAGAAATTGCCCTTTCTTAGTCAAAACCCTAATTTTGACCATTTTGCCCTTTTGATGATTTGATCAAATTTCTTGGGGAGTTGTGATCCAAACTTGATCAAATGGTACATATGAGTCTAGAATGTTTTTGTGGATAAAAAATTATGAAGTTTGACTGTAAATTGGCCATGGTTGGCTTTTTCTCCAATACAACTGATTTTTAGGTCAACTGTCCAATTGACTGGGCAAAAATGTGATTCAAAGCTTGAAACTTGTCATGGGCAATATTAGGGGTCCAACATGATGTATGAAAGTCACATGAAGCATTGATGGTCCAAAAATCCTTGTGCAAACTCAAACCCTAATTTCATGTTATCAGTGCAAGGTGATGTCTTGAGCTGACCAACCCTAATCTTGTCTTGAGTTCAAGGAGTCTTGTGAGAAAAATCTTGATAAATGAGAGGGCAAATTTTGGGGTACAACAACTGCCTCTGTTCAATCTTCTTGAACCTGAAGAGTTAGATTGGTGAGTTTTTCGTTCGTGACTCGAAGGTAAAAGATGATTAGACACTAGAGTGCCCGTAAATTTGCACTCATCAAAGTGTAGCTGAGGGAATGGGCTTAAAGATGCCATTTGGAGAGGTGACAGAATCTTTTCGGAGATGGGCTTGTAGATGCCATCCAAGAATGTTTGCTGAATTGTAGGTTATAAGTCAGAAGAATGAGTATTCAGAATGATGTCTGTGTCTGGAACATATCTGAACTGTATCTGGAGACTGAATCTGTATGAGCAAAGGGATAACAGCCGTGTCTGGAGCGTATCCGAGCTGTGAATCTAAATAAGTAACAGAATGACTTCCGTGTCTGGAGTGTATCTGAACTGTATCTGAAGTCTGAATCTGAATGAGAAATAGAAAGGCTTCCGCGTCTAGAGCATATCTAAGCTGGGGAAAATCAGAATAAGTGACAGAATGACAACCGCGTCTGGAGCGTATCTGTACTATATCTGAACTAGGATCTGAATGTTGAAATCTGAATAAGTATCAGGATGGCATCCGTGTCTGGAGCGTATCTATACTGTATCATGAAATCTTAATCTGAATGAGCAACAGAATGACTTCCGTGTCTGGAGTGTATCTGTACTGTGTCATGAAATCTGAATCTGAATGAGCGACAGAATAACTTCCGTGTTTGGAGTGTATCTGTACTATATCATGATTGTATACTGTTAATGGTAGCTCGTTAATCTTATCCTGAAAAGGGTAAAATGTTAGCTGAAACACAAGGTTATGTTGCATGAAATGTATGATGCAATATATGTGTTTTATCAATGTTTATGATATATGGATGTAATCTATGCGCATGTAAGCTGATTTGCTGTATTGCTGAGGAAAATAAATCCTTGATAGCTAGGGATAATAAAAACCTTGACTGCTGCCGGGGAAAATAAATCCTTAACTGCTGAGGATAAGAAATCCTTGGTGACTGTTGGGGACAAGAAATCCTTGACAACTTCTGTGGATATGTGAGGATCCTTCATGTCTTGAAGTTGGAGTATTGACAAGAATTCTGTTGCGAGCAATGCCAAACTACTGGAGAAATTTGCTTGGGAAATCCAGAGTATTTTGAGGACTTCTACTGGGGGTTACACAATGGGAATCCTTATTCCGCTGGGGAATAGGGGAAACTCTGATGAATTCTGCGTGGAATTAAGAATGAGAATCTTCATTTCGTTGGGGAGCAATGAAAATTTAGGCGACTTCACTGGGGAATTAAGAATGAGAATCTTCATCCTGTTGGGGAATAGAGAAAACTCTGTGAGGAAGAAAGCTTACTGCGGGGAAGTAAGTTCAGGAGTTTGGGTTGTCTGCCACTCTACTGAGGAGTTATCCTAGGTGGGGGAGAGACAAAGGTTAACTATTATCCAGTTGATTTCCAGACTTCAAGACAATCTGCTGGGGAATTTGGAGAAATTGGAGGGTTTCCTCCGGGGATTGATAGTTAAAAGTTTTGGCTCCGCTGGGGATTGGGAGTTTGAAGTTTTAATTCTAATGGGGATTAAGGGTTTGGAATTTTGGCTCCGCTGGGGATCTAGATGGTGTACCGTAAGGAT
The DNA here is from genome assembly GCA_948472305.1 of Vicia faba. Lineage (NCBI taxonomy): Eukaryota > Viridiplantae > Streptophyta > Magnoliopsida > Fabales > Fabaceae > Vicia > Vicia faba. The sequence continues at coordinate 762,091,580 of OX451741.1, read as the reverse complement.
TACTTGTGGAATATCTAAAAGACGTCTTCCTATCCTTTCAGTCTGTCAGTAATTGTTCTTTTCCATTTTGTTTATTTGTAAACAGTAATTATGTTCAAATGCATATGTTCATCAATGAATCATTGGATGTTTTTGCACATAAAAACACAAGTGTAAAAGAAAAAGGCAAATAGTTTTCTGTACTTTGAAAGATGTATCTTTGTATTTACTTTGAATAAGTGTTTTGTACAAAGGAGACAGACATCCTAGTAAGAGGATGGTGTCATAGAAGTGAGAAAATTTTACACAAAGAAAGATGGCTATGTGCAAAAATCCCATAGGGTTCCCATTCCGCTATAGCCTTCGTATCTCTGAATATCTTGTCCATCCGTTGCTTCACCCAAAGATGATTGAATTGATCAGAAGCTCAGAGTTTGTCAGTGAAGAGATTGTTCTTAAAGTGATCCGACGAGACATAGTCATACGCTTTAATTCCCTAACTTTTGCCTGGACCGCCCTTTCGGGTTTTCAATCCACTGGGAAACCCTTTTTTGCCCAAGTCGCCCTTTCGGGTTTTCAACTTGCCGGGTGTACAGGTTTTTTTATTTTATCCCTAATTTTTGCCCGAACCTTTTTGGTTCGCCGGGATGCCCTCGTTTTGCCTAGGTGTGTCAACCTAGCGGGTCATTTATGCGTAGTATCTTTTGACTATGTCTGCATTTGCAGGGTGCGGAAGATCGTCGCCGTCCATGGTGGTTAAGATTATTGCCCCACCAGAAAAGATGTTCTTGATTACAAATGGTCCTTCATAGGTAGGAGTCCATTTGCCCATAGGATCACTTTGTGGCAAAATGATGTGCTTTATCACTAGATCTCCAACTTGATATACTTGGCATCTGACTTTCCTGTTGAAAGCATTGATCATCCGTTTTTGATACGTCTGACCGTGGCAAATAGCAATAAGTCTCTTCTCGTCAATTAAGTTCAACTGATCAAGTTGGGTCTGGATCCAATCGTCTTCACTAAACCCAGCATCCTTCATGATCCTCAAGGAGGGAATCTGAACCTTGATAGGTAAAACAACCTCCATGCCATATACCAAGGAATAGGGTGTTGCCCCAGTTGATGTCCGAGTCATGGTACGGTACCCGTGGAGAGCAAATGGTAACATCTCATGCCAGTCCTTGTAGGTGACTGTCATCTTTTGTATGATATTCTAGATATTTTTGTTAGCAGCTTCGACTGCACCATTCATCTTTGGCCGATAGGGAGATGAATTGTGATGTTAAATTTTGAACTGCTCGCACAAGGCGGTGATCATAGTATTGTTAAGGTTTGTACCGTTGTCAGTGATGATCCTTTCGGGGATACCGTACTGACAAATAAGATTCTGTTTGATGAAGCGGGCAACAACATTCTTAGTCACAGATGCAAAGAAAGCTGCTTCGACCCACTTGGTGAAATAGTCAATGGCCACTAGAATGAAGTGGTGTCCATTGGATGTTGTATGCTTGATCTCTCCAATCATGTCGATTCCCCACGTAGCGAAGGGCCAAGGAGCTGTTAAAACATTTAGAGGAACAGGAGGCACGTGCATCTTGTCTGCATAGATTTGACATTTATGACAAGTCCGGGAGTGTTGATAGCAGTCAACTTCCATGGTTTACCAGTAATAGCCTACCCGTAGGATCATCTTAGCCATCGTATGCCCGCTAGAGTGAGTGCCAAAGGTGCCCTCATGCAATTCAACCATGATCTTTTCAGCTTCAATCTTGTCCATACAAGAGAGCAGAATAGAATCATGATTGCGCTTATACAGGATGCCATTACTCAAGAAGAACTTAGCTGAGAATCTCCTTAAGAACTTTTTGTCGTTGACTGAAGCTCCTTCAGGATATTCTTGGGCCTCGAGATACCTTTTGACTTCATGAAACCACGGTTGGTCCACTACTTCCTCGGTATTAATCTCATGACAATGTGTTGGTTCGTCCATCCGTTCAATAGTTATTTGGGGAGCCTCATTATCCTAATCAAGTTTAAACATAGATGACATTGTAGCTAGAGCATCTGCTAGCTGATTTTCTTCTCGCGGGAAGTGCTCGAAGGTGATCTGCTCGAAATGTGGTAGCAATGTCAAGACATGTTCTTTGTAAGGGATGAGGTTCATATGTTTAGTATCTCACTCTCCTTTGATCTGACTGATGACCAAAGCTGAGTCCCCAAACACATCTAAGGATTTGATTCCCAAGTCTATGGCAGCCTTGAGTCCAAAGATGCATGCCTCATACTCTGCCATGTTGTTCGTACAGTTGAAGCAAAGTCTAGTGGTGAAAGGAGTATGGAAACCTTCTGGGGATATGAGTACCGCACCGATACTGTTGCCAAGTGCATTGGATACCCCATCAAAGTACAGGGTCCATCGAGATCCTTGTTCAGGTCCATCATATGGTCTTAAATCTTCAATGTTGTCCAATGTCATGGTGTCTTCGCCAGGGAAGTCGAACTTCATGGGTTGATAATCTTCTACAGCTTGATGGGCCAGATGGTCAGCTAACACACTTCCCTTTATAGCTTTTTGGGTCGTGTACTGTATATCGTATTCCGTCAGGATCATCTTCCATCTAGCTATTCTTCCAGACAAAGCAGGCTTCTCAAAGATGTACTTTATCGGATCCATCTTAGATATCAGCAAAGTGGTATGAGTCAACATGTACTGCCTTAGCCGGCGAGCATACCATACCAAAGCGCATCAAGTTTTCTCGAGCAGTGAGTATCGGGTCTCACAGTCGGTAAACTTTTTGCTAAGGTAATAAATGGAATGCTCTTTTAGGCCATACTCGTCATGCTTCCCAGTACGCACCCCATTGAATTCTCTAGGACTGTCAGATACATGATTAGCGGTCTTCCTTCGATGGGTGGCATTAGGACAGGAGGTTCCAGCAAATACTCCTTGATTCTATCGAAAGCAACTTGACATTCGTCGTTCCATCTGACTACCTGATCTTTCTTCAACAACTTGAAGATTGGTTCACAAGTAGACATTAGGTGAGAGATGAACCTAGCAATGTAGTTTAGGCGTCCCAAAAAAACTCAGACCTCATTCTCAGTGCGAGGAGCAAGCATTTCTTGTATAGCTTTGACTTTGGCAGGATCAACCTCGATGCCTTTGTTGCTGACAATGAAACCTAAGAGTTTACCGGACCGAACTCTGAATGTACACTTGTTTGGGTTCAATCTGAGCTTGTACTCCTTCAACCTGACAAACAGCTTTTACAAGTGATCAAGGTGTTCTTCTTCAGTTTGTGATCGGGCTATCATGTCATCTACGTAGACCTCTATCTCATGATGTATCATGTCATCAAACAAAGCTACCATGGTGCATTGATAGGTTGCCCCGACATTCTTCAGTCCGAATGGCATCACTTTGTAGCAGAATGTACCCCACTGTGTGACAAATGTAGTTTTCTCCATGTCCTCAGGTGCCATTTTGATCTGGTTACAGCCTGAGAATTCGTCCATGAAAGAAAATACTTTGTGCCGAGCTGTATTGTCAACCAAGATGTCAATGTGCAGAAGTGGAAAATTATCTTTAGGGATGTCCCTATTTAAATCTCTATAATCCATGCACATTCTCACTTTGCCGTCCTTCTTAGGCACGGGCACAATGTTAGCAACCCATTGTGGATAGGAAGTAACAGCTAGAAATCCAGTATTGAACTGTTTCATAACTTCTGCTTTGATCTTCTCTGACATGTCAGGTCTTATGTGGCGGACCTTTTGTTTCACTGGTGGACAATCTTCTCTTGTGGGTAGACGGTGTACCACAATGTCTATATCCAGTCCTGGCATGTCTTCGTATGACTAGGCGAAGATCTGAACATAATCATGTAATAGCTGAATTAGGAGCTCCTTGACACTCGGCTATAGATTGGCACCTATCTTTATTTCCTTTTTATCATCCTCAATACCCAAGTTGATTGTATCCAACTGCTCCTCATGAGGATGAATTGCTCTTTCTTCTTGCTGTAATAATCTAGCCAATTCCCCTGGCACCTCACAATCTTCCTCACCTTCGTATTCAGCTTGGTTGATCAGATCTTCAGAGTCACTGAAGGCTATAGCAGTATCGTTACCCATGGGATCCGGAATGGAAGGGTACCTGCATTTATGAGTGTGGGTGTGTGTAAGGGATAGCCATCTTAAAATAATAAAATGTAAAAGAAAGACAATGAGCATAAAAGGTTTAAATATGAAAAGCGTCCATGATTCATTAAATGACATATGAAAATGAAATAAGAACCCTTACAAATGGACCTATGTGTCTCGGGTAAGACACAAGGTTGAAAAAGTACGAATTATTTTGTGAATTATTACAGTCCAAAAGAAATGGAAAAGATAAATTACTGAGTTATGAAAGTAATCAGAACAAAGTCTTTTGCTTCCCAGTTGCACAGTCCTCCGTCAACAGTAGGAAAAATTCAGTCTTCCAAGCTTCCCTCTTCTTCACTGTCCTCTAGTGCATTAACCCCTCAGTGGCTGATCTTCACAGGTGGCCCTCCGGCACGGGAGCGGCACACAGCCTTCTGACCAGTCGAAGTAAACCCCAGGCCGAACTTGTCCGATTTGTAAGGAATGTCTGGAAGCTGACCCCATATGGTGGATCCGCCTTCTTCCACTACTGCCCTAGCATCCTTGAGAGATGACATTCGAGGTGGTGGTCTTGTGATCACAGGAGTTGAGGCTACCGCCTTGGTCGCCGCTATTACTTCAGAGACTTCTTCAAAATGTTGGAAAGGGGTCTCTATGATTTCGCCATCTAACTCCACATAACGAAAGGAATTCAGATGACTAATCATATATTCCTCTTCCCCGTGGACAGTTATAATCTTCCCTTGGACGGGATACTTGAGCATCTGGTGCAAGATGGAGGTGACGGCACCAGAATTATGAATCCAGGGACGTCCCAACAGGCAAGAGTAGGAAGGATGGATGTCCATCATATAGAATGTCGAGTTGAAAACCTGAGTTCCCACCTTGATTGGGATGTCCACCTCCCCATGGACCATCCTCTTAGATCCATCAAAAGCTCTGACCACTATATTGCTGGGTTTTAGAGTCAGCCCTTCACAATCCAACCTATCAAGGGATTTCTTCGGCAAGACATTTAAAGATGACCCAGTATCAACCAAGACATGAGCTAGGGTTGTTCCTCTGCACTCCACTGAGACATGTAGTGCATCGTTGTGTTTTCTCCCTCGGGGTGTCAAGTCAGCATCGGAGAAACCCAGGACATTGTCAGCTGTCAGACTGGATACACACTCTTGGAATTGATCAGCAGACGTCTCTTGCGGCACGTGCGCTGTCTTCAGAAATTTTACCAGTGCTTTAGCATGTGCTTCAGAGCACAACAGCAGGGCTAGCATAGATATCTTGGAAGGGGTCTGCCCCAATTGTTCAACAACATCGTAATCACTCTTCTTAATGATCCTCAGGATTTCTTCCATCTCCTTCTTGGATGTTTCAGGAATAGCTAGTGATTGAGCCTTCGTCAGGATAGGCTCCTCTTGAACATTCTTTCCTTTTTTCTTAGCAGCGAAAGTAGGGATAGTAATTGCATTGTATTTGTCAACGAGTACACTTGTAGGTACAGTTACTGGTACATATGTAATCTTCGGAATGGACACGGGTCCAAAGACTGCAGTTGGAGGAGCAATCTTTGGAGAAAAGATTCTTCCACTACAAGTAACCTTGATTATTCCGGCAATATTACCGATGTCAGGATTATCCTCTTCAGAGCTTTCTTCTTCAACATTTTGTTCAATCTGTTTGACACCATGGTAGTAGATTTCTCCACCGTAGTTCCATGGTACCATTTTATCTTATTTGTATGGGGCAGGCCCAGGCATTGTTATCTTCAACGGAGTAGTCATAGGAGCAGATGTAATCCTAACGGGTTTTTTAGGAACCCTGGAAGGATTGGCGTAGATGGTTATTATTGAAACTTCTGGAATTGGAATGGGTAAAATAGGAGCTTTCTCAAACAAAATTTCCTGGTTATCAATCATTTGTTGGATACCTTTCTTCAACAGAGGACAGTCAAATGATGAGGATAGGAAAGTATGGCAATCTTGGTCACAACCTGGGAACACCCCAGCCTTCAACAAATTCAACTTGATGGTCGGTAGCGGATTTAATAGTTCATCCATAATAGCAACAAACAGATCTTCTTCAATAGCGTTGGTATTATGACCATGCCTCGGCATTGGGGCGGAGATAACATTCGGCTTCTCGGGAGCTTCAAATTCAACTTCCTTTGCGTCAATCAGATCTTGAATCTTATTCTTCAGAGCCCAACAGTTGTTAGTGTCGTGCCCTGGACTTTCTGAATGATACGCGCATCTGGCGTTGGGATGGTAATGTGGAGAAGTAGTGTTAGGATTTTTGGGGGCCTCTTTTAGCATGGCCAGGTTCAACTTCAAAAGATGTGGTAGGACTTGAGCTGGAGTCATGTTTATCTTGGTGAATTGCCTTACAGGCCTTTCCACCCTTTGCTGGTTATTCCTCGGCTGATCATTTCTCGGCTGGTTGTTTCTTGGCAGGTCTGATGCAGACTTTTGAATCATAACGGCCCCCACTGTTGGTCGTCGTTTGGTTCTTCCCTGATTTCTCTGGGCATAGACAGCAGACACTTCCTTTTTTCCAGTGAAGGGCTTTTTTGCAACGGCAGAGGTAGACGCGTCCTTTTGAATTTTCCCACTTCTAATACCAGCCTCCACTCTTTCGCCAGTCAGAATCAATTCGGTAAACCCTGTAGAGGAGGTCCCAATCAGATGATTAAAGAAAGGTCCTGATAGGGTTCCCAAGAACATGTCCACTAACTCTCTTTCCGATAAAGGTAGTTGTACCCTTCCGGTTAAATCCCTCCACTTTTGGGCGTAGTCTTTGAAGCCCTCATTGGTAGCCATAGCCATACTCTATAGCTGAGTGCGGGTTGGCGCCAAGTCGGAGTTGTATTGATACTGTTTATAGAAGGCGGATGCCAAGTCTTCCCAATCATGAACATCTGCTCTTTCCAACTGGTAGAACCAATCAAGCTGCATTCCTGATAGACTGTCCTGGAAAAAGTGGACCCACAGGTCTTTGTCAGAAGAATGTGGTTGAATTTTCCTAACATAGGATCTGAGGTGCATCTTAGGGCAAGACACCCCATCATACTTGGCAAACAGTGGCACTTTAAACTTAGAAGGGATTACAATTCCAGAAACCAACCCTAACTCCTCAAAATCCAGTCCCAGTACTCTCTATATCTCCATAGCAGCTAGACGTTCTTCCAGGTTTTTGTATTTGTCATCGGCCGGAGGGTATTGCTGTTCAGAGTAGTCCTCTTCTTCCTCTTCTTCTGCTTCAGATGGCACTGCCGCTCCTTTTCCTTTTCCTTCCCCCTCTTCAGATGTTGATGGGAATTCCAAAGTCCGTCTGGCTTGTCCTTCAAACCTTCTACCCATGATAACCACACCGGCTCGCTTCTTCTTCTTTTTATCTTTCTCTTTCTCTAGCAGAGTCTTGAGCTCCTCCTGCCCCTTGGCTAAGGTCAAGAGTAGCTGTTGAAATTGTGAATTCTGAGCTTGCAAATCTTTGACCGTTTGTTCAATATCCATCTTGCTGAAATAAACAGCAGAGAGATGAGGAAACTTGGTGTGAAGACCTGTTTATGCATATGATGGATGATATGTATTCATGCAATGCTTTCAAGGATTTAGAAATTCAAATTTGTTTTAAACAAAAAAGGAACACACGTCATATTAATAAGATAGAATTGTTAGTACATCAATGCCCCTTGTGCAAAATAATACAAAATTCTAAGGTAAAAAGACGTTGCGCATCCTCTTTGGTGCAATGTAGGTGTTGAGAGTCTGCTCTTCATGAAGTATCCGAGTGAGTTCCAAAACCTTCTTATCGCTTGCGTAGAATTGGGCTTCGAAATTATCGCGCTCTCCCTTGAGCTGTATCCAACTCCTTTGTAGATCTTCGAGTGATGTTGGCATGTCAAGATGTAGGATGGTGTATGGAACCTCTCCTTCCATAACAGGCTCTATAATCACTGGGAGAATGGAGGGATAAGGCATCATAAGAATTTGGGCGCGGGTTCGTACCCACTTGAGGTAAGGCTCAAGAGGGATGGAATTCTTGTGTCCCAAGGTCTTACTGTCCACCTTGTTGGGCATCCTCCAAGCTCGGATGAATCTTTGACGGAGTCCTTGGTTGTCGTTGTCGAAATCGAAAACCAATCCTTGAATCAGCATGTCATGTGGGCCATCCCTTCGGGCATAACCAAACTGTCTCAGAGCCAAACAAGGGTTGTAAGTGATGCCTCCCCTAATGCCAAGTAGAGGGACATTAGGGAATTCCCCACAGCGGTCAACAATGATGACATTCTCTATGGATCGAGAACACCAATGAATATCTGAATGTGTAAGTGTCATTAACCGTTGTGACCACCTCAAATCTTGCTCATTCTTCAAGACTGATTGGGGAAGATGAGAAATAAACCATCTTTCCAAGAGAGGAGTGCAACACATGAGAACACCTCTTTTCCTCATTGTTCGAGTGTGAAAAGAGTGGAGGATATCCCCAAGCAATATAGGCACCGGGTTTCGAGACATGAAAATTTTGACAGCGTTCACATCTATGAGTTGGTCAGGGTTAGGGAACAAGACCATCCCATAGATGAGAAGAGCTACAATCTCCTCAAAAGCTTGCAAGTCTAGAGAATTCCAACAACTTTGGGCCTTCTCAAACAGAAACTTTGACAAGAAACCTTTGACACCACTTCTAGTTTCCCAATGTGTTGTGACATCAGATGAATGCAAGTGCAGGGCTTGAGCAATCTCTTCTGGCTTTGGATCTCTTTCCGTACCGTTGAAGGGTAGTTGATTGAGAATAGGAATCCTCAAGAGTTGAGAAAATTCCTCCAAAGTGGGCACAAGTTGGTAGTCAGGAAATGTGAAGCAATGATGCAAAGGGTCAAAGAACTGGAAGAGCACTTTCATAATATACTCCTCTATGTTGGTGGTGACCAAGTTGAGTAGACGACCATGTCTCTCGGTGAATGGAGAATTCTCAGGAATCCTTGAAGCTAGCTCCTTGAGTTGTGGAGGAATTCTTACAAGGTTGATCTGGATAGTTTTCCTACGAAGTGAATCCATAACCTACAAAACAAGAACAAAGATGAATCTCCAAAATCCTTGAAATGGTTAGTGAATGCACATGATGCTCATGATGTCCATGATGTTATGCACAAGTATATATGTACAAGCAAATCACACAAGTTCCTAGTTTAGGCTTGCATGGGGTTTCATAGGTAAATACCCTCTTGAAGTTTAGTTGGCTCAACCTGTCATAAAAATAGTAACCGGGTTCTAAGGAGCTCAATATCACTGGATTGTTTCCTTGTTCATTGTTTCAATACAGCCTCTTTACTGGCAACCGAAATATTCCAAGTAACCAACCCTCAATGAGTGTAGTATTGAGTATCTACCAACTCCGGACTGCACCAAAGCCGGCCATCTCACTACATCCTAAAAGGCCAAGTTGGTCAAGTAAAGGTTCTAGAAGTCCATTAGTGCTTCATGACATCACTCAGCGGCCCCGTATTCTCTTTGATTAACTCAAAGGCTACCGGTACCCACAAATATGTCACACTAATATAACTATTGCTTAGACCATGTCGGTATACCCCGCACAGTTTCCACAATGTATTGCTATTTACCTATAATGTTTCCCAAATCCGGGTAGAGGATTCAAACCCAAACAATAGAACCAAGATGTAAAGCAAACAAGTCAAACAAGGTAAGCATGTAAAGGTGATCTAAACCCTAAGGTAACCCCACTTTTTTATTTTAGTCCCCAGCAGAGTCTCCAGTTCTGTGATGCGGTGGGAGAACTGACTTGAGGTTTTGCGTTTGTGTTTGCAAATGTTGCGGTTAGCAAGAGTCACCACCGAATTTTATTTTATCCAAAAGGAAAGGTAAAAAAGCACATGAAAGACCTTTTAGATGTTTTCTTGAGTTCGGGGGGTAGATTATGAAAAGGGAAGGTGCTAGCACCCTTTTCATCCATGGTTTTCCATGGGCTCTTAGTTACTTGTTTAGATCACTTGCTTTGATTTTGAAATTGTTTGAAATGGTGCTTTGTGTGGTTTTCAAAGTATTTTGAAAAGAGACCATCGTTTAGGAAATCTTTGTAATGATTCTCGTTCATAAGAATGTATACAAAAATGTTTGTCTTTTGAAAAATATTTCAATGTTTTGAAAGTTGTTTGGAAATGTTTTGAAATGTGTGTGTGTTTTTGAAAATAGCAAGGATTGTTTGAAAGAGAGCAAGTAACTAGGAGCTATCTACCCTACTCAAATGTCTTTCCTATGCATTTTTATTCCTTTGACATTTTTTATTTACCATTGCTTTGGTAAACAACCCTGTCTTTGGATGTTAAACGGGACAGGCGTGGGTCATCGTATGACCATGATAGCAATATTGCCAAGTATCTTAGGAAGTTTTGAGGGACCAAGATCATTTGTTTAGGCAACCTTTTGATAACGTCATCGAGGGACTATGATCTTTTGTTTTTGCTTTGTTTTATTTTGTTTTGCCAAGATACTTTGCATGCATACCATGGCCATTTTTAAGGCAACCAAGTGGGTGAAACCCTAGGGGTGCTTGTGTGCAATATGCTGTGATTTTACATGCTCTTATTTGTCTTGTATTAGGTCATGTCTACTTGTTTGATTTTTGTCTTATCATGCAAAACCCTAATTTACTACACATGGTATAATGCGATAAATTGCGTAAAGTAAATCTAAGCTATTACAATAATTATTATGGGAGGGGTGATACAAGTTTTTGAATGGGGATATTTGCACAAAATAAAACCCTAAAATACTATTACAACCCAATTGAATTATTGTACAAGATAAATAAATATACAAATATTTAAATATGCAAATAAAATGTATTTATGCAAAAAATATTTTGTATTTGTTTTATGTATGAGAAAATAAAATTATTTAAGTCCTAGTAATTAAGGAAAAAATAATATTATTATTTTTGAAGGGTGGAAACCCTAATTTTTGATTAAGAAAATATATGTTCTATATTTATTTTATTTTGTCCATTTCTATATAAGAAATAATAAATAATATTATTAACAAATATTAAAAATTAAAATATGTATGAAAATAAAATTTTATGTATATGAATAAAAATAAAAATGTATGATATTTATAAATGTGTTTACTATTTATTTTAAGAAAATAGATTCTATTTATTCTAATAAATAAATATTTTATGCAAAAAATAAGGTAAAAAATAAAATAAAATGCAAAAAATAAAGAAAATATTTTTCATGATTTTTTGATGTTCAGAAAAAATATTAAAATTAATAAACATAAAAAAAAATGAGAAAATATGCAAAATATACAAAATATGCAAAGGGGTGCAAATAGTAGTCAGGGGGGTGTGGAAAACAAAACAAGCAGGCCCAAGGCGCGCCAGGCCCAGGCAGCCATCGTCCCTGTCCTTCGTCCACTTCGCGCGCATGTTTACTGTTCAACATGCAACTCTCTATTCTTTGCACAAAAATAAAAACTTGCAACATAAAAAATGTAGCTTGGAATCTCACGATTCCAATGATATAAAAAACATAATCTAACTCTCAAGGATCATGGAGAATTTCTGTAGCCCTAATTTCTGACCTAAATTTTTTATGAACTTCAAGCTTCAAATTCTCACTACTCAGTTAATATGAATGACAACTACGCATATGTACAGCTTCACCATGTTAAGGACTACATCTTTGCTTCACAAATCAAAGCTTGAGGATTCCTAAATAGAGAGATAGAGTTTTGAAAAATACCTTGTCCAGCTGGATTTGGATATGGAAATGTGGGGACTTTGAGTGAGGCCTGAGGATTGTGTGAGCTTCCTTGAAGTTCCCTCAAGCTATTCCAATGCTTAGCTTGCCTTGAGGATGCTTGAAACTCCCTGTAGAAGTCAAGCTGCAACCTTCAAAAATGAAAATGGTGATGTCTGAAACAGGGGTCACAGTTGCAGGATGAATGCTTGGGTAGTTTAGATATGATGTGGATGAAGTGTTTCAAAGGTTAAAATGCAAAACGCACGAGCCAAAATGAAGTTGGCAAGAGTTTTGCAGAAACTGCCATGTCTTGGCAGAAAAATGTGTTTTTGTGTTTGGGAGAGTTTGGGATCTTTTGCCTTCATGTGCTAGCTTGTAACAAGTTTATGAAGTTATGTAGAATGATGCCAAGTCCACCCTTTATCAGATGTACAAGTTCTCTTCACTTTTGCAACTTTTCTTGCTTTTGAAGAAAAGTGAAGTGACTTGTGCCAAAGGCTTGTACCTGCTAGTTCTAGGGCTGCCAAGGGTTGGTAAACATTGCTGGATATCTGTGGACATTGCTTGTGACAAAAGAACAGGTCCAAGGCTCAAGGATAGCAAAGTTGCAAAAAGCTTGCTTTATGAAAATGGCAATGTGCCCTTTATGCCATTTATGGATTAATATCTTGTACAATGCTCCAAAGGTGAAAACAAAGGCTTTACCCACTGAGTTTTCATTTAATTATGGAGTGTAGAAGGGATTTAGGACATGTAATTCAAGGTACAAGCATGCTTGATCAGATTTGCAACTTGGTGCATTGTGAAAATGGCTTGAACAAAAGTGACAAAATGCCCTTTTCTCTTCTTCGATTCTCCCTAACCACAAATTATCTTGGAGATTTCTTGGACATTTTGGAAAGCTTGAAACATTCTCTACAATACATATTTGAAATAAATTTTGAGATACCTCTTGGAACTATGTGAAAAATGTCCATGAAGTTGGGTCAAAAACCTGCCTAAATTAGCGCAAATTTTCACTAAGTTATTTAGTTCATGGACCTCTATTCACAAATTCATAACTTGAGATCTAAGCATCTTTTGGGAAAACTTTGTGAATCAAAGTTGTAGATTTCATGGAGGAATACAACTTTCATGTTGTAAGTTTCATTTGAATTCAATTGCATCATGGTGAAAAAGTTATAGAAAGTTGGGAAAAAATAAGAAATTTTCCATACTTGGAAAAATTCTAAGTTATGAAAAAATTTCAAATTAAAACCCTAATTTGAAATTTTAGGTTTCTTGGTCAACAAGTTTCACATTTTTACATATCTTGATGAATTAAGACCCTTGGCACTTGATTTTGACTAAAAAGTCAAAGTTTGACTTTTCAGTGCACAGTTGACTTTTGATCAATTGACTGCAAAATGCATCTCTCAATCCTATGCATTTGAGATCTTTTGAACTATGTGATTAGGTCAAGATAATTCTATTGAGTCCTTGAAATCATGCTTGAACCCATTTGGCCATTGTCTAGGTTAAAAATCAGAAATTGCCCTTTCTTAGTGAAAACCCTAATTTTGACCATTTTGCCCTTTTGATGATTTGATCAAATTTCTTGGGGAGTTGTGATCCAAACTTGATCAAATGGTACATATGAGTCTAGAATGTTGTTGTGGATCAAAAATTATGAAGTTTGACTGTAAATTGGCCATGGTTGACTTTTTCCCCAATACAGCTGATTTTTAGGTCAACTGTCCAATTGATTGGGCAAAAATGTGATTCAAAGCTTGAAACTTGTCATGGGCAATCTTAGGGGTCCAACATTATGTATGAAAGTCACATGAAGCATTGATAGTCCAAAAATCCTTGTGCAAACTCAAACCCTAATTTCAAGTTATCAGTGCAAGGTGATGTCTTGAGCTGACCAACCCTAATCTTGTCTTGAGTTCAAGGAGTCTTGTGAGAAAAATCTTGATAAATGAGAGGGCAAATTTTGGGGTACAACAGACACATATAAATTTCAAGTCGACATATAAGTGTTATTTTTGTGCAAAAAGTGATATTTCATGATTGGGATCAATTTTAAAGTTGTTTTAAATGATTACTAAGACCTTTAATGCAAAGGGGTGCCACAAGATTGTTTTAAATGATTCCTAAGACCTCTAATGCAAATGGGTTCCACAAGACATAAGGACACCATACACCATACCAAAATGCTAACTTTCCAAGTTTTGATATCATACAAAACATCTAATAGTGAAGTTGCACTCACACCAAGTACCACAAAGGAAGCATGCATCGATTATTCCTGGAGATCTGCTATACATATTATACTTCTTTTCCTTAGGTGTTTGTATAAGTCTCACCTCTCTTATTTTCCATCATCTGAGAGATAATGAAAGAATGACTAGAGATGGAAGTGATAAAATGAATAATTATGTTCTTCTTGGAAGACTTTTATCTAGTATCATCACTGAGAGCATTTATCTGAGAGATCTGGATGAAAAAGACCTTAAGATGACCATTGGATAACCCTTTAACTCCGTGAACTTGGTAGATATGGGAATCCTGGAAAATGAATCCAAACCACCTGAAGAAAAGGCTATGAACGTCATTCTACCAAGAAAGGGTAACGTTTCTCTTTAGAAACTCCAGTATGGAAGAAGATGGTGAAGAAGAGAGAAGACTATGTTGTAAGAAACATCATCTCTTTCCACCAGACAAAAATTTATCTAGCAAGAAAAGACCAGCCATAAATGTCATGTTTCAAGAGTCTGAAACATCCCAGAAGAAAAAGAAGAAGAAAAAAAGGATAAATTCTTCCATGGATACTAATGAAGTAATTTTATCTATTGATGTTCCAACCCTATATATCTCAACACCTCTAGGAGTATCTGATCCCTCCTCACCCAACCTTATAATCAATCAAAACCTAACTGGACCTACAGAGTTTCCTGGTGAAGAAATTTCTCTTAACCATCAAAGTTTTGGTACATCAGATCTGGATCTTGAAAAGAGTATCTCACTTTTCAAAGAAGATGCCCTGATAAAAATTGGGAAGCTTCAGAACCTATCTGACTCAAGCACTGATTCATCTCTTCTTAGCAACAACTGGAATGAGTTCAGTAAATGGATGAATGGTGAATTTATAAGAATACATAATTTGTATGACTAGACTAAGGAAAAGTATTTAACTGAAATAGAAGAAAAGGCTCTAGCCATGAAAGCTCAGAACGCAACTGAAAAGGAAGCAGTTGAGAAAGAGGCTGTAGAAAGAGAAGCTGCCATAAAGGATCAGGATGAGATAGAAGAATTCTCCAGCAGAAATTTTGGCGTATTATCTAAGCTTCTAAAATCTATGAAGGAGATACAGAAGGAACAAGAATTGGATAAAGAGTTTATGACAAAACAAATGGAGTTCAATAACATGATTAAGGAGTTTATCAGTAAGTTTGAACAAAACAACCAAGATAATCCTTTACCTTAAACCGTTGTTATGCATGTTAAGATAGGTTGATTAGTTCAATCCCTTCTTCATAGTCGCTTTTCTTGTATTATGATAACTGCTTTTATGATCTTCCATTTTGTTATCTGTTGTCTTTTGAAATAGGGATATATGTATCTAGTCTTCATACCTTTTGGAAAAGTTCTATATAAAATATTCTTTAGAGAAGGACCTTTTAAAACATCCGGAGAATTGGCTCTGCAAGTGTTTTTGGTGAAGAAAAAGTGTGAAGTCTTTATTGGTTGAATGATGTATGTTTATTGTTTAAGTATTTCTTTGTCTGTTATCTCTAGTTGCTTTATTGAGTCTGTACTTCTTCTCTCTCAATCAATGAATTATGCTTCATGTGTTGATTATTCTCTTAGATTAAATTTTCTCTATTACCTATTTCTTTCAATTGGTATTTCAATTTTTTTTGTCTCTCTATCACCTTTTTGATTTCTGACAAAGGGGGAGAAAGTAAAATGATATTTTGATAATACTTATGCTCAGAATACTAAAACATGTATAATGTTGTTGCTACTAACTGTTTGTTTGATGTTTCAATATGGGAACTTTAAACAAGTTCACTAAGTTTATTCTAAGACGGGTTGAAGATGAAGATCCTGATGCTAAGGTTGAAAACCTTGTGGATGAAACCAACTCTTATTTTATACAGAAGAATTTGTACACTTTGTGAATATATGAATATTCAAACAAATGTACCAAACACAATTCAGAAGTTATAAACTTACTAAAAGTAAGGTAATCTTGCTTGATATCATAGTGTTCAGAAGTTGTGAACTTTCTGAAAGTATGGAATTCAAACTTAAAGCTCAGAAGTTGTGCTCTCCTGAAAGGAAGACAAGTCAACATTTTAATGCATGCTCTCATACAGAGATGCCACTCAGAAGTTGTGCTTTGTGTTATAATCGGATTTAAATCGAGAGTCGTCACCCTTAATTATTATCATAAGGAAGGGAATATAAAGGAATAATTCTAAATAAGTTATAGATTCTAGGTTTTTGGACTAGTTTTTAGATGAAGGGAAGGTGTTAACCACCTCTCATCTACCTTGTTCGCAAGGATACTAGGGTTAAAAGCATGATTTTTTTAGAAGTAAGGTTTCAGTGTTTTATTAAACGAACTCGCCACAATTTTAGTCGCGAGCCTACGTATCCTCTTATGAGGAATCAGAGTCCAAATTCGTAGTTTGCATGGGTTGGTGTTTTTTATGGATTACGAAGATGTTTAAATTCCCCTTGTACTTAGTCTGTGTATGTGAATAACAGAGTTATTTGGATAAAGTGCGCAATCGATTAAAATATATTCGAAATCCTTTTTGAAAATTGTTTGTTGAATTAATTATATTATGAAAATAAATTATTGTTGGTTAAATATTTTTTAGTGTATTAATTATAAAATATCTTATTAATGCATGATTTAAAAATAACTTTTAATGCAATAAAAATAAATAAAACATTTGGGCGAGTTTTAGAAAAAAATAACATTTGATTTAATAATAATAAGTATAATATTATAATCTATAAATATATTAAAATATTAAATATAAAAATTATAAATAACAAATAAACAATAAATAAATAAATAAGAAATAAATTAGAAAACGCATGGGGGTGAATTAAGTTAGGCTAGTACAAATAGGGAATGCAGGTATTAGGACCCTGAATTCAGATGTTGAATTCTGGCTCAAAAGACAGCGGGGGTTTGAATTTGGCTTACGCAGCAAATGATGGGGGTGTATGGAATAGGGGCTCAAATCTAGATTTTGGACTTGGCCCACTAGGTTGAGGGGGTGAGATTTTGTACAGGTTAGTAAAAACAAAAACAGAAGGGAGTTTGATTAGCAATGGGCCATGCCCAAGATGGTTTGAGATCCATTTGGCCAGCGTGCAGACGAGTATACGGTAACATCATGGGCGCGCATTTCTGTAATGTACGATCATGATCAGATGGTCGTGATGGAGGGAGCACGAGAATATACGTGGGATGGCATGTATTGGATCTATGGGGGTTTTATAAAATCTCGTTACTGGGCTGGAGGCCCATCTTTTCTTTCTTTCCCTCTCTCTTCATACAAAACACAAACACATTATAATTTTTAGAGAGAGAAGCTCTGAATTCTCTCTAAAAAACTACCACACTAGAAATTGCTCCGCCCTGTGCGCCGCCGGCCAGAAATCGCTTCCACCGGTGGCTGATATAGGGCACCACTGTCTCCAAACCCCACCATCGTATGGGTTCGTCAGAACCCTAACAACATATAACCTAACCCCAAGAACCCTAATCAACCCAACCCAGAGACTTTAATCGCGAAGAACCCTAACCTTATACACTTAGAACCCTAAACCTAAACATGAACCCTAACCCTAACACTAAATTTAAAGAATCCCCAAATTCAAAACCTGTTGTACCCAAAAATTTGCCCTCTTATTTTACTCAACACATGCCCATTGAGGTGTTTAACTTGCTCAAGGATGCCCAATAACTAACCAGACAAATGCTCTCCTAAGACAATGAACCTCAAACTAGGGTTTCCCTTTTCATCAAGAGGTGTGAACTCCAAAGGTCTCAAATATTTTAGATGGTATTAATATGTTCTCAAGACCATCTATGTCAAGTTTCATGCCTTGCACAAGAAGTTTGCTCAGTCAACTGCTCAAATGCTTAAAAATCAACTAAACTAGGTCAAAAGTCAATTGTGGCCCACATACAGTCAAACTTCAAGATTTATGGTCAAAATCAACATTTTGAAGTGATATCCATCATTTTATCAAGGTTTAATCATGATTCCTCAAGGAATGCCCCAAATTCATCAAAACCCAAAGGTTGCTAAATTAGGGTTTCTTAGGAAAAGTCACCAAACTTTGACCAAGCATACCTTCTTCATACTTTATCAGAAATTTTCCATCCAAGGCTCGTTTTGAAGAGGATCCAATTACCTACAATTCATATTCATCCCACAAGTTCAAAATATGCACTCATGAAAATATATGAATTTCTACATTATAGGTCCTTTTGAAAAGTCAACAAAAACGCCTTTTGGGTCAAAGATTCTTACATGAACATGGAAGACCCAATTGAGATGAAACCAAAAGGGTTGTTTAGGGGACATCCTAAGCTTTCTAAAAAGTCCAAGAACACCTTTTTAGGGTCAAAATTGAAGGAGATATGCCTTGTCAAAGTTGACCATTTTTAGAAAATTGCCAAAAGTCAAATATGCTCAAAAGTGCATTTTTTGTCAAATGGGCCCAGCTTCTCATGATTGCATATTGTTAGGGACATGGTCCACGACCAAAATCAGCATCCACACATTTTTTTCTTTATTTATTTATTTATTTTGATTTTTTATTATTTAAAAGTTAAATTAAATCAAATAAATTGAAAAAAATATAAAAAGACTGATTTTGATCTGATTTTTGTAGGAATCAAATCTAATTAGGCTGGCATATCAGATCAAATCATATCAAGGATGATTAGGAGAAAAATTGGCATGATTAGGCTATTTTGGAAAGATATCATACAAGGAGCAAAATCAAATCAAATATCCATGATTTTCAAAGATACAATTTGTTTTTGTTAACCTAATTTGTCCTAGTACATATACATAACATAACCAATGCAAAAAAACAGGGGTTGAAGTCGTGAAAAGCATCAAACACAAAGTGAATTTTTTGCAAAAAAGTGTGGATTGATTTATAACCTAGAGGGAGATTCAAAGCAATTCAAAGCCACAAATTCCTTCCTGGATATCTCCTGAAGCTAATAGGACTAATTGCACGCCTCAAAGATCCAGGAATCATAACATAATACTCTCACGGTTTGTCACTTTTTCCAAATTTGTATCTCTTCATTCTTTCATTGTTAATATGTTTTGATTGCATATTTGTGTTCATATGGATGCCTGGAAACTTTCTATAACTTAATTCATAGCTTTGATGCATAAATGATGAGTTTCCATTATTAGGGTTTTGTCCTCCGTTTTAGGGCTTCTCTATACAGGTACAATTGGGCCAAAAGAGGAGTACCATCCACTCGTGAGATAAAAATGAGTTGATTTGTGGCTTTAAAGTTTATTTACATTGCTTGATATGAATTTTGGAGTTTGCAGGTCTTGTAGCTACAGACACAGGCCGTAGGTATAAGTCCATACCTAAAACGAAGGTCTTAGCGAAGAAGATAGTTGCGTAGCGAGACGTGAGTGGGCTGTTTGAATCTCGCGTGTTTTTATTAATGCACTGACTTTTCATTCTATAAAATATATTGTTTGTATTATGTAAACAATTAAAATAGGTGTTCCAGTGGCAAGGGCGCACGTTTGAAAGTGAAAGGACCTGGGTTCGATCCCAGGTCCCAGCGTTTTCTCTATTTTTCTTAACATTCAATTGCAGGTTCTGTACATTATGTTGCCAGGCGTCTGTCATGCACTCCAACCATCCGGCCACTGGATCATTACTAATCCAGATCCAACGCTCAGTCAAACGGGAGTCCATGATGCACCCTCCAAGCATGGCTGCACATAATCAACGCGTTGACTGGGCTGACCAGCTATTGGGCCTTACAAATTCAACATCACACCCCTCATTCAGCTTATAACACAAGCCCAATTCTTTAATTCTTTTCTCTTTATTTTATTTTTTTATTATTCATTAATTATCTTTTTTACAAAATAACATAAAATCATTTTTTATCATAAAATAAAAAATCACAAAAAATCATTTTTTTTCATGAAAATATTTTATTTCCTTAATTAATTAGTTTAATTATTTAGGGCAATTTAATCCCTTTTTCATAATTTAAATCAATTAGAATTAGGGTTAATTTGTACATAACCTAATTTTTCTCAAAAAATAACAATATTTTTTCAATTAGAGTTTTAGGTTTCCTAATTTATTCCCTCGAATTTAATTCACCGCGCTTACCTTTAAATTCTTTTTCTATTATTGTAAATGCTCCGAGTTTGTAATAGTAATTAGGGTTTCAATTCCGCATCTTTATTTTCGGTCAAAATAATTATGTATCTGCAAAAGCCTTGTAATAGCTAGGACTTTAACTTTCTCGCTTTAATTTTCACAAATTATAAACTGCTTAGATGAATGTTAATAGGATTGTATGGAAAGACTAGCTGAAAATTAATACGGTAGAAAACCCTAAATGTGCAAAGATAAATTAACTGAAAACATACACTCGCACATGCTCACTCCTAGGGTTTACTCCACTCCAGTTACCTTCGGTAAACGGTCATGAAGTATAGGGTTTGTTAGTGGTTGTCCTCTAGCCCCGAAAGATCTAAAATGACCCATTCAGATGTTGCCTCAGAAAAATATCTTTAAGGCTTTAGGATGATTACTAACATTTCCTATCATTTCTTTTGTGATCGTATTTGTCCCTTCGAATGTCCCTAAAAAATCCACCGACGATGCTACCTATTTCTCAATAATGGGATAGCATTGTCTAAAAGGAAAATGAACAGACTTTTTTCGAGTAGGTAGATTAGTTCCTAGGTACTTGCTCAAACAAACAAATTCATACAAACACTTTTCAAACAAAGTTTTCAAAAACAACTTCGTAACACTCTTGAGGACAAAAACAAGGGTTAACACGAAGTAAAATAAAACTTTTCAAAACAAATCACACACAAGCAGTTTTCAAAATGAGCAAGTACCTAAGAGCCCATGGAAAACCATGGATAGAAAGGGTGCTAACACCTTTTGTTTCTATAATCTCCCCCCGTACTCAGAAACATCTCGAAAAAGGTTTTTTCTGTTCTTTTTCCTTTTCCTGATTGGATAAAATAAAAGTCGGTGGCGACTCTTGCTTATCGCGACATTTTGCAAACAAAAAACACAAACCAGTATTAACAGTCGATTCTGCCACCATATCATAGAACTGGCGACTCTGCTGGGGATTAAAATATAAAGTGGGGTAAAACTTAGGATCTAGGTCATATTTAATTGCTTTCTCTTGATTGTCTTGCTTGCTTTATATTTATGGGAACTATTTGGGTTATTTGATCCTACACCCGGATCGGGAAACACCTTTTAGGTAAGTAGCAATAAACTGTGAGGGAGATGTACTGGGGTATACCGATACGGTTGAAGCAGTAGCTACATTGATATGGCACTTTGGTTGGTACCCGCAACCCTTGAGTCAATCAGGGAGATGTATGGGGCCGCCGCGTGGTGTCATAAAGCATCAACTGACCTTAGAACCTTTAATTGCACAACTTGGCCTGTAGAACATGGCGAGATGGCCGACTTTGGTGTATGCCCAAGGTCGACAGATACTCGATGCTACACTCATTGAGGTTTGACTTCTGTGTTTTGTTTAATTACGAGTCAATCGTCGATTAAACAAGGCTTAGGGGAAAGATCAGTGATATTGAGATCCCTTAGAACTCGCTTACTATTTATAGGACAGGTTGAACTAATCTAGCTTCAAGAGGGTATGACCTTAAAACCCATGCAAGCCTAAACTTAAGATTGTTTGCGTGACTTGTGTGCTTTCAACTTGAACTATTTGCATAGTTTTATTACCTGACAACATGAGTTCCTTGCAGGTTTTGTTTACAATTATTATCCAATAACTTGGATTTCTTGCAGGGTTTACTTGCTTACATCACTTTGCACCTTTGCTTAAAAGCATAAAATACACATCATAACATCATGCCTTAACATTTCCTTAACCATTTCAAGGATCTCGAGGACCCTTGATGCAGGTTATGATAAATCAGACATCTAGCAAGGGGCAAGGGGATTTATTTTCCTCTAGCCAATATCGTCAGAAGATCAAAACTCAACAACTTGAGTCAGGGGATATGACCCACTTGATATGGTGAGCTTGACTCTCGTAGAAGGACTCTCAACGATACAAAGTTCTTCAATCAAAGCTGCAAAATTCAACTTCTGACATTTTCTTGTTTACTCCGCGAGATCCTTGAAAACATTGCATACATATATAATACATATCATTGCATAAGAAGGTTTCAAAGAAGGTCCCTCATGTTATCGCTGTTTATCTCAAGCAATGGCTCTCCAACAAGACAACAGAGATCTCCAAGCTCAAGATGCCCAGTTCAAGGAATTTCTCCTGAATCTATCCAAGGGGCAAGAAGACCTGAAAACACTCTTCGCCGGGAATCTGACCAAGAAACGTCCCGACAAAAACAAGGATGAATAATTGGAACAACTACAAGCTAAGGTAGAAGCAATGAGAATCCTGATGCTAGGGCAGATAGCTCTTATACAAAACTTAGCTCGAGGACAAGAAGGGCTAAGAGCCTTCCTCAACAAGCTTCACCAAGATGGATGCAGATCCATGAAACAAACAATTAAAATTATGGATCAAGGCATTAATCAGCCCCCAGTGAGAGAAGAGGTTGGTTTGGTCAGGAACAAACCTTTCCAGATTGCTACTACATCACAAGCCCAACCAAAACCTTGCCAACGACAACGGGGCAATCGGCATAAGAAGAATACATTCGAAAGATGCTTCACCGAAATCAACATGTCATTGGCTCAAGCATTGTAACACATTGAAGGCCAAGTTGGTTATGTTAAGGGACCCTCCTCAGAATCCCAACATAGCCTCCCAAGGTACAATCCAAATGCGAGATATGCGTACCACTCCAACAGTCCTGGATATGACACCAACAACTGTCGGGTGTTGAGAAATAAAATTCAAGACCTGATTGATGAAGGAGCGCTAGAATTTGCACAAGACGGTCAGACTGAGTTCTTCTTCCATCCCTCCAAGGCATACCATCTGAAGTGACAAGTTCTCACAAGAAGACTTTTTGTTCATTAGAATTTTCAATGTGTAATTTTCTTTTGATGTGTTTGAACATTTATTCATATCAAACCTCGTTATTTCATCAACGCATTGCACATGTTTGTCATGAGTCAATTCATTTGTATTCACTATTCCAAAAATGCGTTCTTATTTCTTTTTGTGATATTCAACTCTCGATTAAAAACTCTAAGCCTTAGAGGGAGGATGACGAAAATGATACCACAATATCTACAATATGCTTTTGAACAGACCCCACTGACGATGTACATGCGTTGTTTCAAATCCTAAATAGTGGAGTTATAAGGAAGATAATCCATAGTCAACCCCTTCGAGCCAAAGAAGTAGGAGCTTTTCTTTTCACACAAATTAAAACCCTTAATCATAACCTGGGGCAGGGTAGTTTTCTCAGTTAATTTAGAGGCGCATTCAGTCACAATCTGCCGCTTCGTACACAATGAATGGCATAAAAGACGTCCTTCCAAAACAAAAGACGATGATGGTTTCGTATAATCTTCAAGACAAGCAGTCATTATCTCTCGAAATAAAAGCCCATTAAGTCAAAACCAATGAAGGAGACTTAAGAGAAAAATTGGGGCATCCCGTTGACTGTAATCACAAAAGAAACAGTTCAGGCAAAAGAAGGGATAACGAAAACCAAAAAAGGGTTACTACAAATCCTCGACAAAAGAAGATTACAAAAATGACTGCCTTTTCAAAACAAATGTTTAATTTCTGAATCATCACCAAGTATCAGAGCAAAGATTCCAGACTCAATCGAGACTTAAACGCGTAATTAACTGAGCATAGGACTGAAGAACATCACGAAGAGCGGGTTGGGTACAAATAAAATTTGAGCCTTTATCCTTTGTTTTTTGAACCGTTAACCAGGCCACGTTATAACCTTTAAAAGTCCTAGCTGAAGCATGGGTTAGTTTGAGAGCATACTGTTACAAAGGTATCCTGACTCATGTAGGCTTTGTTATGAATCCTGAGTTGATGTCACATTCTTGCAAATTTCATTTTACTACATAAAACACATTTTCAAAAAAAATTTCAAGACAGACACGAGTTTTGCATTCTTTAAATGACATTGTTTGCATATGAATAATTGTTTGACAACAGAGAAATCCACACAATGGATATTCAATGAACAGACATCCTCTCAATGGACAGAATCACCTCAGCGGGAAAGACACTTCCAATAACAGGTCTTCCATAAGCAAGGGGCATGACATGATGTCTAAACACACCTGGGGCAGTCTCTCCAAAAGTGCCAAATAACCAGTGACAGATCTCCATCCGAATCGCTTGGGGCATTACGCACGCATTCCAGCAACGAATCATGTGCCATCAAGAAAACATTTTTGACAGTACTACAACACAACACTATGGACAGTGACAACTCTCTACATCTTGAAAGCATGGACATAGTCGGAAAATACTACACATGAAGAAAAAAGACTCGCTAGATTGACACACCTAGGCAAAAATAAGGGAATCCCGGCGAACCAAAAGGGTTCGGGAAAAAGTTAGGGATATACATAAAAAAAATCTGTACACCTGACAAGTTGAAAACCTGAAAAGGCGGCTTGGGCAAAAAGGTATCCCGGTGGACTAAAAACCCGAAAGGGTGGTCCAGGCAAAAGTTAGGGATTTAAAATGTACGACTATGTCCCGTCACCTGTTTATCAGTGGAAGACTTATACCTTGATCAACATTCATCAAGAGCACTAGAATCGAGAAACGATTTAGATACGACCCAGATGCAGATGTCATTCTGCTACTTATTCAAGATTTTCATACATCGAGAAACGGTTCAGATACGATCCAGATACGGATGTCATTCTGCTACTTATTCAAGATTTTCATACATCGAGAAACGGTTCAGATACGATCCAGATACGGATGTCATTATGCTACTTATTTAAGATTTCATACATCGAGAAACGGTTCAGATACGATCCAGATACGGATGTCATTCTGCTACTTATTCAAGATTTTCATACATCGAGAAACAGTTCAGGTACGATCCAGAGACAGATGTTATCTTGGTACTTATTCCAGATTTCTCTTCTAGAAACAGTTCAGGTACGATCCAGAGACGGATGTTATCCTGATACTTACTCCATATTCTCCTCTAAATACAATTCAGGTACGATCCAAAGATGGATGTCATTCTGACACTTATCCAACACATGTTTCAAATACAACTTAGATACGATTCAGAGATGGATGTCATTCTGACATTCATTCGACACATGTTTCAAATACAATTTGGATACGATCCGGAGACGGATGTCATTCTGACACTCATTCAACACATGTTTCAAGTACAGTTCAGATACGATCCAGAGACGGATATCATCCTGACACTCATTAAATACATGCTCAAGTACAATCACGACATAGATCCATCCATAAAATCTCTGCATGTACTTTTTCCAGCATGGTACAAGGGGAAGAGACAGTTGGAAGCGAAGTCACTATCATATACAAGCCAGTGATACCTATATTCCCCACAAAGCCGAGACAACCAAGGTCCAACCTCCATATCCCCAAGCAGGAATTCCTTCCCCAGCAGGTTCCTTCAGAAAGCTGATATATGCATTCCCCAACTGAGTTTTATAACCATGAGCAGTTTATAAAGCCATCTCCCGAGAAGAGTTTATTTCTCTAACAGCGGAAGCTCAATCTCCAACAGAGCTCTTCTCTCCAGCAATGGAAGTTCATCCCCAGCTGAGTTTATTTCTCCAAATCAGCAGATGTTCTAACAGAGTATCTCTCTTCCCCACATAGTCATTCCCCTGCAGGATTATTCTCAAACAGAGTCTCTCCCAGCAGAATATTCTCAAGCAAAATGGATGTAAATCTCCAGCTAATCATCTTCGGTCACTATCCCCGGCGGAAACGAAGAACTCAACTCCTTATACTCTCCAGCAGCAGTCCAAAGTTTATTTTCCCCGGCTAGAGAATATCACAATAGCATTGCATATCCATACATCATGGCATATATATTATACAACACAATCTCATTTATTTTGAGAACATCATTACTCAATACATTTCATACATCATGACATTACATACGACTATCTCTTTACCTTTCAGGGAAAGATGCAATCAAGTTCTCACAAGGTCTCTCTGGTTTAGTCAAACTGACACCAAGGTTTCTATTCCAGTTGAAGATATTCCAACACTTTTCAAGATTTTCTCTGGTTCAGTCAAACCGACACTAAGGTTTCTATTCTAGTTAAAGATGTTCTAAGACTTTCGTCTGGGTCAGTCGAATCGCCGCTAAGATTCTCCTGATTTCTATGCTAGTCAAAGTTAATCCAAGACCTCTCTCGGGTTCAGTAAAATCGATACTAATATTTCTCTCCCAGTTGAAGATAACTCGAGACCTTTCCCTGGTTCAGTCAAATCGATACTAAGATTTCTATTCAGTTTAAAAGCTATGAAGCCCGAAAACTGACCGGATAATATTCAACCAACAATACATCAAACTGTGAAGCCTGGAGCACGACCAGATAAAAGTAAATAATACTACGAAGCCTGGAATCGACCAGATAGTGGTATATCTCAAATTCAAGCTATAAAGCCCAAAATTCGACCAGATAATATCTTAATTTCTCCAAATTACTGAAGCCTAGGACACGACCAGATAACAATATGAGGTACTGCGAAGCTTGGAATTCGACCAAATAGCAGTTTACTCGGCCAAATACTACGAAGCCTGGAATCGACCAGATAATGGTATATCTCAAATTCAAGCTATGAAGCCTGGAAATCGACCGGATAACAACTTAATTTCCCCAAATTACTGAAGCCTGGAGCACAACTAGATAACGGTATAAGACGCTGTGAAGTTTGGAGCACGACCAAATAGCGGCAAGAGACACTGTGAAACCTGGAGTACGACCAGATAACAGTATGAGGTACTGCGAAGTTTGGAATTCGACCAGATAGAAGTTTACTCGGCCAATTACTATTGAAGCCTGGAAACAACCGGATGTTAGTATGCCTTAAATTCAAGTTGAAACCCGGATGCGACCGGATAACCACTTAATTCCTTCTGAAGCCTGGAACACGACTAGATAAGAATTGAGAAATTGCAAAGCCTGGAGCACGACCAGATAGAAAGTGTAATCTCATTTCCCCTGTAAGTCACTGTGAAACTTGGAGCACGACCTGATAGCAGTTAATCTTATTATCCTCAGCAAATCACTGTAAAGCCTGGAGCACGACTAGATAGCAGTTCATTTTCATCTCCTCGACTAAGAGATGATTCCCCAGTAGAGTAACGGACAACTGAAGTTCCTAAAATTCCATTTCTACCAAGACAGAGACCAACATTCCTCAGCAAATTCCTCCTCAAAGAAAGGAACGTGAATTCTCATCAAAGGAATATCCCGGGAAATCAACATCCTCTAGATGGCATCTTTAAGCCATCTCCGACGATTCTCCGTCATATCTTCCAGAAGGCATCTTTAAGCCCATATTTGGTGACCTTCTGTCATTTCCTCCAAATGTCATCTGTAAGCCCATTCCAGATACTACCTACACAGTCCAGCACCATCTCAGATGAGTGCAAATTTCTGGGCACTCTAGTGTTCAATCATCTTCCACCTTCAGATTACAAAAGGCAGACAACCAATCTACATCCTCAGGTTTAAGAAGATTGAATAGGGGTAGCTTTTGTAACCAAAAATTTTACCTCTTATTTTACTCAACACATTCCCATTGAGATCCTCAACTTGCTCAAGGATGCCCAAGAACTGACCAGACAAATGCTCTCCTAAGACAATGAACCTCAAACTAGGGTTTCCCTTTTCATCAAGAGGGGTGAACTCCAAAGGTCTCAAATATTTTCCATGGTCTTAATATGTTCTCAATACCATCTATGTCAAGTTTCATGCCTTGCACAAGAAGTTTGCTCAATCAACTGCTCAAATGCCTAAAAATCAACTAAACTAGGTCAAAAGTCAACTGTGGCCCACATACAGTCAAACTTCAAGATTTTTGGTCAACATCAACATTTTGAAGTGATATCCATCATTTTATTAAGGTTTGATCATGATTCCTCAAGGAATGCCCCAAATTCATCAAAACCCAAAGGTTGCTAAATTAGGGTTTCTTAGGAAAAGTCAACCTAACTTTGACCAAGCATAACTTCTTCATACTTTATCAGAAATTTTCCATCCAAGGCTCATTTTAAAGAGGATGCAATTCCATACAATTCATATTCATCCCACAAGTTCAAAATATTCACTCATCAAAAGATATGAATTTCTACATTATAGATCCTTCTGAAAAGTCAACAAAAACACCTTTTGGGTCAAAGGTTCTTACATGAACATGGAAGACCCAATTGAGATGAAACCAAAAGGTTTGTTTAGGGGACATCCTAAGTTTTCTAAAAAGTCCAAGAACACCTCTCTAGGGTCAAAATTGGAGGAGATATGCCTTGTCAAAGTTGACCATTTTTGGAAAATTGCCAAAAGTCAAATATGCTCAAAAGTGCATTTTTTGTCAAATGGGCCTAGCTTCTCATGATTGCATCTTGTTAGGGACATGGTCCACGACCCAAATCAGCATCCACACATTTTTTGCTTTATTTATTTATTTATTTTGATTTTTTTTATTATTTAAAAGTTAAATTAAATCAAATAAATTGCAAAAAATATAAAAAAGATTGGTTTTGATCTGATTTTATGTAGGAATCAAATCTAATTAGGCTGGAATATCATATCATATCATATCATATCAAGGATGATTAGGAGAAAAATTGGCATGAATAGGCTATTTTGGAAAGATATCATACAAGGAGAAAAACTAAATCAAATCTCCATGATTTTCAAAGATACAATTTGTTTTTGTTAACCTAATTTGTCCTAGTACATATACAGAACACAACCAATGCAAAAAAGCAGGGGTTGAAGTCGTGAAAAGCATCAAACACAAAGTGATTTTTTTGCAAAAAAGTGTGGATCAGTTTCTAACCTAGAGGGCAATTCAAAGCAATTCAAAGCCATAAGTCCCTTCCTGGATATCTTTTGAAGCTAACAGGACTAGTTGCACGCCTCAAAGCTCCGGGAATCATCACATAATACTCTCACGGTTTGTCACTTTTTCCAAATTCGTATCTCTTCATTCTTGCATTGTTAATATGTTTTGATTGCATATTTGTGTTCATATGGATGCCTAGAAAATTTCTGTATACTTAATTCCTAGCTTTGATGCATAAACAATGAGTTGCCATTATTAGGGTTTTGCCCTTCGTTTTAGGGCTTCTCTATACAGGTACGATTGGGCCAAAAGAGGAGTACCATCACACTCATGAGATCAAAACGAGTTGATTTGTGGCTTTAAAGTTTATTTACATTACTTGATGTAAGTGTTTAGTTATTGGCATGTATTTTTGGTAAAACCAGGTGTGTGAATGTCATGACTGATGTCATAACATTCTGGGTTATTAGGTACTTTATGCAGAAAAAGAATGGCATACAGTAGCTGCTATTTATAAGTGTGTATATGAGCATTTTTCAATGATCACATTTATCACTTTATACCAAAATCAGTAAACAGGATTTCTGTTGTCATAACCAATGTTAAGACATCCTGTACTGATCTAACAGTTATGCAGTTTGGTTAATTTTGAGATTTTTCAGGAATTTGGTTCATTCCTTCCAGAACAGAATCTCACGTGGACTTTAGGTTAACTGAGCTCAACCCTAATCTGGTTGATAAAGTCTTGTGACCAAGTCTTGAGGTTAACCCTAATTAACCTTAGCTTTTCGTGGAAGCCCTAACTGAAGAAACAACTGCATATATATTCAACAGGAAAGCTGATTGGAAATTAAATCTTTGACAGAAGATCAACTAGGGGTTGTATAGTTTTAACTACTGTAATCCAAGCAAGTATCATTGTGATAAGTGACTTGGAATAGGCTTTGATTGTAAGGGTTGTGTATCACTCAAAGCTTTGAAGCAAGAGTGTTTGTGTCTCTTGACTAAAGCTTTGAAGCAAGGTCAAGTTAGGTTTATGTATCACTCAAAGCTTTGAAGCACGAGTGTTTGTGTTACTTGATTAAAAGCTGTGAAGAAAAATCAAGTGTATGTTCTGAAGAGTGTCTTCATTATTTCATTAGTCAATTGTTTAGTATCACTGCTGTGATTGAGGGGGAGTGAGTAGGAACTCAGGTTTAAGTTGAACTTAGATTGAAGTTGCATTGGGTAGGTCTTAAGTGAAGGAGATAAACTGGTTGGTTTATTCCTGAATTAATATCTCTTATAGTGGATTTCCTCCCTGGCTTGGTAGCCCCCAGAGTAGGTATTGTTTCACACTGAACTGGGTAAACAATTGACTATGTTCTTTACTGTTTTTTATTTACTGTCTTATAGAAAGTCAGATACGGTGCCATAACATTCACTGTGACATTGAGTATTTGCTGCCAAAATTTCAATTGGCATCAGAGCAGGCACCCTGCCTGTCTTACTGGGTGAGATCTAGGGATATCACTTTCTGGCACTATGGACAAAGAAGGAGTTTTTGGAAACAGACCACCCATTCTGGATGGATCAAATTATGACTACTGGAAACCTCATATGATTTCATTCTTAAAATCACTGGACAAAAAGGCTTGGAGAGCTGCTGACAATGGATGGAACCATCCCACCATAACTGAGAAAGATGGGACAATCAGTCTGAAGCCTGAGGAAGAATGGAGCAAAGAAGAAGATGAGTTAGCCCTGGGTAATTCCAAAGCATTAAATGCATTGTTCAATGGAATTGATAGAAACATATTCAGACTAGTACATCAATGTGAACTGGCCAAGGAAGTTTGGGACACTCTCAAAACTACTCATGAGGGCACATCCAAAGTAAAAATGTCAAGGCTTCAGATGCTGACTACCAAATTTGAGAACCTAAGGATGATGGAAGATGAAACCATTCATGAGTTTCACATGAACATCTTGGAGATTGCCAACACCTCAGGAGCATTGGGAGAAAAGATGTCAGAAGAAAAACTGGTGAGAAAGATTCTCAGATCCTTGCCTAAAAGATTTGCAATGAAGGTAACTGCTATAGAGGAAGCCCAGGATATCAGCAAGTTGAAGGTGGATGAACTCATTGGGTCTCTTCAGACCTTTAAGATGGGGATCAATAACAATGCTGACAAGAAAAACACGAGCATAGCACTTGTATCCAACACTGAAGATGAAAACAAGGAGGATGAAGAAGAAAATATTTCAGAAGCTATAGCCATGCTTGGAAGACAATTCAACAAACTCATCAAGAGAATGGATCCAAAGTCAAGGTCAAATGTTAAGAACATTCCTTCTGACATTAACAGATCTTATGACTCCAGCAGAAGACCAAAGTCTGAAGAGAAGGTAAATCAAAGCAGAGGAATTCAATGCCATGGATGTGAAGGATATGGGCACATTCGAGCTGAATGTCCTACCTTTCTTAAGAAACAAAAGAAAGGAATGTCTGTTACCTGGTCTGACTGTGATTCAGAAAGTAATTCTGAAGAAGAATCTGCCAAACTAGTTACTGCACTAACTGGTGTTTGTACCTCTGAAAGTGACACTAGTGATGAGGAAGTGACATTTGAAGAACTGGCTGATACCTACAAGAAATTATGTATCAGAAGTGCTGAAGTCTGTCAGCAAAATGAGAGAGAAACAAAACTCATAATAAAGTTGGAGGCTGAGAAAAGGGCAGACATTGAAACTATAAGTCATCTAGAAGGGGAAGTTCAAATGCTGAACTCAAAACTGAACCAGATGACCAAATCTGTCAAGATGCTGACAAATGGAACTGACAAATTGGAAGAAATCCTTCAGGTTGGACAAAATGTGGGAAACAAGTCTGGTCTAGGATTTGTGGCAGCAAAGAAATCTGGTGCAGACAAGAAGATCAGGCCTGATAAACAAATGTCAAAGCAGATGTCACAACATAGCACTCAACATCGGGAACAGAGAAATATGAATAAAAAGTACCAAAGATGGAGATGTCATCATTGTGGGAGGTTTGGTCACATAAAGCCATTCTGCTTCAGATTGTATGGATACCCTAATCAGAACCCAGGTGTCAAACCTAAGTCTAACAAGGTACCACATACTCCACAATGGAAGAAAAAGGCTACTGCCCTGATAGCCCACACTTCCCTTAGAGTCTCTGCAAAGGAAGACTGGTACTTTGACAGTGGGTGTTCTAAGCACATGACTGGAATCAAGAACCTTCTCAATAATGTTAAACCTCACACCACTAGTTATGTGACCTTTGGAGATGGTGCTAGAGGAGAAATCAAAGGAGTTGGTAACTTGGACTGCCCTGGAGTTCCAAATCTAAATGAAGTATTATTGGTAAAAGGCCTGATTACTAATCTCATTAGTATCAGTCAATTATGCGATCTAGGATTCAAGGTCAACTTCTCAAAATCTGAATGTCTTGTAACTAATGAGAAACAAGAAGTTGTAATGAAAGGAGTCAGATCTAAAGACAACTGTTACTTGTGGGAGCCTGAGAACACTAATTACTCCACTGTGTGTTCTATTGCCAAAGAAGAAAAAGAGGTGAAACTGTGGCACCAAAAACTTGGCCATCTTCATCTAAGAGGAATGAAAAGGATTATATCTATGGAGGCAGTCAGAGGGATTCCAAGACTGCAAATTGATGAAGGGAGAGTTTGTGGTGAATGTCAGGTTGGTAAGCAGACTAGGATGTCACATCCAAAGTCAAGACATCTGACCACCTCTAAGGTTCTAGAACTTCTACATATGGATCTGATGGGACCAATGCAGGTGGAAAAAGATATGCCTATGTTGTTGTGGATGATTTTTCCAGATTCACCTGGATTAACTTCATTAGGGAAAAATCTGATGTATTTGAAGTTTTTAAAGAACTGTGCAAAAGAATTCAAAGAGAAAAAGAAGGGTGTATTGTCAGAATCAGAAGTGATCATGGCAAGGAATTTGAAAACAGTAAGTTTAATGAGTTCTGTTCCTCAGAAGGAATTAGTCATGAATTCTCTTCTCCTATAACTCCTCAACAAAATGGAGTTGTAGAAAGGAAAAATAGGACCATACAGGAATCTGCCAGAGCAATGATACATGCCAAAAGACTTCCTATTCATTTTTGGGCTGAAGCTATGAATACAACCTGTTATGTCCATAACAGAGTCACTTTGAGAAAGGAAACCTCATCCACCATTTATGAACTCTGGAAAGGAAGAAAGCCAACTGTGAAGTACTTCCATGTATTTGGTAGCAAATGCTATATTCTGGCAGATCGTGAACAAAGGAGAAAGCTGGACCCTAAAAGTGATGAAGGAATATTTCTAGGATACTCCTCCAACAAAAAAGCTTATAGGGTATTCAATTCCAGGACCAAAGTCATGATGGAATCAATAAATGTCATAGTTGATGATTATCATGAGGAAACAGATGTCCCTTGTAATGTTGAGACATTCTTTGAGACTCCAACTCAACAGAATGACCTACCTAACACCACTGCAGCAGACTCTGAATCCAAGGAAGCTAGCAAAATCCCTTCCATCAGAATTCAGAAAGATCATCCTAAAGAACTCATCATAGGGGATCCTAACAGTGGAGTCATTACAAGATCTAGAGAAATCATCTCAAACTCTTGCTTTGTGTCTAAAATTGAACCAAGAAATGTTAAGGAGGCTTTAACTGATGAATACTGGATTGGTGCAATGCAAGATGAATTGAACCAATTTAAGCAACATGAAGTATGGGAGTTAGTTCCTAGACCAGAGGGAACAAACATCATTGGCACAAAATGGATATACAAGAACAAATCAGATGCTGAAGGAGTTGTCACCAGGAATAAGGCAAGACTTGTTGCCCAAGGATACACTCAAGTTGAAGGGGTTGATTTTGATGAGACCTTTGCCCCTGTAGCTAGACTGGAATCTATCAGACTCCTATTGGGAATTGCTTGTCTCCTGAAGTTCAAGTTATTTCAGATGGATGTAAAAAGTTCCTTCCTAAATGGGTACTTAAATGAGGAAGTCTATGTGGAACAGCCTAAAGGATTTGTGGATCCAAACTATCCTGATCATGTCTACAAATTAAGGAAAGCTTTGTATGTCCTGAAACAAGCTCCTAGAGCATGGTACGAAAGGTTGACAAAATTTCTCACTGACAAAGGATACAGAAAAGGAGGCTTGGATAAAACCCTTTTTGTCAAAAATGAAGGAGGAAAGATAATGGTAGCTCAAATCTATGTTGATGACATAGTGTTTGGGGGAATGTCAGATCAAATGGTTAAACATTTTGCTGACCAGATGCAGGCTGAATTCGAAATGAGTCTCATGGGAGAACTGACCTACTTCCTTGGACTGCAAGTCTCACAGATGGAAGACTCAATTTTTCTATCTCAAAGTAAGTATGCAAAGAACATTGTCAAGAAGTTTGGTATGGAGAATGCCAGTCACAAAAGGACTCCTGCTCCTACTCATTTAAAGCTATCCAAAGATTCAAGTGGGGTTAAGGTGGACCAAAGCCTGTACAGAAGCATGATAGGAAGTCTGTTGTACTTAACAGCCAGCAGACCTGACACTGCTTTTGCAGTTGGAGTTTGTGCAAGATACCAAGCTGATCCCAAAGTCAGTCATATCAACCAAGTGAAGAGGATTTTGAAGTATGTAAGTGGAACTTACAACTATGGGTTGCTATACTCTCATGGGTGTGAACCAACCTTTACTGGTTACTGTGATGCTGATTGGGCTGGAAGTGCTGATGATAGAAAAAGCACCTCTGGAGGATGTTTCTTCTTAGGAAACAATCTGGTCTCCTGGTTCAGCAAGAAACAGAACTGTGTGTCTCTCTCTACTGCTGAAGCTGAATACATTGCAGCTGGTAGTAGCTGTTCTCAAATGATCTGGATGAAACAGATGCTTACTGAGTATAATGTCACACAAGATGTTATGACATTGTACTGTGACAATCTGAGTACAATCAACATTTCCAAGAATCCTATTCAGCATAACAGGACCAAGCATATTGACATTAGACATCACTTTATCAGAGACCTTGTAGAGGAGAAGACGATTAAACTGGAACATGTTGCCACTGAGCTACAGTTGGCTGACATTTTTACCAAGGCACTTGATGCAAATCAATTTGAAAATTTGAGGGGCAAGTTGGGTATTTGTCAACATGAGGAAATGTAGCAATTAATTTTGCTTAAAACAAGGTGTTGTACCCCAAAATTTGCCCTCCCATATTTCTCAAAATATTTCAAGAAAAATTCACAAGTCCAACCCGGCGCGTCATATTCAGGTATTCTTTCGCCAAGATATCTCTGATAACATATTCTCAAATTCAGGTTCGGCTCAAGAGTCAATTCTTTAAAGAAGGTATCCGAATGTGCGAGTTTTCTTGAAGAAATATGGTGAAAAAGTGTGCTGAAAGTGCAGTTTTGACGCGCTAAAAAATTCATAACTTGAAGATCTTGACTCGTTTTGAACCCGTTCCGGTGGCCAAAATTCCGTCTTGAAATTATCTACGTTTTCATCTCTCACGGCTGGAAGCCAATTTCGATCAGAAGGTCTTCAAAAATGTGGATTTATCAAGTCTTTTCATACAGAAAATTTGTGACAGAAGTTTATTTGCGTCATGTTCAGAAAATCATAACTTGGTCGATTTTCATTGTATCGAGCTGGTTCCGGCACCAAAATTTCAAAAATTGAGTTGGATACATTTTCACAAAAGGTATTAAGTTCAAATGGTATTCAAAAGGCCTTCGTTTTTTACTTAGAGCGCATGACACGCCGAAAATCCTGAATGCTGAATATTATTTCATCTGGGCTGAAACTTCGAAAATTCATAACTCGGTCAATTTTTATCGGATTGAGCTCATATTTTTACACAAGGTCACTGACTCAGAGATCTACAACTTTTCTTCAAAAGTAGAGACCAAATTATGCACCGATCAATACCAGTTTTTTATTGAAGAACGTGTCAGAGTCGACACTGGAGCCCAAAATAAGTTTGTCTGAGCTGAAACTTCAAAAATTCACAACTAATTCACCGTTTATCCGATTGAGCCGATTTTCGGACATGAGTTAGTTATCGATGTCGGCTACATTTTGTTTTCACATTTCAACTTCAAAAATTTCACTTAATTCCCTGCGATTTAGCCTGGAAAGTGACGAACTCAAGTGAACATTGGAGGCTCAATTGCACATTCAAAGCCCATTTTCTTTACCCTAATTTCCATTATATAATCACCTTCTTTTAACACAAACCAGGGAGGAGAAAAAGAGAGAAAAAACCTTGCCACAACACTGTTAGAATATCAAATTCTTTCAAGAACCCTAAAACCTTGAAATCCTTATTACAAATCCCTCTCTCACTACAAACAAGACATTACAGTTACAAATCAACATCTCACTACAAACAAGCCATCTCAGTTACAAACCAACACCTCACTACCTCTTCAGTAAGGGTAAGGCTGGCTTGATCTCCATGATCCAAAGGGCATAAAAGCATTCATGTCACTAATTTTCCAGTAAGGGTAAGATTGATTTGATCTCCATGATCAAAAGGGTATAATCATTCATACATGCCATATTATGCCTAAACATTAAATTTCTTCATATATTGGCTTTATTTGCATTTTATGATTTTATTTAATGTGTTCATGAGATTCAACACTGCAGATTTAGACAGGATCCCATGCAGGTTCATTAAGGAACGTTGAGGCCAAAACACAAATGGCCAAAAGCCAAAAGTCAAATGGCCAAAGTAGAACAACTTATGCATGACACCAATACATGGCGAGACAGACATCCTGAGAAGATTAAGGAACGTTGATGCCAGAACACAAATGGCCAACAGCCAGAACACAAATGGCCATGAAACCCAATCCAATGGCCAAAGAATGCAGACCACGGTACTCAGGAGTCAATGAACACGCACGTGATGCCAGAAAGTCGAACAAGGCTTTTTGTCTAATGGGCCAGAATACTTCAAAAAAACCTCCCCTTGGGCCTGAAACCCCCCTTGGTTTGCATCCTTTTTAATTTTATTTTATTTTCTTTTCTAATTCTTTTTTAATTGTTTTAATTGTTTTTTTCACCATAAAATAATTTTCTATAATAAAAAAACAGAAAAAATCAAAAATACAAATATATTTAATTATTATTAATTTCATCACTAACCTATTTTTTATAAATAAACTCTAACAATTAACTTAGTTTAATTTAGGTTTTTAAACTTTAATCTTTTTCTTAATAAGTAAAAAGTATCTAGAATTAGGTTTTTTTGACATATTCATCTTTTTCTTAAATAAATTATTAATCATCATTATTTATCATTATTATAAATTATCATTAATTTTGTAAATAAACATGTAAATAAATTAATTAACTAGTAAATTAGGTTAACTTTAATATTTTCATTAATAATTAAAATAATCTAGATTTAGGGTTTCCTTTTAATTCTTGTTCTTTATTTTTCATAAATACAAAAAAACACTAAAACACTTTCTTTTCTTTAATTAAATAATTAATTGGACTTTAATTTAATTTAATTTCATGCAAAGAGTCAAAACCCTCGGACGTCCTAATTTTAATTATTTTCACGCATTATTTCTTTCGATCATTATGTAACTGTTTCTCAGATGTAATAGTAATTAGGTTTATCTTTCCGTCTTTACTTCCCGCATCTTTATCAAAAACGGGTCTTTGTAATTTGGCAATGTATAGACCCGCGCCTTGTAATAGCGTAGGATTTATCTTTCCGCATTTAAATTTTCGCACTTTTAAATTCTAATTGCATGAAAGAATGTATGGCTATAAAAACAATGCGTAGCTCACCATGTCATGATCAAAGATAATTGCTAAACATGAAAACAACACACAAATTCACACACCACTCTTAGGGTACGCCTCACTGTTGCCTTACCTTCGAAATGTGGTCGTCGAGTATAGGACGTTTTAGTAAGTCCTTATGTCCATGACATGATCCAGTTGCCTCGAAACGGTTGCCTCGGAATTAAAAAAGGATCAATGGCATAAGGGTAGCTTCTAAGGTGTCCTACTGTTGCTCTGGTGACCACACTGTCCCTACAAACGAATTGACCCGAACACCTCCAACGGTGGTGCTACCTACCTTTCAATGGTGGGATGGCACTATCTTAAGGACATTTACACAGCCTAATTCCTTAGGGTAGGTAGATGACTCGTAGATACTTGCTCTATTCAAAAACAAACAAAACTCTTTTCACACCGATACTTTCAAAAAGACTTTCAAAATAATTTTTCAAACACTCTTGAGGACTGATACAAGAGTCGATCTGAAATCTTTAAACGAAACTTTTTCAAACCCACTCACACTTTGAAAAGCAAACACTTTTGAAAACATAAATGAGAAAGTATCTAAGAGCCCATGGATAACCATGGATAGAAAGGGTGCTAACACCTTCCCTTTCTATAAATCTACCTCCCGAACCGAGAACTATTCTCATAAGGAATTTTGCTGTGCTTTTGTCCTGTCCATGTTGGAGAAAATAAAAGACGATGGCGACTCTTGCTTCCGCGACATTTCGCGAACCAGCGTTAAACAGTCAGTTTCAGATCCACCGATCACAGAACTGGCGACTCTGCTGGGGAGTGGACTTATAAAGTGAGGTATACCTTAGGACTAGGATCACTTGTGTTTTCAATTGCTGTGTTTGTTTGCTTTACTATTGTGGGCTGCATCGGAGTTACATAGATCCTAACCCGGATCTGGGGATACCCTGTTAGGTAGCATAAGCTGTGAGGGACCCGTCCGACGTAGACCGACACGGGTGAAGCAGTGGCTACGTTGGTGTGGCACCTTGGTCTGTACCGATATCCCTTGTGTCGCAACGAGGAGAATATGGGTCTTCTGAGGAGTCATTAAGCACCAACCGACCTTAGAACCTTAAATGACCCAACTTGGCCAATAGAACAGTAGCAGTATGCTACGCCCATTGAGGCTAAACTCTCGTGATGGTTCTGGCTGCAAGAAAAGATTGCGATGCTGGAGTTATGACCGATTGAGGGTAGTCAGTGATATTGGGATCCTTTAGAACCCGGTTACTTCTGATAGGACAGGTCTTAACCCACAAACTGAAAGAGGGTAATACCTAGACCCCATGCTGGCCTAAACTCTAAGGGCTTCTCTTGTGTGACTTGTGTGCCTTCCAACTTGACTATTTGCATGCTTGTTATCTGACACTTGAGTTTCTTGCAGGTTTTGTTTACAGTCCTTAATTGGGACTCATAATAGGATTTGCCTACATTACCCCATGCATAGCATAACATCATACCATTGCATACATCCCGCATAAGGACTAATCCGTTTCAAGGATCTCAAGGGCTTGTGATGCAGGTCATGATGAATCAGAATGTCTAGCAAGGGGCAAAGGGGATTTATTTTCCTCTAGCCAGGTTGACGATCTGAGTCAGAGGCTATGACCCACTTGACATGGTGAGCTTTGACTCTTGAAGAAGGTTCCCCTAGCCAGGTTTGTTTGGAAATCAAAACAAAGTTGATGACTTGAGTCGGGGCTATGACCCACTAGATATGGTGAGCCTTGACTCTTGAAGAAGGACTCTCAACAATATGAAGTGCCTTCAATCAAGCCACCAGTTACCAGATTCTAACAATTTTCTTGTCTACCCCGCGAGATCCTTGAAAACATTGCATGCATATCATACATATCATTTCATTACAGGTACCCTTGGTACAGGTCTCTTACCTTCTTCGCTATTTATTTCAGCAATGGCTTCCCAACAAGATAACCAGGGTCTTCATGCTCAAGAGACTCAGTTCAGGGAGATCTTTCTAAGCCTATCCAAGGGGCAGGAAGAGTTAAGGACACTCCTCATGGGGAATCTGGCTAAGAAAAGCCCCGAAGATGACAAGGACGAACGACTGAAACGTCTACAAGCTGAGGTAGATACAATGAAAACCCCGATGCTGGGGCAAAAGGCTCTCATCCAAGGTTTAGCTCGGGAGAAAGAAGAGTTGAGGACCATGATCAGTCAACTCCACCAAGACAGATCCAACATGAAGCAACCGGTCAAAGTCAGGGACCAGGTCTTTGATCAGCTTCCAAGAGGACAAGAATCTGGTATGGTGAAGAATAGAACTCTCCAAATTGCTACCACTTCACAAGCCCAACATCAACCTCGCCCAGAGCCACAGGTTGATCAGAGTAAGCCAAGCATGTCCAAGAGGCAATTCACCCAGCTCAACATGCCGTTGTTTCAAGCTCTATAACACCTGTTGAGACTGAATCTGATTACACTAAGGGCTCCTCCCCGGAACCCCAACATCTCTGCTCCTAACTATCATCCCAACAAAAGGTGTGCATATCACTCTGATAGTCCTGGACACGACACTGCCGACTGCTGGGCTCTGAAGAACAAGGTCCAGGATTTGATCAATGAAGGAGCAGTGGATTTCACCCAAGTGGGCCAGGCTGAGTTCTTCTACTATCCCTACAGGATGCATTATTTGAAGTAACAAGTCCTGAGATGAGAAGACCTTTTGCCCATTAGAATTTTCAAGTTGTAATTTTCTTTTGATTGTTCAAACATTTTATTCATGTCAAACGTTGTTATTTCATTAATGCATCGCATATGTCTATTTTGAATCAATATATTCGCATTCGCTATATTTAAATTTGCTTTCATTTTTTGTGATGTTCAATGCTCGATTAATAATTCTAAGCCTCTTGAGGGAGGATGACGAAAACGATACCACGATCTTTACAGTATGCTTTTGAACAGACCCCGCTGATGAAGTACAGGCATTGTTTCAAATCCCTAAACACTGGAGTTATAAGGAAGATAATCCCTCGTCAACCCCTCTGAGCCAAAGAAGTAGGAGTTTTTCTTTTCGAAAATTAAAACCCTTAATCATAACCTAGGGCAGGGTAGTTCTCTCAGCTGATCCAGGTGCACAACGAATGGCATCAAAAGAAGTCCTTCTGAAACAAAAGACAGTGATGGTTCCAAATAACCATAAAAACAGGCAGTCATTACCAAAATAAAAAAGCCCATTAAGTCAAAACCTATGAAGGAGACTTACAAAACTGAGGCATCCCGCTGACTGTAATCACAAAAGAAACAGTTCAGGCAAAAAACAGGGATAACGAAATCAAAAAAAAGGAAAGAGGTCACACAAACCCTCAATAACAAAAAGGAATGACTGCCTATTCAAAATAAACTATCAACATCCGAACCATCACGGGAATATCAGGACAAAAACTCAAATAAGGTCTAACGCACGATCAGCTGAGTTTAGGATTGAAGAACATCACGAAGAGCGGGTGGGTACAAATAATTTGAGCCTTTATCCTTTGTTTCTTAAACCATGAACCAGGCCACGTTATAACCCTTAAAAGTCCTAGCTGAAGCATGGGTTAGTTCGAAAGCATACTGTTACGAAAGGTATCCTGACTCCTTAAGGCCTACGGTAAATACGGAGTTGACATCACGTTTTACAAACATTCACTTATTTTATGAAAAAGAATGCATTTTCAAAAACTTCAAGACAGACATAAGCTGTGCATTTTTAAAATAACATTGTTTGCATATGACTTTTTTGTTCGAACAGCAAAGAAATTCGCACGAAGAATATCTAGTGAACAAAAGTACTTCCAACCAAGGGGCAGACGTGATCATTGTCCGTCATCTGGGGCAGTCCAGTCAGGATTCAGAGAATCTCTCTAATGCCAAATAGCCAGGGGCAAATCTCCGTCTAAGTCACTTGGGGCATTCCAGCTGTGAATCTTGCACGATCAAACATCTTCTGGTGGTATGGCAACACAATGCTACTAACAGTGACAACTCCCAACACTCCGAGAGCGTGGACATAGTCAGAAAAAAAATACTATGCATAATCAAAGACCCGCTAGGTTGACACACCTAGGCAAAAATAAGGGCGGTCCAGGCAAAAGTTAGGGATCAAAGCGTACGACTATGTCCCGACACCTCGTCACTTTCCTATCAGAAGAAGGTTTGTCAAACGGCAGTTATCAAGATCCCACAGGTATCTTCTCCCACATCAGAAATAGGGGAAATAATGAGTTGTCTAAAGCGATCTAATTGCTCTGTCCACCAAGGTACCAAGGTAAGTTAGGCTGAAGAGTGTAACCAAGATATCTTAATTCCCCAGACAGTGAGCCAGCAAGTCAATGATACTCTCCCCAAGCAGAGTTAGACCACAGTCAGCCTTAAGGAAGTTGGATTATCCCCAGAAGATCTCAACATTCCCCGGTGGAGTATACAAACATTCCTAACAAGCATCCCCGACAATCTTGATCTAAGATTGTTCCCCAGCAGAATACCAGAACACCC
This sequence comes from Vicia faba, assembly GCA_948472305.1. NCBI lineage: Eukaryota > Viridiplantae > Streptophyta > Magnoliopsida > Fabales > Fabaceae > Vicia > Vicia faba. The sequence continues at coordinate 762,049,039 of OX451741.1, read as the reverse complement.
AATGGAGCCACTCCCCAGTGCAATTTCAAAGTTTCCCCAGGAAAGTTGAATCAATCTCCCCAGTAGATTCTGAAAGCTTATCCCCAGTAGATTCTGGAAGCTTGCCCCCTGCAGAGTACATATCTCTCCCCAGCTTTATTCAGAAGATTATTCCCCATCAGAGCTTATAACTGGGTTATCCTCAGCTAATTACCTCGGAAAGATCGTCCTCGGCGAAGTTCTTCCTATCCCCAAGCGGAGTTCATCAAATTCCCCAATACAACTTATCAATGGAATCCCCAGTGGAATTATCATCCAAATCTCAGCGAAGTATCTCTTCCCACAGAGTAATTCCCTGTAGAGTAATATCTTCGCCAAGTTTATTCCCCAACGGAGTCATCTTCTCCTACCGGTATTCTTGCAACCATCATCCCCAGCGGAAACAAAAAGCTCTATTCTTCAAACATCAGCCCAGGAATTAATTTCCCGGCATCCGTCAAGGATTTATTTTCCGATACGAAAATACATTCATAAACATCACATCTTCATACACTATAGCATGCACATACGCATCATGAACATACAATCTCATTTATTCTAAGAACATCACGCATGTCATACATCATGACATTGCATACAACTAACGTTTTGTCTTTTCAGGACAAAGGTTAACACAAAGATAATTACTATCAACTGTCGTGATTCCAGATCCGATTCCTGTATCTTGCCAGGGTGTATCTGTTGACGACTATATTCCAGACTCGATTCCTGTATCTTGCCAGGGCATGTCTGAAGAGTTTGAAGATCCGATTCCTGTATCTTGCCAGGGTGTATCTGTTGACGACTAATTCCAGACTTGATTCCTGTATCCTGCCAGGGCATGTCTGAAGAGTTTGAAGATCCGATTCCTGTATCTTGCCAGGGTGTATCTGTTGAGGACTAATTCCAGACTCGATTTCTGTATCTTGCCAAGGCACGTCTGAAGAGTTTGAAGATCCGATTCCTGTATCTTGCCAGGGTGTATCTGTTGACGACTATATTCCAGACTCGATTCCTGTATCTTGCCAGGGCACGTCTGAAGAGTTCGAAGATCCGATTCCTGTATCTTGCCAGGGTGTATCTGTTGACGACTATATTCCAGACTCGATTCCTGTATCTTGCCAGGGCACGTCTGAAGAGTTTGAAGATCCGATTCCTGTATCTTGCCAGGGTGTATCTGTTGACGACTAATTCCAGACTCGATTCCTGTATCTTGCCAGGGCACGTCTGAAGAGTTCGAAGATCCGATTCCTGTATCTTGCCAGGGTGTATATGTTGACGACTAATTCCAGACTCGATTCCTGTATCCTGCCAGGGCACGTCTGAAGAGTTCGAAGATCCGATTCCTGTATCTTGCCAGGGTGTATCTGTTGACGACTAATTCCAGACTCGATTCCTGTATCTCGCCAGGGCAAGTCTGAAGAGTTCGAAGATCCGATTCCTGTATCTTGCCAGGGTGTATCTGTTGACGACTAACATTACCAGACTCGATTCCTGTATCTTGCCAGGGCACGTCTGAAGAGTTTGAAGATCCGATTCCTGTATCTCTCCAGGGTGTATCTGTTGACGACTATATTCTTCGGACTCGATTCCTGTATCTTGCCAGGGCACGTCTGAAGAGTTTTAAGATTCGATACCTGTATCTAGCCAGGGCACATCTACATAAAGAGTTTGAAGATCAACTCTTGTGACAGGCCAGATAATTATTTTTCTTTCTCAGGTACGCAAGTTCTCGCTAAGGAATCTCTTACGCGATCGACAACCTCCCGATGGCATCTATAAGCCCATCTCTCCACCTACCAACAGTCTCTAGATGGCATCTATAAGCCCATCCTCCTATCCATCATCTCTCAACATGACATCTGTAAGCCCATTCCCTACATCATACTGCTAACACACTCTATGTGAGCGCAAATTTCTGGGCACTTTAGTGTTCAATCATCTTCCACCTTCGGATCACGAAAGGCACGCAAGCCAATCTACATCCTCAGGTTTAAGAAGATTGAACAGGGGCAACTGTTGTACCCCAAAATTTGCACTCCCATATTTCTCAAAATATTTCAAGAAAAATTCACAAGTCCAACCCGGCGCGTCATATTCAGGTATTCTTTCGGCAAGATACCTCTGATAACATATTCTCAAATTCAGGTTCGGCTCAAGAGTCAATTCTTTAAAGAAGGTATCCGAATGTGCGAGTTTTCTTGAAGAAATATGGTGAAAAAGTGTGCTGAAAGTGCAGTTTTTACGCGCTAAAAAATTCATAACTTGAAGATCGTGACTCGTTTTGAACCCGTTCTAGTGGCCAAAATTCCGTATTGACATTATCTACGTTTTCATCTCTCACGGCTGAAAGCCAATTTCGATCATAAGGTCTTCAAAAATATGGATTTATCAAGTATTTTCATACAGAAAATTTGTGACAGAAGTTTATTTGCGTCATGTTCAGAAAATCATAACTTGGTCGATTTTCATCGTATCGAGCTGGTTCCAGCGCCAAAATTTCACAAATTGAGTTGGATACATTTTCACAGAAGGTATTGAGTTCAAACGGTATTCAAAAGGCCTTCGTTTTTTGCTTAGAGCGCATGACACGCCGAAAATCCTGAATGCTGAATATTATTTCATCTGGGCCGAAACTTCGAAAATTCATAACTCGGTCAATTTTTATCGGATTGGACTCATATTTTTACACAAGGTCACGGACTCAGAGATCTACAACTTTTATTCAAAAGTCGAGACCAAATTATGCACCGATCAATACCAGTTTTTTATTGAAGAACGTGTCAGAGTCGACACTGGAGCCCAAAATAAGTTTGTCTGAGCTGAAACTTCAAAAATTCATAACTAATTCACCGTTTATCCGATTGAGCCGATTTTCGGACAGGAGTTAGTTATCAATGTCGGCTACATTTTGTTTTCACATTTCAACTTCAAAAATTGCACTTAAGTCCCTGCGATTTAGCCTGGAAAGTGACGAACTCAAGTGAACATTGGAGGCCCAATTGCACATTCAAAGCCCATTTTCTTTACCCTAATTTCCATTATATAATCACCTTCTTTTCACACAAATCAGAGAGGAGAAAAAGAGAGAAAAAACATTGCCACAACACTGTTAGAATATCAAATTCTTTCAAGAACCCTAAAACCTTGAAATCCTTATTACAAATCCCCCTCTCACTACAAACAAGCCATTACAGTTACAAATCAACATCTCACTACAAACAAGCCATCTCAGTTACAAACCAACACCTCACTACCTCTTCAGTAAGGATAAGGCTGGCTTGATCTCCATGATCCAAAGGGCATAAAAGCATTGATGTCACTAATTTTCCAGTAAGGGTAAGATTGATTTGATCTCCATGATCAAAAGGGTATAATCATTCATACATATCATATTGTGCCTAAACATTAAATTTCTTCATATATTGGCTTTATTTGCATTTTATGATTTTATTTAATGTGTTCATGAGATTCAACACTGCAGATTTAGACAGGATCCCATGCAAGTTCATTAAGGAACGTTGAGGCCAAAACACAAATGGCCAAAAGCCAAAAGCCAAATGGCCAAAGTAGAACAACTTATGCATGACACCAATACATGGCGAGACAGACATCCTGAGAAGATTAAGGAACATTGATGCCAGAACACAAATGGCCAACATCCAGAACACAAATGGCCATAAAACCCAATCCAATGGCCAAAGAATGCAGACCACGGTACTCAGGAGTCAATGAACACGCACGTGATGCCAGAAAGTCGAACAAGGCTTTTTGTCTAATGAGCCAGAATACTTCAAAAAAACCTCCCCTTGGGCCTGAAACCCCACTTGGTTTGCATCCTTTTTAATTTTATTTTCTTTTCTTTTCTAATTCTTTTTTAATTGTTTTAATTGTTTTTTTCACCATAAAATAATTTTCTATAATAAAAAAACAGAAAAATCAAAAATACAAATATATTTAATTATTATTAATTTCATCACTAACCTATTTTTTGTAAATAAACTCTAACAATTAACTTAGTTTAATTTAGGTTTTTAAACTTTAATCTTTTTCTTAATAAGTAAAAAGTATCTAGAATTAGGTTTTTTTGACATATTCATCTTTTTCTTAAATAAATTATTAATCATCATTATTTATCATTATTATAAATTATCATTAATTTTGTAAATAAACATGTAAATAAATTAATTAACTAGTAAATTATGTTAACTTTAATATTTTCATTAATAATTAAAATAATCTAGATTTAGGGTTTCCTTTTAATTCTTGTTCTTTATTTTTCATAAATACAAAAAAACACTAAAACACTTTCTTTTCTATAATTAAATAATTAATTGGACTTTAATTTAATTTAATTTCATGCAAAGGGTCAAAACCCTCGGACGTCTTAATTTTAATTCTTTTCACGCATTATTTCTTTCGATCATTATGTAACTGTTTCTCAGATGTAATAGTAATTAGGTTTATCTTTCCGTCTTTACTTCCCGCATCTTTATCAAAAACGGGTCTTTGTAATTTGGCGATGTATAGACTCGCGCCTTGTAATAGCGTATGATTTATCTTTCCGCATTTAAATTTTCGCACTTTTAAATTCTAATTGCATGAAAGAATGTATGGCTAATTAAAAACAATGCGTAGCTCACCATGTCATGATCAAAGATAATTGCTAAACATGAAAACAACACACAAATTCACACACCACTCTTAGGGTACGCCTCACTGTTGCCTTACCTTCGAAACGTGGTCGTCGAGTATAGGACGTTTTAGTAAGTCCTTATGTCCATGACATGATCCAGTTGCCTCGAAACGGTTGCCTCGGAATTAAAAAAGGATCAATGGCATAAGGGTAGCTTCTAAGGTGTCCTACTGTTGCTCTGGTGACCACACTGTCCCTACAAACGAATTGACCCGAACACCTCCAACGGTGGTGCTACCTACCTTTCAATGGTGGGATGGCACTATCTTAAGGACATTTACACAGCCTAATTCCTTAGGGTAGGTAGATGACTCGTAGATACTTGCTCTATTCAAAAACAAACAAAACTCTTTTCACACCGACACTTTCAAAAAGACTTTCAAAACAATTTTTCAAACACTCTTGAGGATTGATACAAGAGTCGATCTGAAATCTTTAAACGAAACTTTTTCAAACCCACTCACACTTTGAAAAGCAAACACTTTTGAAAACATAAATGAGCAAGTATCTAAGAGCCCATGGATAACCATGGATAGAAAGGGTGCTAACACCTTCCCTTTCTATAAATCTACCTCCCGAACCGAGAACTATTCTCATAAGGAATTTTGCTTTGCTTTTGTCCTGTCCATGTTGGAGAAAATAAAAGACGGTGGCGACTCTTGCTTCCGCGACATTTCCCGAACCAGCGTTAAACAGTCAGTTCCAGATCCACCGATCACACAAGGGATGAAGGAGTTTTTTGTGTTAAGTCTATTTTGATTGGGTTAATCATATGTTTTCCTAATTATTTCAAAAGTCTTAAGATGTTGAATAGACACTCATTTACCTCCTTCCTCTCTCGGCTCTGCAACAATCCCCATTCTCTCAATCAAAGTTTTCTCTCTCGTTGCTACTGGCTTTCTAAGACTATCAAAATGTCTCAAACATCTTCCTCTTCCAAGACGACTGTTTCATCCTCATCCTCTGATCGAGATTCTAGGGCAATCACATCATGCATGGATTCTGAAGTCTTGGAGATTACTCCTCTTAGAACACTGGCAACTAACCCCTCTAAGGTTAAAAAGCTGAGGACAAGGCATGCAGGAAGGTCTCAAGCTACTTCATCCGGTAATCCCTCTCAACCTTCATCTTCTGTTCCAAATAGGGAAGGCTCAGCTTATGTTCATCAAGCAATAGCTAGGCTTGTTACAAGAATTCTGAGTGAGAACCACTCTGTACCTGGGATTTCTGTTCCATTAAATCAAGAATCAGCAAGTCCAAATGTTGAAATAAATCCAGATGTCTCTGAGAATGTTGAGACACCAAATGACAACATTCAGAAATCATTTGAAAATCTTGATGATATCCAGAACTCTTCAGAGAAGAATGTTGAACCACTGGTTATTGATGTGGATGAAGAATACTCAAACAATGACCTAATTGCAAATATCAACCCTAGCATAGCTAGGAGGATGATGAACAGAAAAGCTAATCAGGATGCTGCAAAATGTCTGACCAAAAAGAAGGCTGATGATGTTGCTCACAAGAAAACCAGGTCTGAAGGCAAGACTGGTGTAGAAATTGTGAAGACTGGATTGTCCAAAGGGAAGGTGAAAACCCGAGTACATGCTGGTAGTCTCTCAAAGCCTGTGAGGCAACCAATAGAAAAGAAAAGGAAAGAGCATGAACCTTCTGATTCTGATGAGGAATCAGAATTTGAAATTGATGCTGAAGACATTCCTCTCAGAAGGAAAGTCCCTTCAAGCAAAATGGCTAAAGTTCCTGAAGTCCCCACTGACAACATTTCTTTTCACCACCCTGAAAATGCCAACAGATGGAAGTATGTTTGCTTGAAAAGAATAGCCTTGGAAAGAGAACTGAACAATGGGGCCATGGAATGTAAGGAAATCATGGACCTAATCAAATCTGCTGGACTAATAAATATTGTGGTTAAGTTTACCAATTGCTATAAAAATCTTGTCAAAGAATTCATAATGAATTTATCTGATGAATGTGCTGATGGAAGGTCAGCTGACTTTAAATGTGTCTATGTGAGAGGAAGAAAGGTTAATTTCTCTCCCTCTGAAATTAACAAATTCCTTAGAAGACCAGATGAGGCTTGCCCTGAACTAGAGGTTACTGACAATCAAGTATGCCAAACCATCACTGCAAGACAAGTCAAGTGCTGGCCCTTAAAAGGCAAGCTGAATGCTAGCAAGCTAAGCATGAAATTTGCCATCCTGCACAAGATTGGTGCAGCCAACTGGGTTCCTACTAACCATAAATCAACCATCTCCACAGGATTGGGAAGATTCATTTATGCTGTTGGAACCAGGACTGAATTTGACTATGGCAGGTATATCTTTGATCAAACTTTAAAACATGCTGGAAGCTATGCTGTTAAAGGTCCTATTGCCTTTCCCTCCCTCCTATGTGGTATTGTCCTTGCTCAGTATCCTGACATCCTAGTGGAAAGAGACACTGTTTGCAAAAAATCTCCTGCTCTTGGGTTGCACTATAAGCTATTTCATGGATCTCATGTTCCTGATATTGTCATGACATCAGCTGAGACATCAACTGTCAAAACTCACTCCAAAAATTCTGATGTTATAGCTGTGCTGAAGGAAACCTGCAAAGAACTGGAGACAAGGAAAAGGACTCTTGAGAACCTAATTGCCAGATTAGAACAGGAGGAGACTGAAGGACACAGAAGGGAAGAGGATGCTGCTGAAGATCAGCTTAATGCTGAAGAAAGTGCCTCCTCTGAAGATGACAGTGCTTGAAGACCAGTGGAGTGTCAAGCTTGCTTCTGATTCCTGTTGCTGCAAGTGATTTCATTTTTGTTATTTTATTACTCATTTTGGATGACTGTATAACATATAAGTACATGTATCTTTGGCCTATTTGTGGCTAAAGAGAGGGAGATATTTTGTGTTAATTACTTGGTAGACATTATTTTTTTCTGTAGACATATTCATTCTGCTGCTCTCTATTCTCTGATTTCTTAGGGGTTTTAGCCAAAAATTTGACAAAGGGGGAGTTTATAAGTGTTTAGTTATTGGCATGTATTTTTGGTAAAACCAGGTGTGTGAATGTCATGACTGATGTCATAACATTCTGGGTTATTAGGTACTTTATGCAGAAAAAGAATGGCATACAGTAGCTGCTATTTATAAGTGTGTATCTGAGCATTTTGCAATGATCACATTTATCACTTTCTACCAAAATCAGTAAACAGGATTTCTGTTGTCATAACCAATGTTAAGACATCCTGTACTGATCTAACAGTTATGCAGTTTGGTTAATTCTGAGATTTTTCAGGAATTTGGTTCATTCCTTCCAGAACAGAATCTCACGTGGACTTTAGGTTAACTGAGCTCAACCCTAATCTGGTTGATAAAGTCTTGTGACCAAGTCTTGAGGTTAACCCTAATTAACGCTAGCTTTTCGTGGAAGCCCTAACTGAAGAAACAACTGCATATATATTCAACAGGAAAGCTGATTGGAAATTAACTCTTTGACAGAAGATCAACTAGGGGCTGTATAGTTTTAACTACTGTAATCCAAGCAAGTATCATTGTGATAAGTGACTTGGAATAGGCTTTGATTGTAAGGGTTGTGTATCACTCAAAGCTTTGAAGCAAGAGTGTTTGTGTCTCTTGACTAAAGCTTTGAAGCAAGGTCAAGTTAGGTTTATGTATCACTCAAAGCTTTGAAGCACGAGTGTTTGTGTTACTTGATTAAAAGCTGTGAAGCAAAATCAAGTGTATGTTCTGAAGAGTGTCTTCATTATTTCATTAGTCAATTGTTTAGTATCACTGCTGTGATTGAGGGGGAGTGAGTAGGAACTCAGGTTTAAGTTGAACTTAGATTGAAGTTTCATTGGGTAGGTCTTAAGTGAAGGAGATAAACTAGTTGGTTTATTCCTGAATTAATATCTCTTATAGTAGATTTCCTCCCTGGCTTGGTAGCCCCCAGAGTAGGTGTTGTTTCACACTGAACTGGGTAAACAATTGACTGTGTTCTTTACTGTTTTTTTATTTACTGTCTTATAGAAAGTCAGATACGGTGTCATAACATTCACTGTGACATTGAGTATCTGCTGCCAGAATTTCACTTGATATGAATTTTGGAGTTTGCAGGTCTTGTAGCTACAGACACAGACCGAAGGTATAAGACCATACCTAAAATGACGGTCTCAGTGAAGAAGACAGTTGTGTGGCGAGGCGTGAGTAGGCTGTTTGAATCTCGCGTGTTTTTATTAATGCACTGAATTTTCATTCTATAAAATATATTGTTTGTATTATGTAAACAATTGAAACAGGTGGTCTAGTGGCAAGGGCGCACTCTTGAAAGTGAAAGGACCTGGGTTCGATCCCAGGTCCCAGCGTTTTCTCTATTTTTCTTAACATTCAATTGCAGGTTATGTACATTATGTTGCCAGGCGTCTATCATGCACTCCAACCATCCAGCCACTGGATCATCACTAATCTAGATCCAACGCTCAGTCAAAGGGAAGTCCATGATGCACCCTCCAAGCATGGTTGCACAAAATCAACGTGTTGATTGGGCTGACCATCTATTGGGCCTTACAAATTCAACATCACACCCCTCATTCAGCTTATAACACATGCCCAATTCTTTAATTCTTTTCTCTTTTTTTATTTATTTTTTATTATTCATTAATTATCTTTTTTACAAAATAAAATAAAATCATTTTTTATCATAAAATCAAAAATCACAAAAAACATCAAAAATCATTTTTTTTCATGAAAATATTTTATTTCCTTAATTAACTAGTTTAATTATTTAGGGCAATTTAATCCTTTTTTCATAATTTAAATCAATTAGAATTAGGGTTAATTTGTATATAACCTAATTTTTCTCAAAAAATAATAAAATATTTTTTCAATTAGAGTTTTAGGTTTCCTTATTTATTCCCTCGCATTTAATCCGCCGCGCATACCTTTAAATTATTTTTCTATTATTGTAACTGCTCCGAGTTTGTAATAGTAATTAGGGTTTCAATTCCGCATCTTTATTTTCGGTCAAAATAATTATGTATCTACAAAAGCCTTGTAATAGCTAGGACTTTAACTTTCTCGCTTTAATTTCCGCAAACTATAAACTGCTTAGATGAATGTTAATAGGATTGTATGGAAAGACTAACTGAAAATTAATACAGTAGAAAACCCTAAATGTGCAAAGATAAATTAACTAAAAACATACACTCGCACATGCTCACTCCTAGGATTTACTCCACTCCGGTTGCCTTCGGTAAACGGTCATGAAGTATAGGGTTTGTTAGTGGTTGTCCTCTAGCCCCGAAAGATCTAAAATGAACCATTTGGATGTTACCTCAGAAAAATATCTTTAAGGCTTTAGGATGATTACTAACATTTCCTAACATTTCTTTTGTGATCGTATTTGTCCCTTCGAATGTCCCTAAAAAACTCCAACGACGATGCTACCTATTTCTTAATAATGGGATAGTATTGTCTAAAAGGAAAACAAACAGACTTTTTTTGAGTAGGTAGATTAGTTCCAAGGTACTTGCTCAAACAAACAAATTTTTTCATACAAACACTTTTCAAACAAAGTTTTCAAAAACAACTTCGTAACACTCTTGAGGACAGAAACAAGGGTTACCACGAAGTAAAACAAATTTTTTCAAAACAAAGCACACACAAGCAGCTTTCAAAATGAGCAAGTACCTAAGAGCCCATAGAAAACCATGAATAGAAAGGGTGTTAACACCTCCCCTTTCTATAATCTACCCCCGTACTCAGAAACATTTCAAAAAAGGTTTTTTCTGTTCTTTTTCCTTTTCCTGATTGGATAAAATAAAAGTCGATGGTGACTCTTACTTACCGCGACATTTTGCGAACAAAAAATGCAAACCAGTATTAACAGCCGGTTCTGCCACCGTATCACAAAACCAAACACAAATCGTCCCCAAACTAAAACCCTTATCCCATAACTCAAACCATGAATCAAAGCAGGAAATAAACAAATAAAAGCTAAGTCGTTACCTCCTTTGTGCGGGAATCTGCTCGTTCTCTTCCAATTCTGTTGATCACTAATCTCTCTTCTTCGTTTTTTTCACGTACAGCGGCAGTGGTGATGACGGCGGCAGAAACTCAAGGAGGATCTTAGGTTTTTAGATGTTGAAACCCTATATATGTGCAGTGAGGAGGCTTCAAGGGGATGAGCTTTTTGTCTCTGTAGCTTCTTCTTCAAAAAAAAAATTCCCTCTCTGTAAAATTTTCCCCCGTCTAATTTTCCCTTTTTTTCTTAGAAAATTAGGTGTTATTTATAGTGTTAGATTTAGATTATATTAGGAAAGTTTTTGTGAATTTTCCGTTACTTATAGTGAATTAGGGATTAATCTGTTGATTTGTAATTTGCAATTTGTAATAACTAGTTTCTTTCTTGATTCAATCTAATTCCATATTGATTGTTTAAGATTTGATTTATTCTGTATTGATTATGATTGTGTTGTAAAAGATTTGTTTTGATTTCGTTTTGATTTGTTTATGGTTAGTCAAGATTTATTCTGTATTTGATTATGTTGTAAACCTTCAGACAATTCAGAGATGTTAATATTTGATTGTATTAGATTTCAATCTGAACAGTAATTGTTTCTAGCATTTAAAATGAACGTTTCTTATCCATGATTTGTACAATAGGCGTTTTAGATTGTAATCGTTTCAGTTTTGGTCTTGGGCCTGGAAAATGGACCACGTGATTGAAAAAGGGTCTTTTTTGTTTCCAATTTGACTTTATTAGTCAGCATTTTAATTAATAAAATAATCAATTTTTTTAATTAAGTTCATAAAATAAATGATTCTATTAATAATCAGTAATAGTTATGTAACATATAAATATATTCCTTAAAACCTGAAATGGGCCACATTGTCTTTTATTGGGCCTTGACGAAAAAACGAATTGTTTATACACCTTTCAAAATTATTTAAAACCTAAATGGGTCATTCTGATTTAGAAATGACCCAAGATTTCTTCAATAGTGTAAATTCCCCTTCCCACATTTATAACGGGTTAAAAAATTACATAGGCCCTTTCTGATTAAGAAAGGCCCGAAATTTTAAAAAAATAATATACCCCCCTTTTAACATTTGAAATGGGCTGAAACTAAAAGGCCTTAACCCAAAAATAGAATCGGTTTAGCAAGTTAAGCGTTAACCCCTTTAACCTAAGGCGCACCCTTTCACTAGTAAGTGAAGTTTTAATGGGCTTTAAGACAAAATCAAAATGAGCTAAGAGGTCTATACACATACCCTCTAAAAACCTAATAAACCAACAACTCTTCATGGGATTTCCTGATTTAGAAAAACCCATTATTTCTCTAATAGGTTAAAAACCCCTTTTATAAACTTAAACCCCCTGATGAAGCAAAGATGATAACTCTGAAATTCTAATAAGGGATAAAAGTGACTAGAAACCAATAGGGATAATTTGGGGTATGATAAATGCATCTATTTAATTGCCTTTTGATTGAATAGTGCGAGAATACGCAAGTCTCACATGTTATGATCGAAAGTTTATTAAATATTGGAAGACCCTAAAATTTGTCTGAAAGATTATAAGGATATGTTGTGCAGCGTTCCCATAGGTATGAAGAGTAAGCATAGATGAAAATGTATCATCTTACCATCGTTTGAACTAAAGTTTTATTTTAACTTAGGTACAACGATGCGGATAACTCATCAGTATCTAAGAGATTATAGATTCTTTGCATATTTACAAAAATACAAGTTTTGGAAAAGTTTACTTACTAATTCTTGGAGACTAATATAGTAAGTTTTGATTTGATTTGATTTTGGATATTCATCGCAACCTAGGGGATGAATAAGGAAAAGTTTGATAATACATTGTTGCATGGAGATTGATGCAATGGATTATGTAGATTTATTCGCATATCCATCACAACCTAAGGGATAAATATTTGAAAAGTAATTCTCTCACCTACCGCAACCTAGGGGGTAGATGATTGAAAATCTTGATAACACATCATTGCATAGAGACTGACGTAATGAGTTATATTACAAGTTTCATCCTATTTACTACAACCTAGGTAGTAAATAGTATGAAGAGGAACCTATGTATTTATCACAACCTAGGGGATAAAAGACAACATGGGTGGGCTTACGTTATTCATCACAACCTAGGGGATGAATAATATAACCCTGAAATTTTGCATATCTATCACAACCTAGGGGATAGATAATACGAGTTTGAAACCAGATATTTGGAACTTGGAAAGATGACGTCAGTTGTGTCAGCCCTTAACCAAGACTCGATAACCAAATAAAATATGCTAGGTTTGAAGTGATGAACCCCAAATTTACTATTGACGCCGATTGTGTCAGCCCTCAACCAAGACTATCAACATGAAGAAATAAACCCCAAATTCATTGATGATATCGGTTGTGTCAGCCCTCAACCAAGACTATCAACATGAAGAAATAAACCTCAAATTCATCGATGATGTTGGTTGTGTCAGTCCTTAACCAAGACTATTAACATGAAGAAATAAACCCCAAATTCATTAATGATGTCGCTTGTGTCAGCCCTCAACCAAGACTATCAACATGAAGAAATAAACCCCAAATTCATCGATGATGTCAGTTGTGTCAGCCCTCAACCAAGACTACCAACATGAAGAAATAAACCCCAAATTCACTAATAACGTCGTTGTGTCAACCCTCAACCAAGACTATCAACATGAAGAAATAAACGCCAAATTCATCAATGATGGCAGTTGTGTAAATATTCAACCAAGACCATCAACATAAAGAAATGAACCCCAAATCGCTTAAAGTTTTAACTATTTAGTTCGCACGGATAAGCTTTCCAATGATGGACCCCAAGAAAATTTGTAATGTTAACCAAAGTAGTTTTGCAAGATGTCATGCATGGTGTATATGCATAATGGCCTAAATTGATGTGCTGCCCAAGTGTGATATATGCCCCAAATGTTTTAAATGCTGGTGTACCAAAATTCTTATATGTGTATATGCCCCAAAATATCTACATATGTACCAACTGTGTGTATATGCCCCAAATGTTTCGTATGTGTATGCCCTAAAGAATTTTTCAAAATGTCTTTGATAATTATCCTTTTTAAAACCATCGGGTTGTCGTAGTCACCAACTTCCCAAAGTTGTTTGTTGCTAATTGTTGTATCTCTAAGTTGATTTGAATTTTGATAAAGCATGGTGAACAATGTCAACCTGTCATAGATAATTGTATTCCAGGCGTAGGCGTAGGCATGGACATATACGTGGAATTTCTTTCGATGTTTTCCTAAACAAAATGCTTTTTGATGCTTTTATAAAATGCTTTTATTTGTATGTCAATTCCTCAAAATGATTTCAATGCAATATTCACAAGAAATAATCATAGTATTTTACAAACAAGTCTGAAAAGGAAAAACATAATTGAAAGATGGAAAAAGTAAATGTTTTATTGATATTCCTTTGAATAAGCAAGAGTATAAGATGTAATTCCTTGAAAGAGGTGATTACAGAAAGTTTTAATAAAAACTGTAAATGGCCATGAAGATGATAATTGTTACTGTTATTTCTCCAATGTCCTTTTGCAGATCAAACCTTCTTTGCTTCCGAGCCAAATGATTGGGACCCATCCCTCTCCTTCGTGGTTTGTAGTCGTAGATCTTAGATTGCAGTCTTTTTGTTCTTTATTTTTGAATGAGATCCCTAACTTTTTCCTGGACTGTCCTTTGGGGTTTTCAATCCACTGAGATAATTTTTTTTGTGTATATCCCTAATTTTTGCTTAAGTCTCCCTTTAGGGTTTTCAATCCACCAGGATGCTCATTTTTGCCTATGTCACCTGTTGTACCCCAAAATTTGCCCTCCCTTTCTTCAGGAAACCATCTTAGATTTTTCAAAGTCCCCCGAAACAAATCCAAGTCCTGGGTTATCCTTTTGCCCAAGCAAGCCACTTACCAGAGCAAGATGGTCTCACAAACTCCGGAAACAACGCTTTCATCTTGAGGAAAATCAAATTCTAAGTGCTTCTTTAAAATAAGTGTTTTTAGAAAAATCAGCGCTCCAGAACTTCTGGACCCATTCCAGATGAAGACGGTCAGAAGTTGCAAGCTTGGCTCAGCGTGGTTAGAAGTTGGCTCTTCAGCAGCTACATCAGTTCAATCAGAAGTTGTAAACGTGGTTCAGAGTGTAAGCCTCAAACAGAACATGCCCCTTCAGCAGTTACACAAGCTCAGTCAGAACTTGCTAAAGGAATACAAGAGAAACAGGAAAGTATGAAGACTCCTTCAGAACAGGTTGAAATCAGAAGATGAAAGGTCAGAAGGATAGGTGTCACATTAATACAGAATCTCTAAGTCCAGATTGTCCAGAAGTAGATCCAAGGAACACACCAGAAAACCAGGAGAATCTCCAGAGTTTGCTAAGACAACAGGTAGCCAAGGCCAGAGCATGGTTTGCGCTGCTGATTCAACGCTGGTTTCCCTTACCAGAATGTTGGTATTGACAGGTCTTGTCACCATTTAATGCCCATTAATGCTTCCAACCACTCCTGAGCATTCACGTGTGGCTTGGAAAATGCTTTTGCACAGATTCTGGCATGGGTCTTCACGCCACCGCCCACTTCAGAGGTCACTTCTCCCCAATCTACGCCTGCTGCTGCTACCTAGGCTGAAAGATAGTTGTTATCACAACTTCCCAGGAATTTCTGTCAAAGAACAAATTCAAACTCTGTTGGCGCCTTGAATGTTCAAGGCATCCACAAGAACTTTGCCTATAAATAGAGAGCTTTCACCACTGCAAAAGACGTTCAAGAAAAGAAACAGAAAAACTGCTAAGAGAGAAACGAAACTCCTAGCAACATAACATTCTGAAACTCTGCCAAAATCTCCAGCTTTGTTTCATAACTTTAAGTTTCTTACCTTCAACTTCATCAAACATCCAGCTCTTTTCTGTAAACCAAAAACGTTCTTTCCAAACTTCGGACCCTATACACGTATACACCTTCACTTCCCCTTTTCCAAATCTGTCCAGAACACCACCAGAACCAAAAGATAACTTTCACCCACCATTTTCCAGACAGTCAGGTAAGCAACTGCTGACCCTCACCACACTGTTAAGCATCATCAGCTGTGCATATTCAAGTAACACAATGTAAATATTCATGTTATTGTTGTTTGTGTTCTGAGGATTCTCGTACCTCAGAACGTTCTGAGCCAGTATAGGACTTGCCTGTGACCTTGGTGATTCTGACCTCTGAAACATTTTTGCTATTTTGCTGGATCTGTTCCAAATATGTTTCCTGTTTTGTGGAGTAACAACAGGATTGCAGATGTTCTGATTAGTACAGGAAAAAGCCAAGTGCTGACTTTGACGTTAGCACATATGAAGCCTATTTTGCTGTCAATGACATCAGAACCTCTGAGAGTTATTGCCTTTTCAGCAGAACCAGAACTTCTGGTCTCTCCACTAATAAAATTCTGTCTTGCAGCGCAGGGAAATCAGAACTTCTGATTTCCCCACTAACAAGGTTCTGTTTTGCAGGTTCTAGAGTCAGAAGTTCTGACTCATCCAGTTTCACTAACAGGTTGATCATCTGGCAGCGGATCTGGGTCAGAACTTCTGATGACCTCCCAACAGCGCGCGGGCTCCCTCTCTCTCTCTCTATATATCTTGTTTTTCGCTATTTTCTTTTTTGTCTATTTTTCTCGTTGAACCCCCCATGTACAAATGTGTATCCCCCTCCCCTAATTATTGTAATAGCGTAGGATTTTACATTTCCGCTTCTTATTGCTAGTAATTAGGACGTGTATGACAAGATAAAATCAATGAAATAGAAAAACCTAATTCAAAGAAAAACTCTTGTATGCAATAAAACACACTTGCACACTAACACCCCTAGGGTACTCCACTTTGTTGCCTTCAAATAAATGGACCATATTGCATGTTGAATTTCTTTGGGTAAAACAAACAATCAAAATGATCATAGTCCCTCAAAAATGTTGCCTAAATGAATGATCAAGTCCCTTTTAAAAAATTGCCCAAAGACATTTAACGCCGTTGCAATTATGGTCCAAACGATGACCCGCGCCTGTCCCTTTCATCTCCTAATACAAGATTGTCCACCAAATGCAATGGTGGAACAAAATTGTCAAAAGGTTTAAAACATAACAAGAATCTTTGAGAAAACTTTAGGGTAGATAACTCTTAAGTACTTGTCAATTTGCAAAGAAAACACTTGCCTATTTTCAAAACCCACTTCACAAACACTTTCAAAAATCAACTTTTCAAACCCTTGAAACATCTTTTTTAAAAGATAAAACACCTTTTGTAAAACATTCGAGTAAAGAATTGTTACAAGGTTAGCCTAGCACAAGGCATCTTTTCAAAACGTTTTCAAAACCACACATCAAACACCATTTCAAACAATTGAAAACCAAGGCAAGATTGATCTAAGCAAGTACCTAAGAGCCCATGGATAACCATGGATAGAAGGGGTGCTAATACCTTCCCCTTCTATAATCTACTCCCCGAACCCAAGAAAAATCTCAAAGGTTTTTGCTGTGCTTTTTAAACCTTTCCTTAGGATAAAATAAAAAGTCGGTGGCGACTCTTGCTCAACCGAAACATTTGCGAATACAAACGCAAAACCCTAGTCAGTTCTCCCACCGTATCACAGAACTGGCGACTCTGCTGGGGAATCTTCTTTAAGTGGAGTAACCTTAGGGCTTAGATCACCCTCTTGCATGACTAATTGTGTGATTTGCTTGCTTTATGCTTGGGCTCTATTGTTTGGGTTTATAATCCTCCACCCGGATTTTGGGAAACATTCATAGATAGCAATACGTTGTGGAAACTGTGCGGGGTATACCGACACGGTCTAAGCAATAGCTATATTAGTGCGACATATTTGTGAGTACCGGTAACCCTTGAGTTCAATCAAGGAGAGTACGGGGCCGCTGAGTGATGTCACTAAGCACTAATGACCTAGAACCTTACTTGACCATCTTGGCCTTTTATTAGGGGTAGTGAGATGACCGGCTTTGGTGCAGTCCGAAGTTGGTAGATACTCGATACTACACTCATTGAGGGTTGTTTCCTTGGAATATTTTGGTCGCTAGTTAAGTGGCTAAACCAAAACAATGAACAATGAAAACAATCCAGTGATATTGAGCTCCTTAGAACCCGGTTACTATTTATAGGACAGGTTTTTAAGCCAACTACACTCAAGAGGGTACTTACCTATGAAACCCCATGCAAGCCTGAAACTAGGGTTTGGTGTGATTTGCTTGTACATATGTCTTGTGCATACATCATAAACATCATAAAGCATCATATGCATTCACTAACCATTTCAAGGGTTTGGATCTTCATCATTGTTCTTGTTTTGTAGGTCATGGAAATACCTCACAGAAATACCATTCAAGTCAACCTTGTGAGAATCTCTCCTCAACTCAAGGAGATCACTTCAAGAATTCCGGAAAATTCATCCTTCAGTGAAAGACATGGTAGACTGCTCAGCCTAGCCAATACCAACATTGAAGAAGACATGATAAAAGTGCTATTCCAGTTCTTTGACCCTCTTCACCATTGCTTCACTTTCCCTGATTATCAGTTGGTTCCCACTTTGGAGGAGTTTTCTCAACTCCTAAGAATCCCTATCCTTAATCAACTACCCTTCAACGGTACGGAGAAGGAACCAAAGCCTGAAGATGTTGCTCGAGCACTACATCTACAACCATCTGAAATCAAGGGGCATTGGGAAACCAGAAGCGGCGTCAAAGGATTCTTAGCAAAGTTCTTGTTTGAGAAGGCACAAGAATGTTGGAACTCATTGGACCGCCAAGCCTTTGAAGAGATTGTGGCACTCCTTATCTATGGGTTGGTCTTGTTCCCAAATCCCGACCAATTGGTAGATGTCAACGCTGTCAAAATCTTCTTGTCCAGAAACCCAATACCAACATTGCTTGGGGACATCCTTCACTCATTTTACACACGAACAATGAGAAAGAGGGGTGTTCTCATGTGCTGTACTCCTCTCCTTGCAAGGTGGTTTATTTCGCACCTTCCACAATCTGTCCTGAAGAATGACCAAGGTACAAGGTGGTCCCAACGATTGATGACTCTTACTCATTCTGATGTACATTGGTGTTCTCGGTCCAGAGAAAATGTCATCATCATCGATCGTTGCGGGGAGTTTCCTAATGTTCCTTTGCTTGGAATCAGAGGAGGTATCACCTACAATCCTTGCCTAGCTTTGAGACAATTTGGATATGCACGGAGGGATGGCCCTCATGACATGTTGATTCCTAGCCTAGTTTTTGACTTCGACAACGATGCGCAAGGACTTCGCCAAAGATTCATCAGAGCTTGGGGAAAACTCAACAAGGTTGATAGCAAGACTCTGGGACACAAGAACTCCATCCCTCTTGAGCCCTATCTCAAGTGGGTACGAGCCCGAGCCCAAAGTCTAATGATGCCTTATCCTCATGTACTCCCGGTGATTAAAGAGCCCGTCAATGAAGGAGAGGTTCCCTACACCATCCTGCATCCAGACATGCCTACATCGTGGGAGGAAATGCAGAAAAGTTGGATTCAGCTCAAGGAGGAACGGAACACCTTTGAACCTAGTTACTACGCCAGTGAAAAGAAGGTTCTAGAGCTTACCCGCCGACTCCACGAGCAAAAAGCCCTCAATACCTACATCGCACCAAAGAGGATGCGCAATGTCTTTCTACCTTGAGAAGTTTATGTTGTAATATTTGGCCCATGGGGCATTTATGTACTAACAAATTTCTTCTTATTAATATGACGTGCGTTCTTCTTTGTCTGAAACAATTTTGAATGTCCTAAATCCTTGAATGCATTGCATACATCAGCATCCCATTCATCATGTGCATAAACAGGTCTCACTCCAGGTTTCCTTATCTATCTGCTGTTTATTTCAGTAGGATGGATCTCGAACAAACAGTTAAAGACCTACAAGCCCAGAATGCACAGTTCCAGCAACTCTTGATGACCTTGGTCAAGAGTCAAGAGGATATCAAGGCTCATCTGGAGAGTAGAGACCCAGTGAAGAAGAAAAAGATGGTCGGAGTGGCTACTTTGGGGAGAAGATTTGACAGAGAAGCTCGGAGGGTGCTTGAATTTCCTCCTACTTCTGATGAAGGGACTAGTAAAAGAGATCGAGTTGCGGTGCCTTCCGAGTCTGATGCAGAGGAGGAAGAGGTTGAAGAGGATGAAGATTATTCTGACCAGCAGTATCCTCCAGCTGATGATAAGTACAAGGGTTTAGAAGACAGATTGGCTGCTATGGAATTGCAAAGGGTACCGGGTTTGGATTTTGAAGACATGGGCTTGGTCGCCGGAATTGTGATTCCCCCAAAATTCAAGGTGCCAGTGTTTGTAAGGTATGACGGGCTGTCCTGCCCCAAAATGCATCTCAGGTCCTATGTAAGAAAGATTCAACCCTATACAGCAGATAAAAATCTCTGGATTCATTTCTTTCAAGACAGCCTGTCGGGAGCTCAGCTGGAATGGTTTTATCAGTTAGAAGGGACCAGTGTCAGAAATTGGGAAGATTTGGCCACCACTTTCTATAAACAATACCAGTATAATTCTGACCTTGCTCCTACTCGTACCCAACTTCAGGGTATGTCACTAGGAACAAGTGAGGGATTCAAAGAATATGCACAAAAATGGAGGGATTTGGCTGGCAGGGTGCAGCCTCCTTTAACCGATCGTGAGCTCGTTGATATGTTTCTTGGGACCCTATCTGGGCCATTTTTCAATCATTTAATTGGTAACTCTTCCGCGGGGTTTACTGATTTGATCTTAACGGGCGAAAGAATCGAGGCTGGCATCAAGTCAGGAAAAATTCAGAAGGGTGTCGCTGCAAGTGTTGAGAAGAAGCCGTTTAAGAAGGAGACAGCTATGGTATATTCTCAAAGAAGAGCAGGGAAGGTGGAGCGTCGGCCGACTGTGGGGGCCGTAATGATTCAAAACACTCCGAGTGAGCAGCCTCGCTACAACCAATCCAGACCAAATCAGCAACGGGTGGAAAGGCCACAACGGCAGTTCACCCGTATTAATATGACTCCAGCGCAGGTGCTTCCCCATCTGTTGAAATTGAATCTTGCCACTATCAAGGAGGCGCCAAAGAATGTAAATACATCCTCTCCGCATTATCATGCCAATGCTAAATGCGCCTATCATTCAGACAGTGTCGGACACGACACCAATGATTTTTGGGCACTCAAGCATAAGATCCAGGACCTGATAGAGGCTAAGGAGGTAGAGTTTGACGCTCCAGAAAAACCCAATGTGATATCTGCACCTATGCCGAAGCACGGTCGGAATGTCAATGCCATTGAAGAGGATCTGTATGTTGCTGACGTTAGTGATCTGACTACTCCACTGTTAACCATTAAGTTGAATTTGTTAAGGGCCGGGATCTTCCCGGGATGTAAAGAAGACTGCTACTGTTGCCACTCTCTACCGTTTGATTGTCCGCTATTGAAGAAAGGCATCCAAGGCCTCATGGATAGCCGACAAATTTTGTTCGAAAAAATTCCTGCCGTTCCAGTTCATGTTGAAAATGTCTCAATCATAACCATTCACGCCAATCTTTCCGAGGCCGTCAAAAAGCCAGTTAAGATTACACCAGCTGCAAAGTCTATACCTTTGAAGATAACAATGCCAGGGCCTGTTCCCTATGTCTCCGAGAAGTCGATACCTTGGAACTATGGTGGTGACATCTACTACCATGGTATCAAGCAAGTCGAAATAATTGAAGAAGATTCAGATGATGAAGAAGCCAACATTAGTAACATTGCGGGCACCAGCAAAATCACCAGGAGTGGGAGGATATTTTCTCCAGAGATTGCTCCTCCAAAAGCAGTCTTTGGACCCTCATCAGCTAAAGAAGTCATCCCTGCACCAGTAAAGTTCTCTGCCAGAACTCCTTTGATTGAAGAAATTTTCGTTCCTAGTGCTGTCTCTCCTACCATTGCCGATAAAGGAAAGGGAATACAAGATGAGCCCGTCAGGACGAAGGCTCAACCCTTGGCGATTCCAGAAGCTTCCAAGAAAGAAATGGACGAGATTTTGAGGATAATCAAGAGAAGTGATTATGATGTGGTGGAACAGTTGGGGCAAACCCCCTCCAAGATCTCCATGCTGGCACTATTGCTTTGCTCAGAAGCGCACGCTCAAGCTTTGATTAAGTTTCTGAAGGCAGCTCATGTGCCCCAGGAAACCTTTGCGGATCAATTTCAGAATTGCGTGGCTAGTCTGACTGCAGACAATGGATTAGGTTTTTCTGATGCCGACCTGACCCCTAAAGGCCGAAACCACAATGATGCGTTGCATATTTCAATCGAGTGTCGCGGAACCACCCTTGCACATGTTTTGGTTGATACCGGTTCATCGCTGAATGTTTTGCCTAAGAAGGCCTTGGACCGGCTAGATTGCGAAGGTTTGGAATTGAAGCCGAGTGATATTGTCGTCAGAGCTTTCGATGGGTCGAAGAGAATGGTCCATGGAGAAGTTGAAATTCCTATCAAGATAGGTACTGAGGTGTTTAAATCCACTTTCTACGTAATGGACATCCGTCCATCATACTCCTGCCTGCTGGGTAGACCTTGGATACACCATGCTGGGGCAGTCACCTCCTCCCTGCATCAGATGCTGAAGTATCCCGTAAAGGGAAATATCATTACTGTCCATGGTGAAGAAGAGTACATGATTAGCCATTTAAATTCTTTCCGATATGTGGAGGTTGAAGGGGAGTTCATTGAGACACCGTTTCAACATTTCGAAGAAGTGCCTCCTGAGATAGCAATGGCGAAGTTGGCAGCTGAGACACCGAGACAGATGGCCAGAATGGCATCTCTGGAGGATGCAAGGGCTGCAGTTAAAGAAGGGAAGAATTCAGCGTGGGGGCAGTTACCCGATTTTCCGCATAAGGTTGATAAGCTTGGATTAGGTTTCACCACCGCTGGCCAGAAAGCTATGCGCCGGTCAAAGATTGAGAGGGCGCCAGTCAAAATTTCTCCTTACCGAATCAACGCCCTGGAAGATGAAGACAAAGAAAGCAACTTTGAAGAATGGATTCATCCAACTGTCAGAGGAGGGTTGAGCAATTGGGAGGCTAAGGACTTTGTCCCCATTACTTTTATTCCTCAGTAATTTATCTATCAAACATTTCCTATTTGGTCTGTAATATTTTACTTTCAAACAATCCGTACACTATCTTTTCGCCTCCTGCCTTACCCGGGGCATGTAGGTCCACTTGTAAGGGTTTTGACTATTTTTCATATTCATATGCCATGTTTAATGATTCATTGGACGTTTTTCATTTGATAAACTGCTTGTGTTCATTTTCTTTCCTTTTTGCATTTTTTGTTTAAGGATGGCTATCCCTTACACACACCCACACCCACCAATGCAGGTACCCATCCACTCCGGATTCCACGGGTGACTATTCTGCTGTATCTTTCAATAACTCTGAAGACCTGGTCAATCTAGCCGAGTATGAAGATGACGAAGGTTGTGAAGTACCAGGGGAACTAGCCAGACTTCTGCAACAAGAGGAAAGGGCCATCTTACCGCATGAAGAGCCATTGGAAACTGTCAACTTGGGAACCGAGGAGAATCGGAAGGAGGTACAAGTGGGTGCCAACCTAGAACCAGAAGTTAAGGAACGCTTGGTACAGTTACTGAATGAGTATGTTGAAATCTTCGCTTGGTCCTATGAAGACATGCCAGGTCTAGACACCGACATCGTGGTTCACCGTCTCCCCACAAGAGAAGACTGTCCACCGATCAAGCAAAAAGTTCGCCGAATGAGGCCTGACATGTCTGAAAAAATCAAAGCAGAAGTAATGAAGCAGTTCAATGCTGGCTTTCTGGCTGTTACGTCCTATCCTCAATGGGTCGCTAACATTGTGCCAGTGCCTAAAAAGGATGGCAAAGTCAGAATGTGTGTGGACTACCGGGATTTGAATAGGGCCAGTCCTAAGGATGATTTCCCGCTACCTCATATTGACATCTTGATCGACAATACAGCTCAGCATAAGGTGTTTTCCTTCATGGACGGATTCTCGGGCTACAATCAAATCAAAATGGCCCCCGAGGATATGGAGAAAACAACTTTTGTCACACAATGGGGCACTTTCTGTTACAAAGTGATGCCGTTCGGGCTGAAGAACGCAGGGGCAACTTATCAACGCGCCATGGTAGCTTTATTTCATGACATGATACATCATGAGATTGAAGTTTACGTAGACGATATGATAGCTCGGTCGCAAACAGAGGAAGAGCACCTTGAACATCTGGAAAAGTTGTTTATCAGATTGAAAGAATACAAGTTAAGGCTGAATCCAAGCAAATGCACTTTTGGAGTTAGGTCCGGTAAACTCCTGGGATTCATTGTAAGCAACAAAGGCATTGAAGTCGATTCGGCAAAAGTAAAAGCAATACAAGAGATGCCTGCTCCCCGTACTGAAAAGGAAGTTAGAGGTTTCTTGGGGCGCATAAACTATATTGCCAGGTTCATTTCGCATCTGACTTCTACCTGTGAGCCAATTTTCAAACTCTTGAAAAAAGATCAGGTAGTTGAATGGAACGACGACTGCCAAGCTGCTTTTGATAGAATCAAGGAGTATTTGCTAGAACCTCCTATTCTGATGCCACCCGTCGAAGGAAGACCATTGATCATGTATTTGACCGTCTTGGATAACTCAATGGGGTGTGTTTTGGGCCAGCATGACGAGTCTGGTCGAAAAGAGCATGCTATTTATTACCTTAGCAAAAAGTTTACCGACTGTGAGACTCGCTACTCACTGCTCGAGAAAACTTGCTGCGCTTTGGTATGGGCTGCTCGCCGACTAAGACAGTATATGCTGTCCCATACTACTTTGTTGATATCCAAAATGGACCCTATCAAATATATCTTCGAAAAGCCCGCTTTATCTGGAAGGATAGCCAGATGGCAAATGATCTTGACCGAGTATGACATCAGTACACCACCCAAAAAGCTATAAAAGGGAGTGTATTAGCTGACCATCTGGCTCATCAGGCTATCGAAGACTATCAACCCATGAGATTTGATTTCCCAGACGAGGACATCATGAATTTGGACAACATTAAAGGTGACGGACCGTATGACAGACCCGAAAAGGGATCCCGATGGACCCTGTACTTTGATGGTGCTTCAAATGCACTCGGAAACGGCATTGGCGCAGTACTCATTTCTCCGGAAGGATGCCACACTCCTTTCACGGCCCGACTTTGCTTCAGCTGCACAAACAATATGGCTGAGTATGAAGCCTGCATCTTTGGTCTCAAGGCTGCTATAGACTTGGGGATCAAATCTTTGATCGTATTTGGGGACTCGGCTTTGGTCATCAGCCAGATCAAAGGAGATTGGGATACCAAGCATCCTAATCTTATTCCATACAAAGAACATGTTCTGACATTGTTGCCTCACTTCGAGCAAATTACCTTCGAGCACTTTCCGCGAGAAGAGAATCAGCTAGCAGATGCTCTAGCCACAATGTCCTCCATGTTTAAACTCAACTGGGATAACGAGGCTCCCCAAGTCACCATCGAGCGAATGGATGAACCCGCGCATTGTCACGAGATTAATACGGAAGAAGTAGTGGAACAACCTTGGTTCCATGAAATCAAAAGGTATCTCGAGACCCAAGATTATCCTGAAGGAGCTTCCGTGAATGACAAGAAGTTCTTAAGGAAATTCGCTGCTAAGTTCTTCCTGAGCAACGACATCCTGTACAAACGAAGCCATGATTGTGTATTACTCCGGTGTGTGGATAAAGCTGAAGCAGAGTTGATTATGACCGATACACACAGCGGACCATTTGGCACTCACTTGAGCGGGCATACAATGGCTAAGAAGATCCTAAGGGCAGGCTATTACTGGTCTACCATGGAGGCTGACTGCCATCAACATTCCCGTACTTGTCACAAGTGTCAAGTCTATGCTGACAAAGTTCATATCCCTCCGGTTCCCCTCAACGTCCTGACTGCTCCATGGCCCTTTGCAATGTGGGGCATTGATATGATTGGAGAGATCAAACCCACGGCTTCCAACGGACATCGCTTCATCCTGGTTGCCATTGACTACTTCACTAAATGGGTCGAAGCAGCTTCCTTCGCCTCTGTCACCAAAAATGTGGTTGCCCGCTTTATCAAACATAACCTCATATGTCGGTATGGTGTTCCAGACAGAATCATCACGGACAACGGTACAAATCTGAATAACACAATGATCACTACATTATGCGAACAGTTCAAGATTTATCATCACAATTCATCTCCCTATCGGCCGAAGATGAACGGTGCTGTTGAAGCTGCGAACAAAAACATTAAAAAGATTATTCAGAAAATGACAGTCACTTACAAAGACTGGCATGAGATGTTGCCGTTTGCGCTGCATGGATACCGTACGACGATACGTACTTCAACTGGGGCAACCCCATTTTCTTTGGTTTATGGCATGGAAGCTGTTTTGCCTATGGAAGTTCAGATCCCGTCTCTAAGGATTATGAAGGATGCAGGTTTGAATGAGGATGATTGGATGCAGACCCGACTTGATCAACTCAATCTGATCGACGAAAAGCGACTTGCGGCTATATGTCATGGTCAGACGTATCAAAAACGGATGATCAAGGCCTTCAATAAGAAAGTCAGACGTCAAGTGTATCAAGTCGGAGATCTAGTAGTCAAGCGGATTATCTTGCCGCAAAGTGATCCCAGGGGAAAATGGACTCCTACATATGAAGGACCATTTGTGATCAAAAGCATATTTTCTGGTGGTGCGATGATTCTGACCACCATGGACGGCGATGATTTACCGCACCCTGCGAACGCAGACATAGTCAAAAGATACTACGCATAAAATAACCCGACAAGCCGAAAACCCGAAAGGGCGGCTTGGGCAAAAATGGGCATCCCGGTGAACCGAAAACCCGAAAGGGCGGTTCAGGCAAAAATTAGGGATAAAAACAAAAAAAATCTGTACACCCGGCAAGTCGAAAACCCGAAAGGGCGGCTTGGGCAAAAAGGGGTTTCCCAGTGGATCGAAAACCCGAAAGGGCGATTCAGGCAAAAGTTAGGGAATTAAAGCGTATGACTATGTCTCGTCGGATCACTTCAAAGACGATCTCTTCATCAACCGGTTCCAGGTTTCTGATCAATCCAGCCATCGTCAAACGAAGCATTGAATGGACAGAGGTTCAGAGTTGTGAAAGCTACAGCAGAATGGAATCCCATGGAATTATTTCACATAGCCATCTTTGTTTTGTATAAATTTTTCAAATATTTACGACAAGATCCTCTTACTAGGATGATTGTCTCCTTTGTACAAATATACCCAAAGAAAATCAATACAAATACTCTTCCCAAAATTTGTGTCATTTCCCTTTTTCTTTTCTCTTGCACTATTTGTTTTATTTTGAGAAACGTCCAATGTTTTGTTAAATAGGCATATGCATTTGAAACATGATCACTTCCTAATTGAATCTAAGAAAAGGATTAATGATAGGATGAAAGTACAAACGGATATTTTGACACCCTTTCAAAGGAAATCCCTCAAGATCTGTAATCCACATCCCTGGAAAACCCTGAGGTCTATCTCCAACAGACCCTCGGAGCTTATCCCCAGTAAGGTTCTGAAAGGTATTCCCCGCAGAATACGGACGTCCCTTCCGAGTTTTATTCAAGGTTATTCCTCACAAAGGCTTATAACTGGGTTATCCTCAGCTAACCACCAGGGGAGATCGCGCTCGCCAAAATTCTTCCCATCCCCAGCGGAGTTCCTCAAAATTCCCCAGCGGAGTTCCTCAAAATTCCCCCAACAATAACTTATCAATACTATCCCCGGAGGAGTTTATCTTTGCAAATCCCCAGCCAGAGAATCTTCCGGAAATCATTTTCCCTCAGAGTTTAAGCCTCAGTATCCCCAGCAGATCAAAAGCTTCAAATGGACAACCCCCAGCGGAGTCAGACTTTCAAACCTTCTCCCCACAGAGTCTTTAGGAAGAAAAATCTTGAGTTCCCCAGTGAAATCTCCAGAGATACTTCTCTCCAAGCTGAAGATTCTCAATCTGGCCTCCCCAGCTTTAAGTCCACTAGTTTGGTACTCCCCAATAGAAGACTTCAGGAATTCCCCAGAAGATTGGTATACAACCCAAGCTCCAGGTTCCCCAGTAACGACCCAGGACTTATCTTCCCCGGCAGCAGTCAGGATACTTCTATCTTCCGCTATCCCAGATTTATCTATCCTGTGCAAGACAGCTCTCCAGCTTACATGCACATCCATTTACATTCATAACACAAAATATACATTGTATCATGCATCATAGCATTGCATACAACTAACTCTTTGCCTTTTCAGGTAAGATCAGTCGACAGACTAAAATCATTCAAATCTCAAGATTTCTGAAAACAGTTCACGGGTTCTCCAAGTAAACGGATGTTAACCTATCACTTGTTCAGATTCTTCTCAAGACTTCTGAAAACAGTTCACGGGTTCTCCAAGTAAACGGATGTTAACCTATCACTTGTTCAGATTCTTCTCAAGACTTCTGAAAACAGTTCATGGATTTTTCCCAAGTAACGGATGTTAATCCATCAACTTGTTCAGATGCAACTTTTTAAAGACAGCTTACGGAAGCTTCCCAATAACGGATGCTGCTCTATTGCTGATTCAATCTCAAGATTTCTGAAAACAGTTCACGGGTTCTCCAAGTAAACGGATGTTAACCTATCACTTGTTCAGATTCTTCTCAAGACTTCTGAAAACAGTTCACGGGTTCTCCAAGTAAACGGATGTTAACCTATCACTTGTTCAGATTCTTCTCAAGACTTCTGAAAACAGTTCACGGGTTCTCCAAGTAAACGGATGTTAACCTATCACTTGTTCAGATTCTTCTCAAGATTTCTGAAAACAGTTCACGGGTTCTCCAAGTAAACGGATGTTAACCTATCACTTGTTCAGATTCTTCTCAAGACTTCTGAAAACAGTTCATGGATTCTTCCCAAGTAACGGATGTTAATCCATCAACTTGTTCAGATGCAATTTCTTAAAGACAGTTTACGGAAGCTTCCCAACAACGGATGCTGCTCTATTGCTGATTCAATCTCAAGATTTCTGAAAACAGTTCACGGTTTCTCCAAGTAAACGGATGTTAACCTGTCACTTGTTCAGTTTCTTCTTCCAGACTTCTGAAAACGGTTCATGGATTCTTCCCAAGTAACGGATGTTAATCTATCAACTTGTTTAGATGCGACTTCCTGAAAACAGCTTGCAGGTTCCTCCCAACAACGGATGTCAACCTATTGCTTGTTCAGACCCCCAATTCAGAAATGGTCCAAAGCTTGGACACTTTCCTAATGTTCCCTTCCAGATGGCATCTTTAAGCCCATCCCCGACAAGTTTCTGTCACTCTCCTAGATGGCATCGTTAAGCCCATCTCCAGATGGCATCTTTAAGCCCATCCCCGACAAGTTTCTGTCACTCTCCTAGATGGCATCGTTAAGCCCATCTCCAAATGGCATCTCTAAGCCCATTCCCGCATCCAGTGCTTTGATGAGTGCAAATTTCCGGGCAATCTAGTGTCCAATCTCCTTTTACCCTCGAGTCGCGAAAGGCAAACTTGCCAATCTAACTCTTCAGGTCCAAGAAGATTGAACAGGGGAAACTGTTGTACCCCAAAATTTGCCCTCCCTTTCTTCAGGAAACCATCTTAGATTTTTCAAAGTCCCCCGAAACAAATCCAAGTCCTGGGTTATCCTTTTGCCAAAGCAAGCCACTTACCAGAGCAAGATGGTCTCACAAACTCCGGAAACAATGCTTTCATCTTGAGGAAAATCAAATTCTAAGTGCTTCTTTAAAATAAGTGTTTTTAGAAAAATCAGCGCTCCAGAACTTCTGGACCCATTCCAGATGAAGACGGTCAGAAGTTGCAAGCTTGGCTCAGCGTGGTCAGAAGTTGGCTCTTCAGCAGCTACATCAGTTCAATCAGAAGTTGTAAACGTGGTTCAGAGTGTAAGCCTCAAACAGAACATGCCCCTTCAGCAGTTACACAAGCTCAGTCAGAACTTGCTAAAGGAATACAAGAGAAACAGGAAAGTATGAAGACTCCTTCAGAACAGGTTGAAATCAGAAGATGAAAGGTCAGAAGGATAGGTGTCACATTGATACAGAATCTCTAAGTCCAGATTGTCCAGAAGTAGATCCAAGGAACACACCAGAAAACCAGGAGAATCTCCAGAGTTTGCTAAGACAACAGGTAGCCAAGGCCAGAGCATGGTTTACGCTGCTGATTCAACGCTGGTTTCCCTTACCAGAATGTTGGTATTGACAGGTCTTGTCACCATTTAATGCCCATTAATGCTTCCAACCACTCCTGAGCATTCACGTGTGGCTTGGAAAATGCTTTTGCACAGATTCTGGCATGGGTCTTCACGCCACCGCCCACTTCAGAGGTCACTTCTCCCCAATCTACGCCTGCTGCTGCTACCTAGGCTGAAAGATAGCTGTTATCACAACTTCCCAGGAATTTCTGTCAAAGAACAAATTCAAACTCTGTTGGCGCCTTGAATGTTCAAGGCATCCACAAGAACTTTGCCTATAAATAGAGAGCTTTCACCACTGCAAAAGACGTTCAAGAAAAGAAACAGAAAAACTGCTAAGAGAGAAACGAAACTCCTAGCAACATAACATTCTGAAACTCTGCCAAAATCTCCAGCTTTGTTTCATAACTTTAAGTTTCTTACCTTCAACTTCATCAAATATCCAGCTCTTTTCTGTAAACCAAAAACGTTCTTTCCAAACTTCTGACCCTATACACGTATACACCTTCACTTCCCCTTTTCCAAATCTGTCCAGAACACCACCAGAACCAAAAGCTAACTTTCACCTACCATTTTCCAGACAGTCAGGTAAGCACCTGCTGACCCTCACCACACTGTTAAGCATCATCAGCTGTGCATATTCAAGTAACACAATGTAAATATTCATGTTATTGCTGTTTGTGTTCTGAGGATTCTCATACCTCAGAACGTTCTGAGCCAGTATAGGACTTGCCTGTGACCTTGGTGATTCTGACCTCTGAAACATTTTTGCTATTTTGCTGGATCTGTTCCAAATATGTTTCCTGTTTTGTGGAGTAACAACAGGATTGCAGATGTTCTGATTAGTACAGGAAAAAGCCAAGTGCCGACTTTGACGTTAACACATCTGAAGCCTATTTTGCTGTCAATGACATCAGAACCTCTGAGAGTTATTGCCTTTTCAGCAGAATCAGAACTTCTGGTCTCTCCACTAATAAACTTCTATCTTGCAGCGCAGGGAAATCAGAACTTCTGATTTCCCCACTAACAAGGTTCTGTTTTGCAGGTTCTAGAGTCAAGTTCTGACTCATCCAGTTTCACTAACAGGTTGATCATCTGGCAGCGGATCTGGGTCAGAACTTCTGATGACCTCCCAACAGCGCGCGGGCTCCCTCTCTCTCTCTCTCTCTATATATCTTGTTTTTCGCTATTTTCTTTTTTGTCTATTTTTCTCGTTGAACCCCCCATGTACAAATGTGTATCCCCCTCCCCTAATTATTGTAATAGCGTAGGATTTTACATTTCCGCTTCTTATTGCTAGTAATTAGGACGTGTATGACAAGATAAAATCAATGAAATAGAAAAACCTAATTCAAAGAAAAACTCTTGTATGCAATAAAACACACTTGCACACTAACACCCCTAGGGTACTCCACTTTGTTGCCTTCAAATAAATGGACCATATTGCATGTTGAATTTCTTTGGGTAAAACAAACAATCAAAATGATCATAGTCCCTCAAAAATGTTGCCTAAATGAATGATCAAGTCCCTTTTAAAAAATTGCCCAAAGACATTTAACGCCGTTGTAATTATGGTCCAAACGATGACCCGCGCCTGTCCCTTTCATCTCCTAATACAAGATTGTCCACCAAATGCAATGGTGGAACAAAATTGTCAAAAGGTTTAAAACATAACAAGAATCTTTGAGAAAACTTTAGGGTAGATAACTCTTAAGTACTTGTCAATTTGCAAAGAAAACACTTGCCTATTTTCAAAACCCACTTCACAAACACTTTCAAAAATCAACTTTTCAAACCCTTGAAACATCTTTTTTAAAAGATAAAACACCTTTTGTAAAACATTCGAGTAAATAATTGTTACAAGGTTAGCCTAGCACAAGGCATCTTTTCAAAACGTTTTCAAAACCACACATCAAACACCATTTCAAACAATTGAAAACCAAGGCAAGATTGATCTAAGCAAGTACCTAAGAGCCCATGGATAACCATGGATAGAAGGGGTGCTAATACCTTCCCCTTCTATAATCTACTCCCCGAACCCAAGAAAAATCTCAAAGGTTTTTGCTGTGCTTTTTAAACCTTTCCTTAGGATAAAATAAAAATTCGGTGGCGACTCTTGCTCAACCGAAACATTTGCGAATACAAACGCAAAACCCTAGTCAGTTCTCCCACCGTATCACAGAACTGGCGACTCTGCTGGGGAATCTTCTTTAAGTGGAGTAACCTTAGGGCTTAGATCACCCTCTTGCATGACTAATTGTGTGATTTGCTTGCTTTATGCTTGGGCTCTATTGTTTGGGTTTATAATCCTCCACCCGGATTTTGGGAAACATTCATAGATAGCAATACGTTGTGGAAACTGTGCGGGGTATACCGACACGGTCTAAGCAATAGCTATATTAGTGCGACATATTTGTGAGTACCGGTAACCCTTGAGTTCAATCAAGGAGAGTACGGGGCCGCTGAGTGATGTCACTAAGCACTAATGACCTAGAACCTTACTTGACCATCTTGGCCTTTTATTAGGGGTAGTGAGATGACCGGCTTTGGTGCAGTCCGAAGTTGGTAGATACTCGATACTACACTCATTGAGGGTTGTTTCCTTGGAATATTTTGGTCGCTAGTTAAGTGGCTAAACCAAAACAATGAACAATGAAAACAATCCAGTGATATTGAGCTCCTTAGAACCCGATTACTATTTATAGGACAGGTTTTTAAGCCAACTACACTCAAGAGGGTACTTACCTATGAAACCCCATGCAAGCCTGAAACTAGGGTTTGGTGTGATTTGCTTGTACATATGTCTTGTGCATACATCATAAACATCATAAAGCATCATATGCATTCACTAACCATTTCAAGGGTTTGGATCTTCATCATTGTTCTTGTTTTGTAGGTCATGGAAATACCTCGCAGAAATACCATTCAAGTCAACCTTGTGAGAATCTCTCCTCAACTCAAGGAGATCACTTCAAGAATTCCGGAAAATTCATCCTTCAGTGAAAGACATGGTAGACTGCTCAGCCTAGCCAATACCAACATTAAAGAAGACATGATAAAAGTGCTATTCCAGTTCTTTGACCCTCTTCACCATTGCTTCACTTTCCCTGATTATCAGTTGGTTCCCACTTTGGAGGAGTTTTCTCAACTCCTAAGAATCCCTATCCTTAATCAACTACCCTTCAACGGTACGGAGAAGGAACCAAAGCCTGAAGATGTTGCTCGAGCACTACATCTACAACCATCTGAAATCAAGGGGCATTGGGAAACCAGAAGCGGCGTCAAAGGATTCTTAGCAAAGTTCTTGTTTGAGAAGGCACAAGAATGTTGGAACTCATTGGACCGCCAAGCCTTTGAAGAGATTGTGGCACTCCTTATCTATGGGTTGGTCTTGTTCCCAAATCCCGACCAATTGGTAGATGTCAACGCTGTCAAAATCTTCTTGTCCAGAAACCCAATACCAACATTGCTTGGGGACATCCTTCACTCATTTTACACACGAACAATGAGAAAGAGGGGTGTTCTCATGTGCTGTACTCCTCTCCTTGCAAGGTGGTTTATTTCGCACCTTCCACAATCTGTCCTGAAGAATGACCAAGGTACAAGGTGGTCCCAACGATTGATGACTCTTACTCATTCTAATGTACATTGGTGTTCTCGGTCCAGAGAAAATGTCATCATCGTCGATCGTTGCGGGGAGTTTCCTAATGTTCCTTTGCTTGGAATCAGAGGAGGTATCACCTACAATCCTTGCCTAGCTTTGAGACAATTTGGATATGCACAGAGGGATGGCCCTCATGACATGTTGATTCCTAGCCTAGTTTTTGACTTCGACAACGATGCGCAAGGACTTCGCCAAAGATTCATCAGAGCTTGGGGAAAACTCAACAAGGTTGATAGCAAGACTCTGGGACACAAGAACTCCATCCCTCTTGAGCCCTATCTCAAGTGGGTACGAGCCCGAGCCCAAAGTCTAATGATGCCTTATCCTCATGTACTCCCGGTGATTAAAGAGCCCGTCAATGAAGGAGAGGTTCCCTACACCATCCTGCATCCAGACATGCCTACATCGTGGGAGGAAATGCAGAAAAGTTGGATTCAACTCAAGGAGGAACGGAACACCTTTGAAGCTAGTTACTACGCCAGTGAAAATAAGGTTCTAGAGCTTACCCGCCGACTCCACGAGCAAGAAGCCCTCAATACCTACATCGCACCAAAGAGGATGCGCAATGTCTTTCTACCTTGAGAAGTTTATGTTGTAATATTTGGCCCATGGGGCATTTATGTACTAACAAATTTCTTCTTATTAATATGACGTGCGTTCTTCTTTGTCTGAAACAATTTTGAATGTCCTAAATCCTTGAATGCATTGCATACATCAGCATCCCATTCATCATGTGCATAAACAGGTCTCACTCCAGGTTTCCTTATCTATCTGCTGTTTATTTCAGTAGGATGGATCTCGAACAAACAGTTAAAGACCTACAAGCCCAGAATGCACAGTTCCAGCAACTCTTGATGACCTTGGTCAAGAGTCAAGAGGATATCAAGGCTCATCTGGAGAGTAGAGACCCAGTGAAGAAGAAAAAGAGGGTCGGAGTGGCTACTTTGGGGAGAAGATTTGACAGAGAAGCTCGGAGGGTGCTTGAATTTCCTCCTACTTCTGATGAAGGGACTAGTAAAAGAGATCGAGTTGCGGTGCCTTCCGAGTCTGATGCAGAGGAGGAAGAGGTTGAAGAGGATGAAGATTATTCTGACCAGCAGTATCCTCCAGCTGATGATAAGTACAAGGGTTTAGAAGACAGATTGGCTGCTATGGAATTGCAAAGGGTACCGGGTTTGGATTTTGAAGACATGGGCTTGGTCGCCAGAATTGTGATTCCCCCAAAATTCAAGGTGCCAGTGTTTGTAAGGTATGACGGGCTGTCCTGCCCCAAAATGCATCTCAGGTCCTATGTAATAAAGATTCAACCCTATACAGCAGATAAAAATCTCTGGATTCATTTCTTTCAAGACAGCCTGTCGGGAGCTCAGTTGGAATGGTTTTATCAGTTAGAAGGGACCAGTGTTAGAAATTGGGAAGATTTGGCCACCGCTTTCTATAAACAATACCAGTATAATTCTGACCTTGCTCCTACTCGTACCCAACTTCAGGGTATGTCACTAGGAACAAGTGAGGGATTCAAAGAATATGCACAAAAATGGAGGGATTTGGCTGGCAGGGTGCAGCCTCCTTTAACCGATCGTGAGCTCGTTGATATGTTTCTTGGGACCCTATCTGGGCCATTTTTCAATCATTTAATTGGTAACTCTTCCGCGGGGTTTACTGATTTGATCTTAACGGGCGAAAGAATCGAGGCTGGCATCAAGTCAGGAAAAATTCAGAAGGGTGTCACTGCAAGTGTTGAGAAGAAGCCGTTTAAGAAGGAGACAGCTATGGTATATTCTCAAAGAAGAGCAGGGAAGGTGGAGCGTCGGCCGACTGTGGGGGCCGTAATGATTCAAAACACTCCGAGTGAGCAGCCTCGCTACAACCAATCCAGACCAAATCAGCAACGGATGGAAAGGCCACAACGGCAGTTCACCCGTATTAATATAACTCCAGCGCAGGTGCTTCCCCATCTGTTGAAATTGAATCTTGCCACTATCAAGGAGGCGCAAAAGAATGTAAATACATCCTCTCCGCATTATCATGCCAATGCTAAATGCGCCTATCATTCAGACAGTGTCGGACACGACACCAATGATTGTTGGGCACTCAAGCATAAGATCCAGGACCTGATAGAGGCTAAGGAGGTAGAGTTTGACGCTCCAGAAAAACCCAATGTGATATCTGCACCTATGCCGAAGCACGGTCGGAATGTCAATGCCATTGAAGAGG
Source organism: Vicia faba (assembly GCA_948472305.1). Lineage (NCBI taxonomy): Eukaryota > Viridiplantae > Streptophyta > Magnoliopsida > Fabales > Fabaceae > Vicia > Vicia faba. The sequence continues at coordinate 762,013,054 of OX451741.1, read as the reverse complement.
ATCTGTATGTTGCTGACATTAGTGATCTGACTACTCCACTGTTAACCATTAAGTTGAATTTGTTAAGGGCCGGGATCTTCCCGGGATGTAAAGAAGACTGCTACTGTTGCCACTCTCTACCGTTTGATTGTCCGCTATTGAAGAAAGGCATCCAAGGCCTCATGGATAGCCGACAAATTTTGTTCGAAAAAATTCCTGCCGTTCCAGTTCATGTTGAAAATGTCTCAATCATAACCATTCACGCCAATCTTTCCGAGGCCGTCAAAAAGCCAGTTAAGATTACACCAGCTGCAAAGTCTATACCTTTGAAGATAACAATGCCAGGGCCTGTTCCCTATGTCTCCGAGAAGTCGATACCTTGGAACTATGGTGGTGACATCTACTACCATGGTATCAAGCAAGTCGAAATAATTGAAGAAGATTCAGATGATGAAGAAGCCAGCATTAGTAACATTGCGGGCACCAGCAAAATCACCAGGAGTGGGAGGATATTTTCTCCAGAGATTGCTCCTCCAAAAGCAGTCTTTGGACCCTCATCAGCTAAAGAAGTCATCCCTGCACCAGTAAAGCTCTCTGCCAGAACTCCTTTGATTGAAGAAATTTTCGTTCCTAGTGCTGTCTCTCCTACCATTGCCGATAAAGGAAAGGGAATACAAGATGAGCCCGTCAGGACGAAGGCTCAACCCTTGGCGATTCCAGAAGCTTCCAAGAAAGAAATGGACGAGATTTTGAGGATAATCAAGAGAAGTGATTATGATGTGGTGGAACAGTTGGGGCAAACCCCCTCCAAGATCTCCATGCTGGCACTATTGCTTTGCTCAGAAGCGCACGCTCAAGCTTTGATTAAGTTTCTGAAGGCAGCTCATGTGCCCCAGGAAACCTCTGCGGATCAATTTCAGAATTGTGTGGCTAGTCTGACTGCAGACAATGGATTAGGTTTTTCTGATGCCGACCTGACCCCTAAAGGCCGAAACCACAATGATGCGTTGCATATTTCAATCGAGTGTCGCAGAACCACCCTTGCACATGTTTTGGTTGATACCGGTTCATCGCTGAATGTTTTGCCTAAGAAGGCCTTGGACCGGCTAGATTGCGAAGGTTTGGAATTGAAGCCGAGTGATATTGTCGTCAGAGCTTTCGATGGGTCGAAGAGAATGGTCCATGGAGAAGTTGAAATTCCTATCAAGATAGGTACTGAGGTGTTTAAATCCACTTTCTACGTAATGGACATCCGTCCATCATACTCCTGCCTGCTGGGTAGACCTTGGATACACCATGCTGGGGCAGTCACCTCCTCCCTGCATCAGATGCTGAAGTATCCCGTAAAGGGAAAGATCATTACTGTCCATGGTGAAGAAGAGTACATGATTAGCCATTTAAATTCTTTCCGATATGTGGAGGTTGAAGGGGAGTTCATTGAGACACCGTTTCAACATTTCGAAGAAGTGCCTCCTGAGATAGCAATGGCGAAGTTGGCAGCTGAGACACCGAGACAGATGGCCAGAATGGCATCTCTGGAGGATGCAAGGGCTACAGTTAAAGAAGGGAAGAATTCAGCGTGGGGGCAGTTACCCGATTTTCCGCATAAGGTTGATAAGCTTGGATTAGGTTTCACCACCGCTGGCCAGAAAGCTATGCGCCGGTCAAAGATTGAGAGGGCGCCAGTCAAAATTTCTCCTTACCGAATCAACGCCCTGGAAGATGAAGACAAAGAAAGCAACTTTGAAGAATGGATTCATCCAACTGTCAGAGGAGGGTTGAGCAATTGGGAGGCTAAGGACTTTGTCCCCATTACTTTTATTCCTCAGTAATTTATCTATCAAACATTTCCTATTTGGTCTGTAATATTTTACTTTCAAACAATCCGTACACTATCTTTTCGCCTCCTGCCTTACCCGGGGCATGTAGGTCCACTTGTAAGGGTTTTCGCCTCCTTCTTTGAACACTCGGGGTAGGACTTTCTTATCAAATGCTTTCTTCATCCGCTTCTTATATAACTGGCCGTGGCACAAAGCTGTAAGCATTTCTCTTTAATGAGATTGAGATGATTAAGTCACGTTTGAACCCACTCTTCTTCTTCAAGCTTTATTTCCATTAGAACTCAAAGTGATGGGATCTCTATTTCAACTGGGAGTACTACCTTCATGCCATATACTAGAGAGAAAGGAGTTGCATCTGTTGATGTGCATATGGAAGTACGGTAGCCATGTAGAGCAAAGGGAAGCATTCCATGCCAATCTTTGTATGTTTTCACCATTTTCTATATGATTTTCTTGATATTCTTATTGGCATATTCAACGGCCCCGTTCATCTTAGGTCGATACGATGAGGAATTATGATGCTCGATTTTGAAATTATCACATAACTCCTTCGTCATTTTGTTGTTCAGATTGGACCCATTGCCTATGATGATTATGCTTGGAACCCCATATTTTCATATTAGATTTTGCTTGATGAATCGAGTAACCACTTGGCTTGTCACATTCGCGTAGGTTGTTGCTTCTACCCATTTGGTGAAGTAATCAATAGCAACCAGTATGAACCGGTATTTGTTAGATGCTTTTTGTTCGATTATGCCTATCATATTAATTCCCCACATCGAAAATGGCCAAGGAGAGATCATGACCTTCAGAGGAGTAGGTGGTATATTGATTTTGTCGGTGTTGATTTGGCATTTGTGACATTTCTTTGTGTAATAGTAGCAATCGACTTCCATCCTTAACTAGTAATAACCCGCTCGCAAGATTTTTCTCGCCATGGAATGCCTATTTGTATGAGTTCCAAAAGTACCTTCATGCATTTTTCTCATAAGTGTATTTGCTTCCTGCTTCTCCACACACCTGAGTAGCACCATATCATAGTTTCTTTTGTATAACACACCACTACTCAGAAAGAATTTTGATGTTATCTTCCACAGAGTTTGTTTTTCGATGATAGAGGCATTTTCCGGATATTCTTGTTTCTCAATATACCTCTTGGTGTCATAGAACAAAGGTTGGTTATCTGGTCCCTCTTCAATAACAAGGCAGTGTACGAGATCTTCAAAATGTCTGATTATAATGCACAGTTTATGGTTTGGCCAAGTTACTTTAAACATGGCAAATAGAGTTGCCAAGGCGTCTGCCATCTGATTCTCCTCTCGCGGGATATGACTGAAGGTGATCTCTGTGAATTTCGTAGCTAGTTTTAAAACATGATCCCGATATGGAATAAATTTGGGATGTTTAGTGTCCCATTCATTGTTAACATGGTATATGACTAGCGCGGAATCTCCAAATACTTCAAGATATTTGATCCTCAGATCGATAGTAGCTTTTAGACCCAGGATACAAGCTTCGTATTCGGCGATATTGTTGGTGCAGTCAAAACATAACCTTGCAATATAAGGCTTGTGATAATTTTCCAGAGAAGTCAAAACTGCCCCAATGTCGTGCCCCAGTGCATTTGAAGCCCCGTCGAACATGAGTGTCTAACGTTCCCCTTGTTCAAGTCCTTCGTCGGGTCTTGGTATTTTGTAGTTGCTATAACCATGACATCTTCGTCTGGAAGTCGAACTTCATTGGTTGATATTATGGTAATGGTTGATTAGCTATATGGTCGGCTAATACACTACCCTTGATGGCCTTTTGAGTAACATATTGGATGTCGTATTCTAATAGTAACATCTGCCATTGGGAAATCCTTCTTGTAAGACTTGGTTTTTCAAACACATGCTTTAAAGGACCCATTATTTCTATTAAACACGTGGTGTGAGTTAACATATATTGCCTTAATATTTTAGTAGCCCAAGCCAATGCACAACAAGTATTTTCGAGAAGTGAGTACCTGGTTTCGCAGTCAGTAAATTTCTTGTTGAGGTAGTAGATGGCATGCTCTTTTCTACATGTTTCATCCTGTTGTCCTAATACACATCCCATTGATACTTCAAGTACCATCAGATACATGATGAGTGGGCTTCTGGGGACTGGTGGCATTAAGATTGATGGATCTTGTAAATATTGCTTTATTGTCTTGAAGGATTTTTGTCAATCATTGTTCCATACCACCGTCTGATCTTTTCGCAGTAATTTGAATATAGGATCACATGTAGCAGTTAGGTGCGATATGAACCTTGAAATGTAATTCAGTCATCCTAAGAAATCATGAACCTCTTTCTTTATCCTCAGAGCTGGAATTTCTTGTATGGCTTTTACCTTGTTGGGGTCCACCTCAATACCATGCCGACTTACAATGAAACCTAGTAATTTTCCTAATTTGACACCAAATGTACACTTGTTTGGATTCAACCTTAGTTTGAACCCGCGCATACGTTCAAATAGCTTTTGCAAATGTATGATGTGATCCTCCTCCATATGAGATTTGGAAATCATATCATCTACGTACACCTCAACCTCTTTGTGAATCATATCATGGAATAGTATGACCATAACCTGTTGATAAGTTTCCCCTGCGTTCTTCAAACTGAATGGCATTACTTTGTAACTGAAAGTGCCCTAAGGTGTCATGAAATTAGCCTTTTCCATATCTTCGGGTGCCATTTTGATTTGGTTGTATCTTGAGAAACCGTCCATGAGCGAGAATACCGAAGCTTGAGCTGTATTGTCCATCAAAACATCTATGTGAGGTAACGAGAAATCATCTTTGGGACTTGCTTTGTTCAGATCCCGATAATCCACACGCATGCTCACTTTGCCATCCTTCTTGGGTACTAGCACGATGTTAACTATCCAAGGTGGATAATCTACCACCACTAAGAACCCTGCGCCAAATTGTTTAAGGACCTCTTCTCGAATCTTGTTGGACAAGTTTGGACGAGTTCTTCTGAGCTTTTTCCTAATCGGAGAACAACCTTCTTTAAGAGGTAATCTATGCACCATAATGTCTGTATCCAATCCTGGCATATATCTGTAAGACCAGGAAAATATATCCACATATTCATATAACAACTTGATCAAACTTTCTATGACGCTTTTCTCCAATGTTGCCCCTAGCTTGATATCTTTCGGATCTTCTTTTGTGCCAAGATTAATGGTTCCAATGGGTTCCTAATACAGTTGTATATTGTTAACTTTTCGCTCTATTTCCCTCTCCAATTCTTTGGAAAGTTCAAGATCTTCATCATCTTCCTCTTTAGCTTGGTTGATGGGTGCATCAAAATTATACCAAATAGAAGAAGTAAAATTATCAGTGATTTTGGGCATGGATCTGCACATTTATCATGTTTTGGTGCAGTTTTTAGTTTGTGAATTTGGAAAATGCGTATGAATAAAAGTATTTCCATTTTTAAATATAAGAGATAAATGCAAGAGAAACACAAGGATTTTAATTGAATGTGAAATATAACTTTTATTAATCGTGAATATTGTTTGAAACAAAATGGGGGACCCTTACAAGTAACCCTTATGCCTCGGGCTTGACATAGGTTCCTTCAAAACAAGAAAAATTACTTTGGAAGGAAAAAGATCTCTGGAATCTCCACAGCTGCCCAATTCTTAAGTTCTTCGTCTGGGGCGTATTCATGGATGAAATCAGATGCCCTTTTGATGTTATTTTTGTTAGATATCATTGCCATCTGTCCTCCATGCTCTACTCCTTTGTTGGCGAAGGTATCCTGGATTGGAGTAAATCGTGCTTTGCCCTTCATAGCAACCTTTGGTAATTCGTAACCTAAACCAAAGTGATTCTTCTTCTAAGGTATTTCTGGGAGCTTTCCCCAACCCTATGAGGTACCACTTTCCACTTCTATCTATAAATATCTCCACAAAGTCACGACATGTTTCTGGATTTTTTCCATCGGTAGTGTTACCATTGAGGCAACCTCTAAGACTTGAAATGGTGTGTCTAAACAGTCTTCATCAACACTGATATACCTGTAGGATTCTATGTGACTTACAAAGATATCCTATTTTCCATTGATTATTACCAATATTCCTTCAATGAAGAACTTTAATTTTTGATGTAAAGTTGAAGTGACTGCCCCTGCTGCATGAATCGAAGGTCGCCCGAGTAAACATGTATATGATGGTTCTATATCCTTTGCTTGAAAAGTGATATAGAACATGTACGGGTCGATCTTGACAGGAAGGTCCACTTCTCCAAATACTCAACTTTGAGAACCATCGAATTCTTTGACTATTGTGGTAGCACATTAAGGGCAGAACCTGTATCAGTGAGTACCCTGGATAGACTCGTGGTACCTATCTAAATGGAGATGTGTAATGCCTTGTTGTGAGCTCAGCCTTGTGGAGGTAACTCACTGTCATTAAAACCCAAATATGATCCAGATGTCAAATTTGCTTCAACATTGTCAAATTGGTTTACAGTAATCTCTCCAGCGACATGAGCTGAACTTAGAAACTTCATTAAAGAATTTCAATGCGCTTCTGAATTAATGAGCAACGAGAGTATAGAAAATTTGGCTAGGGTTTGGTGAAGCTTATCCACCACCCTATTATCACTCCTCTTAATTATCTTCAAAAAGTATTCTGCCTCTTGATTAGTAAAGTTCTTGCTCGGAGGCTCTTGTTCTTGACTTGCTTCCACAACTGTTTTTCCTTTGTCCTTCACCAACGTATCATTTTTATTTTTCACCATAATATCATTTTTCTTTTGCGGTTCAGAGCCAAAGATCCAACCACTGTGGGTCATGCTCTGTTCCTGCTATATTTAAGATTATAGGTCCTTGACTTGACGATGGCTTACATTTATGTTTTAATTCATTGACGTATACTGTTGAATCATAACTCCATGTTATTGCTTTGTCACTTTCGTAAGGGGTAGGAGATGCCCCCTAATTATCATTGTAGTCTTTGGAACTAATGGTATCCTCAGAGTTTGTCTTGGTATCATTGCGGGTGTTTCTGTGGACTCTCCCCATGGAATCACAAAAGTTTTCTTATTTAGGTTTCGCCCTTGGCAAGGAATTACCAATGGCTTCTTTGTACTTCCCTCAATTGCAGGTACATATTCTTCTTCATGGTATGATCCAAATTGGACTATCCTCTGTGTGATACGGTGGGAGAACTGACTTGAGGTTTTTGCGTTTGTGTTCGCAAATGTTTCGATTTAGCAAGAGTCGCCACCGACTTTTTATTTTATCCTAAGGAAAGGTTAAAAAGCACAGGAAAAAACCTTTGAGATGTTTTCTTGGGTTCGGGGAGTAGATTATAGAAAGGGAAGGTATTAGCACCCTTTCTATCCATGGTTATCCATGGGCTCTTAGTTACTTGCTTAAATCACTTGCCTTGCATTTTCAATTGTTTGAAATGGTGCTTTCAATTGTTTGAAATAGTGCTTTTTGTGTGTTTGAAAGATATTTTGAAAAGAGGCAATTGTTGTGGCAACCTTTGTAATGATCCATGTTTGAATGTATACAAAGGTGTATTGTCTTTTGAAAAAGTTTTTCAATGTTTTGAAAGTTTGTTTTGGAAGTTGTGTTTGTGAAGTGTGTTTTGAAGGTAGGCAAGTGTGTTTTACAAGTTTGATCAAGTAACTAAGAGTTGTCTACCCCTAAATTTACTCAAAGATTTTTCTCATGTTTTAACCCTTTTAACAGTGTTGTTTCACCATTGTATTTGGTGAACAACCTTGCGTTAGGATGTTAACGGGACGTGCGCGGGTCATCGTTTAGACCATGAATGCAATAGTGCCAAGTGTATTTGACAATTTTTCTTTCAAGGGACTTGATCATTTTTTAGGCAACTTGAGAAAGCGTCATCGAAGGACTATGATCATTTGATTTGTTTTTGTTTTGCCAAAGACACTCAACATGCAACATGGCCCATTTTTGAAGGCAACAAGTGGAGTAACCCTAAGGGTGCAAGTGTGCACTGTGCTTTGTTTTTCATGCATGTTTATCTTGAAATTAGGTCAAACTATTTGTTATTTGATTTGCATACAAACCCTAGGTCTATCATGGCATAATTTGAAAGCTTTTAAATGCAAAAATTTAAAGTCCTAAATTATTACAACATGATTATGGGGATGGGGGTACAAATGTTTGAATGGGGGGATATTTGACAAGAAATTAAATCTAAACTATTACATCCATATCGAATATACAAATTATTTAATTGTATAATGTAAAGTAAATACAATAAATATGCAAAATGTATTATGCACAAAAATGATTTTTTTATGTATGTGAAAGTGTTTTCAATGTGAAATATAAACAAAAATAAAAAAAGTCAAATTTTGAATATTTTTGTTATTTAGGGCAAAACTCTAGTTTTTAAATAAATAGTATTTATTTATTAATTATATACAATATTTATATATTTATTTATACAAATAAAACAATAATAAAAAAAAAGTATATTGTAAAGAAAAGTATTTTTTTAATGTCATATATTAATAAAAATAAAAAAAAACGTATTATTTTTATATTTTTGCCCTAATCATCTAATAAAATATACAAGTATTTATATATTATATATTAAATATATTAAATATATACAAGAATAAAATATTAATTATTTACAAAAAATGTATATTTTTAGAAAATGTTTTCAAAACGTAAATAAAAAATAATGACTGAAAATAAATGTATTTTTGTATTATTTTTTAGTGTTTTGAATAAAAAGGTATTATATTTATTCACATATATATGCTAAATAAAACAAATAAATGCCAAATAAATGCAAAAATGTATGGAAAAATATTTTTGATATTTTTTATATTTGAGCAAAAAATAATAAGTCAGAATCAAAAAGAAAAAAATCAAAAATGAATAATATATCACATAATGGGCCAGGGGGTGTAAATTGGAAAAGGGGGTGCAAAAAGCAGGACTGACTCAGGCCCAGCCCAAGCCAGTCATCTTCAACCTCCAGCTTTGTTTGAACAAGCAAAAACGCGCGTTTCCTAACTCCTGATTCCTGGACTTTCATGCAAAACTCATAACACCAATAATATAGAGCATCAAGAGATGAATTCAGACATATAAAATACTTGACCTAACTCTAAGAAACGAGGGAGAATTTCTTCATCCCCAATTCCTGACCTAATTTTTCTTCAATGTTGATGGCCAAAATTCTCACAGCATACTCAATATAAATGAAAAGTAAATACATGGATGGCTTCAGGGCTATGAGTAGAGCATGTTTCATTCACAAACCTAAGCCTAACTCTTCCTAGATTGAGAGATAGAAGTTCATGTTTTTACCTGTTTCAACTTGAGTCGTGTACAGCAATGTGGCCAACTTCAATGGAGTTTGAGCTTTTGTACAACTTTCCTGAAGTCCAAGGATGCTTCTCCAACACCTAGCTTGCTTTGATACTCTCTGAATCGTGCTATGGAAGTTCACATGCAAAACTGAAAAGTGAAAATGGCAAGTGATGTTAGGGGTGTTACAGTTTATATCTAGGGCTTGGGATAGTTCCAATGGATGATATAGAATGTATTTGAACTGGTTTTAGCCAAAGTGCATGAGTGGAATGGATTGTGGAAGTCAAACTGCAACAGATGCCCTGTTTTGCAGAAAAACTGTGATTTTCTGTATGAGGAGGGATGAGGGGTGGTTTGGTCGTGCTTTAGGCTTGCTTGGATGTATGAAAGATGAGAACAAGGTTTGTGTTTGGCTGTGCTTGCAGGAAGTGAGAGTTGGTATGAGTTTGCCAAGTTTCTTCTCATGTAAGCAAGGATAGTGTTAATTGTGTTATAGGCCTGTGCCAAGCTCTCAAGCATGCTGCATATCTTGCCCTTGGTAACACAAATTTGTGGACTCTATCTGTCCTCAAAGATTTGGCTTGTACTTCTTGGATTTTGAATTTGACATAAAGCACCACTTTTCAAAAATGGCAAATGTGCTTTTTCTATTTAAGGGATAATTTCATGTGTAATGACCAAATGTACAAAATAATGCTTGAACACAATGATTAGGCATTTAATTATGGAGTGCAAACTTGGTTTAGAGGCCTGCAAACAAGTTCCAAGCATGCTGATTTGAAAATGAAACTTGTATGAACATGCATTTGGTTATGAACAAAAGTGAATTTTGCCCAACTTTGCAAATTCGAATCTCCCTAACCACAAGGGTGTTTGATAAGTTCTTGGACAATTTGGAAAGCTTGGAATGTGTAATACAATCCATATTTGTAATGCAAATTGAAACTCCAAGTGGAACCATGTGAAAAATGGCCAAGAAGTTGGACAAAAATCCTGCCTAGAATAGGTCAAAATTTCTCTAAGTTAAAAATGTTTTGCACCCTTATTCCAAAAATTATAACTTGAGCTACAAGCTTCCCTTGAGAAAACTTTGTGAATAAAACTTGTAGATTTTGCAATGGACTACAACTTTCATGTTTTGAGTTTTGTTTGAATCCATTTGTATCTTGATGAAAAAATGGGACAAAGTTAGGGAAAAATAAGGGAATTTCATAACTTAGAAAATTTCTAAGTTATGAAATTTCTTCATTTTTAAACCCTAATTTGCAATTTTGGATTTCTTGATGAACAAGTTTCATAATTTGACATGTCTTGATGAAAAATGAATCTTGGCACTTGATTTTGACCAAAAAGTCAAAGTTTGACTTTTCAGTATACAGTCAAATTTTGATCAGTTGACTGGAAAATTCATCTGTCAATCCTGTGCATTTGAGATGTTTTGAACTTGTTGAATGTGTCAAGACAATGCCATTGAGTCCTTAAGTCCATATATGAGCTTAGTTTGCCATTGGTTAGGTCAAACAGTCAAAAATTGCCTTTGTGCAGTCAAAACCCTAAAAATGACCATTTTGCCCTTTTGGTGATCTGATCAAATTTCTTATGGAATTTTGATCCAAACTTGACCAAATGGTTCATATGAGTTCAAAATGTTGATGTGGTTCAAAAATCATGAAGTTTGACTATCAATTGACCATAATTGACTTTTTCCCCAATACAGCTGATTTCTAGGTCAACTGTCTAATTGACTGGGCAAAGATTGGAATCAAGGCTTGAAACTTGGTATGGATAAACTTGTGAGTCCAACATGAAGCATGAAAGTCACTTTGGGCATTTTAGGTCAAAACATCTTTGTGCAAACTCAAACCCTAATTTGGGGTCAACAATGCAAGGAGGAGTCTTGAGAAGAGCAAACCCTAACTTGATCTTGAGCTCCAAGGGTCTCGTGGTGAGAAAATGTTGATGAAATGAGAGGGAAAATTTTGGGGTACAACAGTTGCCCCTGTTCAATCTTCTTGAACCTGAAGAGTTAGATTGGCAAGTTTGCCTTTCGCGTCTCGAAGGTAAAAGGAGATTGGACATTAGAGTGCCCGTAAATTTTCACTTGTCAAGACATGGATGCGGGAATGGGCTTAAAGATGCCATTTGAAGATGGGCTTAGAGATGCCATCTGGAGATGTGAGAGAATCTTATCGGGGGATGGGCTTAAAGATGCCATCTGGGATGCTTGTTGAACTGTATGTCATTGATGAGTGAGCGGGTATTAGAAAGGTATCCATGTTTGGAATATCTCTGAACTGGGGATCTTGAATAAGAAATGGATTGACATCCGTGTTTGGAGAATCCGTAAACTGTTTTCAAAAGTTGAGTCTGAACAAGCAATATATTAACATCCGTGTTTGGAGAATCCGTAAACTGTTTTCAGAAGTTGAAGAATCTGAACAAGCGATAGGTTAACATCCGTGTCTGGAGAACCCGTAAACTGTTTTCAGAAGTCTTGAAATTGAATAAGCAATAGAGCAGCATCCATGTTGGGAAGCGTCCGTAAACTGTTTTCAAAAGTTGAGTCTGAACAAGCGATAGATTAACATCCGTGTTTGGAGAACCCGTAAACTGTTTTCAGAAGTTGAAGAATCTGAACAAGCGATAGGTTAACATCCGTGTCTGGAGAATCCGTAAACTGTTTTCAGAAGTTGAAGAATCTGAACAAGCGATAGGTTAACATCCGTGTCTGGAGAACCCGTAAACTATTTTCAGAAGTCTTGAAATTGAATAAGCAATAGAGCAGCATCCATGTTGGGAAGCGTCCGTAAACTGTTTTCAAAAGTTGAGTCTGAACAAGCGATAGATTAACATCCGTGTTTGGAGAATCCGTAAATTGTTTTCAGAAGTTGAAGAATCTGAATAAGCGATAGGTTAACATCCGTGTCTAGAGAACCCGTAAACTATTTTCAGAAGTCTTGAAATTGAATAAGCAATAGAGCAGCATCCATGTTGGGAAGCGTCCGTAAACTGTTTTCAAAAGTTGAGTCTGAACAAGCGATAGATTAACATCCGTGTTTGGAGAATCCGTAAACTGTTTTCAGAAGTTGAAGAATCTGAACAAGCGATAGGTTAACATCCGTGTCTGGAGAACCCGTAAACTGTTTTCAGAAGTCTTGAAATTGAATAAGCAATAGAGCAGCATCCATGTTGGGAAGCGTCCGTAAACTGTTTTCAAAAGTTGAGTCTGAACAAGCGATAGATTAACATCCGTGTTTGGAGAACCCGTAAACTGTTTTCAGAAGTCGAAGTTTATTAATCTTATCCTGAAAAGGGTAAAATATTAGCTGAAACACAAGGTTATGTTGCATGAAATGTATGATGCAATATATGCTATATCAATGTTTATGATATGAATGTAATGAATGCGCATGTAAGCTGATGAGCTGTCTTGCTGAGGATAGATGAATCCTGGATAGCCGGAGATAATAGAATCTTGACTGCTGCCAGGGAAAGTGAATCCTTGACTACTGCAGGGGATTGCAAGAATTTTTGGTTGTTTGAAGATGAGACATCCTTGTTGACTGCTGACTGCTTGGGGAACAAGATCTTCAATTGTTGCGGGATCTTAAGACCGCTGCTGGGGACTGGAACTCCTTGGTGACTTGTAGGGAATGAGAATTCTGATGATCTCTACTGGGGAGTCCAGAACCTGATAGGCTTATGCTGGAGAAGTAAGACTGAGAATCTTCAGTTTGGTGGGAAGTATCTCTGTGGGGAGAAGGTTCACTAGTCTGGTTCCGCTGGGGATTGATAGTTGGAAGTTTTAGCTCCGCTGGGGATTGGTAGTTTTGACTTCAACTGGGGATAGGATTTTCAGTTTTTTAAGGCTCCACTGGGGATACTGAAACTTAACTCTGAGGGGAATTGAGTTCTGGAAGGCTCTCTGGCTGGGGAAATCAGTTTTGAGAAAGCTTTTGTTCTGCTGAGGATCCTGAAGTTTAACTCTGTTTGGGGAATTAAGTTCTGGATTTTGACTTTGTTGAGGAATTTGGAGTTTAACTCTGCTAGGGATTCCTTCTGAAAGGGCATCAAGATATCTATCTGTACCTTCAACCTATCAGTAATCATCTTTCTTGATTTGTAAGGGAATGATTATATTCAAATGCATATGCCTATTTAACAAAACATTGGACGTTTCTCAAATAAAACATAAGTGTAGAAAAGCAAAAAGAAGACAAAGCAAATTTCTGTATTTGGAAAAGTATTTGTATTAACTTTCTATGAGTATCTTTGTACAAAGGAGACGAGCATCTTAGTAAGAGGATTTTGTCGTAAAATATTGAAAATTTTATACAAAAGAAAGATGGCTATGTGTAACAATTCCATGGGATTCCTAATCTGTTATAGCCTTCACAACTCTGAATATCTTGCCCATTCACTGCTTCGTCCACTGATGATTGGATTGATCAGAAACTCGGAGCTTATTGATGAAGAGATTGTTCTTTAAAGTGATCCGACGAGACATAGTCATACACTTTAATTCCCTAACTTTTGCCTGGACCGCCCTTTCGGGTTTTCAATCCACCGGGAAACCCCTTTTTGCCCAAGCCGCCCTTTCGGGTTTTCGAATTTCCGAGTGTACAGATTTTTTTGTTTTATCCCTAATTTTTGCCTGAACCGCCCTTTCGGGTCTTCGGTTCACCGGGATGCCCATTTTTGCCCAAGTCGCCCTTTCGGGTTTTCGACTTGTCGGGTTGTTTCATGCGTAGTATTTTTTGACTATGTCTGCATTCGCAGGATGTGGCAAATCGTCGCCGTCCATGGTGGTCAGAATCATTGCACCACCAGAAAAGATGCTCTTGATTACAAATGGTCCTTCGTAAGTAGGAGTCCATTTGCCCCTGGGATCACTTTGCGGCAAGATGATCCGCTTGATCACAAGATCTCCGACTTGATATACTTGACGTCTGACTTTCTTGTTGAAAGCCTTAATCATCCGTTTTTGGTACGTCTGACCATGGCGAACAGCAGTGAGTCGCTTCTCATCGATCAAATTGAGTTGATCAAGTCGGGTCTGAATCCAATCGTCTTCATTCAAACCAGCGTCCTTCATAATCCTTAAAGAAGGAATCTGAACTTCCATGGGTAAAACAGCTTCCATGCCGTATACCAAAGAAAATGGGGTTGCCCCTGTTGAAGTACGTGTCGTGGTATGGTATCCATGCAGAGCAAACGGTAGCATCTCATGCCAGTCCTTATAGGTCACTGTCATTTTCTGAATGATCTTCTTGATGTTTTTGTTCGCGGCTTCAACAACACCGTTCATCTTCGGCCGATAGGGAGATGAATTGTGATGATAAATCTTGAACTGTTCGCATAGAGCGGTGATCATAGTATTGTTTAAATTTGTACCGTTGTCTGTGATGATCCTGTCGGGGATACCATACCGGCATATGAGGTTTTGCTTGATGAAGCGGGCAACCACATTTTTTGTGACGGAGGCAAAAGAAGCTGCTTCGACCCACTTGGTGAAATAGTCAATAGCGGCCAGGATGAAGCGATGTCCGTTGGATGCCGTGGGCTTGATCTCTCCAATCATGTCAATGCCCCACATTGCAAATGGCCAAGGAGCTGTCAGAACGTTGAGAGGAACAGGAGGAATATGAATCTTGTCATTATAGACTTGACATTTGTGGCAAGTACGGGAATGTTGATGGCAATCAGCTTCCATGGCAGACCAGTAATAGTCTGCCCTTAGAATCTTCTTAGCCATCGTATGCCCGCTCAAGTGGGTGCCAAATGTGCCACTGTGTATCTCAGTCATGATCAACTCTGCTTCAGCTTTGTCTACACATCAGAGTAAAACACAATCATGGTTGCGTTTATAGAGGATGTCGTTGCTCAGGAAGAACTTGGCAGCAAATCTCCTTAAGAACTTCTTGTCATTTACTGAAGCTCCTTCGGGATATTCTCTAGTATGGAGATACCTTTTGATTTCGTGAAACCAGGGTTATTCCACTACTTCTTCGGTATTAATCTCATGACAATGTGCAGGTTCATCCATTCGCTCGATGGTGATTTGGGGAGCCTCGTTATCCCAATTGAGTTTTGAAACAACCGGCTGAAAATCATCAAAACAATGAAGTCGCCATCGAACGTCTTTTATCCCACAAGTAGGGAAAGGTAAACATCGAGAAAACCCGAGAAGGATGAAATCAAGTTCGAATGACTAAGAGATAAGGGTAAGGGAGTCTGTTACGCGAGGGGAAGGTATTAGCACCCCATGCGCCCGTAGTACTCTACGGTATCCACTCTTGTTGTCTATCTTATGGGTGTGTCTAATCTATGCTTACGGTTTATTATTGCTAAGGGGAGAATTCATGTAAAAGAAAAGGAAAAATATGTAGGGAAAATTAAAATTGTGCTCGCTTGGGCCCTACCCCAATGCCTACATATCCCTTTTAAGGAATGAGAGCAGCCGTAGTTCGGCTTACATGTTTTTGTTTGTTTGTATTTTTTTACTGAACAATATCAATTTCGCCTTCTGCCGCAACTCGACCTTTGGAGACTTACGCACCAGCACAAAAGTGAATTAACATGCTCTCTTGAAAAGGGTTTGAAAGAAAGGGCCCGAAGGCAACAAGAGTTTGTATTGGTTGGTATTTTTGCTTGTAGATAATGGCTAGTTAATCTCAAGAGAGAGATATTAGTCATTTTTCTACTTAGTCATGAAATGATTCTTTGAGACTTGAGTCATGCCGAAGCTTAGAATAAGAGAACAATAAGGTCGAGAAAAGACCCGCTTATCGTCTCACATACTTAACGAAGATATGATTCTAGTCAGTAAATTTAAAGAGAAAGAAGTTTTTGTTTTAGATGCGTATGCGAAAAGGGAAAGAAAAGTAAAATGAAAACTAGCCTATTTCTAAACTTAATTTTTATCACGCGTTGTTAGATCTAAAGTTAGAATTTTGAGGGAATTCTATCTAATGTTAGCATGCATATGGATTATGGCAAAGTACGAAAATGAAGAATAAAATGGGATTGTGACGATACCGAACGGAGAAGGTCTGTCGCCTCTTCAAAGCCATGCAAGCGATAAATAAAAAATCTACCGAAAGCCTCTTTGAATCCCCTTGATGAAGGTTGTGCCTTAAATTTACTTCGAAGCCTGTCGAAACTCTTCAACAATTATCACACGCAACCATCATATAATCATGCCAACATGTATCACGAATAAAACACCGTTATCGGATGAAAATTGGATTAAGAATCCATCACAAGGCTTACAAATCAAATGAACATTCAATGAAACAAAACAATCTATTTTTATCGAGTTTATGAGATTTTTTATGAACCTAACCATAAGCAAACAATTAATCAAGCAATTAAGGATCAGAACCCTGCATTAAACCCTTTATCATGCCAAAGAAATTGTATCAATTCGAAAGAACCAACGAGAACATGTTAAAATCCTAGTTCCAAACATATTCAAAGATCAATTCAATTAAATCCTAAACCAATAGATACATCATGAAAAAAAATATCAACAAGTCGGGAATCAATATTTTTAATGTATACACAAAAAAATTAATCAAAAATTATGAAAGAAACATAAAAAATTAGTTGCAAAAAATTTAAAGAAACAAAGTAAAGTGAAGAGAAAAGTTAGGGAGTGTAATCAGGATCCAGGGGTATGAATTGAGATATCCAACGCATGGGCCCAGTCCAAATTCTATGTGACCAAGTCTTCCATTTCAATATTATTTTCTGATTTATTAATATATAAAAAGAAATAATAATTATAAAAAAAATAAAGCTGATACAAATGTAAAACGGTGTAGTTTAGGATTCAAAACGCTAGTGATGTACAACTTCAACCGTTCTTCTTCCTTGCTCTCTCACCGGCGGCGCGGCTGCTTCATCATCCTTACCTTCTCTGATCGGTCCTCAACATGCAGCCGCGAAAGATCGTCTCACCTCGTCTTCTCCAAATTTGAAACGCCACGGTTTGCGCATTGGAACGAAATCGGATCTTGCGTATAAACTTCCAGAAAGCTCTACCGCTACTCCGCTGGTGAATAATAGCTTCAAGGAACCTTGAACCTCTCTAACTTTGATATCTTGTTGTGAATCCGAGACGAAGATGAGAGCGGCGGAATTATCGCGATGTTAGCGAAATAAACGCTAGCAGCAACTTCAATTCATGGATATGAAAGAGATGAACATATACGAGAATCGGATTCTGATGAAACAGTGAGGGAAAGAGCTTTCAGATGGTTGCCGTGAGAGGAAAATGAGAGTTGGCATTGATTGAAGATTCTAGAGGTGTGTCAAGGTACCGCAAGTTGAAGGTTGAAATGTAGACGGTGACGACGAAGTTGTATCAAGAAAATGGAACAGAGAGAGAAAGCTTTGATTGAAGATTCTTGAGGTGAGTTTTTCCAATCTTTTTGGGTTGAATAATTGTGAATGGATAATGATTTTGTGTTATTGTGAATCTGCAGATATGAGGATATCCATTTCTGTTAGAAGGTTGATGATGAACAAATGAAGGTTGAACTAAGATGCTGACGGGTAGAGCGAATGAAGAGGAGTGCCAAGATCTTTTTGTTTTTCTGTCTTTTGTGTGTAAAGATGGATCCTGATTGATCCCCCTGAAAACTGGATTATATAGTCGGTTGAGTCTGAGAAGTTGGTTAGAGATTGATTAGGTGGTTAGTAAATCTGTTAGAAGGTAGTTAGAAGTTTAGCTTAGAAAAAAAACAGTTTGGAGGTTGTTAGAGAGTTTGTTACTCTGTTTGACAGCTAGTTAGTAGAAGTTAGTTTAAGAGGAATTCTGTTTTGTTACAAATTCTTAGAACTGAACTGTTAACTGTTATTGATTTTTGCTTTTTAATCTTTCTACGCAGGGATGCACTGTGGACGAGCTAGGAGTTCCCTCCTGGACATTATTTTCCTTTAGCACCATTTGACACATGTATGCAAGAGTTACTTCTATGTCTACTACATTTAATTTCCACAACGAATTCAACAAAGTACCCTTATTGAGACGAATATGGGAGTCAACGTTTTCAGGGTAACTACCACTAGTTCTAAATTGCCTGCTGAGTCCTTCTTGATGTTTGTGTGACTTTGTGTATATTTTAACTGGTAAGGATTCGGCAACTTCAACAGGCGCGAGAACAGATCCGATAGAAGATACAGAAAGGTGGGAAGATAAAACCACTGATTGCTGGTGAATTTCATCCAGAACCTCAAACAAGGCTTCAGCAATATGTGCAATCTCAACCCTTGAAAATGGTTCAATCAACCTGCACAGATTCTTCTCCAAAAGGGTGTCATACAACGATGACAAGTGCCTATGAACAATTGGATCTTCCTCCAACTGCGCCTTGAAGTCTCGTAAAGCAGTTTCAAATAATTTCAAGGATCTTTTGGAATGAGCATCTGCAACAACTTTCATTGCATCCAAGTCAGGTCCAACATACTGCAGGCCGGCTTTAGAAGATATGATTCTAGCAACATCATCAGCTTTACTAACCATGATCTTACACAACAACATGTATTTTTAGGCTAAAGACAGCTTTGGGGTCTTCAAGAGCATTGAAAGACTCAAAAGCTTCAAAGAAATAACTATATGAAGTTTTGTAATCCTTCTCTTTTTATCAGTAAATTTGGAATTGAACATAAAGCTGTCATTTGGGGATATTGTTTTAGTGTTAGGCTCCTTAAGAAATATCAATGATGTTGCAAGTCCCCCGTGAGTAAATCCATGAAAGTTTTCTATGCTTAGTTTTTTTTTGTTTGATAAAATCCTTTGAAAACTTCTACACACTTAACCACTTCTGCAGGAAGATTGAGATCAAAAGATTTATAACTAGGCCAGAAGCCAGTAGTTAGAACTGTAACTGTCAAGTCTATTCCAGGGTCTGCATTAGGATTATTGTTTAAATACTCCTCAAAGCTAGTTTGATTCTCCTTTGCCAGCATCAAATCTGTAACCATTCCTTCCATCTTCGAGGCAAACTGTCCTCCACACTGTTGCTTCAATTTGGTCAAAATACTTCTCTCATGATCATCAGCGACACTCTTGTAAAAAAGAAGTCTTCGAGCAAGCTTTTTCCTGTAGAACTCAGCAAACAAGTCTTTGTCACTAATATAGGCGAGCAACTTTACCCACTTTTCAAGAGTTTCTTCAATTGCTTCATCACTCAATTTTTCACTTCCTCCTTTCTTGAGAATGTTATCATAATAAGTGGCAAGAAGTTCTGCACTAGAGTTTCCAGCGACACCTTTGTTGCAAAAGACCTCAAAAGCCTCTTTAAGAGCCTTGTGGAAAAGAGTGTGATTCTGGAAATATGAGTTCACATATGCTTTCTTATATCTTAAAATATCTTTAGATGTCAAGTATATCCAATAATTTTCAAATAACCTCTAAATCATGAAATATGGAATAATTTAGTCCACAAGAGTTAACTTGGTTTTCATCCACGAAGTCTCGTTGGAATATTCCAATTCTGCTTGAATCAAATTATTGAACAAAACTGAAGCTCATTCTCACACAAATATAATGTTTTGAGGAACTGATAACGAAGATGGAAATATGGAAGAAGTATAACCAAGATATCCTTAAAACTACTAATCCACCTTGACTTGTATTGTGAGCAAAAACTAACAATGATGAGAACAAAAATGGCCTTGATCAACGTGAATCTATGGTACCATTCCTTATGTCATGACCTCATACTTTTCAATTCAACCCCACAAGTCCTTTGTCTTGTCAAAAAATGTCTTCGTGGGATCCTTGAAGAAGATAAAATTTGAAGCATAGAAAGATATCCTCTAATCATCTCTCATTGACGAACATCAACAAACTCACACACAAGATGCAATACCTTAACCCACTTGTATTAGGTGCACAGTGACGACTTGAGACATGGATAGAATAATGTTCAAAATTTCTTTGAAATGAAACAAAGCATGATCTTCCAATAGACATGGGGAAATAAACCCAAATCTTCAGACTTAACAAATAGAACCTTGCAACTTGATTTTGAGATGAAGAGAAATAAACTCGTAGCTTGATAAAGAAGAAATCCACAACAACCATCAATCACAAGAAAACCCGAGCTTCACAACCAATGATTCTCTGAAACAAAACCTGAATTGGTTAATTGGAGAGTGGATGAATGCTACGTCAAAGTCATTAAGCCTGATCAAATGATAAGCACACTTATATGAGGAAACATCTTGATTCGAAGACCATGTACGCTAAGTCATGCCCTTGAGTTCTTGACAAGAAAAACTGCCTGAATAAGAAATCATCCTTTATTGGATACGAGCGCCTTAACCACTGTGAAACCCTAGTATCGCACAACCACTGAACTTTGAACCTCAGAGCTATATTGAATGAAATGTATGCCATGTTAGTGACCTAATGAAATAGATGCAGATGAATGCAAAAGTCTAATCCAAAATAAAAGAAATTAGGAGGGAAATTTTTTGGGTGCAACAGCTGCCCCTATTTAATCGTCTTCAACCTGAAGGTGAGATTGGCGTCATCCTTTCGAACTTTCAGGGTGGAGGAAGATTAAATACTAAAAGAACCCAAAAATTTGCGCTTCGGAGTTAGTCAGGTATTATTATTATTTTTTTGTATTTTATTTTTTTTGCTTTCTAGGTAAAAGGGGTTATCGGGGTTAGATGTATGTTTAACCAGGGTTTGACACATAGCAGAATAACTTGGTTATCAAGGAACATCTGTTGGGATTTAGTAGCAAACACCTGTAAGAAAGATATCAAAAGATATATGCCTGAAGTCTGTAGCAGACATACGGGAAAAAAGTACCAGAGACACATATCCGGGGTTGGTAGCGGATATACAAGAAAGAGACATCAAAAATACATATCCGTGGTCGGTATCGGATACGGACGAAAAAGACATCAAAGGTACATATCCGTGGTCGGTATTGGATACGTACGAAAGAGACATTAAAGATACATATCCGTGGTCGGTATCGGATACGTACGAAAGAGACATCAAAGATACATATCCGTGGTCGGTATCAGATACGTACGAAAAAGATGTCAAAGGTACATATCCGTGGTCGGTATCGGATACGTACGAAAGAGACATCAAAGATACATATCCGTGGTCGGTATCGGATACGTACGAAAAAGACATCAAAGATACATATCCGTGGTCGGTATCGGATACGTACGAAAAAGACGTCAAAGGTACATATCCGTGGTCGGTATCGGATACGCACAAAAGATATAGAAAAGATACATATCCGTGGTCGGTATCGGATACGTAAGAAAGAGACGGACCGAAGAAAGCTCTTACAAAGAAAACACCAATCGAAGGTGAAGTTACTGAGGGAAGAGACCAAACAAATGGGACTCCTGACAAATGATACCAGTCGACGATGGATTTTAACAAATGATACCAGCCGAAGCGGGGTTTTGAAAGATACCAGCCGAAGCGGGATTTTAACAAAGGGTACCAGTCGAAGCGGGATTTTGAAAGATACCTGCCGGAGCGGGATTTTGAAAGATACCAGCCGAAGCGGGATTTTAACAAAGGGTACCAACCGAAGCGGGATTTTGAAAGATACCTGCCGAAGCGAGATTTTGAAAGATACCAGCCGAAGCGGGATTTTAACAGATGATACCAGCCGAAGCGGGATTTTGAAAGATACCAGCCGAAGAGGGATTTTAAAGGATGCCAGCCGAAGGTGGACTTTAGGATAAAGAAATTAGCCGAAAGGGGATCTTCATCCAGGAATACTATGCCGAAGGTAGATTCCTAATAAAAGAACGTCGGTCGAAGGCGAACTTACAACTGCAAAGAGACCAGCCGAAGGGGACTCTCAACAAGTGATACCAGCCGAAGGTGGATTTTAAAGGGTGCTAGCCGAAGGTGGACTTTAGGATGCCAGCCGAAGGTGGACTTTATGATAAAGAAACCAGCCGAAGGGGAATCTTCATCCAGGAATACTATACCGAAGGTATATTCCTAAGAAAAGAACGCCGGTCGAAGGCGAACTTACAACTGCAAAGAGACCAGCCGAAGGGGACTCTCAACAAATGATACCAGCCGAAGGTTGATTTTAAAGGATGCCAACCGAAGGTGGACTACAGGATAAAGGGACCAGCCGAAGGGGAATCTTCATCCAGGAATACTATGCCGAAGGTAGATTCCTAAGAAAAGAACACCGGTCGAAGGCGAACTTACAACTGTAAAGAGACCAGCCGAAGGGGACTCTCAACAAATGATACTGGTATGCATATCTGGTCAGAGTTAGATACACAAGAGCGAAGTTGATCATCAAGAAACAAATGTTTAGAATTGCTAGCGAACACAGGAACAAGACTAACCGAGAAAAGCCCAAAAAAAGGACGCATTCGCCTAAACAAGGGCGCCAAACAACTGGACTTTGAAGAGACATTGAAAGACTCTTAATCATAAAAAGTTAGCTAGGCTAACGAAAGGAGGACCCGAGTAACATGGATAAACCAAAACAGGGAACCGACTAAGCATGACCTTTAAAGAGCACTGATCGAAGGTGAACTATGCAAGAGAAAGGGACTGGTCAAAGTAGACTTTAACAAAGAAAAACATGTTAGGCTTTCGAATAGGTTGCAAATACGCAAGAACTAAAAATCCCTCAGGCCAGAGGCGGGGTGTTAATTCTTCAAGAGTGGCAATTTTCAGAATTACCACACGCCAAGTATGGATACTCAAACACTTTGAGAAGCAAGAAAGGTTATGAGCCAACTCTTACTAAAGACAAAGAAAACACGGGTAAAATAACCAAAGGCTTGCAAAGGCAAGTGCAAACCACAAACTTATTGGGGAAATGGAGAAATACCAAAGACCCGACTGGTGGTGAATCAAAACAAACTCTGCTGGGGAAACATAATAGAATTACCCTAGGCTTCTTGTGGAGATAAATCAAATCTGAGCGTATAACAATCTGGTTACCACAGGTGGACACAATTGGCTTATACTCATGTATGTTTGAATTTTTTTTAACGTAATGCTCCATACAATGGAAATGCTACGTGTTTTAGTAAATGCAATGTAATGATGCAATGTAATGATGTAATGAATTAAGAAAACAGGCCAACAATCGGCTGCTGAGAAGTCAGTGAACTTTTGAACGATTGTTCTTGCACATCTGATCTTTTATAGAGAACATGCAAAATAAACCTAAATGGGGAACCGCGATTTGGAACCGTCGACCCCTAAAGATCAGAGTCACTGGGGAAATAACTTCCTGGGAAGATCATTACAAAAGTAAATTGTAGTCTAGTGAAAATCTTGAATTCTGATCAAACTCCTCTTTTCACGGGGATCAAATTCTTTATCCTCCCTTGGAAAGAGAAAAGCTTTGCTGGGAATAGAAACTTCTGGCATAGGAATCCTTTGACAAAGATGACTTCTGTTGGGGGAATATAGAAATTCTTAAATAAAAAGAATTCTACTCAGACCATGCTGGGGAAAACATTGCTGGGAGGTAAAAGATTCTCACTTGGGGGAGAAACCACATCCCGAGATAGAAACTCCATTGGGGATACCTCAATAAAATCTTCTACCACTGGTAACGAAAGAGTTATGACTGGAATTCTTCATGTACACCTCACCAGAGAGAAAGGACACTTGCTCCATTAGGGAAAGAAGAATAGTTCCACTAGGGAAATTGGATCTCATTATACGAACATCCTCACGTTAGTCACATACAGACCCTTCTTGATTCGTTTGCTGGTATGCATTTTGTCATGTAAGACCAACAGTACTTGCAAAACAGAAATTGGGGTGACGTGCCCCTGTTTGGAATGGAAAACCTTACCGAAGAATAGACAATTTGAATTATCAATTACCGGGTAAAAACCGTGATGCAAGATTGCAACTTAAATACGTCGACTCCGAGGAGAAATGCCACTAAAAAATGGACTTTAGAGGAGATGCTGCAAAAATAAATTGCAGTCCAATGAAAAGGGGTCGACCAGACTTTAAACAACTTCTATATTTCCAGGGAGAAAGAACATTCTTCTTCCGCAGAGAAATCAAGATGCTTCACTGGGGAGAAAATGTCTCAAAAGAGGAACCCCTTGGTAGATAGGTCTATGTCAAGTAGCAACAGGTCTTTTACTGGGAGGAGGCGTCCCCTTAGGAAGCAATGTTCCCATCGAGTCTTGTTCGAGTAAACAAACCCAAATAATCTTTGTGTTACTGCTCATGTCCTACTGTGGATAACAATCTAAACTTTAATTGGGGGTAATAACCTTGACTTAGGACAAAGGATGTCAGTAAATGGACTTAAGTCTATGATAAGTTGAAGATTACAATCTGGACTTCTCAGCATGATTTTCAAATTCATAGGTCATTTAGCCTGCGTATGGACTTGGTCTGGTCAATTACTAGAAAAGAGAGAAATCTCTTACACAAATTCCTGCCCCAGTTTGTAAGGCTTTTGCAGAAAAATTGCCTCGAGAGGGTTTTCTAATATATGTATCAGTAAGATAAACTGCCCCAGTGTCATGATGTTCAGATAATCAAAATTGGAGATGATTCCAACTATGCTTGAGTGAATGCCCATTCATCTTCAAATTCTGGGAAGGTTCTCCTCTGATCAATGCCTTATTAGAGAGATTTGTTAAATCTCGACATAACTGCCCCAGTTTGACTGTACTTTGAGGGATATCATCCCTACTTGAATGCCTCAGATTGGCTGAATACCTACTCAAAGGAATATTCGACACACCTGCCCCTTGCTTAACAGAATCTCGACAAACCTTTTCCTTTACCTCATGCTCACAGATGGATGAGAAATCTGAGTATTTTCGAAGGCAACATAACCTTAAAGTGGTTGGCTCTTGAATATAGGTTACCTCACAACCATACTCCTCGACTTGAACTGCTTCAATCTTTAATCCGATACTTGAAGAAATATGTCCCTTGGGACCAACTGAAAGTAATGCACCACTGCTTATCAGAAACTTTGGGTGACCAACTTTTACAATCTACTTCAGATCATTTCTCAAACTGGTATTCTTTTACTCGACGGAGTCAATAGAAGATTTGCCCCAGGTTAAGACCATTCCCACAAATGATTTACCTTTAAACGGTGTCCTGAAGCAATTTGTCTTTTGAGATGATTAAATTCTCATTTGATGCTCATTATGCAAACTTACTCGATGTTTAAGCACTTGCTCATATGCAAAGAATGTTTATTATAAGAATGATAATTGTAATGCAAAGCTCATATTTGTCTTGAAGTTAAAAGATTTATAAAAAAATATTTTGAAACATAAAAAATTTGTACAAAAGATAGTAAAAAGATAGAGTGATACCAACTCAAAAGTTTTTGCAAGCCTCTCTAGGAGTCAGATTACCGTATTCTCGTTACAGTGTGCTTTCAAATTAACCCTTACTTCAGTTAGGACTTTTCAGGGTTGTAACGTGGCCTGGTTCATGGTTTTAGAAAAAACGGATTTAAGGCTCAAAATATTTGGTGCCCACCCATTCTCCATGATATTCTCCAATCCTAAATTCAGTTAAACTAATACGAGCACTCATCCCTCAAAAGAGTTTACCATGGTTGATAAGGATATGGAAGTCACTCACCCTTTCATTCTTGGTATTTGATCACACGACTTTATTTTTTGTGGAGAATCTTTATTTGGTAATCCCCTTTTTCTCTTTTCGCGCTTTTCGCTTTCTTTTTGTATTCCCTAACTTTTGCCTGGACAAATTCCTCTTGAATTTGATTTTGAAGTCCAGCGGGATGCCCTGACTTTTTCCTAAGCGACTTATTTTCCAAGTTTTGACTTAGCAAGGCTTTTTGTCTCTTTCTTTCATCATTTCTTTTGAACTAGTCGTGTGATTTCGAGTCATTCTTTGGTTTGTTGAAAAAGGTGTGACTGCCTCACTGCTGTTTGGTTGACAAGGAATAACCATTATGGTATCGTCATCTTTTGACCTCTTGATGTACGAGAGATATCTATTGGGATATCATTATCATTGATACACACTGCTGATATATGAGAGTTTAGCCATTGTGGTTTTTTTCTCTCTCAACCTTCTGAAGGATAGCCATTGTTGTATCCTTTGATGTACACTCTTAACAAGTTTTGAACGTCCAATCAGATTAACTGAAATCTACCCTGCCCCGGGTTAAATGTGAGGGTTTTTCTGAAAAGAAAAGAAACTCCTACTTCAAGGCTCAAAGGGGTTGACGAGGGTCTATCTCCCTTATATCTCCGGTGTTTGGGAATTTGAAACAAGGCCTGTACATCGTCAGCAGGGTCCTACTCAAAAGCACACCGTTTGAAATTTTTGGTATATTACTCATCATTCTCCCTCCAGAGGTTTTTTTGCTATATTTAACAAGAGTTAAGTATCAAAAAGTCAAAGGAAAACATTAATGAGTGAATATGAATGGATTAATTCAAAACAAACATACTCAATGCATTATGATTAATATTCAATAATAAGCAAGTTTCGCATATAAGAAAGTAATGAACCAAGACAAGAAAGATTACGAATGAGAATGCAAATGTAATTTGAAAATGCCATGTTAAGGAGACTTGTCTCCATATGGACTTGTTTCTTCGAACGATGATCTTCCAGTCTTAACATTCACTGGGTCGACGGAGACTTCAAATATGTATGGCTAGCCTGAAATTAATAGCCTTTGCATCCAGCAAGTCTTGCATATTTTCTTTGAAAGCCCAACAATCTTCAATGGAATGGCCTATTTCCCCAGTAGTAATCACATCAAGTTCCTTCACCATGTGTGATTAAGACCTTATCAAGTGAACTTGCATAAATTGAATCACAAAGTATCTTCTATCATAGAGAAGAAATGCCAACCATCTTCTATCACACAGAAGAGAAATCCAGCCGCTGAATTCCGGAGCGTCTCCCACTACACAAAAGAGTCTCTGTCTTCTACTACACAGAAGCAAAATTCAGAAACTGTAACAAAGAATCTTCTACTACACAGAAGAAAGTAAACTTCATCTCCTACTTCACAAGAGAGAAGTTTTAGCAACTGAATTATGGAGAATCCCCTGCTTCACAAAAGAGTCTCCGTCTTCTACTACACAGAAGCAAAAATTCAGAAACTGTAACAAAGAATCTTCTACTACACAAAAGAAACTAAACTCTGGATATAGCATTCGACTTTTGAGGTATTTTTCTTCTACACGACAGCAGATATCTAAGAACTCTTATACTTCTTTATCACAGAAGCAGCACCCCATATTATACTTACACATAAGAAGCATCCAATTGAGGAAAAAGAATCTGAAATGGTTTTCCCAAACGTGGACTGAACCTTGGAAAAGAACAAGTACCAAACTTCATACTTCAACCCCTTGCAGTATTCAATATCCTAACTAAGTGCCCCAGAGTGGGAGACACATCTAGCACTTGTATCGAAATCAGGAGAGAAATTTGTTGGAGGATGACCCAAAGCACGAAGCTTAAACCACTGAGCTTCTAACATACGAGGAAGTAACTGGATACAAGGCATTGAGATTATATCAATCTGCTTCTTAAGCTTTTTCTATCTCTGCTGGTAAGTTTTACCCCATGGGTCCACTTGGAGACCAGAAACTAGCTGCTAGCAAGGAAATCCGAGAACACGAAGCTCTGGGTGAGGCCCATAAAGTATCTTATGATTTGAAAAAAAAAAGTACCATAGGCTGGGGATGAATGACAGCTCATGTTGCAACAACCTATACAAGATCACCTTTCTTTGCCGACACTGTCTTCAAAAATTCTATACCCGACTGAACCGAGTCTTCAATTGGCTATCTTTTCTCCTTGAGGATTTCTAACTACAGGCCATTGTTTGCATATCCCCAATAAATAGCCCCATCTAATTCTTTTTATCTCATCCAATTCCTCACAAGGTTGTTTCATAACTTGAATCTGATCATGAAGCAGTGAGACGTCAATATTGGCAGTTCTTGAAAAGAGAATACTGAATCCGAATAAGGGTTCCCCATTCCGATTACCTTCTGAGTACCCTCTATGGATGCATGAAGATGCATGGGGTGAGTGAGAAAATTCTCCCTCTGATATGATTTGGACACTACGGTCTCTGGATTGATCTCGTCTTGGGCCTTGTCTCTGGATGACATACTCTCTTCAATCGAATGATCAATTGCCCCAGAATAATATGCATAGAAGATTCCTTCAGGAGAACAACTGAATGCTTCTTTAAGTGAAAACTGCATCATCAGGCATACTACACCACAAAAAACTAATACAGTTTGTCTTCTATCAAAACAAAAGAGACATCCACCTGGTGAAAGAGAGTTTGGAAGAGACTCCAAATAGGTGTTGGGCTTTTATAACCCCTTTGTAGTCTTCAATATCAAAACCGGGTACCCCAGAATAGGAGATGTATCTAGCATACATATCGTAATCAGAAGAGACGTTTGTGGGAGGAAGTTCTCAAAGATCAGAGCTGGGAAGAACTGGGAATAATAGGATGTAATGCATTGGGCTCGCATTAGCATGCTCATCATGGTTCTTGTGTCTTGGCTTAAAAGCTTTCCCCATGAATTTGCTTGGGGAATAAATACTGGCTCTTGTTGAACAAATTAGGGAACACAAGGTTATGGAGGATGCCCCTGATTAAAAAGTCTGATGCTCCGGTGTGACAACCATATCTGATGTTGGTCAATAAGAACGAAGCATTGATATAAGATCCTATGGTAAAATGGGAAGCATCTGCTGATAAGATGTTCCAAGAAATCAGGATTGCGTAGCACTCCATGGTTGGAAGCAATTCCCAAAAGATGAGGAGAAGAGAGAACCTTTACTGTGACAGTAGGTGCAAGATTGTTGACATCATCATCATAGCTTTCATGACCTATCTCATCTGAGTTTTCAATCAATTATCTTCCTGCTTGAAGATATTTTTGACTACGGGCCAAAGCTTGCATGTATATCATATGGAGTTGCTCCATAATTATTCTTTGAACCTGTGGAGCAAGAAATCAAGTTGAACCTCCGAGAGAGCATCATGTTTGAGCAAGAATCCCCAATCTTCGAGTACCTGTTATGAATGCATGAATATGCATGGAGTGCATGAATAGATGCCATGTTATGTCCCTCCATTTCCAAGGAACTTACATGCTTTGATTTTGATTTTACGTAAATAAAAGATGGAAAAGTTTGGCACTAGGCTCACAAATACGATTCCTTGGAAATCACATAACATGTATGTTAAGTATGCGGTTAACCATGTTATATATGCAAAGGCATGAGGTCAAATGGAATCAAGGTTCCATCATTTCGGGGTATGATTGCTGCACTGCTTCTGAACCAAATGAATATCACCAATTTAGAGGTCTGGCACAACTTCTGCACATATAAGATCCAAGTACTATGTAGATAACCCATTGTACGGGGTCAAGGTTTCTGGAACATCAGATACTGTTGAGCATTTTCTGAATACGCTGGGAATGCCAAGATCAAAGGCTTGAATAAATCTCTAGGTAAACAAATCAGGAACTCAGAAAATAAATCTGAGAACCACACAATCACCAACAGAATACCATATGCATAAGTCATTGACAGAAGTCCATAACATGATCATTAGAACCACTAATCACCATTTGATCACAGTCTCCATCTAAGCATGAGTAACCATTTGAACATAGCACCAACTGTACCTGTAATGACAAATACATCCCCACTCACGGGTGAAGACTAGGTCAGGGTAAGACAATGGTAACTCAAAAATCACGGGTCCGCCTGAAAGCACTATGGGCTTACCCACAGACGTGGGTGCCGATAGTAATTCATTTGAACCTCATCCGAGCGTGGTATATGATAAGACTGCACTAACGGACCATGTCCTATAGCCTTCATGCCCCCACTCTATTCCTAGTGTCCTAGTGCACTCTGGCCTGGGTACTGGGCCTTTTACCTCAATAGTGACATCCCCACCCAACATGGAAAACAGAGTCCAGCATAATAGATAACAAATAGGGAAAGCAATAAAATGCAATGCAAACTTATGCTCAGGAAAACATGCACAAATGAGTAAACTAAAAGCATAAAAATAAACACCCAAAGAAAAGAAAGCAAGAGCTAGGAGCGACTCCGGGATGGACCATCATTTGGTCGACCAGTTCCCCAGTGAAGTCGCCAGCTGAAGCAACTGGCTGAAAATCATCAAAACAATGAAGTCGCCATTGAATGTCTTTTATCCCACAGGTAGGGAAAGGTAAACATCGAGAAAACCCGAGAAGGATGAAATCAAGGTCGAACGACCAAGAGATAAGGGTAAGGGAGTCTGTTAAGAGAGAGGAAGGTATTAGCACCCCACGCGCCCGTAGTACTCTACGGTATCCACTCTTGTTGTCTATCTTATGGGTGTGTCTAATCTATGCTTACGGTTTATTATTGCTAAGGGGAGAATGCATGTAAAAGAAAAGGAAAAATATGTAGGGAAAATTAAAATTGTGCTCGCTTGGGCCCTACCCCAATGCCTACGTATCCCTTTTAAGGAATCAGAGCAGCCGTAGTTCGGCTTACATGTTTTTGTTTGTTTGTATTTTTTTACTGAACAATATCAATTTCGCCTTCTGCCGCAACTCGACCTTTGGAGACTTACGCGTCAGCACAAAAGTGAATTAACATGCTCTCTTGAAAAGGGTTTTAAAGAAAGGGCCCGAAGGCAACAAGAGTTTGTATTGGTTGGTATTTTTGCTTGTAGATAATGGCTAGTTAATCTCAAGAGAGAGATATTAGCCATTTTTCTACTTATTCATGAAATGATTCTTTGAGACTTGAGTCATGCCGAAGCTTAGAATAAGAGAACAATAAGGTCGAGAAAAGACCCGTTTATCTTCTCACATACTTAACGAAGATATGATTCTAGTAAGTAAATTAAAAGAGAAAGAAGTTTTTGTTTTAGATGCGTATGCGAAAAGGGAAAGAAAAGTCAAATGAAAACTAGCCTATTTCTAAACTTAATTTTTATCATGCGTTGTTAGATCTAAAGTTAGAATTTTGAGGGAATTCTACCTAATGTTAGCATGCATATGGATTATGGCAAAGTACGAAAATGAAGAATAAAATGGGATTGTTACGATACCGAACGGAGAAGGTCTGTCGCCTTTTCAAAGCCATGCAAGCGATAAATAAAAAATCTACCGAAAGCCTCTTTGAATCCCCTTGATGAAGGTTGTGCCTTAAATTTACTTCGAAGCCTGTCGAAACTCTTCAACAATTATCACACGCAACCATCATATAATCATTCCAACATGTATCACGAATAAAACACCGTTATCGGATGAAAATTGGATTAAGAATCCATCACAAGGCTTACAAATCAAATGAACATTCAATGAAACAAAACAATCTATTTTTATCGAGTTTATGAGATTTTTTATGAACCTAACCATAAGCAAACAATTAATCAAGCAATTAAGGATCAGAACCCTGCATTAAACCCTTTATCATGCCAAAGAAATTGTATCAATTCGAAAGAACCAACGAGAACATGTTAAAATCCTAGTTCCAAACATATTCAAAGATCAATTCAATTAAATCCTAAACCAATAGATACATCATGAAAAAAAATATCAACAAGTCGGGAATCAATATTTTTAATGTATACACAAAAAAATTAATCAAAAATTATGAAAGAAACATAAAAAATTAGTTGCAAAAAATTTAAAGAAACAAAGTAAAGTGAAGAGAAAAGTTAGGGAGTGTAATCAGGATCCAGGGGTATGAATTGAGATATCCAACGCATGGGCCCAGTCCAAATTCTATGTGACCAAGTCTTCCATTTCAATATTATTTTCTGATTTATTAATATATAAAAAAAAAAATAATTATAAAAAAAATAAAGCTGATACAAATGTAAAACGATGTAGTTTAGGATTCAAAACGCTAGTGATGTACAACTTCAACCATTCTTCTTCCTTGCTCTCTCACCGGCGGTGCAACGGCTTCATCATCCTTACCTTCTCCGATCGGTCCTCAACATGCAGCCGCGAAAGATCGTCTCACCTCGTCTTCTCCAAATTTGAAACGCCACGGTTTGCGCATTGGAACGAAATCGGATCTTGCGTATAAACTTTCAGAAAGCTCTACCACTGCCCCACTGGTGAATGATAGATTCAAGGAACCTTGAACCTCTCCGTAACCTTTGATATCTTGTTGTGAATCCGAGACGAAGATGAGAGCGGCGGAATTATCACGATGTCAGCGAAATAAACGCAAGCAGCAACTTCAATTCATGGATATGAAAGAGATGAACATATACGATAATGGGATTCTGATGAAACAGTGAGGGAAAGAGCTTTCAGATGGTTGCCGTGAGAGGAAAAAGAGAGTTGGCATTGATTGAAGATTCTTGAGGTGTGTCGAGGTGCCGCAAGTT
This sequence comes from Vicia faba, assembly GCA_948472305.1. Lineage (NCBI taxonomy): Eukaryota > Viridiplantae > Streptophyta > Magnoliopsida > Fabales > Fabaceae > Vicia > Vicia faba. Next base: position 761,980,477 of record OX451741.1, on the reverse strand, counting down.
AAAGGTTGAAATGTAGACGGTGATGATGAAGTTGTATCAAGAAAATGGAACAGAGAGAGAAAGCTTTGATTGAAGATTCTTGAGGTGAGTTTTTCTAATCTTTCTGGGTTGAATAATTGTGAATGGATAATGATTTTGTGTTATTGTGAATCTGCAGATATGAGGATATCCATTTCTGTTAGAAGGTTGATGATGAACAAATGAAGGTTGAACTAAGATGCTGACGGGTAGAGCGAATGAAGAGGAGTGCCAAGATCTTTTTGTTTTTCTGTCTTTTGTGTGTAAAGATGGATCCTGATTGATCCCCCTGAAAATTGGATTATATAGTCGGTTGAGTCTGAGAAGTTGGTTAGAGATTGATTAGGTGGTTAGTAAATCTGTTAGAAGGTAGTTAGAAGTTTAGCTTAGAAAAAAAACAGTTTGGAGGTTGTTAGAGAGTTTGTTACTCTGTTTGACAGCTAGTTAGTAGAAGTTAATTTAAGAGGAATTCTGTTTTGTCACAAATTCTTAGAATTGAACTGTTAACTGTTATTGATTTTTTCTTTTTAATCTTTCTATGCAGGGCTGCACTGTGGAAGGGCTAGGAGTTCCCTCATGGACATCATTTTCCTTTAGCACCATTTGACACATGTATGCAAGGGTTACTTCTATGTCTACTACATTTAATTTCCACAACAAATTCAACAAAGTACCCTTATTGAGACGAATATGGGAGTCAACGTTTTCAGGGTAACTACCACTAGTTCTAAATTGCCTGCTGAGTCCTTCTTGATGTTTGTGTAACTTTGTGTATATTTTAATAGGTAAGGATTCAGCAACTTCAACAGGCGCGGGAACAGATCCGATAGAAGATACAGAAAGGTGGGAAGATAAAACCACTGATTGCTGGTGAATTTCATCCAGAACCTCAAACAAGGCTTCAGCAATATGTGCAATCTCAACCCTTGAAAATGGTTCAATCAACCTGCAAAGATTCTGCTCCAAAAGGGTGTCATACAACGATGACAAGTGCCTATGAACAATTGGATCTTCCTCTAACTGCGCCTTGAAGTCTCGTAAAGCAGTTTCAAATAATTTCAGGGATCTTTTGGAATGAGCATCTGCAACAGCTTTCATTGCATCCAAGTCAGGTCCAACATACTGCAGGCCGGCTTTAGAAGATATGATTCCAGCAACATCATCAGCTTGACTAACCATGATCTTACACAACAACATGTATTTTTAGGCTAAAGACAGCTTTGGGGTCTTCAAGAGCATTGAAAAACTCAAAAGCTTCAAAGAAATAACTATATGCAGTTTTGTAATCCTTCTCTTTTTATCAGTAAATTTGGAATTGAACATAAAGCTGTCATTTGGGGATATTGTTTTAGTGTTAGGCTCCTTAAGAAATATCAATGATGTTGCAAGTCCCCCGTGAGTAAATCCATGAAAGTTTTCTGTGCTTAGTTTTTTTTTGTTTGATAAAATCCTTTGAAAACTTCTACACACTTAACCACTTCTGCAGGAAGATTGAGATTAAAAGATTTATAACTAGGCCAGAAGCTAGTAGTTAGAACTGTAACTGTCAAGTCTATTCCAGGGTCTGCATTAGGATTATTGTTTAAATACTCCTCAAAGCTAGTTTGATTCTCCTTTGCCAGCGTCAAATCTGTAACCATTCCTTCCATCTTCGAGGCAAACTGTACTCCACACTGTTGCTTCAATTTGGTCAAAATACTTCTCTCATGATCATCAGCGGCACTCTTGTAAAAAAGAAGTCTTCGAGCAAGCTTTTTCCTGTAGAACTCAGCAAACAAGTCTTTGTCACTAATATAGGCGAGAAGCTTTACCCCCTTTTCAAGAGTTTCTTCAATTGCTTCATCACTCAATTTTTCACTTCCTCCTTTCTTGAGAATGTTATTATAATAAGTGGCAAGAAGTTCTGCACTAGAGTTTCCAGCGACACCTTTGTTGCAAAAGACCTCAAAAGCCTCTTTAAGAGCCTTGTGGAAAAGAGTGTGATTCTGGAAACATGAGTTCACATATGCTTTCTCATATCTTAAAATATCTTTAGATGTCAAGTATATCCAATAATTTTCAAATAACCTCTAAATCATGAAATATGGAATAATTTAGTCCACAAGAGTTAACTTGGTTTTCATCCACGAAGTCTCGTTGGAATCTTCCAATTCTGCTTGAATCAAATTATGAACAAAACTGAAGCTCATTCTCACACAAATATAATGTTTTGAGGAACTGATAACGAAGATGGAAATATGGAAGAAGTATAACCAAGATATCCTTAAAACTACTAATCCACCTTGACTTGTATTGTGAGCAAAAACTAACAATGATGAGAACAAAAATGGCCTTGATCAACATGAATCTATGGTACCATTCCTTATGTCATGACCTCATACTTTTCAATTCAACCCCACAAGTCCTTTGTCTTGTCAAAAAATGTCTTTGTGGGATCCTTGAAGAAGATAAAATTTGAAGCATAGAAAGATATCCTCTAATCATCTCTCATTGACGAACATCAACAGACTCACACACAAGATGCAATACCTTAACCCACTTGTATTAGGTGCACAGTGACGACTTGAGACATGGATAGAATAATGTTCAAAATGTCTTTGAAATGAAACAAAGCATAATCTTCCAATAGACATGGGGAAATAAACCCAAATCTTCAGACTTAACAAATAGAACCTTGCAACTTGATTTTGAGATGAAGAGAAATAAACTCGTAGCTTGATAAAGAAGAAATCCACAACAACCATCAATCACAAGAAAACCCGAGCTTCACAACCAATGATTCTCTGAAACAAAACCTGAATTGGTTAATTGGAGAGTAGATGAATGCTACGTCAAAGTCATTAAGCCTGATCAAATGATAAGCACACTTATATGAGGAAACATCTTGATTCGAAGACCATGTACGCTAAGTCATGCCCTTGAGTTCTTGACAATAAAAACTGCCTGAATAAGAAATCATCCTTTATTGGATACGAGTGCCTTAACCACTGTGAAACCCTAGTATCGCACAACCACTGAACTTTGAACCTCAGAGCTATATTGAATGAAATATATGCCATGTTAGTGACCTAATGAAATAGATGCAGATGAATGCAAAAGTCTAAGCCAAAATAAAAGAAATTGGGAGGGAAAATTTTGGGGTGCAACAAGTTTAAACATGGAGGACATTGTTTCCAGAGCATCTGCAAGCTGATTTTCTTCTCGCGGGAAGTGCTCGAAGGTGATCTGCTCGAAATGAGGCAGTAATGTCAAAACATGTTCTTTGTATGGGATAAGATTAGGATGTTTGGTGTCCCACTCTCCTTTGATTTGACTGATAACCAAAGCCGAGTCCCCAAATACGATCAAAGATTTGATCCCCAAGTCTATAGCAGCCTTGAGACCAAAGATGCAAGCTTCATATTCGGCCATGTTGTTGGTACAGCTGAAACAAAGTTGGGCCGTGAAAGGTGTATGGCAACCTTCTGGGGAAATGAGTACCGCACCGATACCGTTTCCAAGTGCATTTGAAGAACCATCAAAGTACAGGGTCCATCGGGATCCATTTTCAGGTCCGTCATACGGTCTGTTACCTTAAATGTTGTCCAAAGTCATGATGTCCTAGTCCGGGAAGTCGAATCTCATGGACTGATAATCTTCGATAGCTTGATGAGCTAGATGGTCAGCTAGTACACTCCCTTTTATAGCTTTTTAGGTAGTATACTGGATGTCATACTCAGTCATGATCATTTGCCATCTAGCGATTCTTCCAGATAAAGCAGGCTTCTCCAAGATATATTTGATAGGATCCATTTTAGAAATCAGCAAAGTGGTATGAGTCAACATATACTGCCTTAGTCGGCGAGCAGCCCATACCAAAGTGCAGCAAGTTTTCTCGAGCAGTGAGTAGCGAGTCTCACAGTCGGTAAACTTTTTGCTAAGGTAATAAATGGCATGCTCTTTTCGACCAGACTCGTCATGCTGGCCCAGTACGCACCCCATTGAGTTGTCCAAAACGGTCAAATACATGATCAGCGGCCTTCCTTCGACGGGTGGCATCAGAATAGGAGGTTCTAGCAAATACTCCTTGATTTTATCAAAAGCAGCTTGGCAATCGTCGTTCCATTCGACTACCTGATCTTTCTTCAATAGTTTGAAAATTGGCTCACAGGTAAACGTCAGATGAGAGATGAATCTGGCAATATAGTTCAAGCGCCCCAAGAACCCTCTAACCTCCTTTTTAGTACGAGGGGCAGGCATTTATTGTATAGCTTTCACTTTTGCTGGATCGACCTCAATGCCTTTGTTGCTGACAATAAATCCTAGAATTTTACCAGACCTAACTCCAAAAGTGCACTTACTTGGATTCAGCCTGAGTTTGTATTCCTTCAACCTGCCAAACAGCTTCTGCAAATGTTCAAGGTGTTCCTCCTCTGTTTGTGATCGAGCTATCATGTCGTCTACGTAAACTTCGATCTCATGATGTATCATATCATGAAACAAAGCTACCATGGCGCGTTGATAAGTTGCCCCTGCGTTCTTCAGTCCGAACGACATCACCTTGTAGCAGAAGGTACCCCACTGTGTAACAAAGGTTGTTTTCTCCATGTCCTCGGGGGCCATTTTGATCTGGTTGTAGCCCGAGAATTCGTCCATGAAGGAAAACACCTTATGCTGAGCCGTGTTGTCAATCAAAATGTCGATATGAGGTAGCAGAAAATCATCTTTAGGGCTAGACCTGTTCAAATCCCGGTAGTCCACACACATTATGACCTTGCCGTCTTTCTTGGGAACGGGCACAATGTTAGCAACCCGTTGTGGATAGGATGTAACAGCCAGAAAGCCAGCGTTGAATTGCTTCATTACTTCAGCTTTGATCTTCTCAGACATGTCGGGCCTCATTCGGCGGACTTTTTGCTTGATCGGTGGACAATCCTCTCTTGTAGGGAGACAGTGAACCATGATATCTGTGTCTAAACCCGGCATGTCTTCATAAGACCATGTGAAGATTTCAACGTATTCATTCAGCAGCTGTATTAAACGCTCCTTGACACTTGGTTCCAGATTGGCACCCACTTGTACTTCTTTCCTGTCTTCCTCTGTTCCTAAGTTGACTGTTTCCAACAACTCTTCATGAGGCAAGATGGCCCTCTCTTCTTGTTGTAGAAGTCTGGCTAGCTCTCCTGGTACTTCACAATCTTCATCATCTTCATATTCAGCTTGATTGATCAAATCTTCAGAGTTATTGAAGGATACAACAGAATAGTCACCCACAGAATCCAGAGTGGATGGGTACCTGTATTTGTGAGTGTGGGTGTGTGTAAGGGATAACCATCCTTAAACAAACAAAAATGCAAAAAGAAAGAAAATGAACACAGCAGTTTATAAATGAAAAACGTCCAATGATTCATTAAACATGGCATATGAATATGAAGAGAATCAAAACCCTTACAAATGGACCTACATGCCCCGGGCAAGGCATGAGGTGAAAAATAGTGTGCAGATTGTTTTAGTAATTATTATAGACCAATAGGAAATGTTCGAAAGATAAATTACTGATTGATGAAAGTAATGGGAACGGAGTCTTTCGCCTCCCAGTTGTGTAGTCCCCCTCCGATGGTTGGGAAGATCCAATCTTCAATGTTGTCCTCTTCGTCTTCGTCTTCCAAAGCATTGATTCCATGAGGAGAGATCTTGATGGGTGTTCTTTCAATTTTTGAGCGACGCATAGCTTTTTGCCCCGCAGCGGTGAACCCCAAACCAAATTTGTCTGTTTTGTGAGGAAAGTCAGGCAACTGATCCCATGTTGAGCTCTTCCCCTCTTTCATCGCAGCCTGTGCGTCTTTCAGAGATGCCATCCTGGCCACCTGCTTGGGTACCCCAGCTACTGCCTTTGCTACCGCAACCTCGGGAGCAATTTCCTCGAAGTGTTGGAACGGTGTTTCGATGAATTCGCCCTCCACTTCTACATACCTAAAGGAGTTCAGATGGCTGATCATGTACTCCTCTTCACCGTGTACAGTTATGATCTTTCCCTTAACAGGGTATTTCAGCATCTGATACAGAGAGGAAGTGACTGCCCCAGCATTATGTATCCATGGCCTCCCTAGAAAGCAAGAGTATGATGGACGGATGTCCATCACATAGAAAGTTGAGTGGAATACTTCAGTGCCTACCTTGATGGGAATGTCGACCTCCCCATGCACCATTCTTTTAGACCCGTCAAAGGCTCTGACAATGATATTACTTGGTTTCAGCTCCAAGCCTTCGCAATCCAACCGGTCGAGAGCTTTTTTAGGTAGCACATTTAGAGAAGAACCAGTATCGACCAAGACATGGGCGAGAGTAGTTCCTCGGAATTCGACTGACACATGCAATGCCTCATTGTGCTTTCTTCCCTTCGGAGTCAGGTCACCATTAGAGAAACCCAGACCGTTGTCGGTGGTAAGGTTGGCTACACAATCTTGGAATTGATCGGCTGAGGTTTCCTAGGGCACATGGGCTGTCTTCAAAAACCTTATCAAGGCCTTGGCATGAGCCTCCGAACAAAGCAGCAAAGCTAACATGGAGATCTTCGAGGGGGTTTTCCCCAGTTGCTCCACCACGTCATAATCACTCTTCTTAATTATTTTCAGAATCTCCTCCATTTCTTTCTTAGAGGTTTCGGGGATGACCAAGGGTTGAGCCCTCATCTTGACGAGCTCTTCTTGGATCCCTTTCCCCTTATCAGCAGAAGTAGGAGGGACAACCACAAGAATAACAACTTCTTCAATCAACGGAGTTCTCGCAGAAAGTTTTATCGGTGCAGGAGTAACCTTAGTAGCAGCTGAGGGTCCAAAGATTGCCTTTGGAGGGGAAATCTCCGGAGAGAAAATTCTCCCACTTCGGGTAATCTTACTCATACCGGCAATGTTTCCAATGTCAGCATCTTCTTCGTCAGAGCTCTCTTCAGTTATCTCAATTTGTTTAATACCGTGGTAGTAGATTTCTCCACCATAATTCCACGGTATTGATTTGTCAGATTTGTAGGGGACTGGCCCAGGCATGGTTATTTTCAGAGGAACAATCTTCGTAGAGGATGTAATCTTAACAGGCTTTTTAGGGACCTTGGAAAGATTGGTGGAAATGGTGATTATTGAAACATCTTCGATAGGGGTTAGAGTAACAGGAATCTTTTCGAAAAGAATTTGTTGGCTGTCCATTAGGCCTTGGATGCCTATCTTCAGCAATGGACAGTCGATTGGTAGGGAGGAACAACAGTAGCAGTCTTCTTTACATCCTGGGAAAATCCCAGCTTTCAACAGATTCAACTTGATTGTTAGTAGTGGAGTTACCAGATCATCAATAGCAGCAACATACAGATCTTCTTCAATAGCATGGACATTGCGACCATGCTTTGGCATCGGAGCGGATATTACATTTGGCTTCTCTGGAGCATAAAACTCGACCTCTTTTGCATCTATTAAGTCCTGAATTTTATGCTTAAGCACCCAACAATCATTGGTGTGATGCCCGATGCTGTCAGAATGATAGGCACATTTAGCATTGGGATGATAATGCGGGGAAGTTGTATTCACATTTTTTGGTGCCTCTTTGATAGTGGTGAGATTTAGCTTCAACAAATGGGGAAGAACTTGTGCAGGCGTCATGTTGATGCGGGTGAACTGCCGTGGTGGCCGTTCTACCCGTTTCTGGTTAGGTCTAGATTGATTGGTACGAGGCTGATCATTTGACGAATTTTGAATCATCACGGCCCCTACAGTCGGCTGACGCTCAGTTCTTCCCGATCTTTTCTGAGAATATATAACAGCTGCTTCCTTCTTGGCCGGAAATGATTTCTTAACAGTTGTGGATGCAGAGGCATCCCTTTGAATCTTCCCACTCTTAATATCAGCTTCCACCCGTTCTCCAGTCAAAATCAATTCAGTAAACCCTGCGGAAGAGCTCCCGATCAAATGGTTGAAGAACGGGCCAGATAGGGTCCCCAAGAACATATCAACTAGTTCCCTATCTGAAAGAGGTGGCTGCACTCTTCCGGCCAAGTCGCGCCATTTCTGGGCGTATTCTTTGAATCCCTCATTTGAGGCCATCCCCATACTCTGTAGTTGAGTACGGGTTGGCGCCAAGTCAGCGTTATATTGATACTGGCGATAAAAGGCAGCAGCCAAGTCTTCCCAATTATGCACTTCTGACCTCTCAAGCTGGTAAAACCAGTCTAGTTGTGTACCGGACAAGCTGTCCTGAAAGAAGTGTACCCAAAGATTTCTGTCGGATGTATGAGGTTGAATTCTTCTGACATATGACCTCAGGTGCATATTCGGGAAAGACAACCCGTCATATTTTGTAAAAATTGGCACCTTAAACTTTGGAGGGATCACAATCCCAGCAATCAATCCCAATTCTTCAAAATCTAACCCAGGAACCCTTTGCAGCTCCATAGCTGCCAGTCAATACTCCAAGTTTTTGTATTTGTCGTCCGCTGGCGGGTATTGCTACTCTGAGTAGTCTTCATCTTCCTCTACCTCTTCCTCTTCAGCCTCGGACTCAGAAGGTAATGCAACTCCTTTTCCTTTACCGGTTCCCTCATCAGATGTGGAGGGAAATTCAAGAACTCTCCTAGCTTCATTCTCAAATATTCTTCCCAGTGTAGCTACCCCAACTCTTTTCTTCTTCTTTTTTCCTTTTTCTTGCTCTTTGTTCCCTAACAGTGCTTTAAGATCCTCCTGACCCTTTGCCAAGGTCATAAGGAGCTGCTGAAACTGCGAGTTTTGTGCCTGCAGATCTTTGACCGTCTATTCGAGATCCATCTTACTGAAATAAACAGCAGAGAGATAAGGAAACCTGGTGTGGAGACCTGTTTATGCATATGATGAATGATATGTTTATTCATGCAATGCATTCAAGGATTTAGAAATTCAAAATTTGTTGCAAACAAAAAGAACACACGTCATATTAATAAGAAGAAATTTTGTCAGTACATAAATGCCCCATGGGCCAAATATTACAAAAACTTCTTAAGGTAAAAAGAAGTTGCGCATCCTCTTTGGTGCGATGTAAGTGTTGAGGGTCTCCTCCTCGTGAAGTCGGCGGGTAAGCTCCAAAACCTTCTTCTCACTGGCATAGAAGCTGGCTTCAAAAGTATCCCTTTCTTCCTTGAGTTGGATCCAACTCTTCTGCATCTCCTCCCATGATGTTGGCATGTCAGGATATAGGATGGTGTAAGGAACCTCTCCTTCCTTAACAGGCTCTTTAATCAAAGGGAGAATATGAGGGTAAGGCATCATAAGACTCTGGGCTCGGGTTCGTACCCACTTAAGGTAAGGCTCAAGAGGGATGGAATTCTTGTGCTCCAGTGTCTTGCTATCTACCTTGTTAGGCATCCTCCAAGCTCTGATGAATCTTTGGCGAAGTCCTTGCGCATCGTTGTCGAAGTCAAAAACTAGGTCAGGAATCAACATGTCATGAGGGCCATCCCTCCGTGCATATCCAAATTGTCTCAAAGCTAGACAAGGGTTGTAGGTAATGCCTCCCCTAATGCCAAGTAAGGGAACATTAGGAACTCACCACAACGATCGATGATGGTGACATTTTCTCTGGACCGAGAACACCAATGTACATCAGAATGTGTGAGGGTCATCAACCGTTGTGACCACCTTAAGCCTTGTTCATTCTTCAAAACAGATTGTGGAAGGTGAGAAATAAACCACCTTGCAAGGAGAGGAGTACAACACATGAGAACACCTCTCTTCCTCATTCTTCGTGTGTAAAATGAGTGGAGGATGTCCCCAAGCAATGTAGGTATGGGATTCCTGGATAGGAAAATCTTGACAGCATTGACATCTATAAGTTGGTCAGGATTTGGGAACAAGACCAACCCATAAATGAGGAGTGCCATAATTTCTTCAAAGGCTTGTAGATCCAAAGAATTCCAACACTCTTGTGCCTTAAACAAGAATTTTGCCAAGAAGCCCTTGATACCACTTCTAGTTTCCCAATGCCCCTTGATGTCAGATGGTTGCAAATGTAGTGCTTGAGCAACATCTTCAGGCTTTGGTTCTTTTTTCGTACCGTTGTAGGGTAGTTGATTAAGAATTGGAATTCTCAAGAGTTGAGAAAATTCCTCCAAAGTAGGCACCAATTGGTAGTCGGGGAATGTGAAACAGTGGTGAAGGGGGTCAAAGAACTGGAACAACACTTTCACCATGTCTTCTTCAATGTTGGTGTTGACTAGGTTGAGCAGTCTACCATGTCTTTCACTGAAGAGAGAGCTTTCTGGAATTCTGGATGTGAGCTCCTTGAGTTGAGGAGGGATTCTCACAAGGTTGACTTGGATAGTTTTCCTGCGAAGAATTTCCATGACCTACAAAATAAGAACAAAGATGAAGATCCAAACCCTTGAAATGATTAGTGGATGCATATGATGCTTTATGATGTTCATGATGTATGCACAAACATATGTACAAGAAAGTCACACAAAACCCTAGTTTCAGGCTCGCATGGGGTTTCATGGGTAAGTACCCTCTTGAGTGTAGTTGGCTTAAAAACCTATCCTATAAATAGTAATCGGGTTCTATGGAGCTCAATATCATTGGATTGTTTTCTATGTTCATCGTTTTGGTTTAGCCATTTAACTAGCGACCAAAATATTCCAAGAAAACAACCCTCAATGAGTGTAGTATCGAGTATCTACCAACTTCGGACTGCACCAAAGCCGGTCATCTCACTACCCCTAATAAAAGGCCAAGATGGTCAAGTAAGGTTCTAGGTCATTAGTGCTTAGTGACATCACTCAGCGGCCCCGTACTCTCCTTGATTGAACTCAAGGGTTACCGGTACTCACAAATATGTCGCACTAATATAGCTATTGCTTCAACCGTGTCGGTATACCCCGCACAGTTTCCACAACGTATTGCTATCTATGAATGTTTCCCAAATCCGGGTGTAGGATTTCAAGCCCAAACAAGAGAACCAAAATGTAAAGCAATCAAAGAAAACAATTAGTCATGCAAAAGGGGGATCCAAGCCCTAAGGTTACTCCACTTTTAAATTTTTCCCCAGCAGATTCGCCAGTTCTGTGATACGGTGGGAGAACTGACTTGAGGTTTTTGCGTTTGTGTTCGCAAATGTTTCGGTTTAACAAGAGTCACCACCGACTTTTTATTTTATCCTAAGGAAAGGTTAAAAAGCACAGGAAAAAAACCTTTGAGATGTTTTCTTGGGTTCGGGGAGTAGATTATAGAAAGGGAAGGTATTAGCACCCTTTCTATCCATGGTTATCCATGGGCTCTTAGTTACTTGCTTAGATCACTTGCCTTGCATTTTCAATTGTTTGAAATGGTGCTTTCAATTGTTTGAAATGGTGCTTTTTGTGTGTTTGAAAGATATTTTGAAAAGAGGCCATTGTTGTGGAAACCTTTGTAATGATCCATGTTTGAATGTATACAAAGGTGTATTGTCTTTTGAAAAAGTTTTTCAATGTTTTGAAAGTTTGTTTTGGAAGTTGTGTTTGTGAAGTGTGTTTTGAAGGTAGGCAAGTGTGTTTTGCAAGTTTGATCAAGTAACTAAGAGTTGTCTACCCCTAAATTTACTCAAAGATTTTTCTCATGTTTTAACCCTTTTAACAGTGTTGTTTCACCATTGTATTTGGTGAACAACCTTGCGTTAAGATGTTAACGGGACGGGCGCGGGTCATCGTTTAGACCATGAATGCAATAGTGCCAAGTGCCTTTGACAATTTTTCTTTCAAGGGACTTTATCATTTTTTAGGCAACTTGAGAAAGCGTCATCGAGGGACTATGATTATTTGATTTGTTTTTGTTTTTCCAAAGACACTCAACATGCAACATGGCCCATTTTTGAAGGCAACAAGTGGAGTAACCCTAAGGGTGAAAGTGTGCATTGTGCTTTGTTTTTCATGCATGTTTATCTTGAAATTAGGTCAAGCTATTTGTTATTTGATTTGCATACAAACCCTAGGTCTATCATGGCATAATTTGAAAGCTTTTAAATGCGGAAATTTAAAGTCCTAAATTATTACAACATGATTATGGGGATGGGGGTACAAATGTTTGAATGGGGGGATATTTGACAAGAAATTAAATCTAAACTATTACATCCATATCGAATATACAAATTATTTAATTGTACAATGTAAAGTAAATACAATAAATATGCAAAATGTATTATGCATAAAAATGATTTTTTTATGTATGTGAAAGTGTTTTCAATGTGAAATATAAACAAAAATAAAAAAAGTCAAATTTTGAATATTTTTGTTATTTAGGGCAAAACCCTAGTTTTTAAATAAGTAGTATTTATTTATTAATTATATACAATATTTATATATTTATTTATACAAATAAAACAATAATAAAAAAAAGTATATTGTAAAGAAAAGTATTTTTTAATGTCATATATTAATAAAAATAAAAATAAATGTATTATTTTTATATTTTTGTCGTAATCATCTAATAAAATATACAAGTATTTATATATTATATATTAAATATATTAAATATATACAAGAATAAAATATTAATTATTTACAAAAAATGTATATTTTTAGAAAATGTTTTCAAAATGTAAATAAAAAATAATGACTGAAAATAAATGTATTTTTGTATTATTTTTTAGTGTTTTGAATAAAAAGGTATTATATTTATTCACATATATATGCTAAATAAAACAAATATATGCCAAATAAATGCAAAAATGTATGGAAAAATATTTTTGATATTTTTTATATTTGAGCAAAAAATAATAAGTCAGAATCAAAAAGAAAAAAATCAAAAATGAATAATATATCACATAATGGGCCAGGGGGGTGTAAATTGGAAAAGGGGGTGCAAAAAGCAGGACTGACTCAGGCCCAGCCCAAGCCAGTCATCTTCAACCTCCAGCTTTGTTTGAACAAGCAAAAACGCGCGTTTCCTAACTCCTGATTCCTGGACTTTCACGCAAAACTCATAACACCAATAATATAGAGCATCAAGAGACGAATTCAGACATATAAAATACTTGACCTAACTCTAAGAAACGAGGGAGAATTTCTTCATCCCCAATTCCTGACCTAATTTTTCTTCAATGTTCATGGCCAAAATTCTCACAGCATACTCAATATAAATGAAAAGTAAATACATGGATGGCTTCAGGGCTATGAGTAGAGCATGTTTCATTCACAAACCTAAGCCTAACTCTTCCTAGATTGAGAGATAGAAGTTCATGTTTTTACCTGTTTCAGCTTGAGTCGTGTACAACAATGTGGCCAACTTCAATGGAGTTTGAGCTTTTGTACAACTTGCCTGAAGTCTAAGGATGCTTCTCCAACACCTAGCTTGCTTTGATACTCTCTGAATCGTGCTATGGAAGTTCACCTGCAAAACTGAAAAGTGAAAATGGCAAGTGATGTTAGGGGTGTTACAGTTTGCATCTAGGGCTTAGGATAGTTCCAATGGATGATATAGAATGTATTTGAACTGGTTTTAGCCAAAGTGCACGAGTGGAATGGATTGTGGAAGTCAAACTGCAACAGATGCCCTGTTTTGCAGAAAAACTGTGATTTTATGTATGGGGAGGGATGAGGGGTGGTTTGGTCGTGCTTTAGGCTTGCTTGGATGTATGAAAGATGAGAACAAGGTTTGTGTTTGGCTGTGCTTGCAGGAAGTGAGAGTTGGTATGAGTTTGCCAAGTTTCTTCTCATGTAAGCAAGGATAGTGTTAGTTGTGTTATAGGCCTGTGCCAAGCTCTCAAGCATGCTTCATATCTTGCCCTTGGTAACACAAATTTGTGGACTCTATCTGGCCTCAAAGATTTGGCTTGTACTTCTTGGATTTTGAATTTGACATAAAGCACCACTTTTCAAAAATGGCAAATGTGCTTTTTCTATTTAAGGGATAATTTCATGTGTAGTGAACAAATGCACAAAATAATGCTTGAACACAATAGTTAGGCATTTAATTATAGAGTGCAAACTTGGTTTAGAGGCCTGCAAACAAGTTCCAAGCATGCTGATTTGAAAATGAAACTTGTATGAACATGCATTTGGTTATGAACAAAAGTGAATTTTGCCCAACTTTGCAAATTCGAATCTCCCTAACCACAAGGGTGTTTGAGAAGTTCTTGGACAATTTGGAAAGCTTGGAATGTGTACTACAATCCATCTTTGTAATGAAAATTGAAACTCCAAGTGGAACCATGTGAAAAATGGCCAAGAAGTTGGACAAAAATCCTGCCTAGAATAGGTCAAAATTTCTCTAAGTTAAAAATGTTTTGCACCCTTATTCCAAAAATCATAACTTGAGCTACAAGCTTCCCTTGAGAAAACTTTGTGAATAAAAGTTGTAGATTTTTCAATGGACTACAACTTTCATGTTTTGAGTTTTGTTTGAATCCATTTGTATCTTGATGAAAAAATTGGACAAAGTTAGGGAAAAATAAGGGAATTTCATAACTTAGAAAATTTCTAAGTTATGAAATTTCTTCATTTTTAAACCCTAATTTGCAATTTTGGATTTCTTGATGAACAAGTTTCATAATTTGACATGTATTGATGAAAAATGAATCTTGGCACTTGATTTTGACCAAAAAGTCAAAGTTTGACTTTTCAGTATACAGTCAAATTTTGATCAGTTGATTGGAAAATTCATCTGTCAATCCTGTGCATTTGAGATATTTTGAATTTGTTGAATGTGTCAAGACAATGCCATTGAGTCCTTAAGTCCATATATGAGCTTGGTTTGCCATTGGTTAGGTCAAACAGTCAAAAATTGCCTTTGTGCAGTCAAAACCCTAAAAATGACCATTTTGCCCTTTTGGTGATCTGATCAAATTTCTTGTGGAATTGTGATCCAAACTTGACCAAATGGTTCATATGAGTTCAAAATGTTGATGTGGGTCAAAAATCATGAAGTTTGATTGTCAATTGACCACAGTTGACTTTTTCCCCAATACAGCTGATTTCTAGGTCAACTGTCTAATTGACTGGGCAAAGATTGGAATCAAGGCTTGAAACTTGGTATGGATAAACTTATGAGTCCAACATGAAGCATGAAAGTCAATTTGGGCATTTTAGGTCAAAACATCTTTGTGCAAACTCAAACCCTAATTTGGGGTCAATAGTGCAAGGAGGAGTCTTGAGCAGAGCAAACCCTAACTTGATCTTGAGCTCCAAGGGTCTTGTGGTGAGAAAATGTTGATGAAATGAGAGGGCAAATTTTAGGGTACAACACTCTGGTCCACCAATTTTTGTAATGTTTCCTCAAAAGTTTCATTATGTTCCAAAAGGAACCCACACTCCAACAAATATCCCTTCAACAAATTCATTGGGGCCTTTATTCGTCTGGATGCCCCAAAGTTAGTGAATACTTAAATTGCATTTATTACTGGTCCACCATGCAGAGGCATGGGGTTTGACTTGATATTTGGCTTATCAAAGGTGATATCTTGGGCATCCAATAAATCTTGAACCTTATGCTTGAAGGCCCAACATTTTTCTATGGTGTGCCCTGGAGAATTTGCATGATACTCACACCTGGCATTAGTATCGTACCTTGGTTGGAGTGCCCCAATTAGAGGATCTAGAGGTTTTAGCTCTACCAATGATGCCTTGACTAAGTGGTGCAATAATTGACGTGCGGCATGGGGAGAGGATCAAATCTTCTCTGTGGCCTTTCAAACCTATTCTGCTGTCGTTCTCGAGGAATTCTCAATGGTTGTTATTGTAATACAGTGGGAGAACTGACTTTTTAGTTTTATCCAAATGTGCGGATAGCAAGATTCGCCACTGACTTTTATTTTATCCAATATTTAGGAAAGGTTAAAAGAACAGGAAAGACCTTTGGTAGATTTTGAGTTCAAGGGTAAGTTATGAAAAGGGAAGGTGTTAGCACCCTTTTCATCCGTAGTTATTTACGGGCTCTTAATTTCTTAGCTCACTTTGAAAACTTGCTTTGTGTATGTGTGTGTGTGTGTGTGTGTGATTTGAAAATATTTTGAAATCCCAATGTAAGGCAGACTTTGTAATGACTCTTGTATCAGTCCTTAAGAATATATGCAAAGTATTTTTGAAAATATTTGTTTTGAAAGTTTAGTGTGAAATGTATTGTTCGTGAAAAAGGTTGTGAGCAAGCAATTAGGAGTTCTTACCTACTAAAGGTATTTCTTGTTATTTTCCTTCTCCTTTGGAGATAGTGCTATCCATACCATTAGTTGGTAGGTAGCCCTATATATTAGATATGAAGGGATAAACGTAGGGTCATCATATGGTCATCAAAGGCAACATGTAAGGATACTTTAGCAATTGTATCGAAGGGACTATCATCAGTTTCTCGTAGGTTCATCGAAGGGACTAGATCATTTTGTAGGAAACTCAAAGGGTCATCGAGGGATTATGATCTTTATTCGAAAGGGACTATGATGATTTGATTGAGGGTATTTTTGCTAAAGTATCCCCACTTTTGAGGGACGTGACCAATATCGTAAGGCAACAAGAGAGGATATCCTAGAGGTGCAAGTGTGAAGAGTGTATTGATTTCAGATATTTATCTTGAGAATTAGGGTTTTCTACATTCAATTATTAGTCTTGTCATACAAACCCCATGTTACTAGCAATTAAATATATACAGAAAAATAAAGTGCAGAGTATAAAGTCCTACGCTATTACATGGCTTTGAGAGAGATACATAGGTATAGAAAATGCGAGAAAGTAAATCTACGCTATTACATCCTGTGAGCAGTTACATAATAGGAAAGAAATGCGAGAAAGTAAATCTAAGCTATTACATCGATAGTGCGACCTATACAATTTTCTATGAATTTAAATAGTAAAAGATAAATGGGAAAGTGTTAGGAAAATGTTTTTGTTTTTGTGCTTTTTGTAGAAAACAATTTAAATGATAATAGTAATTAAAAACTTAATTCTAATTAGTTTTAATATTAAGAAAAAAATGTTAATTAATTAATAAATTAATTAATAAAATAATTAGTAAAATAAAAATATATAAGAAAAATTTTAATTAGTAATTAAAAAGACCTAACCCTAATTTGTTATAGTTTTGAAAAAAGATTAGGTTAGTTAATGATTAATTAAAAAGAAATTAATTAAGAAAATAGAAAATTAAATAGTAAAAAAAATAAGAAAAAGAATGTTAAAATATTAAAATGTTTTTCTGTAGAAAATAATTTAAGTGATAGTAATTAATTAAAACCTAATTGTTTCTAATTAATTATTAATATTAAGTAAAAGGTTAATTAATTAATTAATAAAAATACATCAAGAATTTAATTACTAATTAAAAACCCTAATCCTAATTTGTTAAAGTATTAAAAAAAGATTTGGTTAATTAATTGTTAATTATAAAGAAAATTAAGAAAATATGGTGAAAATAAAGTAGGGTTATTAAAAAAGAAAAGAAAAAAAACAATTGTTCGGGGTGGGTGTTAGTTTGGTCTGAAAACACTTGTATCGTGAGATTCGATGAAAATAACTCAAACTACCCTAGCAATGACAGATCTTTATCCTTGTGTCAAAGCTTGCAAACAATGATTCTAAACATGTCTAAACATCATTATAAACATGTATATATGCATAAAATTAATCAACAACGCATGAATTATGAGTTTGAATTTTAAAAATATTACCCAACCGACGTGACTTGATGTGGCTATTGTGGACGTGGACTCACTTCAAGGATGGTTGGGATGGACTCCTGGAATCTTCAAGAATACAATGAAATGCTTAGAATGGATTGCAAGAGGCTGGAGACAAGATTTTCAAGTTTCCCTAGTTTTGACAAAATTTAAGATTTTTGAGAGGATGTTCTTGAGGCAATTTTCGTGTCCTTGGATGTATGAACATGTTGTCTATTTATAATGGAAAAGATTAGGTCAACTATATTGAATCAAATCTTGTGCAATCATGGTATAATATTTGATTTGGAATTTGCATGAAATAACAAACATGGATCAAATCTTTGTATTTTATGACCAAATATTTGATTGAAGTTTTGCATGCTATCTTTCTTTTTTAAGCCAATCATGCACCAATCAATCTTGACGCGTTTTTTGCAAGTTGTTATCAGCTTTTTAGACTTATGACTTGATTCAAAAATAAATTCCCATGCCTTATATCATTTATTTGGTATTTTATTTGATTTATTTTGCTTTTAATTGAATAAAATCAAAATAAAAAGAAATAAAAACCACAAAAATAAATGAATGGATTAAGAGGTCTATTATGAGGTCAGGAACACGTTTGGACTTTAAAAGATAGGCCTATTAGCCCAAAAATTCAAATTTACTCAATTTGGATTTTATGGATTTTCTCAAAATTACCCAACTTTTACAAATCATATCTCGCTCAATTTTTGTCATATGAAGGTAATTTTTGACTTTGTGGAAAGCTCAAGATGTCTCCTACAACTTTTATGTTGGTCATTTTTTCATTTGAAACCTTTATCTTGATGTAATGTGCTTTGAAAAAAAGTGTATTTTTGTTGACTTTTAAAATGACCTGTAATATTTTGGCCCATATCTCTCAAATGAAGCATTTTTAGCCTTGATATTAGAGAGACAAAGTTGTAGAGAATTGAATTTCCTTCACGATAGACCTTGGTTGAAAATTTCTGATGAAGTATGTGAAAGTTATGCTTGGTCAAAGTTCCGTTGACTTCTCCTAAAGAAAACCCTAATTTAGTAACTTTTAACTTTTGATGAATCTTGAGTTTTCTTAATGAATCATGATCAACCTTTGACCAAATTATGAATGTGACTTTAAAATGTTGATGTTGACGAAAAATCTTGAATTGTGATTGTAAGTTGGTCAAAGTTGACTTTTTGTCCAATACAGTTGATTTTCAATTATCTGACTAGTTAACTGAGCAAACTTGTGTTGTATGGCTTGAAACTTGGCATGAGGATACTATGAAGCATATGAGAAAAAATGAAATCCACTTGAAGCATTAAAAGTCCAATTTCTTTTGAGAAAAGTAAAACTGTAGTTATAGGTCAATTGCTTAGGAGGAGGGTTTGTCTAATGAATCTTTGAGTAATCTTGAGTGTTTGAGAATCCTAGGAGCATGAGGAAGTATCTTGAATTAATTTATCTTTAAAAATTGGAGGGGAAATTTTAGGGTATAACAACTTCCCCTGTTCAATCTTCTTAAACCTAAAGAGTTAGATTGGCTTGTCTGCTATTCGTGATTTGAAGGTAGAAGAGAATTGAACACGTAAGTGCCCAGAAATTTGTACTCACATGTGCACGAAGTAACACTATTGGTCGATTATATTTCTTGAATGGGCTTAAAGATTTCATTACCTGAGGTGATAGAGTGTCGTCGAAGATGGGCTTATAGATGCCATCCGAAGTAACTATTGATAGGAGTATCAGAATGAGTCTACGCTTGACCTTATCTGAAGAATGCTTTTCAAAATGAATCTATCTGATCTTATCTAAGGGAAATGCTTTTCAGAATGAATCTCTGAAGGAAATGCTCTTCAAAATCGATCTCTGAAGGAAATGCTTTTCAGAGTTCAGTCTCTGAAGGGAATGCTTTTCAGAATAAATCTCTGAAGGAAATTCTTTTCAGAATGAAGCTCTGAAGGAAATGCTTTTCAGAATGAAGATCTGAAGGAAATGCTTTTCAGAATGAAGATCTGAAGGAAATGATTTTTAGAATGAAGATTTGAAGGAAATTCTTTTCAGAATGGAGATCTGAAGGAAATGCTTTTCAGAATAAAGATCTGAAGGAAATGCTTTTCAAAATGAAGATCTGAAGGAAATGCTTTTCAGAATGAAACTCTGAAAGAAATGCTTTTCAGAATGAAGATCTAAAGGAAATGCTTTTCAGAGTGAAGCTCTGAAGGAAATGCTTTTCAAAATGAAGATCTGAAGGAAATGCTTTTCAGAATAAAGATCTGAAGGAAATGCTTTTCAGAATAAAGCTATAAAGGAAATGATTTTCAGAATGAAGATCTGAAGGAAATGATTTTCAGAATGAAGATCTGAAGGAAATTATTTTCAAAATGAAGATCTGAAGGAAATGCTTTTCAGAATGAAGATCTGAAGGAAATGCTTTTCAGAATGAAGATCTGAAAGAAATGCTTTTCAGAATGAAGATCTGAAGGAAATCATCTGGTCATAGTCGCTTCATCTTGTTTCAGGAATTGATTTATAACTTATTATTGTACCCCAAAATTTGGCCTCTCATTTATCAAGATTTTTCTCACAAGACTTCTTGAACTCAAGACAAGATTAGGGTTTGGTCAGCTCAAGACATCATCTTGCACTGATAACTTGAAATTAGGGTTTGAGTTTACACAGGGATTTTTGGACCATAAATGCTTCATGTGACTTTCATACACCATCTGGGACCCCTAAGATTGCTCATGAGAAGTTTCAAGCCTTGAATCAAATTTTTGCTCAGTCAATTGGACATTTGACCTAAAAATCAGTTGTATTGGGGAAAAACTCAACCATAGCCAATTTACAGTCAAACTTCATAATTTTTGATCCACAACAACATTTTAGACTCATATGTACCATTTGAACAAGTTTGGATCACAAATCCTCAAGAAATTTGATCAAATCATCAAAAGGGCAAAATGGTCAAAATTAGGGTTTTGGCTGAGAAAGGGCAATTTCTGATTTTTTAACCTAGCCAATGACCAATTGGGTTCAAACATGATTTCAAGGGCTCAATAGCATCATCTTGACCTAATCACATAGTTCAAAAGATCTCAAGTACATATGATTGACAGATGAATTTTGCAGTCAACTGATCAAAAGTCAATTATGCACTGAAAAGTCAAACTTTGACTTTTTGGTCAAAATCAAGTGCCAAGGGTCATAATTCATCAAGATATGTCAAAATATGAAACTTGTTGATCAAGAAAACCAATTTTGAAATTTAGGGTTTTGAATTTGAAAATTTTCATAACTTAGAAATTTTCTAAGTATGGAAATTTTCTTATTTTTTCCAACTTTTCACCACTTTTTCACCATGATGCAATTGGATTAAAAGAAAACTTCCAACATGAAAGTTGTAGTCCTTCATGAAATATACAACTTTTATTCACAAAGTTTTCCCAAAAGATTCTTGGATCTCAAGTTATGAATTTGTGAATAAGGGTCCATGAACTAAATAACTTAGTGAAAATTTGACCTAATTTAGGCAGTTTTTTGACCTAACTTCATGGACATTTTTCACCTAGTTCCAAGAGGTATCTCAAAATTAATTTCAAAGATGTATTGTAGAGCACACTGCAAGCTTTCTAAAATGTCCAAGAACTTTCCAAGATCATTTGTGGTTAGGGAGAATCGAAGAAGAGAAAATGGCATTTTGTCACTTTTGATCAAGCCATTTTTACAAAGTGTCAAGTTGCAAATCTGATCCTAGCATGCTTGTACCTTGCATTACAGGTCCTAAGTCCCTTCTACACTCCATAATTAAATTCTAACTCAGTGGTTAAGGGCTTTATCTTTGCCTTTGGAGCATTGTACAAAAGATTAATCCATAAATGGCATAAAGGGCACATTGTCATTTTCATAAAGCAAGCATTTTGCAACTTTACAATTCTTGAGCCATGGACCTGTTTCTTTGTTACAAGAAATGTCCACAGATATCAGGCAATGTTTACCAACCCTTGGCAGCCCTAGAACTAGCAAGTACAAGCCTTTGGCACAAGTCACTTCACTTTTCTTCAAAAGCAAGAAAAGTTGCAAAAGTCCAAAGAACTTGTACATCTGATAAAGAGTGGACTTGGCATCATTCTAAACAGATTCACAAACTTGTTACAAGCCAGCACACGAATTCTTATGATCTGAAACTCCCCCAAACTAAAAAAACACATTTTTCTGCCCAACATTGCAGTTTCTGCAAAATCAAAGCCAACTCATATTTTGCTCGTGCGTTTCTTGTTTCAACACTTCAAACACCTCCCATACATCCTACCAAAGCTATCCAAACACTCATCTTGCAATTGTGAGCTATGTTTCAGACATCACCATTTTCAAACTTGAAGGTTGCAGATTGACTTGTGCATGAAGTTCTGGCCATCTACAAAGCCCCATAAGCATTGGAATAGCTTGAGGGAACTTCAAGGAAGCTCACACGACCCTCAGGCCTCACTCAAAGTCCCCATATTGCCATATCCAAATCCAGCTGAAGGAGGTATTTTTCAAAACTTTATCTCTCTATTTAGGCATCCTCAAGCCACGATTTGTGAAGCAAGAATGTAGTCTCTAGCATGGTGAAGTTGTACATATGCATAATTGTCATTTATATTAACTGAGCTAAGAGAATTTGAAAGTTTAACATGCTGAAAAAATTAGGTCAGAAATTAGGGCTACTGAAATTCTCCATGATCTTTGAGAGTTAGATTATGTTTTTTATATCATTGGATTCGTGAGATGAAATGTGTTGTACCCCAAAATTTTCCCTCCCATTTCCTCAACATTTTCTTATCACCAGACCTTTGAAGATCAAGATCCAATTAGGGTTTCCTCTACTCAAGATTTCTCCTTGCACTAATGGACCCAAATTAGGGTTTGTGTTTAAACAAAGATGTTTTGACCTAAAATGCCTAAGATGACTTTCATGCTTCATATTGGACTCCCAAGTTTATCCATACCAAGTTTCAAGTCTTGATTCCAAGTTTTGCCCAGTCAATTGGACAGATGACCTAGAAACCAGCTGTATTGGGGAAAAAAGTCAACTGTGGCCAATTGACAGTCAAATCTCATGGAAATTGACCCACATCAACATTATGAACTCATATGGACCATTTGATCAAGTTTGGATCACAATTCCACAAGAAATTTGATCAGATCACCAAAAGGGCAAAATGGTCATTTTTAGGGTTTTGACTGCACAAAGGCAATTTTTGACTGTTTGACCTAGCCAATGGCAAACCAAGATCACATATGGACTCAAGGACCCCATGGAATTGCCTTGACATTCTCAACAAGCTCAAAAGATCCCAAGTACACAAGATTGACAGTTGAATTTCCCAGTCAATTGATCAATTTTGACTGTATACTGAAAAGTCAAACTTTGACTTTTTGGTCAAAATCAAGAGTCAAGATTCATTTTTCATCAAAACATGCCAAATCATGAAACTTGTTCACCAAGAAACCAAGAAATGCAAATTAGGGTTTAAAATGGAATTTTTCATAACTTAGAATTTTTCTAAGTTATGGAAAACCCTAATTTTTTCCCAACTTTGCCCCACTTTTTCACTATGATTCATTTGGATTCAAACAAAAGTCAAAACATGAAAGTTGTAGCTTGTTGCATAATCTACAACTTTGATTCACAAAGTTTTCTCATTTGAAGCTTGTATCTCAAGTTACAAATTTTTGAATAAGGGCACTAAACCATTCTTAACTTAGTGAATTTTTGACCTATTTTGACAAGGTTTTCTACCCCACTTCAAGGCCATTTTCCATACACTTCCACTTGGAATTTCAAATTGCATTTCAAAGATGGATTATAGTACACATTCCAAACTTTCCAAAATGTCCAAGAACTTCTCAAACAACCTCATGGTTAGGGAGAATCGAATTTCACAATATGGCAAAAACTCACTTTGTTCATGACCAAGTTACATGTCCATAACCTTGCAATTTGAACTCAGCATGTTTTAGGCTAGATTACAGGTCCTTAAACCAAGTTACACTCAATAATTTAATGCATATTCTTTGTGCCAAGACCATGTTCTTTGAGCTAAAGCATTGTATGAAGGTTTAATCCATTTTTAGATAAAGCAAAATAGCCATTTTTGAAAAGTCACACTTTATGTCAAATTGAAAATCCAACAAGTACATTGCAAATCTGATTGGCACAAGATTATGAACAAATTACTCTGATCAAGAGAAGCTTTGCAGCAGGATTAGGGGTCCTCTACTGACCTAGAAACACAAGTTGCCTTTGTTTGCTTAAGAGTGAAGAAAAGTGCTATAACACATACCAACTTCCATATCAGCTCAAGAACACTTAGACAAAGTTATCAAACACATTTCACACAACACAACCAAGCTAATACACGAGCCCTTAGCCTTCAAAACACCCTCCATCTCAGAATCACTCTCAAACTGCAAAAACAGGGCAGGCCCTGCAGTTTGAGTGCTATCTCTCATTTCTCTTGAGCTCTCTTGCCCAAACCAGTTCACACACCTTCCATACCATCTATGCAAGCTAACCAAAAGTAAAAGCACGATCTGTAACACCTCTAAGCCACTTCACCATTTTTGTTTTTCTGTTTTGCAGTTGAAGTTCTCTAGCACGATTCAGGGAGTTTCAAGACAAAGTAGAACTTGGAATAACACCCTTACACTTCAAGAAAGCTATACCAATCATCATCTTGCTCTGAAAACTCCTCCATTACAAAGCAAGATTCCAACTGAACAGGTATCTTCATGAAGTTCTATCTCTCTTATTAGGCATTGTTAGCTTTAGGTTTGTGAAGAAAATATGTCACAATCATAGCCCTGAACATGCCCATATAGTTAGATTTCATATATGTTAGGTGTGCTGTAAGAATTTTGAGTCTGAACATGGCATAAAAGTTAGGTCAGAAATTGGGGGAGAAGAAATTCTCCCTTATTTTAGAGAGTTAAGTCAAGTTCTTTACATGGTTGAATTCGTCTTCTCATGCTCTACATTTTTCATGTTATGAGTTTTGCTTGAAAGTCCAGGAATCAAGAGATAGAAAACGCGTGAGTGATGTTGTTCAGAGGTTAAAGATGACTGGTTCTGGGCTGGGCCTGGAATACTTTTCTTATTTGCACCACTCTTTTGCTTTCACACCCCCAAGGCCCATTTGCTTATTTCTTTGACTTTTTGACCTTTTTCTTTTTTGATTGACTTTGTTTATTTTTTCTCATGACATAAAAAATATAAAAATATTTTTTCTCACCATTTTTTAATTTATTAGGTATTTATATGATTTTCTTTTGATTAATACTTAGATAAATAAATATATACATTTCATTAAAATATTGAGAAATAGGTAGAAATACTTTTATTTTCATTTTTATTTTATTATACCCTCTGAAAATATTTTACATAAAAAATACTTTTTTTTTAATATTAAAAATTATTATTATTTATATATATAATACATATTTAGAACTTAATACATAAATATATATATATTTATTAATATACTTAGAATAAAATACTAAAAATATACATATTTTATTTTATTAATATTAAACACTAAAAAATCATTTTTTTACAAATACATTTCTTTTCTTATTTTATTTTTGTGTATAAATGATGAAATATTGTATATAATACATTTCATTTAATGAAAATTAGGGTTTTGCCCTAAATTTAAAAATACTCCAAGAATAATATCTTTTTATTTTCTTTTTATTTTTGCATAAATAATCTTTTTTTTCATACATATAAAAAACCTCCTTTTTGCATTCTTGCATATTTTATTCCATTTTTTAACTATTGTACATTAATTAAATTGTAAATAATTCAAATCTTGATGTAATAGTTTTAGTTTTTTTAAATTCCTTGTCAAAATCCCCATTTGAAACATTGTACCCCCCTCCCTATATTATTGTGTTGTAATAGCGTAGGAGTTTAAATTTCGCACTTTATCGCTTTCTAAATATATAATGCTAGAATTAGGGTTTATATGCGAATAAAATGAACAAAAGAGTTATGACCTAATCTCAAGACAAACAAGCATGAAAATGGACACACAAATCACACTTGCACCCCCTAGGGTATTCCACTTTGTTGCCTTCAAATAAATGGGCCATATTGCATGTTAGGTCTCTTTGGGCAAAACAAACAAATCAAATGATCATAGTCCCTCGATAACATTTTCAAAATATTGCCAAAACAAAATGATCAAGTCCCTTAAAGAAAATGCCCAAAGATACTTGGCACCATTGCAATTATGGTCCAAACGATGACCCGCGTCCGTCCCTTTCACATCCTAACATGAGATTGTCCACCAAATACAATGGTGGAACAAACTTATAAAAATGGTTAAAACATAGCAATAGTCTTTGAGAAATTTAGGAGTAGATAAACTCTTAGTTACTTGAATCAAACTTGCAAAAACAAAACACTTGCCTATTTTCTAAAACACACCTCACAACACTTTCAAAACAAATTTTCAAAAACAAATGAAAACCTTTTCAAAAGACATACATCTTTGTATACATCCCCACATGGATCATTACAAAGGTTGCCACCACATTGGCTTCTTTTCAAAACATTTTCAAACCCACACACACAAGCACCATTTCAAACAATTGAAAACAAAAGGCAAGTGATCTAAGCAAGTAACTAAGAGCCCATGGATAACCATGGATGAAAAGGGTGCTAATACCTTCCCTTTTCATAATCTACCCCCCGAACCCACGAAATAATCTCAAAAGGTTTTTGCTGTGCTTTTTTAACCTTTCCTTTAGGATAAAATAAAAAGTCGGTGGCAACTCTTGCTCAACCGAAACATTTGCGAAAACAAACGCAAAACCATAGTCAGTTCTCCCACCGTATCACAGAACTGGCGACTCTGCTGGGGAAAATTTTAAAAGTGGAGTAACCTTAGGGCTTAGATCACCCTCTTGCATGACTAATTGTTTGAATTGTTTGCTTTATATTTTGGCTCTATTTGTTTGGGTTTGCAATCCTACACCCGGATTTTGGGAAACATTCATAGATAGCAATACGTTGTGGAAACTGTGCGGGGTATACCGAGACGGTTGAAGCAATAGCTATATTAGTGCGACATATTTGTGAGTACCGGTAACCCTTGAGTTCAATCAAGGAGAGTACGGGGCCGCTGAGTGATGTCACTAAGCACTAATGACCTAGAACCTTACTTGACCATCTTGGCCTTTTATTAGGGGTAGTGAGATGACCAGCTTTGGTGCAGTCCGAAGTTGGTAGATACTCCATACTACACTCATTGAGGGTTGTTTTCTTGGAATATTTTGGTCGCTAGTTAAGTGGCTAAACCAAAACAATGAACAATGAAAACAATCCAGTGATATTGAGCTCCTTAGAACCCGATTACTATTTATAGGACAGGTTTTTAAGCCAACTACACTCAAGAGGGTACTTACCTATGAAACCCCATGCCAGCCTGAAACTAGGGTTTGGTGTGATTTGCTTGTACATATGTTTTGTGCATACATCATAAACATCATGAAGCATCATATGCATTCTCTAACCATTTCAAGGGTTTTGGATCTTCATCTTTGTTCTTGTTTTGTAGGACATGGAAATTCCTCGCAGAAATACCATTCAAGTCAACCTTGTGAGAATCTCTCCTCAACTCAAGGAGCTCACCTCAAGAATTCCGGAAAATTCATCCTTCAGTGAAAGACATGGTAGACTGCTTAGCCTAGTCAACACCAACATTGAAGAAGACATGATGAAAGTGCTATTTCAGTTCTTTGACCCTCTTCACCACTGTTTCGCTTTCCCTGATTATCAATTGGTACCCACTTTGGAGGAGTTTTCTCAACTCCTGAGAATTCCTATCCTTAATCAACTACCCTTCAACGGTACGAAAAAGGAACCAAAGCCGGAAGATGTTGCTCGAGCATTACATCTACAACCATCCGACATCAAGGGGCATTGGGAAACCAGAAGCGGCGTCAAAGGATTCTTAGCAAAGTTCTTGTTTGAGAAGGCACAAGAATGTTGGAACTCATTGGACCTACAAGCCTTTGAAGATATTGTGGCACTCCTTATCTATGGGTTGGTCTTGTTCCCAAATCCTGACCAATTGGTAGATGTCAATGCTGTCAAAATCTTCTTGTCAAGAAATCCAATACCGACATTGCTTGGGGACATTCTTCACTCATTTTACACACGAACAATGAGAAAGAGGGGTGTTCTCATGTGCTGTACTCCTATCCTCGCAAGGTGGTTTATTTCGCACCTTCCACAATCTGTCTTGAAGAATGACCAAGGTACAAGGTGGTCCCAACGATTGATGACTCTTACTCATTCTGATGTGCATTGGTGTTCTCGGTCCAGAGAAAATGTCATCATTGTCGATCGTTGCGGAGAATTTCCTAATGTTCCTTTACTTGGAATTAGAGGGGGTATCACCTACAACCCTTGCCTAGCTTTGAGGCAATTTGGATATGCACGGAGGGATGGCCCTCATGATATGTTGATTCCTAGCCTAGTTTTTGACTTCGACAACGATGCGCAAGGACTTCGCCAAAGATTCATCAGAGCTTGGGGAAAACTCAACAAGGTTGATAGCAAGACTCTGGGACACAAGAACTCCATCCCTCTTGATGCGGAAGAAGAAGAGGTTGAAGAGGATGAAGATTATACTGATCAGCAATACCCTCCAGCTGATGATAAATACAAAGGGTTAGAAGACAGATTAGCCGCCATGGAATTACAAAGAGTACCGGGTTTGGATTTTGTAGACTTGGGTTTGGTTGCCGGGATTGTGATTCCCCCAAAGTTCAAAGTGCCAGTGTTTGTGAGGTATGATGGGCTGTCCTTCCCCAAAATGCATCTCAGGTCCTACGTGAGAAAGATCCAGCCCTATACGGCAGATAAAAACCTCTGGGTTCACTTCTTTCAAGACAGCCTTTCGGGAGCTCAGTTGGAATGGTTTTATCAGCTAGAAGGAACCAGTGTCCGGAATTGGGAAGATTTGGCCACCGCTTTTTACAAACAATACCAATATAATTCTGATCTTGCTCCTACTCGTACCCAACTTCAGGGTATGTCACTAGGAACAAGTGAGGGGTTCAAAGAATACGCACAAAAATAGAGGGATTTGGCTGGCAGGGTGCAGCCTCCTTTAACCGATCGTGAGCTTGTTGATATGTTTCTAGGGACCCTATCTGGGCCATTTTTCAATCATCTGATTGGTAATTCTTCCGCGGGGTTTACCGATTTGATCTTAACGGGCGAAAGAATAGAAGCTGGCATCAAGTCAGGAAAGATTCAGAAGGGTGTTGCTGCAAGTACTGAGAAGAGGCCTTTTAAGAAGGAAGCAAGTGCCGTCTATGGTCCTAGAAGACAAGTCAAGCCCGAAAGTCGCCAAGCCGTCAACGCTTTGGTCATTTCAAAACCTGTTGCTGCTCCTCAGCAGTACAATCAACAAAGAGGTGAAAGGCCCAAGAGGAAGTATACTCGGCTAAGTATGACCTTATCTCAAATTTTACCTCAACTGTTATCAACCAATTTGGTTACCACCAAAGAAGCTCCTAAGGTCGTGAATACTGCGTCTCCTAAGTATAACCCAAATGCCCGGTGTGCTTATCATTCTGATAGTCCCGGGCACACTACTGATGATTGCTGGGCCTTGAGAAACAAAGTGCAAGATCTTATCGACGCGAAGGAAATTCAGTTTGAAGCGCCTGAGAGACCAAATGTTGTAACTGCTCCTATGCCCCAGCATAGAGTAAATGCCATTGAGGAAGAATTGTATGCTGTTTCGGTGAATGAAGTTGTTACCCCTCTTTTGACTGTTAAGAGGAACTTACTACTAGCCGGTTTATTTCCGGGTTGTAGTAAGGGTTGCCTCCTGTGTGCTCTTATCCCTACTGGTTGTCCGCTGCTGAAATCAGGCATCCAAAACCTGATGGATAGCAAGGAAATTCTATTCAAGAAAACTGCTGTTCCGTCTGTTTCCGCTGAAGAAGTATCTGTTGTCACCATCTAAGATCCTGCCAAAGCTCCCGTAAAGAAACCAGTCCAAGTTATGTCTGTTGCACCCATTACTATTACTGTCCCGGGGCCTCTCCCGTATAAGTCTGATAAAGTTGTTCCATGGCATTATGGAGCCGACGTGTATGTGCTTGGGGTGAAGCAGGAGTTCAACACCAATACCAGTATCAGTAACATCACTGGTCCCGCCAAGATTACCCGCAGTGGTAGGCTCTTCTCGCCTAATATTGCACCGCCAGTTATCCGAAAACCTCTCACCATCACACCCGCAAGTGTGCATGTTCCAGTTCAAGTTCCTGTATCTACTACTGCCGCCGAGTCTTCTGATACTCGGGGCAAGGAAATTGCTACCGATTTGCCTGCCAGGACGGAGGCACCAAAGAAGACTGCTGTGGAAGCCTCCCAACAAGAAATGGAGGAAATTCTTAAAATTATCAAAAAGAGTGACTTTAATGTTGTTGAACAGTTGGGGCATACTCCCTCCAAAATCTCTATGTTATCACTACTGCTATGCTCAGAGGCCCATGCAAAAGCCCTAATTTCATTTCTGAAAACAGCCCATGTGCCGCAAGAGACCTCCGCAGAACAATTCACCGACTGTGTGGCTAATTTGACGGCTGACAATGGCTTGGGGTTCTCAGATGCTGACCTTACCGCCAAAGGGAAAAATCACAATGATGCCCTGCACGTCTCTATAGAGTGCAGGGGCACTACTCTCGCACACGTGTTGGTGGATACCGGCTCTTCCCTGAATGTTTTACCCAAGAAGGCATTGGATCGTCTGGATTGTGAGGGTTTGGAGATGAAACCTAGTAACATCATTGTTAGAGCCTTCGATGGTTCTAAGAGGATGGTGCACGGTGAGGTAGACATCCCTATTCGTGTAGGTTCCCAAGTTTTCGGCTCAACATTCTATGTAATGGATATTTGTCCATCTTACTCATGCTTGTTGGGTCGACCCTGGATTCACAAAGCTGGGGCAGTAACTTCTACTTTGCACCAAAAGCTCAAATACCCTGTCAAAGGGAAGATTGTTACTGTGCAGGGTGAGGAGGAATACATGGTGAGTCACTTGAATTCATTCCGATATATCGAGATGGACGGGGAGTTTATTGAAACCCCCTTTCAGCATTTTGAGGAAGTACCTCCCGTGTTAGCATCGGCTGAGGCAGTAGTTAAATAAGATTTTCCGTTGAAGATGGCGTCCTTGAAGGATGCCCGGGCTGTAATCGAGAAAGGCAATTGTGCAAACTGGGGTCAGCTTCCTGACTTCACTCAAAAGAATGACAAGTTTGGGCTGGGCTTTACTGCAGAGGCTCAGAGGGCTGTGCGCAAGGAAAGGATCGGAAAGGCTCCGGTGTTTATCTCCAACCCAAGGGTGAATGCTATTGAGGAGGATGCGGAGGAAGCAGAGTTTGACAGTTGGATCTACCCGACTACCAGCAACGGACCAAGCAACTGGACGGCAAAGGATTTTACGCCTATCACATTTGTCACGCAGTAATTAATTTCTTTTGATTTCCAATTTGTAACAAACAATATGTTAAAACTTTTATTGGCTCGGTGTCCTACCCGGGGCATCGTAGCTCCATTTGTGAGGGCTTTTTGTATGACATTTCCATATATCATCAATCAAAACATTGGACGTTTGCTGCATTTCAAATCTTATGCTTTTTTTTTTCTTTCTGTGTTATATATATTGCAAAACAACTATATTTACACACACTCACTTATACAGGTTTCAATCCACTCTGGATCTCACTGGCAACAGCTCTGCTACCGCCAGTTATGACTTCGAGAATCCGATCAACTTGGCCGAGGACGAAGGTGAAGATGATTGCGAAGTTCCTGGTGAACTCGTAAGACTGCTACTCCAGGAAGAGAGGGCTATTCAACCACATGAAGAGCCGGTGGAAACAATTAACCTGGGTACTGAAACAGATAGGAAAGAGGTCAAGATTGGTGTTAATCTAGAGCTCAGCGTGAAGCAATGATTGATCCAGATGCTACAGGATTACATGGAGATATTTGCTTGGTCCTATGAAGATATGCCTGGTTTGGATGCCGACATTGTAGTTCATCACCTGCCGACCAAAGAAGACTGCCCTCTGGTAAAGCAAAAGATTCGCCGCATGCGCCTAGAGATGTCCGAAAGGATCAAGGCTGAGGTTATGAAGTAATTCGATGTCGGGTTTCTTGCGGTAACTTCTTACCCTCAATGGGTTGCTAATGTAGTTCCAGTACCGAAGAAGGACGGTAAAGTAAGAATGTGTGTCGACTATAGGGATTTGAATAGGGCAAGTCCCAAGGATGACTTCCCCTTACCTCACATCGATGTTCTTGTTGACAATACTGCACAACACAAGGTGTTCTCTTTCATGGATGGTTTTTCAGGGTATAATCAGATCAAGATGGCCCCGGAGGATATGGAAAAGACTACCTTTGTGACTCAGTGGGGCACCTTCTGCTATAAGGTCATGCCATTCGGTTTGAAAAATGCTGGGGCAACCTATCAACGTGCCATGGTTGCTTTATTTCATGATATGATCCATCATGAGATTGAGGTATATGTTGATGACATGATTGCAAGGTCCCAAACTGAGGAAGAACACCTTGATCATCTGCAGAAGCTGTTCGACCGACTCAAGTTATACAAGCTGAGGTTGAATCCCAACAAATGCACCTTTGGGGTAAGATCCGGAAAATTGTTAGGTTTCATTGTAAGTGATAAGGGTATTCAAGTGGACCCTGCCAAGGTTAAAGCCATTCAAGAGATGCCAGTCCCTAAGACAGAGAAAGAAGTCAGAGGCTTCCTGGGACGACTGAATTACATTGCCCGATTCATCTCACATCTGACTGCTACTTGTGAGCCAATCTTCAAATTACTGAAGAAAGATCAAGTAGTACGCTGGAACGATGACTGTCAGGCTGCCTTTGAAAGGATAAAAGAATATCTCCAAGAGCCGCCAATTCTCATGCCACCAGTGGAAGGAAGACCTCTAATATTATACTTGACAGTACTTGAAAATTCAATGGGGTGTGTGCTGGGGCAGCATGACGAGTCTGGCCGAAAAGAGCACGCTATTTATTACTTGAGTAAAAAGTTTACCGACTGTGAGTCTCGTTACTCACTGCTTGAGAAAACTTGCTGCGCTCTAGTATGGGCTGCTCGCCGGCTGAGACAGTATATGCTGACTCACACTACTCTGTTAATTTCAAAGATGGATCCCATCAAGTACATATTTGAAAAGCCTGCTCTGTCTGGAAGAATAGCAAGATGGCAAATGATCTTGACAGAATATGACATCCAGTATACAACTCAGAAAGCTATTAAGGGAAGTGTATTGGCAGATCATTTGGCACACCAACCTGTGGACGATTACCAATCATTGAACTTTGATTTTCCGGAAGAAGACATCATGGTGGTAACTGACTGTGAAGTACCTGCACCGGATGAAGGACCTGAGGAAGGATCCCGATGGTCTATGCATTTTGATGGAGCCTCCAATGCTTTGGGTAACGGCGTCGGCGCTATAATGATATCTCCCAAAGGAACTCATACTCCACTCACCGCCCGATTGTATTTCAACTGCACCAACAACATGGCAGAATATGAAGCATGTATCATGGGTTTACAAGCTGCAATCGACTTAAGGATCAAGTTTCTGAGTGTCTTCGGAGATTCCGCTCTCGTGATCAATCAGATCAAAGGCGAGTGGGATACGAAACACCCAAATCTTATTCCTTACAAGGAGTATGTGTCAACCTTGCTTCCTCACTTTGAAGAAATAACTTTTAAGCACTTCCCAAGAGAGGAGAATCAGCTAGCGGACGCACTGGCTACGATGTCTTCAATGTTCAAAGTTAAATGGGACAATGAGGCTCCCCGGATCATTATCTGGAAGTTGGACGAACCGGCATACTGCTGCGAACTTGAGGCTGAGAAGGTGACTGAGAAACCCTGGTATCATGAGGTGAAGAGGTACTTCGAAGCTCAGGAATACCCTGAAGGCGCATCTGTCAATGACAAGAAGTTCATGAGAAGGTTTGCGGCAAAATTCTTCCTCAGCAACGGCATTCTCTACAAGCGGAATCATGATTCAACTCTACTACGTTGTGTGGATAAGGCCGAAGCAGAGAAGATCATGATGGAACTGCATGAAGGTACATTCGGAACACATTCCAGTGGACACACCATGGCTAAGAAAATCCTTCGGGCAGGATATTTCTGGTCCACGATGGAAGCCGATTGTTACCTACACTCTCGAACTTGTCATAAATGCCAGATCTATGCTGACAAGGTGCATATTCCTCCAGTTCCTCTGAATGTCCTGACGGCACCTTGGCCTTTTGCAATGTGGGGGATTGATATGATCGGTGAGATCCGACCGACGACATCTAATGGGCATCGCTTCATCTTGGTGGCGGTCGATTACTTCACGAAGTGGGTTGAGGCAGCTTCCTACGCCACAGTAACCAAGAGCGTCGTGGCACGTTTCATCCGACATAATCTGATCTGTCGGTACGGCGTCCCGGAAAGAATCATTACGGACAATGGTACCAATCTTAACAACAAGATGATCACTGAACTCTGTGAACAATTCAAGATACAGCACCACAATTCTTCTCCCTACCGGCTGAAGATGAATGGGGCTGTAGAGGCAGCCAATAAGAATATCAAGAAAATTGTGCAGAAGATGACAGTGACTTATAAAGATTGGCACGAGATGTTACCGTTCGCTCTTCATGGGTACCGTACCTCAGCAAGGACATCAACCGGGGCAACTCCCTTCTCTTTGGTCTATGGCATGGAGGCAGTCTTGCCAATTGAAGTCCAGATACCCTCTCTCCGAATAATGAAAGATGCAGATCTGAGTGAAGATGACTGGATCCAGACTCGACTTGATCAATTAAACCTGATTGACGAAAAGAGACTCACCGCTATCTGTCATGGTCAAACGTATCAAAAACGGATGATCAGGGCATTTAACAAGAAAGTCAAACCACGAGAGTATCAAGTTGGGGACCTGGTAATCAAACGCATCATCCTTCTTCAAAGTGATCCCCGGGGCAAATGGACCCCTACATACGAAGGGCCATTTGTGGTTAAACATGTGTTCTCAGGAGGAGCCATGATCCTAACCACCATGGACGATGACGACCTTCCTCACCCCGCCAATGCAGACATAGTGAAAAAATACTATGCATAAATAAAAGACCCGCTAGGTTGACATACCTAGGCAAAAATTAGGGCTTCCCGGCGAACCAAAAGGGTTCGGGCAAAAATAAGGGATGAAATAAAAAAATCTGTACACCCGGCAAGTCGAAAACCTGAAAAGGCGGCTTGGGCAAAAATGGGTATCCCGGTGGACTGAAAACCCGAAAGGGCGGTCCAGGCAAAATTAGGGATAAAGCGTAATACTATGTCTCATTGGATCACTTCGCATTCG
Source organism: Vicia faba (assembly GCA_948472305.1). Lineage (NCBI taxonomy): Eukaryota > Viridiplantae > Streptophyta > Magnoliopsida > Fabales > Fabaceae > Vicia > Vicia faba. Next base: position 761,945,355 of record OX451741.1, on the reverse strand, counting down.
GAATTCGGCATCAACTATCTGGCTCAGACTTCGGCATCGACCAATCAGCTTCATCTTCAACTAGGCAGCAAAGCAATGAGACGCTTGGAGACATAAAGGCGATAGCAGAGTTGGAACCCAGTAGGATTGTTCACATAGCTGTTTTGTTTTCTTTTCAATTTGTAAATTCTATGTTATTTGGCAGCATTCTCTTACTAGGATGTCAGCCTCTTGTACAAAAAAATGCCTATTCACAGGCAAAATTCAAATCAAAACGAATTCACTTGTCCATACAAATTGCCATTGTTTTTCCTTTTTCTGTTTTGTCTTGCGACGAACGTCCAATGTTCATTTTTGATATATGCATTTGACATTAAATTGCTGATTCATAAATATTTGCACATGAAACAAAAGATTAATTACAGGAGACATCAGAAACAGGGGCAATGTGAAATTGTCTAATGCAGTCTAGTTGCTTTGTCCGCCAAGGTACCAAGGTGGATTCGACTGAAGAATGTGACCAAACGATCACAGCTCCCCGCAGAGTAAGGCGAGATTCAGCAATACTTTCCCCAGTGAAGTCACCAACTTTCCCCGGCCGGTCTAAAGGCTATCCCCAGTAGATTCTGGAAGCTTGTTCCCTACGGAATACGGACGTCTCTCCCGAGCTTTATTCAGAGTTATTCCTCACAAGGGCTTATAACTGGGTTATCCTCAGCTAATTTCCATGGAAGATCGCCCTCGGCAAGGTTCTTTCAGTCCCCGGCAGGAATTTGTCTTTGGTATTCCCCAAGCAGAGTTTATCATCATTATCCCCAGCGGAGTTTATCGTCATTATCTCCAGCGGAATCCATTATCAAAGTCCTCAGCAGGACTCCCATCAAAACTTCGGCAAAAGTATCTCTTCCACAGAGCAATTCTCCGGTCGATCGTCAAGGATCTATTTTCCTACGACGAAAATACATTCATAAACATTTCACATTTCATACATCTTGCTTACATACATGATAAAGTGCATACAACACTATCTCATGTGAACAGAATGGCATCATGCATATCATACATCATGACATTGCATACAACTTACGTTTTTGCCTTTTCAGGGAAAAAAGACAACCCTAAAGACAACTATCTTCAACTGTCACAAATTCCAGATTCGATACCTGTATCTAGCCAGGGCACATCTGAGAGTGATCAGTTTCCAGACTCGATTCCTGTATCTAGCCAGGGCACGTCTGAAGAGCTCGAAGATTCGATTCCTGTATCCAGCCAGGGCATATCTGTTGACCACATTTCCAGACTCGATTCCTGTATCTAGCCAGGGCACGTCTGAAGAGTTCGAAGATTCGATTCCTGTATCCAGCCAGGGCATATCTGTTGACAACTATTTCCGGATTCGATTCCTGTATCCAGCCAGGGCACATCTGTGAGCAACCATTTGTAGACTCGACACCTGTACCTAGCCAGGGCATATCTGCATAAAGAGATGGAAGATCAAACACCTGTAACAAGCCAGGAAAACATCTATCTTTCTCAAATACACAAGTTCTCGCTAAGGAATCTCTTATGTGATCAACACTTCCAAATGGCATCTATAAGCCCATTCCCGACAAGGTTCTGTCACATCTTCAGATTGCATCTATAAGCCCATCTCCCTATCCACCACATCTTCAGATGGCATCTATAAGCCCATTCCCGACATCACAATGTTGATACTCCAACATGCGAGTGCAAATTTTCGGGCACTCTAGTGTCCAATCTCCTTTTACCCTCGAGTCACGAAAGGCAAACTTGCCAATCTAACTCTTCAGGTCCAAGAAGATTGAACAGGGGCAACTGTTGTACCCCAAAATTTGCCCTCCCATTTCCTCAACATTTTCTTATCACCAGACCTTTGAAGATCAAGATCCAATTAGGGTTTCCTCTGCTCAAGATTTCTCCTTGCACTGATGGACCCAAATTAGGGTTTGTGTTTAAACAAAGATGTTTTGACCTAAAATGCCTAAGATGACTTTCATGCTTCATATTGGACTCCCAAGTTTATCCATACCAAGTTTCAAGTCTTGATTCCAAGTTTTGCCCAGTCAATTGGACAGATGACCTAGAAACCAGCTGTATTGGGGAAAAAAGTCAACTGTGGCCAATTGACAGTCAAATCTCATGGAAATTGACCCACATCAACATTATGAACTCATATGGACCATTTGATCAAGTTTGGATCATAATTCCACAAGAAATTTGATCAGATCACCAAAAGGGCAAAATGGTCATTTTTAGGGTTTTGACTGCACAAAGGCAATTTTTGACTGTTTGACCTAGCCAATGGCAAACCAAGATCACATATGGACTCAAGGACCCCATGGAATTGCCTTGACATTCTCAACAAGCTCAAAAGATCCCAAGTACACAAGATTGACAGTTGAATTTCCCAGTCAATTGATCAATTTTGACTGTATACTGAAAAGTCAAACTTTGACTTTTTGGTCAAAATCAAGAGTCAAGATTCATTTTTCATCAAAACATGCCAAATCATGAAACTTGTTCACCAAGAAACCAAGAAATGCAAATTAGGGTTTAAAATGGAATTTTTCATAACTTAGAATTTTTCTAAGTTATGGAAAACCCTAATTTTTTCCCAACTTTGCCCCACTTTTTCACTATAATTCATTTGGATTCAAAAAAAAGTCAAAACATGAAAGTTGTAGCTTGTTGCATAATCTACAACTTTGATTCACAAAGTTTTCTCATTTGAAGCTTGTATCTCAAGTTACAAATTTTTGAATAAGGGCACTAAACCATTCTTAACTTAGTGAATTTTTGACCTATTTTGACAAGGTTTTCTACCCCACTTCAAGGCCATTTTCCATACACTTCCACTTGGAATTTCAAATTGCATTTCAAAGATGGATTATATTACACATTCCAAGCTTTCCAAAATGTCCAAGAACTTCTCAAACAACCTCATGGTTAGGGAGAATCGAATTTCACAATATGGCAAAAACTCACTTTGTTCATGACCAAGTTACATGTCCATAACCTTGCAATTTGAACTCAGCATGTTTTAGGCTAGATTACAGGTCCTTAAACCAAGTTACACTCAATAATTTAATGCATATTCTTTGTGCCAAGACCATGTTCTTTGAGCTAAAGCATTGTATGAAGGTTTAATCCATTTTTAGATAAAGCAAAATAGCCATTTTTGAAAAGTCACACTTTATGTCAAATTGAAAATCCAACAAGTACATTGCAAATCTGATTGGCACAAGATTATGAACAAATTACTCTGATCAAGAGAAGCTTTGCAGCAGGATTAGGGGTCCTCTACTGACCTAGAAACACAAGTTGCCTTTGTTTGCTTAAGAGTGAAGAAAAGTGCCATAACACATACCAACTTCCATATCAGCTCAAGAACACTTAGACAAAGTTATCAAACACATTTCACACAACACAACCAAGCTAATACACGAGCCCTTAGCCTTCAAAACACCCTCCATCTCAGAATCACTCTCAAACTGCAAAAATAGGGCAGGCCCTGCAGTTTGAGTGCTATCTCTCATTTCTCTTGAGCTCTCTTGCCCAAACCAGTTCACACACCTTCCATACCATCTATGCAAGCTAACCAAAAGCAAAAGCACGATCTGTAACACCTCTAAGCCACTTCACCATTTTTGTTTTTTTGTTTTGCAGTTGAAGTTCTCTAGCACGATTCAGGGAGTTTCAAGACAAAGTAGAACTTGGAATAGCATCCTTACACTTCAAGGAAGCTATACCAATCATCATCTTGCTCTGAAAACTCCTCCATTGCAAAGCACGATTCCAACTGAACAGGTATCTTCATGAAGTTCTATCTCTCTTATTAGGCATTGTTAGCTTTAGGTTTGTGAAGAAAATATGTCACAATCATAGCCCTGAACATGCCCATATAGTTAGATTTCATTTATGTTAGGTGTGCTGTAAGAATTTTGAGTCTGAACATGGCATAAAAGTTAGGTCAGAAATTGGGGGAGAAGAAATTCTCCCTCATCTTAGAGAGTTAAGTCAAGTTCTTTACATGGTTGAATTCGTCTTCTCATGCTCTACATTTTTCATGTTATGAGTTTTGCTTGAAAGTCCAGGAATCAAGAGATAGAAAAGCGTGAGTGATGTTGTTCAGAGGTTGAAGATGACTGGTTCTGGACTGGGCCTGGAATACTTTTCTTATTTGCACCACTCTTTTGCTTTCACACCCCCAAGGCCCATTTGCTTATTTCTTTGACTTTTTGACCTTTTTCTTTTTTGATTGACTTTGTTTATTTTTTCTCATGACATAAAAAATATAAAAATATTTTTTCTCACCATTTTTTAATTTATTAGGTATTTATATGATTTTCTTTTGATTAATACTTAGATAAATAAATATATACATTTCATTAAAATATTGAGAAATAGGTAGAAATACTTTTATTTTCATTTTTATTTTATTATACCCTCTGAAAATATTTTACATAAAAAATACTTTTTTTTAATATTAAAAATTATTATTATTTATATATATAATACATATTTAGAACTTAATACATAAATATATATATTTATTAATATACTTAGAATAAAATACTAAAAATATACATATTTTATTTTATTAATATTAAACACTAAAAAATCATTTTTTTACAAATACATTTCTTTTCTTATTTTATTTTTGTGTATAAATGATGAAATATTGTATATAATACATTTCATTTAATGAAAATTAGGGTTTTGCCCTAAATTTAAAAATACTCCAAGAATAATATCTTTTTATTTTCTTTTTATTTTTGCATAAATAATCTTTTTTTCATACATATAAAAAACCTCCTTTTTGCATTCTTGCATATTTTATTCCATTTTTTAACTATTGTACATTAATTAAATTGTAAATAATTCAAATCTTGATGTAATAGTTTTAGTTTTTTTAAATTCCTTGTCAAAATCCCCATTTGAAACATTGTACCCCCCTCCCTATATTATTGTGTTGTAATAGCGTAGGAGTTTAAATTTCGCACTTTATCGCTTTCTAAATATATAATGCTAGAATTAGGGTTTATATGCGAATAAAATGAACAAAAGAGTTATGACCTAATCTCAAGACAAACAAGCATGAAAATGGACACACAAATCACACTTGCACCCCCTAGGGTATTCCACTTTGTTGCCTTCAAATAAATGGGCCATATTGCATGTTAGGTCTCTTTGGGCAAAACAAACAAATCAAATGATCATAGTCCCTCGATAACATTTTCAAAATATTGCCAAAACAAAATGATCAAGTCCCTTAAAGAAAATGCCCAAAGATACTTGGCACCATTGCAATTATGGTCCAAACGATGACCCGCGCCCGTCCCTTTCACATCCTAACATGAGATTGTCCACCAAATACAATGGTGGAACAAACTTATAAAAAGGGTTAAAACATAGCAATAGTCTTTGAGAAATTTAGGAGTAGATAAACTCTTAGTTACTTGAATCAAACTTGCAAAAACAAAACACTTGCCTATTTTCTAAAACACACCTCACAACACTTTCAAAACAAATTTTCAAAAACAAATGAAAACCTTTTCAAAAGACATACATCTTTGTATACATCCCCACATGGATCATTACAAAGGTTGCCACCACATTGGCTTCTTTTCAAAACATTTTCAAACCCACACACACAAGCACCATTTCAAACAATTGAAAACAAAAGGCAAGTGATCTAAGCAAGTAACTAAGAGCCCATGGATAACCATGGATGAAAAGGGTGCTAATACCTTCCCTTTTTATAATCTACCCCCCGAACCCACGAAATAATCTCAAAAGGTTTTTGCTGTGCTTTTTAAACCTTTCCTTTAGGATAAAATAAAAAGTCGGTGGCGACTCTTGCTCAACCGCACAAGTGCGAATACGAACGCAAAACACTAGTCAGTTCTCCCACCGTATCACAAAATGCTACATTTTTTATGTTGCAAGTTTTTGTTTTTGTGCAAGCTTTTGAGAGTTGCAGGTTGAACTGGTTACACGCGCGCAAAGTGAACGAAGGACAGGGACGATGGCTGGCTTGGGCCTTGGGCACCTGGGCCTGCTTGTTTTGACTTTCCACACCCCCTGACTTGATATTTGCACCCCCTTTGCTTATTTTGTTTATTTTTCCATATTTTCTCATATTTTTATGTTTATTGATTTTAATAATTTTTTCTAAACATTAAAAAATCACAAAAATAATTTCTTAATTTTTTTCAATTTTTTTTTAAATTTTTTTTTACATAGATAATAGTTTACTAGAATAAATAGAACTTTATTTTCATAAATAAATTATAAATACATTTAAAAATACTACACATTTTTATTTTATTATTTCACATATAAAATAATTATTTTCATACATATTTTAATTTTTAATATTTGTATATAATATTATTTATTGTTTTCTTGTACAAAAGTGGGCAAAATAAATAATAGAAAACATTATTTTCTTTTAAATCAAAAACTAGGGTTTCCCCTTTCAAAAATAATACTAATATTTTTCTCTTATTTCTAGGATTAAATAATTTATTTTCTCATACAAAAATCAAATACAAAACATTTTTGCATAAATACATTTTTATTGCATTTTAAATATTTGTATATTTATTTAATTTGTACATAATTCAATTGGGTTGTAATTGTAATCTCAAGCCTCAACTCAACTTTAGTTTTGATGAAAGACAGACAAGCACTGTGGAAAGAAGGAAAAGAAGTGGAATTAGCTTAAAGCATCTGAAATTCCGGGAATGTCACAGACTCAGAATGTCTAATGGAATGTTAAGACCTCTGATCTGACATTAAGCGCTGTACAGGTAGAATAGGCTGTACTTTTGATATCTGTTCTACAACAGTCACTGGACTAACATACCTGAGCCAGCAACACGCAGGTTCTGATTTACTGAAGTTCAGAACAGTTAAGGTTAATCTTATACATTGATGTTACGAGGAATGCTGTGAAATCAAAGTAAATAACCAATACAGAAAGTAAATAACACACAGAATTGTTCACCCAGTTCGGTTCAACCAACCTACATCTGGGGGCTTCCAAGCCAGGGATAAAGTTCACTATTAGTAGTATCAATTCAAAGACCCTACAACCAACATACCTGTTGACAGCCTTCTCACTTAATCACTACCCAATGACACTTTTACCTAAGATCCAATCCTAGATATGAGACCCCTCTCACTCCCCCTCAATCACCGCAGTGATAACTTTCTACAGTACATAAAATGTTCAGAAGATACACTTCCATTACACATCTTGATCATGCTTAAAAGCTTCAATCAAGTACAATGCATACATCCTTTTAACCTACAGGTTTCAAGGAGTATGGTGACCATCCCACAGCCCGGGTGGTTCACAACTAGCCCTAAATGATTACATCTTGTCAATCCACAAAAACACACCAAAAAATTAGGTTACAATACTTCTATTTATAACACTTTTTACCCCACTGGATTTGGGCCTTCATATGACCGCAATGCAGCTTTAACGACCTGCATAAAATAAGCAGAAAACTTCTGCTACAAGTTAGGTCTTCAATCGAGCTTTTCTCCTTATCCTTAGCTTCTGATTGAATCTTCTAGGGCTCCACGTATGCCTTCAATTTTCGCTACTTGTTATGCATTCTATTTGGCCGAATATTCTGCATAACTTTAGGAACAGAACTGCATCAGTCTTGACAGTTCAGTAGTTTGATGTCTGGTATGATGTTATGACATCTCTTGAGACATGTTGTTCCAGATGTTGATCAACATGTTTAGGCATTTACAATAGAATTTTCAGGCTGTTCCTATTGTACATTACATTACATTATTGTTGTTGCTATTTGTTTTACAAGAGATGAGCCAATCCCAAACGAAGGCACTTACAATCTCCCCCTTTGGCTAATTTTGGCTAAAACAAATACAACAATAATACTAACCATTCAGGACCTCTTGAGGCACAGGAGGAAGAGGATGCACCTCATTCCCTTTTAGACCACGAACCATTTCTTGTCACTGATGGTGGAAAAAGAGGACCGTGGGAGATAAACTATCCTTTCAGAGGCATCAGAGAACCTTTAAGGAGTGACCAGAATATCTCCCTTGTAACTCAGAACACAGGTCACAACTGTGTTCATAACTCAGATCACAAGTCACAAAGAAATTCACGCCATTTGAATTTCTGCTGAGTTTGTGACAAGTCTTTGTAATCAAAATTTTGAGTAGCTGCTGCAACGAGGGCAGTTTCTAACAGTACTCCTTTCTCCCCCTTTTTGGCCAAAAATTGCCAAAGAAAGCCCTCACAAAACCAGATCCAAGAACAGTTTTCCCAAATCCGTATAAACCCCATGATGGTTGTGAGAGAAAAGAATGTGTGACAGGAGGTTATATAAGGAGATACCAGGTTCAAGAAGATGGTAATATAAAATCTTGGTCAAGGATACCTGTTAAAGCATGTGCATATTTCAGACTGACTGTGCATGTATTTTAGACGTATTTGTTTGTTTCTGCCAATACCATAAAAAGAACCAGTCCTAATACATGCATAAGTTTAGGTCAAAGCAATTCCTGAATAAAATCATCCTTTGACCCATTTTCGGGACTGAAGATTTATTCCTTCTAGGAAACAGAATACCAATGACGTGGCAAAGTTATTTTCCCGTATTCTTCTTGATTTCCACAAGGTTGCAATGTCGTTGGTAATGTCATGACACTTACTTAGACATTACCTTGCATTCTTCAACAACAGCAGCCTTCTTTTTACTTCTCTCATTTAGGCACAGAGAAGGGCACTTTAACCAGCTAGTAGCAAGAGATTAGCAGCCTGAAGCATGGCCATCACTCATGCTTTGTGTTGCTGAGATCCAATACACCAGAAGACTCCAACATGCTTCACAGGACATCACACAAATTTAGATGCCACTTCTATTTCTTGTAGTAAAAGAACCCCTTGAACATATGCTGAATATATCTGATTTACTTCTTCTGATCTTCCATTCGCTAGTAGTTGTTGGAGCTAGTGAAGTCTGATTTGCTAGACCAATTTGCTATTGATAAGATCTGAATCTTCCAAATTGCTCCAAAAGTATCAAAACTGCCACTTATGATACTTTTAAGAATCTCTGAGATTTTCTTCCTAACCCCAGTCCAATAACAAGAGCAATTCTTCAATCTCCTGTTGTTGAGACATTATCCATGACTTCACATAAACATCAGCATACCACTGCCCTCTTCTGACTTCTGATCTTCAGATTAAGTCCAACATTACAGATACAGAGTCTCCCTTCAATGTATATTGTAATTGGAAAAGTGCAACACTCAGTGACTTCCCTTGTTAAGGCCAATCAAAACAGTGGTGTGGAAACCAGTAGCACTAGCTCTGAGGTGGTAACTTCAAGCACCCTGAACTAGTCTTAGAATAGTAAGGACATCTCTGATTCATGCCCTTACGCTTCCACACTTATCATGACTCTCATGTAGCCATAGTCTGAAACCAACCTCCAACCTTCTTAGTGTGCTTACAAGCTTTACTAAGATTTAGACTTTCTAGAAGGATTATCCTTTGATCATGTCATCCTTCTGTATAATATATTTACTAGTAGTTGCTAATACTAGTAAATTCTTCAGACCACAACAGTAGTTATGCGTTGTTAAGCATACTACTTTTAAACACAAGTAGAATCTACTTATTCCAAACCAACAATAAAACTGCCACACTAGAATATTAAGATTCACAGTTCCAAGTCTCTGCCACGGACTTCTAACAATAAATGATGTTACAGCATGAACCTATCTGCTTGGATTCTGAAGTTAACATCCAGGGGATTGATGCCCTTTTATATTCCCCATAAGAAAGGTATGATTACTCACCAGAATATTCTTAGAGAGAAATAAACTCTCTACCAAGTTCTGAGAAATAGGTTCAGAATACAGCCTTGCGTACATATTAGACAAACAATTAGTCTCCCATCGAAGTGCATATATATATCTTTATGCAAGATCCTAATGAATACTTAGTCTCCCGTCAAAGTATTCATTATTAGTTAGATTATGTCATCTTCTCAAGGTAGGATCATTATTCTAACAATCTTCTGTTCCATGCATGAAGAACCACAACAACCACATAACCATGCAGCAACTAGCATGGATCACCTTCACCTTGTCTGCTGACCCTTGAACAGTACAAAGGAGTTAATTGTACCATACTCCTGTAGACAAGAGCAAACCAAGTTGTTCACATAAATGAACTTCAAGTAAGAAGAGGATCTTCTCAGGAACCCATGATCTTTTGAAGATAACTCCTCCGTGCTACATACAACTAACAAGTTCATCCTAGGTGATGGGGATGACTTGTCAAAGTGCAGATATCCACCATTTGACTTTGGTCCAGGATGTCAAGTCATTTTGTATGACATGTCTTCCAAGATCTTCAGGTTAAGGACTCCCCCTGAAACTCAACTCAGATCTTTGTAGAGAATTAAGTGAATTCTCCTTCACATGCTGCAGTTTATGTGATTGGTAGACATAACCTGTTCTATTCCTATCTTCCTTGGAAATCACTAAGATCATGAGAAATAAACTCAAGCATTTTATAGAACAAGGTAGGATGAACTCCCTTTCACATCAGCTTGATCATTCTACTCCCTCTGAACAAACTGTTATCCAACTTCCCTCTTTATGGATACAGTGTAGAGCTCTTTACTTTAGACACATAGTAAATACTCTTTATTTGGAATTTGCCACAGGTTCCAAATTAAGAGTCTTTGGTTTGCTTGCTGTACAAGTTTCAGGTTGCCACATTATGTAACTTGTACTAGAAGAAACTTCATTATCAATCTGGGACTTATCCGTCTTTCCTCAACAACTGATGTCTTCAACAGTTGTGATGTTGTACATTCTTTATCATCACAAGCTTTAGATTTAACACATAAAGATTCTGCTTCCATCATTTATTCAATTAGAATTATCTAATCACACTAGACTGATTACTTCTTCATGCTTGCTAAGCATATTTACTTGGCTGAAGACACAGAAATGATTTCCATCATCCACAGCTTTAAAGTCCTTTTAAGTGCATTTAGCTCAGCACATATACTCCCTTAAACTCACAACTGGAGTAGATGACCTGTTGATCGTGTCCTGATCAATTATTTCAAAACAGATGTCTCCTCTTCCAGATTAGGAGTAGGTTCCAAACATATGTACTCACATTACATGTGTTTAGCACCCAAAACATTTGTTCTTCAACTGGCAGTTGCATGATGTTCTAACATCCTTAAGAACATTAGTTGCATCTTCTTGGAACACATCATCCTTGATAATCTTCAAGGTCTTCAAGTGGCTTGCAGACGCATATGAGAATCATTGATCAATCAACAACAAAAATAATAGCTCTAGAGTTCTTCTTTCACTTTTAGGGGTTGTATCAGAAGCTATGCAGCGGAATAGCAGTATTTCACCAGAACTTACACAGTGCTTACTCCATATAGTAAGCATGACACATAAGGATTGAAAATAAATCAATCCCACAAGTTGTTTGCTTCTTCACCGAACAACTTTCTAAACCCAACTCTGCAGCCCTGTTAAAAGAAGGCTTTATAAACACATGTGATGCCTTATCAATATCTTCACTCCCGCATGAAGATTTTGATAATATTCTTCTCTGTGCTGAATACAGGTTGAACAATGCACTCCAAAATCTTTACTCCCGCATGAGGTCTTTGAATTTGTTCAAACACTTTCATCATAGCTGATCTAGTTTCTCCCAAATTGGTCCATCCTCCACTCCTAGGGACCAAACAATATGAACACTACTGGTTCAAACAATATTCTACCTTGTACACAATCGGAAAGTATCCCCCATGGATCTCATCCAGAGTCAGACAGGATGCCTGCTCTGATACCAATTGAAATTCCGGGAATGTCACAGACTCAGAATGTCTAATGGAATGTTAAGACCTCTGATCTGACATTAAGCGCTGTACAGGTAGAATAGGCTGTACTTTTGATATCTGTTCTACAACAGTCACTGGACTAACATACCTGAGCCAGCAACACGCAGGTTCTGATTTACTGAAGTTCAGAACAGTTAAGGTTAATCTTATACATTGATGTTACGAGGAATGCTGTGACATCAAAGTAAATAACCAATACAGAAAGTAAATAACACACAGAATTGTTCACCCAGTTCGGTTCAACCAACCTACATCTGGGGGCTTCCAAGCCAGGGATAAAGTTCACTATTAGTAGTATCAATTCAAAGACCCTACATCCAACATACCCGTTGACAGCCTTCTCACTTAATCACTACCCAATGACACTTTTACCTAAGATCCAATCCTAGATATGAGACCCCTCTCACTCCCCCTCAATCACCGCAGTGATAACTTTCTACAGTACATAAAATGTTCAGAAGATACACTTCCATTACACATCTTGATCATGCTTAAAAGCTTCAATCAAGTACAATGCATACATCCTTTTAACCTACAGGTTTCAAGGAGTATGGTGACCATCCCACAACCCGGGTGGTTCACAACTAGCCCTAAATGATTACATCTTGTCAATCCACAAAAACACACCAAAAAATTAGGTTACAATACTTCTATTTATAACACTTTTTACCCCACTGGATTTGGGCCTTCATATGACCGCAATGCAGCTTTAACGACCTGCATAAAATAAGCAGAAAACTTCTGCTACAAGTTAGGTCTTCAATCGAGCTTTTCTCCTTATCCTTAGCTTCTGATTGAATCTTCTAGGGCTCCACGTATGCCTTCAATTTTCGCTACTTGTTATGCATTCTATTTGGCCGAATATTCTGCATAACTTTAGGAACAAAACTGCATCAGTCTTGACAGTTCAGTAGTTTGATGTCTGGTATGATGTTATGACATCTCTTGAGACATGTTGTTCCAGATGTTGATCAACATGTTTAGGCATTTACAATAGAATTTTCAGGCTGTTCCTATTGTACATTACATTACATTATTGTTGTTGCTATTTGTTTTACAAGAGATGAGCCAATCCCAAACGAAGGCACTTACAGCATCATTCACTTAAAGCTTCAAGGATAATGGCAAGCAATCAAGTATATCAATTCTCATTTGAACTACATTGATTAGAAATGCTTAAAAATGATATACACACTTGCCACGACACTTCACTTGAAGTTTAAAGCAAATTCTAAGTTTTTCACTAATGTAAATCGATTAACACATCATGTAAATCGATTTACACATGTTTTTTCAAAATCTGATTGCCCCTGGCAGCAATCGATTTACATGGAATGTAAATCAATTGATTACTGAACTGAGTTAATTTTTAACACTAGTAAATCGATTAACACATCATGTAAATCAATTTACACTTCAAAATTTTTGAAAACAAGAACGTTACAAACCCGTGCAATCGATTCACATCTAATGCTAATCGATTTACACGTTGTAATTTTTGAAAAATATGAACTTGATTCAAGATATCCTTCATACCTTTTCTCCAATGGTTGCATGGTCATACATTGCATCTTCTCAAGTTTTACAAACAGAAAAGTGGTATCCATTTGGAAAGGTATCTTGATTGCTTTAAATACTAAATCTTTCAAATTATAAAACAACTCTTCTCTCATGCAATAATTCTGAACTTTGTAAAATATTCAAACTTCATATTTCTTAATTTTTAAGAACAAAGATTTTCTGCACTTTCACACATATAAGAATAGAAATCTTTGAGCATTTTCTAACCATTGTGTTACAGTTTGAATTGCTTACAAGAGAAGAAAGAAGAAACTTCATTGAAGTCACTCTATGTGATCAACATCTTTCAAGAAATCATATTTCATAGAATTATACAAAGTGTAACTTATTTCCAGGATTGTTGGAATTAAGTATTAGAATACTTGTGTACCTTGTTGTACATTGTTGGAAACAAGAGGTATCTTTTGAGAGGATTGTTCTCAAGAGAATTATTGGAAATCCAAGAGGGTGTTCTTGGTATTTGTTAGTGTCTTTAGTTGATAAGACTAGGAAGAGTCTTGTAAAAGTTCTAACAAAATAGTGAAATATCTTGCGTGTTTGCAAGGGGACTGGACGTACTTTTGGGGTGTGGAAGGAACCAGGATAAATCTTCGTGTCTCTTTACTTTCTGCACTTTACCGTTTTCCATAGCACTAAAACAAAACCAGAAAGTGTAAAATAAATCAAAAATCGACCACCACCTAATTCACCCCCCCCCCCTCTTAGGCGCAATCTTAAACTTACAATTGGTATCAGAGCAGGTTATAGGTAACCTGCTCCTAGAGATCCAGAATGGCTTCCGCAAATCATCAACCCGTTTTCAGAGATAGTGGTAGTAACAACAAGCCTCCTCTATTCTGTGGTGAATATTTTGACTTCTGGAAAATACGCATGAAGGCGCATCTAGAAGCGCAAGGAGAGGAAATATGGGATGCCGTTGAAAATGGTCTATTTATCCCGATAACGGTAATCAATGGTGTTGGCTCTTCAAAGCCTAAAACTGCATGGGACGACGATGATAAAAAGAAAGTTCTTTATGACAAAAAGGCAATAAACCTTCTTTAAGGTGCACTTAGTATGGACGAATTTTTCCGTGTCTCGACATGCAAAACAACAAAGGAAATATGGGATACCTTGGTACAAACTCATGAAGGAACGGCTGAAGTAAAAAGATCAAGGCTAAATACCCTAAGTCAAGAATACAAACTATTTCGAATGCAGCCGGGAGAATCCATTCTTGACTTACAAAAGAGATTTGTGCACTTGACAAATCACTTAAGTGCTCTTGGTAAAACCTTGACAAATGATGAACTCAACTTGAAAGTCCTTAGATCATTGACTAGGGAATGGCAACCAAAGGTAACAGCAATCTCGGAAAAGAAGAGTCTCTCCGCAATGACTTCCACTATATTATTTGGCAAACTTCAAGAATACGAAACGGAACTCGGTAGACTTGAAAAACATGAGAATCTAGAAAAGAAATCCAAAAACATTGCTTTAAAAATTGATTCAAAGGAAGTAGTAAAAGAAGACAATCCGGAAGAAGATGAAAATTTCATGCTTCTTGTTAAAAGACTTGGGAAGTTTTTTGGCAGAAATGACAAGGGCGGATCTCATGCAAATAAGAGAAAGCACTTCAAGAAAAGAGAAACCTCCACATCAACACAAGATGTCTCATGTTATGAATGTGGAAAGCAAGGACATATCAAGCCAAACTGTCCAAATCTCCCAAAGAAAAACGGATTCAAAGGAAAGGACTCAAAACACAAGAAAGCCTACATAGCATGGGAAGATAATGATATGAGTAGTACATCGGAATCAGAAAGCGACAAATGTGCAAATTTAGCCTTAATGGCATCGCATCACTCCGACGACGAAGAAGAGGTTAATAATGAATTTAATATTTTTGATGATGATGTTCAAGGTGCCATTGATGAACTCTTGAAAGAATGCAAAAGTTTATACAAAAAGGTGTCAAGCCAAGAAAAAGAACTTCTAATTTGTTTCGAAAAAATTGACACCATGACTAAAGATTTTGATCTTCAAAAACAGAAGTTTATAAAAGAAAAGGAAAACTTTGCATGCACCAAGTGTGAATCAAATGTCTTTCAAATTGTTCAATTGAAAAGAGTCATTGAACGATATGAAAAAGGACAAATAGGATTGGAAGGATTACTAAGCCAACAACGTTATCCAAATGATAAAAGAGGTCTTGGTTATATGAATACTAAGAAACCAAGTAACAATCCCACTGTTTTTGTAAAGGCTAGTAATAGTTCCAATCCCAAGATAGTAGAAAAAAGGCAAGTTATTCATAATCATCAAAAGAAAAAGCCTAATGTATCTAAAAGAAAACAAATTCCTAGATACAAGATCAAATTTGTTCCAAACTGTTTTTACTGTGGTATTATTGGACACACGCCTAATGTATGCTATATTAGAAATTTCAGTATGGCTAGTGGACACTATGCATGGGTGAAAAAGGGAACTAACTATGAAGGACCCAAGGCCACTTGGGTACCTAACAAGAAATAATTTGTTTTTGTAGGTATGCTTGAAATCCTCATCAAACCTTTGGTATCTTGATAGTGGATGTTCAAAGCATATGACAGGAGATGTACACCAATTTTCATATCTAGTACATAAAGCCAAAGGGTATGTCACCTATGGAGACAACACCAAAGGAAAGATTCTTGGCGTTGGAATAGTTGGCACACCTCCATCCATTCAAATTGAGGATGTTCTCTATGTTGAAGGATTAAAGCACAACCTTCTTAGCATAAGTCAACTTTGCGATAGAGGGTTCAAAATCAAATTCAACAAAGAAGAATGCCTAATTATGGATGAGGCAACCAATGAGGTAAAACTCAAAGTTATAAGATCTAACAATATTTTTATGATTACTTTATATGATTTGTCTATGAAGGTACAATGTCTCATGGTAAACAACAATGACGCTTGGTTATGGCACAAGAGGATTGCTCACATACACATGGAGTACTTGAACAAATTAGTTAAGCATGACTTAGTTATTGGTCTACCAAAGATGAAATTCATCAAAAATAAATTATGTAGTGCATGCCAAAAGGGAAAACAAACCAAATCAACTTTCAAACCAAAGAATGTGGTTTCAACAACAAGACCACTTCAATTGTTGCACATGGATCTTTTTGGTCCATCTAGAACAAGAAGCTTCGGAGGTAACATTTATGCTTTAGTTATTGTAGATGATTTTTCACGTTTTACTTGGACTTTGTTTTTAGTGCACAAAAATGACGCATTCAGATATGCAAAAAAAGTTCAAAATGAGAAGTCATTAAAGATAACATCAATCCGAAGTGATCATGGTGGAGAGTTCCAAAACAGTTTGTTTGAAGAATTTTGTGAAGAAAATGGGATCTTCCACAATTTTTCAGCACCAAGAACTCCATAACAAAATGGAGTAGTTGAAAGGAAAAATAGGTCTTTGGTAGAACTTGCAAGAACCATGATAAGTGACTCAAGTTTGCCTAAATATTTTTGGGCGGATGCAGTAAGAACGGCATGTTACGTAAGCAATCGTATGATCATAAGACCTATACTAAAGAAAACTCCATATGAGATTTACAAAGGAAGAAAACCAAATATCTCTCACTTTCACATTTTCGGGTGCAAATGTTTTGTCCTTAACAACGACAAAGACAATCTCGGTAAGTTCGATGAAAAATCGGATGAAGGTATTTTTCTTGGTTACTCCCTTTCTAGCAAAGCTTTTAGAATTTACAATAAAAGAACTTTAACTATAGAAGAATCAATGCATGTTTCTTTTGATGAATCTAACACCTCCAAGGAGGAAGTTGTTATTTGTGATGATGATGATTCTATAGACTTACCTCATGAGAATTCATGCGAAGGTGGCAAAATTGTCAACCCGGAACAAACACATGAACTTTCACATCAAAATGGAAATGATGATGGTCTTCCTCAAGAATGGAGAACTCATCGTGATCATCCAATTGACAACATAATTGGAGATATTAGCAAAGGGGTATCTACACGGCTAAATCTTAAGGATGCATGCTTAAATATGGATTTTGTATCTCAAGTTGAACCTACCAAAGTGGCTCAAGCACTAGAGGATGATCAATGGATCCTTGCCATGCAAGAGGAGCTAAACCAATTCGAGCAGAACAAAGTTTGGGTACTTGTTCCTAATCCAGGAAATAAACGTATCATTGGAACCAAATGGGTATTCAAAAACAAGATGGATGAAAATGGTACAATCACTCGAAACAAGGCAAGACTATTTGCTCAAGGATACAACCAAGAGGAAGGAATTGACTTTGAAGAAACTTTTGCTCCGGTAGCACGTTTGGAAGCAATAAGACTATTACTTGCATATGCATGCTCATTGGACTTTGAACTTTTTCAAATGGATGTAAAAAGCGCATTTCTCAACGGATTCATAAATGAAGAAGTCTATGTAAAGCAACCTCCCGGATTTGAAGACTTCAAACATCCTAATCATGTCTTCAATTTGAAGAAAGCTCTCTATGGGCTGAAGCAAGCACCAAGGGCATGGTATGATAGACTAAGCGCATTCCTATGTGAAAAAGGGTTTGTAAAGGGTAAAGTTGATACCACTCTCTTCATAAAAAATGTTAATCATCATACTTTACTTGTACAAATCTATGTAGATGATATTGTTTTCGGTTCAACTAACCAAAATATGTGCAAGGAATTTTCATCTATGATGCAAGGAGAGTTTGAGATGTCTATGATGGGAAGATTGAATTTCTTTCTCGGTCTTCAAATTAAGCAACTCAAACACGGTATCTTCATAAACCAATCAAAATATTGCAAAGACCTTATAAAGAAGTTTGAGATGGAAAGCAGCAAAGAAAGTGCAATTCCTATGGGATCCGGCACCTATCTTGATCCAGATGAATCAGAGAACTCTATTGACATAACTAAGTATCGCGGAATGATTGGCTCTCTTCTCTATTTAACAGCAAGTAGACCTGACATCATGTTCAACGTTTGCCTATGTGCAAGATATCAAGCCAATCCTAAAGAGTCTCACCTTGCAGCAGTCAAGCGCATAATAAAATATCTCAAAGGAACAACCAACGTCGGATTATGGTATCCAAAAAGTAGTATGTGCAATCTAGTTGGTTATTCTGATGCTGACTATGCAGGTTGTAAGACTAATCGCAAAAGTACAAGTGGAACATGTCACATTCTCGGAAATGCCTTGGTTTCATGGTCATGCAAAAAGCAAGCAAGCGTCGCTCTCAGCACTGCCGAAGCAGAATACATTGCGGCTAGAAGTGGGTGCGCTCAAATTCTTTGGCTAAAACAACAGTTACTTGACTATGGAGTAAACCTTGGATGCATTCCACTTCGATGTGATAACACAAGCGCGATCAACATTACAAAAAATCCAGTTATGCATTCCCGGACGAAACACATTGACATCAGACACCATTTCATCAGAGATCATGTACTCAAAGGAGATATCGAGATTACTTTTATGGACACTCAAAATCAACTCGCGGACATTTTCACAAAACCACTTGCAAAGGATGCATTCTTCAAAATTCGTCGTGAACTCGGAATCCTAGATGAACAAGATATATAAGGTGCACTCTATCCTTATCTATACATAAATGTACACACACACACACACACATATATATATATATATATATATATATATATATATATATATATATATATATATATATATATATATATATATATATATATATATATATATATATATATATATATATATATATATATATATATATATATATATATATATATATATATATATATATATATATATATATATATATGGGCTTAGAAAAAGTTTCAAATGTTAAAAATATTGTTTTAAATTTTTTTTTAGAAGTAAATCGATTTAACAAGTATGTAAATCAATTTACCACTGAAACTGAAGCGTTCTTATTTAATTTTTCACTATGCAAATTGATTGATCCTACACACCAATCGATTTACACATGTTAAACATGTGATATTTTTATGAGTATTTAATATATTGGTCAACTTTACCTTGTCTTTCAACCTCCCACCTTCTTCTTGACCAATCATGTAACCTTGACCAACCCACTCAATTAAGTCTCATAAAGACCTCACTTACTCTACTCTACTATTTAATCTCACCAAAACTCCCTCACTATCTCATAACACTAAAACTCACTCACTATCTCATAACAACACCAAAAAATCTCTATCTTCCTTACTCAAAACCCTAACCATCGCCATGGCTCCCAAAAGAAAAGCAACAGCCTCAGAAAAAGGAAAGAAGAAAACTGTTGCAGCCTCTGAAAACTCATTGCTCGAGTCCCTCTCGGATACACAACGTGAAATATTCATCAAGCACTTTCAAAAGAAAATAATTTCAGCTCCCAAATTCGGTATGTTATCTACCTTTCCCGATGAATGCTTCACTTTTCAAAGGGATTTTAATGCTTATGGTTTAGAACCGTTAATATCATCACGTGGTTACTATTATCCGGATCTAGTTCGAGTATTTTACAGCAACATGCATTATGATAACAACAAATGCTTTAACCATGTGCTCGGAACAAGAATACCTCTGCATTCAAAAATAATAGGCAGAATTTTGAACATCCCATATACTGGAAGTTCTCTCTATGATCCGGAGGATTCTGTCTGGGAAAATTATAGGAAGAGAGAATTCTTCTACAGCATTGGCCGGTTGTCATAAGCAGAATACCGTGTAAAGCGGATTTGTAGTCTTGGCGGTGTTATTCCGGCTCGGGACACTTGGAGTGCTGGTAATTTTCACATTGATGATAGATTGTTCCATTATTTTCTGGTATATATTTTATTTCCTAGAGCAGGAAATCACTGTACTGTAACCGATCTAGAATTGCAAATTCTCTATGCAAGGAAAAATGGCATTTCGGTAAACTGGGCTAAACTGATTGTGGTGCATATGCTAAGAGTTGCCACAAGGGCTACTTTTCTGCCATATGCATACTTCATCACAAGGATCTTGGAAGCATTTGATATTGATTTTACTGGGTTTGAGAGGGTTGAAATGGATCCAATCAGCAATAGGATCTTCATCAAAAATGTTGATTCTCGGATGGGTGTTCATTTCGATTCTGAAGCAAAAACCATCACATATATTGGAGAGGATGTTGTAGGTGATGAAGGCAATAATGCGGATGAAGAAGAAAATGAAGTTCCTCCTCCTGCTGCCTCCTCTGGTCCAACCAACCAAGATGTTATGGATTATATGACTCAACAGTTTGCATCTTTCAACACTAACATCAATGCTCAATGGACCGCGATAAATGATTCTACCTCCTATCGCATCAATGCTTTTCAGAACGATGTGAACCAACAGTTTTCATACCTCTACTCACATCTCCATATTCCTCCATATGATCCAAACAATCCAGCACCTCCGCCTCCTCAATACACCGAACCACCTCTACAACAACAATTTCCATATCAAGGACCCTTCTAATATTTTTCCTGACCAATATTATTAAATTCCTGTTATTTATCATTATGTTTTTGTTTATTGCTTCAAGTGTTAGTTTTGTACTATGTGTACTTGAACTTCGTTCGATATTTTTAGAAATTTGCGTTTTTAGTTCATGTTCATATATGTTTCAAATTGTTATAAGTATCATTTTATGTTACATCTTTCCCTTCTTTTTGATAATGTCAAAGGGGGAGAAGGATTTGATAGCACTTTATGGTTGTTTGTTTCAGTTTTCTTTTCAGGGTAAGTTTTCAAATCTTTTTCTCCATAGGGGTAGAAATCTATCTTGGGGGGAGAAAAACTCCTTTTGCTCCAATTTTGAACAACTCATAAAGAAAGATGGTTTGTCATCATCAAAAAGGGGGAGAATGTAATCTCAAGCCTCAACTCAACTTTAGTTTTGATGAAAGACAAACAAGCACTATGGCAAGAAGGAAAAGAAGTAGAATTAGCTTAAAGCATCATTCACTCAAAGCTTCAAGGATCATGGCAAGCAATCAAGTATATCAATTCTCATTTGAACTACATTGATTAGAAATGCTCAAAAATGATATACACACTTGCCACAACATTTCACTTAAAGTTTAAAGAAAATTCTAAGTTTTTCCCTAATGTAAATCGATTAACCCATCATGTAAATCGATTTACACATGTTTTTTCAAAATCTGATTGTCCCTGGCATCAATCGATTTACATGGAATGTAAATCGATTGATTACTGAGCTGAGTTAATTTTTAACACTAGTAAATCGATTAACACATCATGTAAATCGATTTACACTTCAAAAATTTTAAAAACAAGAACGTTACAAACCCGTGCAATCAATTTACATCTAATGCTAATCGATTTACACGTTATAATTTTTGAAAAATCTGAACTTAATTCAAGATATCCTTCACACCTTTTCTCCAATGGTTGCATGGTCATACATTGCATCTTCTCAAGTTTTACAAACAGAAAATTGGTATCCATTTGGAAAGGTATCTTGATTTCTTTAAATACTAAATCTTTCAAATTATAAAACAACTCTTCTCTCATGCAATAATTCTGAACTTTGTAAAATATTCAAACTTCATATTTCTTAATTTTTAAGAACAAAGATTTTCTGCACTTTCACACATATAAGAACAGAAATCTTTGAGCATTTTCTAACCATTGTTTTACAGTTTGAATTGCTTACAAGAGAAGAAAGAAGAAACTTCGTTGAAGTCACTCTATGTGATCAACATCTTTCAAGAAATCATATTTCATAGAATTATACAAAGTGTAACTTATTTCCAAGATTGTTGGAATTAAGTATTAGAATACTTGTGTACCTTGTTGTCCATTGTTGGAAACAAGAGGTATCTTTTGAGAGGATTGTTCTCAAGAGACTTATTGGAAATCCAAGAGGGTGTTCTTGGTATTTGTTAGTGTCTTTAGTTGATAATACTAGGAAGAGTCTTGTAAAAGTTCTAACAAAATAGTGAAATCTCTTGCGTGTTTGCAAGGGGACTGGACGCACTTCCGGGGTGTGAAAGGAACCAGGATAAATCTTCGTGTCTCTTTACTTTCTGCACTTTACCGTTTTCCATAGCACTAAAACAAAACCAGAAAGTGTAAAATAAATCAAAAATCGACCACCACCTAATTCACCCCCCCCCCCCCCCCCCTCTTAGGTGCAATCTTAAACTTACAGTAATAGTATTTTAGGGTTTATTTTTGTGCAATATCCCCATTCAAAAACTTGTATCCCCCTTCCCATAATAATTGTTGTAATAGCTTAGTTTATATTTACGCAATTTATCGCATTTATGCCATGTGTAGTAAATTAGGGTTTTGCATGATAAGACCAAAAACAAACAAATAGAATGGCCTAATACAAGACAATCAAAGGCATGTAAAATGACACACATTGCATACAAACACCCTTAAGGTTTCACCCACTTGGTTTCCTAATTTAAAATGGCCATGGTATGCATGCAAAGTATCTTGGTAAAACAAAACAAAACAAAAGATCATAGTCCCTCGATGACGCTATCAAAAGGTTGCCTAAACAAAATGATCTTGGTCCCTCAAAATGCTAAAGATACTTGGCGACATTTCTATCATGTCATACGATGACTCACGCCCATCCCATTTAACATCCAAAGATAGGGTTGTTTACCAAATCAATGGTAAATCAACAATGTCAAAGGAATAAAAATGTACAATGTGATCGGTGGAACTAGAACTGACTGTTTTAGATATGCTGGTTCGCGTTTGCGTTTCACAAAATGTCGCGGTAAGCAAGAGTCGTCACTGTCTTTTATTTTCTTCAACAAGGAAAGGACAAAAGCACAGCAAAATTCCTTTTCGAGATGTTTCTCGGGTTAGGGAGGTAGATTATAGAAAGGGAAGGTGTTAGCACCCTTTCTATCCGTGGTTATCCATGGGCTCTTAGGTACTTGCTCACTATGTTTTCAAAAAGTTTTGGTTTTCTTGTGTTTGTGGATTTTGAAAAAGTTTGTTTGAAAACTTCAATTTAACTCTTGTGTCTGTCCTCAAGAGTGTATGAAGTGTTGTTTGAAAACTTTTGTCAAAAAAGTGTAGGTGCGAAAAGTTTTTTTGTTTTGAAAGAGCAAGTACCTGAGAACCTCTACCTACTCAGAAGAAATTAAGTTGTGTAAATGTCCTTCAGACAATACATCCCACTATTGAGAAGTAGGTAGCACCGTCGTTGGAGTTTTTCGGGGCAATTCGATTAATGAGACATGTGGTCACTAAAGCAATAGTAGGACGCCTTAGCGGTAACCCTAATGTCTTAGATCATTTTTTATTCGAGGCAACCGTTTCGAGGCAACTTGATCTTTAGACAGGAGGGCGACCTCTAAAACACCCTATACTCAATGACCATGTCGAGGCAACCAAGTGAGGCGTACCCTAAGAGTGGCATGTGCGAGTGTGTCAGGTTTCAGTTTATGTTATCTTTGTACATGTTATGGTGAGCTACGATTGATTTTAATTTAAGAGAAGTCTTGTCATGCATAGCCTAATTAGCATACATCTAGCAGTTAATAGTTACGGAAAATAAAGCTAAACTATTACAAGGCGTCGGATATTTACATCGCCAAAAACAAACCCTTGAAAAGTAAATTGCGGGGAATTAAATAAAAGTGATAAAAAGCCCTAATTAAAGCTATTACATCCTCGGAACAATTACATAATAATGGATAAAAAATAATAGGAATAAAAAATAATATGCGTGAGAAAAAATTGAATCGGAGAGTCTTTAGGGTTTTGACCCTTTTTTGAGAAAGAAGGAAGTTTTGCTATTTTGCATTAAATTAAACCTAAGCTAATTAATTAATTAAAAGAAATATTTTTTTTGAGTTTTTTATGTGTTAAGGAAAATAAATAAAAAATAAAAAATAGTCAAAATTGTCAAGAAACCCTAATTCTACATTAATTTTATTTATTGTGAAAAAAACTTAAAATTAACCTAATTAACTAAATTAATTACATTAGTATTTATTTACAAAAATAATAAATTAAGGGTGAATTTAATAAATAATAATAAAAAATATTATATTTTAGTTTTCTGATTTTATTATGAAAAATTAATTTGGTTAATTAAATAATAATTATTATTATTAATAATAAAACAATTAAATGGAAAATATAAAAAGAGGAAAAAGGAATAAACCCAGGGGGGGTGATGGGCCAGCTTTGGAGGTGTTTCTGGAATTTTCAAGGCCCAATTATGCTCAAGCCTGTTTGACTCTTGAGATTATCCATGCGCTGGTTAACTAAGGACTATGATGATCTCCCACTCATGTCCATTGGATTCCAGTTTGATGACATATGGCGCACTGATTTTTGAGGTGTATGGTGGACAACTTTTGGGCATAGCATAGGAATATCTGAAGAGAAAAATTAAATAAGCGTTTGGGGGACCTGGGATTCGAACCCAGGTCCCAGTGTTCATTGGACAATCGCTCAACCACTACACCACCTGCACCTTTTGTTCTTTAGATAATAGGCAATTATTATATTGGGAAATTAACAAATATGTTGTACAACAAAAAAAACACGCGCGCCTTTTCAAATTAACCACTCAGACGCCAACACCTCATCATCTTCTTCGTTTGCCCTGTAAAAATAATATCAGATAGCGGGGGTTTTTAACCCCCACTAACCACTGCAAGGAAAAATAACGATTAGCACCACAGTACATATAAACATTTCGCGAGGGGTGGGTTATGTTCGTCTTGGCCTAACGATTCCAACCATGTGTCTTATGAGTCCTAATTTTGCCTGGTTCAGAAAGCCCTAATTTTAAAGCTCAAGAACCCTAGAAATTGATCATGGCATCTTTTGATTCAGGGCGTTATAACTCAATTAAATTATGCCATTAGCTTCGTATGGTTCCTAGCAATGCAAAACAATCAAAGAAACATGTTAAATACGCATGAATCAAGCAATACGATTTTGAATAAGAATGGAAAAACGTGGTTCTGTATATGATGATTCTTTGAGCTTTGAAGCTGGAATTTGATTGTAAATTGTTTCTGAGATCTCCTGCAATGTATTAGAATGGTCAAAACACCTTGAATCGTCCTAGAATGCAAAAATCAGTTTTCAATTTTCTTGGAAATTCTTGAATATGGCAGGGTTTTTTCTGCAGCTTTCTCACGTCTTTTAGGTCAGGGTTAGCTAGCATATGTATAAGGCAATTGAATTAGGTCAAAAAGTTGGGCCAATATCCATTGCATTGATGTTTGAATCCTTGATTGGAAATCAAATATTTTTGATTCTTCATGATTGAACAAAGTTGCCAATTTTGGATTTTTTTTATCTTTGACTTTGTGCACGAATTTGCCAGCATGTTTAGGTCATATTTGCTTCACAAAAAGATTTAAAAACCAAATCTTGTATTTTTTTATGATTTAAATTGATTAAATGAATTAATATTAATTAAAAATCCAATTAATCTATAAAAATAAGAAAATAAATCCAATTAATCTTGATGGGTCGTGCATAATTCATGGATGAAGTTTCAAGAAGAGATTTGAGGCCCATTAGCAAAAAGAAGGTGTTTTGAGCAAAGTTGACTTTTGCAAATTCATGAAAATTTCCCAACTTCTCCAATGCACAACTTGCTCAATTTTGATCATATGACCATGTTCTTGGACATTTTGGAAATCTCTTTAAGTCCTCTAACCAATGCTTTTGGTCCCATGTCATTTGGATTTACCAATCTCAAGTTATGGCCTTTGACTTAAAGTGTACTTTTGTTGACTTTTGAAATTGACCTATAATGTAAAAATTGGTAACTTCTTGTGAGAGCATTTCTTGAACTTGTAGTGTGAAGATGGATTGTAGGAAATTGCATCCCCTTCAAAATGAGAATTGGATTGGATTTTTATGACAAACCATGAAAAAGTTATGCCCTGGTCAAGATACGGTTGACTTTTCTACTGTCCAAAAATAGTAACTTTTTGCATCTTGATGATTTTTGAGCTATGCTTGTGGAATCATGATCAAGACTTGATCAAATGATGATTGTGGACTCAAAATAAGATGTTGACCAAAAATTCTGACTTTTTACTGTAAAATGACCATTTTGCCCTTGCAGTTGACTGTAGGTCAAATGGAGCTTTTGACTGTGCAAATTGTCACTGTGAGTCTTGAAACTTGGTATGTAGATGCTTGAGAATGTGTATAGGCCTATGAGACTTGATTGAACCATTGAAAACCCCAAATTCCTTGCAAGAACCAAAACCATACTTTCAGCTGTCCTAGGAAGTGATTTGACTGTCTACCTCTTGAGCCATCTTGAGTAATTTGAAAATCAATCTTGACAAATCTTGAAGAATTGGGAGGGCAAATTTTGGGGTACAACAGTAGCCCCTGTTAAATCTTCTTAAACCTGAGGATGTAGATTGGCTTGCGCGCCTTTCGTGATCCGAAGGTGGAAGATGATTGAACACTAAAGTGCCCAGAAATTTGCACTCGCATGGTATAGTATCAGCAATGTGATGTCGGGAATGGGCTTATAGATGCCATTTGGAGAGATGATGGATAGGAGGATGGGCTTATAGATGCCACCTGGAGATTGTTGGTAGGTAGTTTTGTCTTCGTTGACAGGTTGTCTTCATTGACGAGTTGTCTTCATTGACGGGTTGTCTTCATTGACAGGTTGTCTCTATTGACAGGTTGTCTCTATTGACGGGTTCGGATCAGAAAAATCTTTAGGAATCGACTTAGCTGATTTTGTCTCCATTGACTGAATTAGCATCAGAAAAATCTTTAGGAATCGATTTAACTGGTTTTGTCTCCATTGACTTGCTTCAGAAAAATCTTTAGGAATCGATTTAACTGGTCTCATCTCCATTGACTGGCTTTGCCTCAGAAAAATCTTTAGGAATCGATTTAACTGATTTTGTCTCCATTGACTGGCTTTGCCTCAGAAAAATCTTTAGGAATCGATTTAACTGATTTTGTCTCCATTGACTGGCTTTGCCTCAGAAAAATCTTTAGGAATCGATTTGACTGATTTTGTCTCCATTGACTGAATTTGTCTCTATTGACTAAATTGTCTCTATTGACTGGATTTGTCTCCTTTGACTGGATTTGTCTCCTTTGACTGGATTGTCTCTTTTGACTGGATTGTCTCTTTTGACTGGTGAGAACTTTAACTGTATCTTTCCTGAAAGGTAAAGGTCAGTCATATGTAATGCATGATATGGATCAAGCAATGATGTTCTCAACATAAATGAGATTGTATGATATGATGCGTATATGCATGTATCATGATGTATGAAAATGTGATGTTTTAGCTGGGGAAAATAAATCCTGGATAGCTGCTGGAGAATGATGTTGAATTCTTCGTTTCCGCTGGGGATGATGAACGAATATGATTGTGTGAATAAACCTGTAGGAGAAGATGACTCTGTTGGGGAATAAACTTGATGAAGAGATTACTCTGCAGGGAATTACTCTGTGGGGAAGAGATGTTCTGCTGAGATTTTAACGATAACTCCGCTGGGGATTCCGTTGATAAGCTCTGTTAGAGATTTTGATGATGAACTCCGCTGGGGATAGAAAGAACTTCACTGGGGATGATCTTTCCGTTGCAACTTGCTGAGGATAACCCAGTTAGACTCTTGTGGGGATAACCTCTAAATATGGCTGAGGAGATATATTTTCACTCTGCAGGGGACAAGCTTCCAGCATCTACTGGGGAAGATGATTCAACTCTGGCGGGGAAGCTTTTGGACTGCGCAGGGAAATGGCTCCACTCGGGGTATCCTGTATTCCACCGGGGAACATTCTTATATTCTGTCGAGGAATATTAAGATTGTCGGGGATGCTTGCTAGGGAATATTTGTATACTCTGCTGGAGAATATTAAGATCTACTGGGGATACCCAACCTTTTTAGGGCTGATGGTAGACCAAATCTGCTTGGGGGGAGAATATTGTTGATTTGTTCATAGTTGCAAGTCTCGGTGGGGAGAACTACCATTACTGTCTTACTCTTGGGGAGTGAAGGTATCTTGGTTATATTCTTCAATCGAACCTACCTTGGTACCTTGGTGGACAGAGCAACTAGATCGCTTAGACAATTCTTATTTCCCCTACTTCCGATGTCACCCGTAATTAGTCCTTTGTTTCGCATGCAAATATTTATGATTATCAATTAATGTCAAATGCATATATCAAAAATGAACATTGGACGTTCTTTGCAAAACAAAACAGATAAAGGAAAAAGAAATTTGAAATTTGTCTGAAAATGAATTTGTATTGATTTTGAAGTTTGCCTGAAAATAGGCGTTTTTTTACAAGAGGCTGACGTCCTAGTAAGAGAACACCGCCGAACAAATAGAATTTATACAAAAGGAAAACAAAACAGTTGTGTGAATAATCCCACTGGGTTCCAACTCTGCTATCGCCTTTATGTCTTCAAGCGTCTCATCACTTTGCTGCTTAGTTGAAGAGGAATTTGATTGATTGGTGTCGTCCGAGCCTGATGGTCGATACCGAAGTCTGGATGCAGGGTGATCCAATGAGACATAGTATTACGCGTATCCCTAACTTTTTCCTGGACCGCCCTTTCGGGTTTTCAGTCCACCGAGATACCCTTTTTTTCCCAAGCCGCCTTTTCAGGTTTTCGACTTGCCGGGTGTACAGATTTTTTTATTTCATCCCTTATTTTTGCTCGAACCCTTTTGGTTCGCCGGGAAGCCCTTATTTTTTCCTAGGCCAGTCGACCTAGCGGGTCTTTAATCATGCGTAGTATCTTTTTACTATGTCTGCATTGGCGGGGTGAGGAAGGTCGTCACCATCCATGGTGGTTAGAATCATGGCTCCTCCTGAGAAGATGTTCTTAACCACAAATGGCCCTTCGTACGTAGGGGTCCATTTGCCCCTGGGATCACTTTGAGGTAGAATGATGCGCTTGATTACCAGGTCTCCGACTTGATACTCTTGTCGTCTGACTTTCTTGTTAAATGCCTTGATCATCCGTTTTTGGTGCGTCTGACCATGATAAATAGCAGTGAGTCTCTTTTTGTCAATTAGGTTTAGTTGATCAAGCTGGGTTTGGATCCAGTCGTCTTCACTTAAACCTGCACCCTTCATGATCCAGAGATAGGGTATCTGAACTTCAATGGGAAAGACTGCCTCCATGCCATATACCAAGGAGTAGGGTGTTGCTCCTGTTGACGTCCGTGCTGAGGTACAGTACCCATGAAGAGCAAATGGTAACATCTCGTTCCAATCTTTGTAGGTCACTGTCATCTTCTGCACAATTTTCTTAATGTTCTTATTAACCGCCTCGACAACCCCATTCATCTTCAGCCGGTAGGGAGAAGAGTTGTGGTGCTGCATCTTGAATTGCTCGCAGAGCTTAGTGATCATCTTGTTGTTAAGATTGGTACCATTATCCATAATGATCCTCTCTGGTACACCGTATCGACAGATCAGGTTGTGCCGAATGAACCGTGCCACGACGTTCTTGGTTACGGTAGCAAAGGAAGCTGCTTCAACCCACTTCGTAAAGTAATCAATTGCTACCAGGATAAAGCGATGCCCGTTGGATACTGTAGGTCTGATCTCTCCGATCATATCAATGCCCCACATTGCAAAAGGCCAAGGTGCCGTCAAGACGTTCAGAGGAACTGGAGGTACATGCACCTTATCAGCATAGATCTGGCATTTGTGACACGTCCGAGAATGTTGATAACAGTCGGCTTCCATTGTTGACCAGTAATATCCTGCCCGAAGGATTTTCTTTGCCATGGTATGTCCACTGGAATGAGTTCCGAAGGTGCCTTCATGCAGCTCTGCCATGATCCTTTCTGCTTCAGTTTTATCCACACAACGCAGTAAGGTTGAATCATGGTTACGTTTGTAAAGAATGTCATTGTTGAGGAAGAACTTTGCCGCGAACCTTCTTAGAAACTTCTTGTCGTTAACGGATGCACCCTCGGGGTATTCTTGGGCTTCAAGGTACCTCTTTACTTCATGATACCAAGGCTTTTCTGTTACCTCTTCGGTCTCAAGGTCACAAAAATATGCAGGTTCATCCAATTTCCAAATAACGATCCGGGGAGCCTCGTTGTCCCATTTGACTTTGAACATAGAAGACATCGTAGCTAGCGCGTCCGCCAACTGATTCTCCTCTCTTGGGAAGTGTTCAAAGGTTATCTCCTCGAAATGGGGAAGCAACGTCAACACATACTCCTTGTAAGGAATAAGATTTGGGTGTTTCGTATCCCACTCGCCTTTGATCTGACTGATCACGAGAGCGGAATCTCCGAAGACACTCAGAAACTTGATCCTTAAGTCAATTGCAGCTCGAAGACCCATGATGCATGCTTCATACTCCGCCATATTGTTGGTGCAGTTGAAACATAGTCGGGCGGTAAGCGGAGTATGAGAGCCTTTAGGAAATATGATCACAGCGCCAATGCCATTACCCAAAGCGTTTGAGGCTCCGTCAAAGTGCATAGACCATTGGGATCCTTCCTCAGGTCCTTCATCCGGTCCAGGTATTTCACAATAAGTCACTACCATGATATTCTCGTCTGGAAATTCAAAGTTCATAGAATGGTAATCATCCACTGCCTGATGTGCCAAATGGTCTGCCAACACACTTCCCTTGATTGCTTTTTGGGTCGTGTACTGGATGTCATATTCAGTCAAGATCATCTACCATCTTGCTATTTTTCTGGACAAGGCAGGCTTTTCGAAGATGTACTTGATTGGATCCATTTTAGAAATCAATAGAGTAGTATGAGTCAACATATACTGTCTCAGCCGGCGAGCAGCCCATACCAAAGCGCAGCAAGTTTTCTTGAGCAGTGAGTATCGGGTCTCACAGTCGGTAAACTTTTTGCTAAGGTAATAAATAGCGTGCTCTTTTCGGCCAGACTCGTCATGCTGACCTAGCACACACCCCATTGAGTTATCAAGTACTTTCAAGTATAAGATTAGAGGTCTCCCTTCAACCGGTGGCATAAGAATAGGTGGCTCCTGGAGATACTCTTTGATTCTTTCGAAAGCGGCCTGACATTCATCGTTCCAACGTACTACTTGATCTTTCTTCAGTAGCTTGAAGATTGGTTCACAAGTAGCAGTTAGGTGCGAGATGAATCGGGCAATGTAGTTCAACCGTCCTAGAAAGCCTCTGACTTCTTTCTCTGTCTTGGGAACTGGCATCTCTTGTATGGCTTTCACTTTGGCAGGGTCCACTTGAATAGTTTTGTCGCTTACGACGAAACCTAGCAATTTTCCAGATCTCACCCCGAAGGTGCACTTGTTCGGGTTTAACCTCGGCTTGTACAACTTTAACCGGTCAAACAGCTTCTATAGATGGTTAAGGTGTTCCTCCTCAGTTTGGGACCTTGCGATCATATCGTCAACGTATACTTCAATCTCATAATGGATCATGTCATGAAATAGAGCAACCATGGCACGCTGATACGTTGCCCTAGCATTTTTCAACCCAAAAGGCATGACCTTGTAGCAAAAGGTACCACACTGAGTGACAAAAGTGGTCTTCTCCGTATCTTCAGGAGCCATCTTTATCTGATTATAACCGGAGAAACCATCCATGAAGGAGAATACCTTGTGCTGGGCAGTATTGTCAACCAGAACGTCGATGTGAGGCAGGGGGGAGTCATCCTTAGGGCTCGCCCTGTTCAAATCCCTGTAATCAACACACATTCTGACCTTACCATCCTTCTTCGGCACTGGAACCACATTGGCGACCCACTGAGGGTAAGAAGTCACTGCTAGAAAACCGGCATCAAATTGTTTCATAACCTCAGCTTTGATTTTCTCGGATATCTCAGGGCGCATACGGCGAACCTTCTGTTTTACCAGAGGGCATTCTTCCTTGGTAGGCAGATGATGAACCACAATGTCGGTATCCAACCCAGGCATATCTTTGTAAGACCAGGCAAAGATTTCCACGTAGTCATGCAGCATCTGAATCAACCGTTGTTTCATACTGAGCTCTAGGTTTGCCCCGATCTTGACTTCCTTTTTGTCTGTCTCAGTACCCAGATTCACTGTTTCCACTGGCTCTTCATGTGGCTGAATGTCCCTCTCTTCCTGGAGTAGCAGTCTTGCAAGCTCACCAGGCACTTCGTAATCATCTTCACCTTCGTCTTCGGCTAGGTTGATCGGATTTTCGAAGTCATAACTGGCAGTAGCAGAGTCGTTACCAGTGGGATCCAGAGTGGATGGGGACCTGTATATGTGAGTTTGTGTAAATAGCTGTTTTGCAATATATAATAAAGAAAGACAAGGAGCTTAAAATTTGAAATGCAAAAAATGTCCAATGCTTTTATTAATGATATATGAAAATGACACACAAAAGCCCTCACAAATGAAGCCACGGTGCCCCGGGTAAGACACCGGGCCATAAAGTTTCACAATATTGTCTGTTACAAATTCAAAACAAAGGAGTTCATTACTGAGTGACAAAATTAATAGGGACGAAGTCTTTCGCTGTCCAGTTGTTTGGTCCACCGTTGGTCGTAGGGTAGATCCATCTGTCGAATTTTGATTCCTCCACGTTATTTTCAATGGCATTTACTCCCGGGTTGCTGATGAACACAGGAGGTCTTCCAATCCTTGCCCTACGAACAACCTTCTGAGCTTTTGCAGTGAAACCCAAACCAAACTTGTCAGTCTTCTGAGTGAAATCAGGAAGTCGGCCCCAGTTTGCACACTCACCCTTCTCAACAACAGCCCGGGCATCCTTTAAGGAAGCCATCTTCAAAGGAGAATCTTCAATCACAGTCTCAGCTGGCGCCAGTGTCTGAGGAACCTCTTTAAAGTGTTGAAATGGTGTCTCAATGAACTCCCCATCCATTTCTATGTACCAGAATGAGTTGAGGTGGCTGGCCATGTACTCTTCCTCCCCCTGAACTGTCACAATCTTCCCTCTGATCGGGTATTTCAGCTTCTGATGCAGTGTGGAGGTCACAGCTCCAGCCTTATGGATCCATGGACGACCCACAAATAGGAATAGGATGGTCGAATGTCCATCACATAGAATGTAGAATCAAAGACCTGAGAACCAACTCTGATTGGGATATCAACCTCACCATGTACCATCCTTTTAGACCCATCAAAGGCCCGGACAACAATGTTACTTGGCTTTAGCTCCAAACCCTCGCAATCTAACCTGTCTAGAGCTTTCTTGGGCAAGACGTTCAATGAGGAACCAGTGTCAACCAGCACATGTGCAAGAGTAGTGCCCCTGCATTCAATGGAGACATGCAGGGCATCATTATGGTTCTTCCCTTTAGCAGTCAGATCAGCGTCGAAGAAACCCAAACGATTATCAACAGTTAAGTTGGCCACACAATCGGTAAACTGATCAGCTGACGTCTCTTGTGGCACGTGGGCCGTCTTCAAGAAGGTAATCAGAGCCTTGGCATGGGCCTCTGAACACAACAACAGTGATAACATAGAAATCTTGGAGGGGGTTTGCCCCAACTGCTCAACTACATTATAATCACTCTTCTTGATGATCTTAAGAATCTCATCCATCTCCTGTTTGAAAGCTTCAACATTAATGGTATTTGGTGCCTCCGTCTGGGCAGGAATATCAGTGGCGATCCCTTTGCCCCGAGCATCAGATGACTCGGCAGCAGGGGTAGAAATGGGAACTTAATTAGGAGGGGAAGTAGGCACACTTGCAGGTGTGATGACAATAGGTCTCTGGATAGTTGGTGGCGCAATATCTGGTGAGAAAAGTCTACCACTGCGGGTGACTTTGGCAGGCCCGGTGATGTTGCTGACGCCGGTACTAGTATCAAACTCTTTCTTAACTCCCAGAACATAAACATCTGCCCCATAGTGCCAAGGGACAACTTTGTCGAATGTATAGGGGATGGATCCCGGAACAGTGATAATTATAGGTGCAAGCTTCTGAACAGGCATAATTTTGACAGGCT
This sequence comes from Vicia faba, assembly GCA_948472305.1. Lineage (NCBI taxonomy): Eukaryota > Viridiplantae > Streptophyta > Magnoliopsida > Fabales > Fabaceae > Vicia > Vicia faba. Next base: position 761,910,888 of record OX451741.1, on the reverse strand, counting down.
TCCTCAAGGGAGCCTTGGGAGAATTATTGAAAATAGTAACAATGGACACTTCTTCAGTAGGGGTAGCAGGAACAACAATCTTTTCAAACAGGATTTCTTTATTATCCATCAGGTTTTGGATACCTGACTTCAAAGATGGGCAACCGGTAGATGAAACGGAACACAGATGGAAACCTTCACTACATCCCGGAAATAAACCGGCTAGCAACAGGTTCCTCTTGACAGTCAACAGCGGAGTAACAATATCATCCACAGAGGCTACAAACAGGTCTTCCTCTACAGCATTCACTCCATGCTTGGGCATGGGAGCAGTCATAACATTGGGCCTTTCGGGCGCCTCGAACTCTATCTCTTTAGCATCAATCAGGTCTTGGACCTTATTCTTCAGAGTCCAACAATCATCCGTATTATGTCCCGGGCTATTAGAATGATAAGCGCAGCGGGCGTTGGGGTTGTACTTTGGGGATGTAGTGTTGGGATTCTTAGGAGCTTCCCTTAGAGTCACCAAATTGGTTGTCAACAATTGCGGCAATATCTGGGACAAGGTCATGCTGAGTCGAGTGAACTGCCTTATAGGTCTCTCACCCCTTTGTTAGTTGTGATGCTGAGGAGCACTGGCAGGTTTTGAAATAACCACCGCGTTGACAGCTTGGCGGTGCTCATATCTGTTTGGTCTCCTTTAACCATAGACAACACTGGATTCCTTTTTGAACGGTTTCTTTTCAGTACTCGAGGAGGCACCCTTCTGTATCTTCCCAGACTTGATACCAGCTTCAATTCTCTCACCAGTCAAGATAAGGTCTGTAAACCCGGCTGAAGAATTTCCAATCAAATGGTTAAAGAATGGACCAGACAGGGTCCCCAGAAACATATCAACCAGCTCACGATCAGTCAAAGGTGGCTGCACCCTTCCGGCAAGGTCTCTCCATTTTTGGGCGTACTCTTTAAATCCTTCACCCGTCCCTAGTGACATACCCTGGAGTTGGGTACGCGTAGGAGCGAGGTCGGAATTATATTGATACTGCTTATAGAACGCAATAGCCAAATCTTCCCAGTTGCGGATACTGGCCCCATCCAGCTGATAGAACCATTCGAGTTGAGTCCCTGAAAGACTATCCTGAAAGAAATGGATCCACAAATTCTTGTCAGCAGTGTAAGGTTGGATCTTGCTTACATACGACCGGAGGTGCAGCTTTGGGCAGGAGGCTCCGTCATATTTGGCAAAAGCAGGTGCCTTGAATTTATGGGAAATCACCACCCCAGAGGATAAGCCTAGATCTCCAAAGTCCAACCCGGTAACATTCTGTATCTCCATGGTGCTCAAGCGGTCCTCCAACTGTTTATACCTATCCTCAGCAGGAGGATACTATTCCTCATCATAATCCGTCTCGTTGTCGGAGACCACGGGACTAGGAACCCTTCTCTCCTGGGGACTGTCTTTCCCCACAGATGAAGTTATCAGATCAACCTTATTCTGCAGTCCATTCCCAAATCTGTGTCCAGTGTTGAACAAGACGGTCCTCTTCTTCTTCTTCTTCTTTTCTTTCAGAATCAGAGTCTTTAACTCCTGTTGACCCTGGGCTAGGCTCATAACCAACTCTTGGAACTGGGCATTCTGGGCCTGGAGGGCCTTGATAGCTTGTTCAGTGGAAGGTTCAGAAGATATGATGATTGTTGAAATAAACAGCGAAGAAGATAAGTGACCTGTAAAAAGGGTACCTGTTATGCATATGATGAATGGTATGCTATTTATGTAATGCATTCAAGGGTTTGAAAATTCAAATTCGTTGTAGACAAAAAAGGAACACATGTCATATTAAGAAGTAATTTGTTTAGTACATCAGTGCCTCATGGGCGAAATATTACAAAATACTTAATGTAAAAAGACATTGTGCATCCTTTTTGGAGCGATGTAAGTGTTGAGGGTCTCTTCCTCGTGAAGTCGGCGAGTGAGCTCCAAGACCTTCTTCTCACTGGCATGTAAGTTGGCTTCAAAAGCATTCTGTTCTTCCTTGAGTTGGATCCAACTCTTTTGCATTTCTTCCCATGATGTTGGCATGTCAGGATGTAGAATGGTGTATGGAACCTCTCCTTCCATACCAGGCTCTTTGATCACGGGGAGAATGTGACGATATGGCATCATAAGATTCTGGGAGCGGGTTCGTACCCACTTGAGGTAAGGCTCAAGGGGGATGGAATTCTTGTGCCCCAGTGTCTTACTATCTACCTTGTTAGGCATCCTCCAAGCTCTGATGAACCTTTGTCGAAGTCCTTGTGCATCGTTGTCAAAGTCAAAAACTATGTCAGGAATCAGCATGTCATGAGGGCCATCCCTCCGAGCATATCCAAATTGTCTCAAATCCAGACAGGGGTTGTAGGTGATGCCTCCTCTAATTCCAAGTAAAGGAACGTTAGGAAATTCTCCGTAACGATCAATGATAGTGACATTTTCTCTGGACCGAGAACACCAATGTACATCAGAATGTGTGAGGGTCATCAATTGTTGTGACCACCTAAAACCCTGCTCGTTCTTCAAAACTGATTGTGGAAGGTGAGAAATAAACCACCTTGCCAGGAGAGGAGTACAACACATGAGAACACCTCTTTTTCTCATTGTTCGTGTGTAAAATGAGTGGAGGATATCCCCAAGCAATGTAGGTATGGGATTCCTGGACATGAAAATCTTGACAGCATTCATATCTATAAGTTGATTAGGATTTGGGAACAACACCAACCCATAGACAAGGAGTGCCACAATCTCTTCAAAGGCTTGTAGATCAAAAGAATTCCAACATTCTTGTGCCTTCTCAAACAGGAACTTTTCCAAGAATCCCTTTATACCACTTCTGATTTCCCAATGCCCCTTGATGTCAGATGGTTGCAGACGTAATGCTTGAGCAACATCTTCAAGTTTTGGTTCCTTTTCCGTACCGTTGTAGGGTAGTTGACTAAGAATAGGAATTCTCAGAAGTTGAGAAAATTCTTCCAAAGTAGGCACCAATTGATAATCAGGGAATGTAAAACAGTGGTGTAGGGGGTCAAAGAACTGGAAGAGAACTTTTATCATATCTTCTTCAATGTTGGTGTTGACCAAGCTGAGGAGTCTACCATGTCTTTCACTGAAAAGAGAGTTCTCGGGAATCCTGGATGTAAGCTCCTTGAGTTGAGGAGGGATCCTTACAAGGTTGACCTGAATTGTTTTCCTGTGGAGAGACTCCGTGTCCTACAAAACAAGAACAAAGATGAAGATCCGAACCCTTGAAATGGTTAGTAGATGCATATGATGCTTTATGATGTTATGTACATGGATGCAAAAAGTAAGCAAGTGTATATACAGGCAGTCATATTCACACAAAGCAAACAAGTCCTTAGGTTTAGGCTTGCATGGGGTTTGTAGGTAAGTACCTTTTTGAAGTTAGTTGGCTCAAAACCTGTCCTATAAATAGTAACCGGGTTCTAAGGAGCTCAATATCATTGGATTGTTTTCTATGTTCATTGTTTTGATTTAGCCACTTAACTGGCGACCAAAATATTCCAAGAAAACAACCCTCAATGAGTGTAGTATCGAGTATCTACCAACTTCGGACTGCACCAAAGCCGCTCATCTCACTACTCCTAAAAAGGCCAGGATGGTCAAGTAAGGTTCTAAGGTCAGTTGATGCTTCGCGACACCACGCGGCGGCCCCGTACTCTCCTTGACTTGACTCAAGGGTTATCGGTACTCACCAAAGTGCCACATCAACATAGCTACTGCTTCAACCATGTCGGTATACCCCGCACAGTTCCCTCACAATTTGTTGCTACTTCTAAAGGGTATCCCCATATCCGGGTTAGGATCTATAGAACTCTGATACAAACCCACAAAATTTAAAGCATACAAAGCATACAATTGAAAACACAAGTGATCTAATCCTAAGGTACACCTCACTTATTTAGTATCCCCGACAGAGTCGCCAGTTCTGTGATCGGTGGAACTAGAACTGACTGTTTTAGATATGCTGGTTCGCGTTTGCGTTTCGCAAAATGTCGCGGTAAGCAAGAGTCGCCACCGTATTTTATTTTCTCCAACAAGGAAAGGACAAAAGCACAGCAAAATTCCTTTTCGAGATGTTTCTCGGGTTCGGGAGGTAGATTATAGAAAGGGAAGGTGTTAGCACCCTTTCTATCCGTGGTTATCCACGGGCTCTTAGGTACTTTCTCACTATGTTTTCAAAAAGTTTTACTTTTCTTGTGTTTGTGGGTTTTGAAAAAGTTTGTTTTAAAACTTCGATTTAACTCTTGTGTCTGTCCTCAAGAGTGTATGAAGTGTTGTTTGAAAACTTTTGTCAGAAAAGTGTAGGTGCGAAAAGTATTTTTGTTTTGAAAGAGCAAGTACCTGAGAACCTCTACCTACTCAAAAGAAATTAAGCTGTGTAAATATCCTTCAGACAGTACCATCCCACTATTGAGAAGTAGGTAGCACCGTCGTTGGAGTTTTTCGGGTCAATTCGATTAATGGGACATGTGGTCACTAAAGCAATAGTAGGACGCCTTAGCGGTAACCCTAATGTCTTAGATCATTTTTTATCCGAGGCAACCGTTTCGAGGCAACTTGATCTTTAGACAGGAGGGCGACCTCTAAAACACCCTATACTCAATGACCACGTCGAGGCAACCAAGTGAGGCGTACCCTAAGAGTGGCATGTGCGAGTGTGTCAGGTTTCAGTTTATGTTATCTTTGTACATGTTATGGTGAGCTACGATTGATTTTAATTTAAGAGAAGTCTTGTCATGCATAGCCTAATTAGCATACATCTAGCAGTTAATAGTTGCGGAAAATAAAGCTAAACTATTACAAGGCATCGGGTATTTACATCGCCAAAAACAAACCCTTGAAAAGTAAATTGCGGGGAATTAAATAAAAGCGATAAAAAGCCCTAATTAAAGCTATTACATCCTCGTAACAATTACATAATAATGGATCAAAAATAATAGGAATCAAAAATAATATGCGCGAGAAAAAATTGAATCGGAGAGTCTTTAGGGTTTTGACCCTTTTTTGAGAAAGAAGGAAGTTTTGCTATTTTGCATTAAATTAAACCTAAGCTAATTAATTAATTAAAAGAAATATTTTTTTGAGTTTTTTATGTGTTAAGGAAAATAAATAAAAATAAAAAAAAATAGTCAAAATTGTCAAGAAACCCTAATTCTACATTAATTTTATTTATTGTGAAAAAAAGTTAAAATTAACCTAATTAACTAAATTAATTACATTAGTATTTATTTACAAAAATAATAAATTAAGGGTGAATTTAATAAATAATAATAAAAAATATTATATGTTAGTTTTCTGATTTTATTATGAAAAATTAATTTGGTTAATTAAATAATAATAATTATTATTAATAATAAAACAATTAAATGGAAAATATAAAAAGAGGAAAAAGGAATAAACCCAGGGGGGTGATGGGCCAGCTTTGGAGGTGTTTCTGGAATTTTCAAGGCCCAATTATGCTCAAGCCTGTTTGACTCTTGAGATTATCCATGCGCTGGTTGACTAAGGATTATGATGATCTCCCACTCATGTCCATTGGATTCCAGTTTGATGACATATGGCGCACTGATTTTTGAGGTGTATGGTGGACAACTTCTGGGCATAGCATAGGAATATCTGAAGAGAAAAATTAAATAAGCGTTTGGGGGACCTGGGATTCGAACCCAGGTCCCAGTGTTCATTGGACAATTGCTCAACCACTACACCACCTGCACCTTTTGTTCTTTAGATAATAGGCAATTATTATATTGGGAAATTAACAAATATGCTGTACAACAAAAAAAAACACGCGCACCTTTTCAAATTAACCACTCAGACGCCAACACCTCATCATCTTCTTCGTTTGCCCTGTAAAAATAATATCAGATAGCGGGGGTTTTTAACCCCCACTAACCACTGCAAGGAAAAATAGCGATTATCACCACAGTACATATAAATATTTTGCGAGGGGTGGGTTATGTTCATCTTGGCCTAACGATTCCAACCATGTGTCTTATGAGTCCTAATTTTTCCTGGTCCAGAAAGCCCTAATTTCAAAGCTCAAGAACCCTAGAAATTGATCATGGCATCTTTTGATTCAGGGCGTTATAACTTAATTAAATTATGCCATTAGCTTCGTATGGTTCCTAGCAATGCAAAACAATCAAAGAAACGTGTTAAATGGGCATGAATCAAGCAATACGATTTTGAATAAGAATGGCAAACTGTGGTTCTGTATATGATGATTCTTTGAGCTTTGAAGCTGGAATTTGATTGTAAATCGTTCCTGGGATCTCCTGCAATGTATTAGAATGGTCAAAACACCTTGAATCGTCCTAGAATGCAAAAATCAGTTTTCAATTTTCTTGGAAATTCTTGAATATGGCAGGGTTTTTTCTGCAGCTTTCTCACGTCTTTTAGGTCAGGGTTAGCTAGCATATGTATGAGGCAATTGAATTAGGTCAAAAAGCTGGGCCAATATCCATTGCATTGATGTTTGAATCCTTGATTGGAAATCAATTATTTTTTATTCTTCATGATTGAACAAAGTTGCCAATTTTGGATTTTTTGTATCTTTGACTTTGTGCACAAATTTGCCAGCATGTTTAGGTCATATTTGCTTCACAAAAAGATTTAAAAACCAAATCTTGTATTTTTTTATGATTTAAATTGATTAAATGAATTAATATTAATTAAAAATCCAATTAATCAATAAAAATAAGAAAATAAATCCAATTAATCTTGATGGGTCGTGCATAAGTCATGGATGAAGTTTCAAGAAGAGATTTGAGGCCCATTAGCAAAAAGAAGGTGTTTTGAGCATAGTTGACTTTTGCAAATTCATGAAAATTTCCCAACTTCTCCAATGCACAACTTGCTCAATTTTGATCATATGACCATGTTCTTGGACATTTTGGAAATCTCTTAAAGTCCTCTAACCAATTCCTTTGGTCCCATTTCATTTGGATTTACCAATCTCAAGTTATAGCCTTTGACTTAAAGTGTACTTTTGTTGACTTTTGAAATTGACCTATAATGTAAAAATTGGTAACTTCTTGTGAGAGCATTTCTTGAACTTGGAGTGTGAAGATGGATTGTAGGAAATTGCATCCCCTTCAAAATGAGAATTGGATGGGATTTTTCTGACAAACCATGAAAAAGTTATGCCCTGGTCAAGATACAGTTGACTTTTCTACTGTCCAAAAATAGTAACTTTTTGCATCTTGATGATTTTTGAGCTATGCTTGTGGAATCATGATCAAGACTTGATAAAATGATGATTGTGGACTCAAAATAAGATGTTGACCAAAAATTCTGGCTTTTGACTGTAAAATGACCATTTTGCCCTTGCAGTTGACTGTAGGTCAAATGGAGCTTTTGACTGTGCAAATTGTCACTGTGAGTCTTGAAACTTGGTATGTAGATGCTTGAGAATGTGTATAGGCCTATGAGACTTGATTGAACCATTGAAAACCCCAAATTCCTTGCAATAACCAAAACCCTACTTTCAGCTGTCCTAGGAAGTGATTTGACTGTCTACCTCTTGAGCCATCTTGAGTAATTTGAAAATCAATCTTGACAAATCTTGAAGAATATGGGAGGGCAAATTTTGGGGTACAACATACAAGAAAGACTTTTGAGTATGTAGATAGCTTCTATTTACTTGATCAACTTCAAAACAATCCTTGCTATTTTCAAAAACACACACACACATTTCAAAACATTTCCAAACAACTTTCAAAACATTGAAACATTTTTCAAAAGACAAACATCTTTGTATACATTCTTACGAACGAGAATCATTACAAAGATTGCCTAAACAAAGGCCTCTTTTCAAAATACTTTCAAAACCACACAAAGCACCATTTCAAACAATTTCAAAAGAAAAGCAAGTGATCTAAACAAGTAACTAAGAGCCCATGGAAAACCATGGATGAAAAGGGTGTTAGCATCTTCCCTTTTCATAATCTACCCCCCGAACTCAAGAAAACATCTCAAAGGTCTTTCTTGTGCTTTTTTTACCTTTCCTATTGGATAAAAGAAAAGTCGATGGCGACTCTTGCTAACCGCGACATTCGCGAACACAAACGCAAAACCTCAAGTCAGTTCTCCCACCGCATCACACTTATCTATAGATTGCTGATAATATTCGTTTGTTTGCAAACTTAACCTGAAAAGATAAAGTTAGTTTTATGCAATATCATGATGTATGTAATTCATTTCATAATTATGTTCTCTAGATAAATGAGAATAGTATATGTGTTTCGTATTCATATGTTATGATGTTTTGTAAATGATGTATGAATGCAATAAGTTATTGGAGCGTATCAGTAGCTTCGTGTAACAATGTCTAACTGAGGAAAATAAATCCCTGACTGTTGCTGGGGATGAAGACAGTAGTTCTTCAATTTTTGTTTAGAACATCCTTACTGTGGATTTCTGCTTTCTGTTTGAGGACACCCCACTGGGGATGTTCGACTTCTGCTTGGGGATGGAAGCATTCAAGGAGAGTCGGTCATTCGTCATTCTTTGAAGGATTTGATTCTTATATACCCTGACTGGGGATAAAAGAGATGGATAATCCTCTGGTGTGCTCTCTGACCAGGTTTCAAATACGGATATCAATTCTTTTGGGGATGATAATGTTGAATGATATCTGGCCGGAGAAGAGAATCTTGTCGGAGAATTGCAATATTGGAGAAATAAACTTTGTTGGGGAAATAAACCTTGTAGACTGTGTTGAGGGAATAATGTTTGATGGGGATTGAAATCTCATAGACTATGCCGAGGAAGTTTACTCTGTATGCTGGGGAATGATCAAACTTCCTTATCTACTAAGGGACCTATTGGGGAAGATAATCATGTCGAGCTATCCATCAGGGATATAGAGGTGAGCTGCTGGAAGATGCCCCAATTTATGTCTGAGGGTATATTAGATTTGCTGGGGAATATATCTTTGTTGGGGATGAGCTTGTGAAGATAGCTCTGTAGAGATAGTTCCGTGGAGATTGCTCTGTGGGGATTTGTGGATATTATGATACGGTGGCCAGAACCGGGTCGTGGTTTCCCTATTTCGTTAAGGAATTTGCTGGTTTGCGTTTTGCGTTTGTGTTTGCAAAATGTCACGGTAAGCAAGAGTCGCCACCGACTTTTATTTTATCCAACAAGGAAAGGAAAAAAGTACAGAAAAATTCCTTTTTCGAGATATTTCTGAGTACGGGGGTAGATTTATAGAAAGGGAAGGTATTAGCACCCTTTCTATCTGTAGTTATCTATGGGCTCTTAGGTACTTGCTCATCATTTTCAAAATTGTTTTCTTTGTGTTTGCGTGATTTGAAAAGTTTTTGTTTTGACTTCGATTTAACTCTTTCTTCTGTCTTCAAGGGTGTAATGAAGTGTTTTTGAAAACTTCGTTTGTAAAGGAGTGTAAGTGTGAAAAATTTGTTTGGAATGAGCAAGTATCTAAGAACTAATCTACCTACTCGAAAAAAGAATCGTTTTATGCTTGTTTCCTTTAGACAACGCTATCCCACTATTAGTGAGTAGGTAGCATCATCGTTGGAGTTTTGAGGGTCAATTCGAAAGGGACGCACGGTCACTAAAGCAATGTTAGGACGCCTTAGTAATAACCCTAATGTCTTAGATCAATTATTCGAGGCAACAATATCCGAGGCAACCTTTCCGAGGCAACTTTGATCTTTGGACAAAAGGACGACCTCTAAAACATCCTATGCTCAATGACCGTTTTAACAAAGGCAACCAAGTGGGAGTGTACCCTAGGAGTGCGCATGTGCGAGTGATTCGATTTCAGATTATTTTTATCTTTGCACATTTAGGGTGATCTAACTGTTTTAAATTTAGTCATACATTCTTGTCATGCAAACCCTAATTATTCATACATCTAACAGTTAATAATTTGCAGAAATTAAAGTGCGGAATTTAAACTAAGTTATTACAAGGCTTCGGGTATTTACATAGCCAAAAACAAACCCTTTGAAATTAAAAAGCGGTAAAAATAAAATAAATGTCCTAATTAAATCATTACAAACCGGGAGCAGATACAATAATTGGGCAAAAATAAAGCGCGCGAGAAAATTAGATCGAATGCGAAAATAGGGTTTTGACCCTTCTATCTTAATTAAAAGAGAAAATTGTTTTTTGTTGTTTTTATTAAAAGAAATAAGTTTTTTATAAATTAAATGCTAAATTAATTAATTATTAAATTAATTAATGAAAAATAATTAAATGACATATTTTTGGTTTTTGGTTATTTTAGGAAAAAGATAAAAAAATTAAATTAGTAATAAAACCTATTGATTCTAATTGGTTTTAATTATTTACAAAAAATAAATTAAAGTTGTCTAATTGATCAAACCTAATTAAATTAATTAATTTATTGGTGAAAAAAATAAAATTCTAATTTTGATTGGACATAAAAAATATTTTTGGTGATTTTTTGATAAAAAAAGAAATTAATTATTGCTTAGTAATTAAATAAATAGAATTAAATGAAACAAATAAAAATATAAAAGATGAGAGATGGGCCTGATTTAAGGGTGTCAATAGCAAGAATCTGGGCCCATTTGTGATGGTCCATGCTGACTTTTTTGATCCTGTATGGTGCGTTGGACTTGGCTTATGGTGTTCCTCCCTGGATGGCCATCAGATTTGGCCATCCAGCCACTTGGCGTGCCAGATCTTGAGGGAGTATGATGGGTTTCCTGGCTTACATGCATATTGAATCACTTGAAAGAAAATAGGAAAAATAACAAATGTTGGAGGCAGGGATCGAACCCCTGACCTCTAGCCACTAACGCCTTAAGTACTCACGTGGCCACCACTACGCCACTTGGTTTTGATTGTTATCATATTACAAAATAATAATAATATACAAAAACAAATGTTAGTGGACAAATTCAGAAAAACGCGCGCCAACGTTTAAACAAACCAATGGAAGCTGGCCACGTCTGCGTCTTCTTCCCTGCACTGTGGCTAAAAGTTTGTTAGCCTATACCTACGGACAAATGTTTGTTGCTATAACTATGCCAATCCTCAAAATCATGTACAGGTAATATAAATGACCACCAAGGCCATGGTTAGAACCGTCTCCTTCTTCTGAACACAATGGTACCTCTTATCAAGGTCAATTGTCCATGTAATCAAAAGCCCTAAAACAAAGTCCGAAACCCTAACAATGGTGGATTTCGTTACAGACCATATAAATGAAATTGAGTAATGCAGGAAGCTTACAAATGCTCTATAGTTTAAGAATATGCCATTAATTCAGGTTAACAATGCTTAAATTTCAAGATGCGAATTCAAGAACAGGGCGAGGTTATGAACGACTTACAGTGCGATTTGGGACGGGAACGACTTAGTTCTTGATTGTTTTAGGTTGCTGAGAGTGCCAGGAAGCGATTGGGATCGATAACAAGCCTTGAGGATGCCTTTAACTATCAATTCGATCTCACACTTTTTTGCTCTTTTTTCAAATCTGGTTCTCCTTCTCACGCCTGTTCCCAACCTGTTTCTAGGTCTGCCTCGCCTCCTTATGTACCATGGACTGAGTTAGGGTTGACAATTGTGTCCAAATCTTTTCCCTTCAATGCTTTTGATATTTGATTTGATTCACTTTGAAAACCTTCCAAATTTGGATTATTTTCAATCTTTTTGTGCATACAAGCCTTTACACGAGTTTGAATGCTTTGCTAGTTGTAATTGGAACCTGAAACAATCATAAAAATCTCTTGTTATCAATGTTTTGGATTTTATTTGATTTTATTTGATTTAAATCAAATTAATTCAAATAAAAATCAAAACAAATAATAAAAATAATATATGGACAAGTGGAAAAGTCTAGAGCACGTGGGATATGTTTCCAACTCAAAACAAGCGAAAAAGATTGGGCCCATTTGGCAAAATTTGAAGTTTTGGGGATAGTTGACTTTTGGCAATTTTGCAAAAAAGGTCAACTTCACCAATGCATAACTTCCTCAATTTTGAACCTTTGGAGGTGTTCTTGGACTTTTTAGAAAGCTTTAGATGTCCTATAAGCAACCCTTTTGGTATCATCTCAATTTGATATTCCATGCTCAAGTATGAAGCTTTGACAAAAAAGGTGTTTTTGTTGACTTTTCAAAATGACCTATAATGTCCAAATTCATAACTTCTTGTGTGTGCATATTTTGAACTTGTGAGATGAATATGGATTGTAGGGAATTGCATACTCTTCAAAATGAGCTTTTTATGTGTCATTTCTCATAAAGTATGAGAAAGTTATGCTTGGTCAAAATTGAGTTGACTTTTCCTACAAAACCCTAATTTAGCAACTTTTGAGCCTTGGTGAATTATGAGCAATCCTTGATGAATCATGATCAACCCTTGATAAAATGATTAAATATACTTCAAAATGAGGATGTTTACCAAAAATCTTGAAGTTTGACTGTATGTGGGCCACAGTTGACTTTTGCCCTAGCATAGTCGATTTTCAGGCCTTTGAGCAATTGACTGAGCAAACTTCCTCTGTAAGGCTTGAAACTTGACATGGATGGTCTTGAGAACATATTAGGACAATGTTTAGAATTTGGAACCACTTAGACTCAAGTATCTTGATGCAACATGAAACCCTAATTTGGGGTAGACTGCCTTAGGAGAGAGCTTGTCTGGCCAACCCTTGGACTACCTTGAGCAACTTGAGGATCTTTCTTGCAATGTTTTTGAGAAAAATGGGAGGGAAAATTTTGGGGTACAACAGATATCTTGAACATTATCCCAACTCCTTGAGTCTTTAGTAAACGTTGATCAGAATGATAAATCTTCTACTGATAAACAAGTGATGAGATAACGGGACATAGTTGTATGCTTTAATCCCTAACTTTTGCCTGGATCGCCTTTTTAGATTTTCAATCCACCGGGATACCCTTTTTTCCCAAGCCTCCTTTTCAGGTTTTCGACTTGTCAGGTGTATAATTTTATTTATATATCCCTAATTTTTTCTGGAACCTTTTTTAGTTTGTCGGGATGCCCTTATTTTTTCCTAGGTCAATCAACCTAGCAGGTCTCTTTTTAATGCGTAGTATTTTTTGACTATGTCCACATTCACAAGGTGCAGAGAATTTTCACTGTCTATGGTAGTATGTGTTCTAGCACTGCCAGAAAATATTTTTCTTGATCATACGTGGCCCTTCGTATGCGGGAGTCTGTTTGTCCCTAGGATTACTCTGGTGCACCCGATGCTTGAAGTTATTGATCAACAGTTGATTTCCAACTTTCTGATAGTCTTGACTTTCCTCAGTATTTTTCTAAGAACTATCATGGTAGAATGACACCATCTGATACTACTGACATAGAAAAGCAATTTGGTGATACCGAATATAGTGGCTTTTGCTGAAACTCATGATCAATGTAACATGTCCCAAGTGATTCGGATGGGGATATGCCCTTGGCTATTCAGCACTTTTGAGAGATTCCTTGAATCTTGACTTGACTGCCACAGATGAGTTGGACAATAACATGTCATGCCCATTGATTTATAACCAATTGGATTCACGAAAGGCCTACTACTGGAAGTGTCTTTCTCTTTAACACATCATTTGAAGTAGTTCTGTCCATTGGGAGGATTTTCATTCATTGGATATTCGTCATGCGAATTTCTCCATTGTCAAACACTTAGTCATATGCAAACAATGATATTAAAATGCAAAGCTTATGTCTATCTTGAAGTTCAAAAATGCATTTTTTTAGTAAAATAAAAATTTGTAAGAATGTGATATCAACTCAGGATTTATAGTAAGCCTTATAGGAGTCAGGATACCTCTTTGTAATAGTATGCTTTCGAACTAACCCATGCTTCAGTTAGAACTTTTAAGGGTTGTAACGTGGCCTGGTTCACAGCTTAAGAAACAAAGGATAAAGGCTCAAATTTTATTTGTACCCGACCCGTTCTCCATGATGTTCTTCAGTCCTATACTCAGTTAATTATGTATTTAGGTTCCAATAGAGTTTGGGATTATGGAACTAATATTTTGGTGATGGTTTCGAAACTGGGAGTTTATTTAAGAAATCTATGATACGGTGGCAGAACCGACTGTTATATTGGTTTGCGATTTACGTTTTTGTTTGTAAAATGTCGCGGTAAGTAAGAGTCGCCACCGACTTTTATTTTATCCAATCAGGAAAAGGAAAAAGAACAGAAAAAACCTTTTTCGAGATATTTTTGAGTACGAGGGGTAGATTATAGAAAGGGAAGGTGTTAGCACCCTTTCTATCCATGGTTTTCCATGGGCTCTTAGGTACTTGCTCATTTTGAAATTGCTTGTGTGTGCTTGTTTTGAAAAGTTTTGTTTTACTTTGTTTTAACCCTTGTTTCTGTCCTCAAGAGTGTGACAAAGTTGTTTTTGAAAACTTTTTTGAAAAGTGTTGGTGTGAAATTTTTTGTTTGTTTGAGCAAGTACTTAAGAACTAATCTACCTACTCGAAAAAGTCTATTCGTTTTCCTTTAGACAGCGCTATCCTATTATTAAGGAATATGTAGCACCGTCGTTGGATTTTGTAAGGGACATTCGAAAGGGACAAGTACAATCACTAAAGCAACAGTTAGAAAACTTTAGTAGTAACCCTAGATTCTTAAGATATTTTCGAGGCAACATTTTCGAGGCAATATTTCCGAGGCAACATTCGAATGGGACATTTTGATCTTTTAGACTGGAGGGCAACCACTAAAATCCCCTATGCTTAATAACTATTTACTGAAGGAAACCGAAGTGGGGTAAACCCTAGGAGTGAATATGTGCATGTAAAATTTTCAGTTATTTATTCTTTGCATATTTAGGCGATCTACCGTTTTAATTTCAAGTAATCTTCCCATACAATCCTATTAACCATGCATCTAACAGTTAAATATTTATAGGAATTTAAAGTGCGAGAAAATAAAACTTGGCTATTACAAGGCTTTGGCAGTTACATAATCATCTCGACTGAAAATAAAAATGTTGAACTTAAAACCCTAATTACTATTACAACCTCGAAACAATTACAATAATGATAAAAAGAATTAAGATGCGCGCAACAAATTAAATGCGAGAAAAAATTGAAAATCCTAAAAATCTAATTGAAAAAATATTTAAATTATTTTTTGAGAAAAGACTTAATTAGGTTATGTACAACTAAAACCCTAATTCTAATTATTTTTAATTATAAAAAGAAATTGAAATTAACCTAATTTAAACTAAACTAAATAATTCAAGAAAATAAAATATTTTATTAAAAAAGGTTTTATGTATTCTTTATGGTTTTTATTTGATGAAAAAACAATTTAATTACAAACTTAAAACCTAGTTTCTAATTAATTTTATTTACAAAAAAAGAGTTAAATTAACCTAGTTTCTAATTAAATTAATTAAAGAAATAAATATTTCATGAGAAAAATGATTTTTTTGTGTTCTTGTGATTTGTTTATTTTATGATTAATAAAAAAAAATTATTTTTTGGTGAAAAATAATTAAAAAAATTAATTAAAATAAAAGAAATAAAAAAAGAAAGAAATATGGGCCTGTTTGCATTACTGAAGGAGGGGGTGTGGTTCTGAAATTTTCAGGCCCAATAGTGTTGAGCCCAGTCAACGCGCCTGATCCCATGGGGGGTTGACTAGAGGGTGTATCATGGTCCTCCACTGGCAAGCATTGGATCTGGTACTATGCTTGATCAAGTGGCTGGATGTTGGTGATGCATGGTAGACATCTGGCTAGGTGACGCACATGATCTGCAAATGGAAAAATTGAAAATAATTTTGCTGGGACCTGGGATCGAACCCAGGTTCTTATGTTCACCAACAACGCGCTCTTCCACTAAGTCAACTGGCTTATTTGTTATTATACTGAAAATAGAAATATAATATGGCAAAATAAATGGTTAGTGGACAAAACACGCAAAATTTAAAATGGACAAATAGCTGACTGCCACGCCATCGTCTTCTCCAAGAATTCGTCGTTTTAGGCAAAGACCTATACCCACGGACAAACTTCCATGGCTAGAAACCTGTACAATTCAAAAATTCACAAAACGCAATGTAAATGAAATTAAAGACCAGGGTTCAACCAGTCATGATGTCACGGTCATCCCAGTATCCAGTTTGTGATCTAATTTTACCTGTAGCCAAAAACCCCAAAATGCATATGGAAACCCTAACAATGGCAAGTACAAATATAGGCTTCAAAAATGCAATTAAACTATTCAGTCAACTTGCAAACATGATAAAGATCACAAATATGTCAATCAAATGTGCTAACAATACAGGAATTGATGTAATCAATTTCAAAAAATAAGGCAAATCGTGGGGGTGATTGCGTGCGTTTCTGGACGCGATAAGACTTGCAAATGATCCAGTTGGCTTCAAAGATGCTCGAGGATGCGATTGGAAATGTTGGAATGGCTTGAATTGGCCTGTAACTTGAAATCTAATTCACACTTTTCTTTGAAATTTTGGAGTTTTGATCTTGCTTTTTCACGACTCCAAAACCCTGTTTTATGCTTGGTTCTTGTTCATTATATATGCTAGAACGAATTAGGGTTCTAAAAACCATATTTATCTTTGCAATTATGGAAGATTTGATTTGATTTCCATGCCATATGCAAACTTGCTATATTGAGCCAAATTATCCCTTTCTTGTACCAATCAGCCCTGATTCATTTTGGTCTTGATATTTCAGCATATTTTGATTGCAATCCTGTCAAAAAATCATATCAAAACAAATCTTTGATACTATTTGTCATTTATTTGATTTAATTCAAATTTTAATTAATGAAAAATCAAAATAAAATGAAAAATGAAGCAAATAATGTGTGGGTGAATATTTGGGTCGTGGACCATATTATAAGTGAGGTGCAAGCATAAAAAGTTAGGCCCATTTGGCAAAAAAATGTAATTTTGAGCCCATTTGACTTTTGGCAATTTTGCAAAAAAAGTCAACTTTGACAAGGCATATCTCCTCTAATTTTAACCCTAGAGGGGTGTTCTTGGACTTTTTAGAAATCTTAGGATGTCCCCTAAGCAACCCTTTTTGTCTCATCTCAATTGAGTCTTCCATGTTCATGTAAGAAGCTTTGACCCAAAAGGTGTTTTTGTTGACTTTTCAAAAGGACCTATAATGTAGAAATTCATATCTTTTTATGAGTGCATGTTTTGAACTTGAGGGATGAATATGAGTTGTAGGTAATTGCATCCTCTTCAACATGAGCCTTGGATGGAAAATTTATGATAAAGTATGTGGAAGTTATGCTTGGTAAAAGTTTGGTTGACTTTTCCTGAGAAACCCTAATTTAGCAACTTTTGGGTTTTGATGAATTTAGGGCATTCCTTGAAGAATCATGATCAAACCCTTTATAAAATGATGGATATCACTTCAAAATGTTGATGTTGACCAAAAATATTAAATTTTGACTGTATGTGGGCCACAATTGACTTTTGACCTAATACATTCAATTCTCAAGCATTTGAGCAGTTGACTGAGCAACTTCTTATGCAGTGCTTGAAATTTGACATGGACGATCTTGGGAACATATTAGGACCTTGGAAAGCATTTGGGGCCTTTGTGGTTCACACATCTTGATAAAAATGGACACCCTAGTTTGAGATACATTGCCTTAGGAAAGAGTTTGTCTGGTCAACTCTTGGGCATACTTGAGCAAATTAAGGATCTCTAGGAGTATGTTTTGAGTAAAATGAGAGGGAAAATTTTTGGGTACAACAAAGTCATTCATATTTCTTGTAACATTTTTCTTTTGTTGAGGATTTGTAGCGACTTCTTTTTGACTTTATTATCCCTAACTTTTGCCTGAACTGTTTCATTTGAGATTACACTCAGCGGGATGCCCCTGTTTTTTCTTAAGTCTCCTTCATAGGTTTTGACTTAGCGGGCTTTTCTTTTAAAAGATAATAACTGTCTGACTCAATGTTTACGGGGAAACATCATCAATTTTCGATTTAGAAGAGTATCTTCGATACTAGTCGTCGTGTACGAAGGTAAAGCTTGTGAATGCATAATTGATTTGACTGAGAAGCTACCCTCCCCCAGGTTATGTTAAAGGGTTCTAATTTGCACAAAAAGAAAACTCCTACTTTTTAGGATCAAAGGGGTTGACTAGGAATTAACTTCCTTATATCTCCAGTGTTTAGGAATTGGAGCAATGTCTGTACATCGTCAGCAAGGTCTGTTCAAAAGCATACTATATGAGATTATGGTATTGTTTTCGTCATCCTCCCTATAAAGTCTTATAACTTTAATGAGAGTTGAATATCACAAAAAGTAAGTAAGAAGCACAGTTTAAATATAGTGAAATGAAAGGATTAATTCAAGACAAACATATGCAATGCATTTATGGGAAAAACCAAAGTTTGACATGACAGTAATTGTTTGAACAAACAAAAGAAATTAAAAATAGAAATTCAAATGATCTTAAAGCTTCTCCTCCTGAACTTGTTACTTCAGATGGTGTGCTTTGTAGTTTCAATATTTGAGAGATGGTAGAAAAACTTAATCTGACCATCTTGTGTAAACTTGAAGACTCCTTCGTTAATCAGGTCCTAAATCATACGTTTCAACATCCAACAACTGTTAGTGTCATGTCTAGGACTGTTGGAGTGGTATGCATATCTTGCATTGGGATTGTAACGGGGAGAGGAAGTGTTGAGATTCTGAGGAGGATCCTTCAATGTAATTAGCCCCATATTCAACATGTGTTTCAATGATTGAGACAACGGTATGTTGATTTTGCAAATTGTCTTTTGGGCGTATCTTGCTTACGTTGATTACACTGTTGTTGGCGAGGTCGTTGTTGATCTTGCAATGTACTAACAATTTGGAAAAGACTTTTCCATTAACTTAAGGATTAGAAATGTCAACTTATCTCTTTCCCTCTATTATTCTCCTCCTACTTTCAACCAAGTCAGTTTCCTGTCTCATCGGAGGCTGGTTAATGATTGGATCCCCAATTCTAGCAGTTCATCCCATATGGTTGTATCCAACTTGATGAAGCTTGTTGATGAGGATTCTCAACTCTTCTTGCTCTCGAGCTAAATTTTGGATAAGATCCATCTGACCAATCATCTGGATTCTTATATGAGCTTGCATTTGTTCTAACTGGTCATCCTCGTTGTCTTTAGGATTCTTCTTGGTCATGTTCTCAGTGAGGAGTGCTTTCAATCCTTTTTCCCCTTGGCTAAGCTTAGGAACATATCTTATAACTGAGCATTCTGGGCCTGGAGATCTTCACTTGTATGTTCGAGAACCATTTTTGCTTAAATAAACAGCAAGAAGATGAGAAACCTGTCTTGGAAACCTGATATGTAATGATTTGTATGGAATGTAGATGCATATGCAATGTTTTCAAGGATCTCGTGGGATTTAAATTTGAAATATTAGAAATTGAATCTGGTTGCAGCTTTGTCTGAAGAACTTTGAGTCTTCATATTTTAACGCCCTTCTATAAGAATCAAGCTCACCATATCAAGTGGGTCATAGCCTCTGACTCAAGAGAATGTACTTTGATATTGATGACATCTAGCTAGAGGAAAATAAATCCTCTTGCCCCTTACTAGAAATATGGCTTATGATAATCCTGCATCATAAATCCCTAAGATCCTTGAAATGGTTAGTAAAAATGTGTTATGATGATATGATGTGATGATGTTATATTTATGTTAGATAGATAACAAACACAAATAAGTCACACAAGAGCCTTAGGTTTAAGAGCTTGCATGAAGTCCATATGTAAGTACCCTTCCCCATTAGAGTCAAGTTGGCTCAACCTGTCCTAAAATAGTAACCGGGTTCTATGAGTCTCATATCACTGATCTTTCTTGCAGGATTTATTTTAACACGACAACTGGCTTGCCACCAAAACATCTCGAGAGTTGAATCTCAATGAGTGTAGCTTCCAGTATCAACCAACCTTGGACTGCACCAAAGCTGGCTATCTCACTACTTGCTAATGGCCAAGATGGGTCAATTAAGGTTCTAAAAGTAAGTTAGTGTTAACGACACCATGAGAAAGCCTAATGTTATCCTCGACTGACTCAAGGAATACCAGTACAAACAAATGTGTCACACTAACCATAGCCATCATTTCAACCATACCGGTCTACGTCATACAGTCTTTATGATCTATTGCTACTTATCTAGGGCGTCCCTAGATTCGGGTGTAGGATCTTACAAGCATTAATACCAAAACAACCCTTAAATTTAAAGTAAGCAAAGCAAACAATTAAAGCAATTAAAGATGATCTAGACTCTAACGTAACCCCTCTTTTTTAAGTATTCCCCAACAGAGTCGCTAGTTCTGTAATACAGTGGGAGAATTGACTTTTTGGTTTTATCCAAATATGCGGATAGCAAGAGTCGCCACCGACTTTTCTTTTATCTAATATTTAGGAAAGGTGAAAAGAACAGGAATGACCTTTGATAGATTTTGAGTTTGGGGAGTAAGTTATGAAAAGGGAAGGTGTTAGCACCCTTTTCATTTGTAGTTATCTACGGGCTCTTAATTGCTTAACTCACTTTGAAAACTTGTTTTGTATGTGTGTGTGATTTAAAAATATTTTGAAGTGCCAATGTAAGACAGACTTTGTAATAACTCTTGTATCAGTCCCCAAGAATATACACAACGTGTTTATGAAAATATTTGTTTTGAAAGTGTAGTGTGAAAATGTATTATTCGTGAAAAAGGTTGTGAGCAAGCAATTAGGAGTTCTTACCCACTAAAGGTCTTTCTTATTATTTTCCTTCTCCTTTGGAGATAGTGTTATTCATACCATTAGTTGGTAGTTAGTTTTATCTATTGGATGTAAAGGGACAGGAGTAGGGTCATCGTATGATCATCGAAGGCAACATGTAAGGATACTTTAGAAATTGTATCGAAGGGACTGTCATCATTTGCTCGTAGGGTCATCGAAGGGACTAGATCATTTGTAAGCAACTCGGAGAGTTATCGAAGGATTATGATCTTTATTTTAAATAGACTATGATGATTTGATCGAGGGTCTTTTTGCTAAAGTATCCCCACTTTTGAGGGACGTGACCAATCTCGTAAGGCAACAAGAGAGGATACCCTAGAGGTGCAAGTGAGAAGAGTGTATTGATTTCAGTTATTTATCTTGAAAATTAGGGTTTTCTATGTTCAGTTATTAGTCTTGCCATACAAACCCTAGTTACTAGCAATTAAATATGTACAGAAAAATAAAGTGTGGAATGTAAAGTCTTACGTTATTACATGGCTTTGGGAGAGATACATAGGTATAGAAAATGCAAGAAAGTAAATATACGCTATTATATCCTGTGAGCAGTTACATAATAGGAAAGAAATGCGAGAAAGTAAATCTAAGTTATTACATCGATAGTGCGACCTATACAATTTTCTATGAATTTAAATAGAAAAAGATAAATGGGAGAAGTGTTAGAAAAATGTTTTTGTTTTTGTGCTTTTTGTAGAAAATAATTTAAATGATAATAGCAATTAAAAACCTAATACTAATTAATTTTAATATTAAGAAAAAAGTTAGTTAATTAATAAAATAATTAGTATAATAAAAATATACAAAAAAATTTAATTACTAATTAAAAAGACCTAACCCTAAGTTGTTATAGTTTTGAAAAAAGATTATGTTTGTTAATGATATTAAAAAGAAATTAATTAAGAAAATAGAAAATTAAATAGTAAAGAAATTAATAAATAATGTTAAAATACTAAGATGTTTTTGTGTAGAAAATAATTTAAGTGATAATAATTAATTAAAAACTTATTTTTAAAATTAATCTTTAATACTAAAAAAAGGTTAATTAATTAATTAATTAACAAAAATACATCAAGAATTTAATTATTAATTAAAAACCCTAATCCTAATTTGTTAAAGTATTATAAAAATATTAAGTTAATTAATTGTTAATTATAAAGGAAATTAAGAAAATATGGTGAAAATAAACTAGGTTTAGTAAAAAAGAAAAGAAAAAAACAATTGCCTGAGGTGGTGCTAGTTTGGCCTGAAAACACCTGTATCGTGAGATTCGATGAAAATAACTCAAACTGCCCTAGCAATGACAAATCCTTATTCCTGCGTCAAATCTTGCAAATAATGATGCTAAACAAGTCTAAACATCATTATAAATAGGTATACATGTATAGAATTAATCAACAACGCATGAATTCTGAGTTTGAATTTCAAAAATATTACCCAACTGGCGTGACTTGATGTGGCTATTTTGTACGTGGATTTATTTCAAGGATGGTTGGGATGGACTCATGGGATCTTCAAGAATACAATGGAATGCTTAGAATGGATTTCAAGAGGATGGAGACAAGATTTTCAAGTTGCTTTAGTTTTGAAAAAATTTGAGATTTTTGAGAGGATGTTCTTGAGGCATTTTTCGTGTCCTTGGATGTATGAACATATTGTCTATTTATAATGGAAGATATTAGGTCAACAATATTGAATCAAATCTTGTGCAATCATGGTATAATATTTGATTTGGAATTTGCATGAAATAACAAATATGAATCAAATCTTTGTATTTTATGACCAAATATTTGATTGAAGTTTTGCATGAAATCTTTCTTTTTTTAGGCCAATCATGTACCAATCAATCTTTACACATTTTTTTCAAGTTCTCACCAGCTTTTTAGACTTATGATTTGATTCAAAAATAGATTCTCATGCCTTATATCATTTATTTGGTATTTTATTTGATTTATTTTTCTT
The DNA here is from genome assembly GCA_948472305.1 of Vicia faba. Lineage (NCBI taxonomy): Eukaryota > Viridiplantae > Streptophyta > Magnoliopsida > Fabales > Fabaceae > Vicia > Vicia faba. Next base: position 761,888,128 of record OX451741.1, on the reverse strand, counting down.
TTAATTGAATAAAATCAAAATAAAAAGAAATAAAAACCACAAAAATAAATGAATGGATTAAGAGGTCTATTATAAGGTCAGGAAAACATTTGGACTTTAAAAGATTGGCCCATTAGCCCAGAAATTCAAATTTGCTCAATTTGGATTTCATGCATTTTCTCAAAATTGCTCAACTTGCACAAATCATATCTCGCTCAATTTTTGTCATATGAAGGTGATTTTTGAATTTTTGGAAAGCTTAAAATGTCTCCTACAACTTTTATGCTGGTCGTTTTTTCCATTTGAAGCCTTTATCTTGATGTAACGTGCTTTGATAAAAAAGTGTCTTTTTGTTGACTTTTAAAATGACATGTAATGTTTTGGCCCATATCTCTCAAATGAAGCATTTTTGGCCTTGAGAGATAAAGTTGTAGATAATTGAATATCATTCAAGATGGGCCTTAGTTGAAAATTTTCTGATAAAGTATATGAAAGTTATGCTTGGTCAAAGTTCAATTGACTTCTCATAAAGAAAACCCTAATTTAATAACTTTTTACTTTTGATGAATCTTGAGTTTTCTTGATGAATCATGATCGACCTTTGATCAAATTATGAATGTGACTTAAAAATATTGATGTTGACCAAAAATCTTGAAGTCTGACTGTAAGTTTGTCAAAGTTGTCTTTTTGTCCAACACAGTTAATTTTCAATCATCTGACTAGTTGACTGAGCAAACTTGTGCTACGAGGCTTGAAACTTGGCATGAAGATATTTAGAAGCATATGAGAAACCATGAAATCCACTTGAAGCATTAGAAGTCCAATTTCCTTTAAGAAAAGTAAAACCTTAGTTGTAGGTCAATTGCTTAGGATGAGGGTTTGTCTGGTCAATCTTTGAGTAATCTTGAGTGTTTGAGAACCCTAGGAGAATGAGGAGGTATATTGAATTAATTTGTCTTGAAAAATGGGAGGGAAAATTTTGGGGTACAACAGTTGTGCCCTTGGTTGTGATGCTACAACATTGATTTCTCCTTCCTTCTTTTTCGATAAATTAGAAACATGTCTTTTAGAATTGTAAGGGGGGTACTAGAGGATGCCCTTTGTATTTTTCCACTCTTTATGCCTGCTTCAATCCTTTCACCGATAGTTACCAAATCAGAAAATCTAGAGGAGAAGCTTCCTACCATATTTTCATAGTATATCCCTTGTAAGGTTCCCATGAACATATCGACTAGTTCTTTCTCCATAAGTGGTGGTTTTACAAAAGATGCCATTTCTCTCCACCTTTGGGCATATTATTTGAAGGACTCCTCTTTCTTATGAGACAGGTTCTGGAGTTTCATGTGGATAGGTGCTATGTCTAAGTTATATTTGTATTATTTTAGGAAGGCATTAGCAAGATCATCCCATGTTTGAAACTGAACCCGTTCTAACTGCATGTACCAATCTAAGGACGCCCCACTTAAATTGTCTTGAACATAATGAATCATCAGTTTTTGGCCATGAGCATAGGCATGCATCTTCCTGCAATACATACGCAAATGGTTCCTTGGGCAGGTGAGTCCCTTTTATTTTCCAAAGTCAGGTACTTTGAATTTCGGAGGGATCACTACATCAGGCACTAGACCCATTTCGAGAGCATTTACATCGAAAGTATCATAACCCTCCATAGCTTTTAATATTTCCTCCAGAGCTTTGTACTGATTGAGCACCAAGGGATTCTCAATAGCATGAGTATGTGGTTATCCTTTGAGGTGCTTAATTGACATCCTCTAAGTCGTAGTCTCCATACTGTAAGTCTAAGTAGTTGTCTACGTTGTTGACAGGGATTTGCAAAGTATGAAATGCCCCTACTTCCGGTGGAGGTGGGACAAACTCCTTAGTATCAACTTATCCCGTCTCTTGTTGATCCAGGGCGGATTTTTGAGGTCCTACCTCAAGTTCTCTCCTTGGTTGATGACCGATTGATGCACAAATAGTATGGGCTAGTTCTTCAAAGGCCACCCTAGGGATTTTCTCCTGTCTGTCAATGATGTTCTTCAAGGCTAGAAGAACTTGACTCATATCTCCTCGCATTGAGTCGACATTGCCTTTGACTTGCTCAGTATCTTCCTTGAATGCATCTTGGTTCTCCTCAATTTGTTCCATCACTTTCAGTTGATGAACTCTTGTTTGGTACGATGGTCGGAGAGGTGGTGTTTTTCTTCTACCAATGGTTTAACTGGAGAATTTTGAGAAAAAAAGAGTTTTTTGTATGAGATTCAAATGTTAATGAATGCATGGATGCGTATAAATATGTATGAATATTCTAAGTTTTTTTTTTTGTTTTTGAATGTATTATTCATTTGGATATATATATATATATATATATATATATATATATATATATATATATATATATATATATATATATATATATATATATATATATATATATATATATATATATATATATATATATATATATATATATATATATATATATATATATATATATATATATATATATATATATATATATATATATATATATATATATATATATATATATATATATATATATATATATATATATATATATATATATATATATATATATATATATAAATTCTTTATCTTTTAGGTTTTGCTTTTTTTTGGTGAGTATCTAAAAAATAAATACTTAAACGAGATACGAAAACAAAATTTCTTTATTGAAAATAGTAGTCATCTTAAAAAAAGAATACAATTCAGATATTGAAAAATATTCCAATTTTAAACATTAAACTTGCTGAAAGAAATAAACAAAGGGAAATAAATGACTTCTAAGAGCGCCTGCGGATGTCTGCCCTGAAACCATCAACCATTGTCATGCAAGCTTGAGGAAGTCTTCAACGTATTTTGGTAGAGGAACCATCACATTTTCTGCATCTCTCAAGCTCCTCGAGATGTCTTCAATGAGATTGTTGAATAAGAAAGAGAGTTTGGCGTGCTTGTCTTTGTAGTATCGGTATTCACGGTAAAGATCAGGAATCATCTTATGATTATTCTTTCACGCTTTGGCGATCTTCACATACTGCTCTTCCCAATACAATCTTTCAGCTCTCATATCTGTATAGAGTCTCCGTTGTATTAGGAAATATTTTCAGAGGCCTTCTAGCTCAAGGCATGCTTGCTCATATTCAGTCTTCTGGGTGAGCAGCCTTTCTACCATTATCCTTTTGAAGCGTTCCCCCACTTCCAATTCTTAGTTGTCTCGGAGTCTGGTAGTGAGATACTTCATTTGTTCCTCTTGATCTAAAGAAGCTTGCGCCAAACTTGGGATTTGAGCCCTTAGATCTTCTTCCATCACCTTCTTGTCTTGCATCGCCTTTTCATACCATCTATTTAATCTCCCGATTTCACTAGCCGTATCCTCTAACCTTTGGTTGTGGGAATCCAAGTTGAAAGTAGCACTTAACAACCCTTCAGTCGAATGTTTCCGCTTAAGACTTTCTCTCTCTCTCAAATGCTTCTTGATCTTTCTGAATCTGTTTGTCTTTTGATTCAAGTATGCACTACATTTTTCTTTTTTCTTTGGTTAAGTTATGAAGGTTAAGCTCCAATTCTTCCTTTTCCCTCTGAGCTTGTTTTAAGGCATTATTCAGATCGTCATTTCCTCCAAGGATATAGGCAGAGCCTCCAGGACTTCTGGCTTGTATTCAGGATTTATGTCAAATGGTAGCTTAATAATTTGTACCCTATCCAAAACCCATCGAGTGTAGGGTTCTTTTTCTATAGCATTCTTACTTTAAACCTTCCTTTTGTTAACCCTATTCCAATCCATTATGACTTTGTTGAGTAACTCTTGGTCATTTTTATCCATATCATGAATGATTAACTGTTGGAGTTGTTCATCTGAAGGTTTACCTTCCAAAGGATACCCTAGTTATCGTAGGGCTAATGTAGGGTTATAATTGATGCAACCTCGTGACCCGATCAATGGAACATTAGGAAAGTCTCCGCAGCTATATATGATATCTTCAATGTCCAGCTTCCTTGCATACCATAATACAAAATTAGCAGTAATAGACCTTAATTTTTGAGGCCACTCATACCTCGTCAGATTCAGAATCATGTAGTCTTCCTTGTAGAGGTGCGTCATAAACCAAGCGTATAATAATGGAATGCAACAATTTATAGTACCCCTTCTTTTTTCGTATCGCGTATGAAATGTATAATAAATGTCAGCAAGTAAAGCAGGAGTTGGATCCGTATTAAAAACTTTTATGCCCCAAAATATGCTAATGGTCGTAGGGTCAATATAGTCCAAAGTCTGTGGAAATAAGATTACACCAAATACAAGCAGTCCTAAACAACCAATACAAGACTCCCATTCTTTATTATTAGAAAATTCAAAAAAAAGCCTTAGTTTTCAAGTAGCATCTCTTAATCCCTCGTACATCACCTTTTTTCTTGTAATTAAGTGACAATTTGGGATAAGGTATCCCTAAACCTTCTGCCAAGATTTTGACGTCGATAGTCTTCCTGATACCCACATAAGCTTTTTCTTTGAAAAAGTTCAAAATTCTATTAAATTCCTCCAGAGTCGGTGCTAGCTGAAAGTCTTGAAAGGTGAAGCATCTCAGTGGAGGGTCGTAGAACTGAATTAGGGCAGAAATAACATCCAATTGTACCTCTACTTTGGTCAAGTCAAGGGTATCCCTATAGCGACGAGTGAACATCTTCAAAGCTCTTTTAGATAGTTTCCCTTTTATAGCCTTTATTTTTGACATATCTGGCTTGACGACATTGATGCAAACAAGTTGTTTCCCTTTGGTATTCATTTTCAAGACACTTCACCAAAAAACCTTTTGTTATTACTTTTTTTTAACCATGTGAATAAGACAAACAAAAAGAAATAAAGGGTAATGAATATATGAAATGCAAAAATGCATGAATGTATGGCTTAGTGATGAGATTTTATGAATGGTACCCTTAGAAGGTAGGCTCCTAGTTTTGGCATACAAATATTCTACCCTCTCCATAAGGTGACTTCCTTAAGGGTATCATGAATAACACTAGAGGGACAGGAACAAGGGCCTCCCTTAAGTAGAGCCTCTTTACAAACTGAAAATTTCGCCTCTAGGTCATGAAAGGTCTCGTCATGAGATTTTGGTTTAAGGGTTATACAAAAAGTCATATGTTTCATTCCAAAGTCTTAATTCCCAAGAGGATATCTCTTGAGACGTATTCCCTTCACGAAATTCCACCGACTCTAGGAAAAGTCGTCACATAAACTCATAGGGCTAATGTATCCCCTTGGCTAATAGACGAACCTTCTTTCTAAGGGTTTTGAAAAATATTTTTGCAATAATAAAAACCCACCACAGATGAATAAATACAATGGATAAAAATAATAAGCAGAAATGAATAAATAACTAATAAACCAAAACCCAAAAACAAAAATGCTAAAAACCCTAAAACCAAAAGACAAGGCTTCTAAACCTAGGGTTGGAGTCCCCAGCAGAGTCGCCAGCTATTGTAACCGGATTTAAATTGAGAGTCTCCACCGATAATTTTTACCCTAAGGAGGGGAATATAAAGGAATAACCCTAAATAAGTTACAGATTCTAGGTTCTTGGACTTGGTTTTAGATGAAGGGAAGGTGTTAGGTACCTCTCAACTACCTTATTCGCAAGGATACTAGGGTTAGAAGCGCGATTTTTTTAGAAGTATGGTTTTAGTGTTTTATAAGGGGAACTCGCCACGATTTTAGTCGCGTGCCTACATATCCTCTTATGAGGAATCAGAATCCCAATTCGTAGTTCGCATGGGTTGGTATTTTTTATAGATTACGAAGATGTTTGAATTCCCCTTGTACTTAGTCCAGATATGTGAATGGCGGAGTTATTTGGACAAAGTGTGCAGTCGATTAAAATATATTCGTAATCCTTTTTGAAATTTGTTTGTTGAATTAATTAGATTATGAAAATGATTTATTGTTGGTTAAATATTTTTTAGTGTATTAATTATAAAATATCTTATTAATGTATGATTGAAAAATAATTTTTAACGCAATAAAAATAAATAAAATATTTGAATGAGTTTTAGAAAAAAAATAACATTTGATTTAATAATAATAAGTATAATATTATAATCTATAAATATATTAAAATATTAAATATAAAAATTATAAATAATAAATAAATAATAAATAAATAAAAAATAAATAAATTAGAAAACGCACGGGGGAGTGTGAATTAAGTTAGGCTAAAAAAATAGGGGATGCAAGTATTAGGGCCCTGAATTCAGATGTTGAATTCAGGCCCAAAAGACAGGGGTTTAAATTTGGCTTACACAGCAAATGCTAGGGGTGTATGGAATAGGGGCCAAAGTCCAGATTTTGGACTTGGCCCACTAGGTTGTGGGGGTGAGATTTTGTACAGATTAGTAAAAACAAAAACAGAAGGGAGCTTGATTAGCAATGGGCCTGGCCCATGATGGTTTGAGATCCGTTTCGCTAGTGTGCAGACGAGTACACTATAACATCATGAGCGCATATTTCTGTAACGTACGATGGTGATCAGATGGTCGTGATGGAGGGAGCATGGTAATATGCGTGGGATGGCATGTATTAGATCTATCGGGTTTTTATAAAATCTCGTTACTAGGCTGGATGCCCATTTTTCTTTCTTTCCCTCTCTCTTCACACAAAACACAAAAACATTATAATTTTTAGAGAGAGAAGCTCTAGCTTTTCTCTAGAAAACTGCCACACCGAAAATCGCCCTGCCTTGGGCGCCGCCGGCCGGAAATCGCTTCCGTCAGTGGATGCTCCAGGGCATCACTATCTTCAAACCCCACCACCGTCTGGGTTCGTAAGAACCCTAAGGGTTCTTGAAGAACCCTAACAACATATAACCTAACCTCAAGAACCCTAATCAACCCAACCTAGAGACCTTCAATAGAAAAGAACCATAACCTTATACCTTTACAACCCTAAACCTAAACATGAACCCTAACCGTAAATTTCAAGAATCCCCAAATTCAAAACCAATCACCAATTGTCCCCAAATCAAAACCCTTATCCCATAGCTCAAACCTTGAATCAAAGCAGGAAATAAACAAAAAAAAAAGTTAAGTCGTTACCTCCTTTGTGTGTGAATCTGTCTGTTCTCTTAAGATTCTGTTGATCGTTAATCTCTCTTCTCTGTGTCTTTTAGGTACAGTGACGGTGGTGATGAAAGAAGCAACGGTTCAAGGAGGATATTAGGGTTTTATATGTTGAAACCCTAGATCTTTGCGGCGAGGAGGCTTGAAGGGGACGAACTTTTTGTCTCTGCAACTTCTCTTCTTCAAAAAAAAAACTCTCCCTCTCTGTAAACTCTTTTCCCGTCTAATTTTCCCTTTTTTCTTAGAAAACTAGGTGTTATTTATAGTGTTAGATTTAGATTATATTACGAAATTTTTTGTGAATTTGTCGTTACTTAGAGTGAATTAGGGATTAGTCTGTTGGTTTGTAATTTGAAATTTATAGTAACAAGTTTCTTTCTTGATTCGATTTGATTCCATATTGATTGTTTAAGATTTGATTTGTTATGTATTGATTATGACTATGTTGTAAAATATCTGTTTTGATTTCATTTTGATTTGTTTATGGTTAGTCAAGATTTATTCTGTATTTGATTATGTTGTAAACCTTCGGACAATTCAGAGATGTTAATATTTTATTGTATTAGATTTCAATCTGAACAGTAATTATTTCTAGAATTTAAAATGAATGTTTCTTATCCATGATTTGTACAATATGCGTTTTAGATTGTAATCGTTTCGGTTTTGGTCTTAGGCCTGGAAAATGGACCACGTGATTGAAAAAGGGCCTTTTTTGTTTCCAATTTGACTTTATTAGTCAGCGTTTTAATTAATAAAACAATAAAAAAAATTAATTAAATTTATAAAATAAATGATTTTATTAATAATCATGTAACATATAAATATATTCCTTAAAACTTCATTGAAATATATTCCTTAATAATAAGTAATAATCATGTAAACAATTCAATTATTTACAAGTGTTCAATCACAAACTTCATTGAAACTTGTATGCTGCATAATTTTCATTTATCGTAGAAAAGTTTCATCAAATCTTGAGCACTTAAGTTATATATTATTGTGAATTATTTATTGAAAAAGGAAGATAAAATTTTGGAATTTTCACTACTAAAAACTTTGCCTTTAGTGACCGAATTAGAGACTGAAAAAGATTAAAAATCGATCACTATGTGATTTAGCGACCAATTAAGTGACTATTATTTTTCAGTCAAAAAAGTGCTAGTCACTAACCTTTTGCGACCAAATTAGCGATAGAGTTTTAATGATGGATTTTGAGACTCCTTTAGCGACTGAAGTTGTGATCAATATTTGTGAGTGATATTGTGATCAATACATTATTTTGGCGTAGTAATTAATTAAATATTATGCCGTCACTTGGGTCACTAATGTTTTTTTTATAATTATTTTGATAGTTTTTTTTAACAATAAAATATATTTTAATACATATTATATATTTTCATAAAAAAATATAGCAACTAAAAGGACGTCATAGCCTTAGTCTCCTTGACTTAAGTATTATCTTCAAGTGTCATTCTCAATGAATCAAAAATATCTTTCACTGTTTCTATATAGTGATATTATGATATTCATTATAAGATATAGAGTTGAGAAGAATAGTTATGGCTTTATGGTGATTCTTGAGCACATGTTTTTGATGATCATTCATTCTGTTTCTGGGAATGAGAATACCAATCGTAGATACAGGTTCTTCATAACCAAATATGACAAGATCCCAAAGATCTACATCGTAGCCTAGAAAGAAGCTTTCTAGTCTATCTTTCTAATAGTTAAATTTCTCTCCATCAAAAACAGGAGGCTTAGTACTATATAACCATCTCTTTCGTTTGTATGAACAACAACCATTGAAGTTTTTCTCACACTGGACCTCTCTACACGGTTAAGTGTTTTATTGAAAAATCAATAACAGAGCCGGAGCTCTGGTACCAATTGAAGGTTGGGAAAAACACAAGAAAGTGTGGTTTAAATTTGGTTTTCAAAAATTATTTATTTTAGAAAGGCCTCTCACAAACGATCAATGATAGACAAGATAGAAAGAAAAATGACACAATCAGTTTATACAAGTTCACCTTAGAAAAGGCTACTCTTGTCCACCCTCCAATGTGATTTTACTTTAGAAAAGGACTTAATCCAATAATATAAAAAGATTACAAACAACGTCTAAGAGTTTAGAAAAACACCTTAGTCCTCTCAAGTATACAGACTACGACTTTGTCACTTGAAGAAAACAAATCTTGAAAGATTTATAATCAAACAATGTTTACAATAATGCTTCTAAAAAACAGATTTAAAAGTACAATGAAGAACAAATATTTACACACAAATATGAGCAACAACTTTTGCGTATACAACAATGATAAAATAATACAATAATGAGCAATAGCTCTTGTGTTATAGAGAGCAGAAGTTAACACAAATCTGAGCAACAACTCTTTGTGTTTTTTTATTTATTTTGAATATTTTCTCTCTTTGTTTTCTTTGCACAACAACTTTTCTTTTTCAATTTCTTTGATACTGCATTCATTCGCAAATTGTTAGTTTCCAGTGAAATAGTCATCCCTTTATATAGGCTGAGAAAATAGAACGTTGGATGGTACAAAATATCACTTTCATCTACCAGCTGCTACAATGGTAACGTGTGAACATGGGAGACAAGAGCACCACAAATATTCAACCATACAGATCTTCCTTCACCATAGTGGAGTAGGTCTTGTATTATTGTACTATATTCTTCTTGTACAAGTCTATGATCTTTTCTTCTAAAGAGATACTTATGGTCTGAAGTAGTGAAGAGAGTGCATATGAGATCATATCTTTGTTCTTTAATCTTCTGATGGAGTATTTCTGATGTGAAATGACAATTTATCAAGAAGACATTCCATTGTAATGTTCCCAAAGGTGTCAGAGATTGCAGAATCAGAACTTTATCTTCAGACTTGTAGCAACAACTTATCTGACAAACAATTTCTAGATATCTGAGCTGGAAGCAAAAGCTTATCTGAGAAGCACATTATCTTGATATCTGATCTTTGAAGAAAAAAATTGATATCTGATCTTTACATGAAGATCTTTTTCTTGTGAATACTTATGACTTCTGAAGCAACAATTTATCTGAAGAAGTACACATGGATCCTTTGCTGGTGAACATTCAGCATTCATCAGAACTACTAATGTTTCTTCAGAAGCAGATGTGTTGGATCCCAAATTCGACACTTACTATATTTGGTCTTTTAGACAAAACAATTGGAAAGAACCAAGCCAGGAAGTATGATTCGACACATGAAATAACTTAAGAAAAAGATCTAAGTTATGTTGGAATCTTCGACCAAGGGCTCATTCGACTGAAGAAGACTTATGTCACTCAACTAAGAGAAAGTATTCCCACATTGACACATGATACGAGGACTATTTGAATTTTGAATTATTGGAGGGAAATGCACTTTTTGTCAGCGCCTGAGAAGAGGCGACGTGGCCAAAAGCTATGGGTCGAGGGACATGCAGAAGACACTTGTCTTCATCCTAGCGCAGAATGTTCCCTCGACGGTTACCTACTTTTAGTATAAATTAAGAAACTTGTGTAATTTTTAAGTGTGTTGAACCTATTGTACTAAGTCACTCAAACATTATCCAAGTAACTACTGCGTGAGAAAGGATAAAGCTGAGCAATGTACGTTGGAAACACCTTTTTTCCTTAATGAAAGTCTTTTACATTACTTTACTATTATCCTGCAAAGTTATCTTTTTTACTTCTTTTACTTGCATTTCTATACTTCTGCTTACTTTTCAACAATCTCAAACATCCTTTCTCTGGGTCGAACGTGCGTTCTTCCTTCTTACTCATTTTACATAAAAATTAGCATATGTCCTGGAATTAGTTTGATCGATCCCGTAAGTAAACCAAAAAACTTACCTTTTTGGAGATCAACGGTTGTTTACCAAAAACAACGGTAAACAAATTGGCACACCCGGTGGGACGTTGCTAATTTTCTATGTTACTGTGTTTTTCCTGTACAGTTATAAAATTGCATGTTATTAAGGAGTGGTAGAGTAACCAACAAATATACTGTTAGGAAGGAAAATAGAGAGAGTAGTATGGCTAACGAGCCAAACCATGGAGAAATACCTCCACCAATCACAGGGACAGCGGTTACTACTGCTGTCTAAGGGAATATCCCAACTTCTGTTGGATCAATGTCAGCGTTAACCACAAATCAAACTGGACCCTTACTTTTGTATGTGGGTCCAAGAGGTCCTTTGGGAACGCCTCCACCAAGGATAAATCTAGGAACTCGATCAACTGTACCCCCAGGCTTTTTGACAACCTGGATGAGTCGAGAACAGCCATATGGCATGCCAACTACTGAAATGGCTAGCCTTATGAATGTTGTGTCCACTTTTTCAGAACCTTTGGTGAATGCAACATCGCCATTGCAAGGGTCTGGAGCCAGTAGAAACCAAATTTTGGGAGGGCCATCTCACATGATACCAAGCCTCACAAATGTTTCGACAGCAATTTTGAGGCAAAAAATGGACGAAAGTAATCATGAAATGGTAAAAATATTAGCACAAACTCTAAGTACAGTGGTAAATCCCCTTATTCATACTGCTACACAGTCGAATCAACAGATGACAGCGCAAATGACGCGCATGGCTGAATTCTTTGGGGTACCCCAAGTTGTTCGACAACCCCAGAGGGTACCAATAAGGACAAATCAAGGGGTAATTATGGAAGAAGATTTGACCATTAATACAAACCCCCAGGTTCCTAGGGTAGAAGTAGAACAACCAAGGATAGAGATACCACGAAACCTTCGAGAAATCGATCAAGGCGTTATTATAGCTAATAGAAACCAAAATGCTGACGAATTAATACAGCAAGTTCGACACCAGAACTATAGGACGGACAATAATTTAACCGCCATGATCGAGAGAATCATGCTTCAAAACGGGATGAATGTTGGTTTTTACAGACCAAACTTTTCATCCCCATTGTCAGAATATATTCTGCAAACAGACTTACCACCTAGGGGAAAAGTCCCAAAATTCACTAAATTTTCAGGGGATACGACAGAGTCGACTGTCGAACATGTGGCTAGATATTTGATAGAGGCCGGAGAAATAGCAAACAACGAAAACCTTAGAATCAAATATTTCCCAAGTTCCTTGACAAAGAATGCTTTCACTTGGTTCACTACCCTCCCAGCCAATTCGATCCACAATTGGAACCAATTAGAAAGATTGTTCCATGAACAATTTTACATGGGTCAAACCAAGATAAGTCTAAAAGAGTTGGCTAGTGTGAAGAGAAGGTTCACAGAGCCAATTGATGAATATTTAAATAGGTTTCGATTTCTCAAAGCCAGATGCTTTACCCAAGTGCCTGAGCATGAATTAGTCGAAATAGCAGTGGGGGCCTGGATTATTCGATTAGGAAAAAGTTAGATACACAATACCTAAGAGATATGGCCCAACTTGCTGATAGAGTTCGAAAAGTAGAACGCCTTAAAGCTGAAAAAGCTAAAACTGCCAAAACTCATCGACGAGAAAGGGTAGCTTATATCAAAATGGATGATAATGATCCAGAGACATACAGTGATCCTATAGATGTAGAAGATGAAATTGATTTAGCTAAATTAAAACAAGAACCACCATATTCTTGTAAATTTCTAGTGCCATCAAATGGGAAAAATCCTGTAGAACCTGAGAAAAACAGTGATAAATTTCCTAAGAAAACTTATAGCTTCGACATATCCAAGTGTGACGAAATATTCGATCTATTAGTTAAAGATGGACAAATGATAGTGCCCCCAGGGGCTAAATTGCCTCCTTTAGAACAGAGAAAGAAAAGAGGTTTTTGTAAATACCATAATTTTTTGGGACATAAAACCTCACAATGTTTCCTTTTCAGGGATCTCGTTCAACAGGCGCTGAAGGAAGGAAGGCTGAAATTTGCTGATAAACCAGCAATAAAGATCGACACAAACCCACTACAGACAGAGGCGCATTATGCCGAACCAGTTGGAATTCATATGGTTGAAGTGTCTGAAGATTTCATCATAAAACCCATCTTTGGAAGTTTCACTGGAAACATCTCCAGAAAAACTATTGAAGGGGTGAGAAAGGCCACTGAAGGCCTGGATTTAAAAAAAGAAGTTGGCCAAGGGTCGAACAAGAAGGCTGTTGGAAGCCTGAAACTGATCAAACGGGTTACTAAGGACCCAAACAAAATCAAAGGAGTTGCTGAAAACTCCAGCAAAAGAACCACCACAGGTTCTTATTTGGCTGCTGCAAAGGGTTCGACAAAGGACTTGGAGGCCAAAATGCAGAAGATGAACTTGGTTGCCAAAAGCAACATGCAGGTTAACGTGGTTGAAGTCTCTAGAGCCAAGGCTTCAGAGGAAGCCATTCGACAAGAAGAAGTAAACAAAACTGCATTCCCAAAGGAGGATAAAGATTTGGTAGATTTTCTGCATAGGTTCCAGAAGAAAAAATTGGAAGTAATGCTATGCCCTAGATGTAGCTCTATTTTCGATAAGAAAGCCGCTGAACACATACAAGTTATGCGGGTTATAAAAGAAAAACAGGGCACCAATGCCCAACAAAGAATGGGTTCAGAAATTCGATTTGACCCCAGATGGGGGCATCAACAAAGACCCATGAATCAGGAAAGGAGGCCACCAACTTTTAGGCCTCCAACTAATGTTCCTACAGGTACTTGGCTAAATACCATGGGAAGGAAGCGGCCAAATGAAGAAAGATGGCAGGCATTCGACGTACCAAGAGGTTCTTCTCTAGATTACAGAAAGGAGTACCATGCTTCTGCGTCGAATAAAATGACCCATGTGTCGAGCAATTACAAAGGAAAGAATCCTATGTCTTGTTCGCAGTGGAGAAGGTTCCAAAGACGGCAAAAGGCCGAGAAAGAGGCAGCTGGACCTCATCCAGAAGTTAGCACTAATGTGCAGAAAAAACAAAGGAAGCCTCTGGAGAGAAATCATGTGCTCTGGGCAGAAGAGTGTGGGTCAAATGATGAAGACGACTCCGACTCTAGTGACAGTTTAGACATCATGGTGAATGTCATATCTGTGTTGCCCAAAGAATACAACCGTGAGGTCGAAGTCGAAGAAACTGACCTAATGGTTGAACAAGAGCTGGCTAGACACAAGCCAGTATGTTACTATATAATGAACAATGGATGCGTGGAAGAACAAAACGCATTTTTTGAACCAACAACAGAGGTAATGAAGAGCCATCTGAAACCCTTGTTCATTAGAGAAAAGGTTGGGGAGGTAACCATAAACAAAATTCAGGTTGATTGTGGGGCGACCATCAATATCATACCACAATTCATGCTGGAAAAGTTAGGGAAGGGGGATGCTGACATAAAGCCACATAACATGGTCTTATCCAACTATGAAGGGGGCATTGGCACCACAATGGGTGTCATTCAACTAGACCTCAAAGTGGGCTCAATCCTTCGACCCACCATGTTCATGGTTATTTCAGCAAAACCCAACTACAATCTACTCCTTGGTCGGGAGTGGATACATGGCATTGGAGCAGTGCCATCTTTGATGCACTAAAGGGTCACAATGTGGCGCCCCGACGGCATTGTGGAGAACATTGAAGCAAATCAGAGTTATTACTTGGGTGAAATCAATAGTGTCGGAAAGAACGATTTTGACAGAAATTTGGCTCACATAGGGCCATGTAACCCACCAGAGTTTGATTTAACCCCAACTCCTAATGCGTTCTGCTCCCTATACCTACACTCCGATTACGACTTTCAGTGGGATAGAGAAGAATTATCCAACATCGACTTTAGAGGAGTTAGTGATATACGGCCAACAGGCTGGGGAAGCGAGTTTGATGATGATGACTGAGTCATCAACTCTCCAGAAGATTTCGGAATATGTGGCCGAAAACAGAATGATATCGGCCTTAGAGGCTGAAGTTAAATATGTGGCTTTCGAAGCCAATGAACAAGTCCTTTCGAAGACAGGGCCTGGGAAAGATTTCGACCCAGAGCCTCCCAACTTAGGAGCGAAAGACTTTTGAGACCAGAGGTTAGACGCCATCTATGACGATGAACCTCTAGGTTTCAAAAAGGACCAGCTGTCAAACAATGTCAGAATGTTGGCTCAAGATCCTCTAGAAGAGGTAAATCTAGGCAAAGGTCCTGTGAACAGGCCCACATACATAAGCACAAAAATGGATCCAGGATTCAGGGTCGAAATGATCAAATTATTAAAAGAGTTCAAGGATTGCTTTGCGTGGGACTATGACGAGATGCCTGGTCTCGACAGAGGATTGGTAGAACTGCAGTTACCAATAAATCCTGGAAAGAAACCCGTTAAGCAGACTCCAAGACGGTTTGCACCAGAGATTTTATCAAAAATCAAAACGGAGGTCGAAAGGCTGCTGAGATACAAGTTCATCAGAACGACCAGGTACGTCGAATGGATTGCAAATATTGTACCTGTTATAAAGAAAAACGGTACCTTGAGGGTGTGCATCAATTTCAGAGATCTAAATGCTGCAACACCCAAAGATGAATATCCAATGCTAGTAGCGGAAATGCTTGTGGATTCTGCCGCTGGTTTCGAGTACATGAGTATGCTAGATGGCTACTATGGATACAATCAAATCTTCATTGCTGAAGAAGATGTGTCGAAAACGGCATTTCATTGCCCTGGGGATTTAGGCACCTATGAATGGGTAGTAATGCCTTTTGGCCTAAAGAATGCAGGGGCAACGTACCAAAAAGCCATGAATTCGATCTTCCATGACTTTATTGACACTTTCATGCAAATTTATATTGATGATATTGTTGTCAAATCTGTTTCAGAGAAGGCTCACATGGATCATCTTCGACAATCCTTTGAGAGGATAAGACACTACGGCCTGAAGATGAATCCTATGAAGTGTACTTTTGGTGTAAAAGCAGAAGATTTCTTAGGTTTTGTGGTCCACAAGAAGGGCATTGAGATAAACCAAAACAAGACCAAGGTTATCTTGCAAGCCAAAGCACCAACTAACAAAAAGGAATTGCAATCCTTACTTGGGAAGATAAATCTCCTAAGGAGATTTATATCCAACCTTAGTGGGAAAACGCAAGCCTTTCGCCATTACTTCGACTCAACAAAGGAGGATTTGAATGGAGGGAGGAACATCAAGAAGCCTTCACAAAATCAAAGAGTAACTCATTAAACCACCTATTTTGGTGCCTCCTTGTCGAAGTAGAAGTATGAGACTGTACATAGCTGCGTCTGATAAGACTTTATGGAGCATGCTGGCTCAGGAGGATGAACATGGTGTCGAAAGGCCCATATACTACCTCAGTAGAGTTTTAAACGATGCAGAAACTAGATATAACGAAGTTGAAAAACTGTGTTTATGTCTATATTTTTCATGTACAAAACTTAAGCAATATATAAAGCCAGTTAATGTTTATGTTTCGTCTCATTTTGACGTTTTCAAATATATGTTGTCGAAACCCATTTTGCATAGTAGAATTGGAAAATGGGCACTTGCATTAACTGAGTATTCATTAACTTTTATGCCTCTCAAGGCTATAAAAGGCCAAGTGGTCGTAGACTTTATAGTCGACCACTCTATACAAGAAAGATCACTAAATTATTTGGAGATCGAACCGTGGAAACTTTACTTTGATGGTTCTAGTTATAAAGATGGAGTTGGAGTCAGAGTCCTTATTATTTCTCCAAATAAAATTCCAACAACATTTAAGTACAAAATAGACGGGGATTTCTCCAATAATGAGGCTGAATACGAAGCGTTAATCGTAGGCCTTGAAATCCTATTGGAATTGGGGGCAACTCAAGTCGAAATAATAGGAGACTCAGAGTTAGTCCTAAAACAAATTACGAAAGAATACAAATGCATAAAAGAAAACCTTATCATGTATTTCGTAATAGCCAGACGGTTGTTGAAAAACTTCGAGGCAGTTAGCATTCGACACATACCCAGATTGGAAAATCAAGCAGCCAACGACTTGGCGCAAATTGCTTCTGGGTATAAAGTTTCGAAAGATAGGTTGCAACAAGCAACCGAAGTTAGAGGGAGAATAACTGCCACTAAGTTATCTCCATCGGATTTAAGGACCACAACTTTAGGATACACTGATCATGAAAATTTTGAAATTTTGTTCATGGATAATCTAACAGAGCAAGATTGGAGAAAGCCTGTAGTGGACTATTTACAAAATCCAGCGGCTTCGACAGAACGGAAGATAAAATACAGAGCGTTGAGTTATGTGTTAATGGGAAATGAACTATTTAAGAAAACATCGGAAGGTGTGCTTCTGAAATGTTTAAGTGAAACAGAAGCATATATAGCTCTTTCCACTACACACGTTGGGGCATGTGGATCACACCAAGTAGGCCAGAAGATGAAATGGTTATTGTTTCGACAAGGCTTATATTGGCCCACTATGTTAAAGGATTGTGTTGAGTTCGCAAAAGGATGTCAAGAATGCCAAAAACATATAGGCATTCAACATGTGCCAACAAATGAACTTCACTCGATTGTGAAACCTTGGCCTTTTAGAGGATAGGCTTTGTATCTCATTGGAGAAATTCGACCAGCATCTTCTAAAGGTCAGAAGTATATATTGGTGGGCATTGATTATTTTACTAAGTGGATTGAAGCGATTCCTTTAGTCAATGTAGACTAGGATAATGTCATTGAATTCATTCAAAGGTACATCATATACAGATTTGGAATCCCTGAAACAATAACTACAAACCAAGGGTCAGTCTTTACTGGTCGAAAGATGCAAGATTTCGTTGCAGAAATGGGGTTTAAACTATTAACGTCTATGCCTTATTATATGCAAGCTAATGGCCAGGTCGAAGTAGAAAATAAAGTAGTGATCAGTTTAATAAAGAAACATGTGGGAAAGAAACCCAGAAACTGGCACAAGACACTAGATCAAGTCTTGTGGGCGTGTCGAACTTGTCTGAAAGAAGCCATAAGGACAACATCATTTTGCCTAACCTATGGTCATGATGCAGTGTTACCAGTGGAAATCCACTTGCAGGTGACAAGGATTCAGATACATCATGAAATTCCTTCTGAAGTCTATTGGAGTATGATGTTGGATGAACTAGTAGACTTAGACGAAGAAAGGTTGAAAGCTCTGGATCTTTTAAGACTGTAGAAGAAGCGAGTTGAGAAATCCTACAATCACAGGGTGAAGCCCAAGATGTTTCAGCCTGAAGATCTAGTTTGGAAAGTAATACTCCCAATGGATCAAAGAGACAGAAACTTGGGAAAATGGTCCCCTAAGTGGGAAGGACCTTTTAGGATTGTGCAAGCATTCTTGGGCGGAGCTTATGAGATCGAAGAATTAAGCGAAGATCAAAGACTCTTGAAGGTAAATGGTAAATACCTGAAAACGTATAGACCTATGCTTCAAGAGGTAAAAATAAATAATATATATTCACTGTTAATAGAGAATGCCAAAATGGAAAGAATGCCAAAATGGAAACTTAAAAATTTCATTAAAAGTGCCAAAATGGCTCTGAAATCGTTACAAACAAGTGATTACATGAATAGGAGAAACAAGATTCAAAAGGGAATATTAGTTTTAATTTGGAGATACTTGATTCTTTGCAATTCTAGTCGTAGATCACATAGAGATTTCGATTGGTGAAGAGTCTCGAGCTTAGCATCCAGAGATTGAGCTCGATCGACATGTCTTAACCCTTCAGCCAATTCTTCTTGGTTCTCTGATTCAGTGTTCACAGCAAGAAGTTCCTCTTTCTTTTTGTCGTTGGCAGCAATTTTGGCTTCCAACTCTGCAATCTGCACCCTCAGTTGAACATTGTCTCGATCTATCTCCTCGACCGCCTTTTGTCTAGCCTCCTGAGCTTTCGACAAATCCTTTACCCTAGAAGCTGACTCAGTAGCAGCGTGCCAGGCAGCAGCCACTTGACCATTGGCTTCTTCAATCTCACGATTGAGAATTCTCTGACGGTTGTAATCCGCTGATACATGGTCGACAATGGAGAGTAAATCCAAGATTACACTGGCCACATCCGAAGGAGCAACATGAAGATCGATAACTTTCAAGATAGTCTTCAGAAAGGAAGGAGCTGCTGGTTCCCCCTCTAAAGTTAACATCAAATCTCTCTTAAAGATTTGTGCTTTAACTTTCTGAAGAGCCTCATCAAGAGGAGAAGTCGAAGTAGATCTTCCAGATGCAATCGAGGCGCTGTAATCAGAGGAACTCTCTCGACCTTCTAGAATTGCAGTCAGATAACCTAACAGATTCTGTTGTTTCAGTAAGGCCAAATCCTCCTTGGTTCTGGATCCTGTCGAAGGGATACTTTCGTTGGTTGTGACAACCACGTTGGCCACTTGACTTGGAATTGTTTCAGTATCTGGAGGATTTTGGTTTCCTTCAGCAAAACCTTCTTCACCGTCAGCCTCTGGGATCTCTACATTCTCCCTCTCTGTTTCAGTTTCAACGCCAGGGATACCTTCCTCCTCAATCTCTCGCACATCAACCAGCGGAACCCTAGTCTCCTCTTGGTTTCCTGCAGCTTCTTCTTCATCAGCTTCTTCTATGGTTTCGTGTTGAGGTTCAAAAGTCTGATTTACTTCGTCAGCTGAACTCATAAAAGAGCCTTTCGCTGAAGAGGGCCTATAAGTAGGATCCCCTTCACTATTCAAGAGAGTAACATAATCCTCGACATGAGTAGGAATTCG
Organism: Vicia faba; assembly: GCA_948472305.1. Taxonomy (NCBI): domain Eukaryota; kingdom Viridiplantae; phylum Streptophyta; class Magnoliopsida; order Fabales; family Fabaceae; genus Vicia; species Vicia faba. The sequence continues at coordinate 761,868,325 of OX451741.1, read as the reverse complement.
TGTGGAAGTGCCAACAGTGTCCTGGAAAATAGAAAGAATTTGTTTCTTTTAGAATCCTCACAAAGAAAAAGGGAGTGGAGAAATAAATAATAAGCAGTCAAAGTAAATACCTGGACTGGGATTTCAGCACCAGGACTAGAGTTGTCACTTTCGCTGGGATTGTTTAACCTAGCGATTACCTCCTGCTCAGTGGGCTCGTTGATGACTACAGGAGGAGGTCTCACAACTGTAGTCTTAACCCTGATTTTTGGACGGGGTTCAACGGCAGAAATTGGTTTCTTCAATCTTCGTCTCTGCAAAGGAACAAGAGGAGACTCCTCTTCTTCATCGCTAGAGATTTGGATCTCCTGAACCTTCCATTTTTTGGGGGTTGGTTTCTGAACATCCAGAAAACCGAGTCGAAGGGATCAGTACCTATGTCAGATAAAAAAATAAATAAGGGTATGAAAGAAGGTAAATACCTTAGGAGAGGGGTTGACGGCGGAATCTCCCCCTTTTGTACTCTCAACAGTCTTCTTCGAGCTGGTTCTCTTGACAGCTAAACAAAAGACAAGACAACTATAGTTAATTGAGTGTCGAAAGAAAAATCTAAGGCGGAGATATGGAAAAGAGTAATACCTTTCTTGACCCTGTCGAGAACAAGCTTAAACGCCTCACGTAGTTGGTGGGCGAAGTCCTTCTCATTGATGAACTCTTCGTCATAATATTGTTTCCACCACTCCTCAAAGGGAACGGAACTCATAAAATTGAGGTTAAAGTCGAACAGGGTCAGTATAGTTCGACCAGAGTACCTACCAATATGCTTGGTGGCGGCATCTTCTGAGTAGTCTGCATTGTAAAAAAGTAGCTGCTTCTCTCGAGGATAAATAGGTGAAGGAAGTGATTGAGCAATACCAAATTGTCGAGAGACAAGATTTGGTTAATAAGCAATTAAGCTCAATTGATTTTTTGAGCTCTTAAATCTCAAAGGCATGATCCTGGGACGAAGAAACGATTCCCACATGCTCACGAACTCATCAGTCACGTCATCCTCCTCATTCGAAGGATATGGTCTGGTGAACCATTCCAGACCAACTTTTCGAATGGCAAAGGGAGCCATGGTCGAAACAAAGCGCTTTCGTTCCGCAAACATCATTACGAAGCTTGTGAAAGCCTTCTGAAACTGTTGGCCTTCATCAGTGGGAGTTAGCAATGCAAGCCTGGTGCCTTCGACCCTCCTGTTTAGGATTTCAGGAGCCTCTTCGTTAATCTTGTTCTTCTGGGGAAGGAAAGATTCAAAGGTGGCATTGAGCCACAGCTGGAGAAGACAAAAGGGACCAGATAGCAGAAGGATCCCCCTGTCCCCTATAACCTTAAGTTGAGTCACACCATTACTGATGGACTCATATAAGTTGGCCAAAATCAATCCGGCCAGGCAAGGGGGGTATTTGTGGTGAAGCTGTGTCGCGAGCGTCAGCATCTTTTTTGTCACCTACAGTGACTTAGTACAAAAAACAAATCGAGACAACCACATAGCCAAGAAGGCTATATGCTCCACCTCCGACACAATGCTAGAGGCTTTGTCATGGAAGTTGTTTATAAAGGTGGTGTAAGTGGGTTTTGTAGCAGCGAACCCAATAGTATCCTCAGACAAGTCTTCAGGGTCGAAATAGTCACCAGTGGGTCGAAGACCAGTGATGGTATCTATGTCGAATAAAGTGGGGGTCATCATCCCACAAGAAAGATGAAAAGTGAAATATGCGCTATCCCAAAAGTACAATGAAGATACCAGCATGAGGGGACAGTAAGGCAATCCTGTCTTCGACAACATCACCAAGTCATAAATGCCCATCTCTTTCCAGACAGAAGCTTGCGCCCTCTCCATTTTATTCAACCAGTCTGAATATTCATAAGAGAGGTTAGGGCTTGATCGAAAGATTCGGTTCCCTTTGTTCATGAACTGGAGGTTGATATCCTCTGTAGTCTGAGGATGCTGCTGGTTAGTCGGAGTAGCGTCTTCAGGGTCCTCCCAGGGTTTCTTCGCGCAACCTATGGGTCTAAGCCTTGGGTGAGTAGGAAAGAAGGCATGGTTTTTCAAGGGATTTTCGACGCATGAAGATAACGGACCGGATATAGCATACCTGTTTCTATCGTATCTGATGGGAATGAGGAGTTGAGAATCATATTCTTCTCTCCATTCTTTCGTCATAGGTTCAGCAACATACCTATCAATCGAGAAAGAAGGAGGGTTGGTGGTAAAGACCTCTGGCGGTTTCTGGACATCATCAACGTTTTTGGGTTGAGGATTGTTTGGTGCATTAGAGAGAAAAGCCATTATTGAGGATGAGAGAAAAAAAAACGAAGTTGACAGTACAATGTTGTGAGAAAGCAAGGGATTTGGAACTGCTGGAAATGGTAAAAGTTCCAAATAGAAAGGCTTAGAAGTATTTATAGCCTTCAGAAGAGGGATATGTCTCGTCAAGGCCATTTAATGTTACACAGGTAGTGGGACACTTGGCGAAGCATGAAATGGTTACCGTGCAGGCATTGGGAAACATTTAGACATGCTTGCCTAGGTTATAGGGATATGGTCATCATGGCAAGCGTGGTAACGGCAGTTTGAAGAGACATCTTGGAGAAAGAGTCATGATGGTTTTCTTGAGTGCAGCAGCTGTTGGAAGGCGAAAAGCACATGTCAAGACTTGGTGGACAATTGGGAAGACAAGTGTCGAATGGGAAGTTCAAAGAATGACTATTTCTTTGAGCGTCGAAATAGACATTCTTGGGGGGCAATTTGTTGGCTCCCAAATTTGACACTTACTATATTTGGTCTTTTAGACCAAACAATTGGAAAGAACCAAGCTAGGAAGTATGATTCGACACATGAAATAACTTAAGAAAAAGATCTAAGTTATGTTGGAATCTTCGACCAAGGGCTCATTCGACTGAAGAAGACTTATGTCACTCGACTAAGAGAAAGTATTCCCACTTTGACACATGATACGAGGACTATTTGAATTTTGAATTATTTGAGGGAATGGCAGTTTTCGTCAGCGTCTGAGAAGAGGCAACGTGGCCAAACGCTATGGGTCGAGGGATATGCAGAAGACACTTGTCTTCATCCTAGCGCAGAATGTTCCCTCGACGGTTACCTACTTTTAGTATAAATTAAGAAACTTGTGTAATTTTTAAGTGTGTTGAACCTATTGTACTAAGTCACTCAAACATTATCCAAGTAACTACTGCGTGAGAAAGGATAAAGCTAAGCAATGTACGTTGGAAACACCTTTTTTCCTTAATGAAAGTCTAATACATTACTTTACTATTATCCTGCAAAGTTATCTTTTTTACTTCTTTTACTTGCATTTCTATACTTCTGCTTACTTTTCAACAATCTCAAACATCCTTTCTCTGGGTCGAACGTGCGTTCTTCCTTCTTACTCATTTTACATAAAAATTAGCATATGTCCTGGGATTAGTTTGATCGATCCCGTAAGTAAACCAAAAAACTTACCTTTTTGGAGATCAGCGGTTGTTTACCAAAAACAACGGTAAAAAGGATGCAATAGTCTTTATGAGACGTGCCAAACACAATTCTGATGTTTCTTCAGACAACAATCCTGAATCTATTAGAATGTTACATATAAAATATATGAATTATTATCATCAAAACTCAGAGATTATACACAGAACTAAATCTTGTTCTAACATTATATATATATATATATATATATATATATATATATATATATATATATATATATATATATATATATATATATATATATATATATATATATATATATATATATATATATATATATATATATATATCAAATAAAAAAATATTGTCATATAAGGATTTTTTTTTCCACTTGTTTTGCTCATGGTTGCAATAAATGAATAATTTTCATATTTGAACACTTTAATTTGTTTATGACTATTGTATGGTTATTTACAATTTGTGAAAATATATAAAGTTACATTCCCTTTTTTTTTTTTGTTTTGAGTTTTATATATTATTTCTCGTGTTTGGAACAACAAAAAATTAATAAGAAAGATTAAAAACCCAATTGTGATCACTACCTTTCTCAAATGTACTTACGCAATCAATTTATAATATAAGAAAATAAACTGTTGCGAAAAAATTAAAACTTCCCCTAGCCACGTCCTCAAAATATGGGCAATTGTTGTGACCATAAAAAATACTTTTTGTGACCATATTTTAATTTGGTTTCTAATATCTCATCAATTACATTGTTCTTAGTTTATCATAATTGTACTTATACTAATTTATATCCACAAAGTTAACAGAAATTGTTCAATTTCAACAACACTTTTTTATATGCATACAAATTAACAACTTTGCTTTGGTTCCTTTGAACAATTGAAAATGTCCAATCACTATCATATTTTTAAGGAGTGAATGTTGAAAACTTGACTATACATGCATCTGATTTATTTTCATATATGACTTTTTCTGATAGGAATGGAAATTTCCTATAAGAGAAAGAATATTAAATTGATTAAATAAAATAAAGAAAAATAAAAGACTTTTCATTTAATTTTTGATATCCTAAAATATGTCAAAGACACTACATATATAATGATACTAATTAATCATTAATTAAAATGTCCAAATACAAATAAAGCCCAATAACTATATTAATAATATAAGTTCTATTATTACTCCTATTAATAATAATACTAATTACTAATAATATAAATTCTATAATACTCTTCTATCATTGCTGTCGGGTTCACTTGAACCTTGTCCTCAAGGTTCTAGAATACTCGTTACTAGTTTTTACTTCTTTCTCATGCACATCAAAACACACAAAATGCTCATTACTAGCTTGAGATATCATAATAACATGGGCTCCAACATCTTTTACTGCTCTAAAAATAGTACTGGCAGTACCTGGAACACCAGCCATTCCAATTCCTTTCATATTTATAAGTGCCAAGTTGTCTATTGTTGTAAAGCCGTTGACATAATTTTTGTCTTCATATCTTCATTTTCAATATTAGAAGGATGGCATACCATTGTTCCAGGAGCAGAGGTATTGAAATATTCCTTATTATGACTGGAATGCCATATCGAATAATTGGACTAATTGTTCGTGGATGTAAGAAATTTGCACCAAAATAAGACATCTTTGATGCCTCTCGATAAGATAGTGTCTTCAAAATCACGACCTCACTAACTTTTCTAGGATCTACACTGTACACACCAGCAACATCTGTCCAAATGGTGACCTGACGAGCCCGAAATAAAGCAGCCATAATTGCTGCTAAGAAGTCACTTCCATCTCTCTTGAGAGTAGTTGGAATATTATGACGCGTGCTTGCTATAAATCCAGTAGCAATAATCACCTTAGATGAGTTAAGAGAGTACCATTTATTAAGTCTCCTTTAAAATTCTAAGTCATCAGGATCAACTTGATCAGCACTAGTAGAATTCACAATGAGGACTTGCCTTGTGTCCATCCATATACAATCAGTCCCTTTCTTCTTAAAAACATAAGACAATATTTGTGCATACCATAACTCCCCATGTCCCACAACTAAGTCAGTAACATATTCTGTAGCATGACCAACTATGTCTATAGCATGAAGCGTTGCCTTTAAGTTTCTAATATCTTGATGCAAATTGGCTAAGAAAGTAGCAAGATCAACTCCATCAAATAACTCATGTGCACTTAAACTGTGCTTCTCTTCAACAACATCCAATGTAGATATATAAGACTTATCCTGAGATTGAGCTTTGTGTATGAGATCATACATTATATCTGTTACTTTTGACATAGCAGACACCACAACTAGTTTCCTCTCAGAATCATCACTGATAATTACACCTGCAACATTATTTATCCTCCCTGAACTTTCCACACAAGTTCCACCAAACTTGTGAACAGACCAAGTTTCTCTTTTTGGTAGCTTTTTCTCCTCTACAGCTACATCCACTGTAAAATTTGTAAGTGAAAAGTGTATCTTGAAGGATGGTGAGTCTATTCCTCATAGTAAACTAACACTCTTACTTTGGAATTCACTTTCTTCACAACACAAAAACCCAGCAACAATTTGATCTGATGGTTTCAGCGGAATTGCAAAATCAACATCATCATGAAACAATCCATCGTTGAATTGAGGCGCGACCATGAGAGGTATTGAAGATTCAAAATCTATCATTTCAGAATATTGTTGAAATGACCCGCAAGAAGGAAAAAACCTTAGAGACTTTTCTTTCAATCTATTCAACCTCTTTTCATTATCACTGAACACAACATGTGAAATGGGTGGAATTTCATCGACAACAGTGTTTGAACGATTTGTCATAACATCATCGTTGAAACTTTGACTCTCAGACCACACACAAGAATTGATAACACGAACAATTATATTCTCACCAAAATCAGAATTCTCATTAAGCAAGAGTGTGCCATTTGGAGGAAGATTGGTACTGCCTGATATGTTTATAAATTGATTGTTTTGCAACTCTAGTAGAAATTTTGTATTAGCATTTGAAATCTTGTTCTGCCAAATGCTGGAAGGAACACTTCCACTCAATAAATTGTTTGCAAGGGATAATTTTTGGAGTCATGGACGATCAACAAACTTCTGCACATGAGCCTTGGCCATTTGTGCAGACTCAACAAGTCAACAATCTGTTGAAGAGCACTTTCCGATCCAACTTTGGTTGCCTTAACATGCAAGATTCTATTCTCATTCAATGTTCCACCAATAACAGTATCACCTGTAGCAACACTTTGATCAAGTGGTTTCGGCGGCGACACCAGTGATGATTTCTGATGCAATGGGATTTCCTAAGAACCAATCAAAGTTTCAGCAAGGTCTGCCGTGATTTCAAACCCTTCAGGAAGATCGGAGCTTGCTCTGCAAATTTTAAAAGGAAATCTCGATAGTACTTTTTCTCAATAACTGCACTTTCATTGCTGTCCTGTTGAGTTTAATCACGTTTCTTCACTGAACTCAATGGATCATGAGGTATTTTATCAAACACCTCATATGCATTATTTTCTAAAACTGGAACATGTTTAGGATCAAAATCCTCAACTTTCAAAGAAGAAACACGAGTTGATGGATACTCCAAACTCAAAACAGAATCAGCTGAATCCCAATCTTGTTGGTTGAACTCGTAAAAATCAAAACTCTCTTTCTCATCATCATTCGAACCCTTAAAACTCCAATCTGATTCCCTTTACCATTCCCAATTGTAAACTGATTAGCAACATTTTGACCAACAAACCCTGCATTCGGCTTATTAGCATAATTACCTTGAGAAACCCCATCCAACTTAGTAAAACCCGAAAACGAAGACCAATGACCAGACACAACCGAAACAGAATCACGATCTTAATGATACTAATGGTTATTAATTAAAATGTCCAAATACAAATAAAATCCAATAATAATATTAATAATATAAATTTTATTATTATCCTTTATCAATAATAATATTATTAATTAATAATATAAATAATATAATACTCTTCTAACATTTTCAATTTCATCTTTACACACGTACAATAGATGGAAATTGCACAATAGAGCTTCAAAATTTTTTTACAAAAAACATTTTCTTCATGACCATACTACAATCAAAATTGCAAGTATCAAAGGTCAAAATGTTATAATGTTAACATGAGAACCAAAATGTTGTGTAATTGCATGATGTTGTGTTAAAAAAATGCATGAGTGTTCTAGTTGAGGCACCAAAATAGAGTGAAGTAGTTGGAAAAATGCATGATGTTATGTTAAATAATAGAGTGGTTATGTAGTTGATACACAAAAATGAAAACCAAAAACAAAATAAAGACAAAGAAAACTCGTATTAATAATATAAAAGGAGATTCTCTCACCGTTGATATTTTGTAAAAAAAAATTTAATTGAAACAGTTGTAATAATTTAAAAAGTTGTTTTAACTATATCTCTACATTTTTTTATTTATCATACCTATTATATTTTTAAGCTAAATTAATCTCTTTAATTTTTATTTTTTGTATTTGATTTGATTTTCTCCATCCACGTTCTATGTTTTGATTTTTCAATCTCTTTCTTTTTTATTTCTTTCTTTCTCTTATTTATTTTTAAAAGTTAAATTAAAATTTATGAGGGAAGGATAAATAGTGAGATGAATGGTGATATAAAATAAAAAAATTATAATAATACAAAGCATTAAAGTATTGGAGTGATTAATTTGTGTTATTTTTTAGAACAAAAATAATATTTTATTATTACATTTTTTCATAAGTAGTGATAATATTTTTCATAAGTAGATTTCTCTTTTGTAACCTGTTTTCACCGGTATTAATTTTAGAGAGAATATGAGTATTGAAATTGAGATTTGAAGTTATTAATTGTTTCAATTTAAATAAATGGCAATTTATTATTAATTGCCTTTCAATTCAAGTAAATGGCAGCTCGTTGTTAATTTCTTTTCAAATCAAGTCAATGACAACTTGCTCAATAGTATTGACATGTATTTACTATTTCTAAATGTTTACTTTATGAATGCATAACAAATTCAAAAATATATATAGAAAATTAATGACATCTTAAGACCAATATATTAATTACAAATTCATATTTCATAAAAGAGTAACCTTATGAATGTAGTTTGCAATACTAAAAAATTTAAGATTGTTAATTGGTTTTTAAATAAGAAGAAGGATTATAAGGATGGTAAATTTTATGAGATTGTGTCGAATGATTTGAACATGAAATTGACGAATAATTTGATGATCAGAAGAAGATCTGAAATCAACATTACTTAAGGTGTTATTAAGTTTTTGTGTCTGCGGTCAACATATTAAAAATATCAGCCGTAAAAAAAAAATGTTGAAAACATATTGATGTCTAAAAAAATAACTTTTTATTTTTTTTGCTTACAAAAGAGAAATTATCAAAGAACAAAATTTTAAAATGTGTTTAGACACGTGATTGTGATTATTATGGGTGTGTTAATTTCTATTATAAAATTGTGTTGCTTGATTCTCCATATATATATTCATATATTTAGTTATATTTTGATTTTATAAGTTCCTCATATATATATTCAGTTATATTTTGATTTTATAAGTTGACGAGTATTTATGTGTTTTTGAGTCATTTAATATTTGGAATGAGATAAAAATTTAATGATTTAAGTAAGTATTTTTTAGTCCTTTGTTATTTGTTATTTGGGTTAAATGGACATTATTTTAATTTGTTAGTGTTTTTAAAAAATCAGTTTTTTGTGCTTGGCGTTATGTCACAAATTTTATCACGTCAATTAAAAAATATATTTAATTTATTATTTATTATATTTAAATTTTAAAATTCTTTTTTATTATTATTTTATATTATTTAATATAAATTTATTTTATTTGAGTTATTAGACATAATAAATCAAAATTTAGTTTCAAGAAGAATGGTTCGAATCGCTTTAACACCATGATTTATGTCAATTACATTTCAATAAATCTGATAAAATATATTTATATTAAATAAAATAATAAAATAAAAAAAAATTTAATTTCAAATATAATAAATAAATAATTTTTTTATTTGACGTGGCACTGCATCGTCATTGCAATAGTGCCACATCATAAAAGGAGAACTGAAAAAAATTCAAAAGAATTTAAATAAGGGAACTAAAAAATTGATTTTGTTTTTAAAAAAAATTAAAAGTTTAACATTATCAAAATAGAGGGATATTTTACCCAAAAAAAAGAATGCATTTTAACCTTATTATTAATTACAAAAAAATTATAATATTGTCTTCAATTAACAAAAATATTAAATTATTTAATTAATTTTAATTAACATTAAATAGTTATTTTTAATTTAAATTTATAATTTAATAACATTAAATTATAGAATTTAATATCTTTTTGATCTTCTAATTATAACAAATTTTCCCTTTTCATCTCTCTAAAATTAAAAAATATATATTGGAATTCTAGATATTTTATTTCCAATTTTAGTATATATTTTTTCTTTCATAAGTTCACATTACATGTTTTAAGTATTTTCTTATATGATATATTATTAATAAAATATTATGTATTTGTTAAAAGTATAATATGTGACAATTCTTTGAGTTGTAGGATTGTCAGAGGTTTTAGGATTATTTATAGTATTAGAGCAAGTTCACACAGGTATGTGAGAAGTTTTATATATAGTGTTTTTGCTTAATAAATTGGATCCCCATTCAACCTTAGAGTTGAGGTATATATATAATAAATTTATAGGCATGTCACATGGACCTTAAGCTCCCAGAGAATGACAACCGTTCTCAAGAATGTGGGAAATGGATAGTCAATTCCCTATTATTTATGAGAACGTGATCTTCCTAATTTGTTCATTCTTTGTACTGTTGTGGACAAGGAAACGCCACTCACATGTTCTCATGAATTGGGCGGGCCATCTAGGGAATGAGTGACATAATTAAGAAATAGGTGGTCGTCGCGATAAATGGGTGGCTAGAGAGTTCATCGCGTGGAACCAAACTTTTACTCATAAAAGGCAAAGTAAAGTATGCTGTTATTGGGGTTTCAACTGATTTTATATATTAGACCTCAATGGTCCACGGTAGAGTTTCCACCCAAATATACAGCAATTTGCATTCAAGTAAATATATTCATCAATAATACAAATATCGTAATGTCTAGATGAGGAAATACAATGTGTGCAATTTAATCAATTGAATAAGTCACGAGATTTGGTTACGTAATTTATCAATAAGTCTAATTCTAAATGTACAATGTTTCTCAGATTTTAATCACCACTGAAGCCCTTTATTATTTTCTAATTCCAACAAAACCTAAGCTTTTCCAATTAAATCGATATTACCAAAATATAAACCTAAGCATGTATGTTCTACAAAATGCAAATTAAAGAGTAACAGAGAGATAATACTGAGATTTATAGTGCTTTGACTCATTCGTCCTCGCGTGAGGCTACATGCACTTTTGAAAGTACCTGCATAATTCCATTAGTTTGACAAATATACAAAGAGTTCATACACTTACTTATCCAAAATAATGTTGAAGACAATAAAATTTCGATTCTGAATCTTGACTTGTATATATGGCCAACAACCAAACATTTTTGTGTAATCTTCACTCGATTAATGCTTCCAATCTTCCAATATCACCAATTCTTCTCCAAGCCATCATGTGTAGCAATTAATCCCTTGATCCTAACGATTTCTTGAGCACTGAAATTATCTGAAGATGAAAAAAGAACTTCGCCTTATCCGTAGCCTTCCACACGGTCACTACTAAGGAAATTATAGAGAGAATACCTTATCTAGGATTTATCAGCACCAGTGACGACAAACCGACTCTTGCAAGAACTTGAAAATCTTTGAACAAATCTGCAAGAACGATTAGTTTCAAGATAACGTATCCCCTACTCAGTTAACATCCATTCATGATTAAGATGTGAAAAAGAAAGAAGGTTGAAGATGAAAGATTTCTAAAGCAAGAATTTCAAAGAGGTGGTTGATTTTCACAGAAATTCACAAATAGTTATGAAAAACTTTTATAATGATTATGAATTCTTACATGAAAAGGTTGAATAAATGCTTATATATGTGCTTGAGATGAAGCACACAAAAGACTGAATAAATGCTTATATACGTGTAAATCCTGATTCAAATCAAATGGTTTTTTAAAATCTGTTGGAAACCTCTATTTAATTTGATTCGAATCAAAACTCATGTGCAAATGAATGATTCAAATCAGATACTTAAAAATCTATTTTTTCATGTTTTTAAAATTTTTCTTTGCATTTGATTTGAAAAGAACATGCATGCCTTTTATTCCACAAACTCATACACTTGACTAATGACATTTTGGTTAAATTTGAGCATAACCAAAAGGTTTATGCATGCTAAAAGATACATGAATCATGCGTGAGAAAATCTATGAGGGAGACTCAACAAAGATGAAATATGAAAGAGATAATACAAGCAATCAAAACATAATTGTATCGAGATTTCTCCCCTTGCATATGATAAGGATGTGCAACAACAACTCCCCTTAAGGATATGCAGCTACATGTGTTGCTTTACATATATCATGTTAACTGGGTTAAATTCATTCTGTAGATGATTTCTTAGTACAAGATAACCAAGAGTAAGCCATTTTCTTTCCATCTTTTATTCAGTTAATCCTTACCCGTTATGATATCACAACTGAATCAGAGATGATAGTTGGACACATATCATTTAATCACAAGAGGGTGAGTTTGTTCCATTATCATCTTGATATTTAGCTTCACTGGTTTTACAAGGCTCAAATTTCCCATATTTATGAAACTTGGTTTGAGAACACTCATGCTGCTCCTCTGGGTTATGTTCCTTAGATGACACCTCCTCCCAAAGAAGATAATTATGAAAAAGAGCTTGATGTTGCACCAACTCAACCTCTTCCTCTTTTCTCTACTACTCTAGTATATCTCACTCAAGCTTATGTCGATCATTCAGGTTCTCGTATTCTAGATGATAACAAGATGCATGTTGATTGCATTAGAAAGATATCAAAGGTCGTGATGAACATATTATGATTTTTTTTCCATGCACATTTTCCCCAATGATTGTTAATTTTCCTGTTGATGAATTTGGTCTCTCAAATCCTAGTGCATTCATTGTGGAAGACCTCTAACACCTCGACCACCATTATCTACACCATTAGCTTCATACCATTTCATTTCATATTATTTCATGCATTTTTTATGTTGCTACTTCCAATTTATATGTTGCTTGTTCCTGTTTTGGTTTCTGTTAGACGGAGGCAAATTATCTAGAGGAGGAGTGAATAGATCTCAAGTTAAAAATTTCTCTTAAAAGACTAGTTTTGAAAACTTTGTTAACTATGGCAAGCGGAAAACACCTGAATTAAATATCGTCTAATCTAAACCATTAACGAAAAGATCTGATATGCATTAAAACCAATGTTATATGTAATGACAATGATAAGTAATCGAGACAATATATTGTTAGAACAAGATTTGTTTTTGCAATAATACCTCTGAGTTTTGATGATAACAATGAGTGTGTTTGTATAAACAATTTTGGTACTCTAATGTTTGTTTTTTAGAATTTAACAAACAGGTTCTGCTTCTGATGAAAGGCAATGCCAAGACATTAGAAGATACCAAGTTTTGCTTCTGCGCTAGACAAGTTCTGATGAGCAGTAACAAACCACTTCAGAAGGCTCTCAGGTTTGGATTCTGATACACAGCCAAGAAACCAAGTTTTGAAGATCTGAAGATAGAAGTTATGATGAACAAGTCTAGATGTTGATGACTTATGTTTCTAAAGAAAAAGGGTTTTGAAGGCCAAGTGTTGAAGACTCTGAAGACGATGTTCTAAACACTCTGAAGACTTGAAGTTTTGATGACCCAAGTGTTATTTTCTTTCTTCTAACTCATGCTCAATCAGAAGCCTCTAAAGTCAAGAAGATAAGAAGATAAATATTATGTAGTACAATAATACATGGTAGAATCAAAACATTTCATTCCACTACCATGAAGGATGGGCACGTTATATGATCTTGTTCCCCATGTAGAATCAAGCTGCCAGCTTTCAGAAAAGGGTTGTATTAATATCTTTTATCAACCGCGAACTACAAAATGGGACTTTGATTCCTCCTAAGAGGATACGTAGGCATACGATCAAAAATCGTGGTGAGTTCCCCTAATAAACATTAAAACCCTTTTTCGTAAAACGCGCTTCTAAACCTAGTATCCTTGTGAACAAGGTAGATAAGGGGTGTCTAACAACTTCTCCTCGCCTAGAACCGAGTTAAGTCTAGAATCTCTGAACTTTTTAGGGTTATTCCTTTATATTGACTTCCTTAGTGTAATACGGTGGAAGAACTGACTTGGTTGTTTTGCGTTTGATCGCAATTATTACGGATAGCAAGAGTTGCCACCGACTTTTTTTATCCAATAAGGAAAGGGTGAAAAGAACAGGAAAGACCTTTGTGATATTTTCTTGCGTTCGGGGGGTAGATTATGAAAAGGGAAGGTGTTAACACCCTTTTCATCCATAGTTATCTATGGGCTCTTAGTTGCTTGCTAGATCACTTTGAAAATGCTTTGTTTGAAATGTGTTTGTGGTGGGTTTTGAAAGTATTTTTGAAAAGCGCCTTCGTTTAGGCAAACTTTGTAATGATTCTTGTCTTTATAAGAATGCATACAAAGTGTTGGACTTTTGAAAATCTTTCATGTTTTGAAAGTGTTTGGTGTATTTGAAAAGATGTTTGTTTTGAATATGGATTGTGAGCAAGAAACTAAGAACGTTCTACCTACTCAAAATTCTTTTTTGTTCATTCCTTCCTTTGGTGTTGCTATCTTACCAGTGATTGGTAAAAAGCCTTATCTTTGGATGTAAAGGGACGGGCGTGGGTATTCGTATAGTCATGAATAGCAATGTTTTGAGATATCTTAGCATTTATCTTGAGGGACTAAGATCATTTATAAGGAAACATTCATAGCGTCATCGAGAGACTATGATCTTGTATTTTTGATTGTTTTTGCTAAGATGTCTCACATGCATATTATGACCATTTTTTAATAAGGTAACAAAGTGGAGGTAACCCTATAGGTGCAAGTGTGCAAGTGTTTGTATTTCATGCTTGATTTATCTTGGATTAGTGTTTTCTAAGCATTGATTTTATCTTTCCATATAAATCCTAAGTTACTAGCATTTTATATGAAAGCGATAAATTGCGGAAAGTAAATTTACTACGCTATTACATCATTTGGGGATGGGGTGTACAAATTTACAAACGGAGATTGCAAGAAATTAAATCCTAATTATCTATTACAAACATATTAAACTTGGATATTGTACAAGAATTAAAAGGAATATAATGTACAAGACATGAATGAAAAGAAAATGAATTTGTTTTGATTTTGTTAAAGAAAGATTTTGGCCTATTTAACTAAAAGGAAATTTAATTAAACTAAATAAAATTAAAATTAATTTAAAGAAAATAAAATAAATAGGAAAATATTTTTGGTCTTTTTCATTGTAAGAAGTTAAATAAAATAAACTAAACAATTTAAACACATTTTGGGTGTTTTTGTGTAGAAAACAGTTTTTGAGTTTAAAATAGTTTTTTTGTGTAAAAAAATAGTTTTGTGTTTAGGCCCAGGGTCTGTTTGTTAGTTAGTAAGCAGGGGGTCTGAAACATAAAAATGTCAAAGTCCAACTGTGGAGGCCCGGGTGTGCTTCCTACAAACAAGACAGAGTGAGAAAATATGAAAAATGGACAAAAAGTCTCATTGGGGCTTGAACCCAGGACCTTCTACATGGAAAGGCTTTTAGCGCACGCTATTTGTACCACTGGGTTTTCATGGCACTGAACTCAGCTTGTAGTTGTTTCAGCCGTTCGTCCTTATTGTCTTCAGGACTTTTCTTGACCAAGTTCCCAACGAGGAGTGTTTTCAACTCTTCCTGCCTCTTGGATAGGTTTAGGAATACATCCCTGAACTGAGCTTCTCGAGTTTGAAGATCTTGGTTGTCTGGTTGGAAAGCCATTGCTAAAATAAACAGTGAGAACATGAGAGACCTGTATTGGGATACCTGTTATACAGTGATATGTATGATATATGTATGCAATGTTTTTCAAGGATCTCGCGGGGTAAACAAGAAACTTGTTAGAATTTGAATTTCACAGCTTTGATTGAAGAAACTTCGTGTTGTTAAGAGTCCTTCTTCAAGAGTCAAGCTCACCATATTGAGTGGCTCATAGCCCCCGACTCAAGTCATCGTGTTTTGATCTCTAGACGACATTGGCTAGAGGAGAATAAATCCCCTTTGCCCCTTGCTAGACATTTGATTTACCATAACCTGCATCACAAACCATTGAGATCCTTGAAATGGTTAAGGAAATGCTAAGGCATGATGTTATGATGTGTATGCTATGCGTTTAAGCAAAAGTGTGAGGTGCTGTAAGTAAACCCTGCAATAAATCTAAATTATTGGATAAGGACTGTAAACAAAACCTGCAAGGAACTCATGTTGTCAGATAATAAGAATGTGCAAGTAGTTCAAGTTTGAAAGCACACAAGTCACACAATAGCCCTTAAATTTCAGGCTGGCATGGAGTTTAGGTATTACCCTCTTTCAGTTTAGTTGGTTCAACCTGTCCTAAAAATAGTAACCGGGTTCTAGAGGATCTCAATATCACTGACTATCCTCGATCGATCATAATTCCAGTTTAGCAACCTTTTCTTGCGGTCGGAATCATTGCGAGAGTTTAGTCTCAATAAGTGTAGCATACTGCTACTGTTCTATGGCCAAGTTGGTCAATTTAAAGGTTCTAAGGTCAGTTGGTGCTTAATGACCCCTTAGCAGACCCATATTCTCCTCGTTGCGCCACAAGGGATATCGGTACATACTAAAGTACCACACCAACGTAGCTACTGCTTCAACCGTATCGGTCTATGTCGTACAGTTCCCTCACAGTTTATTGCTACTTACCTAAAGGGTATCCCCCATATCTGGGTTAGGATCTATAGTAACTCCGATACAAGCCCACAAATATAAAGCATACAAATCAAGCAATTGAAAACATTATGAACTATTCCTAAGGTACACCCCACTCATTAAGATATCCCCAGCAGAGTCGCCAGTTCTGTGATACGGTGGGAAAAAACTGACTGTTTTTTGGAATGTTGGTTTGTGTTTTGCGTTTGTTTTCGCAAAATGTCGCGGTAAGCAAGAGTCGCCACCGAATTTTATTTTATCCAACAAGGAAAGGAAAAAAGCACAGAAAAATTCCTTTTTCGAGACATTTCTCGGGTTCGGGGGGTAGATTATAGAAAGGGAAGGTGTTAGCACCCTTTCTATCTGTGGTTATCCACGGGCTCTTAGGTACTTGCTCATATTGTTTTCAAAAATTGTTTTCTTTGTGCTTGTGGGTTTGAAAAAGTTTTTGTTTTGAAACTTCAATTTAACTCTTGCTTCTATCCTCAAGAGCGTATGAAGTGTTTTTGAAAACTTTGTCCGGAAAGTGTAAGTGTGAAAAGATTTTGTTTTTTGAAAGAGCAAGTACTTAAGGACCATCTACCTACTCGAAAAAGGAATCATTCTATGCTAATTTCCTTTAGACAACGCTATCCTACTATTGATGAGTAGGTAGCACCGTCGTTGGAGTTTGAGGGTCAATTCGAATGAGGGACTTGCGGTCACCAAAGCAATGTTAGGACGCCTTAGCGGTAACCCTAATGTCTTAGATCATTTGTTTTGAGGCAACAATATCTGAGGCAACCGATTCGAGGTGACTATGATCTTTAGACAAGAGGGCGACTTCTAAAGTGACCTATACTCAATGACCGCGTATGAAGGCAACCAAGTGGGGTGTATCCTAAGAGTGCGCATGTGCGAGTGTGTTGTTTTTGGTTAATTTTATCTTTGTACATGTTAATGGTTATCTAAGTTGATTTTAGGTTAAACATTCATTCTTGTCATGCATTCCTATTATCAAACATCTAACAGTTATATTTTGCGGAAAATAAATTGGGGAAATTAAATTACAAGGCGTCGGGTATTTACATCGCCAAAAACAACCCTTTGAAATTAAAAATGTGGAAAAATAAATAAAGCGATAAAAATAATTAAATGGTCCTAATTATCTATTACAAACCGGAGGCAAGTACAATATGATAAATAGATCGCGTGCGGAAAATTAAATCGAGTGCGAGTTCTAGGGTTTTGACCCTTTGCTTATTAAAGAAAATATTTTTTTTTGTTATTTTTATTTAAGAAAGAAATTACCTAAGTTAATTATTAAATTAATAAATAAATAAATTAATTAATAAAAATAAATATTTTTGGGTTTTTTGGTATTTAAAGAAATAAAACAAAATTAATTAATGTTAGTAAAAACCTAATTAAGTCTAATTAGTTTTAATTATTTACAAAATATATTAAAGTTATTTCTAATTAATGGCCTAAATTAATTAATAGATTTGTTAATAAAAAATAAAATACTAAAATTTAATTTAATAAAGAAAATATTTTTTAGTTTTAATTTTATAAAAGAAAAATAAAATTTGATTGGTTAATTAATTAAATAAAATATTATAAAACAATTAAAACAAAAATAAATAAAAATAGAGAGAGTTAGAGGTGTATGGGCCTGAATTTGGAGGTTTGAGAAGTAATCTAAGGCCCATAACAAGCTGGCCTCGTTTGACCTTTTGAGATCCCCTATGCGCATGTTGACTTGACTCCATGGTGGACCATCAACCTGGATCACCAGATCTGGCCTTTGGCCATCTGGCACTTTGACGTGTGAAGGCATATGGTGAGCCGCACTCTTAGATTTGCACCTGATTACCTGAAGAAAAAATGCATTGAGAAATTTGGAGGACCTGGGATCGAACCCAGGTCCTATAGGCGTTTGGATTGCTTGCTTTACCACTGGGCCATTGTGTTTCAATTGTTAATATATTAGACAATAATGATAATAAAATAAAATGCCTCAATATGCCAGCACAACAAAATAAGTGCGCTATGGTTTGAATTGGCCAACGATGGCGTGACACGTCTCCATCTTCTTCCTCACGTCCGTGGCTAAAACTCTGTAATACCTATAGCCACGGACATCGTCTGTCACTAAAAGTCACGTATCCCTATAATCTGCTGTGAGCCATGAAAATGAAATCTAAGGGCAGGGTTGTGCTCGTCTCATCGTCCCGGTCACAACCATGCCCTTCTCGTCAGCCAATTTTTCCTGAAAAAGAAATACCCAAAACAAACCACGAAACCCTAGATATGGTACTTGGCTTTACAGGTCAGATAAATAAAATTGGATAATGCAGAATGCTTGGAAACTTGATGAGGATTATGAATATGCAAATAATTTGTACAAAAGATGCAGGAATAAAGATTTGCGAATTCAAGAAAGAAGCGATTTTTTGTGACACTTACAGTGCTTTGTGATGTGCGTGGAGGCTTGCTTGGGATTGGTTCTGCTTCAGTGATCGTCAAGGAATCGATTGAGATCGTTCTTGGCTTCTGAAAACACCTCTAGACACGATTTTGATTTCCAACTTTTTACCACTTTTTTCAAGTTTTGTATTGCCTATTCTTGCAGCCTCTAGCCCTCAATTTCGTGTGCCTCTCTTGCTTATGTATGATACAAGGTATTAGGGTAACAAATATGGATGGAATCCCTCTAAATCAATGTCTTATGATTTTATTTGATTCATCCTTTAAAGCTTGCCAATTTTGTCAAATCTCCATCTTTTTGTACATGATATGCTTGATACGAATTTTGATGATGATCATGATGACAATAAAGACTTGAAACAACCAAAAAGATCTTAGGTAATTAAGGTTTGGATTTTATTTGATTTATTTTGATTTAAAATGAAATAATTCAATAAAAAATCAAATAAAATAATAAAAATAAGATATGGGCTCATGGCTGAAGCTAGGACACGTGTGAAATGTGGCAAGTTCATATCAAGTGGAAAAGAATGGGCCCATTTGACAAAATTTGAAGTTTTGGGGATAGTTGACTTTTGGCAATTTTGCAAAAATGCCCAACTTCAACAATGCATAACTTCTTCAATTTTGAACTTTTGGAGGTGTTCTTGGACTTTTTAGAAATCCTGAGATGTCCTATAACCAACCCTTTTGGTCTCATCTTATTTTGATATTCCATGCTCAAGTTATAAGTTTTGACAAAAAAGGTGTTTTTGTTGACTTTCAAAAATGATCTATAATGTCCAAATTTATAACTTCTTGTGAGTGCACTTTCTGATCTTGTGGGTATGAAGATGGATTGTAGGAAATTGCATCCTCTTCAAAATGATATTTGTATGGGTCATTTCTCATAAAGTATGAGAAAGTTATGCTTGGTCAAAGTTGAGTTAATTTTTCCTACAAAACCCTAATTTAGCAACTTTTGAGTCTTGATGAATTTTGAGCAATCCTTGATGAATCATGATCAATCCTTGATCAAATGATGAAATAACCTTCAAAATGATAATGTTGGCAAAAAAGCTTGAAGTTTGACTATTTATAGGTCACAGTTGACTTTTGCCCTAGCACAATCGATTTTGGACCCTTTGAGCAACTGACTGGGCAAACTTCCTCTGCAAGGCTTGAAATTTGACATGGATGACCTTGAGAACATATTAGGACATTGGGGGGGGGGGGGGCACTTGAGGTCATTTGGACTCAAGGATCTTGATGCAACACAAAGCCCTAATTTGGAGTTGACTGCCTTAGGAGATAGCTTGACTGTCCAACTCTTGAGCAATCTTGAGCCACTTGGAGATTTTTCTTGCAATCTTGGGAGAAATATGAGAGGGAAAATTTTGGGGTACAACAGCTGCCCCTGTTCAATCTTCTTAAACCTGAGGATGTAGATTGGCTTTCGTGCCTTTCGTGATCCAAAGGTGGAAGATGATTAAACACTAGAGTGCCCAGAAATTTGCACTCGCATGGAGTGGTATCAGCCTGGTGATGTCGGGAATGGGCTTACAGATGCCATTTGGAGATTGTTGGTAGGAGGATGGGCTTACAGATGCCATCTGCAGGAGTGTCGATCGCATAAGAGATTCTTTAGCGAGAACTTGCATACCTGTTGTTGTAGAAGATTCCGCTGGGGAAGCCTGATTTTTATTGAGATTTAGGAACTTTTCTGTACTTCAACTGAGAGAATGCCTCGGCTGAGTCTTAAGAACCTGCCCATAATTCAACTGGGGGGAAACATCTTCATCATGATCTAGGAACTGTTTGGTCTTCAACAGAGTATACTGTTGAGATTGTAGAACTCGTCCACACTATGACGGAGGAAAACATCAAGATCTAGGAACTGTTTCGTCTTCAACGTAGTATACCATTGAGATTGCAGAACTCGTCCACACTATGACAGAGGAAAACATCAAGATCTAGGAACTGTCTGGTCTTCAACGTAGTATACCGTTGAGATTGCAGAACTCGTCCACACTATGACGGAGGAAAACATCAAGATCTAGGAATTGTCTGGTCTTCAACATAGTATACCGTTGAGATTGTAGAACTCGTCCACACTATGACGGAGGGAAACATCTTCATCAAGATCTAGGAACTGTCTGGTCTTCAACGTAGTATACCGTTGAGATTGCAGAACTCGTCCACACTATGACGGAGGGAAACATCTTCATCAAGATCTAGGAACTGTCTGGTCTTCAACGTAGTATACCGTTGAGATTGCAAAACTCGTCCACACTATGACGGAGGGAAACATCTTCATCAAGATCTAGGAACTGTCTGGTCTTCAACGTAATATATCGTTGAGATTGCAGAACTCGTCCACACTATGACAGAGGAAAACATCAAGATCTAGGAACTGTCTAGTCTTCAACGTAGTATACCGTTGAGATTGTAGAACTCGTCCACACTATGACGGAGGGAAACATCTTTATCAAGATCTAGGAACTGTCTGGTCTTCAATGTAGTATACTGTTGAGATTGCAGAACTCGTCCACACTATGACGGAGGAAAACATCAAAATCTAGGAACTGTCTGGTCTTCAACGTAGTATACCGTTGAGATTGTAGAACTTGTCCACACTATGACGGAGGGAAACATCTTCATCAAGATCTAGGAACTGTCTGGTCTTCAACATAGTATACCGTTTAGATTGCAGAACTCGTCCACACTATGACGGAGGAAAACATCAAGATCTAGGAACTGTATGGTCTTCAACGTAGTATACCGTTGAGATTGTAGAACTCGTCCACACTATGACGGAGGGAAAAATCTTCATCAAGATCTAGGAACTGTCTGGTCTTCAACGTAGTATACCGTTGAGATTGCAGAACTCGTCCACACTATGACGGAGGAAAACATCAAGATCTAGGAACTTTCTGGTCTTCAACGTAGTATACCGTTGAGATTGTATAACTCGTCCACACTATGACAGAGGGAAACATCTTCATCAAGATCTAGGAACTGTCTGGTCTTCAACATAGTATACCGTTGAGATTGTAGAACTTGTCCACACTATGACAGAGGAAAACATCAAGTTCTAGGAACTGTCTGGTCTTCAACGTAGTATACCGTTGAGATTGTAGAACTCGTCCATACTATGACAGAGGGAAACATCTTCATCAAGATCTAGGAACTGTCTGGTCTTCAATGTAGTATACCGTTGAGATTGCAGAACTCGTCCATACTATGACGAAGGAAAACATCAAGATCTAGGAATTGTTTGGTCTTCAACATAGTATACCATTGAGATTGTAGAACTCGTCCACACTATGACGGAGGGAAACATCTTCATCAAGATCTAGGAACTGTCTGGTCTTCAACGTAGTATACCGTTGAGATTGTAGAACTTGTCCACACTATGACGGAGGGAAACATCTTCATCAAGATCTAGGAACTGTCTGGTCTTCAACGTAGTATACCATTGAGATTGTAGAACTTGTCCACATTATGATGGAGGAAAAGATCTTCATCAAGATCTAGGAACTGTCTGGTCTTCAACGTAGTATACCGTTGAGATTGTAGAACTTGTCCACACTATGACGGAGGGAAACATCTTCATCAAGATCTAAGAACTGTCTGGTCTTCAACGTAGTATACCGTTGAGATTGTAGAACTCGTCCACACTATGATGGAGGAAAACATCTTCATCAAGATCTAGGAACTGTATGGTCTTCAACGTAGTATACCGTTGAGATTGTAGAACTTGTCCACACTATGACAGAGGGAAACATCTTCATCAAGATCTAGGAACTGTCTGGTCTTCAACGTAGTATACCATTGAGATTGTAGAACTTGTCCACACTATGACGGAGGGAAACATCTTCATCAAGATCTAGGAGCTGTCTGGTCTTCAACGTAGTATACCGTTGAGATTGTAGAACTCGTCCACACTATGACGGAGGAAAACATCTTCATCAAGATCTAGGAACTGTCTGGTCTTCAACGTAGTATACCGTTGAGATTGTAGAACTTGTCCACACTATGACGGAGGGAAACATCTTCATCAAGATCTAGGAACTGTTTGGTCTTCAACGTAGTATACCGTTGAGATTGTAGAACTTGACCACACTATGGCGGAGGAAAACATCTTCATTAAGATCTAGGAACTGTTTGGTCTTCAACGTAGTATACCGTTGAGATTGTAGAACTCGTCCATACTATGACGGAGGAAAATTGTCAAGATTGAGAACCTTATCTGAAATTCAACCGAGGATAATTCAGTTGAGATTTAAGAACCGGTCCAGGTCCTCGACATAGCTGAGAACTTAACTGCATCTTTCCTGAAAGGTAAAGGTCAGTCGTATGGAATGCATGATATATATCAAGCAATGATGTTCTATAAATAAATGAGATTGTGTTGTATGATGCGTATATGCATGTATCATGATGTATGGAAATGTAATGTTTCTAGCTGGGGAAAATAAATCCCGGATAGCTGCTGGAGAATAGAGTTGGATTCTTCATTCCCGCTGGGGATGGCGAACGAAGGTGATTGCGAGAATAAACCTGCAAGAGAGGATAACTCCGTTGGGGGCATAAAACTGATGAGGAGATTACTCTGTGGGGAAGAGATACTGTAACACCCCAGTTTAAATTATTTGATTTATTTAATTGGGAAATTATTTTATTAGAATTAATAAAATAAAAAGAAATTATTTATTTTGGAATATTTGAAGAAAATAAAAGAAATGAGAAATATTGGGTTTTTAAGTTATTGGGCTTGGATGTTGTTAGTAAAGAGTGGGGGTGCAAAAGGAATAAGGATACATTTGGGACTCAAGTTATTTTTCTCATTATTCACGTTAACACGGAATTGGGAAATTGGGAAGCAGAGCTCTGAAGGTACGAAGAACGAAGAACATCGCTCAAAAAGTTCAAAGCTGCAAATTGATAAGGTAAGGGGGGCTACTACTCAATTTATATTTGCTTATGGGTTTAGGTACGGTTGATTTGGGATAATCGTAGGGAGAACCCCAATTGTTAGATGTTCTTAGGGACCAGTACCCTTAGGATTGAACCTTGTTAGAGAAGGTTTAGGTTCCCAATTTTATGAAATCAATTAACGATTTTAGGTTCCTAATGGTGGATTGGGAGTATATCTGTATGATCGTGAATTTACCTTAGAGGTTCTAGGGATAACCTCAATGTTATCAGATTCCCCAAAAGGACGAATAATCACCTTTAAGGTCACTATGATAATTGTTGGTAATTAGGGAATTGATGTGTTGTTTTGAGTTATACAAAATCGATGTCGTTAGGTACCGAAATGCGCGTTTTGGCTGGCATTTTTCGCGTTTGGCTGCTGTTCTGAGCTGCTGCAGGTTCAGGAAAAATCTGACCCGCGCTCATCAACACGGGCCATGTTGTTTAACACGGGCACCCGTGTTGATTCACTGTGTTGCTAAAAAATGTGTTTTCCAGACACATTTCAACACGGGCCGTGTTGATTTACACGGGCACCCGTGTTGATCCCCTGTAATGATAAAAAAAATGTGTTTTCTGGGCACATTTCAACACGGGCAGTGTTGATTTACACGGGCACCCGTGTTGATGCTGCTGTGTTGATTTTCTGAATTTTATTTTCTGTGCTTTATTGTGGATTTTATTGTCATGCTTTTAGATAATGTTATCAAGCATGAATTATGATATAACTTGATATGATTGAAGTTTAAATAGTATGCTGAGTGATTACATGCTATCCATATCCTGTTATGATTGATGTTGTTGATGTTGCATGATATGTTGATTGATGTTAATAGTATGCTGAGTGTTACATACTTTACATATCATGTTGCATTTGTTAATTCCCATTGTGTGGAATTAACATGGTGGCCAATATACGTGTCCGCGATTTAATGGAACGTTGAGGTGGTAGCCGTGTCCGCGATATAATGGAACGGTGAGTTATCCGTGACCCGAGATTTAATGGGGCGGTAAAGTGGTACCACATGCATGGGTGTGTTGCATTACATTGAATATAACATGAATGGATGATTTTCCAATGTTGTATTTAATTGTTTGTATGCATGTATGGTTGCTAAATTGTTGACGATGTTTGATGTTAATTACAAATATGAAAAGTAATATATTATGAGTATATGAATTGTAAAGGTTTTTATAAACTATGAAACATGCTAACTGTTGGGTGATGCTTATGGTTTTCTGAATTGATTGTTATGAACGTATAATCAAATGTGTAATTGAGATGCTCACCCTTACTGTTGAATATTTCAGATTGAGGAGCTTCGCTCAGGTGCTCGGCGAAGGCTTGTGTTTCTAGTTTATTTCTGTTTAAGTATTGTCCGGGTCATGCTCTGGTAGTTGTAACTCCGGGAACGTTTGTTTGTCGAGCTGTTTTAGTCAGACTCGTTTATTTCTTTATGTTTGTTATAATATGATGTTGATATTTTCCAGGTGTTAATCCCTGATGATTTTAAAATATTATAACATTGGTTTTGTTAATTAAATTATTCCGCTGTGTAAACATGTATGAGTTGCTTCTATGTTATGCATGACAGGAACTTGTTTTTATAAAAAAAAAGGGAATTGTGACATCCTCGTTAATACATGTACTCTGTAAATATGATTTTAATTAATTGCGAAATTTTGTTCGGGGTTTTAGAGGGTGTTACAATAGTGGTATCAGAGCATAGTTGGTCGTTGCGACCAGAGTCTTGAGTCAGTCATCCCTTTTGTATGCGATTAGTGTAAGGTAACACTGTCGATACTGTATTCTAATGAGGAGTATGTTTTAATTCTCAGGAATATGGCTGGAAGAGGTAACAGACGAAATGATGCTGCACTAGCTGAGGCTTTGGGGATGTTAGCTGGTGTACTTGCTGGAAACCCAACTGGAGGCGTGATTGGTGCTGATAGGCAATTGGGGAACTTCCAAAGGAACAATCCTCCGTTGTTCAAAGGTACACATGACCCTGAAGGTGCTCAGAAGTGGCTGAAGGAAATCGAAAGGATTTTCCGTGTGATTGATTGTGCTGAAGATCTGAAAGTCAGATATGGTACGCATATGCTGGCAGAAGAGGCCGACGACTGGTGGGTTGCAACAAGGACTGAAATGGTTCAGGATGGAGAGGCACTGACTTGGGCTAACTTCAGAAGGGCTTTTCTGAGGAGGTACTTTCCTGAAGATGTTCGGGGAAGAAAGGAAATTGAGTTTTTGGAGCTTAAGCAGGGAAATCTGACTGTTAGTGAGTATGCTACTAAGTTCACTGAGTTGGCAAAGTATTATGCTCACTACAACAATGATGAGGCCGGAGAATTCTCCAAATGTATCAAATTTGAGAATGGTCTCCGAGATGAGATTAAGCAGGGAATCAGGTACCAGCGTATTCGTAGATTTTCTGATCTGGTGGATTGTAGCAGAATCTTGGAAGAAGATATTACCAAGACTAGGCCGTCTCACTCTCGTGGGGCTGTTGATAAAAGAGGAAAGCAACATATGGACCGTGGCAAGCCATATAGTAGAGATAACCAGAAATCAGGTGGTTGGAAAAGGCCTAGTGGGGGAGATTCTAAGGCTCCTATCAGATGCTACAGGTGTGGTGAGTTTGGTCATCATATTCGAGATTGCAAGAGTGAGGAGAAGAAGTGCTATAAATGTGGAAAGACTGGTCATTTGTCTATTGATTGCAAAGGGAAGACTGTTACTTGTTACAATTGTGGTGAAGAAGGTCACATTTGTCTGCAGTGTCCTAAGCCTAAGAAGGATCAGTCAGGTGGGAAAGTGTTCGCTTTGTCTGGATCTGAGACTACTCCAGAGGATCGATTGATTAAAGGTACGTGTTTTATTCATGGCACACCTTTAGTTGCAATTATTGATACTGGTGCAACTCATTCTTTCATTTCCTTGGATTGTGCTGAGAGGTTGAAACTGGACATATCTGGTATGCAAGGTAGCATGGTTGTTGATACTCCTGCATCAGGATCAGTGACAACTTCACTTGTATGTAGGAATTGTCCTATTGAGATTTTTGGTAGAGGTTTCGGTATGGATTTAGTGTGCCTACCGCTTGAACAAATTGATATTATCCTTGGGATGAACTGGTTAGAAGTCAACCGGGTTCATCTGAACTGTTTTGCTAAGACGGTGATTTTCCCAGAGGCAGTTGACGTCGAGAATTTGACTATGACTGCTAGGCAGGTACAAGAAGCAATGGAAGACGGTGCTAAGGTGTTTATGCTACTTGCTTCGTTAGATGCAACAGGAAAGGTCAGGAGTGGCGAATTGCCAGTGGTGTGTGATTTTCCAGAAGTCTTTCCGGATGATGTTGGTGAGTTACCTCCTGAGAGAGAAGTGGAATTCTCTATAGATTTGATTCCTGGTACGAGACCGGTGTCGATGGCGCCATATCGTATGTCTGCGTCTGAGTTGGCTGAATTGAAGAGTCAGTTGGAAGATTTACTGGAGAAGAAGTTTATTCGTCCAAGTGTTTCGCCTTGGGGTGCTCCGGTATTGTTGGTTAAGAAGAAAGAAGGTTCTATGAGACTGTGTGTTGATTACAGTCAATTGAACAAAGTAACCATTAAAAATCGGTATCCTTTACCGAGGATTGATGATTTAATGGATCATCTAATTGGAGCCAGGGTATTTAGTAAGATTGACTTGAGATCTGGATATCATCAGATTCGTGTGAAAGCGGAAGATATTCAAAAGACTGCTTTTCGAACGAGGTATGGGCATTATGAATATTCTGTTATACCGTTCGGAGTTACTAATGCACCTGGTGTTTTCATGGAATATATGAATAGGATTTTTCATCCGTATCTGGATAAGTTTGTTGTGGTTTTTATTGATGACATTCTGATTTATTCCAAGAATGACGAAGAACATGCGGAACATCTCAGAATTGTGTTAGAGTTGTTGAAAGATAAGAAGTTGTATGCAAAGTTGTCCAAATGTGAGTTCTGGCTGAATGAAGTTACTTTTCTTGGACATGTGATTTCTAAGAATGGTATTGCAGTGGATCCTACAAAAGTAGAAGCAGTATCTCAGTGGGAAGCGCCGAAGACTGTTTCTGAAATCAGAAGTTTTCTTGGCCTTGCAGGTTATTACAGAAAGTTTATCGAAGGATTCTCAAAGTTAGCATTGCCGTTGACGAAATTGACTCGAAAAGGACAAGCGTTTATTTGGGATTCTGATTGTGAGAAAGGTTTCCAAGAATTGAAGCGGAGATTGACTAGTGCTCCTATTCTGATTTTGCCGAATCCGGTGGAATCTTTTGTGGTCTATTGTGATGCATCTCTGTTGGGTTTAGGTGGTGTTTTGATGCAGAATCAACAGGTAGTTGCGTATGCTTCGAGACAGTTGAAGGTTCATGAAAGGAACTATCCTACTCATGACTTAGAGTTGGCAGCAGTTGTGTTTGTCTTGAAATTGTGGAGACATTATCTGTATGGTTCGAGATTTGAAGTGTATAGTGATCATAAGAGTTTGAAGTATCTTTTCGATCAGAAAGAGCTCAATATGAGGCAAAGAAGGTGGTTGGAATTTCTCAAAGATTATGATTTTGGTTTGAATTACCATCCTGGTAAGGCAAATGTGGTTGCAGATGCTTTGAGCAGGAAATCCTTGCATATGTCTATGATGATGGTTCGTGAATTGGATTTAATTGAACAATTCCGAGATTTGAGTTTAATTTGTGAAAGTACTCCGAAGTGTGTTCGTTTGGGTATTTTGAAACTTACTAGTGGTATTCTAGAAGAGATCAGGATCGGGCAGAAATCCGATGTTAATTTAGTTGATAAATTGACATTGATCAACCAAGATCAAGGTGGTGAGTTTAGAATTGATGAG
Source organism: Vicia faba (assembly GCA_948472305.1). Classification (NCBI taxonomy): domain Eukaryota; kingdom Viridiplantae; phylum Streptophyta; class Magnoliopsida; order Fabales; family Fabaceae; genus Vicia; species Vicia faba. The sequence continues at coordinate 761,839,519 of OX451741.1, read as the reverse complement.
AATGATGTTATGAGATTTGGCGATAGAGTTTGTGTTCCTGATGTCGCAGAAATCAAGAAGAGTATATTAGAGGAAGGACATCGCAGTGGGATGAGTATTCATCCGGGTGCCACGAAAATGTATCATGATTTGAAGAAATTGTTTTGGTGGCCAAGAATGAAAAAGGAAATAGCTGAATTTGTGTATGCATGTTTAATCTGTCAGAAATCGAAGATTGAGCATCAGAAGCCGTCTGGAGTTATGCAGCCGATGTTTATTCCAGAATGGAAGTGGGATAGTATTTCTATGGATTTTGTATCCGGGTTGCCGAGGACTCCTAAGAATTGTGAAGCGATATGGGTTGTGGTGGATAGACTGACTAAGTCTGCTCATTTCATACCGGTGCGAACGGATTACTCAATGGAGAGATTGGCACAGTTATATATTGAGAAAATAGTGAGTTTGCATGGAGTTCCTTCTAGTATTGTGTCAGATAGAGATCCGAGGTTCACTTCGAAATTTTGGGAAGGATTGCAGAAGGCTTTGTGTACTAAATTGAGGTTGAGTTCAGCTTGTCATCCTCAGACTAATGGACAGACGGAGAGGACGATTCAATCGTTAGAAGATTTATTGCGTGCTTGTGTTTTAGAGAAGGGTGGAGCTTGGGATAGCTATTTGCCATTGATTGAATTTACTTATAACAATAGTTACCATTCGAGTATTGGTATGGCTCCGTTTGAGGCATTGTATGGTAGACGGTGTAGAACGCCTTTGTGTTGGTATGAATCTGGAGAGAGTTCCATAATTGGGCCAGAGATTGTTCAGCAGACTACTGAAAAGATCAAATTGATTCAAGAGAAGATGAGAGCTTCTCAGAGTCGTCAGAAAAGTTATCATGACAAGAGGAGAAAGAATTTAGAATTCAGTGCTGGAGATCATGTGTTTATGAGAGTTACTCCGATGACGGGTATTGGTCGAGCGTTGAAATCTAAGAAGTTGACTCCGCGTTTTATTGGTCCGTTTCAGATTACGGAAAGAGTTGGAGAAGTTGCTTATCGTATTGCTTTACCTCCGAGACTTGCGAATTTGCACGATGTTTTTCATGTTTCTCAGTTGAGGAGATACATTCCAGACCCATCTCATGTAATCCAAATAGATGATGTACAGGTGAGAGATAACCTGACAGTAGAAACATTGCCTATGAGGATAGAAGATCGGGAAGTGAAACAGTTAAGAGGTAAAGAGATAGCATTAGTGAAGGTTGCTTGGGGAGGTCCAGCAGATGGAAATATCACTTGGGAGCTGGAGAGCCAGATGAGAGAGGCTTATCCGGAACTGTTCGTCTAAGGTATGTTTTCGAGGACGAAAACTCTTTTAGTGGGGGAGAGTTGTAACACCCCAGTTTAAATTATTTGATTTATTTAATTGGGAAATTATTTTATTAGAATTAATAAAATAAAAAGAAATTATTTATTTTGGAATATTTGAAGAAAATAAAAGAAATGAGAAATATTGGGTTTTTAAGTTATTGGGCTTGGATGTTGTTAGTAAAGAGTGGGGGTGCAAAAGGAATAAGGATACATTTGGGACTCAAGTTATTTTTCTCATTATTCACGTTAACACAGAATTGGGAAATTGGGAAGCAGAGCTCTGAAGGTACGAAGAACGAAGAACATCGCTCAAAAAGTTCAAAGCTGCAAATTGATAAGGTAAGGGGGGCTACTACTCAATTTATATTTGCTTATGGGTTTAGGTACGGTTGATTTGGGATAATCGTAGGGAGAACCCCAATTGTTAGATGTTCTTAGGGATCAGTACCCTTAGGATTGAACCTTGTTAGAGAAGGTTTAGGTTCCCAATTTTATGAAATCAATTAACGATTTTAGGTTCCTAATGGTGGATTGGGAGTATATCTGTATGATCGTGAATTTACCTTAGAGGTTCTAGGGATAACCTCAATGTTATCAGATTCCCCAAAAGGACGAATAATCACCTTTAAGGTCACTATGATAATTGTTGGTAATTAGGGAATTGATGTGTTGTTTTGAGTTATACAAAATCGATGTCGTTAGGTACCGAAATGCGCGTTTTGGCTGGCATTTTTCGCGTTTGGCTGCTGTTCTGAGCTGCTGCAGGTTCAGGAAAAATCTGACCCGCGCTCATCAACACGGGCCATGTTGTTTAACACGGGCACCCGTGTTGATTCACTGTGTTGCTAAAAAATGTGTTTTCCAGACACATTTCAACACGGGCCGTGTTGATTTACACGGGCACCCGTGTTGATCCCCTGTAATGATAAAAAAAATGTGTTTTCTGGGCACATTTCAACACGGGCAGTGTTGATTTACACGGGCACCCGTGTTGATGCTGCTGTGTTGATTTTCTGAATTTTATTTTCTGTGCTTTATTGTGGATTTTATTGTCATGCTTTTAGATAATGTTATCAAGCATGAATTATGATATAACTTGATATGATTGAAGTTTAAATAGTATGCTGAGTGATTACATGCTATCCATATCCTGTTATGATTGATGTTGTTGATGTTGCATGATATGTTGATTGATGTTAATAGTATGCTGAGTGTTACATACTTTACATATCATGTTGCATTTGTTAATTCCCATTGTGTGGAATTAACATGGTGGCCAATATACGTGTCCGCGATTTAATGGAACGTTGAGGTGGTAGCCGTGTCCGCGATATAATGGAACGGTGAGTTATCCGTGACCCGAGATTTAATGGGGCGGTAAAGTGGTACCACATGCATGGGTGTGTTGCATTACATTGAATATAACATGAATGGATGATTTTCCAATGTTGTATTTAATTGTTTGTATGCATGTATGGTTGCTAAATTGTTGACGATGTTTGATGTTAATTACAAATATGAAAAGTAATATATTATGAGTATATGAATTGTAAAGGTTTTTATAAACTATGAAACATGCTAACTGTTGGGTGATGCTTATGGTTTTCTGAATTGATTGTTATGAACGTATAATCAAATGTGTAATTGAGATGCTCACCCTTACTGTTGAATATTTCAGATTGAGGAGCTTCGCTCAGGTGCTCGGCGAAGGCTTGTGTTTCTAGTTTATTTCTGTTTAAGTATTGTCCGGGTCATGCTCTGGTAGTTGTAACTCCGGGAACGTTTGTTTGTCGAGCTGTTTTAGTCAGACTCGTTTATTTCTTTATGTTTGTTATAATATGATGTTGATATTTTCCAGGTGTTAATCCCTGATGATTTTAAAATATTATAACATTGGTTTTGTTAATTAAATTATTCCGCTGTGTAAACATGTATGAGTTGCTTCTATGTTATGCATGACAGGAACTTGTTTTTATAAAAAAAAAGGGAATTGTGACATCCTCGTTAATACATGTACTCTGTAAATATGATTTTAATTAATTGCGAAATTTTGTTCGGGGTTTTAGAGGGTGTTACAGATACTCTGCTGAGGATTCCACCGATAAATTTTGCTGGGGATGAATTACCGTTGCTGGTGATACTGAATCCTGCTGGGGATTGAATTCTGTTTGTGAAAGGAAAGAACTTCGTTGGGGATGATCTTTCAGTCGCGACTTCACTAGGGATAACCTTCTAGACTCTAATGGGGATAATCCTTTGAGCTTTGTTGGGGACAATCTTCCTTTGAACTCGGCTGGGGATATTCATTTCTATACTCCGCCGGGGACGAACTTCCGGAGTCTACTGGGGATGATTCTTCAACTCCATTGGGGAAGCTTTTTCAGACCGCGCTGGGAAAATTTTAACTCCACTGGGGATATCTTATATTCTGCCGGGGAATATTCTTATGCTCCGCTGGGGAATATTAAGACTGCCGGGGATATTAAGCCTTTTCAGTGTTGATGGTAGATAAACTCTGCTTAGGGAGAATATTACCGACTCATTCACAGTTGCAAGCCACAGCTGGGGAGAGCTATCTTTACTGTCTTACTCTGCGGGGAGTGAATGTTACTGGGACGAGTGCTAAGGATATGATGATGGCTTGCATCGAGACTTTTTTGCCCCTGTTTCTGCGGGAGAAGGTGCCTGCGGAGGCCCTGTGGATCGAGTATTATCCCCATCTATGAGGTGTTTGGTATCTTTCGGTCAAAATGACAAGTCTTCTTCTGGTAGGCCAGTGACGAGATGACGAGACATAGTTGTACGCTTTGATCCCTAATTTTTGCCTGGACTGCCCTTTCGGGTTTTCAGTCCACCGGGATACCCTTTTTTGCCCAAGCCGCCTTTTCAGGTTTTCGACTTGTCGGGTGTACAGTTTTTTCATTCTCATCCCTAATTTTTGCCCGAACCCTTTTGGTTCGCCGGGAAGCCCTTATTTTTGCCTAGGCCAGTCAACCTAGCGGGTCTTTATTCATGCGCTGTATTTTCTGACTATGTCCATGCTCTCAGGATGTAGGGAGGTGTCACTGTCGGTAGTGTTGTGTTGCCATACTACCAAAAGATCTTCATTTGATCATGCAAGATTCGTTGCTGGAATTCATGTCCAATGCCCCAATTAATTCATATGGAGATTTGCCCCTGGCTATTTGGCATTTTGAGAGATTCCTTGAATCTTGACTTAACTGCCCCAGATGATGGACAATGCTCATGCCGTGCCCCTTGGTTGGAGGTGTTTTTTCCACTTGAGGTGACCCTTTTTATTGAAAAGGTTTTTGTTCACTAGATATTCGTCGTGCGAATTTCTCTGTTGTTTGAACAAATAGTCATATGCAAACAATGTTATTTTAAGAATGCAAAGCTTATGTCTGTCTTGAAGTTTTTGAAAATGCATTTTTTCAGTAAGATAGGAAAATTTTGTAAAATGTGACGTCAACTCAGGATTTACAGAAAGCCCTACAGGATTCAGGATACCTTTTGTAACAGTATGCTTTCAAACTAACCCATGCTTCAGCTAGGACTTTTAAGGGTTATAACGTGGCCTGGTTCACGATTTAAGAAACAAAGGATAAAGGCTAAAATTTTATTTGTACCCACCCGTTCTTCATGATGTTCTTCGATCCTAAACTCAGCTAATTGTGCATTTAGATCCCGTTTGAGTCTTTGCTCTAATATTCCAGTGATGGTTCGGATACTGACAATTTATTTTGAACAGGCAGTCATTTTTGTTGAGAGTTTGCAGGACCTCTTTCTTTTCAATTTTATTATCCCTGTCTTTTGCCTGAACTGTTTCTTTTGTAATTACAGTCAGCGGGATGCCCCAGTTTTGTAAGTCTCCCTCATAGGTTTTGACTTGATGGGCTTTTATTTTGAGAGATAATGACTGCATGTCCTTACGATTATACGAAACCATCACCGTCTTTTATTTCGGAAGGACTTCTTTGATGCCATTCATTGTGCACCTGGATTAACTGAGAAAACTACCCTGCCCCAGGTTATAATTACGGGTTTTAATTTGTGAAAAGAAAAACTCCAACTTCTTTGGCTCAAAGGGGTTGACTAGGGATTATCTTCCTTATAACTCCACTGTTTAGGATTTGAAACAATGCATGTACCTCGTCAGCAGGGTCTGTTCAAAAGCATACTGTAGAGATTTTGATATCATTTTCGTCATCCTCCCTCTAAAGGCTTAGAATTTTTTAATTGAGAGTTGATCATCACAAAAAATGAAAGAAATTTGAATATAGTGAAATACGAATGGATTGATTCAAAACAGACATATGCAATGCATTGATAAAGTAATAAAGTTTGACATGAATAAATGTTCAAACAATCAAAAGAAAATTACAACTTGAAAATTCTAATGAACAAAAAGTCTTCTCGTCTCAGTACTTGTCACTTCAAATGGTGAACCTTGGGGGGATGGCAAAAGAATTCAATCTGACCGTCTATTGTGAGTTCCAATGCTCCTTCATCAATCAGGTCTTGAATTTTATTGCTCAACGCCCAATAGATGTTAGTATCATGCCTCGGGCTATTGGAGTGATATGCACACCTTGTATCAGAATTGTACCTTGGGGAGGCTATGTTGGGATTCTTAGGAGGGTCCCTTAACGTCACCAGATTCAATCTCAACAGGTGTTGTGAAGCCTGAGACAACGACATGTTGAGCTTTGTAAATTGCCTCTTGGGCATATTTGGCTTACTCTGATCAACCCGTTGTTTATGGCAAGGTTGTTGTTGGACCCTTGAGGTAGTAGCAACTTGGAGAGGTCTATTCTTCATCAAACCAAACCTTTGACTTCTCGGAAGTTGATTAATGACTTGGTCCCCGGCCTTGACTATTTTCTTCATGTTGTTGCATCTGTCTTGATGAAGCTGGTTGATAATGGTTTTCAGCTCTTCTTGTTCCCGAGCTAAGCCTTGGATAAGAGCCATCTGCCCCAGCATCTGGTTTGTTTCATCCATTGGTTATACAACTTGAACTAAATATAAAATGAGTTCATTTCTGAAAGTTTAAACATGGCTTCATCTTCTTCCTTCGCACGCAGGGATGCATGACTCCAACGTTGAGCTTCGAAAGGCTTCATTTCTCAGTCAAATCGAAAGATGTAAGTATCAGGCCTGCCTATTTTGAAAACGAATCTAACCACATAATTTCAAAAGTTATGGGTCGAAGGTTAGAATGAAATACCAAAACTAAGACCTAGTTGTTCGGAGATGGAATTTTTAATGTACAAGCAATGAATCAAAACTATGGACATGGTCAGCTTCTTAGACATGATATCTACATTTTTTTCTTCACAAAGTATATACAAATGATGTTTGAATGAAGAGTTCTAAGTTTTAGAAAACTTACCCCTTGGAGTGAGACTTGAGGGACTTTGACAGAACCTCCAGGAACAGTTTGATGATGGATTAAGCATGCTTCGACCTCCCTTGAGCTAGTGGGATCACTGCTATGCTTTAAAAGTTACTGAATCGAAAGGCTGGTATGGAATGTTGGGAGTGAATCAGAAGGCTGGTATATGGAAGCTAGGCTAGTATATGGAAGCTAGGGAGTGAATCAAAAGGCTGATATATGGAAGCTAGGGGGTGAATCGAAAGGCTCACTAACGTATGAAGGGATTTGAGATTTTTGGGTGTGAATTCAGGATGTGCCAAGTCTTGTGCTGGTTCTGAGTTTTTGAGAGTTTGGGAGTATTTGAGGATTTTTCAACACAATAAATAATCTGGACCTTTTAATTTGCAAATGGTCTCTATATTTATATAAAATAGGTTTGGGAAGTTGGAGTAACCATATTTGTAGATAACAAACTATGGTTTAGTTGGAAACGAAAAAATCAAGTTGAATGAATTTTCATGGTTCCCAAGTTCAAGTACAAGCGGGGCCTGATGTTTGTTGGGTGCAGGAGATTTGACTCTTGCTTTTGATGTTGCTTGTGTTCAGATAAAATCAGGTTGGGAGCTCAAGAAGCTGACTTTGTTATTAAAGTAATCTTTATGAAAATAGATACGTAGCTTTTTGCCATTTCATCCAAAAATGGTATATTCCAGTGGATAAAGCTTCGAATCTTTGTGTAATGCATCACAAATTTGTGTAAGCCTATGATTATGTAAAGATTTAGAAACAACATAGCCTGACAAGTGAGATTTGGAGGATAAGGTAATGAGATTTGATCAATGATCTTCAACCAAGCTTGCTCGAAGGAGGCCAAATGCCCAATCGAAACTTATGAACCAAGCTTGCTCGAAGGAGGCCAATTCCCAATCGAAGCTTATGAACCACCTCGAAGGAAGCCAATGCCCAATCGAAGCTTGTGAACCAAGCTTGATTGAAGGAGGCCAAATTCCCAATCAAATCTTGTGGATTAAACTTGCTCGAAGGAGTCCAAATGCCCAATCGAAGCTTGTGAACCAAGCTTGCTCGAAGTAGGCCAAATGCCCAATCGAAGCTTGTGAACCAATCTTGATCGAAGGAGGCCAAATTCCCAATCGAAGCTTGTGAATAAAGCTTTGTAGAAAGAGGCCAAATGCCTAATCGAAGCTTGTGAACCAAAGAAAGCTTGATTCGAATAGCCTGACCCAGATTTTGAATTTGAACTGTTATCTGCAGCCACTTCTTTCGATTTGCTTTGCCCTTTCGACATTTTCATCTTCCTCATTTCTTCGAAATGATGCTTGAGAGCCCAATATGATTCATGGAAACTATATGGGGAATTAAAATTCCAATTGTACTTGTCCAAATTCAAACTCTAGTTTTGAGTCATCAGTGTTGAGGAAGTATCTTGAGCTGATTAAACCTTGTGCAGTCTTGACCCAATAGAAATCTTGTGAGAAAGTTCTTGAGAAATAAGAGGAAAAATTTTGGGGTACAACACTTAGGATAAAAATTAAGGGTATAGACTCTTATTTTAAAAGTAGTTCCAACAACTGGCGACTCTGCAGGGGACTCAACCCTAGGTTTAGAAGCCTCCTCTTTTGGTTTTAGGGTTTTTCTTTTCTATTGGGTTTTTATTTCTTGTTTACTTGATTATTTATTTATTTGCTTATTTTTTTATTATTCATTATATTATTTTGTCTGTGGTGGAATTTAAATTATTGCAAAAATATTTTCAAAAAACCTTAGAAAGAAGGTTCGTCTATTAGCCAAGGGGTTGCATCAGCCCTATGAGTTTATGTGACGACTTCGCCTAGAGTCAGTGGAATTTCGCAAAAGGATACCTCTCGAGAGACATCCTCTTGGGAAGTAAGACTTTGGAATGACACCTATAACTCTTTGTACGACCTTTAAACCAAAAACTCATGATGAGACCTTTCATGACCTAGAGGCGAAAGTTTCGGTCTGCAAAGAGGCTCTGCTTAAGGGAGGCCCTTGTGCTTTTCCCTCTAGTGTTATTCATGACACCCTTAAGGAAACCACCTAATGGGGAGGGTAGAATATACGTAGACCAAAACTAGGAACCTACATTCTAAGGATACCTTTCACAAATCCCACTACAATCTGTAAACCCGTAAGGGTTATCTTTTCTTCCATTACTATCTCTAGCCCGTTGGGCTTCCGTCTATGTCGTAATCCCCATCCTGTAGTGGCTCTTTGTCGTCTTTCATTGGCAATAATCCTTAAATAATTTTTGTCTCCATCTCTAAGGCAATGTAGGATATCATCAAATTTATGTCTATTACCATCTTCGTCCGTAAGGAGTTTCTACCTGTCTCAATCTGAGTCAGTGTAGGGTATCATCACATTAAACTTGTATAGAGTACCCCTGTGTCTACCCTCATACTACGTCTACATTGCATTACATATCCATGAAACTTTTTTTACCCTAAAAGCCAAAAAAAAATACTTTTTCATAACCAAGAATTTTCATACATTTTTATTCTTCATCCATCTACATAAAACTCATATCTCTTCCACTCACAGAAAACTTCTAACCATAGTCCAACAAAGTGATTCCCAGATACTCAGAACGAACTCGAGACAGCTCACGAAGAGAACACAATGTTAGCTACAACAATGGAAGAAGGTCAACAAGCCACGACTGAGGACGTCATCACACCTTAAGAAAACACCCAGGCTCGACCCCGACCTATACAAGCTTCAATTAAGAACCTTGATATGCAAGAACACGCCATTGTCCAAGATGGGTATACTTCATCCCACGAATCTATTGAGTATCATCAATTTGCACTCCTTGTGCCGAAACCCCAAGTGGAAAACCTGACCATGAATACTGAAGAGCCTCAAGATGCTAAGGACACCAAAAGGTACCGCATGTTGGAAAAGAGGCTTAGTGCCATAGAAGGACATGACACTTGTAGCTTTGATACTTCTGGTTTATGTTTGGTTGAAGATGTGGTACTTCCTCCAAAGTTTAAGATGTCAGATTTTGAGAAGTATAAAGGAGCTAGTTGTCCTTAAACTCATTTAAAGATGTATGTTAGGAAAGTGGCAGCATACCCACACGACGACAAATTACTTATTCATTATTTTCAAGACAGTCTTAGTGGAGTATCATTAGATTGATATACGCAATTTGAAAGAAACCACGTCCCCACCTGGAATGACTTGCCTTTGGCATTTCATAGACATTATCAATATAACATCGACATGGCTCCAAGTCGCATGTAATTGCAAGATTTATCTCAGAGGAGTAACGAATCTTTCAAAGAATACATGCAGAGATGGAGAGAGTTGGCTGCTCGAGTACAACCGCCATTATCGGATAAGGAGTTGGTAGACATGTTAATGAGCACCCTACGAGGGCAGTACTATAAAAACTGTTGGGCAGTATACCATCACGCTTCTCTGACCTAGTAATAGATGGGGAATGCATCGAGAACGACATCAAAATCGGAAAAATTCAAAGCATCTCGAGTAGACCGACTAGTGAATCCCTTAGAGATTTCCAAGGGGAAGAAGAAGATGAAACAAATGCAATATGGGAAAATTACCAAGCTCCCAAAACTCCACCCCTTGTGCCTTATCATCAATATTCATATGCAGTAGATGCTCAATGCCAACAACCACCCTCTGACCTTCAACACTAGCGGTCATGACCTATATCGTAGAACCCACATCTAAGATTTCATCTCAACATCGACGTCAAAATCAACAGGTTCGGAATCAAAACAATCACCATCGACGTCTGAATCAGCATAGGCGTCTAAACAACCAAGAAATGGAAACTCGCCAGTTTGACCCGATCCCTATGACATACAATCAATTATGGTCATATCTGGTCTAAAATTCATCAATGACTCCTAGAAAAAATAGATCCATGAAGTTTTCATTTCCTCCTTGGTACAACTCGGATGTTCAGTGTGAGTTTCATGGTGGAGTAACGGGGCACTCGATTGAAGAATGAAATTCATTCAAAGAAGCAGTACAAGAGCTGATTAACAATAAGAAATTAACTTTTGAAGAAGATGACCCGCATATGTTGGAAAGTTCCTCGCCCTGATTGGTGGATCACTAAAGAAGCTTATCCCTAGGATAATTAGGCTTTATCAATTGTAATGTATTTCTTACTAAGTGTTATTTGTTATAAGCTATATACTCTTTGGTCAAGTAATTCTAATAAAATACGCATGCATGTTTTTGAAATCGATTCATTCCATAAATAATCAACGAATTTCCATTTTCATTCTTCTTTTCCATTTTCAAATTAACAAACTTCGTTGGAGAATGATGAAAACACAAAATAATCTAATTTTGCTGACATATGCTTTTTGATAGTAAGGCTTAGCTAGAGAAATAAGGTGTTAATCCGTAGTTAACCCCCTCGAGCCAGAAGTCGGAGTTCTTTCTATTCTCTAAAAAAACCTTTAATCTTAACCAGGGGCAGGGTATATTTCAATTAATTCGACGATACATTCAAATCCAAGGAGAATTTGAACAATCTAAGAAAAGGTTCGAGCATGTTTATCTCCTCGATACATCATTGAGGAAACAATCTAAGCCAAGATTAGAGCACATCATCTTTTCCCCGCGTTCATCATCCAAGATTGATGAATCAACAAAGAAAAAAATCTACAAAATCTTTCTCCTCAGTACAACAATAAAGATCGAGGAAACGATGAAGAATGAAGCTTACAACAATCATCGTGACTGTCACAATTGTCAAAATAAAAAACAAAAAGAAAGAGAAATTAAAAAAATAAGTGAAAGACCACAGTTGTACCTCAAAATTTTCCCTCTCATTTCTCAAGAAATCTCTCATAAGATCTCCATTGATTCAAGACTACACAAGGTTTGATCAGCTCAAGACACCTCCTCAAACACTGATGACTCAAATTAGGGTTTGAGTTTTCACAAGGACAAATGGACTTTTAATGCCCCATATGACTTTCATGGATCATTTTGGATCCCCAAGATTGCTCATGTCAAGTTTCAAGTCTTGGATCACATTTTTGCTCAGCCAGTTGATCAATTGACCTAAAATCAGCTATATTGGAGAAAAAGTCAACTGTGGTTAATTTGCAGTCAAACTTCATAATTTTTTATCCATATCCATATCATGAACTCATATATGTCAATTTATCAAGTTTGGATCATGATTCCTCGAGAAATTTGATCAGATCATCAAAAGAGCAAAATGGTCCAAATTAGGGTTTTGACTAAGGAGGTTCAATTTTTGACTTTTGACCTAACAAATAACTTATTGGTTTAAGACATGATCTCAAGGATTAAAATACATCATTATGACCTAATGGCATGACTCAAAACATTTCTCAAGATCATTGGATTGACAGATGAATTTCAGTCAACTGATGAAAAGTCAACTGTACACTGAAAAGTCAAACTTTGACTTTTTGATCAAAATCACGTTTCAAAGATTACAATTAATCAAGACATGTCAAATATATGAAAATTGTTCATCAAGAAATAGAAAAGTCAAAGTTATCTTTGAAAATTCAAAATTCTAAGACTTAGAATTTTTCCAAGTGTTAGAAAGTTCATGTTTTTTTATAACTTTGTGCCAAATTTCCACCATGATGCAAGATGATTCAAAGAAAACTTCCAACATGAAAGTTGTAGATCTCAATGAGATATAAAACATTATAGGGAAGAACTTTTTATATAAATTCTTGGATTTCAAGTTATGAATTTGTGAAGACATGCTCATGAACTTAAAAAGACTTAGTGAAATTTTTCCCTAGTTAGGCAGGATTTTGACCTAACTTCATGGCAACTTTTCACCTAGTTTCAAGATGAATCTTCAAAAATGTCCAACATAAAGGTCGTAGAGGATGTTACAAACTTTCCAAAATGTCAAATAACTAATTGATATCATACTTGAACTAAGAGAATCGAAGGCAAGAAGTTAGGGTTTCAAACTTGTTTTTCAAGTCATTTTCATGATGAACATTTGATCCAATCCATAGCCATGCTGCATAATCCTCACTTTGCAGGCCTCAAAGTTGTTTGTCACTCCATAATTAATGGTTTACACAAATCTTTAGGCTCTTATCCACTTGGTTTAAGCTTTGTCCAAATTGATTTTCCATTTATGGCACAAAGTTTCCATTTCTATTTTGATAAAGCATCACTTTTGCAATTGTCAACTCCTTGAGCCTTAAAGTTGTTCTTTCTGCACACACAACCCCTATAAACCAAAAGCAACATGTATAAGGCCTCTATCAACTCAGACTATGCTTGTACAACACTTTGAGATTTTTCATCTCACTTTTCTTCAAAAGCAAGCTATAGAGCCAAAAGGCTAGAACTCAGAAATCTTGAGTGCATTTGATCTCCAACCTTTTCCATACATATTCACAAGTCTATTGCAACATAATACACGAATGCTAAGATCTTGAAACTCTCTCAAACACTCATAAACCAGAAATTTCTCAAAAATACCATTGATACACAGTTCTGACCTTGAACTTGTATCTCTCATTTCCCTCGTGCGTTTCCCTGAAATTCATTTGCAAAGCTTCTATACATCAAATATAGTCCATCCATGTCCTTGTTCTATAACTGTAACACCATTATCATCAACCTCCATAACCAAAAAATAGAGTCTGCAAGTTGACTTCTCCAGACCATTCCAGCCATCCATAGCTCATGCTAGGCATTGCATTAGCTTCATGGGAACTTGAGGAAGCTAACCTGATCATCAAAACTCCTTGAAAGCAACTCAAACCCATTTCACAATTTCCAATTTTGAGGTATTTTTTCTGAACTTCTATCTCTTCATACAAGCATCATTTGATTCTGATTTGTGAAGATAAAATGTAGATATTATTGCCCTGAAGCTGTACATGTCCATAGTTTTCATTTATATTGCATGAGCTTAGAGAATTTTAGGTTTGAATCTCTGAAAAAAGTTAGGTCAAGATTTGGTACTTTTAAAACTTCATGCTCATCTTTGAGAATTAGTTTAAGTTATTTACATATTCAAAATCATGATGAAATTTCTAACAAGTTTGATGTTGGAAGTTTTATGAATAGATGAGAAATGAGTGAGTTACAGTAACCCTGACTGGAGGTTGAAGATGAAGTTCATTTCTAAAACTTGTTTTATATTATATATTTATGGTTTCAGTTAAGTTAACGGATGTACAGCCACCCCAGTGGTAAAGGCAGCGCGCGTTTATGGTCAAGGTCTTGGGTTCAAGTCTCAGCGCTGCCTTTTTTCACATTTCTCAAACATTTTCTTTCTTTTTGCTATAAACAAGCGCACTGGGCTTAGTATGTTGGGCCATTTCCATTTTTACTTGGTTCCGACCCTGCCTGTTTCCATTTACCACACAAACCCACATTTTTTTTTATTTTTCTGATTACAAAAACCATTGGGCCAGGCTTCAAAACTGTTTTTTTCCTAACATACACCCTAAATTCCTTTTTCACCTCCTGACTTTATTTTTCATATTTTATTTTATTTTCTTTAATTTATTATTTTTATTATTATTATTATTATTATTATTATTATTATTATTATTTATTAAATAAAAAAATCCAAAAATATATTTTTATTTATTATTTACATACTTATATTTTTATTTTCTTTATAAAACAAAAAGACAAAAATATTTTCTTAAACAAATTTAATTCTTTTTCTTAATAAATTAATAATTAGACTTAGGTTTAGTTATTTTCTTTTTATTTAAAATTAACTTAGAATTTAGGTTTCTTTTAATTAATAATTTCCATACTATTTTTATTAAACTTAAAACCTTTTCTAAAAAAAAACCTAAAAATGCTTTCTACTTTAATTTCTTTTCTTAATTAATTTAGGTTTAACTTTCTTAATTTAGTTAATTTGGTCAAAACTAAACCCTTTCCTAAAAAAAAAAAACCATTTCTTTTCCATTTATATCCTTGTACATTATATTTACTCATTTCGTGTGCATTATATTCAATATGGTTATAATAAATAATTAGGTTTAATTTTCTTGCAATTCCCATTTTTAAATTTGTATACCCCATCCCAAATGATGTAATAGCGTAGTAAATTTACTTTCCGCAATTTATCGCTTTTATATAAATGCTAGTAATTAGGGTTTGTATGGAAAGATAAAATCAATAATTAGATAACTGTGATCGGTGGGAATGAGAACTAACTGTTTTGGAATGCTAGTTCGCGTTTGCGTTTGTTTTTGCAAAATGTCGCGGTAAGCAAGAGTCGCCACCGTCTTTTATTTTATCCAACAAGGAAAGGACAAAAGCACAGAAAAATTCCTTTTTGAGATATTTCTCGGGTTCGGGAGGTAGATTATAGAAAGGGAAGGTGTTAGCACCCTTTCTATCCGTGGTTATCCACGGGCTCTTAGGTACTTGCTCATTGTGTTTTCAAAAGTTTGCTTTTCTTTGTGTTTGTGGGTTTGAAAGGAGTGTAAGTGCGAAAAGTTTTGTTTTGTTTTAAAAGGAGCAAGTACTTAAGAACCATCTACCCACTCGAAAAAGGAATTAAACTATACAAGTGTCCTTTAGAGAATGCTATCCCACTATTGAGTAGTAGGTAGCACTGTCGTTGGAGTTTTAAGGGTCAATTCGATTAAGGGACGTGTGGTCACTAAAGCAATGTTAGGATGCCTTAGCGGTAACCCTAATGTATTAGATCATTTTATCCGAGGCAACCGTTTCGAGGCAACTTATGATCTTTGGACAAGAGGGCGACCTCTAAAACTTCCTATACTCAATGACCATGTTAGAAGGCAACCAAGTGAGGTGTACCCTAAGAGTGCGCATGTGCGAGTGTGTTATTTCAGTTAATTTTATCTTTGTACATGTCACGGGTGAGCTATGTTGGTTTTAAGTTCATACATTCGATCTTGTCATGCATTCCCTATTATCAAACATCTAACAGTGTATAGTTGCGGAATTTAAATTGTGGAAATTAAATCTAAACTATTACAAGGCGTCGGGTATTTACATCGCCAAAAACAACCCTTTAATTTAAAATGCGGAAAATAAAATAAAGCGGTAAAATAATTAAAGTCCTAATTAAACTATTACATTCCGGGAAACAGATACAATAATATGATGAAATGGATCGCGTGCGGGAAATTAAATCGAATGCGAGTTTTTTGGGGTTTTGACCCTTTTTTGAAAGAAAGTGATTTTTTTGATTATTTTTGGATTAAAAGAAATTAAGTTAAGTTAACAATTAAATTAATAAACTAAATAATTAATTAAAATATTTTTGGATTTTTGAGTATTTAAAGAAATAAAATAAATTAATCAAAGCTAATAAAAACCTAATTATCTAAATTAATTTTAATTATTGCAAAAATATTAAAATTATTTCCTAATTAAACTAAATTAATTGAATTAATATTTATT
This sequence comes from Vicia faba, assembly GCA_948472305.1. Classification (NCBI taxonomy): domain Eukaryota; kingdom Viridiplantae; phylum Streptophyta; class Magnoliopsida; order Fabales; family Fabaceae; genus Vicia; species Vicia faba. Next base: position 761,823,340 of record OX451741.1, on the reverse strand, counting down.
TACAAAAAATAAAATGCTGAATTTAATTTTAATAAATAAAATATATTTTTTGGTTTTTGATTTTATTAAGAAAAAAGATTAATTGGTTAGTGATTAATAAAAAGAATAAAAATTAATTAATTAAAGGAAAATAATAAAAATAGAGAGAGAGTTTAGGAGTATCGAGCCTGATTGGAGGGGTGAAACAGCTGTTGGCGTCATGTGTAAACTGTTTTGTTTTGGCCATTTGTGTTTTGGCTTTTGGCCATTTGTGTTCTGACCTCAACGTTCCTTAGCCTTCTCAGGATGTCTGTCTCGCCATGTATTGGTGTCATGTGTAAACTGTTCTGTTTTGGCCATTTGTGTTTTAGCCTCAACGTTCCTTGATGAACCTGCATGGGATCCTGTCTAAATCCTTAGTAGTAATATGAATGCTTTTATGCCTTTTGATCATGGAGATCAAGCCAGTCTTACCCTTACTGGAGAAGTAGTGAGATGTTGGTTTGTAACCGGGATGACTTGTTTGTAGTGAGATATTGGTTTGTAACCGGGATGACTTGTTTGTCGTGAGATGTTGGTTTGTAACTGGGATGACTTGTTTGTAGTGAGAGAGGAATTTGTAATAAGGATTTTAAGGTTTTATGGTTCTTGAAAGAATTTGATATTCTGACAGCATTGTGGCAAGAGTTTTTTTCTCTCCCTTGTTTGTGAAAGGAATGGGATTATATAATAGAAATTAGAGAGCAAAAAATGGGCTTTGAATGTGCAATTGGGCCTCCAATATTCACTTGAGTTCATCACTTTCCAGGCTAAATCGTAGGGACTTAAGTGGAATTTTTGAAGTTGAAATGTGAAAACAAAATGTAGCCGACATCGAGAACTAACTCCTATCCGAAAATCAGCTCAATCGGATAAACGGTGAATTAGTTATGAATTTTTGAAGTTTCAGCTCAGACAAACTTATTTTGGGCTCCAGTGTCGATTCTGACACGTTCTTCAATAAAAAGCTAGTATTGATCGGAGCATAATCCGGTCTCGATTTTTGAAGAAAAGTTGTATATCTATGAGTCCGTGACCTTGTGTAAAAATATGAGCCCAATCCGATAAAAATTGACCGAGTTATGAATTTTCGAAGTTTCGGCCCAGATGAAATAGTATTCAGCATTCAGGATTTTCGGTGCGTCACACGCACTCTGAGCAAAAAACGAAGGCCTTTTGAATACCTTTTAAACTCAATACCTTCTGTGAAAATGTATCCAACTCAATTTTTGAAATTTTGGCGCCGGAACCAGCTCGATACGATGAAAATCGACCAAGTTATAATTTTCTGAACATGATGCAAATAAACTTCTGTCACAAATTTTCTGTACGAAAGTACTTGATAAATCCGCATTTTTGAAGACCTTATGATCGAAATTGGCTTCCAGCCGTGAGAGATGAAAACATAGATGACGTCAAGACGGAATTTTGGCCACCAGAGCGGGTTCAAAACGAGTCACGATCTTCAAGTTATGAATTTTTTAGCGTGTAAAAACTGCACTTTCAGCACACTTTTCACCATATTTCTTCGAGAAAACTCATACATTCGGATACCTTATTTAAAGAATTGACTCTTGAGCCGAACCTGAATTTGAAAATACGTTATCAGAGATATCTTGGCGAAAGAACACCTGAATATGACGCGCCGGGTTGGACTTGTGAATCTTTCTTGAAATGTTTTGAGAAATATGGGAGGATAAATTTTGGGGTACAACAGTTGCCCCTGTTCAATCTTCTTAAACCTGAGGATATAGATTGACGTTTGGGACTTTTGTGATCCGAAGCTAGGAGATGATTGAACACTAGAGTGCCCAGAAATTTGCACTCGCCTGAAGTAGTATCAGCATTGTGATGTCGTGAATGGGCTTACAGATGCCATTTGGAGATTGTTGATAGGTGGTTTAAAGATGCCATCCGAAGGAGTGTCGATCGCGTAAGAGATTCCTTAGCGAGAGCTTGTATACCTGTTGTTGAGGGAGATTCCGCTGGGGAATGTTGTTCTTTGTCTTAGGAGAAATAGAACTTTAAGAGCTTCGGTCATCCGTTATTCTACTGGGGAATCATCTCTGTTGAAGAGGTGAGAGTGAACTACTATCTGGTCGCAACCCAAGCTTCATAGTGATAAGATCGACTGCCATCTGGTCGTAATCCAGGATTCACAGTGACTTACTGGGGAGATGAGATTAAACTTGCTATCCGGTCGTAATCCAGGCTTTGCAATTTCTCACTTCTTATCTGGTCGAAATCCAGGCTTCAGAATAAATCAAGTGGTTATCCGGTCGCATCCGGGCTTCAACTTGAATTTAGGGCACACTAATATCCGGCCGATTCCGGGCTTCTTAGTAACTGTCCATGTAAACTGCTATTTGGTCGAAATCCAAGCTCCACAGTGTCTTGTACCGCTATCTGGTCGTAATCCAGGCTTCCCGATGTGTTATACCATTATCTGGTTGAATCCAGACTTCATGGTGTCACATACTGCTATCTGGTCGAATCCAATCTTCACAATACCTCACTTCTTATCTGGTCGAAATCCAGGCTTCAGAACAAATCAAATGGTTATCCAGTCGCATCCGGGCTTTCCTTTGACTGTTGGGTTTACTAATATCCGGTCAAATCCGGGCTTCACAGTAACTGGCTGGGTAAACTGTTATCTGGTCGTAATCCAAGCTTCATAGTGCCCCTTACTGCTATCTGGTCGTAATCCAGGCTTCACGATGTATCATACCACTATCTGGTCGAAATCCAGGCTTCGTAGTACTCTTGGTTGCTATCTGGTTGTAATCCAGTCTTCACAATGTATCATACCACTATCCGGTCGAAATCCAGGCTTCGTAGTACTCTTGGTTGCTATCTGGTCGTAATCCAGTCTTCACAATGTATCATACCACTATCTGGTCGAAATCCAGGCTTCGTAGTACTCTTGGTTGCTATCTGGTCGTAATCCAGTCTTCATAATGTATCATACCACTATCTGGTCGAAATCCAGGCTTCGTAGTACTCTTGGTTGCTATCTGGTCGTAATCCAGTCTTCACAATGTATCATACCACTATTTGGTCGAAATCCAGGCTTCGTAGTACTCTTGGTTACTATCTGGTCGTAATCCAGTCTTCACAGTGTATCATACCACTATCTGGTCGAAATCCAAGCTTCATAGTACTCTTGGTTGCTATATGGTCGTAATCCAGTCTTCACATCATCTTCTACCATTATTTGGTCGTAATCCAGGCTTCATGGTCTTGTATTGCTTTCTGGTTGTAATCCAGGCTTCACAATAACTTGCTGAGCTGTTATCCGGTCGTGATCCATGCTTCTTGGCTTATGTTTATGATATACCACTATCTGGTCGAATCCAGGCTTCATGGTGCTTACTGAGCTGCTATCCGGTCGTAATCCGGGCTTCATTCACTGGGGAATAAGCTATTATCCGGTCGATCTCCGGGCTTCGTAGCTTACTTTTGAGAGATATCACTATCTAGTCGTAATCCAGGCTTCGCGGTAGTCTGATATTGTTATTCGGTCGTAATCCGGGCTTCACAATATGCTGTAGAAATCAAGATACTATCCGGTCGTACCCGGGCTTCATAACTTGAATTTTGATTGTATCTTTCCTGAAAGGTAAAGGTTAGCTGTATGTAATGCATGATATGTATCAGGCAATGATGTTCTCAAAATAAATGAGATTGTATGGTATGATGTGTATATGCATGCATCATGATGTATGGACATGTAATGTCTTAGCTGGGGAAAATAAATCCCGGAGCTGCTGGGAGAATAAAGTTGAATGCTTTGCTTCCGCCAGGGATGGTGGACGAAGATGATTGTGAGAATAAACCTGCAGGAGAAAAGAACTCCGTTGGGTAATAAACTGATGAAAAGATTACTCCGAGGGGAATTACTATGTGGGGAAGAGATGCTCTACTGAGGATTTTAACTGATAAACTCCGCTGGGGATTCCGCTGATACACTCTGCTGGGGATTTCAATGATGAACTCCGTTGGAGATGGATTACCGTTGCTGGTGAGATTGAATCTTTTGAGGATTGAAGTCCTGCTGGGGGGGAAAAGAAAGAACTTTGCTGGGGGATGATCTTTCAATTGCAACTTGCTGGGGATAACCCTGTTAATCTTTCGTGGGGATAATCCTCTGAATTTGGCTGGGGAGATTGATTTTATACTCCACTGGGGGTAAGCTTCCAAAGTCTACTGGGGATGATGCCTGAACTCTGTTGGAGAATCTTCTTTAGACTGCATTGGGGAAATGGCTCCACTGGGGTATCTTATATTCTGCCGGGGATACTCTTATGCTTGCTGAGGAATATCTTTATATTCTGCTGGGGAAGATTAAGACCTTCTGGGAATACCCAACCTTTCTAGTGTTGATGGTAGATCAACTCTGCTTGGGGAGAGTATTGCTGATTCGTTCATAGTTGCAAGTCTCAGCTGGGGAAGAGCTATCATTACTGTCTTACTCTGCGAGGAGTGAATGTTACTGGGATGCATGCTAAGGATATGATGATGGCTTTGCATCGAGACTTTTCTGCCCCTGTATCTGCGGGAGAAGGTGCCTGCGGAGGCCTTGTGGATCGAGTATTATCCCAACCTATGAGGTGCTTGGTATCTTTCGATTGAAATGATAAGTCTTCTTCTGGTAGGTAAGTGACGAGATGACGGGACATAGTCGTAGGCTTTAATCCCTAATTTTTGCCTGGACCGCCCTTTCGAGTATTCAGTCCATCGGGATACCCTTTTTTGCCCAAGCCGCCTTTTCAGGTTTTCGACTTGCCGGGTGTACAGATTTTTTCCATTTTTATCCCTAATTTTTGCCCGAACCCTTTTGGTTCGCCGGGAAGCCCTTATTTTTGCCTAGGCCATTCAACCTAGGGTTCTTTGATTATGCGTGGTATTTTCTGATTATGTCCACGCTCTCAGGATGTAGGGAGATGTCACTGTCTGTAGTGTCGTGTTGCCATACTACTAGAAGATGTTTGATCATGCAAGATTCGTTGCTGGAATTCATGTCCAATGCCCCAATTGATTCAGATGGAGATTTACCCCTGGCTATTTGGCACTTTGAGATATTCCTTGAATCTTGACTTGACTGCCCCAGATGATGGACAATGATCATGCCGTGCCCCTTGATTGGAAGTGTTTTTCCACTTGAGGTGATCCTTTTTATTGAGAAGGTTTTTTGTTCACTAGATATTCGTCGTGCGAATTTCTCTGCTGTTGAACAAATAGTCATATGCAAACAATATTATTTTAAGAATGCAAAGCTTATGTCTGTTTTGAAATTTTTTGAAAATGCATTTTTCCAGTAAAACAGGCAATTTTTTTGTAAAATGTGATGTCAACTCAGGATTTACAGCAAGCCCTACATGAGTCAGGATACCTTTTGTAACAGTATGCTTTCGGACTAACCCATGCTTCAGCTAGGACTCTTAAGGGTTATAACATGGTCTGGTTCACGGTTTAAGAAACAAAGGATAAAGGCTCAAATTTTATTTGTACCCACCTGTTCTTCGTGATGTTCTTCGATCCTAAACTCAGCCAATCGTGCATTTAGATCCCGTTTGAGTCTTTGCTCTGATATTCCAGTGGTGGTTCGAATACTGACAATTTATTTTGAACAGGCAGTCATTTTGTTGAGAGTCTGTAGGATCTCTTTATTTTTGATTTTATTATCCCTGTCTTTTGCCTGAACTGTTTCTTTTGTGATTACAGTCAGCGGGATGCCCCAGTTTGTAAGTCTCCTTCATAGGTTTTGACTTATTGGGCTTTTATTTTGAGAAATAATGACTGCATGTCCTTATGATTATACGGAACCAACACCGTCTTTTGTTACGGAAGGAATTCTTTGATGCCATTCATTGTGCACCTGGATCAACTGAGAAAACTACCCTGCCCCAGGTTATAATTAAGGGTTTTAATTTGTGAAAAGAAAAACTCCAACTTCTTTGGCTCAAAGAGGTTGACTAGGGATTATCCTCCTTATAACTCCACTGTTTAGGATTTGAAACAATTCCTGTACCTCGTCAGCGGGGTCTGTTCAAAAGCATACTGTAGAGATTTTGATATCATTTTTGTCATCCTCCCTCAAAAGGATTAGAATTTTTTAATCGAGTGTTGAACATCACAAAAATGAAAGCAATTTGAATATAGTGAATACGAATGGACTGATTCAAAACAAACATATGCAATGCATTGATAAAGTAACAAAGTTTGACATGAATAAATGTTCGAACAATCAAAAGAAAATTACAACTTGAAAATTCTAATGAACAAAAAGTCTTCTCGTCTCAGTACTTGTCACTTCAAATGGGGAACCTTGGGGGGATGGCAAAAGAATTCAATCTGACCGTCTTGTGTGAGTTCTAATGTTCCTTCCTCAACCAGGTCTTGAATTTTGTTGCTCAACGCCCAACAGATGTTAGTATCATGCCCCGGGCTGTTGGAGTGATATGCATACCTTGCATCAGGATTGTACCTTGGGGAGGCTATGTTGGGATTCTTAGGAGGGTCCCTTAACGTCACCAGATTCAATCTCAATATGTGTTGTAAAGCTTAAGACAGCGGCATGTTGTGCTTGGTAAATTGCCTCCTGGGCATGTTTGGCTTACTCTGATCAACCTATTGTTCTCGGCGAGGTCGTTGTTGGACCCGTGAGGTAGTAGCAACTTGGAGAGGTCTATTCTTCATCAAACCAAATCTTTGACTTCTCGGAAGTTGATTAATGACTTGATCCCCGGCCTTGACTGTTTGCTTCATGTTGTTGTATCTGTCTTGATGAAGCTGGTTGATAATGGTTCTCAACTCTTCTTGTTCCCGAGCTAAGCCTTGGATAAGAGCCATCTTCCCCCGCATCTGGGTTTTCATGGCATTGAACTCAGCTTGCAGTTGTTCCAGCCGTTCGTCCTTATTGTCTTCAGGACTTTTCTTGACCAAGTTCCCAACGAGGAGTGTTTTCAACTCTTCATGCCCCTTGGATATGTTTAGGAAGATTTCTTTGAACTGCGCTTCTCGAGTTTGAAGATCTTGGTTGTCTGGTTGGAAAGCCATTGCTGAAATAAACAGCGAGAACATGAGAGACTTGTATTGGGAGATCTGTTATGCAATGATATGTATGATATATGTATGCAATGTTTTCAAGGATCTCACGGGGTAAACAAGAAACTGTTAGAATTTGGTTGCAGCTTGATTGAAGAAACTTCATGTTGTTGAGAGTCCTTCTTCAAGAGTCGTGCTCACCATATCGAGTGGGTCATAGCCCCTGACTCAAGTTATCGTGTTTTGATCTCTAGACGACATTGGCTAGAGGAAAATAAATCCCCTTTATCCCTTGCTAGACATTTGATTTACCATAACCTGCATCACAAGCCCTTGAGATCCTTGAAATGGTTAAGGAAATGTTAAGGTATGATGTTATGATGTGTATGATATGCGTTTAAGCAAAAGTGTGAGGTGCTGTAAGTAAACCCTGCAATAAATCCAAATTATTGGATGAGGACTGTAAACAAAACCTGCAAGGAACTCATGTTGTCAGATAACAAGAATGTGCAAGTAGTTCAAGTTTTGAAGGCACACAAGTCACACAATAGCCCTTAAATTTTAGGCTGGCATGGAGTTTAGGTATTACCCTCTTCCAGTTTAGTTGGCTCAAACCTGTCCTAGAAATAGTAACCGGGTTCTAGAGGATCTCAATATCACTGACTACCCTCGATCGGTCATAATTCCAGTTTAGCAACCTTTTCTTGCGGCCAGAATCATCGCAAGAGTTTAGTCTCAATGAGTGTAGCATACTGCTACTGTTCTATGGCCAAGTTGGTCAATTTAAGGTTCTAAGGTCAGTTGGTGCTTAATGACCCCTTAGAAGACCCATATTCTCCTCGTTCCAACACAAGGAATATCGGTACAGACTAAAGTGCCACACCAACGTAGCTACTGCTTCAACCGTGTCGGTTTACGCCGGACAGTTCCCTCACAGTTTATTGCTACTTACCTAAAGGGTATCCCCAGATCCGGGTTAGGATCTATAGAACTCCGATACAAGCCCACAAAGATAAATCATACAAAGCATACAATTGAAAACACAATGATCTAATCCTAAGGTACACCTCACTTATTATAATTCCCCAGCAGAGTCGCCAGTTCTGTGATCGGTGGGAATGAGAACTGACTTTTTGGAATGCTGGTTCGCGTTTGCGTTTGTTTTCACAAAATCTCGCGGTAAGCAAGAGTCGCCACCGTCTTTTATTTTATCCAACAAGGAAAGGACAAAAGCACAGAAAAATTCCTTTTTGAGATATTTCTCGGGTTCGGGAGGTAGATTATAGAAAGGGAAGGTGTTAGCACCCTTTCTATCCGTGGTTATCCACGGGCTCTTAGGTACTTGCTCATTGTGTTTTCAAAAGTTTGATTTTCTTTGTGTTTGTGGGTTTGAAAGAGTTTTTTGTTTGAAAGGAGTGTAAGTGCGAAGAGTTTTGTTTTGTTTTAAAAGGAGCAAGTACTTAAGAACCATCTACCTACTCGAAAAAGGAATTAAACTGTACAAGTGTCCTTTAGACAATGTTATCCCACTATTGAGTAGTAGGTAGCACCGTCGTTGGAGTTTTAAAGGTCAATTCGATTAAGGGACGTGTGGTCACTAAAGCAATGTTAGGATGCCTTAGCGGTAACCCTAATGTCTTAGATCATTTTATCCGAGGCAACCGTTTCGAGGCAACTTATGATCTTTGGACAAGAGGGTGACCTCTAAAACTTCCTATACTCAATGACCACGTTCAAAGGCAACCAAGTGAGGTGTACCCTAAGAGTGCGCATGTGCGAGTGTGTTATTTCGGTTAATTTTATCTTTGTACATGTCATGGGTGAGCTATGTTGATTTTAAGTTCATACATTCGATCTTGTCATGCATTCCCTATTATCAAACATCTAACAGTGTATAGTTGCGGAATTTAAATTGCGGAAATTAAATCTAAACTATTACAAGGCGTCGGGTATTTACATCGCCAAAAACAACCCTTTAATTTAAAATGCGGAAAATAAAATAAAGCGGTAAAATAATCAAAGTCCTAATTAAACTATTATATTCCGGGAAACAGATACAATAATATGATAAAATGGATCGCGTGCGGGAAATTAAATCGGATGCGAGTTTTTTAGGATTTTGACCCTTTTTTGAAAGAAAGTGATTTTTTTTGGTTATTTTTGGATTAAAAGAAATTAAATTAAGTTAACAATTAAATTAATAAACTAATTAATTAATTAAAATATTTTTGGATTTTTGAGTATTTAAAGAAATAAAATAAATTAATCAAAGCTAATAAAAACCTAATTATCTAAATTAATTTTAATTATTGCAAAAATATTAAAGTTATTTCCTAATTAAACTAAATTAATTGAATTAATATTTATTTACAAAAAATAAAATGCTGAATTTAATTTTAATAAATAAAATATATTTTTTGGTTTTTGATTTTATTAAGAAAAAAGATTAATTGGTTAGTGATTAATAAAAGGAATAATAATTAATTAATTAAAGGAAAATAATAAAAATAGAGAGAGGGTTTAGGAGTATACGGACCTGATTGGAGGGGTGAAACAACTGTTGGCGTCATGTGTAAACTGTTTTGTTTTGGCCATTTGTGTTTTGACTGTGTTTTGGCTTTTGGCCATTTGTGTTCTGGCTTCAATGTTCCTTAGCCTTCTCAGGATGTCTGTCTCGCCATATATTGGTGTCATGTGTAAACTGTTCTGTTTTGGCCATTTGTGTTTTGGCTTTTGGTCATTTGTGTTTTGGCCTCAACGTTCCTTGATGAACCTGCATGGGATCCTGTCTAAATCCTTAGTAGTGATATGAATGCTTTTATGCCTTTTGATCATGGAGATCAAGCTAACCTTACCCTTACTGGAGAAGTAGTGAGATGTTGGTTTCAAATCGGGATGACTTGTTTGTAGTGAGATGTTGGTTTGTAACCGGGATGACTTGTTTGTAGTGAGATGTTGGTTTGTAACCGGGATGACTTGTTTGTAGTGAGAGAGGGATTTGTAATAAGGATTTCAAAGTTTTAGGGTTCTTGAAAGAATTTGATATTCCGACAGCGTTGTGGCAAGAGTTTTTTTCTCTCCCTTGTTTGTGAAAGGAATGGGATTATATAATAGAAATTAGAGAGCAAAAAATGGGCTTTGAATGTGCAATTAGGCCTCCAATATTCACTTGAGTTCGTCACTTTCCAGGCTAAATCGTAATGACCTAAGTGCAATTTTTGAAGTTGAAATGTGAAAACAAAATGTAGCAGACATCGAGAACTAACTTCTGTCTAAAAATCGGCTCAATCAGATAAACGGTGAATTAGTTATAAATTTTTGAAGTTTCAGCTCAGACAAACTTATTTTGGGCTCCAGTGTCGACTCTGACACGTTCTTCAATAAAAATCTGGTATTGATCGGAGCATAATCCAGTATCGACTTTTGAAGCAAAGTTGTAGATCTATGAGTCCGGACCTTGTGTAAAAATATGAGCCCAATCCGATAAAAATTGACCGAGTTATGAATTTTCGAAGTTTCGGCCCAGATGAAATAATATTCAGCATTCAGGATTTTCGGCGCGTCACACGCACTCTGAGCAAAAAACCAAGGCCTTTTGAATACCGTTTGAACTCAATACCTTCTGTGAAAATGTAGCTAACTCAATTTGTGAAATTTTGGCGCTGGAACCAGCTCGATACGATGAAAATCGACCAAGTTATAATTTTCTGAACATGACGCAAATAAACTTCTGTCACAAATTTTCTGTACGAAAGTACTTGATAAATCCGCATTTTTGAAGACCTTCTGATCAAAATTGACTTCCAGCCGTGAGAGATGAAAACATAAATGACATCAAGACGGAATTTTGGCCACCAGAACGGGTTCAAAACGAGTCACGATCTTCAAGTTATGAATTTTTTAGCGCGTAAAAACTGCACTTTCAGCACCCTTTTTCACCATATTTCTTCGAGAAAACTCACACATTCGGATACATTCTTTAAAGAATTGACTCTTGAGCCGAACCTGAATTTGAGAATATGTTATCAGAGATATCTTGGCAAAAGAACACCTGAATATGACGCGCCGGGTTGGACTTGTGAATCTTTCTTGAAATGTTTTGAGAAATATGGGAGGGCAAATTTTGGGGTACAACAATAACCCTAATCCAAGATTAAATGCATGCAAATCAAACACACTATTCACACATGCACCCTTAAGGTTAGCTCTACTTGTTGCCTAAAAAATGGTCATGTTATGTATGTGGGATGTCTTAGCAAAAACAATTAAAAATACAAGATCATAGTCCCTCGATGACGCTACAAATGTTGCCTTTCAAATAATCTTAATCCCTCAAAGAGAAATGCTAAGATATCTTACAACATTGCTATCATGACTATACGATGATCCACACCCGTCCCTTTACATCTAAAGATAAGACTTCTTACAAATCAATGGTAAGATAGCAATATCAAAGAAAATGAGAAATAAATAAAAGACTTTTGAGTAGGTAGAAACATTCTTAGTTGCTTGCTCACTTTCAAAAAAAACATCCTTGCTCACTTTCAAAATAAACACTTTCAAAACAAACAAACACACACCAAACACTTTCCATGAAATATTTTCAAAATCCTAACACTTTGTATACATTCTTACGAACAAGAACCATTACAAAGTTTTCCTAAACGAAGGCGCCTTTTCAAAATACTTTCAAAACCACCACAAATCATATTTTCAAACAAAAATCAAGTTATCTAGCAAGCAACTAAGAGCCCATAGATAACTATGGATGAAAAGGGTGCTAACACCTTCCCTTTTCATAATCTACCCCCGAACTCAAGAAATAATCTCAAAGGTCTTTCTTGTTGTTTTCCATCTTTCCTTTTGGATAAAAGAAAAGTCGGTGGCGACTCTTGCTAACCAAAATATTTGTGATCAAACGCAAAACATACCAAGTTAGTTTTCCCACTGTATTACACCCGATAAGTCAAGTAAAAATTAAAAAAACTTGACTTAGGCAAAATTTAGTTCATCCCAGTGAACTGAATTCCAAAGAATCGACCCATGCAAAAATAAGGGATTAAAAAACAAATAAATTGGAAAACAATCTTGTGACTTCTACCTCAAGAATCATCAAGGCTTCTTATAAACACTTGGATCTTATTAATGCTTGTATCCTATTAATGCTTTGCATCGGAACTTGGATCTTTATCTACACCTCTCATCATCTGTGCGATTACAAAATTTCTCTTGGGGATTAAACGCATCTGTTGCATTAATTGAATTTAGGATTGGAGAACATCAAGGAGAATTGTGTGTGCTAAATAAATTTTGAGCCTTATATCTTTTGTTTCTTAAACCATGAACCATGGCCACGTTACAATCTTCAAAAAGTCCTAATTGAAGCTAGGTTCACTATGAAAGCATAGTCGGTAAAATTTGTATTAAACTAACTCCTATATTTGTTAAATTTATTTCTAATCACTTAGCATCTTTGAATCTCTATCTCTAATCATCCATTTCTATTTCAAACTTCGATTTCAAAACTTGCATGTGCATCAAACAGAATTACTTTTCAAAATGGACAATTTTATTTACAAATCAATACTTAGCATCAAGGAGATTTTAAAAAAGCAAGGTCTGATCAAAGGCAATATTTCCAAAGCACTCCTAACTAGGGGCAAAGCATCTAAAGAGGGACCCTATAATCATAGGAAATACTAATGATCATATGGGTATATCACATGAAAATACTATTGACAATGGGTGATCATTCTGAGATTCAATCATCTTGGATCAAGTTACAAAGCACTGCTCAATCAGGGGCATACCTTTCAAAAGAGCATTCCTTAATCAAGTCATATCACAACAGGGTATGACTCGGTTCCCTCGTTTTAACAAGCCTCTCAAGGCCTTAATTCAGGGGTAACCTTCCAAGATTCAAATGTTGGGGCAATACATACCGAGTTTATCCTACTGCACGTAAGGTCCAAGTTCTTCACGTAACTTTATGTACAAACTTTTCAAGCTTCAAATACTTGGGGCGATCTATGTCAAGTTCATGGTGAGGACTAAGTTTTTTCTGAGGGTACTTCCTCAAGATCTAGGAGATTTAAGGGCACCTTTTTCAAAATTCGAATGGTGGGGCAAACCACTACAAGGCTCGATCAAAAGGAGTTGATTCAAAATGGTTCATAAAAGCCAAGCATCTTTAAGAGTCTTTTAATCAGGGGCATAATACAAAATAGTGTGGACATTCACATTATGATCAAACTGTTTCCAAGCTCATATGAATGAGAGTCTCCTCCAAGACCCTACCAACAAATTAGGGAAAGACAGGACATAAAAGGCAAGCTCTCTACATACTTTCACAATCACCAATGAATCCTCCTCCTACATCAGCAATCTTTGATTTCAAATTGAGTATCGGAAAATCATGCAAGCACAACACTCTACCATCATGTGATAGGCAACCTTGTTGCATAAGCAAACCTCTAGACTTTATTCATCCACGACCTATCACAGGGGCACCATTAAAAAAACCATTCAAGTCGTAATCATAAATCATAAAGCTGCATAAACCATGCATTAGGTTTTTCTAGATCTAGAATCAAGCTATACTTATAATCTCATCCATCTGACGAAGTCCGACATCATGGGTCAAACATATCTTATAAATCCAAACTTTTCATTCGTATTTAAAAATCCAACATCCACTTACACATATCCAAGTCATTCATCACATACATCAATCAATCATTACATTACATTACATTACATGCATAAATCAATCATTACATTACATTACATGCATCAACCAACCATTACATTACATGCATCAATCAACCATTACATTACTTTCATCATTCAATCATTACATTTCAGGCATCGATCAAATTTGCACACATAACATAAAACCTCGTTTTCATGTAAAGACAATCATCATTATCAATCAGGCTACAAATTCTAAGTTGAATCTCGACAGTAGATTCCCCTGGTTAATCATGGAAGTTGATTACCCGGAAGACCTCGACAGAAGGTATTCTAATTGAATCTCAATAGTAGATTCCCCTGGTTGATCATGGAAGTTGATTAATCGGAAGACCTCGATAGAAGGTAAATTCACAATTGAATCTCGACAGTAGATTCCCCTGGTTGATCACAACAGTTAATTATCCGGAAGGCCTTGGCAGAAGGTAATTTCAAAATCGAATCTCGGCAGTAGATTCTCCTGGTTGATCATGGTAGTTGATTATCTAGAAGACCTCGGATGAGGGTAGTCCGCAATTGAATCTCGATAGTAGATTCTCGTGGTTGATCATGACAGCTGATTTTCTGGAAGACCTCGGCAGAAGGTAGCTCACAATTGAATCTTGGCAGTAGATTCCATTGGTTAATCATGATAGTTGATTATCTGGAAGGCCTCGGTAGAAGGTATTCACAATCAAATCTCAGCAGTAAATTTCCCTGGTTGATCACGACAGTTGATTATCCGAAAGACCTTGGTAGAAGGTAATTCATAAACGAATCTCGGCAGTAGATTCCCCTGGTTGAATCATGGAAATTGATTATCCAGAAGACCTCGACAGAAGACAATATCTCAACAGAATCTCAAAGTATATTCCTCGGAATTCTCGGCAGTAGATTTCTCATTTTTTTATAAAAAAATGGGGCCTCACATCAAGCATGGCGTACGCGTAACATATCAAAGTATCAAGGTCATTCATAACATCTGGGGCATATATAGACACTCAATGCATATCACTCTGGGTTCATATTAGACTAAGACATCATGCATATATGTCATACATGACATTTTTCCAAACATGCTTTGGGCAGAACCAATATCTTTGGACCCTCCATCAGCTCTTAGCTCGATTAGAAATAAATAACCAGTAAAATCCGTTCTCATATTTGATTTAGTTATCTAAGATGTGGATCATTCAAAACAACTTCCTATATATTCCACCCATTGTGTCAGTCTCTATGCGACAATGTGTGAAATCTTCTATATTTGAATTATTGTGTCAGTCTTCATGTAACAATATGTTATTTCTTTGCGATCTAGCTCATTGTGTCAAACCCCAGACAACGATGTTGTAAAATCAACAATTCCACCCATTATGTCAGTCTCTATGCGACAATGTATGAAATTTTCCATATTTGACTTATTGTGTTAGTCTCCATGCAAAAATATGTTCTTTCTTCATGATCGTGCTCGTTGTGTCAGACTCCAGGCAACAATGTACGAAATTAACAATTCTACCCATTGTGTCAGTCTCTATACGATAATGTGTGAAATCACAATTTAATCCATTGTATCGATCTCCATGCAGCAATGTTATTATCAAACTATTTCTATTGCGTCAGTCTCCATGCAGCAATGTTATTATCAAACTTTTTTCATTGCATCAGTGTCCATGCAACAATGTTATTATCAAACCTTTTTTTGCATCAGTCTCTATGCAGCAATGTTATTATCAAACTATTTCCATTGCATTAGTCTCCATGCAGCAATGTTATTATCAAACGTTTTTCATTGCATCAGTCTCCATGCATCAATGTTATTATCAAACCTTTTTTGCATAAGTCTCCACATATCAATGTTATTATCAAAAAATTTCCATGGCATCAGTCTCCATGCAACGATGCATTTATCAAGCATTTTTCATGGTATAATCCATTGCATCAGTCTCCAGATCATGGAGATTAGGGGCACATATTTCAAAAATTCGAGTGATGGGGAAAACCACAACATGTTTTGATCAAAAGGAGTTGATTCAAAATAGTTCATTAGGGACAAGTCATCCAAAAATACATCCTTCAATATTTGTAGATTGAGGGAATAATGTTTCAAAGTGAAAAATAGTGGGGTCATTCATATTATGATCTGTTGTACCCCAAAATTTACCCTCCCATATTTCTCAATACATTTCAAGTGAGGTCCTCAAATTGCTCAAGGAAGTCCAAGGGTTGACCAGACAAACTCTCTCCTAAGGCAGTCTACCTCAAATTAGGGTTTTAGTGTGCATCAATATGTTTGAGTCCAAAGGATCCCAAATTCTCACCACTTCCCTAATATATTCACAAGATCATCCATTTCTAGTTTCAAGCCTTGCAGAGAAAATTTGCTCAGTCAATTGCTCAGAGGCCTGAAAATCGACTATGCTAGGGAAAAAGTCAACTGTGGCCCACATATAGTCAAACTTCAAGATTTTTGGTCAACATTCTCATTTTGAAGTATTATTCATCTTTTTATCAAGGTTTGATCATGATTCCTCAAGGATTGCTCACAATTCATCAAAACCCAAAAGTTGCTAAGTTAGGGTTTTGCAGGAAAAGTCAACTCAACTTTGACCAAGCATAACTTTCTAATATTTTATCAAAAATGACCATACAAAGCTCATTTTGAAGAGGATGTAGTTCCATACAAATCATCTTCATATCCCAAGTTCAAAGTATGCACTCATAAGAAGATATGAATTTGGACATTATAGGTCATTTTGGAAAGTCAATAAAAACACCTTTTGGGTCAAAGCTTCATACATGAACATGGAAGACTCAATTGAGATGAGACCAAAAAGGTTGCTTAGAGGACGTCTTAAGCTTTCTAAAAAGTCTAAGAACACATCTCTAGGGTCCAAATTGAGAGAGTTATGCATTTGCCAAGTTGACCCTTTTTGCAAAATTTCCAAAAGTCAAATGTGTCCAAAATTGCATTTTTTGTCAAATGGGCCCAACTTTTTATGCTTGCATTAAGTTTGTAATGTGACCCACGACCTATGATCCCTTCCATTTGTCATTATTTTATTTTTGTCATTTATTTTGATTTTATTTCAATTAAATCAAATCAAATAAAATCAAAATAAAATAATGAAAATATCAAAAACTAATCAAATCTTGAGATTTTATGCATGTTTAGGTTCATTACACAGCTGGAAGTAAGACCAAATCGTGCAAGGCTCATATGGATATAAAAAGATTGCATTTTACTTGATTTGGAAAGATTTTCACAAAGGATAAAATCATGAATCAATAATCATAATTGAGGGAGATTTGATACAAGTTTGCAACCCTAATTCATTCTAGGGTACATAAGGAACAGTTGCAGATCAAAAACGAGGAGGCTGGAGGCGTGCAAAACAGAAAACAAAGTTGCAAAAATTCAAGAAAAATTGTAAATAAATTTCCAGGTTTCAGGCCATCTCAAGCCTTTCTAACCATCTCAATCGCTTGCTGGATATCTCTGGACCATATTGCAACCATTAACAAGCGTCCCCACGTCCAGAATCACGCTGTAAGTTTCAGACGGTTCACCCCTTTTCTTGAATTCGAATATCTCAATTCTGGCACATTTAGCATGATTCATTGATATATTCTTAAACCTTATGATGTTTGCAAGCTAATGGTCATACTTAATTCCGTTTTCATTAACTGTACAACAAAGTGCCATGGTTAGGGTTTTCTCTTTGTGTTTAGGGTTTTCTTGTACAAGGACAATTGGCCATTAATAATGGTACCATGATGCTCGTGAGGTTGCAATGAGTAGATTGGTACCATTGGTTGTGATTTATCATGCTTGCACAGAATTTTGGAGAAGCACAGGGTTGTACCTACGCCCAGTGTCCGTAGGTAAAGGTATTTGATCTAAAATAACAGAAGCCATGAGGACGATGATGGCGTGGCAGGTGGTGAATGGCCCATTCAAATTGCGCACGTTTTAAGAATTCACTTTTTGTTTTTATCATATAATAATTGCTTGTCATTATTTATACAAATAACCAAGCCATCTCAGTTGCAGCGTGAGAATACCTAAGGGCCTGGGTTCGATCCCTAGGTCCCAATATTTGCCTTATATTGTTTTTCTTTGCATAATCAGGTGTGCAGGTACCCATGAGTCCACCATACATCCTCAACATCCAATCATCCAAATCACTAATGAGCCAGATCTATGGCCTTCCCAATGAAGGTCCACCATGGGCATGAGTCAAGCGCACGCATGGGATTGGAAAAGTCAAAAGGGCCATCAGCATCTGGGCCCAGAAAGTTGCCAACAACACCCCTCCCTTTTGCTATTTACCTCAGGCCCATTCTCATTCTTTTTTCTATTTCCTTTTATTTATTTAATTTGTTTAAATTACTTTCTAACACAATTAATTTCTTTTTTTCACAAAAATTATAAAATCAAGTTTCACAAATTTAGAATTAGGTTTTTTTTATATTTTATTTCTTCAAATTTAATTTAATATTAGTTAAATTTAATTAGGATAATTCTAACTTCTTATTTTTATATAATTAAAATCAATTAGAAAAAAATTAGGGTTTGCTTTTAACTTAATTTTTATTTTCTTTCTCAAAATAAAAAATACAAAAATAGGTTAATTTAATTATTTTTATTAATTTAAATTAATTAGTAATTAGGTTTTTTATTTTAAACTTCATTTTCTCAAAATAATCAAAAACCACAAAAAAGGGATTCTTTCTTTTAAATAACAATTAGGTTTAGTTGGGGTCAAAACCCTAATTCTCTCGTTGTCGTTTCATCGCGAACGCTTATTATTTTTACAATATTAATGTAACTGCTCATGGTATGTAATAGTTTAATATATGATTTTCTTTTATTTATCGTTTTACAGGTTTTTGGCTATGTAAATTAATCCCTACCCCGAAGCTTTGTAATAGCGTAGGTTTTATTTCTCGCATTTTAATTCTCACAAATATTAACTGTTGGATGTATGTTAATAGGATTGTATGACAAGATTGCATGTTAATTTAAAATGGCTAGAAAACCCTAATGTGCAAAGATAATAACTGAAATCAAATCACTTGCACATGCGCACTCTTAGGGTATACTCTCACTTCGGTTGCCTTCGGTAAACGATTATTAAGTATATGATGTCTTAGTGGTTGCCCTCTTGTCTAAACAAAGATCAAATGTTGCCTCAGAAATGTTACCTCGGAAAGGTTGCCTTAGAAATGTTGCCTCAAATATGATCTTAAGACTTTAGGGTTATTACTAAGACGTCCTAACATTGCTTTAGTGATCGTACGTCCCTTACGAATTGACCCTTACAACTCCAATGATGGTGCTACCTATTTCTCAATAGTAGGATAGCGCTGTCTAAAGGAAACAAGAACAGAAACAATCTTTTTTCGAGTAGGTAGATGCTAGTAGGTACTTCCTCAAAATCAAACTTTTTCACACCAAACACTTTTTCAAACAAAAATTTCAAAAGCAACTTCGTAACACTCTTGAGGATAGAAACAAGGGTTAAAACGAAGTAAAATAAAAACTTTTCAACACACAAACACACAAGCAATTTAAAGATGAGCAAGTACCTAAGAGCCCATGGAAAACCATGGATAGAAAGGGTGCTAACACCTTCCCTTTCTATAATCTGCCCCCCGTACTCAAAATCTCGAAAAAGGAATTTTTCTGTGCTTTTTTACTTTTCAGTTGGATAAAATAAAAGTCGATGGTGACTCTTGCTTACTGCGACATTTTGCAAACACAAAATGCAAAACGCAAACCAGAATTTTCAAAACAGTCAGTTCTGCCACCGTAACACAGAACTGGCGACTCTGCTGGGGAATTAATAAGTGGGGTATACCTTAGGATTTAGTTCATCACAAATTGCTTCTCTTGTTTGTTTTGGTTGCTTTACTTTTAAGGGTTTTGTTTAGGAGTTACTATAGATCCTAACTCGGATCTGGGGACACCTTTTAGGTAAGTAGCAATAAACTGTGAGGGAACTGTACGGTGTAGACCGATACGGTTGAAGCAATAGCTACGTTGATGTGGCACATTGGTTGGTATTGGTATCCCTTGTGGATAAACGAGGAGAATACGGGGCCGCTACGTGTGTCATTAAGCATCAACCGACCTTAGAACCTTTAATCGACCAACTTGGCCATTAGAAAGTAGTGAGATAGCCGGCCTCGGTGTAAAGCTGAGAACTGGTTGATACTCGATGCTACACTCATTGAGACCATACTCTCGAGATAATTCCGGCCGCAAGAAAAGATTTCATGAGCTGAAACCATTACCGATGGAGGATGGTCAATGATATTGAGAACCTCTAGAACCCGATTACTTTTGCTAGGATAGGTTGAAACCAACTGAACTTCAAGAGGGTAATACCTTTGACCCCATGCAAGCCTTAAACTTAAGGGCTTTTATGTGACTTGTTTGCCTTTACCATGCCTGTTATCTGCTATACCTGTTGTTTTTATCATGACATCATGCATCATAACATGGCACTCATACTTCATTATACTAACCATTTTAAAGACCGGGGGGATTTATCTTTGTTCTGTTTTGCAGATTATGGCTTCCGTGCGCAGAAACACCATCCGAGTTAACTTTGTGCAGATACCTGCTCAACTTAAGGAGTTAGCCTCGAGAGTTTCTGAGACTTCTATGTTCATTAAGAGACATGGTCAGCTTCTTATCCTGGTTACCTCAAAGTTTGATGAGCATATGATGAGTGTGCTTTTCCAGTTCTTCGATCCTGTGCATCATTGCTTTACCTTTCCATATTATCAGCTGGTTCCCACTTTGGAAGAGTTCTCTCACTTATTGGGCATATCCATCCTTGAGCAGATGCCCTTCACAGGTATGGAAGAGATTCCTAGCCCAGAAGACATTGCCTCAGCTCTACATCTGAAACGGGATGATATAGTATCCAATTGGGAAACCGAAGCGGGGTCGAAGGTTTCTTATCCAAGTTTCTGATAGATCAGGCTCATCTATTCTGGGATAATTTAGATTTTCAGGCTTTCGAAGATATCTTAGCTCTCCTTATCTATGGTTTGGTCCTCTTCCCGAATCCAGATTCCTTTATAGATGTGAATGCGGTTAAGATCTTCCTGTCTTGCAATCCTGTGCCTACTCTACTGGGTGATATCTTGCATGCCCTCTACACTCGTACTGTGCGAAGAAGAGGGAGCCTTATGTGTTGCATGCCGTTTCTGTTGAGGTGGTTTATTTCGCACCTCCCTAAGTCTGCTGAAAAATGAAGGAGGTTTGGGTTGGTCCTACAGAATAATTTCACTTGCCCATACAGACATTCTTTGGAGTTCCAAGGCTATGGAAGACACTGCTGCCATTGATTGTTGTGGGGGATACCCTAATGTCCCATTGCTTGGAATCAGAGGGGGTATAACCTACAATCTTTGTCTAGCTTTGCGATAATTTGGTCGTGCTCGGAGAGATGGTCTGAAGATGTGAAAAACACAAGAAGGGGGGGGGGGGGGGGGGTTGAATTGAAAACTTGGATCAAAAAACAGCTTAATGATACAGTATTTTATCCTGGTTCATTTGATCTCAAACTACTCCAGTCCACCCGTCAAGGTGATTTCGCCTCTCTCCAACGAGGTCTTAATCCACTAATCTCAAAAGATTACAACAGCTACTTTAACAACTGTTAAAGTCTTCTTGAGTACAACCACAAACCGGTTAATCTCAAGGAAATATTTTACAAATAATTGAACAAGAATGTGTTGTTGTTTTCTAACAAAACAGTTTATCACAACTGTGATAATTACACAGGTTAAGCTTAGAATAGAATAAATTTGCTAGAGCTTGAATATGCGTGGTTTGGAATTCTCTGCAAATTGATGTGTGCGTACGTGCGTACTTCTTTTTGCAAGAAGACTTGTTTATATAGGCAAGGCAAAGACTTTGTCCATAAAGCAAGTTTAATGTTAATAACACACTTTCCTTTTGGAGAAGATCTTGTCTGAAGAAAGCCGTTGGCATTAATTTTGTCTTAAATGTTTAGTAACGCTTCAGAGTCTTCTTTCCTTAACTGCTAATGACGCTTCAGAATGTTGATGACTTGGTTTGATATGTCTTTGTTCAGAATCAGAGTTTGTTGTAATTAAGCGTGGGTTCTGGTCACCAATCTTCAGCGTATAATCTGATTGCTTCAACATGTAATACTTTATAGCTTATCTTCTGATGCTGATCCCATCAGAACTTCTGCTTATACAAAACATATTTTTAAGGAGCATATTTGTTCTGTGTATATATACTTTGTATTTATTTATTCTTTGTATTTGTTATCATCAAAACTCTAACCAAGAGTTGTAGAATCAAACTATGTTCTAACAATCTCCCCCTTTTTGATGATGACAAAAACCATATTTTTCAATTAAAAATAAAGAATAAAAAGTATAGAATTAAGACGAAAAACTCCCCCTGAGTTGATTACTTCCCTTAAATTCTTTGAGTCCTTGAGCATCAGAGTTTAACTGCGTCTTTCATCAGAGTTTTGTACCTGTTCAAGCTTTTCAGAAGAAAGAGTTAAGTAGTTCATAATGTTTGAGACTTCTGTCTCAGTAATCCGTTATTGAAAATATCTTACTCTTTCTCCCCCTTTTTGTCAGTTATCAAAAAGGCTATATAATCAGAGCTAAAAAGGTGATTTATATTAAAATAAGAAGCAATGATAAGAAGTTCATAACAGAAGCAATGTAAAACAAAACGTTACAGATAAACATATTTTAAAATAAAAGAGAATCTAAGAGGGAGGAGGAAGGCGTGTGAACAAAGCTTCCAGCAAGCCCTTGATCTGGGTGTTGGTTTCCTCTTGTTTGCTCAAAATTCTCTTGATTTCTTTGTTTGTATCATCCTGTTTATCCAACCTTTCCTGAATAACAATATTTGCTCTCTTTAGTTCTTCCAGAGTTTGCCTTTCATAGGAGGGAGCTGGAGAATCTTCAGTAACTGGATGCTTCTTAGAGTATTCTGCAACTTGATCATTTTGAACCAATTCTTCTGTTGAGATCATCTCATCTGGAGCAGCAGTCAAAGTGAGACCTTCTAATTCTGGTTGAACTTTGTCTGATGGACGATGTTCTGACCAGGGAGCATTATCCAGAGGGAGAATCTCTTCCTTGAGCTGTTGACTCAGAACTTGGTCTTCAAAAAACTTTTAGCAGATTACTGAAATTCTGTTGAACCTGTCCATAGCTCTGTTCTTGCATCTTATATGTTTCAGAACTTATCCATTTTCTGAAACTTGTCCAAAGATAATCTGAGGCAGCAGGATTAGTCATCTCAAGACTAGCTTGCTTCAAGGAGGTTATCCATTTCTGCATTTCTGTTTCAAACATCAACAAACTAGTACCAACATCTGGTGTGGGTTCATATGGTTTTGGTTTTGGAATGGCAGTTTTGTGAGTTATAGCAGCTAGACATTCAAAAATAGTTAGATCAATGACAAGTTTAACGTTGTCATCTGGATTGCTCTTTGGTGAGGGAGTGGGAGAGTCTGGTATAATTATTGGACTGGTTGGGGAATTTTGTGGTGTTGATTCTAGAGAAGAAGGAATTTGTGGAATGTCCAGGATGGTGTGGGGCATACGGATGGCCAGAGGTTCAGTGATTCTTGGAATAGGGATTGTACCTGAATCTGAAGTAGGTTCTTCAGATTGGTTGGATTGAACATTGTGAGGTTCTGGTTCACAGGTCTCAGTTGGTTGGTTCTCAGAAGTTTGAACTTCTGGTTGTGATTGTTCAAGTTGTGGAGATAATGGATGAGGAATATCTGGTTGAGGAGAGAGAGGTAGTGGTATTTCTGGTTGTGGAGAGAGAGGAATATTTTGGTCAAAAGATTCAATGTCTGACAGAACTTTTGCAAGTTCTGGTTGAGTTGATTCAATATTTGGATTGATAGGAAGGGAGTGAGTTTCTCTAAGACTTAGAGTTTCTGAGGGATCAAACCCTATGTCAAACTCATCAAAAGTTTGTGGGGTTGGAATTTCTGATTGGTTAGGTAAGGGTTCAGATGTTGATATAGATATTGATTCTAAAACATTAACAGAAGAAGGATTACCTTTCTTTTTAGCAGCTTTTGGAGTCTGTTGGGATGATCCTTCTGCTTCTGCCTTCCTTTTCTTGTTCTTCTTCAACACAACTTCTGGATCCGCCTGTTGCAAGTCCTGGATATTTAACCCTGGTGCAGTGCCATCTGCCTTGCACGCATCCAAATATCTGACGATTATCTCAGGCTTGGAGTCAATCTCAGAGAACATAGGAAAATCATCCAGAGGAATTCTTCTGGAAGTGATGGTTGCAAAGGATGTAACATTGGGTTCCTTTTTGATGTTCTCAATAATTTTCATCTTTTTCAGATTCTTTGCATTCAGTGGCTTCCCAACAGTTGCCTCTAGAGAGATGATTTCTTGTGCTTCTGTCAGATGCTCTATCAGCCTATTCTCTGTCAGAATATCTGATATGAGTCTTCCAAGGGGTATCCAGTCCCTTTTGGTACGCTCATCTTCTCTAGTGTCCTTAACACTGGTCCTCAGATGATTAAATAGAAAGTGAGCGAGATTTACCTTAGTCTTCTTAGAGATAAAGTAGATCAGAAATTGCTGATCAATGTTTATGTAATCAGGAGAGCTGGTTGGCTTTCTGTGATTGATGCATCCCAGAATTATCTTAGCCCAGATTTTGTGATGATCCTTCAGATCCCTTATCTTGCTGGAGGGAAGACCCAGAGTGAAAATTTCCCTTGCAATTGAAGCAACATCAAAACATCTTTCAGCCATGTCTATACACCTTACACCACCACCATTGTAACCTATCAGTCTTGCAATTAGGTCTTCAGTAATTACTATCTTCTTCCCCATGACATACGAAGTGACTTGATGGTTTGAGGATGAAGCATGAATCCATAATTATTTCACAAGAATTGGAAACGTTGGACCTAGAAGACGGTCAAAATACCTGTTCCATCCTTGAGCATTAACCTCTTCAGATAGATTGAATCCATTTTCTTGAAGACTTTCAAAATCCACAATCAGTTCTGAAATAACTTCCAGGTTGTCAATGGGCGTGAGAAGAGTTCTGAATGGTTCTTCGTACTGTTCCATAGAATCTGTTCTCTGAGCACTGGTGTGATACGGTGGGAGAACTGACTTGAGGTTTCGCGTTTGTGTTCGCAAATGTTTCAGTTTAGCAAGAGTCGCCACCGACTTTTTATTTTATCCTAAGGAAAGGTCAAAAAGCACAGGAAAGACCTTTGAGATGTTTTCTTGGGTTCGGGGAGTAGATTATAGAAAGGGAAGGTATTAGCACCCTTTCTATTCATGGTTATCCATGGGCTCTTAGTTACTTGCTTAGATCACTTGCTTTGCATTTCTATTGTTTGAAATGGTGCTTTTCAATTGTTTGAAATGGTGCTTTGTGTGTGATTTTGAAAGATATTTTGAAAAGAGGCCATCATTGTGGCAACCTTTGTAATGATTCTTGTTTGAATGTATACAAAGGTGTTTTTGTCTTTTGAAAAGTTTTTAATGTTTGAAAGTAGGGTTTTTGAAATTGTGTTGTGAAGTGTGTTTTGAAAATAGCAAGGATATTTTTGCAAGCTTGATCAAGTAACTAAGAGTTTATCTACCCTAATTTACTCAAAGACCTTTCTTATGTTTTTAACCCTTTTAACAGTGTTGCTTCACCATTGTATTTGGTGAACAACCTTGTGTTAGGATGTTAAACGGGACAGGCACGGGTCATCATATAGACCATGATAACAATTGTGTCAAGTATTTTTGGCAATTTTCTTAAGGGAGTTGATCATTTTGTTTAGGCAACTCAGATAGCGTCATTGAGGGACTATGATCTTTTGTTTTGTTTTTGTTTTACCAAAGTACTTGACATGCAACCATGGACCATTTTTGAAGGCAACAAGTGGATTGAAACCCTAGGGGTGTAAGTGTGCATTGTGTTTGTTTTTCATGCTTTATCATCTTTGAATTAGGTCACACTACTTGTTGATTTTATTTTTGCATACAGACCCTAGGTCTAATCATGGCATATTTGAAAGCATTTAAAGGTGCGAGAATTTAAATTCTACACTATTACAACATGATATAGGGAGGGGGGTACAAATTTGAATTGGGGGTATTTGACAAGAAATTAAATTCTAAATTATTACAACCAAATCGAATGTATAAGACAATATTTAAATGTGCAATAATTAAATAAAATACAACAAATAAAATGTATTATGCAAAAAGTTTTTATGTATGTAAAAAGTTTTTTTTAATGTGAAATGTAAATAATAATAAAAAGGGTCAATTTTAATTATTTTGTTATTTAGGGCAAAAACCCTAATTTTTAAATAAATAGTATTATTTATTATTTATATGCAATAATATATTGATTTGTACAAAAAATAAAAGTATATTGTAAAAATGATATTTTTAGTGTAAAATATTAATAAAAATGAAAATGTAATATTTTTGTATTTTTGTCCTAATTATTTAATAAAATAAAGTATATAAGTATATATATATAAGTATATATATATATATATATATATATATATATATATATATATATATATATATATATATATATATATATATATATATATATATATATATATATATATATATATATATATATATATATATATATATATATATATATATATATATATATATATATATATATATATATATATATATATATATATATATATATATATATATATATATATATATATATATATATATATATATATATATATATATATATATATATATATATATATATATATATATATATATATATATATATATATATATATATATATATATATATACATATATAAAAAATAAAAAATAATTATTTACAAAAAAATGTGTATATTTTAAGAAAATATTTTCAAGTGTGTAAAAAAATAATAAATAAATATAAACATATTTTTTTACATTATTCCTCAAGTTTTAATAAAAAAGAAATAAATTATTTACATATTTATACTAGTAAAATGAAAATAAATATCAAATAAATATGAAAAAATATAAAAATAATTTTTTGGCATTTTTTATATTTGGACATAAAATAATAAAGTCAGAATAAAAAATAAAAATATCAAAATGACAAATATACAAATAAATGGGCCAGGGGGGTGTAAACTGAAAAATGGGGTGTTAGAAGCAAAAATGGCCAGGCCCAGCCCAATCAGACTTCATCTTCTTCCTTGGTTCACAAAAACACGCGTTCTGTACATCAACTGCTATCTCCTGATTCTTTGATTTTTTGACAAAACTCATAACATGAAACTTGTAGAGCATCAAACAACAAATCTAACCATATAAAAAACTTAAGCTAACTCTCAAAGACCAGAGAGAATTTCTCTGGCCCTAATTTCTAACCTAGTTTTTTCAGAAAGTTCATGAATGAAATTCTCCTAGCACGATTAATATAAATGAAAACTAAGCATATGTATGGCTTCAAGGCTATGAATACAACATCTTTCATTCACAAACCTAAGTCTAACTATTTCTAAATAGAGAGATAGAAGTTCATGAAATACCTGTTTCAGTTGACTTCGAGCTGGACAATGCAGCAACTTCCAAGGGTGCTTGAGCTTCTTTTGAGCTTGCCTGATGTCCAATGAAGCTTTCCCAATGCTTGGATTGTTTTGAAGTAGCCTGAATCGTGCTACAGAACTCAACCTGCAAAGCTTTGAAACAAAAATGGCAATGTGGGTTAAGGGTGTTACAGCTAAAAATGGATGATCTGGATAGCTTAGGTATGTTGGTTAGAAGGTGTTTGAAGTATCTTTGGGCAAAACGCACGATGGAATTTGATGATGGGTTGCAAAATGAAGAACTGGCCCTGTTTTGCAAGAAAATGGGGAATTTGTGCACTAGGAGTTTTGAGAGGCAAAGGGGTCATGATTCTGGCTTGTTAGGAGGTATCAAACTTGTTTGCAATGTTTGTGTAAGTTGGTTTTAACAGATGTGAGAGATGGCTTGTGGTTTGCAACTTTTCTTCTTCTTGAAGAAAGAGTGTCTATCTCTTCAATACAGGCCTGTACAAGTCCTATATCATGCTGCATATTTTTCCCTTGGTTACTGGAATTGGTAGATTTGATCTTGCCTCAGAGATATGGCCCCATGCCTCAAGGATCTTGTTTTGACATAAAGTGAGGTTTAAGCAAAAATGGCATTGTTACTTTTTCCATTTAAGGCTTAATCTAGTGTATAATGCCCTAATGACCAAGACAATACCTTAGCTCAATGGATATGCATTAAATTATGGAGTACAAACTGGTTTTGAGGCCTGTAATTGTGAACCAAGCTAGCTAGATCAGATTTGCAAATTGGTATGAACATGTATTGGCCATGGATCAAAGTGAGTTTTTGCCAACTTCAAGCATTCGATTCTCTCTAACCACAAGGGTGTTTGAGGAGTTCTTGGACAATTTGTAAAGCTTGGAACATGTACTATAATACATATTTGAAATGAAACTTGAAACTCCAAGTGTAACTATGTGAAAAATGGCCAAGAAGATGGGTCAAAATCCTGCCTAAACTAGGGCAAAATTTCTCTAAGTTAAAAGTTTTAGGTACCCTTGTTCCAAAAATCATAACTTGAGATACAAGCCTCTTTTTAGAAAACTTTGTGAATCAAAGTTGTAGACTTTGTGATGGACTACAACTTTCATGTTGCAAGTTTTGTTTGAATCCATTTGAATCTTGGTGAAAAAATGGGACAAAGTTAGGAAAAAATAAGAAAATTTTATAACTTAGAAAAATTCTAAGTTATGAAAATTTTCCATCTTTAACCCTAATTTGCATTTTTGGGTTTCTTGATGAACAAGTTTCATAATTTGACATGTCTTGGTGAAAAATGACTCTTGGCACTTGATTTTGACCAAAAAGTCAAAGTTTGACTTTTCAGTGTACAGTCAAATTTTGATCAGTTGACTGAAAAATTCATCTGTCAATCCTATGCATTTGAGATCTTTTGAACTTGTTGAATGGGTCAAGACAATTTCATTGAATCCTTGAGTCCATGGGTGAGCCTGATTTGCCATTGGCTAGGTCAAACAGTCAGAAATTGCCTTTGTGCAGTCAAAACCCTAAAAATGACCATTTTGCCCTTTTGGTGATCTGATCAAATTTCTTGTGGAATTGTGATCCAAAATTGATCAAATGGTTCATATGAGTTCATAATGTTGATGTGGGTCAAATTTCATGAGGTTTGACTGTCAATTGGCCACATTTGACTCTTTCCCCAATACAGCTGATTTCTAGGTCAACTGTCCAATTGACTGGGAAAAATTTGAATCAAGGCTTGAAACTTGGTATGGACAAAATTGTGAGTCCAACATGAAGTATGAAAGTTACTTTGGGCATTGTAGGTCAAAACATCCCTGTGCAAACTCAAACCCTAATTTAGGTCAACAATGCAAGGAGGTGTTTTGAGTAGAGCAAACCCTAGCTTGATCTTGAGTTCCAGGAGTCTTGTGATTAAGAAAATGTTGATGAAATGAGAGGGCAAATTTTGGGGTACAATAGTTGCCCCTGTTCAATCTTCTTGAACCTGAAGAGTTAGATTGGCAAGTTTGCCTTTCGCGACTCGAAGGTAAAAAAGGACTGGACACTAGAGTGCCTGTAAATTTGCACTCCTCAAAATATTGTTGAGGGAATGGGCTTAAAGATGCCATTTGAAGATGGTAGAACCTTGCTGGAGATGGGCTTAAAGATGACATCCAAGAGTGTTTATTGAACTACAATGTGGTAGGTCAGAAGAATGATCATCAAAATGGTATTCGTGTCTGGAATGCATTTGAACTGTATCTGGATACGGAGTCTGTATGAGCAAAAGAATGGAGTCCGCGTATGGGGAGTATCTGAGCTGTTACTGTTATTTGAACGTTGAATGAATATCAGAATGACTGTCGTGTCTGGAGTGTATCTGTATTATATCCGGGTAATAGAGAACCATCTGTGTATGGAGCAACTGTGTGCTGGGGATAAACTCTGAATGAGTGACAGAATGGAAACCGTGTCTGGAGCTTATCTGGACTGTATCTGAAGTTGAGATCTGTATGAGTAGTAGAATGATTTCCGTGTCTGGAGTGTATCCGTACTACAACTGGGATCTGAATAAATGACATAATGATTTCCGTGGCGACTGCACTGAGGGAATCAAACTGCTGGTGTAAGGGTCAGAATGGCATCCGTGTCTGGAGCATATCTGAACTTGAAGTTGATAGTTGAATCTGAATGAGAGATAGAATAGCTGCCGTGTCTGGAGCATATCTAGACTTTATCGGATTGCTGAAGTCTGAATGCGTAGTAGAATGACCGCCGTGTCTGGGGTGTATCTGTACTGTATTTGACTTGAAATTCCAGATGAGTAGTAGAATGACCGCCGTGTCTGGGGTGTATCCATATTGTATCTGAATAATCGTTAACAATATCCTTTTAATCTTATCCTGAAAAGGGTAAAATGTTATCTAAAACAAAGAGTTATGTTGCATGATATGTATGATGCAATGAATTGTGTTTCATCAATGTTTATGATATATGAATGTAATGGATATGTATGTAAGCTGAGTAGCTGTCTTGCTGAGGAAAATAAATCCCTGACAACTGGAGATAATGAAATCTTTGATTGCTATCGGGGAGAGTAAATCCTTGACCAATGCTGGGGATTCCAAAAATCTTTGATTATTGAAGACGAGAAATCCTTGCCTTCTACTGATTGCTTGGGGATTAAAGATCTCTGATTGCTGAGAAGGGGAAATCCTGGGACCACTGCTGGAGATTGAAAAATCCTCGGCAACTTGTGGGGATTAACAAGGCCTTTGACAGCACCTGTGGGGATGTGAGAATCCCTCATAACTTTCCTGGGGAATGAGGAAAACTCTGATGATCTCTACTGGGGAATTGAAACCTAGGAGGCTTCTGCTCGGAGAATTGAGACCGAGAATCTTTGATCTTGCTGGGAGATAACTCTGTGGGGAAATGTTCACTATTCTGGCTCTGTTGGGGATAGAATTTTCAAGGTTTTCGGGCTCCACTGGGGATCTTGAAGCTTAACTCTGATGGGAATTTTGAAATTCAACTTAGCTAGGGAATCAAGTTTTAGACTGCACTGGCTCCGCTGCGGATCTTGAAGCTTAACTTCGCTGGGGAGATATACTCCAAATTTAGCCTTGTTGAGGATCTGAATGATGTATCGTAGGGGATTTCTTCTGGAATAGCACAAAGATTTCTTCCTACTCCTTCAACCTATCAGTAATTATCTTTTTTCAATTTCGTTTTATTTGTAAGCAGTGATTATATTCAAATGCATATGCCTATTTAACAAAACATTGGACGTTTTCAAATAAAACATAAGTGTAAAAAGAAAAGAAAGGTAAGCAAATTTCTGCACTTTGAAGTATCTTTGTATTAACTTTTGTGAGTATCTTTGTACAAAGGAGACATACATCCTAGTAAGAGAATGTTGTCGTAAAAATTGAAAAATTTTATACAAAAGAAAGAGTGCTATGTGTAATAATTCCATGGGATTCCCATTCTGCTATAGCCTTCACAACTCTGAATATCTTGTCCATTCGCTGCTTCGTCCGCCGATGACTGGATTGATCAGAAGCTTGGAGCTTGTTGGTGAAGATATTGTTCCTAAAGTGATCCGACGAGACATAGTCATACGCTTTAATTCCCTAACTTTTGCCTGGAGTGTCCTTTCGGGTTTTCGATCCACCGGGAAACCCTTTTTTGCCCAAGTCGCCCTTTCGGGTTTTCAACTTGCCGGGTGTACAAATTTTTTTGTTTTATCCCTAATTTTTGCTTGAACCACCCTTTCGGGTTTTCGATTCACCGGGATGCCCATTTTTGCCCAAGTCGCGCTTTCAGGTTTTCAACTTGCTGGGTCATTTTATGCGTAGTATCTTTTGACTATGTCTGCGTTCGTAGGGTGTGGCAAATCGTCGCTGTCCATGGTGGTCAAAATCATTGCCCCACCAGAAAAGATGCTCTTGATCACAAATGGTCCTTCGTAAGTAGGAGTCCACTTACCCCTGGGATCACTTTGCGGTAAGATGATCCGCTTGATTACAAGATCTCCGACTTGATATACTTGACGTCTGCCTTTCTTGTTGAAAGCCTTGATCATCCGTTTTTGATACGTCTGACCGTGACAAACAGTAGTAAGTCGCTTCTCGTCGATCAAATTAAGTTGATCAAGCCGGGTCTGAATCCAATCGTCTTCACTCAAACCGGCATCCTTCATAATCCTCAAGGAAGAAATCTGAACTTCCATAGGCAAAACAACTTCCATGCCATACACCAAAGAAAATGGGGTTGCCCCTGTTGAAGTGCGTGTCGTGGTACGATATCCATGCAGAGCAAATGGTAACATCTCATGCCAGTCCTTGTAGGTGACTGTCATCTTTTGAATGATCTTCTTGATATTCTTGTCCGCGGCTTCAACAACATCGTTCATCTTCGGCCGATAGGGAGATGAATTGTGATGATAAATCTTGAACTGTTCGCATAGAGCGGTGATCATAGTGTTGTTCAAATTTGTACCGTTGTATGTGATGATCCTGTCAGGGACACCATACCGGCATATGAGGTCCTGCTTGATGAAATGGGCAACCACATTCTTTGTGACAGAGACATATGAAGTTGCTTCAACCCACTTGGTGAAATAATCAATAGCGACCAAGATGAAGCGATGACCATTGGATTCCGTAGGCTTGATCTCTCCAATTATGTCGATGCCCCACATTGCGAATGGCCAAGGAGCTGTCAGAACATTGAGAGGAACAGGAGGAATATGTACCTTGTCGGTGTAGACTTGGCATTTGTGGCAAGTACGGGCATGTTGATGACAATCAGCTTCCATGGTAGACCAGTAGTAGCCTGCCCTTAGAATCTTCTTAGCCATTGTATGTCCGCTCAAGTGGGTGCCAAATGTGCCACTGTGTATCTCAGTCATGATCAACTCTGCTTCAGCTTTGTCCATACAACGAAGTAGAAAACAATCATGGCTGCGCTTATAAAGGATGCCATTGCTTAGGAAGAACTTGGCAGCGAATCTCCTTAAGAACTTTTTGTCATTGACAGAAGCTCCTTCAGGGTATTCTCTAGTCTAGAGATAGCTTTTAATTTCATGAAACCAGGGTTGTTCCACTACTTCTTCGATATTAATCTCATGATAGTGCGCAGGTTCGTCCATTCGCTCGATGGTAATTTGGGGAGCTTCATTATCCCAGTTGAGTTTAAACATGGAAGACATTGTAGCTAGAGCATCTGTTAGCTGATTTTTCTCTCGCGGGAAATGCTCGAAGGTAATCTGCTCGAAATGAGGCAACAATGTTAAGACATGTTCTTTGTATGGGATAAGATTAGGATGTTTAGTGTCCCACTCTCCTTTGACTTGACTGATAACCAAAGCCGAGTCCCCAAATACGACCAAAGATTTGATCCCCAAGTCTATAGAAGCCTTGAGACCAAAGATGCAAGCTTCATATTCAGCCATGTTGTTGGTACAGCTGAAACAAAGTCGGGCAATGAAGGGTGTATGGTAACCTTCCGGAGAAATGAGTACCGCACTAATACTGTTGCCAAGCGGATTTGAAGCACCATCAAAGTACAGGGTCCATTGGGATCCTTGTTCAGGTCCGTCATATGGTCTGTTACCTTCAATGTTGTCCAATGTCATAATGTCCTCGTCAGGGAAGTCGAATATCATAGATTGGTAATCTTCGACGGCTTGATGAGCTAGATGGTCAACTAGTACACTCCCCTTTATAGCTTTTTGGGTAGTATACTGGATATCATACTCAGTCAGGATCATTTTCCATCTAGCGATTCTTCTAGATAAAGCAGGCTTCTCGAAGATATACTTGATCGGATCCATTTTGGAAATCAGCAAAGTGGTGTGAGTTAACATATACTGCCTTAGCTGGCGAGCAACCCATACCAAAGCGCAACAAGTTTTCTCGAGCAGTGAGTAGCGAGTCTCACAGTCGGTAAAATTTTTTCTAAGGTAATAAATGGCATGCTCTTTTCGGCCAGACTCGTCATGTTGGCCCAGCATGCACCCCATTGAGTTATCCAAAACAGTCAGATACATGATTAACGGCCTTCCTTCGATAGGTGGCATCAGAATAGGAGGTTCTAGCAAATACTCCTTGATCTTATCAAAAGCAACTTGACAATCATAGTTCCATTCAACTACCTGATCTTTCTTCAACAGCTTAAAAATTGGCTCACAGGTAGATGTCAGGTGAGAGATGAACCTCGCAATATAGTTCAAGCGTCCCAAGAATCCTCCAACCTCCTTTTCAGTACGGGGGGCAGGCATTTCTTGTATAGCTTTTACTTTAGCTGGATCAACCTCAATACCTTTGTTGCTGACAATAAATCCCAAAAGTTTACCAGACCTAACTCCAAAAGTGCACTTGCTTGGGTTCAGTCTGAGCTTATACTCCTTCAACCTGGCAAACAAATTTTGCAAATGCTCAAGGTGTTCTTCTTCTGTCTGTGATCGAGCTATCATGTCGTCTACATAAACTTCGATCTCATGATGTATCATATCATGAAACAAAGCTACCATGGCGCGATGATAGGTTGCCCCTGCATTCTTAAGTCCGAATGGCATCACTTTGTAGCAGAAGGTACCCCATTGTGTGACAAAAGTAGTTTTCTCCATGTCCTCGGGGGCCATTTTGATTTGGTTGTATCCCGAGAATCCATCCATGAAGGAAAATACCTTGTGCTGAGCTGTGTTGTCAACCAAGATATCGATATGTGGCAGTGGAAAATCGTCTTTAGGGCTAGCCCTGTTTAAATCCCGATAGTCCACGCACATTCTGACTTTTCTGTCCTTCTTAGGCACGGGCACAATGTTAGCAACCCATTGTGGATAGGAAGTAACAGCCAGAAAGCCAGCGTTGAATTGCTTCATTACCTCAGCCTTAATCTTCTCAGACATGTCAGGCCTCATCCAGCGAACCTTTTGCTTGATCGGTGGACAATCTTCTCTTGTAGGGAGACGGTGGACCACGATATCTGTGTCTAACCCTGGCATGTCTTCATAAGACCAGGCGAAGATTTCAACATATTCGTTCAACAACTGCACTAAGCGTTCCTTGACACTTGGTTCCAGGTTGGCACCCACTTTTACTTCTTTCCTGTCTTCCTCTGTCCCCAAGTTGATGGTTTCTAGCAACTCTTCATGAGGCAAAATAGCCCTTTCTTCTTGTTGCAAAAGTCTGGCTAATTCTCCCGACACTTCACAGTCTTCGTCAACTTCGTACTCAGCATGATTGACCAAATCCTCAGAGTTATCGAAGGCTAAAGCAGAATAGTCACCCATGGAATCCTGAGTGGATGGGTACCTTCATTTGTGAGTGTGGGTGTGTGTAAGGGATAGCCATCCTTAAACAAACAAAAATGCAAAAGGAAAGAAAATGAACACAGCAGTTTATAGATGAAAAACGTCCAATGATTCATTAAAACATGACATATGATTATGAAGAAAATAAAGCCCTTACAAATGGGCCTACATGCCCCGGGCAAGGCATGAGGTGAAAATAGTGTGCAAATTGTTTAGTTATTACAGACCATAAATGGGAAATTATTCAAAGATAAAATTACTGGTTGATAAAGGTGGTGGGAACAAAATCCTTTGCTTCCCAGTTGCTTAAACCCCCTTCGACGGTCGGAAAGATCCAATCTTCAAAGTGGTTCTCCTCATCTTCATCTTCTACAACATTGATTCCATGGTGAGAGATCTTGACAGGTGGTCTTCCAATCTTGGAGCGACGCATAGCCTTTTGTCCTGCAGTAGTGAACCCTAACCCAAACTTGTCTGTCTTATGGGGAAAGTCAGGCAACTGCCCTCACACTGTGCTCTTCCCCTCCTTAATCACAGCCTCTGCCTCCTTGAGAGATGCCATTCTAGATACATGCTTGGGAACAGTAGGCACTTCAACCACTATCTTCGCAACTGCTACCTCAGGGGAAACTTCCTCAAAATGTTGGAAAGGCATTTCGATGAAATCGCCATCCAACTCCACATAGCGGAAGGAATTGAGATGACTTATCATGTACTCTTCCTCTCCGTGCACTGTTATAATCTTACCCTTAACAGGATATTTCAGCATTTGGTGCAAAGAGGAGGTAACTGCCCCGGCATAATGGATCCACAGTTTTCCTAACAAACATGAATATGACGGACGGATGTCCATCACGTAGAAGGTGGAGTTGAAAACTTTTGTGCCTACTTTGATAGGAATATCAACCTCTCCATGAACCATTCTTTTGGACCCATCAAAGGCCCTAACAACGATGTTACTAGGTTTGAGGGTCAATCCTTCGTAGTCCAAATGGTCTAAGGCTTTCTTCGGCAGCACATTCAAGGAAGAACCAGTATCAACTAAGACATGGGAGAGGGTGGTTCCCCTGCATTCAACTGAAACATGTAACACGTCGTTGTGTTTCCTTCCTTTGGGAGTCAAGTCAGCATCGGAAAAGCCAAGGCCATTATTAGTAGTAAGACTGGCCACACACTCTTGAAACTGGTCAGCCGAAGTCTCTTGGGGTACATGTGCCGCTTTCAAGAATTAAATTAGGGCCTTAGCATGGGCCTCAGAACAGAGCAGGAGAGCTAACATTGAAATTTTAGAAGGGGTCTGCCCTAACTATTCCACAACGTCGTAGTCACTTTTTCTGATTATTTTCAAGATTTCATCCATTTCTTTCTGAGTGGTTTCGGGGATAACCACAACATGAGCCTTCGTCCTGACAGGAACTTCCAGTATCCCCTTACCCTTATCGGTAGTATCAGCAGATGGTCTTACTTCAGGAGTGTCCAATTCTTCAATCACTGGGCCTTGCACAGATGGTCCAACAGGTACAGAAGCTTTCAAGGGTCCGAAAACTGCTCGAGGGGGAGCAATCTCCGGAGAAAAGATCCGGCCACTGCGGGTTATCTTGCTTGTACCCGTAATGTTCCCTATATCAGGGCTTTCTTCTTCTGAAATCTCTTGGACTGTCTCAATTTGTTTGATACCATGGTAGAAGATTTCTCCCTCATAGTTCCATGGTATCGTTTTGCTGGATTGGTATGGGACAGGTCCTGGCATGGTGATCTTTAATGGTACACATTCAGAGTTGGGTGTAATCCTGACAGGCCTTTTGCAAGCCTTGGGAGGATTGTCGGAAATGGTTATAATTGCAATATCATTGGTTGAAGTAGCAAAAGTAATAGGAGTAACAGGATTGAAGGTATCAATGGAGTTTTCTGGAAAAGTATCTCTTGAGTATCCATCAGGCGCTGGACACCTGACTTCAACATTGGGCAATCACCTCGTATGTTCAAACAAAAATAGCAGTCTTTACCACAACCATGAAAGATCCCGACTCTCAACAAATTTTCTTTAATCACAAGTAACAGCGTCAACAGATCAATAACATCAGTAACATGGAGGTCTTCTAAAACGGCATGAACATTGTGGCCGTGCTTGGGCATCGGAGCAGATATAACATTGGGCTTTTCAGGCGCATCAAATTCTACCTCTTTGGCATCAATCAAGTCCTGGATTTTATTCTTAAGCGCCCAACAATTATTGGTGTCGTGCCCAACACTGTCGGAATGGTAAGCACCCTTGGCATTGGAGTGGTAGTATGGAGAGGAGGTATTAGGGTTTTTTGGAGCCTCCTTTAAACCGGTAAGATTCAGCTTCAATAAATGGGGAAGTACTTGAGCGGGCGTCATGTTGATGCGGGTGAACTACTGTTGCGGCCTTTCCACCCGTTGTTGATTAGGTCTCGACTGATTGTTACGAGGTTGATCATTTGACGAGTTTTGAATCATCACAGCCCCTACAGTCGTCCGGCGCTCAGTTCTTCCCTGTCCCTTCTGAGAATACACAGCAGATGCTTCCTTCTCAGCCGGGAAAGGTTTCTTAACAGCTGTGGATATGGAAGCATCCTTTTGAATCTTTCCACTTTTAATACCGGCCTCAACCCTTTCGCCGGTCAAAATTAGTTCAGTAAATCCCGCGGAAGAACTCCCGATTAGATGGTTGAAGAAAGGGCCAGACAGGGACCCCAGAAACATGTCAACTAACTCCCTATCTGATAGTGGTGGCTGCACCCTTCCAGCCAGATCACGCCACTTCTGGGCGTACTCTTTAAACCCTTCATTGGAAACCATCCCCATACTTTGTAATTGAGTACGAGTGGGCGCCAAATCAGCATTGTATTGATACTGACGATAAAAAGCAGCTGCCAAGTCTTCCCAATTGTGAACCTCTGATCACTCGAGTTGATAAAACCAGTCTAACTGCGTGCCAGACAAACTGTCTTGGAAAAAGTGCACCCAGAGGTATTTATCGGATGAGTGAGGTTGGATCTTTCTGACATACAACCTCAAGTGCATCTTAGGGCAAGACATACCGTCATATTTGGCAAATGTTGGCACCTTGAACTTGGGAGGGATAACAATCCTAGCTACCAGCCCTAGTTCTTCAAAATCCAATCCGGGCACCCTCTGCAACTCCATAGCTGCCAGTCTATCTTTAAGGCTCTTATATTTATCATCCGCTGGTGGATACTATTGTTCGGAGTAGTCCTCATCTTCTTCCTCTTCCTCCTCTTCAACCTCGGATTCAGAAGGCACAGTAGTCCCTTTCCCTTTATCGGCCCCTTCGTCAGACGTTGAGGGGAACTCAAGAACCTTCCTAGCATTGCTCTCAAACCTTCTTCCAAAAGTGGCCACCCCAGGTCTCTTTTTCTTTTTCTCTTTATTCTTCTTTAACAAAACTTTGAGGTCCTCTTGACCCTTTGCCAAGGTCATAAGGAGTTGCTGGAACTGTGAATTTTGTGCCTGCAGATCCTTTACCGTCTGCTCCAAATCCATCTTGCTGAAATAAACAGCAGAAAGATAAGGAAACCTAGCGCGAAGACCTGTTTATGCATATGATGAATGGTATGTTATTCATGTAATGCATTCAAGGGTTCAGAAATTCAAATTTGTTGCAAAAAAAAGAGCGCACGTCATATTAAGAAGAAATTTGTTAGTACATAAGTTCCCCATGGGCGAAATATTACAAAATTCTTAATGTAAACAGACATTGCGCATCCTCTTTGGCGTGATGTAAGTGTTGAGAGTTTCCTCCTCGTGAAGTCGGAGGGTGAGCTCCAAAAACTTCTTCTCACTGGCATAGAAGCTGGCTTAAAAAGTATCTCGTTCTTCCTTGAGTT
This sequence comes from Vicia faba, assembly GCA_948472305.1. Lineage (NCBI taxonomy): Eukaryota > Viridiplantae > Streptophyta > Magnoliopsida > Fabales > Fabaceae > Vicia > Vicia faba. Next base: position 761,784,256 of record OX451741.1, on the reverse strand, counting down.
GGATCCAACTCTTTTGCATTTCTTCCCATGATGTTGGCATGTCAGGATGTAGGATGGTGTATGGAACCCCTCCTTCCGTAACAGGCTCTTTGATCAAGGGGAGAATGTGAGGGTATGGCATCATAAGATTCTGGGAGCGGGTTCTTACCCACTTGAGATAAGGCTCAAGGAGGATGGAATTCTTGTGCCCCAGTGTCTTACTATCCACTTTGTTGGGCGCCCTCCAAGCTCTGATGAACCTTTGTCGAAGTCCTTGCGCATCGTTGTTGAAGTCAAAAACTAAGTCAGGAATCAGCATGTCATGAGGGCCATCCCTCCGAGCATATCCAAATTGTCTCAAAGCTAGACAGGGGTTGTAGGTGATGCCTCCCCTAATGCCAAGTAGTGGGACATTGGGGAATTCCCCACAACGATCAATGATGATGACATTTTCTCTGGACTGAGAACACCAATGTACATCAGAATGTGTGAGGGTCATCAATCGTTGTGACCACCTTAAACCCTGCTCATTCTTCAAAACTGATTGTGAAAGGTGAGAAATAAACAACCTTGTTAGGAGAGGAGTACAGAACATGAGAATACCTCTTTTCCTCATTGTTCGTGTGTAAAATGAGTGTAGGATTTCCCCAAGCAATGTAGGTATAGGATTCCTGGATATGAAAATCTTGACAGCATTCACATCTATAAGCTGATCAAGGTTTGGGAACAAGACCAACCCATAGATGAGGAGTGCCACAATTTCTTCAATGGCTTGTAAATCAAGAGAATTCCAGCAGTCTTGTGCCTTCTCAAACAGAAATTTTACCAAGAATCCCTTGACACCACTTCTGTTTTCCCAATGTCCCTTGATGTCGGATGGCTGCAAATGTAATGCTTGAGCAACATCTTCAGGCTTCGGTTCTTTTTTCGTACCATTGTAGGATAGTTGATTAAGAATAGGAATTCTCAAGAGTTGAGAAAATCCCTCTAAAGTAGGCACCAAATGGTAATCAGGGAATGTGAAACAGTGGTGTAGGGGGTCAAAGAACTGGAAGAGGACTTTCACCATGTATTATTCAATGGTGGTGTTGACTAAATTGAGGAGTATACCATGTCTTTCACTGAAGAGAGAAATCTCTGGAATCCTGGATGTAAGCTCCTTGAGTTGAGGAGGGATTCTCACAAGGTTGACTTGAATTATTTTCCTGCGAAGAGATTCCATGACCTACAAAACAAGAACAAAGATGAAGATCCAAACCCTTGAAATGGTTAGTGGATGCATATGATAGTTTATGATGTTCATGATGTATGCACAAACACATGTACAAGCAAGTCACACAAAAACCCTAGTTTCAGGCTTGCATGAGGTTTCATAGGTAAGTACCCTCTTGAGTTTAGTTGGCTCAAACCTGTCCTATAAATAGTAACCGGGTTCTAAGGAGCTCAATGTTGTACCCTAAAATTTGCCCTCCCATATCCTTCAAGATTTTTCAAGATCAATCTTCAAATGCTTCAAGACTACCCAAGGGTTGCACAGTCAAGCATTCTCCTAAGCCAGTCAAAATTAGGGTTTTGGTTCTTGCAAAGAATTTGAGGTTTGCAATGGCTCAATCAAATCCCATAGGCCTATATACATTTTCAAGCATCTACATGCCAAGTTTCAAGGCTCACAACATCAAAATTGCACAGTCAAAAGCCCTAATTGCTTCACAATCAACTACAGGGGCAAAATGGTCATTTTACAGTCAAAAGTCAAAATTTTTGGTCAACATCTTATTTTGAGTCCACAATCATCATTTGATCAAGTCTTGATCATGATTCCACAAGGATAGCTCAAAAATCATCAAGATGCAAAAAGTTTCTATTTTTAGACAGTTGAAAAGTCAACTGTAACTTGACCAAGGCATAACTTTTTCATGGTTCATCAGAAAAATCCCATCCAATGCTCATTTTGAAGGGGATGACATTTCCTACAACTCATCTTCACATCCCAAGTCCAAGAAATGCTCTCACAAAAAGTTATTAATTTCTACATTATAGGTCAATTTCAAAAGTCAACAAAAAGGCACTTTAAGTCAAAGACCATAACTTGAGATTGGTAAATCAAAATGACATGGGATCAAAGGAATTGGTTAGAGGACTTCAAGACCTTTCTAAAATGTCCAAGAACATGTTCATAGGATCAAAATTGAGCAAGATATGCATTGGAGAAGTTGGGAAATTTTTGGGAATTTGCAAAAGTCAACTTTGCCCAAAACACTTCATTTTTGCTAATGGGCCTCAAATTCTTTCTTGAAACTTTGTCCAAGGCCTATGCACGACCCATTGAACTTAAATTGATTTATTTTCTTATTTTTTATTAATTAATTGAATTTTTATTAATATTAATTCATTTAATTCATTTAATTGTAGGAAAATTCAAAAGATATGGTTTTCAAATCTTTTTGTGATGCAAATAAGGTCAACACATGCTGAAGATTTCATGTATCAATCAAGGGGACCAAAATATCCAATTTTAGCAAGTTTTGTCAATCAAAAAGATGCAAAATTATTTGATTGAAATCAAATATTGAAATCATTATTTCATGGATTCTTGGACAAAGTTTTACCCTAATTCCATTCCAATACAAATACTGAAGCCAACCCTAATGCCTCACACGAAAAAGCTGCTGTCAAAAGCCATAAGCAAATTCCAAAACTTCAAGAAAAATTTGAAAACTGAATTCAACCTTCCAGGCCAATTCAAAGCCCTTTCTTGATTCTAATACCTTGCTGGGACATTCAGGAACGCGTTGCAATCACAAACAAGCCTTAACACTCCAAGAACACGCCAGAACAAGTCACACGGTTTGGTTATTTTTTCATAATCGTAAATCATAATTCATGCACTATTAATGTGATTTGTTGTGTGCTTTGCATTGCTAGAACCTCCCTGAAGCTAATGGTACAGGTAAATTTGATTATGGAGCCCTGAATCAAAAGATGCCATTAACAACTTTTAGGGTTTCGAAGCTCTCAATTTAGGGATTCCCAGCACAGGAAAAATTGGACCTTCTTAGACCTATGGTTGAATTCGTCAAGGCCAGATGAATCCAACCCAACCCTCGTGAACAATTTCTGATCATCATGGGCCTAATCGCTATTAATCGTGCTTCCATATTGTGGGGGTTAAAAACCCCCGCTATTTGTTTTGTTTTTACAGGCAAAAGGAAGAAGGTGATTACGTGTTGATACAGGATTGGCTGGTTTGAACGAGACGCGCGCTTTTTGTTTGGATAACATATGAATCAATTTTGATATATTATAATTAATGGTCATTATACTAACAGATGCAGCACCATGGCGTAGTGGAAAGTGAGGTGGACGTTCACCATTGGGACCTGGGTTCGATTCCCAGGTCCCCCATATAATTGTTCATATTTTTTCTAATGTGTTCCTATGCAGGCTATTCAATGCACTCCACCATAAACCTCCAGTGGTCCAAGCGCCAAGTGGCCATAGCATCTATCTAATGGTCCAGATGGAAGGACTATGATACTCTCCAGTCAACGCGTCCCTGGACAATCTCAGAAGTTAACAAAGGCTTTAGGCTTGATGGGCTGGGACTTGCAATTCACACCTCCAATGGGTCCAACACCCCCCCTGGTTTTCTTTCTATTTCTTCTTTTTTATTTTCTTTCTATTTTCTATTATTACTATTATTATTATTAATTCATAAATTAATTATTTTTTATATAAAAATCAGAAACTTAAAACATTGTTTATTTTTATTATTTATTCTTTTCACTATTAATAATTATTTTTGTACATAAATTATAATTAATTAATTTAGTTGTTTAATTAGGACAATTTTAATCTTTTTTTTCATAAATAAATAAAAGTCATGTAGAATTAGGGTTTGACAATTTTCAATCATATTTTCTTATTATCATTATTTTTATTTATTAATTATTATTTTTGTAAATAAAATATAAATTAATTAAATTAGTTAAATTAGGTTAACTTTAACTTTTTTTTTTACAATAAATAAAATAAACTTAGAATTAGGTTTTACTAACTTTTAATTTTAATTCCTTTTGCTTTATTTACATAAAAAACACAAGAACACTTTTTTTCCTTTTAATTAATTAGTTAATTAGGTTTAGATTTAATATTTAAATAATTGCAAAAAAATACAAACTACTTTCTTTATTTCTCAAAAGGGTCAAAACCCTAAGGACGTCCCGATTCATTCTTTCGCGCTTTAATTTATTTTAATCATATTTATGTATCTGCTCAAAGGATGTAATAGTTAAGTAGGATTTTATCGCTTTATTTTACTTTCCGCATTTATTTCCAAACGGGTTTTTGTTTTTGGCGATGTATAGACCTGCGCCTTGTAATAGCGTAGATTTAACTTTCCGCATTTTATTTTCCGCACTCTTAACTGTTAATATGCATGCAAGACTTGGATGAAAATTAAAAAACAACTCGTAGATCACCATGATACATGTACAAGATAATATAACATGAAAACAACACACAAGCACATGCCACTCCTAGGGTACGCCTCGCTGGTTGCCTCGAACGTGGTCGTCAAGTATAGGGTGTTTTAGAGGTCACCCTCCTATCTAAGATCCAGTCACCTCGAAATGGTTGCCTCGGATAAAAAGGATCTAGGACATTAGGGTTACCGCTAAGGTGTCCTACTATTGCTTCGGTGACCACACATGTCCCTTATAATCGAATTGACCCGAATACCTCCAACGACGGTGCTACCTACCTCTCAATGGTGGGATAACACTATCTAAAGGACTCTTACACAGCCTAATTCCTTAGAGTAGGTAGATTTCTCATGGGTACTTGCTCTCTCAAAAACAAACAAAAATACTTTTCACACTGACACTTTCAAAAAGTTTTCAAACAAATTTTTCATACACTCTTGAGGACAGATACAAAAGTTACTTAGAAATTTTTCAAACAAAACTTTTTCAAAACCCACACACACTTGAAAAGCAAACATCTTTTGAAAACATAAGAGCAAGTACCTAAGATCCCGTGGATAACCACAGATAGAAAGGGTGCTAACACCTTCCCTTTCTATAAATCTACCTCCCGAACCGAGAGATATCTCAAAGAAGGAATTTTGCTGTGCTTTTGTCCTTTCCATGTTGGAGAACATAAAAGACGGTGGCGACTCTTGCTTACCGCGACATTTTGCGAAACCAGCTTAAAAAACAGTCAGTTCTATTTCCACCGATCACAGAACTGGCGACTCTGCTGGGGAATATTCTTATAAAGTGAGGTGTACCTTAGGATTAGATCATACTTATGTTTTCAATTGAATGTTTTGTTTGCTTTATTATTATGGGCATTGCATCGGAGTTTCATAGATCCTAACCCGGATCTGGGGAATACCCTTTTAGGTAGCATAAGCTGTAAGGGACCTGTCCGGCGTAGACTGACACAGGTGAAGCAGTGGCTACGTTGGTGTGACACCTTGGTCTGTACCGATATCTCTTGTGTTGCAACGAAGAGAATATGGGTCTTCTGAGGAGTCATTAAGCACCAACCGACCTTAGAACCCTAAATTAACCCAACTTGGCTATAGAACAGTAGCAGTATGCTACACCCATTGAGGCTAAACTCTCGCGATGGTTCTGGCTGCAAGAAAAGATTGCGACGCTGGAGTTATGACCGATTGAGGGTAGTCAGTGATATTGGGATCCTCTAGAACCCGGTTACTCTTGATAGGACAGGTCTTAACCAACGAAACTGAAAGAGGGTAGTACCTGAACTTCATGTTGGCCTAAACTCTAAGGGCTGTCTTGTGTGACTTGTGTGCCTTATCATGTTTGCCTTTGTGAATACTTGTGGTGTGCTTTATCATAACATCATACCACCATACCATTGCATGCATCCTGCATAAGGACTGACCCATTTCAAAGACAAGAGGGTTTCATCTTTGCTCTATTTTGTAGGACATTATGATGCCCATGCGAAGGAATACTATCCGGCTCAATTTTGTTCACCCACCTGATTTGCTTAAAGAGTTGGTTGACAGAATTCCAAATACTACTTCCTTCATCCATAGGCATGGTTCTCTTCTCGGGTTAGTCACTTCAAAGTGGGACCAACAACTGATGAGTGTCCTGACCCAGTTTTATGATCCCCTGTACCATTGCTTCACCTTTCAAGACTTCCAGCTGGTCCCTACCCTGGAAGAATTCTCTGATTTGCTTGGTATCCCTATCTTGGATCAGACTCCCTTCATTGGTTGGGAAAAGACTCTTAGGCTTGAGGAGATTGTTGCAGCCCTTCCCTTGACCAACAAAGAGGTAATGGATAACTGGGTGACTAGAAGCGGAGTTAAGGGTTTTTTGGCTAAGTTTCTGATTGGTAAAGCTAACAGTTTCTGGAATGACTTAGACTTCATGGCGTACGAAGACATCCTGGCTCTCTTAATCTATGGTCTAGTATTGTTTCCAAATCCTGATAACTTTGTCAATGTCAATGCCATAAGGATCTTCATGTCTCGGAATCCTATACCCACTCTCTTGGGTGATATCTTGCAACAACTCTATGCTCGTACTGCTCGAAGACGGGGAACTATGTGGTGTTGTGCTCCTTTGTTAGTGAGGTGGTTTATTTCGCACCTCCCTAAGTTCGTGCTGAAGAACAAAGAAAGAAGGGGCTGGGCTCATAGGTTAATGTCTCTCACTGATAATGACATCATTTGGACTCTCAGAGGTTTGGATGAGGTAGCTGTTATTGATCGTTGCGGAGAATATCCTAATGTTCCTTTGATCAGTACTCAGGGAGGAATCTCTTATAATCCATGTTTAGCTCTCCGTCAGTTTGGAAGATCCAGAAGAGCAGGGCCTCATGAGATGTTGGTTCCTCACATCAGTTTTGAGTTTCAGGTAGACAGTGACGAGCTGCATCGTAGATTCATCAAGGCTTGGGACAAAATTCACAAAGCTGACCCACATGAGTTGGGACCAAAGACTTCTCTACCTATGGAATCCTACTACAGATGGGTCCGCATCCGTGCTCAGAAGTTAGGTATGCCATACTGTTGTACCCCAAAATTTGCCCTCCCATATTTCTCAAAACATTTCAAGAAAATTCACAAGTCCAACCCGGCGCGTTATATTCAGGTGTTCTTTCGCCAAGATATCTCTGATAACATATTCTCAAATTCAGGTTCGGCTCAAGAGTCAATTCTTTAAAGAAGGTATCCGAATGTGTGAGTTTTCTTGAAGAAATATAGTGAAAAAGTGTGCTGAAAGTGCAGTTTTTACGCGCTAAAAAATTCATAACTTGAAGATCGTGACTCGTTTTGAACCCGTTCCGGTGGCCAAAATTCCGTCTTGACATTATCTACGTTTTCATCTCTCACGGCTGGAAGCCAATTTCGATCAGAAGGTCTTCAAAAATGTGGATTTATCAAGTATTTTCGTGCAGAAAATTTGTGACAAGTTTATTTGCGTCATGTTCAAAAAATCATAACTTGGTCGATTTTCATCGTATCGAGCTGGTTCCGGCGCCAAAATTTCACAAATTGAGTTGGCTACATTTTCAGAGAAGGTATTGAGTTCAAACGGTATACAAAAGGCCTTCGTTTTTTGCTCAGAGTGCGTGACACGCTGAAAATCCTGAATGCTGAATATTATTTCATCTGGGCCGAAACTTCAAAAATTCATAACTAATTCACCGTTTATCCGATTGAGTCGATTTTCGGACAGGAGTTAGTTCTCGATGCTGGCTACATTTTGTTTTCACATTTCAACTTCAAAAAATGCACTTAAGTCCCTGCGATTTAGCCTGGAAAGTGACGAATTCAAGTGAATATTGGAGGCCCAATTGCACATTCAAAGCCCATTTGCTTTACCCTAATTTCTATTATATAATCACCTTCTTTTCACACAAACCAGGGAGGAGAAAAAAGAGAAGAAGAGAAAAAGAGAGGAAAAAAAGAGAGAAAATTTTTTTGCCACAACACTGTTAGAATATCAAATTCTTTCAAGAACCCTAAAACCTTGAAATCCTTATTACAAATCTCTCTCACATTTTCAAAAAGCCATCTCAGTTACAAACCAACATCTTATTACTTCTTCAGTAAGGGTAAGGCTGACTTGATCTCCATGATCCAAAGGGCATAAAAGCATTCAAGTCACTAATTTTCCAGTAAGGGTAAGGTTGATTTGATCTCCATGATCAAAAGGGTATAATCATTCATACATGCCATATTGTGCCTAAACATTAAATTTCTTCATATATTGGCTTTATTTGCATTTTATGATTTTATTTAATGTGTTCGTGAGATTCAACACTGCAGATTTAGACAGAATCCCATGCAGGTTAATTAAGGAACGTTGAGGCCAAAAGCCAAATGGCCAAAAGCCAAAAGCCAAATGGCCAAAACAGAACATTTTACACATGACCCCAATACATGGCGAGACAGACATCCTGAGAAGATTAAGGAACGTTGAGGCCAAAACGCAAATGGCCAAAAGCCAAAAGCCAAATGACCAAAGTAGAACAACATATGCATGATGAGGCCAGAACACAAATGGTCAAACCACTCCAATTCACCTCCAAAAAGGGGACAGAAACCCCCCAAGGTATTGTATTTTCTTTCTTTTTCTTATTTTATTTATTTCAATTATTTCTTTTTTTAATTAATTCCTTTAATTTAACTTATTTTCATAAAATATAAAAAATAGTAAAAAAATAGAAAAGTCATAAAAATCAAACTATATTTATTTAATTAATATTTTTTGTAAATAAATTTCACTAATAATTAATTATTTATTTTTATAAATCAAAATTGCATGTAAATAATTAGATTAATTTTAGGTTTAATTTTAACATGTTTTTCTTAATAAAAAAAAAAAATAGAATTAGGGTTAATATTTTAATTTCATTTAATCTTTCTCATAAAAATACATAAAAAACATAAATACCAAAAACTCAAAAAAAAAATAATAATTTCTTTTTTCTCTTTAATTTCATTAGTTTAATCATTTAATTTAATTTCATTAAAGGGTCCAACGCCCTCGTTTCCAATTTTAATTCATATTCGCGCGTTTTATTTTGTTTCTTGTAAATATTAATGTAATTCTCCCAAAGCCGTGTAATTTCATAATTTCTCGCACTTTACCTTTATTTCTTTATTTTCTGTCAAATCGGGTTCTGGAAATTTTGGCGATGTGGACCCGCGCCTTTGTAATAGTTTAGAACTTTCAATTTCCGCATCTTTTTTAACTGTTAAATAAATGCATGCAAGAATGAATGACAAAAAAATAAAAACAAACGCATAGATCACCCATAACCTGACAAGACAAAAATAAATGAATGTGACACACAAATCACACACCACCCCTAGGGTACGCCTCACTGTTGCCTTGCCTCGAAAGGTGATCGTCGAGTAGAGGATGTCTTAGTAAGTCCTCATGATCCGGGAACCTGACATGAGGGTAGCTTCTAAGGTGTCTTCCCATTGCTCTGGTGATCACCATGTCCCGAACCCCGAATTGACCCGAACACCTCCAACGGTGGTGCTACCTACCTCTCAATGGTGGGATGGCACTACTTTTAAGGACATTTACACAGACGAATTCCTTAGGGTAGGTAGACGACTCTAGATACTTGCTCTAAATTTCAAAACAAATTCAAAAATACTTTTCACACCAACACATTTTCAAAAAGCTTTCGAAAGCAATTTTTCAAACACTCTTGAGGACCGATACAAGAGTCGAACTGAAATTTTCAAAGAAACTTTTTAAAACCCACAGTTGAAAAGCAAACAAACCATTTTTGAAAACACAAGTGAGCAAGTATCTAAGAGCCCATGGATAACCATGGATAGAAAGGGTGCTAACACCTTCCCTTTCTATAATCTACCTCCCGAACCGAGAGCAATCTTTATAAGGAATTTTTCTGTGCTTTTGTCCTTTCCATTTGGAGAAAATAAAAGACGGTGGCGACTCTTGCTTCCGCGACATTTCGCGAACCAGCGTTAAACAGTCAGTTCCAGATCCACCGATCACAGAACTGGCGACTCTGCTGGGGACTTAAACTTAAAGTGAGGTGTACCTTAGGGTTAGTTCATAACTGTGTTTTCAATTGTATTGACTTGCTTGCTTTAAATTGTGGGTTGCTTGGGAGTTCTATAGATCCTAACCCGGATCTGGGGGATACCTTCTTAGAAAGTAGCAACAAGGCTGTGAGGGAACTGTGTGGGGTATACTGACATGGTTGAAACAGTCTGCTACGTTGATGTGGCACTTTGGTGTGTACCGGTAACCCTTGAGTTCAGTCAAGGAGAGTACGGCGCCTCCGCGTGGTGTCATGAAGCATCAACAGACCTTAGGAACCTTAATTGAACTATCTTGGCCTCTTTAGGGTAGTGAGATAACTGACTTTGGTGCAGTCCGAGGTTGGTTGATACTCGATACTACACTCAATTGAGGGTTGCTTTCCTGGAATATTTCGGTCGCCAGTTCAGTGGCTAAATCGAAACGATGAACAATGAAAGCAATCCAGTGATATTGGGACCCTTACAACCGGTTACTTCTAATAGGACAGGTTGAGCCCACCAACTTCAAGAGGGTAATACCCAGACCCCATGCTAGCCTAAACTCTAAGGGCTTTCTCTTGTGTGACTTGTGTGCCTTCGTACTTGACTACTTGCATGCTTTATCTGACACATGAACTACTTGCAGGTTTTGTTTATAGTCCTTAACCAGGATTCATAACAAAGTGTACTAAGTCTCTTGCAGGTTTTGTTTATAGTCCTTAGTTGGGACCCATAACAGAGTGTGCTAAGTTTCTTGCAGGGTTTGTTTTAGTCCTTAACTGGGACTCGTGACAGGTTTTACTTGAACTTCTTGCAGGGTTTGTTTTAGTCCTTAATAAGGACTCATAACAGGGTTTATCCATACTACCCCATGCATCATGACATCATATCATTGCATACATCTTGCATAAAAAACTAATCCATTTCAAGGATCTCAAGGGCTTGTGATGCAGGTCATGATAAATCAAACATCTAGCAAGGGGCAAAGAGGATTTATTTTCCTCTAGCCAAAGATTGTCAGGGGCTATGACCCACTTGATATGGTGAGCTTTGACTCCTGAAGAAGGCTCCCCTAACCAAGGTTGTTTGGAAATCAAAACCAGACATGATGATTAAAGTCAGGGGCTATGACCCACTGGATATGGTGAGCCTTTGACCCTTGAAGAAGGACTCTCAACAACATGGAGCTCCTTCAATCAAGCTACCGGACCCAAGTTCTAACAAATTTTCTTGTTTATCCTGCGAGATCCTTGAAAACATTGCATATGCATACATACACATCATTGCATGACAGGTACCCTTGTTGCAGGTCACTTACCTTTCCCGCTGTTTATTTCAGCAATGGCTTCCCAACAAGACAACCAGGACTTTCTTGCTCAAGAGACCCGGTTCGGGGAAATCCTCCTGAATCTATCCAAGGGGCAGGAGGAGCTAAGGACACTTCTCATGGAGACTTTGGTCAGGAACAGTGCTGAGGATGAACGGCTGAAACATCTGCAAGCTGAAATGGATACAATGAAAGCCCAGATGCTGGGGCAGGTGACTGCAATTCAAGGCTTAGCTCAAAGACAAGAAGAACTCGGAGTTCTCATCCACCAATTGCGTCAGGGTAACCAACTGGGGCAAACATCTAAAGGTAAAAAGCCAGTCATCGTTCAACCACCTTTGAGACAAGGAGATAAGGGGAGAGCTCCTCAAATGGCTCCAGTGTCACAAATTCAGCATCAACCTCACCGGCTTCAGCCAGACAAGCCCAGGAGGAAATTCACCCAGCTCAATATATCGTTGTTCCAAGCTTTACAACGCATGTTAAGATTGAACCTGATCACATTAAGGGCTCATCCCCGGAACCAGAACACAGCATCTCCTGTCTATGATCCCAATAAAAGATGTGCCTACCACTCTGCCTGTCCAGGACATGATACAAATGAGTGTTGGGCTCTGAGGAACAAGATCCAAGACCTGATTGATGAGGAAGCACTGGAGTTCACACAAGATGGCCAGGCAGAATTTTTCTACCATCCCTCCAAGGCTCACCATTTGAAGTGACAAGCCCTGAGATGAAAAGACTTTTGTTCATTCGAATGTTCAAGTTGTGTTGTTCTTTGATTGTTTAGACATTTATTCATGTTAAACATTGTTATTCCATTAATGCATCGCTTATGTCTATTTTGAATCAATATATTCGTATTCACTAAATGCAAATTATTTTCATATTTTTTCTGATGATCAACTCTTAATTAATAATTCTAAGCCTCTTGAGGGAGGATGACGAAAACGATACCATAATCTACAGTATGCTTTTGAACAGACCCCGCTGATGAAGTACAGGCATTGTTTCAAATCCCTAAACACTGGAGTTATAAGGATGATAATCCCTCGTCAACCCATCTGAGCCAAAGAAGTAGGAGTTTTTTTTTCGAAATTTAAAACCCTTAATCATAACCTGGGGCAGGGTAGTTTTCTCAGTTGATCCAAGTGCATAACGAATGGCACCAAAAGAGGTCCTTACAAAACGAAGAAGGACAGTGATGGTTCCGAACAATCATAAAGACAGGCAGTCATTACTTCTCAAAATAAAAACCCATTAAGTCAAAACCTATGAAGGAGACTTACAAATCTGGGGCATCCCGCTGACTGTAATTCCAAAAAAGGAAACAGTTCGGGCAAAAAAGAAAGGGATAACAAAAAATCAGACAAGAGAGAGGTCTTACAAACCCTCAACAAAAAAGGAATGACTGCCTATTCAAAATAAGTTATCAACATCCGAATCATCACCGGAAAATCAGAGCAAAGACTCAAACAAGGTCTAACATATGATCAACTGAGTTTAGGTTTAGAGAACATCACGAAGAGCGGGTGGGTAAAAATAAAATTTGAGCCTTTATCCTTTGTTTCTTAAACCGTGAACCAAGCCACGTTATAACCCTTAAAAGTCCTAGCTGAAGCATGGGTTAGTTCAAAAGCATACTGTTACGAAAGGTATCCTGACTCCTGAAGGCCTACGGTAAATACGGAGTTGACATCACGTTTTACAAACATTCACTTGTTTTATGAAAAAGAATGCATTTTCAAAATCTTCAAGACAGACATAGGCTTTGCATTTTTAACATAACTTTGTTTGCATATGACTTTTTGTTTGAACAACATAGAAATTCGCACGACGAATGCCTAATGAACAGAAGTACTTCCAATCAAGGGGCAGACGTGATGATGGTCCATCATCTGGGGCAATCCAATCAAGATTCGGAGAATCTCTCAAAGATCAAATAGCCTGGGGCAAATCTCCGCCTGAGTCACTTAGGGCACTCCAACAACGAATCTTGCCTGATCAAACATCTTCGGGTGGCGTGGCAAAATACTTCCAACAGGGGCAACTCCATACACTCTGAGAACATGGACATAGCCGAAAAATACTACGCAAAATCAAAGACCCGCTAGGTTGACATACCTAGGCAAAAATCAGGGCTTCCCGGCGAACCAAAAGGGTTCGGGCAAAAATAAGGGATGAAAATGAAAAATTTGTACACCCGGCAAGTCGAAAACCTGAAAAGGCGGCTTGGGCAAAAATGGGTATCCCGGTGGACTGAAAACCCGAAAGAGCGGTCCAGGCAAAAGTTAGGGATCAAAGCGTACGACTATGTCCTGTCAGCTCATCACCTGCCTACCAGAAGAAGGTTTGTCCATCAACAACCATCAGCACCTCACATGTCTTCCTCTCATACCTCAGAAACAGGGGCAATAAAGAGTTGTTCAAGCGATCTAATTGTTCGGTCCTCCAAGGTATCAATATAGGTTCAGCTGAAGAACACAACCAGATATCTTAATTCCCCAGAGAGTGGGCCAGCAAGTCAGGGCATTCTCCCCGAGCAAAGCTACCATCAAACTTAAGGAAGTTGGGTATCCTCCCGCAGATCTCAACATTCCCCAGCAATATACGTGCGTTCTTAACAAGCACCACCGGCAATCTTGACCTAAAGACTGTTCCCCGGCGGTATATCAAACATTCAAAGGAATCAATTCCCCGATACAGTTCAAAAAAAAAACTTCCCCAGGAGAGTCCAATCCAGTTTCCCCAGGAAAGTTGGAGTCCATCTCCCCGAGCAGTAAGCTTATCCCCAGTAGACTCGGGAAGCTTATCCCCGTAGAGCACGAACGCGTCCCCCGGCTTCATTCAAAAAGTTATTTCCTTACCAGGATATAACTGGGTTATCCTCAGCCAAAAGCTACGGAAAGATCGTCCTCGACGAAGCCTTCTTATCCCCAGCGAAGTCTATTAACACTTCCAACACAACAATGATATCCCCAGCGAAGTTACCATCAACATTTCAACAAAGTATCTCTCTCCCCCACAGAGTATTGCTTCCCAGCAAGATCGTTAGAGTACTTTTCTCCCCGCAGAGTATTCCATTCGCCAAGTTTATCCCCAACGGAGTCATCTTCTCCTACCGGTGTTCTTGCAACCAACATCCCCAGCGGAAGCAAAATCCATTCTTCAACATCAGCCCAGGAGTGACTTCCCGGCACCCGTCAAGGATTTATTTTCCTAAGACAAAGATACATTCATAAACATCGCATTCCCATACATTATAGCATGCATATACGCATCATATCTTACAATCTCATTTATGTTGAGAACATCATTGCTTGATTCATATCATGTATTGCATATGACTGACCTTTACCTTTCAGGAAAGATCCAGTTAAGTTCTCAAGCTACATTCCAAGACCTTGTCTGGTTCAGTTAAATCGACTCCCAAAGATTTTCCTGGTTATTATCCAGTCAAAGGCCTTCTCTGGTCTAGTTAAACCGACTCCTAAAGGTTTTTCTTTTGAAGACTCAGTTGAAGACTCCAAAGACCTTGTCTGGTTCAGTTAAATCGACTCCAAAGATTTTCCTGGTTATTATCCAGTCAAAGGCGTTCTCTGGTCTAGTTAAACCGACTCCTAAAGGTTTTTCTTTTGAAGACTCAGTTGAAGACTCCAAAGACCTTGTCTGGTTCAGTTAAATTGACTCCCAAATATTTTCTTGGTTATTATCCAGTCAAAGGCGTTCTCTGGTCTAGTTAAACCGACTCCTAAAGGTTTTTCTTTTGAAGACTCAGTTGAAGACTCCAAAGACCTTGTCTAGTTCAGTTAAATCGACTCCCAAAGATTTTCCTGGTTATTATCCAGTCAAAGGCGTTCTCTGGTCTAGTTAAACCGACTCCTAAAGGTTTTTCTTTTGAAGACCCAGTTGAAGACTCCAAAGACCTTGTCTGGTTCAGTTAAATCGACTCCCAAAGATTTTCCTGGTTATTATCCAGTCAAAGGCGTTCTCTGGTCTAGTTAAACCGACTCCTAAAGGTTTTTCTTTTGAAGACTCAGTTGAAGACTCCAAAGACCTTGTATGGTTCAGTTAAATCGACTCCCAAAGATTTTCCTGGTTATTATCCAGTCAAAGGCGTTCTCCGGTCTAGTTAAACCGACTCCTAAAGGTTTTTCTTTTGAAGACTCAGTTGAAGACTCCAAAGACCTTGTCTGGTTCAGTTAAATCGACTCCAAAGATTTTCCTGGTTATTATCCAGTCAAAGGCGTTCTCTGGTCTAGTTAAACCGACTCCTAAAGGTTTTTCTTTTGAAGACTCAGTTGAAGACTCCAAAGACCTTGTCTAGTTCAGTTAAATCGACTCCAAAGATTTTCCTGGTTATTATCCAGTCAAAGGCGTTCTCTGGTCTAGTTAAACCGACTCCTAAAGGTTTTTCTTTTGAAGACTTAGTTGAAGACTCCAAAGACCTTGTCTGGTTCAGTTAAATCGACTCCAAAGATTTTCCTGGTTATTATCCAGTCAAAGGCGTTCTCTGGTCTAGTTAAACCGACTCCTAAAGGTTTTTCTTTTGAAGACTCAGTTGAAGACTCCAAAGACCTTGTCTGGTTCAGTTAAATCGACTCCAAAGATTTTCCTGGTTATTATCCAGTCAAAGGCGTTCTCTGGTTTAGTTAAACCGACTCCTAAAGGTTTTTCTTTTGAAGACTCAGTTGAAGACTCCAAAGACCTTGTCTGGTTCAGTTAAATCGACTCCCAAAGATTTTCCTGGTTATTATCCAGTCAAAGGCGTTCTCTGGTCTAGTTAAACCGACTCCTAAAGGTTTTTATTTTGAAGACTCAGTTGAAGACTCCAAAGACCTTGTCTGGTTCAGTTAAATCGACTCCAAAGATTTTCCTGGTTATTATCCAGTCAAAGGCGTTCTCTGGTCTAGTTAAACCGACTCCTAAAGGTTTTTCTTTTGAAGACTCAATTGAAGACTCCAAAGACCTTGTCTGGTTCAGTTAAATCGACTCCAAAGATTTTCCTGGTTATTATCCAGTCAAAGGCGTTCTCTGGTCTAGTTAAACCGACTCCTAAAGGTTTTTCTTTTGAAGACTCAGTTGAAGACTCCAAAGACCTTGTCTGGTTCAGTGAAATCGACTCCAAAGATTTTCCTGGTTATTAACCAGTCAAAGGCGTTCTCTGGTCTAGTTAAACCGACTCCTAAAGGTTTTTCTTTTGAAGACTCAGTTGAAGACTCCAAAGACCTTGTCTGGTTCAGTTAAATCGACTCCAAAGATTTTCCTGGTTATTATCCAGTCAAAGGCGTTCTCTGGTCTAGTTAAACCGACTCCTAAAGGTTTTTCTTTTGAAGACTCCAAAGACCTTGTCTGGTTCAGTTAAATCGACTCCCAAAGATTTTCCTGGTTATTATCCAGTCAAAGGCGTTCTCTGGTCTAGTTAAACCGACTCCTAAAGGTTTTTCTTTGAAGACTCAGTTGAAGACTCCAAGACCTAGACCGGTTCAGTTAAATCGACTCCAAAGATTTCTTATCCAGTCAAAGGCCTTCTCTAGTTCAGTCAGATCGACTCCCAAGATCTCCCTGTCTCTTATCCAGTTGAAGACATTCAAGACCTAGACCGGTTCAGTTAATCGACTCCAAAGATTTCTTATCCAGTCCAAGGCTTTCTCTAGTCCAGCTAAATCGACCCCAAAAAGATTTTTCTGATAAAGACTCAGTGGAAGTTATCCAAGGTTCTCTCAATGTTTACTGTTGAGGTGGTAATCGCCTATGGTTCTCTCCCCGATACTGCGGAGATGATAATTCCATCCAAGGTTCTCTCAATGTTTGCTGTTGAGGTGGTAATCGCCTATGGTTCTCTCCCCGATCCTGCGGAGTTGGTAATCCCAAGATTCGCTCAACGATTGCTGTTGAAGTGAAGTTATCCAAGGTTCTCTCAATGTTTGCTGTTGAGGTGGTAATCGCCTATGGTTCTCTCCCCGATCCTGCGGAGGTAGTAATCGTCCCAAGATTTTCTCAACGATTGCTGTTGAAGTTAAAGTCACCCAAGGTTCTCTCACCGTTCCTGTTGAGGTAGTAACCATCCCTGGTTCATTCATCACCGTTTGAAGCTCCAGACCCAACTCTTGTAACTAGTCAGGACACATCTACACAAAGAATCTGAAGACCAGCTCCTGCAACATGTCAGGTACTCATTTTTCTTTTGCAGGTATGCAAGTTCCCGCTAAGGAAGCTCTTA
Organism: Vicia faba; assembly: GCA_948472305.1. Taxonomy (NCBI): domain Eukaryota; kingdom Viridiplantae; phylum Streptophyta; class Magnoliopsida; order Fabales; family Fabaceae; genus Vicia; species Vicia faba. The sequence continues at coordinate 761,766,664 of OX451741.1, read as the reverse complement.
CGCGATCAACATCCAGATGGCATCTATAAGCCCATCCACCTTCCATCATCTCAGCATGGCATCTATAAGCCCATCATCCTATCCATCAATCTCCAAGTGGCATCTATAAACCCATTCCCACCATCACACTACTATGTGAGCGCAAATTTCTGGGCACTCTAGTGTTCAATCATCTTCCACCTTCGGATTACGAAAGGCACGTCAGCCAATCTGCATCCTCAGGTCTAAGAAGATTGAACAGGGGCAACTGTTGTACCCCAAAATTTGCCCTCCCATATTTCTCAAAACATTTCAAGAAAATTCACAAGTCCAACCCGGCGCGTTATATTCAGGTGTTCTTTCGCCAAGATATCTCTGATAACATATTCTCAAATTCAGGTTCGGCTCAAGAGTCAATTCTTTAAAGAAGGTATCCGAATGTGTGAGTTTTCTTGAAGAAATATAGTGAAAAAGTGTGCTGAAAATGCAGTTTTTACGCGCTAAAAAATTCATAACTTGAAGATCGTGACTCGTTTTGAACCCGTTCCGGTGGCCAAAATTCCGTCTTGACATTATCTACGTTTTCATCTCTCACGGCTGGAAGCCAATTTCGGTCAGAAGGTCTTCAAAAATGTGGATTTATCAAGTATTTTCGTGCAGAAAATTTGTGACAGAAGTTTATTTGCATCATGTTCAAAAAATCATAACTTGGTCGATTTTCATCGTATCGAGCTGGTTCCGGCGCCAAAATTTCACAAATTGAGTTGGCTACATTTTCAGAGAAGGTATTGAGTTCAAACGGTATTCAAAAGGCCTTCGTTTTTTGCTCAGAGTGCGTGACACGCTGAAAATCCTGAATGCTGAATATTATTTCATCTGGGCCGAAACTTCAAAAATTCATAACTAATTCACCGTTTATCCGATTGAGTCGATTTTCGGACAGGAGTTAGTTCTCGATGCTGGCTACATTTAGTTTTCACATTTCAACTTCAAAAAATGCACTTAAGTCCCTGCGATTTAGCCTGGAAAGTGACGAATTCAAGTGAATATTAGAGGCCCAATTGCACATTCAAAGCCCATTTGCTTTACCCTAATTTCCATTATATAATCACCTTCTTTTCACACAAACCAGGGAGGAGAAAAAAGAGAAGAAGAGAAAAAGAGAGGAAAAAAAGAGAGAAAAAAACTTTGCCACAACACTGTTAGAATATCAAATTCTTTCAAGAACCCTAAAACCTTGAAATCCTTATTACAAATCCCTCTCTCACATTTTCAAAAAGCCATCTCAGTTACAAACCAACATCTTATTACTTCTTCAGTAAGGGTAAGGCTGACTTGATCTCCATGATCCAAAGGGCATAAAAGCATTCAAGTCACTAATTTTCCAGTAAGGGTAAGGTTGATTTGATCTCCATGATCAAAAGGGTATAATCATTCATACATGCCATATTGTGCCTAAACATTAAATTTCTTCATATATTGGCTTTATTTGCATTTTATGATTTTATTTAATGTGTTCGTGAGATTCAACACTGCAGATTTAGACAGAATCCCATGCAGGTTCATTAAGGAACGTTGAGGCCAAAAGCCAAATGGCCAAAAGCCAAAAGTCAAATGGCCAAAACAGAACATTTTACACATGACCCCAATACATGGCGAGACAGACATCCTGAGAAGATTAAGGAACGTTGAGGCCAAAACGCAAATGGCCAAAAGCCAAAAGCCAAATGGCCAAAGTAGAACAACGTATGCATGATGAGGCCAGAACACAAATGGTCAAACCACTCCAATTCACCTCCAAAAAGGGGACAGAAACCCCCCAAGGTATTGTATTTTCTTTCTTTTCCTTATTTTATTTATTTCAATTATTTCTTTTTTTAATTAATTCATTTAATTTAACTTATTTTCATAAAATATAAAAAATAGTAAAAAAACAGAAAAGTCATAAAAATCAAACTATATTTATTTAATTAATATTTTTTGTAAATAAATTTCACTAATAATTAATTATTTATTTTTATAAATCAAAATTGCATGTAAATAATTAGATTAATTTTAGGTTTAATTTTAACATGTTTTTCTTAATAAATAAAAAAAATTAGAATTAGGGTTAATATTTTAATTTCATTTAATCTTTCTCATAAAAATACATAAAAAACATAAATACCAAAAACTCAAAAAAAAAAAAAATTCTTTTTTCTCTTTAATTTCATTAGTTTAATCATTTAATTTAATTTTATTAAAGGGTCCAACGCCCTCGTTTCCAATTTTAATTCATATTCGTGCATTTTATTTTGTTTCTTGTAAATATTAATGTAATTCTTCCAAAGCCGTGTAATTTCATAATTTCTCGCACTTTACCTTTATTTCTTTATTTTCTGTCAAATCGGGTTCTGGAAATTTTGGCGATGTGGACCCGCGCCTTTGTAATAGTTTAGAACTTTCAATTTCCGCATCTTTTTTAACTGTTAAATAAATGCATGCAAGAATGAATGACAAAAAAATAAAAACAAACGCATAGATCACCCATAACCTGACAAGACAAAAATAAATGAATCTGACACACAAATCACACACCACCCCTAGGGTACGCCTCACTGTTGCCTTGCCTCGAAAGGTGATCGTCGAGTAGAGGATGTCTTAGTAAGTCCTTATGATCCGGGAACCTGGCATGAGGGTAGCTTCTAAGGTGTCTTCCCATTGCTCTGGTGATCACCATGTCCCGAACCCCGAATTGACCCGAACACCTCCAACGGTGGTGCTACCTACCTCTCAATGGTGGGATGGCACTACTTTTAAGGACATTTACACAGACGAATTCCTTAGGGTAGGTAGACGACTCTAGATACTTGCTCTAAATTTCAAAACAAATTCAAAAATACTTTTCACACCAACACATTTTCAAAAAGCTTTCGAAAGCAATTTTTCAAACACTCTTGAGGACCGATACAAGAGTCGAACTGAAATTTTCAAAGAAACTTTTTAAAACCCACAGTTGAAAAGCAAACAAACCATTTTTGAAAACACAAGTGAGCAAGTATCTAAGAGCCCATGGATAACCATGGATAGAAAGGGTGCTAACACCTTCCCTTTCTATAATCTACCTCTCGAACCGAGAGCAATCTCTATAAGGAATTTTTCTGTGTTTTTGTCCTTTCCATTTGGAGAAAATAAAAGACGGTGGCGACTCTTGCTTCCGCGACATTTCGCGAACCAGCATTAAACAGTCAGTTCCAGATCCACCGATCACACATACGAAGCCGTCAGACCTATCATTCTTGAATTTCCTAACAGAGACGGGGTTCCTCCAACTGTTCTCCCTCCTCAGATACCCACTGATGTTGGTACACTAAAGAGGTCTTGGGCGCAACTACAGGAAGAACGGGATTCTTATCGGGAAAGGTTCAACGAACAGGAACAAAAGATCCAGAAGCTGACTAAGTAATTGGAGAACGAGCGGGTCCTGAATGACTATATCCGTACTGAGAAGAGGAGGCCATGGGAGCACTGATGGGCTATGGATGTTTTCTTTTACAGCTTTCATTTCCTTTTCAGTATTTTCATTCTTGTAACGCCTAAGGGAAATTTCTTGAACACTTCAAAGTTAAATCTAATGAAGTGTGTTTCCTTTTTGTTTACAAAGTTGAACCCCGATTGTCTTTGAAAACATAAATCATACACATTACATGCATCATATGTGTGATCGGTGGATCTGGAACTGACTGTTTAACGCTGGTTTGCGAAATGTCACGGAAGCAAGATTCGCCACCGTCTTTTATTTTCTCCAAATGGAAAGGACAAAAGCACAGAAAAATTCCTTATAGAGATTGCTCTCGGTTCGGGAGGTAGATTTATAGAAAGGGAAGGTGTTAGCACCCTTTCTATCCGTGGTTATCCACGGGCTCTCAGATACTTGCTCATTGTGTTTTCAAAATGGTTTGTTTGCTTTTAAACTGTGGGTTTAAAAAGTTTCTTTGAAAATTTCAGTTCGACTCTTGTATCAGTCCTCAAGAGTGTTTGAAAAGTTGCTTTCGAAAGCTTTTTGAAAAGGTGTCGGTGTGAAAAGTATTTTTTTGATTTGTTTTGAAATTAGAGCAAGTATCTACGAGTTGTCTACCTACCCTAAGGAATTTGTCTGTGTAAATGTCCTTAAAGTAGTGCCATCCCACCATTGAGAGGTAGGTAGCACCACCGTTGGAGGTGTTCGGGTCAATTCGAGGGTTCGGGACATGGTGATCACCGGAGCAATAGGAAGACACCTTAGAAGCTACCCTCATGCCATGTTCATGGACATGAGGACTTACTAAAACATCCTCTACTCGACGATCACCTTTCGAGAGGCAAGGCAACAGTGAGGCGTACCCTAGGGGTGGTGTGTGATTTGTGTGTCATGTTCATTTACATTTATCTTGTTCATGCATTGGTGATCTACGCGTTGCTTTTATTTTGGCATTCATTCTTTCATGTGATTAACAGTTTAAAGGGTGCGGAAATTAAAATATGGAAAAATAAAGGTCCTACGCTATTACAAGGCGCGGGTCTACATCGCTAAATTAAACAAAGACCCGATTTTAAATAAAAGTGCAGAAAGTAAATGTCCTAATTATTATTACAAGGCTTTGGGGCAAGTACATAAATTTCACAAAGAAAAATAAAATAAACGCGCGAAGAGAAATGATATTCGAAGGTGCGAGGGCGTTGGACCCTTTAAAGGAATTAAATATTTGAAATTGAAAATTAATTAATTGTATTTAATTACAAGAAAATATTTTTTGACCTTTTTTATGTTTTTTATGAAATAAAATAAAAAAAGAATTAAAAATGTCAAAAGAAAAAGCCTAAGTCTAAATTTGTTTTTATTTATTGTGAAAAAAGGTTAAAATTAACTAATTAAACTAATTAATTTGTTAGTATTTTATTTACAAAAATAATTACTAAAGTGAAATTAATAATAATAATAATAATTACATTTTTTTTTGTTTTTTTTTCTGAATTTATGAAAATAATTATTTGTGAACTAACTAAATAATAATAATAATTAATAAAAGGAAAGAAAATAAGAAAAGAAATGCTAAACCAAGGAGGTGAATGCCGGATTTTGGAGGTTTTACTCAAAATCATCCTTAGGCATAAAAAATTCCATCTAAGCCCATGGTTGTGATCGTCCATGTCTCCTGATCACGTCTATGCTTATGGTTTGTCCCAATTTCACCTGTAGACAAAATACCTAAAAAACAAAACCAGCGAACCCTAGGCACGGGTATTGTTATACGAAGCCTAAAAATGAAATTGAATATAGCAGTTACATTGGAAATTAGGCATGGAGTATGAATATGCTATTATTTTCCAGAAAAAGTGCAAGAATGGAGAAACATGATTTCGTGTACATGGGTGAGTTTGAGATAACTTACAGCGCTTGGTAGTGGACCTTAGGACGCGTTTGTGGTTGCTTTGGCTTCAGGGAGTGGCAAGGAAGAAAGCCACGTGCTTGCTTGGATCTGAAAATGTTTGCAACACCGCTTTAGATCTCTCACTTTTTTGGACAAATTTTGAACTTTTCCTCTGGCCGTTTGTGCACACTCTCCTTTTTTTCTAGGTTCTGAATGAGGCTTGCAAGGCTTGTATATATAGGCTTGGATGAGAATCAGTCACATTAAGGAGCTTTTAAGCCTTGCAATGAAGTTTTGATTTTCTCCATAATCACCATTGAAATAACTTGCCATATTTGCTCCAAATTTGAATTTTTTTGCTTGAAATAGGTCTTGAACGAATTTGGTATATGCATAATGGTGGTTCAAAGCTAATCAAAGCAAGATATGTCCCTTAATTAACCTTTTTGATTTTTATTTGATTTTAAAGGATTTAAAATGAATTAAATCCAATAAAATCTAACAAAAATTAAAAAATTAATTTTAAATATTGAAATAAAAAGTGGGACACGTGGGAAGCATGGCCAAGCTGATTCAAGTGGAAAAAGTGGGCCCCTTTTGTCAAAATTGAAATTTCAAGGATAAATGATTTTGGCCATTTCACAAAAATTTCCCAACTTCTCAAATGCATATCTTGCTCAATTTTGAAGTTATGAACATGTTCTTTGACATTTTGGAAAGGTATTGAAGTCCTCTAACCAATGTCTTTGGTCCCATGTAATTTTGATTTACCAATCTCAAGTTATGGTCTTTGACTCAAAGTGCCTTTTTGTTGACTTTTGAAAATGACCTATAATGTTGAAATTGATAACTTTTTGTGAGAGCATTTCTTGGACTTGGAATGTGAAGATGAGTTGTAGGAAATGTCTTCCCCTTAAAGATGAGCATTGGATGGGATTTTTCTGATGAACCATGAAAAAGTTATGCCTTGGTCAAGTTACAGTTGACTTTTCAATTGTCCAAAAATAGAAACTTTTGACACCTTGATGATTTTTGAGCCATTCTTGTGAAATCATGGTCAAGACTTGAAAAAATGATGATTGTGGCTTCAAAATAAGATGTTGACCAAAAATTTTGACTTTTGACTGCCAAATGACCATTTTGCCCCTACAGTTGACTGTTGAGCAAATGGGACTTTTGACTGTGCAACTTGACCTTGTAAGCCTTGAAACTTGACATGTAGGTGCTTGACAATGTTTATGAGCATATGGGACTTGATTGAGCCCTTGAAAACCTCAACTTCCTTGCAAGAACCAAAACCCTAATTTGACTGGCTTAGGAGGATGGTTGACTATGTAGCCCTTGAGTAGACTTGAACCATTTGTGGATGATTCTTGTCAAAACTTTGAAGATTATGGGAGGGCAAATTTTGGGGTACAACAGTTGCCCCTGTTCAATCTTCTTAGACCTGAGGATGTAGATTGGCTTGCATGCCTTTCGTGATCCGAGGGTGGAAGATGATTGAACACTAGAGTGCCCAGAAATTTGCACTCACATAGTTGAGTATCAGCGGTGCGATGGCGGGAATGGGCTTACAGATGCCATTTGGAGGGATGATGGATAGGAGGACGGGATTATAGATGCCATCTGGAAGTGTGACATAACTTTGTCGGGAATGGGCTTATAGATGCCATTTGGAACTATTGGTATGTGGATGGGCTTATAGATGCCATCTAGGTGTCGATCGCGTAAGAGATTCCTTAGCGAGAACTTACGTACCTGAGAAAAAGAAAGATGATTACCTGACCTGTTACAGGAGTTGGTCTTCAAACTCTTTATATAGACGCGCCCTGGCTGGATACAGGTATCGAATCTTTGAACTCTTCAGACGTGCTCTCAACGGGACGGTGAGAGAACCTTGGACGATTACTACCTCAACAGTAACGATGAGAGAATCTGGGGCGATTACTTCCTCAACAGTAACGATGAGAGAATCTGGGGAGATTACTACCTCAACAGTAACGATGAGAGAATCTGGGGCGATTACTACCTCAACAGTAACGATGAGAGAATCTGGGGCGATTACTACCTCAACAGTAACGATGAGAAAATCTGGGGCGATTACTACCTCAACAGTAACGATGAGAGAACCTTGGGCGATTACCACCTCAACAGTAACGATGAGAGAACCTTGGGCAATTACTACCTCAACAGTAACGATGAGAGAACCTTGGGCGATTACTACCTCAACAGTAACGATGAGAGAATCTGGGGCGATTACTACCTCAACAGTAACGATGAGAGAATCTGGGGCGATTACTACCTCAACAGTAACGATGAGAGAATCTGGGGCGATTACTACCTCAACAGTAACGATGAGAGAATCTGGGGTGATTACTACCTCAACAGTAACGATGAGAGAATCTGGGGCGATTACTACCTCAACAGTAACGATGAGAGAATCTGGGGCAATTACTACCTCAACAGTAACGATGAGAGAATCTGGGGCGATTACTACCTCAATAGTAACGATGAGAGAATCTGTGGCGATTACTACCTCAACAGTAACGATGAGAGAATCTGGGGCGATTACTACCTCAACAGTAACAATGAGAGAATCTGGGGCGATTACTACCTCAACAATAACGATGAGAGAATCTGGATGTCTTCTACTGAGTCTTTATCAGGAAAATCTTTAGGAATCGATTTAAATGGACCAGAGAAGGCCTTTAACTGGATCGACATCAGAAAAATCTTTAGGAATCGATTTAACTGAACCAGGCAAGGTCTTGGAATCTTCAACTGGAATAAGAATCAGGGAGATCTTAGGGTCGATCTGACTGAACCAGAGAAGGTCTTGGATTAACTTTGACTGGATAAGAATCAGAAAAATATTAGAATTGATTTAACTAAACCAGACTAAAGTCTTGGAATATAGCTGAGAACTTAATTGGATCTTTCCTGAAAGGTAAAGGTCAGTCATATGCAATGCATGATATGGATCAAGCAATGATGTTCTCAATATAAATGAGATTGTGTGATGCGTTCATGCATGTATCATGATGTATGTTATGTTTATGAATGTATGTTTTTGTCTAGGAAAGTAAATCCTTGACGGGTGCCGGGAAGTCAAATCCTGGGCTGATGTGAATAGCATTCTCTGTTTCCACTGGGGAGTGATGGCTGCAAGGATACCGGTAGGAGAAGATGACCCCGTTGGGGAATAAACTTGGCAAATGGATTACTCTGCGGGGAGAAAAGTACTCTAGTAACCTTGCTGGGGGGCAATACTCTGTGGGAAGAGAGGTACTTTGCTGGAATGTTGATGGTAACTTCGCTGGGGATACCATTGTTATGTTGGAAGTGTTAGTAGACTTCGCTGGGGATAAGAAGACTTTGCCGAGAACGATCTTTTCGTGGCTTTTGGCTGAGGATAACCCAGTTATATCCTGGTAGGGAAATAACTCTTTGAATAAAGCCGGGAGACGCGTTCGTGCTCTGCAGGGGATAAGCTTCCAGAATCTACTGGGGATAAGCTTACTGTTTGGGGAGATGGATTCCAACTTTCCTGGGGAAACTGGATTGGACTCTCCTGGGGAAATTTTGAGATATATTGGAAGTAACTCCACTGAATGTTTGATATACCGCCGGGGAACAATCTTTGGGTCAAGACTACCGGGGATGCTTGTTAAGAATACATATATACTCCGCTGGGGAATGTTGAGATCTGCGGGGGATACCCAACTTCCTTAAGGTTTGATAATATAGCTTGGGGAGAGTGCACTGACTTGCTGGCTCACTCTCTGGGGAGTTAAGATATGCTGGTTATGTTCTTCAGCTGAACTTACCTTGATATCTTGAAGGATAGAACAATTAGATTGCTTAGACAGCTCTTTATTTCCCCTGTTTCTAATGTTACCTGTAATTGATCCTTTGTTTCGTACGCAAATATTTATGAGTTAGAAAATTATTGTCAATGCATATATCACAAATTGAACCTTGGACGTTCTTCGCAAAACAAAACAGAAAAAGGAAAAAACAAAAGGCAGTTTATCTGAAAAGTGTATTTATATTGATTTTTGAATTTGCCTGTAAATAGGCGTTTATGTACAAGAGGCTGGCGTCCTAGTAAGAGAACGCCGCCGAACAAAAGAGTTTATACAAATTTGTACAAAAGAAAATAAAACAGCTGCGTGAAATGAACGATCCCACTGGGTTTCAACTCTGCTATTGCCTTTATATCTCCGAGCGTCTCATCACTTGATGACCTTAGTTGAAGATGAAGCTGATTGATCGATGCCGTCTGAACTTGATGTAGATACCGGATTCTGGATGCAAAGTGGTCCAATGAGACATAGTATTACGCTTTATCCCTAACTTTTGCCTGGACCGCCCTTTCGGGTTTTCAGTCCACCGGGATACCCATTTTTGCCCAAGCAGCCTTTTCAGGTTTTCGACTTGCCGGGTGTACAGATTTTTTCATTTCATCCCTTCATTTTGCCCGAACCCTTTTGGTTCGCCGGGAAGCCCTAATTTTTGCCTAGGTATGTCAACCTAGCGGGTCTTTATTATGCGTAGTATCTTTTTACTATGTCTGCATTGGCGGGGTGAGGAAGGTCGTCACCATCCATGTTGGTTAGAATCATGGCTCCTCCTGAGAACACATGTTTAACCATAAATGGCCCTTCATACGTAGGGGTCCATTTGCCCCTTGGATCACTCTGAGGAAGGATGATGCGCTTCATTACCAGATCCCCAACTTGATACTCTTGTGGTCGGACCTTCTTGTTAAATGCCCTGATCATCCGTTTTTGATACGTCTGACCATGACACATAGCAGCAAGTCTTTTTTCGTGAATAAGGTTTAACTGATCAAGTCGTGTCTGGATCCAATCATCTTCGTTCAGATCTGCATCCTTCATTATCCGGTGAGAGGGTATTTGCACTTCGATTGGTAAGACTGCCTCCATACCGTAGACCAAGGAGAAAGGAGTTGCCCCGGTTGACGTCCTGGCTGAGGTACGGTACCCATGTAGAGCAAACGGTAACATCTCGTGCCAATCTTTATAAGTCACTGTCATTTTCTGCACGATTTTCTTAATGTTCTTATTTGCTGCTTCTACAGCCCCATTCATCTTCGGTCGGTAAGGAGAAGAGTTGTGGTGCTGTATTCTAAACTGCTCGCAGAGCTCAGTGATCATCTTGTTATTTAGATTGGTATCGTTGTCTGTAATAATTCTTTCCGGGACACCGTATCGACAGATCAGGTTGTGCCGAATGAATCGTGCCACGGCGGTCTTGGTTACTGTAGCGTAGGAAGCTGCCTCAACCCACTTCGTGAAGTAATCAATCGCTACCAGGATGAAGCGATGCCCGTTGGATGCCGTAGGTTTAATCTCACCGATCATATCTATGCCCCACATTGCAAATGGCCAAGGCGCAGTCAGAACATTTAGAGGAACTGGAGGAACATGCACCTTGTCTGCATAAATCTGGCATTTATGGCATGTCCGAAAATGTTGGTAGCAGTCAGCTTCCATTGTGGACCAGAAATACCCTGCCCGAAGGATTTTCTTTGCCATAGTGTGTCCACTGGAATGTGTTCCAAAGGTCCCTTCATGTAACTCTTCCATGATCCTTTCTGCTTCAGTCTTGTCCACACAACGCAGTAAGGTCGAATCATGGTTCCGCTTATACAGGATGCCGTTGCTAAGGAAGAACTTCGCTGCGAACCTTCTCAGAAACTTCTTATCGTTGACAGACGCACCTTCAGGGTATTCCTGAGCTTCCAAATATCTCTTCACCTCATGGTACCAAGGCTTCTCAGTCACCAATTCAGTCTCGAGATCACAACAGTATGCCGGTTCGTCCAGTTTCCAGATGATGATCTGGGGAGCCTCATTGTCCCATTTGACCTTGAACATAGAAGACATCGTAGCTAACGCGTCCGCCAACTGATTCTCCTCTCTCGGGAAGTGTTCAAAGGTTATCTCTGTGAAGTGGGGGATCAATGTCAACACACATTCTCTGTAAGGAATAAGATTCGGATGTTTCGTATCCCACTCGCCTTTGATATGATTGATCACGAGAGCGGAATCTCCGAAGACACTCAGAAACTTGATCCTTAAGTCGATCGCAGCTTGGAGACCCATGATGCACGCCTCATACTCTGCCATGTTGTTGGTGCAGTTGAAACATGGCCGGGCAGTAAGTGGAGTATGAGTGCCTTGAGGGGATATGATCACAGCGCCAATACCGTTACCCAAAGCATTGGAGGCTCCGTCAAAGTGCATAGACCATCGGGATCCTTCCTCAGGTCCTTCATCCGGTCCAGGTACTTCACAATCAATCACTATCATGATGCTCTCGTCTGGAAACTCGAAGTTCATTGACTGATAGTCGTTTACTGCCTGGTGTGCCAAGTGGTATGCCAATACACTTCCTTTGATGGCTTTTTGAGTCGTGTACTGGATGTCGTATTCTGTCAAGATCATTTGCCATCTTGCTATTCTCCTAGACAGAGCAGGCTTTTCAAATATGTACTTTATAGGATCCATCTTTGAGATTAACAAGGTAGTGTGAGTCAGCATATACTGTCTCAGCCGGCGAGCAGCCCATACCAAAGCGCAGCAAGTTTTCTCAAGCAGTGAGTATCGGGTCTCACAGTCGGTAAACTTTTTGCTAAGGTAATAAATGGCGTGCTCTTTTCGGCCAGACTCGTCATGCTGCCCCAGCACACACCCCATTGAGTTGTCGAGTACTGTTAGGTATAGTATCAGAGGTCTCCCTTCAACCGGTGGCATAAGGATGGGTGGTTCTTGGAGATACTCTTTGATTGTGTCAAAAGCGGCCTGACATTCATCATTCCAACGTACTACCTGATCTTTCTTCAGCAGCTTGAAGATTGGCTCACAGGTAGCAGTTAGGTGTGAGATGAACCGAGCAATGTAATTCAGGCGTCCTAGAAAGCCTCTGACCTCTTTCTCTGTCTTAGGAACTGGCATCTCTTGAATGGCTTTAACCTTGGCAGGGTCCACTTGAATACCCTTGTCACTTACAACAAAGCCTAGCAACTTTCCAGATCTTACTCCGAAGGTGCACTTGTTCGGGTTCAACCTCAGCTTGTACAACTTCAGACGGTCAAACAATTTCTGCAGGTGATCTAAATGCTCTTCCTCAGTTTGGGACCTTGCAATCATGTCGTCAACATACACTTCTATCTCATGATGGATCATGTCATGAAATAAAGCAACCATGGCACGTTGGTAGGTTGCCCCAGCGTTCTTCAGTCCAAAAGGCATGACCTTGTAGCAGAAGGTGCCCCACTGAGTAACAAAGGTAGTCTTTTCCATGTCTTCCGGAGCCATCTTGATCTGATTATACCCTGAAAAACCATCCATGAAAGAGAACACTTTATGCTGAGCAGTATTGTCAACAAGGACATCAATGTGAGGTAGAGGGAAGTCATCCTTGGGGCTGGCCCTGTTCAGATCCCTGTAATCGACACACATTCTGACCTTTCCATCTTTCTTTGGTACCGGCACCATATTAGCAACCCACTGAGGGTAAGAAGTCACTGCAAGAAAACCGGCGTCAAACTGTTTCATAACCTCGGCTTTGATCTTCTCAGACATCTCTGGACGCATACGGCGGACCTTTTGCTTAACCGGAGGGCAGTCTTCCTTGGTAGGCAAATGATGGACCACAATGTCGGTATCCAACCCGGGCATGTCTTCGTAGGACCAGGCAAAGATCTCTATATAATCATGTAACATCTGAGTCAACCGTTGCTTCACGCTGAGCTCTAGGTTGGCACCAATTTTTACCTCCTTTCTATCTGCCTCAGTACCCAGATTTATTGTTTCCACTGGCTCTTCATGTGGTTGAATTGCCCTCTCTTCCTTGAGTAACAGTCTTGCAAGCTCGCCAGGCACTTCACAATCATCTTCACCTTCGTCTTCGGCTAAGTTGATCGGATTTTCGAAGTCATAACTGGCAGTAGCAGAGTCGTTACCAGTGAGATCCAGAGTGGATTGAAACCTGTATGAGTGAGTGTGTGTAAATACAATTGTTTTGCAATATATAAAGAAAGGAAAGAAAGAAAAGGAGCACAAGATTTGAAATGCGAGAAAACGTCCAAGATCTTTATTCATGATATATGAAATGACAATTAATATACCCTCACAAATGAAGCCAACGGTGCCTCGGGTAAGACACTGGGCCTATAGAGTTTTAATCGTTTATTACAAATAACAAAAAAGAATTCATTACTCAGTAACAAGAGAAACAAGTAGGTTGTCCTTTGCAATCCAATTGCTAGGTCCACTGTCAGCCGTCGGATAAATCCAGCTGTCGAACTCAGCTTCATCCACTTCATCATCTTCCCTGATAGCATTCACTCCATGGTTAGGCATGGGAGCAGTCACCACATTAGGCTTCTCGGGTGCCTCAAACCGTACCTCTTTGGCGTCAATAAGATCCTGCACTTTGTTCCTTAAGGCCTAGCAGTCATCAGTGGAATGCCCCGGGCTATCGGAGTGATAAGCACAACGGGCATTTGGATTGTATTTCGGAGAGGCAGTATTCATAACTTTCGGGGCCTCTCTGACAGTCACTAAGTTGGTGGACAGCAACTGCGGCAAGATTTGTGATAGAGTCATACTCAGATGGGTAAACTCTCTTCTGGGTCTTTCAGCCCTTTGAGGATTGGTTTGTCGAGGAGCGGCAGCAGGTTTAGCAATCATCACCGCGTTGACAGATTGGCGGCGCTCAGGTTTCTCTTGTCTTCTAGACCCATATACAGAACTGGCCTCCTTCTTAAAGGGTTTCTTCTCAGAGCTTGCAGAGGCACCCTTCTGAATTTTACCAGACTTCATCCCAGCCTCTATTCTCTCTCCAGTCAGAATAAGATCAGTAAACCCTGCAGATGAGTTACCGATAAGATGATTGAAAAATGGCCCAGATAGGGTCCCCAAGAACATGTCTACCAACTCCCGATCAGTTAACGGAGGCTGCACCCTGCCAGCCAGATCCCTCCACTTCTGTGCATACTCTTTAAAACCTTCGCTTGACCCTAGCGACATACCCTGGAGTTGGGTACGTGTAGGAGCAAGGTCGGCATTATATTGATACTGCTTGTAAAAAGCAGCAGCCAACTCCTCCCAGTTACGAACTTTGGTCCCATCCAGCTGATAGAACCATTCGAGATGAGTCCCTGAAAGACTCTCCTGGAAGAAGTGGATCCACAAATTCTTGTCCACTGAGTACGGTTGAATCTTCCGCACATAAGATCTGAGGTGTAGCTTGGGACAAGACGCCCCGTCATACTTGGTGAAAGATGGTGCCTTAAACTTGTGAGGAATAATCACACCAGTAGATAAGCCCAAGTCTCCAAAATCCAGCCCAGGCACTTGTTGGACCTCCATTGCATTCAGTCTGTCCTCCAACTGCTTGTACCGGTCTTCAGCCGGAGGATACTGTTCCTCATTGAAGTCAGTCTCGTTGTCAGAGACTACTGGACTAGGACCTTTTCCCCCCTGGGGACTGCTCTTGCCTATAGAAGAACCAGTCTCTTCATTCTGCAGAGTGTTGCCAAACCTTCGGCCCGAGTTGAAAAGAACAGTTCTCTTCTTCTTCTTCTTCTCCTTCTTCAGGAGCAAAGCCTTCAGCTCTTCTTGGCCCTGAGCCAAACCCATGATCAGTTCCTGAAATTGCGCGTTCTGTGCCTGAAGAGCCTTGATAGACATCTCGGTTGATGATGAGTCAGGATTCATGATGCTGAAATAAACAGCGAAGAATAGTAAGCAACCTGAAAAGAAGAAAACCTGCTATGCACATGATGAATGATATGTGTTTATGCAATGCATTCAAGGGTTCGAAAGTTCAAATTTGTTGTAGACAAAAAGGAACACACGTTATCATTAAGGAAATAATTGTTCAGTACATTAAAGCCCCATGGGCACATATTACAAAGCAAATCAATCCCAAAAGACACTACGCATCCTCTTTGGAGCTATGTAGGTGTTGAGATTCCTCTCCTCGTGCAATAGGCGGGTGAGCTCCAAGACCTTCTTTTCACTAGCATGTAGACTGGTCTCAAGAGAATTCTGTTCTTCCTTAAGCTGGATCCAGCTCTTCTGCATCTCTTCCCAGGACGTGGGCATGTCAGGATTTTGAATGGTGTAGGACACTTCTCCTTCCAATACTGGCTCCTTGATCACAGGGAGCATATGAGGATATGGCATTATTAACTTCTGGGAGCGGGCTCGTACCCATTTGAGATAAGGTTCCAATGGGATGGAATTCATGTGCCCCAGTGTCTTGCTGTCTATCTTACTGGGCATCCTCCAAGCTCTGATAAATCTCTGGCGAAGTCCTTGTGTATCATTGTCGAAGGCAAAAACTATGTCAGGAATTAACATGTCATGAGGGCCATCCCTCCGAGCATAACCAAACTGTCTCCAAGCTAGACATGGGTTGTAAGTAATACCTCCTCTGATTCCAAGTAAAGGAACATTAGGGTACTCCCCGCAACGATCAATGATAGTGACATCCTCTCTGGACCGAGGGCACCAATGTATATCTGCGTGTGTAAGAGTCATCAATCGTTGTGACCATCTCAAACCCCGCTCGTTCTTCAAAGCTGATTGTGGAAGGTGCGAAATAAACCACCTTCCCAGGAGAGGAGTCCAACACATAAGGACACCTCTTTTTCTCATGGTTCGAGTGTAACATGAGTGAAGGATGTCCCCCAGCAACGTAGGTATAGGATTCCTGGACATGAAGATCTGGACAGCACTGATATCTATAAGCTGATCTGGGTTAGGGAACAACACCAAACCATAGACAAGGAGGGCCACAACTTCTTCAAAAGCTTGTAAGTCAAGGGAGTTCCAACATTCATGGGCCTTTTCAAACAGAAACCTGGCTAAGAATCCTTTGATACCACTTCTAACTTCCCAATGTCCCTTGAGGTCAGATAATTGTAGGTGTAAGGCTTTAGCAATCTCTTCAAGCTTGGGTTCCTTTTCCGTACCGTTGTAGGGTAGTTGATCAAGGATAGGGATCTTCAGAAGCCGGAAGAGCTCCTCCAATGTAGGTACCAGCTGATAATCCAGGAAAGTGAAACAGTGATGCAGAGGGTCAAAGGACTGGAATAGGACCTTTATCATATCTTCCTCAATGTTGGTATTGACCAAGCTGATGAGTCTTCCATGTCTTTCACTGAATGAAGAGCTCTCGGGAATCCTGGATATAAGCTCCTTAAGCTGAGGAGGGACCCTTACAAGGCTGATTTGAATTGTCTTTCTGCGAACAGTTTCCATGTCCTACAAAACAAGAACAAAGATGAAGATTCGAACCCCTGAAATGGTTAGCCAATGCATATGATGCTGGATGATGTCATGATGCTATGATTAAACACACCACATGTATTTACAAAGGCAAACATGTAAGGCACACAAGTCACACAAGACAAGCCCTTAGAGTTTAGGCCAGCATGGGGTCTGGGTATTACCCTCTTGAAGTTGGTGGGCTCAGCCTGTCCTATTAGAAGTAACCGGGTTCTAAGGGTCCCAATATCACTGGATTGCTTTCATTGTTCATCGTTTCGATTTAGCCACTGAACTGGCGACCGAAATATTCCAGGAAAGCAACCCTCAATTGAGTGTAGTATCGAGTATCAACCAACCTCGGACTGCACCAAAGTCAGTTATCTCACTACCCTAAAGAGGCTAAGATGGTTCAATTAAGGTTCCTAAGGTCAGTTGATGCTTCACGACACCACGCGGCGGCCCCGTGCTCTCCTTGACTGAACTCAAGGGTTACCGGTACACACCAAAGTGCCACATCAACGTAGCAGACTGCTTTAACCATGTCGGTATACCCCGCACAGTTCCCTCACAGCCTTGTTGCTACTTTCTAAGAAGGTATCCCCAGATCCGGGTTAGGACCTATAGAACTCCCAAGACAGTCCCACAATAATAAAGCAAACAAGCACAACAATTGAAAACACAAGTGATCTTAGTCCTAAGGTACACCTCACTTTAAAAGATATCCCCAGCAGAGTCGCCAGTTCTATGATCGGTGGATCTGGAACTGACTGTTTAACGCTGGTTCGCGAAATGTCGCGGAAGCAAGAGTCGCCACCGTCTTTTATTTTCTCCAAATGGAAAGGACAAAAGCACAGAAAAATTCCTTATAGAGATTGCTCTCGGTTCGGGAGGTAGATTTATAGAAAGGGAAGGTGTTAGCACCCTTTCTATTCGTGGTTATCCACGGGCTCTTAGATACTTGCTCATTGTGTTTTCAAAGTGGTTTGTTTGCTTTTCAACTGTGGGTTTAAAAATTTTCTTTGAAAATTTCAATTCGACTCTTGTATCAGTCCTCAAGAGTGTTTGAAAAGTTGCTTTCGAAAGCTTTTTGAAAAGGTGTCGGTGTGAAAAGTATTTTTTTGATTTGTTTTGAAATTAGAGCAAGTATCTACGAGTTGTTTACCTACCCTAAGGAATTCGTCTGCGTAAATGTCCTTAAAGTAGTGCCATCCCACCATTGAGAGGTAGGTAGCACCACCGTTGGAGGTGTTCGGGTCAATTCGAGGGTTCGGGACATGGTGATAACCGGAGCAATAGGAAGACACCTTAGAAGCTACCCTCATGCCATGTTCATGGACATGAGGACTTACTAAAACATCCTCTACTCGACGATCACCTTTCGAGAGGCAAGGCAACAGTGAGGCGTACCCTAGGGGTGGTGTGTGATTTGTGTGTCATGTTCATTTACATTTATCTTGTTCACTCATTGGTGATCTACGCGTTGCTTTTATTTTGGCATTCATTCTTTCATGTGATTAACAGTTTAAAGGGTGCGGAAATTAAAATGCGGAAAAATAAAGGTCCTACGCTATTACAAGGCGCGGGTCTACATCGCTAAATTAAACAAAGACCCGATTTTAAATAAAAGTGCGGAAAGTAAATGTCTTAATTATTATTACAAGGCTTTGGGGAAAGTACATAAATTTCACAAAGAAAAATAAAATAAACGCGCGAAGAGAAATTATATTCGAAGGTGCGAGGGCGTTGGACGCTTTAAAGGAATTAAATATTTGAAATTGAAAATTAATTAATGATTTTAATTATAAGAAAATATTTTTTGACCTTTTTTATGTTTTTTATGAAATAAAATAAAAAAAGAATTAAAAATGTCAAAAGAAAAAGCCTAAGTCTAAATTTGTTTTTATTTATTGTGAAAAAAGTTTAAAATTAACTAATTAAACTAATTAATTTGTTAGTATTTTATTTACAAAAATAATTACTAAAGTGAAATTAATAATAATAATAATAATTACATTTTTTTTTGTTTTTTTCTGAATTTATGAAAATAATTATTTGTGAACTAACTAAATAATAATAATAATTAATAAAAGGAAAGAAAATAAGAAAAGAAATGTTAAACCAAGGAGGTGAAGGCCGGATTTTGGAGGTTTTACTCAAAATCATCCTTAGGCATCAAAAATTCCATCTAAGCCCATGGTTGTGATCGTCCATGTCTCCTGATCACGTCTATGCTTATGGTTTGTCCCAATTTCACCTGTAGACAAAATACCTAAAAAACAAAACCAACGAACCCTAGGCACGGGTATTGTTATACGAAGCCTAAAAATGAAATTGAATATAGCAGTTACATTGGAAATTAGGCATGGAGTATGAATATGCTATTATTTTCCAGAAAAGTGCAAGAATGGAGAAACATGATTTCGTGTACAGGGGTGAGTTTGAGACAACTTACAGCGCTTGGTAGTGGACCTTAGGACGCGTTTGTGGTTGCTTTGGCTTCAGGGAGTGGCAAGGAAGAAAGCCACGTGCTTGCTTGGATCTGAAAATGTTTGCAACACCGCTTTAGATCTCTCACTTTTTTGGACAAATTTTGAACTTTTCCTCTGACCGTTTGTGCACACTCTCCTTTTTTTCTAGGTTCTGAATGAGGCTTGCAAGGCTTGTATATATAGGCTTGGATGAGAATCAGTCACATTAAGGAGCTTTTAAGCCTTGCAATGAAGTTTTGATTTTCTCTATAATCACCATTGAAATAACTTGCCATATTTGCTCCAAATTTGAATTTTTTTGCTTGAAATAGGTCTTGAACGAATTTGGTATATGCATAATGGTGGTTCAAAGCTAATCAAAGCAAGATATGTCCCTTAATTAACCTTTTTGATTTTTATTTGATTTTAAAGGATTTAAAATGAATTAAATCCAATAAAATCTAACAAAAATGAAAAAATTAATTTTAAATATTGAAATAAAAAGTGGGACACGTGGGAAGCATGGCCAAGCTGATTCAAGTGGAAAAAGTGGGCCCCTTTTGTCAAAAATGAAATTTCAAGGATAAATGATTTTGGCCATTTCACAAAAATTTCCCAACTTCTCCAATGCATATCTTGCTCAATTTTGAAGTTATGAACATGTTCTTGGACATTTTGGAAAGGTCTTGAAGTCCTCTAACCTATGTATTTGGTCCCATGTCATTTTGATTTACCAATCTCAAGTTATGGTCTTTGACTCAAAGTGCCTTTTTGTTGACTTTTGAAAATGACCTATAATGTTGAAATTGATAACTTTTTGTGAGAGCATTTCTTGGACTTGGAATGTGAAGATGAGTTGTAGGAAATGTCTTCCCCTTAAAGATGAGCATTGGATGGGATTTTTCTGATGAACCATGAAAAAGTTATGCCTTGGTCAAGTTACAGTTGACTTTTCAATTGTCCAAAAATAGAAACTTTTGACACCTTGATGATTTTTGAGCCATTCTTGTGAAATCATGGTCAAGACTTGACCAAATGATGATTGTGGCTTCAAAATAAGATGTTGACCAAAAATTTTGACTTTTGACTGCCAAATGACCATTTTGCCCCTACAGTTGACTGTTGAGCAAATGGGACTTTTGACTGTGCAACTTGACCTTGTAAGCCTTGAAACTTGACATGTAGGTGCTTGACAATGTTTATGAGCATATGGGACTTGATTGAGCCCTTGAAAACCTCAACTTCCTTGCAAGAACCAAAACCCTAATTTGACTGGCTTAGGAGGATGGTTGACTGTGTAGCCCTTGAGTAGACTTGAACCATTTGTGGATGATTCTTGTCAAAACTTTGAAGATTATGGGAGGGCAAATTTTGGGGTACAACAATATGCATAACAGGTACTCTTTTTCTACAGGTTGCTTAATCTTCTTCGCTGTTTATTTCAGCAGTCATCATGAATCCTGAATCATCCAATGAACAAGCTATCAAGGCCCTCCAGGCCCAGAACGCCCAGTTTCAAGAGCTGGTCATGAGCTTAGCCCAGGGTCAACAGGAATTGAAGACTCTGCTGTTGAAGAAGAAGAAGAAGAGGACTGTGTTGTTTAACACTGGATGGAGGTTTGGTAATACACTGCAGAATGAGGCTGATCAAGCTACTTCCTCTATAGGGAAGGATAGTCCCCAAGGGGGAAGGGTTCCTAGTCCTGTGGTCTCCGACAACGAGACGGATTTCAATGATGAGCAGTACCCTCCCGCTGAAGACATGTACAAGCAACTAGAGGACCGTCTGAGTGCTATGGAAATTCAACATGTGCCTGGGTTGGATTTTGGAGATCTGGGTTTATCTGCTGGGGTGGTGATCCCACACAAGTTCAAGGCACCTTCTTTTGCAAAGTATGATGGAGCTTCCTGCCCTAAGCTGCACCTCCGCTCTTATGTAAGAAAGATCCAACCGTATACTGCAGACAAGAACTTATGGATCCATTTCTTCCAGGATAGCCTTTCAGGGGCTCAACTCGAGTGGTTCTATCAGCTGGATGGAACCAATATTCATAACTGGGAGGACTTGGCTACTGAATTTTATAAGCAGTATCAGTACAATGCCGACCTCGCTCCTACACGTACCCAACTCCAGGGTATGTCGCTAGGATCGGGAGAAGGTTTTAAGGAGTACGCGCAAAAGTGGAGAGACCTGGCTGGCAGGGTACAGCCACCGTTGACTGACCGTGAACTCGTGGACATGTTCTTGGGGACCCTGTCTGGTCCATTCTTCAACCACCTGATTGGTAATTCTTCTGCTGGGTTTACAGATCTGATCTTAACCAGTGAGAGGATAGAAGCTGGAATCAAGTCGGGGAAGATACAGAAAGGTGCATCCTCGAGTACTAAAAAGAAGCCTTTCAAGAAGGAATCTAGTGCTGTTTATGGGTCAAGGAAACAGAATAAACCGGAATGCCGCCAAGCTATCAACGCGTTGGTAATTTCAAAGCCTGCTTCCGCTCCTCGACAATATAACCAACCAAGGGGTGAGAGACCCAGAAGGGAGTACACTCGGCTCAGTATGACCCTGTCTCAGATACTGCCGCAACTACTGTCAACCACAATCTGGTAACTGTCAAAGAGGCTCCGAAGGTAGTGAACACAACCTCCCCGAAGTACAACCCCGACGCCCGTTGCGCTTATCACTCTGATAGCCCGGGGCATTCTACTAATGATTGTTGGGCTCTAAGGAATAAGGTTCAGGACCTTATTGATGCTAAAGAAATACAGTTCGAGGCACCCGAAAGGCCCAATGTTGTGACTGCTCCCATGCCCCAGCATGGAGTGAACGTTGTTGAGGAAGACCCGTATGTAACCTCTGTGAATGAGATTGTTACTCCATTATTGACTGTCAAAAGGAACCTGTTGCTAGCCGGTTTATTTCCGGGATGTAGTAAAGGTTGCCTTCTATGTTCTGTTTCACCTGCTGGTTGTCCTTTGCTGAAGTCAGGCGTCCAAAATCTGATGGATAATAAAGAGATCTTGTTTGAGAAGATTGTTGTTCCTGTTGTCCCTGCTGAAGAAGTTTCTATTGTCACTATTTTCAACAACCCTCCTAAGGCTCCCTCAAAGAAGCCTGTCAAAATTATGTCTGCTCAGAAGATTGCTCCTATCATCATCACTATTCCGGGGTCCCTCCCCTATACATCTGACAAAGCTGTCCCGTGGCACTATGGGGAAGATGTTTATGTGCTCGGAGTAAAACAAGAGTTTGATACCAGTACAGGCGTCACCAACATCACCGGGCCTGCTAAAGTCACTCGTAGTGGTAGGCTCTTCTCACCTGATATTGCGCCACCGGCTATTCAGAGACCTCTTATCATCACACCTGCCAGTGTGCCCGCTTCCTTGCCTGACCAAGTTCCTATTTCTACCCCTGCTGCCGAGTCATCTGACGCTCGGGGCAAAGGGATTACTACTGATGTGGCTGCCTAGATGGAGGCACTGAAGACAACCACTGTTGAAGCTTCCAAGCAAGAGATGCAAGAAATTCTCAAGATTATCAAGAAGAGTGATTTCAATGTAGTTGAGCAGATGGGGCACACCCCATCAAAGATCTCTATGCTATCACTGTTGTTGTGTTCAGAGGCCCACGCCAAGGCTCTGATCTCCTTCCTGAAGACGGCCCATGTGCCACAAGAAATGTCTGCTGATCAATTCACCGATTACATGGCCAACTTGACTGCTGATAACGGGTTGGGTTTCTCTGACGTCGATCTGACTGCCAAAGGAAAGAACCATAACGACGCCCTGCATGTCTCCATTGAATGCAGGGGCACTACTCTTGCCCATGTGTTGGTCGACACTGGTTCCTTGTTGAATGTATTACCCAAGAAGGCTCTAGACAGACTGGATCGTGAGGGTTTAGAGCTCAAGCCTAGTAACATTGTTATCCGGGCCTTTGACGGGTCGAAGAGGATGGTACATGGTGAGGTTGACATTTCAATCAGGGTTGGTTCGCAGGTCTTTGATTCTACATTCTATGTGATGGACATTCGTCCATCCTATTCTTGTTTGCTGGGTCGTCCATGGATCCACAAAGCTGGCACTGTGACCTCAACTCTACATCAGAAGCTTAAATACCCGGTCAGAGGGAAGATTGTTACAGTGAAGGGGGAGGAAGAATATATGGTCAGCCACCTTAATTCGTTCCGGTACATAAAGATGGATGGGGAATTCATTGAAACCCCTTTTCAACACTTTGAAGAGGTGCCTCCAACACTGGCATCAGCAGAGACTGTGATTGAAGAAGACTCTCCTTTGAAGATGGCTTCCTTAAAGGATGCCTGGGCTGTTATTGAGAAGGGTGAGTGCGCAAACTGGGGCCGACTTCCTGATTTTACTCTGAAGACTGACAAATTTGGCTTGGGTTTCACTGCAGAAGCTCAGAGGGCTGTTCGTAAGGCAAGGATTGGAAGACCTCCTGTGTTAAACACTAACCCGGGAGTGAATGCTATTGAAGACGACGCGGAGGAATCTGAATTTGACAGCTGGATCTACCCAACGACCAACGGTGGACTGAACAACTGGACTGCCAAAAATTTCATACTTATTACTTTTGTCACTCAGTAATGAACTCCTTTGTTTTGAATTTGTAACGAACAATAATTTGAAACTTTATGGCCCGGTGTCTTACCTGGGGCACCGTGGCTTCATTTGTGAGGGCTTATTATCTGTCATTTTCATATATCATGAATAAAAACATTGGACGTTTTTTGCATTTTAAATCTTGTGCTCCCTTTCTTTCTTTATATATTGCAAAACAACTATATTTACACACACTCACCCATACAGGTTCCAATCCACTCTGGATCTCACTGGTAACGACTCTGCTACTGCCAGTTATGACTTCGAAAATCCGATCAACTTAGCCGAAGACGAAGGTGAAGATGATTGTGAAGTGCCTGGCGAGCTTGCAAGACTGCTACTCCAGGAAGAGAGGGCCATTCATCCACATGAAGAGCCAGTGGAAATGGTAAATCTGGGTACTGAGACAGACAGAAAGGAAGTCAAGATTGGTGCCAATCTAGAGCTCGGTGTGAAACAACGGTTGATTCAGATGTTGCATGATTATGTGGAAATCTTTGCCTGGTCTTACGAAGACATGCCTGGGTTGGATATCGACATTGTGGTTCATCACTTGTATACCAAGGAAGACTGCCCCCGGTTAAACAGAAGGTCCGCCGTATGCATCCAGAAATGTCCGAGAAAATGAAAGCTGAGGTTATGAAACAATTTGATGCCGGGTTTCTAGCAGTGACTTCTTACCCTCAGTGGGTTTCCAACGTGGTTCCAGTACCAAAGAAAGATGGTAAGGTCAGAATGTGTGTTGATTACAGGGATTTGAACAGGGCGAGCCCTAAGGATGACTTCCCTCTGCCTCATATCGACGTTCTGGTTGACAACACTGCTCAGCATAAGGTATTCTCCTTCATGGATGGGTTCTCCGGTTATAATCAAATCAAGATGGCTCCTGAAGACATGGAGAAGACCACTTTTGTTACTCAGTGGGGCACCTTTTGCTACAAGGTCATGCCTTTTGGGTTGAAAAATGCTGGGGCAACCTACCAACGTGCCATGGTTGCTTTGTTTCATGACATGATCCATCACGAGATAAAAGTATACGTCGACGATATGATTGCAAGGTCCCAAACTGAGGAGGAACACCTTGACCATCTACAGAAGCTGTTTGACCGTCTGAAGTTGTACAAGCTGAGGTTGAACCCGAACAAGTGCACCTTCGGGGTAAGATCTGGAAAATTGCTAGGCTTCGTCGTAAGTGACAAAGGTATTCAAGTGGACCCTGCCAAAGTGAAAGCCATACAAGAGATTCCAACTCCCAAGACAGAAAAAGAAGTCAGAGGCTTTCTAGGACGGCTGAACTATATTGCCCGATTCATCTCACATCTAACTGCTACCTGTGAACCAATCTTCAAGCTGCTGAAGAAAGATCAAGTAGTACGTTGGAACGATGAATGTCAGGCTGCTTTCGAAAGAATCAAAGAGTATCTCCAAGAACCACCCATTCTTATGCCACCGGTTGAAGGGAGACCTCTAATCTTATACTTGACAGTACTTGACAGCTCGATGGGGTGTGTGCTGGGGCAGCATGACGAGTCTGGCCGAAAAGAGCACGCCATTTATTACCTTAGCAAAAAGTTTACCGACTGTGATACCCGATACTCACTGCTCGAGAAAACTTGCTGCGCTTTGGTATGGGCTGCTCGCCGGCTGAGACAGTATATGTTGACTCACACTACTCTGTTGATTTAAAAAATGGATCCAATAAAGTACATCTTCGAAAAGCCCGCCTTGTCCGGAAGAATAGCAAGATGGCAGATGATCTTGACCGAATACGTCATCCAGTACATGACTCAGAAAGCAATCAAGGGAAGTGTATTGACAGACCATTTGGCACACCAAGCAGTGGACGACTACCAATCTATGAACTTTGAATTTCCAGACGAGGATATCATGGTAGTAACTGATTGTGAAGTACCTGGACCGGATGAAGGACCTGAGGAAGGATCCCGATGGTCTATGCACTTTGACGGAGCCTCCAACGCTTTAGGTAACGGTATTGGCGCTGTGATCACATCCCCTAAAGGCACTCATACTCCACTCACCGCCCGGCTATGTTTCAACTGCACCAACAACATGGCGGAGTATGAAGCATGCATCATGGGTCTTCAAGCTGCAATTGACTTAAGGATCAAGTTTCTGAGTGTCTTCGGAGATTCCGCTCTCGTGATCAATCAGATCAAAGGTGAGTGGGATACGAAACACCCAAATCTTATTCCTTACAAAGAGTATGTGTTGACATTGATCCCCCATTTCACGGAGATAACTTTTGAACACTTCCCAAGAGAGGAGAATCAGTTGGCGGACGCGCTGGCTACGATGGCTTCTATGTTCAAAGTCAAATGGGATAACGAGGCTCCCCGGATCATTATCTGGAAATTGGACGAACCTGCATATTGCTGTGATCTTGAGGCTGAAGAGGTAACTGAAAAATCTTGGTATCATGAAGTGAAGAGGTACCTGGAAGCTTAAGAATACCTCGACGGTACATCCGTTAAAGACAAGAAGTTCCTGAGAAGGTTCGCAGCAAAGTTCTTCCTCAGCAATGGCATTCTCTACAAGCGAAACCATGATTCGACCTTACTGCGTTGTGTGGATAAGACTGAAGCAGAAAGGATCACGGCAGAGCTGCATGAAGGTACCTTCGGAACACATTCCAGTGGACACACCATGGCAAAGAAAATCCTTCAGGCAGGATATTTCTGGCCCACAATGGAAGCCGACTGTTATCAACATTCTCGGACGTGTCACAAATTCCAGATCTATGCAGATAAGGTGCATGTTCCTCCAGTTCCTCTGAACGTCTTGACAGCACCGTGGCCTTTTGCAATGTGGGGCATTGATATGATCGACGAGATCAGACCTACAGCATCCAACGGGCATCGTTTCATCCTGGTAGCGATTGATTACTTCACAAAGTGGGTTGAAGCAGCTTCCTACGCTACGGTAACCAAGAACGTCGTGGCACGGTTCATTCGGCATAATCTGATCTATCGATACGGTGTACCTGAGAGGATCATTACGGACAATGGTACCAATCTCAACAACAAGATGATCACTGAGCTCTGCGAGCAATTCAAGATACAACACCACAACTCTTCTCCCTACCGACCGAAGATGAATGGGGCTGTAGAGGCGGCGAATAAGAATATCAAGAAGATTGTGCAGAAGATGACAGTGACCTATAAAGATTGGCACGAGATGTTACCGTTTGCTCTCCATGGATACCGTACCTCAGCACGGACGTCAACAGGGGCAACACCCTTTTCCTTGGTCTATGGCACGGAGGCAGTCTTGCCTATTGAAGTCCAGATACCCTCTCTCAGGATAATGAAGGATGCAGGTTTGAGCGAAGATGACTGGATCCAGACTCAACTTGATCAATTAAATCTAATTGACGAAAAGAGACTCACCGCTATCTGTCATGGTCAGACATACCAAAAACGGATGATCAGGGCATTTAACAAGAAAGTTAGACGACAAGAGTATCAAGTCGGAGACCTGGTAATCAAGCGCATCATTCTTCCTCAAAGTGATCCCAGGGGAAAATGGACCCCTACGTACGAAGGGCCGTTTGTGGTTAAACATACCTTCTCAGGAGGAGCTATGATTCTAACCACTATGGATGGTGACGACCTTCCTCACCCCGCCAATGCAGACATAGTAAAAAGATACTACGCATGATAAAAGACCCGCTAGGTTGACACACCTAGGCAAAAATAAGGGCTTCCCGGCGAACCAAAAGGGTTCGGGCAAAAATAAGGGATGAAATGAAAAAATCTGTACACCCGGCAAGTCGAAAACCTGAAAAGGCGACTTAGGCAAAAATGGGTATCCCGGTGGACTGAAAACCCGAAAGGGCGGTCCAGGCAAAAGTTAGGGATAAAGCGTAATACTATGTCTCATTGGATCACCTTGCATCCAGAATCCGGTATCAACTATCAGGTTCAGACGGCATCGATCAATCAGCTTCATCTTCAACTGAGCAGTAAAGTGATGAGACGCTTGAAGACATAAAGGCGATAGCAGAGTTGAAACCCAGTGGGATTTTTCACATAGCTGTTTTTGTTTCCTTTTCACAAAGTTGTATAAACTCTATGTTGTTCGGCGGCGTTCTCTTACTAGGACGTCAGCCTCTTGTACACAAAGCGCCTATTTACATGCAAAATTCAAAATCAATACAAATCCACTTTTCCATACAAATTGCCATTTGTTTTTCCTTTATCTGTTTTGTCTTGCAAAGAACGTCCAATGTTCATTTTTGATATATGCATTTGACACTAATTGCTAACTCATAAATATTTGCATACGAAACAAAGGATTAATTATAAGTGACATCAGAAACAGGGGCAATAATGAGTTGTCTAAGCAATCTAGTAGCTCTGTCCACCAAGGTACCAAGGTAAGTTCGGCTGAAGAATGTAACCCAGATACCTTCACTCCACGCAGAGTAAGACCAGAATCAGCAATACTCTCTCCGAGTAGAGTTGGTCTCCCGTCAGCCCTAACAAAGGCACAATATCCCCGGTAAGTCAGCGACACTCTCCCCAAGCAGAGTTAGCCTACTATCAGTCTCAAGGAAGATGGATATCCCCAGAAAATCTAAATATTCCCCAGCGGAGTATACAGATGTTCCTAAACAAGCATCCCCGGCAGTCTTAATATTCCTCAAACGGAAATATAAGGTTGTTCCCCGGCGGAATACCAGACACCCCAGTGGAGCCATTCCCCCAGTACAGTCTAAAGTCTCCCCCAGGAGAGTTGAATCAATCTCCCCAGTAGATTCTGGAAGCTTCTCCCCAGTAGATTCTGGAAACTTATCACCTGCAGAGTACATACGCATCTCTTCCCGGCTCTATTCAAAGGTTATTCCCCACCAGGGTATAACTGGGTTATCCTCAGCTAATTACCTCGGAAAGACCGTCCTCGGCGAAGTTCTTCCTATCCCCAGTGGAGTTCATCAAATTCCCCAACGAAATTTATCAACGGAATCCCCAGCGGAGTTATCATCAAATTCTCAACAAAGTATCTCTTCCCACAGAGTAACTCCCCGCAGAGTAGTATCTCCAACAAGTTTATTCCCCAATGGAGTCATCTTCTCCTACCGGTATTCTTGCAATCATCCCCAGCGGAAACGAAGAACTCAACTCTTCAACGTCAGCCCAGGATTTAACTTCCCGGCATTCGTCAAGGATTTATTTTCCTAGACGAAAATACATTCATAAACATCACATTGTCATACATCATGACATATGCATACACATATCATAACACACTATCTCATTTATTTTGGAACATCAGGACATCATGCATTTCATACATCATGACATTGCATACAACTAATGTTTTGCCTTTTCAGGAAAAAGGTCAATCCAAAGTTATTACCATCAACTTTCGCAATTCCAGATTTGATACCTGTATCTAGCCAGGGCATATATGTGAGCGATTAATTGTGGATTCGACACCTGTATCTAGCCAGGGCATATCTGCATAAAGAGTTTAGAGATTCGACACCTGTATCCAGCCAGGTCATATCTGTAGACGACTAATTCCAGATTTGATTCCTGTATCTAGCTAGGGCATATCTGTGAGTAACTGATTATAGATTCGATACCTGTATCCAGCCAGGGCATGTCTGCATGAAGAGTTTAGAGATTCGATTCCTGTATCCAGCCAGGGCATATCTGTAGACGACTAATTCCATATTCGATTCCTGTATCTAGCCAGGGCATATCTGTGAGTAATTGATTGTAGATTCGATACCTGTATCTGGCCAGGGCATATCTGCATGAAGAGTTTAAAGATTCGATTCCTGTATCCAGCCAGGGCATATCTGTAGACGACCAATTCCAGATTCGATTCCTGTATCCAGCCAGGGCATGTCTGCATGAAGAGTTTAGAGATTCGATACCTGTATCCAGCCAGGGCATATCTATAGAGGACCAATTCCAGATTCGATTCCTGTATCTAGCCAGGGCATATCTGTGAGTAATTGATTGTAGATTCGATACCTGTATCCAGCCAGGGCATATCTGCATGAAGAGTTTAGAGATTCGATACCTGTATCCAGCCAGGGCATATTTGTAGACGACCAATTCCAGATTCGATTCCTGTATCCAGCCAGGGCATATCTGCATGAAGAGTTTAGAGATTCGATTCCTGTATCCAGCCAGGGCATATCTGTAGACGACCAATTCCGGATTCGATTCCTATATCTAGCCAGGGCATATCTGTGAGTAACTGATTGTAGATTCGACACCTGTACCCAGCCAGAGCATGTCTGCATGAAAAGTTTAGAGATTCGATACCTGTATCCAGCCAGGGCACATCTGTAGACGACTAATTCCAGATTCGATACCTGTATCTAGCCAGGGCATATCTGTGAGTAATTGATTGTAGATTCGATACCTGTATCCAGCCAGGGCATATCTGCATGAAGAGTTTAGAGATTCGATACCTGTATCCAGCCAGGGCATATTTGTAGACGACCAATTCCAGATTCGATTCATGTATCCAGCCAGGGCATATCTGCATGAAGAGTTTAGAGATTCGATACCTGTATCCAGCCAGGGGCATATCTGTAGACGACCAATTCCAGATTCGATTCCTGTATCCGGCCAGGGCATATTTGTGAGTGATTGTAGATTCGATACCTGTATCTAGACAAGGCATGTCTGCATGAAGAGTTTAGAGATTTGATTCATGTATCTAGCCAGGGCACGTTTGTAAACAAACTTTTGATGTTCCGGATTCGATTCCTGTATCTAGCCAGGGCATATCTGTGAGCGATTGATTGTAGATTCGATACCTGTTTCTAGCCAGGGCATATCTGCATGAAGAGTTTGAAGATCAACCCCTGTAACAGGCCAGGTAATTATCTTTCTTTCTCAAGTACGCAAGTTATCGCTAAGGAATCTCTTACGCGATCGACACCTTCAGATGGCATCTATAAGCCCATCTCCACAACTATCCATCACATTTCCAAATGGCATATATAAGCCCATTCCCGGCAAGACTCTGTCACATTTCCAAATGGCATCTATAAGCCCATTCCCGGCAAGACTCTGTCACATCTCCAGATGGCATCTATAAGCCCATCCTCCCATCCATCATCTCTCCAAATGGCATCTGTAAGCCCATTCCCGCTGTCACAGTGCTGATATTCTACTATGCGAGTATAAATTTCTGGGCACTCTAGTGTTCAATCATCTTCCACCTTTGGATCACGAAAGGAACGCAAGCCAATCTACATCCTCGGGTTTAAGAAGATTGAACAGGGGCAACTGTTGTACCCCAAAATTTGCCCTCCCATATTCTTCAAGATTTGTCAAGATCAATCTTCAAATGCTTCAAGACTACCCAAGGGTTGCACAGTCAAGCATTCTCCTAAGCCAGTCAAAATTAGGGTTTTGGTTCTTGCAAAGAATTTGAGGTTTGCAATGGCTCAATCAAATCCCATAGGCCTATATACATTGTCAAGCATCTACATGCCAAGTTTCAAGGCTCACAACATCAAAATTGCACAGTCAAAAGCCCTAATTGCTTCACAATCAACTACAGGGGCAAAATGGTCATTTTACAGTCAAAAGTCAAAAATTTTGGTCAACATCTTATTTTGAGTCCACAATCATCATTTGATCAAGTCTTGATCATGATTCCACAAGGATAGCTCAAAAATCATCAAGATGCAAAAAGTTTCTATTTTTGGACAGTTGAAAAGTCAACTGTAACTTGACTAAGGCATAACTTTTTCATGGTTCATCAGAAAAATCCCATCCAATGCTCATTTTGAAGGGGATGACATTTCCTACAACTCATCTTCACACCCCAAGTCCAAGAAATGCTCTAACAAAAAGTTATCAATTTCTACATTATAGGTCAATTTCAAAAGTCAACAAAAAGGCACTTTAAGTCAAAGACCATAACTTGATATTGGCAAATCAAAATGACATGGGACCAAAGGCATTGGTTAGAGGACTTCAATATCTTTCTAAAATGTCCAAGAACATGTTCATAGGATCAAAATTGAGCAAGATATGCATTGGAGAAGTTGGGAAATATTTGGGAATTTGCAAAAGTCAACTTTGCCCAAAACACTTCATTTTTGCTAATGGGCCTCAAATTCTTTCTTGAAACTTTGTCCAAGGCCTATGCACGACCCATTGAACTTAAATTGATTTATTTTATTATTTTTAATTAATTAATTGAATTTTTATTAATATTAATTCATTTAATTCATTTAATTGTAGGAAAATTCAAAAGATATGGTTTTCAAATCTTTTTGTGATGCAAATAAGGTCAACACATGCTGAAGATTTCATGTATCAATCAAGGGGACCAAAATATCCAATTTTAGCAAGTTTTGTCAATAAAAAAGATGCAAAATTATTTGATTGAAATCAAATATTGAAATCATTATTTCATGGATTCTTGGACAAAGTTTTACCCTAATTCCATTCCAATACAAATACTGAAGCCAACCCTAATGCCTCACACGAAAAAGCTGCTGTCAAAAGCCATAAGCAAATTCCAAAACTTCAAGAAAAATTTGAAAACTGAATTCAACCTTCCAGGCCAATTCAAAGCCCTTTCTTGATTCTAATACCTTGCTGGGACATTCAGGAATGCGTTGCAATCACAAACAAGCCTTAACACTCCAAGAACACGCCAGAACATGTCACACGGTTTGGTTATTTTTTCATAATCGTAAATCATAATTCATGCACTATTAATGTGATTTGTTGTGTGCTTTGCATTGCTAGAACCTCCCTGAAGCTAATGGTACAGGTCAATTTGATTATGGAGCCCTGAATCAAAAGATGCCATTAACAACTTTTAGGGTTTCGAAGCTCTCAATTTAGGGATTCCCAGCACAGGAAAAATTGGACCTTCTTAGACCTATGGTTGAATTTGTCAAGGCCAGACGAATCCAACCCAACCCTCGCGAACAATTTCTGATCATCAGGGGCCTAATCGCTATTAATCGTGCTTCCATATTGTGGGGGTTAAAAACCCTCGCTATTTGTTTTATTTTTACAGGCAAAAGGAAGAAGGTGATTGCGTGTTGATACAGGATTGGCTGGTTTGAACGAGACACACGCTTTTTGTTTGGATAACATATGAATCAATTTTGATGTATTATAATTAATGGTCATTATACTAACAGATGCAACACCATGGCGTAGTGGAAGGTGATGTGGACGTTCACCATTGGGACCTGGGTTCGATTCCCAGGTCCCCCATATAATTTTTCATATTTTTTCTAATGTGTTCCTATGCAGGCTATTCAATGCACTCCACCATAAACCTCCAGTGGTCCAAGCGCCAAGTGGCCATAGCATCTATCTAATGGTCCAGATGGAAGGACTATGATACTCTCCAGTCAACGCGTCCCTGGACAATCTCAGAAGTCAACAAAGGCTTTAGGCTTGATGGGCTGGGACTTGCAATTCACACCTCCAATGGGTCCAACACACCCCCTGGTTTTCTTTCTATTTCTTCTTTTTATTTTCTTTTTATTTTCTATTATTACTATTATTATTATTAATTCATAAATTAATTATTTTTCATATAAAAATCAGAAACTTAAAACATTGTTTATTTTTATTATTTATTCTTTTCACTATTAATAATTATTTTTGTACATAAATTATAATTAATTAATTTAGTTGTTTAATTAGGACAATTTTAATCTTTTTTTTTCATAAATAAATAAAAGTCATGTAGAATTAGGGTTTGACAATTTTCAATCATATTTTCTTATTATCATTATTTTTATTTATTAATTATTATTTTTGTAAATAAAATGTAAATTAATTAAATTAGTTAAATTAGGTTAACTTTAACTTTTTTTTTACAATAAATAAAATAAACTTAGAATTAGGTTTTACTAACTTTTAATTTTAATTCCTTTTGCTTTATTTACATAAAAAACACAAGAACACTTTTTTTCCTTTTAATTAATTAGTTAATTAGGTTTAGGTTTAATATTTAAATAATTGAAAAAAAATACAAACTACTTTCTTTATTTCTCAAAAGGGTCAAAACCCTAAGGACGTCCCGATTCATTCTTTCGCGCTTTAATTTATTTTAATCATATTTATGTATCTGCTCAAAGGATGTAATAGTTAAGTAGGATTTTATCGCTTTATTTTACTTTCCGCATTTATTTCCAAACGGGTTTTTGTTTTTGGCGATGTATAGACCTGCGCCTTGTAATAGCGTAGATTTAACTTTCTGCATTTTATTTTCCGCACTCTTAACTATTAATATGCATGCAAGACTTGGATGAAAATTAAAAAACAACTCGTAGATCACCATGATACATGTACAAGATAATATAACATGAAAACAACACACAAGCACATGCCACTCCTAGGGTACGCCTTGCTGGTTGCCTCGAACGTGGTCGTCAAGTATAGGGTGTTTTAGAGGTCGCCCTTCTGTCTAAGATCCAATCGCCTCGAAATGGTTGCCTTGGATAAAAAGGATCTAGGACATTAGGGTTACCGCTAAGGTGTCCTACTATTGCTTCAGTGACCACACATGTCCCTTATAATCGAATTGACCCGAATACCTCCAACGACGGTGCTACCTACCTCTCAATGGTGGGATATCACTATCTAAAGGACTCTTACACAACCTAATTCCTTAGAGTAGGTAGATTTCTCATGGGTACTTGCTCTCTCAAAAACAAACAAAAATACTTTTCACACTGACACTTTCAAAAAGTTTTCAAACAAATTTTTCATACACTCTTGAGGACAAATACAAGAGTTACTTAGAAATTTTTCAAACAAAACTTTTTCAAAACCCACACACACTTGAAAAGCAAACATCTTTTGAAAACATAAGAGAAAGTACCTAAGAGCCCGTGGATAACCACAGATAGAAAGGGTGCTAACACCTTCCCTTTCTATAAATCTACCTCCCGAACCGAGAGATATCTCAAAGAAGGAATTTTGCTGTGCTTTTGTCCTTTCCATGTTGGAGAACATAAAAGACGGTGGCGACTCTTGCTTACCGCGACATTTCGCGAAACCAGCTTAAAAAACAGTCAGTTCTATTTCCACCGATCACACTCAATATCACTGGATTGTTTTCTATGTTCATTGTTTTGGTTTAGCCACTTAACTAGCGACCAAAATATTCCAAGAAAATAACTCTCAATGAGTGTAGTATCGAGTATCTACCAACTTCGGACTGCACCAAAGCCGGTCATCTCACTACTCCTAATAAAAGGCCAAGATGGTCAAGTAAGGTTATAAAAGTTCATTAGTGCTTCATGACATCACTCAGCGGCCCCGTATTCTCTTTGATTGACTCAAAGGCTACCGGTACTCACAAATATGTCGCACTAATATAGCTATTGCTTCAACCGTGTCGGTATACCCCGCACAGTTTCCACAATGTATTGCTATTTACCTATGAATGTTTCCCAAATCCGGGTGGAGGATTTCAAGCCCAAACAAGAGAACCAAAATGTAAATCAATCAAAGCAAACAATAATCATGCAAAGGGTGATCTAAGCCCTAAGGTTACTCCACTTTTATAAATTTCCCCAGCAGAGTCGCCAGTTCTGTGATACGGTGGGAGAACTGACTTGAGGTTTCGCGTTTGTGTTCGCAAATGTTTCAGTTTAGCAAGAGTCGCCACCGACTTTTTATTTTATCCTAAGGAAAGGTCAAAAAGCACAGGAAAGACCTTTGAGATGTTTTCTTGGGTTCGGGGAGTAGATTATAGAAAGGGAAGGTATTAACACCCTTTCTATCCATGGTTATCCATAGGCTCTTAGTTACTTTCTTAGATCACTTGCTTTGCATTTCTATTGTTTGAAATGGTGCTTTTCAATTGTTTGAAATGGTGCTTTGTGTGTGATTTTGAAAGATGTTTTGAAAAGAGGTCATCGTTGTGGTAACCTTTGTAATGATTCTTGTTTGAATGTATACAAAGGTGTTTTTGTCTTTTGAAAAGTTTTTAATGTTTGAAAGTAGGGTTTTTGAAATTGTGTTGTGAAGTGTGTTTTGAAAATAACAAGGATGTTTTTGCAAGCTTGATCAAGTAACTAAGAGTTTATCTACCCTAATTTACTCAAAGACCTTTCTTATGTTTTTAACCCTTTTAACAGTGTTGCTTCACCATTGTATTTGGTGAACAACCTTGTGTTAGGATGTTAAACGGGACAGGCGCGGGTCATCGTATAGACCATGATAGCAATTGTGTCAAGTATTTTTGGAAATTTTCTTAAGGGACTTGATCATTTTGTTTAGGCAACTCAGATAGCGTCATCGAGGGACTATGATCTTTTGTTTTGTTTTTGTTTTGCCAAAGTACTTGACATGCAACCATGGCCCATTTTTGAAGGCAACAAGTGGATTGAAACCCTAGGGGTGTAAGTGTGCATTGTGTTTGTTTTTCATGCTTTATCATCTTTGAATTAGGTCACACTACTTGTTGATTTTATTTTTGCATACAAACCCTAGGTCTAATCATGGCATATTTGAAAGCATTTAAAGGCGCGAGAATTTAAATTCTACACTATTACAACATGATATAGGGAGGGGGTACAAATTTGAATTGGGGGTATTTGACAAGAAATTAAATTCTAAATTATTGCAACCAAATCGAATGTAAAAGACAATATTTAAATGTGCAATAATTAAATAAAATACAACAAATATATGTTAAATAAAATGTATTATGCAAAAAGTTTTTATGTATGTAAAAAGTATTTTTTAATGTGAAATGTAAATAATAATAAAAAGGGTCAATTTTAATTATTTTGTTATTTAGGGCAAAAACCCTAATTTTTAAATAAATAGTATTATTTATTATTTATATGCAATAATATATTGATTTGTACAAAAAATAAAAGTATATTTTAATAATGATATTTTTAGTGTAAAATATTAATAAAAATGAAAATGTAATATTTTTGTATTTTTGTCCTAATTATTTAATAAAATAAAGTATATGAGTATATATATATATATATATATATATATATATATATATATATATATATATATATATATATATATATATATATATATATATATATATATATATATATATATATATATATATATATATATATATATATATATATATATATATATATATATATATATATATATATATATATATATATATATATTAAACATATTAAATATATAAAAAATAAAAATTAATTATTTACAAAAAAAATGTGTATATTTTAAGAAAATATTTTCAAGTGTGTAAAAAAAAATAATAAATAAATATAAACATATTTTTTTACATTATTCCTCAAGTTTTAATAAAAAAGAAATAAATTATTTACATGTTTATACTAGTAAAATGAAAATAAATATCAAATAAATATGAAAAAATATAAAAATATTTTTTTGGCATTTTTTATATTTGGACATAAAATAATAAAGTCAGAATAAAAAATAAAAATATCAAAATGACAAATTTACAAATAAATGGGCCAGGGGGGTGTAAACTGAAAAATGGGGGTGTTAGAAGCAAAAATGGCCAGGCCCAGCCCAATCAGACTTCATCTTCTTCCTTTGTTCACAAAAACGCGCGTTCTGTACATCAACTGCTATCTCCTGATTCTTTGATTTTTTGACAAAACTTGTAGAGCATCAAACGACGAATCTAACCATATAAAAAACTTAAGCTAACTCTCAAAGACCAGAGAGAATTTCTCTAGCCCTAATTTCTAAACTAGTTTTTTCAGAAAGTTCATGGATGAAATTTTCCTAGCACGATTAATATAAATGAAAACTAAGCATATGTATGACTTCAGGGCTATGAATACAACATCTTTCATTCACAAACCTAAGTCTAACTATTCCTAAATAGAGAGATAGAAGTTCATGAAATACCTGTTTCAGTTGACTTCGAGCTGGACAATGCAGCAACTTCCAAGGGTGCTTGAGCTTTTTTTGAGCTTGTCTCATGTCCAATGAAGCTTTCCCAATGCTTGGCTTGTTTTGAAGTAGCCTGAATCGTGCTACAGAACTCAACATGCAAACTTTGAAACAAAAATGGCAATGTGGGTTAAGGGCGTTACAGCTAGCAATGGATGATCTGGATAGCTTAGGTATGTTGGTTGGAAGGTGTTTGAAGTATCTTTGGGCAAAACGCACGATGGAATTTGATGATGGCTTGTAAAATGCAGAACTGGCCCTGTTTTACAAGAAAATGGGGAATTTGTGCACTAGGAGTTTTGAGAGGCAAAGGGGTCGTGATTCTGGATTGTTAGGAGGTATCAAACTTGTTTGCAATGTTTATGTAAGTTGGTTTTAACAGATGTGAGAGATGGCTTGTGGTTTGCAACTTTTCTTCTTCTTGAAGCAAGAGTGTCTATATCTTCAATGCAGGCCTGCACAAGTCCTATATCATGCTGCATATTTTTCCCTTGGTTACTGGAATTGGTAGATTTGATCTTGCCTCATAGATATGGCCCCATGCCTCAAGGATCTTGTTTTGACATAAAGTGAGGTTTTAGCAAAAATGGCATTGTTACTTTTTCCATTTAAGGCTTAATCTAGTGTACAATGCCCTAATGACCAAGACAATACCTTAGCTCAATGGATATGCATTAAATTATGGAGTACAAACTGGTTTTGAGGCCTGTAATTGTGAACCAAGCTAGCTAGATCAGATTTGCAAATTGGTATGAACATGTATTGGCCATGGATCAAAGTGAGTTTTTGCCAACTTCAAGCATTCGATTCTCTCTAACCACAAGGGTGTTTGAGGAGTTCTTGGATAATTTGGAAAGCTTGGAACATGTACTATAATCCATCTTTGAAATGAAACTTGAAACTCCAAGTGGAACTATGTGAAAAATGGCCAAGAAGATGGGTGAAAATCCTGCCTAAACTAGGGCAAAATTTCTCTAAGTTAAAAGTTTTAGGTACCCTTGTTCCAAAAATCATAACTTGAGATACAAGTCTCTTTTGAGAAAACTTTGTGAATAAAAGTCGTAGACTTTGTTATGTACTACAAATTTTATGTTTTAAGTTTTGTTTGAATCCATTTTCATCTTGGTGAAAAAATGGGACAAAGTTAGGAAAAAATAAGAAAATTTTATAACTTAGAAAAACTCTAAGTTATGAAATTTTTCCATCTTTAACCCTAATTTGCATTTTTGGGTTTCTTGATGAACAAGTTTCATAATTTGACATGTCTTGGTGAAAAATGACTCTTGGAACTTGATTTTGACCAAAAAGTCAAAGTTTGACTTTCCAGTGTACAATCAAATTTTGATCAGTTGACTAAAAAATACATCTGTCAATCCTATGCATTTGAGATCTTTTCAACTTGTTGAATGGGTCAAGACAATGTCATTGAATCCTTGAGTCCATGGGTGATCTTGATTTGCCATTGGCTAGGTCAAACAGTCAGAAATTTCCTTTGTGCAGTCAAAACCCTAAAAATGACCATTTTGCCCTTTTGGTGATCTGATCAAATTTCTTGTGGAATTGTGATCCAAACTTGATCAAATGGTTCATATGAGTTCATAATGTTGATGTGGGTCAAATTTCATGAGGTTTGACTATCAATTGGCCACAATTGACTTTTTCCTCAATACAGTTGATTTCTAGGTCAACTGTCCAATTGACTGGGCAAAAATTTGAATCAAGGCTTGAAACTTGGTATGGACAAACTTGTGAGTCCAACATGAAGTATGAAAGTTACTTTGGGCATTGTAGGTCAAAACATCCCTGTGCAAACTCAAACCCTAATTTAGGTCAATAGTGCAAGGAGGTGTCTTGAGCAGAGTAAACCCTAGCTTGATCTTGAGTTCCAAGAGTCTTGTGATTGAGAAAATGTTGATGAAATGAGAGGGAAAATTTTGGGGTACAACAACTGGTGTTTGGGACGCTTGAAGAATCCATGTTCACACAAGAAATTTGAGAAGAAAATGAAAGGGTTTTGAAATTACGAACAGAAAATAATTAGAGTGTATTGAGAGAGTAAAAGTGAAAGAGTGTAAAGAGTGAAACTTGTGTTTAAATAGATTTTTTAAAACATAAACTGCAAGAGAGAGAAATAATTAGTAATGATTATAAGCATTAATGACAACTGATTTTAGGGGATTCAGAAAGATATTGGAACGGTTACCCATGACAAGTGTCTCAATGCACCCAATTAGCGCTTTTGACCTTTCAGAAAAGTGAACGTGTGTTCACCCTTAGAAGGTAGCTGATGAATGGATGATAATTGTTTTCTTACGTGAACAACACACATCTATCCTTGAAATGAAACGCTCAGATCTTCATGGATAGATTCTGATACAATCTGTACTTCTAAAATTCTGAAGGCAGGTTGATCAGTAGTTCACAGAAAAATAACCAAAATTCTGAAGGTTAAGATATGTATATAAAACAATTTATTCTGGGCAAAGCTTCATGCTGAGATGTTTCAGAATGAATTTAAACCTATCTTCAGAAAGAGGTTTTGTAAAGACATCAGCCCATTGATGGTCTGTGTCAATGAATTTTAAATTAAGAATCCCTTTCTGAATATAGTCCCTTATAAAATGATGTTTTATTTCTATATGCTTAGCCTTAGAATGCAAAATAGGATTTTTACTAAGACAAATAGCAGAAGTATTGTCACAAAGGATAGGGATGTTACTCTCAAATATATTGAAGTCCTCAAGTTGACTTTTCATCCAGAGCATTTGCGTGCTGCATCCAGCTGCTGCTATGTATTCAGCTTCTGTTGTTGATAGAGCTATTGTGGATTGTCTTTTGCTGGACCATGAGATCATATTTTCTCCCAGAAACTGACAGCTTTCAGAAGTGCTTTTACGCTCTACTTTGTCTCCAGCAAAGTCAGCATCACAATATCCTACTAAGTTGTAATCACTTGATTTTCTATAAAACAAACCCAGATTAGCAGTACCTTTCAGATACTTGAAAATTCGCTTAACTGCTGTTAAGTGAGATTCTCTAGGATCTGATTGGAATCTAGCACAAATGCAAACACCAAATAGAATGTCAAGCCTTGAAGCCGTCAGATAGAGAAGAGAACCAATCATTCCTCTGTAGAACTTTTGTTCTACCTTTTTACTTACCTCTTCTTTTTCCTTCTGGAGTTTGATTTATTTGAATGCCCAGAAAGAATTTTAGTTCCCCCATTAGGGTCATCTCAAACTCTGCCTGCATACATTTAGCAAACTCTCTTCCCAGAGAGGGTTCAGTGGATCCAAATATGATGTCATCAACATAAATTTGACACACTAATATGTTATTCTTAACTGTCTTACAGAACAAGGTTGTGTCCACTTTCCCTCTGGTGAATTCCTTTTCTAACAAGAAGTTACTTAGTCTTTCATACCAAGCTATGGGAGCATGTTTCAGACCATAGAGTGACTTTTTTAGTTTGAAAACATATTCTGGATTTTTGGAACTTTCAAAACCAGGGGGTTGGTGCACATATACCTCTTCTTCTATATAGCCATTTAAGAATGCACTTTTGACATCCATCTGATACAGATTGATGCCTTTATTAACATCAAATGATATTAACAATCTGATAGATTCTAA
Organism: Vicia faba; assembly: GCA_948472305.1. Classification (NCBI taxonomy): domain Eukaryota; kingdom Viridiplantae; phylum Streptophyta; class Magnoliopsida; order Fabales; family Fabaceae; genus Vicia; species Vicia faba. The sequence goes on along the minus strand of OX451741.1, from coordinate 761,725,343 downwards.
CTTGGTGAATGGAGCAAAGGTTTCTGTATAGTATATCCCCTCTTGCTGACTATAACCTTGTGCTACCAGTCGTGCTTTGTTTCTGATGACTTCACCTTGCTCGTTACGTTTGTTTCTGAACACCCATTTTGTACCAATGACGTTGAATCCTTTTGGTTTGGGAACCAGATCCCATACGTCATTTCTGGTGAATTGATTTAGCTCCTCTTGCATTGCCAGAATCCAGTCATTGTCCATAAGTGCTTCATCAATTGTTGTTGGTTCAATCAGATAAACTAGTTCCATGAGGGATTCTTCAGAGTTTCTGAAAGTAGATCTTGTTCTGATTGGATCTCCCTTCCTTCCCAAAATTGTATCTTCTGGGTGATCAATGTTGCTTATGGATGGTCTTTTCTGGAGTTGATCAACAGAAGGTGCTGGATTGCTTGAAGTGACTTTTTCTGATGTTGAGGGAGTGTCTCTATTGAGAGCCTCTGATGAGTTGTCTTCAGTACCTATGAGTTCAACTTCCATACCTGCAAGGAATTCATTCTGCTTTGACTTTTGAGAGTCAAGCTTATCATCAAACCTAACACTGATTGACTCTTCAACAATCTGTGTTTCTGTATTGTATACTCTGTACCCTCTTGAGCGTTCAAAGTATCCTAACATAATACACTTTTGTTCTTTAGAGTCAAACTTGTTCAAATAAATTTTTGTATTCAGAATAAAACATGTACATCCAAATGGGTAAAAATAAGAAATGTTGGGCTTTCTATTCTTCCACAATTCATATGGAGTCTTTTCCAGAATAGGTCTTATGGAGATTCTATTCTGAATGTAACACGCTGTGTTTATTGCCTCTGCCCAGAAGATCTTAGCAACGTTAGTCTCGTTGATCATGGTTCTGGCCATTTCTTGCAATGTTCTGTTCTTTCGTTCTACAACTCCATTTTGCTAGGGAGTTCTAGGACAAGAGAAATCATGCAGAATGCCTTTTTCATTAAAGAATAATTCAAAGTATTTATTTTCAAATTCTCCATCATGATCACTTCTGACTTTGACGATTCTAAGATCCTTTTCATTCCTAACTTGGTTGCAGAAGGTAACAAACACAGAGTGTGACTCATCCTTGTGTCTTAAGAACTTTACCCATGTCCATATGCTATAGTCATCTACGATTACTAACCCATACTTCTTGCCACTGACTGAAGCAGTTTTTACTGGTCCAAATAAGTCAATGTGCAGAATCTCTAATGGCTTAGAGGCGGAAACAACATTAGTGGATTTGAAAGCAGGTTTTGCAAACTTGACTTTCTGACATGCTTCACACAGAGCATCTGAATTGAACTTCAGGTTAGGAAGTCCTCTGACCAGATTGAGTTTGTTAATTTGAGATATATTCTCATAATAACATGCCCCAATCTTCTGTGCCAGATCCATTGCTCGTTGTTAACAGACAGTAGACATTTTACATTCTGACTTTTTAGTTCAGAAAGTTTGATTTTATAAATGTTGTTTTTCCTCTTTTCATTAAATAGGACAGTCCCATCTTTCTGACTAACAACTTTGCATGAATTTTGATTGAAGATTATATCATAACCGTTATCACTTAATTGACTTATGGATAACAAGTTATGCATTAATCCATCAACTAATAAAACATTACTTATAGAGGGAAGATTTCCATTACCTACTGTTCCAGAGCCAATGATCTTTCCTCTCTGATTGCCTCCAAAGCCCACGTGGCCTCCAGGCTTAAGTTCTAGGATTTGGAACATATGCCTTCTTCCCGTCATGTGTCATGAGCAGCCAGAGTCCAGGTACCATGATTGGTGTCTTTGCTTTGCTGCTAAAGATATCTGCCACATGTATGATTTTATCCTTAAGTACCCACATTTTCTTGGATCCTGATTTGTTAGTTTTACCAAAGTTCTGATTGAATTTTGGTTTGACAGAATAATCACTACTTGTGTATTTTATGTCATGTGTGTGCCCATATATAAAGTGTGAATCAAGTGGAGTGCATTTTATAACTAAGTCCATGGCATTTTTTGGTGTAGGTGCCTTACCTTGATATCCTATCCATTTTCTACCATTTCTGCTAACTCCATAGATTATTGAAGCCATCTTGCTTCTGTCTATGTTTTTAGCTAGAAACTTCTGAAAGTTGTTGTTGTACCCCAAAATTTGCCCTATCATATTTCTCAAGACATTGCAAGAATAATCTCCAAGTTGCTCAAGATTGCTCAAGAGTTGGACAGTCAAATCATCTCCTAAGGCAGTCAACCTCAAATTAGGGTTTTGTGTAGCATCAAGGTACTTGCATCCAAATGACCTCAAGTTATCCCCAATGTCCTAATATGTTCTCAGGTTCATCCATGTCAAATTTCAAGCCTTGCAGAGGAAGTTTGGTCAGTTAATTGCTCAAGGGGTCCAAAAATCGACTGTGCTAGGGCAAAAGTCAATTGTGCCCCAAATATAGTCAAACCTCAATATTTTTTGTCAACATTCTCATTTTGAAGGATAATTCATCATTTTATCAAGGGCTGATCATGATTCATCAAGGATTGCTCAAAATTCATCAAGACTCAAAAGTTGCTAAATTAGGGTTTTGTAGGAAAAGTCAACTCAACTTTGACCAAGCATAACTTTCTTATACTTTATGAGAAATGACCCATCCAAAGCTCATTTTGAATAGGATTCAATTTCCTACAATACATATTCATACCCCAAGATCAATAAATGCACTCACAAAAAGTTACAAATTTGGACATTATAGGTCATTTTTGAAAGTCAACAAAAACACCTTTTGTTTTCCAAAGCTTATAACTTGAGCATGGAATATCAAAATGATATGAGACAAAAAGGGTTGGTTAGAGGACATCTCAAGCTTTCTAAAAAGTCCAATAACACTTCCAAAAGTTCAAAATTAAAGACGTTATGCATTGTTGAAGTTGGGCATTTTTGCAAAATTGCCAAAAGTCAACTATCCCCAAAACATCAAATTTTGTCAAATGGGCCCATTATTTTCCACTTGATTTGATCTTGTCACACTACACATGTGTCCTAGCTTCAGCCTTGTGTCCATTTATTAATTTTTCTATTTTTATTTGATTTTTATTGAATTAATTCATTTTAAATCAATTTAAATCCAAATAAAATCTAAATATTGATCATTTAGGATCTTTTTGATTGTTATAGGTCTTAATTGTCATCATGGACATGATCAAATCCGTGTCAAGCCATATCATGAACAAAATATTGGATTTTGGACAAAGTTGGAAGCTTTTTAATGGTGAATCAAATCATATCTCCAAACATCAATGCATAAGGATTCAGCCCAAAAAAGTTAACCTAATTCACTCCATGTTACATATACAATGCAAAGACACGAGTTTGAGGACCTAGAGGCTGCTAAATCACAAGAACAAAACTTGGAAAAATTGCAAAAAAGTGTGAATCTGAAATCCTTCTTAGAGGGCAATTCAGAACCAAAACTCAACGTGGATCAATTTCTGGATGTTCATCGAGTCAGTAGCAACCAAAAGCAAGCTCCCAGACCCTCTCAAACGCGCTGTAAGTGATACACGACCTCCCTCTGAACTTGCTTTCGTGTTTCAAGATTTACGCATAATTACAAGAAACTAATGGCATATTTGCAATTACCAAACAATTTCCACGCTTTCCATATTATTTGATTGCATTTATCTGTTCTATAATCCAAAATGCCATTGTAGGGTTTCCTAGGTTTGTTTTAGGGGTTTTTGATGCAGGTGAAACTAGGCTTATTAATGGACATGGTTGAGACCGGGATGAAGAGACAAGTTCATCCATGGCATCACCTTTCATTTATATGGCCTGAGAAGGATTATTGAATCAACCTACACCTTTTGCTGCAGATTCAAATCCGCAGGTAATCCCTGTATAAATCTGAGGACAGGGACGACAACGTGTCCCCATCCTATTGCTCCATTCAAATAATTCACGTTTTTCTTTTTATTTCAGGCATATTAACTTGTTTCCATATAATAATTGCTATCTAATACACTAACGATTGAAAAGCAGTGGTGTAGTGGCAAGCGCGTAGTTCAGTGACTCATAGGACCTGGGTTCAAATCCCAGGTCCCCCACATATTTATTATTATTTTCTTTCAGGTGTTCCAGCGTGTCTCATGCCTTCTAACGCACCATACTCCCTCAAATCTCCAAACGCCAGATGGCCCCAGGCCAGATCTGGTGGCCAAGATTGAACGTGCACCATATGCTCTAGTCAACGTGCACACGTGGGATCAGAAAAGTCAGCCTAGGCCAGCGCCTGTTGGGCCACTAAGTTGCTATTCTCACCATCCAATTTGCCCCCCCCCCTTGAGTATTTCTTTTTCTTTTTCTTTCTTTTATTTATTTATATTGTTTATTTATTTTTCATAATTTCACTAACCAATTAATTTTTTCTTCATAAAATCAAAAAACAAAAAATATATTTTATTTATTAAAATTAAATTCAGCACTTTATTTTTGTAAATAAATATTAATTCAATTAATTAGGAAATAACTTTAATATTTTTGTAATAATTAAAATTAATTTAGATAATTAGGTTTTACTAACATTGACAAATTTATTTTTATTTCCTTAAATATCAAAAACTCTAAAAATATTTATTAATTAACTAGTTTATTAATTTAATTATTAACTTAGATCTAATTTATTTTTAATCCAAAAATAACAAAAAAAAAACTTTCTTTCAAATAAAAGGGTCAAAACCCTAAAAAAAACTCGCATTCGATTTAATTTCCCGCACGCGTACCATTTTATTCAATATTGTATCTGTTTCTCGGAATGTAATAGTTTTAATAGGACTTTAAATATTTTTATCGCTTTATTTATTTTCCGCATTTTAATTTCAAGGGTTGCTTTTGGCGATGTAAATACCCGACGCCTTGTAATAGTTAGTTTAAATTTCCGCAATTTAATTTCCATAACTTATAAACTGTTAGATGTTTGATAATAGGGAATGCATGACAAGATCATATGTTAAAACCTAAAATCAACATAGATAACCATTGACATGTACAAAGATAAAATTAACTGAAAACAATACACTCGCACATGCGCACTCTTAGGGTACACCTCACTTGGTTGATTTTGAACGTGGTCATTGAGTATAGGAAGTTTTAGAGGTCGCCCTCTTGTCCAAAGATCATAGTTGCCTCGAAACGGTTGCCTCAGAAAAATGATCTAAGACATTAGGGTTACCGCTAAGGCGTCCTAACATTGCTTTAGTGACCACATGTCCCTTAATCGAATTGACCCTTAAAATCCAACAACGATGCTACCTACTCATCCATAGTGGGATAGCATTGTCTAAAGAACATTAGTACAGATTGATTCCTTTTTCGAGTAGGTAGATGGTTCTTAAGTACTTGCTCTCTTCAAAACAAAACAAAACTTTTCGCACTTACACCTTTCAAACAAAAAAAAACTCTTTTCAAACCCACAAACACAAAGAAAAGCAAATTTTGAAAACACTTTGAGCAAGTACCTAAGAGCCCATGGATAACCATGGATAGAAAGGGTGCTAACACCTTCCCTTTCTATAATCTACCCCCCGGACCCGAGAAACATCTCAAAAAGGAATTTTTCTGTGCTTTTTTCCTTTCCTTGTTGGATAAAATAAAAGACGGTGGCGACTCTTGCTTACCGCGACATTTTGCGAAAACAAACGCAAAACGCGAACCAGCATTCCAAAACAGACAGTTCTCTCCCACCGTATCACAGAACTAGCGACTCTGCTGGGGAATATTAATAAGTGGGGTGTACCATAGGAATAGTTCATAATGTTTTCAATTGCTTGATTTGTATGCTTTATATTTGTGGGCTTGTATCAGAGTTACTATAGATCCTAACCCGGATCTGGGGGATACCCTTTAGGTAAGTAGCAATAAACTGTGAGGGAACTATACGGCGTAGACCGATACGGTTGAAGCAGTAGCTATGTTGGTGTGGCACTTTAGATTGTACCGATATCCCTTGTGTTGGAACGAGGAGAATATGGGTCATCTAAGGGGTCATTAAGCACCAACTGACCTTAGAACCTTTAAATTGACCAACTTGGCCATAAAACAGTAGCAGTATGCTACACTCATTGAGACTAAACTCTCGCGATGGTTCTGGCCGCAAGAAAAGGTTGCTAAACTGGAATTATGACCGATTGAGGGTAGTCAGTGATATTGAGATCCTCTAGAACCCGGTTACTATTTTTAGGACAGGTTTAAACCAACTGAACTGAAAGAGGGTAGTACCTAAGCTCCTTGCCAGCCTAAAATCTAAGGGCTCTCTGTGTGACTTGTGTGCCTTTACCATGTTTGCTATTCGTGGATACTTGTGGTGTGCTTACTATCATGACATCATGACATCATAACATTGCATACATCTCGCATTGGACTAACCTATTTCAAAGGCAGGAGGGATTCATCTTTGTTCTGTTTTGTAGGTCATCATGATGCCCATGCGTAGGAATACCATCCGGATTAACTTTGTCCAGGTTCCCACCTTGCTTAAAGAGTTGGTTGCAAAGATGCCTAATACTACCTCCTTCCTCAGGAGACATGGTTATCTTCTCAGTTTGGTCACCTCCAAATTGGACGAGCAGATGATGAGTGTCCTAGTCCAGTTCTATGATACGTTGTACCATTGCTTTACTTTCCAGGACTACCAGTTGGTTCCCACCTTAGAAGAGTTCTCTGAGCTGCTCGATATCTCTATTCTGGAGCAGACCCCGTTTACTGGTTGGGAAAAAATCCTTAGGCCCGAAGAGATTGCTGCATCCCTTCATATGACAAAGGATGAGGTAATGGCTAATTGGGAGACTAGAAGTGGAGCAAAGGGATTTCTGACTAGGTTCTTGGTTGGTAAGGCTAATTATTTCTGGGATAGTCTAGACTTCAAGGAATTCGAAGATATTTTGGCTCTTTTGATATATGGCTTGGTATTGTTTCCGAACTCTGACTCCTTTGTTGATGTGAATGCGGTGAAAATCTTCATCTCTCGTAATCCTGTACCCACTCTCCTGGGTGACATTCTTCATCAGCTTTATGCTCGTACCGCCCGAAAGTGGGGAACCTTCATGTGTTGTGCTCCATTATTGGTGAGGTGGTTTATTTCTCACCTCCCCAAATCAGTGCTGAAGAACAAAGAAGGCATGGGCTGGGCCTATAGGGTTATGTCTCTCTCGCATAATGACATTATCTGGACTATCAAGTGTATGGACGAGGTGGCTATTATTGATCGATGTGGGGAGTACCCCAATGTTCCACTGATAGGAACCAATGGAGGAATTTCCTACAACCCGTGCTTGGCCTTACATCAGTTTGGGCATGCCAGAAGAGAAGGACCTCATGAGCTGCTAATGCCTAGTATTATCTTTGATTTTCAAGGAGACAGCGACGAGCAACGCCGCAGATTCATAAGGGCTTGGGATAGAGTTCACCAATCTGATCCACATGAGCTGGGCCCAAAGACTTCGCTTTCGATGGAGCCATATCTCAGATGGGTCTGTATCCGTGCCCAAAAGATGGGTATGCCATATGAAGCCGTCCGGCCTATCATTGTTGAAGTTGCTAATGAAGAAGGGGTTCTCTCGACCATCCTCCATCCTCATATGCCCACTGACATTGGGGCACTGAAAAGGTCTTAGATGCAACTGAGAGAGGAACAGGATTCTTACCGAGAAAAGTTCAACGAGCAAGAGCAAAAGATCCAGAAGTTGACTAGGCAGCTGGAGAATGATCGGATTCTCAATGACTATGTCCGCACCGAGAAAAAGAGACCATGGGAGCATTGATTATCCTTTGATGATTTCCTTTCCAGTTTTTATTTACTTTTCAGTATTTCCTTTCTTGTAACGCCTTAATGGAATCAGTTGAACAATTTGAATTCCAAAGTTTATCTAATAAAGTGTGTTTCCTTTCTGGTTTACAAATTTGAATCTCTCGATTGTCTTTGAAATCATGTCATACGCATTTCATCCCATGCACTTCATAAACAGGTACCCATTACAGGTCTCTTATCTTCTTCGCTGTTTATTTCAGCACTCATCATGTCTGCTGAACCTTCAACTGAGCAAGCTATCAAGGCCCTCCAGGCCCAAAATGCCCAATTTCAAGCGCTATTCATGAATTTAGCTAAGGGTCAACAAGATCTGAAGACCCTGATTCTGAAAGAGAAGAAGAAGAAGAAGAAGAGGTCAATCCTATTTAGCACAGGGCACAGGTTTGGAAACAGGCTACAGAATGAAGTTGATTTGACCACCTCGTCTGGAGGGAAAGATAGTCAGGAAGAAAGGAGGGATCCTAGCCCTGTGGTCTCCGACAATGAGACAAACTTTGACGAAGACCAGTATCCTCCGGCCGAGGATAGATACAAGCAGCTGGAAGACCGGTTGAGTGCGATGGAAGTTCAGAAGGTGCCTGGTCTGGACTTTGGTGATCTGGGTCTATCATCTGGGGTGGTAATTCCCCACAAATTCAAAGCACCAGCCTTTGCTAAGTATGACGGAGTTTCTTGTCCGAAGCTGCACCTCCGGTCATATGTGAGGAAGATTCAGTCGTACACCTCTGATAAGAACCTATGGATCCACTTCTTTCAAGACAGTCTCTCAGGGACTCAGCTTGAATGGTTTTACCAATTGGACAGAGCCAGCATCCGCAGTTGGGAAGATTTGGCTACTGCTTTCTACAGGCAGTGTCAATACAATTCTGACCTCGCTCCCACGCGTACCCAACTCCAGGGTATGTCAATGGGAACAGGCGAAGGTTTCAAAGATTATGCTCAGAAGTGGAGAGACCTCGCCGGAAGAGTACAACCACCCTTAGCTGATCGGGAGCTTGTGGATATGTTTCTGGGGACCCTGTCTGGTCCAATTTTCAAACATCTGATTGGAAGCTCTTCGTCTGGATTTACAGAGCTTATTATGACTGGGGAAAGGATTGAGGTTGGTATTAAGGCTGGAAAGATACAAAAGGGTGCTTCATCAAGCACCGAGAAGAAGCCCTTTAAGAAAGAGTCCAGTGCTGTCTACATTTCGAAAAACCAGAATAGACCTGAACGCCGCCAAGCTGTTAATGCGGTTGTTATTTCAAAACCTGCTGGTGCTCCTCAGCACAACAATCAACAAAAGGACGAGAGACCTCAAAGGCAATTCACCCGTCTCAACATGACCTTATCTCAGATTCTGCCACAGTTGCTGAAGACCAATCTGGTGATTCCAAGGGAAGCCCCGAAGAATCCAAATACAACATCACTGAAGTATAACCTTAATGCCCGTTGTGCTTATCACTCTGATAGCCCGAGGCATAGTACAGATGATTGTTGGACTTTGAAGAATAAGATACAGGACTTAATTGATGCTAAGGAGATTGAGTTTGAGGCGCCCGAAAGACCTAATGTTGTAACTGCTCCTATGCCCAAGCATGGAGTAAATGCTATAGATGAAGAATCGTTTATGGTTTCTGTGAATGATATTGTTACCCCTTTGATGACTGTGAAGAAGAACCTTTTGCTAGCCAGTTTATTTCCGGGCTGTGACGAAGGTTGCCATATGTGTTCTGTTCTACCTACCGGTTGCCATCTCTTGAAATTAGGTGTCCAGCGCCTGATGGATAGTAAAGAAATTCTGTTTGAGAAGACTGTTGTTCGTTTAGCTCATACTGTAGAAGTTGCCATCATTACCATTTTCGAAAATTCTTCCAAGGCTCCCTCGAGGAATCCTGTTAGGATTACATCTGTTCCAAGAATCGCACATGTGATCATCATTGTTCCTGGGCCTATCCCCTACACCTCTGATAAATCTGTCCCTTGGCATTACGGGGCCGATGTTTATTTTCATGGAGTTAAGCAAGAGTTGGATGCTGATACTGACGTCAGCAATATTGTTGGACCTGCTAAAGTCACCCGCAACGGAAGACTTTTCTCACCTGATATCTCTCCACTAACTTCCCGAAAACCTGTTGTTATTACACATGCCTATATACCTTCTATTATTCATGTCCAAGTTCCTATTCTTACCCCCATCGCCGAGTCATCTGACACTCGGGGCAAGGGGACCACCAGTGAGCCTGCTCAGACGGAGGCACCGAAAATGATTACTGTTGAAGCTTCTAGACAAGAGATGGAAGAGATTCTGAAAATCATCAAAAAGAGCGACTACAATGTAGTCGAGCAGCTGGGGAAAACCCCGTCCAAGATCTCTATGTTGTCACTGTTGCTATGTTCAGAGGCCCATACCAAGGCTCTGATTACATTTCTGAAGACTGCACACGTACCGCAAGAGACATCAGCTGATCAGTTTACAAATTGTGTGGCCAATCTGACTGCTGATAATGGGTTGGGTTTCTCTGACGCCGACTTGAATGCTAAGGGGAAGAATCACAATGATTCCCTGCATGTCTCCATTGAATACATGGGCACTACTCTTGCTCATGTATTAGTGGATACTGGTTCCTCATTAAACGTCCTGCCTAAGAAAGCTCTAGACCGGTTGGACTGTGAAGGGTTAGAGTTGAAACCAAGCAACATTGTTGTTAGGGCCTTTGATGGGTCTAAGAGGATGGTGCACAGAGAAGTTGATATTCCAATTAAGGTTGGTTCTCAGGTCTTCAACTCTACATTCTATGTGATGGATATTCGGCCATATTATTCTTGTTTACTGGGTCGACCATGGATCCACAAAGCTGGGGCCGTAACCTCAACACTCCATCAAAAGCTGAAGTACCCGGTCAAAGGGAATATTGTGACAGTGCAAGGAGAAGAAGAGTACATGGTGAACCACCTCAACTCTTTCCGATATGTAGAGATGGATGGGGAGTTCATTGAGACCCCGTTTCAACACTTTGAAGAGGTTCCCCAGACACTGGCATCAACTGAGACTGTTGTTGAAGATTCTCCTATGAAGATGGCTTCCCTCAAGGATTCCCGGGATGTTATTGAGAAAGGTGGGTGTGCAAATTGGGGCCGACTCCCTGATTTTACACAGAAGACTAACAAGTTTGGTTTGGGTTTCACTGCAGAAGCTCAAAAGGCTGTTCGGAATGCACGGATCGGAAGACCTCCCGTGTTCATCAGCAACTCGTGAGTGAATGCCATTGAAGACGATGTCGAAGAGTCTGAGTTCGACAGTTGGATCTACCCTATGACCGACGGTGGACCAAGCAACTGGACAGCAAAAGACTTCATCCCTATTTCTTTTGTTACCCAGTAATGAAACTTTTTGTTTTGGATTTGTAACAGATAATGTTTTAAACTCTATGGCCCGGTGTCTTACCCGGGGCACCGTGGCTTCGTTTGTGAGGGCTTTATGTGTGTCATTTTCATATATCATTAATAAAAGCATTGGACGTTCTTGCATTTCAAATTTTGCGCTCCTTGTTTTTCTTTATTATATATTGCAAAACAACTATTTTACACACACTCACATATACAGGTCCACATCCACTCTAGATCTCACTGGTAACGACTCTGCTACTGCCAGTTATGACATCGAAAATCCGATCAACTTAGCCGAAGACAAAGGTGAAAATGATTGCGAAGTGCCGGGTGAACTTGCAAGACTGTTACTCCAAGAAGAGAGGGCCATTCAGCCGCATGAAGAGCCAGTGGAGTCAGTGAATCTGGGTACTGAGACAGACAAGAAGGAAGTTAAGATCGGTGCAAATCTGGAGCTTAGTGTGAAGCAACGGTTGATTCAAATGCTGCGAGACTACGTTGAGATCTTTGCCTGGTCTTACGAAGATATGCATGGTTTGGATACCGATATTGTGGTTTATCACCTGCCTACCAAGGAATACTGTCCTCCAGTGAAACAGAAGGTCCGCCAAATGCGTCCAGAGATGTCTGAGAAAATCAAGGCTGAAGTTATGAAACCGTTTGACGCCGGTTTTCTAGCAGTTACTTCTTACCCTCAGTGGGTGGCCAATGTTGTTCCTGTACCGAAGAAGGATGGTAAGGTTCGCATGTGTGTTGACTATAGGGATCTGAACAGGGCAAGCCCCAAAGATGATTTCCCTCTACCTCATATCGATGTTCCGGTTGACAACACCTCTCAGCACAAGGTATTCTCCTTTATGGATGGCTTCTCCGGTTATAATCAGATTAAGATGGCTCCCGAAGACATGGAGAAGACAACTTTTGTTACTCAGTGGGGTACCTTTTGCTACAAGGTCATGCCTTTTGGACTGAAGAATGTTGGGGCAACGTATCAGCATGCCATGGTTGCTTTGTTTCATGACATGATCCATCATGAGATAGAGGTATACATCGATGATATGATTGCAAGATCTCAAACTGAGGAGGAACACCTGGACCATTTGCAGAAGCTGTTTGACAGGTTAAAGTTGTACAAGCTGAGGTTAAACCCGAACAAGTGCACATTCGGGGTGAGATTTGGTAAGCTGCTGGGTTTTGTCGTAAGCGATAAAGGTATTCAAGTGGATCCTACAAAGGTGAAGGCTTTACAGGAGATGCCAGCTCCCAGAACAGAGAAAGAAGTCAGAGGCTTTCTGGGACGACTGAATTACATTGCCCGATTTATCTCGCACCTGACCGCTACTTGTGAACCAATCTTCAAGCTGCTTAAGAAAGATCAAGTAGTACGTTGGAACGATGAATGCCAGGCCGCTTTCGAAAGGATCAAAGAGTATCTCCAAGAACCACCAATTCTGATGCCTCCAATTGAAGGGAGACCTTTGATCTTATACTTGATAGTACTCGACAACTCAATAGGGTGTGTGCTGGGTCAACATTACGAGTCTGGCCGAAAAGAGCATGTTATTTATTACCTTAGCAAAAAGTTTACCGATTGTGAGACCTGATATTCACAGCTCGAGAAAACTTGCTGCGCTTTGGCATGGGTTGTTCGCTGACTGAGATAGTATATGTTAACTCACACTACTCTATTGATATCAAAAATGGATCCAATCAAGTATATCTTCGAAAAACCTGCCTTGTTCGGAAGAATAGCAAGATGGAAGATGATCTTGACTGAGTATGACATCCAGCATACGACCCAAAAGGCAATCAAGAGAAGTGTATTGGCAGACCATTTGGCACATCAAGCAGTGGATGATTACCAGTCTATGAACATCGAAGTCCCGGACGAGAATATCATGTTAGTGACTGATTACGAGACACCTGGACCAGATGAAGGACCTGAGGAAGGATCCCGATGGTCTATGTACTTTGATGGAGCTTCGAACGCTTTGGGCAATGGCATTGACGCCGTGATCATATCTCGTAAAGGATCTCATACTCTGTTCACCGCCCGACTATGTTTCAACTGCACCAACAACATGGCGGAGTACGAAGCATGCATCATGGGTCTTCGAGCAACAATTGACCTAAGGATTAAATTCTTGAGTGTCTTCGGAGATTCCGCTCTCGTGATCAGTCAGATCAAAGGCGAGTGGGATACGAAACACCCAAATCTTATTCCTTACAAGGAATATGTGTTGATGTTGCTTCCCCATTTTGAAGAGATAACCTTTGAACACTTCCCTAGAGAGGAGAATCAGTTGGCGGACGCGCTGGCTACAATGTCTTCTATGTTCAAAGTCAACTGGGACAACGAGGCTCCTCGGATTATCATTGAAAGATTGGACGAACCTGCCCATTGCTGTGACGTTGAGACTGAAGAGGTAATAGAAAAGCCCTGGTTTCATGAGGTAAAGAGGTATCTTGAAACTCAGGAGTAACCCGAGGGTGCATCTGTTAATGACAAGAAGTTTCTGAGGAGGTTCGTGGCGAAGTTCTTCAACAGCAATGGCATACTTTACAAGCGTAACCATGATTCAACCTTACTGCGATATGTGGATAAGAATGAAGCATAAAGGATCATGGCAGAGTTACATGAAGGTACTTTCGGAACTCATTCCAGTGGACATACCATGGCAAAGAAAATCCTACGGGCAGGATATTATTGGTCCACAATAGAAGCTGACTGTTATCAGCATTCTCGGACATGTCACAAGTGCCAAGTCTATGCTGATAAGGTGCACATACCTCTAGTTCCTCTGAACGTCTTGACAGCACCTTGGCCTTTTGCAATGTGGGGCATTGATATGATCGGCGAGATCAAACCCACAGCGTCTAACGGACATCCTTTCATCCTGGTAGCTATTGATTACTTTACAAAATGGGTTGAAGCAGCTTCCTTTGCTACTGTAACCAAGAACGCCGTGGCACGATTCATTCGGCACAATCTGATTTGTCGATACGGTGTACCAGAGAGGATCATTACGGACAATGGTACCAATCTCAAGAACAAGATGATCATTGAGCTCTGCGAGCAATTCAAGATACAGCATCATAACTCTTCTCCCTACCGGCCGAAGATGAATGGGGCTGTCGAAGCGGCTAATAAGAACATTAAGAAGATTGTGAAAAAGATGACGGTGACATACAAATACTGGAACGAGATGTTACCATTTGCTCTTCATGGGTACCGTACCTCAGCGTGGACGTCAACGGGGGCAACACCCTATTCCTTGGTATATGGTATGGAGGCCGTACTTCCCATCGAAGTTCAGATACCCTCTCTTTGGATCATGAAGGATGCAGGTTTGAGTGAAGATGACTGGATTCAGACCCGGCTTGATCAGCTGAACCTAATCGACGAAAAAAGACTTACTGCTATTTGTCATGGTCAGACATACCAAAAGCGGATGATCAAGGCATTTAACTAGAAAGTCAGACGACAAGAGTATCAAGTTGGGGATCTGGTAATCAAGCGCATTATTCTACCTCAAGGTGATCCCAGGGGAAAATGGACCTCTACTTACGAAGGGCCATTTGTGGTTAAGAACATTTTCTTAGGAGGAGCTATGATTCTAACCACCATGGATGGTGACGACCTTCCTCACCCCGTCAATGCAGACATAGTGAAAAGATACTACGCATAATCAAAGACCCGCTAGGTTGACTGGCCTAGGCAAAAATAAGGGCTTCCCGGCGAACCAAAAGGGTTCGGGCAAAAATAAGGGATGAAAATGAAAAAATCTGTACACCCGGCAAGTCGAAGACCTGAGAAGGCGACTTGGGCAAAAAAGGGTATCCCGGTGGACTGAAAACCCGAAAGGGCGGTCCAGGAATAAATTAGGGATCAAAGCGTAACACTATGTCTCATTGGATCACCTTGCATCCAAACTTCGGTATCGACTATCAAGCTCGGACGACACTGATCAATCAGATTCATCTTTAACCAACAACAAAGTGATGAGATTCTCGAGGACATAAGGGCAATAGTATAGTTGGAACCCAGTGGGATTATTCACATAGCTGTTTTGTTTAGTTTTTCATAAATTATGTAAATTCTATTATTCAGCGGCGTTCTCTTACTAGGACGTCAGCCTCTTGTACAAAAACGCCTATTTACAGGCCAAACTTCAAAATCAATACAATTCATTTTCAAAGAAATTTCAAACTGTTTTTCCTTTATCTGTTTTGTTTTGCAAAGAACGTCCAATGTTCATTTTTGGTATATGCATTTGACATTAATTGTTGCTCATGAATACTTACATGCAAAACAAAAGATAAATTACGGGTAATATCAGAAACAGGGGCAATAAGAATTGTCCAAGCTCTATAGTTGCTCTGTCCACCAGGTACAAAGGTAAGTTTAGCTGAAGACTATGGTTAAAGATACCTTCACTCCCCGCAAAGTAAGACAGTAATGGTAGCTCTCCCCAGCTGAGACTCGCAACTGTGAATGAATGAATTGGTAATAAATCTCCCCAAGCAGAGTTTATCTACCATCAACACTAAAAAGGCTTGATATCCCCGGCAGTCTTAATATTCCCCAACGGAGTATAAGAATGTTCCCCGGCAGAATACAAGATACCCCCAGTGGAGTCAAAATTTTCCCAGCACGGTATGAGAAAGCTTCCCCAACGGAGTTGAAGCATCATTCCCAGTAGACTCTAGAAGTTTACCCCCAGCGGAGTACAAAAATAATTCTCCCCAGCCAAGTTCAAAGGATCATTCCCAGTAGGATTCAGAGGGTTATCCCCACAAAAGTCTAACAGGTCTATCCCCAGCAAGTTGCAACTAAAAGATCGTCCCCAGCGAAGTTCTTTCTTTTCACAAGCAGGAATTAAATCCTCAACAGATTCAGTATCACCAGTAACGGTAATCCATTCCCAGCGGAGCTTATCAGTGGAATCCTCAGTGGAGCATCTTTTCCCCACAGAGTAATCTCCTCATCAGAAGCTTCCCCAACAGAGTTATCTTCTCCTACAGGTTTATTCTCACAATCATCTTCGTTCATCATCCCCAGCGGAAACGAAGAATTCAACTCTATTCTCCAGCAGCTCCGGGATTTATTTTCCCCAGCTAAAACATCACATTTCCATACATCATGACACATGCATATACGCATCATACAATACAATCTCATTTATTTTGAGAGCATCATTGCTTGATCCATATCATGCATTGCATATGACTGACCTTTACCTTTCAGGAAAGATGCAGTTAAATTCTCAATCATGTGGAAGACCTTGTCTGGTCCAGTTAAATCGATTCCTAAAGATTTTTCTGATGTCGATCCAGTAAAAGTTAATCCAAGACCTTGTCTGGTCCAGTTAAATCGATTCCTAAAGATTTTTATGATGCCGATCCAGTCAAAGTTAATCCAAGACCTCCTCTGGTCCAGTTAAATCGATTCCTAAAGATTTTTCTGATGCCGATCCAGTTGAAGTTGTTCCAAGACCTTGTTTGGTCTAGTTAAATCGATTCCTAAATATTTTTCTGATGTCGATCCAGTCAAAGTTAATCCAAGACCTCCTTTGGTCCAGTTAAATCGATTCCTAAAGATTTTTCTGATGCCGATCCAGTTGAAGTTGTTCCAAGACATTGTCTGGTCCAATTAAGTCGATTCCTAAAGATTTTTCTGATGCCGATCCAGTCAAAGTTAATCCAAGACCTCCTCTGGTCCAGTTAAATCGATTCCTAAAGATTTTTCTGATGCCGATCCAGTTGAAGTTATTCCAAGACCTTGTCTGGTCCAGTTAAATCGATTCCTAGAGATTTTTCTGATGTCGATCCAGTCAAAGTTATTCCAAGACCTTGTCTGGTCCAGTTAAATCGATTCCTAAAGATTTTGCTGATGCTGATCCAGTCAAAGTTAATTCAAGACCTCCTCTGGTCCAGTTAAATCGATTCCTAAAGATTTTTCTGATGCCGATCCAGTTGAAGTTATTCCAAGACCTTGTCTGGTCCAGTTAAGTCGATTCCTAAAGATTTTTCTGATGCCGATCCAGTCAAAGTTAATCCAAGACCTCCTCTGGTCCAATTAAATCGATTCCTAAAGATTTTTCTGATGCCGATCCAGTTGAAGATATTCCAAGACCTTGTCTGGTCCAGTTAAATTGATTCCTAAAGATTCTTCTGATGCCGATCCAGTCAAAATTAATCCAAGACCTCTTCTAGTTCAGTCAGATCGCTGGTAAGATCTCCAAGATTCATATTCCAGTCGAAGTTCATACCACCTATCAACAATCTCCATATGGCATCTGTAAGCCCATTCTCGACATCACAATGTTGATACCACTTCATGCGAGTGCAAATTTCTGGGCACTCTAGTGTTCAATCATCTTCCACCTTCGGATCACGAAAGGCCCGAAATCCAATCTATATCCTCAGGTTTAAGAAAATTGAACAGGGGAAGTTGTTGTAACCCAAAATTTTCCTTCTCATATTTCTCAAGACATTGCAAGAATAATCTCGAAGTTGCTCAAGATTGCTCAAGAGTTGGACAGTCAAATCATCTCCTAAGACAGTCAACCTCAAATTAGGGTTTTGTGTAGCATCAAGGTCCTTGCATCCAAATGACCTCAAGTTCTCCCCAATGTCCTAATATGTTCTCAGGTTCACCCATGTCAAATTTTAAGCCTTGCAGAGGAAGTTTGGTCAGTAATTGCTCAAGGGGTCCAAAAATCGATTATGCTAGGGCAAAAGTCAACTGTGCCCCAAATACAGTCAAACCTCAAGATTTTTTGTCAACATTCTCATTTTTAAGGATAATTCATCATTTGATCAAGGGTTTTCATGATTCATCAAGGATTGCTCAAAATTCATCAAGACTCAAAAGTTGCTAAATTAGGGTTTTGTAGGAAAAGTCAACTCAACTTTGACCAAGCATAACTTTCTCATACTTTATGAGAAATGACCCATCCAAAGCTCATTTTGAATAGGATGCAATTTCCTACAATCCATATTCACACCCAAATATCAAGAAATGCACTCAAAAAAAGTTGCAAATTTGGACATTATAGGTCATTTTTGAAAGTCAACAAAAACACCTTTTTTGCCAAAGCTTGTAACTTGAGCATGGGATATAAAAATGATATGAAACAAAAATGGTTGGTTAGATTACATCTCAAGCTTTCTAAAAAGTCCAAGAACACTTCCAAAAGTTCAAAATTGAAGAAGTTATGCATTGTTGAAGTTGGGCATTTTTCCAAAATTGCCAAAAGTCAACTATCCCCAAAACTTCAAATTTTGTCAAATGGGCCCACTTTTTTCCACTTGATTTGATCTTGTCACACTACACACGTGTCCTATCTTCAGTCTTGTGTCCATTTATTGATTTTTCTATTTTATTTGATTTTTATTGAATTAATTCATTTTAAATCAATTTAAATCTAAATATTGATCATTTAAGATCTTTTTGATTGTTATAGGTCTTAATTGTCATCATGGACATGATCAAATCCGTATCAAGCCATATCATCAATAAAATATTGGATTTTTGACAAAGTTGGAAGCTTTTTAATGGTGAATCAAATCATATCTCCAAACATCGATGCATAAGGATTCAACCCAAAAAAGTTAACCTAATTCACTCCATGTTACATATACAATGCAAAGCACGAGTTTGAGGACCTAGAGGCTGCTAAATCACAAGAACAAAACTTGGAAAAATGCAAAAAAGTGTGAATCTGAAATCCTTCTTAGAGGGTAATTTAGAACCAAAACTCAACGTGGATCAATTGATGGACGTTCACCGAGTCAGTAGCAACCAAAAGCAAGCTCCCAGACCCTCTCAGACGCACTGTAAGTGATACACGACCTCCCTCTGAACTTGCTTCCGTGTTTCAAGATTTACGCATCATTATAAGAAACTAATGGCATATTTGCAATCACCAAACAATTTCCATGCTTTCCATATTATTTGATTGCATTTATCTGTTCTATAATCCAAAATGCCATTGTAGGGTTTCCTAGGTTTGTTTTAGGGTTTTTTGATGTAGGTGAAATTAGGCTTATTAATGGACATGGTTGAGACCGGGATGAAGAGACAATTTCATCCATGGCATCACCTTTCATTTATACGGCCTGAGAAGGATTATTGAATCAACCTACGCCTTTTGCTGCGGATTCAAATCCGTCGGTAATCCCTGTATAAATCTGAGGACAGGGACGACAACGTGTCCCCATCCTATTGCTCCATTCAAATAATTCGCGCCTTTTCTTTTTATTTCAGGCATATTAACTTGTTTCCCATATAATAATTGCTATCTAATACACTAACGATTGAAAAGCAGTGGTGTAGTGGCAAGCGCGTTGTTCAGTGACTCATAGGACCTGGGTTCGAATCCCAGGTCCCCCACATATTTGTTATTATTTTCTTTCAGGTGTTCCAGCGTGTCTCATGCCTTGCAACGCACCATACTCCCTCAAATCTCCAAACGCCAGATGGCCCCAGGCCAGATCTGGTGGCCAAGATTGAACGTGCACCATATGCCCTAGTCAACGTGCACACGTGGGTTTAGAAAAGTCAGCCCAGGCCAGCGCCTGTTGGGCCCCTAAGTTGCTATTCTCACCATCCAATTTGCCCCCCCCCCCCCCCCCCCCCCTTGAGTATTTCTATTTCTTTTTCTTTCTTTTATTTATTTATATTGTTTATTTATTTTTCATAATTTCACTAACCAATTAATTTTTTCTTCATAAAATCAAAAACCAAAAAATATATTTTATTTATTAAAATTAAATTCAGCACTTTATTTTTGTAAAAAAATATTAATTCAATTAATTTAGTTAATTAGGAAATAACTTTAATATTTTTGTAATAATTAAAATTAATTTAGATAATTAGGTTTTACTAACATTGACAAATTTATTTTTATTTCCTTAAATATCAAAAACTCCAAAAATATTTATTAATTAATTAGTTTATTAATTTAATTATTAACTTAGATCTAATTTCTTTTTCATCCAAAAATAACAAAAAAAGTACTTTCTTTCAAATAAAAGGGTCAAAACCCTAAAAAAACCTCGCATTCGATTTAATTTCCCGCACGCGTACCATTTTATTCAATATTGTATCTATTTCCCGGAATGTAATAGTTTTAATAGGAATTTAAATATTTTTATCGCTTTATTTATTTTCCGCATTTTAATTTCAAGGGTTGCTTTTGGCGATGTAAATACCCGACGCCTTGTAATAGTTAGTTTAAATTTCCGCAATTTAATTACCGCAACTTATAAACTGTTAGATGTTTGATAATAGGGAAAGCATGACAAGATCATATGTTAAAACCTAAAATCAACATAGATAACCATTGACATGTACAAAGATAAAATTAAGTGAAAACAATACACTCGCACATGCGCACTCTTAGGGTACACCTCACTTGGTTGCCTTCGAACATGGTCATTGAGTATAGGAAGTTTTAGAGGTCGCCCTCTTGTCCAAAGACCATAGTTGCCTCGAAACGGTTGCCTCAGAAAAATGATCTAAGACATTAGGGTTACCGCTAAGGCGTCCTAACATTGCTTTAGTGACCACACATCCCTTAATTGAATTGACCCTTAAACTCTAACAACGATTGTTTTACCCCAAAATTTGCCCTCTCATTTCCTCAACATTTTCTCACCACAAGACCTTTGGAGCTCAAGATCAAGTTAGGGTTTGCTCTGCTCAAGACTCCCCCTTGTACTGTTGACCCAAATTAGGGTTTGAGTTTGCACAAAGATGTTTTGACCTAAAAGGACCAAAATGACTTTCATGCTTCATGTTGGACTCACAAGTTTATCCATACCAAGTTTCAAGCCTTGATTCCAATCTTTGCCCAATCAATTGGACAGTTGACCTAGAAATCAGCTGTATTGGGGAAAAAGTCAATTGTGGTCAATTGACAGTAAAACCTCATGATTTTTGACCCACATCAACATTATGAACTCATATGGACCATTTGGTCAAGTTTGGATCATAATTCCACAAGAAATTTGATCAGATCACCAAAAGGGCAAAATGGTTATTTTTAGGGTTTTGACTGTTTGACCTAGCCAATGGCAAACCAAGCTCACATATGGACTCGAGGACTCAATGACATGGTCTTGACACATTCAACAAGTTCAAAAGATCCCAAATGCACAAGATTGACAGATGAATTTTCCAGTCAACTGATCAATTTTTGACTGTATACTGAAATGTCAAACTTTGACTTTTTGGTCAAAATCAAGTGCCAAGATTCATTTTTTATCAAGACATGTCAAATTATGAAACTTGTTCATCAAGAAATCAAAAATTAAAAATTAGGGTTTGAAATGAAGAAATTTCATAACTTAGAAATTTTCTAAGTTATGAAATTTCCTAATTTTTTCCTAACTTTGTCCCATCTTTTCATCAAGATACATTTGGATTCAAACAAAACTCAAAATATGAAAGTTGTAGTCCATTGCAAAATCTACAACTTTGATTCACAAAGTTTCTTCAAAAGAAGCTTGTAGCTCAAGTTATGATTTTTGGAACAAGGGTGTAAAACATTCTTAACTTAGAAAAATTTTGACCTATTCTAGGCAGGATTTTTGCCCAACTTCATGGCCACTTTTCACATGCTTCCACTTGGAATTTCAACTTGCATTACAAATATGGAATGTATTACACATTCCAAGCTTTCCAAATTGTCCAAGAACTCATCAAACACCCTTGTGGTTAGGGAGAATCGAATTTGCAAAGTTGGGCAAAAGTCACTTTGTTCATGGCCAATTTCATGTTCATAACACTTTGCATTTTTCAAGTCAGCTTGCACAAGCTAGGTTACAGGCCTCTAATCCCATTTGAACTTAATAATTTAATGCTAAACCTTTGTGCCAAGATGTTATTTTGCTCATTTGGTCATTACATGGAATTTTAATCCATAATTAGAAAAAGTAACTTAGCCATTTTTGAAAAGGTGCACTTTATGTCAAAACACAAATCAAAGAGGTACAAGCCAGATCTTTTGGGCACAAGTTCATGAACAAAGTCCACTGATCAAGAGTGATTTATGCAGCATGCTTGAGGGTCCTGTAGGAGCCTATAACCCAACTTGACAAACTTTGCTTAGATAAGAAGAAACATTGCAAAACTGATCCCATCTCTCATTCCTGTAACAACTAGCCAAAGCAAAGTTTGTAAACACTTTCCATACATCATAACTGACCTAAGGCACAACCAAACCACCTTCAATACCTTCTCATTCCCAGAAACACCATCCTACTGCAAAAAACAGAGTCCTTTATGCAACTTGACTTCTATAAACCTTTCCACTCGTGCACTTTGGCCAAAAAGAGTTCAAACATGTTCCATATCACCCACTGAAGCTATCCCAAGCATTGAACACAAACTGTAACATCCCTAACATCACTTGCCATTTTCAGTTTTCAACTTTGCAGGTGGACTTCCATAGCTCGATTCAGTCAGTTTCAAAGCAAGCTAAAGGTTGGAGAAGCAACCCTGAACTTCAAGCAAGCTGTACAAGTCCTCAAAATCCATTAAAAGTACCTCCATTGTTGTACACAATTCAAGCTGAACAGGTAAAATTTTGAACTTCTATCTCTCTATCCAGGCATAGTTAGGCTTAAGTTTGTGAAGAAAGCATGTTCTAATCATAGCCCTGATGCTACCTGTATCCTCACTTTTCATTTATATTGTGTGTGTTAAGAGAATTTGGAACCTGAACATTAGAAAAAAGTTAGGTCAGGAATTGGGGGAGAAGAAATTCTCTCTCATTTCTGAGAGTTAGATCAACTTCTTTATATGTTTAGAATCGTGACATGATGCTCTATAACATTGCTGTTGTAAGTTTTTGTTGAAAATCAAGGAATCAGAAGTTAGCAGGTTGAGAAGGAAACGCGTGTTTTCTTTGTTTCAAAGTTGCTGGAGGTTGAAGACAACTCCTTTTGGGTTGGGCTTGGTTCATTTTTCTGTTTGCACCACTTTATTTCACATACACCCCCCTAGCCCATTATGTGATATATTTGTCATTTTTGATTTTTTCTTTTTGATTCTGATTTTTTATTTTTATTCAAACATGAAAAAACACTACAAATATTTTTCTCACATTTTTTGCATTTTATTTGGTATTTATTTGTTTCATTTAGTTCCATATGTAAATAAATATGTATATACTTTTTATTTAAAATACTAAAAATAATACAAATACATTTTATTTTCTGATTTTTATTTTATTTTATCTTTTGAAAACATTTTCTAAAAAATATACTTTTTGTAAATAATTAACATTTTTTATTTTTGTACATATTTAATATATTTAGTAAATAATATAAATACTTATCTATCTTTTATTAAATATTTAGGATAAATATAAAAATAATACATTTTTTTATTTTATTAATATTTGACCTCAAAAATCAATTTTTTACAATATACTTTCTTTTATTTATTTTTTGTATATAGTTAATAAATATTATATATATAATAAATAATAAATACCTTTTATTTAGCAAATTAGGGTTTTGCCCCTAACCATGAAAATACTCAAAAATTAACCTTTTTATTTTTGTTTATTTGTCACATGAAAAATACTTTTACATACATATAAAAATTATTTTTTGCATCTTGCATATTTATTGTATTTTATTTAATTATTGTACAATTAAATAACTTGTATATTCAATTTGGATGTAATAGTTTAGATTTAAATTTCTTGCTAAATATCCCCATTTGAACATTTGTATCCCCCCATCCCATAATTATGTTGTAATAATTTAGGACTTTTATTTTCCGCACTTTAAAGATTTCTAAATATGCCATGATAGACTTAGGGTTTTGTATGCAAAAAAAATCAAACAACAAATAGCTTGACTTAATTCAAAGACAAAAAAGCATGAAAATGGACAAACACCAATCACACTTGCACCCCTTAGGGTTACTCCACTTGTTGCCTTCAACAATGGGCCATGTTGCATGTTGAGTTTCTTTGGCAAAACAAAACAAATTAAATGATCATAGTCCCTCGATGACGCTTTCGAAAGTTGCCTAAAAATGATCAAGTCCCTTAAAGGAAAAATTGCCAAAGACACTTGGCACTATTGCAATCATGGTCTAAACGATGACCCGCGCCCGTCCCGTTAACATCCTAACACAAGATTGTCCACCAAATACAATGGTGGAACAATACTGTTAAAAGGGTTAAAACATAGGAAAGATCTTTGAGAAATTTAGGGGTAGACAACTCTTAGTTACTTGACTAAATCTTGCAAAACAATCCTTGCCATTTTTCAAAACACACATCACAACACACTTTCAAAACAACTTTCAAAAACATTGAAAACTTTTCAAAAGATAAGTACACCTTTGTATACATTCAAACATGGATCATTACAAAGGTTGCCACAACAAATGACCTCTTTTCAAAACATTTTCAAACACACACACAAAGCACCATTTCAAACAATTGAAAGCACCATTTCAAACAATTGAAAATGCAAGGCAAGTGATCTAAGCAAGTAACTAAGAGCCCATGGATAACCATGGATATAAAGGGTGCTAATACCTTCCCTTTCTATAATCTACTCCCCGAACCCAAGAAAACATCTCAAAGGTTTTTGCTGTGCTTTTTTAACCTTTCCTTAGCATAAAATAAAAAGTCGGTGGCGACTCTTGCTCAACCGAAACATTTGCGAAAACAAACGCAAAACCTCAAGTCAGTTCTCCCACCGTATCACAGAACTGGCGACTCTGCTGGGGATTTTTTTTTAAAAGTGGAGTAACCTTAGGGTTTAGATCACCCTCTTGCATGACTAATTGTTTGCTTTGATTGATTTATATCTTGGTTCTCTTGTTTGGGCTTGAAATCCTACACCCGGATTTGGGAAAACATTCATAGATAGCAATACGTTGTGGAAACTGTGCGGGGTATACTGACACGGTTGAAGCAATAGCTATATTAGTGCGACATATTTGTGAGTACCGATAACCCTTGAGTTCAATCAAGGAGAGTACAGGGCCGCTGAGTGATGTCACTAAGCAATAATGACCTAGAACCTTACTTGACCATCTTGGCCTTTTATTAGGGGTAGTGAGATGACCGGCTTTGGTGCAGTCCGAAGTGGGTAGATACTCGATACTACACTCATTGAGGGTTGTTTTCTTGGAATATTTTGGTCGCTAGTTAAGTGGCTAAACCAAAACAATGAACATGGAAAACAATCCAATGATATTGAGCTCCTTAGAACCCGGTTACTATTTGTAGGACAGGTTTTTAAGCCAACTACACTCAAGAGGGTACTTACCTATGAAACCCCATGCAAGCTTGAAACTAGGGTTTTGTGTGAATTGCTTGTACATGTGTTTTGTGCATACATCATAAACATCATAAAGCATCATATGCATCCACTAACCATTTCAAGGGTTTGGATCTTCATCTTTGTTCTTGTTTTGTAGGTCATGGAAATTCTTCGCAGGAAAACTATCCAAGTCAACCTTGTGAGAATCCCTCCTCAGCTCAAAGAGCTCGCATCCAGAATTCCGGAAAGCTCTCCCTTCAGTGAAAGACATGGTAGACTGCTCAGCCTAGTCAGCACCAGCATTGAAGAGGACATGGTAAAGGTGTTGTTCCAGTTCTTTGACCCCCTTCACCACTGTTTCACATTCCCCGATTACCAATTGGTGCCCACTTTGGAGGAATTTTCTCAAATCTTGAGAATTCCTATTCTTAATCAACTACCCTACAACGGTACGGAAAAAGAACCAAAGCCTGAAGATGTTGCTCAAGCACTACACTTGCAACCATCTGACATCAAGGGGCACTGGGAAACTAGAAGCGGTGTCAAAGGCTTCCTGGAAAAATTCTTGTTTGAGAAAGCACAAGAGTGTTGGAATTCATTGGACCTACAAGCCTTTGAAGAAATTGTGGCACTCCTCATTTATGGGTTGGTCTTGTTCCCAAATCCTGACCAGCTTATAGATGTCAACACCGTCAAAATCTTCTTATCCAGGAATCTAATACCAACATTGCTTGGGGACATTCTTCACTCATTTTACACACGAACAATGAGAAAGAGGGGTGTTCTCATGTGCGGTACTCCTCTCCTTGCAAGGTGGTTTATTTCGCACCTTCCACAATCTGTCTTGAAGAATGACCAAGGCTTAAGGTGGTCACAACGGTTGATGACCCTTACTCACTCTGATGTACATTGGTGTTCTCGGTCCAGAGAAAATGTCATCATTGTCGATCGTTGTGGAGAGTTCCCTAATGTTCCATTGCTTGGCATTAGAGGAGGCATTACCTACAACCCTTGTCTAGATTTGAGACAATTTGGATATGCACGGAGGGATGGACCTCATGACATGCTGATTCCTGACCTAGTTTTTGACTTCGACAACGATGCGCAAGGACTTCGCCAAAGATTCATCAGAGCTTGGAGGATGCCTAACAAGGTAGACAACAGGACACTGGGGCACAAGAACTCCATCCCCCTTGAGCCTTATCTCAAGTGGGTACGAACCCGGGCCCAGAGTCTAATGATGCCTTACCCTCATGTTCTCCCTGTGATTAAAGAGCCCGTTAAGGAAGGAGAGGTTCCCTACACCATCCTATATCCTGACATGCCAACATCGTGGGAGGAGATGCAGAAGAGTTGGATCCAACTCAAGGAGGAACGAAATACTTTTGAAGCCAGCTTCTACGCCAGTGAGAAGAAGGTTTTGGAGCTTACCCGCCGACTCCATGAGGAAGAGACCCTCAACACCTACATCGCACCAAAGAGGATGCGCAACGTCTTTTTACCTTGAGAAGTTTTTTGTAATATTTGGCCCATGGGGCATTTATGTACTAACAAAATTTCTTCTTATTAATATGACGTGCGTTCTTTTTGTCTGCAACAATTTTGAATTTCTAAATCCTTGAATGCATTGCATAAATAAGCATATCATTCATCATGCGCATAAGCAGGTCTCCACACCAGGTTTCCTTATCTTTCTGCTGTTTATTTCAGTAAGATGGATCTCGAACAAACGGTCAAGGATTTGCAGTCTCAAAACTCACATTTTCAACATCTCCTGATGACCTTGGCAAAGGGTCAGGAGGATCTAAAAGCCCTGCTTGGGAACAAGGAGCAAGTAAAAAAGAAGAAGAAAAGAGTCGGGGTGGCTACCCTAGGAAGAAGGTTTGAGGGTGAAGCCAGAAGAGTTCTTGAATTTCCCCCTACGTCTGAAGAAGGAACCAGTAAAGGAAAAGGGGCCGCGGTACCGTCTGAATCCGAAGCTGAAGAAGAAGAGGCTGAAGAGGACGAAGACTACTCTGAGCAACAATACCCGCCCGCCGACGACAAGTACAAGAGCTTGGAAGACAGGTTGGCAGCTATGGAGCTGCAGAGAGTTCCTGGCTTAGATTTCGAAGATTTGGGATTAGTTGCTGGAATTGTGATCCCCCCGAAGTTTAAAGTGCCAATTTTTGCAAGGTATGACGGGCTTTCCTGCCCGAAGATGCATCTCATATCATATGTAAGGAAGATCCAACCTTACACTGCAGACAAGAACCTTTGGATCCATTTCTTCCAGGATAGCCTTTCAGGGGCTCAACTCGAATGGTTCTATCAGCTGGATGGAGCCAGTATTCGAAACTGGGAGGACTTGGCTACTGCATTTTATAAACAGTATCAGTATAATTCCGACCTCGCTCCCACGCGTACCCAACTCCAGGGTATGTCACTGGGGATGGGCGAAGGATTCAAGGAATATGCACAAAAGTGGAGAGACCTGGCTGGCAGGGTGCAGCCACCGCTGACTGACCGTGAACTCGTGGATATGTTCTTAGGGACCCTGTCTGGTCCGTTCTTCAATCATCTAATTGGGAATTCTTCTGCTGGGTTTACAGATCTGATCTTAACCGGTGAGAGGATAGAAGCTGGTATCAAGTCGGGGAAGATACAGAAAGGTGCCTCCTCGAGTACTGAAAAGAAGTCGTTCAAGAAGGAAGCTAGTGCTGTTTATGGTCCAAGAAGACAAATTAAATCGGAACGCCGCCAAACTGTAAACGCGTTGGTAATTTCAAAGCCTACTGCTGCTCCTCAGCAGTATAACTAACCAAGGGGTGAGAGACCCAAAAGGCAGTACACTCGGCTCAGTATGACCCTGTCTCAGATATTGCCGCAACTACTGTCAACCAATCTGGTAACTGTCAAGGAAGCTCCGAAGGTAGTGAACACAGCCTCTCCAAAGTACAACCCCAACGCCCGTTGCGCTTATCACTCTGATAGCCCGGGGCATACTACAGATGATTGCTGGGCTCTGAGGAATAAGGTTCAGGACCTTATTGATGCCAAAGAAATACAGTTTGAGGCTCCCGAAAGGCCCAATGTTGTGACTGCTCCCATGCCCCAGCATGGAGTGAATGCTGTGGAAGAAGACCGGTATGTAGCCTCCGTGGAAGAGATTGTTACTCCGTTATTGACCGTCAAAAGGAACTTGTTGCTAGCCGGTTTATTTCCGGGATGTAGCAAAGGTTGCCATCTATGTGTTGTTTCACCTGCTGGTTGTCCCTTGCTGAAGTCAGGCGTCCAAAACCTGATGGATAGCAAAGAGATCTTGTTCGAGAAGATTGTTGTTCCTGCTGTCCCCGCTGAAGAAGTTTCTATTGTCACTATTTTTAACAAACCTCCTAAGGCTCTCTCAAATAAGCCTGTCAAAATCATGTCCACTCAGAAGATTTCTCCTATCATCATCACTGTTCCGGGGCCCCTCCCCTATACGTCTGACAAAGCTGTCCCATGGAACTATGGGGCAGATGTTTATGTTCTTGGAGTAAAGCAAGAGTTTGATACTAGTACCGGCGTCAGTAACATCACCGGGCCTGCCAAAGTTACCCGCAGTGGTAGGTTGTTCTTGCCAGATATTGCGCCACCAGCTATTCAGAGACCTCTTATCATCACACCTGCAAGTGTGCCTGCTTCCCTTCCTGATCAAGTTCCTGTTTCTACCTCTGCTGCTGAGTCATCTGACGCTCGAGGCAAAGGGATTGCTACTGATTTGCCTGCCCTGACGGAGACACCAAAGACAACCAATGTTGAAGCTTCCCAGCAAGAGATGGAAGAGATTCTCAAGATTATTAAGAAGAGTGATTTCAATGTAGTTGAGCAGTTGGGGCACACCCCATCTAAGATTTCTATGCTATCACTGTTGTTGTGTTCAGAGGCCCATGCCAAGGCCCTGATTTCCTTCCTGAAGACGGCCCATGTGCCACAAGAAACGTCTGCTGATCAATTTACCGATTGTGTGGCCAACTTGACTGCTGATAATGAATTGGGCTTCTCTGACGCCGATCTGACTGCCAAAGGAAAGAACCATAACGACGCCCTGCATGTCTCGATTGAATGCAGGGGCACTACTCTTGCCCATGTGTTGGTAGACACCGGTTCTTCATTGAACGTATTACCCAAGAAGGCCCTAGACAGGTTGGATGGTGAGGGTTTAGAGCTCAAGCCTAGTAACATTGTTGTCCGGGCCTTTGATGGTTCGAAAAGGATGGTACATGGGGAAGTTGACCTTCCAATCAGGGTTGGTTCTCAAGTCTTTGATTCTACTTTCTATGTGATGGACATCCGACCATCCTATTCTTGTTTGCTGGGTCGTCCATGGATCCACAAGGCTGGAGCTGTGACCTCCACACTACATCAGAAGCTTAAGTACCCGGTCAGAGGGAAGATTGTTACAGTTCAGGGGGAGGAAGAATATATGGTCAGCCACCTCAACTCGTTCTGGTACATAGAAATGGATGGGGAATTCATTGAGACTCCATTCCAGCATTTTGAAGAAGTTCCTCAGACACTGGCATCAGCTGAAACTGTGATTGAAGACTCTCCTTTGAAGATGGCTTCCTTAAAGGATGCCCGAGCTGTAATTGAGAAGGGTGAGTGCGCGAACTGGGGCCGACTTCCTGATTTCACTCCAAAGACTGACAAGTTTGGTCTGGGTTTCACTGCAGAAGCTCAGAGGGCTGTTCGTAAGGAAAGGATTGGAAGACCTCCTGTGTTCATCACCAACCCGAGAGTAAATGATATTGAAGACGATGTAGAGGAATCTGAATTCGACAGCTGGATCTACCCAACAACCGACGGTGGACCAAGCAACTGGACTTCCAAAGACTTCACACCTATTACTTTTGTCACTCAGTAATGAACTCTTTTGTTTTGAATTTGTAACAGACAATATTTTGAAACTTTTATGGCTCGATGTCTTACCCGGGGCACCGTGGCTTCATTTGTGAGGGCTTTTGTGTGTCATTTTCATATATCATCAATAAAAACATTGGACGTTTGCTGCATTTCAAAATCTTGTGCTCCTTTTCTTTCTTTATTATATATTGCAAAACAGCTATATTTACACACACTCACCTATACAGGTTCCAATCCACTCTGGATCTCACTGGTAACGACTCTGCTACTGCCAGTTATGACTTCGAAAATCCAATCAACTTAGCCGAAGACGAAGGTGAAGATGATTGCGAAGTGCCTGGTGAGCTCGCAAGACTGTTACTCCAGGAAGAGAAGGCCATTCAGCCACATGAAGAGCCAGTGGAAATGGTAAATCTGGGTACTGAGACAGACAGAAAGGAAGTCAAGATTGGTGCCAATCTAGAACTTAGTGTGAAACAATGTTTGATTCAGATGCTGCATGACTATGTGGAAATCTTTGCCTGGTCTTACGAAGACATGCCTGGGTTGGATACCGACATTGTGGTTCATCACCTGCCTACCAAAGAAGAATGCCCTCCGGTAAAACAGAAGGTCCGCCGTATGCGTCCAGAAATGTCCGAGAAAATCAAAGTTGAGGTTATGAAACAATTTGATGTCGGGTTTCTAGCAGTGACTTCTTACCCTCAGTGGGTTGCTAATGTGGTTCCAGTGTCGAAGAAAGATGGTAAGGTCCGAATGTGTGTTGATTATAGGGATTTGAACAGGGAGAGCCCTAAGGATGATTTCCCTCTGCCTCATATCGACGTTCTGGTTGACAACACTGCTCAGCATAAAGTATTCTTCTTCATGGACGGCTTCTCCGGTTATAATCAGATCAAGATGGCTCCTGAAGACATGGAGAAGACCACTTTTGTTACTCAGTGGGGCACCTTTTGCTACAAGGTCATGCGTTTTGGGTTGAAAAATGCTGGGGCAACATACCAACGTGCCATGGTTGCTCTGTTTCATGACATGATCCATCACGAGATAGAAGTATACGTCGATGATATGATTGCAAGGTCCCAAACTGAGGAAGAACACCTTGACCATCTACAGAAGCTGTTTGACCGTCTGAAGTTGTACAAGCTGAGGTTGAACCCAAACAAGTGCACCTTCGGGGTAAGATCTGGAAAATTGCTAGGCTTCGTCGTAAGCGACAAAGGCATTCAAGTGGACCCTGCCAAAGTGAAAGCCATACAAGAGATGCCAACTCCCAAGACAAAGAAAGAAGTTTGAGGTTTTCTAGGATGGTTGAACTACATTGCCCGATTCATCTCGCATCTAACTGCTACCTGTGAACCAATCTTCAAGCTGCTGAAGAAAGATCAAGTAGTACATTGGAACGATGAATGTCAGGCCGCTTTCGAAAGAATCAAAGAGTATCTCCAAGAACCACCCATTCTTATGCCACCGGTTGAAGGGAGACCTCTAATCTTATACTTGACAGTACTGGACAACTCAATGGGGTGTGTGCTGGGGAAGCATGAAGAGTCTGGCCGAAAAGAACACGCCATTTATTACCTTAGCAAAACGTTTACCGACTGTGAGACCCGATACTCACTGCTCGAGAAAACTTGCTGCCCTTTGGTATGGGCTGCTCGCCGGCTGAGACAATATATGTTGACTCACACTACTCTGTTGATTTCAAAAATGGATCCAATCAAGTACATATTCGAAAAGCCTGCCTTGTCCGGAAGAATAGCAAGATGGCAGATGATCTTGACGGAATATGACATCCAGTACACAACTCAAAAAGCAATCAAGGGAAGTGTATTGGCAGACCATTTGGCACACCAGGCAGTGGACGATTACCAGTTGATGAACTTTGAATTTCCAGACGAGGATATCATGGTAGTGACTGATTGTGAAGTACCTGGACCGAATGAAGGACCTGAGGAAGGATCCCGATGGTCTATGCACTTTGACGGAGCCTCGAACGCTTTGGGTAATGGTATCGGCGCTGTGATTATATCCCCTAAAGGCACTCATACTCCACTCACCGCCCGACTATGTTTCAACTACACCAACAACATGGCAGAGTATGAGGCATGTATCATGGGTCTTCAAGCCGCAATTGACTTAAGGATCAAGTTTCTGAGTGTCTTCGGAGATTCCGCTCTCGTGATCAATCAGGTCAAAGGCGAGTGGGATACGAAACACCCAAATCTTATTCCTTACAAGGAGTATGTGCTGACATTGCTTCCCCACTTTGAGGAGATAACTTTTGAACACTTCCCAAGAGAGGAGAATCTGTTAGCGGACGCACTAGCTACGATGTCTTCTATGTTCAAAGTCAAATGGGATAACGAGGCTCCCCGGATCATTATCTAGAAATTGGATGAACCTGCACATTGCTGCAATCTCGAGACCGAAGAGGTAACTGAAAAATCCTGGTATCATGAAGTGAAGAGGTACCTTGAAGCTCAAGAATACCCCGAAGGCGCATCTGTTAATGACAAGAAGTTCCTGAGAAGGTTTGCGGCAAAGTTCTTCCTCAGCAATGGCATTCTCTACAAGAGAAACCATGATTCAACCTTACTGCGTTGTGTGGATAAGACTGAAGCAGAAAGGATCATGGCAGAGCTACATGAAGGTACCTTCGGAACACATTCCAGTGGAAATACCATGGCAAAGAAAATCCTTTGGGAAGGATATTTCTGGTCCACAATGGAAGCCGACTGTTATCAGCATTCTCGAACTTGTCATAAATGCCAGATCTATGCAGATAAGGTGCACATTCCTCCGGTTCCTCTGAACGTCTTGACAGCACCTTGGCCTTTTGCAATGTGGGGCATTGATATGATCGGCGAGATCAAACCTACGGCATCCAACGGGCATCGCTTCATCCTAGTAGCGATTGATTACTTCACAAAGTGGGTGAAAGCAGCTTCCTATGCTACGGTAACCAAGAACGTCGTGGCACGGTTCATTCGACACAACCTGATCTGTCGATACGGTGTACCTGAGAGAATCATTACGGATAATGGTACCAATCTTAACAACAAGATGATCACTGAGCTCTGCGAGCAATTCAAGATACAGCACCACAACTCTTCTCCCTATCAACCGAAGATGAATGGGGTTGTAGAAGCAGCGAATAAGAACATCAAGAAGATTGTGCAGAAAATGAAACTGACCTACAAAGATTGGCACGAAATGTTACTGTTCGCTCTTCACGGGTACCGTACCTCAGCACGGACGTCAACAGGGGCAACTCCCTTTTCCTTGGTCTATGGCATGGAGGCAGTCTTGCCTATTGAAGTCCAGATACCCTCTCTCCGGATAATGAAGGATGCAGGTTTGAGCGAAGATGACTGGATCCAGACTCGGCTTGATCAATTAAACCTGATTGACAAAAAGAGACTCACTGCTATTTGTCATGGTCAGACGTACCAAAAACGGATGATCAGGGCATTTAACAAGAAGGTCAGACGACAAGAGTATCAAGTCGGAGACCTGGTAATCAAGCGCATCATTCTTCCTCAAAGTGATCCCAGGGGAAAATGGACCCCTACGTACGAAGGGCCATTTATGGTTAAACATATCTTCTCAGGAGGAGCTATGATTCTAACCACCATGGATGGTGACGACCTTCCTCACCCCGCCAATGCAGACATAGTAAAAAGATACTACGCATGAGTAAAAGACCCGCTAGGTTGACACACCTAGGCAAAAATAAGGGCTTCCCGATGAACCAAAAGGGTTCGGGCAAAAATAAGGGATGAAATGAAAAAAAATCTGTACACCCGGCAAGTCGAAAACCTGAAAAGGTGGCTTGGGCAAAAATGGGTATCCCGGTGGACTGAAAACCCGAAAGGGTGGTCCAGGCAAAAGTAAGGGATAAAGCGTAATACTATGTCTCATTGGATCACCTTGCATCCAGAATTCGGCATCAACTATCGGGCTTAGACGACTTCAATCAATCAGCTTCATCTTCAACTAAGCAGCAAAGTGATGAGACGCTCGAAGACATAAAGGCGATAGCAGAGTTGGAACCCAGTGGGATTATTTTTCACATAGCTGTTTTGTTTCCTTTTCACAAAAATTGTATAAACTCTATTTTGCTCGGCGGCGTTCTCTTACTAGGATGTCAGCCTCTTGTACAAAAACGCCTATTTACAGGCAAATTCAAAAATCAATACAAATTCGCTTTTCAGACAAATTGCCATTCGTTTTTCCTTTTCTGTTTTGTTTTGCGAAGAACGTCCAATGTTCATTTTTGATATATGCATTTGACATTAATTGCTAATCATGATTATTTGCATGCGAAACAAAGGACTAATTACAGATGACATCAGAAACAAGGGCAATAAAGAATTGTCTAAGCGATCTAGTTGCTCTGTCCACTGAGGTACCAAGGTAAGTTCGGCTGAAGAATGTAACCAAGTTACCTCAACTCCCTATAGAGTAGGACCAGATTCAACAATACTCTCCCCAGGCAGAGTTGGTCTCCCATCAGCCCCAAAAAGGCACAGTATCTCCAGCAAGTCAGCAATACTCTCCCCAAGCAGAGTTAGTCTACTGTCAGCCTTAAGGAAGTTTGGTATCCCCAGAAGATCTTAACATTCCCCAGCGGAGTATAGACATTCCTCAGCAAGCATCCCCGGCAGTCTTAATATAAGATTTGTTCCCCGGCGGAATACAGACACCCCAGTGGAACCATTCCCCAGTGCAGTCCAAAGTTTCCCCAGGAAAGTGGAATCCATATTCCCAGTAGATTCTGGAAGCTTATCCCCGGTAGATTCTGGAAGCTTATCACCTGCAGAGTACATACGTCTCTCCCCGACTTTATTCAAAGGTTATTTCCACACCAGGGTATAACTGGGTTATCCTCAGCTAATTACCACGGAAAGTTCGTCCTCGGTGAAGTTCTTCCTATCCCCCAGCGGAGTTCATCAAATCTTCCAACAGAACATATCAACGGTATCCTCAGTGGAGTTCTCATCAAAACCTCAGGGAAGTATCTCTTCCCACAGAGTAATTCCCCGCAGAATAATCTCTCCAACAAGTCTATTCCCCGACGGAGTCATCTTCTCCTACCGGTTTATTCTTGCAACCATCATCCCCAACGGAAGCGAAGAACTCTACTCTTCAACATCAGCCCAGGATTCAAGTTCCCGACACTCGTCAAGGATTTATTTTTCTAGACGAAAATACATTCATAGACATTTCACATTTCATACATCCTGTTTACATACATGATAAAGTGCATACAACACTATCTCCTTTTAAGCATCATGACATCATGCATTTCATACATCATGACATTGCATACAACTGATGTTTTGCCTTTTCAGGAAAAGGTCAATCCAAAGATGATTACTATCAACTATCGCAGTTCCAGATTCGATTCCTGTATCTAGCCAGGGCACATCTGTGAGCGATTGATTGTAGATTCGATACCTGTATCCAGCCAGGGCACGTCTACATGAAGAGATTCCAGATTTGATACCTGTATCCAGCCAGGGCATATCTGTAGACGACTAATTCCAGATTCGACACCTGTATCCAGCCAGGGCATATCTGTAGACGACTAATTCCAGATTCGACACCTGTATCCAGCCAGGGCATATCTGTAGACGACAAATTCCATATTCGATACCTGTATCTAGCCAGGGCATATTTGTAGACGACTAATTCCAGATTTGACACCTGTATCCAGCCAGGGCATATCTGTAGACGACTAATTCTAGATTCGACACCTGTATCCAGCCAGGGCATATCTGTAGACGACAAATTCCAGATTCGATACCTGTATCCGGCCAGGGCATATCTGTAGGCGGCAAATTCCAGATCCAATACTTGTATCCAGCCAGGGCACGTGTGTAAGCAACCTTTTGAAGTTCCGGATTCGATTCCTGTATCTAGCCAGGGCATATCTGTGAGCGTTTGATTGTAGATTCGATACCTGTATCTAGCCAGGGCATATCTGCATGAAGAGACTGAAGATCAACACCTGTAGCAAGCCAGGAAACCATCTTTCTTTCTCAGGTACACAATTTCTCGCTAAGGAATCTCTTACGCGATCGACACCCCCGATGGCATCTTTAAGCCCATCTCCACAACTATCCATTACACTTCCAAATTGCATCTATAAGCCCATTCCCGACATCACATTGATGATACTCCATTATGCGAGTGCAAATTTCTGGGCACTCTAGTGTTCAATCATCTTCCACCCTCGGATCACGAAAGGCACACAAGCCAATCTACATCCTCAGGTCTAAGAAGATTGAACAGGGGCAACTGTTGTACCCCAAAATTTTCCCTCTCATTTCCTCAACATTTTCTCACCACAAGACCTTTGGAGCTCAAGATCAAGTTAGGGTTTGCTCTGCTCAAGACTCCCCCTTGCACTGTTGACCCAAATTAGGGTTTGAGTTTGCACAAAGATGTTTTGACCTAAAAGGCCCAAAATGACTTTCATGCTTCATGTTGGACTCACAAGTTTATCCATACCAAGTTTCAAGCCTTGATTCCAATCTTTGCCCAATCAATTGGACAGTTGACCTAGAAATCAACTGTATTGGGGAAAAAGTCAACTGTGGTCAATTGACAGTCAAACCTCATGATTTTTGACCCACATCAACATTATGAACTCATATGGACCATTTGGTCAAGTTTAGATCACAATTCCACAAGAAATTTGATCAGATCATCAAAAGGGCAAAATGGTCATTTTTAGGGTTTTGACTGCACAAAGGCAATTTTTGACTGTTTGACCTAGCCAATGGCAAACCAAGCTCACATATGGACTCAAGGACTCAATGACATGGTCTTGACACATTCAACAAGTTCAAAAGATCCCAAATGCACAAGATTGACAGATGAATTTTCCAGTCAACTGATCAATTTTTGACTGTATACTGAAATGTCAAACTTTGACTTTTTGGTCAAAATCAAGTGCCAAGATTCATTTTTTATCAAGACATGTCAAATTATGAAACTTGTTCATCAAGAAATCAAAAATTACAAATTAGGGTTTGAAATGAAGAAATTTCATAACTTAGAAATTTTCTAAGTTATGAAATTTCCTAATTTTTTCCTAACTTTGTCCCATCTTTTCATCAAGATACATTTGTATTCAAACAAAACTCAAAACATGAAAGTTGTAGTCCATTGCAAAATCTACAACTTTGATTCACAAAGTTTCTTCAAAAGAAGCTTGTAGCTCAAGTTATGATTTTTGGAACAAGGGTGCAAAACATTCTTAACTTAGAAAAATTTTGACCTATTCTAGGCAGGATTTTTGCCCAACTTCATGGCCACTTTTCACATGCTTCCACTTGGAATTTCAACTTTTATTACAAAGATGGATTGTAGTACACATTCCAAGCTTTCCAAATTGTCCAAGAACTCATCAAACACCCTTGTGGTTAGGGAGAATCGAATTTGCAAAGTTGGGCAAAAGTCACTTTGTTCATGGCCAATTTCATGTTCATAACACTTTGCATTTTTCAAGTCAGCTTGCACAAGCTAGGTTACAGGCCTGTAATCCCATTTGCACTCAATAATTCAATGCTAAACCTTTGTGCCAAGATGTTATTTTGCTCATTTGGTCATTATATGGAAGTTTAATCCATAATTAGAAAAAGTAACTTAGCCATTTTTTAAAAGGTGCACTTTATGTCAAAACACAAATCAAAGAGGTACAAGCCAGATCTTTTGGGCACAAGTTCATGAACAAAGTCCATTGATCAAGAGTGATTTATGCAGCATGCTTGAGGGGCCTGTAGGAGCCTATAACCCAACTTGACAAACTTTGCTTAGATAAGAAGAAACATTGCAAAACTGATCCCATCTCTCATTCCTGTAAGAACTAGCCAAAGCAAAGTTTGTAAACACTTTCCATACATCATAACTGACCTAAGGCACGACCAAACCACCTTCAATACCTTCTCATTCCTAGAAACACCATCCTACTGCAAAAAATAGAGTCCCTTCTGCAACTTGACTTCTATAAACCTTTCCACTCGTGCACTTTGGCCAAAAAGAGTTCAAACATGTTCCATATCACCCACTGAAGCTATCCCAAGCATTGAACACAAACTGTAACATCACTTTCCATTTTCAGTTTTCAACTTTGCAGGTGGACTTCCATAGCTCGATTCAATCAGTTTCAAAGCAAGCTAAAGGTTGGAGAAGCATCCCTGAACTTCAAGCAAGCTATACAAGTCCTCAAAATCCATTGAAAGTACCTCCATTGTTGTACGCGATTCAAGCTGAACAGGTAAAAGTTTGAACTTCTATCTCTCTATCCAGGCATAGTTAGGCTTAAGTTTGTGAAGAAAGCATGTACTAATCATAGCCCTGAAGCTACCTGTATCCTCACTTTTCATTTATATTGTGTGTGTTAAGAGAATTTGGAACCTAAACATTAGAAAAAAGTTAGGTCAGGAATTGGGGGAGAAGAAATTCTCTCTCATTTCTGAGAGTTAGATCAACTTCTTTATATGTTTAGAATCGTGACATGATGCTCTATAACATTGATGTTGTAAGTTTTTGTTAAAAATCAAGGAATCAGAAGTTAGCAGGTTGAGAAGGAAACGCGCGTTTTCTTTGTTTCAAAGTTGCTGGAGGTTGAAGACAACTCCTTTTGGGTTGGGCTTGGTTCATTTTTCTGTTTGCACCACTTTATTTCACATACACCCCCCTAGCCCATTATGTGATATATTTGTCATTTTTGATTTTTTTCTTTTGGATTCTGATTTTATATTTTTATTCAAACATGAAAAAACACTAAAAATATTTTTCTCACATTTTTTGCATTTTATTTGGTATTTATTTGTTTCATTTAGTTCCATATGTAAATAAATATGTATATACTTTTTATTTAAAATACTAAAAATAATACAAATACATTTTATTTTCTGATTTTTATTTTATTTTATCTTTTGAAAACATTTTTTAAAAAATATACTTTTTGTAAATAATTAACATTTTTTATTTTTGTACATATTTAATATATTTAGTAAATAATATAAATACTTATCTATCTTTTATTAAATATTTAGGATAAATATAAAAATAATTCCTTTTTTTCTTTTATTAATATTTGACCTCAAAAATCACTTTTTTACAATATACTTCCTTTTATTTATTTTTTGTATATAGTTAATAAATATTATATATATAATAAATAATAAATACCTTTTATTTAGCAAATTAGGGTTTTGTCCCTAACCATGAAAATACCCAAAAATTAACCTTTTTATTTTTGTTTATTTGTCACATGAAAAATACTTTTACATACATATAAAAATCATTTTTTGCATCTTGCATATTTATTGTATTTTATTTAATTATTGTACAATTAAATAACTTGTATATTCAATTTGGATGTAATAGTTTAGATTTAAATTTCTTGCTAAATATCCCCATTTGAACATTTGTATCCCCCCATCCCATAATTATGTTGTAATAATTTAGGACTTTTATTTTCCGCACTTTAAAGCTTTCTAAATATGCCATGATAGACTTAGGGTTTTGTATGCAAAAAAAATCAAACAACAAATAGCTTGACTTAATTCAAAGATAAAAAAGCATGAAAATGGACAAACACCAATCACACTTGCACCCCTTAGGGTTACTCCACTTGTTGCCTTCAATAATGGGCCATGTTGCATGTTGAGTTTCTTTGGCAAAACAAAACAAATCAAATGATCATAGTCCCTCGATGACGCTTTCGAAAGTTGCCTAAAAATGATCAAGTCCCTTAAAGGAAAAATTGCCAAAGACACTTGGCACTATTGCAATCATGGTCTAAACGATGACTCGAGCCCGTCCCGTTAACATCCTAACACAAGATTGTCCACCAAATACAATGGTGGAACAATACTGTTAAAAGGGTTAAAACATAGGAAAGATCTTTGAGAAATTTAGGGGTAGACAACTCTTAGTTACTTGACCAAATCTTGCAAAACAATCCTTGCCATTTTTCAAAACACACATCACAACACACTTTCAAAACAACTTTCAAAAATATTGAAAACTTTTCAAAAGATAAGTACACCTTTGTATACATTCAAACATGGATCATTACAAAGGTTGCCACAACAAATGGCCTCTTTTCAAAACATTTTCAAACACACACACAAAGCACCATTTCAAACAATTGAAAGCATCATTTCAAACAATTGAAAATGCAAGGCAAGTGATCTAAGCAAGTAACTAAGAGCCCATGGATAACCATGGATAGAAAGGGTGCTAATACCTTCCCTTTCTATAATATACTCCTCGAACCCAAGAAAACATCTCAAAGGTTTTTGCTGTGCTTTTTTAACCTTTCCTTAGGATAACATAAAAAGTCGGTGGCGACTCTTGCTCAACCGAAACATTTGCGAAAACAAACGCAAAACCTCAAGTCAGTTCTCCCACCGTATCACAACGATGCTACCTAATCATCCATAGTGGGATAGCATTTTCTAAAGAACATTAGTACAAATTGATTCCTTTTTCGAGTAGGTAGATGGTTCTTAAGTACTTGCTCTCTTCAAAACAAAACAAAACTTTTCGCACTTACACCTTTCAAACAAAAAAAAACTCTTTTCAAACCCACAAACACAAAGAAAAGAAAATTTTGAAAACACTTTGAGCAAGTACCTAAGAGCCCATGGATAACCATGGATAGAAAGGGTGCTAACACCTTCCCTTTCTATAATCTACCCCCCGGACCCGAGAAACATCTCAAAAAGGAATATTTCTGTGCTTTTTTCCTTTCCTTGTTGGATAAAATAAAAGATGGTGGCAACTCTTGCTTACCGCGACATTTTGCGAAAATAAACGCAAAACACGAACCAGAATTCCAAAACAGTCAGTTCTCTCCCACTGTATCACAGCTGTGATCATACTCTTTGATGATCTCATCAACATTGCTGGGAGTTTCAGGGATTGTATCCTTCTGAGAGTTTTGCAACTGGTTTTCTAATTTTAAAATTTTTTCTTTTAACTCAGAATTCTCCAATCTGAGACTCTCAGTCTTATTAGAGTCAGAAGCAAGATTCCTTTTCAGGTTTCTGAATTTGACTCTGATTTGATGATACCTTTCTATAATTTCATTAAGGCTTTCAGCAAGTTCAGCCTTAGTAAAGTTTATAGTAAAGTCAGGGAATACCTCTTCAGTGTCTGATTCTTAGTCTGAACCAGAAGCTTCACTGTCTTCAGATACGTTTGCCATGAGAGCTATGTTTGCTCTTTCATCATCTGATTCTGAGGCTTCAGATGTGTCAGAATCATCCCATGTAGCCATGAGGCTTTTCTTCTTTTCCTTGATAAACTTCTTTTTGGGCTTCTCCTTCTGGCTTTGGGCAATCACTTTTGTAGTGCCCTTGCTCGTTACATTCATAGCATCTTTGTTGTTTGGCTTTCTGTATCCTGAAGAACCTTCAGATCTTCTGTATCCAGAGGAGGATTCTGACCTTCTGTATCTGGAGGAAGATTCATTCTGATTTTTGATCTTCTGGGATTCCTGAACTTCATTTGCCTCTACTTCCACATTTGGTTCACCCTTCTGGAGAGGAGAGACAGTTCATCTTCTTCTGATGAGGATCCATCAGAGGTTTCTTCCACAGCCTGCAAAACTTTGGAGTCTGTTAGATTTTAGAGCTAATGGCTTACCTTGCTTTTGAGGTTCATCTGCTTCTAGCTCTATCTCGTGACTTATGAGGGAGCTAACAAGTTCCTCCAGAGAGATTTTGTTGAGATCTTTGGCTAGCTTAAGCGTTGTGACCATTGTCCTCCACTGTTTTGGCAAGCTTCTAATGATCTTCTTAACATGATCAGAAATAGAATACCCTTTGTCAAGAACTTTTAGACCAGCAACAAGAATTTGAAATCTTGAAAACATAGTTTCTATTGATTCACTATCTTCCATCTTGAATGCCTCATACTTCTGAATGAGCGCAAGGGCTTTGGTTTATTTGACTTGAATGTTGCCTTCATGCGTCATTCTCAGAGAATCAAACATGTTCTTGGCAGTTTCTCTGTTTGATATTTTCTCATATTCTGAATATGAGATGGCGCTGAGGAGAATTGTTCTGGCCTTGTGGTGATTTCTGAATTCACACATTTGCTGATCAGACATTATTTTCCTGTCTATCTTCTAACCACGTCCATCCACTGGGTGCGTGTATCCATCAGTCACCATGTCCCATAGATCAGCATCATGGGCCAGAAAGAAACTCTCAATTCTGTCTTTCCAGTAGTCAAAGTTCTCTCCATCAAAGACTGGAGGTTTGCCACTGAATCTGTCCCTTTCTTCATTGTTGTCATTGCTGATGTTTTAACTTGGTCCTGCCATAGTATTTTTCTGACGCTGGATCTTATACTGACACGGTTAAGTGTTTAAGCTCAGAACCAGGCGCTCTGATGCCAATTGAAGATGTGAAAAACACAAGAAGGGGGGGTTGAATTGAAAAATTGGATCAAAAAACAGCTTAATGACACACTATTTTTATCCTGGTTCGTTTGATCTCAAACTACTTCAGTCCACCCGTCAAGGTGATTTCGCCTCTCTCCAACGAGGTCTTAATCCACTAATCTCAAAAGATTACAACAGCTACTTTAACAATTGTTAAAGTCTTCTTGAGTACAACCACAAACCGGTTAATCTCAAGGAAATATTTTACAAATAATTGAACAAGAATGTGTTATTGTTTTCTAACAAAACAGTTTATCACAACTGTGATAATTACACAGGTTAAGATTAGAATAGAATAAATTTGCTAGAGCTTGAGTATGCGTGGTTTGGAATTCTCTGCAAATTGATGTGTGTGTACGTGCGTACTTCTTTTTGCAAGCAGACTTGTTTATATAGGCCAGGCAAAGACGTTGTCCATAAAGCAAGTTTAATGTAAATAACACACTTTCCTTTTGGAGAAGATCTTGTCTGAAGAAAGCCGTTGGCATTAATTCTGTCTTGAATGTTTAGTAACGCTTCAGAGTCTTCTTTCCTTAACTGCTGATGACGCTTCAGAATGTTGATGACTTGGTTTGATATGTCTTTGTTTAGAATCATAGTTTGTTGTAATTAAGCGCAGGTTCTGGTCACCAATCTTCAGCATATAATCTGATTGCTTCAGCATGTAATACTTTATAGCTTATCTTCTGATGCTGATCCCATCAGAACTTCTGCATATACAAAACATATTTTTAAGGAGCATATTTGTTATGTGTATATATACTTTGTATTTATTTATTCTTTGTATTTGTTATCATCAAAACTCTAACCAAGGGTTGTAGAATCAAACTATGTTCTAACACGGTCCCCACGAGATACTTCTTACGGATATTGCATTTGACTACAAGGAAGATGTTGACGAGCACCGCCGGAGGTTTATACGAGCTTGGGGTATGGTGAACAGATCTGACCCCCAAGAGCTAGGACCAAGGACTTCCCTTCCTATGCAGCCTTACCTACAATGGGTCTGA
Organism: Vicia faba; assembly: GCA_948472305.1. Classification (NCBI taxonomy): domain Eukaryota; kingdom Viridiplantae; phylum Streptophyta; class Magnoliopsida; order Fabales; family Fabaceae; genus Vicia; species Vicia faba. The sequence continues at coordinate 761,681,422 of OX451741.1, read as the reverse complement.
GCTCATGCCCAGAAGCTTGGGATACCCTATGAAGTCGTATTGCTGGTAATTATGGAGCCCACTAATGAAGAAGGCATTCCTTACACAATTCTTTATCCTTATATGCCCACTGATCCTGGGGCATTGCAGAGGTCTTGGATTCAGCTGAAAGAGGAAAGGGATACTTACCGGAAGAAGTACCATGAGCAAGAAAGGAAGATTTTGAATCTCACCAGGCAGCTCGAGGAAGAAAGAGTGATCAATGACTACGTCAGCATAAAGAGGAAGCGTCCATGGGACTTTTGATTTTACTTTTCTAATTTTAGATTTGTTTTTCATTTATTTCTTTGTAACGCCTCAAAGGCATTGTTGAACCTTTTTACAAGTTAATCTAATAAAGTTTGTTTATTTTTGGTTTGCAAATTTAAATTTCCCAAAGTCTTTGAAATCATTACATACGTATTCCATTCATGCACACCATTACAGGTACCATTACAGGTTTCTCATCTCCTTCGTTGTTTATTTCAGCAGAAATTTCTTCCGATCAAGCCATCAAAGATCTTCAGGCACAAAACGCCCAATTCCAAGAGATGTTCTTAAGTCTGGCCAAAGGGCAAGAGGATCTAAAAGCTCTCATTATGAAAGAGAAGAAGAAGAAGAAGAAGAATAAGAAGAAGAAGAAGGTCGTTCTTCTGAATATGGGAAAAAGGTTTGGGGATAGGTTGAAATAGCAAGATGATCTGACCTCTTCATCCAAGGAAGGGGAGAACCAAGAAGAAGAAAATGGCCCCAGTCCTGCAGTTTCTGATGATGATACAGATTATGATGAGGAGAAATATCCTCCTGCTGAGGATAGGTACAAGCAGTTAGAAGACCGTCTGAGTGCAATGGAGATTCAGAAGATCCCTGGTTTGGATTTTGGAGAGCTGGGACTGGTATCGGGAGTGGTGATCCCTCATAAGTTCAAAGCTCTGGTTTTTGCCAAGTACGATGGAGTATCTTGTCCAAAACTCCATCTCCGCTCGTACGTTAGGAAAATCCAACCTCACACTGCTGATAGAATTTTGTGGGTATATTTCTTTCAAGATAGTCTGCAGGGGACTCAGCTTGAATGGTTTTATTAGTTGGAAGGAGATAATGTCCAAAATTGGGAGGACCTTGCTGCTGCTTTTTACAGGCAGTATCAGTATAACGCCGACCTTGCTCCCACTCGTACTCAGCTTCAGGGTATGTCAATGGGTGCAAGCGAAGGTTTTAAGGACTATGCTCAGAAGTGGAGAGACTTGGCTAGAAGAGTCCAACCCCCTTTTTTCTGACAGGGAGTTGGTTGACAAGTTTCTAGGGACGCTATCTGGTCCATTTTTCAATCATCTGATCGATAGTTCGTCATCTAGGTTTACTGAGTTAATCTTGACTGGAGAGAGAGTAGAAGTTGGTATCCGAAGTGGTAAGATACAGAAGGATACTTCATCAAGTGTGATAAATAAGCCTTTCACCGGTAAGAAAGAAGCTAGTGCAGTCTATGGCTCGAGGGGCCAAAGCAGACATGAACACCGTCAAATAGTAAATGCGGTAGTGATATCAAGACCCACAGTTGCTCCACAATGCAACAATCAACAAAGGGTGGAAAGACCACATAGGCAGTACACTCGGCTCAATATGACCTTGTCTCAAATTCTACCACAATTATTGAAGACCAATCTGGTAACTCTGAGAGAAGCCCTAAAGAATCCCAACACTACATCTCCTCACTATAACCCGAATGGCCGCTGCGCCTATCATTCCGAAAGTCCAGGTCATGATACAAACAACTGTTGGGCCTTGAAAAACAAAGTGAAAGACTTGATCGAAGCCAAAGAGAATGAGTTTGACGCTCCGGAGAAGCCCAACGTCATAACTGCTCCAATGCCCAAACATGGTCATGGAGTAAATGCTGTGGATGATGATTTATTTGTGACCTCTGTGGAAGACATTTCTACTCCTTTGATGACAGTTAAGAAGAATTTGTTGTTGGCCGGTTTATTTCCGGGATGTGGTGAAGGCTGCCACATGTGTTCAATTATGCCTGCTGGTTGCCACTTATTGAAATCAGGTGTTCAACGCCTGATGGATAACAAAGAGATCCTGTTCGAAAAGACTATGATTCTGTTGGTTCAAATTCAAGATATTGCCATCATAACCATTTCCTCCAATCCTTCCAAGGTTTCCTCGAGAAAGCCTGTTAGGATTACATCTGTCCCAAGAATTGCTCCGTTAATAATTACTGTCCCTGGTCCTATCCCATACACTTCGGATAAAGCTGTCCCTTGGCACTATGGTGCCGATGTGTATTACCATGGAGTTAAACAAGACTTAAAGAGTGAAGAAGCTGATGTTGATATTAGCAATATTGTCGGGGCTAGCAAGGTCACCAGAAGTGGAAGACTCTTTTCTCCCGAGATTTCCCCTCCGACTGTTCATAAACCTGTTGTCATTCCATCTGCTGATACATCAACTACTATCCCAGTTCCTGTTCCAGTTATCTCCCCTGTTGCCGAGCCATCTGGGACTCGGGGCAAAGAAATCATAGGTGATCCTGCCCGGATGGAGGCACCTAAGAAGATCATGGTAGAAACCTCTAAGAAGGAGATAGAGGAAATTCTGAAGATTATCAAGAAGAGTGATTACAATGTAGTCGAGCAGCTGGGGCAGACCCCGTCAAAAATCTCCATGTTGTCCTTATTGTTGTGTTCTGAAGCCCATGTAAAGGCTTTAATTTCTTTCCTCAAGACTGCGCATGTGCCGCAGGAAACTTCGGCTGATCAATTCAAATATTGCGTAGCTAGTTTGACTGTCGACAATGGGTTGGGTTTCTCAGATGCAGATCTAACTGTTAAAGGAAGAAATCACAATGATGCTATGCACGTCTTGATCTAGTGCATGGGCACTACTATGGCCCATGTACTGGTGGATACTGGGTCCTCATTGAATGTTCTGCCAAAGAAAGCATTAGACTGTCTGGACTGTGAATGCTTGATTCTAAAACTGAGCAATATTGTTGTCAGGGCTTTCGACGGGTCAAAAAGGATGGTGCACGGGGAGGTAGACGTCCCTGTTAAAGTTGGCTCTCATACTTTTGCATCCACTTTATACGTGATGGATATCAGACCATCATATTCTTGCTTGCTGGGTCGCCCTTGGATTCATAAGGCTAGGGCAATGACTTCTACGCTCCACCAAATGTTGAAGTATCCGGTAAAAGGGAAGATTGTCACGGTACAAGGTGAAGAGGAATACATGGTGAGTCATCTCAATTACTTTCGCTACATGGAGATGGATGGGGAGTTCATCAAAACCCCTTGTCAGAACTTTGAAGAGGTCCCCCTGACTTTGGCGTCGACTGAAGTTGCTACTGACAAACCTCCGATGAAGATGGCTTCTCTCAAGGATGCCAGGGCTGTAATTGAAGAAGGTGAGTGTACAAATTGGGGCCAGCTCCCTGATTTCACACAAAAACTAACAAATTTGGTTTGGGCTTTACTACAGGGGCTCAAAGGGCTGTTAGGCGCGCGCGGATTGGAAGACCTCCTATGCATATCAACAATTAGGGAGTTAATGCGGTTGAGGATGGTGAAGAAGATTCAAATATCGACAGCTGGATCTACCCAACGACCAACGGTGGATTGAACAACTGGACGACGAAGGATTTCATACCTGTTTCTTTTATTCCACAGTAATTGACTTTTTTTTAAAGAATTGTAATAGACAGTTTGAAACTTTACGGCCCGGTGCCTTGCCCGAGGCACCTTGGCTTTGTTTGTGAGGGCTTATTATTTGTCATTTTCATATACCATCAATAAAGCATTGTACGTTTCTTGCATTACAAATTTTGCGCTCCTTGTTTTTCTTTTCTGTCTCTCACTTTATCAAAAACAGTTATTCTCTTACACACACTCACGTATCATAATGCAGATCCATATCCACTCTGGATCCCATTGATAACAACTTTTCTACTGCCAGTTATGACTTCGAAAATCCGATCAACCAAGCCGAGGATGAAGGTGAGAATGATTGTGAGGTTCCTGGAGAACTTTCTAGACTGTTACTGCAGGAAGAGAGAGCCATACAACCCCATGAAGAGCTAGTTGAATCAGTGAATTTGGGTACAGAGGAAGACATGAAAGAAGTTAAGGTAGGTGCGAATCTGGAGCCTAGTGTCAAGCAACGGTTGATATAGATGTTACGCGACTATGTTGAGATCTTCACTTGGTCCTACAAAGATATTCCTGGTTTGGACACTGATATTATGGTACACCGCCTACCAACCAAAGAAGATTTTCCTCCGATAAAGCAGAAAGTTCGCCGTATGCGCCCCAAGAAGTCTGAGAAAATCAAAGCTGATGTCATGAAACAGTTCGATGCAGGATTTTTAGCTGTCACTTCTTACCCACAGTGGGTTGCCAACGTTGTTCCGGTGCCTAAGAAGGATGGTAAGGTATGGATGTGTGTGGACTATAGAGATCTGAACAGGGCGAGCCCCAAGGATGATTTCCCACTTCCTCATATCGATGTTTTGGTCGATAACACCGCGCAACATAAGATCTACTCCTTTATGGATGGTTTTTCTGGTTACAATCAGATCAAGATGGCTCCCGAAGACATGGAGAAGACAACCTTCGTTACACAGTGGGGCACCTTCTGTTACAAGGTAATGCCTTTCGGGTTGAAGAATGCTGGGGCAACGTATCAGCGCGCCATGGTTGCTTTGTTCCACGACATGATTCACCGTGAGATTGAGATTTATGTTGATGACATGATTGCAAGGTCTCAGACTGAGGAAGAACACCTTGACCATCTCCAGAAACTATTTGACAGGTTGAAGATGTACAAGCTGAGATTAAACCCGAATAAGTGCACCTTCGGGGTAAGGTCTGGTAAGCTGCTGGGTTTTATCGTCAGTGATAAGGGTATTCAGGTGGACCCTGCCAAGGTAAAATCCATACAGGAGATGTCGGCTCCCCGCATAGAAAAGGAAGTTAGAGGCTTTTTGGGACGTCTGAACTACATCGCCCGATTCATTTCACAGCTGACTGCTACTTGTGAGCCAATCTTCAAGCTACTGAAGAAAGATTAAGTGGTAAAATGGAATGATAAATGTCAGACCTCTTTCGAAAGGATTAAGGATTACTTCCAAGAGCCACAAATTCTGATGCCTCCAGTTGAAGGAAGACCTTTGATCTTATACTTGACAGTACTGGATAGTTCAATGGGGTGCATGTTGGGGCAACATGATGAGTCTAGCCGAAAAGAGCACGCTATTTACTACCTTAGCAAAAAAATTATCGACTGTGAGACCTGATACTCATTGCCCGAGAAAACTTGTTATGCTTTGGCATGGGCTGCTCGTCGGCTGAAACAGTATATGCTGACTCACACCACCTTATTGATATCAAATATGGATCCAATCAAGTATATTTTCGAGAAGCCTGCCTTGTCCAGAAGAATAGCAAGATGACATATGATCTTAACTGAGTATGACATCCAATACACAACCCAAAAAGCAATCAAGGGGAGTGTATTAGCAGATCATTTAGCGCATCAGGCCATGGATGACTACCAGTTCATGAATTTCGAGTTCCCAGATGAGAACATTATATTGGTGATCGACTGTGAAGAACCTGGACCGGATGAAGAACTTGAGGAAGGATCCCTATGGTCTATGTATTTTGATGGAGCATCAAACGCGTTGGGTAATGACATTGGCGCTGTGATCATATCTCCTGAGGGCTGTCATACTGCGTTCACCGCCCGATTATGTTTTAACTGCACCAATAATATGGTGGAGTATGAAGCATGTATCCTGGGTCTTCGAGTTGCTATTGACCTAAGGATTAAGTTCTTGAGTGTATTCGGAGATTCTTCTCTAGTGATCAGTTAGATCAAAGGCGAGTGGGATACGAAGCACCCAAATCTTATTCTTTACAAAGAGTATGTACTGACATTGCTCCCACATTTTGAGGAGGTAACCTTTGAACACTTCCCAAGAGATGAGAATTAGCTGGCAGACGCGTTAGCTACCATGTCTTCTATGTTCAAGGTCAGGTGGGATAATGAAGCTCTCCAGATTACCATCGAGAGGTTGGACGAACCCGTACATTGCTGTGACATTGAGACTGAAGAGGTAACAGATAAACTCAAGTTCCACGAGGTAAAGAGGTATCTTGAGACTCAAGAGTACCCCGAGGATGCATCTATTAACGATAAGAAGTTCTTGAGAAGGTTCGCTACGAAGTTCTTCATCAGTAATGGGATTCTTTATAAGTGTAACCATGATTCAACCTTACTGCGATGTGTGGACAAAAGCGAGGCAGAAAGGATCATGACAGAGTTACATGAAGGTACCTTCGGAACTTATTCCAGCGGACATACCATGGCAAAGAAGATCCTACGGGATGGATATTATTGGTCCACTATGGAAGCCGATTGTTATCAGCATTCTCGGTCCTGTCATAAGTGCCAAGTCTATGCTGATAAGGTGCACATACCTCCAGTTCCTCTGAATGTTTTGACAGTACCTTGGCCTTTTGCAATGTGGGGCATCGACATGATCGGCGAGATCATACTTACTGCGTCCAATAGACATCGTTTCATTCTGGTATCTATTGATTATTTCACGAAGTGGGTTGAAGCAGCTTCCTTTGCCATAGTAACCAAGAACGTCGTGGTGCGGTTTATCCAACATAATCTGATTTGTTGATATGGTGTACCAGAGAGGATCATTACGGACAATGGTACAAATCTTAACAATAAAATGATCATCGAGCTTTGAAAACAGTTTAAGATACAACATCGTAACGCTTCTCCCTACCGGCCGAAGATGAATGGGGTTGTTGAAGCAGCTAATAAAAACATCAAGAAGATGACGGTGACATACAAAGACTGGTATGAGATGTTACCATTTGCTCTTCATGGGTATCGTACCTCAGCACGAACGTCAACAGGGGCAACACCTTACTTCTTAGTGTATGGTATGGAGGAAGTCCTGCCCATCGAAGTCCAGATACCCTCTCTCTGGATTATGAAGGATGCAGGTTTGAGCGAAGACGACTGGATCCAGACCCGACTTGACCAGCTGAACTTAATCGATGAGAAGAGACTTACTGCTATTTTTCATGGTCAAACGTATCAAAAGCGAATGATTAAGGCATTTAACAAGAAAGTCAGACGTCAAGAATATCAGGTCGGGGATCTGGTGATCAAACGTATCATACTGCCGCAAGGTGATCCCAGGGGAAAATGGACCCCTACGTACGAAGGGTCATTTATGGTTAAGAATATTTTCTCAGGAGGAGCTATGATTCTAACCACCATGGATGGTGACTACCTTCCTCACCCCGTATGTTGTACCCCAAAATTTTCCCTCTCATATTTCCCAAGACATTTCAAGAAAAATCTCCAAGTGGTTCAAGATTGCCCAAGAGTTGGACATTCAAGTCATCTCCTAAGGCAGTCAACCTCAAATTAGGGTTTTGTGTTGCATTAAGGTCCTTGCATCCCAATGACCTCAAGTGCTCCCCAATTTCCTAATATGTTCTCAAGTTCGTCCATGTCAAATTTCAAGCCTTGCAGAGGAAGTTTGGTCAGTCAATTGCTCAAGAGGTCCAAAAATCGACTGTGCTAGGGCAAAAGTCAAATGTGACCTACAAACATTCAAACTTCAATATTTTTGGTCAACATTCTCATTTTGAAGGACAATTCATCATTTTATCAAGGGTTGGTCATGATTCATCAAGGATTGCTCAAAATTCATCAAGATTCAAAAGTTGCTAAATTAGGGTTTTGTAGGAAAAGTCAACTCAATTTTGACCAAGCATAACTTTCTCATACTTTATGCGAAAGACCCATCCAAAGCTAATTTTGAAGAGGATGAAATTTACTACAATCCATCTTCACACCCCAAGATCAATAAATGCACTCACAAAAAGTTGAAATTTTGGACATTATAGGTCATTTTTGAAAGTCAACAAAAACACCTTTTTTGCCAAAGCTTGTAACTTGATCATGGAATATCAAAATGAGATGAGACAAAAAGGGTTGGTTAGAGGACATCTTAATATTTCTAAAAAGTCCAAGAACACTTACAAAAGTTCAAAATTGAAGAAGTTGTGCATTGTTGAAGTTGGGCATATTTCCAAAATTGCCAAAAGTCAACTATCCCCAAAGCTTCAAATTTTGTCAAATGGGCCCACTTTTTTCCACTTGATTTGATCTTGTCAAACTACACACGTGTCCTATCTTCAGTCTTGTGTCCATTTATTTACTTTTCTATTTTATTTGATTTTTATTGAATTAATTCATTTTAAATCAATTTAAATCCAAATAAAATCCAAATATTGATCACTTGGTATCTTTTTGATTGATACAGGCCTTAATTGTCATCATGGACATGATCAAATCCGAATCAAGCCATATCATGAACAAAAAGATGGAATTTGGACAATTTTGGAAGCTTTTTAATGGTGAATCAAATCACATCTCCAAACATCAATGCATAAGGATTCAGCCCAAAGAAGTTGACCTAATTCATTCCATGTTACATATACAACACAAAGGCACGAGAATTAGAGGTTGAAGGCTGCATAAACATCAAAACCAAACTTGGAAAATTTGGAAAAAAAGCTTGAAACTGAAATCAAGCATATAGGTGTTTTCAAGGCCAAAACTCAACGTGAGTCTATTGCTGGGTCATCACTAAAGCGAAGCCAACTCAAAACCAATCCCCATACCTGCTGAATCACGCTGTAAGTCTCCCTGAAAACCGCCCTGCATTTGAAATTGCAACCTCTCATGCATTTTTTTGACAAATTATTGGCATGGTCATGATCCTTGTGTGATTTCTAAACTTTCTGCAATATTTGATTGTGTTTTTATAGCCTGTAACCCCCTAGCCGATTCTAGGGTTCTTGGTTCTCGTTTTTGGGCATTTTATTTTCAGGAAAAATCAATACAAGTAATGGACATAGGCGTGTTCAGGAGGGAGAGGTGAGCATGACCATGGTCTTGGGACTAATTTCCATGGCCTGAATTTGATTTTAGGAGACACCTACGCATTTAGTTGCGGATGAAAATCTGCAGGTAAAATAACCAGGTCCCCACGAGGAAGACGAAGACGTGGCCTGTTCCCATTGGCCCATTCAAATACTTGGCGCGTGTTTTTATAATTCTGGCATATTTATTTGTTTTCTAATATAATAATTTCTATCCATTCCATTAACAATTAAAGGGCGCTGGCTGAGTGGTAGTGGAGCATATGCATTGGCTAACAGGACCTGGGTTCGAATCCCAGGTCCCCATATTATTTGTTGCATTTTTCAGCCAAGTGATTCAGTATAATACCCAGGGCGTAACACATCATATACCATCACCCAGATGCCTGCCAGATGGCCTCCAGGCCAAATCTGATGGTCCATATTGTAGGTCCATCATAAGGCCAAGTCAAAGGCGTACAGGGAACCAGGAAAAGTCAACGAGGCTTGCACTATTGGGCCTTGGAAAATGCTGATCTCACCCCTGATCTAGGCCCAAACCCCTTTGGTTATTTCTTTGTCTTTCTATTTCTTTTATTTATTTTATTTATTTGTTTATTAATTATTTTTATTTTAACTAACCAATTAAAATCTTTTTCTCTTAAAATCAAAAACCAAAAATATATTTTATTTATTAAAATCAAATTAAGCATTTTTTATTTTTGTAAATAAATACTAACTTAATTAATTTAGTTTTAATTAGGTATAACTTTTAATATTTTTGCAATAATTAAAATTAATTTAGACGATTAGGTTTTTATTAACATTAATCAAATTTATTTTTATTTCTTTAAATATCCAAAAATCCAAAAATATCTCTTTCTTAATTAATTTATTTATTTAATCACCTTAGTTCATTTCCTTTTAATTCAAAAAAATAACAAAAAATCTTTTCTTTAAATAACTAAAGGGTCAAAACCCCAAAAAAATGCGCCCGATTTAATTTTCCCGCATGCGATCCATTTATGATATTGATGTAATTGTTTCCCGGAATGTAATATTTTTAATAAGACTTTAACTTATTTTATCGCTTTATTTTACTTTCCGCATTTTAATTTCAAGGGTTGCTTTTGGCGATGTAAATACCTTACGCCTTGTAATAGTTAGATTTAATTTCTGCAATTTAATTTCCGCAAATCATTAACTGTTAGATGTTTGATAATAGGGAATGCATGACAAGATCAAATCTTTAACCTAAAATCAACATAGATAACCATTGACATGTGTGGTCGGTGGATCTGGAACTGACTGTTTAACGCTGGTTTCGCGAAATGTCGCGGAAGCAAGAGTCGCCACCGTCTTTTATTTTCTCCAACATGGACAGGACAAAAGCACAACAAAATTCCTTATGAGATAGTTTCTCGGTTCGGGAGGTAGATTTATAGAAAGGGAAGGTGTTAGCACCCTTTCTATCCATGGTTATCCATGGGCTCTTAGATACTTGCTCATTTGTGTTTTCAAAAGGTTTGATTTTCAATTGTGAGTGGGTTTGAAAAAGTTTCGTTTAAAGTTTCAGAATGACTCTTGTATCTGTCCTCAAGAGTGTTTGAAAAATTGTTTTGAAAGCTTTTTTGAAAAGTGTCGGTGTGAAAAGAGTTTGGATTTGTTTTTTAATAGAGCAAGTATCTATGAGTCATCTACCTACCCTAAGGAATTAGGCTGTGTAGAAGTCCTTAAGGTAGTGCCATCCCACCATTGAGAGGTAGGTAGCACCACCGTTGGAGGTGTTCGGGTCAATTCGTTTGTTAGGGACAGTATGGTCACCAGAGCAACAGTAGGACACCTTAGAAGCTACCCCTATGCCATTGATCCTTTTTAATTCTGAGGCAACCGTTTCGAGGCAACTGGATCATGTCATGGACATAAGGACTTACTAAAACGTCCTATACTCGACGACCACGTTTCGAGGGCAAGGCAACAGTGAGGCGTACCCTAAGAGTGGTGTGTGAATTTGTGTGTTATTTTCAGTTATGTTTTATCTTGTACATGTATCATGGTGATCTACGCTTGTTTTTAATTTAGGTCATTCATTCTTTCATGCAAAGTTTAGCAGTTTAAAAGTGCGGAAAGATAAATCCTACGCTATTACAAGGCGCGGGTCTATACATCGCCAAATTAACAAAGACCCGTTTTGAATAAAAAATGCGGAAAGTAAATAAATTCCTAATTACTATTACAAGGCTTGAGCAATTACATAATATTCACAAAGGAAAATAAGAATAAATGCGCGAAAGAATTAAAGTTGAACGTTCGAGGGCGTTGGACCCTTTTGAAATTAAATTGAAACAAGAAAGTTAATTATTTATTTTATTAAAGAGAAGAAATGTTTTTTTAGGTTTTTTGTATTTATGAAAATAAAGAAAAGAATTTAAAATTAGAAGGAAACCCTAGTTCTAAATATTTTTAATTATTAGAAAAAAGTTAAAGTTTAAAACCTAATTTACATAATATTTAATGTACATGTTTATTTACAAAATTAATGATAATTAATAATAATGATAAATAATGATGATTAATAATTTATTTAAGAAAAAGATGGAAATGTCAAAAAAACCTAATTCTAGATACTTTTTACTTATTAAGAAAAAGATTAAAGTTTAAAAACCTAAATTAAACTAAGTTAATTGTTAGAGTTTATTTACAAAAAATAGGTTAGTGATGAAATTAATAATAATTAAATATATTTGTATTTTTTGATTTTTTTGTTTTTATTATAGAAAATTATTTTATGGTGAAAAAAAACAATTAAAACAATTAAAAAAGAATTAGAAAAGAAAAGAAAATAAAATTAAAAAGGATGCAAACCAAGGGGGGTTTCAGGCCCAAGGGGAGGTTTTTTTGAAGTATTCTGGCCCATTAGACAAAAAGCTTTATTTGACTTTCTGGCATCACGTGCGTGTTCATTGACTCCTGAGTACCGTGGTCAGCATTCTTTGGCCATTGGATTGGGTTTCATGGCCATTTGTGTTCTGGCTGTTGGCCATTTGTGTTCTGGCCTCAACGTTCCTTAATCTTCTCAGGATGTCTGTTTCGCCATGTATTGGTGTCATGTATAAGTTGTTCTTTTGGCCATTTGGCTTTTGGCTTTTGGCTTTTGGCCATTTGGCTTTTGGCCTCAACGTTCCTTAATGAACCTGCATGGGATCCTGTCTAAATCTGCAGTGTTGAATCTCACGAACACATTAAATAAAATCATAAAATGCAAATAAAGCCAATATATGAAGAAATTTAATGTTTAGGCACAATATGGCATGTATGAATGATTATACCCTTTTGATCATGGAGATCAAATCAATCTTACCCTTACTGGAAAATTAGTGACCTGAATATTAGTGACCTGAATGCTTTTATGCCCTTTGGATCGTGGAGATCAAGCCAGCCTTATCCTTACTGAAGAAGTAGTGAGGTGTTGGTTTGTAACTGTGATGGCTTGTTTGTAGTGAGAGAGGGATTTGTAATAAGGATTTCAAGGTTTTAGGGTTCTTGAAAGAATTTGATATTCTAACAGTGTTGTGGCAAGGTTTTTTCTCTCTTTTCCTCCTCTCTGGTTTGTGTGAAAAGAAGGTGATTATATAATGGAAATTAGGGTAAAGAAAATGGGCTTTGAATGTGCAATTGGGCCTCCAATGTTCACTTGAGTTCGTCATTTTCCAGGCTAAATCGCAGGGACTTAAGTGTAATTTTTGAAGTTGAAATGTGAAAACAAAATGTAGCCGGCATCGAGAACTAACTCCTGTCCGAAAATCGGCTCAATCGGATAAAAGGTGAATTAGTTATGAATTTTTGAAGTTTCAGCTCAAACAAACTTATTTTGGGCTCCAGTGTCGACTCTGACACGTTCTTCAATAAAAAACTGGTATTGATCGGAGTATAATCCGGTCTCGACTTTTGAAGCAAAGTTGTAGATCTATGAGTCAGGGACCTTGTGAAAAAATATGAGCCCAATCCGATAAAAATTGACCGAGTTATGAATTTTCGAAGTTTCGGCCCAGATGAAATATTATTCAGCATTCAGGATTTTCAGCGTGTCACGCACTCTGAGCAAAAAACGAAGGCCTTTTGAATACCGTTTGAACTCAATACCTTCTGTGAAAATGTAGCCAACTCAATTTATGAAATTTTTGCGCCGGAACCAGCTCGATACAATGAAAATCGACCAAGTTATGATTTTCTGAACATGACGCAAATAAACTTCTGTCACAAATTTTCTGTACGAAAATACTTGATAAATCCACATTTTTGAAGACCTTCTGATCGAAATTGGCTTCCAGCCGTGAGAGATGAAAACGTAGATAATGTCAAGACGGAATTTTGGCCACCATAACGGGTTCAAAACGAGTCACGCTCTTCAAGTTATGAATTTTTTAGCGCGTAAAAACTGCACTTTCAGCACACTTCTTCACCATATTTCTTTGAGGAAACTCGCACATTCGGATACCTTCTTTAAAGAATTGACTCTTGAGCCGAACCTGAATTTGAGAATACATTATCAGAGATATCTTGGTGAAAGAAAACCTGAATATGACGCGCCGGGTTGGACTTGTGAATTTTTCTTGAAATGTTTTGAGAAATATGGGAGGGCAAATTTTGGGGTACAACAGTTGCCCTTGTTCAATCTTCTTAAACCTGAGGATGTAGATTGGCTTGCGTGCCTTTCGTGATCCGAAGGTGGAAGATGATTGAACACTAGAGTGCACAGAAATTTGCACTCGCATAGTAGAGTATCAGCAACGTGATGGCGGGAATGGGTTTACAGATGCCATTTGGAGAGATGACAGATAGGAGGATGGGCTTATAGATGCCATTCGGAGTTGTGACAGAGCCTTGTCGGGAATGGGCTTATAGATGCCATTTGGAGAATGTTGGTATGTGGATGGGCTTATAGATGCCATCTAGGTGTCGATTGCGTAAGAGATTCCTTAGCGAGAACTTGCGTACCTGAGAAAAGAAAATAATTACCTGGCCTGTTACAGGAGTTGATCTTCAAACTCTTTATGTAGATGTGCCCTGGCTGGATACAAGAATCGAATCTTTAAACTCTTCAGATGTACCCTGGCAAGATACAGGAATCGAGTCCGGAGAATATAGTCATCAATAGATACACCCTGGCAAGATACAGGAATCGGATCTTCGAACTCTTCAGACGTGCCCTGGAAAGATACAGGAATCGAGTCTGGAATTAGTCATCAACAGATACACCCTGGCGAGATACAGGAATCGGATCTTTGACCTCTTCAGACGTGCCCTGGCAAGATACAAGAATCGAGTCTGGTAATGTTAGTCGTCAACAGATACACCCTGGCAAGATACAGGAATCGGATCTTCGACCTCTTCAGACGTGCCCTGGCAAGATACAGGAATCGAGTCTGGTAATGTTAGTCGTCAACGGATACACCCTGGCAAGATACAGGAATCGGATCCTCAAACTCTTCAGACGTGCCCTGGAAGGATACAGGAATCGAGTCTGGAATATAGTAAGGTTGGTGAGTTGTCTCTACTGACAGGTTATCCTCATGGACGAGTGGTCTTTAACGATGAGTGTCTATAACGACGAGTGTCTATAACGACGAGTGTCTATAACGACGAGTGTCTATAACGACGAGTGTCTATAACGACGAGTGTCTATGACGACGGGTGTCTATGACGACGGGTGTTTATGACGACGGGTGTCTATGACGACGAGTGTCTATGACGACGAGTGTCTATAACGACGAGCGTCTATAGCGACGAGCGTCTATAACGACGAGTGTCTATAACGACGAGCGTCTATAACGACGAGCGTCTATAACGACGAGCGTCTATAACGACGAGTGTCTATAACGACGAGTGTCTATAACGACGAGTGTCTAAAACGACGAGTGTCTATAACGACGAGTGTCTATAACGACGAGTGTCTATAACGACGAGTGTCTATAACGACGAGTGTCTATAACGACGAGTGTCTATAACGACGAGTGTCTATAACGACGAGTGTCTATAACGACGAGTTTCTATAACGACGGGTGTCTATAACGACGGGTGTCTATAACGACGGGTGTCTATGACGACGAGTGTCTATGACGACGGGTGTCTATAACGACGGGTGTCTATAACGACGGGTGTCTATAACAACGAGTGTCTATAACGACGAGTGTCTATAACGACGGGTGTCTATAACGACGGGTGTCTATAACGACGGGTGTCTATAACGACGGGTGTCTATAACGACGGGTGTCTATAACGACGAGTGTCTATAACGACGAGTGTCTATAACGACGAGTGTCTATAACGACGAGTGTCTATAACGACGAGTGTCTATAACGACGAGTTGGATCAGAGAAATCTTTATGCATTGATTTAACTAGATTTGTATTCTTTGACTGGGTTGGTCTCTTTTGACTGTATTCGTCTACATAGCTGATCTTTTAACTGTATCCTTCCTGAAAGGTAAAGGTCAGTCATATGCAATGCATGATATGGATCAAGCAATAATATTTTTCAACACATGAGATTGTATGATATGATGCGTATATGCATGTATCATGATGTATAACAATGTGATGTTTATGAATGTATATGCGTCTAGGAAAATAGATCCTTGACGGATGCCGGGAAGTCAAATCCTGAATATGACGCGCCGGGTTGGACTTGTGAATTTTTCTTGAAATGTTTTGAGAAATATGGGAGGGCAAATTTTGGGGTACAACAACATGTACAAAGATAAAAATAACTGAAAAATGACACACTTGCACATGCGCACTCTTAGGGTACACCCCACTTGGTTGCCTTCGTACGCGGTCATTGAGTATAGGAAGTTTTAGAGGTCGCCCTCTTGTGCAAAGATCATAAGTTACCTCGAAACGGTTGCCTCGGAAATAATGATCTAAGACATTAAGGTTACCGCTAAGGCGTCCTAACATTGCTTTAGTGACCACATGTCCCTTAATTGAATTGACCCTTAAAACTCCAACGACGGTGCTACCTACTCATCAATAGTAGGATAGCATTGTCTAAAGGACTTTAGCACAGATTAATTCCCTTTTTGAGTAGGTAGATGGTTCTTAAGTACTTGCTCCTTTTAAAACAAAACAAAACTTTTTCGCACTTACACCTTTCAAACAAAAACTTCTTTCAAACCCACAAACACAAAGAAAAGCAAATTTTGAAAACACTTTGAGCAAGTACCTAAGAGCCCGTAGATAACCACAGATAGAAAGGGTTCTAACACCTTCCCTTTCTATAATCTACCCCCCGGACCCGAGAAACATCTCGAAAAAAGGAATTTTTCTGTGCTTTTTTCCCTTTCCTTGTTGGATAAAATAAAAGATGGTGGCGACTCTTGCTTACCGCGACATTTTGAAAAAACAAACGCAAAACGCGAACCAGCATATCTAAAACAGTCAGTTCTCTTCCCACAGTATCACACCGTCAATGCAGACATAGTGAAAAAATACTACGCATAATCAAAGACCCGCTAGGTTGACTGGCCTAGGTAAAAATAAGGGCTTCCCGGCGAACCAAAAGGGTTCGGGCAAAAGTAAGGGATAAAAATGAAAAAAATTGTACACTCGGCAAGTCGAAAACCTGAAAAGGCGGCTTGGGAAAAAAAGGGTATCCCGATGGACTGAAAATCCGAAAGGGCGGTTCAGGAAAAAGTTAGGGATTGAAGCATAACACTATATCTCATTGGGTCATCTTGCAACTAGACTTCGGTATCGACTATCAAGCTCGGACGGTGCCAATCAATCTGACCTACCTTCGACCAAGTAGCAAAGTGACGAGACGCTCGAAGATATAAAGGCAATAGTAGAGTTGGAACCCAATGGGATTGTTCACATAGCTGTTTTTCTTTCTTTTACACAAATTGTATAATTTTTGTTCCTTCGGTGGCGTTCTCTTACTAGGACGTCAGCCTCTTGTACAAAACGCCTATTACAGGCTAACTTCAAAATCAATACAATTCATTTTCACAAGAAATTTCAACTTGTTTTTCTTTTTCTGTTTTGTTTTGCAATAACGTCCAATGATTCATTTTTGATATATGCATTTGAAAATAATTATTGCTCATAAATGTTTACATAAGAAACAAAAGACAATTACTCGTAATTCCAAGAATAGGGGCAAACAAGAAATTTCCAAACCTTCCAGTTGCTCTACCCACCAGGTACAGGGATAGAGCCAGCTTAAGAATATGACTAAAGGTATATACATTCCCCTCAGAGTAAGAAGTGTCCAAAGACAATGATGTTAGCTCCACCAGCCGAGGTTCGTAATCGTGAATGAGTTGACAAATTCCTCCAAGCAGAGTTTATTTATCACTAGCAACGGTAATTCATCCTCAGCTGGGTTTATTTCTCCAAATCGGCAGATCATCCAATAGATTATCTCTCTTCCCCATAGGGTCATTCTCCCACAGGGTTATTCTCAAACAGGGTCTTTCCCGACGGAATATTCTCGAGCAGAACAGGCGCAAGTCTCCAGCTAATCATCTTCGGTCACTATCCCCAGTAAGGATGAAGAACTCAATTCTTTGTACCCTCCAACAACAGTCCAGGATTTATTCTCCCCAACCGGAGAACATCACAAGAACATTGCATATTCATACATCATGGCATGCGCATACGCATCATACGACACAATCTCATTTATTTTGAGAACATCATTAATCAATACATTTCATACATCATGACATTACATACGACTAACTCTTTACCTTTCAGGGAAGGATACAATCAAGTTCTCACAAGTTTTCTCTGGTTCAGTCAAATCGATACTAAGATTTCTATTCCAGTTCAAGCTATGAAGCCCAGAAATCGACCGGATAATATCTTGATATCTCCAGAATACTACGAAGCCTGGAATCGACCAGATAGTGGTATGTCTTAAATTACAAGCTCTGAAGCCCGGGAATCGACCGGAAAACATCTTAACCCTCAGCAAGTTATTGTGAAGCCTGGAAATTAACCAGATAGCAATACAAGATACCATGAAGTCTGGAATCGACTAGATAATGGTATAAGACGCTGTGAAGACTGGATCACGACCAGATAGTGGAAAAGGATACTGAAGCCTGGGACACGACAAAATAATAGTATAAGGTACTACGAAGCTTGGAATTCGACCAAATAGCAGTTTACCCGGCCAATTACTATGAAGCCCGAAAATCGATGGGATATTAGTACGCCTTAAATTCAAGTTGAAGCCCGAATGCGACCGGATAACCACTTGATTCCTTATGAAGCCTGGAGTACGACCAGATAAGAATTGAGAAATTGCGAAGCCTGGAAGATGACCAGATAGCAAGTTTAATCTCACCTCCCCAGTAAGTCCCTGTAAAGCCTGGAGCACGACCAAATAGCAGTCGGTCTTATTTTCTTCAGCAAATCACTGTGAAACTTGGAGCATGATCAGATAGCAGTTCATTTTCACCTCCTCGACTAAGAGATGATTCCCTAGTAGAGTAACAGACAACTGAAGTTCCTAAAACTCTATCTCTCTCAAGACAAAGAACAACATTCCCCAGCAAAGTCCTCCTCAGACAACAGGAATACGGGCTCTCGCAAAGGAATCTCTTATGCGATTGACACTTCTTTTGACGACATATTTAAGCCCATCTTCCGTCATTGACTTCCAAATGGCACCTATAAGCCCATTCCCGATGTCATAAAGACGAGTACTACTTCATGAGAGTGCAAATTTCTGGGCACTCTAGTGTTCAATCATCTTCAACCTTCAGATCACAAAAGGCAGCCAAGCCAATCTACATCCTTAGGTTTAAGAAGATTAAACAGGGGCAGCTGTTGTACCCAAAAATTTTCCCTCCCATATTTCTCAATACATTTCAAGCGAGGTCCTCAAATTGCTCAAGGAAGTCCAAGGGTTGACTAGACAAACTCTCTCCTAAGGCAGTCTACCTCAAATTAGGGTTTTAGTGTTCATCAAGATGTTTGAGTCCAAAGAATCCCAAATGCTCACCATTGGCCTAATATGTTAACAAGATCATCCATGTCAAGTTTCAAGCCTTGCAGAGAAAATTTGCTCAGTCAATTGCTCAGAGGCCTGAAAATCGATTGTGCTAGGGCAAAAGTCAACTGTGGCCCACATACAGTAAAACTTCTAGATTTTTGGTCAACATTCTCATTTTGAAGTATTATTCATCATTTTATCAATGGTTGATCATGATTCCTCAAGGATTGCTCACAATTCATCAAAACCCAAAAGTTGCTAAATTAGGGTTTTGTAGGAAAAGTCAACTCAACTTTGACCAAGCATAACTTTCTCATACTTTATCAAAAATGACCCATCCAAAGCTCATTTTTAAGAGGATGAAATTTCCTACAAATCATCTTCATCTCCCAAGTTCAAAATATGCTCTCATAAGAAGATATGAATTTGGACATTATAGGTCATTTTGGAAAGTCAATAAAAACACCTTTTGGGTCAAAGCTTCATACATGAACATGGAAGACTCAATTGATATGAGACCAAAAAGGTTGCTTAGAGGACATCTTAAGATTTCTAAAAAGTCCAAGAACACATCTCTAGGGTCAAAATTGAGAGAGTTATGCATTGTCCAAGTTGACCCTTTTTGCAAAAATGCCAAAAGTCAAATGTGTCCAAAATTGCATTTTTTATCAAATGGGCCCAACTTTTTATGCTTGCATTAAGTTTGTAATGTGACCCATGACCTATGATCCCTTCCATTTGCCATTCTTTTATTTTTGTCATTTATTTTGATTTTATTTCAATTAAATCAAATAAAATCAAAATAAAATAATGAAAATATCAAAAACTAATTAAATCTTGAGATTTTGTGCATGTTTAGGTTCATTACATAGCTGGAAGTAAGACCAAATCGTGAAAGGCTCATATGGATACAAAAAGATTGCATTTTGCTTGATTTGGAAAGATTTGCACAAAGGATCAAATCATGAATCAATAATCATAATTGAGGGAGATTTGATACAAGTTTGCAGCCCTAATTCATTCTAGGGTACATAAGGAACATTTGCAGACCAAAAACGAGGAGGCTGGAGGCGTGCAAAACAGAAAACAAAGTTGCAAAAATTCAAGAAAAGTTGTAAATCAATTTCCAGGTTTCACGTCATCTCAAGCCTTTCTAACCATCTCAATCGCTTGCTGGATATCTCTGGACCATATTGCAACCATTAATAAGCGTCCCCATGTCCAGAATCACGCTGTAAGTTTCAGACGGTTCACCCCTTTTCTACAATTCGAATATCTCAATTCTGGCACATTTAGCATGATTCATTGATATATTCTTAAACCTTATGATGTTTGCAAGCTAATGGTCATATTTATTTGCGTTTTCATTAACTGTACATCAAAGTTCCATGGTTAGGGTTTTCTCTTTGTGTTTAGGGTTTTCTTGTACAGGAACAATTGGCCATTAATAATGGTACCATAATTCTCGTGAGGTTGCAATGAGTAGATTGGTACCATTGGTTGTGATTTATCATGCTTGCACAAAATTTTGGAGAAGCACAGGGTTGTACCTACGCCCAGTGTCCGTAGGTAAAGGTATTTGATCTAAAATGACAGAAGCCACGAGGACGATGATGGCGTGGCAGGTGGTGAATGGCCCATTCAAATTGCGCGTGTTTTAAGAATTCAATTTTTGTTTTTATCATATAATAATTGCTTGTCATTATTTGTAGAAATAACCAAGCCAGCTCAGTTGGTCATCATGCAGCGTGAGAATACCTAAGGGCCTGGGTTCGATCCCCAGGTCCCAATATTTGCCTTATATTATTTTTCTTTGCATAATCAGGCGTGCAGGTACCCCATGAGTCCACCATACATCCTCAGCATCCAATCATCCAAATCACCAATGAGCCAGATCTATGGCCTTCCCAATGAAGGTCCACCATGGGCATGAGTCAAGCGCACGCATGGGATTGGAAAAGTCAAAAGGGCCATCAGCATCTGGGCCCAGAAAGTTGCCAACAACACCCCTCCCTTTTGCTATTTACCTCAGGCCCATTCTCATTCTTTTTTCTATTTCCTTTTATTTATTTAATTTGTTTAAATTACTTTCTAACACAATTAATTTCTTTTTTTCACAAAAATTATAAAATCAAGTTTCACAAATTTAGAATTAGGTTTTTTTATTTTATTTCATCAAATTTAATTTAATATTAGTTAAATTTAATTAGGATAATTCTAACTTCTTCTTTGTATATAATTAAAATCAATTAGAAAAAAATTAGGGTTTTCTTTTGACTTAATTTTTATTTTCTTTCTCAAAATAAAAAATACAAAAATAGGTTAGTTTAATTATTTTTCTTAATTTAAATTAATTAGTAATTAGGTTTTTTATTTTAAACTTCATTTTCTCAAAATAATCAAAAACCACAAAAAAATGATTCTTTCTTTTAAATAACAATTAGGTTTAGTTGGGGTCAAAACCCTAATTCTCTCGTTGTCGTTTCATCGTGCACACTTATTATTTTTACAATATTAAGGTAACTGCTCATGGTATGTAATAGTTTAATCTAGGATTTTCCTTTATTTATCGTTTTACGGGTTTTTGGCTATGTAAATTAATCCCTACCCCGAAGCTTTGTAATAGCGTTGGTTTTATTTCTCGCATTTTAATTCTCGCAAATATTAACTGTTAGATGTATGTTAATAGGATTGTATGACAAGATTGCATGATAATTTAAAACGGCTAGAAAATCCTAATGTGCAAAGATAATAATTGAAATCAAATCACTCGCACATGCGCACTCTTAGGGTATACTCTCACTTCGGTTGCCTTTGGTAAACGATCATTAAGTATAGGATGTCTTAGTGGTTGCCCTCTTGTCTAAACAAAGATCAAATGTTGCCTCAGAAATGTTGCCTCGGAAAGGTTGCCTCAGAAATGTTGCCTCGAATATGATCTTAAGACTTTAGGGTTATTACTAAGACGTCCTAACATTGCTTTAGTGATCGTACGTCCCTTACGAATTGACCCTTACAACTCCAACGACGGTGCTACCTATTTCTCAATAGTAGGATAGCGCTGTCTAAAGGAAACAAGAATAGAAACAATCTTTTTTTGAGTAGGTAGATACTAGTAGGTACTTGCTCAAAATCAAACTTTTTCACACCAAACACTTTTTCAAACAAAATTTTCAAAAACAACTTCGTAACACTCTTGAGGACAGAAACAAGGGTTAAAGCGAAGTAAAACAAAAACTTTTCAACACACGTACACAAGCAATTTAAATATGAGCAAGTACCTAAGAGCCCATGGAAAACCGTGGACAGAAAGGGTGCTAACACCTTCCCTTTCTATAATCTACCCCCCATACTCAAAATCTCGAAAAAGGAATTTTTCTGTGCTTTTTTCCTTTCCAGTTGGATAAAATAAAAGTCGGTGGAGACTCTTGCTTACCGCGACATTTTTCAAACACAAAACGTAAAACGCAAACCAGCATTTTCAAAATAGTCGGTTCTGCCACCGTATCACATGATCAAACTATTTCCATGCTCATATCAATGAGAATCTCCTTCAAGACCTGACATATTAGGGCAAGAAATTCCACAAAGGGGAAAGCTTTCTGCTTACTTTCATAATCACCATTGTATCCTTCTCTTACATCAACAATCTTTGAGTTCAAATCGAGTATCGAGAAATCACGTTAGCATTACGCTCTACGATCGTGAGACAAGCAACCTTGTTTCATGAGAAACCTCTATGTTTTAATCATCCACGACCCATCATAGGGGCACTGGTCAAAATCATATGAGTCTGCATAAATCATTGTCATGCACTCATTAGGTCACTTTGATCCAGAGTCAAGCTATACTTATCATCATATCCATCTGAATTTTAACATCATGGATCTAACAAAAAGCCCAATCTTTCTTGGTGTCTACCCTCAAGCACAATTCTCATTTGCACATCCAATTCCAACATCTATTGAGGCGTATCCAAGTCACTCATTACATGCATCAATCAATCATTACATTTCATTCATCAATCAAAATATACATGCATAGTATAAAACCATGTTGCATGTGAAGACAATCATCATGGTCGAGTCAAGTTATATATTCTATATGGAATCTCGGCAGTAGATTCCCTTGGTTAATCTCGACAGATGATTTTCCAGAATACCTCGGTAAAAGCTAGTTTCACAATCAAATATTGGCATTAGATTCCCCTGGTTGATCTAGACCGTTAATTATCTAGAAGACCTCGACAGTTGATTATCCATAAGACCTCGGTAGAAGGTAATTCTCAACCGAATCTCAGCAGTAGATTCCCCTGGTTAATCTCAGCAGTTGATTATCTAGAAGACCTAGACAGAAGGTAGTTTCTCAACAGAATCTCGGCAGTAGATTCCCCTGGTTAATCTCGGCAGATGATTTTCCATAATACCTCGGTAGAAGGTAATTTCACAAGCGAATCCCAACAGTAGATTCCCCTGTTTAAGCTCAGTAGTTGATTATCCAGAAGACCTCGGCAGAAAGTAGTTTCTCAAGAGAATCTCGACAGTATATTCCCCTAGTTAATCTCGGAAGTTGATTATCCAAAAGACCTCGGCAGAATGTAGTTTCTCAACAGAATCTCGGCAGTAGATCCCCCTGATTAATCTCAGCAGTTGATCATCCAGAAGACCTTGAAAGAAGGTAGTTTCGCAACAGAATCTCGATAGTAGATTCCCCTGGTTGATCTCGGAAGATCATTATCTAGAAGTCCTCGGCAGAAGGTAGTTCTCAACAGAATCACAACAGTAGATTCTCCTAGTTAATCTCGATAATAGATTTCTCATTAAGAGCCTCACAATAAAAATTTGGGGGCATACACATACACTTAGTGCATATACTTGGGGCATACACATACGAAACATTTCGGGCATATACAAACATTTGGTACACGGGCATATAATGAAATATTTGAGGCATATGTCACACTTGGGTAGCACATCAATTTAGAGCATTATGCATATACATCATGCATGGCATCTTTCAAAACTACTTTGGTTAAAATTGTGAATTTTCATGGGTTCCATCGTTAGCAAGCTTATATGCGCGAACTGAATATTTCAAACTTTAAGAGACTTGGGGTTTATTTCTTCATGATAATAGTCTTGGTTGAGGATTGACGCAACTGACATCATCAATGAATTTGGGATTTATTTTCTTCATGTTGATAGTTTTGGTTGAGAACCGACACAACTGACATCACCAATGAATTTGGGGTTTATTTCTTCATGTTGATAGTCTTGGTTAAGGACTGACACAATCGACATCATTAGTGAATTTGGGGTTTATTTCTTCATGTTGATAGTCTTGGTTGAGGGCATACACAACCAATATCATCAGTGAATTTGGGGTTCATTTCTTCATGTTGATAGTCTTGGTTGAGAGCAGACACAACCAACATCATCAGTGAATTTGGGGTTCATTTCTGCAAACCTAGCATATTTCATTTGGTTATCGAGTCTTGGTTGAGAATAGACATAAGCGACATCGGCATTCCCAGTTCTAAATATCTGGTTTTAAGTTCGTATTATCTATTTTCTAGGTAGTGGTAGGTATGTGAAAATATTTAGCTCATTGCATTAGTCTCAAAGCAGCAATAAGTTATATCTCTCTGCGATATAATTCATTGTGTTAGTCTCCATGCGGCAATGTATTATCAAGCTCTATGTTATTTATCCCCTAGGTTGCGATGAGTATAAAAAAAATTTGTGTTAAGCTTACTATGTTAGTCTTGAAGTATTAGTAAGTATATCTTTTCAAACTTTTGCTATTTACCTCCTAGGTTATGGTAAATACACAAAATCTACGACGATCTCTTTCTCTAGGTATTGACGAGTTATCCACACCGCCATATCTAGGTCAATATTTTTCTTCAACTAAGCTGTCTATTTAAACTCTGGTAGGATAATACATCATCATCATTTCCTATCTAATCTATTCAAACTCTGGTAGGATTATACATCATCATCTTTGCCTATTTCTCCATACTGTTGAGAATGGTGCACGGTGTATCCCAATAATCTTTTGGTCAAATTTTAGGGTCTTCCACTATTTAATAAATCTCTGATTCGAATGTGCGAGACCTACGTATTCTCGGACCCTCAATCGAAGAATAATTAAATAGGGGAAGCTGTCATACCCCAAATTTTCCCGCCTTAGTGTCACCGTTAAATTTATTTTCGAACTTGGGTTTTATAATTCTTTTGGTTTAATTACATTAACATTTTGGGTTTTAATAAATATTCATTTTCAAAGTTAATTTAAAAATATAATAATTTATTTCAAAATATTTGTATTTTTAAATAGTAAATAATTGCTCATCTTCATATATTTTTGTTTTGGACTGGGCCTGCTCTTGGCCCAAGCCCACATAAGGCCCAATCCAGCATGACCAGTCAAAGACCATCGGGCAATAGTATCCACTCTTCAAGAGGATGCTGCTTCGCCACATGGGGACAGACCCAAGAATACGCGGGAAGACGCATCACCGGGAAAGAGGACCTCGAGAGTACCCTTTGGGCTTCTCCTCGAGCAAGACTGCTCCTCTCGCACGACCTCAAGCTAGCGAGAATCCTGCTCAACAGACAAAATTACCCCCACAAGCATCTTCCTCATAGGGCTGACTAACAATGCCTCTGAATGTCACAGAGTCCACTTGACCCCCAAAAACCCGCATCCGTATTCTCCTAGTCATGCAGAAGAATCTATCCAGGTAGGGAACCACGTGCTGGTCCCCACTACTCATGTAGAAACCTGAGAGTCTCCACTTTGGGCCTGCTTGCCCAGTCCAATGAGGGGACCTTGTCCCAATGCTGGTGTGATATGGTGGGAGAACTAACTTGAGGGTTTTGCGTTTTATTGCAAATGTTGCGGTTAGCAAGAGTCGCCACTGACTTTTCTTTTATCCAAAAGGAAAGGTGAAAAAGCACAGGAAAGACCTTTGAGATTGTTTCTTGAGTTCGGGGGGTAGATTATGAAAAGGGAAGGTATTAGCACCCTTTCTATCCATGGTTTTCCACGGGCTCTTCGTTACTTGCTAGATCACTTGCTTTTTGTTTTGAAATTGTGCTTTGTATGGTTTTGAAATTATTTTGTAAAAGAGGCCATTGTTTAGGCAATCTTTGTAATGATTCTCATTCGTAAGAATGTATACAAAGATGTTTGTCTTTTTGAAAATGTTTTAAATGTTTGTAATATGTTTCAAAATGTGTGTGTTTGTTTTGAAAATAGCAAGGATAGTTGTTGGAAGTGGAGCAAGTAACTAAAAGTAATCTACCTACTCAAATGTCTTTCTTGTTCATTTTCTTTTCCTTTGATATTGTTGTCTTATCATTGATTTGGTAAGCAACCCTATCTTTGGATGTAAACGGGACGGGCGTGGGTCATCGTATAACCATGATTAGCAATGTTGCAAAGTATCTTAGCATTTTTTGAGGGACTAAGATCATTTTGTAAGGCAACTTTGAGTAGCGTCATCGAGGGACTATGATCTTATACTTGTTTGTTTTTCCCAAGATACTTCGCATGCATAATATGGCAATTTTTGTATAAGGCAACCAAGTGGAGAAACCCTAAGGATGCTTGTGCGCAAGTGTGTTATTTTCATGCCTGTTTTTGTCTTAGATTAGAGTTTTCTATTTGATTTGCTTTTATCTTGCCATTCAAACCCTAATTACTAGCATGGTATGTAAAAGCGGTAAATTGTGTAATTTAAAGATTACTACGCTATTACAACATTTTATGGGTATACAACTTATGAATGGGGATTTGCAACAATGTAAATCTAATTAAGCTATTACAACCAAATCGAATTTGTATAAATATTTGAGTAAATAATATACAATATAAATATGCAATGGTATGTATACAAGAAAAAGATTTTTGTTTTGTTTTTCATATAAAGAAGAGTTTTGAATTAAACCTAGTAAATTAAAAAAGGAAATTATTTTTATACATTGATTAACCCTAATTTTAGTTTATTAAAGGAAAATGAAGTTCTTTAAGTATAATTTTTTTGTGTATTTTGTCTTAAAATAATAAATAATATTTATGAAAATATTTAGTCTTTTTATATATCAAAATAAATATTTACAAGTATGAAGAAAAAGGAATAAAAAAATATCTAAGTCTAATTTATTTTAAAAGTTTACTTAAGAAAGGATAGTTAATATATAACTTAATAAAAAAATAGTTTTTTATGTAAAAATAAAATAAAAATAAATCAAAATTAAATATTTATCATGTTTTATATTTTTTATTATTTTTTTATGTTAAAGAAAATATATTTAATAAAAATGAAAAAAGAAAATAAAAAAAAATAATAAAAAGATTGGGTCAGGGGTGTTGTAAGGAGAAAGGAAGGTAGGTGTTAGAAAAAAAATAAGAGGCCCAATGGAACAAAGCCCAACGCTGCAAAAAATGACAAAAATGAGCTGAAAAATGCAAAAGGTAGCGCCAAGGTTCGAACCCATGACCTATGCATTTCCAGCGCGCTACCTTGCCACTGGGGTGGCTGTACATCCGTTAGTTCATATGAAATAAAAAAACACATAACACATAATGCCTCATTGCCCTGTACTTCATCTTCTTCCTCAAGCTGGCCAGAACCTCTGTATCTTTCTCATTTCTCCATGAAAATGGTAGTACTCTTTCCCACGATTTCAACCATGTAACTCATGTAAACTAATAATCAAAGATCAAAGCGAATTTTAATGGCCCTAATTTCAACCCTAATTTTTACAAAAATTTGAACTCTAAAATTTTCTATACATAATGAACAGAAATGAAATCTATGCACATGGTTGGCTTTAGCACAATAATATTTACACTTTCCTTCACAAATCGAGACCAATGGATGTTTGTATGAAGAGATCTAAGTTAGAGTTCTTACCTTCCTCATCTGAGATCATGAATGGAGTTTGAGTGATTTTTATGAAGGCCTGAAGATCCCTTTAACTTGCTTGAACCTCCCTGAGTGTGTTCCAATCCTTGCCTTGCTTTGAAAGTACCTGAATCTCTCTATCCAAGTCAACCTGCAAGCTTGAAAAACAAAAATGGAAGATGGAGAAGGAGGAGTTACAGTGAAGGGGTGATGGTCTGGAACACTTAGATATGAGGTAGGTTAAGTGATTAGAACTTGAAACGCACGAGTAGATTTTTAGATTGTTATGTTTGGTCTCAAACTGCAAGTTTATGACAGGTTTTTGGTGATAGGGAGTTTTAGAGAGTTTCTGGCCTTGAGAAATCGTGTGTTTTATTGCAATGTGTTTGTGTATAAGTACATAGAAGGTTTCAAGTCAGCTCCACAACAGATTTTTGAGTTATAGGCTTTTTGCACTTTTACTTGCTTTTGAAGCAAAGTGAGGAGACAAGTCTCTACATGCTTGTACAGGCCTGCTTGGAGTTGGTACAAGTCCTAGACAACTTTCTTTTGGTTTATAGGACTTATGTGTGCAGAGAAAACAGGTCCAATGCTCAAGAGGTGAAAAGTTGCAAAAGTTATGCTTTTCTAAAATGGCAATGGCAACTTTGTGCCATTTATGGAATTAAAGCTTGGACAGAGACTCTTGTGCTAGGATTAAGGCTTTATCATCTGTGTAAGCATTAAATTATGAAGTGAGAAACAAGTTTGAGACCTGTAAAGCAAGGATTAGGCAGCATAGGTTCAGATTTGAATTTTGTTCTTCATGAAATGTCTTGAAATCAAAGTGAGAAATTTCCAACTTCCTCTCTTCGATTCTCCTTACTCAAGAATGATCTCAAGGAGTTCTTTGACATTTTTGAAAGCTTTCAATGTGATCTATAACTTATATTTTAAATGAATTTGAATATTCCTCTTGGAACTAAGTGAAAAATTTCCATGAAGTAAGGTCAAAAACCTGCCTAAATTAGGAAAAAATTTCACTAAGTTATTTTAATTCATGAGCATGTATTCACAAAATTATATCTTGATATCCAAGCATATTTAGGGGAAAATGTGTGAAGAAAAGTTGTATATTTCATGGAGATATACAACTTTGATGTTGGGAACTTTCTTTGAATCATCTTGTATCATGGTGAAAAATTGGCTTAAAGTTGAGAAAAAATAAGAAATTTTCTATACTGAAAAATTTCGAAGTTAAGAAAATTTCAAATTTCAAAACCAAATCTTCAATCTTTGATTTCTTGATGAACAAGTTTCACATTTTGACATGTTTTGATGAATTGTGATCCATGGCCTTTGATTTTGACCAAAAAGTCAAAGTTTGACTTTTCAGTATACAGTTGACTTTGATCAGTTGACTGCAAATTTCATCTGTCAATCCAATGGATTTGCAATGTTTTGAACCATATTATCAGGTCAATATGATACAATTGAAACCTTGAAATCATGCTTCAAATAAATTGGTCATTTTCTAGGTCAAAAAATCAGAAATTGCCCTTTCTCAGTCAAAACCTTAATTTTGACCATTTTGCCCTTTTGATGATTTGATCAAATTTCTTGAGGAATTGTGATCCAAACTTGATCAAATGATACCTATGAGTATGAAATGTTTATGTGGATAAAAAATTATGAAGTTTGACTGTAAATTGGCCATGGTTGACTTTTCCCCCAATACAATTGATTTTTAGGTCAACTATCCAATTGACTGATCAAAAATGTGACTCAAGGCTTGAAACTTGACATGAGTATCTTAGGGGTCCATGATGATACTTGAAAGTCACATGAAGAATTGATAGTCCAAAAATCCTTGTGCAATCCCAAACCCTAATTTTGGATTATCAGTGCATGATGAGATGCCCTGAGCTGGTCAAACCCTAATCTAGTCTTGAGTCAAAGAGATCTTGTGAGAAAAGTCTTGATAAATGAGAGGGAAAATTTTGGGGTACAACAGCTGCCCCTGTTCAATCTTCTTAAACCTGAAGAGTTAGATTGGCAAGTTTTGTCGTTCGTGACTCGAAGGTGAAAGAATGATTGGACACTAGAGTGCCCATAAATTTGCACTCGACGACGCGTGGTTGAGGGAATGGGCTTAAAATATGCCATTTGGAGAGGTGATAGAGTCTTGTTGGAAATGGGCTTGTAGATGCCATCCAAAAATGTTTGTTGAATTGTAAGTTGTAAATTGAAAGAATAAGCACCAGAATGGCGTCTGTGTCTGGAGCGTATTCGTACTGTATCTGAAAGTTGAAACTGAATGAGTATCAGAATGGCATCCGTGTCTGGAGAATATCTGTATTGTATCTGAAAGTTGAATCTGAATGAGTATCAGAATGACATCCATGTCTGGAGTGTATCCGTATTGTATCTGAAAGTTGAATCTGAATGAGTATCAGAATGGAATCCGTGTTTGGAGTGTATCCGTACTGTATCTGAAAGTTGAATCTGAATGAGTATCAGAATAGCATCCGTGTCTGGAGTGTATCCATACTGTATCTGAAAGTTGAAACTGAATGAATATCAGAATGGCATCCATGTCTGGAGCGTATCCGTACTGTATCTGAAAGTTGAATCTGAATGAGTATCAGAATGGCATTCGTGTCTGGAGCGTATCCGTATTGTATCTGAAAGTTGAATCTGAATGAGTATCAGAATGGCATCTGTGTCTGGAGCGTATCTGTATTGTATCATGATTGCATATTGTCAATGGTAACTGCTAATCTTATCCTGAAAAGAGTAAGATGTTAGCTAAAACACAAAGTTATGTTGCATGAAATGTATGATGCAATGTATTTGCTTTATCAATGTTTATGATATATGGATGCAATGTATGCATATGTAAGTTGATATGTTGTATTGCTGTTTGATTGAGGAAAATAAATCCCTGAATGCTACTGAGGATATGTGAATTTTCATGTCTTAAAGTTGAAATACTGGTGAACTTTTGTTGAGAGAAGTAAATTCTATTGTGAGGGCAATGCCATGTACTGCTTGTAAGATCTGCTTGGGGAATCCTGAGAAATTTGACGATTTCTACTGGGGATTAAAAACTTGAAGTTTTATTCCGCTGGGGATTTAAATGAAGTACTGTAGGGGATCACTTATGTAATAGCCTAGAGATGTTTTCCTTTTCTTTCAACCTATCAGTAATTGTCTTCCTTATTTTGTTTATTTGTAAACAATAATCATGTTCAAATGCATATGTTCATCAATGAATCATTGGACGTTTTTTGCAAACAAAACACAAGCGTAAAGAAAAAGACAAATAGTTTTTGCACTTTTAAAGGGATACCTTTGTATTGACTTTGAATAAATATTTTGTACAAAGGGGACAAACATTCTAGTAAGAGAATGTTGTCGTACAACAAGAAAAATTTACACAAAGAAAAAAAAGCTATGTGTAATAATCCCATGGGGTTCCTATTCTGCTATAGCCTTCATATCTCCGAATATCTTGTCTATTTGTTGCTTCGTCCAAAGATGATTGAATTGATCAGAAAATCTAAGTTTGTCAGTGGAAGTCAAAGGTTGTCCGTTAAGTGATACGATGGGACATAGTCATACACTTTAATTCCCTAACTTTTTCCTGGACCGCCCTTTCGGGTTTTCAGTCCACCGGGAAACCCTTTTTTGCCCAAGTCGCCCTTTCGGGATTTCAACTTGCCGGGTGTACAGATTTTTTTTTAATTTTATCCCTAATTTTTGCCCGAACCTTTTGGTTCACCGGGATGCCCCTTGTTTTGCCTAGGTGTGTCAACCTAGCGGGTCTCTTATGCGTAGTATCTTTTGACTATGTCCATGTTAGCAGGGTGTGGCAGTTCGTCGCTATCCATGGTGGTCAAGATCATTGCCCCACCAAAGAATATGTTTTTGATTACAAATGGTCCTTCATGGGTAGGAGTCCATTTGCCCCTGGGATCACTTTGTAGCAAGATGATACATTTGATCACTAGATCCCCAACTTGATATACCTGGCGTCTGACTTTCTTGTTGAAAGCCTTAATCATCCATTTTTGATACATTTGACCATGGTAAACAATAGTAAGTCTCTTTTCATCAATTAAGTTCAGTTGATCAAGTCGAGTCTGGATCCAATCGTTTTTCATTCAATCCTGCATCCTTCATAATTCTCAGAGAGGGGATCTGAACCTCAATAGGCAAGACAACCTCCATTTCGCAAACCAAAGAATAGGGTGTTTCCCCGATTGATGTGCGAGCCGTGGTACGGTACTCGTGGAGAGCGAATGGTAACATCTCATGCCAGTATTTCTATGTGACTGTCATTTTCTGTATGATCTTCTTAATGTTTTTATTTGCAGCTTCGACGACACCATTCATCTTTGGCCGATAGGGAGAAGAATTGTGATGCTGGATCTTGAATTGCTCGCACAAGGCGGTGATTATAGTGTTATTGAGATTTATACTATTGTCAGTGATGATCCTTTCTAGGATACCGTACCAGTAAATAAGGTTTTGCTTGATGAAGCGGGCCATAACATTCTTGGTAACGGAGGCGAAGGAGGCTGCTTCAACCCACTTTGTAATATAATCAATGGCCACTAGGATGAAGCTGTATCCATTGGAGGCTGTCGGCTTGATCTCTCCAATCATATCAATTCCCCACATAGCAAAGGGCCAAGGAGCTGTCAAGACATTCAGAGGAACCGGAGGTACGTGCACCTTGTCAGTATAAATTTGGCACTTATGGCAGGTTCGAGAATGTTGATAGCAATCTGCTTCCATGGTAGACCAATAATAGCCTGCCCGTAGGATTTTCGTCGCCGTCATATGCCCACTGGAGTGGGTGCCAAAAGTACCTTCATGTAATTCAGCCATGATCTTTTACGCTTCAGCCTTATCCATGCACCAAAGCAAAATGGAGTCATGATTGCGTTTGTACAGGATGCCATTACTAAGGAAGAACTTAGCAGAGAATCTCCTTAAGAACTTTTTATCATTGATTGAAGCTCCTTCTGGATATTCTTGAGCCTCGAGATACCTTTTGACTTCGTGAAACCAAGGCTAGTCCACTACTTCTTCAGTATTAATCTCGTGACAGTGCGCCGATTCTTCCATTCGTTCGATGGTGATCTGGGGAGCCTCGTTATCCCAATTAAGTTTAAACATAGATGACATTGTGGCTGGAGTGTCTGCTAGCTGATTTTCTTCTCGCGGGAAATGCTCGAAGGTAATCTTCTCAAAATGTGGTAGCAATGTCAAAACATGTTCTTTGTAAGGGATAAGGTTTAGGTTCTTAGTGTCCCATTCCCCTTTGATCTGACTGATGACTAAAGCTGAATCTCCAAACACATCTAAAGATTTGATTCCCAAGTCTATGGCAGCTCTGAGACCAAAGATGCACGCTTTGTATTCTTCCATGTTGTTTGTACAGTTGAAGCAAAGTCTGGCAGTAAAGGGAGTATGACACCCTTCCGGAGATATGAGTACAGCGCCGATACCATTACCAAGTGCATTGGATGCTCCATCAAAGAACAGGGCCCATCGGGATCCTTGTTCAGGTCCGTCATATGGTCTGATTTCTTCACAATTGTCTAATGTCATGATGTCTTCATCCGGGAATTCAAACTTCATGGACTGATAGTCTTCTACAGCTTGGTGAGCAAGGTGATCAGCTAGCACACTGCCCTTTATAGCTTTTTGGGTAGTATACTGTATGTCGTATTCTGTTAGGATCATTTTCCATCTAGCTATTCTCCTCGAGAGAGCAGGCTACTCGAAGATGTATTTTATCAGATCCATCTTAGATATCAACAAAGTAGTATGAATCAGCATATACTGTCTTAGGCGGCGAGCAGCCCATGCCAGAGCGCAACAAGTTTTCTTGAGCAGTGAATATCTGGTTTCACAGTCGGTAAACTTTTTGCTGATGTAATAAATAATGTTCTCTTTTCGGCTAGACTCGTCATGCTGCCCCAATACACACCCCATTGAGTTTTCTAAAACAGTCAGATACATGATCAATGGTCTTCCCTCGACTGGTGGCATCAACACAGGAGGCTCTTGTAAGTACTCTTTAATTTTTTCAAAAGCAACTTGGCATTCATCATTCCATTTGACTACTTGATCCTTCTTCAATAGTTTGAAGATTGGCTCACAAGTAGCTGTTAGGTGAGAAATGAATCTGGCAATATAGTTCAAGCGTCCCAAGAATCCTCTGACTTCCTTCTCAGTACGAGGAGCAGGAATCTCTTGTATTACTTTAACTTTGGCAGGATTGACCTCAATACTTTTGTTATTGACGACAAAGCCTAGGAGTTTACCGGATCGTACTCCAAATGTGCACTTGCTTGGATTAAACCTTAGCTTGTACTTATTTAGTCTCTCAAACAGTTTTTGTAAGTGATCCAAGTGCTCTTCTTTTGTTTGTGATCTGGCTATCATATCGTCTATGTAGACCTCTATTTCATGATGTATCATGTTGTGAAATAAAGCTACCATGGCGCATTGATAGGTTGCCCCAACATTCTTCAATCCGAACGACATTACCTTGTAGCAGAATATGCCCCACTGTGTGACAAATGTAGTTTTCTCCATGTCATCAGGTGCCATTTTGATTTGGTTGTAACTGTTGTACCCCAATTTTTGACCTAAGATCCCATTTTTATTTTTGCATTTTTAGATAAGTCAAGGACACGAAATACGGTCGGTTTTAACGTCTCACTTTCGAGCTTTGACTATGCGAAGATTGTCAAGTGTTTTGAACATTTTTAGCATATGTATCACTAATTTCTAATCGCATACAAAGGTGTATGTTCATGTTTTCTTTTGCTTCATGTGCAGAGACAAGTCTGAATCAAGAGCATCAGGTGTCGCGCCTTAATTAAAGTTTTGAGTCTCCCAAGCCCGAAGTACGGTTGATTGTGGATTCTCGAAGACTGATTCATCAAGGCACAACTGTTGCACCCTAAATTTCGCCCCTAATATGTTTTAGTCGCACTTTCATATCATATTTTGTTATTTGGTCACAATCATTAGTAAATATCTTCATTCATCACATTTTGCATCATTAGTCGTATTTAAGTTGACCAGAAAAAGTCAGTTTAAATCAAAGTTTGCATCGTCTTTCAGTTGTAAAATACCCGACATTTCACTTCATTCATTTTTATCTGTTTACTATTTTCTTGCATTGCTCCAAGTTGTTTATATGTCGATAATAAAATATTTCGGTTTTATAGACAGACTGTTAAAAGCGATTCGACACTATGCGGGAAATTAGCGAGAAAATATTTCAAATTTTCACCTTTTACCGATCATTTTATGAATCTGCGTTTCGCGTAGATTATGACGGTATGCTCGCTTTATTTTTTCGGTACAGTTCGAAGTCTCGTTTTTAACCTTAAACGTCTGTTTAGTCTGATATTTTATTATTATTTTATTTTTTATTTTTGACTTCTTGAATATTTTTTTTCTTTAATCTTTGTGACATGTAGATTATTTTAATGTGTTCATTTTATTTTTTCGGATAAACTTTCGTCCATTTTTTATCGTTTTCGGTCATTTTGGGTCTTTATTTTTTTTTATTCTGAAAAATTCAAAATTATTTTAAATTGAGTTAACTTTAATAGTTTCAGTTTTTTATTTCATTTTTATCATTTAAGGGTGTTTTTATCATAAAAAATATTAAATGCACTATACTTGATTTTTATTGGTTGTTGACAAAATTTGAGGATTAATGCATATTGAATAATTTTGAACGGTTGTGATTAATTTTGAAATCAAATTCTGTTTTTCATTTTTCTATATAAAGCTTATTTTACTCTTTGGAACAGGACACTTATCTCTTTCTCTACTCCATAAAACAAAAACAAAAAAAGCAACACAGTACTCCTCTCTTTTTCAGCATATCATCATTTCCTCTCTTTAACTCTCTTCTTCCCACCAATCACAACACAAACAAAACACCTTCATTTCATTTCACTAACCACACTACTTTCTTATCTCACCCTTCTTCCTCTACCCACGCCAACAATGGCGTCTCTACAACACACAACCGCTTCACTCCACTCCAAACCCATCCCCAAAGCCACAAACACCTTCACCCAAACATCTCCTTCCGCCTCCTTTGATTACCCCACCATCATTAACATCTCCTTCCGCCTCCTTTGATTACCCCACCATCATTAACATCTCCTTCTTTCTCCTTAACAACAACACCAACGAACCTGCTGTCCGTCCCAATTTCTGTTACCAAAACTGATACTCCCTTCGTCGAACAACGTGCCATCGTATCCATTCTTCTTCCAATCATCACCTTGGCACAACAATCTCAGCTGTTAACCCTCAAATCTCTTTCATCTCCGCCGGCCAAACATCCAAACCCCAATATCGCCTCCAATCCCTTGTTTCCGCGTACACACAGCAACTACAGTTTTGAGGCAACACGAATCAACAAATCGCTTGATGTTGTGAATGATTCCATCTCCGCTACAAGACGATACCACCGCTCAACACTTCTGCTTCGGCTCGATTCTGAACCTCTCAACGCTACTGTTGTTCAGACGCTTCACTTATGAGTTGGTAAGATCAATTTCCATCATTATTTCATAGCTTAAACATTTCTGGATTGATGCTGTGATTGAATCTGTGTGCATGAATATGTCTTGAATCTGCTATTTTTAAGTCCAAATTGTTTCTCATTCGAGTTAGAACTTTTACGCTATAAGAAAATCTCTGTGAAATTGGTTTGATTGTGAAGTTCGATTGTGATAGCTGTATGCCGGTAATTCTGGGATATTCTGCTGTGCTGAAACGGTAGGTTAACTATTATGCTGTGATAAGATTCTGAAGAAAAAAAAAAGAAAATAGTTGCCGTGTTTTGTTATTTTTGATTCAATTCGAGTAAGGATAATTGCAGATTTTTTTTAGGTCAGTTGTGATGAGAGTACCATGATGAATTGTGATTAAACATGAGTGAAGTTCTTGATGCTAATGTTTGTGTCAAGCTTGTGTTGAGATTTCAATGTCGAATTTTTGATACAATTGTTGATTAGTCTATGTTGAGTTAATGTGATTGAACGTTGAATGTTACTTTTGTTTGAGTTCTAATTTGGTTGGGACAACATGTTATTTGAGATAACTTGAAGGTTTGTGTTGGTATTTTGTTGTTTAATTCAATTGGATTTCAAAGGTTTAACTTGTGGGTAGTATTGTTTTTTCTTTGAGTTTGAACTTGATTGTTTGAGGTAAATTCTATGGAGCATTTGTGGATGGTATAGCTGCTGCCCGGATTTGGTTTGGTGGAGTAAAAGGTTGTTTAGAACATGGTTTACCATGTTTGGAATTGAATAATCATCATTTGCTTGGTTCTTGATTTGTGTTTTCATTTTTGATGTGATAATCGTGTTTACTGTTATGCTGCCCAGAATAGTTTGCTCGATTAAGATTTTGACTGAACTTGATTTTTTTTCTCTTCATGTTATTCGAGCAAATTTGAAGGAGATTATGACGAGATTCATTTGGAATTCAAATTAAAATTTGGTTGTAGGCATCATTGTGCATTTCACTTGTTTTTGAATATTTTTGAGATTGAGTTTTTGAACGTTGTTTCGTATTCATTAGTTGCTGCCCAGATTTGGTACGATTAAGTTAGTTTGTTTCGAAATTAATTTTCTATGTTTCGGTTTTGGTTTGAAATATTGGCATGAGTTCTTTGTTTTTTCGTTTCCTTTTTGAATTAAGAACCATGATAATCTTTGAGTCTACTTTGAATTCAATGTGAACTTTTGATTCTTTTTTCTTCCGTTGTGGTTGAAATAACGATTTCTTTTGAGTTTACTTGATGAAAAACACTTGAAATAATGAATACAATGCTGATTTTTGTGTTTACATTGAATAATGTCATGAATCCTTGATTTTCATTTGTGTAAATATTCATTTATTCATATGCATCATACAATTTCATTTTTTATTTTATACTTACTGACACATATTTTGATCATTGCAATTTCGTTTCATTTTAATTTTTATACCGCTTATGCTACTAACGTGTTTGTTACTGTGAAGGTTTTCGAGAATTCATTTCAAGTATTCATACTCACATAGGGCATTTTCACTTTTTCTTTCTCCCTTTACCTCTTTACTATATTTCATTATTTTTATTTAATATTTGGTATTGTAAATATATACTTGTTCATAATATTTTGTCTATATATTTTATTCACTTAATTTGTAAATAAATTCAGGTTATGTAAATATTATTTTCATCGCATTGCGATTTTATTTTTTTAAATTCCAACTAACTTCTAAAAATCGCACGGACGCATATAATTTTTTTCATGCTGTTAGTTTTGTCTGTATATTTCATGTGATGCAGGGAATCTTATACCGTGAGCTTTATTCAATATCTCGAGCCTTATCTGGTACCGTGAGCTTTATCCACGCGTTCCTCGTCTGTGATTTATTTTCACGTGTTGCACTATTTTTATTCGCTGCTTGGAGTAATATCTTACATCTGGTTTTTTGATGCTGTCGGCTTGTGATTTATTTTCACCTAAGGTTTGGTATACTCTTAGCTTATTTATCTGTCTGTGGCTTTAAATCCAAGGGAAAGAATTAATTTGTTGACTTCATGTCATCGAGTATCTAATACGATTGTGTGAACCCCTTCATACATTTTTAATTTTGTAAATCTTAAGTTAAATCTCCTCAAAACCTAATTTCAAACATACACTCTTTTAAACCAAAACTTCGACACGAGGTCGTCGTATCTTCAAAATCTCATCCATACCCATTTTGACCAAATAAACCATTTTAATCAAACAAACAATTTTAACCAAAAAACAGATATTTCAAAAGGTTCCTGCGGAGTACCGCAGATGAATTGGGTGCTAATACCTTCCCATTGTATAACCAACCCCCGAACTCTCGATCTCTTTTAAAAAAACGCATTGTATTTTCATTACTTCTAAATATTACTTTACATTGCATATTTTAGGGTTTTATTTCGCTCTTTTCCCTTTTCCCTTGGAAATAATAAAGCGCGGTGGCGACTCTTGCTTTTGCGAGTCAAGTTAATTAATAGCTTGATCTCCGATTTTCACCGCTACAGAATTGGCGACTCTGCTGGGGATAGATTGACCTCTTGTTGGTCCATCCCTAAGTGGGTTAAGCCTAATTTGTTTTATCTGTTTTATCATTATTTGATTGTTTGATTATATGTATATATTATGATTATTTGGGTGTTGATAATATTTACAAAGGACAAGTCCTATACCCGGACTAAGTTACACTTAGGAATAGGACGAGCGGTATAGTCATGTTAACTTTGAGGGAGTAATCCCGAAGAAGGAGGCATGAGATCCCCCACTCAGTGGAAGGCCCTTTTGAACGTAATATTTGTTTACCGAGTAATCGGGAAGACATTATTATTTTCGACCTGGGAGCCAGAGAAGCTGGGAACCGTAGAACCCTAACCCATCTTGGCCTTTTAGGTGTAGCGCAGAGATTATAACGGAGTAATCCGGAAGTAATTGTTACGCGATGCTACGCTCAGATGAGTTTCTCTTGAGAATATTGCTGATTATTGAGTAATCAAGATGTTGGTAATATCCGAAGGAGGAATGTAGACTCCGGGAACTGTTAGAACCTTGTTCTACAGGTCTGATTAAACCGTTAGTACATACCTTGGGGGTGTTCCTTACCTTGACTCCATGCTCGTGACGTTGAACCTTTCGACTTTATTTGTGACCTTGCTTGTGGTTGTTGCATAGCCATGCATTCATGCATCCATAAAACCCTTTTCACTTGACTTTCAAGGAATTTGGAGGTCTTTCTTTGTAGACATCACAAGTTTCGTCAAGCTCAATGGATCTTGGGTGTTGATAGGGTGAAAACCCTAATCCACCAAAATGGATGATTGATCTTGATGATAACTTGATCAACGCTTTGATCCAATTTAAAATTCATCTTCTATCTTCATACTTTGATGTTTACAACTTAATATCTTGAGTTCCTTGAAAATCAAATAAAAACTCTCTTTTGCATATCATACATCATTCTACATTTTTTTTGTTTCACTGTCAAAGGTCTTTTTCCAAGTCTTAATTTTTTCCTTTGGTCTCACCAGTACAACACTCGCGCTAAGAGAACAATGGAGAATATCAAGCAACAAGTTTCTGAACTCCGTAGAGAGATGACTATTTTGAAAGCTGGTATGGATCACTCAACTGTTTTGGTTGAAATTTTGGTTGCTGCCCAAGTCAATCCTTCTAAGAAGGAGGAAGCGAGGATAAAAGTATTCACTGATTGTCATTCAAGGACGTTGGTTTTGAAGTTCAAATCAAGCACGTGCCGAAGAGTAAAAACGATTGATGGTCACTTTGAGTTTTGAAGGATGTTTTCGGTGATTCAAGTCCAGATGGAAAGCCTTCCCCGATCATTAACTTATTTCTGCTTTTTGTAATTTTTCTTGTTTATCAAAACATTGTTTGCATGTAAGAACTTGTTTGCATCTGTATGATTATCTTAATACAATGAGTATGTTTGTCTTGAAGAAATTCATTCGTTTCACTCATATTTGTTTTCAAATTTTAAATTTGTTTTGGCATTATGATACCAACTTGTTGCCCATTCTCTTGCCTAGGCAGAGATTGAAGGGAGGATGATGATCTAAAGAACACAAAATCTCTGGTTGTTTGCTTTTGGATAAAATCTTGCTGATGATGTACAGGCATTGTTTCAAATCCCTAAACACCGGAGATATAAGGAAGATAATCCCTTGCTAACCCCTTTTGAGCCTTGAAGTAGAAGTTTCTTTTCTATACGAAAAAACCCTCAACTTTTAACCTGGGGCAGGGTAGTTTTCAGTTAATCTGATTAAGTGTTCAAAATTCATAAGGAAGATATTTCTGAAGAGAAACTACGAGGGCTATCTTTCATGTATAATGAAGCCAGAAGATGTGGAATCACAATGTTATCCCTCATTCATCAAGAAACGAGGCAATCACAATCTTCTCAACAAGCAAATACAAGCTAATGTCACACTTTTTGTTCAAAAAGTCAAAAATCGAGAAAAAGAAAAAGCCTGCTAAGTCAAAAAACATGAAAACGTGTGACTTAGGCAAAATTAAGGCATCCCGCTGGACTATCAATTCAAAAGAATTAGTTCAGGCAAAAGTTAGGGAAAATAAAAATTGCAAAGAAAAGGACTGCAAAGAAAAGTCCTCAGCAAAGAACAAATTGGTGACTACAAACACGAAGACATGAGGGTGGTTTCTACTCCGAAAGCCTCGTCGTTTCCTCGACCGTCACAAAATCCTTTTGAGAGATGAACACTCATGTTTGAATTAACTGAACATAGGGTTGGAGAACATCATGAAGAATGGGTGGGCACCAAATATTTTGAGCCTTAAAATCTTTTTTCTAAAAAACCATGAACCAGACCACGTTACAACCTTCAAAAGTCCTAATTGAAGCAAGGTTATTTTGAAAGAATACTTCAATGAGATAGTGTTCCTGACTCCCATGAATGTTCTAAATAGTTATGTTGGTATCATATGTTTTTCCTATACAAAAATAAATGGTGCTTTAACTCGCAAAATTTGTGCGATATCTTTCAAAATCTTCAAGACTTACATAACAGTTGCATTAGAATTTTCATTCTCATTGTAAACTTTTTCTAACTGCAAAACATTTGTTTGATATCAAGGAAGCTCACATAAGCACCAGTGATGAGTTTATTCTTTTAAGGCCTGAAACTCTGTTGAGTAATTGGCGGATCATTTCAAGGAAAAAATCATATGCAGGGGCATGTCACCTGAAGACCTTAAGCACGGACATGTTGCTTCTCCTAATTAATGCTTTCCCAACTTGTTTACTCTTTTGGGGCAAAATTTGAAGACTTTGTTGTGCCAACTACAGTCAATCCGGGGCAATCACGTCGAGATTTGATGAATTCCTCTAAGAGTTTGAAGACACCAGAGCATGGTGAATGCCAGGTCTTTTGTAAAATCCTCTTGAGACGATTTCTCCTCATCAACCAGATAGCTTGGGGCATGTTAGAAGTGAAGCTATTCGCAAGAATTGTCGTGCAACATGCAGCTCATCAGCAGTAAACTTGGGGCATCCAAAATTGGTCCCAGGGGAAATCTAGATTTGTCAAGATATGTGATATGTATTGAACACATTATCAGAGGGTGGTGTTCCCAGTATCTCCAGTTAAGCATGGCTTTTTTTAGCTAAAACATTGTTTGTGTTGTTATCTTTTCAATGGATTGTTGACAATAGAAGACTGGACTTTGGGTTTTCTACCTGAAAATATCTTCCTCTCCAAAGAGATTTAAGCCTTGTAAAAGGACTTTGCTCCAATGATGGCTTTTGTTTTCTATCTCCAGTAATGTTACCATCTTGTTGAGATTAGCCGAGTGTAGGGTTGTACTGGGATGTCTTATCATCTTCTGTCTATCTTCTCTATTTGTTTTGTCAGCATATACATGACATTCATTTATTTATTCATACTTGCATCATGCATGCACATTTGTATTTGTTGATGTCTTTGGGTTCGTATACCTTGGTTATGTCAATTCAAATAGCATATTTGATCTTTCCAAATAGAGTGTCAACTTAAGCAGAAAGTGCGCCTCCTTTCTAATTCCCCACTGAGTTAACTCTCGTGGGAGAACCTTGCTTTAGCTTTCCTTTTCCATCTATGGATAGGATAAATCCCATTTGAGTTGTTTCCTCATTGGGTGGAGTCTTGTTTGACTATTTTCTCTCCAGTTTATTCCTGGATTGAGTTTTGTCTCTTGTGAACGATACCCTGTGGATCTCTCTAGGCTGTGAAACCTAGATGGAGAGTGCATTTATTTTGCAACGTAAATACTTGGTCTCCTCAAGAAGGATTTATTCATGGTTCCCCATTGAAGATGAACTTTATTCCCCAGCAGTGTTATCACAACCTTCTTCTGGAATATCGACATGACAACAAGCGACTGACTCTTTATTTGAGCAGTTTGATTATTTCTGATTTCTCTATGACAAATGGCGGTCTCTTCATGAGCAGTTTGTCCATCCTCGATGAAATTATTGATTCTCACCTCCAGCAATATCTTCATGATATTTTATGGGTATCTTTGAGAAAACAGCAAGCGGCAGTCTCTTCATGGACAACTTGTATGTTATCAACACTTTTAAAAATAGCAAGCGGCAGTCTCTTCACGAGGCAACTTGTATATTATTGACACCTCAGAAAAACAGCAAGTGGCAGTCCTTTTATGGGTAGCTTGTACGTTATTTTTTCTTTTGAAAACGGCAAGTGGCGGTCTCTTCATGAGCAGCTTGTACGAAAAACGGCAAGTGGCAGCTTCTTCATGAGCAGCTTACGTTAGTATTTTTGGAAAACAGCAAGTGGAAGCTTATCTATTTGAGCAACTTGTGTGTTATTGGTCCCTTGAAAACGGCAAGTGGCAGCTTCTTCATGAGCAGCTTACGTTAGTATTTTTGGAAAACAGCAAGTGGCAGCTTATCTATTTGAGCAACTTGTGTGTTATTGTTCCCTTGAAAACGGCAAGTGGCAGCTTCTTTATGAGCAGCTTGTGGGTTATTGGCAAC
Source organism: Vicia faba (assembly GCA_948472305.1). Classification (NCBI taxonomy): domain Eukaryota; kingdom Viridiplantae; phylum Streptophyta; class Magnoliopsida; order Fabales; family Fabaceae; genus Vicia; species Vicia faba. The sequence continues at coordinate 761,637,913 of OX451741.1, read as the reverse complement.
AAGTGGCAGACTCTTCATGAGCAGCTTGTGTGCTTTGATATTCTTTGAAGACAGCAAGCGGCAGCTTCTTTATGAGCAGCTTATGGGTTTTTGGCAACAAGTGGCGGACTCTTCATGAGCAGCTTGTGTGCTTTAATATTATTTGAAAACAGCAAGCGGCGGTCTCTTCATGAGCAACTTATGTAATTGATACCTTTGAAAGATAGTAAGTGGCGACCTCTTTATTTGAGCAGCTTGTGTATCCCCAACAATAATGTTTACTCAGCAAATGGCATCCCTTCGGAAAAGTCCCGTGGGGAAGTTTGCATTTTATCATTTCCTTTTCCAATCACAGTGCTGATGTAAATCATTTCTTTTTCCAGTCTTCGTGCTGATGTAAATCATTTCTTTTTCCAGTCTTCGTACTGATGTAAATCATTTCTTTTCCAGTCTCAACACTGATGTAAATCATTTCTTTTCCAGTCTCAACACTGATGTAAATCATTTCTTTTCCAGTCTCAACACTGATGTAAATCATTTCTTTTCCAGTCTCAACACTGATGTAAATCATTCAAGAGTCTCTCATTTGAAGTCTATGACTCTGTTTCCCCAGTGGAGTTACAACCTCTTCCTCTGTGGGATTACTGTATAATGTGCTTGGTTTCTCCAGCATAGTCTGTCTCATATGGCGTCATTCCCCATAAAATTCAGAGCATTACATTCATATCATATCATGAACATAATCGCGGTATCTTAAGGCCAAAAATTGTGTATTCTATATTTAAGTCCCTTCAATCTCGTCGAAATGAAGATCCCAATCTTCATATCTCCAAATAGAAGAAACTTAAATAGGGGCAGCTGTTGTACCCCAATTTTTGACCTAAGATCCCATTTTTATTTTTGCATTTTTAGATAAGTCAAGGACACGAAATACGGTCGGTTTTAACGTCTCACTTTCGAGCTTTGACTATGCGAAGATTGTCAAGTGTTTTGAACATTTTTAGCATATGTATCACTAATTTCTAATCGCATACAAAGGTGTATGTTCATGTTTTCTTTTGCTTCATGTGCAGAGACAAGTCTGAATCAAGAGCATCAGGTGTCGCGCCTTAATTAAAGTTTTGAGTCTCCCAAGCCCGAAGTACGGTTGATTGTGGATTCTCGAAGACTGATTCATCAAGGCACAACTGTTGCACCCTAAATTTCGCCCCTAATATGTTTTAGTCGCACTTTCATATCATATTTTGTTATTTGGTCACAATCATTAGTAAATATCTTCATTCATCACATTTTGCATCATTAGTCGTATTTAAGTTGACCAGAAAAAGTCAGTTTAAATCAAAGTTTGCATCGTCTTTCAGTTGTAAAATACCCGACATTTCACTTCATTCATTTTTATCTGTTTACTATTTTCTTGCATTGCTCCAAGTTGTTTATATGTCGATAATAAAATATTTCGGTTTTATAGACAGACTGTTAAAAGCGATTCGACACTATGCGGGAAATTAGCGAGAAAATATTTCAAATTTTCACCTTTTACCGATCATTTTATGAATCTGCGTTTCGCGTAGATTATGACGGTATGCTCGCTTTATTTTTTCGGTACAGTTCGAAGTCTCGTTTTTAACCTTAAACGTCTGTTTAGTCTGATATTTTATTATTATTTTATTTTTTATTTTTGACTTCTTGAATATTTTTTTTCTTTAATCTTTGTGACATGTAGATTATTTTAATGTGTTCATTTTATTTTTTCGGATAAACTTTCGTCCATTTTTTATCGTTTTCGGTCATTTTGGGTCTTTATTTTTTTTTATTCTGAAAAATTCAAAATTATTTTAAATTGAGTTAACTTTAATAGTTTCAGTTTTTTATTTCATTTTTATCATTTAAGGGTGTTTTTATCATAAAAAATATTAAATGCACTATACTTGATTTTTATTGGTTGTTGACAAAATTTGAGGATTAATGCATATTGAATAATTTTGAACGGTTGTGATTAATTTTGAAATCAAATTCTGTTTTTCATTTTTCTATATAAAGCTTATTTTACTCTTTGGAACAGGACACTTATCTCTTTCTCTACTCCATAAAACAAAAACAAAAAAAGCAACACAGTACTCCTCTCTTTTTCAGCATATCATCATTTCCTCTCTTTAACTCTCTTCTTCCCACCAATCACAACACAAACAAAACACCTTCATTTCATTTCACTAACCACACTACTTTCTTATCTCACCCTTCTTCCTCTACCCACGCCAACAATGGCGTCTCTACAACACACAACCGCTTCACTCCACTCCAAACCCATCCCCAAAGCCACAAACACCTTCACCCAAACATCTCCTTCCGCCTCCTTTGATTACCCCACCATCATTAACATCTCCTTCCGCCTCCTTTGATTACCCCACCATCATTAACATCTCCTTCTTTCTCCTTAACAACAACACCAACGAACCTGTTGTCCGTCCCAATTTCTGTTACCAAAACTGATACTCCCTTCGTCGAACAACGTGCCATCGTATCCATTCTTCTTCCAATCATCACCTTGGCACAACAATCTCAGCTGTTAACCCTCAAATCTCTTTCATCTCCGCCGGCCAAACATCCAAACCCCAATATCGCCTCCAATCCCTTGTTTCCGCGTACACACAGCAACTACAGTTTTGAGGCAACACGAATCAACAAATCGCTTGATGTTGTGAATGATTCCATCTCCGCTACAAGACGATACCACCGCTCAACACTTCTGCTTCGGCTCGATTCTGAACCTCTCAACGCTACTGTTGTTCAGACGCTTCACTTATGAGTTGGTAAGATCAATTTCCATCATTATTTCATAGCTTAAACATTTCTGGATTGATGCTGTGATTGAATCTGTGTGCATGAATATGTCTTGAATCTGCTATTTTTAAGTCCAAATTGTTTCTCATTCGAGTTAGAACTTTTACGCTATAAGAAAATCTCTGTGAAATTGGTTTGATTGTGAAGTTCGATTGTGATAGCTGTATGCCGGTAATTCTGGGATATTCTGCTGTGCTGAAACGGTAGGTTAACTATTATGCTGTGATAAGATTCTGAAGAAAAAAAAAAGAAAATAGTTGCCGTGTTTTGTTATTTTTGATTCAATTCGAGTAAGGATAATTGCAGATTTTTTTTAGGTCAGTTGTGATGAGAGTACCATGATGAATTGTGATTAAACATGAGTGAAGTTCTTGATGCTAATGTTTGTGTCAAGCTTGTGTTGAGATTTCAATGTCGAATTTTTGATACAATTGTTGATTAGTCTATGTTGAGTTAATGTGATTGAACGTTGAATGTTACTTTTGTTTGAGTTCTAATTTGGTTGGGACAACATGTTATTTGAGATAACTTGAAGGTTTGTGTTGGTATTTTGTTGTTTAATTCAATTGGATTTCAAAGGTTTAACTTGTGGGTAGTATTGTTTTTTCTTTGAGTTTGAACTTGATTGTTTGAGGTAAATTCTATGGAGCATTTGTGGATGGTATAGCTGCTGCCCGGATTTGGTTTGGTGGAGTAAAAGGTTGTTTAGAACATGGTTTACCATGTTTGGAATTGAATAATCATCATTTGCTTGGTTCTTGATTTGTGTTTTCATTTTTGATGTGATAATCGTGTTTATTGTTATGCTGCCCGGAATAGTTTGCTCGATTAAGATTTTGACTGAACTTGATTTTTTTTCTCTTCATGTTATTCGAGCAAATTTGAAGGAGATTATGACGAGATTCATTTGGAATTCAAATTAAAATTTGTTTGTAGGCATCATTGTGCATTTCACTTGTTTTTGAATATTTTTGAGATTGAGTTTTTGAACGTTGTTTCGTATTCATTAGTTGCTGCCCAGATTTGGTACGATTAAGTTAGTTTGTTTCGAAATCAATTTTCTATGTTTCGGTTTTGGTTTGAAATATTGGCATGAGTTCTTTGTTTTTTCGTTTCCTTTTTGAATTAAGAACCATGATAATCTTTGAGTCTACTTTGAATTCAATGTGAACTTTTGATTCTTTTTTCTTCCGTTGTGGTTGAAATAACGATTTCTTTTGAGTTTACTTGATGAAAAACACTTGAAATAATGAATACAATACTGATTTTTGTGTTTACATTGAATAATGTCATGAATCCTTGATTTTCATTTGTGTAAATATTCATTTATTCATATGCATCATACAATTTCATTTTTTATTTTATACTTACTGACACATATTTTGATCATTGCAATTTCGTTTCATTTTAATTTTTATACCGCTTATGCTACTAACGTGTTTGTTACTGTGAAGGTTTCCGAGAATTCATTTCAAGTATTCATACTCACATAGGGCATTTTCACTTTTTCTTTCTCCCTTTACCTCTTTACTATATTTCATTATTTTTATTTAATATTTGGTATTGTAAATATATACTTGTTCATAATATTTTGTCTATATATTTTATTCACTTAATTTGTAAATAAATTCAGGTTATGTAAATATTATTTTCATCGCATTGCGATTTTATTTTTTTAAATTCCAACTAACATCTAAAAATCGCACGGACGCATATAATTTTTTTCATGCTGTTAGTTTTGTCTGTATATTTCATGTGATGCAGGGAATCTTATACCGTGAACTTTATTCAATATCTCGAGCCTTATCTGGTACCGTGAGCTTTATCCACGCGTTCCTCGTCTGTGATTTATTTTCACGTGTTGCACTATTTTTATTCGCTGCTTGGAGTAATATCTTACATCTGGTTTTTTGATGCTGTCGGCTTGTGATTTATTTTCACCTAAGGTTTGGTATACTCTTAGCTTATTTATCTGTCTGTGGCTTTAAATCCAAGGGAAAGAATTAATTTGTTGACTTCATGTCATCGAGTATCTAATACGATTGTGTGAACCCCTTCATACATTTTTAATTTTGTAAATCTTAAGTTAAATCTCCTCAAAACCTAATTTCAAACATGCACTCTTTTAAACCAAAACTTCGACACGAGGTCGTCGTATCTTCAAAATCTCATCCATACCCATTTTGACCAAATAAACCATTTTAATCAAACAAACAATTTTAACCAAAAAACAGATATTTCAAAAGGTTCCTGCGGAGTACCGCAGATGCATTGGGTGCTAATACCTTCCCATTATATAACCAACCCCCGAACTCTCGATCTCTTTTAAAAAACGCATTGTATTTTCATTACTTCTAAATATTACTTTACATTGCATATTTTAGGGTTTTATTTCGCTCTTTTCCCTTTTCCCTTGGAAATAGTAAAGCGCGGTGGCGACTCTTGCTTTTGCGAGTCAAGTTAATTAATAGCTTGATCTCTGATTTTCACCGCTACAGTAACCTGAGAATCCGTCCATGAAGGAAAACACTTTGTGTTGTGCCGTATTTTCAACCAGGATATCAATGTGGGGGAGTAGGAAATCATCTTTAGGGCTTGCCCCATTCAAATCTCTATAGTCCACGCACATTAGTACTTTGCCGTCCTTTTTAGGTACGAGAACAATGTTGGAAACCCATTGAGGATAGGAAGTGACAACCAAGAATCCAGCATTAAATTGCTTCATGACCTCTGCTTTGATCTTTTCTGACATATCAGGTCTCATGCGGCGGACTTTTTGTTTTACTGGTGGACAATCTTCTCTTGTAGGCAGACGATGTACCATGATGTCTGTATCAAGTCCTGGCATGTCTTCATATGACCAGGCAAAGATCTCAACATAATCATGCAACAGCTGAATCAGATGCTCCTTGACACTAGGTTCCAGATTGGCACCCACCTTGACTTCTTTTTTATCCTCCTCGGTACCCAGGTTGACTGTATCCACAGGTTCCTCGTGAGGATGAATGGTTCTTTCCTTTTGTTGTAGTATTCTGGCCAGTTCCCCTGGTACTTCACAATCTTCCTCACCTTTGTCTTCGGCTTGGTAGATCAGATCCTCAGAGTCACAAAAGGCCATAACAGTATCGTTACCCATGGGATCCGGAATGGAGGGGCACCTGCATTTGTGAGGGTGTGTGTGTGTAAGGGTATATCCATCCTTAAAAATAAAATGTAAAATAAAAACAATGAGAACAAAAGTTTGTATGCGAAAAACGTCCATGATTCATTGAATGTCATATGAAGATGAAATAATAACCCTTACAAATGGACCATTGTGCCTCGGGAAAGACACAAGGTTTTAAGAGTGCGAATTATTTTTGAATATTACAGGTTTAATCAAAATGTAAAGATAAATTACTGAGGGATGAAAGTTATTGGGACAAAGTCTCTGGCCTCCCAATTGCGGAGTCCTCCATTGATAGTCGGAAAGATCCAATCCTCCAAGTTGCAATGCTCTTCACTATCTTCTACCGCATTGACCTCTCTGTTGCTAATCTTCAAGGGTGGCCCTCCAGCACGGGTACGACGTACAACCTTCTGAGCACTTGAAGTGAAACTTAAGATAAATTTGTCAGATTTATACGGAATATCCGGAAGTTTCCCCCAGATGGTGCATCCACCCTCCTCTACTACTGCTTTGGCGTCCTTCTGAGATGACATTCGGAGTGGAGGTCTTGTAATCTTGGGAATCTGGGAAACAGCTTTGGTCACTGCTACCTCTTGGGGGACCTCTTCGAAGTGTTGAAAAGGAGTTTCAATGAACTCGTCGTCCAATTCCATATACCTGAAGGAATTGAGGTGGCTAATCATATACTCTTCCTCTCCGTGGACAATGATGATCTTTCCTTGGACCGGATATTTCAGCATCTGGTGCAGTGTAGAGGTGACAACGCCAGCATTATGGATCCACGACCGTCCTAGCAGACAGGAGTAAGAGGGGCGGATGTCCATTACATAAAAGGTTGAATTGAAAGTTTGAGTTCCAAACTTTATGGAGATATCCACCTCCCCGTGTACCATCCTCTTTGAGCCATCAAATGCCCTTACGATTATGTTACTTGGTTTTAACGTTAGTCCTTCACAGTCCAGTCTGTCGAGATCTTTCTTCAGTAAAACATTCAAAGATGAGCCAGTGTCCACCAAGACATGGGCCAGAGTTGTGCCTCTACACTCTATAGAGACATGCAATGCCTCGTTGTGCTTTCTTCCCCTTGGTGTTAGATCAGCATCTGAGAAGCCTAGGTCATTATCCACTGTCAAGCTGGCCACACAATCTTGAAATTGATCAGCAGACGTCTCTTGAGGCACATGGGCTATTTTAGGAATTCCACCAAGGCTTTCGCATGTGCCTCGGAACACAGCAGTAATGCCAGCATGGATATTTTGGAGGGAGTTTGTCCCAACTGTTCAACTACATCGTAGTCGCTCCTTTTTATTATTTTTAGAATATCCTCCATTTCTTTCTTGGAGATCTCAGGGATAGTCAGTAATTGAGCCTTCGTCTGGACAGGCTCCACTTGAATACTTTTTCCTCGAGTTTCATCAGCAGGAGTGTTGGTAGGAATGACAACAGGGGTTATAATGGCTTCGTCAATAGGAGAACTTGTAGAGATGATTATTGGTACAAGAGTAACCTTTGGAGCAGCCACGGGTCCAAAAATTGCCTTTGGAGGGGCAATCTCTAGAGAAAAGATCCTATCGCTTCGGGTAATCTTACTAGTTCCCGCAATATTGCTAATGTCAGAATTTTCTTCTTCTGAGTTTATCTTTTCGGCGGCTAGCCCATCTTGTTTGATTCCATGGTAGTAGATGTCCCCACCGTAATTCCATGGCACAATTTTGTCTGATTCATATGGGACTGGCCCAGGCATTGTGATTATAAGAGGAGTAGTTTTTGGAACCGATGTAATTCTAACGGGTCTTTTGGGGACCCTGGAAGAATGGGTGGAGATGGTGATGATTGAAACGTCTTCAACAGGAACAGGTGAAACATGAGTACTTTCAAATAAGATCTCTTTGTTGTCTATCAAGCGTTGAATGCCTGTTTTCAACAAAGGGCAAACAATTGGTGAGGATAAGCAGAGGTGGCAGTCTTCATTACAACCCGGGAATACACCGGCTTTCAACAAGTTTATCTTAACGATTAGGAGTAGAGTCACGAGTTCATCAACTGTGGTAACAAACAAATCTTCTTTGATAGCATTGGTGTTGTGACCATGTCTGGGCATAGGAGAAGAAATGACATTTGGCTTCTCGGGCGCATCAAACTCAATTTCTTTCACCTCTATAAGGTCTTGAATTTTGTTTTTCAAGGCCCAACAGTTGTTAGTGTCGTGACCCGGACTTTCGGAGTGATATGCGCAACGGGCATTTGGGTGATAATGAGGGGATGTTGTGTTGGGGTTTTTTGGAGCTTCTTTTAAAGTTGCCAAATTGGATTTCAGAAGATGTGGTAATACTTGGGACAAAGTCATATTGATTCTGGTGAATTGCTGGACTGGCCTTTCCACCCTCGGTTGATTACTTCTTGGTTGATCAGATGTAGGCTTTGGGATCATAACAGCCCCTACCATTGGTCGGTATTCGGCTCTCCCTTGGTTCCTTTATGGATATACAGCAGCTACTTCTTTCTTCCCAATAAACAGCTTTCCCATAGCTGTAAAAGAAGATGAATCCTTCTGAATCTTTCCATTTTTTATGCCAGCTTCCACCCTCTCTCCGGTCAGTATTAACTCAGTAAATCCTGCATATGAGCTTCCAATTAAATGGTTGAAGAAAGGGCCCGATAGAGTGCCTAAGAAAATGTCTACCAATTCCATTTCAGACAGAGGGGGTTGAACCCTTCCATCTAGATCTCTCCATTTCTGTGCATAATCCTTGAAACCCTCATTGGAAGCCATAACCATACTCTGAAGTTGAGTACGGGTAGGCGCCAAATCAGCATTATATTGATATTGCTTGTAGAAAGCTGCGGCAAGATCTTCCCAATTATGGACGTTTTCCCTTTCCAGTTGGTAAAACCAATCGAGTTGTGTTCCAGATAGACTATCTTGGAAAAAATGCACCTACAAGTCTTTATCAGCGGAGTATGGTTGGATCTTTCTCACATATGATCGGAGGTGCATCTTAGGGCATGACACTCCATCATATTTTGCGAACAAAGGCACTTTGAATTTCGAAGGAATCACAATCCCCAACACTAGTCCCAATTCTTCAAAGTCTAAGCCTCGCACCTTTTGTATTTCCATAGCGCTCAAACGCTCTTCAAGATGTCTGTAATTATCATCAGCTGGAGGATATTATTCCTCAGAGTAGTCTTCCTCTTCTTCCTCCTCTTCAGATTCTGACGGGACCGTTATTTCTTTTCTTTTCCCCTCTCCTTCACCGGATGTTATTGCAAAATTTAAGGTTCTTCTAGTCTGCCCCTGAAATCTTTTCCCCATGTTTAAAACCCCGATGACTTTCTTTGTTTTCTTTTTCCTTTCTTCAACCAGCAGATTCTTCAACTCTTCTTGCCCCTTGGCTAGGGTCATGAGCAACTATTGAAACTGCATGTTCTGAGCTTGGAGGTCTTTAACTGTCTGTTCGAGATCCATCTTACTGAAATAAGCAGTAGAGAGATGAGGAAACTCGTTGCAAAATACCTGTTTATGTTATGATGAATGATATGTGCATATGCAATGTTTTCAAGGATTTCAAAGATTCAAGTTTGTTTTAGACAAAAAGAAACACATGTTATATTAATAAGATAAAGTTTGAGTACATTAATGCCCCTTGGGCAAAATAATACAAAACGCAAAGATAAAAAAGTAGTGTGCATCCTCTTTGGTGCTATGTAGCATTTAGAGTCTGCTCCTCGTGAAGTAGCCTAGTGAATTCCAAAACCTTCTTCTCGCTTGCGTAGAATTGGGCTTCTAAAGTATCTCATTCTACTTTGAGCTATATCCAATACCTTTGTAGGTCTTTAAGAGATGTGGGCATGTCAGGATGTAGGATAGTGTATGGAACATCTCCCTCCTTAACAGGCTCAATGATCACCGGAAGGATGGAAGGATAAGGCATCATAAGACTTTAAGCGCGGGTTTGTACCCATTTGAGGTAAGGCTCAAGAGGTATGGAATTCTTGTGCCCCAAAGTCTTGATATACACCTTATTTAGCATCCTCCAAGCTCAGATGAATCTCTGGCGAAGACCTTGATCGTCGTTGTCGTAGTCGAATACCAAACCTTGAAATAACATCTTGTGCGGTCCATCCCTTCGGGCGTAACCAAACTGTATTAGAGCTAAACACGGGTTATAAGTGATGCCTCCCCTAATTCTAAGTTGAGGGACATTAGGGAATTCCCCATAACAGTCAACAATGATAACATTCTCTTTGGATCGGGAGCACCAATGAATATCTGAATGTTTGAGCGTCATTAACCTTTGTGACCACCTTGAACCTTGCTCATTCTTTAAGACTGATCGGGGAAGATGAGAAATAAACCATCTTGCCAGGAGAGGAGTACAACACATAAGGACACCTCTTTTCCTCATTGTGCGAGTGTGAAAAGAGTGTAGGATATCCCCTAGCAATGTAGGCACCGTGTTGCGTGATATGAAGATTTTGACGGTGCTCACATCTATGAGTTGGTCAAGATTGGGAAATAAGACCATCCCATAGATAAGAAGAGCCACAATTTCCTCAAAATCTTGCAAGTCTAAGTAATTCCAACAACTTTGGGCTTTCTCAAACAGGAACTTTGCTAAGAAGCCTTTGACACCACTTCTAGTTTCCCAATGAGTTGTGACATCAGATGAGTGCAAGTGCAGAGCTTGAGAAATATCTTCTGGCTTTGGGTCTCTTTTCATACCGTTGAAAGGTAGTTGATTGAGAATGGGAATCCTCAAGAGTTGGGAGAGTTCTTCCAAAGTAGGCACAAGCTGATAGTCGGGAAATGTGAAGCAATGGTGCAACGAATCAAAGAATTGAAAGAGCACTTTCATCATATCCTCATATGTGTTAGAGGTGACCAAGTTGAGTAGACGACCATGCCTCTCGGTGAATGGAGAGTTCTCAGGGATCCTTGAAGCTAGCTCCTTAAGTTGTGGAGGAATTCTTACAAGGTTGACTTGGATAGTTTTCCTGCGAAGTGAATCCATATCCTACAGAACAAGAACAAAGATGAATCTCTAAAATCCTTGAAATGGTTAGTAGATGTATATGATGTTCATGATGTCCATGATATTATGTACAAGTATGCATATACAAGGAAAGCAAACAAGTTCTTAGTTTAGGCTTGCATGGGGTTTTATAGGTAAGTACCCTCTTGAAGTTTAGTTGGCTTAAACCTGTCCTAATAATAGTAACCGAGTTCTAAGGAGCTCAAAATCACTGGATTATTTCCTTGGTCATTGTTTCAGCTCAAGCCTCTTTAATGGCTACCTAAATATCCCAAGAAACTAACCCTCAATGAGTGTAATATCGAGTATCTACCAACTTCGTACTGCACCAAAGTCGGTCATGTTACTACATCCTAAAGGCCAAGTTGGTTAAGTAAGGGTTCTAGAAGTTCATTAGTGCTTCATGACATCACTCAGCGGTCCCGTATTCTCTTTGATTAACTCAAAGGCTACCGGTACCCACAAATATGTTGCACTAACATAGCTATTGCTTAGACCATGTCAGTATACCCCGCACAGTTTCTGCAATGTATTGCTATTTACCTGTAATGTATCCCAAATCCGGGTAGAGGATTTCAAACCAAAACAAAGAACCATAATGTAAAGCATACAAGTCAAACAATGTAAGCAAATAAATATGATCTAGCCTTAAGGTAACCCCACTTTTATAATTTTCCCCAGCAGAGTCGCCAGTTCTGTGATACGGTGGGAGAACTGACTTGAGGGTTTTGTGTTTTATCGCAAATGTTGCGGTTAGCAAGAGTCACCAGTGACTTTTCTTTTATCCAAAAGGAAAGATAAAAAATCACAGGAAAGACCTTTGAGATTGTTTCTTGAGTTTGGAGGGTAGATTATGAAAAGGGAAGGTATTAGAACCCTTTCCATCCATGGTTTTCCATGGGCTCTTAGTTACTTGCTAGATCACTTGCTTTTTCTTTTTAAATTGTGCTTTGTGTGGTTTTGAAAGTATTTTGTAAAATAGGTCATTGTTTAGGCAATCTTTGTAATGATTCTCGTTCGTAAGAATGTATACAAAGATGTTTGTCTTTTTGAAAATGTTTTCAATGTTTGTAAGATATTTTAAAATGTGTGTGTTTGTTTTGAAAATAGCAAGGATAGTTGTTAGAAGTGAAGCAAGTAACTAAAAGTAATCTACCTACTCAAATGTCTTTCTTGTTCATTTTCTTTTCCTTTGATATTGTTGTCTTACCATTGATTTGGTAAGCAACCCTATCTTTGGGTGTAAACGGGACGGGCGTGGGTCATCATATAACCATGATTAGCAATGTTGCAAAGTATATTAGCATTTTTTGAGGGACTAAGATCATTTTGTAAGGCAACTTTGAGTAGCGTCGTCGAGGGACTATGATCTTATACTTGTTTGTTTTTGCCAAGATACTTCGCATGCGTAATATGGCCATTTTTGTATAAGGTAACCAATTGGAGAAACCCTAAGGATGCTTGTGTGCAAGTGTGTTATTTTCATGCTTGGTTTTGTCTTGGATTAGGTTTTTCTATTTGATTTGCTTTTATCTTGCCATTCAAACTCTAATTACTAGCATGGTATGTAAAAGCGGTAAATTGCGTAATTTAAAGATTACTACGCTATTACAACATTTTATGGGAGGGTATACAAATTATGAATGGGGATTTGCAATAATGTAAATCTAATTAAGCTATTACAACCAAATCGAATTTGTACAAATATTTGAATAAATAATATACAATATAAATATGCCATGGTATGTATGCAAGAAAAAGATTTTTGTTTTGTTTTTCATATAAAGAAGAGTTTTGAATTAAACCTAATAAATTAAAAAAAAGAAATCATTTTTATACATTGATTAACCCTAATTTTAGTTTATTAAAGGAAAATGAAGTTCTTTAAGTATTATTTTTTGTGTATTTTGTCTTAAAATAATAAATAATATTTATGAAAATATTTAGTCTTTTTATATGTCAAAATAAATATTTACAAGTATGAAGAAAAAGGAATAAAAAAAATATCTAAGTCTAATTTATTTTAAAAGTTTACTTAAGAAAGGATAGTTAATATATAACTTAATAAAAAAATAGTTTTTTATGTAAAAATAAAATAAAATAAATCAAAATGCAATATTTATCATGTTTTATATTTTTTATGAATTTTTTATGTTAAAGAAAATATATTTAATAAAAATGAAAAAAGAAAATAAAAAAAAATTAATAAAAAGATTGGGCCAGGGGTGCTGTAAGGAGAAAGGAAGGTAAGTGTTAGAAAAAAATAAGAGGCCCAATGGAACAAAGCCCAGCGCTGTAAAAAATGACAAAAATGAAGCTGAAAAATGCAAAAGGTAGCGCCAAGGTTCGAACCTATGACCTATGCATTTCCAACACGCTACCTTGCCAATGGGGTGGCTGTACATCCGTTAGTTCATTTGAAATAAAAAACACATAACACATAATGCCTCCTTGCCCTGTACTTCATCTTCTTCCTGAAGCTGGTCAGAACCTCTGTATCTTTCTCATTTCTCCATGAAAATGGAAACTTCAAACATGAAAATGGTAGTACTCTTTCCCCTGATTTCAACCATGTAACTCATGTAAACTAATAATCAAAGATCAAAGCGAATTTTAATGGCCCTAATTTCAACCCTAATTTTTACAGAAATTTGAACTCTAAAATTCTGTATACATAATGAACAGAAATGAAATCTATGTACATGGTTGGCTTTAGTACAATAATATTTACATTTTTCCTTCACAAATCGAGACCAATGGATGTCTGTATGAAGAGATAGAAGTTAGAGTTCTTACCTTCTTCAGCTGAGATCATGAATGGAGTTTGAGTGAGTTTTATGAAGACCTGAAGATCCCTTTAGCTTGCCTGAACCTCCCTGAGTGTGTTCCAATCCTTGCCTTACTTTGAAAGTGTCTGAATCTCTCTATCCAAGTTAACCTGCAAGCTTGAAAAACAAAAATGGCAGATGGAGAAGGAGGAGTTACAGTGAAGGGATGATGGTATGGAACACTTAGATATGAGGTAGGTTAAGTGTTTATGTGATTAGAACTTGGAACGCACGAGTAGATTTTTGGATTGCTATGCTTGGTCTCAAACTGCAAGTTTATGATAGGTTTTTGGTGATATGGAGTTTTAGAGAGTTTTTGGCCTTGAGCAATCGTGTGTTTTGTTGCAATGTGTTTGTGTATAAGTATAGAGAAGGTTTCAAGTCAGCTCCACAACAGATTTTTGAGTTATAGGCTTTTTGCACTTTTACTTGCTTTTGAAGCAAAGTGAGGAGACAAGTCTCTACATGCTTGTACAGGCCTTCTTGGAGTTGGTACAAGTCCTAGACAACTTTCTTTTGGTTTATAGGACTTGTGTGTGCATAGAAAACAAGTCCAATGCTCTAGAGGTGAAAAGTTGCAAAAGTTATGCTTTTCTAAAATGGCAATGACAACTTTGTGCCATTTATGGAATTAAAGCTTGGACAAAGACTCTTGTGCTCGGATTAAGGCTTTATCATCTGTGTAGAATTAAATTATGAAGTGAGAAACAAGTTTGAGACCTGTAAAGCAAGGATTAGGCAGCATAGGTTCAGATTTGAATTTTGTTCTTCATGAAATGTCTTAAAATCAAAGTGAGAAATTCCCAACTTCCTCTCTTCGATTATCCTTACTAAAGAATGATCTCAAGGAGTTCTTTGAAATTTTTGAAAGCTTGCAATGTTATCTATAACTCATATTTGAAATGCATTTCAAGATTCCTCTTGGAACTAGGTGAGAAATTGCCATGAAGTTAGGTCAAAAACTGCCTAAATTAGGGCAAAATTTCACTAAGTTATTTTAATTCATGAGCATGTATTCACAAAATTATATCTTGAGATACAAGCATCTTTAGGGAAAAATGTGTGAAGCAAAGTTGTAGATTTCATGGAGAACTACAACTTTCATGTTGGGAACTTTCTTTGAATCATCTTGTATCATGGTGAAAAATTGGCTTAAAGTTGAGAAAAAATAAGAAATTTTCTATACTTAGAAAAATTTCTAAGTTAAGAAATTTTCAAATTTCAAAACCAAATCTTCAAGATTTGATTTCTTGATGAAAAAGTTTCACATTTTGACATGTTTTGATGAATTGTGATCCTTGGCCTTTTATTTTGACTAAAAAGTAAAAGTTTGACTTTTCAGCATACAGTTGACTTTGATCAGTTGACTGCAAATTTCATCTGTCAATCCAATGAATTTACAATGTTTTGAACCATGTTATTAGGTCAAGATGATACAATTGAACCATTGAAATCATGCTTCAAATAAATTGGTCATTTGCTAGGTTAAAAAAAATCAGAAATTGCCCTTTCTCAGTCAAAACCCTAATTTTGACCATTTTGCCCTTTTGATGATTTGATCAAATTTATTGAGGAATTATGGTCCAAACTTGATTAAATGATACCTATGAGTCTAAAATGTTGATTTGGATAAAAAATTATGAAGTTTGACTGTAAATTGGCCATGGTTGACTTTTCCCCCAATACAGCTGATTTTTAGGTCAACTGTCTAATTGACTTATAAAAAATGTGACTCAAGGCTTGAAACTTGACATGAGTAATCTTAGGGGTCCATGATGATACTTGAAAGTCACATGAAGCATTGATAGTCCAAAAATCCTTGTGCAATCCCAAACCCTAATTTTGGATTATCAGTGCATGATGAGATGGCCTGAGCTGGTCAAACCCTAATCCAGTCTTGAGTCAAAGAGATCTTGTGAGAAAAGTCTTGATAAATGAGAGTGTAAATTTTGGGGTACAACAGCTGGGGGCTATAAACACCCTCTCTCTCGAGAGGCTCATGTATCGAACATTTCTCATTCCCTTACTTGCTTGCACCATTCCGTATCTCATTTTGGCATCAGAGTGTCTTGCAGGTACCCCCCTCATCTCACACTCAAGTTCTTCTTGACGTAAGCTATAACACTCCATTCTGGTCAGGTACGATCAGTAGCGTCATCTATGGGAATCAAGCTTCCCCGTCTTTCACTTACATAAGACAAAAGCTAATCCAACTCCTTTTTGGCTGTCATGGCTGACCTCACGAAAGAAAACAACCTGAAATTCCATCCCGCCAACATCAAAAACAATGTTGCCGACAATAACACCATCACCAATAATGTTGGTCCCGCTGGCCACAACACCGGTAACAATAACAACACCGACAACAACAACATTGGCCACACTGTTGACATGCCCGGCCCCTCAGAATATAGAGACAGATTTATTGCCTCATCGTCATCATTGTCGTAACGACTCGAAGATGATCGTCGTCCTCCTCAGAACTACCAATCAAACGTGTTTCGGGAGGTATCCGTCCCCGCGAGCATTGACGCCATGACCAGGGCTCTGTTCGCGGCGATTAATTAAACTAACTACCTGATCTTCTCACAATGCGAACGATTAAGGGTGATCGAGGACTCTCGCCGAGCCCACAGAAGACACATGAGACCTGATTCTCCTCCTCCCCATCCTATAGAGGAACGTCCCCAATCTCCCCCATGGAGAAGAAGACGGGATGCGTCATGAAGCTGCTCTCCCCGACATATTGGGCAGAACTCTGTGTTGGAGAGAATCTAGCCCACTGATATGCGGAGACGTGACAATGTCGCTGTTGATGAAGGGAGACATGACAATATCCCCCAACACCAAGAACAATGACCCCTAGAAACAAAAACAGGGGAAATGAAGAACAGAGACACTGGCCGAGGGATCCTCCCCACGACTAGGGTCACCATCACGACTGCCACTATAATAGATCTCCTTCTCACTCACCAGACAAAAGTGACAAAGATGACCCCTGCGGTCCCTTGTCATAGGCAATTATGGAGGCACCCATTCCCCCGGGCATGGAGAAACCTCCCCAGATAGAGGAATACGATGACGTTTCAGATCCAGTCGA
The DNA here is from genome assembly GCA_948472305.1 of Vicia faba. Taxonomy (NCBI): domain Eukaryota; kingdom Viridiplantae; phylum Streptophyta; class Magnoliopsida; order Fabales; family Fabaceae; genus Vicia; species Vicia faba. The sequence goes on along the minus strand of OX451741.1, from coordinate 761,620,960 downwards.
TCACATCGACGGGTTCGAGGCAATGCTACATTATCACAACATCGGATGACCGACCAAATGCTGGTTGTTCCCCACGACCGTGAGGATGGACTGGTACAAAAACTTCGCCACAGGATCAATCAATTCTCGGAGGAACTTGAAAAACCAGTTCACCAGCTCGCTCACGACCTCTCGTCGGAACCCAAAGACTGAGGCCGCTCTCGAGGCTATCTTCCAAAGAATAGACGAGACCCTCAGGGAGTTCATAGGTCGGTTCAACCACGAGGCCATTTAGGTCCCCTGTACCGATCATATGAAAAGATATTTGCTCGAGAGAGGACTCCTCCCGCGCACAGAATTCAGGAAGGTTGTTGGCATCGAACCTCCTCGCACATTCACTGCTCTCCTGGAAAAAGCGAGGGCATATATGGACTATGAGGAGAGGGAAACGGCCAACAAAGCCCGTGGCCCTAGGAATCATGGATCAACCAATAATCTGTGACACGAGGATGTAGTCCCTCATCAGCGAACTGGCAAAAAAAGGATGGATCACAAACCACGGGATCCTCGTGAGAAAAGAGGACCCACAGGGCGATTCACTGAGTACACTCCGCTGACAGCCTCCCGCGAGCGCATCTTGGTTGAGTGTGCTAATACTGACTTCAAGGACGGTGGCATCAGACGTCCTCGCTCTGATCCTGCTAAGCCTAAAGCATACCAGGGCAAATACTGTCAGTACCACCGGAGCTACGAGCATCTGACTGAAGATTGCGTCCACCTCAAAGACGCCATCGAAACCCTCATCAAGGGTGGCAGACTTGGGCAATACCGGTGCAATAACGCCCCTCATCGGGATACACGCGAGGCAAAAGAGGTCAAAGAAGATGCCCGACCATCCGATGATTCAGTCCCCATCCAAAAAAATTTCTCCATAACGCGACCAGAGGGTTTCTATATCCCTGACAGATACGACAAAGAACAGTTGTCTACACACAGCAGATGGGAGAGGTTTCCCTCCGCCATGGTCATAACTGGTGGGGGGTTCAACGAAGTTTCCATAAAATCGACCAAAAGGAAGCTTGGAAAATTGGTCGATGCTGCCCCGACTCAATCAATGACGCTCTAGATGGTCAAGGGAAAGTCAGAGCCAATCACCTTTTACCTCGAGGAACTTCCCGAAGGGGCCCCTAACTCAAACATTCCTCTGCTGGTAAGAGCAAGAATGATTAATTTTGACCTACACAGTGACCTAGTCGACAGAGGAAGTTCCGTCGATGTGATGTACAACCATTTGTTTCAGACCTTGCAACTCGACGACACCCACCTTTCACCAAATGTGGGGTCCGACCTGCAAGGCTTCAATAGCTCAACCTCTAAACCATGGGGATACGTCGAGCTCTTTATCACCTTCAGGGAAGAAACCGCCTCAAGACAGGTCAAGGTGCGGTTTCTGGTCATCGACTGTCAGTCTCTCTACAACTTCATCCTGGGGAGACCAACGCTGGCCGAACTAACCGTCGTACCCTCCACGGTCCATCTGAAGATGAAATTCTACACCAGAAAGGGGCGCGTTGCAACCATCCACGGGGACATCTCGGCATCCAGGAGGTGCTTCAATGCAACTTCCAAGGGACAGAGCATGGTCGACACTGGGGCTCGACCTGCCAAAAGAGCCACCACTGCCCAACCACAACTGCAGCCTGCTCAGACTAAAGAACAAAAAGCTCTGCCAAAGGTCAACTCAATCTCCCTCAACACCGCTTCGATAAAGACGAAGCCCCAAATGGTGAACAGGGACTCCTCCAACCCATCCTAGACGGGGACTTCGAGTTCGTTCCTCTCGGTGAAGACCCTCACAAAGGTGTGAAGATCGGAATCGGGCTCCCTGAATTGGTGAGTAGGCAGATAAAAGCTTGCTTATGGGAGAACGCATACATGTTCGTGTGGAGTGCTGCGGAGATGCCCGGTCTTGACCCCGAGGTCGCCTGCCACCAACTGGCTATTGATCCAACCGCTAGGGAAATAGTACAACATAGACGTAGAAAGTCTCCCGAGAAAGCGGAGGCTACTGAAAATGCTGTAAAAGACCTCCTAGAAGATAATTTTATTTCTGATGCCAAGTATTCAACCTGGCTATCAAATGTTGTACTAGTTAAAAAGAATAATGGAAAATGACATATGTGTGTTGACTATACCGATCTTAATCGGGCATTCCCCAAAGATGCTTTCCCCTTACCTAATATTGACATACTGGTCGACAACTCGGCCGACTATAAAATTCTATCTTTTATAGACGTCTACTCGGGCTACAACCAAATTCAATGGCGATGAACGACAAGAATTACACCATGTTCATGACCAGCTTGGGCAATTACTATTAGAACGTAATGCCCTTCGGCCTAAAGAACACAAGAGTGACGTACTAGTGGATGATGAACAAAGTCTTCCGCAACGAAATCAGCGATATGCTCGAAGTATACATGGACGACATGATCATCAAATATCGAGCAAACACCAACCATGCTTCCCATCTAAAAAGAGACTTTTCCCAAGCAAGATAGTGCAAAATGAGATTCAACCCCGAAAAATGCACCTTCGAGATTAAGGCTGGTAAATTCCTCGACTTCTATCTGATCGAACAAGGAATCAAAGCCAACACCGATAAGTGTTAGGAATTCTCTGAGCTCCCCACACCTAACTAAAAAAATCAATACAAGTGTTAAACGACATGCTCACCTTGCTCTCCCGTTTCGTGGCGAAATCTGCACAACACGCGTTACCATTTTTTAAACTCTTGCGCAAAGAAGCAGCTTTCGAGTGAACTGAGGAATGCGAGCGTGCCCTCCTCCACCTTAAGCAAAGAATTTCGCAATCGCCTGTGTTGTCACAACCAGAGAACGGAGAACCATTGTTTCTTTATCTGTCCGTCTCCTTCAAGGCCGTGAGCGCGACCCTCATCTGCGAGATTCCCGACGGGCAAAAACCAGTCATTTCATGAGCAAGGTGTTACAAGGGCCCGAGGTTAGGTATCAGCAGATTGAAAAAGTAGCCTTAGTGTTGTACCCCAAAATTTGCCCTCGCATTTTTCCCCAAGAAATCTCAGTTTCAAGCCTTTCCAGATTCTTCAAACTGGCTCAAGAATCGGACAAACGGACTTTTCTTGTCAGTCAAGCGAAATTAGGGTTTTTACTGATTTTCAGGACTCTGGATTGTTTCACAGTTGGCTTAGGGTTTTGGATGATTTTTGGTTCAATTTTGATCAGGCGAGCGTTATTTGGCATTTAATCAGGAATTAAGGTTTTGTGGGCATATTCTCAGAAAGATTAAAATTCCACAGCACGTCGCAGTTTATTCCGAGATTCGGGTTAAATTCACATTATCTTGATTTAATCAGTAAAAGAGGCAGTTGGGTTGAATTCATGTTGTTTTGTTTGAGCCACTCAAAAGAAAGATGCAGTTTGGATTTACAGTGCTTGGTAAGAAATCAATAAGAAAGGATTACGTCTGATCAGTTTTTTGTGTTCGACTGTGCGTTGCTTTGAATAATGGAGACGTCAAGTTCATTTATTTTGATCGACGAAGAAACAAGGTTTAGTTGATTATTTATGGTTCTAAGAATTAAATATTTGAAATTTAAACTTTCATTTTATTTAATTTAAGGAATTATAAATAACAATTAAATAATTAAAGAAAAGGAATTGAAAAGAGTTAAATGAATCAATGGAATTTTTATTTCATATTTAATAGTTGTTACAATTATTATTTGGATACAAGTATTTATTACAAAGTATTTAAAATAATAATGGTTTACAATAATTAAAAATAAAAACTATCCTATTTTTCTAAACATTTTCTAAATCCCTAATCTCTTCATTCTTCACTTCGCTCCGGTGCTCCATTATTCATCTGCAAAAAAAGAAAAGGAAAAGTCAAAAGCAGTTGAATTAATTAAAGACAGATAAAATTTGCTCATCATTAGAGGCCACTGATTGGGATCAGTTAACCCTCTCTGCAAATCACGGGATTTCTCCCGGTTCACAAAGAGGGAAGAATTTTATTCATGAATGCAAAATGTCAAATGCATAAATTCCCAAAGTTCAAACTGCATAGTTCAAGTTCAACCAAACTGGAAAAATCAAAAAAGTACAGTTTGCTGCCAAATGCCAAAGTCTACTCAAAGATATCAAAGAAGATAAAAAAAGTACAATTTACTGTCAAAATACAAAGTCCACTCAAAAGCTGTCAAGAGAAGGTTTTGAAAGATATCAAAAGAGCACAAAAGCTGGATAAAGTATGCAGAAGTAATGTGTTATGCAAGCAAAATCTAAATCATCATTTCCCAACAAGAAGGGGCCCCTTCAGAACAAAAAAGTACAGCATAAAACATATTAAATATATTAACTGTACTATAGAGAGAAGAAAGAGAGAGATAAGAGGAAGGGTTCAGGTTTTATGCTTAGGCAGGATAGAGAGGGAGAGAAATATACAAACTCAGAAAGCCTGAAGCCTCACATGATTGTCAAGGCCAAATCTGCATCAAACTTACTGAAACTAACAAAACAAACCCAAACCTGTGAAACCTCAAAACCCACATACTGTCATACCACATAAACATACAAACTCAAGAAAACTCAAAACCTGCTAATGCTCTAAACCTGCCTGTCATCAAACTGAAACAATACAAGCATAAACCTACTGCAAGCTCAAACCTGTCAAGGCCTCAACCAAGCCAAAAACTAGAAACAAAGCAAAGCATAAGCATAACACCTGCTGAGCCTCATGAAACACAACCAGTCAATAACTCAGAAGAAAAAAATCATGACCAGCTGAAGCCTCAAGACCACAACCTGCCTATTGTCCAGTTCAAACCAAAAACAATCAAACCTACTGTCAAAACCTCATACCAGCACAAAACCATTCCAACCAGTCTATACCAGAACAAGCATATAGCAAGTCAATAAAAAACAGATAACCGGCATTAACTCAAAAGCCAAGATACCAGTTCGAAGGACCAAAAGCATTCAAAACCAACTCCTAAGCCTCAGAATCCCTTCATCATAGGCAGTAAATATTCAAGGCAAACTCAACAAAAGTTCTAGGCAAGCAAGCACACAAGAAGGCAAAGAAGGTACATAGGCAACAACATAGGCAACACGAGCGAGGCAACAAAGGCAAGCATACAGAAACATCAAGACAGTAAAGGCAACGAGAGAAGAAGAAAGAGTTAAATCAGGATCAGGTTTTCAGGGCAAATATAAATCATCATAAAACCTAACCAGGGTCACCAAGAAGCAAAGATTCGTCACGTTCCTCTCGCCGTCCAGGCCTCCTGAGCGCCACATCCTCTTGTCTCTCCTCCTTCTCCAAAGTCAGGTAGTACAATCTTCTTCCTCTCTTTTTCTCCTTCACCTCATAACAATAAAGGATTAAGGTAAAGATTCAAATCGAAAACGCATGCAATTCGTAAAAAAGGGAAACATAAACATCAAAAACGAACCTTGTATCATAAGAACACTGAGCTCATGCCATGGAGGGAAGAGAGATTTGGGGAGAGCGACGCTGGTGGCTAGACGGCGGAATCACTCAAAATCAGAAGAGAACATTGAACGAAAAGTACGAACGGCGCCGTCCCAAACCCTAAGCATGTTCCCAAACTGAACAAACCGAATCCCTAACCCTAAAATTTGTTCCAAGTTCAACATGGGCCTTGCCCATTCCGCACCCCCCAAAAGCCCATTAAAATGTTTCTTTTCTTTTCCTTTCTAACAAAATATTAATAACTTCTTTTTTTATATATAAACAATATACTTATTTTCTAACCTAATATAGTTTTAATACACTCTTAATTAATATAATTCATTTAGTAAAAATATGCATCTCTTCTTTAAGCACATAACTAAAATACATTTTTGTCATATATTAAAAAATTGAAAATACTTTCTTCTTTTTATTTATTTACTCTTTTAATTAAAATATATTTTGTACATACTAAAGTAAATATACATTGTTTTTGCATAATTTAATTTCTAAATACTTGATTAAAATACATTTGTACATATCATTTTTTTATCATATATTTAAAATTGAAAATACATTTCCATTCTTTTAATCAAAATATCTTTTGTACATAACAATTAAGAATACACTTCTTTTTATACATAATTCAATTTTTTGACATTTAATACATTTTTATATATAATGTGATTAAATTAAAAACATTTCTTTTCACTTACTTTTTGTACATAACAATAAAAAAAATACCCTTTTTGAACATGCATAATTCAATTCTTGACATTTAAATACTTTTTGTATATAATAATGAAAACATGGAAATATACTCTTTTTCTCAAAATATCATTTTCACAATTTAATTAAAATTTGAGCATACAATTAAAACATTTTCTTTTGTACATATTAAAAATACACAAATCAAAGATTCCTTAAAAACACATATTTAGGTCAAATACCCTAATCTCGCCTTAAATTCATATTGTCGCACCTGTAAATAATCACATACTCATATACATGTACACTTACACAATACATTCACATTGCCCTATACACATTTGTTTATCTTATATTTGTATATTCGATATTTACATTTTTGATTGCGATTCGATTTGGTTGTAACTTATTGGATACTATAAGTCTCATCCCCATTCATACACTTGTACCCCCACTCCCGGATACCATTCTGTAATAGCGTAGATTTTACATTCTGCAATTTACAGTTTTCTAATTATACCATGGTTAGACCTAGGGTTTGCATGTACATAAAATCAAACGCTAGATAACCTAATACAAGACAAATACATGTAATCAATACACAATCACACTTGCACCCCCTAGGGTAATCCCACATGTTGCCTTCCAAAATGGGCCATGCTTGCACGTCGAGTATCTTTGGCAAAACCAAATCAAATGATCATAAGTCTCAAAGTGTTGCCTAAACGGAATGATCATAGTCCCTTCAAAGCAAATTGCCAAAGACACTTGGCATCATTGCATTCATGGTCCATACGACGACCCGCGCCCGTCCCGAATAAACTTCCTAAAAGCAAGATTGTCCATCAATTTCAATGGTGAAACAAAATTGTTAAAAGGGGTTAAAACATAACAAAAACCTTTGAGTACAATAGGGTAGACAAAACTCTTAGTTACTTGAGATCAAACTTGCAAAAACACTTGCCTTCTTTTCAAAAATCACAATCCACAACACTTTCAAACAAACTCTCAAAAACATTTGAAAACATCTTTTCGAAAAGATCCACACTTTTGTAAAACACTCAATCACGAGTCAAATGCATTAGTTGCCTAAGACAAGGCATCTTCTTCCAAAACATTTTCAAAAGCACCCACACACACACCATTTTCAAGCAATCGAAAATCAAGGCAAGTGATCTAAAAAAACCAAGTAACTAAGAGCCCATGGATAACCATGGATGAAAAGGGTGTTAATACCTTCCCTTTTCATAATCTACCCCCCGAACCCACGAAATATCTCAAAAGGTTTTTGCTGTGCTTTTTTAACCTTTCCTTTAGGATAAAATAAAAAGTCGGTGGTGACTCTTGCTCAACCGCACAAGTGCGAATACGAACGCAAAACACTAGTCAGTTCTCCCACCGTATCACAGAACTGGCGACTCTGCTGGGAAAAACAAGGATAATTCTTAAAAGTGGGGTTACCTTAGGTTTTAGATCACCGTTACTTTCTTACTTTGATTGACTTGATTGCTTTATCATTTGGGGTTCTTTGTTTGGGTTTGTTGTAAATCCTCCACCCGGATTTGGGGCACCTTTTTAGGTAAATAGCGAAAAACTGTGAGGGAACTGTGCGGGGTATACCGACATGGTTGAAGCAGTAAGCTATGTTAGTGTGACATATTTGTGAGTACCGGTAACCCTTGAGTAGTCAAGGAGAGTATGGGGCCGCTGTGTGATGTCGTGAAGCACTAACGAACTCTTAGAACCTTAATTGACCATCTTAGCCTTTTTAGGGGTAGTGAGATGACCGACTTCGGTGCAGTCCGAAGTTGGTAGATCCTCGATACTAAACTCTTTTGAGGATTGTTTTCTTGGAATATTTTGGTCGCCAGTAAGTGGCTAAACCGAAACAATGAACACAGAAAACAATCCAATGATATTGAGCTCCTTAGAACCCGGTTACTTTTGATAGGACAGGTTTTAACCAACAAACTGAAAGAGGGTAGTACCTGAACCTCATGCAAGCCTAAACCTAAGGACTTGTTTGCTTTGTGTAAATATGTTTGTCTGTATATACACTCACTTGCTTGTGCATGCATGTACATAACATCATGACATCATACCATAGCATTTTCAATAACCATTTCAAGGATCTCGAGGGTTCTTTTGATGCAGGGTTACGTTGAACCAGACATCTATCCAGGGGCAAGGGGTTTCTCCTCTAACCAATGCAATCAAAGATCAAGTGCAACAACTTGAATCAGGGGCTATGACCCACTCGACATGGTGAGCTTGATTCTCGTGGAAAGACATCCACCGATACAAAGCTCTCCAATCAAAGATCAAGTGCAACAACTTGAATCAGGGGCTATGACCCACTCGACATGGTGAGCTTGATTCTCGTGGAAAGACATCCACCGATGCAAAGCTCTCCAATCAAAAGATCAAATACAACAACTTGAGTCAGTGGCTATGACCCACTTGACATGGTGAGCTTGATTCTCGTGGAAGGACGTCCACCGGTGCAGAGATCTCCAATCTAAGAGCAGAGCTCAACCTCTAACATTTTCTTGTGTTTACCCCAAGAGACCCTTGAAAGCATGCATCCACATATCATGCATTTCATTTTGACAATCTTTCCTTTTTCAGGTTTCCTTACTCTCCTGCTGTTTATTTCAGCAAGAGATGGCTCTAGAAAGGTCTGTCAAAGACATCCAAGACCAGACTGCTCAGCTGCAGGAGATGTTCCTGAACTTGTCTCTGGGGCAAGAAGAGATGAAAGCTCTCCTCACCAAGGGCTTGGGGAATTCCAACAATGCCAGGAGTGATCAGATTGCGGAGCTGCAGTTTGATCTGACAACCTTGAGGACTCAAATGATGGGACAGTTGGTGGGCCAGATGGCTCTCATCCAAGACCTATCTCAAAGACAAGAGGAACTCAGAGTTCTTGTCCGCCAACTGCTTCCAAACAACCAACTGGGGAAAACATCTGAGGTCGAAGAGCAAGTCACCGCTCAGCCTCCATCAACTCAAGAAGACAAAGGGAAAGCTCCTTTGCTTGCTTCAGGGTCACAATCCCATCAACAACCTCGCCAGCGTCAACGGGGCAATCGGCGTAAGCAGGAAAAGTCGGGAAGACAGTTCACGGAGACTGAAATACCATCATTCTTCATACTGAAGCGCCTGTTGGAGGTCAACTTGCTCACCGTAAAGGACCCTCCTCAGAAGCCCAATATCTCCTCTCCTCACTATAATCCCGACGCATTCTGTGTTTACCACTCCTACAGCCCGGGACACGACACCAACGACTGTTGGGCCTTGAAGAATAAGATTCAAGATCTGATCGACATTGGGGTGCTGGAATTCATGCCAGACGGCGAGATGAAAATCTTCCGTTAAGAGGGTTCTCCACTTGAAGTGACGAAGCTCGAGCTGAAAGACTTTTGCTTCTTTTTGAATTTTCAAAGTTGTAATTTCTTTTGCTGTCAAACAATTATTTGTTGATGTTAAAACTCTGTTTTCATTAATGCATTGCATATGTTTGTCTTGAATTCATCCATTCGTTTCACTAACTCTTATGCTTTTCTTTATGATATTTGACTCTTGATAAAAAGCTGCAAGCCTTTAGAGGGAGGATGACGAAACAATACCATGATCTTATACAGTATGCTTTTGAACAGACCTTGCTGATGATATACATGCATTTCTTTCAAATCCCAAACACTGGAGTTATAAGGAAGTTAATCCCTAATCAACCCCTTCGAGCCAAAGAAGTAGGAGTTTTCTGTTCTAAACGATCAAAACCCTTGATATAAACCCGGGGCAGGGTAGTATCTCAGTTAATTCAAAAGAAAACGCGCATTGAAGTCGCAAACTCTCAGTTCACAATACAACGAACGACGTCAAAAAAAGAAAGCATTCCTTTGAAATCAAAAGACAAGGGTGGTTCCCTATCACACAGACAGTCAATCTCTCAAAAAAGAAAGAAAAAAAAGCCCACCGAGCCAAAACCTGTAAAGGAGGCTTAAGAAAGCTGGGGCATCCCGCTGACAGTAATCCCGAAAACGGGAACAGTCAGGCAAAAGTTAGGGATAACAAATCAAAATCAAAATAGTAAGGTCACTACCAAATCCTCAACAACATGAAAAGTGTTGAAAAAGAAAAAGGAGATGATGACTGTCTCCCCAAATTCAACTGGTGAGCCATCGCCCAAAAGTCGTTCCAAACTCAAAACAGAGTGCGACGCACAATTAACTGAGCTTAGGTTGGAGAACATCACGAAGAGCGGGTGGGTACAAATATACTTTGAGCCTTTATCCTTTGTTTCTTAAACCGTGAACCAGGCCACGTTACAACCCTTTAAAAGTCCTAATTGAAGCATGGGTTAGTTCGAAAGCATACTGTCACAAAAGGTATCCTGACTCCTGTAGGGCTTTGCTCTAAATCTTGTGTTAACTTGTCTTATGAAAAGTTTTCTACTAAAAATGCATTTTTCAAAATTTCGAGACAAACATAAACTTTGCATTATTCGAATATCACTGTCTGCATTTGACCTTTTTGTTTGACAGCGAAGAAATTCATACAGCGAATGTTCGGAGGAACGAAAACTCTCTCAGTAAGTCGAAATCACTTCAAGAGGATAACACTTCCATCAAATCTCCTATCAACAAGGGGCATGGCATGTCAAAATCCAATTAACATGGGGCAGTCCAGTCAAGGTCTAACAGATCTTTCAAAATTCAATTAACCTGGGGCAGTCCAGTCAAGATTTCAAGAAATCTCTCAATATGCAGAATAATCTGATTCAAGATTCCTTCATCACCACTTGGGGCATTCGAATGTCAAAAGTGTTCAACAAATCAACTACCACATTTCCAGACTCGATTCCTGTATCTAGCCAGGGCCTGTCTGAAGAGTTTGAAGATTCGATTCCTGTATCCAGCCAGGGCATATCTATCAACTATCACCTTTCCAGATTCGATTCCTGTATCTGGCCAAGGCATGTCTGAAGAATTCCGGATCAACACCTGTAATAAGCCAGGAATTTATCTACATCACCACTTGGGGCATTCGAATGTCAAAAGTGTTCAAAAACCGATGCAGTTTTACACAAGCTCATCATCAGGAAGCCCTACACCGGTTCCTCTTCAAGACTTCTGAAACAAGTTTATAGATTCTTCCCAAGTAACGGATGTTAATCTATCAACTTGTTCATACTCTTCTCAACCTTTGAAATTAGTTTACGGACGCTTCCCAACAACGGATGCGGCTCTATTGCTGATTCAACTTCAAGATTTCTAAAAATAGTTCACGGGTTCTCCAAGTAAACGGATGTTAACCTATCACTTGTTCAGATTCTTCTCAAGACTTCTGAAAATAGTTTATAGATTCTTCCCAAGTAACGGATGTTAATCTATCAGCTTGTTCAGATGCAACCGTTGAAATTAGTTTACGGACGCTTCCCAACAACGGATGCGGCTCTATTACTGATTCAACTTCAAGACTTCTGAAAACAGTTTATAGATTCTTCCCAAGTAACGGATGTTAATCTATCAGCTTGTTCAGATGCAACCGTTGAAATTAGTTTACGGACGCTTCCCAACAACGGATGCGGCTCTATTGCTGATTCAACTTCAAGATTTCTAAAAATAGTTCACGGGTTCTCCAAGTAAACGGATGTTAACCTATCACTTGTTCAGATTCTTCTCAAGACTTCTGAAAACAGTTTATAGATTCTTCCCAAGTAATGGATGTTAATCTATCAGCTTGTTCAGATGCAACCTTTGAAATTAGTTTACGGACGCTTCCCAACAACGGATGCGGCTCTATTGCTGATTCAACTTCAAGATTTCTGAAAATAGTTCACGGGTTCTCCAAGTAAACGGATGTTAACCTATCACTTGTTCAGATTCTTCTCAAGACTTCTGAAAACAGTTCATGGATTCTTCCCAAGTAACGGATGTTAATCTATCAGCTTGTTCAGATGCAACCTTTGAAATTAGTTTATGGACGCTTCCCAACAACGGATGCGGCTCTATTGCTGATTCAACTTCAAGATTTCTGAAAATAGTTCACGGGTTCTCCAAGTAACGGATGTTAACCTATCGCTTGTTCAGATTCTTCTCAAGCTAACCACCACGGAAGATCGCGCTCGCCAAAATTCTCCCTATCCCCAACGGAGTTCATCAAAATTCCCCAGCAGTAACTTATCTTTGCAAATCCCCAGCCAGAGAATCCTCCGGAATTCAATTCCCCTCAGAGTCAAGCTTCATTTATCCCCAGCAAGGCTAAAACTTCAAATTACCATCCCCAACGGAGCCAGACCATTGAACCTTCTCCCCACAGAGTTTTGGGAGGACAAATCTTGAGTTCCCCAGTGAAGTCGCCAGAGTTACTTCCCATCAAGCTGAAAATTCTCAATCTGGCCTCCCCAGCATGAGCCTACTAGTTTGGAACTCCCCAGTAGAGGTCATCAGGAATTCTCTTCCCCAGCAGCAGCCAAGGATTTATTTTCCCCAGCAGCAGTCAAGATGCTTTTATCTTCAGCCATCTCGGATTCATGTATCCTCGGCAAGATTAGCTCATCAGCTTACATGCGCATTCACCGCATTCATGTCATAAGCATTGATGTCACATACATTGCATCATGCCTCATAACATTGCATACAACTAACCCTTTTGCCTTTTCAGGTAAGATCAGTCGACAGACACAGATCATCTCCCAAGATTCATTCAGCAATAGTTCAGATGTGACCCGGACACGGCGACATTCTGATACCTATTCCAGATTCATTCAGACGCATCAGCAGGAAACCCTACACCGGTTCCTCTTCAACTTCAAGACTTCTGAAAACAGTTTACGGATTCTTCCCCACAACGGATGTCAATCTACCAACTTGTTCAGACTCTTCTCAATTCCTGAAAACAGTTTACAGATTCTTCCCAACAACGGATGTCAATCTACCAACTTGTTCAGGTGCAACTTTTGAAAACAGTTTACGGATTCTTCCCAACAACGGATGTCAATCTACCAACTTGTTCAGACTTCTGAAAATAGTTTATGGACGCTTCCCAACAACGGATGTTGCTCCATTGCTTATTCAATCCCAACTCTTCGCGAGGCCACACTAAAACAAAAAGTAGCCCTACGCCATGACAACAAAGTCATAAAACGTGAATTTCAGGTCGACAACCTAGTCTTGCAAAGAAACCAGAAGGATTCCCACGAAGGGAAGCTCGACGCAAACTGGGAGGGGTCGTACCGTGTCCAAGGAGCTACGGGCACCAGAGAATATTACCTTGAACAATTAAATGGAGAACCACTACCTCGACCCTGGAATGCCGTGAAGCTAAAACAAAACTATATCTAAGTCCTTCACCTGCTACAGGCGTTAGCAGTCGACCAATCATCTCCAATTAACGAGGGGACGAGTTCAACCATGTAGGCGTGTCTAGGTACGGACATGGCCTCCAAACATAAGTGAAAGGCGAGATTTTGTTCATTTCATGAGTAAGATCTTAGCCCAACAAGGACACCTCAATCGAGCTCTACTGTCGAAGTATCCAACATGGCAGAAGACCCAGCTCGTGATGGGCAGTTAACGCCACGAGTTTAAGATCCCGACCGCGATCTTACACTCGTTCCGCAGACCCCACTCCGCCTCCTCAACACATCCCAATATATGTCGAACAATATGAGGGTCGAGCATACATCTCCACACGTGGAAAACACTAACTTTCATGGAAAACTTGTATTGACCACAACAAAGGTCGAACATACATCTCCACACACGGAATATACAAATATTCATGGAATAAATAAGTCAAAAACAACGACGAGCAAAAAATAAGCAAGCATCAGCAAAAACATAAAAACATGAAAGAAAATTAAAGCATTTATAAATGTCCACCACTAGAGTCGAAGATGTCTAAATGTTACAAAAATTACGGGCACACAGGCCCAAATAAAAAATGCTAAGTTATCTAAAAAATGCTAATCACTCCTTTGAGTGCCCACTTCGACCTCGGGAGAGTAAGGAGGAGGAACCACCCGACCATCAATCACCTGGGACAGAACCCCGGTTCCTTCGGTGTTAAGCCCCAGGTTCAATACAGACAGCTGGTTCACGGTATCCTCGAAGTCGTCGGCCAAAGCATCGATGCAATCCGACTCGAGGATTTGAATCCAAGCAACACAATCTGCATGAGTGCGTAAATCAGTTACCCTCTCAGGTTCTCCTTCCACGGGCATCATGGCAGCCTTCAGGTCAGCGACTTCCCTCTTCAGTCATTCCCTTTCGCTCTCCCACAGTTCTTTGTCGAGCAGGAGGTAATCCTTTTCCTCGAGGGATTTTTTAGCTCTTTCTTTCTCCCTCGCCAGTGCATCGGCCTGCTCCCGAAAAATCTCCTCGCTTCTTTCGAGGGAAGTCCTTAATTTCAGTGTCTTCGCCTAAAGAGTCACTTTCTCCGACTCCAATTCCTTGACCCGACCAGAAGAGCTGGCCCATTCACCCACAAGGACCACGACCATCTCTACCACCTTCATCAGGACGACCATACCAGAAGCCAGATGCTTCCTTCGACCCTCTTCGTCGAGTCGCCTGATGATGTCGAACTCATTGTTAGATACAGTTAAAGGGAAACCCTCGAAGAAATCACTCTCTACAAAACAAGGTGGAAGGTTGAAAGCCTGAGCAGTCACCCCCTCCTTAACTGAACTTGCATGTTCACCTTCTGACCTTCTCTTCTTACTCGGAACGGCCGCGGGCTATATACTATCGCGAGCACCCGATGACCCACTCGAGCCATCCCTGACCGGCTCTGAGCCCGAGCAAAGGTGTGTGGGCTGGTGTGGGTTCACCAACCTCTTATGTTTTTTCTTCTCTTGAGTGAGCTTCAGTAGTCATTTGGGATGCTCCGCCATGTTACCTGCGAACATAAAAACGATATCCCCGGGTTAGTTTCGTTAGAAGGACTTAAACAAATAAACTCAAGAAGTAAAAAGGCAATGAATCACGCAAGCAGAAACCTAGGAGGTTCGCGGTCTTCCCGAATGTCTGACATTCCACAAGCGCTTTGGTATTGATCAGGCGCGCCTCAAACATCGGTTTTCCGTCTTCATCGAGAGTGTTATGACCTTCCCTTTTAACCCACCTCGAGGGAAAGAACCCACTGACGAACCTAGTCAGGATACCATAGGACTCTTCATCCTCAACACTCGTACTGCCAGGAGGGGTGTGATAATGGCCGGGACTGTGGTCGTAGTGACCCGAGCACCAGTGAATAGGGAACTTTGAAAGTCACACAATCTCTGGATTTCCCTCCTCATCAAGACATTCTTCCCCATCTTCATCCACTACTTGAACGGCGTAGAACAAAGCATCCACTACCTCCTGGGACGATGGTTGCACAACGTACCATATATCCTTGAAGTTGCGAACAAAATCCATGTACATCCTAAACAACCTCTTCGACTGATTCAAGGAAACCTAACTATGTTTCCCACCCCTAGATTGACGTTGGAGGTGGAAAACCATGAAAACAGAGGGATGGTCGCCCCGATCCTCAGGAACCGACACGTGATTTCGAAAGCCCGGAGGAAGGTGACGGCATTAGGATATAGTTGGAAGGGTTCCAAGTTCAGGTGATTGAGCACGCCCATCTGAAAATCATTAAAGGGCAACCGAAGCCCCAAATCTTTGAAAATGATCTCATACATCGGGAAGCGACCCTCCTCGAACTCCAAGCATATCCTCGCCGTGGGTGTTGGTCGCATTACCGTAAAATTATGATGAAACCCTTCCATGTCACCGCCATGCTCGACGACAGTATAGGCTTGCCTTATTCTATAACTATAGACAGAAGCTATCCCTCGAGGCTCCAGTCTGACTCAAGACAACACTGGATCATCGACCGTATCGACCAGATGGACACCTTCATCGGCCACACTCATCTCTTCGACATCTACATGCTTAGACGATTCGGGAGCATCAGCCATTTCACCTGTAAAGCAGAAGAAACCAGTGAATTCGACAGCAAAATCACATCCACCCCTCCATCGCAACACGAGTGAAAAGGGGTTGGCTACTTCCAGGATAGGTCGACCATGATTCGAGCATCAAGGACATGCACGACCTACTATCAATGCATGGAACTTATACAAATTTCATAATATCGCACGACGATGATAAAAACGAAACGCGTGTCTAATGGTAACTCGGGTTAAGGATAAACATAGCGGGCATGGCCATGGATACTGCAAGGAACATATGACTTCACCAGACAGAATCGTGAGTTCACCGAGGAGAATATCAATTCCCCGTACATAATTCATGAATTTCATGGGGAAGAGACGAATATTACGAGCTTATTCGCAAATGTTACGCTCAAATATATGAATACCCCGAGCAAAACCTCACCCGTTGCAAAATTCTATAAATAATCATGAATAAAGATAATCTAAACAAAGATTACTACGGAAAACACTTACTTGAATAAAGTAGATGAAAGAATTCGCGACAGACTTTGTGGCAGTGACGGCAGAGAAAAACAGCAAACAGACTTGAAGACAAAGAGAGTGGAGAGCACGAAAAAGTGAACAGAAAGATTGAAATGTGGAAAATGGACCCTAAGGCGCTATATATAGAGCTGACGTGGAATGCAAAGCGTCGCATAGGGAAGCCAATTGATCGCCCTTCTCCTTGACGTCTATGCGCTCAGGTAATAATGACCCTTACTCCCTAGGACATCATTATCGCCTTTCTCCTTGACGTCTATGCGCTCAGGTAATAATGACCTCTACTCCCTAGGCCATCATTGCGGTCCCAAAGGTCATACCACGTGGCGATACCTTGCAGCTTTTCTCTCCCCGCGGGTCAAGGAACAACAGGAATATTCTTCGTCGAATCTATTCCGGCTTCTGCTCGAATACTCACGTGTACCGATGGAGATCCCCATCGACACAATAAAAAAATCCCTGGTTGAGTTATGCGTTCCTCTTAAAGGCAAAGGTGGAATTAAGTTAAAACTCCTTCATCACGAGAAACGACTTGGGGGGATACTATTCTGGACTGGGCCTACTCTTGGACCAAGCCCACATAAGGCCCAATCCAACCTGACCAGTCGAAGACCATCGGGCAATACTATCCATTCTTCAAGAGGACACTGCTTCACCATATGGGGACGGGCCCAGGAAGATGCGAGAATGTGCATCACCGGGCAAGAAGACCTCGTGAGTATCCTCTGGGCTTCTCCTCGAGCAAGATTGCTCCTCTCGCACGACCTCAGGCTAGCGGGGATCCTGCTCGATAGACAGAAGTACCCCAACGAGCATCCTCCTTGTAGGGCTGACTAACAACGCCTCTAAATGTCACATAGTACACTTGACCCTGAAAAAACCACATCCATATTCTCCTGGTCATGCAGAAGAATTCATCCAGGTAGGGAACCACGTGCTGGTCCCCACTACTCACGTAGAAACCTGGAAGTCTCCATTTTGAGCCTGCTTGTCCAACCCAATGAGGGGGCCCTGGCCCAGCGCTGGGGATATAAATACTCTCTCTCTCTCTCGAAAGGGTCAGGTATTGAATATTTCTCAATCTCTTACTTACTTGTACCATTTTGTATCTCATTTTGGCATCAGAGTGACTTGCAGGTACCCCCCACCTCACTCTCAAGTTCTGCTCGACGTAAGCTGTGACGGTCTATTCTGGTCAGGTACGATCAATTTTCAATTGGCTTTTCATTTCAATTAAATAACATATCACAATTGGTAAGTAAGCATAGCTTGAAAGCATAAGGTCACGGGTTCGATTCTCACTTGGTGCATTTTTTTATATTTCTTTGTTTATTGTTACTAATTTTATTTTCATTTATAAAAATTATAAAAAAGCCATTTTTTATTATTTAAATATTATTTTCATATTTTTAATTATGAAATTTTTAAAAAGTAATTATTTATTTGATTTTATGCACTTTTTATCAAAATGGAGTGCAAAAATCATAATAAATACAAAAAATATTTCCTTTTCGAGATAACTATTTCTTATTGGTTAATCTGCATCAAATAGTGTCATACTCAGCTTCTGATTGGTCAACTTGCTGACCAAGAAAGATTTGATTTATTTTATTCTCTTTCCCCCTTTTAACCTGATTTGTCAGTCTATAAATAGGGCCATATTTTCATAGTTTTAGACGTTAACAATTTCACCAACAATCAACAAATCAACAATTTTCATTCATAGATCCATAAATCCATAATTTCACAATCTCAATCCTCCTCTTACTTTTGGTTTGTTTCAAGATTTTTGAACAGAAACTCTAAGAAACAAATCCAAAATTTCCAACAAACCTTTGGCCCTTCCGATCCAACACGTTGTCTTTGCATCATCGCTGGCCGTTTTTCGATGTTGCACCTCTTAAGATTCGATATTCGCTCTTTGTTTCTTTCTTAGATTATGTAAATTGTTTTTTATTTGTTGTTGCAGTTGTTGTTCCTCTCATGATGAAAAGAGGAAGAAGAAAGTTAACGTGGAGAAAGAAAGAGATAATGTAGATGTTGAATCTGATTGTTATTTTTATATTGATATATTTTTTTTTATTTTTAACAATTGCCATGTGCTCTAATTTCATTGGCCGAATTTTGTTGAATGTGAAAACTTCCCAAATGCTAATGCTTAGGAGACAGAACCAAACAGTATCCCTGAAGTAAGTGTTTTTTTATTTTGCTTATTATTTAAATTTTATTATTATTATATAAGGTTAGAATCTTTAGGTTTTGACTCATGGGTTTTTACCTGCTATCTTGTTTTTTTATTAATTAGTTAGGTTTTTATTAGGTTAAACTAATTATGTCCATATTACTAGTTAGCCTAAGTTAGAATGTCATGATAACACCAACTATTTTATTTCTTCAAATGAAATCACTATAAGGATAATATATTTTATGGACGTGCATAATCCTAAGTATACACATATTTCTTAAGTTAACCAAAATTAATGTAGACCATTCTAATTAAATGAAGATTTATTTATACAATTTAATTTCATGCTAAAATAATTTTATGGATAAGTGGTGTTTGTTAATTATTTTATATATTATTTTACATAAATAGTGTTATATGATATTGGTAAATCATTATTTTTATGATAATAGATTTCA
Source organism: Vicia faba (assembly GCA_948472305.1). Taxonomy (NCBI): domain Eukaryota; kingdom Viridiplantae; phylum Streptophyta; class Magnoliopsida; order Fabales; family Fabaceae; genus Vicia; species Vicia faba. Next base: position 761,601,618 of record OX451741.1, on the reverse strand, counting down.
GTTTTAGTCCAAATTCATTAGTTTATTAATTTTATTAAGGCATAATCATTAGTAAAGGTTTCAATAATTTTTTTTTAAAATTAATTAATTCAATATTTTATAAAGATATTAAAAATTATACAATTGATCAATGAGTGTCACATAGCTAATTTCTGGCCATGTAATTAGGAGAATTTATTAGACTCTCCCCACTTTGTGTCCTATCATACTCTTTAATCAAATCAATATTCAAAACAACTAACCAATAACATCAAATCATTTACTACTAACATAATCAAAATCAAGATATTTTTGAAAAAGTATTAAGGATAATTACTTTCAAAATTAGTTGCGAACTGCGTCTACGATCACTCAACTTACAACCCAGACAAGGTTCAAAGATAACTCGAAAGCAATTCTATGTAATCCTATAAAAAAACACCAACCAAACTGCGAACTACGAATTGAGACTCTGATTCCTCATAAGAGGATACATAGGCATACGACTCAAAATCGTGGCGAGTTCCCATAATTAAAAGACTAAAACCCTTTTCTCCTAATTAAAAGACTAAAACCCTTTTCCCATAACTAAAAAAATTAAAACCCCATTCCTAAACCTTAAACCTAAACCCTAGTATCCTTGTGAACAAGGTAGATGAAGGGTGCCTAACACATTCCCTTCGTCTAAAGTGAATCAAGAACTTAGAATTTCTGACCAAATTAGAGTTATCCTTTATATTCACTTCCTTAGGATAAAAATTAAGGATGGTGACTCTCATTTTAAAATCGGTTACAACACTAACCAATTCAATTGTGGTGTCTTTGGAGGGGACTTTTGATGAGATATACCTTGATCTTGATAATACTTGTCAAAAGGTCCAACATACTCTCCCCCATTATCGGTTCAGATACACTTGAGCTTCTTTCCCGTTTCTCTTTCAACCGATGCTTGAAACGATTTAAAGGTATCTAACACTTGATCTTTTGTCTTCAAGGTATAAGCCCATGTTTTCTGAGAATAATCATCAATGGAAGTCACAAAATAATATGCATCACCAAGTGACTGTGTCTTCATCAGACCACACACATCGGAATATACTAAATCTAACACTTCTGATTTCCTCTTTGGTTCAGATGACATAAAAGAAACTCGCCTTTGCTTAACCGCCAAACAATACGAACACTTTCTCAACTTTGCATCAGAAACACCATATAACACATTCTTCTTTGCCAAAATTCTCAAACCTTTTTCACTCATATGACCCAAACGCTTGTGCCATAATTCAAATGATCTATCATTTACACAAGTGATGTAGCACTTCGAAACCCCAAGTCGAACGGCATACAAGTTCGAATTCCTTTTTCCTTTAACAACCACCATTGAGCCTTTCTTTAACTTTCATTCATTGTCCGAAAAATAATTACCATATCCTTCATTATCCAACTATCCAACAGATAAAAGATTGAATCAAAGTTCTGGAATTATTTCACACTTTTGAGAATTAGAGTTGTCCCATTGCTAGTTTTGACAAAAATATCTCTCATTCCGATGACATTAGCTTGCCCGTTATCTCCTTTACGAGCAAACCCAAAGTCACTGGTCTCATAAGTAGAAAAAATATCACGTCTTAAGGTTGCATGAGTAGAAGCACCACTATCAACCATCAAATCCATCTCATCACATGATAGATTGATATTCTCAACACAACTATCACAAACAATAAAGGAATCATCAACAATAGCAACATCTTCATTATTGTTACCTTCTTTTTTGCCGTTGTTGTAGTTCTTTTTCTTGTTTTCCCTTTTCAACTTACGACAATACCTCTTTATGTGTCTCATTTCCCCCATAATGATGACACTCAATATGAGAGAATCTATTAGAGTCTCCTTTGATTTACCACGTGAAGTTTCACGATTACTTAAATCTTACTTTGATGTCTCCCCCTTGATTCGGTAATTAACACCTTGGAATATGAAGAACCTTGTGACTTACGCCTCAACTCCTCATTCAAAACACTACTCTTAGCCAAGTCCATTGAAAAGATACCATTCAGAGCATAATTAGACAAGGTTGTCCTAAAAGTCTCCCAAGAAATAGGAAAAGTACCAAGAAGCCACAAACCTTGAATTTCATCATCAAAAGTAAGATTCATCTCCGACAATTAATTTAGATCCCTTGAAAAGTGTTCAAGTGATCATTCATTGGTGAACTATTATTATACCTCAATGACATCAATTGCTTGAACAAGAACAACTTATTGTTTCGCGTCTTTCTTGCATACAACTCCTCAAGTTTGGTCCAAAGAGAGTGGAACTTGTAGTCCACTTAAATCCTCCATTATAATCAACAATGAGTACAAGCAAGATTCTCTCTAACACTAGTTAGAGGCATACATAAACATCATCAAGATTTACAATCTATCTTGGAATACAACAATAATCAAGAAAGACAAAACAACCCAAAAAACACCAAGAAATTATAACCTCAAAGATGAACTCGACAGACCGATTTATAAAGCTCTGAATCCAATGAAAATCGTTCAGAATGTGCTCCTATGAGTCATGAATGTTGTGTCAAAATTTCAGGACGATCTGACCGTTGAATTTTGTGCAATATCAAATTTAGTGAAACTGCTCTATGCTGAAATAGGGCTGCGGGATTTCACTCTTCTCTCTACTTTTCACTTATTGTTTTTCACACTAAAATCATATTCCTCTTTATTGGATAATAACAAAGGCTTACACACATATGGGTCACTAACCCATATCATTTGGGCCCACTCTAAATAAGATGGATAGTCCAATAAACTCTCCCATCCGACTAGTTAGAAAGCAACACCAATTCGACTTCCATACAATAAAACTCAAACTTTCCTTTAAACAACACTTTCGTCAATATATCTGAACCATTGATCCATTAGAATATGAAAAAGAGCATAATAATTAATAACAACATTAATTAAGATGACCATGATGAATTAGCAAGTGTTTATTTGGTTGAAATTGTGTTTAAGAAATGATATTGCTAATTAGTTAGCATGTGCATACTTTTATTTGACTAATGAAAATGATAAATAATTATTAACATGCTCTTGTTGACTCTTCTAGAGTGAAATTATTGAACAGTTAAGAATAACAATTTTTATCTTGACAGAAAAGAAAATAGAACAAAAAAGAATATTAAAAGCATGTCAAAGCATTTAAATAAAATGAGAATGAAATAGAAAAAGTAAGTTACAAACAGAATGACTGGAGCTGGAATGACTCACATCCAGCTAAAGATGGAAATGTAAATTATGGCAATACCCTTAATGAAAATGGCACACAATAGCATGAAAACACCAGAGTTGTGAAAACATAACTAACAAATGTTCATCTTTTATTTATATTCTTCTTTTTCTATAAATAAATAGAGAAGTTTGTCCTAAATAATATCATACAACATTGTATTATATTGATCCACCATAAATTTCATAGGTTCTAGGAAACTGCTGCTATTAGACACATTAAAAATTGGCCACTTTTATATAAACACTTCAACATAAAAAGCATCACCATTGTATGATATATTACTCATATTAGAAGATTTTAAATTATTTTTTCAATTAGGTTTCATCGTTCAAAATAATTGTTATTTTCACTTTTTCATTGTATTAATGATTAATATTTATTTTTAATTTTGTAAACTATTTTTAATATATTTAACAGAATTAATGTTATAAAATTATAATATTTTATAAAAATATTTTTTAATTTATGTATAAAGATCTTAAATAACAAATATTTTAAAAAGATTTTTTTTTTTTAATATTAAATATTTTTATGATTTTTGACTCTCATTTAATAATTCATAACATACGAAATAAATACTATAAAGAAAAATCACGAATGACAACTACCAAATGCAACGGATAAAAAATTTAAAATTTTCTCTCAATTTATAAACGTCTTATCCAAAAGCAAGCTATTTTAGTTTTCTTTAAAGTTAAAAATAAAACGAGATAGATTAATTAGAAAGGTAAGAAAATGAATTTAGGTTTACGTCATTAACAGAGAGAGTCAAACACATTCTTCCATACGAAATGATTAATTAATGATCAACACGAAATCAATTTTATAGATCTAATACGGATGACGTGGCTTCATTTTTTAGCAGCTAATTGCATCCTATCTATTCCCATATGATGATGGATATCTCAAGTTTTCAAAATTCTAACATTTATATTCAAAATGTATGCTATTCTATCATGAATATAGATGTAATAAATTAGTTTCAGTCCTGATTTTGGAATAGATAAAGTCAAATTTAATAAAAAAAATTATTTAATTAGATTTTGTTTTTATAAATTTCTTCGTTAGAAAATTTAAAAGAAATATATCATACTTCATAATTGTGCATGCCTTAGTTTCTTTCGTTTACAAAATCTCTATAAAATAGAAGGTTGCGATCATAACTATGATTGAAGATTGAATAGTTTATTTTAGGACAATTAGCAGATTTTAATAAAGATAGTCACTCTCAGAATATCAAAATAATTTTAATAAAGATAGTGATTTACATAATATCAAAATGAAGTTTGATAAAGAGGACAAAACTCTACTTTTAATATTTTATAGATGTTTTTTTATAATAATAAAGGCATTATCCCCTTTGATGATGTCCAATCAACTATTGGAACAAATTATGTCCAATCAACTATTAGAACAAATTAATTAACTAAGTTAAAAAAATTGAAGTTTGATGATAGTGGTGAAAACTTGAATGTTTCAAGAGAAAAAAAATAAGAGTAAAGAAAATAATAAGGAAGAAAAATCCAAGTCTAAGTCCAAATTAAGGGGGTGTTGATTAGTTAGACTAAAAATATTTAACTGTCGCAAGACTGGTCACTTTAAGAAGGATTGTTCATACAAAGGTAGCAACGAGAGTTTCTTTCAGATCACGATTATCTCATATTAGGATCATGAAAGTGTGAATGCACTAGTTGTGACAAGTTGAGAGTATGAAAAGAAATGGGTCATAGAATCATGACGATCTTATCACATGTGTTTGAGGAAGAAGTACTACGAGACCTTAGAGCTGAAAGAAAATGGAGTTCGTCAAGAAAATGATAAAGCTTGTAGGTTCATGGTATGATTCTATTTATCTAAAGATCTTTGATAAACACGAGTTTCTTCTTTACAATGTGATATATATTTTTATAAGGTTACACTATTTGCTCCTTGTTGACCTAAGATATTATACTGTTGACAAGAAGGAATCATCCATCAGATGTACTCTTCCTATCACATTCACTATCATTCTCACAAATGTAACTTATCATGAAGTTCTTCTTGTCTGTCACACAAACTTCCTCCAACAACCGAGCAACTTCTTCAAATGTCAAATCTTCTTTTGACAATTTTCTTTCAAGGCATATCCTCTTATGACACGGATATTTACTCTTCATCACACTTTCCTCATAGTATAAGGACACTTTGATTGTGAGAATCTCTTTGCTATCAACCATTTTATGTATGGTGAACACTATGTCCAAGGCATTTTCTTCAGCATCTGTCACTGATTTAAGCATTCTAGTTTCTTCATAATTACCAATGACAACTTGCTCATCCTTCTTTGGAGTTGGGAACTCGATTTCCATTATGTCACTTAAGATAACTGGCCCATCCTAGTAAATATCTTATTTACCATCTTTGAGCACTTGATTATTTCACAAGAGTTGAATGCCACTCCTTTCACAAGTAAATCTTGAGAATCACTGATGTAGTCCTTCATCTGCTTTACTTGAAAATCATGAATGTAACTAACATCTTCTACCATGCTCAACTCATATTCAATCATCATTTGTTGAACAAAATCCCTTGTCATCCTATTGAGGAAGACAATTTTCACATTTATCTGATAATGTTTCACCTTCAAAATACATGATAGTCTTGGAATCAATTTGATGGCTTCAAGATGGACAATAGGATCATATAAGCTTCCATCTTCATACCCATATAGCATAGATGTTCTTGATTTGACAAGCCCAACAAGATCAACACTTTCATCATTATGGGGAGTCCTATCATTTATAGATTGTGTGCCATTTGTAATCAATTTATACTCCTTGCTATTAGTAGTATAAACCAGATGAATGCCTTCATTCTTACTTATCACACCTTTCCTCAGAGTCATCACATCTTATAATGCATGATCATGGCTATTAATAACACCATTATTAGCTATAACTATATCAACCTCAAAATCTTCATGGACATGATCATCGTTCTTTTTGTGCAATCGAGGATCTCTCAACATGTCACATAGGATGTCTGGTACATCTTTATCACCATCTGGATTCCTCAAATTTGTTTCCTGGAAATCTTCACCTGAAGATATTAGAGTCATGATGATTTCTCATATTTCCTCCAGAAGTTAGATCAAACTTAACAACAAGAAGAATGTTATGGAGAGAATCATTTGATTCATACATCTTGTAGCAAGATTTCAATACACCGATTCCAGATTTACCAACCACCCTATCATGATTTTGGTTAATCAAACCTCTAGTCATATGAGAGGGAATTCTAATAGGAAGAATTAAGTTATAACCACTATTCTTCTTTAGATTTTTCTTCTGAACCACTCTAGGTTGTTCAACATTTGGAGGACCTCCAACCTAACCATTAGCCTTCCCTTTAATGACACCTTCTTGCTTGAGTCTAAGACAATCCTCATGAGATAATTCAGAATCCTTAGTAAGATGTTGAAACATTTTGTCTAACATCTTGGTTGGTTTTTCCTCTTTATACGTATTTTCTTTATCAATCTTGAGACCTTGTAAACCCTTGATGTCTTCCTAAAATATGACCTTCTTCATAATATCTTTTTACCTTTGTTTGTGACACCACATTTGAATTTGTAGAAGTTCATATTCCGCCTTTGATCCCACATATGATTTATGCTGATCACATTTGCAGTTAAGCCTTTTCTCAGTAACACCTCCCCTCGACTAGGATTAGCCAATTTCCCTAAGCCCTTGATTTTTATCTTTTCCATATTTCCAAGAGTGACATGAACTGTCTTTTCTTTAGACATGCCCTTGGTACCCCTAATATTACAATACCTTCCTTCACTTAAGGAACCTCTACGCATTGTATGAGTTACGGGGCTAGTTGAAGTAGCATTGGGTTTCCATTTCTTCTTAGCATGGAGTTTCTTTCATCCCTTGTTATTTAGTTTTTATGGACTATCAAGTTGAGTATATCCATAACAAAAAGGCCTTATATGGTGGTGACATTTTAGAGGCAGTTTTTTGTTACTACGCTGACACATGTTTCACACGATGATGTAACATATGGTCCATCCTCAGAACCCCAGTATTCATTTTTGGAAGAAAAACCTTTGTCGAGGGAATCTTCATGTTTTCCTCTTTCATGCTCGTCCTAAAATATATTCTCTTCACGTCTATAGACATTTCTCCAAACCCTATCATTCCATCAAGAATATTCAAATTAATTTCAAATTGTATCATGTTTTCTAGTTTGGAATTTAGAGACGAAACCTCTTTTTCTACACCTGTGTTGGTTGAGGAAAGCTTCTCTGTTTCCTTTTGAAGTCCACCTATGGTTTTCTTCTGGTTGTCTATTGTTAAACATGCTTCTTTCCACTTCGTGTGCAAGATCCTGAATGGTGCATCGGGTTCTTCTTCAGACATATCTTCATTACTTGAGACACATTCAGAGTTATCAAAATTAGACCAAGTGATGGAAAATCTCTTTTTCTGTTTCTTTAGATAAGTATGACATTATGCTTTAATGTGTTAAAATCCTTCATATTCAAAGCACTAAGTACCCTTGCCATCATTGAGTTTGTTGTAACTCATTACTTTATTCTAGGGACTTATGTTGGACCTCTTGTCTTGGACATTTGTCCTCCACTTCCTGTCTAGATACTCCAAAGAATTATGGAACTTTTCCTAATAAGAGCTATAGCATTTGACTAGCTCTATTCTTTATCACCCTGACTTCCAACTTCCTCAGTGTTAGAGACAAATGATATATCTTTGTTCTTCTTTTCAGTCTTGTCATTGATGGATTTTTTAAAGGTTTGTAAAGAAACAATGAGTTCATCAACCTTAATGTTGCTTTAGTTCCGAGATTATTCAATAGCCTCCACTTTCATATCAAATCTCTTGTGCAATGATCTGAGAATTTTTCTGGCAAGCTTTTCTTTAGACATCTTTTCACATAAGGAAAAATAGGTGTTGGTAATATCATGCAACCTGATATGGAATTCATAGATAGATTCATCTTCCTTCATCTTCAGGTTCTCAAGCTTAGTGGTAAAGAGTTGCAACCTTGTCATACGAACTTTGGATGTGCCTTCATGTGCAATTTTAAGAATCTCCCGTGCTTCTTTAGCTTCTTAACATGTGTAGATCCACCTGAACATGTTCTTGTCCACATCATTGAAGATATCATTCAAAGCCTTAGAGATTCCAAGAGCTTCATCATATTCAATATCAGTCCATTCAGCTTTTGGTTTCGAAACCGTAGTTCCATCTTCATAAGTAACCAATGGATGTTTCCACCCTTTTATCACATCTTTCCATGCTTTATTTCCCATGGATTTAAGAAAGGCAACCAGCACAGACTTCCAATAATCATAGTTGGTGCCGTCGAGAAGAAATGGTTTGTTGACTAATCCTCCATCTTTCATTGTGTCCATTTGTGAAAAATTTATCACCCCTAGAGCTCACACAACAGGCTAGGGTGCCTACTCTGATGCCAATTGAAATTCTTTTCCTCACAAATATCATATGTGATGTCTAGGAAAATTGGTTCGACAAGTTAAACTAGAGTCACCACAATTAACACAATCTAACTTATAGAAGATGATGGAACATAAAAGACATAAAAACAAAATAATTGGTAACCCAGATTGATGCAATAACACCTACATTTGGAGGGTCGACTTTCAAACCAAGAAATAAAATTCACTATTAGTAGTTTAATATACTTAGTCTTATAGGAACAACAAGCCCATGTTGTTCAAAGCCTCTTCCTAACACTACCCTATGACTTTCTATTTAGGTTTCCCTTTAAATATGAGAATCCCTCTCACTTTCTATGAATCACTAAACCCTAGTGATCAACTTCACTTAACAATGTCTAATGTTAATTTACAACTTAACTAAACAAACCTACAACTATTCCAAGTTGTTGAAACATAGTATGATGTACATACAAAAATAACAAGGACTCAAATAAATCCTAACACTCTAAAGATCTTTGGTGTATTTCTTTCTTTCCAATGTGGATTTGAGCTCTTTATATAAAAATTATAGATTTTTCTCCTTGGATATTTGATTTTTCCCATAATTATTGCATAATCAGTTGAATATGATTTGTACCATAAATCTATCAAACAAAAAGATATGATTTGGTTTGTTTCAAATTCAAATTTAAATCTCCATTTAAATCTAATTTAATCTTCATAGTTATCCAACAAATTATATAATCATATTTCTAAAAAGAAATCATACAATCTAATCGAATCTTCAACAAAAAGTCCTTCCAAAATGCAGCATTTTGGCTTGTTGAGCAAGGTCCAAATTTTGTACCCACATGTTGTGACATCGTGTCCAACATGTGTCTCTTTTGCACCAAAAAATAACTTGAATTAGATGAGCAATCTTGGAAACTTATCCATGTTGTTGTTTTCATAATGTACTCTCCTCCAATTTGGATAGTGATCGTAGTTAATGACTTAACATCTTCTAGCTAGTTACTAATTATTTTGTTCGTTAATAGCGTGTCCAATTAATTAAGAATTGAAATTCTGGTATTCAGATCACAAATGTTCTAAGAGATGTCGAGACACCGATCTCTGAAAAACAACATAATGAACAATATAAAATGATGCAGAAAGTAAACAACATGAATAATTGTTAACCCAGTTTGGTGTACAACAACACCTAATATGGGGGCTACCAAGCTAGGGACAAAGTCAACTAGATAATATCAATTTGTAGACCCACAACAAACTCTTACCTAGTTTATAATCTACTCACTTAATCACTGCCCATGCTTAACTTCTACCTAAGACTCACCTAGGTATGAGACCCTTCTCAAATCCCTTTCAATCGCAACAATGACTGAACAACTCTAAACAATAGTGAGTACTTTTAGAAGACACACTTCAATGACACAAAACCATTAAATGCTTAAAAGCTTATGAATGACTTGCAGATCTTACAACTCAAAAATAGTCCCACTCTTGTATCAAGATGATATTCAAGAGGCTCATAAATAACATAAATAAACCTTAACAACAATACACGTAAGTTCCAAACTAAATCTAGGTTAGTAACAATCTATTTAAAGCCATCCTCTGGACTGGATTGGGCTTCACAAGCACAACAAATCAGCTGCTACAAATCAGCAGAAACTTCTGAGCAAAAAAATAGGAATTCAATCATTAGTTTCCAAAATTATCTCCATAATTAGAAACTAAGAATATTCCTTGAATTAAGCTTGAATCTCTTAATCCTTAAATTGAGCGCCACATAGGATAGCATAATATTCCCAAAATATTTTGCATATGTAAAATCTAAACGAATCCAACTGTCCAGTTGTACACAAGCGTAATATCGAATGATTATGCATATGACATATTGTTCGACATGTTTCCAAATTACTAGAACATCTTATTTTAACAAGATTCTGCTAATTTCATTTTACCAAACATAATGCCAATCACAAAAATAGAGAATTAACAATCTCCCCTTTGGCTTATTTTGGCTAAAACAATTTAATACCCCTTGCACACATAAACATAAAAAACATCATCAGAATTATCAGAGGCACAACAATAGAGATCAATTCAATAGAGATAAGAGAAACAATAGTGAAAGCTACTCAACGCAGCAACAAGAGAAAAATAAATCCCCAATATGTCTTCACAATAAGAGAAAAATAAATCTTCAACGTGTCTACACACTAGTCCAGAACAGGGAGGGAACTCCCCCTCAAAACCTGCTATGTAACAATAGAGAATATAAGATCCCCCCTAAATAGCAGCAATGCCCATCACACATATTACTCCCCCTTTTTAGCCATAATATTGGAAAGGCACACTTAGCACATGAAGTGTACACATATGTTAAACAAATCCTGGGCATGTAACCCTTACAAAATCCCAAAAGCAGTAAAAACAAGTACACAAAGAGAAACTAAAAGGAATCACATAAGCCATAATCGTGCATCATACTCTTCTCTGTCTTCATCAGCATCAGCATAAGAAGACGCAACAATTTCAATATCAGGAACAATATCATTACTCCTGTCAGCAGGGTCTTCACCTGGGAAGATATCATAACAAATTCTGGAACATGTGTTCCACCAACCAATCTATAATTCAAAGATAAAGGAGATTCCCTTTTCTTGACACTATCCATAGCCAACAAAATACTAATATGCGAGATTTTATTGACCCACCACAATAACAGTAATTGCTATAAATCATCATAGATACAAATCCCTAGTCTCATTCGTAAGTTTTAAAAATGAACAACATCAAGAGCTTTGGTAAAAATATCATCAAGCTGGTTTTTAGTGCTAACATGCTCAAGAGTTACAACTTTGTCTTCAAAAATATCTCTAATGAAATGGTTCTTAATATCAATGGGCTTAGTCCTACTATGCTGAATAGGATTTTTGGAAATATTAATAGCACTCAAGTTGTCACAAAATAATGTCATAACATCTTGTGTGACATTATATTCAGATACCATCTATTTTATCTATACAAGTTAAGAGCAACTACTTCCTACACCAACGTACTTAGCTTCAGATGTAGATAGAGATATACAATTTTGTTTCTTGCTGAACCACGAGATCAAGTTGTTTCCTAAGAAGAAACATCCACCTGAGGTACTTTTCCTATCATCAACACTCCCCACCCAATCGACATCATAGTATCCCACAAGAACTGAATTTGGGTCATGAGAATATGGCATTCCATACTCACATGTGTTATTCATATACTTCAGAATTCTCTTGACTTGATTGATGTGTCTTACTTTGGGTTCTGCTTGATATCTAGCACAAACTCCAATAGCAAAATCTATATCTGGCCTGCTTGCTGTAAGATACATAAGACTACCAATCATGCTTCTATATAAAAATTCTGATAAACACTCACTCCATTTTCATCTTTGGATAACTTCAGGTGTGTATGAGCAGGAGTTATTTTATGGGTGGTATTCTCCAATCCAAATTTCTTCCTAATATTCTTGGCATATTTTCTTTGACAAAGGAAAATGGATTCTTCCATCTTCTTGACTTGCATCCCAGAAAGAATGTTAATTCACCAACCAAACTCATGTCGAACTCAGATTGCATCTGTTTGACGAATTTTTGGACCATTTCATATGACATCCCTCCAAACACAATATTATCCACATAAATCTGTGCTATCATAAGTTTTCCATCTTTCTCATTGACAATGAGAGTTTTGTCAATTCCTCCCTTTCTATATCCAGGGTTAATGAGAAACTATGTCAACCTCTCATACCAAGCTCTTGGAGCCTATTTTAGACCATACAACACCTTCTTTAACTTGAACACATGCTTTGGGAAAGAAGGATCAACAAATCATTTTGGTTGTTCAACATATACTTCTTAATTCAAACAGCCATTTAAAAAAGGCACTCTTAACATCCATCTAGAACAACTTGAACTTTAAGAGTTATGCCACTTCAAGTAGTAGTCTGATAGATTCCAAACGGGCTACATGACCAAATGTTTCATCAAAGTTCACTCCTTCAATTTGAGTGTACCCTTGAGCAACATGTCTGGCCTTATTTCTGGTGACAACCCCTTGTTCATTTGACTTGTTCTTATACACCAATTTAGTACTAATCACATTCACTCCTTCAGGTCTTGGTACTAAGTCCCCAACTTCATTTCTTTTGAACTGACACAGTTGCCTAGCATGAATCCAAAATTCATCAGTTAAAGCCTCATTGACATTATTTGGTTCAAATTTTGAAACAAAGCAAGAATTTGACACAACTTCCCTTGATCTGGTTTTGACTCCTTCATTCAGACTTCCTATTATCAGCTCTTGCGGGTGGTGGTCTTTTTGAATCCTAATAGAGGGTTCTTTGTCAGCTGCATCAGTTTCTTCAAGTTCACCGTTGACACTTGAATCTGCAACATCTTCAGGAACATCATTATTCATAGGAAAAAATGCTCCAACATCATCTGTGACATCTGCTTCTTTGGTTGAGTCATCAATCACCATATTTATGGACTCCACAATCACCTTAGTTATGGAATTCAATACTCTATAGGCTCGAATGTTTGTAGAGTATCCTAGAAAAATTCCCTCATAACTCTTAGGATCCATCTTCCTCCTCTACTCACGATTGGAAAAAATGTAGCACTTACTTCCAAAGACATGGAAATATTTTATTGTTGGCTTTCTTCCTTTCCACGGTTCATAAAGATTAATGGATGTACCATATCTAATAGTCACTCTCTTATGAATATAGTAGGTAGTGTTCATGGCTTCAGCCCAAAAATGATATGGAAGTTTCTTAGCATGAAGCATGACCCTAACACATTCTTGAATAGTCATATTCTTGCGTTCCACCACACTATTCTATTGAGGAGTGACAGGTGAAGATAACTCATGACTAATCCCTTCAGAGGTACAAAATTCCTCAAACTTTCTATTTTCAAATTCTCTCCCATGGTCACTTCAAATTCTGACCATACTATAGTTCCCCTCTCTTTGAATCCTTTGACACAACTCTTTAAAGACTTCAAATACTTCAGATTTCTCTTTGATGAAATTCACCCATGTGAACCTTGAGAAATCATCAAAAAAAATATGCATACCTTTTTCCTCCTAGACTTTCAACCTGCATAGGTCCCATCAAGTCCATATGCAGCAACTCTAGCACCTTTGATGTGATCAGATGTTTGATCTTTTTATGTGACATCCTTGTCTACTTCCCAATATAACACTCACCACAAAATTTTCCTTCATCAATCTTCAGTTTGGGAATACCTCTAACAACTTCTTTTGACAAAATTTTCTTCATACCTTTTAGATGCAAGTGACCAAGATTTTAATGCCATGTCTTAGCTTCATCTTCTTGTGTCATTAAGCATGTAGAGAAACACTTTGTTTCATGAGAACTTCACAAATAACAATCAACTTTAGATCTAGATCCTTTCATGACAACATCATTCTTCTCATTTGTGACTAAGCATTCAGATTCAATGAAGTTAGCTTTGAGACCTTGGTCGCATAGTTGACTAATAATGATCAAATTAGTAGTTAGGCCCTTTACAAATTGCACATCATCAAGACTAGGCTATACTATATAGTCCAACTTTCCAACACCTTTTATTTCAATTTTTGATCCATCTCCAAAAGTGACATAGCTAGTGGAGTCAGGTTTAATATCCCCTAAGAATTTGTGAAACCCCTGTCATGTGTCTAGAACAACTACTATCAAAATATTAATCCTCTCTTACAGAAGCTCTGAGAGAGGTGTGAGCTATGAGTCCAAAAGTACCCTTTCTTGGGAACCACTTCCTGTTAGCTCTAACAAATATTTGTTCTCTTCTGGGTTGTGCTTCATATTTGGGATAACCATATAACATGTAGCAGAAGGATTTTATATGGCAAAAACTTCCACAATAATAACATCTCCGTCGTTGAGTCTCGTTTCCTGAGTGATTTTTCTGTTGTCCGTGCTGATGTTGGAACATTTTATTTGACATATATTTTTCCAGTTCTTTCTTTGGACGAACAAACTTCACTTCAACCTCTTTGCCTTTGTTCTTTATATCTTGATTGTCATAGCCAATCCCTTTAACATTTCTAGCATTCTTCTCAAACTGAAAAATCTCATCAAGCACACCAAAACTGATGTTAAGCATTCTTATAGACTTGGTCATATTATAAATTTGTGACTTGAGCAACATACCTTCACCCTTCAGACAAGAGATAGTGGACAGGTGCTCCACTTTTTTAGCTTCCAGACCAGAGATGATAAACAAGTGCTCCATTTTTTTAGCCTTCAGTTAAGCAATAGTTTTCTTTTTCTTTTCTTCTACTTTGTCCACCTCTTGACTTCTGAGGCACAACTTCTTATAAGATGAAACAAGTTCTTCAAAGGTAAGTCTGTCACAGTCCAAGTCTTCAAAAAAGTTACAAATTCCAATCAAGGCTATGACTTGTTTGGCACCTTTCTCTTCATGATCACTTTTAGAATCTTCCTATGACCATGAGACACACATCCCTTTCTTCCGTTTGTTGAGATAAGTGGGGCACTCAGCTCGTATGTATCCAAAACCTTCACATTCATGATACTTGACTCTTTTCTCTTAGTTGGAATTGTCATCAGTTCTATTCCTTCTATCAAAGTCTTGGTTTTTGTTGATGTCGAATAATTTGTTCTTGACATTTGACCTTGACTTCCATCCCACTCTCTTCATTACTTTGTTGAATTGTCTTCCAAGCAGCACAATAACATTTGATATCCCTTCTTATGTATCCAAGTCGCATTCCTCTTTCAGGTCATCAATATTAGAAACAAAAATAATGCTCTTCTTCTTTTCAGTTTTTTCACTTATTCCTAACTCAAAAGTCTGAAGAGATCCCATAAGCTCATGAACCTTCATGTTGTTTATATCCTGGGATTCCTCAATGGCAGTCACCTTCATGTCAAACCTCTTCGTAAGAGATCTGAGAATCTTTTTCACAAACTTGGCTTCTGAAATATTCTCCTCCAGAGCACTTGAGGCATTGGCTATCTCAATGATATTCATTTGAAAATAATTAATACTCTCACCCTCCTTCATTCTTAAATTCTCAAACTAAGTG
The DNA here is from genome assembly GCA_948472305.1 of Vicia faba. Classification (NCBI taxonomy): domain Eukaryota; kingdom Viridiplantae; phylum Streptophyta; class Magnoliopsida; order Fabales; family Fabaceae; genus Vicia; species Vicia faba. The sequence continues at coordinate 761,585,747 of OX451741.1, read as the reverse complement.
GTAAGAATTTTGAGCCTTGATGTCTTCACCTTAGAGGTTCCTTTATGTGCAGTCTTCAAAATCTCCCAAGATTATTTAGCAACAGTACAATTCCTTATCAGTCTGAAGATGTTTTTGTCCACTCCATTGAATAGGACATTCAATGCTTTGGCGTTTCCCTCTACTAACTTGTAATCTCCATCATCCCATTCTTCCCCAGCCTTCAGTGTATTAGTAGTCTTCCCATCTTTATCTCTAGCTATTGGTGGATCCCATCCTTTGACAATAGATTTCTAAGACTTGTTGCCCATAGGTTTAATAAAAGCAACCATTCGAGACTTCCAATAGTCATAATTGGTTCCATCAAGAATGGGTGGTCTATTCAAAAATCCTTATTCCTTGTCCATTGTACCAAAAGTAACTTCTCTGAATCTCACCTAGAGTCAGAGCAGGATGCCTGCTTTGATACCAATTGAAATTTTGGTATTCAGATAACATATATCCTAAGAGATGTCAAGACACCAATCTCTGAACAACAACACAATGAACAATATAAAATAAAGCAGAAAGTAAATAACACACATAATTATTAACCCATTTCAGTGTACAACAACACCTACTCTGGGGGCTACCAAGCCAGGGATGAAGTTAACTAGATAATATCAATTTGTAGACCCACAACAAACTCTTACCTAGTTTACAATCTACTCACTTAATCACTACCCGTGCTTAACTTCTATCTAATACTCACCCAGGTATGAGCCCTTTCTAAAATCCATTTCAATCGCAATAGTGACGGAACAACTCTAGACAATATCAAGTACTTTTAGAAGACACACTTCAATGACACAAAACCATTCAATGCTTAAAAGCTTATGAATGAATTACAGAACTTACAACTCAAAAACATTCACACTCTTGTATCAAGATGATATTCGAGAGGCTCACAAATGACAAAAAAAAAAACCTAACAAAAATACACGTAAGTTCCACACTAAAACTAGGTTAGTGACAATCTATTTAAAGCCATCCTGTAGAATAGGTTGGGCTTCACAAGTGCAGAAAATCAGCTGCTACAAATCAGCAGAAACTTCTGCATCAAAAATTAGGACTTCAATCATTAGTGTCCTAAATTATCGCCATAATTAGAAACTAAGAATATTCCTTGAATTGAGATTGAATCTCTTAATCCTTAAATTGAGCACCACATAGGATAGCATAATATTCCTAGAATATTCTGCATATGTAAAATCTAAACGAATCCAACTTTACAGCTGTACACATGCACGATGTCGAATGATTCTACATAGGACATCTTTTTTGACATGTTTCCCAATTTCTAGAACATCTTCTTTCAACAAGATTCTGTTAAGTTTGTTTTACCATACATAATGCCAATCAAAAAAATAGAGGATTAACAAGAATTAGTTGTAGTGGTGTTATCCTCTAATTTGTTGCTTATCATTAGCTATTAAATTGTCTCATGTAACTATAATTGTAAGATAATTTCCTCATTGTTGATTAATAAAGTTGATTACCCTTTAATCTTAATAACTATCACCATACTATCAATTTAGTCCCAAAATATTAAAATTAACTAAAAGGTCTAAGTATTATTGTTTCATCTAACTATTTAATCTTTACAGTAAACTTTTGAGAAGCTAAATAGTTGAATGCAAGAATAATTTAAAGATAATTTAGTAAATTTTAATAGTTTAAGGATTAAAATTATGAAAAAGGAAGAAGGTGATAATTGGAGCTGCTATTTGGTGTTAAAACTATTAGTTTAATCCAATGGCAGAAGAATCCCAATCCATTTTTTTCAAGCTTTGAAAGGAGAAAAACTATAAGGTCAAAGAATATTGAGGTAGAGAAAAACCATAAGGTGGTCTCGGTATAAAAAATTGGAATTTTTCAATAAAGCACTTGTTCTCAAATAGAAGTGGAGGATTCTGGAGGATTAGGATTCAGTTTAGGCGAGAATCATTAGTTATAGATATTCTAGACCGGGCTTGAAGATGTTCTCAATTGATGATAGAAGAAGTACCAAACTTGAATCAATATTGAAATTCTAGTAGGTCAAAAATCAGATGTCCTATAGGATGTCGAGACATCTGATCCGACATAACCAAAGAGGGTAAGACATAAACAATATAAAACAATATTGAAAAGCATAAACAACACAAGAATTGTTAACCCAGTTCAGTGACAACAAAACCTACTCTGGGGACTACCAAGCTACAAAGGAAATCTACTATCAGTAGTACTAATTCAAAGCTAAATTCCCCGTTTACGACTGTGATACGGTGGGAAGAGAATTGACTATTTTTTGGAATGCTGGTTTGCGTTTTGCGTTTGTTTTCGCAAAATATCGCGGTAAGCAAGAGTCGCCACCGCCTTTTATTTTATCCAACAAGGATAGGAAAAAAACACAGAAAAATTCTTTTTTGAGATGTTTCTCGGGTCCGGGGGGTAGATTATAGAAAGGGAAGGTGTTATCACCCTTTCTATCTGTGGTTATCCACGGGCTCTTAGGTACTTGCTCAAAGTGTTTTCAAAATTTGCTTTTCTTTGTGTTTGTGGGTTTGAAAGAAGTTTTTTGTTTGAAAGGTGTAAGTGCGAAAAGTTTTGTTTTGTTTTAAGAGAGAGCAAGTACTTAAGAACCATCTACCTACTCGAAAAAGGAATGAATCTATGCTAACTTCCTTTAGACAATGCTATCCCACTATTGATGAGTAGGTAGCACCGTCGTTGGAGTTTTAGGGTCAATTCAATTAAGGGACGTGTAGTCACTAAAGCAATGTTAGGACGCCTTAGTGGTAACCCTAATGTCTTAGATCATTTTTCTGAGGCAACCGTTTCGAGGCAACTATGATCTTTGGACAAGAGGGCGACCTCTAAAACTTCCTATACTCAATGACCACGTTCAAAGGCAACCAAGTGAGGTGTACCCTAAGAGTGCGCATGTGCGAGTGTGTTATTTCGATTAATTTTATCTTTGTACATGTCATGGGTGAGCTATGTTGATTTTAAGTTCATACATTTGATATTGTCATGCATTCCCTATTATCAAACATCTAATAGTTAATAATTTGCGGAAATTAAATTGCAGAATTTAAATCTGAACTATTACAAGGCGTCGGGTATTTACATCGCCAAAAACAACCCTTGAAATTAAATTGCGGAAAATAAAAGAAAGCGATAAAATAATTCAAAGTTCTATTTAAAGCTATTACATTTCGGAAGCAATTACAATATTGATAAAATGGATCGCGTACGAGAAATTAAAACGGCGCATTTTTTAGGGTTTTGACCCTTTTTTGAAAAGAAAGCATTTTTTGTTATTTTTTGGATTAAAGGAAATTAAATTAAAACTAACAATTAAATTAATTAATTAATGAAAATATTTTTAGATTTTTGAATATTTAAAGAAATAAAATAAAATAATTAAAAGTTAGTAAAACCTAATTATCTAAATTAATTTTAATTTATTGAAAAAAATATTAAAAGTTAAACCTATTTAAAACTAAATTAATTAAGTTAGTATTTATTTATAAAAATAAAAGTGATAAATTTAATAAATAAAATAATATTTTTTGTGTTTTTGATTTTATGAGGAAAAATAAATCATTTGGTTAATTAAATAATAATGGTAATAATTAAGTAAAACAAATAAATAAAAAGGAAATATAAAGAGAAAAGGAATAACCCATTGGGGGGTTTGGGCCCAAATCTGGAGGTGGAATCAGCATGTTCAAGGCCCACTTGCTGCAAGCCTGCATTTGACTTTTCCAATTCCCTGTAACAACGTTGACTGGGCACTATGGTGTACGCTCCATCTGGGTCATCAGATTTGGCCTGGAGGCCATCTGGCGTTGATTGCATGAGGGAGCATGGTGGGCTACGCTTTGGATAACGCATGGGAACACCTGCTGAAAAATGAAACAAAGGCATTTGGGGGACCTGGGATTCGAACCCAGGTCCCATGAGTCACTGAACAACACACTTACCACCACGCCATTGCTTCTTAATTGTTAGTGGAATACGCACTGAAAATTATATAGGAAACTTAATCAATATGCTGAAAATAAAAAAAACAAGCACGAATAATTTGAATGGACGTATGGGATGGGGACACGTCTTCGTCCTTGTCTTTGGAATTCTGGTTATTTTTCCCGCGGATTTGAATCCGCAACAAAATCCATGACTCGATCCTAAAACAAGTTCTAGGCCACAACAATGCAAACCAACACCATCATCATGCTCGTCTCTTCCTCCTAAATTCATCCATGGCCATTGATAATGCTGATTTTACCTGAAATTGAAATGCCTAAAAACAAGAAACCCAAACCCTAGTTTCGGGTAGGGCTTTACAGGCTACAAAAACACAATTCAATATTGCAGATAGCTTGGAAATCATGCAAGGATCAAGAATATGTCCATGATTTATCAAAAAAATGCAAGAATCCAAGGTTACGATTTCATGTACAGGGTCGTGTTTAGGAAGACTTACAACGCGATTGGGGATGTTTCAGGGCTTGCTTTTGATTCCTTTAGACTCAATGGATGTCCAGCAAGAGGATAACATGGAGTTTTTGTCTTGAATTGGGCTCTAGATGTGATTTCAGTTTTCAACTTTTCAAGCTTTTTTTCAAGTTTTGTTTTCCAAATTCTGCAGCCTCTTGGTTCTGATTTTCGTGTCTTTTCCTTGTGCAAGTATCAAGCAATGTATTAGGTTAAGAATTGGGCTTTGAATCCATGAGCATTGATGATTTAGGATTTGCTTTGATCCTCCATGAACAAGCTTCCAAATTTGTCAAAAAATCTAATATTTGTTCATGATATGCCTTGATTCGAATTTGATCATGTCCATAATGATATTAAAGACCTGTATCAATCAAAAAGATCTTATTTCATCAATATTTGGATTTTATTTGGATTTAAATTGATTAAAAGTGAATTAATTCAATAAAAATCAAATAAAATAGAAAAATCAATGAATGGACATAAAACTGAAGATAGGACACGTGTGTGGTGTGACAAGATCAAATCAAGTGGAAAAAAGTGGTCCCATTTGGCAAAATTTGAAGTTTTGGGGATAGTTGACTTTTGGCAATTTTGGAAAAATGCCCAATTTCAACAATGCATAACTTCTTCAATTTTGAACTTTTGGAGGTGTTCTTAGACTTTTTAGAAAGCTTGAGATGTAATATAATCAACCCTTTTGGTATCATCTAATTTTGATGTTCCATGCTCAGGTTATAAGCTTTGGAAAAAAAGGTGTTTTTGTTGACTTTCAAAAATGACCTATAATATCCAAATTTATAACTCCTTGTGAGTGCATTTTATGATCTTGGGGTATGAATATGGATTGTAGGAAATTGTAGCCTATTCAAAATAAGCTTTGGATGGGTCATTTCTCATAAAGTATGAGAAAGTTATGCTTGGTCAAAGTTGAGTTGACTTTTCCTACAAAACCCTAATTTAGCAACTTTTGAATCTTGATGAATCTTGAGCAATCCTTGATGAATCATGATCAATCCTTGATCAAATGATGAATTATACTTCAAAATGAGAATGTTGACAAAAAATATTGAGGTTTGACTATTTGTAGGCCACAGTTGACTTTTGCCATAACACAGTCGATTTTTGGACCTCTTGAGCAATTGACTGACCAAACTTCCTCTGCAAGGCTTGAAATTTGACATGGATGAACTTGAGAACATATTAGGACATTGGGGAGAACTTGGGGTCATTTGGATGTAAGGACCCTGATGCAACACAAAACCCTAATTTTGAATTGTCTGCCTTAGGAGATGATTTGACTGTCCAACTCTTGAGCAACCTTGAACCATTTGGAGATTATTCTTGCAATGTCTTGAGATATATGGGAGGGCAAATTTTGGGGTACAACAGTTGCCCCTGTTCAATCTTCTTAAACCTGAGGATATAGATTGGCTTTCGGGCCTTTCGTGATCCGAAGGTGGAAGATGATTGAACACTAGAGTGCCTAGAAATTTGCACTCGCATGAACTGGTATCAGCATTGTGATGTCGGGAATGGGCTTACGGATGTAATTTGGAGATTGTTGGTAGGTGGTCTGAACTTCAACTGGAATATGAATCAGGGAGATCTTATTGGCGATCTGACTGAACCAGAGGAGGTTTTGTCTTCTTTGACTGGATTGTCTTCTTTGATTGGATTGTCTTCTTTTTGGTATTGTCTTCTTTTGACTAGATTTGTCTCCTTTGACTGGGTTTTTATCCTTTGACTGGATTGTCTCTTTTGACTGGATTATCTCTTTTGACTGAATTTGTATCCTTTGACTGGATTTGTCTCCTTTGACTGGGTTTGCATCAGAAAAATCTTTAGGAATCGATTTAACTGGTTTTGTCTCTATTGACGGGTTGTCTCCTTTGACGGGTTGGCCTCAGAAAAATCTTTAGGAATCAATTTAACTGGTTTTGTCTCTATTGACTGGTCGGCCTCAGAAAAATCTTTAGGAATCGATTTAACTGGTTTTGTCTCTTTTGACGGGTTGTCTCCTTTGACTGGTTGTCTCCTTTGATAGGTTGTCTCCTTTGACTGCGTTCGCATCAGAAAAATCTTTAGGAATCAATTTAACTGGTTTTTGTCTCCTTTGACTGCGTTCGCATCAAAAAAATCTTTAGGAATCGATTTAACTGGTCTTGTCTCCTTTGACATAGCTGAGAACTTAACTGCATCTTTCCTGAAAGGTAAAGGTCAGTCATATGCAATGCATGATGAGGATCAAGCAATGATGTTCTCAACATAAATGAGATTGTATGGTATGATGCGTATATGCATGTATCATGATGTATGGAAATGTAATGTTTTAGCTGGGGAAAATAAATCCCGGATAGCTGCTGGAGAATAGAGTTGAATTCTTCATTTCCGCTGGGGATGACAATGAAGGTGGTTGCGAGAATAAACCTGTAGGAGAAGAGAACTCCATTGGGGAATAATCTGATGAAGAGATTACTCTGAGGGGAATTACTCTGTGGGGAAGAGATGCTCTGCTGAGGATGTTAATGATAAACTCCGCTGAGGATTCTGCTGATAAACTCCACTGGGGATGGGTTATCGTTGCTGGTGATACTGAATCTGTTGAGGATTAAACTCCTGCTTGGGGAAAGTAAAGAACTTCACTGGGGATGATCTTTCAGTTGCAACTTGCTGGGGATAACCCTGTTAGACTTTTGTGGGGATAAACCTCTGAGTTCTGCTGGGAATGATCCTTTGAACTTGGATGAGGAGATTTATTTTTGTACCCCGATGGGGATAAACTTCCAGAGTCTACTGAGGATGATGATTCAACTCCATTGGGGAAGCTTTTTCAGACCGTGCTGGAGAAATATTGACTCCATTCGGGGTATCTTGTATTCTGCCGGGGAACATTCTTATACTCCGTGGAGGAACATTAAGACTGTCGAGGATACTCTTATACTTGCTGGGGAATATCTTTATACTCCACTGGGGAATATTAAGACCTTCTGGGGATACCAAACCTTTTTAGGGCTGATGGTAGATTAACTCTGCTTGGGGAGAGTATTGTTGATTCATTCACGGTTGCAAGTCTCAACTGAGAGAGCTACCATTACTGTCTTATTCTGCGGGGAGTGACAGTATCTTAGCCATATTCCTTAGCTGAATCTACCTTTGTACCTGGTGAATAGAGCAACCATACAGCTCGGACAATTCTTATTGCCCCTGTTTCTGATGTTACCCGTAATTCGTTCTTTTGTTTCACATGTAAATATTTATGAGCAGCAATTAATGTCAAATTCATATATCAAAAATGAACATTGGACGTTCTTTGCAAAACAAAACAGATAAAGGAAAAACAGTTTGAAATTTGTCTGAAAATGAATTTGTATTGATTTTTGAAGTTTGGCCTGTAAATAGCCGTTTTTGTACAAGAGGTTGACGTCCTAGTAAGAGAACGCCGCCGAGCAAATAGAATTTATACAATGTGTGAAAAGAAAAGAAAACAGCTATGTGAATGATTCCACTGGGTTCCAACTCTGCTATTGCCTTTATGTCCTTGAGCATCTCATCACTTTTGCTACTAGTTGAAGATGAATCTGATTGATTAGTGCCGTCTGAGCTTGATAGTCGATACCGAAGTCTGGATGCAAGGTGATCCAATGATACATAGTGTTATGCTTTGATCCATAACTTTTTCCTGGACCGCCCTTTCGGGTTTTCGGTCCACCGGGATACCCTTTTTTTGCCCAAGTCGCCTTTTCAGGTTTTCGACTTGCCGGGTGTACAGATTTTTTCATTTTCATCCCTTATTTTTGCCCGAACCCTTTTGGTTCGCCGGGAAGCCCTTATTTTTGCCTAGGCCAGTCAACCTAGCGGGTCTTTGATTATGCGTAGTATCTTTTTACTATGTCTGCATTGACGGGGTGAGGAAGGTCGTCACCATCCATGGTGGTTAGAATCATAGCTCCTTCTGAGAAAATTTTCTTAACCACAAATGGCCCTTCGTAAGTAGGGGTCCATTTTCCCCTGGGATCACCTTGAGGTAGAATGATGCGCTTGATAACTAGGTCCCCAACTTGATACTCTTGTCGTCTGACTTTCTTGTTAAATGCCTTGATCATCCGTTTTTGGTACGTCTGACCATGTGTTTACCTTGGGATTTGGTAAACAACCGCTGATCCTCCAAATGGTTACTTATTTGGTTACTCGCAGGATCGATCAGATTGATCCTAGGACATAGGTTGATTTTGAAGTTTTGATTAAATTGGATAAGGCTTTAAATAAAGAGGCTTTAAATGACATAAAGAGGTTTCAAGTAAATTGCATGAAGAAAGGACTTGGTAAAATAAACAAGGCTTAAAGTAAAAGGCTTCGACAGGAATGTAAAGAGGAAAGCAAGTAAATTTCTGGAAAAGTAAATGACTTTGATTAATAAAATTGGTGTTTCACACATACATTTCTCAACAATTCTTTCTCACACGCTGGGTACTCGAATCTATATGAGTGACTTTGTATAGAATTGTGAACACCCGCGAGAACTTACATGACTACTACTATTTATACTAAAACATCCCAAGTAACCGTCGGGCAGTTACACTGCTTCGAGATGATTCCACTTGGCACGTTCTCAACGTTCGACGCTCCAGATCTTTGCACGCTACACGTGGTAACTGCTGGAAACCGTTTTCCCTCCAAAAGCTTGAATTTCAAACTGCTCCACTCTGAACCATCGAACACTTTCGTCGAGAGACATCTTCGACGAAAAACTCCTTCGACGTCGAAGGCAACCAACTTATCCCTTGGAAGAAATCTTCTAAGTACTTTGCCATCTTTCGAAGGGCATTTCGACAGACTTAGCCAGTCGAAAACATCCTTCAGCTTTAATGGCTGACATCAACAAAACAAAGGTGTCGAATTTAGGAGCCAACAAATTGCCCCCCAAGAATGCCTTATTTCGACTCTGAAAGAAAAAGGCATTCTTTGAAACGCCATTCGACACCTGTCTTTTCACGCTTAGTCACAAATTAACTTGTGCACTTTTTGTTGTTTTCTACCAACTATTGGCAATCCCAAGAAAACCATCATTTATCCGTACCTAGGACGTCACTTTAAGTACGGCGTGCAGTACCAAACGTCATTTCAGAATTTGTCATTATGACAATTCCCAAAAACGAGGACGCACGCTGCGTCCCTCTATTTCTGCAGAACGGCTAAAACAACAGGGGGCTGCCACGCGTCCCACTAGCTCCTGCAATAATTAAATGGCATTTAATGTCCTCGGTTTTGGGGATTTTCCCCCACTACTATAAATAGCAGTAAGTACCCCATTGTGGGACTTTTTACGCCATCTAGCTTTCAAACTTCTCTGTTTTCATACAACTTGTCATCTTTGCAAAAACATTTCCTCCTTCACTTCGTCTTCAACCTCAACACTAACAATGGCATCTGCTTCCAATGCTCCTAGCGCTACTGTACCTTCTGAAAACGCTAAACCTAAGGTTTTCGTCACTGCTCCAGTAGTAACTTCTACAGGCAAACGAAGGGTTCCTGAACCCTTGGACATCGCCGTTCGCGATGCCTACTCACGCCACCTTATGATCCCGGTTGGATACTCCAACCAGATCTTTGCTATGTCTGGCCCCGTGTATCCAAGTATCTCTGAGGCTCTGAAGATCAAGAGCTATTTCCCGGTAGTTGAGAAACTCAAACCGGTTGCATGCGCCAAGAAAGACGCAGAAGACAATGAAGACCCTGCACATGAAAAAATCGACCTCCGCTTCTTCAACAGAGGTGTTAGGGCCTTCAGGTCTGGCCCTAGCCTTACTCCTGATTACGTTGCTTGGCTAGAAAAGATGGAGAAGCACCAAACTTCGATCTGGAAGGATATGGGGATTTTCGACCTGGTGATGCTATCGAAGACAGGTTTGAACTATTCTCCGGAGATGCTGATAGCTTCTCTGCTGTTCTGGGACTACTACCACTTTACTTTCCATCTTCCCTGTGGGATGCTAACCCCCACACTCTTCGATGTGGCCGCTATTACTGGCCTTCGACCCACCGGGGACTACTTCGATCCGGAGGAGATGTCGGAAGATCGAATTGGCTTTTCTGACACCAAACCAACATACACCACTTTCATCAACCACTATCACGACAGGTCGACAGATGTTGTGTCGGATGTCGAACACATAGTGTTTCTAGCCCTATGGCTGACTCGCTTTGTATTTTGCTCGAAGTCTTTACAGGTGACCAAAAAGATGGTCACTCTTGCTACTCAACTGCATCATCGCCAAAATATCTGTTTGGCAGAACTGATTCTGGCTAGCCTCTATGATTCGATCAGCAATGGGGCAACTCTTCTAAAAATTATCGAGAACAGGGCCAGTTTGCTACTTGCTGGGCCTTTTTGGCTGCTCCAGCTGTGGCTCAATGCCACTTTCGAATCTTTCTTGCCTAAGAAGGTTCAGATAAATGAGCAGGCTCCAGAGATAGCGAACAGATGCGTCGAAGGAACCAGGCTGGCTCTGTTGACACCTATGGAAGATGGACTGGAGTTTCAGCAAACCTTCACCAACTTCTTTCTGATGTTTGCTCGAAGGAAAGAGTTTGTTTCAACTATGGCTCCCTTTGCTCGACGACAGGTAGGCCCAGCATGGTTCACAAGGCCACATCCAAGGACGTCGAGTGGTCCGAATGTTGACGAACATACAATACTGTGGGAGGCGTTCCTCACACCAAGGATCATGCCTCTTCGATTCAGGAGCTCTAAGACTCACTTGAGTCTGATTGCATACCAACCAAACCTGCTATCTCGCCAGTTTGGTATTATCCAAACCCTACCTTCTCCGATTTTTCCACGAGAGAAGTCAATGTTGTACTTCTGCAATGATTACACCGAAGAAGCTGCCATCAAGCATATCGGAAGATATGCTGGTCGAACAGTTCTCTCGTTGTTTGACTACCAGCTCAATTTTCTTTGCTCACCATCCTTCGAGGAGTGGTGGAAAAGCTATTATGCTGAGGAGTTCTTCGACGAGAAGGACTTCATGGATGAGCTTCAGAAATCTTTTGTCCTTGTGTTGGACAAAATAAAGAAATGTAAGTTCATCCTTTTATATTACTTTGTCTTTTTTTTCGACTGCTGGCCTGTTAACTTTTTTATTTGCTTTCAGTTGTTCGAAAGCCTGTAGCCAAGAAGGCTACATAAGGCCAACAGGGAGGAGGCCCTTCAACAAAACCTCCACCGCCGGCGAAGACTACAGCGCCGGCGAAGACCACAAACAACCAACAGGGGGAAGGCTCTTCGAAGAAGCCTTCTATATCGGTAACCAGACTTTCATTATTTCCTCCTGGCTTTCGATTTTTGACTTTCGATGCAATTATTAAATCGAATTCCCATTGGTTTTCTAGGCACCTTCGCCCAAGAAACAGCCAGCACTGGTGGTCGAATCTGGGAGCGATGAAGAAAGTGATTCTCCTCCTGCCCCTCTAAAAAGGCGAAAGTTGACGAAGGATGCTCCTGTTCCTGCTCCTGCTCCTGAAGGTCGAACCATCAGAATAAAGGTTGCTGGGAGAAAGCCTAGGCCACCTCCAGTGATCATTGAGGAGCCAACGGAGGAGGAACTAAACGTTCTTCTTAACAAGCCTGTCGAAAGCGACAATTCCAGCCCTGGGGCTGAAGCTAATTTACAGGTAATCTCTTAGACCCTTTTATAACTTAGGTATAGATACCCATATTCGATTGTGTCTCTTTCGATCTCTGAAGATTTGTCTTCTTTCCTTTTTCAGGACACCACTGAAAGTTCTCCGCCAAGGACCTCTGAAACGCTGGAATCTGCTGAACTCAGCAGGCCACAAAAAAAAGGCTTGGGAAATGACGAAGCCCATACTGAAAATGAGGCCAATGCTGAAACGGTAGAAAAACCAGCAGAGGAACCTCAAACGGAGGAACAACAGCCAGAAGCGGTTCAGGTGGTGGATCTGTCAGAAGAGAATCATGAAGAAAGGGCCCAAGGCAATGCTGGCGAAGAAAATCAAGGTGCTGCTGGCGAAGAGAACCAAGGTGACACTGGCGAAGGGCACCAAGGTGACGCTAGCGAAGAGCACCAAGGTGACGCTGGTACTGCCCCAGTCCGAGTCGAAGAGCAACAAGTCGAGGCACCTAACACTCAACAGCCTCAAACCCAAGACAATGCTGTTGCAAGGGTTACCTCAACGAAGCACAGGTCAAAAGAGGACTTAGAACTCTTGAAACAAACTGACCCTGTTAGCTATCTCAACGCAATCATCGAGAGCAAGAGTTCGTCTGATGCTAGTCAGGAGATTCCTACCCTGTCGGGGAAGTCTACTGAAACCTCTCCTCTCGATGAAGCTTTGGCGAAGGTTAAGGCCCAGTTCTTCAAGAAGGACTTGATGAAGGCTTTAGAGGGGGACCCCACTGCTCCATCATACTTGAAGGATGTCTTGAATGCTGTCGACTTGTTAGCTGTAGCCCCAGAAGTTTCAGGCTTGATCATGGAGTTACACTCTATGATTGATCAAATCTCAGCAGATTACAGGCGCCAAAGGGGGTTTAACAGTCAGCTTGAGGTGTTGTATGGCAAAAGCTCCTCTGCGTGGACTGCTGTCTCGGATACGACTTCTCGAATTACGGAGTTGTCGAAGCAAAAAGCATCTACGCAGGAAGAAGTCGATGCCATCGATCGAGAGAATGCTTCCTTCCGGGCACAAATCGAAGAAATAGAGGCGAAGATAAATGCCAACACTATACGCAAGGAGGAACTTCTTTCGACCATCTCAGACACCGAGAGCCAAACTGAAATCAAACAAGGCCTGGAATTCGCTGAGAAGGCCCAAGGCTTCGACGCTCAGATTGCCAAACTAGTGCAGGAGAACGCCTGGTGTAAGAAAAGGTTGGAGCTGCAGCAAGCCAAGTACCTTCGACTCAAGGACTCTATTCCCTTTTGATTGATTCTCTTTTGTAACCATATTTTGTAATCTATATTCGACAACATTGCCATCTTGGCTAAAATTTATAAAATTTCCATTTTGGAATTTTTATGGTTAATTTAGTCTTGTTCTTTTATTATTTTATTTTTATCTCTTGAAGTGTAGGTTTGTATTTTTTCAAATATTTACCATTTACTCTCAAGAGCCTTTTATCTCCACCTAACTCTTCGACTTCATAGGCTCCACCAGAAAAAGTTTGGATAACTCTGAAGGGTCCTTCCCATTTGGGTGACCATTTCCCCATGCTTCGATCCCTTCGATCCATGGGAAGAATTACCTTCCAAACTAGTTCTTCAGGCAAAAATACCTTAGGTTTTACCTTTTTATTATAAGAGTCTTCTACTCTTTTCTTCTGAAGCCTGAGTAGGTCGAGAGCGCGTAATCTCTCTTCGTCTAAATCCACCAGTTCGTCTAACATCATGTTCCAATAGACTTCAGAAGGAATATCATAATGCCTCTGAACCCTTGCAGATTGAAGACAAATTTCTGCTGGCAACACTGCATCATGGCCAAAAGTTAGCCTATACGGTGTTGTACCAGTGGCTTCTTTTGGGGACGTTCGACAAGCCCACAGAATCTGGTCTAACGTCTTATGCCAATTCTTTGGTTTCTTCCCAACATGTTTCTTTATCAAGCCAATCACCACTTTGTTAGCTGCTTCGACTTGACCATTCGCCTGTGCATAATAAGGCGTGGATGTTAGGAGTTTGAAACCTGTTTCCTGAGCAAATTCTTGCATCTTTCGACCAGTAAAAACTGATCCTTGATCAGTTGTTATTGTCTCAGGGATTCCATACCTAAAGATAATGTTCTTTTGAATAAATTCAATGACATTTTCCTGGTCTACATTGACTAAAGGGATAGCTTCGATCCACTTAGTAAAGTAATCAATGCCTACCAGTATGTATTTCTGACTCTTTGATGATGCTGGTCGAATCTCTCCGATGAGGTCCAACGCCCATCCTCTAAAAGGCCAAGGCTTCACTATCGAGTGAAGTTCGCTTGCTGGTACATGTTGGATGCCTGTATGGACTTGACACTCTTGACAACCCTTGGCGAACTCAACACAATCTTTCAGCATAGTGGGCCAATATAGTCCTTGTCGAAACAACAACCATTTCATCTTATGGCCTGCTTGGTGAGCCCCACATGCCCCAGCATGCGTAGTCGAAAGGGCCACGTATGCCTCAGTTTCACTTAAGCATTTTAGCAATACCCCTTCAGGCGTTTTCTTGAATAACTCATTACCCATGAGTGCATAACTCAACGCCCTGTACTTTGTTTTTCGTTCTGTCGAAGCTCCTGGATTTTGAAGATAGTCCACAATGGGTTTCCTCCAATCTTGCTCTGACAAATTATCAATGAACGAAATCTCGAAGTTACTGTGATCAGCATATCCTAGTCTCGTCGATTCCAAGTCTGATGGTGATAGACAAGTTGCTTTTATCTTTTCTCGAACTTCGATTGCTCTTTGTAATCTCGTTTTTGAAATCTTATACCCAGATGCAATTTGTGCCAAGTCATTGGCTATTTGATTTTCGACTCTGGGTATGTGTCGAATATTGATCGTTTCAAATTTTTTCAATAAACGATTTGCTATCACAAAGTACATAATGAGATTCTCTGTTATGCATTTATATTCCTTTGTGACTTGCTTAATGACTAACTCTGAGTCTCCCATGATTTCGACTCGAGTTGCCCCCAATTCCAACAATATCTCAAGGCCAGTAATTAGAGCTTCATACTCAGCCTCATTGTTCGAACAAGAACCTGATATTTTGTACTTGAATGTTGTTGGAATTTTATCTGGAGAAATAATCAAGACTCCTACCCCTGTTCCATCTTTATGGCTGGAACCATCGAAGTAGAATTTCCAAGGCTCTATCTCCACATAATTAATATCCTCGACTTGAATTGAGTGGTCGACTATGAAGTCTGCAACCACTTGTCCTTTTACTGCCTTAAGAGGCATAAAGGTCAAGGAGTATTCAGTTAATGCTAATGCCCACTTGCCAATTCGACTGTGCAAGATAGGTTTCGACAACATATACTTGAAAACATCAAAATGAGACGAAACATACACATCAACTGGTTTTATATACTGCTTGAGTTTTGTACAAGAGAAATACAGACATAGACACAATTTTTCAACTTCACTATATCTAGTTTCTGCATCGTTCAAAACTCTACTGAGATAATAAATGGGTCTTTCGACTCCATTCTCATCCTCTTGGGCTAACATGCTTCCCAGAGTTTTGTCGGATGCAGCTATGTACAATCTCATACTCCTATTGCTACAAGGAGGCACCAGAATAGGTGGCTTAGTGAGGTACCCTTTGATTTTGTCGAAGGCTTCTTGTTGCTCTTGCCCCCATTCGAACCCCTCTTTATTCAGTCACAGTAAGGGTGAAAAGGCCTGAGCTTTCCCACTTAGATTAGATATAAACCTCCTTAAAAAATTTATCTTGCCTAAGAGAGATTGCAGTTCCTTCTTATTCGACGGCGCTTTCGCTTCCAAAATTGCCTTCGTCTTGTTCTGGTTGATTTCGATTCCTTTCTTGTGGACAACGAAGCCCAAGAAATCTCCAGCTTTCACACAGAACGCACACTTCAAAGGGTTCATCTTCAGACCATGTTCTCTCATTCTTTCGAATGATTGTCGAAGGTGGTCAATATGATTCTTCCTGGAAACAGATTTTACAACAATGTCATCAATATATACTTGCATAAAAGTGTTAATAAAATCATGGAAGATAGTATTCATTGCTCGCTGGTACGTTGCCCCAGCGTTTTTTAGGCCAAAAGGCATCACTACCCATTCGTAAGTGCCTAAGGCCCCAGGGCATCGAAAAGCTGTTTTCGACACATCCTCTTCAGCAATGAATATTTGATTATATCCTGAATAACCATCGAGCATACTCAGGTATTCATAGCCAGCGGCAGAATCGACTAGCATTTCCGCCACAGGCATAGGATATTCATCTTTGGGTGTAGCAGCATTCAAATCTCTGAAATCTATGCATACCCTTAACGTACCATTTTTCTTAATTACTGGCACAATGTTTGCAATCCATTCGACATACCTTGTAACACGGATGAATTTGCATTTCAGAAGTCTTTCGACCTCCGTTTTGATCTTCGACAGTATTTCTGGAGCGAAGCGCCTTGGATTTTGCTTGATTGGCTTCTTCCCAGGTTTGATTGGCAACTGAAGTTCTACCAATCCTCTGTCGAGACTAGGAATTTCGTCATAATCCCATGCAAAACAGTCTTTAAACTCTTTCAGCAATTGGATTACTTCCAACCTAAGTTCTGGATCGATTTTGGCGCTGATGTAAGTTGGCCTTTTCTCTGATCCTTCGCCTAAGTTGATTTCTTCTAAAGGGTCTTGCGCTAACATTTTAATGTTGTTCGCCAAGGGGTCCTTTTCGAAGCCCAAAGGCTCATCGTCATAGATGGCGTCGAGCCTCTGTTCCTGCATTTCTTCTGGCATGATATCAGGAGGTTTTGGATCGAAATCCTTTCTTGGGCCTACAACAGATAATTGTTGATCATTGGCCTGTGTGGCCATGTACTTTACTTCGGCTTCGAGAGCCGTTATCATCTTGGTTTCGGCTACATAAGCTGAAATTCGCTTCAAAGATTGTGACTCAGTCATTATCACTGAATTCGCTTCCCCAACCAGTTGATTGGATATCAGTTAACCCACTGAAGTCTATGTGGGACAAGTCTTCTCTGTCCCATTGGAAACCATGCTCAGGATGCAGGTATAGGGAACAAAAAGTGTTTGGCGCTGGCGCCATGTCGAAGTCAGGTGTTGGACATGGCCCTATGTGAGCCAAGTTTTTGTCGAAATCTGCCAAACCCAGGTGATTCACTTCGCCAAGGTAATAGCTTTGATCTGCCTCTATGTTTTCGACCATCCCATCTGGACGCCATAGCAGCAGCCTTTGGTGCATTGATGAAGGCACAGCGCCAACACCATGAATCCATTCACGGCCCAACAAAAGATTGTAGTTAGGTTTGGCCGATATGACCATAAACATCGTTGGTCGAAGGATCGACCCTACTTTGATATCTAGCTGGATCACTCCCATAGTGGTCCCTATGCCGCCCTCATAGTTCGACAGGACCATGTTGTGAGGCTTAATGTCCTCATCCCTTTTGCCAATTTTCCTTAGCATAGAGTGAGGAATAATGTTGATGGTTGCCCCACAATCCACCAATATTTTATTCACAGTAGTTTCTTCGAGTTTAGCCCTTATTAATAAAGGCTTGAGGTGATTTTTCATCGCCTCTGTAGGTGGCTCGAAGAAGCCATTTTGTTCCTCAGTAGTGCCATTGTCCATGACAAAATAGCACACTGGCCTATGTTTGGCCATTTCTTGCTCCACTTCCCAGTCACTTGCTTCGACTTCTACCTGTCGATTGAATTCTCTGGGCAGCACTGAAACTATATTCACCATTATGTCCAAAGTATCATCAGACTCAGCATCGTCTTCGTCTTCGACTTCACTTTGGTTAGGCCAAACTAGCCTGTTGGTTACTGGCTCTCTTTCTAGAGGTTTCCTTTGCTTCCTTTGAGGAACGTTCGAACTGGTTTCTGCCTTTGGTTCGTTGGCAGCCTCCCTTTCAGCTTTTCGTCTCCTTTGATATCTCCTCCATTGAGATCGAGACATGGGATTTTTACCTTTGTAGTTGCTGGACACTTGTACAACCTTAGGTGCAGCAACTTGAGGCTCTTTCTTTTGAGTCAAAGAGGAACCTCTTGGCACATCGAAAGAATGCCATTTCTCCTCACTTGGCCTTTTCCGACCAGAGGTTTTGTACCAAGTATCTACTGGCACATTTGTTGGAGGCCTAAAAGTCAATGGCCTCTTTTCTTGGTTAGAACCTCTTTGGGAGGCTCTTCTGGGATCATGTCGAAGGTCAACATTCTCCCTTCTCTTATTCGCTGCTCTTACGCCTTGAATGTGCTCAGCAGCTTTTTTATCAAAGATCGAACTGCATCTTGGACACAGCATCACCTCTGATTTCTTTTTCTGGCATCTTTGTAGAAAATCTGCCAAGTTTTCATTTTCCCGAGGGAAAGCAGTCTTATTAGCTTGTTCTTGCCTCATGGCCTCTTCTGATGCTTTTGGGTCAGAAAGTTCGACCATGTTGATATTCATTGTATCTTTGTTAGCAAGAGTTAACTGCTTCATTTGTATCTCCAGATTCTCCGTCTGGCCTTGAACGGTGGCCAAGTGGGAACTGGGTTTTGATCCAGTTTTTTGTGCTTCAGCGGTCTCCGACTTCGGGTTTTCGACCGCTTTCTGGACAGCTTCAATTGTCTTCCTTGATAAATTTCCAGAAAAACTGCCAAAGATTGGCATGTTGATGTGGTCCTTCGAGACTTCGACCATGGTAATTCCTGGCTTCTTCGACTGGATCCTGGTTGCCTCTATCACGTTCACCTCAGAGGGTTCAGCATAATGGGCTTCAGCCTGCAATGGATTTGAGTCGACAGCCATGGGGGATTTGTCAGCAAACTTCAATCTCCCTTCTTCGATAGCGTCTTGCACAAGATTCCTGAAAAGAAAACATTGAGAAGTTTTATGGCCCAAAAAATTATGATATTTGCAAAAACCTCTCTTCTTTCTTTGATCAAGAGGAGGCACTTTTACCCCTGGGGGTACTATCATTTGGCCATCTTTAAGCAGCAAGTCGAATATTTCATCACATTTTGTGATGTCAAAACTATAAGTCTTTTTTGGGAACCTATCGTTGGTCCGTTCTGGACCAATGGGATTTTTCCCACTTGAGGGGACTAACAGTTTACAAGAGTATGGTGGCCCTTGTTTCAGTTCTGCTAAATCGACTTCTCCTTCTTCGACAGTTAAAGTATCGTCGAAGGATTCTAGATCTTCGTCATCCATCTCAACGTACGCTATCCTCTCTCTCTTGTGAGTTTTCGTTGCCTTAGCTTTTTCAGCTTTGAGGCGTTCTACCTGTCGAACTCTATCGGCCAGTTGGGCCATGTCTCTTAGGTACTGGGTGTCTAGCTTCTTCCTAATGGAATAATCTAAACCGCCTGCGGCTATTTCGACCAACTCATGTTCTGGCACTTGTGTAAAACATCTCGCCTTGAGCAACCTAAACCTATTTAGATATTCGTCTATAGGTTCAGTGAAACGTCTCTTCACACTGGCCAGTTCTTTCAGGCTTATCTTGGTTTGCCCCATGTAGAATTGTTCATGGAACAATCTTTCCAACTGGGTCCAATGATGGATCGAATTGGGGGGGAGAGTTGTAAACCAAGTAAAAGCGTTCTTTGTTAAAGAACTTGGGAAGTACTTGATCCTTAGGTTTTCGTTATTCGAAATGTCACCCGCTTCGATCAAATATCTCGCCACATGCTCGACAGTAGATTCTGTCGTGTCCCCAGAGAACTTAGTAAATTTGGGGACTTTGCATCTAGGAGGTAAGTCCGTTTGTAACACGTATTCTGACAATGGAGATGTAAAGTTGGGCCTTCGAAAGCCCATGTTCATCCCATTCTGAGTCATGATCCTTTCAATCATGGTTGCCAGATTGTTTTCCAAACCCATGTTTTGGTATTGGATATGCTGAACCACTTCGTCAGCATTTTGGTTTCTGTTAACTAACCTTACCTCTGGGGTTATTACCCTAGGTTCCTCGACAGGTTGTTCCAATCGTGCCCTAAGGTTTTCTTCGACAGGCTGTTGAGCCTGGTTAATGGTGGTTTCTTCCTCTAAAAATATCCCCTGGTTTCCCCTTATTTGCGCCCTTTGGGGCTGTCGAATCGGTTGGGGTACTCCAAAGAAATCAGCCAAGCGCGCCATTTGCGCTGTCATTTGCTGATTCGATTGAGTAGTGTTTTGTATTAGAGGGTTTAGCACTGTACTCAAAGTTTGTGCCAACATTTGCACCATATCATGGTTGCTTTCGTCCATTTGTTGCCTCAAGACTGCTGTCGAGGCATTTGTAAGGCCATGGGCTACTTGGGACGTTCCTCCTAAGAGTTGGGTCCTATTTCTATTCGCCATGCCTACTCCAGAGCCTTGGAGTGGCGAAGAGGCACTCACTAAAGGGTCTGAAAAAGTGGACGCAGCATTCGTCAGGCTTGCCACTTCCGAAGTTGGCATACCATAGAATGGAATAAATCCTGGGGGAACCAAAGGCCTTGTGCCTAAATTTCCCCTTGGTGGGGGAGTTCCCAAAGGCATCCTGGGGCCTGTTAACGAAGGTATTGGCCCCGTGGTTGTGACCGATACTGCTGGTGTCGAACCAACATTTGTCGCTTCACTTACGGTCGTACTAACCGTTGCTCCCACATTCGTTTGTGGGATTTCGTTATTGTTTGGCGGATTCGCCATCTCTTCCCTTCTTCTGGCAGTATTGTTATCGTTAGTGTATATTCTACCACTTCTCAATAACATACAACTCGAAAAGATGAGATTATTTTCAACAATCAACACACAGTCCCACTAGGTGTGCCAATTTGTTTACCTTGGGATTTGGTAAACAACCGCTGATCCTCCAAATGGTTACTTATTTGGTTACTCGCAGGATCGATCAGATTGATCCTAGGACATAGGTTGATTTTGAAGTTTTGATTAAATTGGATAAGGCTTTAAATAAAGAGGCTTTAAATGACATAAAGAGGTTTCAAGTAAATTGCATGAAGAAAGGACTTGGTAAAATAAACAAGGCTTAAAGTAAAAGGCTTCGACAGGAATGTAAAGAGGAAAGCAAGTAAATTTCTGGAAAAGTAAATGACTTTGATTAATAAAATTGGTGTTTCACACATACATTTCTCAACAATTCTTTCTCACACGCTGGGTACTCGAATCTATATGAGTGACTTTGTATAGAATTGTGAACACCCGCGAGAACTTACATGACTACTACTATTTATACTAAAACATCCCAAGTAACCGTCGGGCAGTTACACTGCTTCGAGATGATTCCACTTGGCACGTTCTCAACGTTCGACGCTCCAGATCTTTGCACGCTACACGTGGTAACGGCTGGAAACCGTTTTCCCTCCAAAAGCTTGAATTTCAAACTGCTCCACTCTGAACCATCGAACACTTTCGTCGAGAGACATCTTCGACGAAAAACTCCTTCGACGTCGAAGGCAACCAACTTATCCCTTGGAAGAAATCTTCTAAGTACTTTGCCATCTTTCGACAGGCATTTCGACAGACTTAGCCAGTCGAAAACATCCTTCAGCTTTAATGGCTGACATCAACAAAACAAAGGTGTCGAATTTAGGAGCCAACACCATGACAAATGGAAGTAAGTCTCTTTTCATCGATTAAATTCAGTTGATCAAGTTGGGTCTGAATCCAGTCATCTTCACTCAAACCTACATCCTTCATGATCCAAAGAGAGGGTATCTGAACTTCAATGGGCAAGACTGCCTCCATGCCATATACCAAGGAGTAGGGTGTTTCCCCTGTTGACGTCTGTGCTGAGGTACGGTACCCATGAAGAGAAAACGGTAACATCTCGTGCCAGTCTTTATACGTCACTGTCATCTTCTGCACGATCTTCTTAATGTTCTTATTAGCCGCTTCAACAGCCCCATTCATCTTCGGCCGGTAGGGAGAAGAGTTGTGATGCTGTATCTTGAATTGCTCGCAGAGATCAGTGATCATTTTGTTGTTGAGATTGGTACCATTGTCCATAATGATCCTCTCTAGTACACCATATCGGCAGATCAGATTGTGCCGAATGAGCCGTGCCACGACGTTCTTGGTTACGGTAGCAAAGAAAGCTGCTTCAACCCACTTCGTAAAGTAATCAATTGTTACTAGGATGAAATGATGCCCGTTAGATGCCGCAGGTCTGATCTCGCCGATCATATCAATGCCCCACATTGCAAAAGGCCAAGGTGCCGTCAAGACGTTCAGAGTTACTGGAGGTATGTGCACCTTATCAACATAGACTTGGAACTTGTGACATGTCCGAGAATGCTGATAACAGTCGGCTTCCATTGTGGACCAATAGTATCCTGCCCGTAGGATTTTCTTTGCCATGGTATGTCCACTGGAATGAGTTCCGAAAGTACCTTCATGTAACTCTGCCATGATTCTTTCTGCTTCATTCTTATTCACACAACGCAGTAAGGTCGAATCATGGTTACGCTTGTAAAGGATGCCATTGCTGATGAAGAACTTTGCTGCAAACCTCCCCAGAAACTTCTTGTCATTTACAGATGCCCCCTCGAGGTACTCCTGAACTTCAAGATACCTTTTCACCTCATGATACCAGGGCTTCTCTATTACCTCTTCATCCTCAAGATCACATTAATGTGCAGGTTCGTCCAATCTTTCAATGATGATCCGAGGAGCCTCGTTGTCCCAATTTACTTTGAACATAGAAGACATCGTAGCCAGCGCGTCCGCCAACTGATTCTCCTCTCTAGGGAAGTGTTCAAAGGTTATCTCCTCAAAATGGGGAAGCAACGTCAATACATACTCCTTGTAAGGAATAAGTTTTGGGTGTTTTGTATCCCACTCGCCTTTGATCTGACTGATCACGAGAGAGGAATCTCCGAAGACACTCAGAAACTTAATCCTTAGGTCAATTGCTACCCGAAGACCCATGATGCACGCTTCATACTCCGCCATGTTGTTGGTGCAGTTGAAACATAGTCGGGCGGTGAACGGTGTATGAGATCCTTTAGGAGATATGATCACGGCGCCAATGCCATTACCCAAAGCGTTTGAAGCTCCATCAAAGTACATAGACCATCGGGATCCTTCCTCGGGTCCTTCATCCGGTCCAGGTGTCTCACAATCAGTTACTAGCATGATATTCTCGTCTGGAAATTCAAAGTTCATAGACTGGTAATCATCCATTGCCTGATGTGCCAAATGGTCTGCCAATACACTTCCCTTAATTTCCTTCTGGGTCGTATACTGGATATCATACTCAGTCAAGATCACTTGCCATCTCGCTATTCTTCCGGACAAGGCAGGCTTTTCGAAGATATACTTGATGGGATCCATCTTTGATATCAATAGAGTAGTGTGAGTCAGCATATACTGTGTCAGCTGGCAAGCAGCCCATGCCAAAGCCCAACAAGTTTTCTCGAGCAACGAGTATCGGGTCTCGCAGTCGGTGAACTTTTTGCTAAGGTAATAAATAGCATGCTCTTTTCGGCCAGACTCGTCATGTTGACCCAACACACACCCCACTGAGTTATCGAGTACTGTCAAGTATAAGATCAGAGGTCTCCCTTAAACTGGTGGCATCAGAATAGGTGGCTTTTGGAGATACTCTTTGATTCTTTCGAAAGTGGCCTGGCATTCATCGTTCCAACGTACCACTTGATCTTTCTTCAGCAGCTTGAAGATTGGTTCACAAGTAGCAGTCATGTGTGAGATAAATCGGGCAATGTAGTTCAGACGTACCAGAAAACCTCTGACTTCTTTCTCTGTCCTGGGAGCTGGCATCTCTTGTATAGCTTTCACCTTTGCGGAATCCACTTGAATACCTTTATCGCTTACGACGAAACCCAGCAGCTTACCAAATCTCACCCCGAAGGTGCACTTGTTCGGGTTTAACCTTAGCTTGTACAACTTCAGCCTGTCAAACAGCTTCTGCAGATGGTCAAGGTGTTCTTCCTCAGTCTGGGACCTTGCAATCATATCGTCGACGTATACTTCAATCTCATGATGGATCATGTCATGAAACAAAGCAACCATGGCACGCTGATACGTTGCCCCAACATTTTTCAGTCCAAAAGGCACGACCTTGTAGCAAAAGGTACCCCACTGAGTAACAAAAGTTGTTTTCTCCCTGTCTTCGGGAGCCATTTTTATCTGATTATAACCGGAGAAACCATCCATGAAGGAGAAGACCTTATGCTGAGCAGTGTTGTCAACTAGGACGTCAATATGAGGTAGAGGGAAATCATCTTTGGGGCTTGCCCTGTTCAGATCCCAATAGTCAACACACATTCGAACCTTACCATCCTTCTTCGGCACGAGAACCACATTGGCAACCCACTGAGGGTAAGAAGTGACTGCTAGAAAACCAGCGTCAAACTTCTTCATAACTTCAGCCTTGATTTTCTCAGACATCTCTGGACGCATTCGGCGGACCTTCTGTTTCACTGGAGGACATTTTTCCTTGGTAGGCAGGCGATGAACCACAATGTCAGTATCTAAATCGGGCATATCTTCGTAAGACCATGCAAAGATCTCAACATAGTCATGCAACATCTGAATCAACCGTTGTTTTACACTAAGCTCCAGATTTGCACCGATCTTAACTTCTTTCTTGTCCTTCTCAGTACCCAGATTCACTGATTCCACCGGCTCTTCGTGTGGCTGAATAACCCTCTCTTCTTGGAGTAACAGTCTTGCAAGTTCACCAGGCACTTCGCAATCATCTTCACCTTCGTCTTCGACTAAGTTGATCGGATTTTCGAAGTCATAACTGGCAGTAGCAGAGTCATTACCAGTGAGATCCAGAGTGGATGTGAACCTGTATATGTGAGTGTGTGTAAAATAGCTGTTTTGCAATATATAATAAAGAAATACAAGGAGCGCAAAATTTGAAATGCAAGAACGTCCAATGCTTTTATTAATGATATATGCAAATGACACACATAAATCCCTCACAAATGAAGCCACAGTGCCCCGGGTAAGACACTGGTCCGTAAAGTTTAAAACATTATCTGTTACAAATTCAAAACAAAAAGTTTCATTACTGGGTAATAACTGAAATGGGCATAGGATCCTTTGCTGTCCAGTTGCTTAATCCACCATTGGCAGTCAGGTAGATCCAACTGTCGATATCAAACTCTTCATCATTGTCATCCCCGATAGCATTTACCCCTGCATCTTGTTTAGGCTTCTTTGGTGCTCCGAACTCAATCTCCTTCGCATCGATCAAATCCTGTACCTTGTTCTTCAAAACCCAACAATCATCTGTATTATGCCCTGGGCTATCAGAGTGAAAAGCACAGCGGGCATTAGGGTTATAATTCGGTGACATCGTATTTGGATTCTTTGGGGCTTCCTTTAGAATCACCAGATTAGTCTTCAACAACTGTGGCAGAATCTGAGATAAGGTCATGCTGAGACGAGTGAATTTCCTCTTAGGTCTCTCGTCCTTTTGTTGATTGTTGTACTGGGGAGCACCAGCAGGTTTTGAAATAACAACCGCATTCACAGCTTGGCGGTGTTCAGGTCTATTCTGTCTTTTCGAACTATAGACAACACTGGACTCTTTCTTAAATGGCTTCTTCTCAGTGCTTGACGAAGCACCCTTCTGTAACTTACCAGCCTTAATACTAGCCTCAATCCTCTAACCGGTCAAAATAAGCTCTGTAAACCCGGATGAAGAGCTTCCAATCAAGTGGTTGAAAAATGGACCAGACAGGGTCCCTAGAAACATATCCACAAGCTCCCGATCAGCCAAGGGTGGTTGCACTCTACCGGCGAGGTCCCTCCACTTCTGAGCATAACCTTTGAATCCTTCACTCGTTCCCATTGACATACCCTGGAGTTGGGTACACGTAGGAGCGAGGTCGGAGTTGTACTGGTACTGCCTGTAAAATGCAGTAGCCAAATCTTCCCAACTGCGGATACTGGCTCCGTCTAACTGATAGAACCACTCAAGCTGAGTCCTTGAGAGACTGTCTTGAAAGAAATGGATCCATAGGTTTTTATCAACGGTATACGGCTGAATCTTCCTCACATATGACCGGAGGTGCAGCTTCAGACAAGAAACTTCGTCATACTTAGCAAAAGCTGGTGCCTTGAACTTGTGGGGAATTACCACCCCAAATGATAGACCCAGATCACCAAAGTACAGACCGGGCACCTTCTGAACTTCCATAGCACTCAACCGGTCTTCCAGTTGCTTATATCTGTCTTCAGCAGAAGGATACTGTTCTTCATTGAAGTCCGTCTCGTTGTCGGAGACCACAGGGCTAGGAGCCCTCCTTTCTTCCTGACTATCTTTCCCTCCAGATGAGGTGGTCAGATCAACTTCATTCTGTAGCCTGTTTCCAAACCTGTGCCCTGTGTTAAACAGGATAGTCCTCTTCTTCTTCTTTTTCTTCTCTTTCAGAATCAGGGTCTTCAGGTCTTGCTGACCCTTAGCTAGATTCATGAACAGCTCTTGAAATTGGGCATTCTGGGCCTGGAGGGCCTTGATGGCTTGCTCAGTTGAAGGTTCAGTAGACATGATGAGTGCTGAAATAAACAGTGAAGAAGATAAGAGACCTGTAATGGGTACTTGTTTATGAAGTGCATGGGATGCAATGCGTATGACATGATTTCAAAGACAATCGGGAGATTCAAATTTGTAAACCAGATGGGAAACATACTTTATTAGATAAACTTCAAAATTCAAATTGTTCAAATGATGCCATTAAGGCGTTACATGAAAGGAAATACTGAAAAGTAAAATAAAAACTGGAAAAGAAATCATCAAAGGCCCATCAA
Source organism: Vicia faba (assembly GCA_948472305.1). NCBI lineage: Eukaryota > Viridiplantae > Streptophyta > Magnoliopsida > Fabales > Fabaceae > Vicia > Vicia faba. The sequence continues at coordinate 761,558,775 of OX451741.1, read as the reverse complement.
TACTACCATGGTCTCTTCTTGTCGGTGCGGACATAGTCATTAAGAATCCGCTCGTTCTCCAACTGCCTAGTCAACTTCTAGATCTTCTGCTCTTGCTCGTTGAACTTTTCCCGGTATGAATCCCGTTCTTCCCTCAGCTGCATCCAAGATCTCTTCAGTGCCCCAATGTCAGTGGGCATATAAGGATGGAGGATGGTTGGAAGAACCCCTTCTTCATTAGCAACTTCAAGAGTGACAGGCCGGACGGCTTCATAAGGCATACCCAACTTTTGGGCACGGATACAGACCCATCTGAGATATGGCTCCATCGGAAGTGAAGTCTTTGGACCTAGCTCATGTGGATCAGATTGGTGAACTCTATCCCAAGCCCTTATGAATCTGCGACGCTGCTCGTTGCAATCCCCTTGAAAGTCAAAGATGATATGAGGCATTAGCAGCTCGTGAGGTCCTTCTCTTCTGGCCCTTCCAAACTGACAGAGAGCTAAGCATGGGTTGTAAGAAATTCCTCCATGAGTTCCTATCAATGGAACATTAGGATACTCTCCACAGCGATCAATGATAGTCACCTTATCCATACCCTTGAGAGTCTAGATAATGTCATTATGCGAGAGAGACATCACCCTATAGGCCCAGCCCATGCCTTCTTTGTTCTTCAGCACTGACTTGGGGAGGTGCGAAATAAACCACCTCGACAATAAGGGAGCACATCACATCAAGGTTCCTCACTTTGGGGCGGTACGAGCATAGAGCTGATGAAGAATGTCACCCAAGAGAGTGGGTACAGGGTTCTGAGAGATGAAGATCTTTACCGCATTAACATCAACAAAAGTGTCAGGATTTGGAAACAAAACCAAGCCATATATCAGAAGGGCCAGAATATCCTCGAATGCCTTGAAGTCTAGACTATCCCAGAAATAGTTAGCCTTACCAACCAAGAACTTAGTCAAAAAGCCCTTTGCTCCACTTATAGTCTCCCAATTAGCCATTACCTCCTCTTTGGTCAAATGAAGGGCTGCAACAATCTCTTCGGGCCTAAGGGTCTTTTCCCAACCAGTAAACGGGGTCTGCTCCAGAACAGAGATACCGAGCAGCTCAGAGAACTCTTCTAGGGTGGGAACCAGCTGATAGTCTTGAAAAGTAAAGCAATGGTACAACGGATCATAAAACTGTACTAGGACACTCATCATCTGCTCGTCCAATTTGGAAGTGACCGAACTGAGAAGATAACCATGTCTCCTGATGAAGGAAGTAGTGTCAGGCATCTTGGCAACCAACTCTTTGAGCAGGGTGGGAACCTGGACAAAGTTGATCCGGATGGTATTCTTACGCATGGGCATCATGATGACCTACAAAACAGAACAAAGATGAATCCCTCCTGTCTTTAAAATAGGTTAGTCCAATGCAATATGTATGCAATGTTATGATGTCATGATGTCATGATAGTAGGCACACCACAAGTATCCACAAATAGCAAACATGGTAAAGGAACACAAGTCACACAGAGAGCCCTTAGATTTCAGGATGGCAAGGAGCTTAGGTACTACCCTCTTTCAGTTCAGTTGGTTTAAACCTGTCCTAAAAATAGTAACTGGGTTCTAGAGGATCTCAATATCACTGACTACCCTCAATCGGTCATAATTCCAGTTTAGCAACCTTTTCTTGCGGCCGGAATCATCGCGAGAGTTTAGGCTCAATGAGTGTAGCATACTGCTACTGTTCTATGGCCAAGTTGGTCAATTTAAAGGTTCTAAGGTCAGTTGGTGCTTAATGACCCCTTAGAAGACCCATATTCTCCTCGTTCCAACACAAGGGATATCGGTACAGACTAAAGTGCCACACCAACGTAGCTACTGCTTCAACCGTGTCGGTCTATGCCGGACAGTTACCTCACAGTTTATTGCTACTTACCTAAAGGGTACCCCCAGATCCGGGTTAGGATCTATAGAAACTCTGATACAAGCCTACAATGATAAATCATACAAAGCATACAATTGAAAACACAATGATCTAATCCTAAGGTACACCCCACTTTCCATTCCCCAGCAGAGTCGCCAGTTCTGTGATACGGTGGGTAGAGAACTGACTGTTTTTTGGAATGCTGGTTTTCGTTTTGCGTTTGTTTTTGCAAAATGTCGCGATAAGTAAGAGTCGCCACCGTCTTTTATTTTATCCAACAAGGAAAGGAAAAAAGCACAGAAAAATTCCTTTTTCGAGATGTTTCTCGGGTCCGGGGGGTAGATTATAGAAAGGGAAGGTGTTAGCACCCTTTCTATCCGTGGTTATCGACGGGTGTTGTACCCCAAAATTTGCCCTCGCATTTTTTCTCAAGAGATCACAGCTTCAGGTGTTTCTTGATTTTTCAAACTGGCTCAAGAATCGGCCAAACGGACTTTTCTCGTCAGTCGGACACAATTAGGGTTTTACTGATTGTCAGGGCTCTAGAATGTTTCAAACAGTTGGCTTAGGGTTTTGGTTGATTTTGGCTCAACTTCGATCAGGCGAATGCTTCTTTGGCATTTAATCGGGAATTAGGGTTTTCATGCGCGGTTCTTCAGAAAGATTTAATTCTACGATGCTTTGCAAGTTATTCCAAGATTTGGTTTGAACTCGCATTGTTTGACTTAATCAGTAAAAGAATGCATTTGGAGTGAATTCACGTTTGTTTGATTGAACCAGTCAAAGGATACATTCAGTTTGGATTTGCAGTGTTTGGTAAAAAATCAGTAAAAAGGGGAATGCGTCTGATCAGTTATTGTGTTTGACTGTGCTTTGCTTTGGATGTTGGAAGCGCCAAGTTTATCATTTTGATCAACGTTGAATCAATGTTTAGTTAATTATTTATTATTCTAAAGATTAAATAGCTGGAATTTAATTTTTAGTTATTTTAATTTAAAGAACTATAAATAATAAATAAATAATTGAAAAGGGATAAAAAGAATTAACTGGATTAAAAGAATTTTTTTATTTCATCTTTAAATATTTGTTACAATTATTATTTAGATACAAGTATTCATTTACGAGATATTTATAATAATAATAGTTACAATGATTAAATTGAAAATAAAACTATTCTATTTTTTCTAAGTATTCCTAAATCTCCAATTCTTCATTCTTCATTTAGTGATACCCCTCTCCATTCAATTTTTTATCTGCAAAAGAGAAGGAGAAAAGTCAATGACAGATAAATAAATGAAGAGACAGATAAAAAAGAGTTCATCATTAAGGGCAACTGTTTGGGATCAGTTAACCCTCTCTGCAAATCACGGGATTTCTCCCGGTTCACAAAGAGGGACGAATATTTATTTGCTAAATTTTGAATGCACAAATTTAAAAATGCACAAGTCAAATTGTCAAACTGCATAGTTCAAATCTCAAACAACAACTGCACAGTCCAAATCAAACTAAAAGTCCAAACTACAAAGTCCAAATTCAAACTTTCTGCCAAAGTACAAAATACTGTCACAAGGCTACCAAAGCTGTCAAAAGGAAGATTTGGAAAGATATCAAAAGATACAAAAGATAAGAAGCTGTCAAAAGAAGAGATAAAAAATGCAGAGAAAGCATGATATGCAAGCAACATATTTTTTTCATCATTTCCCAAATGTGGCCCTTTCAGAAAAGTACAATGCAAACATTATTTTAATGCTAAACTGTACTGAAGAGAGAGAGAGAAGAGAAAAAGAAAGCAGGTTTACAAGGCTTTAGGCAGGAAGAAAAATATAAAAGAACTGAACACAATACAGTAAAGGGAAGAGGCAAACCAATACGCACAAAAATATACAAAACTGCATAAGCCTCCAGTCTCAAAACCTTGAACCTGTTTTGTTTACAAGCATAAGAAAAAAGCCAAAACCTGCATTAACAAAAACAAAAAGGCCAAGCCTGCTGAACCTGTCAAACAATATAGAACAAACATCCAAAGCCTTGAACCTGTAACAAGCCTGAACTGATATCAAACCTCACAACAAACCTGCTGGCCTCCATCAAACACTCACCCTGCCTGAAGCCTAACAAAAACCAGAAAAGCCTTAAGCCCTGAACCAGGCCTGAAACCTTAGCCTAACAATAAACCAGAAAACCTGTAATCTATAACAAACATCCAAAGCCTTGAATCTGTACCATCCTAAATCAGACCTCAGGTCAAGCCTAAGCCATAAACCAAAAAGCTTCAAGCTTTAAAAGCTCATAACCTACCTAAATACCCAAAAGCCATATCCAAAAGAGTCAAACTCTAAAAAACTGTCACAGAGATACAAACAGAAGTCAAAGCCCTCAGAGAGCATCATCACTGGGCACATATCTCACAAGCATACAAAACACCAATTCAACAGCATCATAGGGCTATCAACTTGTTTCAAAACCAATTTCCAAACCCACGAGCCCTCAGATTTGCATCATCATAGGGCATTTCAACAACCAAACACAAGGCAGCTCAAAGCAAGGCAAAGAGAGACGAGATAAAGAAGCATCTCAAGGCAAATCAATAAGGCAACACAGGCATCAAGCATACAAAGGCATCAATCTCAGCATACAACAAGTATTCCAAAAGGCCACTCAGAGACGAGTAAAAGAAGCATATTCAAGCGTATAGAAGCATACAACGAGGCAACAAAGAAGAAAGAAGTGAAATTTACAAAAGGGTTTTCAGTTCAATATCATCATCAAACCAAAAGTGAGACAAAGAGTACCAGATATCCTTGCAAAGCTAGCTTCATCGCGCATACCCCTTCACTGTCGAGCCTCCTAAGCGCCTCCACCATTCCTTCCCCTCTTCAGTAAAGGTAGTATATTTTCTTTCATCCCTTCTCACGTACCTCCAACAAAAACAATAATGAACACAACAACAAATCAAAATCAAAATACTTAATCAAAAACAGTAAATCATGCAAAAGCGAAATCGTTACCCATTCCACTGTTTAGCTTGATCCAACCATGGAGAGGGAAAGAAGGCGAAGGAGGCGCTGATGGCTTAGGCGAAGGGGATGATGTTCAGACAGCCATGGCAAAGAAAGGACGAGGGCAAACGGAGAAGACGAAGCCCCAAGCGGCGCTGCTCCCTCAAACCCTAAAACAATTCCCAAATGAAACGAAAAATTGCAAACCCTAAAAACGCTTATCATTTTGCCTTGGGCCTAACACATTTCTGAAGCACCTAAAGCCCAAACGAACTTCTGATTAGCACCCCCTTTTCTTTTAATTCTTCCTTTTATTGTTTTTAATCAATATATTTCACATTAAGTAACCACACTTTTCAATATTAGTTCTTTTTTTATTAATTAACAATAATTATTGTATATAATATAATTTTGATTTTTGTATATAATATAATTATAAATAATACCCTATTTAAAGAATACCCTAAACATTTCTTTTTTCCTAATTAGAATAATTTTATTTTTAAATAAAATACAAATGCATAAGAATAACTCTTGAAATATCACTTGTATATAATATTTGAAAATACATCTTTTATACATAATATAATTTAAACTTAAAACATTCTTTTCTTTAATTAAAATATTCTTTTTGTGCATAAAATACTTAAAAATACATTTTTTTAATATACATAATTTAATTAAGAAACTTTTAATTAAAACATTCTTTTTGTTCATATTAACAATATACAAGAAAATACAAAAGATTAAGTAAATAGATATTTAATTCTTTTCATTTAGGTTAAACAATGTTTAACAATACATTTGAATTCACATTTTCCTAACTTGTAAATAATTACATACACATATACACGTACACTTACACGATACACGTTACATTTGACAATATACATTTGCTTATCTTATGCATTGCTATACGTTACATTTACATTTGATCGATTCGATTTGGTTGTAATCTATTGGACACTACATTCCTAAAGTCTCATCCCCATTTGTGAATTTGTACCCCCACTCCCGGATACTTATTTTGTAATAGCGTAGACTTTACATTTCCGCAATTTACCGCTTTCAAATTATACCATGGTTAGACCTAGGGTTTGCATGTACATAAAATCAAACGCTAGATAACCTAATACAAGACAAATACATGAAATCAATACACAATCACACTTGCACCCTCTAGGGTAATCCCACATGTTGCCTTCCAAAATGGGCCATGCTTACACGTCAAGTTTCTTTGGCAAAACAAATTCAAATGATCATAAGTACCTCGATGACGCTTTCGAAAGTTGCCTAAATGGAATGATCATAGTCCCTTCAAAGCAAATTGCCAAAGACACTTGGCACCATTGCATTCATGATCCATACGATGACCCGCGCCCGTCCCGTTAAACATCCTAAACGCAAGATTGTCCACCAAATTCAATGGTGGAGCAAAATTGTTAAAAAGGGTTGAAAACATAGAGAAAACCTTTGAGTACAATAAGGGTAGACAACATTCTTAGTTACTTGAGATCAACTTGCAAAAACACTTGCCTTCTTTTCAAAACCACAATCCACAAACAAACTCTCAAAAACATTTGAAACATCTTTTCGAAAAGATACACACCTTTGTAAAACATTCAAGTAAAGAATTATTACAAGGGTAGCCTAAGACAAGGCATCTTCTTCAAAAACATTTTCAAAACACACACACACACCACAATTTTAAGCAATCGAAAATCAAGGCAAGTGATCTAAAAACCAAGTAACTAAGAGCCCATGGATAACCATGGATGAAAAGGGTGCTAATACCTTCCCTTTTCATAATCTACCCCCCGAACCCACGAAATATCTCAAAAGGTTTTTGCTGTGCTTTTTTAACCTTTCCTTTAGGATAAAATAAAAAGTCGGTGGCGACTCTTGCTCAACCGAACAAGTGCGAATACAAATGCAAAACTCATAGTCAGTTCTCCCACCGTATCACAACGGGCTCTTAGGTACTTGCTCAAAGTGTTTTCAAAATTTTCTTTTCTTTGTGTTTGTGGGTTTGAAAGAAGTTTTTTGTTTGAAAGGTGTAAGTGCGAAAAGTTTTGTTTTGTTTTGAGATAGAGCAAGTACTTAAGAACCATCTACCTACTCGAAAAAGGAATGAATCTGTGCTAACTTCCTTTAGATAATGCTATCCCACTATTGATGAGTAGGTAGCACCATCTTGGAGTTTTAGGGTCAATTCGATTAAGGGACGTGCAGTCACTAAAGCAATGTTAGGACGCCTTAGTGGTAACCCTAATGTCTTAGATCATTTTTCCGAGGCAACCGTTTCGAGGCAACTATGATCTTTGGACAAGAGGGCAACCTCTAAAACTTCCTATACTCAATGACCACGTTCGAAGGCAACCAAGTGAGGTGTACCCTAAGAGTGTGCATGTGCGAGTGTGTTATTTCGGTTAATTTTATCTTTGTACATGTCATGGGTGAGCTATGTTGATTTTAAGTTCATACATTTGATCTTGTCATGCATTCCCTATTATCAAACATCTAATAGTTAATAATTTACGGAAATTAAATTGCGGAATTTAAATCTAAACTATTACAAGGCGTCGGGTATTTACATCGCCAAAAACAACCCTTGAAATTAAATTGCGGAAAATAAAAGAAAGCGATAAAATAATTCAAAGTTCTATTTAAAGTTATTACATTCCGGAAGCAATTACAATATTGATAAAATGGATCGCGTGCGAGAAATTAAAACGACACATTTTTTAGGGTTTTGACCCTTTTTTGAAAAGAAAGCATTTTTTGTTATTTTTTGGATTAAAGGAAATTAAATTAAAATTAACAATTAAATTAATTAATTATTGAAAATATTTTTGGATTTTTGAATATTTAAAGAAATAAAATAAATTGATTAAAAGTTAGTAAACCTAATTATCTAAATTAATTTTAATTTATTGCAAAAAATATTAAAAGTTAAACCTATTTAAAACTAAATTAATTAAGTTAGTATTTATTTATAAAAATAAAAGTGATAAATTTAATAAATAAAATAATATTTTTTGTTTTTTTTGATTTTATGAGGAAAAATAAATTATTTGGTTAATTAAATAATAATGATAATAATTAAGTAAAACAAATAAATAAAAAGAAAATATAAAGAGAAAAGGAATAACCCATTGGGGGGTTTGGGCCCAAATCTGGAGGTGGAATCAGCATGTTCAAGGCCCACTTGCTGCAAGCCTGTGTTTGACTTTTCCAATTCCATGTGACAACGTTGACTGGGCACTATGGTGTACGCTCCATCTGGGCCATCAGATTTGGTCTGAAGGCCATCTGGCGTTGATTGCATGAGGGAGCATGGTGGGCTACGCTTTGGATAACGCATGGGAACACCTGCTGAAAAATGAAACAAAGGCATTTGGGGGACCTGGGATTCGAACCCAGGTCCCATGAGTCACTGAACAACACACTTACCACCACGCCATTGCTTCTTAATTGTTAATGGAATACGCACTGAAAATTATATTGGAAACTCAATCAATATGCTGAAAATAAAAAAAACAAGCGCGAATAATTTAAATGGACGTATGGGATGGGGACATGTCTTCGTCCCTGTCTTTGGAATTCTAGTTATTTTCCCCGCGGATTTGAATCCGCAACAAAATCTATGGCTCGATCCTAAAACAAGTTCTAGGCCACAAAAATGCAAACCAAGACCATCATCATGCTCGTCTCTTCCTCCTAAATTCATCCATGGCCATTGATAATGCTGATTTTACCTGAAATTGAAACGCCTAAAAACAAGAAACCCAAACCCTAATTTCGGGTAGGGCTTTACAGGCTACAAAAACACAATTCAATATTGCAGATAGCTTGGAAATCATGCAAGGATCAAGAATATGTCCAAGATTTATCAAAAAAATGCAAGAATCCAAGGTTACGATTTCATGTACAGGGTCGTGTTTCGGAAGACTCACAGCGCGATTGGGGATGTTTCAGGACTTGCTTTTGATTCCTTTAGACTCAATGGATGTCCAGCAAGAGGATAACATGGAGTTTTTGTCTTGAATTGGGCTCTAGATGTGATTTCAGTTTTCAACTTTTCAAGCTTTTTTTCAAGTTTTGTTTTCCAGTTTCTGCAGCCTCTTGGTTCTGATTTTCATGTCTTTGCCTTGTACAAGTATCAAGCAATGTATTAGGTTAAGAATTGGGCTTTGAATCCATGAGCATTGATGATTTAGGATTTGCTTTGATCCTCCATGAACAAGCTTCCAAATTTGTCAAAAAATCCAATATTTGTTCATGATATGCCTTGATTCGAATTTGATCATGTCCATAATGATATTAAAGACCTGTATCAATCAAAAAGATCTTATTTCATCAATATTTGGATTTAAATTGATTAAAAGTGAATTAATTCAATAAAAATCAAATAAAATAGAAAAATCAATGAATGGACATAAAACTGAAGATAGGACACTTGTGTGGTGTGACAAGATCAAATCAAATGGAAACAAGTGGGCCCATTTGGCAAAATTTGAAGTTTTGGGGATAGTTGACTTTTGGCAATTTTGGAAAAATGCCCAACTTCAACAATGCATAACTTCTTCAATTTTGAGCTTTTGGAAGTGTTCTTGGACTTTTTAGAAACCTTGAGATGTCCTCTAACCAACCCTTTTGGTCTCATCTCACTTTGATATTCCATGCTCAAGTTATAAGCTTTGGAAAAAAAGGTGTTTTTGTTGACTTTCAAAAATGACCTATAATGTCCAAATTTGTAACTTCTTGTGAGTGCATTTATTGATCTTGGGGTGTGAAGATGTATTGTAGGAAATTGCATCCTCTTCAAAATGATCTTTATATGGGTCATTTCTCATAAAGTATGATAAAGTTATGCTTGGTCAAAGTTGAGTTGACTTTTCCTACAAAACCCTAATTTAGCAACTTTTGAATCTTGATGAATCTTGAGCAATCCTTGATGAATCATGATCAATCCTTGATAAAATGATGAATTATCCTTCAAAATGAGAATGTTGACAAAAAATCTTGAGGTTTGACTATTTGTAGGCCACAGTTGACTTTTGCCATAGCAAATCGATTTTTGGACCTCTTGAGCAATTGACTGACCAAACTTCCTCTGCAAGGCTTGAAATTTGACCTGGATGAACTTGAGAACATATTAGGAAATTGGGGAGCAATTGGGGTCACTTGGATGTAAGGACCCTGATGCAACACAAAACCCTAATTTTGAATTGACTGCCTTAGGAGATGATTTGACTGTCCAACTCTTGAGCAACCTTGAACCATTTGGAGATTATTCTTGCAATGTCTTGAGATATATGGGAGGGAAAATTTTGGGGTACAACAACGACTTATCACTTAATCCCTACCCAATGTAACTTCTACCTAGGAACTCCTAGATGTGAGTATACCCACTCACTTCCAATCACCACAACAATGTCTAACAGTCCCAATCCCAATTACGATATCGACGACCTTTCACCTAAATGAAGATCACACATCAAATACAAACAAACCCCTTATTCAAGACACCCCTTGATTAAGAACAACATACTTGATCTTGCTTCATAACTTTCATCAAGAATAATACTTAGAGTTTCTTAAAAGCTTTCTCCAAGAACAATACTACCTCTTGCTTAAAAGCTTCAAGGAGAACAATAATAGAGACTACAACTCTATAAAAATCCTACTCACAACCCGAGTGGATTACATAGCCAACTTTCCTAGAGAGTGGTACAGACTCAGCCCTAATGATTACATCTTTTTAATTCTTGGCTGGTTTAACTCCTAGGTTACAGAGCTTCTATTTATAACCTATATCCCAATTAGATTTGGGTCTTCAATCACAACATATCAGCTGTTACAAATCAGCAGGAACTTCTGTTACAAACAAGGTCTTCAATCATTAGTTTCCTAATTTATCTCCATAATTAGAAACTCCATAATCTTCAATGTTCTGACTTGATTCTTCTTGACCTGTAATTCAGAACCACATAGGATAACATAATATTCCCAGAATATTTTGCATCAGTTAAACAATAACAGAATCTAATTGTTCACTTTAGCTCATGCGCAATGTCGCATGCTCCTTCATTGAACATCTGATCTGACATTTTACTCCAGATGTTGAAATACTTCAACTCAACATGTCTCAACATGAGATAGGACTTCTTGCTCAATCTGTTCCTGTTATCAAGTTAATACATTCTATCTAACATATTGCTGCTATGTTAGTTTTATCAAACATAATGCCAATCACATAATTCAAAGAATTAACAACCCCCCTTTGGCTTATTTTGGCTAAAACTAATTTACATAACCTTTATACATACATAAAACAAAACTGTAACTTAATGGCTAAACAATATAAATCAGCAGTAACCATTAAACTAAAAACATCAGAAGCAGAGCCAATCTTTAGTCTTCACAGTCTTCACATGATGTCACAACATCAACAATATGAGTTATTCATCTTCATGACAGTCTAACACATATTTTCTCCCCCTTTTTAACTAGAATATGACAAAGGCCTTAACAAGAGGTAACATCCACAATATGATTGATGTCGGGACACCACATCCAACATCTATTCACAGCAGACCAAACAAATCCATTATAGCTCATCAAACACAACACCACAGAACAACAACATCAGGATAAAAAGAGAAAGTCCTGAGGTCATGGTGTGCATGAGGAATAAGATAAACAACTCTCCCCTCAATCCAATAAAACACAATGCCTCCCACCGAACTCCAAAAGCATTCTCTTCAACCTTCAAGAGAGACACAACCAAGATACCAGCTCCATCACATGTGGTATCTCCAGACCATACACTAGGGCCTATCAAACATTGCAGAGAAAAAAAATTCTCGCAGACAAACCATACTGTCTTTTGGAGAGAACAATATAAACTAGCTTCCCCTAGCTAGAACCACACAGACCCAAGTTAAGGGCATAAAAAGCTACACCTTGTAGTCACATGTCACGACATGTTGTCTGACATCATAATCTTCACAAGCATGAACCACACGCAAGCTTCATAATATCTGCACTATTGCAGCAATAACCCATAGACATTCATTTTAATCCCCCTATCATGGATAAACTATGCTAATGCTCAACATAACCAGTTGAGCACAGGACCAGAACACATGAAAGTCTTCATACTTTCTCAATGGAGGGAAGCCACTTCACATATCTGGATGAACATCCCTGCTGAACATCTTCATATACTGTAAAATCAAATCTGACTTTTACAGATCTAGATATACTATCTCTTTGGGACTAACTCCAAGCACCCTGAGCTATAGTCATAACAAGGACACATTTGATAATGTCCTCACAATTCCATAAGCACACTTGATTTGGAATTTCTCACATATTCCAGAACAAATGTCCTTAGTTTGCTTCCTATACAAGATCCAGATTGCCACACTATGTCACTCGTAGTAGAAGAAACCAACTCCCAAAAAAATCCTAATCAGACCTTAATGTCTGATAACCATTCCTATGCCCTTAATTCCACTAGGATTTGCTGATACTAGTGAAGTCTTTAGAACGATAGTAATCATGATTTTCCAGAACATACTACTATAGAAGACCAGAATCTGAACATTCCAATCCACATAGTCAGACTCCATTTTTTGACAACAAAGTTAATCCTCAATCCTCCATAATAATAATCCCAGAATTGCTTCAGAAATAACAAACAAAATGATGTTACAACATCATTTAGGACATCAACTTTTCTTCATAGATCCTAATCAAATGGTTCTTGATTTATCATTCAAATAGCTCATTATACTTGATAGTCCTTTCAAACAATAAGATCTCAAAAGCATACACCTTATACAACTTATTAAGGCAATCATAGACACCTAAACACGCAATGAGAGAAATAAACTCTGATAAACTTTCTAAACCAAAGAGATCAGAAACCAGATTTGAATCCACACATCTGATAAGTACCCAGCTCCCGACAAGGTCTTTACCGTCAATAACATGCACATCTTAACCCGGATCTGGGGGATACCTTTTAGGTAAGTAGCAATAGACTGTGAGGGAACTGTACGGTGTAGACCTATACGGTTGAAGCAGTAGCTACGTTGGTGTGGCACTTTAGTTTGTACCGATATCCCTTGTGGTGGAACAAGGAGAATATGGGTCTTCTAAGGGGTCATTAAGCACCAACTGACCTTAGAACCTATAATTGACCAACTTGGCCATAGAAAAGTAGCAGTATGCTACACTCATTGAGACCAAACTCTTGCGATGATTCTGGCTGCAAGAAAAGGTTTCCAAATTGGAATTATGACTGATCGAGGGTGGTTAGTGATATTGAGATCCTCTAGAACCCGGTAACTATTACTAGGACATGTTTGAACCAACTAAACTGAAAGAGGGTAGTATCTAAACTCCATGCCAGCCTGAAATTTAAGGGCTACTGTGTGACTTGTTTGCCCTTACCATGTTTGCTATTTGTGAATACTTGTGGTGTGTTTCTATCATGACATCATGACATTGCATGCATCTTGCATCAGACTAACCCATTTCAAAGACCGAGGGGATTCATCTTTGTTCTGTTTTGTAGGTCATGGCCTCTATGCGTAGAAACACTATTCGGATCAGCTTTGTACAGATTCCTATTCAGCTTAGAGATTTGGTTGCAAAGGTTCTAGATACTTCCTCCTTTGTCAGAAGACATGGTCACCTCCTTGGTTTGGTCACTTCCAAGATGGATGAGCAGATGCTGAGTGTCTTATGCCAGTTCTTTGACCCATTGCACCACTGCTTCACCTTCCCGGACTATCAGTTGGTCCCTACTTTGGAGGAGTTCTATGATTTGCTTGGTATTTCTATTCTAGAGCATACACCATTTACAGGTTGGGAGGCATACCTTAGGTCGGAAGAGATTGCTTCAGCCCTCCATCTGACAAAGGCTGAGTTAATGTCTAATTGGGAAACTCGGAGTGGTACAAAAGACTTCTTGGCTAAGTTCTTGGTTGATCGGGCTAATCAGTTTCGGGACAGTTTGGATTTTCAAGCATTCGAAGATATCCTGGAACTTCTCATTTATGGTTTGGTGTTGTTTCCTAATTCAGATTCTTTCGTCGACGTGAACGCAGTGAAGATTTTCATGTCCTGTGATCCGGTGCCCACTCTCTTAGGGGATATTCTACATGCTCTTTATGCCCGTACTGCTCGGAAACAGGGAACCATTATGTGTTGTGCACCATTGCTGGCGAGGTGGTTTATTTCTCACCTCCCCAAATCTGTTTTGAAGAACAAGGAAGGTATGGGATGGGCCTACAGGATTATGTCTCTTGCTCACACGGACATCATCTGGAGCACTAAAGACATGGAAGAAGTAACTGTTATTGACCGGTGCGGAGAATACCCCAATGTTCCTTTGCTTGAAATTAGGGGAGGAATAACCTATAATCCTTCTCTAACCCTACGGCAGTTTGGGCGAGCTAGAAAGGACGGTCCTCGTGAGTTGTTGATTTCGAGTATTGTCTTTGACTTCTAAGGGGATAGTGAGGAGCATCGCCGCAGGTTCATACAAGCTTGGAACAGGGTACATAGGTCTGATCCGCATGAGTTAGGGATGAAGACCTCTCTTCCAATGGAACCGTATCTCCGATGGGTTCGAATCCGTGCCCAAAATCTAGGAATGCTGTACGAAGCTGTCTTACCGGTAATTGTTAAGAGTGCTGATGAAGAAGGGGTTTCACCTACCATCCTCCACCCACACATGCCTGCTGACATTGGGGCATTAAATAGGTCTTGGATGCAGTTGAGAGAAGAACGGGATACTTACAGAGAAAAGTATCACAAGCAGGAGCAGAATATTCTAAAGCTTACAAGACAGCTGGAGAATGAGAAGGTCCTCAATGACTATGTCAGCACAGGAGGAAAAACGACCATGAGAGCGCTGATGTCTTTTGTTATTTCTAGTTTTGATTTACTTTTCAATTTTTCTTTTTGTAACGCCTTAAAGGCATTTTTCAAACATTATTTCAAGTTTATCTAATAAAAGTGTGCTTCATTTTGGTTTACGAATTTGAATCTCTCGACGTCTTTAAAATCATATCATACGCATTTCATTCCCATGCACTTCATCACAGGTACCCTTACAGGTCTCTTATCTTCTTCGCTGTTTATTTCAGCATCATGTCTTCTGAAACATCAACTGATCAAGCTATCAAGGCTCTGCAAGCTCAGAACGCCCAGTTCTAGGAAATGTTCATGAACCTGGCCAAGGGTCAGCAAGATCTGAAGACTCTTATCTTGAAGGATAATAATAAGAAGAAGAAGAAGAAGATCCTCCTGAATATGGGTCGCAGATTTGGGAACAATCTGCGGGAAGATGTTGATTTATCTCACTCACCTGAAGGGGGAGAAAACCAAGAAGAAAGGAGGCCTCCTAGCCCCGTGGTTTCTGACAACGAGGCTGACTTTGATGAAGACCAGTATCCTCCTGCTGAGGATAGGTATAAATAGCTTGAAGACCGGTTAAGTGCGATGGAGATCCAGAAGATACCTGGATTGGACTTTGGTGAGTTAGGTTTGGCATCCGGGGTGGTGATTCCCCACAAGTTCAAAGCACCAGTCTTTGCTAAGTACGAAGGGGTCTCCTGCCCAAAGCTACACCTCTATTCGTATGTTAGAAAGATTCAGCCATATACCGCTGACAAGAACCTATGGATCCATTTCTTTCAAGATAGTCTTTCAGGGACTCAACTTGAGTGGTTCTATCAGCTAGAAGGAGCTAGTGTCCGTAATTGGGAGAACCCGCTGCTGCTTTTTACAAGCAATACCAATACAATGCCGACCTTGCTCCCACGCGTACCCAACTTCAGGGTATGTCTATGGGTGTGAGCGAAGGTTTTAAAGACTACGCTCAGAAGTGGAGAGACCTTGCTGGTAGAGTCCAACCCCCTCTGGCTGACAGGGAGTTAGTAGATATGTTTCTGGGGACCTTGTCTGGTCCATATTTCAACCATTTGATCAGAAGTTCGTCGTCAGATTTTACTGAGTTAATTATGACTGGGGAGAGAGTTGAAGCCGGTATCAAGAGCGGCAAGTTACAGAAAGATGCTTCGTCAAGTGCCGAGAAGAAGCCTTTTAAGAAGGAGTCCAACGCAATTTACAGCTCAAAAAGCCAGAATCGACCTGAACGTCGCCAAGCGGTTAATGCGGTAGTTATTTCAAGACCAATTATTGCCACACAATGCAACACTCAACCAAGGGCAGAGAGGCCTCAAAGACAATTTACTCGGCTCAACATGACTTTATCTCAAATTCTGCCGCAGTTGCTAAAGACCAACTTGGTGATTCCGAGGGAAGCTCCAAAGAATCCCAACACCATATCGTCGCTGTACAATCCAAACGTCCGCTGTGCTTATCACTCTGACAGCCCGGGGTATGATACCAATAATTGCTGGGCCTTGAAGAATAAAGTACAAGATCTGATTGACGCTAAGGAGATTGAGTTCTAAGCGCCAGAAAAACCTAATGTTATGACTGCTCCTATGCCAAATCATGGAGTGAATGTTGTGGATGATGATGTGTTTGTATCCTCTATGGAAGACATTGCTACTTCATTGATGATTGTGAAGAAGAACCTTCTGTTAGCCGGTTTATTTCTGGGCTATGGCGAAGGTTACCGTTTGTGTTCCATCCTACCTACTGGTTGCCATCTTTTGAAGTCAGGTGTCCAACGCCTGATGGATAATAAAGAAATCTTATTCAAGAAAACTTTTGTTCCTTTGGTTCCTGTTGAAGAAGTTTCTATAATCACCATTTCCGCCAATTCTTCCAAGGCTTCCTCGAGAAAGCCTGTTAGAATTACATCTGTTCCAAGAATTTCTCCTTTGATTATTACTGTTCCTGGACCTATCCCTTACACACCGGATAAGGCTGTCCCATGGCATTATGGGGCCGATGTGTACTATCACGGGATTAAACAAAACTTGAAAGACGAAGAGGCTGATACTGATGTCAGCAATATTGTTGGATCTAGTAAAGTCACCCGAAGCGGAAGACTTTTCTCCCCTGAGATCTCTCCACCAACTGTTCGGAAGCCTGTTGTTATTTCACCTACCAATACGCATGCTACTGTTCCTGTTCACGTTCCAATCCTTACCCCTGATGCCGAGTCATCCGACACTCGGGGCAAAGGGATCACCGGTGAGCCTGCCCGAATGAAGGCACCAAAGAAGATTACTGTTGAAGCCTCTAGACAGGAGATAGAGGAAATTTTAAAGATCATCAAGAAAAGCGACTACAATGTAGTCGAATAGCTGGGGCAAACCCCATCAAAGATCTCTATGTTGTCTTTATTATTTTGTTCATAGGCCCATGCTAAGGCTCTGATTGCTTTCCTGAAAACCGCGCATGTGCCGCAGGAAACATCTGTTGACCAGTTTAAAGATTGCGTGGCTAGTCTGACAGTAGATAATGGGTTGGGTTTCTCTGACGCAGATTTGACCGCCAAGGGGAAGAATCATAATGATGCCCTGCATGTCTCCATTGGGTGCAGGGGCACTACTCTAGCTCATGTACTGGTGGATACTGGGTCCTCGTTGAATGTTCTACCCAAGAAGGCATTAGACCGGTTAGACTGTGAAGGGTTGGTGCTGAAGCCGAGTAACATCGTGGTTAGGGCCTTTGATGGGTCCAAGAGAATGGTGCACGGAGAAGTGGATATTCCAGTTAAGGTTGGTTCTCAGATTTTCGCGTCTACATTCTATGTGATGGACATTCAGCCATCTTATTCTTGTTTGCTGGGTTGTCCGTGGATCCACAAAGCTGGGGCAGTAACTTCTACGCTCCACCAGATGCTGAAATACCCAGTGAAATGGAAAATTATTACGGTGCAAGGAGAAGAGGAGTACATGGTGAGCCACCTCAACTCTTTCTGGTATGTGGAGATGGACGGGGAATTCATTGAAACCCCTTTCCAACATTTTGAAGAAGTTCCCCAGACACTGGCATCGACTGAAACTATTGCTGAAGATCCTCCAATGAAGATAGCTTCCCTCAAGGATGCCCGGGCTGTTGTTGAGAAAGGTGGGTGTGCGAATTGGGGCCAACTCCCTGACTTTGCATATAAGATTAACAAGTTTGGTTTGGGTTTCACTGCAGAAGCTCACAGGGCTTTTCGCGTGCACGGATCGGAGGACCTCCCTTGTTTATCAGCAATTCGGGAGTAAATGCCATTGAAGACGATGATGAAGAGTCTGAGTTTGACAGTTGGATCTACCCGACTACCGACGGCGGACTAAGCAATTGGACGGCAAAGGACTTCGTGCCAAATTATTTTATTAACCAGTAATGAGACTTTTGATTTGAGTTTGTAACAGACAATTTTTAAACTTTGCATCCCGATGCCTTACCCGAGGCACCGTGGCTTTGTTTGTGAGGGCTTTATGTGTGTCATTTTCATATATCATTAATAAAAGCATTGGACGTTTTCTTGCATTTCAAATTTTGTGCTCTTTGTTTTTCTTTTTATCTTGCAAAACAGCTATTTTACACACACTCACATATACAGGTCCACATCCACTCTGGATCCCACTGATAACGATTCTGCTACCGCCAATTATTACTTTGAAAGTCCGATCAACCAAGTCGAGGATGAAGGTGAGGATGATTGCAAAGTGCCTGGTGAACTTGCTAGATTGTTACTCCAGGAAGAGAGGGCCATACAGCCACATGAAGATCCAGTGGAAACAGTAAATCTGGGTACGGAGGAAAGCAAGAAAGAGGTCAAGATCGGTGCAAATCTGAAGTCTAGTATTAAGCAACGGTTGATTCAGATGCTGCATGACTATGTTGAGATCTTTTCCTGGTCCTATGAAGATATGACTGGGTTGGATACTGATATCGTGGTTCATCGCCTGCCTACCAAGGAAGACTGTCCTCCAGTGAAACAGAAAGTTCGTCGAATGCGCCCAGAGATGTCTGAGAAAATCAAGGCTGAAGTTATGAAACAGTTTGACACCGGTTTTCTAGCGGTTACCTCTTACCCACAGTGGGTGGCCAACGTGGTTCCGGTGCCGAAGAAGGATGGTAAGGTTCGAATGTGTGTTGACTATAGGGATCTGAACAGGGCAAGCCCCAAGGATGATTTCCCTCTGCCTCATATCGGTGTTTTGGTTGACAACACCGCACATCATAAGGTCTTCTCCTTTATGGATGGTTTCTCCGGTTACAATCAGATTAAGATGGCTCCCGAAGATATGGAGAAGACAACCTTTGTTACTCAATGGGGCTCCTTTTGCTACAAAGTCATGCCTTTTGGATTGAAGAATGCTGGGGCAACGTATCAGCGTGCCATGGTTGCTTTGTTCCATGACATGATCCATCATGAGATTGAGGTATACGTCGACGACATGATTGCAAGATCC
This sequence comes from Vicia faba, assembly GCA_948472305.1. NCBI lineage: Eukaryota > Viridiplantae > Streptophyta > Magnoliopsida > Fabales > Fabaceae > Vicia > Vicia faba. Next base: position 761,539,466 of record OX451741.1, on the reverse strand, counting down.
CAGACTGAAGAAGAGCATCTTGACCACCTTCAGAAGTTATTTGACAGGTTGAAGTTGTACAAGCTGAGGTTAAACCCGAACAAGTGCACCTTCGGGGTGAGATCTGGTAAGCTGTTGGGTTTCGTCGTAAGTGATAAAGGTATTCAAGTGGATCTTGCAAAGGTGAAGGCTATACAGGAAATGCCAGCTCCCCGAACAGAAAAAGAAGTCAGAGGCTTTCTGGGACGTCCGAACTACATTGCCCGATTCATCTCACATTTGACTGCTACTTGTGAGCCAATCTTCAAGTTACTGAAGAAAGATCAAGTGGTAAGATGGAATGATGAATGCCATGCCGCTTTCGAAAGGATTAAAGAATATCTCCAAGAGCCACCTATTCTGATGCCTCCAGTTGAAGGGAGACCTTTGATCTTATACTTGACAATACTCGATAATTCAATGGGGTGCATGCTGGGGCAACATGACGAGTATGGCCTAAAAGAGCATGCTATTTACTACCTTAGCAAAAAGTTTACCGACTGCGATACCCGATACTCGTTGCTCGAGAAAAATTGCTACGCTTTGGCATGGGCTGCTCGCCGGCTGAGACAGTATATGCTGACTCACACTACTCTATTAATATCAAAGATGGATCCAATCAAGTATATCTTCGAAAATCCTGCCTTGTCCAGAAGAATAGCAAGATGGCAGATGATCTTGACTGAGTATGACATCCAATACACGACCCAAAAGACAATTAAGGGAAGTGTGTTGGCAGATCATTTGGCACACCAGGCAGTGGATGATTACCAGTCTATGAACTTCGAGTTCCCGGATGAGAATATCATGATAGTGACTGACTGTGAAACACCTGGACTGGATGAAGAACCTGAGGAAGGATCCCGATGGTCTATGTACTTTGATGGAGCTTCAAACGCTTTGGGTAATGGCATTGGCGCCGTGATCATATCTCCTGAAGGCTCTTATACACCGTTCACCGCCCGACTATGTTTCAACTACACCAACAACATGGCAGAGTATGAAGCGTGCATCATGGGTCTTCAAGCAGCAATTGACCTAAGGATTAAGTTTCTAAGTGTATTCGGAGATTCCGCTCTTGTGATCAGTCAGATCAAAGGCGAGTGGGATATGAAACACCCAAATCTTATTCCTTACAAAGAGTATGTGTTGACATTGCTTCCGCATTTAGAGGAGATAACCTTTGAACACTTCCCTAGAGAGGAGAATCAATTGGTAGATGCGCTAGCTACGATGTCTTCTATGTTCAAGGTCAGATGGGACAATGAGGCTCCCCAGATTACCATTGAGAGGTTGGACGAACCGGCACATTGCTGTGACATTGAGACTGAAGAGGTAGAAGATAAACCCTGGTTTCATGAGGTGAAGAGGTATATTGAATGTCAGGAGTACCCCGAAGGTGCATTTGTTAATGATAGGAAGTTTCTGAGGAGGTTCGCGGCGAAGTTCTTCATCAGCAATGGCATTCTTTACAAGCGTAACCAAGATTCAACCTTACTGCGTTGTGTAGATAAGAACGAAGCAGAAAGGATTATGGTAGAGTTGCATGAGGGTACTTTCAGAACTCATTCCAGTGGACACACCATGGCAAAGAAAATCCTACGGGCAGGATATTATTGGTCCACAATGGAAGCCGACTGTTATCAGCATTCTCGGACTTGTCACAAATGCCAAGTCTATGCTGATAAGGTGCACATACCTCCAGTTCCTCTGAACATCTTGACAGCTCCTTGGCCTTTTGCAATGTGGGGCATCGACATGATTGGTGAGATCAGACCTACGACATCCAACAGGCATCGTTTCATCCTGGTAGCGATTGATTACTTTACAAAGTGGGTTGAAGCAACTTCCTTTGCTACCGTAACCAAGAACGTCGTGGCATGGTTTATTCGGCACAATCTGATCTGTCGGTATGGTATACCCGAGAGGATCATTACAGACAATGGTACAAATCTCAACAACAAGATGATCACCGAACTCTGCAAATAGTTCAAGATACAGCATCACAACTCTTCTCCCTACCGGCCGAAGATGAATGGGGCTGTAGAAGCGGCTAATAAGAACATTAAGAAGATTGTGCAGAAGATGACGGTGACGTACAAAGACTGGCACGCTGTTGTACCCCAAAATTTGCCCTCCCATATTCCTCAAGATTTGTCAAGATTGATTCTCAAATTGCTCAAGGTTGCTCAAGAGGTTGCACAGTCAAACCATCTCCTAAGCCAGCTGGAATTAGGGTTTTGGTTCTTTCAAGGAAGTTGGGGTTTTCAATGGTTCAAACAAGTCTCATAGGCCTACATACATTCTCAAGCACCTACATACCAAGTTTCAAGACTCACAGTGCCAAGTTCCACAGTCAAAAGCTCCATTTGATCCACAGTCAATTGCAAGGGCAAAATGGTCATTCTGCAGTCAAAAGTCATAATTTTTGGTCAACATCTTATTTTGAGTCCACAATCATCATTTTATCAAGTCTTGATCATGATTCCACAAGAATGGCTCAAAAATCATCAAGATGCAAAAAGTTACTATTTTTGGACAGTAGAAAAGTCAACTGTATCTTGACCAGGGCATAACATTTTCATGGTTTATCAGAAAAATCCCATCCAATGCTCATTTTGAAGGGGATGACATTTCCTACAATCCATCTTCACACTCCAAGTTCAATAAATGCTCTCACAAAAAGTTATCAATTTCTACATTATAGGTTAAATTCAAAAGTCAACAAAAATGCACTTTGAGTCAAAGGCAATAACTTGAGATTGGTAAATCCAAATGACATGGGACCAAAGGCATTGGTTAGAGGACTTCAAGACCTTTCCAAAATGTCCAAGAACATGGTCATATGATCAAAATTGAGCAAGATATGCATTGGAGAAGTTGGGAAATTTTTAGGAATTTGCAAAAGTCAACTTTGCTCAAAACACCTTATTTTTGCTAATGGGCCTCAAATCTCTTCTTGAAACTTCATCCATGGCCTATGCACGACCCATCAAGCTTAATTGAATTTATTTTCTTATTTTTAATTAATTAATTGGATTTTTAATTGATATTAATTCATTTAATCAATTTAAATTGTAGGAAAATACAAGATTTGGTTTTTCAATCTTTTTGTGAAGCAAATATGACCTAAAAAGGCTGGCAATTTCGTGCACCAAGTCAAAGATATCAAAATCTCCAAAATTGGCAACTTTGTTCAATCATGAAAATGCAAAAAGATTTGATTTTCAATCAAGGATCAAATCATCAATTCAATGGATTTTTGCTCAAGATTTTGACCTAATTCCATTCCTCTATATATATGCAAGCAAACCCTGATGCATACACGTAAGAAAGTTGCAGAAAAAGAGCCATACAATTTCAAGAAATTCAAGAAAATTGCAAAACTGATTTTTACATTCCAGGGCAATTCAAGGCAATTTGTTGATTCTAACACCCTGCAGGAGTTCCCAGGAACGTGTGGCAATTGAATTCACACGCTAAAGCTCAAAGAATCACAGGATACAGAACCACGATTTGACATTTTTATTCAAAATTGTATTGTCCAATTCATGAGCATTTAACATGATTTCTTGATTGTTTTGCATTGATAGGGACTATATGAAGCTAATGATATCATTTAATTGAATTATAATGCACTGAATCGAAGAATGCCATGAACGATTTTCTAGGGTTTACAAGCTTTGAATTGGGGCTTTGCAATCCAGGAACAATTAGGACTAGTGATACATATGGTTGGAATCGTTGAACCAAGACGAACTCAATTGAACCCTCGCGAAATATTTATGTAAACCACAGTCCTATTCGCTATTTTTCGCCACAATGGTTTGTGGGGGTTAAAAACCCCCGCTATCTAATGTTATATTTACAGGTACCAGCGAAGAAGACGAGGACGTGTTAAGGTCCCATTGGCCAGTTCAAAAGAGCGCGCGTTTATTTTGTTTGACAGCATATTTGTTAATTTCCCCATATAATAATTGCATATTATCTAAATAACAAAAGCATGCAGGTGGTGTAGTGGTTGAGCGCTTGTCCAATGAACATTGGGACCTGGGTTTGAATCCCAGGTCCCCCAAAACGCTTATGTTATTTTTCCTAACATATTCATGTGCAGAATTCCAAAGGATATCCACCATGTGCTTCACATATCCATGCGCCATGTGGCTTCAGGCATCAATCTAATGGTCTTGAGTGGGAGACCATCATACTCCCAGTCAACACGCGCCCTGGACGATCCAAAAAGTCAAAGAGGCTTGCAGTTTGTTGGGCCTGAGAATTTCCAAACATACCTCCATATTGGGCCAGCACCCCCCTGGTTTATTCTTCTTTTTTTTATATTTTTTCCTTTAATTATTTCACCAATAATTATTATTATTATCACTTAATTAAACAAATTATTATTTTTTTCATAATAATATTTTTATTTATTAAATTTAATTAGTTATTTTGTAAATAAATACTAATAAATTAATTTAGTCTTTTTAATTAGGTTAATTTTTGATATTTTCACAATAATTTAAAATAAATTAGAATTAGGGTTTTTACTAACTTTTGACTATTTTTTATTTATTTCATTAAAACATAAAAAACTCAAAAAAATATTTCTTTTTATTAATTAATTAGTTTTAGGTTTAATTTAATTCATAAACAACCAAAACTTCTTTCTTTCTCAAAAAAGGGTCAAAACCCTAAGGACTTCTCCGATCCAATTTTTCTCGCGCGTGTGATTATTCTTGATTAATTTTTTATCCATATTTATGTAATTGCTCCGAGGATGTAATAGCTTTAATTAGGACCCTTTTTATCGCTTTCTTTAATTTCTCGCAATTTACTTTCAAAGGGTTTGCTTTTGGCGATGTAAATACCCGACGCCTTGTAATAGCGTAGATTTATTTTCCGCAACCATTAACTGCTAGATGTATGTTAATTAGGCTATGCATGACAAGACTTATCTCTGAAATTAAAATCAACCCGTAGCTCACCATAACATGTGCAAAGATAACTTAACTGAATCCTGACACACTCGCACATGCCACTCTTAGGGTACGCCTCACTTGGTTGCCTCGACGTGGTCATTGAGTATAGGGTGTTTTAGAGGTCGCCCTCCTGTCTAAAGATCCAAGTTGCCTCAAAACGGTTGCCTCGGATAAAACGATCTAAGACATTAGGGTTACGGCTAAGGCGTCCTACTATTGCTTTGGTGACCACATGTCCCTATAATCGAATTGACCCGAAAAACTCCAACGACGGTGCTACCTACTTCTCAATAGTGGGATAGTACTGTCTAAAGGACATTTACACAGCTTAATTTCTTTCGAGTAGGTAGAGGTTCTTAGATACTTGCTCTTTCAAAACAAAAACAACTTTTCGCACCTACATTTTTCTGACAAAAGTTTTCAAACAAACACTTCATACACTCTTGAGGACAAATACAAGAGTTAAATCGAAGTTTTCAAACAAACTTTTTCAAAACCCACAAACACAAGAAAAGCAAAACATTTTTGAAAACATAGTGAGCAAGTACCTAAGAGCCCGTGGATAACCACAGATAGAAAGAGTGCTAACACCTTCCCTTTCTATAATCTACCTCCCGAACCGAGAAACATCTCGAAAAGGAATTTTACTGTGCTTTTGTCCTTTCCTTGTTGGAGAAAATAAAAGACAGTGGCGACTCTTGCTTACCGTGACATTTTACTAAACGCAAACGCGAACCAGCATTTCAAAACAGTCAGTTCTATTTCCACCGATCACACACGCGATGTTACCTTTTTCTCTTCATGGGTATCGTACCTCAGCGCGGACGTCAACAGGGGCAACTCCCTACTCCTTGGTTTATGGTATGGAGGCAGTCTTGCCCATTGAAGTTCAGATACCCTCTCTTCGGATTATGAAGGACGCAGGTTTGAGCTAAGATGACTGGATTCAGACCCCATTTGATCAGCTGAACTTAATCGACGAAAAAAGACTTACTGCTATTTGTCATGGTCAAACGTATCAAAAATAGATGATCAAGGCATTTAACAAAAAAGTCAGACGACAAGAGTATCAAGTTGGGGACCTGGTTATCAAGCGCATCATACTGCCATAAGGTGATCCCAGGGGAAAATGGACCCCTACTTATGAAGGGCCATTTGTGGTTAAGAACATTTTCTCAGGAGGAGATATGATTCTAACCACCATGGATGGTGACGACCTTCCTCACCCCGTCAATGCAGGCATAGTGAAAATATACTACACATAAACAAAGACCCGCTAGGTTGACTGACCTAGGCAAAAATTAGGGCTTCCCGGCGAACCAAAAGGGTTCGAGAAAAAATAAGGGATGAAAAAAAAACTGTACACCCGACAATTCGAAAACCTAAAAAGGCGGCTTGGGCAAAAAAGGGTATCCCGGTGGACTGAAAACCCGAAAGGGCGATCCAGGAAAAAGTTAGGGATTAAAGTGTAACACTATGTCTCATTGGATCACCTCACAACCGGACTACGGTATCAAGCTCATACGACACTAATCAATCTGATCTACCTTCAACCAAGTAGCAAAGTGATGAGATGCTCGAGGACATAAAGACAATAGCAGAGTTGGAACCCAGTGGGATTATTCACATAGCTGTTTTTCTTTGTTTTTCATAAATTGTATAAATTCTATTTGTTCGGCGGCGTTCTCTTACTAGGACGTCAGCCTCTTGTACAAAAAATGCCTATTTACAGGCCAAACTTCAAAGTCAATACAATTCATTTTCAAAGAAATCTCAACTGTTTTTTCCTTTTTCTGTTTTGTTTTGCAAAGAACGTCCAATGTTCAATTTTGATATATGCATTTGACATTAATTGATGCTCATAAATATTTACATGCAAAACAAAAGACAATTACTGGTAATATCAGAAACAGGGGCAAACAAGAAATGTCCAAACCGTACAGTTGCTCTGTCCATCAGGTATAGGGATAGACCTAGCTGGAGGAAACAATTGAAAGTACATTCATTCCCCGCAGAGTAAAAAGAGGACAGTAATGTTAACTCTCCCCAGCTGAGACTCGTAGCTGTGAATGAATCAGTAATATTCTCCCCAAGCAGAGTTTATCTACCATCAGCACTAGACAATTATCCCCAACGGAGTCTGAAAAGTCTTATCATCCCCAGCGGAGTATATAAAATATATATCCCCAGTGGAGTTGGAAGATTTGTCCCCAGTAGACTCCGGAAGATCATCCCCAGTAAAGTCTAAAAGGGCTATCCCCAGTATGGTCGCTATTGGAAAATCATCCCCAGCAGAGTTCTTTCCTTTCACAAACGGGAATTCAATCCCCAACCGGTTTCATTATCACCATCAGCGATAATTCATCCCCAGATGAATTTATCAACGGAATCCTTAACAGAGCATCTCCTTCCCACAGGGTCATTCTCTCATCAGTTTATCCCCCAGCGGATTTATCCTCTCCTGCAGGTTTATTCTCACAAACATCTTCATCCGCTATCTCCGGCAGAAATGAAGAATTCAATTCCTTTCTCCAGCAACAATCCGGGATTTATTTTCCCCAGCTAAAAACATCACATTTTCATGTATTATGACATGCATACGCATCATACGCCACAATCTCATTTATTTTGAGAACATCATTGCTTGATACATATCATGCATTACATACAACTAACCTTTATCTTTCAGGAAGGATATGGTTAAATTCTCATAATGTTCAAGCCATGAAGCTTCTACCTTAGTCGGATTACGGACGAGTTCCTAAATCTCGACAGATATGTCGAATTACGGACAAGTTCCTAAATCTCGACGAAGATGTTAAATTATTGACAAACTCCTAAATCTCAGCAAAGCAGTCGAATTACGGATGAGTTCCTAAATCTCGACAGATGTTACCTCAGTTGAATTACGTACGATGTTCCTAAATCTCAGCAGAGATGTTTCTCCAAGTTGAATTACGGACAAGCTCCTAAATCTCAGCATAAAGATTACCTCAGTTAAATTACGGACGAGCTCCTAAATCTCAGCGAAGTTATTTTCCCCAGTTGAATTACGGATGAGCTCCTAAATCTCAGTGAAGTTATTTTCCCAGTTGAATTACGGACAAGTTCCTAAATATCAGCAAAATAGTCGAATTACGGACGAGTTCCTAAATCTCGACAGATACTAAATCAGTTGAATTACAGACAAGCTCCTAAATCTCAACAAAATCAGTTGAATTACGGACAAGCTCCTAAATCTCGACAAAATCAGTTGAATTACGGACAAGCTCCTAAATCTCGACAAAACCAGTTGAATTACAGACAAGCTCCTAAATCTCGACAAGGTCAGTTGAATTACGGGTTAGCTCCTAAATCTCAGCAAATATGTTTTCTTAGTTGAATTACAGACGAGCTCCTAAATCTCAATAAAAGTTGTTCCCTCAGTTGAGTACGGACGATTGAAGTTCCTAAATATCAACAGAGACGACTCACCAGCAGAATAACAGACGACAAAGCTCCTAAAAATTCTACTTCTCACCACGAAAGATCAATCATCCCCAGCGGAATCTTCCTCAACAACAGGTATAAAAGCTCTCGCTAAGGAATATCTTATGTGATCGACACTCTTCCAAATGGAATCTGTAAGCCCATTCCCGACATCACAACACAATTATCACTTCATGCGAGTGCAAATTTTTGGGCACTCTAGTGTTCAATCCACTTCCACCTTCGGATTACGAAAGGCACGAAAGCCAATCTGCATCCTAAGGTTTAAGAAGATTGAACAGGGGCAGCTGTTGTACCCCAAAATTTTCCCTCTCATATTTCTCCAAACATGGCAAGAAGGATCTCCAAGTTGCTCAAGGTTGCTGAAGGATTGGCCAGACAAGCTCTCTCCTAAGGCAGTCTACCCCAAACTAGGGTTTCACATTGCATCAAGATCCTTAATTCCAAGTGGTCCCAAATGCTCACCAATGTCCTAATATGTTCTAAAGATCATCCATGTCAAGTTTCAAGCCTTGCAGAGGAAGTTTGCTCAGTCAATTGCTCAAAGGTCCAAAAATTGATTGTGCTAGGGCAAAAGTCAACTGTGACCTACATATAGTCAAACTTCAAGATTTTTGGTCAAAATTCTCATTTTGAAGTATATTTCATCATTTGATCAAGGTTTGATCATGATTCATCAAGGATTGCCCAAAATTCATCAAGATTCAAAAGTTGCTAAATTAGGGTTTTGTAGGAAAAGTCAACCCAAATTTTGACAAAGCATAAATTTCTCATACTTTATGAGAAATGACCCATCCAAAGCTCATTTTTAAGAGGATGCAATTTCCTACAATCCATCTTCATATCCCAAGATCAAAATATGCACTCACAAGAAGTTATGAATTTGGACATTATAGGTCATTTTGAAAAGTCAACAAAAACACCTTTTTTGTCAAAGCTTCAAACTTGAGCATGGAATATCAAATTGAGATGATACCAAAAGGGTTAGTTATAGGACATATCAAGATTTATAAAAAGTCCAAGAACACCTCCAAAAGTTCAAAATTGAAGAAGTTATGCATTGTTGAAGTTGGACTTTTTCCAAAATTGCCAAAAGTCAACTATCCCCAAAACTTCAAATTTTGCCAAATGGGCCCATTCTTTTTCACTTGTTTTGGGTTGGCATTTTTGCCCACGTGCTCTAGCCTTGGCCATGTGTCCATATCACATTTTTATTAATTATTTTGATTTTTATTTGAATTAATTTGATTTAAATCAAATAAAATCAAATAAAATCCAAAGCATTGATAACAATGGATCTTTTAATTATTTCAGGCTTTAGTCACAGCTAGCAAGGCATTGAAACTCGAATCAAAGCAAGTTGTGTACAAAAAGATTCAAATCAAGCCAAATTTGGAAGGTTGTAAAAGAAAATCAAATCAAATATCCAAGCATTGAAAGAAAGAGATTTGGACTGAGTTTACAAACCTAATACATTGTGCATTACATAAGGGTCGTAGGCAGACCAAAATAAGGGTTGGAGATCAGTTTGAGAGCAAGAACAAAGTTTGCAAAAACACCAAAAAAGTGTGAGATCGAAATCAAGTCTAGAGGAAATTTCAAGACTTGAGACTTATCTCAATCATTTCCTGGCAGCTTCCACAACCTAAACCAATCAAAATCACGCGTTTCCAGACCCTCTCAAGCGCTGTAAGTCATTCACGAAGCCGCCCTGTTCTTGAATTCGATTTATACGATTCTTGCATCTATAATGAAAAACAATTGCATATTCTGAATCACCATGTCATTTGCTAGCTTTTTGCAATAACCAATTTGATTCATATGCCTTATATCATGAATCACCATGGTTAGGGTTTCTTGGAGTTTTTTGGGGCTTTTGCTTTCAGGTACAATTAGCCTTCGTAATGGCTATGGTTGTGATCAGAAGAAGATGACGAGTCCAACCATGCTCTTAGAATGCATTTCCATGGCTTGTAGGATATTTGGGAGGAACCCCTGTCTGTGGCGACGGACATTTGTCCGTAGGTATAGGTGATGATGTTTTTAGCCACGGTTCAAGGAAGGGGACGATGAGTTGTCATCCCCCCATTTGTCCTTTCAAACGAGCGTGCGCTTTTTCTTTTTCTGACCATTGAATTTTGTTTTTTTAATATTATTATTACTTTGTGTTTTATTAACAATAAGAACCACTTGGCCTAGTGGTTGCCATGCACGAGTTCAGGGCATTAGAGGCTGGAGGTCAGGGGTTCGATCCCTGCCTCCAGCATTTGTTATTTTTCTTAACAATTTCAGGTAATCATGTGCGTACTCAAGTCTAAGATTCCATCATACTCCCTCACAAATCAACGTTCCAGATGGCTAGATGGCCAGATATGGTGGTCAAGCATTGGAGGCACACCATAGGCAGGTCAATGCAATGCACTGGATCAGAAAAAAGTCAATTGGACCAGCATTGTTGGGCCAACGAAATTGCTATCTACACCCTCCAATCAGGCCCATTCTTTACTTCTTCTTATATTTTATTTATTTTTATTTAATTATTTAATTTTGTTTAATTAATTACTAACCAATATCATAATTTCTTTTTATCAAAAAAATCACAAAAAATATCTGTGTCCAATTAAATTTCAGAACTTTATTGTTATTTAATAAATATTAACTAATTTAATTAGGATATTAATTAGGCAACTTTAATTTATTTTGCAAATATTTAAAATTAATTAGAAATCATTAGGTTTTAACACAATTTAATTATTTTATTTTCTTTCTTAAAATAACAAAAAACTCCAAAAATATGTCATTAAATATTTTTTTCATTAATTAATTTAGTTAATAATGAATTTAGTTTTTAATTTTAGGATTAATTTCTTTTCTTAAAAATAAATAAAAAAACAAAAAAACCATTTTCTTTTAAAAGGGTCAAAACCCTAACTCGCATTCGATTCAATTTCACCTCGCGCGCTTTATTCTTTATTTATTCAATTATTGATGTATCTGCTCCTGGCTTGTAATAAATAATTAGGACATTTATTTATCTTTTCGCTTTTATTTTCAAAGGGTTATTTTTGGCGTTGTAAATACCCGACGCCTTGTAATAATTTAGTTTAAATTCCGCATTTTAATTCTGCAAATTATACAACTGCTAGATGTTTGATAATAGGGTTTGCATGACAAGAATGAATCCCTAATTTAAAAAACAGTTAGATCACCCTTAACATGTGCAAAGATAATAACTGAAATCAACACACTCGCACATGCGCACTCTTAGGGTACACCCCACTTGGTTGCCTTCGTACACGGTCATTGAGTATAGGTCGTTTTAGAGGTCGTCCTCTTGTCTAAAAGATCATAGTTGCCTCAAAATGGTTGCCTCTGATATTGTTGCCTCAAACAAATTATCTAAGACATTAGGGTTACCACTAAGGCGTCCTAACATTGCTTTAGTGACCGTATGTCCCTCATACGAATTGACCCTCAAACTCCAATGATGGTGCTACCTACTCACTAATAGTGGGATAGCATTGTCTAAAGGAAATTAGCATAGAACGATTCCTTTTTCGAGTAGGTAGATTAATTCTTAGATACTTGCTCATCCAAAACAAAACTTTTTCCACACTTACACTTTTACAAGCAAGTTTTCAAAAACACTTCATTACACTCTTAAGCGAGAGTTAAATCGAAGTTAAAACAAAAACTTTTCAAAACCCACAAGCACAAAGAAAACAAATTTTGAAAATGATGAGCAAGTACCTAAGAGCCCGTAGATAACTACGGATAGAAAGGGTGCTAATACCTTCCCTTTCTATAATCTACCCCCCGTACTCAGAAATATCTCAAAAAAGGAATTTTTCTGTGCTTTTTTCCTTTCCTTGTTGGATAAAATAAAAGACGGAGGCGACTCTTGCTTACTGCAACGTTTTGCGAACAAAAAATGCAAAACGCAAACCAGCATTCCAAAAACAGTCAGTTCTTCCCACCGTATCACATATTGCTTTGAGGAGAATGAAATTTAGATCATCTTGTCCTAGAGTGCAAGGTCAGTATCAATATTTGAAGAAAAATTAGGGCTTGGCTTGGAGTGGATAATAAATGGGATAATTTTGAAGGGGAAAATAATGTCAGGAAAAGCTGGTGCAATTTGGCAAATTGTTTGAAGAAGTTAGTTGTAAATGGTTCAGAAAGTGTGGTATGGCTAACTATAGTGTGGAACATATGGTTATCAAGAAATGATATCTTATTTCAGGGGAAAATGTGCAACACAGATGGCATTGTTTTATCAATAAAACTTTTATCTTGGGTCTGGTTGACTAAGGGGAATTTTGTTAATTTCAATTTTTATGATTGGTTCACCTCTCCAATCAATTGTTGTCAAAGAAGATATTGTGTTTTTTTGAATGGTTTAGTTAGATGTTGTTGTTTTGATGAGTTTCAAGTACTCATTATGCTCGTTTAATGATATTTCATAGCTTATAAAGAAAAACTTCGGTCTAAGCTAAATGACAAAACTCAAACAGAAAATTTGGGCAATTCTATTAGAAAACTCTAGGCCTTTAATGGTAGAAAAAAATAATTTTACTAGTAGAAAGAATAACCAAATGACTTACCTTGATATTTTTGGTTAAATAATTTTTCTTATGTAATTGTCAATTGCACAAATATAAAATTTTAAACCAAATCAATTATATTTTAAAAAAAATTGGTGACTTATTTGATGAGAGATGATGTATTTAGTGACAAATTACAACACCCAATTAATTGAGTTGACTAAATAAAGAATAAAGTGAGCCCCATTTCCTATGGGCCAAACCTATTTCACAATTGAAACAACAATGCCCTTTTCTCTATCATTGTCTCTTGTTTCAGAGTGATTTGATTGCACACTTGTTGGAGCGGTAAAATGGCAAGCAAAAAGTAAGTATTATTTTACCGGGGGATATAAGTTATATTGTATCGTGTCCACAGAGACTGGTGTATTGAATTTCTGTTTGACAAATCTCGCAATTATGAGTTTGGAAATAGAATGGGTTTGTTTGTAAGGTGCGGGAATTAAAAGTTATAAACATAAAAAGAATTTCATTCTTCGAATAGTAAAGAACTCTCAAGTTTGTATTTCGTCTACCATATCAAATACTTAAATTATCACCCACTTGCAATTAACCTTAACTACTCGTCAATATCATCACATATCGCTCATAGAGGTTATCTCTAACACAGAGCGAGATATCAACTGTATCGCTCTATGTCGACGATATCTCAGAATAACACAAAACAACACAGAGGCATTAAGAGTCAACACCTAAGTGATTAATAAGCCTAAATCTATATCTAGAATCTAAGCCCAATAAATATTCATCCTAAGTCTGGATTCAAACTGTCTATCTCTATAACAACTCAAATCCAAACCCTTAGCAAGCTAAAAAGGATAAACATCAATAAATATTTGTAAAGAAAGTTTCATACAACACTATGAGAAATAAATATACATACAATCAAGGTAAAGTTACATACAAAATCCAACAAATAATGGTTACAAAATGAGGAAAAGGAGAAGAAACCAAATTTCCTGCAGTGTCAAACACGATACATAAAGCTCCCGACCCCGGATCATCCAATTGCAAGCCACAAATGTTATTTTCTAAGCTCTAAATATCAAAGAATGAAGGTGAAGGAGTTTGGGAACAAATAACCCAAAAACTATAACCTAGAAAATGAACTAAAATCTGATTTATAAAACTATTCTCAGCAGACCGCACTTGGCAGCCTCAACGCGCTAAGTGGACTGTGTGATATTTACACACTAAACCACGCTAAGGCCTCTATCTGCGCTAAGTGGGTTCAAGATTTATACTTCTACCAAACTTCACAAAAATTACTCACAACATGCTACAACTTTCGCTTAGCGCGCCTGCCTGGACATAATTTTCTCAACAATGGTCTTTTATTCTGAAAACGCGCATCCGGAGCTGTGCCTTCGACACCTTATTCCTTGATGCTCCATATATGCGACAAATACCTACAAAATAGACCAAAACTATCAAACGGTACACTATTTACATAAAACAAAATTATTCGCAAAGTAAACTTATTTACAAACAAAGCAGGGAATTATTCAAATAATATTAACAAAAGTATCAATAAGTGTAACAAAACTTATATACAAAAATAACTACAATTTGCACTTATCAAACTCTCCACAACTTGAACTTGTTTGTCCTCAAACAAGGCCAGACAACTCAAAGAACAAAGAAACAATAGTCAAAGAATCACAAATCAATAGGTTTTAAAACGGAAAAAAAGTATGGTTCAAAATAAAAACCTACACACAAGGCAAAAACTTACCACTAAACTACAACGATAACATGAAAATGAAACAACTCCTAAATACAAAGCACATGTTAAAAATTCTAAAACAATAAAATTTTCACAAATGAATCACACCTAGCACACACTTCATCAGTAGATGAAAAGCACAAACATGAGGTGCTCAACTCTCACCCAACAATCTTGCTAACAACAACTAAATTTTGCAATCATCAAAGCAAATTCATATTAAAAAGCACAAAAGCAAAATCACAAGGGCATCAAGGGTTGTAGTATGGCTTGGGTAATAAAGAAGGGTTAATATCTAGAGGTGATTGAAATAAGCAACAATGTCTAATCCTATGAGAGTGATTAACTCACAAAGTTTCAAGTACCGCTCAATTAACTTTTTTTAACTTTCCCAAATGTTACACCAACACAAAACTTTTTATTTGATAATTTTTTTTCTTTTTCGAAATTTTTTCTCTTTTTATTTTTTCTTTCTTTTGCACACACATTTTTTTTGCTTTTTCTTTTCCCACCATAATTTTTTTCAACCTCAAACAACCATCTTATAAACAAGCAACATTGCTCTTCTCAACTTAAACACGATCACACATAGTGACAAATTGCTCCCACTTTCTAAGACAAGGAAAAATTCAACCAAAAAACATGATTGAGGATTAAGTACCAACAAACAACATTAGAATCCATGATGACATCTAACTAAAAGGCTCAAAGGGGTTCACAAATGATCGCTCATTCATAAGGTGAATTACTTTTGGGTAAGTGGGTTTTCTCAAAATTAAATAAAATGCCTTGATAATTTCACGCTTTCATACGAATCAACATAAATGCAAGATTAAACATAATAAAATTGAGTTAAGACAAAATTGCCGGTCTCCCGCGCATACAGTAAACAATGGAAAGCAACCTCACAAGGGTTTAGTTCTAAAGTGATTCAAAAGTGAACACAAATTGCAAAAGAATGAATGACATGAAAATCTGTACAAAAGAAAAGTCTCCTAAACATGCTATGTTCTAGAAAGCGATAAATGAGTATATGGCGTGTACCAACTTCAAAACACTATCATTACCATATATCCGTAAGTTGAAACGTACAGACTTGGAAAACCGCCTCAAAATTCCTCAAGAAATCGGACCAAATTTGGAGTCCAAACAACAAACAAAAGAATTAGAAAAATAAATCTATTATGTATTAATCTAAAAAGCCTAGGTGAGAGTAGGAAAAAAGAGAGCCAAGCAAAAAATTAAAAAGAATTCACTGGCTCTGCACAACAGTGCGTGCTAAGCGAAACAGAGCACACTAAGCGTGCTACACCAGTTACAGAAAAATAGAGAAACTGGTGCAGCTGCTATGCAAGCTCCAGTTACACCTACACAACCTCAATGTACATAATATTTACAACCTACAATAGAACTCAAGCTAAAAACGATAAGCTTGCGGAAAAACACGAATTGACATAACAAAACTTACGGGTGAAAGTGAATTAAACAAGTTGAAAAGTTTAAATTTGAGAATTTAAAACAGGTCCAATTTCAACTTGTCTAAAACACAAGTCAACACATAACATAAACGAACATAAACATGCATGTTTTACGTCGTAAGCTCGTCGCTTTTATTGTGCGATCTAGTAAACTCCTCTCGTCATGCCATGTTATTGTCACACCGCACAAACTTAAAGAAAATTTCCTAACAACCATACAACAAACGTTACGAAAATGAGACAATTCACAATAATACGTAAAAACAAAGAAAAACATATATATGCACAAGTATGGAAAGTAAAAACAACATCTACAAGTCAAAATAAACAAGTTTTTGTACACATTCTATACAACATATATATTAATTACAAAACTCAAAAACAAAGAAACTATCACAATACGAACCAATAAAACCAATCCTGGCAATGACGCCATTTTGCTGAAGCTGTAAAGCAACAAGAAAAAAGTAAGTATTATTTTACCAGGGGATATAGGTTATTCCTTATTGTGTCCATAGAGATTGGTGTATTGAATTTCCGTTCGACAAATCTCGTGTTTATGAGTTTGGGAATAGAATGGGTTTGTTTGTAAGGTGCGAGAATTAAAAGTTATAAACATAAAAAGAATTTCATTCTTTGAATAGTAAAGAACTCTCAAGTTTGTATTTCGTCTACCCTATCAAATACTTAAACTTACTACCCAGTTGCACTTAACCTTAACTACTCGTCAATATAATCATGTATCTCTCACACATAGGTTATCTCTAACACAGAGTGAGATATCAACCGTATCTCTCTATGTCGGCGATCTCTCAGCACAACATAAAACAACACGGAGGCATTGAGATTCAATACCTAAGTGATTACTAAGCCTAAATCTATCTCTAGAATCTAAGCCCAATAGATATTCATCCCAAGTTTGGATTCAACCTGTCCATCTCTGCAACAACTCAAATCCAAACCCCTAGCAAACTAAAAAGGATAAACATCAATAAAGATTTGTAAATAAAGTTTCATACAACACCACGAGCAATAAATATACATATAATCAAGGTAAAGTTACACACAAAACCCAACAAATAATGGTTACAAAGAGAGGAATAGGAGAAGAAACCAAATTTCCTACAGTGTCAAACACGACCCATCAAGTTCCCGACCCCAGATCATCCAATTGCAAGCCACAAATTTTGTTTTCTAATCTCTAAATATCAAAGAATGAAGGTGATGGAGATTGGGAACAAATACCCCAAAAACCATAACCTATAAAATGAACTATAATATGTTTTATAAAACTATTCTCAGCAGACCGTGCTTAGCGGCCTCACCATGCTAAGCGGGCTGCGCGATATTTACACATATAACCGCCTAAACCATGCTAGGCGGCTTCAAAATTTATGCTTCTACCAAACTTAACAAAATCACTTGCAGCACGCTACAACTTCCTCTTAGTGCACCTGCCTGGACATGATTTTCTCAACAATGGTCTTTTATTCCGACAACTTGCATTCGGAGCTGTGCCTTCGACACCTTATTCCTCGATGCTCCAAATATGCAAAAAATACTTACAAAATAGACTAAAACTATCAAATGGTACACTATTTACATGAAAACACAATTATTCGCAAAGTAAACGTATTTACAAACAAAGCGAGGAATTATACAAAGAATATTAATAAAAGTATCAATAAGTGTAACAAAACTTATATACAAAAATAACTACAATTTACACTTATCAACACTGTCTTTGCAACCCTCATATGTACCTTATACATCTAACTTTTCCTACATATCCTAACTCCACGTGCCACCATCATCTTCCGAATCATCACCGCTATCTCCACTGTCAATAACCTCCTCCTCCAAAACCTTCAGAATCACAACTCTTTTAGGCCCATGCATGTCCTCAACTAGTTTAACCATATAAATAGTATTGTTGATGCCAACGTTAAACATTTCATTTAACACCATGCTGTATTTTATTCTTATTAGAATTCTGGCGACATCTAACTTGGTTTGAGTTCTAGTTTCATCGTCTGAGAAGACGTAGACCCCAACCAAACACGTTAAAAACTCAAAGAATTCTGGTGACCATGCATGCCCTAGAATACCA
The DNA here is from genome assembly GCA_948472305.1 of Vicia faba. NCBI lineage: Eukaryota > Viridiplantae > Streptophyta > Magnoliopsida > Fabales > Fabaceae > Vicia > Vicia faba. The sequence goes on along the minus strand of OX451741.1, from coordinate 761,521,065 downwards.
TAACATCTAATTCATGTTAACATGTTGTTATCAACATGGCTCGGCGACCATGGACGCACCTCTGAGAATCATTGTCCTATCCTGTCAATCGCTTCATTGATCAATGCCTGAATTTCCCTTCTTCATGCTCTTCTAACAGGCATAAGTTTTCCCCCATTGATGTCATTTTCACAACAAAGTACCCTTTAATGTGGAATGTTTCATGTATATTATAGGTCATCTCATGTACTTCGACCACCTTAATGAATGTTGCAAATCGGTGTAACTTCTCCTCTTCTATGTCAAATTGGAGATGAGCAAAAGTTTGATTATTCTCCTTATATCTTCTATCTAAATTCTTCTTCCAATTCTGATTTAAGAAATTTCCATGCCTTTATTTATTATTCTCACGACCCTGATCACGTACAGTTGTGCATAAGTTTTTGCTTTGTTTTTATCCATATCCACTTTCATGGAGTGTCCTCTATTTGAACCGCTAACAACTCCATTTCCAACCTCTCTTGGTCCACACCCAAATTCTCGGATGTTTATGCTTCCCCTTTGCTTCTGATCCTGTTCCTCCCATCTACCTCTTTGAAATTTTAGAACATTTACATGAATCTTGTTGGACCTAATGGAAATGTTATCAAACTTCACCTCCAGTAACTTCACATCCATCACCTTCCTAAATTTCACAAATTCATATTTTCTTCCTTGCTTATTCCTCTTGGGTGGAATGACAACCTCCTCAATCAAACCGTATTCTCGGAATATTTCATACATGTCTTTTGCTCCTTATGAATTCGGAAGTTCTGTGAATTTTTTTTGTTGTTATTTCCTCATTTCTTCCCGCTCCTTTGTCTTTTTGAACTTCCCACCTAGCATGTTGATTCACCTTCTTCCTGTTAGCTCTTCTTCTGACCTTCTCCTATTCACCTAGCATGTTCGGTTAAAGTTTGATAAATAAACAATACACATTAGATATAATAAACTCAAATTTATATTTTTTCTCACTTAAATTCTAGAAGTGAGGACAAATATGTTTTCGCCATTTAAAAATTTCAAAATGGTATTACTGAGATATTGAAATTTTTAAATGGCGAAAAACATATTTACCTTCACTTGTAAATTTTAACCGAGAGAAATATTGATGCTAGTAACAACATATATATTTAACGGTAGGGGTGTGCATTGTTGGTTATTTTTAAAAATCAAACAATAACCATTTTCAAATCATTTAAATGGTTTGATTTTATAATTATAATCACATTTCAATCAAAACTGATTATAAAATTGATTATGATTATATAATCAATTTTTTATTTAAAAAATCCATTATAAAAAATTATTTTTTATTTTTATTTTGAAAATAATTTTTTTTTATAATTGAATTAAAACATTTAAATTTTAGATAATAAACAAATTATAACAGAATCTAAAATCAACTTAACCGATTAATAATCATTTAATTATATCCAGATCATATAGATGAATAAGCAACCATTAATAATTAAATTGGTTACTAACCATTTTATTATATCCAAATATTTAAAACATAGTTAGATTATTTTTAAAAAAAACTAAATTTAAATTTGATTATGAATTTAGATCTCACAATCCGATATATTGCACATTCCTATTTAACAAATATAAAATTAAACTTAATATGTTAGGTATAAATTAGAGAATAAGTTCGAACGGAATCTCTAATCAACAAAAAAACCTCAAATGAATGCTATAATCGTGGAAAAGACCAACATTGAGTTACCTAAAAATCAATATTGATGCTAGTTGCCATTTTGGGGTTCGAAATAGGGGGTTGTGTGTAGAAACGACGAAGGTGAGATCATTACAGCTGCAACTTGGTGTGAAACCAGAGACCAACTGTCAAGTGGTGGTAACCAAGCTTTGGTCTAAATCTACCCGAGAGAACTCAGACAGGAAATTTGTGTGATTCTATTAGAAAAACTAGTAGAAAGAATAACCAAACGACTCATGTTGCTATTTTTGGTTAAATAATTTTCCCTAAGTAATTGTCAATTGGGCAAATCAATAATAATTCTCAAAAACTTGGTGACTTATTTGATGAGAGATGATGTAGTATTTTGTGATAAATTACAACACCCATTTAATAGAGTTGAATAAATAAAGAATAAAGTGAGCCCCCCTTTCCTTTCCTCGGCAATTATATCACTTCATGTGTCTCTTGTTTCTCATTAATACAATCACACACTCATCACCTCTTCTCCCTCTCTTTCTCAATCCCCCCATCATTTCATTTCCCATCTCCTAAGTCTCTCTCCATCTTCATCCTCCCCCTTGCAATGAAGACCTCTCTTTCTTCACTCTTGTTCCTTCTCTTTCTCTTCTTCCTCTCCTCAGCAACCTCAAGATTGATCCCTATCCCTACTCCCTCAAGAAACCACCACCATTGTAATTCTTTTTCTAACAAAACCTCACGTTCTTTGTGCTATAACCTTCAAAGAATACACCATCACAATCTTGGTCCTCCTCACGCAAATTTCGGGGTTGAAATTGATCCAAAGTATGGTGTAGACAAGAGACTAGTTCCCTCTGGACCAAACCCACTTCACAACTGAAACCACTTCACTATATTTATATACACACACTAAGGTAAGGTAACATTTTCACTTATTATATTTTGGCATGCAGAAAGAGACAATCTTTGGCAGAAATATTTCTTCTTACTTACTATTGTTCAATCTTTTATATTTCTTTAAGTAATATTGTAATGTTTCTTTTGCCCTATAGTATAATAGGGCAATATATAGATTTTCCATTTCCATGCTTGTATTTGGTTTTCTTGGTCTTGGAATTAGGGCTACAAAATTTTGTAGAAAGAAAGACAGAATCTGAAAACAAGCATGGAAATGGTGAAAGAGAGAAGAGGATGGTTGAAACTTGAAAGCAGTTGTGGAGGACCCCATGAGTTTCATTAATGAGGAGCCAGCTAAAGTTATAGGACTATCTATTTATGGTTGTTGCTCACAAGAATATTATGTATGGAGTCAACATCATTTTTTATATAAATATATTAATTCATGTATAGTTGGACGTATTTGAATTCAACCTATGAAAATATATATGACATATTTATTATTGTTTTTATTATTCTTATAACATACTTTGCTTTTTTGCTTAAGGGTGTTGTTAATGCTATAACTTTTGAACAAAATTGTAAATGAAGCATCCAATCTTCATTTCATCATTAATTAATAGATTGGCAACCGTTGTTATACAGTTCATAGCAGAATTTGTTGTAAAACAAATTGTGTTTTTCTTTCATCTTATAGAAGTTAGGATAAAAGATACAGTTAGTTATCATAAATAGGGTTTCTATTCAAAATTAATATTGATCTCTCTGTAACATGTTGGTCCTGTATATACTAGAGGAATATTGTTTTGTAATTAAGTTGTGTAGGATCAATAAACAAGAATTCTATTATGGCATCAAAACGCAAACATCCACATAAATATGAGTCTGAGAAGAAAAACCATACATGCACCATATTAAATCTTGCGCTTTCTTTGAATTCATCAGTCAATTCTTTGAATTCATCAGACAATTCAGGAACACCGCTTGTTGCTGCAACTCTCAGCAGAGAGAATTATCGAATATAGGTTATTGAAATTCTGATATATAGATATCGAATGTTGAACTAGATGTCACGACATTAATATTAGATTAGTTACACACCACCAAACAATTATGCAAGTAAGGTAAATTGCAGAAGTTAAATAACACAAATAATTGTTAATCCAGTTCGGTGCAACATCATCTACATCCGAAGGCAACCAAGCCAAGAAAGAAATCCACTATAATAGTATTAGTTTGAAGCCTAAGTAAACAGTCTCTGATTTTTATGTTCTCACTTAATCACTACCTGTGCTATTTCTATCCAAGACACTATTAGATATCAGACCCCTCTCACTTTCCTTCAATCACACAACAATGATAACAACTTTAACCAAATACGAAAGACACACCTCCAATGACACACAATCCACTCTTGCTTAAAAGCCTATGTGTGGTTGACAATTACAACTAAAATGAAGTCCAATTCAACCATCCAAGAGATACATGAATGGTTCACAATAAACGTCCAACTCTACTATATAGTGGATCACAAAGAACAAAAAACAAACTAAACTCTCAAAAAGACTCTCGCATGCACGACTTAGTTGATAGCATTAGGTTTAGAATGTCCTTTAAATAGTCTTTGGAAAGCATGGGGTTCAGGCTCTTCAATTATTTAGATACAAATCCAAAAAATGAATGATGTATAATTTATGCAAAAACTTCTCCTTAAAATAAGGAACAACATCACATGTTTCCTAAAATGTCTCAAAATCCTATTTTATGAAACAAATGCATAGTTGGAATAGAAACATTTGTTCCAAATTAACCATTCTTGAACATCAAAAATATGTGAGATAAAATAGCAGAGAATCTCACACTTAAGTAAACCAAATCTTCCAAGAATTAAAAACCGAGTCTGCTACGATGTATGATCAACATGTCACGACATCTTGCTCAACATCTTATTGTGATACATATTTTAACAAAACTGTCGTCAATCATAAAATCACAGATATAACAATCTCCCTTTTTGAAATTTTTTGGCTAAAACAATCTTTGCATAATATAGCCGGAGAGAAAGGATAAAACAACAACAAACAACCACACAAACACAAGATACATAAATCACATGCATACTTGGTATATCATAAAAAATATATCAGAGGCGCACACAACAAAACAAAAAAGAGACACAGCCTCACAAACAACAAACACAGAAAGAGAAATAAACTCTCACACTCCAGTATTCCTTCAGAGACCAAATGTCATGACATTCTGTTTGACATCACAGCAACATAACAAGCACACAAGAAAGAAATAATCTCAACACATCAACACCATGCCCCCCCTGAATGGCATGATCAATACTGATCAATAAAACAAAACTTACCCCTCTGTCACATAAGATCACAATCCCCCTCAAGGAAGTAACCTTTACACAAATAGCATAAAAAATCTAAACATCCAAACTCTGTAATCTTCTGATAGCTTCGGCTTGAAACAGATCTCCAGAGAATAGATACAGAACAGAATGCAATACCGTAGAAACATGTCACGACATCTTGTCCAACATCTTACTGTACATATTGTTTAACCAAAATGAAGCCAACAAGCTAAAACCTAACAATAATCTCCCCCTTTTCCAATATTTTGACTTAAAACAATCTTTGCACAAAATATCCAAAAACAAGCAACTCATAGGAGAGATAAACAAGCAACATTATTTCAAGGAAGAATCTTCAATATAATGCACAACCAAAATATGAACTACACAAGTTCATACATCAGAGACATACGCAGTAAAAAAAGAAACCCACAGCCTCACAAAAACACAAATAATAGAGAGAAATAAATTCCCCCATAAACAACTTCAGCAAAAATATTCCAGACAGAATGTCAAGACAACAAGTATGACATCAAGCATATATTGCTCTGTCAACACCAAATCATCATGCTTTCCTTAAACTCCAGATCACAACAGCTTCGGGTACATGTACTACAACAACAACTACTCCCTCTTTTAGCCAAAAAACTGATAAAACAACCTCCATGCATTCATTAGACGCAACATAAGCACATATTCCCAGCAACTCATCTTACCTCTGTCATAAACCTTCCCGTACTCCTTCACCAATATCTTATAACCAAAACCAGCAACCTCAATTAGATTCACCACCTCCTTGTAGTCAAGAACATCCTCTTGAGATTCTTCAGATATTCCAACATTACCCATGACAGTTTGTAAGGACTTCCCTGAAATTTTTCGCACCACTAAATTGAAAAAATAGGAAGTATTTGTTGCACTCCTCCACACCTGTAATTGAAATTCTAGCACGCACAATATAAATGTCAAGGCTGATGTATCAATACACAAGCACAATGTCACGATAGATGTTATGACATCTGTTGACAGAATATAAACTTTTACCAAAATTAAAACTATGTAGAATTATAAAGTGAAAAAGGTAAAAAGAACTCAGAGAGTTGTTAACCCAGTTCAATGCAACTCACCTACTTTGGGGCTACCAAGCCAGGAAGGAAATCTACTATCAATAAGTATCAATTTAGAGCTAAATAGTTCCAGTTTACACCCCTCACTTAATCACTATCCAATGCAACTTCTACCTAGACACCTCATATATGTGAGAAATCGTCATCTCACTTCCAATCACTGCAGTGCTATCTACAATCACAATCCCTATGACTAGAATATACAGCCACAAACTAGTGACTAGAAAATAAAATTTAAGAACACACTTCAATTAGAGAAGCTCAAACTCTCTTGCTTAAAATCTTCAAGAGTGAGACAATAAATTGACAAAATGTCAAGTAACAATCAGTAAACTCAAATGCATTAAGAGATGCATGAGAACGTACAAATAAAAACATAAACCCCTTAAAGAACCCTTAAAACCTAAGACTAAGAAAATCCAACTTCCCCTTATTTTTTACAAAGTTCTCGAAGATATTAGGTTTAGGTAGTTTCTTTAAATACTCCTCAACCATCCTTGGGCCTTGCATCTATGCCCAAATGTTCCTTGTTGTCCATGCTGAGGGATGAACCAATATGTGCAGGATAATCTCCTTGAATCTTGGAACAAAAACACACGGTTTCCTAAATTGTCTCAATCAACCAATTATAGCAACCTGTGTATAGCTGGAGATAAATTATTTGTTTCATATTTATAATTCTTGACCTGTGATAAATCAATGAGATAAAAACTACTTAAATTTCACAGAATCAATTAAATGTCTATCAAGAATAAACAACATGTAATGATGTTAAAATAATATGTTACAACATATGTAAGAACATCTGCTTTCAAATGAACCTGACCAAACATGTTTAAAACGTCTGCTTTAACATCAAGCTGCAAACCATGTTTTAGCAAAAATTATGCCAATCCAAAAAACATGGTACTAAAATCTCCCTCTTTGGTAAATTTGGGCTAAAACAACCTTAGCATAAAAAGTCCGGGAGAGAGGAATAAAACCACAAATAAATAAAACTGCATAAATAATATACATATCAGAGTTACAACAACTACATAAACAGACAAGTACAATACTCCCCATGTAACACATAATAAGTTCTCCCCTCAAGGAAAAACCCTCATCAAAAGAGAAAATCTGAACATCAGAATTCTCAACACACACACACAAATAGGATGTTTGGAACATCTGTTAAGACATCCTCATCTTGCACACATACATACATCAGTAGCAGCAGCAGAAGTACACACTAAGAAAACAATATGAAACATCATGCTCCCCTAAATTGTTGCAACCAACAAGAAGAAATCATACACAACACAACACTAACACTTTACTCCCCATTTTTAGGAAAAATCTTGACAAAAAGAAAAAGAGTAAATGTACATATTGCAAGACGACATAGTGCATATAAAAAATACAAATAAAATGGAAGCACACATAAGAGCACAAGTGGAAACAAACATAAAACCATGCACAACCAAAGGAAACACACAACTAAATATGGAGAAAAAAAACTACTAAGCACTAGGTGGAAACACACATGGTTTGGAACCTAAGGCTCCTCAAAAATGCAAACACCAAGGTCACCCTAAGCTTTTCAAACTAATTTACATCCAAAGCTTTGGTAAAAGTATCAGCCAGTTATTTTTTGTGGCCATATGCTCCCTGTAGTTGTTTAGTTATTGGCTTGCATTTTTGGTAAAACCCAAGTGTGTGTGTGTGAATGTCATGACTGATGTCATAACATTCTAGTTTAGTTTGTACTGATTCATTAGGTACCTTTGCAGAAAAATATTGTCATTCAGGTACTGATGTTTATAAGTGTGTATCTGAGCATTTTGCAAAATGATCACATTTTCCTAAATCAGTAGACAGGTTTTTCAGATGTCATAACAGATGTTAAGACATCCTGTTCTGAACTAACAGGTTTTCAGTTTGGTTAATTCTGAGTTTTTTCAGGAAAATGACTCAGTCTTTCCAGAACAGAATCCTGCGTTTTCCTTGGGTTAACCTAGCTCAACCCTAACCTGGTTGATAAAGTCCTGTGACCTAGTCTTAAGGTCAAATGGAATTAACCCTAGCTTTTTGTGGAAACCCTAACTGAAGATGCAGCTGCTATATATTCAACAGAGCTGCTGTTTTGCAAGTAATCCCTTTTTGGTCAGAAGATCATTTGTAAACTGTATAGGTTTAATTATTGTACTTCAAGCAATTATCATTGTGATAAGTGACTTGGAATAGGTTTTTAATTGTAAGGGTTGTGTAGCACTCAAAGCTTTGAAGCAAGAGCGTTTGAATGTTTCTTGACTAAAGCTGTGAAGCAGAGTCAAGTTAGTTGTGTGTATCACTCAAAGCTGTGAAGCAAGAGTGGTTGTGTTGCTTGATTAAAAAGCTGTGAAGCTTAATCAAGTGTATGTTTTTGAAGAGTGTCTTCATCAATTCATTAGTCAAATTGTTTTATGTATCACTGCTGTGATTGAGGGGGAGTGAGTAGGAACTCAGGTTTAAGTTGTACTTAGATTGAAATTGCATTGGGTAGGTCTTAAGTGAAGGAGATAAACTGGTTGGTTTATTCCTGAATTAACATCTCTTATAGTGGATTTCCTCCCTGGCTTGGTAGCCCCCAGAGTAGGTGTTGTTGCACACTGAACTGGGTAAACAATTGACTGTGTTCTTTACTGTTTTGTATTTACTGTCTTATAGAAAGTCAGATACGGTGTCATAACATTAAACGTGACATTGAGTATCTGCAGCCAGAATTTCAATTGGCATCAGAGCAGGCACCCTGCCTGTATTACTGGGTGAGATCTAGGGATATCACTTTCTGGCACTATGGACAAAGAAGGAGTTTTTGGAAATAGACCATCCATTCTGGATGGAACCAATTATGACTACTGGAAACCTCGTATGATTGCCTTCTTAAAATCTCTGGACAAAAAGGCTTGGAGAGCTGCTGACAAAGGATGGATCTATCCCACCATAACTGAGAAAGATGGGACAATCAGTCTGAAGCCTGAGGAAGATTGGAGTAAAGAAGAAGATGAGTTAGCCCTGGGAAATTCCAAAGCTTTAAATGCCTTGTTCAATGGAATTGTTAGAAACATTTTCAGACTAGTACATCAATATGAACTGGCCAAGGAAGTTTGGGACACTCTCAAAACTACTCATAAGGGCACTTCCAAAGTAAAAATGTCAAGGCTTCAGATGTTGACTACCAAGTTTGAGAATCTAAAAATGATGGAAGATGAAACCATTCATGAGTTTCACATGAACATCTTGGAGATTGCCAACACCTCAAGAGCACTGGGAGAAAAGATGTCAGAAGAAAAACTGGTGAGGAAGATTCTCAGATCCTTGCCTAAAAGATTTGCAATGAAGGTAACTGCCATAGAGAAAGCCCAGGACATCAGCAAGTTGAAAGTGGATGAACTTATTGGGTCTCTTCAGACTTTTGAGATGGGGATCACTGATAATGGTGACAAGAAGAACAAGAGCATAGCACTTGTATCCAACACTGATGTTGAAAACAAGGAGGATGAAGAAGAAAATATTTCAGAAGCTATAGCCATGCTTGGAAGACAGTTCAACAAGCTCATCAAAAGAATGGATCCAAAGTCAAGGTCTAATGTTCATAACATTCCCTCTGACATTGACAGTTCCAGCAGAAGACCAAGGTCAGAAGAAAAGGGAAACCAAGGCAGAGGCATTCAATGCCATGGCTGTGAAGGTTATGGATATATTCGAGCTGAATGTCCTACCTTTCTTAAGAAACAAAAGAAAGGAATGACTGTTACTTGGTCTGACTGTGATTCAGAAAGTAATTCTGAAGAAGAATCTGCCAAACTAGTTACTGCTCTAACTAGTGTTTGTACCTCTGACAGTGACACTAGTGATGAAGAAGTGACATTTGAAGAACTGGCTGATACCTACAAGAAATTGTGTATCAGAAGTGCTGAAGTCTGTGTGCAGAATGAGAAACAATCAAAACTCATTATAAAGCTGGAGGCTGAAAAAAGGGCAGATCTTGAAACTATAAGTCACCTAGAAGGGGAAGTTCAATTACTGAACTCACAACTGAACCAAATGACAAAATCTGTCAAGATGTTGACCAATGGATCAGATAAATTGGAAGAGATTCTTCAAGTTGGACAAAATATGGGAAACAAATCTGGTCTAGGATTTGTGGAAGCTAAGAAATCTGGTGCAGACAAGACGATCAGGCATGTTAAACAATTGTCAAAGCAGATGTCTCAACACAACTCTCAACATCAGAAATACATGAAGAAAAAATACCAAAGATGGAGATGTCATCATTGTGGGAGGTATGGACACATAAAGCCCTTCTGCTTCAAATTGCATGGATACCCTAATCAAAACTCAGGTGCTAAACCTAAGCCAAAAAGGGTACCACATACTCCTCATTGGATGAAAAAGGCTACTGCCCTGATAGCCCATACTTCCCTGAGAGTGTCTGCAAAGGAAGGCTGGTACTTTGACAGTGGATGTTCCAGACACATGACTGGAATCAAGAACCTCCTCAATAATGTTAAGCATCACACCACCAGTTTTGTGACCTTTGGAGATGGTGCTAAAGGTGAAATCAAAGGAGTTGGTGATTTGGACTTCCCTGGAGTTCCAAGTATGAATGAAGTACTGCTGGTAAAAGGGCTGACTGCTAATCTCATTAGTATCAGTCAATTATGTGATCTAGGATTCAAGGTCAACTTCTCAAAATCTGAATGTCTAGTAATTAATGAAAAACTAGAAGTTGTAATGAAAGGAATCAGATCCAAAGATAACTGCTACTTGTGGCAGCCTGAGAACACTGATAACTCCATGATGTGTCCAATTACCAAAGAAGAAAAAGAGATGAAACTGTGGCATCATAAGCTTGGTCATCTTCATCTAAGAAGAATGAAAAGAGCTATCTCTATGGAAGCAGTCAGAAGGACTCCAAAACTACAGGTTGATAATGTCTATGATGTGGTGAATAAACTTGAATAAGGATGTGTTATCAGACCAGAAGTAATCATGACAAGGATGTTGGAAACAACAAGTCTAGTAAATTCTGTTTCCCTGAAGAAATGAGGCGTGAAGTCTCCTCTCCTATAACTCTCCATCAAAATGGAGTGGAAAAAAAGAAAATCATTCAAGAATCAACCAGAACTATGATTCATGGCAAAAGAATGCCTTCCCAACTCTGTGCGGAAATAGTTGCTGCTGGGAATAACTGTTCTCAAAATATCTGGTCAAAACAAATGCTCACTGAGGATAATGTCTCACAAGATGTTGTGACATTGTGTTGTGACAATCTGAATACAATCAATATTTCCATGAACCCTATTCAGCATAACAGGACCAAGCACATTGACTTTGAAGAGAAGAAGTCATTTAAACTGGAACATGGTTTCTTTAAGCTTCAGCTGACTGATTCTTCTACCAAGGCTCTTGTTGGAAATAAACTTGAAAACTTGAGGGGCAGGTTGGGTATTTGCCAACATGAGAAATTATAGCAATTAATTTTGCTTAAAACAAGGGTTGAAGGAGTTAATTTTGTTAAGTCTATTTTTAGTGGGTTAATCATATGTTTTCCCAATTCTTTCAAAATCCTTAAGAAGTTGAAAAGACTCTCTTTTTCCTCCTACCTCTCTCGTCTTTGCAACCTGTTCCCTCCTCTCAATCAAAGTTTTCTGTCAAATTGCTACTGGTGCTCTAAGTCATTCAAAATGTCTCAGACATCATCTTCAACCAAGGCGACTTCATCATCCTCATCATCTTCATCATCTGAACAAGACTCTAGAGCAATCACCACATGCATAGAATCTGAAGTTCTTGAGGTCACTCCTCTCAGAGAGATGGCAACTGACCCCGCCAAAGTCAAAAAGATAAGAACTAGACATGCAGGAAGAGCTCAAGCTGCAGCCTCTGGTAATCTTTCTCATCCTTCTTCTTCTGTACCAAATAGATAAGGATCAGTTCAAGTTCATCAAGCTATTGCTAGGCTTGTTACTAGTATACTAAGCGGAAACCAACCTGTACCGGGGATTTCTGTCCCTTTAAATCAATCAAAAAGCCCAAATGTGGACGTCTCTGAGAATGTAGATGTCTCTGAGAATGTTGTGACACCAAAAGACAACATTCAGAACCCTTCAGAAAAGACTGCTGATCCACCTATCATTGATGTGGATGAGGATTACTCAGATAATGATCTGATTGCCAATGTAAACCCTAGCATAGCTAGGAGATTGATGAAAAGAAAGGGTAATCAGAATGATGCAAAATGTGTGTCCAAAGATAAACTGCTGTTAAGAAATCCAAGGCTGAAGGCATGGCTGAGGTAGAATCTGTGAAAACTATTCAGACCAAAGGGAAGAAGGCCCAGGTGCATACTGCTAGACAACCAATTTCAAAGAAGAGAAAAGAACCTGAATCTTCTGATTCTGATGAGGAATCAGAATTTGAGATTGATGCTGAAGAAATTCCTATCAGAAGGAAGCTCCCCTCCAGCAAAATTGCTAGAGTGCCTGAAGTCCCAACAAACAACATCTCTTTTCATCATCCTGACAATGCAAACAGATGGAAGTATGTTTGCTTAAAGAGAATAGCTTTAGAAAGAGAACTCAACAATGATGCCTTGGAGTGCAAAGACATCATGGACCTGATCAAGAATGCTGGACTGATGAAGACAGTGATAAAATTTAACAAGTGTTATGAAAATCTGGTCAAGGAGTTTGTAGTGAACTTGTCTAATGATTGTGCTGATGGAAGGTCAGCTGACTTTGAAAGTGTTTTTGTTAGAGGAAGAAGGGTCAAGTTCTCTCCATCAGAAATTAACAAATTTCTTGGGAGAACAAATGAGGATTGTCCTGATCTGGAGGTCACTGACAATGAAGTTTGTCAAACCATCACAGCAAGGCAAGTGAAGTGCTGGACCTTGAAAGGCAAGCTGAATGCCAGCAAACTCAGCATGAAATTTTCCATCCTGCACAAGATTGGTGCAGCCAACTGGGTGCCTACAAATCATAAATCAACTATCTCCACAGGATTGGGGAGATTTATTTATGCTGTGGGAACCAAGACTGCTTTTGACTATGGCAGGTATATCTTTGAACAAACTTTAAAACATGCTGGTAGTTATGCTGTCAAAGGACCAATTGCCTTTCCCTCCCTCCTTTGTGGAATTATCCTTGCACAATACCCTGATATCCTGGTGGCAAGAGATACAACCCGCAAAAGAGCTCCTGCCCTTGGGTTGCACTACAAACTGTTTCAGGGATCTCATGCTCCAAATATTGTCATAACATCAGCTGAGACATCGTCTGTGAAGACCCAGTCCAAGACATCTGATGTCATAGCTGTTTTAAAAGAGACCTGCAAAGAGCTGGAAGCTAGGAAAAAGACCCTAGAAATCCTAATTTCTAGGTTAGAAAAGGAGGAAGCTGAAGGAAACAGAAGGGAAGAAGGTGTAGAAGCTGAAGGTCATCTCAATATTGAAGAAACTAGCTCCTCTGAGTCTGATGACAGTGCTTAAAGGTTGGTTGCTGTTTGGTGGTGTTGCTGATTGGTGGTGGTGATATCTGGTGGAGTTTGGAAGTGTGTTCAGTTTTTTCTGCTGCTGCTCTTATTATTTTTTTGGATAACTGTATAATCTTTATGAACATGTATCTTTGGCCCATTTGTGGCTAAAGAGGGGGAGAATATTTTGGTACTTACTTAATTAGTACTTGCTTAATTAGACATTCTATTTTTCTGCAATCATTTCTTTCTGCTGCTATCTATCTCTGATTGCTTAGGGTCTTTAGCCGAAAATCTGCCAAAGGGGGAGTTTGTAGTTGTTTAGTTATTGGCTTGCATTTTTGGTAAAACCCAAGTGTGTGTGTGTGAATGTCATGACTGATGTCATAACATTCTAGTTTAGTTTGTACTGATTCATTAGGTACCTTTGCAGAAAAATATTGTCATTCAGGTACTGATGTTTATAAGTGTGTATCTGAGCATTTTGCAAAATGATCACATTTTCCTAAATCGGTAGACAGGTTTTTCAGATGTCATAACAGATGTTAAGACATCCTGTTCTGAACTAACAGGTTTTCAGTTTGGTTAATTCTGAGTTTTTTCAGGAAAATGACTCAGTCTTTACAGAACAGAATCCTGCGTTTTCCTTGGGTTAACCTATCTCAACCCTAACCTGGTTGATAAAGTCCTGTGACCTAGTCTTAAGGTCAAATGGAATTAACCCTAGCTTTTTGTGGAAACCCTAACTGAAGATGCAGCTGCTATATATTCAACAGAGCTGCTGTTTTGCAAGTAATCCCTTTTTGGTCAGAAGATCATTTGTAAACTGTATAGGTTTAATTATTGTACTTCAAGCAATTATCATTGTGATAAGTGACTTGGAATAGGTTTTTAATTTTAAGGGTTGTGTAGCACTCAAAGCTTTGAAGAAAGAGTGTTTGAATGTTTCTTGACTAAAGCTGTGAAGCAGAGTCAAGTTAGTTGTGTGTATCACTCAAAGCTGTGAAGCAAGAGTGGTTGTGTTGCTTGATTAAAAAGCTGTGAAGCTTAATCAAGTGTATGTTTTTGAAGAGTTTCTTCATCAATTCATTAGTCAAATTGTTTTATGTATCACTGCTGTGATTGAGGGGGAGTGAGTAGGAACTCAGGTTTAAGTTGTACTTAGATTGAAATTGCATTGGGTAGGTCTTAAGTGAAGGAGATAAACTGGTTGGTTTATTCCTGAATTAACATCTCTTATAGTGGATTTCCTCCCTGGCTTGGTAGCCCCCAGAGTAGGTGTTGTTGCACACTGAACTGGGTAAACAATTGACTGTGTTCTTTACTGTTTTGTATTTACTGTCTTATAGAAAGTCAGATACGGTGTCATAACATTAAACGTGACATTGAGTATCTGCAACCAGAATTTCACTCCCGAGTACTTACTTTATCTTCAACAAGACCTATAATTAAATGATGGATGTCAATGTGCTTAGTCCTGCTATGCTAAATAGGATTTTTAGAAATATTGTCAGCACTAAGATTATCGCAGTATAATGTCATGACATCTTGAATGATATTATATTCCTTCACCATTTGTTTCATCCACATCATTTGTGAGCAACTACTCCCGGCTTCAATATACTCAGCTTCAGCTGTAGACAAAGAAACACAGTTCTATTTTTACTAAACAAAGAAATCAGGTTAGTTCCTAAGAAGAAACAACCAAATAATTATGGCGCATTCTTGTCCTCGAGAGATCTTCTTGAGAGTTTAACTAACAAATTATGGTTTTACAAGCTATGCTCACAAACCTTTGATTCAAGCTAATTAAGAGATTTTACACTAGATTATCCCCCCCCCCCCCCCCCCCCTAATCAAATACAAACTTTTACAAAGGCTAAGCTCACGAAGAGTGAGTTCTAGAACCAAAGATATATTTTCACTTATTTATCTCAAGAATCACACACACTTGAAATAAATAATGACATAACACCAGAACAACACTTTCTTCACAAGTAGTTTTACTCATAAGACAACTTTGGTGAAAGAAAAATATTAAAGAGAGACAAGAAGAATAGTAAAATAGTAAGAAATAGGAAAACTCCAGATTGTGGCGTGATTCCTAATAAGGAGAAGAATTCTTTATATAGGAGAAAATATGGCTAAAAAGTAAATAAATCATGGGTCGTTTTAATGAGATAATTTTTATTAGTAGTGAATAATCAATTATTTTGAAGCCACAAATGGAAGATTTTTATTTCTAACTGTTACCAATCATTAAGAGACCGTCTCAATCAATTTTAAACTATACAAAATGAAAATTGTTGATTAGATGATTAAGACTAATCAATTATCTAGTTGTAAAAAAATCCTTCAATTGACCAGACAATCCCCTAATTAGTTAGCTAGGACTTAAAAACATTTTTAGGTAGTTTTAACAAAATAAGATAGAACTTAAAAATGTTTTAGATGGGCATGTGGACTGTCTTTGAATCTTAGGAGTTACTCTCCTACTTTCACAAGACTCGGGTCACTAAAGCAGACACGACCAGTCACACACTCAAAAACCACCTAAGTATCTCAAAGACTACCATTGTTATACAACCTTCATAAACTTTTCATGCATGACATAAATTTAAACATCTCTTCAGGTATGATGTATCCAATTTTTAACTTCATTAACTATTCATATTTTTTCACAAAAATATTGAGCTTTACTAGAAACACTTGCAAGACATATGCACAAGCTATGAAAGGTCTTGTATGGCATGCTGCCATTCATCAAGAACTAAAAACACTAAAGGAGAACCACACTTGGGATGAGACATCACTTCCAAAAAGAAGAAAAATGGTTTGGTGAAAATGAGGGTATAAGATAAAAAACAAAGCCAATAGTGAAATTGAAAAGTATTAAACATGTCTAGTGGCTAAGGATTTCACCCAAGTTGTAGAGAAATACTTTAATGAAAGTTTTCCACTAGGTGGAAAAATGACTATAATAAGATGTTTATTTTCAATGGTAGTGACAAAAGGATAGGAACTCAACCAAATGGATCTGAGCAATGCATTATTGCATGAAGATATAGCTAAAGAAGTGTATATGACTATACCACAAGGAGATGATATGGCTCAACAAGGTAAAATGTGTTATTTGCAGAGTTATTTATATGGTTGACGTCAAGCCTCAACATAATTTATTGAGAAGGTATTTGTGTATAATATTGTGTGTCTAATGAGACCACACTAGGGTATATTTATATTAATATGAGTGGTATATAATAGGTAGTTATAATTGATTATAATTGATACATATTGATGGTAGTTGATACACCTTATTTATAATTGATTTAGAACACCCCCTCCAGCTGGATCATATATGTCATATGAGTTGTGCTTGCTACAAATATAATCCACTTGAGAACCCATAAGAGTCTTAGTGAACATATCATCCAATTGGTCTTCAGACTTGACGAAATCTGTGGTGATTTCTCCTGAAAGTACTTTGTCCCTTACCTAATGAAAATCTATTTCTATGAGATTGGTTTGTTCATGGAAAATCGAATTAGATGCAATATGGAGTGTCGATTGATTGTCGCATATGAGTTTTGTGGCATGAAAATCTCCCAACCTAAGCTCTGAGAGTACATTTTTAAGTCATACATGCTCCTTTGAGACTGCTTCCATATCACGATATTAAGCTTCAACACTAGATAATGCAACTATATTTTATTTCTTGCTTCTCCATGAGATAATATTACCTCCAGTAAGAACACAATATTTATAAGTGGATCTCATATCTGACAGTGATCTGACCAAGTCTTCATCTGAATAATAAATGATTTTAGCATCACCCTTATCTTTATATAACAGTCCTCTTCTTGGTGCATATTTGTATATCTAAGAATTTGAATAACTGCATCCCAATGACTATCACAAGGAGCATTCAGAAACTAGCTCACAATGCTCACTGCAAATGTAATATCTAGTATGGTGACTATAAGATAGTTGAGTCTACCCATAAGCCATCGACATTTTTCTGATTCTTTCAATGTCTCCCCCTGACCTAGAAGAAGCTTGGCGCTGGGATCCATAGGCGTATCATTAGGACAACAATCAAGCATATACCAATTTCACTAAGGATGTATAATACATACTTGCGTTGGTTGATTGCAATTCTTGATGAGGATTGGACTGAACTGATCTTGGCCACCAGAAAAAACATGTCACCATAATCAAGACCAAATATCTATGTGTATTGTTTGGCTACCAAACGGGCTTTGAAATGATCGATCTGACCATCTGATCCAACTTTCACTATATAAACTCATCAATATCCCATTATAATTTTTTCTAGAGGTAAAGTAACAATGTCCGTAGTGTTATTTGAATGCGGTGTAGCCATTTCTACCACCATCACCTGACGCTAATTGGGATTAGTCATAGCTTCACTTGTAGACTTAACTATAGAAACATAATCCAGAGTAGAAACAAAATTGACATAGGAAGTAGAGACGATTATAATTTAAAACACAAGCATATTTAGCATTAGGATGACGAAACTGTTAGCTGGAAATTTCAATAATAGAGTATAAAGCGTCAAAAATCGAAGACTAAGTTATTATTGAAAGGAATGTGTTGTAAAAGCTTCGACCAGGGGACAGTTGAAGAAACCTTTATGTTGAAGAGTTCGAAGTATTTTTGAAGTTTGAATTAAAATATACCTGTTGAATTTTTAGCGCTCTTCACAGATAGAAGAATTTGAATTCAAGTCTTTAATCTTATCCAGAGGACACGTGGATGTTTCATAATTTGAAAAGCTTGCATGTCACAAACGTGGCATCTTGATGTAGAAAGACCGTTAAGGTCGAATTAGTATATATATATAAGTCTTGCTGATAAGATTCAATGTGTTCATTCGTTTGTACAAAATCTGACATAAACTCAAAGTATCTGTGTATTGAGAAAAGAGTCCTTTGAGAAATGTACGTGTAAACACCATCTTTTATTTAATAGAAGTTATTTTTTTCCAGAATTTACTTTTAGCAATTTACTTTCAATTGCCTTTATTACACTTTCTTTACAAGTTTTCGTAAGTTTACTTTGAAGATTCACTTAGATCGATACCAATATCGTCAAAGAAATATGAATACTATCGAAGTATTCTTCGTTTTCAAGAACAAAAGGTTGAATTAGAACACATGTCTTAGGATCTATCTAGTCGATCCTGCGAGTAACTAAAGACTTTTTTGTTGTTTTTAGAAGACTAGCGCTTGTTTACCAATTTTCACAGTAAACAAATTGGCACGCCCAGTGGGACTTGTGTTCAATTAACAAATACTTTTTTGTTCTTTTGAAAAGTTTTTGAAAATCTTCATCATTTTCTTGTATTTTACTTTGTTGCATAAGACTTAGAAGTGGTAAACTAGCCACAAATAACAAGGAAATACCCAAAAAAAGTAAGTTAGGAAAATGGCAAACCAAAGTCATCCAGGTAATCAAAGTCCTCCTAACAATGATGAAGTAACACCCCCAGTCACTTCAACAGGGGGAACTACGGTTTCTACGCCTTTTTCAGAGGCTATACCGTCTTCAACAAGTTCAACGCCAATGCAGTCGAACACTCATACTGACCATATTTTGACCTATATAGGACTACACATTTCATAAGGCACCCCCCTCTAGGGGGAATACTTTCCATAGGCCTCAAGGGCCTCCTGGTTTTTCTATGCCTCAAAATGGTCGCGAAAGGCCGTATGGCATGCCATCATCGTTTATGATGGGTTTGCATAATTCCACTTTAACATATTCAGATCCTATAATGAACGTCACTTCACCATTGCAAGGTTCTGGATCTGCTGTTAATAATATGGGTCGAACTATCCAACCCCATGGAGAAGGATTTTCTTCCCAAATGCCAAGATTGAAAAATCACTCTGCAGTAGTGATTAGGCAGCAAATGGACGAAAGTAACCATGAAATGGTCCAAATGCTTGCACAAACAATGGGTAGAATTTTTAACCCTTTGATTCAAAACACCACTCAAGAAAACCAACAAATGGCAGCGCAAATGACATGCATTGCTAAATTCTTTGGTGTGCCTCAACCCCAACTCGTCCTCAAAGGGAATGGTTTAGGGAAAATCAAGGAGTAATCTTTGAAGAAGACCCAACAATTAACCAAGTTCAACAAAGTCAAAGAAATACACCATAGGCGAATATGGTAAATCAGGGAGGGGAAATCGAAATACCTAGAATTGGGAATGTCGAAATACCTAGAATCAGACCTCTTAGGCAAGAACCACAAATTCTAAGGGAACCAGAACCTAGGGTTATGATGGTGAATAGAAATCAAAATGTTGATGAAGTCATATATCAAGTTCGACAAGATAATATGGCAACCAATAATAATCTGGCAGCCATGGTCGAAAGGATTATGGCTCGAAATGGTATGAATGTTGGCCTTCATAGACCAAGTTACACTTCGCCATTGAGTGAGTATATCTTACAAACAGATATACCTCCTAGATGGAAAGTCCCCAAATTTACTAAATTTTTCGGGGGAACTACTGAGTCCACTATCGAACATGTGGCTAGATACTTGACAGAGGAAGGTGAAATTGCCATTGATTAGAATCTTAGGATCAAATACTTTCTAAGTTCACTAACTAAATATTCTTTTACATGGTTCACAACATTACCACTAAATTCGATTCACAGTTGGGCTTAATTGGAGAGGTTGTTTCATGAACAGTTTTACATGGGACAGACGAAGATTAGTTTGAAGGAATTGGGAAGTGTTAAGCGCAAATTCACTGAGCCCATAAATGATTATCTGAGCATATTCCATTTTCTCAAAGCTAGATGCTTCACTCGGGTGCCTGAGCACAAGTTAGTCGAAATGGATGCATGAGGTTTAGATTATTCCGTCAGGAAGAAATTGGACACCTAACATTTGAGAGACATGGCCCAGTTGGTTGATAGGGTTCGACAGATAGAACACTTGAAAATTGAAAAAGATAGAGCGAATAAGAATAACAAAAAAGAAAGAATAACCTATGTTGAATTTGACAAAGGCAATCAGGGGTCGTATGAAGAGCCTTTAGGATTTGAAGAAGGAGAAATAGATCTTGCTGAACTTAAGCAAGGAACCCCCCTTATTCTTGGAAAGGTTTAGCACCATCAAATGGTAAAAATCCAGTTGAATTTGTTAAGGGAAATAGATTCCCTAAAAGAACCTATACTTTTGACGTCACTAAATGTGACAAATTTTTTGATTTATTAGTCAAAGATGGTCAAATTATAGTGCCTCCTGGTGCTAAAATACTCCCTTTGGAACAAAGGGAAAAAAGGATTTTTTGAAAATATCATAATTTTTTGGGGCATAAAACGTCTTAATGTTTTCTTTTCAGGGATCTCGTTCAAAATGCAATCAAAGAGGGAAGGCTCCAATTTTGAGAGAAATCGAAACCCCATATGAAGATTGATGCTGACTGTTGTACCCCAAAATTTTCCCTCTCACTTATCAAGAATTTGCTCATAAGGAATCCTTGGGCTCAAGACTGCACTAGGGTTTGATTAGCTCAAGACACCTCCTTATGCACTGATGACCAAAATTAGGGTTTGAGTTTGCACAAAGATTTTTGAACTTTCTATGCCCCATATGATTTTCATGGATCATTATGGAACCCCAAGATTACACATGCCAAGTTTCAAGCCTTGAATCACATTTTTGATCAGCCAATTGAGCAGTTGACCTAAAAATCAATTGTATTGGGGAAAAAGTCAACCATGGCCAATTTACAGTCAAACTTCATAATTCTTGATCCACATCAACATTTTAAAATCATATGTATCATTTGATCAAGTTTGTACCACAACTCCTCAAGAAATTTGATCAAATCTCTAAAAGGGCAAAATGGTCAAAATTAGGGTTTTGACTGAGAAATGGCAATATCTGAGTTTTGACCTAACAAATGGTCAATTGGGTTAAGGCATGATCTCAAGAGTCCAACTGCATCAGTTTTACCTAATGACATGGTTCAAAACATTGCAAGTCCATTAGATTGACAAATCAATTTTGCAGTCAACTGATCAAAAGTCAACTATATACTGAAAAGTCAAACTTTGACTTTTGGGTCAAATTCAAGTGCCAAAGATCATAACTCATCAAATCATGTCAAAATATGAAACTTATTCATCAAGAAATCAAAAAGTCAAGATTTCATTTTGAAAAGTCAAAATTTCTAAACTTAGAAATTTTTCTAAGTGTTGGAAATTTTATGTTTTTTCATAACTTTGAACAAAATTTTCACCATGATGAAAGATGATTCAAGAGAAACTTCCAACATGAAAGTTATAGATATACATGAAATCTACAACTTTTCTTTACACAACTCCTTCCAAAATTGCTTGGATATCAAGTTATAATTTTATGAACATGTGGTCATGAAACTAAACACTTAGTGAAATTTTGCCCTAATTTGGTCAGGATTTTGACCCATCTTCATGGAACTTTTTCCTATAGTTCAAGGGGAATCTTTAAAAAAAATTAAAAGATGGGTTGTATAGAACATTGCAAGTTTTCCAAAATGTCCAAGAACTCCTTGAGATCATTCTTGAGTAGGGAGAATCGAAGAAATGAAGTTAGGGTTTCATCACTTGAATTACAAGTCATTTTTTGATGAACACATGAACCAAATCCATGCTAGGCTGCATAATATTTACTTTTCAGGCCTCAAACTTGTTTGTACCTCCATAATTAAATATTTACACAACTGTTAGGGCTTTGATCCAAGCAATTGAGTTATTATCCAAGTTGCGTTTCCATTAATGGCACAAAGTTAACATTGTCATTCTTGTAAAGCAAGCTTTTTGCATAAAGTCCATTCTTGAGCCTCTAACTTGTTCCCTCTGATCACACTCCATCCAAAAAGTCAGAAGCAAGCTAGTTTAAAGCATAACCACTCTATGAACCAAGTACAAGGCATGGAAACTTGTTTTGTCAAAAAATCACATGTTGAACTTAAACATGTAAATTTGAATTCTGATCAACTAGAACACTCCAAACTTTTTGCTTATAAATAGAGTCACTATTTGTGAGCTAAGGGATGAGTTTTAGCACCCTGAAACACTCCCAAATTCCCTCTAGCCAGAAATTGCACAAAAAACTCTATTGATACACAATTCTGACCTTAAACTTGTATCTACCATTTCCCTTGTGCGTTTCTCCTCAAATTCATTCCTAAAGCTTCCTTACATCAAATACAACTCATCCCCATCCTTATTCCAGAACTGTAACACCATTTACCATAACCTCCATAACCAAAAAACAAAGTCTGCAACTTGACTTCTCCAGGCCATTTCAGCCACTCTCAACTCAAGCAAACAATTGCATTAGTTTCCTAGGACCTCAAGGAAGCTAACCTGATCATCACCATCACTTGAAACAAGCTCAAACTCAAAACACGATTTCCAGTTTTGTAAGTTTTCTCAACTTGGAACTCTTTATACAGGCATCATCAATAGTTTATTTGTGAACAAAACATGTAGACATCACTACCCTGAAGCTAACCATGTCCATAGTTTCCATTAATTTTGCTTAAGCTTAGAGAATTTTGAAACTGAAATTTCTGAGATTTTTAGGGTTCAGATTAGGGCCATTAAAATTCATGCTTATCTTTGATCTATAGTTTTGATGCTTTACATTTCTGAAACCGTGAGAAGATTTGCTACAAGTTTCATGTTTACAATTTTCATTTTTGATGAGAAATGAGCAAGTTACAGTTGGTCTGGCTGGAGGTTGAAGATGAAGTCATCAGGGCACGTTTTGCCTTACATATTTATTGTTTTGTTTATGTTAACGGATGTATAGCCACCCCAGTGGTAGAAGCGCGCGTCTGTAACCTATGGGACCTGGGTTCGAGCCCCAATGGTACCCTTTTCATTTTTCACATTTTTACTTTCTGATTTTTTTTATCTTTTAGGTAGGCGCTGGGCCTCTTTGGGCCTGGCTTTTTTTTGCTAACTAACCCCCTGCAGGCTGTTTGTGCCCCCTGGCCCAAGTTTATTTATTTTTCTTTTTTATTTATTTTTATTTATTTCATTTATATTTTCTTAATTATTTTTCCTAATATTAAAAATACAAAAATTAGATTTTTATTTTCAACTTAGTTTATTTTATTTTTCCTCATAAAAAATATTTTATTTAACTATACATTATTTATTTTATTAACTAGTCTTGTAAATTAAATTAAAACTATGTTAGTATTTATTTTTCTTTTCACACCTATTAAAACATATATTTTTTAATATTAAAAAAGGCCAAAAAATATTTTATAATACCATGAATATTTTCAAGACAAAAATACCAAAAAAATATTTTTTTCTAAACTTATTTTCTTTTAATCAACAAAATAGAATTAGGGTTTTATTCAAAATCTTTTCTTAATAAATTTAAACTTAATTAATTATTTTCTTTAAATTAATTAGGTTAAAACAATTTCCCTCTTTCTCATGAAAACCAAACAAAGACCTATTTTCTTTATATTTTGCATTTTTTTACACTTATTCATTTTATACATTACTTATTTTAATTCCTTGTACATTAATACCCATTCAATTTGGTTGTAATAGATTAACTAGGTTTACATTCTTGCAATCCGCATTCAATTTGTACCCCCCCCATACACACACAAATGTTGTAATAGCGTAGTAACTTTAAAATTCTGCAATTTATCGCTTTTATATACAAATGCTAGTAATTAGGGTTTGTATGGAAAGACTAAAATCAACACTTAGAAAAACCCTAATTCAAGACAAAAACAAGCATGAAAATGATACACTTGCACACAAGCACCCGTAGGGTTATCCCACTCGGTTGCCTTATACAAAATGACCATATTACGCATGTAAGGTATCTTAGCAAAAACAAGCAAATACAAGACCATAGTCCCTGGATGACGCTATCTAAGTTGCCTTTCAAATGATCTTAGTCCCTAAAAAAGAATGCTAAGATACCTTGCAACATTGTTAATCATGGTTATACGATGACCCACATCCGTCCCGTTTACGTCCAAAGATAGGGTTGCTTACCAAATCAATGGTAAGACAACAATGTCAAAGGAAAAGAAAATGAACAAGAAAGACTTTTGAGTTGGTAGAATGCTCCTAATTACTTGCTCCCTTTCAAAACAAACATCCTTGCTATTTTCAAAACAAACACATACACTTTCAAACATCTTACAAAATTGAAAACATTTTCAAAAGATCAAACATCTTTGCATACATTCTTACAAACAAGAATCATTATGAAGATTGCCTAAAAAATGGCTTCTTTACAGAATAATTTCAAAAAGACACACACCAAGCATAATTTCAAACAAAAAACCAAGTGATGTAGCAAGTAACCAAGAGCCCATGGAAAACCATGGATGAAAAGGATGTTAATACCTTCCTTTTTCATAATATACCCCCTGAACTCAAGAAACAATCTCAAAGGTATTTCCTGTGCTTTTTAACCTTTCCTTTTAGATAAAAGAAAAGTCGGTGGTGACTCTTGCTAACCGCAACATTTGCAATCAAACGCAAAACACCCAAGTCAGTTCTCCCACTGTATCACACTGACCCCCTTCATGTAGCTGAGGCCCATTATGCTGAATCAACTTCGATTAACATGGTGGCAGTTACTGAAGATTGTACCAAAGAGGTGATCATGGCCAAAGCCGAAGGCTCCACAAAGAAAATAACTGAAGATTTCACCCAGACGTTAGCAACAACAGAAACCACTGATGGTTTATGCATGTTGATAACATATCGAAGGCTACTGAAGACCTTGTGGTCGAAACTACTAATGGTTTCATATAGAAAGATAACATGATTGAGGCTGCTGAGGGCCTTGTAGTCAAATTATGTGATATGGGCATCACTGAGGATGCAAGTGTTAAATTGAACATGGTCGAAGCTTCACAGAAGATTGAGATAAAAGTGGATTAAGAGGCCAAGAGACACGAGGAATTCCACCAGGTGGCATATCCTAAGAAAGCTGAAAGTTTGTTAGAATTTCTCCATAGGTTCTAGAGAAAGATGCCTGAGTTTACGTTGTTCCCCAGATGCAGTTTGATCTTTAACAAAAAAGCTGCTGAAAACATTGAAGGCTATTGAAGGATTAAGGAAAGAATGAATCAGAAAACTGTCAATAATAGGTTCACCTTTGATAAGAGGGGAATTATAAGAAACCAGAACTAGGTAGGGCAGAGGTTTCATCCAAACAAGCAGTATTATTTCAAACAAACTACTGAAGTCCCTAAGGGGAAATGGGCGAAGCCTGCTCATAGGTGGGATAAGGACCAGGCTAAGTGGAAAAATGTTGAATTTGGAAGAAGATCTTCGATGGAATATCGAAAGGAATTTCAGGTTACTAAGCAACATGCATATGGATCAAGCAACTACAAAGGAAAGAACCCTATGTCCCGCTCCCAATGGTGTAGGGAGCAGAGGAAGCAAAAAGCTGAAAGAGAGGCCAAAGAGAAAATTGCTGCAAAATCAAGTAGTAATATACCTACAGACTCAGTGAAGGAAACTAAGAGGGTGAGGAGGCTCTCTGAAGTAGAAAATTTTGATGTTAAGGTCGAAGGTGTAGAGAATGAAGATGAACTGCTAACAGACAACTTCGACACAGATTCAGAACCAAGCCTCGATATTGTCTGTAAAGTAGTGTGTAACATCCCGAATTTTATTAACTATTTTATTAGTTATTTATTTATTTAATTATTATGTGGTATGCTAATTATTTAATTAATTAATTATTTAATTATGTGACTATGTGCTAATTGGGTTATTAAGCGTATTAATGAATGAAATAACTAGTTGGGCCTAATAATGAGAAATAGAAGTAATAAGGGGGTGTGTGGAAGTAAGACCATTAGTTATATGATACTAGTTAGCAAGGAAACTAGGTTAGAGATTTATTTTGTGAAAAAAAGAGAAGATAAGAGGCAAGGGAGAAAAGAGAAGAAAAAGGAGAAAAGGCAACCCTAGAGTATTCAACCTAAGAAGTAAGGGTGGGTATTCATGTTATTATAGGTATATGATGTATGCAATGGGCAGTAACATGATAGGTGTTGTTGATTTCAATTTCTATAATATTACATGTTAGGATTTATGTAGAAATCTATGAAATTGATAAGAATTGATGTGTTGAATGAATATAATGAGTACTCTCATGTTAGAATGATAGGTTGTTTCTAAAATTGACAACCATGATGATCTGTGGTGACTTATGGTGCTTTTAAGAAGGAATTTCATGAGGGATTTGTGTTAGAAAATGCATAAAAATTATTTTAACGCAATATGTGTCGACTCACACACTGGGGAGGGTCGACCTGAGCACACCCACGAGGCAGACTCTTTCTGTCAAAAAGCGATGCATCGACCTATAGAGGTTATAATTCTAAAAAAAGGTGTCAAAAGACTCAATATGAGTCGACCTATGAGTCGACCTGAGCAGTCCCGAGGGGAATCTAATATTTCTTTGAAAGAATTTTGTAATGACCATAACTTTTGAAGCGTAAATCTGTTTTAGGAGTTGTTCAAAGCATTAGGAAGCTAATGAAATAACCTTTAAGATAGAACTAGGTTTGTTGGCTTTGGATAATTGGATCATTATGTGATTGTGTAAAGTGAAATTTATATGTGTATAATATGCATGTTATGAATTGATGAAATATGAATAACATGTGTTAGTATTGTTGCTAAATGCTATTCGTGAAATACGTGATGGACGAATTATAAATAATTGAATTGTTGGTAATGATAACATGATAAATGTATATTTTGTACAATGGTGGGATAACCCATTTTGATGGATTATTGTGATATGTGGTATGCTTAAGGTTTGGTGATAATCATAATTTGCATATATTTGGTTATGTTTGCACATACATGCATGGGGAGATTGAATTCTGGTTGGTTGTTTTGATCCTTGTGTGGAAATAGAAGCGGTGGACTATATGTTCATAATAATGGGCTTTGTTCTTGTCCGAATTGGAAGCGTGACTCTGATTCTAGATATGGAATCAAGAGCGATGTGAGCTTGATGTTCATGATGGTACCACATGCATGATTCACATTGAGTTATATTGGAGTCACATTTGTTATTATGTGATGTTTTGCTTTGATGCATAATGTATGTGATAATTGGTTTGATCGTTACATTGGCGATGTTTGTAATATATGTGATAATTGAATTATTTGTTACATAGATGTTACTTCAGTGGAAATTGTGTTACATGCGATGATTATGTGAATTGTTCTACTTGGTATACTTGTAATGTTTAAATATAATTGTTTTGGTACGTAGAATGGTAAAGCCATGTTGTATACATAATTATATGAAGTGTGATAATTTTTTGGATGTATGTGTACTTTGTTTATATTTTATATATTCATAATGATGTGAATTCTCACCCTTATGTTGGAATGATGTTCTATGCGACATCGCTAAGATACCGAAGATAGTGGTGCTTCGCACGAGGATAGTTGAGGAGCTTAGCTTGGTTTATCCGTTTTCCTAGGTAGTGAGTCAATACTCTGGTCATGTAACACAGGGGGTATTTGAACTCTTGTTTGTTGTGAAGTGATTTTGTTATATTCTCTTATTTGGTTTATATTTTGAGATTATATGTTGGATGGCCTTAGTGCCCAATGTTTTTGATTCATATGACTTGTTATGTGTGAATCGTCGCTATATTGGTATATGATTATAGTATGGGATATAATCATTTGATAAAATGTTAAGTAAAGAAACATTCCACTGTGATTGCATAGTTGTGGAAACATAAAGTTTGAACATGTGTTATGTATTATGAAGAGGTGTATGTTGATGAATGTTTGTTGGTTTTCTATGTTTGGAAAATGACATGTGACACCTTTTGAATATTATGCATGCTATCTTACTCTGTTTTATGCTATATTTTCTTGGGGTTAGAAAGGGGAATTGCATTAGTGGTATCAGAGTATGGTCGGCCAATTGGCCAGGTTATTAATGTATTTATTGACTTTGTATTTGATTTGTGTATTTGACACGATCGATAATGTCTGCCTGTTGGTTTTGGATGTCTTAGGACGATGGTTGCAGGAACAAATGATGATGATATTACTGAGGCATTGGGGATGTTGGCTGGATCTCTTGGACAGATTCCACAGGTGAATGCTGGTAATAGAGTTGAGGATGATGAGTTCCGTGCTTTGGGGAAATTCCAAAGGAACAATCCTCCAATATTTTAGGGAGAGCATGAACATGACAAGGTACAACCTTGGTTAAAGGAAATTGAGAAGATTTTTCGAGTCATGAGTTGTACAGATGCGTAGAAGGTGCAGTTTGGTACTCATAAACTTGAAAAGGGAGCTGAGGATTGGTGGAATAACACTGTTCAAAGGTTTGATGAAGATGGTATTGTGGTTACTTGGGCTCTTTTCCTTTATGCTTTTACGGAGAAGTACTTTCCGGAAGATGTGCGCAGAAAGTAAGAGGTAGAATTTCTTGAGCCGAGGCAGGGTAATGGGACTGTAGCTGAGTATGCTGCAAGATTCCAAGAGTTGATTAAGTATTGTCCTCATTACAATACCATTAATGCTGACAAGTCTAAGTGTCTTTCTGAATGGTTTGAGACCTGATATCAAGAAGGCTATTTATTAGTTACCAACAAATTTCTTGTTTTTCTGAGTTGGTGAATAAGAGTAGGATTTATGATGAGGATAATAAGGAGAGTGTTTCTTACTATAAGAATTTGCATGATAGGAAAGGAAAAGATCAATTCTGTGGGAAGTTGTATGATGATAAGAGGAAACAACAAACTGGTTATGGCAAGAAGCCAAGTGGGGGAAGAGCTTCTACTCAGATTAAGTGATTCAAGTGTGGTGTCGAAGGGCATCATGCTTCTGAATGTGGAAAGGATTTTGGTAAGTGTTTCAAGTGTGGTAAGCCATGTCACAAAGCTATTGATTGCAAGGTTGGTTCAAGTGTGACTTGTTACAACTGTGGTGAGAAATAACACATTAGTACCAAGTGTGACAAGCCAAAGAAGGAGCAAGCTAGAGGTAAAGTGTTTGCATTGTCCAGTTCTGAGAGTGTTACTGAGGATAGACTAATCTGAGGTATAAACTTTATTAATGATAGACCTTTGATTGCTATCATTAATACTGGTGCAATGCATTCTTTCATTTCTTTGGATTGTGTTAAGAGGTTGAATCTTGAATTATCTCATATGCATGGTGTTGTACCTCAAAATTTGCCCTCTCTTTTCTCAAGACATTTCTCACCAAAGATCTCAAAGGCTCAAGGGTTCTCAAGGGTTGGGTCAGACAAGATCATCTCCTAAGCATTGAACCTCTAAATTAGGGTTTTGGTTTTCTCAAGGACAATTAGACTTTTGGTGCCTCAAATGACTTGTATGGTTCATTATTGGTCTCCAAGATTGCTCATACCAAGTTTCAAGCCTTGCATCACAAATTTGCTCAGTCAATTGCTCAGATGACTGAAAAGTAGTTGTATTGGGTAAAAAGTCAATTATGGTCAATATACATTCAAACTTTATGATTTTTGGTCCCCATCAAAATTTTGAAGTCATATTACTCAAATTGATCAAGTGTTGATCATAATTCCTCAAGAAAAGCATTCAAATCATCAAAGGGGCAAATTTGTCAAAATTAGAGTTTTGATTGAGAATGACTGATCATTGACTTTTGACCTAGTACATGACCTAATGGCTTGAAGCATGATCTCAAGGAATCAAATACAACATGTTGAGCTAATTTCATGGCTCAAATCATTTCTCAAGATCAATGGATTGATAGTTGAAATTTGATCAACTCATGAAAAGTCAACTGAAACACAAAAAGTCAAACTTTGACTTTTTGGTAAATATTAAATTTCAAAGATCAAAATTTATCAATACATTAAAAAATATCAAACTTGATCATCAAGAATCAAGAGACTCGAAAATTTAACAAAAAAGTCAAGATTTCAGGCTTAGAAAAATTCTAAGTATTTTTTAACCTTGATAATTTCAATACTTCATGACAATTTTTCACCAAAATGTAAGATGATTCAAGGAAAACTTTCAATATGAAAGTTGTAGATCTTGATTAATTATACAACTTTTTCCCTCAGGGTTGATGTCCAAAAAATTCTTATATTTGAGGATATAAGCTCATAAAGTCATGACATTTTTCATAAAACACATAGTGAAAATTTTAGATAGTTTAGGCAAATTTTTGACCTAACTTCCTGACCAATTTTCACCTAGTTCGAAGATGATTTAGCCAAAGTATTCAACATGAAGGTTATAGAAAATGTTTCAAGATTTTCAAAATGTCCAAGAACTTGAAGAGATCATTTTTGAGCTAGGAGATTAGAAGAGAAGAAGTTGGGCATCCATTCTTGAATTAAAAGTCATTTTCTTGATGAACACATAATCCAATCTCAATGTTATGCTACATAATATTGCTTTGCAGGCCTTCTAACTTATGTATCTACCCATAATTAATGGATTACATAAACTTTTGAGCTATGATCCAAGTGGTTTAAGCATTGTCCAAATAAATTTGCCATTTTGGGGAGAAAGTTAACATTGTCATTCTTGAAAAGCAAGCTTTATGCACAAAGTCAATTCTTGAGCCTATCACTTGTTCCCTCTGATCACACTCCATCTACAAGGTCATAAGAAATGTGATTAAAGTGTTTAACCACTATATGATCAAAGGTACAAGACATTGAAACTTGATTTTTCAAGAAAATCACATGTTGAGCTTAACATGTGATTTTAAATTCTGATCAACTTGAGCTTCTCCAACCTTTCCCTATAAATAGAGACACTATTTTATAAGCTAACGCACGAATTGACAAGCCTTGTAACTCCCTCAAACTCCCTGAAATCAGAAATTGCACCAAACACTCCATAACTTGCCATTTTTGACTTTTAATTCCAAATACACAATCCACTCGTGCATTTTCCATTTAAATAATTCAAACATCATCCATACACCATATATAAGTGATCCAAACACTTGAACCTCTTTTGTAACACCTCCACCACCATCCATCATTTTCAAAACTCGACTCTGCACATTGACTTCTACAGGAAGATTCAGCCACTCTCAATCCAAAGTAGGAGTTGCATTAGCTTCCTAGGAGTCTAGTGAAGCTATCCAGATCATCACAACATTTCTAGGGGTGCTCAAAATCCATACACGATTTCCAGTTTTAAGGTAAGTTTTCTCAACTTTGAACTCTCTCTACATGCATCATTAACAGTTACTTTGTGAATAAAAATGTAGACATCATAGCCCTGAAGCTAAACATGCCTTTAGTTTTCATTTATGTTGCCTGAGTGATGTGAATTTTAATTTTGAACTTTATGAAAAAAAATTAGGTTTTATTTGGTACCAATAGAAATTAATGTTCATCTTTGATTTATAGTTTAAGTTGTTTACATGGTTGAATTTGTATTAGAAAATGGAGCAAGTTTCATGTTTATAATCTTGCAAATGGTTGAGAAATGAGCAAGATCAGAATTTAAAAAATGCAACAATGGAGTTTGGCGCGAGGAAGAAGTTGATGTTTTAACTAGGACTAAGTTTATTTTAAATTTAACGCAACATGTATTATGACCAGATGAAACAGCCACCCCAGTGGTAGAGGAAGTGTGCGTAAGGTATTAGTGAGTAGGGACCTGAGTTTGAGCCCCAACGGTACCTTTTTGTGTTTCACTTATTTGTTTATTTCAGATTTTGTGCATAAAAGCATGGCGCGCCTACCATGAAGCCTCACATCAACACCATTGGATATTCAACAATCCAAATCCAGCGCTCTACATGATTAGGACCATGATGCACCTTCAAAATCCAGCAACATGGGATCAAAACAGGCGTTGGGCTTCCTTGAATTAGGGCCTCACTCTTTTTTCTTTTTTTTCTAAAACCCCCTTTTTTACTAAAGACAACACAGATCCACACTAACTTTTTTTGGTTGTTTTATTTTTCTAACTCAAAAATATATTTGGGCCCAGCACCCCATTTTTCTTTTAACCCCCTTTTTCCTTTTGACACTCAGGCCCAACTATTTTATATTTTCTTTATCTTCATTCATTTATTTATTTATTTTATTTTAACCAAAAATACAAAAAAAAAATATTTTCTTAATTAAATTAAAAATATTTTAATTTAGGCATTTTATTTTATTTTATTAAATTAAATTCTATTATTTTTACAAATTAGTATTAACATTCAAATTAATTTCTAAACAAATTAAATTAGACTTAGGTTTTATTTTAATTAACTTAGATTTAGGTTTTGATTAAATAAATAATTAACTTTTCTTGTAATTAAAATTAATCAGTTCAATTAGGTTAATCTCTAAACCTTTTCATCAAAAATCCTAAAAGTAATTTCTTCTTTATCTCTACATTTTATGTATAATTATTATTGTAATTCATATTCAATGGTTTGTAATATTAATTAGGGTTTTATTGCATTTCTCCCCATATTCACAAATTGTACCCCCATTCCCAAAGCGTTGTAATAGCGTAGGACCTTTAAATTCCTCAATTTATCGCATTCCTTATTATTGCTAGTAATTAGGGTTTGCATGACAAGACTAAAATCAAACCTAGATAAATCCTAGCTCAAAAGATAAAAACTTGATAGCAAAACACTTTGCACACATGCACCTCTAGCGAAACCCATGCTTATTGCCTCAGATAAAAACAAGTCATGTCCTTCGAATGTGGGATGCTTTAGCAAAGACCCTCGAATAAAAGATCGTAGTCCCTCGATGACCCTTCGATGTTTCTTGCGGTAAACGATCTTAGTCCCTTACGTCAATTGCTAAAACATTCTACAAGTTGCCTTCTATGATTGTACAAAGACCCACGCCTGTCCCTCACATCCAATGATATGACTCCCTACCAACCAATGGTAAAGTAGCACTATCTAAAGGAGGAGGAAAAGAATAAAATACTTTTTGAGTAGGTAGGTTGTTCGTAATTGCTTGCTCATAAACTAAAACCATTTTCATGCCTCACACTTTAAACAACAAACATCTCTTCAAACACTCTCTACTCAAACAACTATTTTCAAAACAAACACTTTGTATGCATTCTCAAACGATACGAGAATCATTACAAAGTTTTCCGCACTAAGGTGTTTTCAAAATACTTCTAAAATAAACATTTTTTATACATTCTCAACGATACGAGAATCATTACAAAATTACCATTTTCAAAATACCTTCAAACATTTTCAAACATACACAAACACAAAGCATTTCAGAGTGAACTGGAAATTAAGAGCCCGTAGATAACTACAGATGAAAAAGGTGCTAACACCTTTCCTTTTCATAACCTACCTCCCAAACTCAAGAAAATTCTTAAAAGGTCTTTCCTGTTCTTTTTACCATTTCCTTTATTGGATAAAAGAAAAGTCGGTGGCGACTCTTGCTATCCGCAACACTTGCAATCAAATGCAAAACACCCAAGTCAGTTCTCCGAGCATATCACAGAACTTGCGATTCTGCTGGAGAATTAGAAACTAAAAGTTGGGTTACCTTAATATCTAGATCACCTTTATTCCTTTTACTTATTTGCCTTGTTTGCTTTACATTTATAGGTTATGCTTGGGTTTATTTCTTGTATAGATCCTACACCCGGATCTGGGGCATATTAGGTAAGTAGCAATAGATCATGGGTATTGTACGGGGTAGACCGATATGGTTGAAGTGATGGCTATGTTAGTACGACATATTTGTGGGTACTGGTGTCCCTTGAGTTAAATCAAGGAGAATACTGTAGGATCAAGCGCTTACCACTGAGCTAAAAGCAATTGCTTGTAGCCAAGGTACAACTTTATTTCCATATAGTACGAGCATTTTCAGGGGATGCACTTAGTTTACTAAGAGCCCATGGGTGGGATGTTAAGCCCTTCGAACCCCTAAGGTTGACGCTGGATATTTTAATCCAACAATCTCCCCCCAGTGTCAGCCGGGGGGATTCGAACCCATGACCATACTCTGATACCACTTGTAGGATCAAGAACTTACCATTGAGCTAAAAGCAATTGCTTTAAAGCAGTTGCTTGTAGCAAAGGTGCAACTTTATTTCCATATAGTACGAGCATTTTCAGGGGCTGCACCTAGTTTACTAAGCGCCCATGGGTGGGATGTTAAGCCCTTCGAATCCCTAAGGTTGACGTTGGATATTTTAATCTAACAAATACATGGCCACTGAGTGGTTTCATAAAGCACTAACTGACTGTAGAAACTTAGTTGAACAACTTAGCCATTAGAAAGTAGTGAGATAGCCGGCTTTGGTGCAAGACTGAATTTGGTTGATACTCGATACTACACTCATTGAGATCGGACTTTTGGGATATTTCGGTCACGAAAAAAGATTGCTTGTGTTGAAACAATGCCCGATGAAGAAAGATCAATGATAGTGAGATTCCTTAGAACCCGATTGCTTTCTTTTAGAACAGGTTGAAGCAACTAAAACTTCAAGAGGGTACTTACATATACACCTCATGCAAGCCTAAACCTAAGGCCTTGTGTGCTTTGTGTGTATATGATTATTTGTTCATAACATCATAAACATCATAACATCATGCCATAAAATTTTCTACTAACCATTTCAAGGACCTAGGGATTTATCTTTGTCCTATTTTGTAGGTTATGGCCTCCACTTGCAGAAATACCATCCGAATCAGCTTTGTAAAAGTTCCTCCTCAACTCCAAGAGTTAGCATCAAGGGTTCCTGAGAATTCTCTGTTCACAAAAAGAAATGGTCGACTTCTCAATATGGTTACCTTAAGCTTTAAAGAATAAATGATGTGTGTGCTCTTTCAATTCTTTGATCCTAAACTTCATCGTTTCACCTTTCTCGATTATCAATTGGTGCCCACAATGGAAGAGTTCTCTCAACTATTCGGAGTACCTATTCTTGATCAATTTCCCTTCACCGGTTTAGAGTAAGATCCACAACCTGAGGAGATTGCATCAGCCCTACATTTGAAAAGGTCTGACATTGTAGCCAATTGGGAAACAAGGAGCGGAGTCAAGGGTTTTCTAGCTAAGTTTTTGTTAGAGAAGGCCTGACTGTTTTGGGAGGATATGGATTTTTAAGCCTTTGAAGAAGTCTTGGTTCTTCTAATCTATGGCTTAGTATTGTTCCCTAATTCAGACCAACTCATAGACGTGAATGCTGTCAAGATCTTCCTTTCTCATAACCCTGTGCCTACTTTACTCGGGGACAATTTGCATACTCTTCACACTCGCACCATGAGGAAGATAAGAGCTCTTATATGTTGTATTCCATTGTTGTCTAGGTGGTTTATTTCGCACCTTCCCCGGTTAGTATTATAGAATGAATAAGGTATAAACTGGTCGCAAAGGATGATGTCGCTCTCTCATTCTGATATCTCTTGGTGTTCTCGATCTCAAGAGGACGTTACTATCATTGACCATTGTGAGGAGTTCCCTAATGTTCCACACATGGGTATTAGAGGAGGCATTACTTATAACCCTCCTCTGGATCTATGACAGTTTGGTTATGCTCGAAGAGATGGTCCTCATGATGCACTTATCCATGGTATTTTATTCGACTATGAGAACAATGTCCAAGGTTATCGTTAAAGTTTTGTACGAGCTTGGGGCATGGTGAACAAGGTCGATAGTAAGACTTTGGACATAAGAACTTCATTCTTTTGGAGCCTTATCTCAAATGGGTGCGATCTCACAATCAAAACCTCATGATGCCATATCCAGCCATCCTATCAATAGTTGTAGATCCTGTTGATGAGGGGGGATATTCCTTTTACCATTCTCCATCCTGACGTGCCTACGGACCTCAAAGAATTTCAAAGATCGTGGATTTAAATCAAAGGAGAACAAGACACATTTGAAGCTCGATTCTACGCAAGCGAGAAGAAAGTGTTGGAGCTCACAAGGCAACTTTACAAGGAGCGAAGACTAAATGTACACATTGCACCAAAGAGGAAGCGCCTGTGGGAAACTTGAGTCTTTTGTTTTTGGAGTTTATTTTGTTGTCTCTTTGACACCCTTTTGATTTTTCATTGTAAGCCAAAGAGGAAATTGTAATTCTTAAACTTATTAATACAATTGTTGTGTTTGTTTCCTTTTTGGCTAGCAAATTTAAATTCCTTAAAGTCCTTGAAAACATTGCATCCGCATAGCATGCATCATGTCATAAGCAGGTTTTTCGATACAGGTTTCCTCATCTTTTTATTGTTTATTTCAATATAAGATGGCTCTAGAGAAAACTGTCAAAGATCTACAACCTCAACACACACAGTTCAAAGAGACTCTCCTCAACTTAGCTAAAGGTCAGCAAGAAATGATGGCACTCCTTGCCACAAAAAAGAAGACCAAGAAATGGGTTGTTATCCTTAACATGGGAAGAAGGTTCAAGGGGCCCGCCCAACATGCTCAAATAGAAGAGGCTTCTTCTGAGGAAGAAGACAATCAAGAAGAAGAAGTTAGAAGCACCAGAGCTAGGGGTGGAAATAACCAGATTACTAAGGACGAAGACTATTCTTAAGAGCATTATCCACCGGAGGATGACAAATACAAATAGCTAGAAGACTGACTTAAGGCTGTAGAGATCCAAACAGTTCCAGGTTTGGACTTTGGAGATTTATGTTGATCCCTGGGGTGGTCATTCCCCACAAGTTCAAGGTCGCTGTCTTCGCCAAGTACGATGGGGTCTCCTATCCAAATATGCATCTGAGGTCTTATGTCTGCAAGATTCAACCACACACCGCCAATAGGAAGTTATGGGTTCATTTCTTCCAAGAGAGCTTATCTGGGACATATTTGGAATGGTTCTATCAACTAAAATGGACTAATATCCACACATGGGATGATCTAGCCGCTGCTTTCTATAGACAATACCAGTACAATGCCGACCTAGCACCAACTCGCATGCAATTGCAAAGTATGACCATGGTTTTGAAACAAAGGCTTTAAGGAGTTTGCTCAAAAGTGGAGGGACCTGGATGGAAGGGTGCAACCCCCTTTAAATGACATAGAATTAGTAGACATGTTAATGGGCACCTTGACTGGTCCATTCTTTAATTTTCTAATTGGGAGCTCTTCGTCAGGGTTTACTGAGCTGATCTTGACTGGAGAGCAAGTTGAAAGTGGAACCAAAAGCGGAAATATCCCCATGGCCTCAACCTCTAATGCTGTAAAGAAACCATTTGTTGGTAAGAAAGAGACTAATGTTGTTTATGGACAAAGGAGCCGTGTCAAGAACGATTGTCATCAGTCGGTAGGAGATGTATTGATTTCAAATCCAACCCCAGTTCAACGACCACAGCAATCAAACAATCAAGAAAGGCATGATGCCTCAGGGAGGAAATTCACTAGAATCAACATGCCACAGTCTCAAGCTTTACAACATCTGTTGAAGGTAGATTTGGTAACTCTGTGAGACCCTTCTCCAAATCCCAATACTGCCTCTCCCAAATATAACCCGAATGTGAAATGTGCCTATCATTCAAATATTCCCGGCCATGACACCAACCACTGTTAGGCGTTAAAGAACAAGGTACAAGATTTAATTGATAACAAGGTGATCAAGTTTGACCCTCCACAAACCCCTAATGTCATTATTTCTCCCATGCCCAGTCACGGTAAAGGTGTCAATGATATTGATGATGCCTCATTTCTCTCCACCGTTGATGATTTGACTACTCCATTATTGACCGTTAAGAAGAATCTGTTGAGAGTCGGTTTATTTCCTGGCTGCCTTGAAAATTGTTACCATTGTGATTCCCAAACTAATGGTTGTATGTGGCTGAAGAAAGGTATCCAACGCCTGATTGACAACCATGAAATTTTGTTCGAGAAAACTCCATCCATAAAGAGTTTACCTGAAAGTATACCTCAAGATGTTTCCATAATCATAATTTCCAATACTCCTATTAGGATCACCTCTAAAGTCCCTATAAGGATTCCTACTGAGCCAAGAGCGGCTCCCTTGATTATCACTACACCGGGGCCAGTCCTCTATTCCTCCAACAAAGCAGTGCCTTGGAACTATGGGGCAGAAGTTTATTATCATGGTATCAAGCAAGAGCCATGGATTATTGAAAATGAAGAGCCTGGAATTACAAACATTGCTGGAACTAGTAAGGTCACTATGACAGGAAGGGTATTCTCTCTGGAGATCTCTCCTCCAACAACTACAACAATAACAACAACTATTCACATTCCTACTGCTGGGCCAACTGCCAATGCCAGAGGTAAAGAGAAAGTTACTGAGCCTGCCCTGACGGAGGCACCCTCAAAAGAAGTGAAAATTGAAGACCCATCTAGACAAGAGATGGAAGAAATCCCGAAGATCATCCGAAAAAGTGATTACAAAATAGTTGAGCAACTGGGGAAAACACCCTCAGAGATATCCATGTTGTCCTTGTTATTATGCTCTGAAGCATATGCCCAAGCTTTGCTGAAATTCCTGAGGAATGCCCATGTACCACAAGAAACCACTGCTGATCAATTTGAGAACTGTGTTGCAAGCATAACTGCTGATAATGGCTTTGGATTTTATGATGCATATTTAACTGCAGCGGGGAAGAATCATAACAAAGCTCTGCATATTTCTATTGAAAGCAAAGGCACCACTCTGGTGCATGTGTTAGTAGATACTAGGTCCTCCCTCAATGCTTTACCCAAAGATGCTTTGGACAGATTAGACTATGAAGGGATGGTGCTGAAACCCAGTGATATTGTGGTAAGAGCCTTCGATGGTTTGAAAAGAATGGTCCATGGAGAGGTTGATCTCACAATCAAGGTGGGATCTCAATTTTTCAATTAAACTTTTTATGTAATGGATATTTGCCCGACCTATTCATGCTTGCTCAGACGCCCATGGATTCATGGGGCAGGTGTGGTTACCTCTACATTACATTAAATGCTGAAGTACCTAGTTAGAGGGAAGGTTGTTACAGTCTGTGGAGAGGAAGAATATATGGTCAGTCATTTGAATTCTTTCAAATATGTTGAAATGGATGGCGAATTCATTAAAACTCCTTATCAAGCATTTTAAGTAATCCCTCCAACAATTTCTATTTCTAAAGCCGTGTCTGCCACTCCTAAGATTGTCAAGGACACACCAAGAATGGCTTCCTTGAAGGATGCTCGAGCTGTTATAGAAGATGGAGGTTTCACTATCTGGGGACAACTTCCTGATGTCCCCTATAAATCCAACAAATTTGGGTTGGGTTTTACTCCAAAGGCTCAGAAAGAGGTTCGACGTGCTCGTGTTGATGGACCACATCTTCGTATTAGTAACAAAGAAGTCAATGCACTAGAAGACACTGATAGTAATGGTCACTTGGACGATTAGATATTCCCAACTGCTGACGGTGGACTTGACAACAGGATAGCTAAAGACTTCATCTCAATCTCCTATAACCATGAGTAATTGCTATTTCCTGTTTTTATTGCTTTAAGAAGTTTGTCTATATAATTTCTGTTAAAATAATGACTTTAAAACATGCGCCTTGCCTGGGGCACAATGGTCCATTTGTTAAGGGTTGTCATTTCATATATCATATGCTCATTTAGTGAAAACATTGGATGATGTTGCATTCAAATTTTGCGCTTTTTGTCTTTCTTTTACTTTACTTCATTTTCAGAATAGCCATGTGACCTTACATGCACACACACACATTTGCAGATCCACATCCACCCTGGATCCCATTGAAATTTTTTTGCTATTATCGTTTATGACTTCGAAAATCCAATCTATCAAGTCGAAGACGAAGGTGAAGAAGATTGTGAGATACCTGGAGAACTCGCCAGACTCCTGATATAAGAGGAAAAGGCTACCCAACTGCACAAAGAACCGGTCGAAGTGATAAACTTAGGTACTGAGGAAGATAAGAAAGAAGTCAAGATCGACGCCAACCTGGAAGACAACGTCAAGAGAATATTAGTTCATATGTTTCCCGACTATGTTGAGGTATTCGCTTGGTCATACGAAGACATGTCAGGGCCCGATATTGATATCGTGGTTCATCGTCTGCCAATGAAAGATAGTTGTTCTTTGATCAAACAAAAGGTTCGTCGCATGCATCCTGTTATGTCTGAGAAGATCAAGGCTGAGGTAATGAAACAATTTAATGCAGGTTTCTTGGCAATGATGTCGTATCCCCAATGGGTTACAAATGTTGTTCCTGTGCCGAAGAAAGACGGTAAGGTCCGTATGTGCATAGACTACAATGATTTAAATAGGGCAAGCCCCAAAGACGATTTCCCACTACCATATATTCATGTCGTGGTTAACAACAATGCTCAACATAAGATATTTTCTTTTATGGATGGTTTCTCGGGTTACAAACAAATCAAAATGGAACCTGAAGACATGGAGAAAACAACCTTTGTCACACAGTGGGGCACCATCTGTTATAAAGTCATGCCTTTTAGGCTGAAGAATGCGGGCGCAACTTATCAACGGGCTATGATGGCTTTATTTAATGATATGATTCATCATGAGATATAATTCTATGTTGATGACATTATAGCAAGATCACAAACTAAAGAAGAGCACCTTGACCACCTGCACAAGCTGTTTGAGAGGCTGAAGAAATATAAGATGAGGTTGAATCTCAACAAACGCATCTTCGGGGTAAGGTCTGCTAAGCTCCTAGGCTTCGTCGTCAGTGGAAAAGGTATTGAAGTCGATCCTGCTAAAGTCAAAGCTATCCAAGAAATGCCAGCTCCCCATACTAAGAAGGAGGTCAGTGGTTTTCTAGGATGACTAAACTACATTTCCCGATTCATCTCTCACCTGACTGCTACTTGCGAGCCACTCTTCAAGCTGCTGAAGAAAGATCAAGTGGTAAGATGGAACGATGACTGCCAAATGGATTTTGATAAGATCAAAGAATACTTACAAGAACCACCAATTCTGGTGCCACCAGTTGAAGGAAGACCTTTAATCATGTACTTAACCGTGTTAGAGAATTCAATGGGATGTGTGTTGGGGAAACATGACGAGTCTGGTCAAAAAGAGCATGCAATATACTACCTTAGAAAAAAATTTACCGACTGTGAAACAAGATATTCACTGCTCGAGAAAACTTGATGAGCTTTGGCATGGG
Source organism: Vicia faba (assembly GCA_948472305.1). NCBI lineage: Eukaryota > Viridiplantae > Streptophyta > Magnoliopsida > Fabales > Fabaceae > Vicia > Vicia faba. The sequence continues at coordinate 761,479,317 of OX451741.1, read as the reverse complement.
ATGCTCGCCGAATAAGATAGTATATGTTGACTCACACTACTTTGCTGATCTCTAAGATGGATCCCATTAAGTACATCTTCGAGAAGCCAACTCTCTCCAGAAGGATACCCCGATGGAAAATGATCTTAACTGAATATGACATCCAGTACACTATGCAAAAAGCAATCAAATGAAGTGTACTGGCAGATCATTTGGCATATCAAGCTGTCGATGACTACCAATCCATGAACTTTGAATTCCAGTATGAAAATATAATGCTAGTAATAGATGGTGAAGAACCTGGACCGTATGAAGGACCTGAACAAGGATCCCGATGGACTATGGTTTTTGACGGAGTTTCTAACGCACTTGGCAACGAAATTGGTGATGTGATCATTTCCCCCGAAGGCTGCTATACTCCTTTTACTGCCAGACTCTACTTTGACCGTACCAACAATATGGACAAATACGAAGTGTGCATCTTGGGTCTCAAGGATTCTATTGACCTAAGAATCAAATTCTTAAGTGTATATGGAGACTCAGCTTTGGTGATCAGTCAAGTTAAAGGGGTGTGTGATACAAAACATCCAAATCTTATCCCTTACAAAGAACTGGTGCTAACCTTGATCCCGTACTTTAAAGAAATCACCTTTGAACATATTCTGAGGGAAGAAAATCAGTTGGCAGATGCCTTAGCTACCATGTCTTCTATGTTCAAGGTCAGATGGGATAACGAAGCTCCTTGAATTACTACCGAAAGATTTGACGAACCAACACACTGTAATGAGATTGCCTCTCATGGACATCATTTCATTCTTGTCTCCATTGACTACTTTACCAAGTGGGTTGAAGCAGCTTCATTTGCATCAGTTACCAAGAATGTTGTGGCACGATTCATTAAGCATAACCTCATCTCTCGGTATGGTATCCCTGAGAGGATCATCACCGATAATTGTACCAACCTCAACAATGCCATGATCACTGAACTCTGCGTACAGTTCAAGATCAGACATCACAATTCTTCTCCATACAAACCTAAGATGAATGACGTAGTGGAAGCTGCTAACAAGAATATAAAAAAGATTATGCAAAAGATGGGGGTGACCTACAAAAACTGGAATGAGATGCTATCATTTGTACTCCATGGCTATCATACTTCAGCGCGAACATCAACTAGGGAAACCCATTTCTCTTTGGTCTATGGCATGGAAGCTGTCTTGCCTATCAAAGTTCAAATACATTTTCTAAGGATTATGAAAGAAGCAGATTTAGATGAAGACGAATGGATTCAGACTAGGTAAGATTAGTTGAATTTGGTTGACGAAAAGAGGATGGCGGTTGTTTGTCATGGTCAGATGTACCAGAAACGCATGATCAAAGCTTTCAACAAGAAAATCAAGCATCGATATACCAAACTGGTGACTTGGTAATAAAGTGCATCATTCTACCATAAGGCGGTCCCAGGGGCAAATGGACTCCCAACTACGAAGAGCCATTTATTGTTAAGAAATTATTCTCAGGAGGTGCTATGATGCTAACCACTACGGATGGCGAAGATTTCCCTCACCCTGTGAACGCGGACATAGTAAAAAAATACTACGCATAAGAATGACCTACTAGATTGACACACTTAGGGAAAAATGAGGGCATCCCGACGAACCAAAAGGATTCGAGCAAAAATAAGGGATATATACAAATGATTATACACCCGACAAGTCGAAAACCTGAAAGGGCGGCTTGGGAATAAAGGGTATCCTGGTGGACTGAAAACCTGAAAGGGCGGTCCAGGAAAGAATTAGGGATTTAAAGCATAAGACAATGTCCCATTGGATCACCTACATGCAAGCTTTATTACCAAATACGAAAGTTCAAATGGTTCAATCAACTTCCTCAAATGGAAAAGAACGAGACATTCAAAGACATAGGGGAAATAACAGAGTTTGGAATTCAATGAGATCACTTCCACATGGCTATACATTTTGTTTTCACTTTGTACTCTTTTCATTTCGCGACGACTTCCTCTTACTAGGATTCCCGTCTCTTTATACAAAATCGCCTGTTTATAGGCAAATTATCAATACAAATATACCTTAAAATCCAGAGTTTTTGTTTTTCTGTTTTGTTTGCATAAACGTCCAATGACTAAAATTGAATGAACATATGCATATTGTTGTACCCCAAAATTTTCCCTCCCATATTTCTCAATACATTTCAAGTAGGATCCTCAAATTGCTCAAGGAAGTCCAAGAGTTGACCAGACAAACTCTCTCCTAAGGTAGTCTACCTCAAATTAGGGTTTCATGTTGCATGAAGATACTTGAGTCCAAAGGGTCTCAAATTATCACCATTTTCCTAAAATGTTCTCAAGATCATCCATGTCAAGTTTCAAGCCTTGCTAAGGAAGTTTGCTCAGTCAATTGCTTAAAGGCCTGAAAATCGACTATGTTAGGGCAAAAGTCAACTGTGGCCCACATACAGTCAAACTTCAAGATTTTTGGTCAACATCCTCATTTTGAAGTATTATTCATCATTTGATCAAGGGTTTATCATGATTCCTCAAGGATTGCTCACAATTCATCAAAACCCAAAAGTTGCTAAATTAGGGTTTTGTAGGAAAAGTCAACTCAACTTTGACCAAGCATAACTTTCTCATACTTTATCATAAATGACACATCCAAATATCATTTTGAATAGGATGCAATTACCTACAATTCATATTCATCTCCCAAGTTCAAAATATGCACTCACAAGAACATATGAATTTGGACATTATAGGTTATTTTGAAAAGTCAACAAAAACACCTTTTTTGTTAAAGCTTCATACATGAAAATGGAAGACTCAATTAATATGAAACCAAATAGGTTGCTTAGGGGACATCCTAAGCTTTCTTAAAAGTCCAAGAACACCCTCATAAGGTTAAAATTGAGAGAGATATGCATTGTCAAAGTTGGACAATTTTTGAAAAAATGCATGAAGCAAATATTGACCAAACTTGGATTTTTTTCCAAATGGGCCTATCTTTTCAAGTTTGAAACTCATTCCTAACATGGTCCATGACCTCTAAGCCCACCCATACATTTTTCTACTATTTATGCTATTTATTTTGATATTTTATTCATTAAAATTCAGAATTAAATAAATAAATAAATAATAGAAATAATGTAAATTTTGATGTGAATACATTTTGGGCAAGTTTTATGATGGTTTATGTCAATTGATTTCTTGCAATAACCCTTCAAATATGTCCAGGTTCATCCACATGTGAAAATGGCATAAAATCATCAAATATGGTATTTTTTTCAAATTTTGATCATGGTCTTAAAACACAACATTATGAGGGAGATTATTTCCATGCTTTCTTGTCTCATCATTCTCCTCTATAAATATAGAGACATACAAGCTTGAAGGACACAAAATTCTTCTCTAAAAAAGCTCTCAAAAAGCTCTTCAAAGAGCTCTCTAAAAGCTCTTCAAAAAGCTCTCCAGAAATCAAAGAATTGGTGCAAGTCATATCTCGAGGTTCTGGTCTCTCTCAATTGACATAAAGCCTCAAATCATCCTCTTGAAGTACTCAAGAGTCTTACAAGGCCCAAGAGCAATCCATCACACGCCTAACACGCCCCCATTTGACAACACCGGTTTGGTAAAATTTTAAACTTCGAATCTCTAATTTTAATCATATTTTATGGCATGCTAACGTTTGTTTGAGTTTATATAGAATAATTATGGATGGTTGAATCATAGGTTCCACACAAGAATAAAAAAAAAACATAGTTAGAGCATGAAGCTTTCGAAGATTCGGGCCTAAGGATTTCTGATGATTGCACCCCCTGTTTACTTTTGCTACTAGGTCCATCTTTATTTTCTTGTTTTATTCATTTCATTTAATTCTTTTAATCCTTTTTTTTATTTTTATCAATAAAAAAATATAAAAATCACATAAAAATAGATTTAGGATTTTTTCTTAATTAAAATTTAATTTTGGCAAATGAATTAACTAAACACTTTAATTTTTTTTTAAAATTAAAATTAATAGTACTTAGGTTTAATTTAATTTTAATTCATTTTCCTTTTCGTAACAAAAATACCAAAAAAACATAGAATTAATTTCTTTTATTTAAATTTCATGTTTCTTTAATAATTATTATTTTTTAAATATAGATCTAGATCAATAATTTTTTAACTTAAACCATTTTTATAAATTAAAACAAAAAACAACAAAAAGATTTTTTTATATCTTAGGATTTTTAGACGTCTTTTCAAATTTGCGCGTTATTATTCTTTCGCACTTCATTTTATTATTGTAACTGTATATCGGGATGTAATAGATGATTAGTAGGACCTTTACCGCTTTTATTTATTTTTCCCCCAATTTTGGATATGTACATAATCTCCCTCCCCGAAGCCTTGTAATAGCTAGGTTTTATATTTATGCACTTTTAAATTACTGCAATTATTAACTGCTAGATGTATGACTAATAGGATTGTATGGCAAGAATAATCAAATATTAGCAAACTTAACACAAGACTAAAATAACTGAACATAACACACCTTGCACATATGCACCCTTAGGGTATACCTCACTTGGTTGCCTCGAAAAATAATGGTCATGTCCCTCGAACATAGGGATACCCTTAGCAAAGACCCTCGGTTAAAATCATCATAAAGATCATGGTCCCTCGATGTCCCTCAAAGTTGCCTACGGTATATGATCTTGTCCCTAGATGTTGCCTACGAATATATGATGACAGTCCCTTCAAAATGCTAAGGTATCCTTACATGTTGCCTTCAATGACCATTACGTACCTTTCGAATTGACCCTTACAAATTCCAACGACGGTGCTACCTATTTCTCAATAGTAGGATGGCGCTGTCTAAAGAAAACGAGAATAGAAACAATCCTTTTTCGACTAGGTAGAAAACTCTTAAGTACTTGCTCAAAATCAAACTTTTTACACCATACACTTTCAAACAAACTTTTTAAACTAAGTTTTCAAAACACTTCGTAACACTCTTGAGGACAGAAACAAGGGTTAAAATAAAGTAACACAAAAATTTTCAAAACAAACACACACAAGAAATTTAAAAGATGAGCAAGTACCTAAGAGCCCATGGAAAACCATGGATGGAAAGGGTGCTAACATCTTCCCTTTCTATAATATACCCCCCCGTACTCAATATCTCGAAAAAAGAATTTTTCTGTGCTTTTTTCCTTTCTAGTTTGATAAGATAAAAGTCGGTGATGACTCTTGCTTACCGCGACATTTAGCAAACACAAACGCAAAACGCAAACCGGAATTTTCCAAAACAGTTGGTTCTGCCACCGTATCATAGAACTGGTGACTCTACTGGGGACTAATAAGTGAGGTATACCTTAGGATTTAGTTCATCATAAATTGCTTCTCTTGTTTGTTTTGGTTGCTTTACTTTTAAGAGTTTTGTTTGGGAGTTACTATAGATCCTAACTCGGATCTGGGGACACCTTTTAGGTAAGTAGCAATAGACTGTGAGGGAACTGTACGACGTAGACCAATACGGTGGAAGCAGTAGCTACATTGATGTGGCACATTGGTTGGTACTGGTATCCCTTGTGGAGAAACGGGGAGAATACGGGGCCGCTGCGTGTATCGTTAAGCATCAACTTACCTTAGAACCTTTAATCGACCAACTTGGCCATTAGAAAGTAGTGAGATAGCCGGCCTCGGTGTAAAGCTGAGAACTTGTTGATACTCGATGCTACACTCATTGAAACCATACTCTCGAGATAGTTCCGGCCGCAAGAAAAGATTGCGTGAGTTGAAACAATGACCGATGGAGGATGGTCAGTGATATTGAGATCCTCTAGAACCCGATTACTTTTCTAGGACAGGTTGAACCAACTAAACTTCAAGAGGGTACTACCTTAAAACCCATGTAAGCCTAAACCTAAGGCTGTTTGTGTGACTTGTGTGCTTTCAACTTAAACTACTTGCATTGTTTTATTATCTGACAACACGAGTTCCTTGCAGGTTTTGTTTACAGTCCTTATCCAATAACTTGGATTTCTTTCCGGGTTTACTTGCTTACATCACCTCGCACTTTTGCTTAAACGCATAACATACACATCATAACATCATGCCTTAACATTTCCTTAACCATTTCAAGGATCTCAAGGGTTTGTGATGTAGGTTATGGTAAATCAGACGTCTAGCAAGGGGCAAGGGGATTTATTTTCCTCTAGCCAATGTTGTCTAGAGATCAAAACACAATAACTTGAGTCAGTGGCTATGACCCACTCGATATGGTGAGCTTGACTCTTGAATAAGGACTCTTAACGACACGAAGTTTCTTCAATCAAGCTGCAATCAAATTCTAGTAGTTTCTTGTTTACCACGCGAGATCCTTGAAAACATTGCATACATATATCATACATATCATTGCATAACAGGTCTTCCAGTACAGGTCTCTCATGTTCTCGCTGTTTATTTCAGCAATGACTCTCAAACAAGATGGCAAAGATCTTCAAACTCAAGAAGCTCAGTTCAGGGAAATGTCCCTAAACCTATCCAAGGGGCAGGAAGAGTTGAAAACACTCCTCGTTGGGAACTTGGTCAAGAAAAGTCCCGAAGACAATAAGGACGAACGGCTGGAACAACTGCAAGTTGAGGTAGGGGAAATAAGAACCCAAATGCTGGGGCAGATGGCTCTAATCCAAGGCCTATCCTGAGAGCAAGAAGAGCTGAAAGCCATCATCAACCAACTTTATCAAGACGGATACAACAGTATGAAGCAAACAGTCGAGGTCGGGGACCAAGTCATTAATCAACCTCCAAGAAGATAAGAGTTTGGTTTGGTGAAGAGTGGACCTTCCCCAATTGCTACTACCTCACGGGTCCAACAACAACCTCGCCAAAAAACAACGGGTTAATCAGAGTAAGCCAGATACGCCCAAGAGGCAGTTTACCAAATTCAACTTGCCGCTGTCTCAAGCATTACAACACATGTTGAGGATGAATCTGGTTACGTTGATAGGACCTCATCCGAATCTCAAGAGTTCTTCGCCTAACTAAAATCCTGATGCATGGTGTGCATATCACTCCAACAGTCCAGGGTATGATACTAACGACTGTTGGAGGTTGAAATACAAAATTCAAGACCTGATTGATGAAGGAGCATTGTAATTCACACAAGATGGTCAACTGGAATGTTTCTGTCAATCCTCCAAGGCTCTCCATTAGAAGTGACAAGTTCTAACAAGAAGAATTTTCGTTCATTAGAATTTTCAATGTGTAATTTTCTTTTGATTTGTTTGAACATTTATTCATATCAAACATCGTTATTTCATCAATGCATTGCATATGTCTGTTTTGAATCAATTCATTCGTATTCACTATTTCAAAAATGCGTTCTTGTTTCCTTTTGTGATATTCAACTCTCGATTAAAACTCTAAGCCTTAGAGGGAGGATGACAAAAATGATATCAAAATCTCTACAGTATGCTTTTGAACAGACCTCGCTGATGATGTACAGGCGTTGTTTCAAATCCTAAATAGTGGAGTTATAAGGAAGATAATCCCTAGTCAACCCCTTTGAGGCAAAGAAGTAGGATTTTTTCTTTTCACACAAATTAAAACCCTTAATCACAACCTGGGGCAGGGTAGTTTTCTCAGTTAATCCAGGTGCACAATGAATGGCATCAAAGACGTCCTTCCAAAACAAAAGACGGTGATGGTTCCCTATAAACGTCAAGACAGGCAGTCATTATCTCTCGAAATAAAAGCCCATTAAGTCAAGACCTATGAAGGAGACTTAAGAAAAAAACTGGGGCATCCCACTGACTATAATCGCAAAAAGAAACAGTTTAGGCAAAAACAGGGATAGTAAAACCAAAAAAAAGAGGTTACTACAAATCCTCGGCAAAAAAAAAAGATTACAAAATGACTGCCTTTTTCAAGTAAACTTTCAGTATCCGAACCATCACCGGAACATCAAGGGCAATATTCCAAGACATAAACGGGATCTAAATGCACAGTTATCTGAGTATAGGATCGAAGAACATCACAAAGGACGAGTGGGTACAAATAAATTTTGAGCCTTTATCCTTTGTTTCTTGAACCGTGAACCAGACCACGTTATAACCCTTAAAAGTCCTAGCTGGAGCATGGGTTAGTTCGAAAGCATATTGTTACAAAAGGTATCCTGACTCCTATAAGGTTTGCTATAAATCCTGAGTTGACATCACACTTTTACAAAAAAAACTTGTTTTACTAAAAAATAAATTTTCAAACTTCAAGACAGACATAAGCTTTGCATTCATAAAATAACATTGTTTGCATATGACTATTTGTTCAACAACAGAGAAATTCGCATGACAAATATCTAGTGAACAAAAACCTTCTCAATAAAAAGGATCACCTCAAGTGGAAAAAACACTTCCAACCAAGGGGCACAGCATGATCATTGTCCATCATCTGGGGTAGTCAAGTCAAGATTCAAGGAATCTCTAAAAGATGCCAAATAGCCAGGGGCAGATCTCCATCTGAATCACTTGGGGGCATTGGGCATGAATTCCAGCAGCGAATCATGTACGATCAAACAAACATCTTCTGGTAGTGTGGCAACACAACATTATCGACAATGACAACTCCCTACACCTTGAGAGCATGGACATAGTCAGAAAATACTGCGCATGAACAAAGACCCGCTAAGTTGACTGGCCTAGGAAAAATAATGTCATCCCAGCGAACCAAAAGGGTTCGGGCAAAAATTAGGGATAAAAACAAAAAAGATATGTACACCCGGCAAAAAAGGGTATCCCGGTGGACTGAAAATCTGAAAAGACAGTCCATGCAAAAGTTAGGGATTAAAGCGTATGACTATGTCCCGTCATCTCGTCACTTGCCTACCAGTAGAAGACTTATCATTTCAATTAAAAGTTACATAGCACCTCATAAGTTGGGATAGCAATCAATCCACAAGGCCTCCGCAAGCACTTTCTCCAGCAGGCACAAGGGTAGAAAAGTATCGATGCAAAGTCATTGTCGTATCCTCAGCATGCGTCCCAGTAACATCTACACTCCCCACAAAGTAAAAAGTATCCAAAGACAGTGATGTTAGCTTTCCCAAACAGGACACAACTTTCCCCAACTGAGGTTCACAATCGTGAGTGAGTCGGTAAGTTTTCCCCAAGCAGAGTTTATTTCTCTCACAAGCAGAAATTCAATCTCCAACAGAATTCATTATCTCCAGCAACAAAAATTCATCCCCGGTGGAGTTTATTTCTCCAAATCAGCACGACCTATCACCAGAGTATCTCCTCTCCAACATAGTCATTACCCCGCAAGATTGTTCTTAGACAAAGTCTCTCCCGGCAGAATATTCTCAAGCAGAATGGATGTAAGTCTCCAGTTAATCATCTTCACTCACTATCCCCAGCGAGAAAGAAGAACTCAACTCCTTGTACTCTCCAACAACAGTCCAAGATTTATTCTCCCCAGCCGGAGAATATCACAAGAAAATTGCATATCCATACATCATGGCATACGCATATGCATCATACAACACAATCTCATTTATTTTGAGAACATCATTACTCAATACATTTCCTACATCATGAAATTACGTACGACTAACTCTTTACCTTTTAGGAAAAGATGCAATCAAGTTCTCACAAGTTTTCTCTGGTTCAGTCAAACCGACACTAAGGTTTCTATTCTAGTTAAAGATGTTTTAAGACTTTCGTCTGGGTCAGCCGAATCGCCGCTAAGATTCCCCTGATTTCTATGCCAGTCAAAGTTAATCCGAGACCTCCCTTGGGATCAGTCAAATCGACACTAAGATTTCTCTCCCAGTTGAAATTCTCACAAGTTTTCTCTGGTTCAGTCAAATCAATGTTAAGATTTCTGTTCCATTTGAAGTTATGAAGCCCGGATTCGACCGGATAATATCTTGATTTCTCCAAATACTGCAAAGCCTGGAATCGACCAGATAGTGGTATATCCCCAAATTCAAAGCTATGAAGCCCGGAAATCGACCGGAAAATAGTTGAATCCCCAGCAAATTACTATGAAGCCTGGAATCGACCAGATAGCATTACAAAACACCATGAAGCCTGGAATCGACCAGATAGTGTTACATCTTAAATTGAAGCTATGAAGCCCAGATTCGACCGAATAATATCTTGATTCCTCCAAAACACCATGAAGCATGAAATTGACCAGATAGTGGTGTATCATAAACACAAGCTGTGAAGCCCGAAAATCGACCGGAAAATAGTATAACCACTCAACGAGGTATTGTGAAGCCTGGAGAATGACCAGATAGCAATACAAGATACCATGAAGCCTAGAATCGATCAGATAATGGTATAAGACACTGTGAAGCCTGGATTACAACCAGATAACATCAAACAATACTACGAAGCCTGGAATCGACCAGATAATGGTATATCTTTAATGCAAGTTATGAAGCCCGGATTCGACCGGATAATATATTGATTTCTCCAAATACCATGAAGCCTGGAGTCGACCAGATAATGGTATAGGATGCTGTGAAGCCTGGATTACGACCAGATAACAACAAAGGATATTGAAGCCTGGAATTAACCAGATAACAGTATAAGAAACTGCGAAGCTTGGATTTCAACCAAATAGCAGTTTACCTGGCCAATTAATAAGAAGCCCGAAATCGACCAGATATTAGTATGCCTTAAATTCAAGTTGAAGCCCAGATGCGACCGGATAATAACTTAATTCCTTCTGAAGCCTGGAGCACGACCAGATAAGAAGTGAGAAATTGTGAAGCCTGGAATCGACCAGATAGCAAGTTTAATCTCATCTCCCCAGTAAGTCACTGTAAAGCCTGGAGCACGACCAGATAACAGTTCATTTTCACCGCCTCGACTAAGAGATGATTCCCTAGTAGAGTAACTGACAACTGAAGTTCCTAAAACTCTATTTCTCTCAAAACAGAGACCAGCATCCCCAGCGAAGTCCTCCTCAACCACAAGTATACGGGCTCTCACAAAGGAATATCTTATGCGATCGACACTTCTTCAGATAACATCTTTAAGCCCATCTTCCGACATCGACCTCCAAATGGAATCTATAAGCCCATTCCCGATATCGCAAGGCCAGTACTACTTCATGCGAGTGCAAATTTCTGGGCACTCTAGTGTTCAATCATCTTCAACCTTCGGATCACGAAAGGCAGACAAGCCAATCTACATCCTCAGGTTTAAGAAGATTGAACAGGGGCAGCTGTTGTACCCAAAAATTTTCCCTCCCATATTTCTCAATACATTTCAAGTGAGATCCTCAAATTGCTCAAGAAATTCCAAGAGTTGACCAGACAAACTCTCTCCTAAGGCAGTCTACCTAAAATTAGGGTTTCATGTTACATCAAGATACTTGAGTCCAAAGGGTATAAAATGCTGACCATTGTCCTAAAATGTTCACAATATCATCCATGTCAAGTTTCAAGCCTTGCAGAGGAAGATTGCTCAGTCAATTGCTCAAAGGCCTAAAAATTGACTATGCTAGGGCAAAAGTCAAATGTGGCCCACATACAGTCAAACTTCAAGATTTTTGGTCAACATACTCATTTTGAAGTATTATTCATCATTCTATCAAGGTTTGATCATGATTCCTCAAGGATTGCTCCCAATTCATCAAAACCCAAAAGTTGCTAAATTAGGGTTTTGTAGGAAAAGTCAACTCAACTTTGACCAAGCATAACTTTCTCACACTTTATCATAAATGACTCATCCAAATCTCATTTTGAAGAGGATGCAATTCCCTACAATTCATCTTCATCTCCCAAGTTCAAAATATGCACTCATAAGAACATATGAATTTGGAGATTATAGGTCATTTTGAAAAGTCAACAAAAACACCTTTTTTGTCAAAGCTTCATACATGAACATGGAAGACTCAATTGAAATGAAACCAAAGAGGTTTCTTAGGGGACATCCTAAACTTTCTAAAAAGTCCTAGAACACCCTCATAAGGTTAGAATTGAGAGAGATATGCATTGTCAAAGTTGGACAATTTTTGAAAAAATGCATGAAGCAAATATTGACCAAAATTAGATTTTTTCCAAATGGGCCTATCTTTTCAAGTTTGAAACTCATTACTAACATGGTACAAGATCTCTAAGCCCACCCATACATTTTTATACTATTTATGCTATTTATTTTGACACGAAATTCCTCTCTAAAAATCTCTCAAAAAGCTCTTCAAAAAACTCTCTAAAAGCTCTTCAAAAAGCTCTTCAGAAATCAAAGAATTGGTGCAAGTCATATCTCGAGGTTCCGGTCTCTCTCAATTGACATCAAGCCTCAAACCATCCTCTTGAAGTCCTCAGGAGTCTTACAAGGCCCAAGAGCAATCCATCACACGCCTAGCACGCCCCCATTTGACAACACCGGTTTGGTAAAATTTTAAACTTCGAATCTCTAATTTTAATCACATTTTATGGTATGCTAACCTTTGTTTGAGTTTATATAGAACAGTTGTGGATGGTTGAATCATAGGTTCCACGCAAGAATAAAAAAACACCATAGTTAGAGCATGAAGCTTTCGAAGATTCGGGCCTAGGGATTTCTGATGATTGCACCCCCTGTTTACTTTTGCTACTAGGCCCATCTTTATTTTCTTGTTTTATTCATTTCATTTATTTCTTTTAATCCTTTTTTTTATCAATAAACAAATATAAAAATCACATAAAAATAGATTTAGGATTTTTTTCTTAATTAAATTTTAATTTTGGTAAATTAATTAACTAAACACTTTAACTTTTTTTTTAAAAATTAAAATTATTAGAACTTAGGTTTAATTTCATTTTAATTCATTTTCCTTTTCATAACAAAAATACCAAAAAAACATAGAATTAATTTCTTTTATTTAAATTTCATGTTTCTTTAATAATTATCTTTTTTTTTTAAAGTATAGATCTAGATCAATTATTTTTTAACTTAAACCATTTTTATAAATTAAAACAAAAAACAACAAAAGGATTTTTTTTATATTTTAGGATTTTTAGACGTCTTTTCAAATTTGCACGTTATTATTCTTTCGCACTTCATTTTATTATTGTAACTGTATATTGGGATGCAATAGATGATTAGTAGGACCTTTACCGCTTTTATTTATTTTTTCCCCCAATTTTGGATATGTGCATAATCCCCCTCCCCAAAGCCTTGTAATAGCTAGGTTTTATATTTCTGCACTTTTAAATTACTACAATTATTAACTGCTAGATGTATGACTAATAGGATTGTATGGCAAAAATAATCAAACATTAGCAAAACATAACACAAGACTAAAATAACTGAACATAACACACCTTGCACATATGCACCCTTAGGGTATACCGTACTTGGTTGCCTCAGAAAATAATGGTCATGTCCCTCGAACACAGGGATACCCTTAGCAAAGACCCTCGGTTAAAGTCATTATAAAAGATCATGGTCCCTTACTGTCCATCGAGTTGCCTACAAGAAAATGATCTTGTCCCTCGATGTTGCCTACGAATATATGATAACAGTCCATTCAAAATGCTAAGGTATCCTTACATGTTGCCTTCAATGACGATTACGTCCCTTTCGATAGTCCCTCAAACATCCAACGACTAGGGTTACCTACTCACTAATAGTAGGATAAAACGGTCTAAAGGAAACGAGAATAGAAACAATCCTTTTTCGAGTAGGTAGATGCTGGTAGGTACTTGCTCAAAATCAAACTTTTCACACTTACACTTTTCAAACAAAGTTTTCAAAAACAAATTCGTAACACTCTTGAAGACAGAAGCAAGGGTTAAAACAAAGTAAAACAAACTTTTTCAAAACAAACACATACAAGCAATTTTAAGATGATGAGAAAGTACCTAAGAGCCCATGGAAAACCATGGATAGAAAGGGTTCTAACACCTTCCGTTTCTATAATCTACCCCCCGTACTCAAAATCTCGAAGAAGGAATTTTCTGTGCTTTTGTACTTTCCAATTGGATAAAATAAAAGTCAGTAACGACTCTTGCTTACCGCGACATTTTGCAAACACAGACACAAAACGCAAACCAGCATTTTCCAAAACAGTCGGTTCTGCCACCGTATCACACATATGAACATGATTAACTGTTAACATATATATATAAGAACAGGAATGAACATTTACTCAAAATTCTAGGAGATGGGATGACACTCAAGCTGTCCATAAACCCCCACAGAATCCCTTTCATAAGGTTATCCCTGTGAAGTCTCCAGAGGCACCTCTATAAGTTTATCCCCACATAATAGTCTTCATAAATAAGGGTACATTCCCCACAATCTTCCCGACAAATCACTCCAACAAATAAAAGAATATAATCTCCCCCTGTTAAATCTCCCCACGGAGTCCCAATCAGTACAATTCATGGAAATTCTCTTCCCCAACTAAGTTTGTTCCTCCAAAACTGAAGAAAGAGACCCTGTAGAGTTTCTTCTCTTTATCAAATTCAATTTCCCCGAGAAAGTTAGTTTCCTCGGCAGAGCACTTCTCCATCAAAAAGAGTTTATTTCCCCAACATGGTTTATTTCCCCAACAGACTACAAATTCCCCAGCTCAAGTCTATTCTTTAGATCACTACAAATCACTGACAAAATTTTTCTCCCCAGTAAAATTGCCACTATCCCCAGAAAGTTAATGCAAAGTTTGAAATCTGACCAGATACTAGTTAACTTCATCCTCCCCAGACAAGTCGGAAGATTGTCCATATCTTTTATCCCCAGTCAGGGTATATAAGAATTATCTTCCTCAAACGAGTCGTAAGCTTAACCATCTCTTTTACCCCCAGTCAGGGTATATAAGAAATAAATTCCCTAATAGAGCAAGGAATGACCAATGTACATGAACTCTACTCCCCAAATAGAAGTTAATACACCCCCTGCAGAGTTTCCTCAAACAAAAGACAAGAATCCCCAACGGAAGCATTCTAGATAAGATTGAAGATACAAATAATCTTTATTCCCAACAATAGTCAGGGATTTATTTTCCAAAACAAATGCACTTCAACAACATTGCACATTCATTCATCATAACATATGCATACGAAACACAAATAGAACAATCTTATTTATTTTGAGAACATCATTACGCAATGTATTTCATACATCATGACATTGCATATAACTAACTCTTTACCTTTTCAGAAAAGATCAATCAGCAGACGAATATCATCAACAAATCCTCAAAACAGATTGTAGGGCATTTATCGAAACGGGACGGGGCGACTATCTACATGACGAACACTTCCTTTAGACATCTGCTGGACCAATTTAAATTGACCAAAGATTTATTCTGATACTTTTCCAGCAGACACTTTTTCTGGTTCAGTTTAAATAAACCAAAAGATTTATTCTGATTCTTTTCCAGTTAAAGATAATACAAGACAACTGTTGGTTCAATTTAAATCGACCAAAGATTTATTCTGATACTTTTCCAGTAGACACTTTTCTGGTTCAGTTTAAATCGACTAAAGATTTATTCTGATTCTTTTCCAGTTAAAGTTAACACAAGACATCTGCTGGTTCAATTTTAAATCGACCAAAGATTTTTTATGATACTTTTCCAGTAGACACTTTTTCTGGTTCAGTTTAAATCGACTAAAGATTTATTCTAATTCTTTTCCAATTAAAGACGGACTCAGACATCTTCTGGCTCAGTTTAAATCAAGCATATATTTATTCTGATACTCCTCAGATACAGTCGGGTGTAAACTTATTCTAATATTTCTATCAACAGTTACTTTGGATGGCATCTTTAATCCCATCTCCGACAACTCTCCATCATCTTTCCAAATGGCATATTTAAGCCCATTTCTGGTATAATCAACAAATAGTTTTACTTCATTCACAAACGAGTGAAAATTTCTGGGCACGTAAATGTTCAATCATATTCCACCTTCAAGTCACGAATGGCGGACAAGTCAATCTAACTCTTCATATTTAAGAAGATTAAACAGGGGCAGCTATTGTACCCCAAAATTTTCCCTCTCTTTTCTCAAGACATTTCTCACCGAAGATCTCAAAGGCTCAAGGTTTCTCAATGGTTGGGTCAAACAAGCTCACCTCCTAAGCATTGAACCTCCAAGATGATTTAGCCAAAATGGTCAACATGAAGGTTGTAGACAGTGTTTCAAACTTTCTAAAATGTCCAAGAACTTGAAGAGATCATTTTTGAGCTAGGATATTCGAAGAGAGGAAGTTGGGCATCCGTTCTTGAATTACAAGTCATTTTCTTGATGAACACATAATCCAATCTCAATGTTATGCTGCATAATCTTGCTTTCCATGCCTTCTAACTTGTGTATCTACCCATAGTTAATGGATTACACAAAATTTTGAGCTATGATCCAAGTGGTTTAAGCATTGTCCAAATCAATTTTCCATTTTGGGGAGAAAGTTAACATTGCCATTCTTGAAAAGCAAGCTTTATGCACAAAGTCAATTCTTGAGCCTCTCACTTGTTCCCTTTGATCACACTCCATCTACAAGGTCAGAAGCAATGATATTAAAGTGTTTAACCATACTATGATCAAAGGTACAAGACATTGAAACTTGATTTTTCAAGAAAATCACATTTTGAGCTTAACGTGTGGTTTTGAATTCTGATCAACTTGAGCTTCTCCAACCTTTCCCTATAAATAGAGACACTATCTTGAAAGCTAACACATGAATTCATAAGCCTTGAAACCCCCTCAAACTCCCTAAAATTAGAAATTTCACCAAACACTCCACAACTTGCCATTTCTGACTTTGAATTCCAAATACACAAACCACTCGTGCGTTTTCCATTTCAATCATTCAAACACCATCCATACACCATGTAACACTTGAACCACTTCTGTAACACCTCCACTACCACCCACCATTTTCAAAACTCAACTCTGCATATTGACTTCTACAGGAAGATTCAGCCACTCTCAATCCAAAGTAAGAGTTGCATTAGCTTCCTAGGAGTCTAGTGAAGCTATCCAGATCATCACAACACTTCTAGGGGTGCTCAAACTCCATACACGATTTCTAGTTTTGAGGTAAGTTTATCAACTTTGAACTCTCTCTACAAGCAACATTAATGGTTACTTTGTGAATAAAAATTGTAGACATCATAGCCCTGAATCTAAACATGCCTTTAGTTTTTATTTATGTTGCCTGGGTGGTGCGAATTTTGAGTTTGAACTTTCTAAAAAAATTAGGTTTTATTTGGTACCAACAGAAATTAATGTTCATCTTTGATTTATAGTTTAAGTTATTTACATGGTTGAATTCGTATTGAAAAATGGAGTAAGTTTCATGTTTATACTTTTGCAAATGGTTGAGAAATGAGCAAGATCAGAATTTAAAAATGCAACCATAGAGGCTAGCGCGAGGAAGAAAATGAAGTTGTAATAAGGACTAAGTTTATTTTAAATTTAGCACAACATGTCTTATGACCAGATGAAACAGCCACCCTAGTGGCCGAGGAAGCGCGCGTAAGGTATTAATGTGTGGGACTTGGGTTTGAGCCCCAGTGGTATCCTTTTGTGTTTCACTTATTTTTTTATTTCATATTCTATGCATACAAGTAAGGCACGCCTACCATGAAGCCTCACATCAACACCATTGGATATTCAGCAATCTAAATCCAGCGCTCTACATAATTAAGACCATGATGCACCTTCAAAAGCTAGCAACATGGGATCTGTTGTACCCCAAAATTTTCCCTCTCATTTCATCAACATTTTCTCATCACAAGACTCTTGGAACTCAAGATCAAGTTAGGGTTTGCTCGGCTCAAGACCCCTCCTTGCACTGTTGACCCAAATTAGGGTTTGAGTTTGCACAGGGATGTTTTGACCTAAAATGCCCAAAGTGACTTTCATAATTCATGTTGGACTCATAAGTTTATCCATACCAAGTTTCAAGCCTTGATTCAAATCTTTGCCCAGTCAATTGGACAGTTGATCTGAAAATCAGTTGTATTGGGGAAAAAGTCAACTATGACCAATTGACAGTCAAACCTCATGAATTTTGACCCATATCAACATAATAAACTCATATGAACTATTTGGTCAAGTTTGGATCACAATTCCACAAGAAATTTGATCAGATCACCAAAAGGGCAAAATGGTCATTTTTAGGGTTTTGACTGCACAAAGGCAATTTTTAACTGTTTGACCTAACCAATGGAAAATCAAGCTCACACATGGACTCAAGGACTCAATGACATTGTCTTGACCCATTCAACAAGTTCAAAAGATCTCAAATGCATAGGATTGACAGATGAATTTTTCAGCCAGCTGATCAATATTTGACTGTATACTGAAAAGTCAAACTTTGACTTTTTGGTCAAAATCAAGTGCCAAGATTCATTTTTCATCAAGACATGTCAAATTATGAAACTTGTTCATCAAGAAACCCAAAATTGCAAATTAGGGTTTAAAATGAAAAAATTTCATAACTTAGAATTTTTCTAAGTTATGAAATTTCTTCATTTTTTCCTAACTTTGTCCCATTTTTTCACCAAGATGCAAATGGATTCAAACAAAACTTTAAACATGAAAGTTTTAGTCCATTGCAAAATCTACAACTTTTATTCACAAAGTTTTCTCAAAGGAAGCTTGTATCTCAAGTTATGAGTTTTGGAATAAGGGTACCAAACACTTTTAACTTAGACAAAATTTGCCCTATTCTAGGCAGGATTTTGGCCCATCTTCTTGGCCATTTTTCACATGGTTCCACTTGGAGTTTC
Organism: Vicia faba; assembly: GCA_948472305.1. Classification (NCBI taxonomy): domain Eukaryota; kingdom Viridiplantae; phylum Streptophyta; class Magnoliopsida; order Fabales; family Fabaceae; genus Vicia; species Vicia faba. Next base: position 761,460,593 of record OX451741.1, on the reverse strand, counting down.
AATTTTCATTACAAATATGGATTGTAATACATGTTCCAAGCTTTCCAAATTGTCCAAGAACTTCTCAAACACCCTTGTGGTTAGAGAGAATCGAATTCACAAAGTTGGCCAAAACTCACTTTTGTTCATGGCCAAGGCTTGTTCATAACAATTGCATTTTTGAAATCAGTTTGTGTAATGCTAGCTTTCAGGCCTCAATACCAAGTTTACACTCCTTAATTTAATGCCTAACCATTGTGTTAAGGTGTTATTTCATCCATTTGGGCATTACACATAGAATTAACCCTTAATTAGAAAAAGCAAAATTGCCATTTTTGTAAAGTAACACTTTATGTCAAATACTAAATCCTTGAGGCATGGGGCCCGATCTTAGAGACAAAATTAAGTCCACAAATTTGTGTTATCAAGAACAAAAGATGCAGCATGGCAGGCAGGCTTGGACAGGTCTATAACATCACATACACTTTCTTACTTACACTAGAAGAAAGATTGCAAAGGACAAGCAAACTCTCATTCCTGTAAAGAGAACCCAAAGTAAACCTTGTGAACATTTTCTATACATCAAACCAAGCCTGAAACACGACTCAACCATCCCTCATACCCCCTAATACCCCAAAGCACTATTTTGCTGCAAAAACAGGGTATCCCTGCATATTGAGTTGCACAACTCAGTTCACTCGTGCGTTTTTGCCAAAACAAGTTCAAACACATTCCTTTCCATCCACCTAAACTGTTCCAAGCCCTAAACACCAGTTGTAACACCCCTAATCTCATCTTCCATTTTCATTTTTCAGCTTTGCAGGTGAACTTCTATAGCACGATACAAGTTGTTTCAAAGCAAGCCAGGTGTTGGAGAAGCTTCCTTGGACCTCAGGCAAGCTATACAGAAGCTCAAACTCCATTGAAGGTGGCCACATTGCTCTACACGATCCAAGATGAAACAGGTAATCCATGGACTTCTATCTCTCAATCTAGGAATAGTTAAGCTTAGGTTTGTGAATGAAACATGTCCTACTCATAGCCCTGAAGCCATACATGTGATCACTTTTCATTTATGTTAAGCGTGCTGTGAGAATTTTAGCCATGAACATGAGGAAAAAATTAGGTTAAAATTTAGGGCCAGAGAAATTCTCTCTGGCCTTTGAGAGTTAATCCAAGTTTTTTACATGTTTGAATTCGTCTTTTGATGCTCTATAATATTTGTGTTATGAGTTTTGCATAAAAATCAAAGAATCAGGAGTTAGTGTTGGACAAGGAGAGGCGCGGGTTTTGTGTTCAAACAAGAGGCTGAAGGTTGAAGATGATGGCTTGGGCTGGGCCTGAGCCATCCTTACCTTTTGCACCCCTTTTTTTCATTTTGCACCCCCTGGCCCAATTAACTGAATACTTGTTATTTTTGTGTTTTTATTTTTTATTCTGACTTTTTATTTTTTGCTCAAACATAAAAAATGCTAAAAATATTTTTCCACATTTTTTTCATATTTATTTGATAATCATTTCATTTTATTAGCTTATGTATGTAAATAATATAAATACTTTTTATTAAAACCTCAAAAACATAATACAAAATATATTTATTTTTCAATTACTATTTTTTATTTTTATTTACATCTTGAAAATATTTTTTCAAATATACATTTTTTTTATATACATAAATAATTAATTTTGTCTTTTATATTTAATAAGTTTAGCAAATATATATATATATATATATATATATATATATATATATATATATATATATATATATATATATATATATATATATATATATATATATATATATATATATATATATATATATATATATAATATATATATATATATATATATATATATATATATATATATATATATATATATATATATATATATATATATATATATATATATATATATATATATATATATATATATATATATATATATTATATATATATATATATATATATATTATATATATATATATATATATATATATATATATATATATATATATTATATATATATATATATATATATATATATATATATACTTGTATATTTTATTTTATTAGATACTTAGGGCAAAAATATAGAAATAATACATTTTTTATCTTTATTAATATTTGACACTAAAAATACCTTTTTTTACAATATACTTTTTATTTTTGTATAAATTAATATATATTGTATATAATTAATAAATATTACTATTTACTTTAAAATTAGGGTTTTGCCCTAAATAACCAAAGTAATTAAATTTGACTTTTTTTATTTTGTTTATATTTCACATTAAAAATACTCTTTTCACATACCTAACACAAAAATCATTTTTGTGCATAATACATTTTGTTTATTTATTGTATTTACTTAAATATTGTACAATTAAATATTTGTATCCTATACTTTCGATATGGTTGTAATAATTTAACATTTATTTCCTTGTCAAATATACCCCCAATTCAAACTTGTATCCCCATCCCCATATTCATGTTGTAATAATTTAGGACTTTAAATTCTCGCACATTTAAAAGTTTCCAAATTATGCCATGCTTAGACTTAGGGTTTATATGCAAAATCAATCAACAAATAGCTTGACCTAATTCAAGATAAACATGCATGAAAAACAAACACAATGCACACTCACAGCCTTAGGGTTACTCCACTTGTTGCCTTAAAAAATGGGCCATGGTTGCATGTTAAGTGTCTTTGGCAAAACAAAAACAAATCAAATGATCATAGTCCCTCGATGACGCTATCAAGTTGCCTAAACAAAAATGATCAAGTCCCTTAAGAAAATTGCCAAAGGTACTTGACACTATTGCCTCTATGGTCTAAACGATGACCCGCGCCCGTCCCGTTAACATCCTAACACAAGGTTGTTCACCAAATACAATGGTGAAACAACACTGTTAAAAGGGTTAAAAACATAAGGAAAGATCTTTGAGTAAATTAGGGTAGATAGATCTTAGTTACTTGATCAAACTTGTAAAACATCCTTGCCATTTTTCAAACACACATCTCCACACAATTTCAAAACAAACTTTCAAAAAACATTGAAACATCTTTTCAAAAAGACAAACACCTTTGTAAAACATTCAAACGAATTGTTACAAAGGTTGCCTAGACAAGGCATCTTTTTCAAAACATTTTCAAAACCACACACACAAAGCACCATTTCAAACAATTGAAAAGCAAAGGCAAGTGATCTAAGCAAGTAACTAAGAGCCCATGGATAACCATGGATAGAAAGGGTGCTAATACCTCCCCTTTCTATAATCTACTCCCCGAACCCAAGAAAACATCTCAAAGGTCTTTCCTGTGCTTTTTGACCTTTCCTTAGGATAAAATAAAAAGTCGGTGGCGACTCTTGCTCAACCGAAACATTTGCGAAAACAAACGCAAAACCCAAGTCAGTTCTCCCACCGTATCACAGGATCAAAACAGGCGTTGGGCTTCCTTGAATTTGGGCCTCACTCTTTTTTGTTTTTACTTTCTAAAACCCCCTTTTTTACTAAAGACAACACAGGCCCACACAAACTTTTTTTGGTTGTTTTATTTTTCTGACTCAAAAATATATTTTGGCCCAGCACCCCATTTTTCTTTTAACCCCCTTTTTCCATTTGACACTCAGGCCCAATTATTTTATATTTTCTTTATATTCATTTTTTTTTATTTATTTTATCTTAACCAAAAATACAAAAAAATATTTTCTTAGTTAAATTAAAAATATTTTAATTTAGGCATTTTATTTTGTTTTATTAAATTAAATTCTATTATTTTTAGAAATTAGTATTAACATTCAAATTATTTTCTAAACAAATTAAATTAGACTTAGGTTTTATTTTAATTAACTTAGATTTAGGTTTTGATTAAATAACTAATTAATTTTCCTTGTGTAATACGGTGGCAGAACCGACTGTTTATACTGGTTTTGCGTTTGTGTTTGCAAATGTTGCGGTAAGCAAGAGTCGCCACCGACTTTTCTTTTATCTAACAAAGGAAAGGGTGAAAAGAACAGAAAAAAGAGCTTTCGAGAGTTTTCTGAGTAAGGGGGTAGATTATGGAAAGGGAAGGTGTTAGCACCCTTTCCATCTGTAGTTTTCTACGGGCTCTTAGATGCTTAGCTCATTTTTAAAATACCTTGTGCTTTGTGTGTTTTGAAAATTGTTTTTGAAATGCCAGTAGTAAGGCGATTTGCTTTATGATAACTCTTGTATCAGTCCCCAAGAGTGTTGATAAAGCGTTTTTTTAAAAATGTTTTTTAAAGTTATTTTGTGTAAGTATAAAAATTGTTTGAGCAAGCATCTAACAGCTATCTACTTTACTCGAAAGGTTGTTATTTTCCTCTTTTCCTGTAGACAATGCTATCCTACTATTAGTGAGTAGGTAGCCCTATTGTGGGATGTTTTGAGGGGTATTCGAAGGGACGTTTTATAGTCACAAAGGCAACTGGGCAAGAAATCGTATAACTATCCTAGGGTTTTAATATTATTTTTACCGAGGCAAAGTCGAGATGGTCATTTCTGATCTTTAAACCGGAGGATAGCCACTAAAATCTCTCACGTTTCGAGAGTTGTGACTGTTTTCCAAAGACAACCAAAGTGGGAGTACCCTAGAGGTGCGCATGTGAGAATGTGTTATATTCAGTTATTTATCTTGTGTTAGGTTTGCTAGCGTTTTGATTTATTAAGATCTTGTGATGCAATCACATTACCATACATCTAAACAGTTAATATATGTACAAGAAATATAAAGTGCGGAAATTAAATCCTACGCTATTGTGATACGGTGGCAGAACTGACTGTTTTGGAAAATGCTGGTTTTGCGTTTTTTATTCGCAAAATGTCGCGGTAAGCAAGAGTCGCCACCGACTTTTATTTTATCCAACTGGAAAGGACAAAAGCACAGAAAAATTCCTTTTTCGAGATTTTGAGTACGGGGGGTAGATTATAGAAAGGGAAGGTGTTAGCACCCTTTCTATCCATGGTTTTCCATGGGCTCTTAGGTACTAGCTCTTTTCTTTTTTTAAATTGCTTGTGTATGTGCTTGTTTTGAAAAGTTTGTTTTACTTCGTTTTAACCCTTGCTTCTGTATTCAAGAGTGTTACAAAGTGTTTGGTGTGAAAAGTTTGATTTTTTGAGCAAGTACCTACTAGCATCTACCTACTTGAAAAAAAAAAGATTGTTTTTATTCTTATTTCCTTTAGACAGTGCTATCCTACTATTGAAAAATAGGTACCACCATCGTTGGAGTTGTAAGGGTCAATTCGAAAGGGACGTACGATCACTAAAGCAATGTTAGGACGTCTTAGTAATAACCCTAATGTCTTAAGATCATATTCGAGGCAACATTTCCGAGGCAACATTTCCGAACGGGACTTTTGATCTTTGTTAGACAGGAGGGTAACCACTAAAACACCTTATACTTAATGATCGTTTACCGAAGGCAACCGAAGTGAGAGTATACCCTAGGAGTGCGCATGTGCGAGTGATTTGATTTCAATTATTATCTTTGCACATTTAGGGTTTTCTAGCCATTTTAAAATTAGCATGCAATCTTGTCATACAATCCTATGAACATACATCTAACAGTTAATATTTGTGAAAATAAAAATGCGAGAAATAAAACTACGCTATTACAAGGCTTCGGGATAGCGGATTAATTACATAGCCAAAAACCCGTAAAACGATAAATAAAGGAAAAATCCTAATTAAACTATTACATACTGTAATCAGTTACATTAATATCGTAAAAATAATAAAATAATAAGCGCGCGCGATGAATCGAATGGAAAGAAAAATTAGGGTTTTGACCCCATCTAAACCTAATTAAAACTTAAAAAGAAAAATCATTTTTTTGTTGTTTTTGATTGTTTTGAAAAAAAAAGATTTTAATTGAATAAATAAAAACCTAATTTCTAATTAATTTAATTTTAAGAAAAATAATTAATTTGACTTATTTTTAAATTTTTTTGTTTATTGAAAAATAAATAAATAAAAATTAAATCAAAGGCAACCCTAATTTTTCTAATTTGATTTTACTTATTTACAAAAAAAGTTAGAATTAAACCTAAATTAAAACTAATATAAAATTAAATTTGATAAAAATAAAATAAAATAAAACCTAAATTCTAAATTGGTGAAATTGATTTTATGATTTTTTTTGGTAAAAAAGAAATTAATTTTGTGGTTAGAAAATAATTAAATAAAAGAAATTAAATAAAGGAAATTAGAAAAGAAATAGAATGGGCCTGGGGGTATGCTAGCAAATAGGGGGTAAGACTTGCGATTCTAGGCCTAAAAGCGCCTGGCCCTGTTGACTTTCCAGATCCTGTTTTGCTAGCTTGACTGGGCGTATGATGGACCTTCATTGGGAAGCTTTAGATCTGGCACTTGATGATCAAATTGGTTGGATATTGAGGTTGTATGGTGGATGCCTTGGATGCTAGCGCGCCTGATTATGCAAAGAAAATAAACATAAGGCAAATATGGAGACCTGGGGATCGAACCCAGGCCCTTTGCCATTTATCCATTGCACGCTTGCCAGCTGGGTTGGCTTTGTTAGTTGTACATGGAACAATAAGCAAACATTTTATGGAAAAACAAAATAATATTTATCAGACGCGCACAAATTTGAATGGGCGAGTCAGGGAAGGCCATGTTATCATCTTCTTCCTCCCTCCGTTGCTAAAAGATCAGAAACTTTTACCTACAGACAAATGGTCGTAGGTGCAGCTCTGTGTTTCTGCATAATTCCATACATACATGATAAATGCAAAACGATGGTACCAATCAACTCGTGGCAACCTCACGAGCATCATGGTACCGTTATCCATGGCCAATTGTACCTGTACACAAAAACCCCAAAAATGAAGCAAGAACCCTAACTATGGCATCTTGTTGTACAATTAATGAAAATGCAATTAAGTATCACCATTAGCTTGCAAATGACTCAAGGATTAAGAATATATCAATAAAACATGCTAACTATGCCAGAATCATGATATACGATTTCAAGAAAACGTGAAAGCCGTGGGGTACTTACAGTGTAATTATGGACGTTAGGAGGCTTGTTAATGATTGCAACATGTTCATGGGATGTCTAGCAAACGTTTGGGGTGCTTAGAACGCTTTGAATTGGTCTGCAACTTAGAAATCAGTGTGCCACTTTTTTCCATTTTTTGAAACTTGCTCTCTTGTTTACACGCCTCCCATCTTCTTGCTTTTGGTATGCTTTTCTTCCTTATGTACCCTATAACAAATTAGGGTTGCAAACTTGAATCAAATCTTCTTCATTTAAGATCATTGATTCAAGTTTTGATCCTTATGCAAATATTTCCAAATCAAGCCAAATCCAATCTTTTAATGTTTAAATGAAGCTTGCACGATTTGATTCTCTTTACAGCTGTATAATAGGCCTAAACATGCACAAAATCTCAAGCTTTGATTAGTTTTGATATTTTCATGATTTTATTTAGATTTTATTTGATTTAATTGAAATAAAATCAAAATAAATGACAAAAATAAAAGAATGACAAATGGAAAGGATCATGGGTCGTGGATCATGTTAAAAACTCAATGCAAGCATAAAAAGTTGGGCCCATTTGGCAAAAATTGCAATTTTGGGCACATTTGACTTTTGGCAATTTTGCAAAAAGGGTCAACTTTGCCAATGCATAACTTCTTCAATTTTGACCCTAGAGAGGTGTTATTGGACTTTTTAGAAAGCTCAAGATGTCCTCTAAGCAACCCATTTTGGTATTATCTCAATTGAGACTTCCAATTCATGTATGAAGCTTTGATATAAAAGGTATTTTTGTTGACTTTTCAAAATGACCTATAATGTCCAAATTTATATCTTCTTGTGAGTGCATATTTTGAACTTGGGAGATGAAGATGAATTTTAGGGAATTGAATCCTATTAAAAATGAGATTTGGATGGGTCATTTTTAATAAAGTATGAGAAAGTTATGCTTGGTCAAAGTTGAGTTGACTTTTCCTACAAAACCCTAATTTAACAACGTTTGGGTTTTGATGAATTGTGAGCAATCCTTGAGGAATCATGATCAACCCTTGATCAAATGATGAATAATACTTCAAAATGAGGATGTTGACCAAAAATCTTGAAGTTTGAATTTATGTGGGCCACAATTGACTTTTGCCCTAGCACAGTCGATTTTTGGGCCTTTGAGCAATTAACTGAGCAAACCTCCTCTGCATGTCTTGAAACTTGACATGGATGATCTTGAGGACATATTAGGACAATGATGAGCATTTGGGATATTTTGGACTCAAGCATCTTGATGCAAAATGAAACCCTAATTTGAGGTAGACTGCCTTAGGAGAGAGTTTGTCTGGTCAACCCTTGGACTTCCTTAAGCAATTTGAGGACCTCACTTGAAATGTATTGAGAAATATGGGAGGGAAAATTTTGGGGTACAACAGCTATTACTTGGCTTCGGGAAGAGGTATTAATTACATATCCAAAATTGGGAAAAATAAAAGCAGAAAAAAAGGTAAAGTCTTAGTTAAGTCTATTACATCCCAGTAAACAGATACAATAATATGCAAAAGTGCGACAGTAAAAGTAAACACGCGAAATGAAAATACGTCTAAAATGCCTAATAAAAATTAAATCTTTTTGTTTGTTTTTGACTATGGAAATAAATTTAATTTAAAAATCCTAAGTCTATTTATTTTTAAATTAAGAAAAGAGTTAAAATAATTAATCCATTAATTTACAAAATTAGGTTATTTGGGAAAATACTAACCTAATATTTTTTGTGATTTTTTTTATTTGATTTTATAATTCTATATAAAAACCAATTAAAAACAAAATAAAATGGGCCAGGATAGCAAAGATAACAGGGGGGTGTGAATTGGATTTTTGTTTAGCCCAAATCAGGGAGAAGCCCAAGCTACGCCTGAACCTGTGTGTTGTACCCCAAAATTTGCCCTCCCATATTCTTCAAGGAATTGCCAAGTCAAGCTGCAAAATTCCCCAAGGGTTACACAGTGCAAAGGCCTCCTAAGCAGTCAAAATTAGGGTTTGTATTCTGGTCAAGAAAATGAAGTTTTCAAAGGTCCAATCAAGTCTCACAAGCCTACAAATATGGTCAAGCATCCTCATATCAAGTTTCAAGGCATTCAGCACAAAATTGCATAGTCAAAACCCTAATTGCACTACAGTCAACTGTAGGGGCAAAATGGTCATTTGGCAGTCAAAAGTTCAAATTTTTGGTCAACATATCATTTTGAAGCCACAAACATCATTTGATCAATTCTTGATCATGATTCTCAAAATTTGGCTCAGAAATCATCAAGATGCAAAAGTTTCCTTATTTGGACAACTGAAAAAGTCAACTGAAATTGACCAGGGCATAACTTTCACATGGATTATCAGAAAAATTCCATCCAAAGCTAATTTTGGAGAGAAAGACATTTCCTACAACTCATCTTCATACTTCAAGTCCAAGAAATGCTCTCACAAAAAGTTATCAATTTCAACATTATAGGTCATTTTCAAAAGTCAACAAAAAGGGACTTTAAGTCAAAGGCCATAACTTGCGATTGGTAAATCAAAATGACATGGGACCAAAGGCATTGGTTAGAGGACTCAAAGACCTTTCCAAAATGTCCAAGAACATGAGCAAAGCTTAAAAATTGAGCAAGTTATGCCTTGTGGAAGTTGGGAAATTTTTGGATATTTTGAAAAGTCAACATTGATTCAAATGACCTAAAATTGCTAATGGGCCCATTTTTCCTCCACAAATCATCATCCATGGCATGTGCACGACCACTTGGCCCAAAGGGAAGTATTTTCTCATTTTTTATTTATTTATTTGAATTTTATTTATAATAATTCATTTAAATCAAATTAAATATATGAAAAATATGTAATCTAGGTTTTATAATCTCTTTGTGCACAAAATCCACTCAATAATTCGTGTGAAATCAAATAGGGAAAGATTTGGAGTAAATTGATCATAATTGATACAAGAACACATGGAAAAGATTGAAAAAGATCCTTAAAAATCAAATTTCCAAAAACCATGAATGCATTGGATTTGATTTGTTTTTCTTAACCTAATTGATTCATACATAAGCCAAAAGACAACCCTAATGCTCATACACACGCAGCTGCTCAGAAAAGCCATTATCAAACTTGAAAAATCTTGCAAAAAACTAAAATCTGAAAACACCCTTACAAGGCGATTCAAGTCTCAAAACCTATTCCATTAGCTTCTTAAAGGATTATAGGACATAACTGAATCATTCCCCAAGCCCCATACTCAAGGAAACGCAAGGTTACCATTGAAATTGGTAAAGGAAATTCCAAAACTGTTTTCCATTATCCATGCATCTTTAACATATTTTGTTGTCATGTTTATGTTTATGATGATGTTTACAAACTAACTGCATGGTTTAATTGAAGTTTCATGCCCTATATGAGAATTCGCCATTAGAGATACCTAGGGTTCCAAGGTTTTCAAATTGGGCGTTTTCAATTCCTATAAAATCAAGACATAACAATGCCATGAATGAAATCAGCAGGTTGGAACGAAAAAATTGAGACCATCGCGCCAAATTTCTGAGTGTCACAGGCCTAATCGCTATTAATGAAATTGGCATATTTTGAGGGGGTTTAAAACCCCCGTTAAATGTTTGTTAAATAGTTTCAGGAAATTCCCAGCGAAGAAGATGATGCAGTGGCGGCCAACGATTGGTCAGTTTGAATTTTCGCGCTGGAAATCCACTCACCCATGTTTTTACTTTATGTTATTTGTGTATTATTTAATAAACAAAATGCGTTGAGTGCTTCAGTGGTAAAGTTAGTGGGTGTTAATCCTCATGACCTGGGTTCGAGCCCCAGGTCTTCAATAATTTCAATGTTATTTTTCAATTAACCATCACATGCAGTTTCGCTTACTGAAGACCATGATACACCTCCTCATCAGGCCAGCCACGCGTACGTTTAAAGCAATCCAAGGGTGCAGATTGGAGGAACAGCATAAGGTCCAGTCAACGCTGCAGCACACTACCTGGAAAGTCAAACGGATCAATGTCTTATTGGGCCTGGATTTCTAAAGAATACCTCCTAATTTGGGATCTGAACCCCCTTTGGTTTGCAATTCTTCCTATTCTTTATTATTTTTTTCTATTTTCTAATTTTCTTTTTAATTGTTGTTTTAGTGATTAATTTTATTATTTTCACAAAATATAAAATACCAATAAAAATCAGAAAAAAGGGAAAATACAATAAATATTTTGTCTTAATATTTTCCATAAATAAATTGTATATAATTATTTAGTTTTAAATTAGGTTTGCAATTTTAATTCTTTTCATAATAAAATCTAAAAAATGTAGAAATAGGTTTAATTAATAATTTTTCATCCTTTTTATTTTTCTTTCATAAATATATTAAATAATTAAATATTTATATTTATTTTTCATAATTAAAATTGTAAATTAATTAGGGTTTAATTTAGGTTAAAAACTTCAATATTTTTCTTAATAAATTAAAAGCCATTAGAATTAGGGTTAGTATTAATTTTAATTAATTCTTTTTATATTAAATCCTAAAATACTAAAAAATACCAAAAACAAGTCCTTTCTTTAATTAATTAATTAATTTCATCATGTAGCTTAATTTTGCAAAAGGGTCCAACGCCCTCGTTCCGATTTAATTCTTAATTCGCATATTTCTTTTATTTCGCTTAAATATTTGTGTATCTCTCCCAAGGCCTTGTAACATTTTAATTACTTCTCGCACTTTTAATTTCTTTATTTTCTGTCAAATCGGGTCCTGGTTAATTTTGGCGGTGTGGACCCGCGCCTGTTGTAATAGCTTTAGACTTTTACTTTCCTCGCATTTTTAACTGTTAAATCAAAGCATGAAAGAATGTATGGACAAAATAAAATCAAGCGTAGAACACCAATAAACATGACAAGATAAATGCAAATGAAAACGACACACAAATCGCACACACCACCCCTAGGGTACGCCTCACTGTTGCCTTGCCTCGAAAGGTGATCGTCGAGTAGAATATGTTTTAGTAAGTCCTCATGATCCGGGAACCTGGCATGAGGGTAGCTTCTAAGGTGTCTTCCCATTGCTCTGGTGATCACCATGTCCCGAACCTCGAATTGACCCGAACACCTCCAACGGTGGTGCTACCTACCTCTCAATGGTGGGATGGCACTACTTTAAAGGACATTTACACAGACGAATTCCTTAGGGTAGGTAGGTTCTCGTAGATACTTGCTCTAATTTCAAAACAAATCAAAAATACTTTTCACACCGACACATTTTCAAAAAGCTTTCGAAAGCAATTTTTCAAACACTCTTGAGGACAGATACAAGAGTCGAACTGGAATTTTCAAAGAAACTTTTTAAAACCCACAGTTGAAAAGCAAACAAAACAATTTTGAAAACACAAATGAGCAAGTATCTAAGAGCCCAAGGATAACCATGGATAGAAAGGGTGCTAACACCTTCCCTTTCTATAACCTACCTCCCGAACCGAGAGCAATCTCTTTAAGGAATTTTTCTGTGCTTTTGTCCTTTCCATTTGGAGAAAATAAAAGACGGTGGCGACTCTTGCTTACCGCGACATTTCGCGAACCAGCTTTAAACAGTCAGTTCCAGATCCACCGATCACACTGTGTTACTGACAGAGTCTACCATGTAGCTGCGTATTTGGAGCACTAGATCTAATGATACATAGATCTAATAGTGTTGACGACAGGGTGCATGTATGCACGCTATCCTTTGTTGCACTGGATCTACAAAACAAATGTTGGAAAAAATAAAGATGCAGGACCAGGGTATCGAACCAAAGTCTTTCCCCTTAATTCAAACTTTCCCCTAATTCGAACCCCTTGTGTTTTAATCTGGGTTATTTTGGCTTGAAACTGCATGTATCATGAGTTTCAAAGGCGAATTTAGACCATGCCATTCGATGGCATGGTCTTATTCCTGCATGTTATCTTACATGTGGTATGTTCATATAAACACAAACAACGTTAGCAATGCAAATATGGAAACAATATATATTTAAATGGTTTGGAAATACAATTTTGATTTTATAAATCCTTACCAACTGGAGATGCTTCGATCTGTAAACCTGGTCGTGGAATTGCTAGCGTAAGGGCCTGGGCGGCTTCCTGGGAGCTTGCAAAGCTGGTTTGGTATTTAGGCAACTTATGGGATTTTTGAGTTTTTTCATTAAGCAACTTCTTGTGTGTGTGAAATGTGTGTGTGTGTGTCTAGCCAATGTTTCTGTCCTTTTTGCTTACGCTTTAGCTCTGTATTTATATGGGTGCAGTGCTGAACGAAAATGGCAAGAATCAGCCATTAACCATGTTTTTGAAGGCAGAATTGAATGTCTTAAGAGGTTGCCATTTTTGATGATTTTCTACCATTTTGGGTTTTGAGTGAACTTGGACAGGTTTTACCCCCACATCTTGACTTTTCGAATACTCCCAAGTTTTATTCTTCGATGGTTCTGAGTCCCAATTCAAATGGTTCAAGGCCTCATCATTGTGGCTTCTTTGATTGAGCCACTATCTTACTTAGTTGCTTGATCTGAAACTATCCAGTTAGCCCAATAGAATTTAACTCTTGTTCCTTTCAATCTCCTTTCCTTCAATTCGAACACCTCTTCCTCTTGGCCCTTCTAAGCTTTGTTTTGTCATCTCCTTCGAATGTAGTTGTGCAGGTGGCTCTTGGATTACAACTCTCACCCTTTGCTTATGTCTACAAAAATATCTTTCTTGATGATCACTATTTCACCTTTGATTGGTGAATATAGCTTATATGCGCCAATCGAAGGATGAGTTATGAGCACCAAGCCTTTACTTTGATTACCCAACTCCTTTCTTGCCTGTTAAGGCACATGCCTGAAACACATTGATCCCTAAAAATCTAAGATGGCTCATATTTGTCTGCTTCCTCTCTAACTGCCCTTTGATCATGCCATACATGAAGATGGCATGTCCTTCGAACCAAAAGATTTCCATGTGTTTCTTTGGATAAGATAAGAGCTTTTTGAGTTCCAAATATTCTTCTTTTTGAAGCGTCCATTCAGGAAACATCTCAATCGAAAGGTTTCTTCCTTGTAACGCTTCAAATGACTTACATCTCCATGTTCGAAAACGAACCTTTCAGTGGCGCTCATTACCAGCTCTCCCAATCGAAGGCTTCATAAAATCCTTCTCACGCTTTCTTTCGAACTAGCCCTCCTTCAATCCCAGTGTTTCATTGGGCATTAAATTAGCCTGCATACTGCTGTCGGAGCTGCTTCGACCCAAAATCCCTTAGGCATATTTTCAGCCTTCGGCCTAAACTTTGCCATGTACACTTTTTTTCTTTAGATGTGCCATTATACTGAGGCATATAGGGTGTCATGGAAATCATTTAAAGCTCTGGAACTCACACATCTTAGTGAAAAGTGAAATTAGTTGAATGGCCATTGCTTAGGAGGAGAATTTATCTGATCAATTCTTGGTCAACCTTGAGCAATTGGGGATCTTAATGAGTATGCCTTGAATAAAAATGGGAGGGAAAATTTTGGGGTACAACAGTTTCCCCTGTTCAATCTTCTTAAACCTGAAGATGTAGATTGGCTTGTCTACCTTTCGTAATCTGAAGGTGGAAGATGATTGATCATTAGAGTGCCTATAAATTTACAATCGCATGAAGTAACGCCGTTGGTTGATGATGTCAGGAATGGGATTACAGATGCAATTTGGAAAAGATGATTGAGAGTTGTCGGAGATGGACTTAAAGATGCCATCCAGAGTAGATGCTGACTTCATAAGAGGTCTCTTTATGGGGATTCATGTTCTTGTTGTCTGAGGAGGACTCCACTGGGGAATGCTGATTTCTGCTGTTCTCCCGCTTGAGGAAAACTCTGTGGGGAATAAAGTCTAGGAGATTTAGTTGTCCATGGCTCTACTGAGGAGTTATATCTGGACTGGAGAGATGAACGTTAGTTGTTTTCTGGCTGAAATCCAGACTTCACAGTAACTTGCTGGGGAGAATGAAATTAACTGTTATCTGGAAATGTATTAGAAGGAGCCTGTGTAGGGCTGCTTTAAGATAAGTCTGTGTAAAGCTGCATCTGGAGATCATGAGAAGGAACCCATGTAATATTGCTTCAGGATGAACCTGCGTAAAGTTGCATATGGAGATATATGAGAAGGAGCCTGTGTAGGGATGCTTCAGGATGAGCCCGTATAAGGCTGCATCTGGAGATCATGAGAAGGAACCCGTGTAAGATTGCTTCTCCTGGTCGTGTAGATATTCACCCTGTCTTGTTTCGGGAATTGATCTATAATCAGTAGTTCACAGATAGTTGTCCTGTCTTATTTTAGGTATTAATCTAGAACTTTCTTTTGTTGGTCATTGAGATAGTTGCCCTGGCTTGTTTCAGGAATTAAACTCTAACCTTATAGAAAGAAAGATAGTTTCCTTGTCTTAATTCGGGAGTTAATCTTTAATCTGCTCATGTAGATAGTTGTCCTGTCTGGTTCCAGGTATTAATCTACAATCAGTCGTTCATAGATAGCTGTCCTGTCTTGTTTCAGGAATTAATATCTGACCTTAGAGAAAGAAAGATAGTTCCCTCTTCTTGTTTAGGGAGTTAATCTTCAATCTTCTCATGTAGATAGTTTTCTTGTCTGGTTCCAGGTATTAATCTACAATCAATCGTTCACAGATAGTTGTCCTGTCTTGTTTCAGGTTTTAATATGGAATTTGTTTTGTGTTGGTCGTTGAGATAGTTGACCTGTCTGGTTTCAGGAATTAATCTCTAACCTTAGAGAAATAAAAATAGTTTCCCCGTCTTGTTTTGGGAGTTAATCTTCAATCTGCTCATGTAGATAGTTGTCCTGTCTGGTTCCAGGTATTAATCTATAATCAGTAGTTCATAGATAGTTGTCCTGTCTTGTTTCAGGTATTAATCTGGAACTTTCTTTTGTTGGTCGTTGAGATAGTTGCACTGGCTTGTTTCAGGAATTAATCTCTGACCTGGTCTTATAGATAGTCACCCCTTCTGGTTCCAGGTATTAATCTACAATCAGTCGTTCACAGATGGTTTCCCTGTCTGGTTTCAGGAACTAATCTGGAACTGTTGAAAATTGATGATGATATTTTCAGCTTGCGAACTTTTCCTAAAAAAGGTAAAGAGTCAGTTGTATGCAGTGTCATGATGCATGAAATGCATTGGGTAATGATGTTCTCAAAATAAATGAGATTGTGATATATGCATTTATGCTGCATATGCTATGACACTCGTAAAATGATGTATGAATGAAATGTATGAACATATCAGTTGTTCTATTGTAGTGTTGTTGAACTAGGGAAAAGAAATCCCTGATTGTTGCTGGGGATGAATAGTGTAAGTCTTCAAATTTTGTTGAAGTTGAAATGCTGAGAGACATATTTCTGTTGTTGGAGAAATAAACTCTGTTGGGGAAGGGAAACTCCATAAACCGCTTGGGGTTTTTTATGAAACCCTTATTGGGAAACCCAAGAAGCTTGTGAACCAGGATAAGGAATTCTTTGAGATGCCGGGTAGGTAATTGGAAATTTTTGCTCCGCCGGGGATATAAGAACACCTGACATCATTAGGCTGTATGTTGAGGATATGGCAGTGACTTTATAGTAGGATGCCCCTACCTCTGTACCTGTTGGAGAAAGTATCTGCAGGGATTTGTAGAGGGCCTTTAGACATTGTCTCATTTCTTAAATCCATTAGTAATTATCTCTCTGTTTTTTGATGCGTGTATTTGTAAACGATAATCACATTCAAATGCATATGTTTAAAAAAAATCACTGAACGTTTTTGCAAACAAAATAGAAAAATAAAAACAAATAGTCTTGCACTTTCAAAGAAATAGCTTTGCATTAATTTGAAGAAGTTTTGCCTATAGTAGATATTTTTGTACAAGAAGACATACATACTAGTAAGAGAATACGGTCGTAAGAATGAAAACTATACAGAAATAGTATACAAAGAAAAACAATTATGTGAAATGATCCCAATGGGTTCCTATTCTGCTATTGCCTTATGTCTTTGAGCGTCTCATCTCTTTTACTGCTTGTGTGAAACTGATTGGATTGATTAGTACTGTTGTACCCCAAAATTTTCCCTCCCATATTTCTCAAAGCATTTCAAGTGAGATCCTCAAATTGCTCAAGGAAGTCCAAGGGTTGGCCAGACAAACTCTTCCTAAGGCAGTCTACCTCAAACTAGGGTTTCAATTTGCATCAAGGTACCTTAGTCCAAGGGGTCCCAAATTCTCACCATTGTCCTAATATGTTCTCAAGAGCATCCATGTCAAGTTTCAAGCCCTACAGAGAAAGTTTGCTCAGTCAATTGCTCAAAGGCCTGAAAATCGATTGTGCTAGGGCAAAAGTCAATTGTGGCCCACATACAGTCAAACTTTAAGATTTTTGGTCAACATTATAATTTTGAAGTATTATTCATAATTTAATCAAGGGTTGATCATGATTCCTCAAGGATTGCTCACAATTCATCAAAACCCAAAAGTTGCTAAATTAGGGTTTTGCACGAAAAGTCAACTCAACTTTGACCAAGCATAACTTTCTCATACTTTATCAAGAATGATCCATCCAAAGCTCATTTTGAAGAGGATGAAATTACCTACAATTCATATTCATCTCCCAAGTTCAAAATATGCACTCAAAAGAAGTTATGAATTTGGACATTATAGATCATTTTGAAAAGTCAACAAAAACATCTCTTTTGTCAAAGCTTCATACATGAACATGGAAGACTCAATTGAGATGAGACCAAAACAGTTGCTTATAGGATATCTCAAGCTTTATAAAAAGTCCAAGAACACCCCCATAGAGTCAAAATTGAGGAAGTTATGCATTGGTGAAGTTGACCTTTTTTGCAAAATTGCCAAAAGTCAAAAGTGCTTCAAATTGCAATTTTTCTCAAATGGGCCCAACTTTTTGTACTTGTTTTGAGTTTGTAACATGGTCCACGACCCATGATCTTTCCCATTTGCCTTTATTTTATTTTTGCCATTTATTTTGATTTTTATTTCAATTAAATCAAATTAAATCAAAATAAATCATGGAAATATCAAAATCATTTAAGCCTTGAGATTTTGTGCATATTTCAGGTCCCTTATACAGCTAGCAACCAAATAAAATCTTGCAAGGCATGTTTGCAAACCTAATTCTATCATTGGTATATATTGAACAAATGCAAACCAAAAGGACAAGGTTTTGAGGCGTGTAAGAGGAAGAACAACTTGCAAAAAAATTAAGAAAAAGTGCAATCTGTTTTCATAGTTCCAGGAACTTTCAAGCCTTGCCAAGCATTCATTCCGTTTCCTGGGCATTCAGGGAGTCCATAGCAATCAAAAGTAAGCCTTTTCGTGCACTAAAACTCGTTGTAAGTGATTCACGGTTTTGACATATTCTTGAAATCGAATATCATTATTTAAGCATTTATAGCATGAATCATGTATATATTCTGAATCCTGGAAGCATTTGCAAGCTGTTGGTAACAATTAGATGCGTTTTTGCTAACTGTATAGAGATCCACCATTGTTAGGGTTTTTTGTTTCGTTTTGGGATTTTCTTGTACAGGAAAAATTGGCCCAAAAGAAAGATGCCATGATGTTCACAAGGCCAAGATGAATTGGTCTGTGGCATTAGATTTCATTTATCATGCTTGTAGGTGATTTTGAAAACTGCAGGGGTTATAGCTACAAACCTTTGTCTGTAGTTAAAAGTAAATGACTTTTACCAACAGAGAGAGGAAGAAGAAGACCTGCGTGGCACCACCCTATTTTCCCGTTTGAATTCTGGCGCGCGCTTTTTGTTTTTGTCCTCCACTAACTCACGTTATTACATATTATTAATTGTTATTATTTCATAGACAAATGAGCAGCGTGGCACAATTGGCAACAAGGTGATGGTTTGAAGCTTGAGGACCTGGGTTCGATCCCAGGCCCCAGCAAAAATGCTATTTTCTTGTTTTCTTGTTACAAATCCAGTGCACCCTTGGTCCAAGCATCCACCATATGCCTTCAACGCTTAGCCAGCCAGATGTCCATGCGCTGGATCCAAAGGTCATCATATGAGGGTCTACCAAAGTCCCTAGTCAAAATGCAGCGCTGGATCTAGGAGGGTCAACGTGGACCAAGATTCTTGGGCCCAGAAAATTGCTATGGGCACCCCTCAAACTGCTGATCACCAGGCCCAATTTCTTTCTCTCTTTCTTTTTTTATATTTTCTTTTATTTAATTATTATGACTATTTTCTAACACACAAAATTAATTCTTTTTTTTAATCAAAAATCCATAAAATCAATTTTCACCAAATTAGAATTTAGGCTTTTCTTATTTTATCAAAAATTAATTTAATTAGTTAATTTAATTATAAGGTAACTTTAATTCTTTTGTAAATAAATTAAAACGAGTTAGAAAATTAGGGTTTTGTTTAATTTAACATTTATTTTCTTTTTCTTAAAATAACAAAACTCCAAAAATAGGTCAAAATTAATTATTTTCCTTAATTTTAATTTAATTAGTAATTAGGTTTGTATTTAATTTAAAACCTTATTCTTTTTCTTAAAAAATAATCAAAAACAACAAAAATAATTTTTCTTTTAATTAGGTTAGACGGGGTTAAATCCCTAGTTTTCCTTCGTTCTCGATTCATCGCGCGTTTATTTATTTTTACAATATTGATGTAATTGCTCATGGGATGTAATAGATTAATTAGGACTTTTTCGTTTATTTAGCGTTTTACGGGTTTTTGGCTATGTAATTAATCCCCCACCCGAAGCCTTGTAATAACGTAGCTTTATTTTCCGCATTTTAATTTCCGCAAATATTAACTGTTAGATGTATGATAATAGGGTTGCATGACAAGAATGTATGTTACTTTTAAAACAGTTAGCAAACCCTAAATGTGCAAAGATAATAACTTGAAATTGAATCACTCGCACATGCGCACTCCTAGGGTATACTCCCACTTCGGTTGCCTTCGATAAACAATCATTAAGTATAGGATATTTTAGTGGTCGCTCTCTTGTCTAAACCAAGATCAAATGTCCCATTCGGAAATGTTGCCTCGGAAAGGTTTCCTCGGATATGTTACCTCGAATATGATCTTTAGACATTAGGGTTATTACTAAGACGTCCTAACATTGCTTTAGTGATCGCACGTCCCTTTCGAATTGACCCTTACAACTCCAACGACGGTGTTACCTACTCACTAATAGTGGAATAACGTTGTCTAAAGGAAATAAGAACAAAAACATTCTTTTTTCGAGTAGGTAGATGCTAGTAGGTACTTGCTCAAAATAAACTTTTTCACACTTACACTCCTTTCAAACAAAGTTTTCAAAAAAACACTTTGTAACACTCTTGAAGACAGAAGCAAGAGCTAAAACAAAGTCAAACAAAAAACATTTCAAAACACACACAAAAGCAATTTTTAAATGATGAGCAAGTACCTAAGAGCTCATGGAAAACCATGGATAGAAAGGGTGCTAACACCTTCCCTTTCTATAATCTACCCCCCGTACTCAAAATCTCGAAAAAGGAATTTTTTTGGTGCTTTTTTCCTTTCCAGTTGGATAAAATAAAAGTCGGTGGCGACTCTTGCTTACCGCGACATTTTGCAAACACAAACGCAAAACGCAAACCAGAATTTTCCTAAAACAATCCGGTTCTGCCACCGTATCACAGAACTAGCGACTCTGCTGGGGAGTTAAATAAGTGGGTATACCTTAGGATTAGTTCATCATATTACTTCTATTGTTTGATTTGATTTCTTTACTTTTGAGGGTGTTGTATTGGGAGTTACTATAGATCCTAACCCGGATCTGGGGAAACCTTTTAGGTAAGTAGAAATAAACTGTGAGGGAACTATACAGCGTAGACCGATACGGTTGAAGTAGTAGCTACATTGATGTGGCACATTGGTTGGTACCGGTATCCCTTGTGGAGAAACGAGGAGAATACAAGGCTGCTATGTGTATCGTTAAGCATCAACTGACCTTAGAACCTATAATTGACCAACTTGGCCATAGGAAGTAGTGAGATAGCCGACCTCGGTATAAAGCTGAGAACTGGTTGATATTCAATACTGCACTCATTGAGACCATACTCTCGAGATAGTTCCGGGTGTAAGAAAAGATTGTGTGAGCTAAAAACATGACCGATGGAGGATGTTCAGTGATATTGAGAACCTCTAGAACCCGATTACTATTATTAGGACAAGTTGAAACCAACTGAACTTCAAGAGGGTAGTACCTAGACCCCATGCAAGCCTGAAACTTAAGGGCTCTTGTGTGACTTGTTTGCCTTTACTATGTCTGTTATCTGCTATACCTGTTGTGTGTTTTTATTATGACATCATGCATCATAACATAGCATGCATACTTCATTATGCTAACCATTTCAAAGACCGAGGGGATTTATCTGAGGGGATTTATCTTTGCTCTGTTTTGCAGATTATTGCTTCCGTGCGCAGAAACACCATTCGAGTTAACTTTGTGCAAATACCTGCTCAACTCAAGGAGTTAGTCTCAAAGGTTTCTGATACTTCTTCATTTGTTAGAAGACATGGTCAACTTCTTAGCCTGGTCACTTCAAAGTTCGACGAGAAGATGATGAGTGTGCTCTTCCAGTTCTTCGATCCGGTGCATCATTGTTTCACTTTCCCGGATTATCAGCTAGTTCCCACTTTGGAGGAGTTTTCTTACTTACTGGGCATATCCATCCTCGAGCAGACACCCTTCACAAGTTTAGAAGAGACTCCTAGGCCATAGGACATTGCTTTAGCCTTACATCTAAAAAGGGCTGATGTAGTATCTAACTGGGAGACACGAAGCGGGGTTGAAGGTTTCTTGGCCAAGTTTCTGATAGATCAAGCTTAATAGTTCTGGGATAACTTAGATTTTTAGGCTTTTGAAGACATCTTGGCTCTCCTCATCTACGGTTTGGTTCTCTTCTCGAATCCAGACTCCTTCATAGATGTGAATGTGGTTAAGATCTTTCTGTCTTACAATCCTGTGCCTACTCTATTGGGTGATATCTTGCATGCCCTCTACACTCGTACTGCGTGTAGAAGAGGGACCCTGATGTGTTGCATCCCGCTGCTGGCGAGGTGGTTTATTTCTCACCTCCCCAAGTCTGTATTGAAGAATGAGGAAGGTTTAGGTTGGGCTTACAGGATAATGTCCCTTGCCCATACGGACATTCTTTGGAGTTCAAAGGCTATGGAGGGCATTGCTGTCATTGACCGATGTGGGGGATACCCTAATGTCTCGTTGCTTGGAATTAGAGGAGGAATAACCTACAGTCCTTGCTTGGCTTTGCGACAGTTTGGTCGTGCTCGGAGAGACGGTCCTCATAAGTTGCTTCTTACAGATATTGCCTTTGACTACAAGGAGGATGTTGACGAGCACCGTCAAAGGTTTATACGAGCCTGGGGCATGGTGAACAGGTCTGACCCTCACGAGCTAGGACCAAAGACTTCTCTCCCTATACAGCCTTATCTCCAGTGGGTCCGAGCTCGAGCCCAGAAGCTTGGGATGCCTTATGAATCTGTGTTGCTAGTGATTGTGGAGCCTACCAATGAGGAGGGAATTCCTTATACAGTCCTTTATCCCTACACGCCCACTGATCTTGGGGCATTAAAGAGATCCTGGATTCAGCTGAAGGAGGAGAGGGATACCTACCGGGAAAAATATCATGAGCAAGAAAGGAAGATCCTGAAGCTCACGAGGCAACTTGAGAATGAAAGAACAATCAATGACTACGTCAGCACGAAGGGGAAGCGACCATGGGATTTCTGATTTTCTTTGCTTTTTCTAGTTTAGATTTGTTTTTCATTTATTTCATTGTAACGCCTTAAAGGCATTGTTAAACATTTTTACAAGTTAATCTAATAAAGTGTGTTTTGTTTTTTTTTTTTAAATTTAAATCTCCCAAAGTCTTTGAAATCATCCCATACGCATTCCATTATCATGCACATCATTACAGGTACCATTATAGGTTTCTTATCTTCTTCGCTGTTTATTTCAGCATAAAATGTCTTCTGAAATACCTACCGATCAGGCTATTAAAGCTCTTCAGGCACAAAATGCCCAATTCCAAGAGATGTTCTTGAACTTGGCTAAAGGGCAAGAAGATTTGAAGACTCTCATCCTGAATTAGAAGAAGAAGAAGAAGAAGAAAAAGGTGATTCTTCTGAATATGGGTCACAAATTTGGGAATAGGTTGCGACAGGAAGCTGATCTATCTCATTCATCCAAAGGAGGAGAGAATCAAGAGGAAGAAAGGGTCCTAGTCCTGTGGTCTCTGTTAATGATACTGATTTTTATGATGAACAATACCCTCCTGCTGAGGATAGGTACAAACAACTTGAAGACCGTCTAAGTCTTATGGAGATTCGGAAGATTCCCGGTTTGGACTTCAGAGATATGGGGCTAGCATCTGGGGTGGTGATCCCTCACAAATTTAAAGCTCCGGTTTTTGCTAAGTACGATGGAGTGTCATGTCCAAAACTCCATCTTCGCTCGTACGTCAGAAAAATCCAACCTTACACTGCTGATAGGAATCTGTGGGTACATTTCCTTCAAGACAGTCTGTCGGGGACTCAGCTTGAATGGTTTTATCAATTGGAAGGAGCTAATGTCCGCAACTAGGAGGACCTTGCTGCTGCTTTCTACAAGAAGTATCAGTATAATTCCGACCTTGCTCCCACTCGTACTCAGCTTCAGGGTATGTCTATGGGTGCAAGTGAAGGTTTTAAGGACTATGCTCAGAAGTGGAGAGATCTGGCTGGAAGAGTCCAACCCCCGTTGTCTGATAGGGAGTTGGTTAATATGTTTCTAGGGACGTTGTCTAGTCCATTCTTCAATCATCTGATCGGCAGTTTGTCATCTGGGTTTACTGAATTGATTTTGACTGGAGAAAAAGTAGAAGCTGGTATCCAAAGTGGTAAGATACAGAAAGGTACTTCATCAAGTGCAGAAAAGAAACCTTTCACTGGTAATAAAGAAGCTAGTATGGTCTATGGCTCGAGGAGACAAAGCAGACCTGAACACCGTCAAGCAGTAAATGTGGTAGTAATATCAAGACCCACAGTCGCTCCACAACGCAACAATCAACAAAGAATGGAGAGACCACAAAGACAGTACACTCAGCTTAATATGACCTTGTCACAAATTCTACCACAATTGTTGAATACCAACCTGGTAACTCTGAGGGAAGCCCCGAAGAATCCCAGCACCACATCTCCGTTGTATAATCCGAACGCCCGTTGCGCCTATCACTCTGATAGCCCAGGTCATGATACAAACAAATGTTGGGCCTTGAAGAATAAGGTGCAAGATTTGATCGAAGCTAAAGAGATTGAGTTTGATGCTCCGCAGAAACCCAACGTCATAATTGTTCCTATGCCCAAACATGATCAAGGAGTGAATGTAATTGAGGATGATGAAGAAGATTCAGATATCGACAGCTGGATCTACCCGACTGCCAACGGTGGATTGAACAACTGGATAGTGAAAGACTTCATGCCCGTTTCTTTTATTACACAGTAATTGACTTTTGTTTTGAGATTTTTAACAAACAGTTTAAAACTTTATGGACCGGTGCCTTGCCTGAGGCATCTTGGCTTTGTTTGTGAGGGCTTATTATTTTTCATTTTCATATATCATCAATAAAGCATTGGACGTTTTCTTGCATTACAAATTTTGCGCGCATTGTTTTTCCTTTCTATCTCGCACTTTATCAAAACAGCTATTGTCTTACACACACTCATGTATCATAATGCAGATCCACATCCACTATGGATCCCATTGATAAAGACTCTTCTACTGCCAGTTATGACTTCAAAAATCCGATCAACCAAGCCGAGGACGAAGGTGAGGATGATTGTGAAGTGCCTGGGGAACTTGCTAGACTGTTACTGCAGGAAGAGAGGGCCATACAGCCTCATGAAGAGCCAGTGGAATCAGTGAATTTGGGTATAGAGGAAGGCAGGAAAAAGTTCAAAATAAGTGCCCAGTCTATGTTGATAAAGTGCACGTACCTCCGGTTCCTCTGAATGTTTTGACAGCACCTTTGCCTTTCGCAATGTGGGGCATCGACATGATCGATGAGATCAGACCTACGACGTCTAACGGACATCGTTTCATTCTGGTAGCTATTGATTACTTTACAAAGTGGGTTGAGGCAGCTTCCTCTGCTATAGTAACCAAAAACGTCATGACGCGGTTCATCCGACACAATCTGATCTATCGATACGGTGTACTAGAGAGGATCATTATGGACAATGGTACAAATCTCAACAATACAATGATCACCGAGCTCTGAAAACAGTTTAAGATACAACATCACAACTCTTCTCCTTATCGGCCGAAGATGAATGGGGCTGTTGAAGCAGCTAATAAGAACACCAAGAAGATTGTGCGGAAGATGACGGTGACCTACAAATACTGGCATGAGATATTACCATTCGCTCTTCATGGGTACCGTACCTCAACACGGACGTCAACAGGGGCAACACCCTATTCTATGGTGTATGGCATAGAGGAGGTCCTGCCTATCAAAGTCCAAATACCCTCTCTTAGGATTATGAAGGATGCAGGTTTGAGTGAGGACGAGTGGATCCAGACCCAGCTTGATCAGTTGAACTTAATCGATGAAAAGAGACTTACTGCTATTTGTCATGGTCAAACATATCAAAAGTGAATGATCAAGGCATTTAATAAGAAATTCAGACGACAAGAGTATCAAGTCGGGGATCTGGTGATCAAACGCATCATACTGCCACAAGGTGATCCCAGGGGCAAATGGACCCCTACGTACGAAGGGCCATTTGTGGTTAAGAATATTTTCTCAGGAGGAGCTATGATTCTAACCACCATGGATGGTGACGACCTTCCTCACCTCGTCAATGTATACATAGTGAAAAAATACTATGCATAATCAAAGACCCACTAGGTCGACTGGCCTAGGCAAAAATAAGGGCTTCCCGGTGAACCAAAAGGGTTCGGGCAAAAGTAAGGGATGAAAATTAAAAAAAATTGTACACGCGGCAAATCAAAAACCTTAAAAGGCGACTTGGGCAAAAAAGGGTATCCCGGTGGACTGAAAACCCGAAAGGGAGGTCCAGGAAAAAATTAGGGATCAAAACGTAACACTATGTCTCATTGGATCACCTTGCAACTAGACTTCGGTATCGACTATCAAGCTCGGACGGCGCCGATCAATCTGATCTACCTTCAACCAAGCGGCAAAGTGATGAGACACTCGAAGATATAAAGGCAATAGCAGAGTTGGAACCCGGTGGGATTGTTCACATAGCTGTTTTTCTTTGTTTTTCACAAATTGTATAATTTCTATCATTCGGCGGAGTTCTCTTACTAGGACGTTAGCCTCTTGTACAAAACTCCGGTTACAGGCTAACTTCAAAATCAATACAATTCATTTTACAATAAAATTCAAAGTTGTTTTTCTTTTTCTGTTTTGTTTTGCGAGAACGTCCAATGATTCATTTTTGATATATCCATTTGACAATAACTACCGCTCATAAATATTTACATGCGAAACAAAAGATGATTACTCGTAATTCCAGGAACAGGGGAAAACAAGAAATGTCCAAACCTCACAGTTGCTCTACCCACCAGGTACATGGATAGACCCAGCTGGAAAGTATGAATAAAAGTACATACACTCCCCGCAGAGTAAAAGATATCTAAAAACAGTGGTGTTAATTCTCCCCAAGCAGAGTTCATTTATCACCAACAATGGAAGACCATCCCTAGTGGAGTTTATTTCTTCCACAAACAGAAATTTTATCCCCGACAGGTTCATCATCACCAGCAAACGGTAATCCATCCCCAGACGAGGTTATTTCTCCAAATTAGCGGATCTTCTGACAGAGTATCTCTTCCCCACAAAGTCTTTCTCTCGCCAGTTTATTTTCCAGCAGAATTATTCTCCTGCCAAGTCATTCTCAAATCATCTTCGGTCGTTATCCCCAACGAGCGAAACTATTTATTCTCCAGCAGCATTACGGGATTTATTTTCCCCAGCTAGAGAACATCATAAAAGCATTGCACATCCATACATCACGACATACACATAAGCATCATACCGCCTAATCTCATTTATTTTGAGAACATCATTGCTCAATGCATTTCATGCATCATGACATGACATACGACTAACCCTTCACCTTTCAAGAAAAGATATAATCAAATTCTCACCAAGTTCAAGCTATGAAGCCCGGGTACGACCGGATAGTATCTTGATTTCTCTATCATATTGTGAAGCCCGAAGAACGATCGAATAACAGTATCAGAATACTGCAAAGCCTGGATTACGACCAGATAGTGGCATCTTTTAAACAAGCTATGAAGCCCAAGTTCGACAGGATAATAGTTTAATCCCCAACAAGTTATTGTGAAGCCTGGAGAACGACCAGATAGCAATGCAAGTTACTGTGAAACCTGGATAACGACCGGATAGCAGTACGAAGACACCATGAAACCTGGATTCGACCAGATAGTGGTATATCATAAACACAAGCCGTGAAGCCCGAAAATCGATCGAATAACAGCTCAACAAGTTATTGTGAAGCCTGAATTACGACCAAATAGCAATACAAGACACCATAAAGCCTGGACTCGACGAGATAATGATAGAAGACGTTGTGAAGCCTGGATTACGACCAGATAGCAGCCAAGAATACTACGAAGCCTGGATTTGACCAGATAGTGGTATATCTTTAATACAAGTTATGAAGCCCGGATTCGACCGGATAATACCTTGATTTCCCCGAACACCATGAAGCCTGGATTCGACCAGATAATGGTATAATACATCGTGAAGCCTGGATTACGACCATATAGCGGTAAAAGACACTGAAGCCTGGGATTACGACCAGATAACAGTAAAGGACACTGCGAAGCTTGAATTCCGACCATATAGCAGTCTACCCGGCCAGTTACTATGAAGCCCGGAGTCGACCGGATATTAGTAGGCCTAAAAATCAAATGGAAGCCCAGATGCGACTGGATAACTACTTGATTTCTTCTGAAGCCTGGAATACGACCAGATAAGAAGTAAGGTATTGTGAAGCCTGAAATCGACCAGATAGCAGTACAGGACATCATGAAGCCTGGATTCGACCAGATAATGGTATGAAACATCGTGAAGCCTGGATTACAACAAGATAGTGGTACAAGACACTGCGAAGCTTGGATTTCAACCTAATAGAAGTTTTACCTGGACAATTACTAAGAAGCCCGGAGTCGACCGGATATTAGTGTGCCCTAAGTTCAAGTTAAAGCCCGGATGCGACCTGTAACGCCCTGTTTTAATTAATATTATATTATATTAATATTTTCGAGTTACCGATCAATATTTATTTTGCGACGAGAATAAATATATTAATCGATATATATATGATAATATATTGGGCGACGTTTCGTTCGGTCGGGTTTTTATTCCGTTCGGTTCGGTAAAATATTATTCGGATCCTATATTTAATTCCCCGGAATTATTTTAATTAATTGAGTAAATAATATTATTGGATATTATTAGGTGTTAATTAATAATTAAGTTAGGGGTGTGGGGAGCAATTAGTGAGGATTGGGTGTACACCCCTAGCTAGTAAGAAAACATAAGTTATAAAACCATTTTCTTTCCCTTTTCCTTCCATTTTCCTACACCAAGCAAACATAGAGAGCAAGAGAGAAAGCTAGTAAGGAAAATACCATTATAAAACCTTTCTCCTCATTTTCTTTCCATTCTACAACCAAAGCCAAACTTGAACATAGAAGCTTAGAGAGAAGAAGAGAGGGTTTTGGAAAGAATAAGGAGAAGAAGAGCAAGAGAGCAAGAGAACAAGCATGAGGTTGGGGCTTTGATGGAGCATCTTGCAATCAAACAAGCTAGAGGTAAGGGGTTTTATTCTCCATCTCATATTGTTAGGTTTTGATAGATATATTTTGGATTTGGGGGTAAAATTGATAGGTTGATTTATGAGTTGTATGTTTAATTGTTTGATTGAAATAGATTGGAAAGTTGAATTAGGTGTAGGGATTATGAGGTTGATGATAATTAGAATCAATGGGAGTGGTAAAAGTGAGTTTAGGAATGTTAAAAATGGAGTTTTCACGCAGGTCAATCAACACGGGCCGTGTTGATTCACACGGGCTCCCGTGTTGACCTATTGTAGAGGGAAGAGTTGTTGACAGGAAAATCAACACGGGCAGTGTTGATCCACACGGGTGCCCGTGTTGATGCTCTGACTTTGGCATTTTTGCACGTTCTGGTGGCTTTTCAACACGGGTCGTGTTGATGCACACGGGGGCCCGTGTTGATGCTTCCGTAGCCTCCAAAATTCTGATTTTTCGCACTTCCTTTGGAACCCGATTGTGTTCTGATTTTCTGATTTCGGTAGATTCGACGACGGAGCAAGTTGCTCCGAATTCAACGAAAATTGACGTGCTAGCTAAGTTTGACGTGTAGAACTTAGTGGTGAGATTAGTTTTTAGAAGTTGCGAGTTTTTACGAGGTGACCCGAAATAGGCTAAATTACGGTTTAATTGAATCAGATTTCGTTTTAGGGGATTTAAGACACGTATGGACAATCCGATTGCGATGTTGACAATTAGGAGTAATGCCGGTTATTAGGGATGGCTTTTGCGATGATGATAGGTGTTTGACTATTTTTCTGTATGTAGAATTTAGTGAACGAATCGATAATGAGGTGGGGTGATTAAACATAATGTTTGTGACGACGTATTAATTAGTGAATACTTGTTGATTATGTGATGCGAGGTTATATGTCTTTGTACATGATGATGTGATGATTATATTGATGTTATTAATAAATGCCTCCGATTTGTGAATGTATGATTTTGATGATTATGAATTATATGTGACGTTTTGCATAATGCAAATATAATGCGATGATATATTTATCTTGATTTTGATAAATTATGGTGATGTGGGCTTTATGCCAATTTTGATAAGCGACGATGATGTTTTTGTGTTGTGTTGTTTATTGTCGAGTCACATATATTGCATTGGAGACTATGGGCTTTTATGCCAAGCGACGAGGCTTTTATGCCAAGCGACGAGGCTTTTATGACAAGTGTTCCTAATTATGGACAAAGCGACGGGTACCACATGCATAACATAGTCGTGTCTCATGGAGTCGATTATGTTTATGTGTGAGTTGTTTGGCATTAGGTTTTAATTGATTGACGATGATTGAATTGCGATGATGTATGATGCTTTGTTTGGTGATGATATTTATGATGAACATGAAATGAATATAACTTGATAATTTCATAATAACTAGGCGATGAATATAAATGGTGAGTTTTGTGATGACTTAATTTATATGAAATGCTTAATGCAATTATGATGTGATGATATTGGCGACGATGGGCTTTTTATGCCAAAAGCGACGATGGGCTTTTATGCCAAAAGCGACGATGGGCTTTAGCCAATTTGTGATGATTTGTTTATGTTGCTCATGCTGTTAGCATTGTTTAATGTTTTTGGTTGATGTTGTTGTTTATGATTGTCGTGTTAATTAGTGATGTATTAGATTGTGACGATTTCGTGGTGACGGAGGTTTACGTGTTGTTGTGATGATTTGTGCCGATGAGGCTAAGGCGATTAAGTATAGATTATACACTTTAGAATGACGATAAGAGTAAGTGAGGTTTGGATATTTGTTGGAATGCACTTATTAACTTATATCCTTTATAATTCCAAAACTATATATATATATATATATATATATATATTTTATCATGCCTTTAACTATATGTTTTGGATTATCTCACCCTTTACTTGTTTCGCCGTTACCTTTTGTGATCAGTGGAAATAGAACTGACTGTTTTGGAATGCTGGTTCGCGAAATGTCGCGGTAAGCAAGAGTCGCCACCGTCTTTTATGTTCTCCAACATGGAAAGGACAAAAGCACAACAAAATTCCTTTTCGAGATGTTTCTCGGTTCGGGAGGTAGATTATAGAAAGGGAAGGTGTTAGCACCCTTTCTATCTGTGGTTATCCACGGGCTCTTAGGTACTTGCTCACTATGTTTTCAAAAATTGTTTGCTTTTCTTGTGTTTGTGGGTTTTGAAAAAGTTTCGTTTGAAAACTTCTAGGTAACTCTTGTATCAGTCCTCAAGAGTGTATGAAGTATTTGTTTGAAAACTTTTTGAAAGTGTAGGTGCGAAAAGATGTTTTTGTTTTTTTGAAAGAGCAAGTACCCAGGAGAAATCTACCTACTCTAAGGAATTAAGCTGTGTAAATGTCCTTTAGACAGTACTATCCCACTATTGAAAAGTAGGTAGCACCGTCGTTGGAGTTATTCGGGTCAATTCGATTATAGGGACATGTGTGGTCACCAAAGCAATAGTAGGACGCCTTAGCGGTAACCCTAATGTCCTAGATCCTTTTTATCCGAGGCAACCATTTCGAGGCAACTGGATCTTTAGACAGGAGGGCGACCTCTAAAACACCCTATACTTAATGACCACGTCGAGGCAACCAAGTGAGGCGTACCCTAGGAGTGGCATGTGCATGTGTGTCAGGATTCAGTTCATATTATCTTTGCACATGTATCATTGTGAGCTACGTTTTGATTTTATTTTTCAGGCAAAGTCTGGTCATGCATATTTAACAGTTAATAATTGTGCGGAAAATAAATTGCGGAAAGTAAATCTACGCTATTACAAGGCGTCGGGTATTTACATCGCCAAAAACATAACCCTTGAAAATAAATGCGGAAAGTAAAAAAAAGCGATAAAAGTCCTAATTATCTATTACATCCTCGGAACAGATACAAAAATATAATCAAAATAATAGAGTGCGCGCAAAGAAATTGAATCAGGACGTCCTTAGGGTTTTGACCCTTTTTGAGAAAAGAATGGAATTTTGTCCTTTTTGCAATTAATTAAATATTAAACCTAATACTAATTAATTAATTAATTACAAGAAAAAAGTATTTTTTGCGTTTTTTATGTTTTTGATGAAAATAAAAAGAAAAGGTCAAAAGTTAGTAAAAACCCCTAAGTCTAATTTACTTTATTTATTGTAAAAGAAATTTAAAATTAAACCTAATTAAACTAAATTAATTCATGTTAGTGTTTATTTACAAAAAATAATTAATAGTGTAATTAATAATAATAATAATACTAATATTTCATTTTCTGAATTTATTATGAAAATTAATTAAGTTAATTAAATAATAATAATATTAATAATAAAAATAATTAGTTAAAAGAAAATAAAAAGAAAAGCAATTAACCATGGGGGGGTGTTGACCCAATAATGGAGTTATGTTAGCAATTCCAGCCCATCAAGCTTCCAGGCCTGTTTGACTTCTGGGATTGTTTGCACGTTGCTGGGAGCGCATGGTAGGACGCTGTTGGAAATCTGCATATAATCAGGTTATGAAAAATATCATGAGAATTTTGGGTGGACCTGGGAATCGAACCCAGGTCCCAATAATTCTTGGACAACGCATCCACCTCTGAGCCATTATGCTGCATTTGATAATATAATACAAAATAATCATTATATTAGAAAATCAAACAGTACGCTGCATAAAAAGAAAACGCGCGCTTATTTCAAATGTTCCAATCATGCACGTACACGTCTTCATCTTCATCCCGCGTTCCTGTAAAACACAAATGGATAGCGGGGGTTTTTAACCCCCACAACCTGCAAGGACGAAAAATAGCGAACAGGCCTATGGTCAATATAAATTGTTCGCGAGGGTGGTTTTAGATTCGTCTCGTCTCAACGAATACAACCATATGCATTAGGGGTTCTGATTTTTCCTGTATGGGAAAGCCCCAATTTGGAAGCATGGAAACCCTAATATTCGTTCATGGTGGTTTGTGATTCAGGGCGTTTCAGTCCAATTAACCTATGCCAAAAGCTTTGTACAGTCCCTATGAACACAAAACAATCAACAAAAGATGTTAAATATGCATGAATCAATGATTACGATTTTGGAAAAATTGTTCAAACTGTGAAACTGTTCTTGCGTGTTTCTTGAGCTTTAAGGCTTGATTTTGTTTGCAAAAGGTCCTGGGAACCCCCAGCAATGTATTTGAATCCAAAAAAGCCCTTGAATTGGCCTGGAACCTGGAAAACAGTTTTGGCTTTTTCTTGATTTTTTTTCAATAGTGGCTATGGCTTTTTGCAGCAATTCTCACGTGCCATGCATTAGGTTTAGGTTCTGTATATATAATGGAATGGATTTAGGTTAAATCTTGGCCAAGAAATCCATGGAATAATGGTTGGAATATTTGATTTTCAATCATATATTTTTGCATCTTTTTGATTGAAAAATCTTGCCAAATTGAGAGATCCTTGTCCCCTTGATGTGTACACGAAATCTCCAGCACATGTAGGTCATATTTGCTTCGTGAAAAGATTGAAAAACCATATCTTGATATTTTCCTACAATTAAATGAATTAAATGAATTAATATTGATTAAAAATTCAATTAATTAATAAAAAAATAAGAAAATAATTCAATTTAAGCTCAATGGGTCGTGCATAGGCCTTGGACAATGTTTCAAGAAGAAATTTGAGGCCCATTAGCAAAAATGATGTGTTTTGAGCAAAGTTGACTTTTGCAAATTCATAAAAATTTCCCAACTTCTCCAATGCATATCTTGCTCAATTTTGATCACATGAACATGTTCTTGGACATTTTGGAAAGGTATTGAAGTCCTCTAACCAATGCCTTTGGTCCCATGTCATTTTGATTTACCAATATCAAGTTATGGTCTTTGACTTAAAGTTCCTTTTTGTTGACTTTTGAAATTGACCTATAATGTAGAAATTGATAACTTTTTATGAGAGCATTTATTGGACTTGGAATGTGAATATGAGTTGTAGGAAATGTCATCCCCTTCAAAATGAGCATTGGATGGGATTTTTCTGATGAACCATGAAAAAGTTATGCCTTGGTCAAGATACAATTGACTTTTCTACTGTCCAAAAATAGTAACTTTTGACATCTTGATGATTTTTGAGCCATGCTTGTGGAATCATGATCAAGACTTGATCAAATGATGTTTGTGAGCTCAAAATAAGATGTTGGCCAAAAATTCTGACTTTTGACTATGAAATGACCATTTTGCCCCTATAGTTAACTGTAGAGCAAATGGGGCTTTTGACTGTGCAATTTGCCACTATGAGTCTTGAAACTTGACATGTAGGTTCTTGAGAATGTATATAGGCCTATGGGACTTGATTGAGCCATTGAAAACCTCAAATTCCTTGGAAGAAACAAAACCCTAATTTTGACTGGCTTAGGAGGCATCTGGACTGTGCAATCCTTGAGAAATCTTGAACCATTTGAAGATGATTCTTGATAAACCTTGAAGAATATGGGAGGGAAAATTTTGGGCTACAACAGTTGCCCCTGTTCAATCTTCTTAAACCTGAGGATGTAGATTGGCTTGCGTGCCTTTCGTGATCCGAGGGTGGAAGATGATTGAACACTAGAGTGCCCAGAAATTTGCACTCGCATAGTGGAGTATCAACAATGTGATGTCGGGAATGGGCTTACAGATGCCATTTGGAGATATGATGGATAGGAGTGGAGATGGGCTTAAAGATGCCATCCAGGGGTGTCGATCGCGTAAGAGATTCCTTAGCGAGAACTTGCGTACCTGAGAAAGAAAAATAATTTCCTGGCCTGTTACAGGTGTTGATCTTCAAACTCTTCATGCAGATATGCCCTGGCTAGATACAGGTATCGAATCTACAATCAATCGCTCATAGATATGCCCTGGCTAGATAAAGGTATCGAATCTGGAATTAGTCGTCCACAGATATGCCCTGGCTAGATACAGGTATCGAATCTGAAATTGGTCGTCTACAGATATGCCCTGGCTAGATACAGGTATCGAATCTGGAATTCAAAAGGTTGGTCGAGATAGCTTTCCTGGCTGGATACAGGTGTAGACCTCTGACCTGAGAATGAAAGATAATTTCCTGGCCTGTTACAGGGGTTGATCTTCAAACTCTTCATGCAGATATGCCCTGGCTAGATACAGGTATCGAATCTACAATCAATTTCTCACAGATATGCCCTGGCTAGATACAGGTATCGAATCTGGAAGAGAGTTGATGGTAATCGTCTTTTGATTGACCTTTTCCTGAAAAGGCAAAACATTAGTTGTATGCAATGTCATGATGTGTGAAATGCATGACGTCATTATGTTCTCGAAGATAAATGAGATTGTGTCGTATGCACTTTATCATGTATGTAAATAGGAGATGTGAAATGTGATATGTTTATGAATGTATTTTCGTCTGGGAAAATAAATCCTTGACGAATGCCGGGAGCTTGTTGAATCCTGGGCTGATGTTTGAAGAGTAGAGTTCTTCGTTTCCGCTGGGGATGATGATTGAAGATGGTTGCAAGAATAAACCGGTAGGATAAGATGACTTCGTTGGGGAATAAACTTGTTGGATAGATTACTCTGCGGGGAATTACTCTGTGGGAAGAGGTACTTCGCTGAGATTTTGATGATAACTCCGCTGGGGATTCTGTTGATGAGCTTTGTTGGGGAATTTGATGAACTCCGTTGGGGATAGGAAAAACTTCGCCGCGGACGATCTTTCCGTGGTAATTAGCTGAGGATAACCCAGTTAGACCCTGGTGGGGAATAACCTTTGAACATGGTCGGGGAGAGATATTTGCACTCTGCAGGTGATAAGCTTCCAGAATCTACTGGGGATAAGCTTCCAGAATCTACTGGGGATAAGCTTCCAGAATCTACTGGGGAGATTGATTCAACTCTCCTAGGGAAACTTTTGGACTGTACTGGGGAGATTGATTCCACTGAGGTGTCTGGTATTCCGCCGGGGAACAATCTTATGTTTCTGTCGAGGAATATTAAGACTGCCGGGGATGCTTGCTTAGGAACATCTGTATACTCCACTGGGGAATATTGAGATTTTCTGGGGATACCCATCTTCCTTAGGGTTGACAGTAGACTAACTCTGCTTGGGGGAGAGTATTGCTGACTTGCCGGGGATACTGTGCCTTTTTGGGGCTGATGGGAGACCAACTCTGCTTCGGGAGAGTATTGTTGAACCTTGTCTTACTCTGCGGGGAGTGAAGGTATCGTGGTTTCATTCTTTAGCCGAACTTACCTTGGTACCTTGGTGGACAGAGCAACTAGATCGCTTAGACGACTCATTATTGCCCCTGTTTCTAATGTCACCTGTAATTAGTCCTTTGTTTCGCATGCAAATATTTATGATCAGCAATTAATGTCAAATGCATATATCAAAAATGAACATTGGACGTTATTTTCAAAACAAAACAGATAAAGAGAAAACAATTGGCAATTTGTCTGGAAAAGTGAGCTTGTATTGATTTTGAAATTTGCCTGTAAATAGGCGTTTTGTGTACAAGAGGCTGACGTCCTAGTAAGAGAACGCCGCCGAACAGATACAATTTGTGAAAAAGAAAAACAAAACAGCTATGTGAAGAATCCCACTGGGTTCCAACTCTGCTATTGCCTTTATGTCTTCAAGCGTCTCATCCCTTCGCTGCTTAGTTGAAGATGAAGCTGATTGATTGATGTCGTCTGAGCCTGATAGTTGATGTCGGATTCTGGATGCAAGGTGATCAAATGAGACATAGTATTACGCTTATCCCTAACTTTTTCCTGGACCGCCCTTTCGGGTTTTCAGTCTACCGGGATACCCATTTTTGCCCAAGCCGCCTTTTCAGGTTTTCGACTTGCCGGGTGTACAGATTTTTTTTTCATTTCATCCCTTATTTTTGCCCGAACCCTTTTGGTTCACCGGGAAGCCCTTATTTTTGCCTAGGCGTGTCAACCTAGCGGGTCTTTTATTCATGCGTAGTATCTTTTTACTATGTCTGCATTGGCAGGGTGAGGAAGGTCGTCACCATCCATGGTAGTTAGAATCATCGCTCCTCCTGAGAATATGTTCTTAACCACAAATGGCCCTTCGTACGTGGGGGTCCATTTTCCCCTGGGATCACCTTGAGGGAGAATGATGCGCTTGATTACCAGGTCCCCAACTTGATATTCTTGGCGTCTGACTTTCTTGTTAAAAGCCTTGATCATCCATTTTTGGTACGTCTGACCATGACAAATAACAGTGAGTCTCTTTTCATCAATTAGGTTTAATTGATCAAGCCGAGTCTGGATCCAGTCATCTTTGCTGAAACCTGCATCCTTCATTATCCGGAGAGAGGGTATCTGGACTTCAATGGGCAAGACTGCCTCCATGCCATAGACCAAGGAAAAGGGTGTTTCCCCTGTTGATGTCCGTGCTGAGGTACGGTACCCATGAAGAGAAAACGGTAACATCTCGTGCCAATCTTTGTAGGTCACTGTCATCTTCTGCACAATCTTCTTAATATTCTTATTCGCCGCTTCTACAGCCCCATTCATCTTCGGCCGGTAAGGAGAAGAGTTGTGGTGTTGTATCTTGAATTGCTCGCAGAGCTCAGTGATCATCTTATTGTTGAGATTGGTACCATTGTCTGTAATGATCCTCTCAGGTACACCGTATTGGCAGATTAGGTTATGCCGAATGAACCGTGCCATGACATTCTTGGTTACGGTGGCAAAGGAAGCTGCTTCAACCCACTTTGTGAAGTAATCGATCGCTACCAGGATGAAACAATGCCCGTTGGATGCCGTATGTCTGATCTCGCCGATCATATCAATGCCCCACATTGCAAAAGGCCAAGGTGTTGTCAAGACGTTCAGAGGAACTGGAGGAACGTGCACCTTATCAGCATAGATCTGGCACTTATGACATGTCCGAGAATGTTGATAACAGTCGGCTTCCATTGTGGACTAGAAATATCCTGCCCGAAGGATTTTCTTTGCCATGGTATGCCCACTGGAATGTGTTCCGAAGGTACCTTCATGCAGCTCTGCCATGATCCTTTCTGCTTCAGTCTTATCCACACAACGCAGTAAGGTTGAATCATGGTTTCGTTTATAGAGAATGTCGTTGCTGAGGAAGAACTTTGCTGCGAACCTTCTTAGAAACTTCTTGTCGTTAACGGATGCACCCTCGGGGTATTCTTGAGCTTCAAGGTACCTCTTCACTTCATGATACCAGGGTTTTTCAGTTACCTCTTCTGTCTCAAGATCACAGCAATGTGCAGATTCATCCAATTTCCAAATAATGATCCGGGGAGCCTCGTTGTCCCATTTTACTTTGAACATAGAAGACATCGTAGCTAACGCGTCCGCCAACTGATTCTCCTCTCTTGGGAAATGTTCAAAAGTTATCTCTTCGAAATGGGGGATCAATGTCAACACATACTCCTTGTAAGGAATAAGATTTGGGTGTTTCGTATCCCACTCGCCTTTGATCTGACTGATCACGAGAGCGTAATCTCCGAAGACACTCAGAAACTTAATCCTTAGGTCAATTGCAGCTCGAAGGCCCATGATGCATGCTTCATACTCCGCCATGTTGTTGGTGCAGTTGAAACATAGTCGGGCGGTAAGTGGAGTATGAGTGCCTTTAGGGGATATGATCACTACGCCGATACCATTACACAAAGCGTTGGAGGCTCCGTCAAAGTGCATAGACCATCGGGATCCTTCCTCAGGTCCTTCATCCGGTCCAGGTACTTCACAATCAGTAACCACCATGATATTCTCGTCTGGAAACTCAAAGTTCATCGACTGGTAATCATTCACTGCCTGGTGTGCCAAATGGTCTGCCAATACACTTCCCTTGATTGCTTTCTGAGTCGTGTACTAAATGTCATATTCTGTCAAGATCATCTGCCATCTTGCTATTCTTCCGGACAAGGCAGGCTTTTCGAATATGTACTTTATTGGATCCATTTTTGAAATCAACAGAGTAGTGTGAGTCAACATATATTATCTCAGCCGGCGAGCAGCCCATGCCAAAGCGCAGCAAGTTTTCTCGAGCAGTGAGTATCGGGTCTCACAGTCGGTAAACTTTTTGCTAAGGTAATAAATAGCGTGCTCTTTTCGGCCAGACTCGTCATGCTGCCCCAGCACACACCCCATTGAGCTGTCAAGTACTGTTAAGTATAAGATTAGAGGTCTCCCTTCAACCGGTGGCATAAGGATGGGTGGTTCTTGGAGATACTCTTTGATTCTTTCGAAAGCGGCTTGGCATTCATCATTCCAACGTACTACTTGATCCTTCTTCAGTAGCTTGAAGATTGGTTCACAAGTAGCAGTTAGGTGCGAGATGAATCCGGCAATGTAATTCAGTCGTCCTAGAAAGCCTCTGACTTCTTTCTCTGTCTTGGGAACTGGCATCTCTTGTATGGCTTTCACCTTGGCAGGGTCCACTTGAATACCTTTGTCACTTACGACAAAGCCTAGCAATTTTCTAGATCTTACCCCGAAGGTGCACTTGTTCGGGTTCAACCTCAGCTTGTACAACTTCAGACGGTCAAACAGTTTCTGCAGATGGTCAAGGTGTTCCTCCTCAGTTTGGGACCTTGCAATCATATCGTCAACATATACTTCAATCTCATGATGGATCATGTCATGAAATAAAGCAACCATGGCACGTTGGTAGGTTGCCCCAGCATTTTTCAAACCAAAAGGCATGACCTTGTAGCAAAAGGTGCCCCACTAAGTAACAAAAGTGGTCTTCTCCATGTCTTCAGGAGCCATCTTGATCTGATTATACCCTGAGAACCCGTCCATGAAGGAGAACACCTTATGCTGAGCAGTATTGTCAACCAGAACGTCGATGTGAGGCAGGGGGAAGTCATCCTTAGGGCTGGCCCTTTTCAAATCCCTGTAATCAACACACATTCTGACCTTACCATCTTTCTTCGGCACTGGAACCACGTTGGCAACCCACTGAGGGTAAGAAGTCACTGCTAGAAACCCGGCATCAAATTGTTTCATAACCTCAGCCTTGATTTTCTCAGACATCTCTGGGCGCATACGGCGAACCTTCTGTTTTACCGGAGGACAGTCTTCCTTGGTAGGCAAGTAATGAACCACAATGTCAGTATCCAACCCAGGCATATCTTTGTAAGACCAGGCGAAGATTTCCACATAGTCATGCAGCATCTGAATCAACCGTTGTTTCACACTAGCCTCCAAATTGGCACCAATCTTGACTTCCTTTCTGTTTGTCTCAGTACCTAGATTTACCGTTTCCACTGGCTCTTCATGTGGCTGAATGGCCCTCTCTTCTTGAAGTAGCAGTCTTGCAAGCTCACCAGGCACTTCGCAATCATCTTCACCTTCGTCTTCGGCTAAGTTGATCGGATTTTCGAAGTCATAACTGGCAGTAGCAGAGTCGTTACCAGTGAGATCCAGAGTGGATTGGAACCTGTATAGGTGAGTGTGTGTAAATATAGCTGTTTTGCAATATATAAATAAGAAAGACAAGGAGCGCAAGATTTGAAATGCAAAAAACGTCCAATGCTTTTATTAATGATATATGAAATGACAAATAATAAGCCCTCACAAATGAAGCCACAGTGCCCCGGGTAGGACACCGGGCCATAAAGTTTCAAATTATTGTTTGTTACAAATTCAAAACAAAGGAGTTCATTACTGAGTGACAAAAGTAATAGGTGTGAAGTCTTTGGCAGTCCAGTTGTTCGGTCCACCGTTGGTTGTTGGGTAGATCCAGCTGTCGAATTCAGCTTCCTCCACGTCGTCTTCAATAGCATTCACTCCCGGGTTGGGCATGGGAGCTGTCACCACATTAGGCCTCTCGGGCGCCTCGAACTCAACCAATTTAGCATCAATAAGGTCTTGAACCTTATTCCTCAGAGCCCAACAATCATCCGTAGAATGCCCGGGCTGTCAGAGTGATAAGCGCAACGGCCGTTGGGATTGTACTTTTGAGAGATTGTGTTCACTACCTTCGGAGCTTCTTTGACAGTTACCAGATTGGTTGACAGTAGTTGCGGCAATATCTGAGACAGGGTCATACTGAGCTGAGTGTACTGCCTTTTGGGTCTCTCACCCCTTGGTTGGTTATATTGCTAAGGAGCAGCAGCAGGCTTTGAAATTACCACCGCGTTGACAGTTTGGCGGCGTTCCGGTTTATTTTGTCTCCTTGAACCATAAACAACACTAGATTCCTTCTTGAAGGGCTTCTTTTCAGATCTCGAGGAGGCACCCTTCTGTATCTTCCCAGACTTGATACCAGCTTCTATCCTCTCACCAGTCAAGATCAGATCCGTAAACCCAATAGAAGAATTCCCAATCAGATGGTTAAAGAACGGACCAGACAGGGTCCCTAGGAACATATCAACGAGCTCACGGTCAGTCAAAGATGGTTGCACCCTTCCAGCCAGGTCTCTCCACTTCTGAGCATATTCCTTGAATCCTTCACCCGTCCCTAGTGACATACCCTGGAGTTGGGTACACGTAGGAGCGAGGTCGGAATTATACTGATACTACTTATAAAATGCAGTAGCCAAGTCCTCCCAGTTACGAATACTGGCTCCATCTAGCTGATAGAACCATTCGAGTTGAGTCCCTGAAAGACTATCCTGGAAGAAATGGATCCATAGATTCTTGTCTGTAGTATACGGTTGGATCTTCCTCACATATGATCTGAGATGCAACTTAGGACATGACGCCCCGTCGTATTTTGCAAAAGTAGGTGCCTTGAACTTGTGAGGGATCACCACCCCAGAAGATAAGCTTAGGTCTCCAAAGTCCAACCCGGGCACATGTTGAATCTCCATAGCACTTAGACGGTCCTCCAGCTGTTTGTACCTGTCCTCAGTAGAAGGGTACTGTTCATCATTGTAATCTGTCTCGTTGTCGGAGACCGCGGGACTAGGAACCCTTCTCTCTTGGGGACTGTCCTTCCCTACAAAGGAAGTAGCCAGATCAGCCTCATTTTGCAGTGCATTCCCATATCTGCATCCAGTGTTGAATAGCACAGTCCTCTTCTTCTTCTTCTTCTTCAAAAGCAGAGTCTTCAATTCCTGTTGACCCTGGGCTAAGCTCATAACCAACTCCTGGAACTGGGCATTCTGGGCCTGGAGGGCCTTGATAGCTTGTTTAGTAGTAGGCTCAGAATTCATGATGGTTGCTGAAATAAACAGCGAAGAAGAATGAGTGACCTGTAAAAAGGGTACCTGTTATGCATATGATGAATGGAATGCGTATGATTTATGCATGCAATGTTTTCAAGGATCTCGCGGGGTAAACAGAGAAACTTGTTAGAAGTTGAATTTTGCAGCTTGATTGAAGGAACTTCATGTTGTTGAGAGTCCTTCTTCAAGAGTCAAGGCTCACCATATCGAGTGGGTCATAGCCCCTGACTCAAGTTATCAACCTTGGCTAGAGGAAAATAAATCCCCTTTGCCCCTTGCTAGACAGTTGGTTCATCATGACCTGCATCATAAACCCTTGAGATCCTTGAAATGGGTTAGCCCTTATGCAGGATGTATGCAATGGTATGATGGTATGATGTTATGCTATGCGTTGAGTGATGTAAGTAGACCCTGTTATAAGCCCAGATTAAGGACTGTAAACAAAACCTGTAAGGAACTCATGTGTCAGATAACAAGAATATGCAAGTAGTCAAATTTGAAGGCACACAAGTCACACAAGACAGCCCTTAGAGTTTAGGCCAGCATGAAGTTTAGGTACTACCCTCTTTCCGTTTCATTGGTTAAGACCTGTCCTAGAAAATAGTAACCGGGTTCTAGAGGATCTCAATATCACTGACTACCCTCAATCGGTCATAACTCCAGCTTCGCAATCTTTTCTTGCGGCCAGAACCATCGCGAGAGTTTAGCCTCAATGAGTGTAGCATACTGCTACTGTTCTATGGCCAAGTTGGGTCAATTTAGGGTTCTAAGGTCGGTTAGTGCTTAATGACTCCTCAGAAGACCCATATTCTCCTCGTTCCAACACAAGGGATATCGGTACAGACTAAGGTGTCACACCAACGTAGCTACTGCTTCACCCGTGTCGGTCTACGCCGGACAGGTCCCTCACAGCTTATGCTACCTAAAGGGTATTCCCCAGATCCGAGTTAGGATCTATGAAACTCCGATGAAAGCCCACAAATATAAAAGCAATCAAGACATACAATTGAAAACATAAGAGTGGTCTAATCCTAAGGTGCACCTCACTTATTTTTTATCCCCAGCAGAGTCGCCAGTTCTGTGATCGGTGGAAATA
Source organism: Vicia faba (assembly GCA_948472305.1). Classification (NCBI taxonomy): domain Eukaryota; kingdom Viridiplantae; phylum Streptophyta; class Magnoliopsida; order Fabales; family Fabaceae; genus Vicia; species Vicia faba. The sequence continues at coordinate 761,417,367 of OX451741.1, read as the reverse complement.
GAACTGACTGTTTTGGAATGCTGGTTCGCGAAATGTCGCGGTAAGCAAGAGTCGCCATCATCTTTTATGTTCTCCAACATGGAAAGGACAAAAGCACAACAAAATTCCTTTTCGAGATGTTTCTCGGTTCGGGAGGTAGATTATAGAAAGGGAAGGTGTTAGCACCCTTTCTATCTGTGGTTATCCACGGGCTCTTAGGTACTTGCTCACTATGTTTTCAAAAATTGTTTGCTTTTCTTGTGTTTGTGGGTTTTGAAAAAGTTTCGTTTGAAAACTTCTAGGTAACTCTTGTATCAGTCCTCAAGAGTGTATGAAGTATTTGTTTGAAAACTTTTTGAAAGTGTAGGTGCGAAAAGATGTTTTTGTTTTTTTGAAAGAGCAAGTACCCAGGAGAAATCTACCTACTCTAAGGAATTAAGCTGTGTAAATGTCCTTTAGACAGTACTATCCCACTATTGAAAAGTAGGTAGCACCGTCGTTGGAGTTATTCGGGTCAATTCGATTATAGGGACATGTGTGGTCACCAAAGCAATAGTAGGACACCTTAGCGGTAACCCTAATGTCCTAGATCCTTTTTATCCGAGGCAACCGTTTCGAGGCAACTGGATCTTTAGACAGGATGGCGACCTCTAAAACACCCTATACTTAATGACCACGTCGAGGCAACCAAGTGAGGCGTACCCTAGGAGTGGCATGTGCATGTGTGTCAGGATTCAGTTCATATTATCTTTGCACATGTATCATTGTGAGCTACGTTTTGATTTTTTTTTCAGGCAAAGTCTGGTCATGCATATTTAACAGTTAATAATTGTGCGGAAAATAAATTGCGGAAAGTAAATCTACGCTATTACAAGGCGTCGGGTATTTACATCGCCAAAAACATAACCCTTGAAAATAAATGCGGAAAGTAAAAAAAAGCGATAAAAGTCCTAATTATCTATTACATCCTCGGAACAGATACAAAAATATAATCAAAATAATAGAGTGCGCGCAAAGAAATTGAATCAGGACGTCCTTAGGGTTTTGACCCTTTTTGAGAAAAGAATGGAATTTTGTCCTTTTTGCAATTAATTAAATATTAAACCTAATACTAATTAATTAATTAATTACAAGAAAAAAGTATTTTTTGCGTTTTTTATGTTTTTGATGAAAATAAAAAGAAAAGGTCAAAAGTTAGTAAAAACCCCTAAGTCTAATTTACTTTATTTATTGTAAAAGAAAATTAAAATTAAACCTAATTAAACTAAATTAATTCATGTTAGTGTTTATTTACAAAAAATAATTAATAGTGTAATTATTAATAATAATAATACTAATATTTCATTTTCTGAATTTATTATGAAAATTAATTAAGTTAATTAAATAATAATAATATTAATAATAAAAATAATTAGTTAAAAGAAAATAAAAAGAAAAGCAATTAACCAGGGGGTGTTGACCCAATAATGGAGTTATGTTAGCAATTCCAGCCCATCAAGCTTCCAGGCCTGTTTGACTTCTGGGATTGTCTGCACGTTGCTGGGAGCGCATGGTAGGACGCTGTTGGAAATCTGCATATAATCAGGTTATGAAAAATATCATGAGAATTTTGGGTGGACCTGGGAATCGAACCCAGGTCCCAATAATTCTTGGACAACGCATCCACCACTGAGCCATTATGTTGCATTTGATAATATAATACAAAATAATCATTATATTAGAAAATCAAACAGTACGCTGCATAAAAAGAAAACGCGCGCTTATTTCAAATGTTCCAATCATGCACGTACACGTCTTCATCTTCATCCTGCGTTTCTGTAAAACACAAATGGATAGCGGGGGTTTTTAACCCCCACAACCTGCAAGGACGAAAAATAGCGAACAAGCCTATGGTCAATATAAATTGTTCGCGAGGGTGGTTTTAGATTCGTCTCGTCTCAACGAATACAACCATATGCATTAGGGGTTCTGATTTTTCCTGTATAGGAAAGCCCCAATTTGGAAGCATGGAAACCCTAAGATTCGTTCATGGTGGTTTGTGATTCAGGGCGTTTCAGTCCAATTAACCTATGCCAAAAGCTTTGTACAGTCCCTATGAACACAAAACAATCGACAAAAGATGTTAAATATGCATGAATCAATGATTACGATTTTGGAAAAATTGTTCAAACCGTGAAACTGTTCTTGCGTGTTTCTTGAGCTTTAAGGCTTGATTTTGTTTGCAAAAGGTCCTGGGAACCCCCAACAATGTATTTGAATCCAAAAAAGCCCTTGAATTGGCCTGGAACCTGGAAAACAGTTTTGGCTTTTTCTTGATTTTTTTTCAATAGTGGCTATGGCTTTTTGCAGCAATTCTCACGTGCCATGCATTAGGTTTAGGTTCTGTATATATAATGGAATGGATTTAGGTTAAATCTTGGCCAAGAAATCCATGGAATAATGGTTGGAATATTTGATTTTCAATCATATCTTTTTACATCTTTTTGATTGAAAAATCTTGCCAAATTGAGAGATCCTTGTCCCCTTGATGTGTACACGAAATCTCCAGCACATGTAGGTCATATTTGCTTCATGAAAAGATTGAAAAACCATATCTTGATATTTTCCTACAATTAAATGAATTAAATGAATTAAATGAATTAATATTGATTAAAAATTCAATTAATAAATAAAAAAATAAGAAAATAATTCAATTTAAGCTCAATGGGTCGTGCATAGGCCTTGGACAATGTTTCAAGAAGAAATTTGAGGCCCATTAGCAAAAATGATGTGTTTTGAGCAAAGTTGACTTTTGCAAATTCATAAAACTTTCCCAACTTCTCCAATGCATATCTTGCTCAATTTTGATCACATGAACATGTTCTTGGACATTTTGGAAAGGTCTTGAAGTCCTCTAAACAATGCCTTTGGTCCCGTGTCATTTGGATTTACCAATCTCAATTTATTGTCTTTGACTTAAAGTGCCTTTTTGTTGACTTTTGAAATTGACCTATAATGTAGAAATTGATAACTTTTTATGAGAGCATTTATTGGACTTGGAATGTGAATATGAGTTGTAGGAAATGTCATCCCCTTAAAAATGAGCATGGGATGGGATTTTTCTGACGAACCATGAAAAAGTTATGCCTTGGTCAAGATACAGTTGACTTTTCTACTGTCCAAAAATAGTAACTTTTGACATCTTGATGATTTTTGAGCCATGCTTGTGGAATCATGATCAAGACTTGATCAAATTATGTTTGTGAGCTCAAAATAAGATGTTGGCCAAAAATTCTGACTTTTGACTGTGAAATGACCATTTTGCCCCTACAGTTGACTGTAGAGCAAATGGGGCTTTTGACTGTGCAATTTGCCACTATGAGTCTTGAAACTTGACATGTAGGTTCTTGAGAATGTATATAGGCCTATGGGACTTGATTGAGCCATTGAAAACCTCAAATTCCTTGGAAGAAACAAAACCCTAATTTTGACTGGCTTAAGAGGCATCTGGACTGTGCAATCCTTGAGAAATCTTGAACCATTTGAAGATGATTCTTGATAAACCTTGAAGAATATGGGAGGCAAATTTTGGGGTACAACACCTTTATATTGGTAACGTGCAGGTTATGAAGACGGAGTTTATAGCTGTTGTTAGTTGAGTCGGTGTCGCTCTGATACGTAGCACTCGAGGGGAAACATTTATGTTGTCTTGTTGTTGATTCTTTTGTTGTTCTTCCTTTTGTATATAGAATCATACTTTATGAAAATATGATTTATTAAGGATGTTTATTAAAGAATATGTTTTGATGTTTTTGAATCAATTTATGTCTTCCGGCGATGCTATGTATCCGAGACTTATACTTTAAATCAAACTGTTTAAAGTGAGTTGTTTTTGAAGGTGTGATGCCTCAGTATTAAATTTATGAAATTTTAATTTACTCTGATTGTTGCATATAAAACCTTGGGTAATATTGGGGTGTTACATTAGTGGTATCAGAGCAGGTCGGTCTGTCGACCAAGTTATTAGTGTGTTTAACCCTGTTGTATGTGACATGTGTGTGAAACACTGTCCGTACTTGTTTGTTTCAAATGGTTTGTCTGCAGAGATGAGTTTGAAACAAGTGGGGAAGAAGTTTTACTTCTTGGTGGCTCTTGGGGCTTAGGTTGGAGCCTCGGGCAGTGTTACGCTTTGGTAACTTATAGTGTAAGTTTGAAGATGCTGTTGTAGCTTGGTAGAGATGGTTTATGTCACCGTCATGATTGTCGACTGTCTATTAACAAATTGAGGGACTGATCATCCTTAATCTCTTGTTGATAGTAGTCGGGAATTGTGTTGGTTGGGATAGACTTGTCTTGCCAACTTAATAGTGTGTGAAGCAGACGAGTTGGCACAAGGCAGTGCATGGTTACTTGAGTTGTGGGCGAATTTAGATTTTGGTGAGAAACAAGATTTTGGCAAGAGAGCTTCTTGTTGTGATTCTTCCGAAACCTTTTGTGGAGATGTGAGTGAATTACCGCTGTAGTGCGAGGTGAAGTTTTGATGGATTTAGTTTCTGGAACTAGTTGTGATTCAAAGTATCCTTAAGGGATGTTTGTTTCTGAATTAGAGTTGAAGAGTCAACTTGAAGATTGGTTTTAGTAGAGTTTGTTTGTTTGAGTGGTTCGCCGTGGAATGCGCCGGTTGTGTTGTTCGATAAGAGCAAAGGTTACCCGAGTTGGTGTGTCATTTGTAGTCAAGGAACGAAGCGGATGTTGAGGACGAGTGTCTGCTTCCGAGGATTGATATTTAAGTGAAGCAATTATTTGGAGTTTATGTGTTTAGTGAGATCGATTTGAAGTCTGGCTGCCTATGGGTTAGTATGAGGGTTGAAGATGTTCAGGCAATGCTTTTCAAGATAGGGTATGGTCCGGGCGAGTATAAGCTGATGTCATTAGTGTGACTAATGCGTCAGGTACGATTTTAGAATGTTCTAACAGTACTCTCATGAGTAGCTGTAGAGTTGTTTCGTGTTCATGGATATTATTTGGTTTACATCAAGTTAAGGGATTGTGGCAAGCATCCGAGCATTGCGTTATCAGTAGTGGAGTTGGATTGGTGCATGTCGAGTACTCTAAAGAAGGAGTTTTGGAACTGTTGTACGTGAGTGTCTTAAGTAAGCAACTTAGACGGTGATATTTTGGACAGTTCCGTGAAGATTTATTTTGTGTCTTGTAGAAGACTTTAAGGGGCTAATTCAGAGTTTAGAAGTTCTTTTGTTTTGGATGGTTAACTTTTTGAGTTTGATGGAAGATCTTTTTATGAGTTGGTATTGATCGTGAGTATTTTGACCTGAAATGGTTGAGTCACTAATTGAACTTCGCAATGGGAAGAGAATTTGTTTGAGCCGGTGAAAAGTCTAGCGAATGCCTTGATTTTGGTTTTTTTTGTACTGAAGAACCTGGTGCGACATATTGTGATATTTTGTTTTGGACTTAAGATGTATTTCGACATAGAGTTGGAAAAGGGTATTACTACCTTGGAACGATTTGATTTTTCTTATGGAAAATTATCGGATGCGGGAGTTAGAGTTTGATGTGGTTATGCTCATTGGAACCTTATAGGTACAGATGTTAACGACAAGGAGATTGGAATTGTTGAAGACAATTCAAGTTTGAGTACGATCTATAAAGAGACTTCGTCTGTTGTTGAGTTTAGTAAGTTGATATTGAGGATAACCCAAGAATATCTGATTTGAGATTTATTATTTTGAAAGAACGTTGCATGTTTGTTTTGAGACGCTTGTTGAGATTAAACTCAGAAGGTTATTAAGGATTTGTTCACTACTACCATATGTATTTCACCGGATACTAATGGTCGCGGTAGATTATTAGATTACGACTAAAATAAGTCTTGACGGTAAGGAATTTGGTGATGGTTTGGTAACCACAGGTACTTAAAGATGATTGATGTTTTATAGAGGAAGATGTTCTATTTGTTACTGAAGTCGGTCGCGATGGTGTTCATGTTGGATTCCATAGAAATTGATGTTATGGTTCTAAGTCCAAACTATGTTGTAATTTCAGGAGTATGAGACGAAGTTGATGAGTAGAGTTCTTGAGAGAGTGTTTTGGTTTGAATTACCACTTTAGAAGATTGAAAGTTATGAGAGATGTTTCGAATAAGAAACCAGTGTATTGATCGTTGCGACGATGCGAGGATGGTGATTACTTAATTCAACTTTGGTAATTGAATTGTTATAAAGGAAGACTTCGTTGAAGTCAAGTGTATACGTCGAAGTTTCACAAGTGAAATATTTGGACAGTATTTGAAGAGGTCAAACTATGTCGTGTATTTCAGAGGATCAATGGACATTGATCAATCGAGAATGAAAGAGTGATTCTTCGAGTTGATTAAGTTGATGTTGCGAGGTGTCTTGATGGGTGTACGCTTTGAGCGTATCCATTTTGGGTGATTGTGAAGTTGAGGATTAACCAAGTTGTTTTACGGTTGGCATCTTATGCATAAAAGTGACGCAGCATGGTTTAGATATCGAGCATTGAGTTTTAGCGAGTATGCGGGATTGTTGGATTTGGGCTAGTGAGTTATAGTCGCAAGTCGTCAGTATACGTCCTAGGATGAGTGGTGTGTCGCAGTTCAGTTATGTTTGGGTAACTTGTTATTGTTCAAGGGTGGTACGTTGGTAATCTACAAGGACGATGTGACCTTGTGATTTTTCTAGAATGAGAGCGATAACTGCAAGTGTAATTCTTGAGTTCGTACTTATGCATGAATGAAGGCATCTTTTCGTGTTTGCGTAGCACGTGTGGTTTTATCCTTTTCTGATTGTTTCAGTTTTGGTTTGTATAACCATTTTGTTGTTTTCGTTTTAGCGATGGTATCGGTGTTGTGTCGTAGGACTTTATGTTCCTACCTTTGGTGACTCGTTTCTGAGGCGTCGTTTCGAGTGTATGACTAATTCTATGGTTGAGACTTTAGGATGGTATTGATCTTGTTTGTTTAGTTCTCGAGCGAACCGGTGTGTCTGCGACTTGTTTAGTTGTTGGGTGTTAGTTGGTTGTCGAGTGCATTGTATGGGCTTTGCATCTCGGCATGGTTGTTCTTGTCTAAACGTTGTGGCTAGGGAGATGCCCTTGTGTTAGGTGTATTTTGTATGTTGTTTAATTGACGCGAGGATTGAGTGGTCGAATGCGTAGGCATGTCCCGATTTGTTCGTTTTGGTCAAAATTTCGAGGACGAAAAGTTTATAAGTGGGGGAGAGTTGTAATGCCCTGTTTTAATTAATATTATATTATATTAATATTTTCGAGTTACCGATCGATATTTATTTTGCGACGAGAATAAATATATTAATCGATATATATGATAATATATTTGGCGACGTTTCGTTCGGTCGGGTTTTTATTCCATTCGATTCGGTAAAATATTATTCGGATCAGATATTTAATTCCCCGGAATTATTTTAATTAATTGAGTAAATAATATTATTGGATATTATTAGGTGTTAATTAATAATTAAGTTAGGGGTGTGGGGAGCAATTAGTGAGGATTGGGTGTACACCCCTAGCTAGTAAGAAAACATAAGTTATAAAACCATTTTCTTTCCCTTTTCCTTCCATTTTCCTACACCAAGCAAACATAGAGAGCAAGAGAGAAAGCTAGTAAGGAAAATACCATTATAAAACCTTTCTCCTCATTTTCTTTCCATTCTACAACCAAAGACAAACTTGAACATAGAAGCTTAGAGAGAAGAAGAGAGGGTTTTGGAAAGAAGAAGGAGAAGAAGAGCAAGAGAGTAAGAGAACAAGCATGAGGTTGGGGCTTTGATGGAGCATCTTGCAATCAACCAAGCTAGAGGTAAGGGGTTTGATTCTCCATCTCATATTGTTAGGTTTTGATAGATATATTTTGGATTTGGGGGTAAAATTGATAGGTTGATTTATGAGTTGTATGTTTGATTGTTTGATTGAAATAGATTGGAAAGTTGAATTAGGTGTAGGGATTATGAGGTTGATGATAATTAGAATCAATGGGAGTGGTAAAAGTGAGGTTAGGAATGTTAAATATGGATTTTTCACGCAGGTCAATCAACACGGTCCGTGTTGATTCACACGGGCGCCCGTGTTGACCTATTGTAGAGGGAAGAGTTGTTGACAGGACAATCAACACGGGCAGTGTTGATCCACACGGGTGCCCGTGTTGATGCTCTGACTTTGGCATTTTTTCACGTTCTGGTGGCTTTTCAACACGGGCCGTGTTGATGCACATGGGGGCCCATGTTGATGCTTCTGTAGCCTCCAAAATTCTGATTTTTCGCACTTCCTTTGGAACCCGATTGTGTTCAGATTTTCCGATTTCGGTAGATTCGACGACGGAGCAAGTTGCTCCGAATTCAACGAAAATTGATGTGCTAGCTAAGTTTGACGTGTAGAACTTAGTGGTGAGGTTAGTTTTTAGAAGTTGCGAGTTTTTACGAGGTGACCCGAAATAGGCTTAATTACGGTTTAATTGAATCGGATTTTGTTTTAGGGGATTTAAGACACGTATGGACAATCCGATTGCGATGTTGACGATTAGGAGTAATGCCGGTTATTAGGGATGGCTTTTGCGACGATGATAGGTGTTTGACTATTTTTCCGTATGTAGAATTTAGTGAACGAATCGATAATGAGGTGGGGTGATTAAACATAATGCTTGTGACGACGTATTAGTTAATGAATACTTGTTGATTATGCGATGCAAGGTTATATGTCTTTGTACATGATGATGTGATGATTATATTGATGTTATTAATAAATGCTTCCGATTTGTGAATGTATGATTTTGATGATGATGAATTATATGTGACGTTTTGCATAATGCAAATATAATGCGATGATATATTTATCTTGATTTGGATAAATTATGGTGATGTGGGCTTTATGCCAATTTTGATAAGCGACGATGATGTTTTTATGTTGTGTTGTTTATTGTCGAGTCACATATATTGCATTGGCGACGATGGCCTTTTATGCCAAGCGACGAGGCTTTTATGCCAAGCGACGAGGCTTTTATGCCAAGTGTTCCTAATTATGGACAAAGCGACGGGTACCACATGCATAACATAGTCGTGTCTCATGGAGTTGGTTATGTTTATGTGTGAGTTGTTTGGCGTTGGGTTTTAATTGATTGGCGATGATTGAATTGCGATGATGTATGATGCTTTGTTTGGTGATGATCTTTATGATGAACATGAAATGAATATAACTTGATAATTTAATGATAACTAGGCGATGAATATAAATGGTGAGTTTTGTGATGACTTAATTTAGATGAAATGCTTAATGCAATTATGATGTGATGATATTGGCGACGATGGGTTTTTATGCCAAAAGCGACGATGGTCTTTTATGCCAAAAGTGATGATGGGCTTTAGCCAATTTGTGATGATTTGTTTATGTTGCTCATGCTGTTAGCATTGTTTAATGTTGTTGGTTGATGTTGTTGTTTATGATTGTCGTGTTAATTAGCGATGTATTAGCTTATGACGATTTCGTGGTGACGGAGGTTTACGTGTTGTTGTGATGATTTGTGCCGATGAGGCTAAGGCGATTAAGTATAGATTATACACTTTAGAATGACGATAAGAGTAAGTGAGGTTTGGATATGTGTTGGAATGCACTTATTAACTTATATCCTTTACAATTCCAAAACTATCTATATATATTTTATCATGCCTTTAACTATATGTTTTGGATTATCTCACGCTTTACTTGTTTCGCCGTTACCTTTATATTGGTAACGTGCAGGTTATAAAGACGGAGTTTATAGCTATTGTTAGTTGAGTTGGTGTCGCTCTGATAGGTAGCACTCGGGGGGAAACATTTATGTTGTCTTGTTGTTGATTCTTTTGTTGTTCTTCCTTTTGTATATAGAATCATACTTTATGAAAATATGATTTATTAAGGAAGTTTATTAAAGAAGATGTTTTGATGTTTTTGAATCAATTTATGTCTTCCGGCGATGCTATGTATCCAAGACTTATACTTTAAATCAAACTGTTTAAAGTGAGTTGTTTTTGAAGGTGTGATGCCTCAGTATTAAATTTATGAAATTTTAATTTACTCTGATTGTTGCATATAAAACCTTGGGTAATATTGGGGTGTTACACGACCGGAGAACAACTGAATTCCTTCTGAAGCCTGGATTACGACCAAATAAGAATTGAGAAATTGCAAAGCCTGGATTACGACGGGATAGCAAGTTTAATCTCATCTCCCCAGTAAGTCACTGTAAAACCTGGAGCACGACCAGATAGCAGTTGAGCTTATCACTATGAAGCCTGGATCACAACCAGATAGTAGTTCATTTTCACCTCTTCGACTAAGAGATGATTCCCCAGTAGAATAACGGACGACCAAAGCTCCTAAAGTTCAACTTTTACCAAGATAAAGAACAACATTCCCCAGCAGAATCCTCCTCAACAACAGGTATACAAGCTCTCGCTAAGGAATCTCTTATGCGATCGAAACTCCTTCAGATGGAATCTTTAAGCCCATCCTCCGTCATCAATCTTCAAATGGCATCTATAAGCCCATTCCTGATGTCGCAAGACAAGTATCACTTCATGCGAGTGCAAATTTCTGGGCACTCTAGTGTTCAATCATTTTCCACCCTCAGATCACGAAAGGCAGACAAGCCAATCTACATCCTCAGGTTTAAGAAGATTGAACAGGGGCAGCTGTTGTACCCCAAAATTTTCCCTCCCATATTTCTCAAAGCATTTCAAGTGAGATCCTCAAATTGCTCAAGGAAGTCCAAGGGTTGGTCAGACAAACTCTCTCCTAAGGCAGTCTACCTCAAACTAGGGTTTCAATTTGCATCAAGGTACCTGATTCCAAGGGGTCCCAAATGCTAACCATTGTCCTAATATGTTCTCAAGAGCATCCATGTCAAGTTTCAAGCCCTACAGGGAATGTTTGCTCAGTCAATTACTCAAAGGCCTGAAAATCGACTGTGCTAGGGCAAAAGTCAACGATGGCCCACATACAGTCAAACTTCAAGATTTTTGGTAAACATTCTCATTTTGAAGTATTATTCATCATTTAATCAAGGGTTGATCATGATTCCTCAAGGATTGCTCACAATTCATCAAAACCCAAAAGTTGCTAAATTAGGGTTTTGTAGGAAAAGTCAACTCAACTTTGACCAAGCATAACTTTCTCATGCTTTATCAAGAATGACCCATTCAAAGGTCATTTTTAAGAGGATGCAATGTCCTACAATTAATATTCATCTCCCAAGTTCAAAATATGCACTCACAAGAAGTTATGAATTTGGACATTATAGGTCATTTTGAAAAGTCAACAAAAACACCTTTTTTTGTCAAAGCTTCATACATGAACATGGAAGACTCAATTGAGATGATACCAAAATTGTTGCTTAGAGGATATCTCAAGCTTTCTAAAATGTCCAAGAACACCCACATAGAGTCAAAATTGAGGAATTTATGCATTGGTGAAGTTGACCTTTTTTGCAAAATAGCCAAAAGTCAAAAGTGCCTCAAATTGCAATTTTTGTCAAATGGGCCCAACTTTTTGTACTTGTTTTGAGTTTGTAACATGGTCCACGACCCATGATCTTTCCCATTTGCCTTTATTTTATTCTTGCCATTTATTTTGATTTTTATTTCAATTAAATCAAATTAAATCAAAATAAATCATGGAAATATCAAAATCATTTCAGCCTTGAGATTTTGTGCATATTTCAGGTCCCTTATACAGCCAGCAACCAAATCAAATCGTGCAAGGCATGTTTGTGCATAAAAAGATTGGTTTTTGGCTTATTTTGGAAAGATTTTCATGGGAATCAAATCATGATCAAAGACCATAATTGAAAAAGATTGGATGCACATTTGCAAACCTAATTCTATCATTGATATATATTGAACAAATGCAAACCAAAAGGACAAGGTTTTGAGGCGTGTAAGAGGAAGAACAACTTGCAAAAAAATCAAGAAAAAGTGAAATCTGTTTTCACAGTTCCAGACACTTTCAAGCCTTGCCAAGCATTCCTTCCGTTTCCTGGGCATTCAGGGAGACCATAGCAATCAAAAGAAAGCCTTTTCGTGCACTAAAACTCGCTGTAAGTGATTCACGGTTTTGACATATTCTTGAAATCGAATATCATTATATAAGCATTTGTAGCATGAATCATGTATATATTCTGAATCCTGGAAGCATTTGCAAGCTATTGGTAACAATTAATTTCATTTTTGCTAATTGTATAGAGATCCACCATTGTTAGGGTTTTTTGTTTCGTTTTGGGATTTTCTTGTACAGGTAAAATTGGCCCAAAAGAAAGATGCCATGATGTTCACAAGGCCAAGACGAATTGGTCTGTGGCATTAGATTTCATTTATCATGCTTGTAGGTGATTTTGAAAACTGCAGGGGTTATAGCTACGGACCTTTGTTTGTAGGTAAAAGTCCATGACTTTTACCAATGGAGAGAGGAAGAAGAAGACCTGCGTGGCACCACCCCATTTGCCCGTTTGAATTCTGGCATGCGCTTTTTGTTTTTGTCCTCCACTAACTCACGTTATTACATATTATTAATTGTTATCATTTCATAGGCAAATGAGCAGCGTGGCACAATTGGCAACAAGGTGATGGTTTGAAGCTTGAGGACCTAGGTTCGATCCCAGGCCCCAGCAAAAATGCTATTTTCTTGTTTTCTTGTTACAGATCCAGTGCACCCTTGGTCCAAGCATCCACCATACGCCTTCAACGCTTAGCCATCCAGATGTCCACGCGCTGGATCCAAAGGTCATCATCTGAGGGTCTACCAAGGTCTCTCTATCTTTTTTATATTTTCTTTTATTTAATTATTTTGACTATTTTCTAACACAAAATTAATTCTTTTTTTTATCAAAAATCCATAAAATCAATTTTCACCAAATTAGAATTTAGGCTTTTTTTATTTGATCAAAAACTAATTTAACTAGTTAATTTAATTTTAAGGTAACTTTAATTCTTTTGTAAATAAATTAAAACAAATTAGAAAATTAGGGTTTTGTTTAATTAACATTTATTTTCTTTTTCTTAATATAACAAAACTACAAAAATATGTCAAAATTAATTATTTTCCTTAATTTTAATTTAATTAGTAATTAGGTTTGTATTTAATTTAAAACCTTATTCTTTTTCTTAAAAAATAATCAAAAACAACAAAAATAATTTTTCTTTTAATTTGGTTAGACGGGGTCAAAACCCTAGTTTTCCTTCGTTCTCGATTCATCGCGCGTTTATTTATTTTTACAATATTCATGTAATTGCTCATGGGATGTAATAGATTAATTAGGACTTTTTCGTTTATTTATCGTTTTACGGGTTTTTGGCTATGTAATTAATCCCCGACCTGAAGCCTTGTAATAGCGTAGCTTTATTTTCCGCATTTTAATTTCCGCAAACATTAACTGTTAGATGTATGATAATAGGGTTGCATGACAAGAATGTATGTTAATTTTAAAACAGCTAGCAAGCCCTATATGTGCAAAGATTATAACTTGAAATTGAATCACTCGCACATGCGCACTCCTAGGGTATACTCCCACTTCGGTTGCCTTCGGTAAACGATCATTAAGTATAAGATATTTTAGTGATCGCTCTCTTGTCTAAACAAAGACCAAATGTACCATTTGGAAATGTTGCCTCGGAAAGGTTGCCTCGGATATGTTGCCTCGAATATGATCTTAAGACATTAGGGTTATTACTAAGACATCCTAACATTGCTTTAGTGATCGTACATCCCTTTCGAATTGACCCTTACAACTCCAACCACGGTGTTACCTACTCACTAATAGTGGGATAGCGTTGTCTAAAGGAAATAAGAACAGAAACATTCTTTTTCGAGTAGGTAGATGCTAGTAGGTACTTTCTCAAAATAAACTTTTTCACACTTACACTCCTTTCAAACAAAGTTTTCACAAAAAAAAACTTTGTAACACTCTTGAAGACAGAAGAAAGAGTTAAAACAAAGTCAAACAAAAAACTTTTCAAAACACACACATAAGCAATTTTTAAATGATGAGCAAGTACCTAAGAGCCCATGGAAAACCATGGATAGAAAGGGTGCTAACACATTCCCTTTCTATAATCTACCCCCCGTACTCAAAATCTCGAAAAAAGAATTTTTCTGTGCTTTTTTCCTTTCCAGTTGGATAAAATAAAAGTTGGTGGCGACTCTTGCTTACCGCGAAATTTTGCAAACACAAACGCAAAATGCAAACCAGCATTTTCCTAAAACAGTATGGTTCTGCAACCGTATCACAAGTACCATTTGAGCTTGATAGTTGTTACCGAAGATTACCTTTAAGGTGATCCAACGGGACATAGTTATACGCTTTAAATCCCTAACTTTTTCCTGGACCTCCCTTTCGGGTTTTCATTCCACCGGGATACCCTTTTTTTCCCAGACCACCTTTTCAGGTTCTCGACTTGCCGGGTGTACAGATTTTTCAATATGTATATCCCTAATTTTTTCCTGAACCCTTTTGGTTCGTTGGGATGCCCTTATTTTTTCCTAGTCCAGTCGACCTAGCGGGTCTTTGTTCATGCGTAGTATTTTTTAACTATGTCCACGTTTATAGGGTGCAGAAGGTCGTCACCGTCCATAGTGGTTAAGATCATGGCTCCACCAGAAATTATGTTCTTGATCACAAATGGTTCTTCGTATGTTGGGGTCCATTTGCCCCTGGGATCACCTTGCGATAGTATGATGCGCTTGATTACTAAGTCACCAGCCTGATATACCTGACGTCTGACCTTTTTGTTAAAATCTTTAATCATACATTTTTGGTACATCTGACCATGGCAGACAGCCGCGAGTCTCTTTTCGTCAATCAGGTTTAATTGGTCAAGTTGAGTCTGAACCCATTCGTCTTTGTTCAGCCCTGCATCTTTCATGCTTCTCAAGGAAGGAATCTGGACCTCGATGGGTAGGACAACTTCCATACCCTATACTAGAGAGAAAGGAGTTGCCTATGTTGACGTGCATACTGAGGTACGGTAACTATGAAGAGAAAATGGTAACATCTCGTGCCAGTCTTTGTATGTCACCGTCATCTTTTGTATGGTCTTTTTGATGTTTTTATTAGCATCCTCTACAATGCCATTCATCTTCGGCCGGTAAGGAGAAGAGTTATGATGCTGAATTTTGAATTGCGTACATAGCTTTGTGATCATAGTATTATTGAGATTGGTTCCATTATCCGTAATGATTCTTTCTGGAATACCATACCGGAAAATAAGGTTATGTCTGATGAAACGGGCCACGATGTTCTTGGTAACAGAATTAAATAAGACTGCCTCGACCCATTTTGTGAAGTAATTAATGGCAACGAGGATGAAATGGTGCCCATTAGAAGCTGTAGGTATAATCTCTCCAATCATATCGATGCCCACATTGGGAATGGCCAGGGAGCAGTCAAGACGTTCAAGGGGACCGGAGGTATATGTACTTTATCAACATAGATCTGGCACTTATGACAAGTTCGTGAATGCTGATAATAGTCTGCTTCCATAGTGGACCAATAGTATCATGCCCGTAGGATCTTTTTAGCCATTGTGTGCCCACTAGAATGGGTGCCAAAGGTACCTTCATGCATGTCTACCATAATCTCCTCTGCTTCACTCTTGTCTACACACCGAAGCAAAGTAGAATCATGGTTGAGCGTGTAGAGGATTCCATTACTGAGGAAGAATTTGGCAGAGAACCTTCTTAGGAACTTCTTATCATTGACGGAAGCTCCCTCAGGATACTCTTGGGCTTCGAGGTACCTTTTCACTTTGTGGAACCAATGTTTGTCTACTGCTTCTTAAGTATCAACCTCATAACAATATATTGGTTCATCCATTCTCTCAATAGTGATCTGAGGAGCTTTATTGTCCCACCTGACCTTGAACATGGATGACATAGTAGCTAGCGCGTCCACTAGTTGATTTTCCTCTCGTGGAAAATGCTTAAAGGTAACTTCTTCAAAGTGTGGAATCAGTGTCAACACATGCTCTCTATAAGAGATGAGACTAGGATGCTTCGTGTCCCATTCTCCTTTGATTTGATTGATTACTAAAGCCGAGTCTCCAAACACACTCAAGAATTTGATCCTCAAGTCGATAGCAGCCTTGAGACTCATAATGCATGCTTCATATTCAACCATATTGTTGGTACAGTTGAAACATAGCCTGACAGTGAAAGGAGTATGACAGCCTTCCGGATATATAATCACAACACTGATGCCATTGCTGAGCGTGTTAGAAGATTTGTCAAAAACCATAGTCCATCGGGATCCTTTTTCAGGTCATCCATCTTGTCCAGGTTCTTCATAATCAGTCACTAACACGACGTTCTCATTCGGGAACTCAAAATTCATGGATTGATAGTCGTCCACAGCCTATTGAGCCAAATGATCAGCTAATACACTTACCTTGACTGCTCTCTGGGTTGTGTACTAAATATCATATTCGGTCAGGATCATTTTCCATCTTGCTATTCTTCCGGAGAGAGTGGGCTTCTCAAAGACATATTTGATAGAATCCATTTTAGATATCAACAAGGTAGTGTGAGTCAACATATATTGTCTCAGTCTGCGAGCAACCCATACCAAAGAGCAACAACTTTTCTCGAGCAGTGGGTATCTTGTTTCACAGTCAGTAAACTTTTTGCTAAGGTAGTATATTGCATGCTCTTTTCGACTAGACCCGTCATGCTGCCCCAGCACAAACCCCATTGAGTTCTATAACACTGTTAAGTACATGATCAGAGGTCTCCCCTCAACCGCTGACATCAAAATTGGAGGCTCTTAAAGATATTCCTTGATTTTGTCAAAGGCAATCTGGAAATCGTCATACCACTTTACTGCTTGATCTTTCTTCAGTAATTTGAAGATTGGCTCACAAGTAGCTTTTAGATGGGAAATGAATCTGGCAATATAGTTTAGACGTCCCAAGAATCCCCTAACCTCTTTCTCAGTGCGGGGAGTTGGAATTTCTTGTATAGCTTTAACCTTTGTAGGGTCTACTTCAATACCTTTTCCATTGATAACGAAGCCTAAGAGCTTACCAGATCTTACCCCAAAAGTGCACTTATTCGGGTTCAGCCTCAGTTTGTACTTTTTCAGTCTTTCAAACAGCTTCTGTAGGTGATCAAAGTGCTCCTCTTCAGTCTGAGACCTGGCTATCATATTGTTGTACCCCAAAATTTTCCCTCTCATATTTCTCAAAACATTGCAAGAAAAATCTCCAAGTGACTCAAGGTTGCCCAAGAATTGGTGAGACAAGTCATCTCTTAAGGCAGTCAACCCCAAATTAGGGTTTTGTGTTGCACCAAGATCTTTGAATCCAAATGAACTCAAGTGCTCCCTAATGTCCTAATATGTCCTCAAGGTCATCCATGACAAATTTCAAGCCTTGCAGAGAAAGTTTGATCAGTCAATTGCTCAAAGGTCCAAAAATCGACTGTGTTAGGGCAAAAGTCAACTATGACCTATATACAGTAAAACTTCAAGAGTTTTTGTCAACTTTCTCATTTTGAAGGATATTTAATCATTTGATCAAGGGTTGATCATGATTCATCAAGTATTGCTCAAAATTCATCAAGATTCAAAAGTTGCTAAATTATGGTTTTGTAGGAAAAGTCAACTCAACTTTGACCAAGCATAACTTTCTCATACTTTATGAGAAATGACCCATCCAAATCTCATTTTTAATAGGCTACAATTTCCTACAATCCATCTTCATACCCCAAGATCAGAAAATGCACTCACAAGGAGTTATTAATTTGGACATTATAGGTCATTTTTGAAAGTCAACAAAAACACCTTTTTTGCCAAAGCTTATAACCTGAGAATGGAACATCAAAATGAGATGAGACTAAAAGGGTTGGTTATAGGACATATCAAGCTTTCTAAAAAGCCTAAGAGCACCTCCAAAAGTTCAAAATTGAAGAAGTTATGCATTGTTGAAGTTGGGCATTTTTGCAAAATTGCCAAAAGTCAACCATCCCTAAAACTTCAAATTTTGTCAAATGGGCCCATTCTTTTCCACTTGATTTGAGCTTGCATAATTGCACACGTGTCCTAGCTTCAGCCATGAGCTCATATTTTATTTTTATTATTTTATTTGATTTTTTATTGAATTTATTCATTTTTAATCAAATAAAATCATATAAAATCCCAAGTTTTGATTACATGAGATTTTTTGGCTGTTTCAGGTTGTAATTATCATCATTAACATCACCAAATTCGTATCACAGCAATCCATGTACAAAAAGATTGAAAATTGGCAAATATGGAAGGTTTAGTAATGGAGAATCAAATCAAATTGGCAATCATTATTGGAGCAAGATTTGAATTAAGTTTGTTACCCTAATACATTCCACACTACATAAACAAGCCAAAGGGACGTGAATAAGGGTTGGAGGCTGCAGAAAGAAGCAAGACAAAACTTGAAAAATATACAAAAAAGCTTGGAATCAAATTGATAGCTAGAGGTGTTTTCAGAAGCCAAGACCTATCCCAATCGTTTCCTAGACGTACACTGAATCTTCCTGGACCAAAAGCAAGCTCGCTCATACGCCTAAACGCGCTGTAAATCCCTCGTTACCTAGCTCTGTTATTGGATTCGACTTGACCTATTCTGGCATCATTTGAATGAGATAATTGCATATTCATAACCCTCATGTCATTTGTGAACCTTTGGCATTAATCAATTTGGTTTATAGGCGCTGTAACCCCAAAACACCATAGCTAGGGTTACGTTTTTGTTTTTAGGGATTTTTATTTCAGGTGAAATTGGTCCATATAATGTGCATGGTTGCACTCAGGAGAAGGAGACGAACCCAACCATGCCCTTGAAGGTCATTTTTATTGCCAGGAAACGATTTTTGGAATGAGCTGCATTTTTAGCTGCGGATTCAAATTCGTAGGTAAAATTACAGTTGAGGAATGACCGGGATGAAGAGCTGGCATTCATCCATTGGCCCTTTCAAAATCACACGCGCGTTTTCTTATTTTCTGGCATATAATTTGTTTTGTTTATATTATAAATTCTTTGTATTTTATTAACAAACGAAGCAAAACAGCGTAGTGACAAGTGTGCGTTCCAATCACCATCAGGACCTGGGTTCGAATCCCAGGTCCCCCATTTTATTTGATAATTTTATTTTTCAGGTGATCACATGTACATCCAAGCGTGTAGCCCACCATGGTCCATCAATCCCCCAATTGCTAGATGGCCCAAGGCCAAATCTGATGGCCAAGATTTGATAGTCCACATGGAGCCAAGTCAGCGCATGCACACCAAATCATGAAAAGGTCAACAAGGCCAGCGTTTTGGGCCTCAGATTTGCTTCTCAAACTCCTAAATCAGGCCCATACCCCCTCTCTCTTATTTTATTTATTTTTGCTTTATTAATTTATTTTTATCATTTATTAACCAATCACAAAAAATTCTTTTTTTAAAAAATAAAAACCACAAAATATTTTCTTTATCAAATCAAATTTTAATTTTAATTTTATTAATAAACACTAATTAAATTAACTTAGGTTTTAATTAGAATAAATTTAACATATTTTTGTAAATAATTAAAATTAACTATACTTAATTAGGATTTTACTAAATCAATCAATTTTATTTTCTTTCTTAAAATAACAAAAAAACCAAAAATAATTTTTTCATTCAATTAATTAATATATTTATTAATTTAGTAATTAATTTAAGTTAATTTCCTTCTTAAAATAAAAAACAACAAAAAAGATCTTTTCTTTAACAAAAAGGGTAAAAACCCTAAATTTGCACATTTTAATTTCCCGCACGCGATTCATTTTCTTTTATCCTATATTGTACTTGCTCCCGGATTGTAATAGCTTAATAGGACTTTTTATTTATTTTTTTCATCGCTTTATTTATTTTAAAGGGTTTGTCTTTGGCGATGTAAATACCAGACGCCTTGTAATTTAAATTCCGTATTTTATTTTCCGCAAAATATAATTGTTAGATGTTTGATAATAGGGCTTGCATGACAAGAATGAATGCCTAATTTAAAAAACAGTTAGATCACCCTTAACATGTGCAAAGATAAAAATAACTGAAATCAACACACTCGCACATGCGCACTCCTAGGGTACACCCCACTTGGTTGCCTTCGTAAACGGTCATTGAGTATAGGTCGTTTTAGATGTCGCCCTCTTGTCTAAAAAGATCATAGTCGCCTCGAAACGGTTGCCTCGGATATTGTTGCATCAAACAAATGATCTAAGACATTAGGGTTACCGCTAAGGCGTCCTAACATTGCTTCGGTGACCGTAAGTCCCTAAATTCGAATTGACCCTTAAACTCCAACGATGGTGCTACCTACTCATCAATAGTAGGATAGCATTATCTAAAGGACATTAGCATAGAACGATTCCTTTTTTGAGTAGGTAGATGGTTCTTAGATACTTGCTCTTTTAAAAACAAAAACTTTTCACACTTACACTTTTCGAACAAAGTTTTCAAAAACACTTCATACGCTCTTGAGGATAGAAGCAAGAGTTAAATCAAAGTTTCAAACAAAAACTTTTTCAAACCCACAAACACAAAGAAAACAATTTTGAAAACAATTGAGCAAGTATCTAAGAGCCCGTGGATAACCACGGATATAAAGGGTGCTAACACCTTCCCTTTCTATAATCTACCCCCCGTACTCAAATATCTCAAAAAAGGAATTTTTCTGTGCTTTTTTCCTTTCCTTGTTGGATAAAATAAAAGTCGGTGGTGACTCTTGCTTACCGCGACATTTTGCGAACTCAAACGCAAAACGCAAACCAGCATTCCAAAAAACAGTCAGTTCTTCCCACCGTATCACACATATCATCGACATAGACCTCTATCTTGTGATGGATAATATCATGAAATAAAGCTACCATGACACGTTGATAGGTTGCCTCGACGTTCTTTAACCCAAATGGCATAACTTTGTAGCAGAAAGTGCCTCACTGCATGATGAAAGTTGTTTTCTCCATATCTTTAGGTGCCATTTTGATCTAATTTTATCTGGGGAAACTATCCATGGAGGAGAATACCTTATACTGTGCGGTGTTGTCAACCAGAACATCAATATGGGGAAGCAAAAAGTCATCCATGGGGCTTTCCCTATTCAAGTCTCTATAATCCACACACATACGTACTTTACCGTCCTTCTTAGGTACCGGAACAACATTAGCAACCCATTGTGGATAAGAAGTAACAGTTAAGAAACCGATGTTGTTTCATGACTTCAGCCTTGATCTTTTCTGACATCTTTGGCCGCATACGACGAACCTTTTGCTTCACGAGAAGGAAGTCTTGTTTTTTTGGCAGGCGATGAACAACAATATTAGTGTCAAGCCCCGACATGTATTCGTATGACCAGTCAAAGACCTCAACATAGTCATGTATCATTTGAATTAACCGCTTTTTGACACTATGCTCTAGATCAACACCTATCTTGACTTCCTTCTTATCCTCCTCAGTACCTAAGTTTACTATCTCAACCGGATCTTCATGAGGTTGTATTAACCTTTCCTCCTATTGTAACAGTATGGCAAGCTCTCCTGGTACTTCAAAATCTTTCTCACCTTTGTCCTCGGCTTGGTATATCGGATTTTCAAAGTTATAATTGGCAATAGTAGAACCGTTATCAATGGGATCCAGAATGGATGGGGATCTGTAGTTTGATATGTAGGTGTGTGTAAGACAGCATAGCTATTTCTAATAAAGTAAAAGAAGAAAATAAATACAAAGAGCGTAAAATTTTCATGGAAAACGTCTAATGATTTATTAATGACATATGAAGATGAGGTAATAACCCTCACAAATAGACCATTGTGCCTCGGGCAAAGCACAAGGCTTTAGAGTTTATATTGTTTAAATATTACATATTCCAAAAACAAAAAGATAATTACTCCCGAATAAAAGTAATGGGAACAAAATCCTTGGCCTCCAAATGATTGAGTCCACCGCTGATAGTTGGGAAGATCCATCTGTCCATATCACAATTACTGTTAGCATCTTCTGTAGGGGAAACAACATCAATGGCACTGACTCCCGGGTCATGCTTAGGCATTGGTGCATTTATGACGTTGGGGGTCTTAGGAGGATCAAACTCAATCTCCTTTGCATCAATAAGATCTTGCACTTTGTTCTTCAGAGCCCAACATTCATTTGTATCATGCCCTGGACTTTCAGAGTGGTAGGCACATCGAGCATTTGGGTTGTAGAGGGGAGATGAAATATTTGGATTCTTAGGAGCCTCCTTTAGAGTAACCAGATTAGACTTTAACAGGTGTGGCAAAACCTGAGATAAGGACATGTTGATCCGGGTGAACTGTCTTCTAGGCGCATCTGGTATATGCTGATTATTTTGTTGTTGATTTGATGCAGGTTGAAGATCATAACAGCTCCTACCATTGGACTGTGTTCAGTTTTACTTTGATTTCTCTGACTATAGGCAACACTTACTTCCTTCTTCCCAGAGAATGGTTTCTTTATTGCACTTGAGGATGCATCTCTCTAGATCTTACCGCTCTTGATACCAGCTCCCACTCACTCACCAATCAATATCAGCTCAGTAAACCAAGCTGAAGAGCTTCCAATCAAATGGTTGAAAAATGGACCAGACAAAGTGCCCAAGAACATGTCTACCAGCTCTCTATCAGACAGAGGAGGATGGACTCTCCCCACAAGATCTCTCCACTTCTGGGCGTAATCTTTGAAACCCTTGCTGACATAATTTGAAGTTGTACATGGCTTGGAGCAAGTTCAACATTATATTGGTACTGCTTGTAGAAAGCAACAGCCAGATCTTCCCAGTTGCGGATGTTGGTTCCCTCCAGCTGATAGAACCATTCCAATTAAGTCCCTGATAGACTTTCCTGGAAGAAATGCACCCATAAATTTCTATCAGCAGTGTGAGGTTGAATCTTCCTAACATAGGATCTTAAATTCAACTTAGGACAAGAAACCCCGTCATATTTAGAAAATACGGGAACCTTGAACTTCTGGGGAATGACCACTCCAGAGACCAGCCCTAACTCCTCAAAATCCAGACCAGGTACCCTCTGAATTTCCATAGCATTAAGACGATCCTCTAGCTGCTTGTATTTATCATCAACAGGAGGATATTGCTCCTCAGAGTAGTCAGCTTCATCTTCCTCAGACCCCAGACTATTATCTTCTTCTCTTGGCTTCCCTTCTTGGTTGTCTCCCTCGTTTGATAGAGTTGTGAAGACTATAGCTCATTTGGTTGGTCCTTCGAACCTTCTTCCCATATTCAAGACACCAGTTGGTTTCTTTGTCTTCTTCTTATTCTTCTCTTTGAGAATCAGATCCTTTTCAGGTCTTCCCGCCTCTTAGCTAGAGCTAGGAACATCTGCTGAAATCGAGCGTTTTGAACTTGAAGATCCTTAACTATTTGTTCAAGAGTCATTTCTTTTTGCTGAAATAAATAGCGAAAAGATAAGAAGTTTGTCTTGAAATACCTGCTTATGTAATGATATGCATGATATGCTTATGCATTGTTTTCAAGGACTTTTAAGATTTAAATTTGCTTAGCCAAAGAGAGAACAAACATTAATTGCATTCATAAGTTTAAATGGTTACAACGATGCCTCTTAGGCTTACAGTGGAAGAAACAAAGATAAAATAAAACTTCTAAATCAAACAGGACTCAGGCTTCCCATGAGCGCATCCTCTTTGGTGTAATGTAGGCATTCAAACTCTATTCTTCATGCAGTTGTATTGTAAGCTCCAAAACCTTCTTCTCGCTTGCGTAGAACTGGGTTTCAAAGGTGTCTCATTCCTCTTTGAGTTGAACCCAAGATCTTTGCAACTCCTTGAGAGTATTCGACATGTCAGGATGGAGAATAGTATGAGATACATCTCTCTCGACAATAGGTTCCATGATGATAGGTAGGATGGCGGGGTAAGGCATCATGAGATTTTGAGCGCGTGCTCGCATCCACTTAAGATAAGGCTCCAAAGGGATGGAGTTCTTATGTCCTAATGTCTTGGTATCCATTTTTTTCACCATGCCCCAAGCTCGAATGAACCTCTAATGGTACCCTTGGACATCGTTCTCATAGTCGAATGCAATTCCTTGAACCAGTGCATCATGAGGACCATCCCTCCTAGCATACCCAAACTGTCACAACGCCAAACAAGGGTTATAAGTGATTCCTCCCCTAATTCCTAGGACAGGAGCATTAGGGAATTCCCCATAACGATCAATGATGGTAACATCTTCCAAAGATCGAGGGCACCAGTGCATATCCGAATGCGTGAGGGACATCAACCTATTAGACCACCTCATCCCTTGCTCGTTTTTCAAAACAGATCGAGGTAGGTGTGAAATAAACCACCTAGCAAACAGAGGAGTGCAACACATAAGGCTCCCTCTTCTCTTTATGGTGCGAGTGTGAAAAGAGTGCAAAATGTCTCCAAGTAAAGTAGGCACCGAGTTACAAGACATAAAAACTTTGACCGCATTCACATCTATGAGTTGGTCCGGATTAGGGAACAATACCATCCCATAGATGAGAAGGGCCAACACCTCTTAAAAGGCTTGTAAATCCAAAGTATCCCAAAAATAGTGAGCTTTCCTAAACAAAAACTTGGCTTGAAACCTTTTGACACCGCTTCTTGTTTCCCAATTTGCCACAACGTCAGACCGCTGTAAATATAGAGCTTGAGCAATCTCCTCGGGTTTTTGGTCTCTTTACATACCGTTGAAGGGTAATTGATTGAGAATAGGCACTCCCAATAACTGAGAAAACTCTTTCATGGTAGGCACCAACTGGTAATCGGGAAATGTAAAGCAATGGTGTAAAGGGTCAAAGAACTGAAAGAGAACTTTCACCATGTCTTCATCAGGGCTTGAGGTGACCAAATTGAGAAGTCGACCATGTCTTTTGGTGAATGGATAATTCTCGGGAACCCTTGATTCCAACTCTTTGAGTTGAGGAGGCACTCTTACGAGGTTGACTTGGATAGTATTTATGCGAGTGGGAGCCATGTCCTACAAAACAGACACAAAGATAAGTCCTAAAAATCCTTGAAATGGTTAGTGTGATATGCCATGTTATGATGTTATGTACAAACAAATATATACAAGCACACAAACAAGTCCTTAGGTTTAGTCTTGCAAGGATCCATAGGTAAGTACACTCTTGAAGTATAGTTGGTTCAACCTGTCCTAGAAAGTAACCAGGTTCTTGGGAATCTCAATATCGTTGATCTTTCTTCACTGGGAATTATTTCAACGCAAGCCTCTTTATTGGCGACCGAAACATCCTGGAAGTCTGATATGAATGAGCGTAGTATCGAGTATCAATCAACTTCAGACTGCACCAAAGCCGACTATCTCACTACTTCCTAATGGCCAAGTTTGTTCAATTAAAGGTTCTAAGGTCAGTTTGTGCTTCATGACACCACACACTGGCCCCATATTATCCTTGAATACTCAAGGGTTACTGGTACCAACAAATGTGTCACACCAACATAGTTATCATTTCAACTGTATTAGTATACCCCACACAGTCCCCACAATCTATTGCTACTTACCTAAAAGGTGCCCCAAATCCGAGTGTAGGATCTTTTAGTAATAGCCCAAACAAGCCCTCAAAGATAAAGCAAACAAAACACACAATGTAAATAAAATTTAAAATTATCTAACTCTAAGGTAACCCCGCTTTATAAGTACATTCCCCAACAGAGTCGCCAGTTTTGTAATACGGTGGCAGAACTGACTATTTATACTGGTTTTGTGTTTGTGTTTGCAAATGTTACGGTAAGCAAGAGTAGCCATCGACTTTTATTTTATCTAACAAAGGAAAGGGTGAAAATAAAATAAAAAGACCTTTCGAGAATTTTCTGAGTAAGGGGGTAGATTATGGAAAGGGAAGGTGTTAGCACCCTTTCCATCTGTGGTTTTCTACGGGCTCTTAGATGCTTAGCTCATTTTGAAAATACCATGTGCTTTGTGTATTTTGAAAAGTATTTTTGAAATTCCAGTAGTAAGGCGATTTGCTTTATGGTAACTCTTGTATCAGTCCTCAAGAGTGTTGATAAAGCGTCTAACAACTATCCACTTTACTCGAAAGATTGTTCTTTTCCTCTTTTCCTTTAGACAGTTCTATCCTACTATTAGTGAGTAGGTAGCCATATCGTTGGATGTTTTGAGGGGAATTCGAAGGGACGTTTTATAGTTACAAAGGCAACTAGGCAAGAAATCTTAGTAACTACCCTAGGGTTTTAAGATCATTTTTACCGAGGCAACATCGAGAGGGTCATTTTTTATCTTTAAACCAGAAGGTAGCCACTAAAATCTCTCACATTTCGAGAGTTGTGACTGTTTTTCGAAGGCAACCAAATTGGGAGTACCCTAGAGGTGCGCATGTGAGAGTGTGTTATATTCAGTTATTTATCTTGTGTTAGGTTTGTAGCGTTTTGATTTATTAAGCTCTTGTCATGCTATCCTATTACCATACATCTAAACAGTTAATATATGTACATGAAATATAAAGTGCGGAAATTTAAATCCTACACCATTACATGGCTTAGAGAATGGGTATTAATTACATATCCAAAATTGGGAAAAATAAAAGCAGAAAAAAAGTAAAGTCCTAGTTAAGTCTATTACATCCTAGTAAGCAGATACAATAATATGAAAAAGTGCGACAATAAAAGTAAACGCGCGAATTGAAAATACGTCTAAAATGCCTAATAAAAATGAAATATTTTTGTTTGTTTTTTACTATAGAAATAAATTTAACTTAAAAACCCTAAGTCTATTTATTTTTATATTAAGAAAAGAGTTCAAATAATTAATCCATTAATTTACAAAATTAGCTTATTTGGGAAAATACTAACCTAATATTTTTTGTGATTTTTTTATTTAATTTTATAATACTATATAAAAAATAATTAAGTACAAAATAAAATGGACCGGGATAGCAAAGATAACAGGGGGGTGTGAATTGGATTTTTGTTTAGCCCAAATCAGGGAGAAGTCAGGATACGCCTGATCCTGTGTTACTGACCCTTGAGAGTCTACCATGAAGCTGCGTATTTGGAGTGCTAGCATTTGTTGCACTGGATCTGCAAAAGAAATGTTGGAAAAAATAAAGATGCAGGACCTGGGTATCGAACCCAGGTCTTTCTCCTTAATTTGAACCTTCCCCTAATTCGAACCCCTTGTGTTCGAATATGGGTTGTTTTGGCTTTGAACTGTCTGTATCATGAGCTTCGAAGGCAAATTCAGATCATACCCTTCAATGGCACGATCTTATTCATGCATATTATCTTACATGTGGTATGTTCATATAAACACAAACAACGTTAGCAGTGAAAATATGCAAACAATATGTATTTAAATGGCATGGAAATATAGTTTTGATTTTGTAAATCCTTACCAATTAGAGATGCTTCAATCTGTGAACTTGGGCGTGGAATTGCAAGCGTAAGGGCTTGGGCGGCTTCATGGGAGCTTGCAAAGCTGGTTTGGTATTTAGGCAACTTATGATATTTTTGAGTTTTTTCAGGAGGAAACTTCTTGATTGTGCAATGCGTGTGTGTGTCTGGCCAATGTTTCTGTCCTTTTTGCTTACGCTTTAGCTCTGTATTTATAGGGGTGTAGTGGTGAACGAAAATGGCAAGAATCAGCCATTAACCATGGCTTTGAAGGAAGAATCGAAAGTCTTAAGAGGTTGCCATTTTTGATGATTTTATACCATTTTGGGTTTTGAGTGAACCTGGACAGGTTTCACCCCCACATCTTGACTTTTCGAATACTCCCAAGTTTTATCCTTCGATGGTTCTGAGTCCCAATTCGAATGGTTCAAGTCCTCATCATTGTGGCTTCTTCGATTGAGCCATTATCTGCCTTAGGTTCTTAATCTGAAACTATCCAGTTAGCCCAATCGAATTCAGCTCTTGTTCCTTTCAATATCCTTTACTTCAATTCGACCACCTCTTCCTCTTGGCCTGTCAAAGCTTTGTTTTTTCATCTCCTTCGAATGTAGTTGTGCAGGTGGCTCTTTGATTCCAACTCCCACCCTTTTCTTATGTCTACAAAAATATCTTTCTTGTTGATCACTGGTTTACCTTCGATTGGTGAATATAGCTTATATGCGCCAATCGAAGGATGACTTATGAGCACTAAGCCTTTACTTTGATTACCCAATTCCTTCCTTGCTTATTCAGGCACATGCCTGAAACACATTGATCCCCAAAACTCTAATATGGCTCATATTTGGCTGCTTCCTCTCTAAATGCCCTTCGATCACGCCATACATGAAGATGGCATGTCCTTTGAACCAAAATATTTCCACGTGTTTCTTTGGATAAGATAAGAGCTTTTTGAGTTCCAAATATTCTTCTTTTTGAAGCGTCCATTCAGGAAACATGTCAATCGAAAGGTGTCTTCCTTATAACACTTCAAATGGCTTACATCTCCATGTTCGAAAACGAACCTTTCAATGGCGCTCATTACCATATCTCCCAATCGAAGGCTTCATAAAATCCTTCTCACGCTTTCTTTCGAACTAGCCCTCCTTCGATCCTAGTTTTTCATTGGGCATTAAATTAGCCTGCATACTGCTGTCGAAGTTTCTTCGACCTAAAATCCCTTAGGCATATTTTCAGCCTTCGGCCTACACTTTTTCATGTACACTTTTTCTTTTTTTCAGTTGTGCCATTATGTTAAGGCATATAGGGTGTCATGGAAATCATTTAAAGCTCTGGAACTCACACATCTTGGTGAAAAGTTAAATTAGTTGAAAGACCATTGCTTATGAGGAGAATTTATCTGATCAATTCTTGGTCAACCTTGAGCAATTGGGGATCTTAATGAGTATGCCTTGAATAAAAATGGGAGGGAAAATTTTGGAGTACAACACGTTGTAATTAAAATTAATTAGTTTAATTAGGTTAATCTCTAAACCTTTTCATCAAAAAACCTAAAAGCAATTTCTTCTTCATCTCTATATTTTATGCATAATTATTGTTGTAATTCATATTCAATGGTTTGTAATAGTAATTATGATTTTATTGCTTTTCTCCCATATTCACAAATTGTACCCCCGTTCCCAAAGCGTTGTAATAGAGTAGGTCCTTTAAATTCCGCAATTTATCACTTTCCTTATTATTGCTAGTAATTTGGGTTTGCATGACAAGACTAAAATCAAACCTAGCAAAACCCTAATTCAAAAGATAAAATACTTGAAAACAAAACACTTTGCACACATGCACCTCTAGGGTAACCCATGCTTATTGCCTCGGATAAAACCAGTCATGTCCCTCAAACGTGAGATGCTTTAGAAAAGACCCTCGACTAAAAGGTCGTAGTCCCTCGATGACCCTTTGATGTTGCCTGCGGTAAACGATCTTAGTCCCTTACAAAAATTTCTAAAACATTATATAAGTTGCCTTTTATGACTGTAAGATGACCCGCGTATATCCCTCACATCCAATGATATGGCTCCCTACTAACCAATGGTAAAGTATCACTATCTAAAGGAGGAGGAAAAGAATAAAATACTTTTTGAGTAGGTAAGTTGCTCTTAATTGCTTGCTCACAAACTAAAAGCATTTTCGCACCTCACACTTTCAAAAACAAATATCTCTCCAAACACTCTATTTTCAAAAAAATAGTTTCAAAACAAACACTTTGTATGCGTTCTCAAACGATACGAGAATCATTACAAAGTTTGCCGCACTAAGGCATTTTCAAAATACTTCCAAAATAAGCATTTTATATACATTCTCAAGGATACGAGAATCATTACAAAATTACCATTTTCAAAATACCTTAAAACATTTTCAAACATACACAAACACAGAGAATTTCAAAGTGAGCTAGCTATTAAGATCCCGTAGATAACTAGTGATGAAATGGGTGCTAACACCTTCCCTTTTCATAACCTATCCCCCGAACTCAAGAAAATTCTAAAAAGGTCTTTCCTCTTCTTTTCACCTTTCCTTTATTAAATAAAAGAAAAGTCGATGGTGACTCTTGCTATCCGCAACACTTGCAATCAAACACAAAACACCCAAGTCAGTTCTCCCACCGTATCACACATGAAATATGGTTATTGATACTCATGCTATGGGTTCTCTGTCTACTTCTGTTGTGTGTTTAAATTGTTCATTGAATATCTTTGGTAGAGATTTTGGGATTGATTTAGTTTGTCTTCCGTTAGATTAACTTGATGTGATTCTTGGTATGAATTAGTTAGAGTACAATCATGTTTATATCAACTGTTTTGATAAGACGGTTATCTTTCTTGATCCTGGTGTCGAGAGGGGTTTGGTTTTGTCTGCTAAGCATGTAGGCGAGTCTTTGCAAGATAGTGTTGTGTTGTTTGTTTGTTGGAAACGTTGAATCTTAGTGAGAAGCGAACTATGAGTGAGTTGCCTATTGTTCGTGATTTTCCTGAGGTGTTTCCTGAATATGTAAGTGATTTGCCGCCAGAATGTGAGGTGGAGTTTACGATCTACTAATTCCTGGAACTAGTCATGTTTCGATGGCTCCATATCAGATGTCAGCTTCTGAGTTGAAAGAGTTGGAGAGTCAACTTGAGGATTTACTTGAGAAGAAGTTTATTCGTCTGAGTGTGTCATTGTAGGGTGCACCTATTTTGTTAGTTAAGAAGAAGGAAGGTTCAATGAGGTTATGTGTTGATTATAGACAATTGAGCAAGGTGACTATTAATAACAAGTATCCACTTCCAAGGATTTATGAGTTGGTGGATCAATTGGTTGGTGCATGTGTGTTCAGTAAGATTGATTTGAGGTCTCAGTATCATCAGATTCGTGTGAAGGCAGGAGATATTCAGAAGACTACTTTTAGAATGAGGTATGGTCATTTTTAGTATTTTGTAATGTCGTTCGGTGTCACCAACTTAGGTGTATTTATGGACTATATGAACCATATTTTTCATGAGTATTTGGATAAATTTGTTGTTGTGTTCATTGATGACATTTTGATATATTATAAGAGTGAAGAGGATCGTGCTGAGCATTTGAGGATTGTGTTATCTGTGTTAAAGTAGAAGAAGTTGTATGCTAAGATTTCTAAGTGTGTGTTTTGGTTGAAGGAAGTGAGTTTCCTTGGGCATGCGATTTCGAGTGGTGGTATTGTTGTTTACCCTTGAAGATTGAGGTTGTGTCTCAATGGGAAGCTCCGAAATCCATTTCTGAGATTAGAAGTTTTCTTGGTTTAGATGGTTATTACCAAAAGTTTATTAAATGTTTTTCTAAGTTGGTGTTACCTTTGACACAATTGACAAGGAAGGGTCAAGCTTTTATTTGGACTTCGCAGTGTGAAGCTGGTTTTCAAGAGCTTAAGAGAAGGTTGACGACCGCTCCTATTTGATTTTGCCTTATCCGGAAGAACCATTTGTGGTGTATTGTGATTCTTAATTGATGGGTTTAGGAGGTATGTTGATGCAAAATCGACAAGTGGTAGCTTATGCTTCAAAGCAACTTAAAGTTCATGAGAGGAATTATCCGACACATGATTTAGAGTTGATTGCGGTTGTGTTTGTTTTGAAACTTTGGAGGCATTATTTATTTGGATCGAGGTTTGGTGTGTTTAGTGATCACAAGAGTTTGAAGTATCTGTTTAATCAGAAAGAGTTGAATATGAGGAAAAGGAGATGGTTGGAATTCTTGAAGGATTATGATTTTAGTTTAATTACCATTCAGGTAAGGTGAATGTTATAGTTGATGCTTTGAGTAGGAAGTCTTTGCATATGTCGATGTTGATGGTTAGAGAATTGGATTTGCTTGAGCAATTTCGAGATATCAGTTTGGTTTGTCAAGAGACTTCTTCTGGTGTTAAGCTTGGTATGTTAAAGCTCACTAATGGTATTCTTGATAAAATTCGAGAAGGTCAGAAATCTGATTTGAGTTTAGTTAATCGATTGATATTGATCAATCAAGGTCGAGTTGGTGATTTTTGGATTCATGAGAATGGTATCATAAGGTGTCGCGATAGAGTTTGTGTTCCAGATGTAGGATATTTGAAGAAAATAATTCTTGATGAAGGACATCGTAGTGGTTTGAGTATTCATCCTAGAGCTACTAAGATGTATCAATATTTGAGGAAATTATTTTGGTGGTCTGGTATGAAGAAAGATATTGCAGAGTTTGTGTATTCTTATTTGATCTGTCATAAGTCTAAGATTGAACATCATAAATCGTATGGGTTGTTGTAACCATTATCCACTCTTGAGTGGAAGTGGGATAGCGTTTCTATGAATTTTGTTTCAGGTTTTCTGAGATCTCTGAGTAATTGTGATATTGTTTGGGTTATTGTGGATAGATTGATGAAATCTAATCACTTTATCTCGATTAGGATGGATTATCCAATTGGAAGGTTTGCTAATTTATATACTGGGAAGGCGGTGAGTTCCCATGGTGTTCCGTCGAGTATTGTTTCCGATAGAGATCCAAGGTTTACTTCGAATTTTTGGGAAGGTTTGCCAGGTGCATTGGGTACAAAGTTGCGTTTGAGTTTGGTATATCATCCGCAAACAGATGCTCAGACTGAGAGGGCGATTCAGTCACTTGAGGATATTTTGATAGCTTGTGTTTTGGAGCAAGGAGGTGCTCGGGATAGTTACTTTCCTTTGATTGAGTTTACTTATAACAAAAGTTTCCATTCGAGTATTGGAATGGCATCATTTGAGGCTTTATATGGACGAAGGTGTAGGACGCCTTTGTGTTGGTATGAATCCGGTGAGAGTGTTATTGTTGTACTTGAGATAGTTCAACAGACTATGGATAAGATTAAGATGATTCGAGAGAAGATGAATATTTCTCAGAGTCGTCAGAAGAGTTATCATGATAAGAGGATGAAAGCACTTGAGTTTGAGAAGGATGATCATGTACTTCTGATGGTTACTCTGATACCGTGTGTTGGTCGAGCTTTGAAGTCGTGTAAGTTGACGCCGTGTTTTATTGTTTTTTATTAGATTTCCGAGAAAGTAGGTGAAGTGGCATATCAGATTTCTTTGCCACCGTCACTTGCTAATCTCCATGACGTGTTTCATGCATCTCAGATGAGGAAATACATTGCGGATCCGTCTCATGTTGTCCAATTAGATGATGTGCAAATAAGAGTTAATTTGACTGTTGAGACATCACCTATGCGGATAGAGGATAGAGAAGTGAAGCAACTCCGAGGTAAAGAAATCTCTTTGGTGAAAGTGATTTGGTGAGGACCGACAGATGGTAATATGACCTGGGAGCTTGAGAGTCAGATGAAGGATTTGTATCCTGAGTTGTTCGTTTGAGGTAATTTTCGAGGACGGAAATATTTTAAGTGGGAGAGAGTTGTAACATCCCGAGTTTTATTAACTATTTTATTAGTTATTTATTTATTTAATTGTTATGTGGTATGATAATTAATTAATTAATTATTTAATTATGTGACTATGTTCTAATTGAGTTATTTGGGTTATTAAGTGTATTAATGAATGAAATAACTAGTTGGACCTAATAATGAGAAATAAAAGTAATAAGAGTGTGTGTGTAAGTAAGACCATTAGTTATATGATACTAGTTAGTAAGGAAACTAGGTTAGAGATTCATTTTGTGAAAAATAAGAGAAGATAAGAGGCAAGGGAGAAAAGAGAAGAAAAGGGAGAAGAGGTAACCCTAGAGTATTCAACCTAAGAGGTAAGGGTGGGCATTTATGTTATTATGGATATATGATTTATGAAATGGGTAGTAACATGATAGGTGTTGTTAATTTCAATTGTTATAATCTTACATGTCAGTGTTTATGTAGAAATCTATGAAATTGATAAGAATTGATGTGTTGAATGGAATATAATGAGTACTCTCATATTAGAATGATAGGTTGTTGCTAAAATTTACAAACATGATGATTTATGATGATTTAAGGTGCTTTTAAGAAGGAATTTCATGTGGGATTTATGTTAGAAAATGCAGGAAAATCCTTTTAACACAGTATGCGTCAATTCACGCACATGGGAGGGTCGACCTGAGCACACCCGCAAGGCAGAGCCTCTCTGTCAAACAGCAACGTGTCGATCTATAGAGGGTTATGATTTGAAAAATAGGTGTCCAAAAGACTCAGTATGAGTCGACCTATGAGTCGACCTGAGCAGTCCCGGGGGGAATCTAATATTTCTTTGACAGAATTTTGTAACGATCATAACTTTTGAATCGTAACTCTGTTTTAGGCGTCGTTCGAAGCATTAGGAATCTAATGCAATAACCTTTAAGATAGAACAAGTTTTTTTGGCATTGGATGATTAGATCATTATGTTATTCTGTAAAGTGACATGAATATGTGTATATGTATGTTATGAATTGGTGAAATATGAATAACATGTGTTAATATTGTTGCTAAATGCTATTCGTGATATGCGTATTAGGTGAATGCTAAATAATTGCATTCCTGGTAATGATAACATGATAAATGTATGTTTTATGCAATGGTGGGATAATTCATTTTGATGGATTATTGTGATATACAGGATGGTTAAGGTTTGGTGATAATCTTAATTTGCATATATTTGGTTATGCTTGCACATGCATACATGGGGAGATTGAATTCTGATTGGTTGCTTTGATCCTTGTGTGGAAATAGAAACGATAGACTATATGTTCATAATGATGGGATTTAATCTTATCCAGATCAGAAGTGTGGCTCTGATTCTAGATATGGAATTGAGAGAGAGGTGAGCTTGATGTTCACGATGGTACCACAAGCATGAGTCGCATTGAGTTGTATTGGAGTCACATTTGTTATTATGTGATGTTTTGCTTTGATGCGTAATGTATGTGATAATTGGTTTGATCGTTACATTGGTGATGTTTATAATATATGTGATAATTAAATTATTTGTTACATTGATGTTACTTCAGTGGAAATTATGCTATGTGCGATGATTATGTGAATTGTTCTACTTGGTATACTTGTAATGTTTGAATATAATTGTTTTGGTACTTGGAATGGTAAATCCATGTTGTATAGATAATTATATGAAATGTGATGAATTCTTTGGATGTATGTGTGTTATATACATTATTTATATTTTATATATTCATAATTATGTGAATTCTCACCCTTCTGTTGGAATGATATTCTATGCGACATCGCTCAGGTACCGAAGATAGTGGTGCTTCTCACGAGGATAGTTGAGGAGCTTAGCTTAGTTTATTCGTTTTTCCTAGGTAGTGAGTCAATGCTCTAGTCATGTAACATGGGGGTATTTGAACTCTTGTTTATTGTGAAGAGATTTTGTTATATTCTCTTATTTGGTTTGTATTTTGAGATAATATGTTGAGTGGCCTTAGTGCCCAATGTTTTGGATTCATATGACTTGTTATGTGTGAATTGTTGTTATGTTGGTATATGATTATAGTATGGGATATAATCATTTTATAAATGGTTGAATAAAGAAATATTCCGCTGTGATTGCATAGTTGTGGAAACATGAAGTTTGAACATGTGTTATCTATTATGACCTGGTGTATGTTGATGAATATTTGTTGGTTTTCTATGTTTTGGAAAACGACATGTGACACCCTTTGAATATTATGCATGCTATCTTACTCTTTTTATGCTATATTTTCTTGGGGTTAGAAATGGGTATTGCATTAGTGGTATCAGAGTATGGTCGGCCAGTTGGCTAGGTAATTAATGTCTGGAGAAGTACTTTCTAGAAGATGTGCGCGGGAAGAAAGAGGTGGAATTTCTTGAGCTGAGGCAGGGTAATAGGACTGTAGCTGAGTATGCTGCAAGATTCCATGAGTTGATTAAGTATTGTCCTTATTACAATACCACTAATGCTGAGAAGTCTAAGTGTCTTTGTGAATGGTTAGAGACCTGATATCAAGAAGGCAATTTATTGGTTACCAACAAATTACTCGTTTTTATGAGTTGGTGAACAAGAGTAGGATTTATGATGAGGATAATAAGGAGAGTGCTTCTTACTATCAGAATTTACATGATAGGAAAGGAAAATGTCAATTCCGTGGGAAGCCGTATGATGATAAGGGAAACAACAAACTGGTTATGGTACTTTGAATGGTAAAACCATGTTATATAGATAATTATATGAAGTGTGATGAATTCTTTGGATATATGTGTGTTATATACATCGTTTATATTTTATATTTTCATAATGATGTGAATTCTCACCCTTCTGTTGGAATGATGTTCTATGCGACATCGCTCAGGTACCAAAGATAGTGGTGCTTCGCACGAGCATAGTGGAGGAGCTTAGCTTGGTTTATCTGTTTTTCCTATGTAGTGATTCAATGCTTCGGTCATGTAACACGGGGGGGGGGGGGGGGGGGGTATTTTAACTCTTGCTTATTGTAAAGAGATTTTGTTATATTCTCTTATTTGGTTTGTATTTTGAGATAATATGTTGGGTGGCCTTTGTGGCTAATGTTTTGGATTCATATGACTTGTTATATGTGAATTGTTGCTATGTTGGTATATGATTATAGTATGGGATATAATCATTTGATAAAATTTGAGTAAAGAAATATTCCGCTATGATTTCATAGTTGTGGATACATGAAGTTTGAATATGTGTTATGTATTATGACCAGGTGTATGTTGATGAATGTTTGTTGGTTTTCTATGCTTTGGAAAACGACATGTGACACCCTTTGAATATTCTACATGCTATCTTACTCTGTTTTATGCTATATTTGCTTGGGGTTAGAAAGGGGTGTTACATAGTGTCTATTCTACCAAGAGAGTTCGACTAAATTATAGAGTTCGAAGAATCAGAAGAGAATGTTGATGCTGAAATGGATAGACACGTGCCTATTTGTTACTATGTAATGAACAACAGGTGTGTCGAAGAACAAAATTCCTTCTTCGTAAGGCCAGATGAAGCTATGAGAAACCATTTAAAACCTCTCTTAATAAGAGGTAAATTGGATAACATGGCTATAAACAAGATACTGGTTGATGGAGGCGCTGTAGTGAATCTCATGCCTCACACTAGCCTGAAGAAGTTAGGGAAAATTGACATGGACACAAAGCCATACAACATGGTTTTTTCGAATTATGAGGATAAGGTAATAGCAAATTTAGGAGTTATATAAGTTGATTTGACTATTGGCACAATAACAAGACCAACTATGTTTATGGTGGTAGAATCAAAAGCCAATTACAACTTATTACTTGGTAGAGAATGGACATGGCATAGGAGCAATGCCATCCTCAATGCATCAAAGAATAACTATCTGGCACAACAATGGTATAGTGGAAAATATTGAAGCTGACCAAAGCTATTTTATGGCAGAAGTTAATCATGTTGAAAGGTACCATTTTGACAAAAATTTGGTGAACATCACTCCTTGCAGTCCAGCCAAATTTGCAATTTCATTTAATGATAATGCATATTGTCACATTTATTTACATCCTACTCAGGGTTTCCAGTTGGATCGAGAGGTTGTAGGAAATCAAGACCTGAGTTTTGGGGGAACACAAGGAATCCAACCAATTGGTTAGGGCAACGAATTCAGCGAAGATGTCCCAGTCCCAGACATTGAGAGAGATTTTGGCTTATATGGCTGAAAATAAACTAAAATCGGCCTTAAAGGCCTAAATGAAATTCATGGCTATTGAATCCAATAAAGGTGAAGGACATCTTGAGGGTCCTAGAAAGGACTTCGATCTTGAACCACCTGATAAGGTTTAAGGCAATGTTCAACGCCAGAGGATTGACGCCATCTATGATGACGAGCCTTTGGATTTCGAAAAGGATCTGTTGGCAAACAATACGAAGATGCTAGCGCAAGATCTGCTCGAAGTAATAAACCTTTGTGAAGAGGAGATCAAAAGTCTAACATACATCAGTGTCGACATCAACCAACAACTCAGGATCAAAGTAATTCAACTATTAAAGGAGTTCAAGGACTCCTTCGCATGGGATATCAACGAAATTCCTGGTTTAAGTAGGGATCTTGTCAAACTGAAACTGCCAATAAAACCTGGGAAAAATCCAATCAAGCAGACTCCAAGGCGGTTTGCACTTAAAGTTTTGTCAAAGATCAAAGAGGAGGTTGAAAGGCTTCTCAGATGTAATTTCATTCGGATAATTAGGTAAGTTGAATGGATTGCCAATATAGTACCAATTATTAATAAAAATGGCAGTCTTAGGGTATGCATAGACTTTAGAGATTTAAATGTTGCACCCCAAAAGACGAATACCCAATTCATGTGGTGGAAATATTAGTTGATTCTATTGCAGGGTATGAATACTTGAGGCTTGACAGATACTCTGGTTATAATCAAATTTTCATTGCCAAGGAAGATGTGCTAAAAATGGAATTTTAATTCCCTAGAGCCCTAGGCACCTACGAATGGGTAGTGATGCCTTTTGGTTTGAAAAATGTCAGGGAAACCTATCAAAGGGAAATGAATTCCATTTTTATCACTTTATAAAAACATTTATGCAGATTTATATTGATGATATTGTTGTCAAGTTTGTCTCAGGAAAAAGTCATATTGACCATCTTCGACAATCATTCGAAAGAATGAGATAGCATGGTCTAAAAATGAATCCTCTTAAATGCGCTTTTTGTGTGCTGGATATGGATTTCTTAGGCTTTGTGGTCCATAAAAAAGGAATTGAAAATAAACCAAAATAAGACCAAGGCCATTATGGAAGCGAAAACACCATCAAATAAGAAAGAACTTCAATTGCTGCTGGGCAAAATTAACTTCTTAAGGAGGTTTATTTCTAACTTAAGTGGCAAGACTCAATATTTCTCACCACTGCTTCGACTTAAGAAGGAAGGTTTTGAATGGGGGAAATCTAAAAAAGAATCGTTCGACAAGATCAAGAATTATCTTGTTCAACCTCCAATCCTATCTCCTCCTTGTAGAAATAAGAACATGATATTGTACATACCTGTGTTTGATGTAACTTTAGGGAGCATGTTGGCTCAAGAGGATGAAAATGGAATCGAAAGGGCCATTTATATCTTAGTAGAGTTTTGAATGACGCAGAAACTAGTTATACTACAGTTGAAAAATTATGTCTATGTATGTATTTTTCATGTACAAAGTTGAAGCATTATATAAAACCAGTTG
The DNA here is from genome assembly GCA_948472305.1 of Vicia faba. Taxonomy (NCBI): domain Eukaryota; kingdom Viridiplantae; phylum Streptophyta; class Magnoliopsida; order Fabales; family Fabaceae; genus Vicia; species Vicia faba. The sequence goes on along the minus strand of OX451741.1, from coordinate 761,378,259 downwards.
ATGTTTATGTCTAGTCTCATTTCGACGTTATTAAACATATGTTATCTAAACCTATATTGCACTGTCGAATTGGAAAATAGGAGATCTTGCATTGAATGAATATTCACTAATATATACACCATTAAAGGCTGTTAAAGGGCAGATAGTGGCAGACTTTATAGTTGACAACTCTGTAGTTGAGAGGCCTTTAGATTATCTTGAACTTGAGCCTTGGAAATTATATTTTGACGGCTCTAGTCATAAGAATGGAACAGGTGTGGGAGTGTTAATCATTTCTTCTAGTAAAATCCCAACAAAATTAAAGTGTAAGGTCAAAGGTCTTTGTTTGAATAATGAGGCCGAGTGCGAAGCTTTGATAGTCGAAGTTGAAATATTGTTGGAATTGAGGGCAACTTTAGTCGAAATAATGGGGGACTCAGAGTTAGTTATAAGGAAAATTACAAAAGATTATAAGTGCATTAATGAAAATCTCATTATGTATTTTGTAATAGCCATTCAATTCCTACGAAGGTTCGAAATGGTAAGTATTCGACATGTACCTCGACTTGAAATCCAAGAGGCTAATGACTTAGCCCAAATTTCTTCTGGGTATAAAATTTCGAAAAAAAAGTTAGAAGACGCAATTGAAGTCAGAGGAAAAGTTATTACAATCAGACTATCCCCATCATATTTGAAGAATATGAAGCTAGAGCACACTGGCGAAGATAATTTTGAAATTCTGGCCATAGAAATCTTAACAGACGAAAGATTGGAGAAAGCCAATAATAGATTATTTGAAAAATCCTGCTACTTCTGTCGAAAGTAAAATCAGGTACCGAGCTTTAAGCTATATTCTTATGGGTAATGAGTTATTTAAAAAGCCACCTAAGGGAGTCTTACTCAAATTCCTTAGCGAATATGAGGCATATTTAGCCCTTTCGAGTGTCCATAGTGGGACATGTAAGGCACATCAAGTAGGTCATAAGATGGAATGGCTTTTGTTTCGACAAGGAATGTATTGATCCAACATGCTTAAGGATTGTGTGGAGTTCGCTAAGGGATGTCAAGAATTCCAGATACATGCATTCATACAACATTTCCTTACAAGTGAATTACATTCCATTGTGAAACCGTGGCCTTTAAGAGGATGGGCTTTAGACATAGTTGGAGAGATTTGACCAACATCATTAAAAAATCAAAGATATATTTTATTAGGTATTGATTACTTCACCAAGTGGGTCGAAGAGATACCATTGGCGAATGTGGATCAGGAAGTTGTGATTGAATTCATCCAAAAGCACATCGTCTATAGATTTGGATCCTAGAGACTATTACAACTGACCAAGGATTAGTTTTTACTGGTCAAAAAGTTCAGAAGTTTGCTAACGAAATGGGATTCAAGTTATTGAAATCTACACCTTGTTACGCCCAGGAAAATGGCCAGGTCGAAGCAAGAAATAAGGTAGTAATTAGGTTGATTAAAAAACATGTGGGGAAAAAGCCAAAGAATGGACATAATATGTTAGATCAAATATTATGGGCTTGTCGAACTTCCCCTAAAGAAGCTATAAATGCTACATCATTTCGACTGACATATGGCCATGGTGCAGTATTGCTAGTTGAAATTTATCTACAATCAACTAGGATTCAAAGACAACATGAGATCCCATCTGAGATGTATTAGAATATGATGTTGTACGAATTAGTAAAGAAGAAAATGGAAGTATGAGGCTTTGTGTTGATTATAGACAATTGAATAAAGTGACGATCAAGAACAACTATCCACTTCCAAGAATAGATGATTTGATAAATCAATTGGTGGGTGCTCGTGTGTTTAGTAAGATTTATTTGAGATCGGGTTATCATTAGATTAAAGTGAAGGATGAAGATATTCAGAAGACAACTTTCAGAATGCGTTATGGACATTATTGGTATTCGGTGATGCCTTTCGGTGTTACTAATGCGCCGGGAGTATTCATGGAGTACATGAACCGTATCTTTCATACTTATTTGGATCGGTTTGTAGTGGTATTCATTGATGACATTTTGATTTACTATAAATCGGAAGAAGAGCATGCAGAACACTTAAGAATATATTGCAAGTTTTGAAAGAAAAGAAGTTGTATGCAAAGCTGTCTAAGTGTGAACTTTGGTTAAAGGAGATTAGATTTCTTGGTCATGTTATCTCGGGTAGTGACATTGCTGTAGATCCATTTAAAGTAGATGTTGTGTTGCAATGGGAAACTACAAAGTCAGTGTTGTACCCCAAAATTTTCCCTCTCATTTTTATCAAGATTTCTCCTCACAAGACTCTTTGGACTCCAGACAGGATTAGGGTTTGCTCAGCTCAAGACATCTCCTTGCACTGTTGACCTGAAATTAGGGTTTGAATTTGCACAGGGATTGTTGGACTTTCAATGTTCAATGTGACTTTCATACTTCATTTTGGACCTCTAAGATTTCCCATACCAAGTTTCAAGCCTTGAATCCAATTTTTGCCCAGTCAATTGGACAGTTGACCTAGAAACCAGCTGTATTGGGGAAAAGTCAATTGTGGCTAATTTACAGTCAAACCTCATAATTTTTGATCCACAACAAACATTATAGACTTATATGAACCATTTGATCAATTTTGGACCACAACTCCTCAAGAAATTTGATCAGATCATCAAAAGGGCAAAATGGTCATTTTTAGGGTTTTGACTGCAGAAGGGCAATTTATGATTTTTTCACCTAGCCAATGGAAATTTGGGTTCAAGCATGGATTTAAGGACTCAATGGAATAATCTTGACCTAATCACAAGGTTCAAAAGATCTCAAAAGCATTGGATTGACAGATGAATTTTCCAGTCAACTGATTAAAAATCAACTGTACACTGAAAGTCAAACTTTGACTTTTTGGTCAAAATCAAGTGCCAAAGGTCATTTTTCATCAAAATGAGTCAAAATATGAAACTTGTTCACCAAGAAATCTAATTTTGAAAATTAGGGTTTAAAAGGGAAAATTTTCATAACTTAGAAATTTTCTAAGTTATGAAAATTTCTTATTTTCCCCAACTTTTCCCTACTTTTTCACCATGATTCAATTGGATTCAAACAAAACTCCCAACATGAAATTTGTAGCCCTCTACAAAATCTACAACTTTGATTCACAAAGTTTTCCCAAAAGATTCTTGGATCTCAAGTTATGATTTTCTGAACAAGGGTCCATGAAACTTTTAACTTAGTGAAATTTTGCCCTAGTTTAGGCAGGATTTTGACCTATCTTCATGGAAATGTTTCACATATTTCCAATTGTAATCTCAAAATGCATTTCAATTATGGATTGTAGAGAATGTTACAAGCTTTCCATAATGTCCAATAACTCTCCAAGATCATTCATGGTTAGTGAGAATCGAAAGTTTGAAATTGGCAAATCATCACTTTTGTCCAAGGCATTTTACACTATGCTACAAGTTGCAAAATCTGTCCAAACCTTGCTTGTACTTGTTTACAGGTCCTTAAACCTCTTCACACTCATAAATTAAATGCAAAAACATTGGATTAAGGATTTATTCTGAGCTTTAGGGCATTGTACAAGGAATTAATCTAAAAATGGCAAAAAGGCAACATTGCCACTTTGATAAAGCTTGCTTTATGTCAAGTTGTTTCTCTTGAGATGTGAACCCAATCTTTTGCATCAAACAAACTCCATAAACTTAGGGAAAGGTACACCAACTATGTGCAGCTAAGAAAGAGGCATGTACAGGCTCTTGAGCATTGTCATTTTCACTTTTGCTTCAAAAAGCAAGAAAGTGTGCAAAGTCCACATAACTTTGTAATCTGATATAACCAAGTGTTGTATTCATTTCAAAGAAGCTTTACACATTACACTAAGCCAGAAACACGAGCTCACCACCTCTCAAACACCCTTGCACACCAAAATCACAAGTTTTTGCAAAAACAGGGCAGGCCCTGCAGAATCACTTACATCTTCACATTGCCTCGTGCGTTTTGTCCCAAACCAGTTCCAAAACACTCCATACAACATAGCTAAGCTATCCCAACCATTCCCAAGTCACTGTAACTCCATTTACACACTTCTCCATTTTCAAATTCTGAATTTGCAGGTTGAGGTCTACAAGAAGCTTCAAGCCATTTCAAAGCAAACTAAGCATTGGGAAAGATCAAGGGAACATCAAGCAAGCTCAAAAGAACTTTAGGCCTCACTGAAAGCTGCTGCATTGCCATACTCGAGCTTGACTGAAACAGGTAAATTTCCAACTTCTATCTCTCTATTTAGGAAACATTAGGCTTAGGTTTGTGAAGCAAAAATATAGTCTTCATTGCCCTTGAGCTGTACATATGCATATAATTCATTTATACTAACTGAGTTAGGAGTATTTGATCGTTGAACTTTCTGAAAAAACTAGGTCAAGATTTAGGGCCAAAGAAATTCTCTCTGGTCTTTGAGAATTAGATTAAGTTTTTTATATGGTTAGAATCGTGGTTTAATGCTCTATAACTTTCATGTTGCAAGTTTTTATTTTTAAGCACAAATGTAGGAGATACGAATTTGAACAAGAAACACGTGTTTGCTTCTGTCTCAAGGACATGGATGAAGGAAATGGGCTGGGCTTGCTTGCCTTGCTGTTGACACCCCCCTGCTTACTCCTTGCACCCCCTTTGTCCATTGTTTTTATTTTTCATATTTTCCATTTCTATTTTCATTTCTATCTTTTATTTTTTTTTTTCTAAATATAAAAAATCACTAAAAATATTTTCTTAAATTTTCACATTTTACTTTATTATTTTTATTATTTTTTGGACATAGAAATAGTTATTAAATAATATATACTTTTATTTTCTTAAAATAAATTCATAAATAATACAAAAAATATTATATATTTTATTTTTTTATTTATATACTTAAATAATATTTTTCTCACACATTTATTTTTTAAACACTCTTGTATATATTTTTATTTTATATTCTTGTACATAAATAAATATTATAATATATATATATATATATATATATATATATATATATATATATATATATATATATATATATATATATATATATATATATATATATATATATATATATATATATATATATATATATATATATATATATATATATATATATATATATATATATATATATATATATATATATATATATATATATATATATATATATATATATATATATATATATATATATATATATATATATATATATATATATATATATATATATATATATATATATATATATATATATATATATATATATATATATATATATATATATATATATATATATATATATATATATATATATATATATATATATATATATATTCTTAAACCAGAGTTAGGGTTTCTTCACCCTCTCCAAAAATAATCTTTTTATTTTCCCTATTTTTAGGACATTAAATAATTTATTTATACATACATAAAAATAATATAAAAACATTTTTTGCATATTTATATTTGATTGCATATTTAAGTAATTGTCCATTTATTTATTTACGCAAATAAATTCAATTTGGTTGTAATAGTTGAATTAGGGCTTTATTTTTGTGCAAATTTGTATCCCCTTCCCATATCAATGTTGTAATAGTTGTAGATTTACTTTTACGCACTTTATTGCTTTCAAATATGCATGATAGTAAGATTAGGGTTTGTATGATAACCAAAAATCAAACAAATAGCTTGACTAATACAAGACAAAAATGCATGAAAAATGACAACACAATGCACACAAGCACCCCTAGGGTTTCATCCACTTGTTGCCTTAAAAATGGCCATGGTATGCATGCCAGGTATCTTGGCAAAACAAAACAAAACAAAAAGATCATAGTCCCTCGATGACGCTATCTTGGTTGCCTATACAAAAATGATCTAGTCCCTCAAAAAACTTGCTAAAGATACTTAGCACCATTGCTATCATGGTCATACGATAACCCGCGCCTGTCCCGTTTAACATCCAAACACAAGGTTGCTTACCAAATACAATGGTAAAACAACAATGTCAAAGGGTTAAAAATGTGTAGGAAAGATCTTTGAGTAGGTAGGTATATGCTCCTAGTTACTTGATCAACTTGCAAACCATCCTTGCTATTTTCAAACTATCATACAATTTTAAAAGATTTTCCCAAAACAAACTTTCAAACATTGAAAACATTTTTCAAAAGACAAACACCTTTGTATATATTCAAACAAGAATCATTACAAAGGTTTCCTAAACAAAAGGCCTCTTTTCAAAATATTTTCAAAACCACACACAAAGCACCATTTCAAACAATTGAAAAGCAAAAGCAAGTGATCTAAACAAGTAACTAAGAGCCCATGGAAAAACATGGATGAAAAGGGTGCTAGCACCTTCCCTTTTCATAATCTACCCCCCGAACCCAAGAAAACATCTCAAAGGTCTTTCATGTGCTTTTTGACCTTTCCTTTTGATAAAATAAAAAGTCAGTGGCGACTCTTGCTAAACCGAAACATTTGCGAACACAAACACAAAACCTCTAGTCAATTCTCCCACCGTATCACAGAACTGGAGACTCTGCTGGGGAATATTCTAAAAGTGGGGTTACCTCAGGGTTTAGATCACCTTTACATGCTTATCTTGTTTGCCTTGATTGCTTTACATTTGGTTCTATTGTTTGGGTTTGAAATCCTCTACCCGGATTTCGGAAACATTCATAGGTAAATAGCAATAAGTTATGGAAACTGTGCGGGGTATACCGACATGGTTGAAGCAATAGCTATATTAGTGCGACATATTTGTGGGTACCGGTAGCCTTTGAGTTAATCAAAGAGAATGCGGAGCCGCTGAGTGATGTCATGAAGCACTAATAGACTTTTAGAACCTTTACTTGACCATCTTAGCCTTTTTAGGGATAGTGAGATGACCGGCTTTGGTGCAGTCCGAAGTTGGTAGATACTCGATACTACACTCATTGAGGGTTATTTTCTGGAAATATTTCGGTCGCCAGTAAAGTGGCTAAACTGAAACAATGAACACAGAAAATAATCCAGTGATATTGAGCTCCTTAGAACCCGGTTACTATTTATAGGACAGGTTGAGCCAACTAACTTCAAGAGGGTACTTACCTATGAAACCCCATGCAAGCCTAAACTAGGAACTTGTGTGATTTGCTTGTACATATAATTGTGCATACATCATGAACATCATTTGCATCCACTAACCATTTCAAGGGTTTGGATCTTCATCTTTGTTCCTGTTTTGTAGGTTATGGAATCACTCCGCAGGAAAACAATCCAAGTCAACCTTGTGAGAATTCCTCCTCAACTCAAGGAGCTTACTTCCAAGATTCCAGAGTATTCTCCGTTCACTGAAAGACATGGTCGAATTCTCAACTTGGTCAACTCCAACATTGAGGAAGACATGGTGAAAGTTATCTTCCAGTTCTTTGACCCCCTACACCACTGCTTCACATTTCCTGATTACCAGTTAGTGCCTACTTTAGAGGAATTTTCTAAACTCCTTTGGATTCCTATTCTCCATCAACTACCCTACAACGGTATGGAAAGAGATCTAAAGCCTGAAGATGTTGCTCAAGCCTTACACTTGCAACCATCTGATATCATAGGTCATTAGGAAACCAGAAGTGGTGTCAAGGGTTTCTTGGCAAAGTTTTTGTTTGAGAAGGCACAAGACTGTTGGAATTCTCTAGATCTGCAAGATTTTGAGGAGATTGTAGTACTTCTCATCTATGGGTTGGTCTTGTTCCCAAACCCTGATCAGCTTATAGATGTGAATGTTGTCAAGATTTTCATATCTCGGAATCCTGTGCCTACATTGTTGGGGACATCCTACACTCATTTCACACGCGAACAATGAGGAAAAGAGGTGTTCTCATGTGCTGTACTCCTCTTCTAGCAAGGTGGTTTACTTCTCACCTTCCCCAGTCAGTCTTGAAGAATGAGAAAGGCTTGAGGTGGTCTCAACGATTGATGACTCTTACACATTCAGATGTTCATTGGTGTTCTCGATCCAGAGAAAATGTTATCAACATTGATTATTATGGGGAATTCCCTAATGTCCCACTACTTGGCATTAGGTGAGGCATTACCTACAACCCCTGCTTGGCTCTGAGACAGTTTGGGTATGCCCGAAGGGATGGCCCACATGACATGCTGATTCCAGACTTGGTTTTTGACTTCGACAATGACGCTCAAGGACTTCGACAAAGGTTTGTCCGAGCTTGGAGGATTCCCAACAGGGTAGATAGTAAGACCTTGGGACACAAGAATTCCATCCCCCTTGAGCCTTACCTCAAGTGGGTACGAACCTGCGCCTAAAGTCTTATGATGCCTTACCCTTACATTCTCCCTATGATCAAAGAGCCTGTTATGGAAGGAGAGGTTCCATACACCCTCTTACATCCTGACATGCCCACATCATTGGAAGATTTACAAAGGAGTTGGATACAGCTCAAGGGAGAACGCGATACGTTTGAAGCCCAATTCTACGCCAGTGAGAAGAAGGTTTTAGAACTTACTCGTCAACTTCACGAAGAGCAGACTCTCAACACCTATATTGCGCCAAAGAGGATGCGCAACGTCTTTTTACATTAGAATTTTGTATTTATTTTTCCCATGGGGCATTTATGTACTAACAAATTCTATCTTATTAATATGACGTGTGTTCCTTTTTGTTTGAAACAAATTTGAATTTCTGAATCCTTGAATGCATTACATGAATACATTTCATTCATCATATGCATAAACAGGTCTTCACACCAGGTTTCCTTATCTCTCTGCTGTTTATTTCAGCAAGATGGATATAGAGCAGATGGTCAAAGATTTGCAAGCGCAAAATTCACAGTTCCAACAACTACTCATGACCTTGGAAAAGGGTCAGGAGGATCTTAAAGCTCTGTTAGAGAAGGAAAAAGAGAAAAAGAAAAAGAAAAGAGTTGGTGTGGCTACTTTGGGTAGAAGATTTGAAGGTCAAACTAGAAGTGACCTGGATTTCCCCTTGACATCTGATGAAGGGGTAGGAAAAGGAAAGGGAGTTGTAGTACCATCTGAGTCTGAGGAAGAAGAAGAGGAGGAGGATGAAGACTATTCTGAACAACAGTATCCTCTTGCAGATGATAAGTACAAGAATCTGGAAGAGCATCTGGCAGCTATGGAGGTATAGAGGGTGCCTGGGCCGGACTTTGAAGAGCTGGGTTTAGTTTCTGGGATTGTCATTCCCACCAAGTTTAAAGTGCCTCTTTTTGCTAAGTACGATGGGTTGTCTTTCCCAAAGATGCACCTACGGTCCTACGTCAGAAAAATTCAACCTCATTCTTCTGACAAGGACCTGTGGGTCCACTTTTTTCAGAATAGTTTGTCGGGGACGCAATTGGATTGGTTCTACCAACTAGGGAGGTCTGACGTGCACAATTGGGAGGATTTGGTTGTTGCCTTCTACAAGCAGTATCAGTATAATGCGGACTTAGCACCTACCCGTACTCAATTACAGAGTATGGGCATGGTCTCCAATGAAGGCTTTAAGGAGTATGCCTAGAAATGGAGAGACTTGGCAGGACGAGTTCAACCACCTCTATCTGAGAGGGAGCTTGTAGATATGTTCTTAGGGACTTTGTCTGGACCTTTCTTCAATCACCTGATAGGAAGTTCGTCTGCGGGGTTCACCGAGTTAATTCTAACTCATGAGAGAGTTAAAGCCATAATCAAGAGTGGTAAAATTCAAAAAGATGCATTCGCTTCCGCTGCCATCAAAAAGACTTTTCCAGCAAATAAAGAAGTCTCAGCTGTCTATTCCCAAAGAGGTCAAGGAAGAGTTGAGCGCCGGCCAGCGGTGGGGGCCGTAATGATTTAGAAGTCAGTGGCTGATCAGCCCAGAAACAGTCAACCGAGAAACGATCAACCCAGAACCAACCAGCAAAGAGTGGAAAGGCCTGCACGGAAATTCACTCGGATAAACATGCACCTGCTCAGGTTCTACCCCATCTCTTGAAATTAAACCTTACAACCTTGAGAGAGGCCCCGAAGAATCCAATTACTTCTTCTCCACACTACCATCCCAATGCCAAGTGTGCTTATCATTCAGATAGCGTGGAGCACGACACCAACAATTGTTGGGCCCTCAGGAATAAGATTCAGGATTTAATAGACGCTAAGGAAGTGGAATTCGACGCCCCTGAAAATCCGAATGTGATCTCTGCCCCAATGCCAAAGCATGGCCACAATGCCCATGCTGTTGAAGAAGATCTTTTTGTTGCTACTGTTGATGATTTGATGACTCCGTTACCGATAATCAAGCTAAATTTGTTGAAGGTTGGGAGTTTCCCAGGATGTGAAAAATATTGCTGCCTTTGTTCATCCTTACCAACCGACTGTCTGTTGTTGAAGTTAGGAATCCAACGCCTAATGGATAATCAAGAAATCCTTTTTGAAAAGACTCCTGTTACACCTACTCATGTCAATGATGTTGCTATAATTAACATATCCGAAAATCTTTCTAAGGTCTCCAAAAGACTTGTTAAGATTACATCCGATCAGAAGATTATACCTCCAAAGATAACCATGCCGGGGCCCATCTCGTACAAGTCCAACAAATCAATACCGTGGAACTATGGGGGAGAGATCTTCTACCACGGTACTAAGCAGATTGAATCTGCTGAAGAAAGTTCTGATGAAGAGACTCCTGATGTTGGAAATATTGCTGGAACGAGTAAAATCACCCGCAGCGAAAGAATTTTCTCTCTGGAGATTGCTCCTCCAAGGGAAATATTTGGACCCTCAGTTGCTCCTAAGGTTACCCCTGTGTCGGTCAACATATCTGTGAGAACTCCAATTATTGAAGAAGTTGTGACTCATGTGGTTGTACCCTCTGCTGTTGCTGATGATAGAGGGAAAGGGATCCAAGAAGCGCCCGTCAGGACGAGGGCTCAGCCTTTGGTCATCCCTGAGACCACTCAAAAAGAAATGGAGGATATTTTCAAAATAATTAAGAAAAGCGACTATGATGTTATGGAACAACTGGGGCAAACCCCCTCAAAAATCTCTATGCTGGCCCTGTTGCTCTGTTCCAAAGCTCATGCCAAAGCTTTGATCAGATTCTTAAAGACGACCCACATGCCACAGGAAACATCCGTGGACCAGTTCCAGGAATGTGTAGCTAGCCTAACTGCATACAATGGTCTAAGGTTCTCCGATGCAAATTTAACATCTAAGGAGAGAAAGCATAATGACGCTCTGCATGTTTCAGTGGAATGCAGAGGGACTACTCTAGCTCACGTTCTGGTTGATACTGGGTCGTCTTTAAATGTCTTACCAAAGAAGGCATTGGATAGGCTGGATTGTGAAGGTATAACTTTGAAGCCCAGCAACATCATTGTCAGAGCCTTTGATGGTTCTAAAAGGATGGTCCACGGGGAGGTGGACATCCCGATTAAAGTGGGAACTGAAACCTTCAACTCCACATTCTATGTCATGGACATCCGTCCCTCCTATTCTTGCTTGTTGGGAAGACCTTGGATTCATCATGCTGGAACCGTCACTTCAACTCTGCATCAAAAGATCAAGTACCCTGTCCAGGGGAAAATTTTGACTGTTCACGGTGAAGAGGAATACATGATAAGCCATCTTAATTCTTTCTGCTATGTAGAATTAGATGGTGAATTCATCGAAACCCCCTTTCAGCATTTTGAGGAGGTAGCTCAGGAGATTGCGGCAACCAAGATAATGCCTTTTGTACCAATGGTTACCCGACCCCCGCCTTGGATGTCGTCACTCAAAGATGCAAAGGCTGTGATTGAAGAAGGAGGAAGCACAATCTGGGGTCAGCTGCCATACTTTCCTTTCAAATCTGATAAATTCGGCTTGGGTTTCACTGCTTCTGCTCAAAAGGCTGTACGCCACTCCCGGGCTGGAGGGCCACTGTTGAAGATCACCCATCATGGAGTCAGTGCTTTAGGGGATGGTGAAGAGGAGAGCAACCTAGAAGACTGGATTTTCCCTACTGTGGAAGGAGGACTAGGCAATTGGGAGGCGAAAGACTTTGTTCCCATTACTTTCATAAATCAGTAATTTATCTTTCAAACATTTCTGTTGGTCTGTAATAATTCCTAAATAATTCGTACACTTTTTGCCTTGTTCCTTACCCGAGGCATATAGGTCCATTTGTAAGGGTTTGATTTTTCATCTTCATATGCCATTTTTAATGAATCATGGACGTTTTCATATATAAACTGTTGTGTTCATTTTCTTTCTTTTTTACATTTTATTTGTTTAAAGGTGGCTATCCCTTACACACACCCACACTCATAAAATGCAGGTACCCTTCCATTTCGGATTCCATGGGTAACAATTCTGCTATGGCCTTCAGTGACTCTGAAGGTCTGGTCAATCATGCCGAATACGAAGGTGATGAAGACTGTGAGGTGCCGGGAGAATTGGCTAGACTGCTACAACAGGAAGAAAGGGCTATTCTTCCCCATGAGGAACTATTGGAGACTATCAACTTGGGTACTGATGAAGACATAAAAGAAGTCAGAGTGGGTGCCAACCTAGAGCCGAGTGTCAAAGAACGCTTAGTTCAACTGTTGAATGAATATGTTGAGATCTTCGCCTGGTCTTACGAAGACATGCCGGGACTCGATACAGATATTGTGGTTCACCGTCTCCCTACAAGAGAAGACTGTCCACCAATTAAATAGAAATTCTTCCGAATGAGGCCCGATATGTCTGAAACGATCAAAGCAGAAGTTATGAAGCAGTTCAATGTTGGGTTTCTTGCTGTTACCTCTTATCCACAATGGGTTGCTAACATTGTGCCCGTGCCTAAGAAGGACGGCAAAGTCAGAATGTGCGTGGATTACAGAGACTTAAACAGGGCTAGCCCTAAAGATGACTTTCCACTACCGCATATTGACATCTTGGTTGACAATACAGCTCAGCACAAGGTATTTTCTTTCATGGATGGATTTTCAGGGTACAACCAGATTAAAATGGCCCCTGAAGACATGGAGAAAACTATTTTTGTTACACAGTGGGGTACATTCTGCTATAAAGTGATGCCATTCGGACTGAAGAATGTCGGGGCAACCTACCAACGCGCCATGGTAGCTTTGTTTCATGACATGATACATCATGAGATTTAAGTCTATGTAGACGACATGATAGCCCATTCACAAACAGAAGAAGAACACCTCGACCATTTGCAAAAGCTGTTTTTCAGGTTGAAGGAGTACAAGCTCAGACTGAACCCTAACAAGTGCAATTTCGGAGTCAGGTCCGGTAAACTCTTGGGTTTCATTGTAAGTAACAAAGGCATTGAGGTTGATCCTGCCAAAGTCAAAGCTATACAAGAAATGCATTCCCTTTGCACTGAGAAAGAGGTCAGAGGTTTCTTGGGACGCCTAAACTACATTGCAAGGTTCATTTCTCACCTAACATCTACCTGTGAACCAATCTTCAAGCTGTTGAAGAAAGATCAGGTGGTTAAATGGAACGATGACTGTCAAGTTGCTTTCGATAAAATCAAGGAGTATTTGCTAGAACCTCCTATCTTGATGCCTCCCGTCGAAGGAAGACCGCTTATCATGTATCTGACTGTCTTGGAGAATTCAATGGGGTGCGTACTGGGCCAACATGACGAGTATGGCCGAAAAGAGCATGCCATTTATTATCTTAGCAAAAAGTTTACTGACTGTGAGACCCGATACTCACTGCTCGAGAAAACTTGTTGCGCTTTGGTATGGGCTGCTCGCCGGCTAAGGTAGTATATGTTGACTCATACCACTCTGCTGATATCTAAGATGGATCCGATCAAGTACATCTTTTAGAAGCCTTCTCTATCTGGAAGAATCGCTAGATGGAAGATGATCCTGACCGAGTATGATATACAGTACATGACCTAAAAATCCATAAAGGGGAGTGTGCTAGCCGATCATCTGGCCCATCAAGCTGTCGAAGATTACCAATCCATGAAATTCGACTTCCCCGACGAGGACATTATGACATTGGACAACATTGAAGAGAACTGGCCGTATGAAGGACCTGAACAAGAATCCCGATGGACCCTGTACTTTGATGGTGCTTCTAATGCACTTAGCAACGGTATCGGCGTAGTAGTCATCTCACCAGAAGGTTGCCATACACCTTTCACCGCCAGACTCTACTTCAGCTGCACCAACAACATGGCCGAGTATGAAGCTTGCATCTTTGGAATCAAGGCTGCAATAGACCTGGGTATAAAATCTTTGGTTGTGTTTGGAGACTCAGCTTTGGTCATCAGTCAGATCAAAGGAGAGTGGGACACTAAACATCCTAACCTCATCCCTTACAAAGAACATGTCCTGACATTGTTACCTCATTTCGAGTAGATTACCTTCGAGCACTTCTCGCGAGAAGAAAATCAGCTAGCAGATTCTCTAGCTACAATGTCATCCATGTTTAAACTTAACTGGGATAATGAGGCTCCCCAAATCACCGTCGAGCGAATGGACGAACCTGCACATTGTCACGAGATTAATATCGAAGAAGTAGTGGACCGACCTTGGTTTCACGAAGTCAAAAGGTATCTCGAGGCTCAGGAATACCCTGAAGGAGCTTCAGTCAATGACAAAAAGTTCTTAAGAAGATTCGCAGCTAAGTTCTTCCTAAGCAATGGTATCCTTTACAAGCGCAATCATGATTGCATTCTGCTCCGTTGTGTGGACAAGGTTGAAGCTGAATAGATTATGGCTGAACTGCATAATGGTACCTTTGGCACCCACTCAAGCGGTCATCGATGGCTAAAAAGATTCTACGGGAAGGCTATTACTAGTCTACCATGGAAGCGACTGCCATCAACATTCCCGTACTTGTCACAAATGTCAAATCTATGCGGACAAGGTACATATACCTCCAGTTCCTCTCAATGTCTTAACAGCTCCTTGGCCGTTCGCTATGTGGGGAATCAACATGATTGGAGAGATCAAGCCTACAACATCTAATGGACACCGTTTCATTTTGGTGGCCATTGATTACTTTACCAAATGGGTCGAAGCAGCTTCCTTCGCATCTGTCACAAAGAATGTGGTTTCCCGCTTCATCAAGCAGAACCTCATTTGCCAGAATGGTATCCCCGACAGGATCATCACGGACAATGGTACAAACCTTAACAATACTATGATCACCGTATTATGCGAGCAGTTCAAGATTCAACATCATAATTCATCTCCCTATCCGCCAAAGATGAATAGTGTTGTCAAAGCTGCGAACAAAAATATCAAGAAGATCATTCAAAAGATGACAGTCACCTACAAGGATTGGCATGAGATGTTACCGTTTTCTCTGCACAGGTACCGTACCACGGCACGTACATCAACTGGGGCAACACCATATTCTTTGGTATACAGTATGGAAGTTGTTTTTCCTATCGAGGTTCATATTCCCTCCTTGAGAATCATGAAGGATGCTGGTTTGAGTGAAGACGATTGGATTCAGACCCGGCTTGATCAACTTAACTTGATTGATGAAAAGCGACTTACTGCTGTTTGTCATGGTAAGATGTATCAAAACTGGATGATCAAGGCTTTCAACAAGAAAGTCAGGCGCCAGGTATATCAAGTCAGAGATCTTGTAATCAAGCGGATCATCTTGCCTCAAAGTGATCCCAGGGGCAAATGGAATCTTACTTACGAAGGACCATTTGTGATCAAGAACATCTTTTCTGGTGGGGTAATGATCCTGACCACCATGGACAGCGACGACCTGCCGCACCCTGCAAACGCAAACATAGTCAAAAGATACTACGCATAAACGACCCAACAAGTTGAAAACCCGAAAGGGCGACTTGGGAAAAAAAGGGCATCCCAGTGAATCGAAAATCCGAAAGGGCGGTTCAGGCAAAAGTTAGGGACAAATAAAAAAAATCTGTACACCCGACAAGTTGAAAACCCGAAAGGGTGACTTGGGCAAAAAAGGATTTCCCGGTGGATCGAAAACCCGAAAGGGAGGTCCAGGAAAAAGTTAGGGAATTAAAGCGTATGACTATGTCTCGTCGGATCACTTTAAGGACAATCTCTTCACAGACAAGCTCCAGGTTTCTAATCAACTCAATCATCTTCGGACGAAGCAACGAATGGACAAGATGTTCAGAGTTACGAAGGCTATAGCAGAATGGGAACCCCATGGAATTTTCACACATAGCCATCTTTCTTTGTATAAATTTTTCTCATTTTTTATGACAACATTCTCTTACTAGGATGTCTGTCTCCTTTGTACAAAATACTTACCCAAAGTTAATACAAAGATACTTCAAAGTGCCGAAAACTATTTTCCTTTTCCTTTTTACACTTGTGTTTTATTTGAAAACGTCCAATGATTTATTAATGAGCATATGCATTTGAATATAATCACGTGTTTACAAATGAACGAAATGAGAAAGAACGATTACTGATAGGTTGAAAGGATAGGAAAACGTATTTACGCTATTCCTAGGAGAAATCCCCTGCAGTGCATCATCTAGGTCCCCAGCGGAGCTAAACCCTTGAGGTACATATCCCCAGCAGAGTCAAATTCTAAAATCCCCACCAGAGCTAAGTTTTCAAACTCCCAATCCCCAGCGGAGCCAAAAACTTTGAACTACAGACCCTCAGCGAAGATAAAACTTTCTTCCCCAACGGAGTCCAAAACTTTAAACCCCGGTGGAAAACCATCAAGTTTCCTCCAATTCCCCTGCAAGTTATCTTAGAACCTGATAATTTCCTAGCAAGTTGCTTTGAAGCCTGACAGCTAACCAGACGACAGCTTCGGATAACTCCCAAGTAGATTGGCATACAACCCAAACACTTGAAAACTCTCCAGTAGTATAGCTATTCCCCACAGAGTTTTTTACTACTCTCCAACAGAATAAACTTTCTCCCCACAGAGTTATTCTTATTTCCTAACAGATTGAAGATTCTCAATCCCCAGCCACAATCATCAAGGTTCTCGGGACTTCCCAAGCAGGTTTCTCAAGCAGCACTCGACATTATTCTTACAACAGAATGATTATCATATTCCAACTCTAAAGACTTGAAGGATCCCTATATCCCCAGGAAAGTCGTGAAGGATTCCACATCCCCACAGAAGTTGACAAAGGTTTTGAAGCTCCAACGGCAGTCAAGGATTTAGAATCCCCGGCAACAGTAAAAGATTTTATTATCTTCGGCTATCAAGGATTTATTTTCCTCGGCAAGACAGCTAATCAGCTTACATGTGCTTACATTGCATTCATACATCATAAACATTGATAAAACACATTTATTGTATCATACATTTCATACAACATAACTTTGTGTTTCAGCTAACACTTTATCCTTTTCAGGATAAAATTAACAGATATCTGTAACAAATATTCAAAGCTCAAATACAGCTTAGAGATGCTCCAGACACGGATGTTATTCTATTGCTTATTCAGTGCTCAGATTCCTGTTCCAGTTAAAGTTATGAAGCCCAGATTCGACCGGATAATATCTTGATTTGTTCTCCATCATACTATGAAGCCTGGAGATCGACCGGAAAAATAGTTGAATCCCCGACAAGTTATTGTGAAACCTGGAATCGACCAGATAGCAGTATAAAGCACCATGAAGCCTGGAATCGACCAGATTGTGGTACACCTTAAATTCAAGCTATGAAGCTCGGGTTCGACCGGATGGTATCTTGATCTCTACAAAACACTGTGAAGCCTGGATTTTTACCAGATAACAGTGAGGTATACTGTGAAACTTGGATTTCAACCAAAAAATTAGTTTACTCGGCCAATCACTTTGAAGCACGGAGTCAATCGGATATTAGTAGGCCCCAAAATCAAAGGGAAGCCCGGAGGCGACCAGATAACCATTTGATTTTCTTCTAAAGCCTGGATTTTGACCAGATATGAAGTAAGGTATCGTGAAGCCTGGATTTCGACCAAATAGAAATACAAGACTGTGAAGCCTGGATTTTGACCAGATAACAGTGAGGTATATTGTGAAACTTGGATTTCGACCAAAAAAGTAGTTTACTTGGCTAATTACTAAAAATACCGGAATCGACCGGATATTAGTATGCCTTAAATTCAAGTTAAAGCCCGGATATGATCGGATAACAACTTAATTCCTTCTAAAGCCTGGAATATGACCAGATAAGAATTGAGAAATTGCGAAGCCTGGAGAACGACCAGATAGCGAGTTTAATCTCATCCCCCCAGTAAGTCACTGTAAAGCCTGAAGCACGACCAGATAACAATTCATTTTCGCCTCTTCAACCAAGAGATGGTTCCCCAGTAGAATAACAGACGACTGAAGATCCTAAAATTCTATTTCTACCACGACAGAGACCAGCATTCCCCAGCGTAGCCCTCCTCAACAACAGGTATACGGGCTCTCGTAAAGGAATCTCTTATGCGATCAACTTCCTTGGATGGCATCTTTAAGCCCATCTCCAACAAGATTCTATTAACCTCTCCAAATGGCATCTTTAAGGCCATTTCCTCAATTACATTTTGGCGAGTGCAAATTTACGGGCACTCTAGTGTCCAATCATCTTTTACCTTTGAGTCACGAACGACAAACTCGCCAATCTAACTCTTCAGGTTCAAGAAGATTGAACAGGGGCAGCTGTTGTACCCCAAAATTTTCCCTCTCATTTTTATCAAGATTTCTCCTCACAAGACTCTTTGGACTCAAGACAGGATTATGGTTTGCTCAGCTTAAGACATCTCCTTGCACCGTTGACCTTAAATTAGGGTTTGAATTTGCACAGGGATTGTTGGAATTTCAATGCTCAATGTGACTTTCATACTTCAGGTTGGACCTCTAAGATTGCCCATACCAAGTTTCAAGCCTTGAATCCAATTTTTGCCTAGTCAATTGGACAGTTGACCTAGAAATCAACTATATTGGGGAAAAAGTCAACTGTGGCCAATTTACAGTCAAACCTCATAATTGTTGATCCACAACAAATATTATAGACTCATATTAACCATTTGATCAAGTTTGGACCACAACTCCTCAAGAAATTTGATCAGATCATCAAAAGGGCAAAATGGTCATTTATAGGGTTTTGACTGCAGAAGGGCAATTTTTGATTTTTTCACCTAGCCAATGGCAATTTTGGTTCAAGAATGGATTCAAGGACTCAATGGCATCATCTTGACCTAATCACAAGGTTCAGAAGATCTTAAAAGCATTCAATTGACAGATGAATTTTCCAGTCAACTGATCAAAAATCAACTATACACTGAAAAGTCGAACTTTGACTTTTTGGTCAAAATCAAGTGCCAAGGGTCATTTTTAATTAAGATGGGTCAAAATATAAAACTTTTTCACCAAGAAATCTAATTTTGAAAATTAGGGTTGAAAAGGGAAAATTTTCATAACTTAGAAATTTTCTAAGTTATGAAAATTTCTTATTTTTCCCCAACTTTTTCACTATGATGCAATTGGATTCAAACAAAACTCCCAACATGAAAGTTTTAGTCCTCCACAAAATCTACAACTTGATTAACAAAGTTTTCACAAAATATTCTTGGATCTTAAGTTATGATTTTGTGAACAAGGGTCCATGAAACTTTTAACTTAGTGAAATTTTGCCCTAGTTTAGGCAGGATTTTGACCTATCTTCATGGAAATTTTTCACATAGTTCCAATTGGAATCTCAAAATTCATTTCAAAGATGGATTGTAGAGCATGTTACAAGATTTCCAAAATGTCCAAGAAATATCCAAGATCATTTATGGTTAGGGAGAATCGAAAGTTTGAAATTGGCAAATCATCACTTTTGTCCAAGGCATTTTACACTATGCTACAAGTTGCAAAATCTGTCCAAACCTTGCTTGTACTTGTTTACAGGTCCTTAAACCTCTTCACACTCATAAATTAAATTCAAACACATTGGATTAAGGCTTTATTCTTAGCTTTAGGGCATTGTACAAGGAATTAATCTAAAAATGGCAAAAAGGCAACATTGCCACTTTGATAAAGCTTGCCTTATGTCAAGTTGTTTCTCTTGAGCTGTGAACCCAATCTTTTGCAGAAAACCAACTCCATAAACTTAGGGAAAGGTACACCAACTATGTGCAGCTAAGAAATAGGCATGTACAGGCTCTTGAGCATTGTCATTTTCACTTTTGCTTCAAAAAGCAAGAAAGTGTGCAAAGTCCACATAACTTTGTAATCTGATATAACCAAGTGTTGTATTCATTTCAAAGAAGCTTTACACATTACACTAAGCCAGAAACGCGAGCTCACCACCTCTCAAACACCCTTGTACACCAAAATCCCAAGTTCTTGCAGAAACAGGGCAGGCCCTGCAGAATCACTTCCATCTTCACACTGCCTCGTGCGTTTTGTCCCAAACCAGTTCCAACACACTCCATACAACATACCTAAGCTATCCCAACCATTCCCAAGTCACTGTAACTCCATTTACACACTTCTCCATTTTCAAATTCTGAATTTGCAGGTTGAGTTCTACAAGAAGCTTCAAGCCATTTCAAAGCAAACTAAGCATTGGGAAAGATCAAGGGAACATCAAGCAAGCTCAAAAGAACTTCATGCCTCACTGAAAGCTGCTGCATTGCCATACTCGAGCTTGACTGAAATAGGTAAATTTCAAACTTCTATCTCTCTATTTAGGAAACATTAGGCTTAGGTTTGTGAAGCAAAAATGTAGTCCTCATTGCCCTTGAGCTGTACATATGCATATAATTCATTTATATTAACTGAGCTAGGAGTATTTGATAATTGAACTTTCTGAAAAAAACTAGGTCAAGATTTAGGGCCAAAGAAATTCTCTCTGGTCTTTGAGAATTAGATTAAGTTTTTTATATGGTTAGAATCGTGGTTTAATGCTCTATAACTTTCATGTTGCAAGTTTTTGTTTTTAAGCACAAATGCAGGAGATACGAATTTGAACAAGAAACACGTGTTTGCTTCTGTTTCAAGGACAGGGATGAAGGAAATGGGCTGGGCTTGCTTGCCTTGCTGTTGGCACCCCCCTGCTTACTCCTTGCACCCCCTTGGCCCATTGTTTTTATTTTTCATGTTTTCCATTTCTATTTTCATTTCTGACTTTTATTATTTTTTTCTAAATATAAAAAATCACTAAAAATATTTTCTTAAATTTTCACGTTTTACTTTATTATTTTTATTATTTTTTGGACATAGAAATAGTTATTAAATAATATATACTTTTATTTTCTTAAAATAAATTCATAAATAATACAAAAAATATTTTATTTTTTATTTTTTATTTATATACTTAAATAATATTTTTCTCACACATTTAATTTTTTAAACACTGTTGTATATATTTTTATTTTATATTCTTGTACATATATATATATATATATATATATATATATATATATATATATATATATATATATATATATATATATATATATATATATATATATATATATATATATATATATATATATATATATATATATATATATATATATATATATATATATATATATATATTTTCTTAAACCAAAATTAGGGTTTCTTCACCCTCTCCAAAAATAATCTTTTTATTTTCCCTATTTTTAGGACATTAAATAATTTATTTTTACATACATAAAAATAATATAAAAACATTTTTTGCATATTTATATTTGATTGCATATTTAAGTAATTGTCCATTTATTTATTGACGCAAATAAATTCAATTTAGTTGTAATAGTTGAATTAGGGCTTTATTTTTGTGCAAATACCCCCCCCCCCCCCCCCCCCCTATTCAAATTTGTATCCCCCTCCCCATATCAATGTTGTAATAGTTGTAGATTTACTTTTACGCACTTTATTGCTTTCAAATATGCATGATAGTAAGATTAAGGTTTGTATGATAACCAAAAATCAAACAAATAGGTTGACTAATACAAGACAAAAATGATTGAAAAATGACAACACAATGCACACAAGCACCCCTAGGGTTTCATCCACTTGTTGCCTTAAAAATGGCCATGGTATGCATGCTAGGTATCTTGGCAAAACAAAACAAAACAAAAAGATCATAGTCCCTCGATAACGCTATCTTGGTTGCCTATTTAAAAATGATCTAGTCCCTCAAAAAACTTGCTAAAGATACTTAGCACCATTGCTATCATGATCATATGATGACCCGCGCCTGTCCCGTTTAACATCTAAACACAAGGTTGCTTACCAAATACAATGGTAAAACAACAATGTCAAAGGGTTAAAAATGTGTAGGAAAGATCTTTGAGTAGGTAGGTAGATGCTCCTAGTTACTTGATCAACTTGCAAACCATCCTTGTTATTTTCAAACTATCACACAATTTCAAACCATTTTCCTAAAACAAACTTTCAAACATTGAAAACATTTTTCAAAATACAAACACCTTTGTATATATTCAAACAAGAATCATTACAAAGGTTGCCTAAACAAAAGGCCTCTTTTCAAAATATTTTCAAAACCACACACAAAGCACCATTTCAAACAATTGAAAAGCAAAAGCAAGTGATCTAAACAAGTAACTAAGAGCCCATGGAAAACCATGGATGAAAAGGATTCTAGCACCTCCCATTTTCATAATCTACCCCCCGAACCCAAGAAAACATCTCAAAGGTCTTTCCTGTGCTTTTTGACCTTTCCTTTGGATAAAATAAAAAGTCGGTGGCGACTCTTGCTAAACCGAAACATTTGCGAACACAAACGCAAAACCTCTAGTCAATTCTCCCACCGTATCACAGTCAACTACCGAGATTAGAAGCTTTTTGGGATTGTCTGGTTATTATATAAGATTTATCGAAGGTTTTTCTAAGTTGGCACTTCCATTAACTAAGTTGACTTGTAAAGGTAGAGATTTTGTGTGGGATGTTCAGTGTGAAGGAAGTTTTTCAGAATTGAAGAAGAGATTGACGTCGGCTCTAATTTTGACATTACCTAATCCGGGAGAACCTTTCATGGTATATTGTGATTCTTACAAGATGGGTTTAGGAGGTGTGCTTATGCAGAATGATAAGGTAGTTGCTTATGCGTCAAGGCAGTTGAGGACTCATGAAAACAACTATCCTACGCATGATTTAGAGCTTGGTGAGGTTGTTTTTTGTGTTGAAGATTTGGAGACATTATCTTTATGGTTCTAGATTTGTAGTATTTAGAGACCATAAGAGTTTAAATTATTTGTTTGATCAGAAGGAATTGAATATGAGACAACAAAGATGGTTGGATTTGTTAAAACATTATGATTTCAGTTTGAATTATCATCCAGGAAAAGAGAATATGGTGGCTGATGCGATAAGTCGAAAGACTTTACATATGTCAACAATGATGGTTAAAGAGTTGGAATTAATTGAACAGTTTAGAGATATGATACTAGTTTGGGAGGTGACACTGAAAAGTGTTATGTTAGGGATGTTGAAGATTAATAATGATTTTAGGGACAATATCAAAGAAGCTCAGAAGTTGGATGTAAAACTGGTAAATTCGATGGTTGGGATTGATCAGTATGAGAATAGTGATTTCAAGTTAGACGCGCAAGGTGTGTTGAGATTTCGTAGTCGGATTTGTATTCTTGATGATATGAAGATGAAGAAAGTAATTCTTGAGGAAAGTCATAGAAGCAAGTTGAACATTCATCCTGGAGCTACAAAGATGTATCAAGATTTGAAGAATTTGTTTGGTGGCCTGGAATGAAGAGTGACGTGGCTCGATTTGTGTATGCATGTTTGACTTGTCAGAAGTTAAAAGTTGAACATCAGAAGCTTGCAGGGTTGATGCAACTGTTAGAAGTTCCAGAATGGAAATATGATATCATTTTGATGGACTTTGTGACGGGGTTACCTAATACTCTAAGAGTACATGATTTAATTTGGGTGATTGTCGATAGGCTTATGAAGTCGGCTCATTTTATTCCTATTAACATCAGTTTTCCAGTATCGAAGTTGGCGGAGATTTACACTAGTGTAATTGTAAAGTTGCATGGTGTCCTTTTGTGCATTGTGTCGGATAGAGATCTGAGGTTTACTTCAGATTTTTGGAAGAGTTTGTAAGAGGCATTGGATTCTAAATTGAGGTTGAGTTTGGTGTATCATCCTCAGACGGATGGTCAAACTGAAAGGACTATTCAATCGTTAGAAGATTTGTTGAGAGAATGTGTTCTTGAGCAGGGAGGTTCATGGGATACTTATCTTCCATTAATAGAGTTCACTTATAATAACAATTACCATTCTAATATTGGAATGGCACCTTTTGAAGCGTTTTATGGTTGGAGATGTATAACTCCTTTATGTTGGCATGAATCTGGAGAAAGTGTAGTGCTTGGACCTGAACTTGTTCATGAGACTACTGAGAAGGTGAAGTTGATTTGAGAAAAGATGAAAGATTCCCAAAGTAGATAGAAGAGTTATCATGACAAGCGAATGAAAGATTTAGAATTTCAAACAGGTGCCCATGTGTTTCTGAGAGTTACACATGTGACTGGTGTTGGGCGAGCATTGAAGTCTAAGAAGCTCACTTCTCGTTTTATTGGTCCATATCAGATTTCAGAAAGAGTTGGGAATGTTTCTTATAGAGTGGCTTTACCGACTAATCTTTTGAATTTGCATGATGTGTTTCATGTGTCACAATTCTGGAAGTATATTTCAGATCCATCTCATGTGATTCATAGGGATGATGTGTAAGTACGGGATAATCTTACTATGGATACGATGCCTGTACAAATTGCGGATTGTGAAATGAAGACTTTAAGAGGCAAGGAAATTGCTTTGGTGAAAGTAGTCTGGCTAGGAGCAGCCGGAGAAAGCACGACTTGGGAGTTGGAAAGCAAGATGCGGGACTCCTATCCTGAGTTGTTCGAATAAGGTAAATTTTTGATGACGAAAATATTCTAAGTGGGGGAGAGTTGTAACGCCCGTTTATTTAATTAATTATTTAATTAAATTATTTTTGGATTATTTGTTGAACAGTTGTGAGATGTTGAGAATTGTTGGTATAAGTTGTTAGATTATTACTAATTAATTAATTAGTTGATTAATAATAATAATAATAATAATGTTGGATTTAATGGAATAATTGTGTTGGGCATATTTTATTGATTGGAAGTAGTAAAGTGAGGGTGCGAAAGTTAAGCCCAATAGGTTAATGATATAAGGTTAAGCTGACACAAGGATTTGGTTTAGTTGGTGATTAAGAGTTTGTACGCTGACCGTAAGAGATGCACGAAGGAAGGAGCAAGTTACCCAGTGTCGAGCAGAGCAAAACAAGGATTACGACCAGAGCTTTGGTTGAGCGAACTTCAATCCAGGTAAGGGTTGGGTTCTGACCTTATAATGGGATTTATGATATATATCATGTTAGAATTGGTCGTTTGTATGACTGTGCATTGATGTTTCTGGATTTATTATAGTTACCCGTTTCTCTATATGTTACGGTCGTTAGGAAGTCACTGTATGACCGTATCACATGATTAGTGAACTGTTGTTAAATTTTCTTGTTAGTAGTGTTGTGGGCATTTTGAGTTGTATGTATGATCGCCCGGTAGGATCAATGATTAGGTTAATGTAGTTTATCACTAGGTGATATGGTCGTTATGATGCTGTGATGTCTCGAGCAGTTGGCAGGAAATTAAGAATTGTTGTTGTGGTTATATTAGGAAGGTTTATGCGTGAATGTCTTATACAATGAACGAATCTGATGATAGGAAATATAGTTGCCAATTATTGTGGTATTACGAGCAGTTGGTCAGAAGTTATGAATTGTATTCATGTGGTCGTTATGATGTCGTACTGGTCTGTGTTGTTGGTTAAACTAGTGGTCGAGGAGGATGCTGATGGTGTTAAGTGTCAAGTGGAGTTTAGACTGCAAAGTGTGTCGGGGAATATATGTGTTGGATGTCGAGCGGCATAAGGCTGCGAAGCGTGCCGAGGAGTACGATACTGTTGTCAAGTAGAATGAAGTTGCAGGTTGGGCCGAGGAGTATCAGTTAGTTGTTATTCTTCTTAGTTGCTGTGTAAGTTGTTCTGAGTTGAGAAATTATAGGTTGATGATTTATGTTGAGATGCCTCTAATGATGGGCAGATATTAAGTTGAAGGCTTATAGCCAACATTGTTTTATGCTGATTTATGTTGAATTATTATTAAGTTAAGGGCTTATGCCAATGTTGTTGTGTTGTTGTGATTGTTGCCGTGAATTTTGTTGATAATGCGAAGTTGCAGAGAATTTTAAATGATGATGAATTACCTCTATTTACTGGTAATAATGGTGATATAGGCTTATTCCTTGCGATGAACGATGATTGTTTTGAGTATGTGATATTGCATTCATTGAGTCATCTACATTTGTATATTTTGTGATGGCCTGGACTGACAAACTCCGAAGAAGGCTTATGCCTTGTTGATGCCTCTATTAATTGGCAATTTCTAAGATGGGAGTTCTGCTCCATTTTTAAGATGGAAGTTCTGCTCCATTGGTATTACATGCATATGCATAGTAATAAGTTTCATTTCACGTTTCATATTGATTTGTCGTATTGATGAATTAATTATTATGTTTCGTTGATGTTTTCTTGTGATTGATGTTGTTTAAAGTTGTGAAGTGGTGATTTTGCATAGACTAATTCTAATGTAATATTATCATACATTTGATTATAATGTTCGATATCTCACCCCTTATGTTTGAATGTTACCCTTTGTTGGTAACATGCAGGTAATCAAGAGTGAAGGTGGTTTACCTTCAATAGTTCGAGTCGGTGCCATTGCTCTGATACGTAACACTCGGGGGGATGAACGCTTACTAGTTTATTGTTGTTATTATTTCAGTTGTTGAACTTTAAGTTATTTTTAGTTGAATTCTTGTTATTTGAAGTTGTTTAGTTGGACAAAGATGATATATTCTTTTAAGTTGAATAGATTCCGCCGGGAAGTTATGAAATTTGTTGATTTTTAAAAGGATTAAATTATGTTGTTGTTGGTTCATCCAAGTTAATGTGTTATGTATCTGCAATGAATGTCGTTGTTTTAAGTTGAAATTTATAGCATCCTGATTCGGTTGTCAAATTTTATAACTCTGATTTATATATATATATATATATATATATATATATATATATATATATATATATATATATATATATATATATATATATATATATATATATATATATATATATATATATATATATATATATATATATATATATATATATATATATATATATATATATATATATATATATATATATATATATATATATATATATATATATATATATATATATATATATATATATATATATATATAATTGTCAGGTAGAATTGGGGTGTTACAAAGTTGCTATCAGAGCAAGTCGGTTCATCTGACCAAGTTGTCGAGTTGTAGTTTTTTTTCTAACAATCGAGTATTGTTACCTTGAGTTCTAACTATTGTTTATGTTGTAGAGATAAGTTGAGATGGATGGAAGGAATGATGATGCACTTTCTACTGCTTTAGAAGCAATGGCGCATGCTATGGAGAATCTTCCGAACGCTAACGGGAATGCTGGATCTCGTAGTTTGGCGACTTTCCAGAAGGATAATTCGCCTACCTTCAAGGGTAAGTATGATCCTGACAGAGCATTGGATTGTTTGAAAGAGATTGAGAGGATCTTCCATGTGATGGACTGCACTCCAACGCAAAAGGTTCGATATGGTACTCATATGCTAGCAGTTGAAGCTGATGACTGGTGGCTAGAGACGTGCCAGAGGTTAGAAGCTGCAGGTGAAAATGTCACTTGGGCTATGTTTCGTGGGGAATTTCTGAGGAAGTATTTCCTTGAAGACGTTCGTGGTAAGAAAGAAATTGAGTTCCTTGAACTGAAGCAAGGAAGTATGTCGGTTGTTAAGTATGCTACAAAGTTTGCGGAGTTGGCTAAGTTTTATCCGCACTATAGCGAGGCAAATGTTGAGTTTTCGAAGTGTATCAAGTTTTAGAATGGGTTGCGCCTAGAGATCAAGAATGCAGTTGGATACCAGAAGATTCGAGTCTTCGCTGATTTGGTTGAGAGTTGCAGGATTTATGAATAAGATAATAATGCTCATTATAAGATTATCAGTGAGAAGTGGGGTAAGCAACAACAAAATCGTGGTAAGCCTTATGATGCCCCAACTAATAAAGGTAAGCAGAAAGTTTCTCAGGGTCAGAGAACTAGTGGGGGAGATGCTCCTGCTGGTGTGAATACTGTTGAAGTATTCTTCATTTTTAAGAGAAAAAGGTTGAATTAGAACACATGTCCTAGGATCAATCTAGTCGATCCTGTGGGTAACTAAAGACTTTTTGTTGTTTTTAGAAGACTAGCGCTTGTTTACTAATTTTCACGGTAAACAGAAACCAAATACCTTTTCGTAATGCTATTGGAAGGTCAAGTTTAAGTGATGTAATTAGAGGAGCGGTTGAAGCAGGATAAGGTGCTGATCGATTAACATCATCTCATACCTCTGATGGATGGGGTGTCTGTCACTCTTAGACCTACAATGAAGAGTGGAGATGATGGAAGGGATATCTCGAACATCTGAAGTACAATTCTCATAAGGAGACATTGAGGCGAGAAGAATGGTGAAGTTTTAAAGGATGTGACATCAGAGTAAAAAATGTATCATTGAATTTGGGGACAAAAACAATGATATCCTTTTTGTATACATGAGCAGCCTAAAAAAGTAAAATTTTAAAATATTTGACAGAAAGTTTGTCTTTACCTGGACTGAGGTCCTGAACAAAATATGTGCAACCAAAGACGCGGAGAGGAACGGAGTAGAGATCATATTGCAGGTTCAAGATAAAGTATGAAATCCGATCTTGAAGGATCAATGAAGGAATTCAGTTGATAAGGTGACAAGCTATGAGAAGAGCATCATCCCAAAACTGAGAAGGGACATTGTGGTGAAGTAAAAGAGTATGTGCAGTTTCAACTAAATGACAAGTCTTTCGTTCAACAAAACTATTTTATTATGGTGTGTAAGCACATGATGATTGATGAATAATCCCCTGTAATGTTAAAAAAGATTGAAACTGTGATGAAATATATTCACAAGTATTATCAGTGCATGAAATTTTAATGAAAGTGTGAAACTGATTTTTAATTTCTGCATAAAATTCTCGGAATATATGGAAAATATCTGAACGATTTTTCATTAAACATAACTAAGTACATTGTGAAAATTCATCGATGAAAGTTACAAAGTAATAATATCCTAAAGTTAAATTCACACGACTGGGACCCCAAATATTATAATGAACTAAAGAAAAAGATGATGCAACACTTTTAGTTACTCGTTGACAATAGGTGTGATGAGTATGTTTGCCTAAAATTGACACAAGTGACAATGAAATGAAGAAAGCTTAGAAAAAATTAGAACTAAAAGACACATTTTATTAAGGCTAGTGAGATGCAAATGTTGATGCGTAAGGATTTTAGAAGCACTAGAAGCGCATGCCATCAGTAGAGATAGATGATATAATCCTTCAAACTCACTCCATGTTCCAATTGCCCATCTTGCACGTCGATCCCGGACATAAATAGAATTATCATTAAAAATGACTGAACAATAAAGAGTAAGAGTGAGCTTGTTAACAAATATTAGATTAAAAGGGAAACTAGGATTATAAAAGATAGAATCTAAAGACAAGTTTGGAAGTGGGTGTGCCTGGCCAAGGTCTTAAACTTTGATTTTAGAGCCACCTTCCTCTGCGACAGAAGGAAAAGAATCCGAATAAGTCAAGTGAGAAAAAATAAATCTATTATCAGTCATATGATCTGAGACACTGAAGTCAAGGACCTAAGAAATAAAGAAGGATATTGAGACAAACGCTACATGATTACCAAATTGAGAAACAAGGCAGATGATGATGGTTGGTTGGCTGTTTTGAACTAAAGGAGTTCATTGTAATCAATGACTGGAATAGTAACATCTTTGGTGGTAGTCGGTTGAGCAATGGCAGAAACCATAGGTAGTTGTTGTTCTCTTGCATTTGTACGAGATTCAACTTCAATATGACTACAACAATTGAAATAGTTATAGCGAATACCATGGTGTTGGCCATCATATCCTCCATTTCGTCCACCATGACCATGGTAGTGGGAAGGAAGAGTAGATGATTAAGTTGGAAATGGAGTCGAAACCGGTCTAAAAGCATGAGGTGTAGACAAGAGTAATAGTTGTTCGCTAACTACATCAGTCAAGAACATTGGCTCTTGAAAAAATCTGGTTACAAATGGAATTGAGTACGGGTGGTAACCTAAAAAGTGAAATGATCATGAAAAACCTCTTCGTTGTTCGACATGAGTTGTTGCAATTTTTGTAAAAGGCGTTAGGGTTGTGAGATTCTCCTTCAACGCATCAAGCTTACTCAGATAAACTTGCATATCTATATTCTTCAATTTCAAAGAGTTGAGTTTGAGAATGACATTTTAAAGACAATGAACATCGTTGGATAAAACTAAGTGGTAAAGGCTTGGTATTGTGCTTAGAGATTAGGTGTTATGGAAAACTATAACACAATACATAGAGACGCATTCGTTTGTTTCCATTTAATACGATTGACCGCGACAATATCTTCTGATTTTGTGGTTAGGTGATCTTTAAATCTTTGACCTTGAAATCTCATATTGACAACACTTAGTTGAATGTCCCGGTTAGTTTCTCGCACGGGATAAGCGAAAATTTGGTAAACGTGACGAAATCGGTTTCTTCCACAAGAGTTGATGGTTGGAAAACGTACGAACAAGATCGGGAAGTAGTGGGGAGAGTAGTTATAGTCGCAACGAATGGCCAAACAGAGCTAAAACGCGTCGGAAAACGAGTCTGACGTAACACGCGTGGGGGCTCAGGTGTCTGGACGGTTGTCGTGCATGGGGGAGCTTGCGGCGATGGCTGGTGGTGATTCTTTCATCGGGGGGTTCGCCGAGAGTTGTGAGTCTAGTGGTAGTGGCACACCGGTGATTGAAGGAGTGGTGGTAGAGAATGGAGACACACATTGGGTGTGTGTATTTTGAACAACTAGGTTATTAGACCAAATGGAAAAAGATTGTGAAACCTGTAACTTCTAATACCATGTTGAAAATGTATTTGTGTATAATATTGTGAGATTAATGAGACCATTCTAGAGTATGTTTATATTCATATGAGTGATATACATTAGGTAATTACAATTGACTGTAATTAATACATATTGATGGTATAATTGATACACCTTAATTATAATTTATTCTTAACCCAATTTATATACAAAACTTTCTCAAGAACTTATCAAATATGGTTTTGAAGAATTCCATGCAAATCCTTACCCATTACATGACTTCACATATCCCGCAATTTTGATCTATGTTGATGATCTTGTTATACGTAATAATGATTTTGTGACTTGCACTAAGTTCAAAAAATATTTGAACAATTGTTTTCACATGAAAGATTTAGGGTTCTTAAAATACTCCTTGGCTTAGAACTAGAATGAGGTACACATGGTCTTTTTATACATCAAAGATTTTAAAACTTATTAACA
The DNA here is from genome assembly GCA_948472305.1 of Vicia faba. Classification (NCBI taxonomy): domain Eukaryota; kingdom Viridiplantae; phylum Streptophyta; class Magnoliopsida; order Fabales; family Fabaceae; genus Vicia; species Vicia faba. Next base: position 761,346,788 of record OX451741.1, on the reverse strand, counting down.
ATACTTGATCACAAATTATCAGGGTATCAAATGTCTGCAATCCTTCTTTTTGCACATAATATATTATTCACTCATAAAGATATTAAACAATTAAATATTTAAAAAAAGTCACAATTACACAAAGGTTTCTCTTTCCTTTTTCTAAGGAAACCAGTTGATTATTCCCTTTAGAATTTTCCACATGCTAATGTAAACGAAAGTAAAAATTTAACATACTTTTTATCCTAGCAGATCTAATTTAAAGTTCTTAAAATTCCATCACACAAAACTAGATCAAAAAATAAGCTCAACAAACAAAGTCAAATAAGATCCTATGCTTGATGGTAAAAAATCTCTAAACAAGAAGAAAAGAATACTTGTCTTTCTCCACAAGGCACTAGAGTTCCAAATCATGTTACACGTGCAAAGTATATCAAACCTTGCTTGGACCTAATAAAGGTTCAAATTTCATTGGTTTCTTCTCTTTCAAATAAGCACCTAAAAGTACAACTGCTCATAATTAAAGCATAAAAATTCTTCCTGTATAGAATGGAGAATTGGATTAAGCAAATCAGGTTAGTCATTTTTTTACTTTTCACCTTATACAAAAATTTAAGATGTTCACATGTTTCATTTATTGTAAATAAATATATTTGGATCATAGCACATGCAATCAATTCTTAATATTGAAAGTGCTTTCTGTTAGAGAGAAATTAATTGGTGCAGAAGAAGAGAATAAAGCTGATTTTGGCGGTAGCAGGGACCAGAAAATAGCAATACAGAAAACTTCATCTTTCAAAGGTGACGAAGCTATTAATTGTTTTTCTAGTTTTGTTTTTGGCTGAAAACTGAATGAGGCAATCATTTGACAAATTTCTGCAGAGAAGAAAAAGTCAAATAATTGGTTTCAAAGACAACTTTCAAGGAAGATGAGTCATGATTATGATTTTATAGAAATGGAGCATGCAACAGCAGTAGCTGCAGCAGCATTTGCAATTAGTTCACATGTGTCAGAAATAACACATGAGAAGAATATGAGTGGTTTTCCTGAAACCTCATTGACCAAGACAAGAAGCAATGTGTTTGATAGAAAATCTACATTATCCCAATTAGGTTCTACATCCAAAAGATTATCAGGTAAATATATTCTTTCATTTTTTATAACTCGGTATTTTGTCTGTCGTAACTGCCAAAACTAATATCTCGCGCTGAATGGAACCGCAAACTGTCGAGACTAATCTCTCGAGCTGGATAGAAGCTCTCCCTCAATAATTTTAATACTACCATATTCTTAAGGCTGGATTCAAACCGAGTACCTCCGGTTAAGAAAATACGGAAAAAATACAATTGTAATAAACTGAATCTATCTGCATAAATTGTAGGTTCATTTAAAATCAGAGATGAACAAGTTAACAAGGTGCCAACAACATCAACTTTAAGAGAAGAAAAGAAGCCTGAAAAGACAATCACATTGCCACCAGTACCATCAATGAAAAAGACTCCAACTTCTAGTGAGTATTCAAAGAGAACTAGTCATATAAAACCTGATATGCAAACATCAAAAAAGACTCCAACTTTTGGTGATAACTACTTTAATAACATCGATGATTCAAAACCTGAGACCTCACAACCAAATATTCTTCCACAAGTTGATGACCCATCCATGTTTTTAAGGCCACCACCGCCCCCGCTGCTGCCGCCGCCACCACAGCCACCAGTCAGGCAGACTTCAACCACTACTAGACCATCAACAAGACCAGGTACAACAGATACAAAAGCAGATGCTTGGGAAAGGGAAGAGCTAAACAAGATCAAAGAAAGGTAGAATCTGCATGCATGCATGGCAAATAATTAAATTTTTCAACGACACTACGTAAATCTCTAACTTGATACGTTGCATGCAATAAAAATATGATTAATTTATCAGGTATGAGAGATTGTTAGAGACAATAGAGAGATGGGAAAAGAGGAAGAAGATGAAAGCAAGACGCAAGCTAAATAAGCATGAGGTTAGATTTTCTATTCAACCTTTCTTTATGCTTAGTACGTTCTGATAGTTAAAGTGTGATTAATTGATACCTTTGTGAAAAATGCAGCAAAGTGAAAATGAGAGGAAAAAGCAGAAAGCATGGAAGAAATATGAAGAGAAGATAAAATACATAGATGGGATTGCAGCAGGAGCTAGAGCACAATCAGATGAAAAAAGAAAGAATGAAACGGTTAAGGCAAAAGAGAAAGCAAACATAATTAGAACAACAGGCAAGCTTCCAGGGGCCTGTTCATGCTTCTAAGAAACAAGAACACCAATGTATATATGTATATAATGTCATTTGGTTTTAGTAACGAACAAATTCTGTGCTTATTTGTTTCACTGATCTATAAAACCTATGAAGGTGCGAGTGTAATATTAATAGTTGATTGATGCATATAACAATGGCAATTATACAATTCTGTTGATGTTTCTCAATTTATATTTCATTTGCTTCCATATTTTTGCTTTAGTATTATCTTTAACAAGCTAAATTTATATTGAAAAAAGAGTTACTTTAACGCAGAAGTGCAAAGAATACAAGAAAAGAAAAATAAGTTGCTCGCAAATCAAGACATTTTAAAGAATTTTTTTCTCTTTTGTATTTGTTGTTGAGAATGTAATTCTTTGTGACGAAATATACTTTACATATGTAAATATATATATATATATATATATATATATATATATATATATATATATATATATATATATATATATATATATATATATATATATATATATATATATATATATATATATATATATATATATATATATATATATATATATATATATATATATATATATATATATATATATATATATATATATATATATATATATATATATATATATATATATATATATATATATATATATATGTTGAAATGTCAAAGGAGTTAGTCTCGACAAAATTTTGACTTAACTTTGTTTTGTTTGTTTTAATTAATTTGTTAGGCTGCTTAATGAACAAGTTACCTCAACCTATAAAAAAGTAAACAGTTATCTCAGCAGAATTCACAACTTCTTCTTCTTCTTCCTTTTTTGTTAAAATCCTAATTCTTTTTTCTTCCCCAATTCAATTCTTTCTTCTCCTATATGAAGGTAGAGAAAACACAAGAAAGAAGGGGTTTGAATTGTATTCATAGAAAACATTCTCCTTTAGAAATTCTAAGCACTCAAATGATAATAGTGATAAAGACAATGAAGAGTAAAGGACATAAGTAATTTATCCAGGTTCGCCGTTGTTGTACCCCAAAATTTACCCTCTCATTTCTCAAGGATTCTCACAAGATCTCCCATGACATCAAGCTTGTAGCACTAATATATCAATTTAGGTTTGGAATTAGCACAAGACAAAATGGTCAATTGCATATTGAAAAGTCAAACTTTGACTTTTGGATTAAAATCAAATCTCAAGGATCATATTTCATCAAGGCATGTTAGAATATGAAGTTTGTTTCATCAAGAAAATCAAAAGTCAAAATTATGTTGAAAAAGTCAAATTCTAAATATTTAGAAATTTTTCTAAGTGTTTAAGAAATATGATAAATTCAGAACTTCTGGCCAGATTTTCACCATGATGCAAGTTGGTTCTGGAAGAACTTCTAACATAAGAGTTGTAGATCTCAATGAGATCTAAAATATTGCAGAACAGAACTTCTCCTAGAAATGTTGGAATTTCAAGTTATACATCTTCAAAAACACGTCATTGAAACTGGAATATTCAGTAAATTCTGGACCTTTTCAAAACAGGATTTGGTTAGAACTTTTGGACCAGTTTTCAAGAAGGTTCAATCAGAATTTGCAAGAGCAATTCAAATAGGGTCTACAAAGCGTGTTGCAAGCTTTCTGGAAAATCTGAGAACTCCTTTAGAATATGCTGGAGCAAAGAGATTTAAAGATCAGAAGTTGGATGTTTATTCTAAGTTACGCTAATGCTGAAGTTGTGATCCAGAGTAAACTATGATGCATAATCTCATATTGCAAGATTTCTGCTTTGATAAATCTCATCATCATTTAATGCTCGCAACCACTTTTGAGTCTTTATCCAAAGGATTTCCCCACGTGTGTCATAGAAGTACATAGATGTCCTTGAAAAGAAAACTTTTGTACAAGTTTATGCTGGGCCCATACTTTGCCTTTGCCTTTGAGAGTACTTTTCCATAATTCCTGCTTACAAATCCAGCTTAAGCGCGGCTAAAGCTGCTAATTACCATACTTGTTTAAACTTGCTTCAAGAACAAAGCAGCACCCTAGCATATGATAGTTGTACCCTTGATCTCTCTAAGCCACAAAATCCTTGCCTATAAATTGACCTTCATTGGAAATTGTAATGAGCTCAAAAAATTGAAAAGAAGAGCCTTGAAACCTTGCTAAAATCTCCCAAGAACTTAAAGTTGCAGCCCAAATACAAAACCTGCTAGTCTTTGATTTTTGCATTTAAATTCCAATTTTCCTCAAGTGTTTCTCGACCAAATCATCAACATAGTTTCTGATACACATTTACAAGTCATCCCAACTTTTGTTTTCATACTACACTTCCATCTCCACCAATTTCTATTTCAAAATCAGAACTTTGCTTCTTGGCTGTTCCAGAATTTTCCAGCCATGCATAACTCAAGTTAAAGATTGTCCCAACCTTCTGAGCACGTGAGGAAGCTGACCGAAATATCACAGCAGTCAGAACCAGACTCTAGCATACAAAATATTTTTCAGCTGCAAGGTAAGCTTCTTCTAACTTTCATCATATTACTTAGGCATTGTTAGACTTGCATGTCCAAAATACAATGTAGACATCCTGATTCTGATATTGTACATATTCATAAATTTCATGTATCTTTGCCTAAGTAGAGAGAATCTCTACTTAGAATTTATTGAGGAAGTTAGGATTCAGAATTAGGATTAGCAGATACATGCCTATTTCTGATTTACAGTCCTGATATTTTTATGTTTCTGAAATCATGATGAAACCTGCCATAACTGCTATGTGTGCATTTTCTGTTTTGTTGAGAAATGACTAAGTTGCATATGCTCTGATTGGCATGGAAAAGGAGTTAAAGTTCATCATTAGAACTTATTTTGTGTTACATGTTTATGCTTTTGCTTCTAATACCAGATGTACAACCACCCCAGTGGTAGAGAGCGTGCACATAAGACATTAATCCTAAGGGTCTTGAGTTCTAGTCCCACAAACACCCTTTTCCATGTTTTTATTTCCTGACATTTTTACCCCATTAGTTGGATCAGAACTTCTAGGTCAATTCCCTTTAGTTGTTGGTCAAAACAGTGATCCTAGACCAGAACTTCTAAACATCCCCATCCAACAGTATTGACACCTCACATACTCATTATCAGAACTTCTTGGTTTCCAACTACTTCATAACTTCCAAACTCTCTCAACCACAAACACCCTTTTCCATGTTTTTATTTCCTGACATTTTTACCCCATTAGTTGGATCATAACTTCTAGGTCAATTCCCTTTAGTTGTTGGTCAAAACAGTGATCCTAGACCAGAACTTCTAAACATCCCCATCCAACAGTATTGACACCTCACGTATTCATTATCAGAACTTCTTGGTTTCCAACTACTTCATAACTTCCAAACTCTCTCAACAACAAGAACTTCTGACCTTCCAGTAACACTAGAATTTCTAGGCTTCCAGTTACATAAGAACTTCTAGGCTTTTCCTTTGTTCCCAGCAACCTCAGTGCACCTAGACCCAGAACTTATGACCTTCCCTTTTTCTACTAATATTTCTTTCTTGCAGCGTATCAGAGTCAGAGTTTCTGCCTCTTACTTCTGCTCTCTATTATTTCAGCAAGGCACTAATTTTGTCCCCTTGTTCTCTTATTATTTTTTATCATCATTCTTATTTTCGTTAATAAAAAAACACCAAAAACATTTTTATATTCTCATACTTAGTTTATTTCTTTTAAAATCAAAAGACCAAAAATATTTTCTTAAACTAGTTCATTTCACAAAAACGAAACAAATCCATTTTACATTTCTTGTACATTATCTTAATATGGTTGTAATAGATAATTAGGACTTTAATTTCTTGCAATCCCCATTCGTAAATTTGTACACCCCATATCCCTAATGATTATAATAGCATAGAATATTTACTTTCCGCAATTTATTGCTTTCATATAAATGCTAGTAATTAGGATTTGTATGGAAAAATAAAATCAATACTTAGAGAACCTTAATCCAAGAAAAATCATGCATGCAAATCAAACACAACATTCACACATGCACCCCTAAGGTTAACTCCACTTGTTGCCTAATAAATGGTCATGTTATATGTTGTACCCCAAAATTTTCCCTCCCATTTCTAAATGATTTCTCATCACAAAACCTTTGAAGCCCAAGATCCAGTTAGGGTTTCATCTGCTCAAGACTTCTCCTTGCACAGTTGACCCAAATTAGGGTTTGTGTTTGCACCAAGATGTTTTGACCTAAAGTGCTTAAGATGACTTTCATGCTTCATATTGGACTCCCAAGTTTATCCATACCAAGTTTCAAGCATTGATTCAAAGTTTTGCTCAGTCAATTGGACAGTTGACCTAGAAGTCAGCTGTATTGAGGAAAAAGTCAACTGTGGCCAACTGACAGTCAAACCTCATGAAAGTTGACCCACATAAACATTATGAACTCATATGGACCATTTGATCAAGTTTGGATCACAATTCCATAAGAAATTTGATCAGATCACCAAAAGGGCAAAATGGTCATTTTTAGGGTTTTGACTGCACAAAGGCAATTTTTGACTGTTTGACCCAACCAAAGGCAAACCAAGCTCATATATGGACTCAAGGGCCCCATGGGGTTATCTTGACATGCTCAACAAGTTCAAAAGATCCCAAATGCACAAGATTGACAGTTGAATTTCCCAGTCAATTGATCAATTTTGACTGTATACTGAAAAGTCAAACTTTGACTTTTTGGTCAAAATCAAGAGTCAAGATTCATTTTTCATCAAAACATGCCAAATCATGAAACTTGTTCACCAAGAAATCACAAAATGCAAATTAGGGTTAGAAATTAGAATTTTTCATAACTTAGAATTTTTTGAAGTTATAAAAAACCCTAATTTTTTCCCAACTTTGCCCCACTTTTTCACCAAGATCCATTTGGATTCAAACAAAAGTCAAAACATGAAAGTTGTAGCTTGTTGCATAATCTACAACTTTGATTCACAAAGTTTTCCCATTTGAGGCTTGTATCTCAAGTTACAAATTTTTGAATAAGGGCACTAAACCATTCTTAACTTAGTGAAATTTTAACCTATTTTGACAAGGTTTTCTACCCAACTTCAAGGCCATTTTCCATACACTTCCACTTGGAATTTCAAATTGCATTTCAAAGATGGATTGTATTACACATTCCAAGCTTTCCAAAATGTCCAAGAACTTCTCAAACAACCTCATGGTTAGGGAGAATCGAATTTTGCAAAATGAGAAAAAGTCACTTTTGTTCTTGGCCATGTACATGTTCATAACACTATGCATTTCAATCTCAGCTTGCATATCTTGATTACAGGTCCTTAAACCATCCAACACTCATAAATTTAATGCATATTCTTTGTGCCAAAGCCATGTTCTTTGTGTTCTAGCATTGCATAAAGGATTAATCCCAAAATAGATAAAGCATTTCTTCCATTTTTGCAAAAGGTAGCTTTATGTCCAATTACAAATCCAAGAAGTACAGTCCATATCTAATTGGCACAAGTTTATGTGTTAATCACACTGATCAAGGAGGGATTATGCAGCATAGTATGAGGGCCTGTACAGGCTAGAGACACAAAGTCACCATGGCTTGCTTAAAGTGTAAGAAACACATCATAACTCAAACCAACTCTCATATCAGCTTACAAACCCTTAAGTGAACTTGTAAAACATACTCAAGACATCTCAACCAAGCTATTGCACGACCCTAACACCTCTCATACACTCCCAATCTCAGAATCATCTTCAAACTGCAAAAACAGGGCCAGGCCTGCAGTTTGAGTGCCATCTTTCATTTCCCTCAAGCTCTCTTGCCCAAACCAGTTCACATACATTCCCTAGCACCTATGCAAGCTAACCATGACTTGAAACACGACCTGTAATCCCTCTAACCACTTCCACCATTTTCAGTTTCTTGTTTTGCAGGTGAAGTGCTCTAGCACGATTCAAAAGCTTTCAAGACAAAGTAAACATTGGAATAGCATCCCTGGACCTCAAGGAAGCTTTTCCAATCATCACCTTGCACTGAAAGCTTCCTCATTGCCAGATAGAACTTCAGTTGAACAGGTATCTTGGTGAACTTCTATCTTTCTTATCAAGCATCATTAGCTCTAAGTTTGTGAATAAACAATGTTCTACTCATGCCACTGAACATGTACATGTTTTTACTTTTCATTTCTTTTACTTGAGCTGTGAGAATTTGAGGTTTGAAAATGGCAGAAAATCTAGGTTAGGATTTGGGGGAGAAGAAATTTTCCCTCATCTTAGAGAGTTAGATCAAGTTCTGCATATGGTTGGATTCGTCTCTTGATGCTGAACATTTTTTATGTTATGAGTTTTCATTAATAAGCCAGGAATCAGGAGTTAGAAGATCAAGAACAGGGCGCGCGTTTTTTGAATGACACAGTTCAGAGGTTGAAAAAAGGTGGCATTGGGCTGGGCTTGCTTTGTGTTTTCTTTTTGCACCCTACAATTGGTTTTACACCCCCTGAGCCCATTTGCTTTATTTTTAATGTTTTTTGACTTTTTCTTTTTTTAATTAACTCATTTATTTTTTCTCAGCATATTAAAAATTTAAAAATATTTTTTCTCATCATTTTTGATTTTATTAGGGATTTATTTGATTTTTCTCTTAGTTTGTACATAAATAAATAAATATATACTTTTTTGTTTAAACTATTAAAATAGCACAAATATATTCTATACACTTTTATCTTTTTTTGCTTCCTGAAAATATTTTATAGAAAAATACTTTTTTTATTTAAATATTAAATATTATTAATTAATATATATAATACACATTTTGTAAATAATATAAATATATAGGTATATATTAATATACTTAAGATAAAAATACCAAAAAATGTACATATTTTATTTTTTAATATTTAATACTAAAAAATACCTTTTTTACAAATATACTATATTTTATTTTATTTTTGTATGTAAATAATAATTATTATATGAATTAATTGATTAATATCCCTTTTTGATTAAAAATTAGGGTTTTGCCCTAAATTTGAAAATACTCCAAAAATAATACCCTTTTATTTCTCTTTTTATTTATATAAATAATATCCTTTTTTTCATACACATAAAAATTCTCTTTTTATTACATTTTTGCATATTTATTTCATTTCCATTTAATTATACAGTTATTTGTCTTGTAAATATTCAAAGAAAAAATGATGTAATAGTTAGGTTTAAATTCTTGTCTAAATATACCCCATTTGAAACATTGTACCCCCCTCCCCATATTATTGTGTTGTAATAGTGTAGGAATTTAAATTTCGCACTTTTAATGCTTTCTAAACATACCATGCTAGAATTAGGGTTTGAATGCGAATAAAACGAACAAAATAGTTGGACATAATCTCAAGATAAATAAGCATGAAAATGGACAACACATTCCACACTTGCACCCCTAGGGTATTCCACTTTGTTGCCTTCAAATAATTGGGCCATATTGCATGTTGAATTTCTTTGGGTAAAACAAACAATCAAATGATCATGGTCCCTCAAAAGTTGCCTAAATGAATGATCAAGTCCCTTTTAAAGAAAAATTGCCCAAAGACATTTAACACTATTGCAATTATGGTCTAAACGATGACTCGCGCCTGTCCCTTTCACCTCCTGATACAAGATTGTCCACCAAATGCAATGGTGGAACAAATTTGTCAAAAGGTTTAAAACATAACAAAAATCTTTGGGAAAACTTTAGGGTAGATAAACTCTTAAGTACTTGTCAATTCGCAAAGAAAACACTTGCCTATTTTCAAAACCCACTTCACAAACACTTTCAAAACCCACTTTCAAAAAACCTTGAAACATCTTTTTAAAAGACAAAACACCTTTTGTAAAACATTCGAGTAAAGAATTGTTACAAGGGTAGCCTATACAAGGCATCTTTTCAAAACATTTTCAAAACCACACACCAAGCACCATTTAAAACAATTGAAAACCAAGGCAAGTTGATCTAAGCAAATACCTAAGAGCCCATGGATAACCATGGATAGAAAGGGTGCTAATACCTTCCCTTTCTATAATCTACTCCCCGAACCCAAGAAAAATCTCAAAGGTTTTTGCTGTGCTTTTTAAACCTTTCCTTAGGATAAAATAAAAAGTCGGTGGCGACTCTTGCTCAACCGAAACATTTGCAAAAACAAACGCAAAACCCTAGTCAGTTCTCCCACCGTATAACAGAACTGGCGACTCTGCTGGGGAAATTTTTTAAAGTGGAGTAACCTTAGGGCTTAGATCACCCTCTTGCATGACTAATTGTTTGATTTGCTTGCTTTATACTTTGGCTCTATTGTTTGGGTTTGCAATCCTACACCCGGATTTTTGGAAACATTCATAGATAGCAATACGTTGTGGAAACTGTGCAGGGTATACCGACACGGTCGAAGCAATAGCTATATTAGTGCGACATATTTGTGAGTACCGGTAACCCTTGAGTTCAATCAAGGAGAGTACGGGGCCGCTGAGTGATGTCACTAAGCACTAATGACCTATAACCTTACTTGACCATCTTGGCCTTTTATTAGGGGTAGTGAGATGACCGGCTTTGGTGCATTCCGAAGTTGGTAGATACTCGATACTACACTCATTGAGGGTTGTTTTCTTGGAATATTTTGGTCGCTAGTTAAGTGGCTAAACCAAAACAATGAACAATGAAAACAATCCCGTGATATTGAGCTCCTTGGAACCCAGTTACTATTTATAGGACAGGTTTTTAAGCCAACTACACTCAAGAGGGTACTTACCTATGAAACCCCATGCAAGCCTGAAACTAGGATTTGGTGTGATTTGCTTGTACATATGTTTTGTGCATACATCATAAACATCATAAAACATCATATGCATTCACTAACCATTTCAAGGGTTTGGATCTTCATCTTTGTTCCTGTTTTGTAGATCATGGAAGTTCCTCGCAGAAATACCATTCAAGTCAACCTTGTGAGAATCTCTCCTCAACTCAAAGAGTTCACCTCAAGAATTCCGGAAAATTCTTCCTTCAGTGAAAGACATGGTAGACTGCTCAGCCTAGTCAACACCAACATTGAAGAAGACATGACGAAAGTGCTATTCCAGTTCTTTGACCCTCTTCACCACTGTTTCACTTTCCCTGATTATCAGTTGGTACCCACTTTGGAGGAGTTTTATCAACTCCTGAGAATTCCTATCCTTAATCAACTACCCTTCAACGGTACGGAAAAGGAACCAAAGCTGGAAGATGTTGCTCGAGCATTACATCTACAACCATCCGACATCAAGGGGCATTGGGAAACCAGAAGCGGCGTCAAGGGATTCTTAGTAAAATTCTTGTTTGAGAAGGCACAAGAGTGTTGGAATTCATTGGACCTACAAGCCTTTGAAGAAATTGTGGCACTCCTTATCTATGGGTTGGTCTTGTTCCCAAATCCTGACCAATTGGTAGATGTCAACGCCGTCAAAATCTTCTTGTCCAGAAATCCAATACCAACATTGCTTGGGGACATCCTTCACTCATTTTACATACGAACAATGAGAAAGAGGGGTGTTCTCATGTGCTGTACTCCTATCCTTGCAAGGTGGTTTATTTCGCACCTTCCGCAATCTGTCTTGAAGAATGACCAAGGTACAAGGTGGTCCCAACGGTTGATGACTCTTACTCATTCTGATGTGCATTGGTGTTCTCGGTCCAGAGAAAATGTCATCATCGTCGATCATTGCGGAGAATTTCCTAATGTTCCTTTACTTGGAATTAGGGGAGGTATCACCTACAACCCTTGCCTAGCTTTGAGGCAATTTGGATATGAACGGAGGGATGGCCCTCATGATATGTTGATTCCTAGCCTAGTTTTTAACTTCGACAACGATGCGCAAGGACTTCGCCAAAGATTCATCAGAGCCTGGGGAAAACTCAACAAGGTTGATAGCAAGACTCTGGGACACAAGAACTCCATCCCTCTTGAGCCCTATCTCAAGTGGGTACGAGCCCGAGCCCAAAGTCTAATGATGCCTTATCCTCATGTACTCCCAGTGATTAAATAGCCCGTCAATGAAGGAGAGGTTCCCTACACCATCCTACATCCAGACATGCCTACATCGTGGGAGGAAATGCAGAAAAGTTGGATTCAGCTCAAGGAGGAACGAAATACTTTTGAAGCTAGCTTCTACGCCAGTGAAAAGAAGGTTCTAGAGCTTACTCGCCGACTCCACGAGCAAGAGGCCCTCAACACCTACATCGCACCAAAAAGGATGTGCAATGTCTTTCTGCCTTAAGAAGTTTATTTTGTAATATTTGGCCCATGGGGCATTTATGTACTAACAAATTTCTTCTTATTAATATGACGTGCATTCTTCTTTGTCTGAAACAATTTTGAATGTTCTAAATCCTTGAATGCATTGCATACACAAGCATACCATTCATCATGTGCATAAGCAGGTCTCACTCCAGGTTTCCTCATCTGTCTGCTGTTTATTTAAGTAGGATGGATCTCGAGCAAACAGTCAAAGACCTACAAGCTCATAATGCACAGTTCCAGCAACTCCTGATGACTTTGGTTAAAAGTCAGGAGGATATCAAGACTCAATTGGGGAATAATGACCTAGTGAAGAAGAAGAAAAAGAGGATTGGGGTGGCTACTTTGGGGAGAAGATTTGACAGAGAAGCTCGGAGAGTGCTTGAATTTCCTCCTACTTCTGATGAAGGGACTAGTAAAAGAGATGGAGTTGCGGTGCCTTCCGAGTCTGATGCAGAGGAAGAAGAGGTTGAAGAGGATGAAGATTATTCTGACCAGCAATATCCTCCAGCTGATGATAAATACAAGGGTTTAGAAGACATATTGGCTGCCATGGAATTACAAAGAGTACCGGGTTTGGATTTTGAAGACTTGGGCTTAGTTGCCGGGATTGTGATTCCCCCAAAATTCAAAGTGCCAGTGTTTGTGAGGTATGATGGGCTGTCCTGTCCCAAAATGCATCTCAGGTCCTACGTGAGAAAGATTCAACCCTATACGGCAGATAAAAACCTCTGGATTCATTTCTTTCAAGACAGCCTGTCGGGAGCTCAGTTGGAGTGGTTTTATCAGCTAGAAGGAACCAGTGTCAGAAATTGGGAAGATTTGGCCACCGCTTTCTACAAACAATACCAGTATAATTCTGACCTTGCTCCTACTCGTACCCAACTTCAGGGTATGTCACTAGGAACAAGCGAGGGATTCAAAGAATATGCACAAAAATGGAGGGATTTGGCTGGCAGGGTGCAGCCTCCTTTAACCGACCGTGAACTCGTTGATATGTTTCTTGGGACCTTATCTGGGCCATTTTTCAATCATCTAATTGGCAACTCTTCCGCGGGGTTTACCGACTTGATCTTAACAGGCGAAAGAATAGAAGCTGGCATCAAGTCAGGAAAGATTCAGAAGGGTGTTGCTGCAAGTGTTGAGAAGAAGCCTTTTAAGAAGGAGACAACTATGGTATATTCTCAGAGAAGAGCAGGGAAGATGGAGCGTCGGCCAACTGTGGGGGCCGTAATGATTCAAAACACTCCGAGTGAGCAACCTCGCTATAACCAGTCCAGACCAAATCAACAACAAGTGGAACGGCCACAACGGCAGTTCACCCATATTAATATGACTCCAGCGCAAGTGATTCCCCATCTATTAAAGTTGAACCTCGCCACCATCAAGGAGGCACCAAAGAATGTGAATACGTCCTCTCCGCATTATCATGCCAATGCTAAATGCGCCTACCATTCAGACAGTGTTGGACACGACACCAATGATTGTTGGGCACTCAAGCATAAAATCCAAGACCTGATAGAGGCTAAGGAGGTAGAGTTTGACGCTCCAGAGAAGCCTAATGTAATATCTGCACCCATGCCGAAGCACGGCCGAAATGTCAATGCCATTGAAGAAGATTTGTATGTTGCTGATGTCAGTGATCTGACTACTCCACTGCTAACCATTAAGTTGAATTTGTTAAGGGCCGGGATCTTCCCAGGATGTAAAGAAGACTGCTATTGTTGCTACTCTCTGCCGTTTGATTGTCCGCTACTGAAGAAATGCATCCAAGGCCTTATGGATAGTCGACAAATTTTGTTTGAAAAAGTTTCTGTTGTTCCAGTTCATACTGAAGATGTCTCAATCATAACCATTCACGCCAATCTTTCCAAGGCCGTCAAAAAGCCTGTTAAGATTACACCAGCTGCAAAATCTGTTCCTTTGAAGATAACAATGCCAGGGCCTGTTCCCAATGTTTCTGAGAAGTCGATACCTTGGAACTATGGCGGTGACATCTACTACCATGGTATCAAGCAAATCGAAGTAATTGAAGAAAGTTCGGATGATGAAGAAGCCAGCATTAGTAACATTGCGGGCCCCAGCAAAATCACCAGGAGCGGGAGAATATTTTCTCCAGAGATTGCCCCTCCAAGAGCAGTCTTTGGACCCTCATCAACTAACGAAGTCATCCCTGTACCAATAAAACTCTCTGCTAGAACTCCTCTGATTGAAGACGTTGTTGTTCCTAGTACTGTCTCTCCTACCGCTGCTGACAAAGGTAAGGGAATCCAAGATGAGCCCGTCAGGACGAGGGCTCAACCCTTGGTTATCCCGGAAACCTCCAAGAAGGAAATGGACGAGATTTTGAGGATAATCAAGAGAAGTGATTACGATGTGGTGGAACAAGTTGGGGCAAACCCCCTCCAAGATCTCCATGCTGGCACTACTACTTTGCTCAGACGCACACGCTAAAGCTCTGATAAAATTCCTGAAGGCAGCCCATGTGCCCCAGGAAACCTCTGCGGATCAATTTCAAAATTGCGTGGCTAGCCTGACTGCGGACAATGGATTAGGTTTTTCTGATGCCGACCTAACCCCTAAAGGCAGAAACCACAATGATGCTTTGCATATTTCAATCGAGTGTCGCGGAACCACTCTTGCACATGTTTTGGTTGATACCGGTTCATCGCTGAATGTTTTGCCTAAGAAGGCCTTGGACCGACTAGATTGTGAAGGGTTGGAACTGAAGCCGAGTGATATTGTTGTCAGAGCTTTCGATGGTTCGAAGAGAATGGTCCATGGAGAGGTTGAAATTCCCATCAAGATAGGCACTGAGGTGTTTAAATCCACTTTCTATGTGATGAACATCCGTCCGTCATACTCTTGCTTGCTGGGTAGGCCGTGGATACACCATGCTGGGGCAGTCACCTCCTCCTTACATCAGATGTTGAAGTATCCTGTCAAGGGAAAGATCATTACTGTCCATGGCGAAGAGGAGTACATGATTAGCCACTTAAATTCTTTCCGGTATGTGGAGGTTGAAGGAGAATTCATCGAGACACCGTTTCAACATTTCGAAGAAGTCCTTCCTGAAATAGCAGTAGCGAAGTTGACGGCTGAGACACCGAGGCAGATGGCCAGGATGGCATCTCTGGAGGATGCAAGGGCCGCAATAAAAGAAGGGAAGAATTCAGCATGGGGGCAGTTACCTGACATTCCGCATAAGACTGACAAGTTTGGATTAGGGTTCACAGCCGCTGGCCAGAAAGCTATGCGCCGGTCGAAGATTGAAAGGGCGCCAGTCAAGATTTCTCCCTACGGAATCAACGCCTTGGAAGATGAAGACAAGGAGAGCAACATTGAAGAGTGGATTTATCCAACTGTCAAAGGAGGATTGAGCAACTGGGAGGCAAAAGACTTTGTCCCCATCACTTTTATTCATCAGTAATTTATCTGTTAAACATTTCTTATTTCGTCTGTAATATTTACTTTCAAACAATCCGTACACTATCTTTTCACCTCCTGCCTTGCCCGGGGCATGTAGGTCTACTTGTAAGGGTTTTGATTATTTTTCATATCCATATGCCATGTTTAATGATTCATTGGACGTTTCATTTGATAAACTGCTTATGTTCATTTTCTTTCCTTTTGCGTTTTTTGTTTAAGGATGGCTATCCCTTACACACACCCACACTCACCAATGCAGGTACCCCTCCACTCCGGATTCCATGGGTGACTATTCTGCTGTATCTTTCAATAACTCTGAAGATCTGGTCAATCTAGCCGAGTATGAAGATGACGAAGGTTGTGAAGTACCCGGGGAACTAGCCAGACTTCTGCAACAAGAGGAAAGGGCCATCTTACCGCATGAAGAGTCACTGGAAACTGTCAACTTAGGGACCGAGGAAGACCGGAAGGAGGTGCAAGTGGGTGCCAATCTGGAACCAAAAGTCAAGGAGCGCTTGGTACAGTTGTTGAATGAGTATGTTGAAATCTTCGCTTGGTCCTATGAAGACATGCCAGGTTTAGACACAGACATCGTGGTTCACCGTCTCCCCACAAGAGAGGATTGTCCACCGATCAAGCAAAAAGTTCACCGAATGAGGCCTGACATGTCTGAAAAGATCAAGGCAGAAGTAATGAAGCAATTCGATGCTGGCTTTCTGGCTGTTACGTCCTATCCTCAATGGGTCGCTAACATTGTGCCGGTACCTAAGAAAGATGGCAAAGTCAGGATGTGTGTGGACTACCGGGATTTGAATAGGGCCAACCCTAAAGATGATTTCCCGCTACCTCATATTGACATCTTGATCGACAATACAGCTCAGCATAAAGTGTTTTCCTTCATGGATGGATTCTCGGGCTACAATCAAATCAAAATGGCCCCCGAGGATATGGAGAAAACAACTTTTGTCACACAATGGGGCACTTTCTGTTACAAGGTGATGCCGTTCGGGCTGAAGAACGCAGGGGCAACTTATCAACGCGCCATGGTAGCTTTATTTCATGACATGATACATCATGAGATTGAAGTCTACGTAGACGATATGATAGCTCGGTCACAAACAGAGGAAGAGCACCTTGAACATCTAGAGAAGTTGTTTGCCAGGTTAAAAGAGTACAAGCTCAGGCTAAATCCAAGTAAATGCACTTTTGGAGTTAGGTCTGGTAAACTCCTGGGATTCATTGTAAGCAACAAAGGCATTGAAGTCGATCCGGCAAAAGTAAAAGCAATACAAGAGATGCCTGCTCCCCGTACTGAAAAGGGGGTTAGAGGATTCTTGGGGCGCTTAAACTATATTGCCAGATTCATCTCACATCTGACTTCTACCTGTGAGCCAATTTTCAAACTCTTGAAAAAAGATCAGGTAGTGGAATGGAACGACGATTGTCAAGCCGCTTTTGATAGAATCAAGGAGTATTTGCTAGAACCTCCTATTCTGATGCCACCCGTCGAAGGAAGACCATTGATCATGTACTTAACCGTCTTGGATAACTCAATGGGGTGTGTTTTGGGCCAGCATGACGAGTCTGGTCGAAAAGAGCATGCTATTTATTACCTTAGCAAAAAGTTTACCGACTGTGAGACTCGCTACTCACTGCTCGAGAAAACTTGCTGCGCTTTGGTATGGGCTGCTCGCCGACTGAGACAGTATATGCTGACTCATACTACCTTGTTGATTTCCAAAATGGATCCTATCAAGTATATCTTCGAAAAGCCCGCTTTATCTGGAAGGATAGCTAGATGGCAAATGATCTTAACTGAGTATGACATCTAGTACACCACCCAAAAAGCTATAAAAGGGAGTGTATTAGCTGACCATCTGGCTCATCAGGCTATCGAAGACTATCAACCCATGAGATTTGACTTCCCAGACGAGGACATCATGAATTTGGACAACGTTGAAGGTAGCGGACCGTATGACGGACCTGAAAAGGGATCCCGATGGACCCTGTACTTTGATGGTGCTTCAAATGCACTTGGAAACGGTATTGGCGCAGTACTCATTTCTCCAGAAGGTTGTCACACACCTTTCACGGCCCGACTTTGCTTCAGCTGCACAAACAACATGGCTGAGTATGAAGCTTGCATCTTTGGTCTCAAGGCTGCTATAGACTTGGGAATCAAATCTTTGGTCGTATTTGGGGACTCGGCTTTGGTTATCAGTCAAGTCAAAGAAGAGTGGGACACTAAACATCATAATCTCATCCCATACAAAGAACATGTCCTGACGTTGTTGCCTCATTTCGAGCAGATTACTTTCGAGCACTTCCCACAAGAAGAAAATCAGCTAGCAGATGCTCTGGCTACAATGTCTTCCATGTTTAAACTCAACTGGGATAACGAGGCTCCCCAAATTACCATCGAGCGAATGGACGAACCCGTGCACTGTCATGAGATTAATACCGAAGAAGTAGTGTAACAACTCTGGTTTCATGAAATCAAAAGGTATCTCCAGACTAGAGAATATCCTGAAGGAGCTTCCGTCAATGACAAAAAATTCTTAAGGAAATTTGCTGCCAAGTTCATCCTAAGCAATGGCATCCTTTATAAGCGCAGCCATGATTGTGTTCTACTTCGTTGTATGGACAAAGCTGAAGCGGAGTTGATCATGACTGAAATACACAGTGGCACATTTGGCACCCACTTGAGTGGACATACGATGGCTAAAAAGATTCTAAGGGCAGCCTACTACTGGTCTACCATGGAAGCTGATTGTCATCAACATTCTCGTACCTGCCATAAGTGCCAAGTCTACGCCGACAAGGTACATATTCCTCCTGTTCCTCTCAACGTTCTGATAGCTCCTTGGCCCTTTGCAATGTGGGGCATTGACATGATTGGAGAGATCAATCCCACGGCATCCAATAGACATCACTTCATCTTGGTGGCTATTGATTACTTCACCAAATGGGTCGAGGCAGCTTCCTTTGCCTCCGTTACAAAGAATGTGGTTGCCCGCTTTATCAAGCAGACCTCATATGCCGGTATGGTGTCCCCGACAGGATCATCACAGACAATGGTACAAATTTGAACAATACTATGATCACCACTCTATGCGAGCAGTTCAAGATTTATCATCACAATTCATCTCCCTATCGGCCGGAGATGAACAGTGTTGTTGAAGCCGCGAACAAAAATATCAAGAAGATCATTCAAAAGATGACAGTTACCTACAAGGACTGGCATGAGATGTTACCGTTTTCTCTGCATGGATATCGTACCACGGCACATACTTCAACAAGGGCAACCCCATTTTCTTTGGTGTATGGCATGGAAGCTGTTCTACCCATGGAAGTTCAGATTCCTTCCTTAAGGATTATGAAGGACGCTGGTTTGAGTGAAGACGATTGTATTCAGACCCGGCTTGATCAACTTAATTTGATCGACGAGAAGCGACTTACTGCTGTTTGCCATGGTCAGACGTATCAAAAACAGATGATCAAGGCTTTCAACAAGAAAGTTAGGCGTCAGGTATATCAAGTCGGAGATCTTGTAATCAAGCGGATCATCTTACCGCAAAGTGATCCCAGGGGCAAATGGACTCCTACATATGAAGGACCATTTGTGATCAAGAGCATATTTTCTGGTGGTGCAATGATTCTGACCACCATGGACGGCGACGATTTGCCGCACCCTGCGAACGCAGACATAGTCAAAAGATACTACGCATAAAATAACCCGACAAGTCGAAAACCCGAAAGGGCGGCTTGGGCAAAAATGGGCATCCCGGTGGATCGAAAACCCGAAAGGGAGATTCAGGCAAAAATTAGGGATAAAAACAAAAAAAATTTGTACACCCGGCAAGTTGAAAACCCGAAAGGGCGGCTTGGGCAAAAAGGGGTTTCCCGGTGGATCGAAAACCCGAAAGGGCGATTCAGGCAAAAGTTAGGGAGTTAAAGCGTATGGCTATGTCTCGTCGGATCACTTCAAGGATAATCTCTTCATCAACCGGTTCCAGGCTTCTGATCAATCCAATCATCATCAAGCGAAGCATTGAATGGACAAATATTCAGAGTTGTGAAAGCTATAGCGGAATGGAATCCCATGGAATTATTTTACATAGCCATCCTTATTTTGTATAAATCTTTCAATATTTACGACAAAATCCTCTTACTAGGATGATTGTCTCCTTTGTACAAACATACTCAAAGAAAATCAATACAAATATCTTTCCCAGAAATTTGTGTCATTTCCTTTTCTTTTCTCTTGCACTATTTGTTTTATTTTGAGAAACGTCCAATGTTTGGTTAAGTAGGCATATGCATTTGAAACATGATTATTCTCTTATGAGTCCGGAAAAAGGATTACTGATAGGTCAAAGGTACAATTGGATATCTTGATACCCTTCAAAGGAAACCCCCGGGAGATTTGGAATCCATATCCCTAGCAAATCTTGAAACTCACCCCCAGTAGATTCTGGAAGCTTATTCCCTGCAGAGCACGGACGTCTCTCCCGAGTTTTATTCAAAGTTATTCCTCACAAGGCCTTATAACTGGGTTATCCTCAGCTAACAACCGCGGAAGATCGCACTCGCCAAAATTCTTCTTTTCCCTAGCGGAGTTCATCAAATTTCCCCGATAGTAACTTATCTTTGCAAATCCCCCAGCCAGGAGGTCCTCCGGAATTCAATTCCCCTCAGAGTTTAAGTTTCAGCATCCCCAGAGAAGCCAGACCAATGAACCTTCTCCCCACGGAGTTTTAGGAGAATAAATCTTGAGTTCCCCAGTGAAGTCGCCAGAGACACTTCCCACCGAACTAAAGATTCCCGGTCTTGTATCCCCAGCATAAGTCTGCTAGATTGGTGCTCCCCAGTAGAAGTCATCAGGAATTCCCCAGAGGTTTGGTATACAACCCAAGCTCCTTATTCCCCAGTCACAGCCAAGGAATTATTCTTCCCGGCAGCAGTCAGGATGTTTTTATCTTCAGCCATCCAGGATTCATCTATCCCTAGCAAGACAGTTCATCAGCTTACATGCGCATTCATTACATTCATATCATAAACATTGATATAACATATATTGCATCATACATCTCATGCAACATAATTTTGTGTTCAGCTGACATTTTGTCCTTTTCAGGATAAGAATAAAAAGCTATCCTTAACAGTTTCAGATGCAGTTTTACACAGATTCATCATCAAGCAACCCTACACCGGTTCTTATTCAACTTCAAGACTTCTGAAAACAGTTCACGGGTTCTCCAAGTAACGGATGTTAACCTGTCGCTTGTTCAGTTTTCTTCTCCAGACTTCTGAAAACAGTCTATGGATTCTTCCCAACAACGGATGTTAATCTATCACTTGTTCAGATGCAACTTCTGAAAACAGTTTATGGATTCTTCCCAACAACGGATGTTAATCTATCGACTTGTTCAGATACAACTTTCTGAAAACAGCTTACGGGCGCTTCCCAACAACGGACGCTGCTCTATTGCTTATTCAAACTTCAAGACTTCTGAAAACAGTTCACGGGTTCTCCAAGTAATGGATGTTAACCTGTCGCTTGTTCAGTTTTCTTCTCCAGACTTCTGAAAACAGTCTATGGATTCTTCCCAACAACGGATGTTAATCTATCACTTGTTCAGATGCAACTTCTGAAAACAGTTTATGGATTCTTCCCAACAACGGATGTTAATCTATCGACTTGTTCAGATACAACTTTCTGAAAACAGCTTACGGACGCTTCCCAACAACGGATGTTGCTCTATTGCTTATTCAAACTTCAAGATTTCTGAAAACAGTTCACGGGTTCTCCAAGTAACGGATGTTAACCTATCGCTTGTTCAAACTCTTCTCAAACTTCTGAAAACAGTTTACGGATTCCTCCCAACAACGGATGTCAATCTTTTGCTTATTCAGAGCCCCAGTTCGAAGATGGTCCAAAGCATGGACGCCTTCCTGATACTCATTCCAGATGGCATCTTTAAGCCCATCCCCGACAAGTTTCTATCACCCCTCAAGATGGCATCTCTAAGCCCATCTCCAAATGGCATCTCTAAGCCCATTCCCGCATCCATTGCTTTGACAAGTGCAAATTTCCGGGCACTCTAGTGTCCAATCTCCTTTTACCCTCGAGGCACGAAAGGCAAACTTGCCAATCTAACTCTTCGGATTCAAGAAGATTGAACAAGGGCAACGGTTGTACCCCAAAATTTTCCCTCCCATTTCTAAATGATTTCTCATCATAAAACCTTTGAAGCCCAAGATCCAGTTAGGGTTTCATCTGCTCAAGACTTCTCCTTGCACAGTTGACCCAAATTAGGGTTTGTGTTTGCACCAAGATGTTTTGACCTAAAGTGCTTAAGATGACTTTCATGCTTCATATTGGACTCCCAAGTTTATCCATACCAAGTTTCAAGCTTTGATTCCAAGTTTTGCTCAGTCAATTGGACAGTTGACCTAGAAGTCAGCTGTATTGGGGAAAAAGTCAACTGTGGCCAATTGATAGTCAAACCTCATGAAAGTTGACCCACATCAATATTATGAACTCATATGGACCATTTGATCAAGTTTGGATCACAATTCCATAAGAAATTTGATCAGATCACCAAAAGGGCAAAATGGTCATTTTTAGGGTTTTGACTGCACAAAGGCAATTTTTGACTGTTTGACCCAACCAAAGGCAAACCAAGCTCATAAATGGACTCAAGAGCCCCATGGGGTTATCTTGACATGCTCAACAAGTTCAAAAGATCCCAAATGCACAAGATTGACAGTTGAATTTCCCAGTCAATTGATCAATTTTGACTGTATACTGAAAAGTCAAACTTTGACTTTTTGGTCAAAATCAAGAGTCAAGATTCATTTTTCATCAAAACATGCCAAATCATGAAACTTGTTCACCAATAAATCACAAAATGCAAATTAGGGTTAGAAATTAGAATTTTTCATAACTTAGAATTTTTTTAAGTTATAAAAAACCCTAATTTTTTCCCAAGTTTGCCCCACTTTTTCACCAAGATCCATTTGGATTCAAACAAAAGTAAAAACATGAAAGTTGTAGCTTGTTTCATAATCTACAACTTTGATTCACAAAGTTTTCCCATTTGAGGCTTGTATCTCAAGTTACAAATTTTTGAATAAGGGCACTAAACCATTCTTAACTTAGTGAAATTTTAACCTATTTTGACAAGGTTTTCTACCCAACTTCAAGGCCATTTTCCATACACTTCCACTTGGAATTTCAAATTGCATTTCAAAGATGGATTGTAGTACACATTCCAAGCTTTCCAAAATGTCCAATAACTTCTCAAACAACCTCATGGTTAGGGAGAATCGAATTTTGCAAAATGAGAAAAAGTCACTTTTGTTCTTGGCCATGTACATGTTCATAACATAATGCATTTCAATCTCAGCTTCCATATCTTGATTACAGGTCCTTAAACCATCCAACACTCCTAAATTTAATGCATATTCTTTGTGCCAAAGCCATGTTCTTTGTGTTCTAGCATTGCATAAAGGATTAATCCCAAAATAGATAAAGCATTTCTTCCATTTTTGCAAAAGGTAGCTTTATGTCCAATTACAAATCCAAGAAGTACAGTCCATATCTAATTGGCACAAGTTTATGTGTTAATCACACTGATCAAGGAGGGATTATGCAGCATAGTATGAGGGCCTGTACAGGCTAGAGACACAAAGTCACCATGGCTTGCTTAAAGTGTAAGAAACACATCATAACTCAAACCAACTCTCATATCAGCTTACAAACCCTTAAGTGAACTTGTAAAACATACTCAAGATATCTCAACCAAGCTATTGCACGACCCTAACACCTCTCATACACTCCCAATCTCAGAATCATCTTCAAACTGCAAAAACAGGGTCAGGCCTGCAGTTTGAGTGCCATCTTCCATTTCCCTCAAGCTCTCTTGCCCAAACCAGTTCACATACATTCCCTAGAACCTATGCAAGCTAACCATGACTTGAAACACGATCTGTAATCCCTCTAACCACTTCCACCATTTTCAGTTTCTTGTTTTGCAGGTGAAGTGCTCTAGCACGATTCAAAAGCTTTCAAGACAAAGTAAACATTGGAATAGCATCCCTGGACCTCAAGGAAGCTTTTCCAATCATCACCTTGCACTGAAAGCTTCCTCATTGCCAGATAGAACTTCAGCTGAATAGGTATCTTGGTGAACTTCTATCTTTCTTATCAAGCATCATTAGCTCTAAGTTTGTGAATAAACAATGTTCTACTCATGCCACTGAACATGTACATGTTTTTACTTTTCATTTCTTTTACTTGAGCTGTGAGAATTTGAGGTTTGAAAATGGCAGAAAATCTAGGTTAGGATTTGGGGGAGAAGAAATTCTCCCTCATCTTAGAGAGTTAGATCAAGTTCTGCATATGGTTGGATTCGTCTCTTGATGCTGAACATTTTTTATGTTATGAGTTTTCATTAATAAGCCAGGAATCAGGAGTTAGAAGATCAAGAACAGGGCACGCGTTTTTTGAATGACACAGTTCAGAGGTTGAAGAAAGGTGGCATTGGGCTGGGCTTGCTTTGTGTTTTCTTTTTGCACCCTACAATTAGTTTTACACCCCCTGAGCCCATTTGCTTTATTTTTAATGTTTTTTGACTTTTTCTTTTTTTAATTAACTCATTTATTTTTTCTCAGCATATTAAAAATTTAAAAATATTTTTTCTCATCATTTTTGATTTTATTAGGGATTTATTTGATTTTTCTCTTAGTTTGTACATAAATAAATAAATATATACTTTTTTGTTTAAACTATTAAAATAGCACAAATATATTCTATACACTTTTATCTTTTTTTGCTTCCTGAAAATATTTTATAGAAAAATACTTTTTTTATTTAAATATTAAATATTATTAATTAATATATATAATACACATTTTGTAAATAATATAAATATATAGGTATATATTAATATACTTAAGATAAAAATACCAAAAAATGTACATATTTTATTTTTTAATATTTAATACTAAAAAATACCTTTTTTACAAATATACTATATTTTATTTTATTTTTGTATGTAAATAATAATTATTATATGAATTAATTGATTAATATCCCTTTTTGATTAAAAATTAGGGTTTTGCCCTAAATTTGAAAATACTCCAAAAATAATACCCTTTTATTTCTCTTTTTATTTATATAAATAATATCCTTTTTTTCATACACATAAAAATTCTCTTTTTATTACATTTTTGCATATTTATTTCATTTCCATTTAATTATACAGTTATTTGTCTTGTAAATATTCAAAGAAAAAATGATGTAATAGTTAGGTTTAAATTCTTGTCTAAATATACCCCATTTGAAACATTGTACCCCCCTCCCCATATTATTGTGTTGTAATAGTGTAGGAATTTAAATTTCGCACTTTTAATGCTTTCTAAACATACCATGCTAGAATTAGGGTTTGAATGCGAATAAAACGAACAAAATAGTTGGACATAATCTCAAGATAAATAAGCATGAAAATGGACAACACATTCCACACTTGCACCCCTAGGGTATTCCACTTTGTTGCCTTCAAATAATTGGGCCGTATTGCATGTTGAATTTCTTTGGGTAAAACAAACAATCAAATGATCATGGTCCCTCAAAAGTTGCCTAAATGAATGATCAAGTCCCTTTTAAAGAAAAATTGCCCAAAGACATTTAACACTATTGCAATTATGGTCTAAACGATGACCCGCGCCTGTCCCTTTCACCTCCTGATACAAGATTGTCCACCAAATGCAATGGTGGAACAAAATTGTCAAAAGGTTTAAAACATAACAAAAATCTTTGGGAAAACTTTAGGGTAGATAAACTCTTAAGTACTTGTCAATTCGCAAAGAAAACACTTGCCTATTTTCAAAACCCACTTCACAAACACTTTCAAAACCCACTTTCAAAAAACCTTGAAACATCTTTTTAAAAGACAAAACACCTTTTGTAAAACATTCGAGTAAAGAATTGTTACAAGGGTAGCCTATACAAGGCATCTTTTCAAAACATTTTCAAAACCACACACCAAGCACCATTTAAAACAATTGAAAACCAAGGCAAGTTGATCTAAGCAAATACCTAAGAGCCCATGGATAACCATGGATAAAAAGGGTGCTAATACCTTCCCTTTCTATAATCTACTCCCCGAACCCAAGAAAAATCTCAAAGGTTTTTGCTGTGCTTTTTAAACCTTTCCTTAGGATAAAATAAAAAGTCGGTGGCGACTCTTGCTCAACCGAAACATTTGCGAAAACAAACGCAAAACCCTAGTCAGTTCTCCCACCGTATAACATTATACATGTGGGATGACTTAGCAAAAACAATTAAAAAAACAAGATCATAGTCCCTCGATGACGCTACAAATGTTGTCTTTCAAATGACTTAGTCCCTTAAAGAGAAATTCTAAGACATCTTACAACATTGCTATTCATGACTATACGATGACCCATGCCTGTCCCTTTTCATCCAAAGATAAGGCTTCTCACCAATCAATGGTAAGATAGAAATATCAAAGGAAATGAGAAATGAACAAAAGAGTTTTGAGTAGGTAGAAACGTTCTTAGTTGTTTGCTCACTTTCAAAACAAACACACGCTCTTTCAAAACATTGAAATATTTTCAAAAGTCCAACACTTTGTATACATTCTCGCCAAAATGAGAATCATTACAAAGTTCTCCTAAACGAAGGCGCCTTTTCAAAATAATTTCAAAAACCATCACAAAGCACATTTTCAAACAAAAGCAAGTGATCTAGCAAGAAACTAAGAGCTCATAGATAACTATGGATGAAAAGAGTGCTAATACCTTCTCTTTTCATAATCTACCCCCAAACTCAAGAAATAATCTCAAAGGTCTTTCCTGTTCTTTTCCACCTTTCCTTTTGGATAAAAGAAAAGTTGGTGGCGACTCTTGCTAACCGCAACCATTGTGATCAAACGCAAAACATCCCAAGTCAGTTCTTCAACCGTATTACAGAACTGGCGACTCTGCTGGGGAAAAGTTAAAATGGGGTTACCTTAGGGCTAGATCACCTTTATTTGCTTTCATTGTTTGACTTGCTTTCTTTAAATTTTGGTTCCTTGTTTGGGCTTGCTTTGATCCTCTACCCGGATCTGGGACACCTTTTTAGGTAAGTAGCAATAGATTGCGGAAACTGTACAACATAGACCGATATGGTTGAAACAATAGCTACATTAATATGATGCATTTGTGGGTACCAATATCCCTTGTGTTGAATCAATGATAAGACGGGGCCGCTGAGTGGCGTCATGAAGCACTAACTGACTTTAGAACTTTAATTGAACAAACTTGGCCATTAGGACGTAGTGAGATGACATGTTTCGGTGGAATGTTGAAAATTGGTTGATACTCGATACTACACTCATTGAGATTGGACTTTTGGGATATCTCGGCCGCAAGAAAAGATTGATTGTTCTGAGACAATGCCTAAAAGAAAGGTCAGTGATATTGAGACCCTTTAGAACTCAGTTACTATTACTAGGACAGGTTTGAGCCAACTAAAACTTCAAGAGGGTACTTACCTACAAACTTCATGCAAGTCTAAAATAAGGACTTGTCTGCTTTGTGTGATTATAACAACTTGCTTACTTTGCATACTTGTACATAACATCATACCGTAGCATTTTCAATAACCATTTCAAGGATCTCAAGGGCCTATGATGCAGGGTCATGTTGAACCAGACGCCTATCAAAGGGCAAAAGAATTCATTCTTTATTCAAATGCCGTCAAAGACCAAAGCACGGTAACTTGAGTCAAGGGCTATGACCCACTTGACATGGTGAGTTTGATTCTCGTGGAAGGACATCCACTGATATGAAGTTCTCCAATCAAAGTTGTTGATCAACGTTCAATTTCTAACATCTTCTTGTAATTATTCCGTGATATCCTTGAAAACAATGCATCCACATATCATGCATGTCATCATAACAAGTTTTCCCGTATAGGTTTCCTTATCTTCTTACTGTTTATTTCAGTAGAGATGGCTCTAGAGCAAACAATTAAAGATCTCTAAGCTCAAAACACTCAGTTCCAGCAGGCACTCATGAACTTGGCTAAGGGGTAGGAAGATCTGAAAACACTCTTCACCAAAGAGAGCAAGAAGAAGAAAAAGTTTGTCACCCTCAATGTGAGAAGAAGGTCCAAGGGGCATGCCTAGCTAGCTCAAAGAGAAGATTCTTATTCTAAAGACAGACAAGAAGAGGAAGCTGGAAGCATTAGGGATAACATAGCTACTGATGACGAAGACTCTTCTGAGGAACGGTATCCACCAGCGGATGAAAATACAAACAACTTAAAGACAGACTAAAAGTCGTGGAGATCCAAGCTCTGTCTGGTTTAGACTTAGGAGACATGAGTTTGGTTTCTAGAGTGGTCATCCCACCAAAGTTCAAAATCCCTACCTTTGCCCTGTATGATGGAGTCTCTTTCCCTAAGATGCATCTAAAGTCTTATGTCTGCAAGATTCAACCATATACAACTGATCAAAAGCTTTGGATCCACTTCTTTCAAGAGAGTTTAGTTGGGACGCAACTTGAGTGGTTCTATCAATTGGAGAGTTCCCACATTCACACTTGGGAAGATCTAGCTGTTGCTTTTTACAAGCAATACTGGTACAACGATGATCTTGCACAAACTCGTGTGCAGTTGCAGAACATGACCATGCGTTCCAATGAGGGCTTCAAAGAATACGCCTAAAAGTGGAGAGACTTGGCTGGCAGGGTGCAGCTACCCTTAATTGACATGGAACTGATTTACATCTTTATGGGAACTTTGACGAGACCTTTCTTCAATCATTTAATCAGAAGCTCCTCAGTCGGGTTCACCGAGATAATACTGACTGGAGAAAGGGTCGAAGCCGACATTAAAAGTGGAAAAATCCAAGGAGCTACATCCTCTGATGCTCAGAAAAATCCATACAATGGGAAGATAGAGTCTAATGTTGTTTAAGGAAAA
This sequence comes from Vicia faba, assembly GCA_948472305.1. Classification (NCBI taxonomy): domain Eukaryota; kingdom Viridiplantae; phylum Streptophyta; class Magnoliopsida; order Fabales; family Fabaceae; genus Vicia; species Vicia faba. Next base: position 761,317,830 of record OX451741.1, on the reverse strand, counting down.
AAGGGTCCTAACCAGAACCATCACGACTAGTATGTGGGGGTAGTCTTGATCTCCAATCCTGCATCGGTGCAACAACGGCAACAGGGGCATCAACATAAGGAGGTTGCACCTAAAATTCAATTCACTAAGATCAACATGCCACTGGTTCAAGTGCTACAACACATGTTGAAAGCAGAGTTGATTACGTTAAAGGTTCCTCTCCGGAACCCCAACACTTCTGCTCCCACCTATCATCCCAATGAAAGGTGCGCATACCACTCTGATAGCCCTGGACACGACACGAACAGCTACTGGGATCTGAAGAACAAGATCCAAGACATGATTGATGCCAAGGAGATTGAGTTCGACCCTCTAGGGGCTCCTAACATGATCACTGCTCCTTTTCCAAATCATTAAGAGCGTTTTGTTCATTTTTGAATTTTCAATTGTAATTTCTTTTGTTATTCAAACAATTATCTATTAATGTTAAACTATGTTTCATTAATGCATTGCATATGTTTGTCTTAAATTCATCCATTCATTTTCACTATATTAAAACTATGCTTTTTACTCTCAACGCTTGCTAAAAGTTACAAGCCTTTAGAGGGAGGATGGCGAAAACAATGCCTTAATCTCATACAGTATGCTTTTGCATAGACCTTGCTGACGATGTATAGGGGTTATTTCAAATCCCAAACACTGAAGTTATAAGTAAGATAATCCTTAGTCAACCCCTTTTAGCCAAATAAGTAGGAGTTTCCTTTTTACACAAATTGAAACCTTTAATCAAAACCCGGGGCAGGGTAGTCTCTCAATTAATTGAAATACGCGTTCAGTCGCAAAATCTCATTTCGTATACAACAAATGATATCAAAAATATTCCTCTGGAATCAAAAGGAGATGATGGTTCCCTATCACATAGGCAGTCATTCTCTCTAAAAAAGAAAATCCCCCTAAGTCAAAACCTACAAAGGAGACTTAAGAAAATCTGGGGCATCCCGTTGACTGTAATCTCAAAATGAGAACAGTCAGGCAAAATCAAGGATAATTAAAAAAAGAGGTCATTACAAGTCCTCAACAATATGGAAAATATGGAAAAAATGACTGCCTTCCAACAAATAAAATTCTAAATTTCTGAACCATCATCAAAACGTCATTTCAGACTCAATTGGAGTTCAAACGCACATTTAACTGAGTTTAGGATTGAAGAACATCATGAAGAACGGGTGGGTACAAATAAAATTTGAGTCTTTATCCTTTGTTTCTTAAACCGTGAGCCAAGCCACATTACAACCCTTCAAAAGTCCTAATTGAAGCATGGGTTAATTCGAAAGCATACTGTTACAAAAGGTATCCTGACTCCTGTAAGGCTTACTATAAATCCTGAGTTTGAATTCACATTCTTACAAAAATTCTTATCTGCTAAAACGCATTTTCAAAACTTCAAGACAAGTATAAACTTTGCATTATTTGAATATCGTTGTTTGCATATGGCTAATTGTTTGACAGCGGAGAAATTCACACAAGGAAGATCCAGTGAATAAAAACTCTCTCAATGAGAAAAATAATTTCAAGTGGGAAGACACTCCCAATGACAGATCTCATGTAAACAAGGCGGCATCAGAATAATCACTATCCAACACACCTGGGGAAGTCCAGACAAGATTCCCAGAAATCTCTCAAGAAGTGATGAGTAACCGGGGGAAGGTCTCCATCTAAATCACTTAGTGCATTAAACGTGAATCCCGATAAAGGGTTACGTACATTCAAGCATTTTTTTGGCAATGCCACAAACACTTGCTACTAGGGGCAATGAAAAACCCCCATAAGGTCCTATTTTTAGGATGAACCCCGACCAGATTTTCAACCTCTGAAAACTTCTCCCCAACGGAGTCGAGCTCAAGAATCCTCGAGGATTTCTTCCAAAAGAAGACTCCTCCCCGCCAGACTGGCGACAAGGTTTATTTCCCCAACAAACTACAGATTCTCAAGCTTGAGTTTGTCTCTATGATTGCTACAAATCAAGGGACCACAACTCCTCTTCCCAAGTAGACTGCTCTACAATCCCCAGTAAGTTACTGTAAAACCTTGAATCCAACCAGATAACAATTAACTTCATCCACCTCAGAAATCTGCTTTGAAGCCTGGAACCCGACCAAATAGTAGTTTAAAGTTGGTAAGTTGCTGCAAATCCTGGAATCTGACCAGATAACAGTTTAACTTCACTCTCCCAAGTAATTTGCTGCGAATCCTGGAATACGACCAGATAACAGTTAATTTAATCTTCACCAAGATAACTCCCTAGTAGAGCAACAGAGACTCGGGAACTCTTTTCCCCAAATAGAGATCAACATTCTCCAGAAAGATTTCTCAAGTAAAAATCAATATTCCCCAGCGGAGTTCTCCTCAAACAACAAAACAGGAATCCCCAGTGAAACATTCTAAGCAAGGCTTGAAGACGCACTTACTCTTCAATAGCAGTCCGGGATTTAAAGCACTTGTCAAGGATTTATTTTTCGAGGAAAAAATACATTCATACCTTATTAACATACATGATATATGCATACAACATAACTTAATTTTAAGAACATCAGGACATAATGCATTTCATACATCATGACATTGCATACAACTGAAGTTTTACCTTTTCAGGAAAGATCAATCAACAGATAATTATCATCAACAATTTTCGATAAGTTTCATATTAATACTTATAACAAGCCAGGAAAACTATCTGTGGACGGCTGATTGTAGATTAATACCTGTAATAAGCCAGGAAAACTATCTACATGAAGAAGTTGAAGATTAATACCTGTAACAAGCCAGGAAAACTATCTTTCTTTCTCAAGTCAGAGATTAATACCTGAAACCAGACTGGACAACTATCTACTCGACCGGTTGGAGCAACCCTACCCAGGTTCCTTCTCATAAATTTCCAAATGAAGTTTTTACACAGACTCATCCTGAAGTTACCCTACCCATGCTCCTCCTCATACACTCTTCTAGAAACAGTTAAGATGCGATCCAGACACGGCTGGCATTCTGATACTTACTCCAGATTTTCTTCTAGAAACAGTTCAGACGCGATCCATATATGGCTGGCATTCTGATACTTATTCCAAATTTTTCTCCTAAATACAGTCCAGATACGATCCAGACACGGATGTCATTCTGCCACTCATTCAACACACCTTTCAAATATAGTCCAGATACTATCCAGACACGGATGTCATTCTATCACTCATTCGACATACCTTTCAAATACAGTCCAGATACGATCCAGACACGGATGTCATTCTTCCACTCATTCAACACACCTTTCAAATACAGTCCAGATACTATCCAGACATGGATGTCATTTTGTCACTCATTTGACATACCTTTCAAATACACTCCAGATACGATCAAGACACAAATGTCACTCCGCCACTCATTCAACATGGCTTCTAAATACAATCCAGATACTATCCAGACACAGATGTCATTCTGCCACTCATTCAACTCACATTTCAAATATAGTCCAGATACTATCCAAACACGGATGTCATTTTGTCATTCATTCGACATACCTTTCAAATACAACCCATACACGATCCAGACACGAATGTCATTCTGCCACTCATTCAACATACCTTCTAAATACAATCCAGATACTATCCAGACACGAATGTCATTCTGCCACTCATTCAACATACCTTTCAAATATAGTCCAGATACAATCCATTTATGGATAATGTTCTGGTATTCATTCCACTACATTTTTTGTTTCAATTTAAATCTCTCAATGGTTTATCTTGATCCCTTTTCCGTAGATATTTTTCTGCTTTTCAGTATAAATCTACCAAAAGATTTATCCTGATACCTTCCACAGTCACCCTGGATGGCATCTATAAGCCCATCCACAACAACTTTCCATCATTTCTCTAAATGGCGTCTTTAAACCCATTCCCTACACAGTCAACTAACACATCATCGAGTGCAAATTTCAGGGCACTCTAATGTTCAATCATCTTCCACCTTCAAGTCACGAATGACGGGCTCGCCAATCTAACTCTTCAGGTTTAAGAAGATTGAACATGGACAGCTGTTGTACCCTAAAATTTTCTCTCTCATTTCTCAAGGATTCTCACAAGATCTCACATGACATCAAGCTTGTATCACTGATATATCAATTTAGGTTTGGAATTAGCACAAGGGAAAAATGGTCAATTGCACACTAAAAAGTCAAACTTTGACTTTTGGATTAAAATCAAATCTCAAGGATCATATTTCATCAAGTCAGGTTAGAATATGAAGTTTGTTTCATCGAGAAAATCAAAAGTCAAGATTATGTTGAAAAAGTCAACATCTAAATACTTAGAAATTTTTCTAAGTGTTTAACAAATATGATAAAACTAGAACTTCTCGCCAGATTTTCACCATGATGAAAGTTGATTTTGGAAGAACTTCTAACATAAGAGTTGTAGATCTCAATGAGATCTAAAATATTGCAGAACAGAACTTATCCTAGAAATGCTGGGATTTTAAGTTATACATCTTCAAAAACACATCATTGAAACTTAAATATTCATTAAATTATGGACCTTTCCAAAACAGGATTTGGTTAGAACTTCTGGACCAGTTTTCACGAAGGTTCAATCAGAATTTGTAAGAGAAATTCAAAGAGGGTCTACAAAGCGTGTTGCAAGATTTCTGGAAAGTTTGAGAACTCCTTTAGAACATGCTGGAGCAAAGAGATTCAGAGATCATAAGTTGTATGTTTATTCTAAGTTACGCTGATGCTGAAGTTCTAATCTAGAGTAAACTATGATGCATAATCTCATATTGTAGGATTTCTATTTTGATAAATCTCATCATCATTTAATGCTCACAACCACTTTTGAGTCTTTATCCAAAGGATTTCCCCACATGTGGCATAGAAGTACATAGATGTACTTGAAAAGCAAACTTTTGTACAAGTTTATGTTCGGCCCATGCTTTGCCTTTGCCTCTGAGAGTACTTTTCCTTAATTCCTGCTTACAAATCCATCTTAAGCACGGCTAAAGATGCTAACCACCATACTTGTTTAAACTTGCTTCAAGAACAAGGCAGCACCCTAGCATATGATGGTTGTACCCTTGATCTCTCCAAGCTACAAAATCCTTGCCTATAAATTGAATTTCATTGGAAACTGTAAAGAGGTCGAAAAATTGAAAAGAAGATCCTTGAAACCTTGCTAAAATCTCCCAAGAACTTAAAGCTGTAACCCAAATACAAAACCTGCTAGTCTTTGATTTTTGCATTCGAATTCCAATTTTCCTCAAGTTTTTCTCGACCAAATCATTAACATTGTTTCTGATACACATTTAGAAGTCATCCCAACTTCTGTTTTTAGCCTGCACTTCCATCTCCACAAATTTCCATTTCAAAATCAGAACTTTGCTTCTTGGCTGTTCTAGAATTTTCCAGCCATTCATAGCTCAAGTTAAAGGTTGTCCCAACCTTCTAAGCACGTGAGGAAGCTGACCAGAACATCACAGCAGTAAGAACCAGGCTCTAGCATACAAAACATTTTTCAGCTGCAAGGTAAGCTTCTTCTGGATTTCATCATATTACTTAGGCATTGTTAGACTTGCATGTCCAAAATACAATGTAGACATCCTGATTCTGATACTATACATATTCATAAATTTCATGTATCATTGCCTAAGTAGAGAGAATCTCTGCTTATAATTTATTGAGGAAGTTAAGATTCAGAATTAGGATTAGCAGATACATGCCTGTTTCTGATTTACAGTCCTGATATTTTTATGTTTCTGAAATCATGATGAAACCTGCCATAACTGCTATATGTGCATTTTCTGTTTTGTTGAGAAATGACTAAATTGCAGATGGTCTGACTGGCATGGAAAAGGAGATGAATTTCATCATCAGAACTTATTTTGTGTTACATGTTTATGATTTTGCTTCTAATACTGGATCCATAGCCACCCCAGTGGTAGAGAGCATGCACATAAGACATTAGTGCTAAGGGTCCTGAGTTCTAGCCCCAGAAACATGCTTTCCCATGTTTTTATTTCCTGACATTTTTACCCCATTAGTTGGATCAGAACTTCTAGGTCAATTCCCTTTAGTTGTTGGTCAAAACAGTGATCCTAGACCAGAACTTCTAAACATCCCCATCCAAAAGTATTGACACCTCACATACTCATTATCATAACTTCTAGGTTTCCAACTACTTCAGAACTTCCAAACTCTCTCAACAACCAGAACTTTTGAAATTCTAGTAACACTAGAATTTCTAGGCTGCCAATTACATCAGAACTTCTAGGCTTTTCCTTTGTTTCCAGCAACCTTAGTGTACCTAGACCCAGAACTTCTGACCTTCCCTTTTTCTACTAATATTTCTTTCTTGCAGCGTATCAGAGTCAGAGTTTCTGCACCTTACTTCTGCTCTCTATTATTTCAACAAGGCGTTGATTATGTCCCCTTGTTCTCTTATTATTTTTTTATCATCATTCTTATTTTCGTTAATTAAAAAACACCAAATTTTTTTTATATTCACATACTTAGTTTATTTCTTTTTAAAATCAATAGACCAAAAATATTTTCTTAAACTAGTTCATTTCACAAAAATGAAACAAATCCATTTTACATTTCTTGTACATTATTTCAATATGGTTGTAATAGATAATTAGGACTTTAATTTCTTGCAATCCCCATTAGTAAATTTGTACACCCCATCCCCCTATTGATTGTAATAGCGTAGAATATTTACTCTCCGCAATTTATCGCTTTCATAAATTCTAGTAATTAGGATTTGTATGGAAAGATAAATAGGAGCATCCACCTACTCAAATATCTTTCCTACATATTTTTATTCCTTTGACATTGTTAATTTACCATTTCTTTGGTAAACAACCATATCTTTAGATGTTAAACGGGACGGGCGTGGGTCATCGTATGACCATGATAGCAATGGTGCCAAGTAGCTTAGCTTGTTTGAGGGACCAAGATCATTTGTTTAGGCAACCTTTTGATAGCGTCATCGAGGGACTATGATCTTTTGTTTTGTTTTGTTTTGCCAAGATACTTTGCATGCATACCATGGCCATTTTGTAAGCCAACCAAGTGGGTGAAACCCTAGAGGTGTTTATGTGTAATGTGTTGTCATTTTACATGCATTTTTTTATCTTGTATTAGGTCATTTCTACTTGTTTGTTTTTTGATCTTATCATGCAAACCTTAGTTTTACTAAACATGGTATAATGCGATAAATTGCGTAAAATAAATCTAAGCTATTACAACAATTATTATGGGAGGGGGGATACAAGTTTTGAATGGGGATATTTGCACAAAATAAAACCCTAAAAAACTATTACAACCCAATTGAATTTATTGTACAATAAATAAATAAACAAATATGCAAAATATGCAAAATAAAATGTATTTACGCAAAATGTTTTGTATTTATTTTATGTATGAAAAAAATAAATTATTTAAGTCCTAAAAATAAGAAAAATAATATTGTTATTTTTTGAAAAGGGTGAAAAACCCTAGTTTTTGATTAAAGAAAATGAATGTTTCCTATTATTTATTTTATCCATTTTTTATACAAGAAAATATAAGTAATATTATATACAATATTTAAAAATTAAATATGTATGAAAATAATTATTTTTATGTGTTAAATAATAAAAATAAAAATGTATGATATTTATTAAATGTATTTATAATTTTTATGAGAAAATCAAATATAATATCCTAATAAACTTTTTTTATGCAAAAAAATAATAAAAAGTAAAATAAAAATGCCAAAAATAAAGGAAATATTTTTCATGATTTTTGTGACTAGAAAAATAAATAAAAACAATAAATATAAAAATATAAAAGAAAATATAAAAAATAAACAAAATAAACAAAGAGGGTGTGGATAGTGGATCAGGGGGTGTGAAAAGTCAAAACAGCAAGCCCAAGTGCGCCAGGCCCAAGCCAGCTTCGTCCCTGTCCTCCAGCCAAATATTTGCGCACGTTCTTGCTTTCAACCTGTAACTCTCTATTCTTTGCACAAAAACAAAAACTTGCAACATAAAAAATGTAGCTTGGAATCTCACGATTCCAATGATATAAAATTCATAATCTAACTCTCAAAGACCAGGGAGAATTTCAGTAGCCCTAATTTTTGACCTAGTTTTTTCATGAACTTCAAGCTTCAAATTCTCACTACTTAGTTAATATAAATGGTAACTATGCATATGTATAGCTTCACGATGTTAAAGACTACATCTTTGCTTCACAAATCAAAGCTTGAGGACTCCTAAATAGAGAGATAGAGTTTTGAAAAATACCTTGTTTAGCTGAGTTTGGATATGACAATGTGGGGACTTTGAGTGAGGCCTGAGGATCGTGTGAGCTTCCTTGAAGTTCCCTCAAGCTTTTCCAATGCTTAGTTGGCCTTGTGGATGCTTGAAACTCCCTGTAGAAGTCAACCTGCAACCTTCAAGTTTGAAAATGGTGATGTCTGAAATAGAGGTTACAGCAATAGGACAAGGGCTTGGATAGTTTAGGTAGGATTTATGGAAGATGTTTGAAGTATTACAAGGTAAAACGCACGATCAAATTTTGAGTTGGCAAGTGTTTTGCAGAAGCTGGCTATTTGGACAGAAAAATGAGGTTTTGGAGTTTTGGTTAGTTTCAGATGTTGTGAATTCGTGTTCTAGTTTGAGACAAGTTTGTGAAGTTGTTTTGAATGAAGCCAAGTCCTCCCTTTATCAGCTTGTGCAAGTTCTGACTCCTTTTGCCAACTTGGTTGCATTTGAAGAAAAGTTGAAGTGACTATGCCAAAGGCCTGTACAGGGTTGCTTGCTAGCTACAGAGAGTTGGTATGCTTTGCCTGATATCTGTGGACATTGCTTATGACAAAGAAACAGGTCCATGGCTCAAGAATTGTAAAGTTGCAAAAAGCTTGCTTTATCAAAATGGCAATGTGCCCTTTATGCCATTTATGGATTAAACTCTTGTACAATGCTCCAAAGGTCAAAATAAAGCCATTTTCCATTGAGTTAGCATTTAATTATGGAGTGTAGAAGGGATTAGGACCCGTAATGCAAGGTACAAGCATGCTTGAATCTGATTTGCAACTTGATCTCATGTAAAAATGGCTTAAACAAAAGTGATAAAGTGCCATTTTCTCTTCTTCGATTCTCCCTAACCACAAATGATCTTGGAGAGTTCTTTGACATTTTGGAAAGCTTGCAACAATCTCTACAATCCATCTTTGAAAAGCAACTTGATATAACTCTTGGAACTAGGTGAAAAGTTGCCATGAAGTTAGGTCAAAAACCTGCCTAAACTAGGGCAAAATTTCACTAAGTTATTTAGTTTATGGACCCCTATTCACAAAATCATAACTTGACAACCAAGCATCTTTTGGGAAAAATTTGTGAATCAAAGTTGTAGATTTCATGGAGGACTACAAATTTCATGTTGGAAGTTTTCTTTGAATCCAATTGCATCATGGTGAAAAAGTTGTGGAAAGTTGGGAAAAAATAAGAAATTTTTCATACTTAGAAAAATTCTAAGTTATGAAAAATTTCAAGTTAAAACCCTAATTTACAATTTTAGGTTTCTTGGTCAACAAGTTTCACATTTTGACATATCTTGATGAATTATGACCTTTGGCACTTGATTTTGACCAAAAAGTCAAAGTTTGACTTTTTAGTGTATAGTTGATTTTTGATCAGTTGACTGGAAAATTCATCTGTCAATCCTATGTACTTGAGATCTTTTGAACTATGTGATTAGGTAACGATGATGCCATTGAGTCCTTAAAATCATGCTTGAACCCAATTGGTCATTGGCTAGGTTAAAAATCAGAAATTGCCCTTTCTCAGTCAAAACCCTAATTTTGACCATTTTGCCCTTTTGATGATCTGATCAAATTTCTTGTGATCCAAACTTTATCAAATGGTACATATGAATCTAAAATGTTGTTGTGGATAAAAAATTATGAAGTTTGACTGTAAATTGGCCATGGTTGACTTTTTCCCCAATACAACTGATTTTTAGGTCAACTGTCCAATTGACTGGTAAAAAAATGTGATTCAAAGCTTGAAACTTGATATGAGAAATATTAGGGGTCCAAGATGGTGTATGAAAGTCACATGGAGCATTGATGATCCAAAAATCCTTGTGCAAACTCAAACCCTAATTTTAGGATATCAGTGCAAGGAGATGTCTTGAGCTGAGCAAACCCTAAATTTGTCTTGAGTTCAAGAAGTCTTGTGAGAATTTTTTTTGATAAATGAGAGGGAAAATTTTGGGGTACAACAGCTGCCCCTGTTTAATCTTCTTGAACCTGAAGAGTTAGATTGGCGAGTTTTGTCGTTCGTGACTCGGAGGTAAAAGATGATTGGACACTAGAGTGCCCGTAAATTTGCACTCGTCAAAATGTAGTTGAGGGAATGGGCTTAAAGATGCCATTTGGAGAGGTGATAGAATCTTGTTGGAGATGGGATTGTAGATGCCATCAAAGAATGTTCGTTGAACTGTAAGTTGTAAATCAGAAGAATAAGTATCAGAATGGTATCCGTGTCTAGAACGTATCTGAACTATATCTGGAGACTGAATCTGTATGAGCAATGGAATGGCGTCCGTATCTGGAGTGTATCCGAGCTGTAACTAAACTTGAATTTGAATGAATAACAGAATGACTTTCGTGTTTGGAGTGTATCTGTATTGTATCTGAATCTGAAATCTGAATAAGCGACAGAATGACATCCGTGTCTGGAGCGTATCTAAGCTGGGGAAAATCAGAATAAGTAACAGAATGGCAACCGTGTCTGGAGCGTATCTGAACTTGAAAATATGAATGAGTGACAGAATGACTTCCATGTCTGGAGTGTATCCGTTCTGTAGTTTGATAGTTGAAATCTTGAATGAGTAACAGAATTACTTCCGTGTCAGGAGTATATCCGTACTGTATCTGAAAGATGTTGGGATCTGAATAAGTGACAAAATGACTTCCGTGTCGGGAGTGTATCTGCACTTGAATCTGAAAGCTGAATCTGAATGAGTATCAGGATGGTATCCATATCTGGAGCGTATCTGAACTGTATCTAAAATCTTTGAACATTGGTAGTGGTAGCTGTTAATCTTATCCTGAAAAGGGTAAAATGTTAGCTGAAACACAAAGTTATGTTGCATGAAATGCATGATTCAATCAATGTGCTTTATCAATGTTTATGATATATGAATGTAATGTATGTGCATGTAAGCTGATTAGCTGTATTGCTAAGGAAAATAAATCCTTGACAGCTGGGGATAATAAAATCTTTGACTGTTGCCGGGGATTCAAAATCTTTGTTTGCTGAGGATGAGAAATCCTTGGCGACTGTTGGGGGTTAAAAATCCTTGACAACTTCTGGGGATACAGGGATCCTTCATGTATTGAAGTTGGAGTATTGACAAAAATTCTGTTGTGAGAGTAATGCCATGTATTGCTTGAGAAAATCTGCTTGGAGAATCCAGAGAACTTTGATGACGTCTACCGGGGATTACACAAAGGGGATCCTTGTTCTGCTGGGAAATAGAGAAAACTCTGATGACTTCTGCGGGGAATTAAGAATGAGAATCTTCATTCTGTTGGGGAGCAATGAAAACTCTGTGGGGAAGAAAGCTTACTGCTGGGGAGTAGGTCCAGGAGTTTGGTTTGTATGCCATTCTACTGGGGAATCACCCTAGGTTGGGGAGAAACAAAAGTTAACTATTATCTGGTTGATTCTCAGACTTCAAGACAACTTGCTGGGGAATTTGGAGAAAAATGAATGGTTTTTGCTGGGGATTGATAGTTGGAAATTTTGACTCCAGTGAGGATTGATAGTTGGAAATTTTGACTCCGCTGGGGATTGAAGGTTTCAGCTCCGCTGGGGATCTGTAGCTCAAAGTTTTGGCTCCGCTGGGGACTGGGAGTTTGAAGTTTTAACTCTGATGGGGATTAAGGGTATGGAATTTTAGTTCCGCTGGGGACCTAGATGATGTAATGTAGGGATTATTCATGGAATAGACGAAAGACGTTTTCCTATCCTTTCAACCTGTCAGTAATTGTTCTTTTTCATCTTGTTTATTTGTAAACAGTAATTATGTTCAAATGCATATGTTCATTAATGAATCATTGGACGTTTTTGCAAATAAAACACAAGCGTAAAAAGAAAAAGGACAAATGGTTTTCTGTACTTTGAAGAGGTATCTTTGTATTAACTTTGAGTAAGTATTTTGTACAAAGGAGACACACGTCCTAGTAAGAGGATGGTGTCATAAAAGTAAGAAAAATTTATACAAATAAAGATAGCTATGTGTAAAAAATCCCATGGGATTCCCATTCTGCTATAGCCTTCGTATCTCCGAATATCTTTTCCATTCGTTGCTTCGTCCGAAGATGGTTGGATTGATCATAAGCTCCAGGTTTGTCAGTGAAGAGATTGTCCTTAAAGTAATCCGATGAGACATAGTCATACGCTTTAATTCCCTAACTTTTTCCTGGACCGCTCTTTCGGGTTTTTGATCCACTAGGAAACCCTTTTTTGCCCAAGTCTCCCTTTCGGGTTTTCAACTTGCCGGGTGTATAATTTTTTTATATATTTTTATCCCTAATTTTTGCTTGAATCGCCCTTTTGGGTTTTCGATTCACCGGGATGCCCTTGTTTTGCCTAGGTGTTTCAACCTAGCGGGTCTGTTATGCATAATATCTTTTGACTATGTCTGTGTTCGCAGGGTACGGCAGGTCGTCACCGTCCATGGTTGTTAAAATCATTGCCCCACTAGAAAATATGTTCTTGATTATAAATGGTCCTTCGTAGGTAGGAGTCCATTTTCCCCTGGGATCACTCTGTGGCAAGATAATGCACTTGATCACTAGATCCCCAACTTGATACACTTGTCGTCTGACTTTTTTGTTGAAATCCTTGATCATCCACTTTTGATACGTCTGACCATGAAAAATAACAGTAAGTCTCTTTTCGTCAATTAAGTTCAACTGATCAAGTCGGGTTTGAATACAATCGTCTTCACTCAAACCTGCATCCTTCATGATTCTCAAAGAGGGAATCTGAACCTCGATAGGTAAAACAGCCTCCATGTCGTATACCAAAGAATAGGGTGTTGCCCCAGTTGACGTGCGAGCCGTGGTACGGTACCCGTGAAGAGCAAATGGTAGCATCTCATGCAAATCCTTGTAGGTGACTGTCATTTTCTGTATGATCTTTTTGATATTTTTGTTCGCAGCTTCGACAACACCATTCATCTTTGGCCGATAGGGAGATGAATTGTGATGTTGAATCTTGAACTGCTCGCACAAGGTGGTGATCATAATATTGTTAAGGTTTGTACCGTTATCAGTGATGATCCTTTCGGGGATACCGTACCGGAAAATAAGATTCTGTCTGATGAAGCGGACAACACCATTCTTAGTAACAGATGCGATGGAGGCTGCTTTGACCCACTTTGTGAAATAATCAATAACCACCAGAATTAAGCGGTGTCCATTGGAGGCTGTAGGCTTGATCTCTCCAATCATGTCGATTCCTCACATAGCGAACGACCAAGGAGCTGTTAAGACATTTAGAGGAACCGGGGGCACGTGTACATTGTCTGCATAGATTTGACACTTATGATAGGTCTGAGAGTGTTGATAGTAGTCAGCTTCCATGGTAGACCAGTAATAGCCTGCCCTTAGAATCTTCTTAGCCATCGTATGCCCGCTAGAGTGAGTGCCAAAGGTGCCTTCATGCAATTCAGCCATAATCCTTTCAGCTTCAAGCTTGTCCACACAATGGAGCAGAATAGAATCATGATTGCGCTTGTACAGGATGCCATTACTTAGGAAGAACTTAGCTGAGAACCTCCTTAAGAACTTTTTGTCATTGACTATAGCTCCTTCAGGGTATTCTTGAGACTCGAGATACCTTTTGACTTCATGAAACCAAGGTCGGTCCACTACTTCTTCGGTATTAATCTCGTGACAGTGTGCAGGTTCATTCATTCGTTTAATGGTGATCTGGGGAGCCTCATTATCCCAATTAAGTTTAAACATGGATGACATTGTAGCTAGAGCATCTGCTAGCTGATTTTCTTCTCTCAGGAAGTGCTCGAAGGTAATCTGCTCGAAATGTGGTAACAATGTCAAAACATGTTCTTTGTAAGGCATAAGGTTTGGATGCTTAGTGTCCCACCCTCCTTTGATCTGACTGATGACCAAAGCTGAGTCCCCAAACACAACTAGAGATTTGATTCCCAAGTCTATGGCAGCCTTGAGTCCAAAGATGCATGCTTCATACTCTGCCATGTTGTTCGTACAGTTAAAGCAAAGTCTGGCTGTGAAAGGAGTATGGCATCCTTCTGGAGATATAAGTACAACACTGATACCGTTACCCAGCACATTGGAGGCCTCATCAAAGTACAGGGTCCATCAGGATCCTTGTTCAGGTCCGTCATATGGTCTGAAGTCTTTAATGTTGTCAACTGTCATGATGTTTTTGTCAGGGAAGTCAAACTTCATGGGTTGATAATCATCTACAGATTAATGTGCCAGATTATCAGCTAGCACACTGCCCTTTATAGCTTTTTGGGTCGTCTACTGTATATGATACTCTGTGAGGATCATTTGCCATCTAGCTATCCTTCCGGACAAAGAAGGCTTCTCAAAGATATACTTTATCGGATCCATCTTAGATATCAGCAAAGTGGTATGAGTCAACATATACTACCTCAGCCGGCGAGCAGCCCATACCAAAGCGCAACAAGTTTTCTCAAGCAGTGAATATCTGGTTTCACAGTCGGTAAACTTTTTGCTAAGGTAATAAATGGCATGCTCTTTTTGGCCAGACTCGTCATGCTGCCCCAATACGCACCCCATTGAATTATCTAGGACGGTCAGATACATGATTACAGGTCTTCCTTCGATGGGAGGCATCAAGACAGGAGGTTCTTGTAAATACTCCTTGATTTTATCGAAAGCAATTTGACAGTCATCATTCCATCTAACTACCTGATCTTTCTTCAACAGTTTGAAGAATGGTTCACAAGTAGATGTTAGGTGAGAAATGTACCTAGCAATGTAGTTTAGGCGTCCCAAGAAACCTCTGACCTCCTTCTCAGTGCGAGGAGCAGGCATTTCTTGTATAGCTTTGACTTTGGCAGGATCAACCTCGATGCCTTTGTTGCTGATGATGAAACCCAAGAGTTTACTGGACCGAACTCCGAATATGCACTTGTTAGGGTTCAATCTTAGCTTGTACTCCTTCAACCTGACAAACAGCTTTTGCAAGTGATCGAGGTGTTCTTCTTCAGTTTGTGATCGGGCTATCATGTTATCTACGTAGACCTCTATTTCATGATGTACCATATCATGAAACAAAGCTACCATGGCGCGTTGATAGGTTGCCCCGACATTCTTCAGTTCGAATGGCATCACTTTGTAGCAGAATGTACCCCACTGTGTAACAAAAGTAGTTTTCTCCATGTCCTCAGGTGCCATTTTGATCTAGTTATAGCCTGAGAATCCATCCATGAAAGAAAATACTTTGTGCTGAGTTGTATTGTCAACCAGGATATCAATGTGCGGAAGTGGAAAATCATCTTTAGGGCTGGCCCTGTTTAAATCTCTATAATCCACGCACATCCTCACTTTGTCATCCTTTTTAGGCACGAGAACAATGTTAGCAACCCATTGGGGATAGGAGGTAACAACAAGAAATCCAGCATTGAACTGTTTCATAACTTCGGCTTTGATCTTCTCTGACATGTCAGGTCTCATGTGGCGGACCTTTTGTTTCACTGGTGGACAGTCTTCTCTTGTGGGTAGATGGTGTACCACAATGTTTGTATCGAGTCCCTTCATGTCTTTGTATGACCAGGCAAAGATCTCAACATATTCATGAAACAACTGAATTAAGCGCTCCTTGACACTTGGCTCTAGGTTGGCACCCACTCTGATTTCCTTCTTGTCTTCATCAGTGCCCAACTTGATTGTATCCAACAGCTCCTCATGAGGCAGAATAGCTCTTTCTTCTTGTTGTAATAATCTGGCCAATTCCCCTGGCACCTCACAATCTTCCTCACCTTCGTATTCGGCTTGGTAGATCAGATCTTTAGAGTCACTGAAGGCTATAGCAGTATCGTTACCCATGAGTTCCGTAGTGGAAGGGTACTTGCATTTATCAGTGTGGGTGTGTGTAAGGGCATATCCATCTTAAAACAACAAAATGTAAAAGAAAGACAATGAGCACAAAAGGTTTATATATGAAAAGTGTCCATGATTCATTAAAATGACATATGAAAATGAAATAAGAACCCTTACAAATGGACTTATGTGCCTCGGGTAAGACACAAGGTTGAAAAAGTACGAATTGTTTGTGAATTATTACAGATCCAACAGGAATGGAAAAGATAAATTACTGCGGTATGAAAGTAATCGGAACAAAGTCTTTTGCTTCCCAGTTGCACAATCCTCCGCCAACAGTAGGAAAAATCCAGTCTTCCAGGCTTCCATCTTCTTCACTGTCCTTTAGTGCATTAACCCCTTGATGACTGATCTTCACAGGTGGCCCTCCGGCACGGGTGCGGCGCATGGCCTTCTGAGCAGTTTAGGTGAACCCCAAGCCAAATTTGTCTGATTTGAAAGGAAAGTCTAGAAGCTTCCCCCAGATGGTGGATCTGCCTTCTTCCACTACTGCCTTTGCATCTTTTAGAGAAGACATCCGAGGTACAGGTCTTGTGATCACTGGAGTTGAGGACACCACTTTGGTCGCCGCTATTTCCTGAGAAACTTCTTCAAAATGTTGGAAAGGGGTATCAATGAATTCGCCATCCAATTCTACATATCAGAAAGAACTCAGATGACTAATCATGTATTCCTCTTCACCATGAACAATTATGATTTTCCCTTGGACGGGGTACTTTAGCATCTGATGCAAAGTCGAGGTGACCGCACCGACATTGTGAATCCATGGATGTCCCAACAGGCAATAGTAAGAAGGACGGATGTCCATCACGTAGAATGTTGAATTAAATGTCTGGGTACCCACCTTGATCGGGATGTCCACCTCCCCATGGACCATCCTTTTAGAGTCGTCAAATGCTCTCACAATGATGTTGCTGGGTTTCAGGGTTAGGCCTTCACAATCCAATCTATCCAAGGCTTTATTATGCAAGACATTTAGAGATGATCTAGTATCAACCAAAACATGAGCTAGGGTGGTCCCCCTACACTCCACCGAGACATGTAGTGCATCGTTATGTTTTCTCCCTTTGGAGGTCAAGTCTGCATCGGAGAACCTAGGCCATTGTCAGCTGTCAGACTGGCTACACACTCTTGGAATTAATCCGCTGAAGTCTCTTGCGGCACGTGCGTTGTCTTCAAAAACTTAACCAAAGCTTTAGCATGTGCCTCAGAGCACAACAGCAGAGATAACATAAAGATTTTGGAGGGGGTCTGCCCCAGTTGTTCTACCACATCATAATCACTTTTTTAATGATCCTTATGATTTCTTCTATCTCCTTCTTTGATGTCTCATGAATAACTAGTGATTGAGCCTTCTTCAAGACAGGCTCCTCTTGAACATTCTTTCCTTTATTCTCAGCAACGAAAGTAGGGATAGGAATTGCATTGTCATTATTGGCGGGTACACTTGCAGGTGTTACTGGTACAACTGTAATCTTCGGAACGGTTACGGGTCCAGAGACTGCCTTTGGAGGCACAATCTCGGGAGAGAAAATTCTCCCACTATGGGTAATTTTGCTTGTTCTGGCGATGTTACTGATGTCGGGATTGTCCTCTTCGGAGCTTTCTTCATCGACAGTCTGTTCAATCTGTTTGACACCATGGTAGTAGATTTCTCCACCATAGTTCCATGGTACCATTTTATCTGATTTGTATGGGGCAGGCCCGGGCATTGTTATCTTCAATGAAGTAGTCATAGGAGCAGATGTAATCCTAACAGGTTTTTTAGGAACCCTGGAAGGATTGGCGTATATGGTTATTATTGAAACTTCTGGAACTGGAATGGGTGAAACATGAGCTTTCTCAAATAAAATTTCCTGATTATCAATCAATTATTGGATACCTTTCTTCAATAGAGGGCAGTCAAATGATGAGGACAGACAAGTATGGAAATCTTGGTCACAACCTGGGAACACCCCAACTTTTAACAAATTCAACTTGATGGTAATGAGAGGAGTTAATAGTTCATCCACAGTAGAAACAAACAGGTCTTCTTCCACAACACTGGCATTGTGTCCATGCCTAGGCATTGGAGCGGAGATAACATTTGGTTTTTCAGGAGCTTCAAATTCAACTTCCTTTGCGTCAATCAGATCTTGAATCTTGTTCTTCAGAGCCCAACCGTTGTTGGTGTCGTGCCCTGGACTTTCTGAATGGTAAGCGCACCTAGAATTTGGATAGAAGTGTGGAGATGAAGTATTAGGATTTTTAGGGGCCTCTTTCAACATAGCTAGATTCAACTTTAGGAGATGGGGTAGGACTTGAGCAAGAGTCATGTTAATCTTGGTGAATTGCCTTACAGGCCTTTCCACCCTTTGCTGATTATTCCTCGGCTGATCATTTCTCGGTTGGTTATTTCTTGGCTGGTATGATGCAGACTTTTGAATCATAACGGCCCCCACTATTGGTCGTCGTTCGATTCTTCCCTGATTCCTCTGTGCATATACAGCAGACACTTCCTTCTTTCCGGTGAAGGGCTTTTTTGCAACAGCAGAGGTAGATGCATCTTTCTGGATTTTCCCGCTTCTAATACCGGCTTCCAGCCTCTCGCCAATTAGAATCAACTCAGTGAAACCTGCAGAGGAGCTTCCAATCAGGTGATTAAAGAAAGGACCTGACAGAGTCCCCAAGAAAATGTCCATTAGCTCTCTTTCAGATAAAGGTGGTTGCACCCTTCCGGCTAAATCCCTCCACTTTTGGGCGTAGTCTTTGAAGCCCTCATTGGACACCATAGCCATACTCTAGAGTTGAGTACGGGTTGGTGCCAAGTCGGAGTTGTATTGATACTGTTTATAGAAGGCGGCTTCCAAGTCTTCCCAATTATGCACATCAGACCTCTCCAACTGGTAGAACCAATCAAGCTGTGTTCCTGACAAACTGTCCTGGAAAAAGTGGATCCACAAATCTTTGTCAGCAGAATGTGGCTGAATTTTCCTGACATAAGATCGAAGGTGCATCTTGGGACAAGACACCCCATCATACTTGGCAAACAAAGGTACTTTAAACTTAGGAGGGATTACTATTCCAGATACCAACCCTAGCTCTTCAAAGTCCAGCCCTGGTACTCTCTGTATCTCCATAGCAGCTAGATGCTCTCCCAAGTTTTTGTATTTGTCATTGGCCGGAGGGTATTGTTGTTCTGAGTAGTCCCCTTCCTCTTCCTCTTTAGCTTCAGATTCAGATGGTACTGCAGTCTCTTTACCTTTTCTATCTCCTTCCTCAGAGGTTAATGGAAATTCCAAGGTCCGTCTGGCTTGTCTTTCAAACCTTCTGCCCATGATAACTACACCGGCTCGCTTATTCTTCTTTTTCTCTTTTTCTTTCTTTAGCAGAGTCTTGAGCTCCTCCTGCCCCTTGCCCAAGGTCAAGAGTAGCTTTTTGAAATTGTGAATTATGAGCTTGCAAGTCTTTGACCGTTTGTTTAATATCCATCTTGCTGAAATAAACAGCAGAGAGATGAGGAAACTTCTTACAAAGACCTGTTTATGCATATGATGAATGATATGTATTCATGTAATGCTTTCAAGGATTCGGAAATTCAAATTTGTGTTAAACAAAAAGGAACAAACGTTATATTAATAAAATAGAATTTGTTTACATCAACGCCCATAGGGAAAAATAGTATAAAATTCTAAGATAAAAAGACGTTGCGCATCCTCTTCGGTGCAATGTAGGTGTTGAGAGTCTGCTCTTCATGAAGTAACCGAGTGAGTTCTAAAACCTTCTTCTCGCTTGCGTAGAATTGAGCTTCAAAAGTATCGCGTTCTCCATTGAGTTGTATCCAACTCCTTTGTAAGTCTTCGAGTGATGTTGGCATGTCAGGATGTAGGAGGGTGTATGGAACCTCTCCTTCCTCAACAGGCTCTATAATCACTGGGTGAATAGAGGGGTAAGGCATCATAAGACTTTTGGCGCGGGTTCGTACCCACTTGAGGTAAGGCTCAAGGTGGATGGAATTATTGTGTCCCAAGGTCTTATTGTCTACCTTGTTTGGCATCCTCCAAGCTCGGATAAACCTTTGTCGAAGTCCTTGATCATCGTTGTCGAAGTAAAAAACCAAGTCTGGAATCAACATGTCATGTAGGCCATCCCTTCGGGCATAACCAAACTGTCTCAGAGCCAAGCAGGGGTTGTAGGTGATTCCTCCCCTAATGCCAAGTAGAGGGACATTAGGGAGTTCCCCACAATGTTCGACGATGATAACATTCTCTCTGGATCAAGAACACCAATAAATATCTGAATGTGTAAGAGTCATCAATCGTTGTGACCACCTCAAACCTTGCTCATTCTTCAAGACTGATTGGGGGAGATGAGAAATAAACCATCTTGCCAATAGAGGAGTGCAACACATAAGAACACCTCTTTTCCTCATTGTTCGAGTGTGAAAAGAGTGCAAGATATCTCCAAGCAATGTAGGCACCGGGTTGCGAGACATGAAGATTTTGACAACACTCACATCTATGAGTTGGTCAAGGTTAAGGAACAAGACCATCCCATAGATGAGAAGAGCTACAATCTCCTCAAAAGCTTACAAGTCCAAAGAATTCCAGCAGCTTTGGTCCTTCTCAAACAAGAACTTTGCCAAGAAGCCTTTGACACCACTTCTAGTTTCCCAATGGGTTATGACATCAGATGAGTGCAAGTGCAGGGCTTGAGCAATCTCTTTTGGCTTTGGATCTCTTTCCGTACCGTTGAAAGGTAGTTGATTGAGAATAGGAATCCTCAAGAGTTGATAAAATTCCTCCAAAGTGGGCACAAGCTGGTAGTCAGGAAATGTGTAGCAGTGATGCAAAGGGTCAAAGAACTGGAAAAGAACATTCATCATGTCTTCCTCTGTGTTGGAAGTGACTAAGTTGAGAAGACGACCATGCCTCTCGGTGAATGGAGAATTATCAGGAATTCTTGAAGCTAGCTCCTTGAGTTGTGGATGAATTCTTACAAGGTTGACTTTGATGGTTTTCCTGCGAAGTGAATCCATAACCTACAAAACAGGAACAAAGATGAATTTTTAAAATCCTTGAAACAGTTAGTAGATGCATATGATGCTTCATGATGTCTATGATCTTATGCACAAGTATATATGTACAAGCAAATCACACAAGTTCCTAGTTTAGGCTTGCATGGGGTTTCATAGGTAAGTACCCTCTTGAAGTTTAGTTGGCTCAACCTGTCCTAGAAATAGTAACCGGGTTCTAAGGAGCTCAATATCACCAGATTGTTTCCTTGTTCATTGTTTCAATTCAGCCTCTTTACTGGCGACCGAAATATTCCAAGGAACAAACCCTCAATGAGTGTAGTATCGAGTATCTACCAACTTCGGACTGCACCAAAGAAAACAAGGAAAACAAGATAAGCAATTAAAGGTGATCTAAACCCTAAAGTAACTCCACTTTTATAATAATCCCCAGCAGAGTCTCCAGTTCTGTGATACGGTGGGAGAACTGACTTGAGGTTTTGCGTTTTGTTGCAAATGTTTCGGTTTAGCAAGAGTCGCCACCGACTTTTATTTTATCCAAAAGGAAAGGTAAAAAAGCACAGGAAAGACCTTTGAGATGTTTTCATGAGTTCGGGGGGTAGATTATGAAAAGGGAAGGTGCTAGCACCCTTTTCATCCATGGTTTTCCATGGGATCTTAGTTACTTGCTTAGATCACTTGCTTTGCTTTTGCAATTGTTTGAAATGGTGCTTTGTGTGGTTTTGAAAGTATTTTGAAAAGAGGCCATCGTTTAGGCAATGTTTGTAATGATTCTCGTTCGTAAGAATGTATACAAAGATGTTTGTCTTTTGAAAAATGTTTCAATGTTTTGAAAGTTGTTTGGAAATGTTTTGAAATGTGTGTGTGTTTGTTTGAAAATAGCAAGGATTGTTTGCAAATTGATCAAGTAACTAGGAGCATCTACCTACTCAAATGTCTTTCCTACACATTTTAATTCCTTTGACATTGTTGATTTACCATTACTTTGGTAAACAACCCTATCTTTGGATGTTAAACGGGACGGGCGTGGGTCATCGTATGACCATGATAGCAATGGTGCCAAGTATCTTAGCTTGTTTGAGGGACCAAGATCATTTGTTTAGGCAACCTTTTGATAGCGTCATCGAGGGACTATGATCTTTTGTTTTGTTTTGTTTTGCCAAGATACTTTGCATGCAAACCATGGCCATTTTGTAAGGCAACCAAGTGGGTGAAACCCTAGAGGTGTTTGTGTGCAATGTGTTGTCATTTTACATGCATTTTTTTGTCTTGTATTAGGTCATTTCTACTTGTTTGTTTTTTGATCTTATCATGCAAACCCTAGTTTTACTAAACATGGTATAATGCGATAAATTGCGTAAAATAAATCTAAGCTATTACAACAATTATTATGGGAGGGGGGATATAAGTTTTGAATGGGGATATTTGCATAAAATAAAACCTAAAAAACTATTACAACCCAATTGAATTTATTGTACAATAAATAAATAAACAAATATGCAAAATATGCAAAATAAAACGTATTTATGCAAAATGTTTTGTATTTATTTTATGTATGAAAAAAATAAATTATTTAAGTCCTAAAAATAAGAAAAATAATATTGTTATTTTTTGAAAAGGGTGAAAAACCCTAGTTTTTGATTAAAGAAAATGAATGTTTCCTATTATTTATTTTATCCATTTTTTGTACAAGAAAATATAAGTAATATTATATACAATATTTAAAAATTAAATATGTATGAAAATAATTATTTTTATGTGTTAAATAATAAAAATAAAAATGTATGGAATTTATTAAATGTATTTATAATTTTTCATGAGAAAATCAAATATAATATCCTAATAAACTATTTTTTATGCAAAAAAATAATAAAAAATAAAATAAAAATGCCAAAAATAAAGAAAATATTTTTCATGATTTTTGTGACTTAGAAAAATAAATAAAAACAATAAATATAAAAATATAAAAGAAAATATAAAAAATAAACAAAATAAACAAAGGGGGTGTGGATAGTGGATCAGGGGGTGTGAAAAGTCAAAACAACAAGCCAAAGCGCGCCAGGCCCAAGTCAGCTTCGTCTGTGTCTTCCAGCCAAACATTTGCGCGCGTTCTTGCTTTCAACCTGTAACTCTCTATTCTTTGCACAAAAACAAAAACTTGCAACATAAAAAATGTAGCTTGGAATCTCATGATTCCAATGATATAAAATTCATAATCTAACTCTCAAAGACCAGGGAGAATTTCAGTAGCCCTAATTTCTGACCTAGTTTTTTCATGAACTTCAAGCTTCAAATTCTCACTACTCAGTTAATATAAATGATAACTATGCATATGTACAACTTCACCATGTTAAGGACTACATCTTTGCTTCACAAATCAAAGCTTGAGGACTCCTAAATAGAGAGATAGAGTTTTGAAAAATACCTTGTTCAGCTGAGTTTGGATATGGCAATGTGGGGACTTTGAGTGAGGCCTGAGGATCGTGTGAGCTTCCTTGAAGTTCCCTCAAGCTTTTCCAATGCTTAGCTGGCCTTGTGGATGCTTGAAACTCCCTGTAGAAATCAACCTGCAACCTTCAAGTTTGAAAATGGTGATGTCAGAAATAGAGGTTACAACAACAGGACAAGGGCTTGGATAGTTTAGGTTGGATGTATGGAAGATGTTTGAAGTATTACAAGGCAAAACACACGAGCAAATTTTGAGTTGGCAAGTGTTTTGCAGAAGCTGGTTGTTTGGACAGAAAAATGAGGTTTTAGAGTTTTGGTTAGTTTCAGATGTTGTGAATTCGTGTTCTATCTTGAGACAAGTTTGTGAAGTTGTTTTGAATGAAGCCAAGTCCTC
This sequence comes from Vicia faba, assembly GCA_948472305.1. NCBI lineage: Eukaryota > Viridiplantae > Streptophyta > Magnoliopsida > Fabales > Fabaceae > Vicia > Vicia faba. The sequence continues at coordinate 761,293,778 of OX451741.1, read as the reverse complement.
CCTTTATCAGCTTGTGCAAGTTCTGACTCCTTTTGCCAACTTGCTTGCATTTGAAGAAAAGTTGAAGTGACTATGCCAAAGGCCTGTACAGGCTTGCTTGCTAGCTGCAAAGAGTTGGTATGCTTTGCCTGATATCTGTGGACATTGCTTGTGACAAAGAAACAGGTCCATGGCTCAAGAATTATAAAGTTGCAAAAAGCTTGCTTTATCAAAATGGCAATGTGCCCTTTATGCCATTTATGGATTAAACTCTTGTACAATTCTCCAAAGGTCAAAATAAAGCCATTATCCATTGAGTTAGCATTTAATTATGGAGTGTATAAGGTATTAGGACCCGTAATGCAAGGTACAAGCATGCTTGAATCTGATTTGCAACTTGATCTCATGTAAAAATGGCTTGAACAAAAGTGACAAAATGCCATTTTCTCTTCTTCTATTCTCCCTAACCACAAATGATCTTGGAGAGTTCTTGAACATTTTGGAAAGCTTGAAACATTATCTACAATCCATATTTGAAATGCAACTTGATATACCTCTTGGAACTATGTGAAAAGTTTCCATGAAGTTAGGTCAAAAACCTGCCTAAACTATGGCAAAATTTCACTAAGTTATTTACTTTATGGACCCCTATTCATAAAATCATAACTTGAGATCCAAGAATCTTTTGGGAAAACTTTGTGACTCAAAGTTGTATATTTCATATAGGACTACAACTTTCATGTTGGAAGTTTTCTTTGAATCCATTTGCATCATGGTGAAAAAGTTGTGGAAAGTTGGGAAAAAATAAGAAATTTTTCATACTTAGAAAAATTCTAAGTTATGAAAAATTTCAAATTAAAACCCTAATTTGCAATTTTAGGTTTCTTGGTCAACAAGTTTCACATTTTGACATATCTTGATGAATTATGACCTTTGGCACTTGATTTTGACCAAAAAGTCAAAGTTTGACTTTTCAGTGTACAGTTGATTTTTTATCAGTTGACTGGAAAATTCATTTGTCAATCCTATGTACTTGAGATCTTTTGAACTATGTGATTAGGTAAATATGATTCCATTTAGTCCTTGAAATCATGCTTGAACCCAATTGGTCATTGGCTAGGTTAAAAATTAGAAATTGCCCTTTCTTAGTCAAAACCCTAATTTTGACCATTTTGCCCTTTTGATGATCTGATCAAATTTCTTATGATCCAAACTTGATCAAATGGTACATATGTGTCTAAAATGTTGTTGTGGATCAAAAATTATGAAGTTTGACTGTAAATTGGTCATGGTTGACTTTTTCCCCAATACAACTGATTTTTAGGTCAACTGTCCAATTGACTGGTCAAAAAATGTGATTCAAAGCTTAAAACTTGATATGAGCAATCTTAGGGGTCCAAGATGGTGTATGAAAGTCACATGGAGCATCGATGATCCAAAAATCCTTGTGAAAACTCAAACCCTAATTTCAGGTTATCAGTGCAAGGAGATGTCTTGAGCTGAGCAAACCCTAAATTTGTCTTGAGTCCAAGAAGTCTTGTGAGAAAAAATCTTGATAAATGAGAGGGCAAATTTTGGGGTACAACATCATGCATGAAAATCAAAAACAATATTCACACATGCACCCCTAAGGTTAACTCCACTTGTTGCCTAATAAATGGTCATGTTATGCATGTGGGATGTCTTAGCAAAAACAATCAAAAAAACAAGATCATAGTCCCTCGATGACGCTACAAATGTTTCCTATCAATCGACCTTAGTCCCTTAAAGAGAAATGCTAAGACATCTTACAAAATTTCTATTCATGACTATACAATGACCTATGCATGTCCCTTTACATCCAAAGATAAGGCTTCTCACCAATCAATGGTAAGATAACAATATCAAAGGAAAGGAGAAATGAACAAAATACTTTTGAGTAGCTAGAAACGTTCTTAGTTTCTTGCTCACTTTCAAAACATTGAAATATTTTCAAAAGTACAACACTTTGTATACATTCTCTCTGAAACGAGAATCATTACAAAGTTCGCCTAAACGAATGCGCCTTTTCAAAATACTTTTTAAAACCACCACAAATCACATTTTCAATCAAAAGCAAGTGATCTATCAAGAAACTAAGAGCCCATAGATAACTATGGATGAAAATGGTGCTAATACCCTTTCTTTTCATGATCTACCCCCAAACTCAAGAAATAATCTCAAAGGTCTTTCCTGTTTTTTTCCACCTTTCCTTTTGGATAAAAGAAAAGTCGGTGGCCCTATTCCTAACTGTAACAGTTGTGATCAAACACAAAACATCCCAAGTCAGTTCTCCCACCATATTATGGCCGTTAACTAGGTTACTCCTATCCACCCCCTCAGGGATGATTTCGCATTATCCAAGGACTTAATCCACTATAACCAACACGATTAAAAATACATGGGAAACAGTCAGTGACTAACAAACAATGACCCGTTCAGTGATCCGATCTAACGAATATAACATTCATTGACCTCTATCTAGAATCAAACTAACCAAGTCATCCAAGAGAATTTTCTCCACAATGATATCCATCAATGATCTCACAAGAGTCTGACATTCACTCAGTCCCCTTTGAGATATGACTATCATTCGCCCAACTAAATATGATCCCTCAATATCTTCTATTATGATTTCCTATAATGACCGCAACCATTATCTTTTTGAGATCATACCTTCACTCAGTCTCTCAAGGAACCTTTCAATGATATGTCCAGTGATCTGATTTAACGAATATAACAATAATTGACCTAATAGAATAAGATCCTTCAAGATCATCTATAAGGATTTCCCACAATGACTACAACCAATGTCTTCTTAAGATTAGACCTTCACTCAGTCTCTCAAATAATCAATCAACAACAGTTGATAAGGTTTATGTGTTTACATGAATACTTCTTCTAAGTAGATTACAGAAAATATTTAGGAACATATTGTTTAACACATTTTGAGCAACAAAACTAGTGTTAAAACAATTTACATGAAGAGATTCAAACTGAAACACAATACAAGCAACAACTCTTGTGTTCATTACAATGTTCTACAAATATGTATATGATCAGAAGATGAGTAGCATCTTGTCGTATTCTTCTTCATCTTCTTGTTGAGAAAGTATAGAGAAACAACTCCTTGCTTCTTCTGCTTCATCCAAGATGTATATGATGATAGTTGAATAACATCTTGTTGAAATCTTCTTTCTTTATTTTTCTATCTTCTGTATAGTGGTCTTCAGAATGTTTAGCATTGCAACTATTACATCTTCAGCATCCACAACGTTTAAGCTTGATGGCCAACGGCACTTGGTTTTGAATCTTTGATATTCTTTTATATCCTTCAGAGAGAGATGTTGTGAGGATAGAAAAATATTTTCCTGCCCCAACGGTTAGTTCCAACAGATAAAATAAGGTGTAAGAGTTAGACAGTATAAAATAATATTTTATGTATCTTGTCACTATTCAATGATAGTTTTCCCTCTTTTCTCTGAATAATGTTTTTATAATAAGCTTGTAAATATAGATTCGTTGAGTAAAGAAAGATAGTTGGAAATCCAGTTGTTTGTTCCCAACGGTCACAATGAGAGTGGTTGACAATAAAATATAAAGGATTGTTCTTACGCCACCGTAGAGGGTAGAGGTCACAAACACTTTATATACCTTTTGTAAAACATCACACATTAACCATTTTTAACTTCTTCTTATCATCAGAGGCTTCAGATATTTGAATGTTGAACATTGAAGCTTGTTGTAGAAGATTCACTCTTTAGTTTTAGAACCTAAGTCTTGGAGTCTTCAGAACTTGTCTTATCAGAACCTTGTCTTTATAGTCTTCAGCACTTGGTTTTAAGACCTTGCTTGTCTTCATATCATCAGATTTTTTTCAGTAGAACCTCGTCTTCATAATCTTAAGAACTTGTAACACATAGAAGAAAATCTTTAGAAGCCTCCAAAGCTTAACCATAAAGCCACGATAAGAACCTCTTGTACTAACGTTTCTTAGAAACGTTGCAGAAAATGTATTCAAAATATCGAATTCAACTGTAAACCATAACCACATGATTTTTGCCAATAGTGTATGTTCAGAACCTTATGACGTCACATGCCTTGATACCAGAGTTAGAACATTATAGGAACAACTACACACTAGAATAAACCATTAGAGTATACAATTTTTCTTAAAGATAACAAGTAAAGTTATCATCAAAATCTTAAGGCCATATGTAGAAACACTTATTGTTCTTACAATCTCCCCCTTTTTGATGATGACAAAACCATGTATTTTGATAGAACAATTTATACAGGGTAATCACCGTAATCGACAAATTCATAGTTAAGCTCGCAGCTCCCCCCGAATCTGTTAATCCCAAAATTTCATTTAAGCTTGTTCAAAGTCTCCCCCTTAGCCCAAGACTCACAAAATAAATTTTGAGTATTCAGAACATAGGTAGAGAAGCAACACTTCCCTGTAACAACTCATCAGAGTCTGACTAGAGCACATGGTCTTCATCTCAGAACCTGGTTTCTATCAGCACTTGATGACAAATCAAAATCTTGATTTTGAGCCTAATTGAATAATGCGACACATTATGTATCAGCGATTATGTTCCTTGATTATGATATCATAACCAAAACACTATAATTTTGGAGAAGTTCACTACTTCTTGAGTTTCATCGTTTGACCTGATATATTCCAATGTATTAGACATTCAGACCGTTCACAACTTATAAATAGAGCGTACATTGTGGAAGCATACGTATCGGAGCACTTCTTCTGAGCGGCATCTCTGTATGAGAGCATGCATCAGAATGTTGAATTGTCTTCCTTTCATGAGAGCACAACTTCAGAAGCTTTAAGTTTGAATTCGATACTGTCAAAAAGTTCACAACTTTTGAACACTATGATATCAAGCAAGATTACCTTGCTTTCAGTAAGTTTATAACTTTTGAGTTGTGTTTAGTACATCTGTTTGAATATTCATATATTCATAAAGTGTACAACTTCTTAGATATGAAACCAGAGTTGATTTTAATCCATAAGGTTCTCAACCTTAGAACCAAGATCTTTATCTTCAACTTGTCTTAGAATAATTAGTGAACTTGTTTAAAGTTTCTAGATTGAAACATCAAACAAACGGTTAGTAGCAATAGCATTTTATATGTTTCATTTTAAGATTATGATCTTAAATATTATCAAAATATCATTTTACTTTCTTTCCCTTTGTTAGAAATCCAAAAGGTGATAAGGAGACGAAAAGGTAAAAGGAGTAGAAATCAGTTTCTATCGGTAGAACAGACAAACTAGAATTTATTGAAAGTAGAGAGAATATAAATCACACAGATTAAACAGAGAGCAATTAGAAGACAACACATATTAATTTTAAGAAACGATGGTTTACAAAAGAAAGACATACATACAATACCCAGAAGACATTAAAAATACATAATCGAATTATCAACTAATTGAACCACTGATCATCAAACGTCTCACACTCATCTTCTTCCAAAACATCACTTGGACCATATTGCATTCTATGAATGATTCTTACAATTTAATCTTGAATGAAGACTTCTGACAAGATTCTTCCATAGGGAATAAACGACTTGTTCAAATTTCTAGATGAGGAGATAGACTCTTTAAGATGTTTAAAAATAGTTCGAGGAAGGTTAATTGGGATACAGTTGATTAAGAAGTAAATCAGGATCTTATCATTATTAGTCAGAAAAGTTTTGTTGACACCACGAGGACATATATTTGACTGGATAAAACAAAACCAGTCTTTGGCAGCAGACTTATGATTTTCAAGGTTTGAAGAATCAAACTCAGAAGAGTCATCAAAGATAGAGATTATTTTTGAACGAGGGATAGTGTTAAGAGAAACACTGTTACATGTGAAACCCATTTGAAGATAGTTGATTGCATTAGCAATGCATCCAATAGTTAGAGAAACATCCGAACCATAAATGTTTGAAGTGATCCATAAGCCATTGAGACTAACCGAAGCATTTTTCCAAAAGGTTTTTACAAGGTTTGGATAGATGGAAACTTTTAGAAGAGAGAGAGAGATATCTATTCCATTTTTAGGAGAGAATGCCAGAGTGAAAATTTGGACTAGCACCAAAAAGTTTTGGATGATTTTATTTGATAACTTCTAGAAGATCAGCATCTCCATGAAAGGTTCTTGGGTTTGAGATGATGGACATTTTGATATAGGAGTTGGGAGGATTATGAAAAAATGTGTGAATAAATAGAAAACAGAAGGATGAGAACAATAAGAGAAATAACAAAGGTTTGGAGGTGTATCACATATAAGATTTTCGAAAGACAGGTTAAGACACATTAGTTAATACTAGGGTCAGAAGAGGTAGTAGTAAACCTAGAAAGGGATTTTTGCATTGGAAAAGTAAAAAGATTTTTGTATATTTCCAAGAAGGCTATATCTTTTATAGTGACACGTTAAGTAAGTGGTGATAAGATATTTTTACTTTGTTCATAGTTTTGTTATTATTTCTTAGAGAATTTTAATCCTTATAATTTTAAAGGTTGATCAGTAAACACTTATACCTATATTACAGCTGACTATGTTGGCTTGATTTTTCTTGAACCTTAAAAAATTTGTTATATTTCTGCGAGCATATCTATTTATTTTAGTTAGATCTAGAATTAATTGACACAATATGATTTTTCGTTCATTCATGGATAAAGTACAAACATCATTCAAACAAACAAGATAACACCCAAATTACCCAAGAACCGTTATAACCTACTTCTGATAGACGCAAACTATGCACAAACTATATCTCAAGAACTTCACATATTTCTTCCTTAAGAGCATCGTCAGGTCCATCATGACAGACTATTTCAACCATCCCAACCTTAAAGGAGAGAGCAGAGAGGACTCTTCCAAAAGGTACAAAGGAATGGTGACAATTTCTGGATGCATCAATCGAGTTTCTGAGAAATGTAAAAATGGTTTGGGGAGAATTTATCTTAACATGATGCATGAGACAATAAATTAGAACTCTATCTTCATGAGATAAAATGTTCAGATTTATTCCTATAGGCCGGAAATTTGTCACATGAATTTGAAACCACATGGCAGCGGTAGGAAGGAAATTTTCATGATTGTTTGGTTCATACATCTCAGAGGGATCATGGATGGATCTAAGACTTTCTTGGAGAGAGGGTGTGTTTTAAATTGCTTCAATAGTGGTACCTGCTTAAGTACACCCTATTGCAGAGGCTATTGATGTTGGAGTGATGGTGTTAGGTTTGCTGAAAATAGTTGAGGATATGGACACATCATCAAAATAAGCATACAACCAAAACTCATGGATCAGATGAGGGTAGATGGGTCCATGCAACATGGCGATGTAGTGAGACTATTCTTAGAGGGTGAAGCTTTCAGTGAAACAAAACTCAGCCCTGCTGAGTCGAGGACAAAGTTCACAAATGACTTCCAAAAGTTCTTTGAAACCTTGAAAAGTTCTTACGGCCATTGGAAGAGGATAATAGATTTTATATGAAGGAGAGAGAGAGAGCGAGAGAGAGAGAGAGAGAGAGAGAGAGAGAGAGAGAGAGAGAAAGAGAGAGACTGGCAAATAATGAGCTAGGTGGGGATTCAAGTAGATGAGAAGGAAATGTAACTAACTGGCTATAAGATATGAGCAGTCTACAAAGCATATTGAAATAGTCATCCCAATAAAGGAGACTTAGAGTGATGGTCATAAATAACAGGTTCCTAGACACGAAAATACACTAGGAATAAGAAAGGGTATAACAAGTTAACATTTCTTGTTTAAAAAAACAGTTATCCTAATATGTCAGATTAAATTAAACAAATAATAGTTTATTAGGATATAAAGAAGATATTAAAAGAAGACAAAATAAATATTTGAACAATTAAGTGAAATATTAAACAATATATGATGTAAATTACAAATTGGGATAAGAGAAGGTTAATTAAAAAAATATTAATTCCTAGACATGCAACTTCTTTTAAAAAGAAATTCATTGAAGATTAAAATAAGAGATTAGTCTGGTTGAAATTTTAACGAAATTTAAATGAAAAACCTGGTGTCTTTACTTGAGATTTAGCTTTAGATAAATTATCAAGAGATACCTTTTGGATGAGATGGTTTCTTTATGGGCTTTTTCATAAGAGCTTGAACAGAAGAAACTTTTGGTTGTGCATATTGTGATTTCTTCACATCTTGTTCTTCAGAAGTGGCTTTATTACTTTTCAAAATCTGAAGGTAGTCTCTATATATTTTTGAGTTATTATGATTTGTTCTACTCCTTGGTGGATGGCATTTTTCTCCTCTTGACTCTTAATCCTTCTGGATTTTGAAGAGTATATCTTAAGAAGTTTTGGTTTGATTCTTTACAACTTGCAGAGGTTGTCATTTGGATGACATGCCTTGGATGATGAGTCGGAAGCTGGTTGTTGACCTTTGTTTATGATGGAGAGCTTCTGATGTTGAGAAGATAAATTGCCTTTCCATCAAGTACTCGAGCCTTCAGAATCCTGAGAACTTGTTTAAGGGATTCTGTCTTCATATTTCTGATTCTTGCCCAGAGTTTTGAATCCTCTACAGAACGGGTTTTGAATCAGAAAAGCTTTATATCATTTAGCAGAAGGCAACCCAAATTTTCTCTTACTGGATCTCTCTACACAGTTAAGTGTTTGATTCTTAAATCAATAACTGAGTCAGGCTCTGATACCAATTGAAGGTAGAGAAAACACAAGAAAAGGGGGGGGGGGGCTTAAATTGTGTTCATAGAAAACATCCCCCTTTAGAATTTCTAAGCACTTAAATGATAATAGTGATAAAGACAATGAAGAGTAAATAACATAAGTAATTTATCCAGGTTCATCGGTAACTAGGCTACTCCTGTCTACCCCCCTCAAGGATGATTTCTCCTTATCCAAGGACTTAATCCACTATAACCAACACAATTAAAAATTCATGGGCAACAACCGGTTACTAACAAACAGTGACCCATTCAATGATCCGATCTAACGAATATAACGTTTACTAACCTCTATACAGAATTTAACAAACCAAGTCATCTAAGAGGATTTTCTCCAAAATGATATTTGTGATACGGTGGGAGAACTGACTTGAGGTTTTGCGTTTGTGTTCGCAAATGTTTCGGTTTAGCAAGAGTCGCCACCGACTTTTTATTTTATCCAAAGGAAAGGTCAAAAAGCACAGGAAAGACCTTTGAGATGTTTTCTTGGGTTCGGGGGGTAGATTATGAAAAGGGAAGGTACTAGCACCCTTTTCATCCATGGTTTTCCATGGGCTCTTAGTTACTTGTTTAGATCATTTGCTTTGCTTTTCCAAATGTTTGAAATGGTGCTTTGTGTGGTTTTGTAAGTATTTTGAAAAGAGGCCATCGTTTTGGCAATCTTTGTAATGATTCTTGTTTGAAGAATGTATACAAAGATGTTTGTCTTTTGAAAAATGTTTGAATGTTTGAATGTTTGAATGTTTGTTTGGAAATTGTTTTGAAATTGTGTGTGTTTTTGAAAATAGCAAGGATGGTTTGCAAATTGATCAAGTAACTATGAGTTGTCTACCCTAATCAAAAGTCTTTCTTGTACATTTTTAACCCTTTTGACATTGTTATTTTACCATTGTATTTGGTAAACAACCCTATCTTTGGATGTTAAACGGGACGGGCGTGGGTTATCGTATGACCATGATAGCAATGGTGCTAAGTATCTTAGCAAGTTTTTTGAGGGGCTAAGATCATCTTTGTATAGGAAACCAAGATAGCGCCATCGAGGGACTATGATCTTTTTGTTTTGTTTTGTTTTGACAAGATACCTAGCATGCATACCATGGCCATTTTAAGGCAACAAAGTGGATGAAACCCTAGAGGTGCTTGTGTGCATTGTGTTGTCATTTTTCATGCCTTTTTTGTCTTGTATTTAGGTCATGCTATTTGTTTGATTTTTAGTCTTTTGCATACAAACCCTAGTTTACTATCATGGCATATAAAAGCAATAAATGCGTAAAGTAAATCTAAGACTATTACAACAATATTATGGGGAGGGGGGGTACAAGTTTGAATAGGGGGATATTGCTCAAAATAAAACCCTAAAGCTATTACAACCCAATTGAATTTATACAATAAATAAAGAAGCAATATTTAAATATGCAATAAAATGTAAATATGCACAAATGCTTTTGTATTTATTTTATGCATGTAAAATAAATTTATTTAATGTCTTAAAAAAATAAGAAAAATAAAAATGAATATTCTTGAAAGGGTGAAAACCCTAATTTTTGTTTAATAAAGAAATTATATTCCAATATTATTTTATTTCATTTTATGTACAAGAAAATAAATAAAAACATATACAAAAATGTTAAGAAAATAAAATATGTGAGAAAATAATATTTTAAGTGTATAAATAATAAAAATAAAAATATATAATATTTTTATATTAATTACAAGTTTTTATTTAAGAAAATAAAGTAGATTATTATTAATAAACTATTTTTATGCCAAAAAAAATAATAAAAAAAATAAAATAAAATGCAAAAATTAAGAAAATATTTTTGGGTTTTTTAATGTTCAAGAAATAATAATAAAGTCAGAAAATATAAAAGAAATGAGAAAAATATACAAAATAAAGAAAATGGGCCAAGGGGGTGCAGAAAGCAAAAGAGTGGTGTGAATAGAAGAAACAGCAAGCCCAAGCCCAATGTTCACTTTATCCCTGTCCTCTGAACAGAAAAACGCGCGTTCTACAACTCAAACCTGTTCTTGCTCATGCTTGCATGAAATCAAACATTTACAACATGAAAGTTATAGCATTTTCAATCATGATTCCAACCATATAAAGAACTTGACCTAACTCTAAGAAACCAGGGAGAATTTCAGTGCCCCTAATTTATGACCTAAAATTTTCAGCAACTTCAACTATCAAATACTCCTGGCTCAGTTAATATAAATGAAATCTACGCATATGTACAACTCAAGGAACTTAAGGACTACATTTTTGCTTCACAAACCTAAGCCTAATGATGCCTAAATAAGGAGTTAGAATCTTGACAAATACATGTTTCAGTTAAGTTTGGATATGGAAATGTAGGAGTTGTGAGTGAGGCCTGAAGTTCTTTTGAGCTTGCTTGATGTTCCCTCAACCTTTCCCAATGCTCAACTTGCTTTGAAATGGCTTGAATCTCCTTATAGAAGTCAACCTACAAACTCAGAAATCGAAAACGGTGAAGCATGAAACAGGGGTTACAGTTGCTTGAGAAGGGCTTGGACAACTTAGGTGTGATGTATGGAATGTGTCTGAAGTGGTTTAAGACAAAACGCACGAGCCAATTTGGTTTTGGAAGTGGTTCTGCAGATATGTCCCTGTTTTGACAAGAACTTGTGATTTTGTGTTTTAGGGTGTTTGGGAGCTTGGAAAATCGTGTTTCTGGCTTGATACAATATGCTGAGCTTGTTTGAAATGATACCAAGACTTGGTTTTAACAGATGCACAAGTTATGGACCTTTTGCAAGCTTACTTGCTTTTGAAGCAAAAGTGAGTTGACAAAGCTGAAAGCCTGTACAGGCTAGCTCAAGGCCTGAACATAGTTGGTGAGCTTTTTCTTATGTTTATGAATCTTGTTTGTAGCCAAAGATCAGGTTCAATGCTCAAGGAATAAAAAATTGCAAAAAGCATGCTTTATGAAAATGGTATTATGCACTTTATGCCATAAATGGATTAATTCATTGTGCCAAGCTTCAAAGATAAGAATAAGACCATTGTCCATTATGTTTGCATTTAATTTTTTAGTTTAGAAGAGATTTTAGACCTGTAAAACAAGTACAAGCATGCTTAGGACAGATTTGCAAGTTGTAACCTTGTGCAAAATGCCATGGACAAAAGTGAGAAATGGTCATTTTTAAATCTTCGACTCTCCCTAACCATAAATGATCTTGGAGAGTTCTTGGACATTTTGGAAAGCTTGTAATATGCTCTACAATTCATCTTTGAAATGAATTTTTAGATTCCACTTGGAACTATGTGAAAAGTTGCCATGAAGACAAGTCAAAATCCTGCCTAAACTAGGGCAAAATTTAACTAAGTTAAAAAGTTTTTGGACCCTTATTCACAAAACCATAACTTGAGATCAAAGCATCTTTTAGGAAAACTTTGTGAATCACAGTTGTATATTTTGTGGAGGACTACAACTTTCATGTTGGGAGTTTTCTTTGAATCCAATTGCATCATGGTGAAAAAGTTGGGAAAAGTTGGGAAAAAATAAGAAAATTTCTAAGTTATGAAAAATTTCAATCTTAAACCCTAATTTCCAAAAATAGGTTTCTTGGTGAACATGTTTCAAGTTTTGACACATCTTGATGAAAAATGACCCTTGGCACTTGATTTTGACCAAAAAGTCAAAGTTTGACTTTTCAGTGTACAGTTGATTTTTGATCAGTTGACTGGAAAATTCATGTGTCAATCCAATGCAATTGAGATCTTTTGAACCTTGTGATTAGGTCAAGATGATGACATTGATTCCTTGAAACCATGCTTGAACCCAATTTTCCATTGGCTAGGTTAAAAATCAGAAATTGCCCTTCTCCAATTAAAACCCTAAAAATGACCATTTTGCCCTTTTGATGATCTGATTAAATTTCTTGAGGAGTTGTGGTCCAAACTTGATAAAATGGTTCATGCGAGTCTATAATGTTGATGTGGATAAAAAATTATGAGGTTTGACTGTAAATTGGCCACAATTGACTTTTTCCCCAATACAGCTGATTTTTAGGTCAACTGTCCAATTGGCTGGGCAAAAATTTGATTCAAGGCTTGAAACTTGGTATGAGCAATCTTATAGGTCCAACATGAAGTATGAAAATCACATGAGGCATTGAAAGTCCAGAAATCCCTGTGCAAACTCAAACCCTAATTTCAGGTCATCAGTGCTAGGAGATGTCTTAAGCTGAGCAAACCCTAATCTGGTCTTGAGTCCAAAGTGTCTTGTGAGGAGAATCTTGATAAAATGAGAGGGAAAATTTTGGGGTACAACAACTTCCCCTGTTCAATCTTCTTGAACCTGAAGAGTTAGATTGGCGAGATTTTCCGTTCGTAACTCGAAGCTAAAAGAATGATTGGAGAATAGAGTGCCCGTAAATTTGCACTCGTCAAAGTGTAGTTGAGGGAATGGGCTTAAAGATGCCATTTGGAGAGGTGACATAATCTTGTCGCATATGGGCTTGTAGATGCCATCAAGAATGTTTGTTAAAAATCGGGAGAATGAACATCAGAATGGTATCCGTATCTGAAACGTATCTGAGTTGTATCTGGAGATTGGATCTGTATGAGCAAGTGAATAGCATCCGTGTCTGGAGCGTATCCGAGCTGTAAATGTATTTGAATTTGAATGAATAACAGAATGAGTGTCGTGTCTGGAGTGTATCTGTTATTGTATCTGAATAAGCGACAGAATGACATCCGTGTCTGGAGCATCTCTGGGCTGGGGAAAAAGTCAGAATAAGTGAAAGAATGGCAACCGTGTCTGGAGCGTATTTGGACTGTATCTGAAGTTGAGATTTGTATGAGTAGCAGAATGACTTCCGTGTCTGGAGTGTATCTGAACTTGAAATTGATAGTTGAATCTGAATGAGGAATATAATGGCTTCCGTATCTAGAGCGTATACGTACTATATCTTGACTTGAAATTCTGAATGAGTAATAGAATGACCTCCGTGTCTGGGGTGTATCCATACTGTATCTGAACAAGAGATCTGAATGAGTAACAGAATGACTTCCGTGTCTGGAGTGTATCCGTACTGTATCTGAAATCTTTGAATATATGTTAAAGATAGTTGTTAATCTTATCCTGAAAAGGGTAAAATGTTAGCTGGAACACGAAGTTATGTTCCATGAAATGTATGATGCAATAAAATGTGTTTTGTCAATGTTTATGATATATGAATGTAATGTATGCGCATGTAAGATGATTTGCTGTATTGCTGAGGAAAATAAATCCTTGACATCTGGGGATAATAAACCCTTGACTGCTGTCGGGGAAAATAAATCCTTGATTGCTGCTGGAGGTTCAAAATCTTTGATTGCTGAGGATGAGAAATCCTTGCTGGCTGCTTGGGGATTAAAGATCCTTGACAACTTCTGTGGGGATGTGAGAATCCTTCACGACTTTCCTGGGGATATAGGGATCCTTCAAGTCTTTGGAGTTTGAGAATGATAAACATTCTGTTTGGGGAAGTAACGCCAAGTACTGCCTGAGAAATCTGCTTGGAGAATTCAGAGAGCTTTGAAGACTTCTACTGGGGGTTAAAACAATGGGAATCCTTACTCGGCTGGGGAATAGGGAAAATTTTGATGATTTCCGCGGGGAACTAAGAATGAGAATCTTCAATCTCATGGGGAATTTGAATCCTTGGGGACTTCATGTTGGGGAGTCAAGAATGAGAATCTTCGATCTGCAGGGGATTAAAAATTCTGATAAATTCATGCTGGGGAGTAATGAAAACTCTGGAAACTTTACTGGGGAAATGAGAAAGAGAATATTCAATCTGCTAGGGGATGAAAAAATCTGTGGGGAGTAGCTATACTGATGGAGAGTAGCTATCCTGCTGGAGAGTAAGTTCAGGACTCTGGGGGAAAAGCTTATTCCTATTTGGAAAAGGTTCAGGAGTTTGGGTCGTATGCCACTCTACTGGGGAATCATCCCAGGTTGGGGATAAAACAAAAGTTAATTGTTATCTAGTTGACTTCCAGGATTTAAGACAACTTGCTGGGGAACTTGGAGAAAACTGGACGGTTTCCTCCGGGGATTGGTATTTAGAAATTTGACTCCACTGGGGAAGAAGGTTTCATCTCCGCTGAGGGTCTGTAGTTCAAAGTTTTGGCTCCGCTGAGGATTTGGACTTTGAAGTTTTAACTCTGATGGGGATTTTGAAATTATAACTCCGCTGGGGATATGTATTTCAAGATTTTAGCTCCGCTGGGGATCTAGATGATGTACTGCAGGAGATTTCTCTTGGAATAGCCTAAAGACATTTTCCTATACTTTCAACCTGTCAAAAATTATTCTTTTTCACTTCTATCTATTTGTAAACATGTGATTATATTCAAATGCATATGCTCATTAATAAATCATTGGACGCTTTCAAATAAAACACAAGTGTAAAAGAAGAAAAGGCAAATAGTTTTCTGCACTTTGAAGTATCTTTGTATTAACTTTGTGTAAGTATTTTGTACAAAGGAGACATACATCCTAGTAAGAGAACGTTGTTATAAAAAATGAGAAAAATTTATACAAAGAAAGATGGCTACATGTAAAAATTCCATGGGGTTCCCATTCTGCTATAGCCTTCGTAACTCTGAGTATCTTGTCCATTTGTTGCTTCATCCGAAGATGATTGAGTTGATCAGAAACCCGAAGCTTTTATGTGAAGAGATTGTCCTTAAAGTGATCCGACGAGACATAGTCATACGCTTTAATTCCCTAAATTTTTCCTGGACCGCCCTTTCGGGTTTTCGATCCACCGGGAAACCCTTTTTTGCCCAAGTCGCCCTTTCGAGTTTTCAACTTGCCGAGTGTACATATTTTTTTTATTTATCCCTAACTTTTGCCTGAACCGCCCTTTCGGGTTTTCGATTCACCGAGATGCCCTTTTTTTCCCAGGTGTGTCAACCTAGCGGGTCATTTATGCGTAGTATCTTTTGACTATGTCTGCGTTTGCAGGGTGCGGCAGGTCGTCACCGTCCATGGTGGTTAATATCATTGCCCCACTAGAAAAGATGTTTTTGATCATAAATGGTCCTTCATAGGTAGGAGTCTATTTGCCCCTGGGATCACTTTGCGGTAAGATGATCCGCTTGATTACAAGATCCCCGACTTGATATGTCTGGCGCCTGACTTTCTTGTTGAAAGCCTTAATCATCCGCTTTTGATACGTCTGACCGTGGAAAACAGCAGTAAGTCGCTTTTCGTCAATCAAGTTAAGTTGATCAAGCCGGGTCTGAATCCAATCGTCTTCACTCAAACCAGCATCCTTCATGATTCTCAAGGAGGGAATCTGAACCTTGATAGGTAAAACAACCTCCATGCCATATACCAAAGAATAGGGTGTTGCCCCAGTTGATGTATGCGCCATGGTACGGTACCCGTGGAGAGAAAACGGTAACATCTCATGCCAGTCCTTGTAGGTGACTGTCATCTTTTGTATGATCTTCTTGATATTTTTATTCGCAACTTCGATATCATCGTTCATCTTTGGCTGATAGGGAGATGAATTGTGATGTTGAATCTTGAACTGCTCGCACAAGGCGGTGATCATAGTGTTGTTAAGGTTTGTATCGTTCTCGGTGATGATCCTTTCGGGGATGCCGTACCGATAAATGAGGTTTTGCTTGATGAAACGTGCAACAACATTCTTTGTGAAGGATGCGAAGGAAGATGCTTCGACCCATTTGGTAAAGTAATCAATGGCCACCAGAATGAAGCGGTGTCCATTGGATGCTGTAGGCTTGATCTCTCCAATCATGTCGATTCCCCACATAGTGAATGACCAAGGAGTTGTTAAGACATTGAGAGGAACTGGAGGTATGTGTACCTTGTCTGCATAGATTTGACATTTGTGACAAGTACGGGAATGTTGATGGTAGTCAGCTTCCATGGTAGACCAGTAATACCCTGTCTGTAGGATCTTCTTAGCCATGGTATGTCCGCTTGAGTGAGTGCCAAAGGTAACATTATGCAGTTCAGCCATGATCTGCTCAGCTTCAACCTTGTCCACACAACAGAGCAGAATGCAATCATGATTGCGCTTTTACAAGATACCATTGCTCAGGAAGAACTTAGCTGAGAATCTTCTTAAGAACTTTTTGCCGTTGACTGAAGCTCCTTCAGGATATTCTTGAGCCTCGAGATACCTTTTGACTTCGTGAAACCAAGGTCGGTCCACTACTTCTTCGGTATTAATCTTGTGACAATGTGCAGGTTCATCCATCCGTTCAATGGTGATCTGGGGAGCCTCATTATCCCAGTTAAGTTTAAACATGTATGACATTGTAGCTAGAGCATCTGCTAGCTGATTTTCCTCTCGTGGGAAGTGCTCGGAGGTGATCTGCTCGAAATGAGGTAGTAATGTCAAGACATGTTCTTTGTAAGGGATGAGGTTGGGATGTTTAGTGTCCCACTCTTCTTTGATCTGACTGATGACCAAAGCTGAGTCTCCAAACACAATCAAGGATTTGATTCCCAAGTCTATGGCAGCCTTGAGACCAAAGATACAAGCTTCATACTCAGCCATGTTATTGGTGCAGTTAAAGCAAAGTCTGGCGGTGAAAGGTGTATGGAAACCTTCTGGGGAGATGAGTACTGCGCCGATATCGTTGCCAAGTGCATTGGAGGAACCATCAAAGTACAGGGTCCATCGGGATCCTTGTTCAGGTCCATCATACAGTATGAAGTCTTCAATGTTGTCCAATGTCATAATGTCTTCGTCGGGGAAGTCGAATCTCATGGGTTGGTAATCTTCGACAGCCGGATGAGCCAGATGGTCAGCTAGTACACTCCCCTTTATAGCTTTTTGGGTTGTGTACTGGATATCGTATTCAGTCAGAATCATCTGCCATCTAGCTATTCTTCCAAATAAATCCAGTTTCTCGAAGATGTACTTGATCGGATCCATCTTAGATATCAGCAGAGTGGTATGAGTCAACATATACTGCCTTAGCCGGCGAGCAGCCCATACCAAAGCGCAACAAGTTTTCTCGAGCAGTGAGTATCGAGTCGCACAGTCGGTAAACTTTTGCTAAGGTAATAAATGGCATGCTCTTTTCGGCAAGACTCATCATGTTGGCCCAGTACGCACCCCATTGAGTTATCCAAAATAGTCAGATACATGATTAGCGGTCTTCCTTCAACGGGTGGCATCAAGATAGGAGGTTCTAGCAAATACTCCTTGATTTTATCGAAAGCAACTTGACAGTTATCATTCCATTTAACCACCTGATCTTTCTTCAACATCTTGAAGATTGGCTCACAAGTAGATGTTAGGTGAGAGATAAACCTAGCAATGTAGTTTAGGCGTCCCAAGAAACCTCTGACCTCCTTCTCAGTGCGAGGGGCAGGCATTTCTTGTATAGCTTTGACTTTGGCAGGATCAACCTTGATGCCTTTGTTGCTGACAATGAAACCCAAGAGTTTATCGGACCTGACTCCGAAGGTACACTTGTTAGGGTTCAATCTGAGCTTGTATTCCTTCAACCTGACAAACAACTTTTGCAAGTGGTCGAGGTGTTCTTCTTCCGTCTGTGATTAGGCTATCATGTCGTTGATGTAGACCTCTATCTCATGATGTATCATATCATGAAACAAAGCTACCATGGTGCGTTGATAGGTTGCCCCCACATTCTTCAGTCCGAATGGCATCACTTTATAGCAGAACGTACCCCACTGTGTAAAAAAAGTAGTTTTCTCCATGTCTTCAGGTGCCATTTTGATCTGGTTGTAACTTGAAAATCCGTCCATGAAAGAAAATACCTTGTGCTGAGCTGTATTGTCAACCAAGATGTCAATGTGCAGAAGTGGAAAGTCATCTTTAGGGCTAGCCCTGTTTAAGTCTCTGTAATCCACGCACATTCTGACTTTGCCGTCCTTTTTAGGCACAGGCATAATGTTAGCAACCCATTATGGATAGGAAGTAACAACAAGAATACCAACATTGAACAGCTTCATAACTTCTGCTTTGATCTTTTCTGACATGTCGGGCCTCATACGGCGGACTTTCTGTTTAACTGGTGCACAATCTTCTCTTGTATGGAGACGGTGTACCACAATGTCTGTATCGAGTCCCAGCATGTCTTCGTATGACCAAGCGAAGATCTCAACATATTCATTCAACAGCTGAATTAAGCGCTCCTTGATACTTGGCTCTAGGTTGGCACCCACTCTAACTTCTTTTCTGTCTTCCTCAGTACCCAAGTTGATTGTCTCTAACAACTCCTCATGAGGTAGAATAGCCCTTTCTTCCTGTTGTAGCAGTCTAGCCAATTCTCCCGGCACCTCACAATCTTCATTACCTTCGTATTCGGCATGGTAGACCAGATCTTCAGAGTCACTGAAGGCCATAGCAGAATTGTTACCCATGGAATCCGGAATGGAAGGGTACCTGCATTTGTGAGTGTGGGTGTGTGTAAGGGATATCCACCTTTAAACAAATAAAATGTAAAAAGAAAGACAATGAACACAAAAGTTTATATGTGAAAACGTCCATGATTCATTAAAATGGCATATGAAGATGAAAAATCAAACCCTTACAAATGGACCTATGTGCCTCGGGTAAGGAACAAGGTTAAAAGTGTATGAATTGTTTGATAATTATTACAAATCAACAGAAATGTTTGAAAGATAAATTACTGCGGTATGAAAGTAATCGGAACAAAGTCTTTTGCCTCCCAGTTGCACAGTCCTCCGCCAACAGTAGGGAAAATCCAGTCTTCCAAGTTGCTCTCCTCTTCACCATCCTCCAAAGCATTGAATCCATGATGGGTGATCTTCACTGGTGGTCCCCCAGCCCAGGTGCGTCGTACAGCCTTTTGAGCAGAAGCAGTGAACCCTAAGCCGAATTTATCTGATTTGAAAGGAAAGTCTGGTAGCTGACCCCAGATTGTGCTTCCTCCTTCTTCAATCACAGCCTTTGCATCTTTGAGGGATGACATCTGAGGCACAGGTTTGGTAATCATGGGTACAGAAGGCACTGTTTTGGTTGCTGCAATTTCCTGAGCTACCTCTTCAAAATGCTGAAAAGGGGTTTCGATGAATTCACCATCCAATTCTATATAGAGGAAAGAATTTAGATGGCTTATCATGTATTCCTCTTCGCCATGAACAATTATAATTTCCCCCTGGACATGGTACTTGAGCATTTGATGCAGATAAGAAGTGACGGCTCTAGCATTGTGAATACAGGGTCTTCCCAACAAGCAAGAATAGGAAGGACGGATGTCTATCACATAGAATGTGGAGTTGAAGGTTTCAGTTCCCACTTTGATCGGGATGTCCACCACCCAGTGGAACATCCTTTTAGAGCCATCAAAGGCTCTAACAATTATATTGATGGGCTTCAGGGATAGGCCTTCATAGTCCAATCTATCCAAGGCTTTCTTCGGCAAGACATTTAAAGACGACCCAATATCAACCAAGACGTGAGCTAGAGAAGTCCCTCTGTATTCCACCGAGACATGAAAAGCGTCATTATGCTTTCTCCCTTTAGATGTTAAATCGACATCAGAGAATCCTAGACCATTGTCAGCTGTTAAGCTAACTACACATTCCTGGAACTGATCCGCGGAGGTTTCCTGGGGCACGTGGGCCGTCTTCAAAAATCTGATCAGAGCTTTGGCATGAGCCTCTGAACAAAGCAGCAGGGCCAACATAGATATCTTTGAGGGGGTTTTCCAGAGTTGTTCCACAACATCATAATCGCTTTTCTTGATTATTTTCAAAATCTCTTCCATGTCTTTTTGAGAAGTCTCAGGGATTACCAATGGCTGAGCCCTCGTCTTGACGGGCGCTTCTTGGATCCATTTCCCTCTATCATCAGCAGCAGCAGAGGGGACAACCACAGGAGTTACAACTTCTTCAATAATTGGAGTTCTCGCAGATATGTTGACCGACACAGGGGTAACCTTAAGAGCAATTGAGGGTCCAAAGATTTCCTTTGGAGGGGCAATCTCCGGAGAGAAAATTCTTCCATTGCGGGTGATTTCGCTCGTTCCAGCAATGTTTCCAATATCGGAAGTCTCTTCATTAGTACTCTCTTCAGTTGATTCAATTTGTTTAATACCGTGGTAGTAGATCTCTCCACCATAGTTCCACGGTATTGATTTTCCGGACTTGTACGGGACGGGCCCGGGCATGGTTATCTTCAAAGGTGCAATCTTCGGATCAGATGTAATCTTAACAGGTCTTTTGGAGACCTTGGAAAGATTGGCGGATATGGTAATTATTGAAACATCGTTGACAGGAGTCGGTGTAACAGGAGTCTTTTCAAAAAGGATTTCTTGGTTATCTATTAGGCGTTGGATGCCTAACTTCAACAATGGACAGTCGGTTGGTAAGGATGAACAAAGGCAACAATCTTCTTCACAAACCGGGAAAATCCCAGCCTTCAGAAAATTCAATTTGATTATCGGTAACTGAGTTACCAAATCATCAACAGTAGCAACAAAAAGATCCTCTTCAACAGCATGGGCATTATGGCCATGCCTTGGCATTGGAGCAGAGATTACATTCGACTTTTCAGGGGCGTCGAATTCCATTTCTTTAGCATCTATCAAATCCTGAATCTTATTCTTCAGGGCCTAACAATTGTTGGTGTCTTGCCCTATACTCCCTGAATTATAAGCACACTTGGCGTTCGAATGGTAGAAATGAGAAGTTGTATTAGGATTCTTTGGGGCCTCTTTCAAACTGGAAAGGTTTAACTTCAAGATATGGGGTAGAACCTGAGCAGGAGTCATGTTTATCTGGGTGAATTGCCATACAGGCCTTTCCACCCTTGCTTGGTTGGTTCTGGGTTGATTGTTTCTAGGATGATCAGCTACAGACTTCTGAATCATTACAGCCCCCACCACTGGACGGCACTCAACTCTTCCTTGACCTCTTTGGGAGTAGACAACTGAGACTTCTTTCTTTGCTGGAAAAGTATTTTTGATGGCAGCGGAAGCAGATGCATCTTTTTGAATTTTCCCGCTCTTGATTCCGGCTTCAACTCTCTCACCAGTTAGAATCAACTCAGTGAACCCCGCAGACGAACTTCCAATCAGGTGATTAAAGAAAGGACCTGACAGAGTCCCCAAAAACATGTCTACTAGCTCCTTCTCAGATAGAGGTGGTTGTACTCGTCCCGCCAAGTCTCCCCATTTCTAGGCATACTCTTTGAAACCTTCATTTGAGACCATGCCCATACTCTGTAATTGAGTACGGGTTGGTGCTAAGTCCGTATTGTATTGATACTGCTTGTAAAATGCGGCCGCCAAATCCTCCCAATTATGCACATCAGACCTCTCTAGCTGGTAGAACCAATCTAACTGCGTCCCCGACAAACTGTCCTGGAAGAAATGGACCCACAGGTCTTTGTCAGAAGAATGTGGTTGAATTTTCCTGACATAAGACCGTAGGTGCATCTTTGGGCAAGACACCCCATTGTACTTAGCAAACAGTGGCACCTTAAACTTGGGAGGGATTACAATTCCAGAAACTAACCCTAGCTCATCAAAATCCAGCCCAGGCACTCTCTGTATCTCCATAGCTGCCAAACGTTCTTCCAAGTTCTTGTATTTCTCATCTGCAGGACGATATTGTTGCTCTGAATAGTCTTCATCTTCCTCTTCTTCAGCTTTAGAATCAGAAGGCACTGCAACTCCTTTACCCTTTCCTTCACCCTCTTCAGATGTTGATGGGAAATCCAGGACCCTTCTGGCTTGACCTTCAAATCTTCTGCCCAAGGTAGCCACACCAACTCTGTTCTTCTTCTTTTTCTCCTTTTCCTTCTCTAGTAGTGTTTTGAGCTCCTCCTGACCCTTAGCCAAGGTCATGAGTAGCTGTTGGAATTGTGAATTCTGAGCTTGTAAGTCTTTGACCGTTTGTTCAATATCTATCTTGCTGAAATAAACAGCAGAGAGATGAGGAAACTTGGTGTGAAGACCTGTTTATGCATATGATGAATGATATGTATTCATGTAATGCATTCAAGGATTCAGAAATTAAAATTTGTTTTAAACAAAAAAGAAACACACGTCATATTAATAAGATAAAATTTGTTAGTACAACAATGCCCCATGGGCAAAATAATACAAAATTCTAATGTAAAAAGACGTTGTGCATCCTCTTTGGTGCAATATAGGTGTTAAGAGTCTTCTCTTCGTGAAGTTGACGAGTGAGTTCTAAAACCTTCTTCTCACTTGCGTAGAATTGGGCTTCAAAAGTATCGCATTCTCCTTTGAGCTGTATCCAACTCCTTTGTAGGTCTTCGAGTGATGTTGGCATGTCAGGATGTAGGAGGGTGTATGGAACCTCTCCTTCCTTAACAAGCTCTTTAATCACAGGGAGAATGTAGGGGTAAGGCATCATAAGACTTTGGGCGCGGGTTTGTACCCACTTCAGGTAAGGCTCAAGGGGGATGGAATTCTTGTGTCCCAAGGTCTTACTGTCTAACTTGTTTGGCATCTCCAAGCTCGGATAAACCTTTGTCAAAGTCCTTGATCATCGTTGTCGAAGTCAAAAACCAAGTCTGGAATCAGCATGTCATGTGGGTCATCCCTTCGGGCATAACCAAACTGTCTCAGAGCCAAGCAGGGGTTGTAGGTGATGCCTCCCCTAATGCCAAGTAGAGGGACATTAGGGAATTCCCCATAACGGTCGATGATGATAACATTTTCTCTGGATCGAGAACACCAATGAACATCTAAATGTGTAAGAGTCATCAATCGTTGTGACCACCTCAAACCTTGCTCATTCCTCAAGACTGATTGGGGAAGGTGAGAAATAAACCACCTTTCCAGTAGAGGAGTGCAACACATGAGTACACCTCTTTTCCTCAATGTTCGAGTGTGAAAAGAGTGCAAGATATCTCCAAGCAACGTAGGCACTGGGTTGCGAGCCATGAAGATTTTGACAGCATTGACATCTATAAGTTGGTCAGGGTTTGGGAATAAGACCAACCCATAGATGAGAAGAGCTACAATCTCCTCAAAAGCTTGCAGGTCTAGAGAATTCCAAAATTCTTAAGCTTTCTCAAACAGAAACTTTGCTAAGAAACCCTTGACACCACTTCTAGTCTCCCAATGGCCTATGACATCAGATGGTTGCAAGTGTAGGGCTTGAGCAACATCTTCAGGCTTTGGATCTCTTTTCATACCGTTGAAAGGTACTTGATGGAGAATAGGAATCCTCAAGAGTTGAGAAAATTCCTCCAAAGTAGGCACTAGCTGGTAATCAAGAAATGTGAAGCAATGGTGTAGGGGGTCAAAGAACTGGAAGAGAACTTTCACCATGTCTTCCTCTGTGTTGGAGTTGACCAAGTTGAGAAGTCGACCATGTCTCTCAGTGAATGGAGAATACTCTGGAATCTTGGAAGCAAGCTCCTTGAGTTGAGGAGGAATTCTCACAAGGTTGACTTGGATTGTTTTCCTGCGAAGGGATTCCATAACCTACAAAACAGGAACATAGATGAAGATCCAAAATCCTTGAAATGGTTAGTGGATGAAAATAATGCTTCATGATGTCCATGATGTTATGAACAAGTATATATGTACAAGCAAATCACACAAGTTCCTAGTGTAGGCTTGCATGGGGTTTCATAGGTAAGTACCCTCTTGAAGTTTAGTTGGCTCAACCTGTCCTATAAATAGTAACTGGGTTCTAAGGAGCTCAATATCACTGGATTATTTTCTGTGTTCATTGTTTCAGTTTAGCCACTTTATTGGCGACCGAAATATTCCAAGAAAACAACCCTCAATTAGTGTAGTATCGAGTATCTACCAACTTCGGACTGCACCAAAGTCGGTCATCTCACTACATCCTAAAAGGCCAA
The DNA here is from genome assembly GCA_948472305.1 of Vicia faba. Lineage (NCBI taxonomy): Eukaryota > Viridiplantae > Streptophyta > Magnoliopsida > Fabales > Fabaceae > Vicia > Vicia faba. The sequence continues at coordinate 761,269,192 of OX451741.1, read as the reverse complement.
GTTGGTCAAGTAAAGGTTCTAAAAGTCCATTAGTGCTTCATGACATCACTCAGCGGCCCCGTATTCTCTTTGATTGACTCAAAGGCTACCGGTACCCACAAATATGTCACACTAATATAGCTATTGCTTAGACCATGTCCGTATACCCCGCACAGTTTCCATAACGTATTGCTATTTACCTATGAATGTTTCCCAAATCCGGGTGGAGGATTCAAACCCAAACAATTGAACCAAAGTGTAAAGCTACAAGTCAAATAAGATAAGCATGTAAAGGTGATCTAAACCCTAAGGTAACCCCACTTTTAGATTTATCCCCAGCAGAGTCGCCAGTTCTGTGATACGGTGGGAGAACTGACTTGAGGTTTTGCGTTTGTGTCCGTAAATGTTTCGGTTTAGCGAGAGTCGCCACCGACTTTTTATTTAATCCAAAGGAAAGGTCAAAAAGCACAGGAAAGACCTTTGAGATGTTTTCTTGGGTTCTGGGGGTAGATTATGAAAAGGGAAGGTACTAGCACCCTTTTCATCCATGGTTTTCCATGGGCTCTTAGTTACTTGTTTAGATCACTTGCTTTGCTTTTCCAATTGTTTGAAATGGTGCTTTGTGTGGTTTTGAAAGTATTTTGAAAAGAGGCCATCGTTTTGGTAATCTTTGTAATGATTCTTGTTTGAAGAATGTATACAAAGATGCTTGTCTTTTGAAAAATGTTTCAATGTTTGTTTGGAAATTGTTTTGAAATTGTGTGTGGGTTTTTGAAAATAGCAAGGATGGTTTGCAAATTGATCAAGTAACTAGGAGTTGTCTACCCTAATCAAAAGTCTTTCTTGTACATTTTTAACCCTTTTTACATTGTTGTTTTACCATTGTATTTGGTAAACAACCCTATCTTTGGATGTTAAACGGGACGGGCGTGGGTCATCGTATGACCATGATAGAAATGGTGCTAAGTATCTTAGCAAGTTTTTTGAGGGACTAAGATCATCTTTGTATAGGCAACCAAGATAGCGCCATCGAGGGACTATGATCTTTTTGTTTTGTTTTGTTTTGACAAGATACCTAGCATGCATACCATGGCCATTTTAAGGCAACAAAGTTGATGAAACCCTGGAGGTGCTTGTGTGCATTGTGTTGTCATTTTTCATGCCTTTTTTGTCTTGTATTTAGGTCATGCTATTTGTTTGATTTTTGGTCTTTTGCATACAAACCCTAGTTTACTATCATGGCATATAAAAGCAATAAATGCGTAAAGTAAATCTAAGACTATTACAACAATATTATGGGGAGGGGGTACAAGTTTGAATAGGGGGATATTGCTCAAAATAAAACCCTAAAGCTATTACAACCCAATTGAATTTATACAATAAATAAATAAATAAACAATATTTAAATATGCAATAAAATGTAAATATGCATAAATGTTTTTGTATTTATTTTATGTATGTAAAATAAATTTATTTAATGTCTTAAAAAAATAAGAAAAATAAAAATGAATATTCTTGAAAGGGTGAAAACCCTAATTTTTGTTTAATAAAGAAAATATATTCCAATATTATTTTATTTTATTTTATGTACAAGAAAAAAATAAAAACATATACAAAAATGTTTAAAAAATAAAATATGTGAGAAAATAATATTTTAAGTGTATAAATAATAAAAATAAAAATAAAAATTATTTTTATATTAATTACAAGTTTTTATTTAAGAAAATAAAGTATATTATTATTAATAAACTATTTTTATGCCAAAAAAAATAATAAAAATAATAAAATAAAATGCAAAAATTAAGAAAATATTTTTGGGTTTTTTAATGTTCAAGAAAAAAAAATAAAGTCAGAAAATATAAAAGAAATGAGAAAAATATACAAAATAAAGAAAATAGGCCAAGGGGGTGCAGAAAGCAAAAGAGTGGTGTGAATAGAAGAAACAACAAGCCCTAGCCCAATGTTCACTTCATCCCTGTCCTATGAACAGAAAAACGCGTGTTGTGCAACTCAAACCTATTCTTGCTCATGCTTGCATGAAATCAAAAATTTACAACATGAAAGTTATAGCATTTTCAATCACGATTCCAACCATATAAAGAACTTGACCTAACTCTAAGAAACCAGGGAGAATTTCAGTGCCCCTAATTATGACCTAAAATTTTCAGCAACTTCAACTATCAAATACTCCTAGCTCAGTTAATATAAATGAAATCTACGCATATGTACAACTCAAGGAACTTAAGGACTACATTTTTACTTCACAAACCTAAGCCTAATGATACCTAAATAAGGAGTTAGAATCTTGACAAATACCTGTTTCAGTTAAGTTTGGATATGGCAATGTAGGAGTTGTGAGTGAGGCCTGAAGTTCTTTTGAGCTTGCTTGATGTTCCCTCAACCTTTCCCAATGCTCAGCTTGCTTTGAAATGGCTTGAATCTCCTTGTAGAAGTCAACCTGCAAACTCAGAAATCGAAAATGGTGAAGCACGAAACAGGGGTTACAGTTGCTTGAGAAGGGCTTGGACAACTTATGTGTGATGTATGGAATGTGTCTTAAGTGGTTCAAGACAAAACGCACGAGCCAATTTGGTTTTGGAAGTGGTTCTGCAGATATGGCCCTGTTTTGACAAGAACTTGTGATTTTGTGTTTTAGGGTGTTTGGGAGCTTGGAAAATCGTGTTTCTGGCTTGCTACAATATGCTGAGCTTGTTTAAAATGATACCAAGACTTGGTTTTAACAGATGCACAAGTTATGGACCTTTTGCAAGCTTACTTGCTTTTGAAGCAAAAGTGAGTTGACAAAGCTCAAACCCTGTACAGGCTAGCTCAAGGCCTGCACATAGTTGGTGAGATTTTATGATGTTTATGGATCTTGTTTGTAGCCAAAGATCAGGTTCAATGCTCAAGGAATACAAAATTGCAAAAAGCATGCTTTATGAAAATGGTATTATGCACTTTATGCCATAAATGGATTAATTCATTGTCCCAAGCTTCAAAGATCAGAATAAGACCATTGTATATTGTGTTTGCATTTAATTTTTGAGTGTAGAAGAGATTTAAGACCTGTAAAACAAGTACAAGCATGCTTAGGACAGATTTGCAAGTTGTAACCTTGTGCAAAATGCCATGGACAAAAGTGAGAAATGGCCATTTTCAAATCTTCGACTCTCCCTAACCATAAATGATCTTGGAGAGTTCTTGGACATTTTGGAAATCTTGAAATATGCTCTACAATCCATATTTGAAATAAATTTTGATATTACACTTGGAACTATGTGAAAAGTTTCCATGAAGATAAGTAAAAATCCTGCCTAAACTAGGGCAAAATTTCACTAAGTTAAAAAGTTTTTGGACCCTTATTCACAAAACCATAACTAGAGATCCAAGCATATTTTGGGAAAACTTTGTGAATAAAAGTTGTAGATTTTGTAGAGTACTACAACTTTCATGTTGGTAGTTTTCTTTGAATCTAATTTTATCATGGTGAAAAAGTTGGGAAAAGTTGGGAAAAAATAAGAAATTTTTATAACTTTGAAAATTTCTAAGTTATGAAAATTTTCAATCTTAAACCCTAATTTCCAAAATTAGGTTTCTTGGTGAACAAGTTTCATGTTTTGACACATCTTGATGAAAAATGACCCTTGGCACTTGATTTTGACCAAAAAGTCAAAGTTTGACTTTTCAGTGTATAGTTGATTTTTTATCAGTTAACTGGAAAATTCACCTGTCAATCCAATGCAATTGAGATCTTTTGAACCTTATGATTAGGTTAATATGATGCCATTTAGTCCTTGAAACCATGCTTGAACCCAATTTTCCATTGGCTAGGTTAAAAATCAGAAATTGCCCTTCTGCAATCAAAACCCTAAAAATGACCATTTTGCCCTTTTGATGATCTGATTAAATTTCTTGAGGAGTTGTGGTCCAAACTTGATCAACTGGTATATATGAGTCTATAATGTTGATGTGGATAAAAAATTATGAGGTTTGACTGTAAATTGGCCACAATTGACTTTTTCCCCAATACAGTTGTTTTTTAGGTCAATTGTCCAATTGGCTGGGCAAAAATTTGATTCAAGGCTTGAAACTTGGTATGAGCAATCTTATAGGTCCAACATGAAGTATGAAAATCACATGAGGCATTGAAAGTCCAAAAATCCCTGTGCAAACTCAAACCCTAATTTCAGGTCATTAGTGCAAGGAGATGTCTTGAGCTGAGCAAACCCTAATCTGGTCTTGAGTCCAAAGAGTCTTGTGAGGAGAATCTTAATAAAATGAGAGGGCAAATTTTGGGGTACAACAATATCCATTAGTGATCTCACAAGAGTATGACATTCACTCAGTCCCCTTTGAGATATGACTATCGTTGACCCAACAAAATCTGATCCTTCAAGATCTTCTATTCGGATTTCCTATAAAGACTATAACCATTATCTTCTTGATATTAGACCTTCACTCAGTCTGGAAAGGAACCTTTCAATGATATGTTCAGTGATCCGATTTAACGAATATAACAATCATTGACCCAATAGAATCAAATCCCTCAAGATCATCTATCAAGATTTCCCACAATGACTGCAACCACTATCTTCTTGAGATCATACCTTCACTCAGTCTCTCAAGGAATTAATCAACAACAACTAATATGGTTTATGTGTTTACATGAATGCTTATTCTAAGCAGATTACATAAAATAATTAAGCACATTATGTTTAACACATTTTCGAGCAACAACTCTAGTGTTAAAACAATTTACATGAAGAGATTCAAATTGAAACACAATACGAGCAACAACTCTTATGTTCATTACAATGTTCTACAAAGATGTATATGATTAAAAAATGAGTATCATCTTGTAGTATTCTTCTTCATCTTCTTGTTGAGCAAGTTCTGGAAAAAAACTCCTTGCTTCTTCTATTTCATCCAAGATGTATATGATGATAGTTGAATAACATCTTGTTGAAATCTTATTTCTTTATTTTTCTCTCTTCTGTATAGTGGTCTTTGGAATGTTTAGCATTGCAACTTTTACATCTTCAGCATCCATAACGTTTAAGCTTGATGGACAACGACAATTGGCTTTAAATCTTTGATCTTCTTTTACAGCCTTTAGAGAGAGACGTTGTAAGGATAGAAAAGTCTTTTCCTGCACTAACGGTTAGTTCCAACAGATAAAATAAGGTGTAAGAGTTAGACAATATAAAATAATAGTTTATGTATCCTGTCACTGTTCAATGATAACTTTCCACCTTTTCTCTAAATAATGTTTTTATAATAAGCTTATAAACAATGATCCTTGAGTAAAGAAAGATAGTTGGAAATCCAGTTGTTTGTTCCCAATGATCGCAATGAGAGTGGTTGACAATACAGTATAAAGGATTATCCTTACGCCACCATAGAGGGTAGAGGTCACATACACTTTTTGTACCTTTTATACAACATTACACGTTAATCAGTTTTAACTTCTTCTTATCATTAGAGGCTTCAAATATTTTAATGTTGAACGTTGAAGCTTGTAGTAGAAGATTCACTCTTAAGTCTTAGAACCTAAATCTTGGAGTCTTCAGAACTTGTCCTATCAGAATATTGTCTTCAGAGTCTTTAACACTTGGTTGTAAGAACTTGATTATCTTCAGATCATCAGAACTTGTTCAGCATAACCTCATCTTCAGAACTTGTAACACATAGAAGCAAAGATTTAGAAGGCATCCAAAATATAACCATAAAGTCACGATCAGAAACTCTTGTACTAGTGTTCCTTAGACACGTTGCAGACGACATATTCAGATTCTTGACTTCAACTCTAACACGTAACTACAAGTTTTCTTCCAGTAGTGTATATTTAGAACCTGATGACGTCACACGCCTTGATACCAGAGTCAGAACATTACAGCAGGAACTACACACTAGAACAAACCATTAGAGTATACAACTGTTCTTAAATATAACATGTAAAGTTATATCAAAATCTTAAGGCCAGATGTAGAAACACATCTTGTTCTTACACTATAATCACTATTGGAGAATCATCTTGCAACCAAGATCTAGTTGATTCACTCGAGTGAAAAGTGAAGAACAGAAGGCCAAGTTGATCGGTGTGACAGAATCTTATTCATCAAGATGTATTCGGAATTTTCTATAGGTTTGGTGTAATTCCAACGCCTAGTATCTAGAGCACTGGCTGTGTGATTCTTGGGAACCATAGCGCGATGAATCACCCGAAAGGGAATTTTTAGTGAGTTATCCAATTTGAAATTTGACAATTATGAGAATTAGTGTAAACAGGTGAAGATTGTTTCCTATTATCAAGATCTTTGGGATCTTGTAAAGGAAGGAGTAATTCCACTTGAAGAAGCCACGACAGTTGAAAAAGAAATTGCACACAAAAATTAAAGAAGAAGAATTATAAATCTCACTTTATAAATCATCAATGTGTTAGTCCAGATAATTTTTAAAAACTGAGTGATGTTGAATCAATGAAAGAAACATTTAAAATTCAGAAGAAATTGTTTGGAAGCGCTGAAAAGGTGAAAGAGATGTGGTTACAAACTCATAAAATAACGTATGAATTGATTTGGATAGAAGAAAGTGAAAGCATAACTGACTTCTTCACTAGGGTTATGAAACAGGTGAATCAAATCAAGGTATGTGGAGGAGCGCTGGCATCAAGATCAATTTTCGTAAAGATCTTGAGGTCATTGGCTCCAAAGTTCGACCACATGTGTAGTGGAAATATTTTGAGACTAAGCCATTAATTGACTTAACTCACAAAGTGAAAATCGCCACCACACTTTATTTTATCCAAAGGAAATGGGAAAAGAGCGAATAAAAACCAAATGAGAAAGAGATCAAGGTAGGGGTTTGGTTATGCAAAAGGAAGGTATTAATATCCTAAACATCTACGGTACTCTACAAGAACCTCTTTGAAAAATTTGTGTTTTTTGGCTAAAAACAAATATTTACAAAAATGGATGGTGGAGATGAGAAAAGAAGTGGTTTTTATAACTTTTTGCACCCACCACGGTTGCAAACATTTTGTGCCTACGTACTACCTTTTGTGTAATAGGGGATCAGGGAACTCGTAGTTCTTCTAAAATTTTTTGAAAAGTTTTATGTGTTGGTTAATTGTAAGAAAAAGGTTTTTAAAGAGAAAAGCCAAAGCAAAAAAAAAGGTTTGAATTTGTTTTATATTTTTAAGTATTGAGGAAAGAAGTCATATCTTGATTAAGATTGATTGATGACTTTATTAAGAAAGGAATTTTGAAAATACATGAACCTAAGTCCAAGTTATTTATGAAAGCGATTCAAGTTAGAAAACAATAATCTTTTGAAAAGGGAGAAGATTTTGAAAATGAAAGAAGAATGAGAGGAGATGAAGAGAATATCCTATGTACACAAAGTAAAAGCTAAGGTAAGGAAATGTCTAACCACCAAGAAGCCAACACTTGAAATTATGAAGTTAATGTAGAATTCTCATTCTTTGAATTAAAGCCACAAACATAGAATAGACCAAGAGCATACCAATTATTCATGTGAAAATAAATCACAAGCAAAGAAGTATCAAATAAACTCAAGGTATTAAAACCCCAAAGAAAGGTCTTCAATATTGAGCCATATGCCATATAGATCACTTAAGGCCAACATAACAAAATAACAATGAAGTAACACAAGGTCCAAAGTGTTGTACCCCAATTTTTGCCCCTAAGATTCCTCTATCATTTCATACCATCACAATGCAACAAGATCACATTAGAGTAGGTTCTTCCTCTTTTTTTATCTCCTATCTTTAAGTTTTCTCTTGAGGAATCTTCAAGCACCTTAGTTGTGTATTTTATATATGTGTTGTTGACTAACTTTTAATCAAAATACAAAAAAATATTTGTCTTTGTCTTTGTATATTTGTGTTTTATAGGTACCGAGTCAAAGTATCTGACAAATAAGGTTTTCCGGTATTATTTCCCTAAAATCTCTATTTGTAAAGAAAAATAATTAAAAATTTTCATTTTTTTCACTGTACAATCGAGTTCTCTTAGAGTGCAATCGATTGCACAGAGTGAATTTTGCGCAATATTTGAAAAAAAACACGGATGCAACCGATTTCTCCCAGAGTGCAATCGATTACACAAAGTGAATTTTTGAAAGAAATCAGAAATTTCAAGCTTGTCATTTTTTTGGCTCCAATTTTTCTTCATTTTTTGAAATATAGATCATTAATTCAAATTTTGGCTCCAAGAATCAATTACAAAGCCTAATTTCATTTTCCAAACCAAACTCAAAACCACCACTAATCCCAAGCCTAAACTATATAAATAGAGCCCTCATTTCATTCAAATATCAAGCTTTTGATAGCCAAATTCACTTTGCTAAAAAATCTCTCAATTCCCTCCATTTACCAAATTCACTCAAAGCTCCATTTTCAAAAAAAGTTAGTAAGCTTTACATTGAAGTTTACTAATATTTGAGCTAAACCTTCATCCAAACACTTTTTCTTCAACAATTTTCTATATCCAAGCTTGGGAAATTGATTCTTGGGGCTGAATTGAAGCAAATTCTTGAAGTTGTTTTGATAATTCTCTAAATCTACCTTTGGTAAGTTGGATTCTTCATCTTTCACAATATGATCTCTTGTTGATCTTTGGATTTGATCTATTGAGCATTTTTTTTATTCCATTGGTGCTATTTTCTCATAATTTGATGGAATTTCCATGCTCAATTAAATCCATGATCATAAGGTGTTTGATGGAAAGTTTGAACAAAAATTCCGCCTTTTGAAATGCTGATTTGCTATTTTTTCACAGGGTGCAACCGATTGCTCCAGGAGCGTAATCGATTGTCACATAATGATTTTACGTTTTTTTAAAAGCACTGATGCAATCGATTTCTCCCAGAGTGCAATCAATTGTAACAGAGCCAAAATCTATTTTCTGGCTTATTTTGGTGCTGTTTTGATCAATCTCTCTTTTTCTACTCATTCCTTTTGATTGTCGATTTGGATTGCAACTTTAAATATCCAATTTCTCTTTAAATTCAATAGACTTTGGGTGTAGATGAAGTTGGATAAATGTTTATTTATTCAAATCTACCTAAGAGTGGATTATTTAATTCATTTTTGGTGCTTTGGATTAATGATATGTTTTGTACTTTAATCCATCGAGATGGGTGATTGAATTTAAAGATGAAAGAAATTTAAGGTAGTAATCCAAATTAGCTTATCATTCCCCTCCCTCTTCATCTTATCCCTTTCTTTTTTTATTTGTTCTACATGTTAAGTGATACTGATCTCTATATCATTTATCCAAACATGAAGTACATAAATTGCTATTGACCGGCCTCAAAATAGGTGCGACTTCTACATAAGTGAACTTACGATTGCTTAACATAACGCTAAATTTTGTCCCAATTTGAGAAAATGATCATTCGTGGGCCAAATCTATGTTCGCAAGCCCAAGTATGTTCATTTGAACCATTTGATCCAATAAACTTGAGATTCATTGTTAGGAGGCTTTGTTTCTACCAATCCTCCAATGGATCTTCATCAATTTTGGTCAACGTGGTTCACTTAAACATCATTGATCATTAAATGTTGCCTTGAGAATTCTTAAATGGATGATATACTTGACAAAAAGCAAATACAACTTGTTGTTGAGAGGCTTTGGTTCTACCTATCCTCTAATGAGTACCAAATGCAAGTTTCAAGATGGTCATCCAACTAACCATTAACTTCTAACAATTGACTTTATTTTATGCTTTTATTTTTTTTTGCTTTTACTTTGTACCATTTACTTTAGCATTTATATTTCATGCTATTTTTATCTTTTCTCACTTGAGAATTTACTTTTATGCCATTTTTATTTTGCCCACTTGAGCTTTTTCTTTTCCTTTTGAAGATACTTAATAATCAACATGAACCATAAAAACTTTAATGTTACTTGGACTACTTGGTTACTATCCTTGGCATTATGGAGTATTGGACTTCTTGGACTTGGAATAGAAACTTTGATCTTATGCTGGAGACCTTGTGACCTTAATTGATATTTTGTCTGGAGTTCTTGAGGTCCACCTCAAGACATTGGGTTTCTTGTTTGTTTTGTGTGCAGGCTATTGTGAGTACATACTTTGTCTGTAATTTGGAATTCATCTTTATACAATCGTTACTCTACCTAATTTTTGTGAAGACCTAATACATTTGAAGTTTGGTCTTCTCAAGAGATTTAGTATTCTTGCTTGGTTTCAATCCAAAGAATGGGATTTCTATCTTGACTCATAATGTCAAGTGTTGGCTTCTTGTTGGTTAGATGATTATCTTGCCTATCTTTTACCTTATGCTTTAGGATAGTCCCTTCACCTCCTCCCATCTTCTTTAATTTCAAAAAATCTTCTCCCTCCTTTTGAAAACTATTCTTGTTTCTAAACTTGAACCACTTTCATAATAAACTTGGACTTAGGTCCATGCATTTTCAAAACATTTTCATAAATAAAATTCAATCAACTTAATCATACTTTGACATTTTTGTGAGAAGACTAAAAGTCAATCAATCTCATTCAAACCATTTTTCCATTTTGGCTCTTATCTTTAAAACTTTTCTCAAAAGATTAGATTCTTGTCAATCCTTGTAGTGATGCAAACAACTATACTTCTACAATATGTAGAGAAGAGAGATATTTTCCACTTGGGTGTTGAGTGGGGTTTTGTTGATTTTAAAATCCAAGCCATATCCTCCACTTTGAGATGATACAAATTCTCCTTTCTCATAATTGTAGGTAGTAAGTATGTTTTCCACACGGACAATGACGATGATGTCTTATCTCATAAAATCAACCAACACACTTGTGTTTTAAATTTTTTTAAGTGGAACTACGAGTACCCTGATCACCTATTGCATGGATGGTGGTATGTAGGCACTAAAGGTTCGCAACCGCGGTGGGTGAAAAAATCATAAAATATATACTTCTTTCCTCATCCCCACAATCTATTTTACATACAACATTTTATAGCCAAAATATACAGATTTTACAAAGAGATTCTTGTGGAGTACCGTAGATGTTTAGGGTGCTAATACCTTACATTTTAATAACCAACCCCCTTTCCTTGAATCTTTCCCCTTATTTTTAGGTTATTTTCTATTTTACCATTCCTTTGGAAACAATAAAGCACGGTGACAATTTTTATTTTGATCAGTGCGAGTTAAGTCAATCTAATGGCTTAGTATTAACATTTCTACCGCTACACAAAGGTCTCAAGGTCTCAAAGAATCAAAGTTTCTAATCCTAAGTCCAAAAAGTCCACAACTCCAATATGCCAAGGATAGTAATCAATAATACATAAATAAAGGCTTAAGTCTTTTAATGTTCAAGTGAGCCAAGATAGAAGAAACACAAAATAAATACTCAAGTGAGAAAAAGACACATTTCATGAGATGTAAATGCTAAAGATAAAAGTGCATAAAAGTAAAGGCATAAAATAAATGTATAAATTAAAGGCATAAAATAAAGTTAATTGTTAATATGTTAGAAGTTAGAAGTTAATTGTTAATGGTTAATGGCCACAAAGAGGATCAATGATGATTAAATAGTCTTGGATCAAAGGTAATGAGAACTTATTAGAGGATTGATAAAATCAAAGCCTCCTAATAACAAGTCTCAATGGGTATTGTATCCAAGCTAACCAATCAACCATACTTGGGCTTATAAACATAAAGTTTGGACCACGAATGATCATTTTCCAAATCGAGACAAATTTAGAGCCATGTTAAGCAATCGTAAGTGGACTTATATAGAATTCATAATATTTTAAGGTTGATCAATAGCAATGTTTGTACCATACATGTTAGAGACATGGTAAAAAACATACTCTTAAAACATGTAGCACAAGTTAAAACCAAGGATCAAGACCTAAGTCATGATAAAAAGAAAAATAAGAAGAAAAATATGAATTGCATAATAAATGATCAATGATGATTGAAGGTTGAACTAAGGTCATGGTTGATGGAGACTTATTAGAGGATTGATAAAATCAAAGCCTCCTAACAATAAGCTTCAAAGGTCTTGAAACATGGTTCAATAATCAATCATACTTGGACAATTTGAAACATAAAACATGGGCCACTAATGATCATTTAAAGGAATCAAGAAAGGCATGAGATGAAGAGGGAAATGGGAATGAGAAGTCACATTGGATCACATCCTCAAAATTCTTTCATCTTCATGTTCAACCACTCATAATTGATGGATTAAACCACTAAAAGTATAACTAATTCAAAGCACGAAGAATGAATTAAATAATTCACTCTAAGATAGATTTGAATTAATGAATGTTAATCCTACTTCATCTACATCCTAAGTCCATTGAATTTGAAGAGAAATTGGACATTCAAAATTGTAATTCAAAGAAACAATCAAAAGAATGGAGTAGGAAAATAAAAAGGAACCAAAATAGTTCCAAAACAATTCAAAAAATTGCATTCCGCCTTTAGGAAATCGATTTATCCATATAGGGTAATTGATTTCCTACACAAAAATTTCAAATATGGCGCAAAAACCAGTGAGGGAAATTAATTTCCAGTATATGGGAAATCGATTTCCGTTGCAAAAAAAACTAGAAATCTACATTTTAAAAAGAAGATTCTTGATCAAACATTTCATCAAACACCTTATGATCTTGGATTTAATTGAGCACGAAAATTCTATCAAATTATGAGAAATTAGCACCAATGGAATCAAAAAATTTATCTCAAAGAATCAAGCCACAAAGATCAACAAGAGATCACATTGTGAAAGATGAAGATCAAGCTTAACAATGGTGGATCCAAAAATTTACCTATTCAAATTTGAACAATGCTTCAAATCAACTCCAAGAATCAATATCCCAACCTTTGATGTAGATAATTAATGAAGAAAAAGTGTTTGGATGGAGGTTTAGCTCAAAGATTAGTAAACTTCAATGAAAAACTTATTAACTTTAATAGAAATTGAGCTTTGAGTGATTTTGGTAGAAGAAGAGAGTTGAGATAAATTTTTTAGCAAGGTGATTTTGGATATCAAAAGCTTGATGAAAGAATGGAATGAGAGCTCTATTTTTAGAGTTTAGGCTTGGGATTATTGGTGGTTTGGAACCAAAATTAGGCTTGGTAATTGATTTTTGAGCCTAAATTAATATCAAGTGGTGCACATCTCATCAAATGAAGGTCTATGATGGAATTTGATTGTGATGATGTAGGGGAATTATTTTTGGATGATAAAAAATATTCTCAAAAAAATGAAATTGGATCCACATGCTACAAACTTGAAAATTTTCCCTTTTTTCCCAATTTCGCCCCAGGAAATCGATTTCCACTATAGAAGTAATCGATTTCCACTGTAAAAATTTGAAATCATAGCACAAAATGAGTGAGGGAAATCAATTTCCACATATGGGGAAATGGATTTCTCTAGGGAAAAGGAGGCAAAAAGCTCTATTGGTTGGATATTTTGGCTCGACACTTACAAAACACAAATATACAAAATGAACAAAGTATATATATATATATATATATATATATATATATATATATATATATATATATATATATATATATTGCATTTTGATTATATGTTAATGAAATATAAAACACATATATACAAGATACATAATTAAGGTGTTTGGTGATCCCTCAAGGACAAACTTAAAGATATGAGAGAGTAGAAGAGAGAACCAATCCATATTTGTGATCTTGATGCATTATGATGATATGAAGTGATGAGGGATGTTAGGCACAAAGGTTGGGGCATAACAAAGTGGAAGTAGCGATAGAAGATTTTAAAGATTTGTTAACATTGGTAAAGGAAGAGCATCAAGGGATGCTTGAATCCCATGAATAAAGAATGGTTGAAAGATTTATAGGCAAGTTGAAGAATGATGTGGCTCTGCAAGCGCAATCACCAAAAGAAAAAAAGGAAAAGGTAAATGGTTCGACAATAAAGGTAGAGGAGGCTATAGAAAATTAATTGGTCGAGGAACCCTGCAAGAAGGAAATTCGTCAAATTAAAGAAGACCCTCATATCATAGCAACACCAAAGTTGGTGTTGCAGGTAGAGGAAGAGATGGTGGTCGTAAACCTGACAAAAGTCACATTCAGTGTTTCAATTTTTAGAAGTATGGTCCCTATTCTATGTATTTTCCTGAAAAATAGAAGAATCAATAAAATAATGCAAATCATGAAGAAGTGATATTGATGATGGTCACAGTAAGAGATGAAGAAAGATTCAAGGACCAATGGTACTTGGATTCAAAATGCTCATCACACATAATTGGTAGGAAAGATTGGTTTGTCAACATAAAATCAGGATGAAGAACATAGTGAAATTTGCAAATTACAATACTCTAGAAGCTAAAGGTATTGGTGATGTTCTGATTATGTGGAAAGATGGAAAAAAAGTCAATTGTTTCCAATGTATTATATATAACAAGCATGAAAAGAAAATTTCTTAGCATAAGGCAATTATTCGAAAATAATTACAAACTTTCGATGAAGATAAGATGATGAGAGTTCTCAACTCAGGTGTAAGGTTAATCTTGAAGGCTCTTATGTCTCAGAATAAGACCTTCAAGTTTGAAATTAATATGATGGAGCACAAGTTCCTTGCAACTGCAACTAGCAGGGATGAATAGATATGGAACTATAGACTTGGCCATCTCAACTTTAAAGACCTTAGAGATTTGGAAAGGAGAAATATAGTTTCAGGGTTACCAGAAACTGACATTCCAAATAAAGTGTATGAGGAATGTATGCAGGAAAAGAAGCACAAGAACCACTTCAACAGGGATGCAGAAAGAGTGTCGAAGGAAATTCTTGAAATCATACACTCTAATGTATGATTCCTATCCAGGTGGATTCGATTGGAGCTAATTGATATTTTGTCACATTCATAGAGTGATTTCAGTCGAAAATTATGGACTTACCTGATCAAGAAGAAAAGTGAGTTAATTAAGGTATTTTCCAAGTTTAAATCTGAAAGCTCAAGATTCTGGACTGATGGTGGTGGAGAATATATGTCGAAATACTTCGACATGTTATGTGAGAAAAAAGGGATTGTGCATGAGGTGGTGGCATGCTACACTCCACAGCATAATGGAATTTCATAAAGGAAGAATAGAACTATCATGAAACTTGTGAGAAGTATGTTGAAACACAAGCATTTACCTAAAGAATTTTGGGGAGAAGATGTGTCGACTGCAACATACTAAAGGTTCAAGAAACACAAGAAAGGGGAGTTTGAATTAGGTTTCTAAAAAAAATTTCAAAAAACTCAAACACCTACTCTTAACAGAAGAATAAAAATAAATAAACACAATTGTTTTTATCCCGATTCACCATTAACGAAGTTAATCCAGTCCACCCACCAAGGTGATTTCACCTTCTCAATAAGGACTTAATCCATTATAACCAAACTGATTACAGAACCATAATAAGACTAATTGTCATTATTTCAAACCACAAGGACCAACTGTCAATGTCTTCTTAAGAATCCTAACTAAATCCCTAGTATCTCAAGGAACAAAACCTGAAAGACAAAATGTCAATAACTTCTCGAGTATATAGACTAACACTTAGTCACTTAAGGAACAATCAATTCATTGTTGAATACATGTTTTTGTGTTTATAAGATTGCTTCTCAAAAGCAGATTACACAAGATTAAAGTACAGCTAATAACACAAAAGTTTTAAGCAAGTTAACAAACAAAATTTCTTGCTAGCAAGTTAATGAGTAACAACTCCTTGCTTTACAAAAGTTACAGTTATTTTGGCAGTGTTTCAGCAACTTGAATAAGCACGAGTTTCTTCAAAGTTATTCAACAAATCCAATTCTTCCAAGTATTCTTTTGATATCCAAATACAAATCCGCTGAAGGGTAGAATAAGAATACCAAAATTCAGTTGTCTTCTTGCAACAGTCACTGAGAGTGGTAGACAACCTCGTATAATAGTATTGTCCTCGTGCCATAAAAATAGAGTAGAGGAGGCAAGGTGATGTTGTACCTTATACTATTTCTCATGTGAAACCTTTTGATCTTCTCTTCTAATCTTCAGAGGCTTTTGGATGTATAATGGTTGAAGCATGCATATAAGGATCAAAGCTAAGTCTCCAGAACCATGTCATCAGAGTCTTTAGACCTTGTTCAACCTGAACCTTGTCTTTAGAGTCTTCAGCACTTGATCTTTAGAGTCTTTATAACCTTTTCTTTAGAGTCTTCATAACTTCATTCAATAGAACCTTGTCTTCAGAATCATCAGAAGCTGGTCTAGAGAACCGTTGATCTTCAGAATCTTCAGAAGTTGGTATAGAGAACCATTGGTCTTTAGAATCTTTAGAACTCGTTCAACAGAACCTTGTCTTTAGAATATTCAGAACTTGGGTGTTGTACCCCAAAGTTTTCCCTCCCATTTCTTTAAGACAATCTCCTAGGGTTCTCAAATGCTCAAGGTTGTTCAAGAATTAATCAGAAAAATTCTCCTCCTAAGCAATAGACTTACAACTAGGGTTTCATTTTTCAAAAGGAGATTTGGGTTTCTAAGGTCTTAAATGGAATTGATGGTTTCTTACGTGTCTTCAAGAATGCTCATACCAAGTTTCATGCCTTGCATCACAAGTTTGCTCAGTCAATGGCTAAGATGACTGAAAATCAACTATATTGGATAAAAAGTCAATTATGATCAACATACAGACAAACTTCAAGATTTTTGGTTAACATCAAGATTTTTAAGTCATATTCATCATTTGATCAAGGTTTGATCATGATTCCTCAAGAAAATCCCTAAAATTATCAAAAGTCAAAAGTTGCCAAATAGGGGTTCCTTAGGAGAAGTCAACTGAACTTTGGCCAAGCATAACTTTCACATGCTTCATCAGTTTTCCCACCAAAAAATCTCATTTTGAAGGGAATTCAATTCTATACAACTTTTCCGCTCTAAGCTCATGTCCAAAAGATGCTTCATTTGGGAGATATGAGTCAATACATTACAGGTCATTTCAAAAGTCAACAAAAAGACATTTTTTTGTCAAGGCAACTTACATAAAGATAAAGTCTCCTAATGCAAAAATGATGAAAAGAGAGATTGTAGATGACATCTTGAGATCTCCAAAAAGTATAAGATCATCTTCAAAAAATGAAAATTGAGAGAGTTATGACCAATGTAAGATTGGAAATTTTGAGCAAATGTATGAAGTTCAAATTGAGCAATCTTGATATTTTGGACTAATGGGCCATTGTTTCAGAGTCCAAACATGCTTTATACTCTTTATACACATCAAAACTTATTTGTTCACCCCTTGACCTATTTTTATTTTAATTATTTTAATTTATTCATTAATATTTAAAAAATAAATAAGATAAAACATTCGCCTTTCTTACACAAAGACCAAGCCCATATCTTCGGCCTAATTTATCCTATATATTCCCATTCATTCTCATACAAAGACACATAAAAAACCCTTGCCCCAAAAACTTGTCAAAAACTTCAAAATTTCCAAAGAACCCTAAAGAACTTCAAACCCTTATCACAAGCCATTTCACTACAAAACAATCACTCCATTCATTCCCAACAATCATATAGGGTAAAATTGGATCAAGTTTGATGGTCCAAAACACATAAAATACCATTGCATGGCATCTCCGATTTGATATTTTTGCAAAAAATTATATTTTTGATTTTCTGTTTTCTTTAACACATATTAATTTCATTAACATGTTCGTAAGGTTTGATAGTGCGGGATAGAACCGTTGTGGAGGTTCCATGCAATCGAAATTGTAAAACACCATGTTAGCATCGATCCGGGTCATTTTCACCATAACTCTTAAACCAGGCTATTTTAGTTCCAAATAATTGTCCCATTGAACTCGTAACCCTCAATTTAGGTGGATAATGTGTTTTTGGCTTGCTAACCTCTTATGTTTTGCAGGTTTTGACAAAAAGGGAAATCAGAGAAGACAACAGGAGCTAGGGCTCCAGTGTCTCTCATGTTCAGGCATCATTCTTATATTATATATATATATATATATATATATATATATATATATATATATATATATATATATATATATATATATATATATATATATATATATATATATATATATATATATATATATATATATATATATTGGTTTGTTTTATATACCAGATGTATCACCGCCTCATTGGTTGAAAAGCGCGCATTAAGGCATTGGTATCAAAGCACACGAGTTCGATCCCGCCTGTTGCTATTTGTTTTCTTCACATTTTAATATTTTTACAAGCTTACTACATAACGTGTTGGATGCCTTTCCTTAGCACCAAGGCGCGCTTGGCCTGGTGGTGAGCGTGTTGGCTGAAGCTCCTGAGGGCGTGGGTTCAACACCCACCCCTACCATTTGGTTTATTTTTCTTATAATTCTCTCTTCTTTTCACTCTTCCTCCTAAAACCCTTTGTACAAACATTTTCAATAAACCCTTATTTAGTTTTAGGTTTTTAATTTAACCCTAATTAGTTTTTAGGTCTCTATTTGATAAATTAATTTAGTTTTTTAGGTTTTTCACTAATTAATTTCCTTTTAATTAAAATCAACTTAGGGTTTTTTAGGTTTTTAATCAATTTCCTTTTTAATTAATTAAAATTAATTAGGTTATTAGGTTAACCATCAAACTTTTTCTATCAAAAATCACAAAACAATTTCCCTTTGCTTTTCCCATTTTTTACCTTTCGCGCATTTTATTATTTTGCCTTTTTTGATTATGTAACTGCTTACGGTTTGTAATAGTTTAATTAGGGTTTTTACTTTTTTCCCCCGTTTTACTATTTATACCCCCATTCCCGAAGCCTTGTAATAGCGTAGGATTTTACTTTTCTACACTTATATTTTTATGTCTTGTATATAACTGTTAGATGTATTCTAATAGGGTTTGTATGGCAAGATTAACAACAATCATAGACAACCTTAATTTCAAGATAAATTAACTGAAAACAAATCACTCTTCACACTTGCACCTCAAGGGTAACCTTACTTGTTGCCTCGGAAAACAGTCACGTCCCTCGAACATGGGGACGCTTTAGCACTGTCCCTCAATTAAAAAGACCGTATTCCCTCGATGACCCTTCGACGTTGCTTTTCGATAAACGATCTTGTCCCTTAACGATTTGCTAAAGAGCCACTACGAGTTGCCTTTATGACTGTATAATGACCCGCGCCTGTCCCTTCATACCCAACATATAGGATTACCTACCAACTAATGGTATGGACATCACTTTCTACAGGATGAGGAAATAATATGAAAGACCTTGAGTAGGTAGATAGTTCTTAATCGCTTGCTCACATTTTTCAAAACAAAAACATTTCTCACTGTCACACTTTCAAAATATTTTCAAATGAACACTTTGTACGCATTATTAACAAATACAAGAATCATTACAAAGTTTCCTAACTATTGGCATTTTTTCAAAATATTTTTCAAACACACGAACACGAAGCATTTTCAAACAAAGTAAGCTAGCGATTAAGAGCCCATAGATAACTACGGATGAAAAGGATGCTAACATCTTCCCTTTTCATAACCTACCCCCTAAACTCAATAATCTTAAGGTATTTCCTATTCTTTTCACCCTTTCCTTATTGGATAAAATAAAAGTTGGTGGAAACTCTTGCTATCCATAGATTTGCGATAAAACGCAAACCAAAAGTCAGTTTTCCCACCGTATTATAGAACTGGAGACTCTGCTGGGGAGAACTAAAAGTGAGGTTACCTTTAGAGTTAGATCATTTCTAAATGCTTTACTTGTTTGTCTTATATGCTTTACATTTGAAGGTTGGTCGGGTTTATTTTCTTGCAAAGATGCTACACCCGGATCTAGAAGTATTTTAGGTAAGTAGAAATAGATCATGGAAACTATATGGCGTATACTGATATAGTTGAAGTGATGGCTACGTTAGTGCGACAAATTGTTTTGTACTAGTGTCTCTTGAGTCAGTCGGGGAGAATACTAGGCTGTCGCATGGTGTCATGAGCACTAACTGACCTTTAGAACCTTAATTGAACCAACTTAGCCATTAGGAGGTAGTGAGATAGCCGACTTTGATGCAGTCTGAAGTCGGTTGATACTCGATACTATGCTCATTGAGATTCTACTCTCGAGTTTTTTTGTGGTGGCATGTCAGTTGTCGTGCTATACAAAACTTGTGGGAAAAATCAATGATATTGAGATCTCTAGAACCCGTTTACTTCTTTAGGACAGGTTGAGCCAACCAAACTTCAAGAGAGTACTTACCTAAAGACCCCATGCAAGCCTGAAACCTAAGGCCTTGTGTGCTTTGCTTATGTTTGATTATCTATTTAAACATGACATCATAACATCATATCATGACTAATCATTTCGAGGATCTAGCGGATTTATCTTTTTTTGGTGTTGCAGTGTCATGCCTTCCAGTCGTAGGAATACCATCCATATCAACTTCTAAAGGATACCTTCCAAGCTTGAGGAATTAGTCTCAAAGGTTCCCAACTATTCTCAATTCACCAAGAGACATGGTCATCTACTCAGTTTGGTTATTACTGGTTTTTAGGAAGACATGATGAGTGTTCTGTTCTGGTTCTTTGATCCTAAGCATCACTGTTTTACCCTCCCGGATTATCAGTTGGTTCCCACAATGGAAGAATTCTCTAAATTGCTTGAAGTGCCTATTCTTGATCAGATACCCTTCACCAGTCTAGAACACGTTCTGAAATCTGAAGACATTGCAGTAGCCTTACATTTGAAACGATTGGACATTGTATTTAATCGGGAAACAAGGAATGGAGTCAAGGATTTTTGTCCTAAGTTTCTGATAGAGAAGGCTCAGTGGTTTCTTGATTCCATGAATTTTCGTGCTTTTGAGGATATTTTGGCTTTGTTGATATATTGTTTGGTATTGTTCCCTAATCTGGACCAATTCATAGATGTGAATGCCATCAAAATATTTCTCACTCATAATCCGGTACCTACTTTGCTTGGAGATGTCCTACATTCCCTCCACACTCGTACTATGAAGAATTGAGGAACTCTTATGTGTGGCATACCTCTACTGTTCAGGTGGTTTATTTTGCACCTGCCTCGATCAGTAATGAAAAACAAACAAGGTTTGAGTTGTTCTCAAAGGTTGATGTCACTTACTCATGCAGATATCCATTGGTGTTCTCGATCTCAGGAATACGTCACTATTGATTATTGTGGGGAATTCCATAATGTACCACTCCTTGGTATAATATGGTGCATCACTTACAACCCTTCTCTAGCTCTATGTCAGTTTGGTTATGCTCGAAGGGACGGTCCTCATGATATGCTCAACCAGGGTATTGTGTTCGACTATAAGAATGATCCTCAAAATTACCATCAAAGGTTTATACGTACTTGGGGCACAGTCAACAAGATTGATAGAAATACTTTCGGACACAAGAATTCTATTCCTCTAGAGCCTTACCTAAGATGGATGAGGTCTCGTGTTCAGAACCTTAAAATGCCATATCCTGCTATCCTACCAGTTGTAGTAGAGCCTGTTGTCGAAGAAGATGTTTCTCATACCGTTCTTCATCCCGATATGCCTACTGACTTCGAAGAACTACAGAAGTCCTGGATTCAGCTCAAGAAGAAAGAGATACCTTCGAGGCTCAGTTCTATGCTAGTGAGAAGAAAGTACTAGAGCTGATGAAACGACTCTACGGAGAACAAAACCTTAATGCATATGTCAACATAAAGAGGAAGTGTCCATGGGAGACTTGAATTAATATTTAGCTTCTTTGTAACTCTTTTTGTTGAAAGCAATTATAATTTGACATTGTTACTAAAAATTTCTTTTGTTTCCTTTTGTTTAAACAAATTTAAATCCCGCAAAGGTCCTTGAAAACATTGTATTTGTATTTACATATCATGCATATCATCACGTAACATGTACTTTCTAGACAGGTTTTCTCATCTTCTTACTGTTTATTTCAGTAAAAGATGGCACTCGAGCAAACTGTGAAAGAACTTCAAGCTCAGAACACTCAGTTTCAATAGATGTTCTTGGACTTAGCTAAGGGTTAAGACGAGTTGAAGACCCTCATTACAAAGGGGAATAAGAAGAAGACTAAAAGCCTAACAGTCTTTTTTAACATGGGCAGAAGATTCAAGGGTCCAGTCATAAGGGCTTTAGATTTTGAGGTCCTCCTGAATGAAGAAGATAACCAAGAAAAATATGACGAGAGTGTGAAAGCTGAAGAGAATAACAACCTTGGTTCTGGCCAATATTCAGATGAAGATTATTCTGCCAAACAGTAACCTCATGCTGATGACAGGTACAAGCAGCTCAAAGATCGTCTTAATGCTATGGAGATCCAGAAAGTGTCGGGGCTAGACTTTGAAGAGTTGGATCTTATCTCAGGGGTTGTTATCCATAAAAAGTTCAAGGTTCCTTCCTTTTCCAAGTATGATGGTGTGTCCTGTCCAAAGCTTCATCTGCAATCTTATGTTCGAAAGATCCAATCCCATACTGCTGACAGAAAGTTATGGGTTCACTTGTTCCAGGAAAGTTTGTCTGGGACACAACTCGAGTGGTTCTATCAGCTGAAAGGAACCAACATCCACACTTGGGAAGACTTGGTTGCTGCTTTTTACAAGCAGTATCAATATAGTGTTGACCTTGCACCAACTCGTGTGCAATTACAAAGTATGACCATGGGCTCTCATGAAGGGTTTAAGGAGTATGCTTAAAAGTGGGGAGTGAAGAATGGAAAAACACAAGAAGGGGTGGATTTGAATTAGGGTTTTTAAAACTTAAAGTAAAAGACACGTTGGTTATCCTGGTTCGTTTGAAATCAAACTACTCCATTCCACCTGCCAAGGTGATTTCGCCTCTCTCAACGAGGTCTTAATCCACTAATCAAACTTTATTACAAAGATACGATGACAACCGTCAACGTCTTCTTGAGTTTAAACCACAACCAGGTTTTTTCAAGGTATTACACAATACAATATTTGAAAGAGTGTACAATATGTGTTTTCTAATAAAAAATATTACACAAGTGATGTTTTACACAAATGAATTTATGTAAGATGAAGGTGATGAAAATATTTCATTTGTTGTGCACAGCAAAATCATAAACGATTTCTCCTTCAAGTCTTGTATATATAGGCAACGCATGTGAGGAGCTTTTGGAATGTTGATAACTAGTAATAAAAGAACTTTCCAAACATAGCGATTCTTGTCCTCTTTCAGCTGTTACTTTTGAATAGCCATAAATGAAATGTAATTCTTCAGAACATGCTTGCTTCAAAACGCTTCAGAAGATGTATGTTACCTTTGGGACTCCTTTACTTCTTTCGAAAACTATATGAATCAGAATAATGGAGTTCTTGTTCGTAGAATTTAGTGCACTCAGAAGTTGTAGCTTGAGGACTTCTCTATATAAGCGTGTTATGCAAATTTCTTTCTATATAAGATGTGTTGAATCAGAGTTTAAACAACGATCTAACTCATCTTCTGTGCTTCTTCCATCAGAACTTCTCTGCAAAATAAAATACTTATTTATGGAGCATAACTATTCCTTTAGTGTTTGTTATCATCAAAATTCTTACAAGGTTTGTAGAACGAAACTATATTCTAACAGAGAGATATGGCTGGAAGAGTGCAACCTCCTATTTCTAACAGGGAGCTAGTTGACATGTTTATGGGAACTTTGATCGGTCCTTTCTTCAATCATCTTATCGGAAGCTCCTCATCTGGTTTTACGGAGTTGATACTAACAGGGGAACGAGTTGAAAATGGTATCCAAAGTGGAAAGATTCAAGTGGATGAATCTTCGAGTATTGTAAATAAGACATTTGGAGGAAATAAAGAAGTTAATGTTGTCTATGGTCAGAAGGGTCGTACTAGAAGTGACCATAATCATTCTGTAGGAGTGGTGCTAATCTCTAATCTTGTGCCTGTTCAACAACAACAACAGGTCAATCAGCGTAGGTCAAACGCTCCGAGAAGACACTTTACAAAGATCAATATGCCATTATCTCAGGCATTACAACATTTACCGAAAGCAAAGTTGATAATAGTGAGGGAGCCCCCTCAAAACCCCAATACCTCCTCTCCTCGATATAATCCGAATGCGAAGTGTGCTTACCATTCCAACAGTCCTGGGCACGATACCAACAACTGATAGGCCCTGAAAAACAAATTCTAGGATATGATTGACAACAAAGAGATTGAGTTTTATCCTTCCGAGACTCCGAATGTAATTACTGCACCAATGTCGAATCATGAGAAACGCGTAAGTGTTATTGATGATGTTATGCATGTTTCTACTGTAAGTGAATTGGTTACTACCTTCCCAATTATCAAAGAGAACCTGTTGCATGCCGATATATTTTTAGGCTATATTGAAAGATGTTACTGCTGCGCAGCCCAACTCAATGGCTGCAAGTTACCGAAGGAAGAAATTCAGCGCCTAATGTTTAATCGTATAATTTTGGTTGAGAAGATTTCGTCTACTGAGAATCTATTTCAAGACTTATCTGTAATGTCAGGACCTCTTGTCAGGATCACCTCCAAAGGTCTTGTAAAGATTACTGCCAATCCAAAAGCTGCTCCTCTGATCATCACTACACCTGGACCTATTCCATATTCCTCGGATAAAGTTATTCCTTAGAACTATGGATCCAACGTCTACTACCATGGCGTCAAGAAAGAACTACCAACTACTGAAGATGAAAGTATTAAAACTACTGATTCCCATATTTACAATATTGCTGGGATCAATAAGGTTACTATAAGTAGAAGGATTTTATCTTTAGAAATCTCTCCAAAGACTTCCGCTGCAACTATTCAAGTTTCTGCTACCGAGTCAAGTGCTGAGGCTCGGGGCAAAGAGAAAATAATAGAGCCTTCCCAGGCGAAGGTGCCTAAGGAAATTGCGGTTGAAGACACCTCTAGGCAAGAATTGGAGGAGGTTTTGAAGATTATCTGTAAGAGCGATTACAAGATTGTTGAACAGCTGGGGAAAACCCCCTTTAAAATCTCCATGTTATCTCTGCTACTGTGTTATGAAGCCCGTGCACAAGCTTTAATGAAATTCTTAAAGTCTGCTCATGTTCCACAAGATATTTCTACCAATCAATTAGAGAACTATCTTGCTAGGTTGACGACTAACAATGGGTTAGGTTTCTCTGATGCCGACCTAACTCCTGAGGGAACAAATCACAACAAGGCCCTGTATGTCTCCATTGAATGCAGGGGAACTACTCTGGCTCATGTATTGGTTGATACTGGATCTTTGTTGAATGTTCTACCAAAGGGGCTCTTGACAGACTGGGTTGTGAAGGAGTTGTACTGAAACCCAATGATATTATAGTCCGAGCCTTTGACAGATCAAAGAGGATGGTATACGGAGAAGTGGATTTTCCGATCAAGGTAGGTTCGTAGGTCTTTGAATCTACCTTCTACGTAATAGATATTCGACCAGCTTATTCTTTCTTACTAGGACGCCCTTGGATCCATGGGGAAGGCGCTGTTACCTCAACCCTACACAAGAAGCTGAAGTATCCTGTGAATGAAAAGGTTGTTATTGTCTGCGATGAAGAGGAGTATATGGTTAGTCACCTGAACTCATTTTGGTATGTAGAGATGAACGGAGAATTCATTGAGACTCCCTATCAGACTTTTGAAGTTATCCCTCCAGCCGTTACTGAAGATGTTTCTGCCATTCCCAAGGTTACCAGGGTTCCGCCCAGAATGGATTCTTTGAAGGATGCTAAAGCTACTATAGAAGAAGGTAGTTGTACTATTTGGGGTCAGCTTCCTGACATTCCATATAAATCTGAAAAATTTGGTTTGGGTTTCACGGCAGAGGGTCATAGGGTTGTTCTTCATGTTCGTGCTGGAAGACCACCATTCTGTGTCAGCAACAACAGAGTCAATGTAATAGAAGATGGTGATAGTGATTATGACCTTGACAGTTGGATATTTCCCACCATCGACAACTGACCCAACAACAGAGAGACTCGAGACATTATCTCTATCTCCTTTAGTTAGGAGTAATAGCTACATTTTTGTTTTTATTGCTTTCAAATTTTGGTTATGTAATATTTAAACAATGACTTTAAACCTTGTGCCTTACCCAGGGAACAACGGTTCATTTGTTAAGGGTTTCCATTTCATAAACATATTTTCATTTAATAAAGCATTGGACATTTTGCATTCAAATTTTGCGCTCTCTGTCTTTCTTTTTACTTTTATCATTTTCAAATATATATGTGTTCTTACACACACCCACACAATAAATTGAAAATCCACATCCACTCTAGATCCTGTTGATAACGACTTTGTTATTGCCACTTATGACTTTGAAAATCCGATCTACCAAGCCGAGAACGAAGGGGAGGAAGATTGTGAAACTCCTGGAGAACTTGCCAGAGTGTTAATACAAGAGAAAAAGGCTATTTAACCACATGAAAAGTCAGTCAAAATTGTAAACTTGGGTACTGAAGTAGACAAAAAAGAAGTTAAGATATGCGTCAACCTAGAGGACAGTGTCAAGAATATGTTAATAAGATGTTTCATGAATATGTTGAGATCTTTTCTTGGTCATTCGAAGACATTCCAGGGCTCGATACTAATATTGTGGTTCACCGTCTACCGGTGAAACAGAGTTGTTCTCCAATAAAGCAGAAAGTTCTTCGCATGCGTCCCGAGATGTAAGAAAAGATAAAGTTTGAGTTTATGAAACAATTCAAAGCGGGCTTCTTGGCAGTTATCTCACATCTTCAATGGATTGCAAACATGGTTTCGGTACCAAAGAAAGGCGACAAGGTACGTATGTATGTAGACTACAGGGATCTAAACAGGGAAAACCCCAAAGATGACTTCCCGCTACCACATATATATGTTTTGGTCGACAACACCGCTCAACACAAGGTATTCTCCTTCATGGATGGCTTCTCGGGTTATAATCAGATCAATATGGCACCTGAAGACATGGAGAAAACAACCTCCGTCACACAGTGGGTCATTTTCTGCTACAAGTTATGCATTTTGGGTTAAAGAATGTCGGCGCAACATATCAACGTGCCATGGTAGATTTGTTCCATGACATGATTCACCATGAGATATAGGTCTATGTCGATAATATAATAGCCAGATTACAGACTAAAGAAGAGCATCTTGACCATCTACACAAGTTGTTTGAGAGGTTGAAAAAGTACAAGCTGAGGTTGAATCCGAACAAGTGCACTTTTGGGGTGAGATCCAGTAAGCTCATGGGTTTCGTTGTCAGTGGTAAAGGTATCGAAGTTGACCCCTCTAAGGTCAGAGATATTCAAGAAATTCCTGCTCCCCATACCAAGAAGGAAGTCATAGTTTTCTTGGGACGACTGAATTATATTCCCCGATTCATTTCTCATCAGACTGCTACTTGTGAACCAATCTTCAAGTTGCTGAAGAAAGATCAGGTGGTAAAATGGAATGAAGATTGCCAGATAGCCTTTGGCAAGATCAAGGAGTACCCACAAGAACCTCCAATTCTGATGTCACCAGTTGAAGGAAGACCTCTGATTATGTACCTAACAGTGTTAGAGAACTCAATGGGGTGTGTACTGGGCAAGCATGACGAGTCTGGTCGAAAAGAGCATGCAATATACTACCTTAGAAAAAAGTTTACCGATTGTGAAACAAGATACTCACTGCTTAGGAAAACTTTCTGCACTTTGGCATGGGCTTCTCACCGACTGAGATAGTATATGTTGACCCATATTACTTTATTGATCTCTAAATTGGATCTTATAAAGTAAATCTTCGAGAAGCCCGCTCTCTTCGAAAGGATAGCCAGATGGGAAATGGTCTTAATAGAATACGACATTCAGTACACCACTCAGAAGGCCATCATAGAAAGTGTACTTGCAGACCACTTGGCTCATCAAGCCATAGATGACTACCAATCTATGAATTTGAAGTGCCCAGATGAGAATATCATGCAAGTTACAGATTATGAAGAACCTGGACCGTATCAAGGACCTGAGCCAGGATCCTGATGGACTATGGTTTTCGAAGGAGCTTCTACCGCACTTGGCAATGTAATTGGTGCAATAATTATCTCTCCTCAGGGTTTCCATACACCCTTCACTTCCAGATTATGCTTTGACTGTACCAATAACATGGCTGAATACGAAGCGCGTGCATCATGGGTATTAAAGTTGCTATTGACCTGAGAATCAAGTTCTTGAACATATACAGAGACTCAGCTCTGGTAATCAGCCAGATTAAGGGTGAATGGGATATGAAGCACTTGAATATCATCCCTTATACAGAAAATATGCTTACCTTAATCCCGTATTTTGAGAAAATCACTTTTGAGCACATCCCACGAGAAGAGAATTAGTTGGCAAACGCATTAGCAACCATGTCGTCTATGTTTAAAGTCAGATGGGACAACGAGGCTCCCATAATTACCATTGAAAGATTAGGTGAACCGGCACACTGCTATGAAGTTGGCACAAATGGAGTAGAAGAGAAGCCTTGGTTTCATGAAGTGAAAATATACCTTAAGGCTCAAGAGTACTATAAGTGTTTGTTGGAAGCAATTTTGGTAAAACAATGACTTGTTAATGTTTTTCTAAATGTCTTAACATTTCGAGAAAAACTATTTTAAATAATTTCAAAGCAGATGTCTTGACATATGTCTACTGAACTGATCTCAACCCAACATCGGTTAAGTCTTTTATGTTTCCTGGTTTCCAGCACTCCATAATTTAGGATTTGTGACTCACAGGCTGCAAAAAATATGGTGGAATATTTTTTAAAATTGGATGAATTTTTATCTTAGCCTTTTTTATGGAAATATCTAAAAGATTTGAATGTTTTATTTTAAGCCCAAGCCCACAGCTGCGCATATATAAGGACTTGCTTCTTTATTCAAAGACAATAACTTTTGAAGAAGAATACTTTCTTTCTGATTAGAAGTCTATGCTTTTTATCTGTAATACACTCTAACTATTAGTTTAAATACTTGAGTTGTTATTTGGGTTGTCAATTGTGTATCATTCATAAGCTTTTAAGCATTGAATGATTAAAGTGTTTCAAACTTATTAATTTTGTTAAATTCTTCACTGTAAGTGATTGAAGGGATTTGAGGATGGCCCCATACCAAGGTGAGTCTTAGGTAGAAGTTTAGCTTGGGTAGTGATTAAGTGATTAGATCGTAAGCTGGTTGTTTACTGGGGGTCATTAATTGATACTATTTAGTAAACTCGTCCCTGGCTTGGTAGCCCCCAGAGTAGGTGTTGTTATACACTGAACTGGGTGAACAATCTCTTGTGTTTTTACCGTTTTTGATTTTATTGCACCTTACTTGCAAATAGATATTTGTGTCGTGACATATCATTCGACATCACATATCTGATACCAGAATTTCAATTGGTATCAGAGAAGGCATCCTGCTCTTTATCTAGGTGAGATCCAAGGAAGATACTTTCTGGTACTATGGTCAAGGAAGGAGGATTTGTGAACAAACCACCCATTCTGGATGGAAGCAATTATGACTACTGGAAACCACGTATGGTTGCCTTTTTAAAGTCCTTAGACAACAGGGCTTGGAAAGCTGTTTTAAGAGGATGGAAACACCCTATCAAATTGGGAGAAAATGGAGAACCTACTTCTGAATTAAAACCAGAAGAAGATTGGTCTAAGGAAGAAGATGAAATTGCTCTTGGAAATTCTAAAGCCTTGAATGCTATATTCAATAGAATTGACAGGAATATTTTCAGATTGGTGAATACATGTGAAGTTGCTAAGGATGCATGAGGGATTCTTCAATCTACTCATGAAGGCACATCCAAAGTTAAGATGTCAAGACTCCAGCTGTTCACCACAAAATTTGAGATTTTGAGAATGAAGTATGATGAAAGTATAAATGACTTGCATATGAACATTATTGAAATTGCTAATGCCTCCAGTGCTTTAGGAGAGAAAATACCTGAAGATAAATTGGTGAGAAAGATGCTCAGGCCTCTTCCCAAGAGATTTGATATGAAAGTAACTGCTATAGAAGAAACTCAATACATTGACAAAATGAAAGTGGATGAACTTGCTGAATCCCTTCTAACATTTGAATTAAGAATCAATAAAAGATATGAAAAGAAAAACAAAAGCATAGCCTTTGTATTAAATACTGAAGATGAAGAGGAGGACTGTGATCTGGATACAAATGGAGGAATATCAAATTCCTTAGCTATGCTTGGAAGATAATTTAATAAAGTGATAAAAAGAATGGGCAGGAACCAAAGATCAAATGTCAAGAACATCTCATCTGACATCCATAAGTCAAATGAGATAGGAAGAAAAAGAGCTGAAGAAAAATATTCTCAAGGGAATGGAATAAATGGCATGAATGTGAAGGATTTAGGCACATTAGAGCTGCATGTCCTATATATCTTAAGAAACAGAAGAAGAATCTATCTGTTACTTGGTCTGAAGAGGACTCAGAGAGTGATCTTGTAGAATCTTCCAAATATGTTAAAGCATTGACAGGAAAATATGTATCTGATGAAGAGTCTAGTGATGGGGAACTAACCTTTAGTTAGCTTCTTCATACAAAGAATTATGTATCAGAAGTGCAGAAGTGTGTCTTGAAGGGGAGAAATAGAAAACCATTATAACTCAGTTGAAGGAGGAAAGGGAAGAGCATCTTAAAACTATTTCTGATATGGAAAGTGAAGTGTCCTCTCTAAATTCAAATCTTGATAGAAGGGTCAAATCTCTCAAGATGCTGAATAATGGGTCTGACACATTAGATGAAATTCTCCAAGCAGGAAGAATGATAAAAAGGAAACTAACTCAGAAAAACCTGCATCAGCTTCCACACATGCCAAGCCTAAACCAAAGATGTCGAATCAGATGTCTCAACATGCGGGCAAAAATCATGATAAGAAAGGACATCTTGGGAAACCTCATATGATGAAAGGTCATCATGGCAAACATCATGGTAAGAAAAAGCTTAATCACACCAGAGAGAATCCCCAGCCCTGGAGATGTCATCATTGTGGAAGGCTTGGACATATAAGGCCCTTTTGTTTCAAGCTGTATGGGTATCCTAATAATACTCCTCCCAAAACTGATAAGATTCCCCAAAATAGCAAAAAGGAGAAATAATGGGTTCCTAAGTCCAAAGTTGGTAGTTTCATTGCTGACACCTCTCTCAGAGTATCAACCAAAGATGACTGGTACTTTGACAGTGGCTGTTCTAGACGCATGACAGGTGTCAAGAATCTGTTGGTGGATGTCAAATCTTATTCCACCCGTTATGTGACTTTTGGTAATGGAGCAAAAGGAGAAATCAAAGGTGTTGGCAAGCTTGACTGTTCAGGAGTTCCTAAGCTTGATAATGTTTTACTTGTTAAAGGGTTAATGTTGTACCCCAAAATTTGCCCTCCCATATTCCTCAAAATTTGTCAAGAATGATCTTCAAATTGCTCAAAATGGCTCAAGGGTTGTACAATCAAATCACCTCCTCAGGCAGTCAACTCAAAATTAGGGTGTTGGTTCTTTCAAGGAATTTTGGGTTCTCAATGGTTCAATCAAGTCTCATAGGCCTATATACATTCTCAAGCACCTACATGCCAAGTTTCAAGACTCACAGTGCCAATTTGCACAGTCAAAAGCCCCATTTGATCTACAGTCAACTACAAGGGCAAAATGGTCATTTTGCAGTCAAAAGTCAAAATATTAGGTCAACATCTTATTTTTGAGTTCACAATCATCATTTGATCAAGTCTTGATCATGATCCTACAAGAATAGCTCAAAAATCATCAAGGTGCAAAAGTTACTATTTTTGGATAGTAGAAAAGTCAACTGTACTTTGACAAGGGCATAACTCTGTCATGGTTTGTCAGAAAAATTCCATCCAAAGCTCATTTTGAAGAGGATGAAATTTCCTACAATCCATATTCATACCCCAAGATCAGAAAATGCACTCACAAGAAGTTACAAATTTGGACATTATAGGTCATTTTTGAAAGTCAACAAAAACACCTTTTGTGCCAAAGCTTATAACTTGAGAATGGAAGATCAAAATGATATGAGACCAAAAGGGTTTATTAGAGGACATCTCAAGGTTTCTAAAAAGTCCAATAACACCTCCAAAAGTTTAAAAAATTGAAGAAGTTATGCATTGTTGAAGTTGGGCATTTTTCCAAAATAGCCAAAAGTCAACTATCCTCAAAACTCCAATTTTTGACAAAAGGGCCCACTTTTTTCCATTTGATTTAGTCTTGTCATGCCACACGCGTGTCCCATACTTAATTTCAGGATCAAACATTTATTTTTCTATTTTATTTAATTTTTATTGATTTAATTCATTTTAAATCTATAATAATTCAAATAAAATCTAAAAATAAATGGAATAGTATCTTTGTGATTTGTACAGCTTGCAAACCTCATATGACAACCAACCAATTCGTTCTAAGGCTTATTTGTGCACAAAATCTTAGATTTGGCCATATTTGGAAAGGTTAACAATGGTGATAAAGTCAAAACCTAATTCTTGAATATACATAGATTAAAGCCCAACTCTTGACCTAGAATCATTGCCTTATACATAAGCAAGCCACACAAACCTAATTCACGCACAAAGAATTGCTAAAACGGCCAGAGCAAATTGCAAAAATTCTTGAAAAAGTGTGAGATCAAGAACGATATTGCAGGCACTTTCAGACCAAAAAGAGAACGTAGCTTTCTTCCTGGAGATCCAGTGGTGCTATACCAAGTGAAACCAAGCCTTTTCATCAACCATATCGCACTGTAAGTCGTCTCAAACTGGCCCCTGAACATGGAATCGTGATTTTCTATTCTTGCACTTTTTCTTCAAAACATTAGCATATTCATGTTTATTGTTTGATTTCTAACATAACTGCAATAGTCAATTTTTTTTATACCCTGTATCATGATGCTCGAACCTAGGGTTTCAGTTTGTGCTTTTTAGGCATTTTGTTTACAGGGAAAATTGGAGCAAGACATGACCATAGATGGACTCAGGAGGACGAAACGAGCATGGGGGTGATTTTAGTCTGCATTTATATTGTCTGGAAGTGATTTTAGGAAGAACCTATGAATCCTCCTGCGGATAAAAATCCGCAGGTAATAAAACCAGAAATCTGTGAAGAAGACGACCACACGTCGTCCTCCCATTGGCCTATTTGAAAAGCGCGCGTTTTATTTTTTATTTTACAGCATTTTGATTGTTTTCATATATAATAATTTCTGCTTATTATAATAACAAAGACGCAGTGCAGTAGAGTTGGCAAGGCGAACGTCCAATGAGCAACGGGACCTAGGTTCGAATCCCAGGTCCCCCAAAATTCTTGTTATTATTTTCTTGCATATGTTCCAATAGATTTCCAGGTATGAAGACCACCATACACCTCCAATTCCCAAGCGCCAGATGTCTCCAAACTTAAATCCAATGGCCAGAATGGAGCCCTCACCATAGTCTCTAGTCAACGCACATGCATGGGATGGCCACAGTCAAAGCAGGCTTGAGCGTTCTTGGGCCACAAATTTCCAGCTTCACCTCCTGATTTGGGCTTGAACCCCCCTGGGTTTATTTCTTCTTCTCTTTTATATTTTGTTTTATTTTATTTGTTTTTATTAATTCCTAATTAACAACTAACAAAAATAATTAACTTTTTTTTAATAAATTCAGAAAACCTAAAAAACATAATATTTTTATTTATTTAAATTTAATTAGTTTATTTTTGTAAATAAATATTAACATAATTTGTTTAGTTTAATTAGGTTAATTTTAGCTTTTTTGCAATAAATTTAAAATTAATGTAGAATTAGGGTTCTTGACAATTTTAATCATCTTTATTTTTATTTCCTTAAATATTCTAAAAAACCAAAAAATATCCTTTTTATTTAATTAATTAAGTAGTTTAGGTTTATTTTAATTAAATGCATAAATAACAAAAATCTCTTTCTTTCCAAAAAAGGGTCAAAACCCTAAAAACTTTCCAATTCAATTTTTCTCGCGCGTATGATTATTTTTTATTCATATTTTGATCCATATAATTGTATTTGCTCCGAAGATGTAATAGCTTTAATTAGGACCTTTTTATCGCTTTCATTTACTTTTCTCGCATTTACTTTTCAAGGGTTTGTTTTTGGCGATGTAAATACCCGACGCCTTGTAATAGCTTAGATTTTCTTTTCCGCAACTATTAACTGCTAGATGTATGCTAACTAGGCTATGCATGACAAGATCTCTTTTAACTTAAAATCAACCATAGCTCACCATAACATGTACAAAGATAACAAAATTGAAACTTGACACACTCGCACATGCCACTCTTAGGGTACGCCTCACTTGGTTGCCTCGACGTGGTCATTGAGTATAGGAAGTTTTAGAGGTCGCCCTCCTGTCTAAAGATCAAAGTTACCTCGAAACGGTTGCCTCGATAAAAAAATGATCTAAGACATTAGGGTTACCGCTAAGGCGTCCTACCATTGCTTTAGTGACCACATGTCCCTAAAATCGAATTGACCCGAAAACTCCAACGATGATGCTACCTACTTCTCAATAGTGGGATAGTATTGTCTAAAGGACATTTACACAACTTAATTCCTTTTGAGTAGGTAGAGGTTCTCAGGTACTTGCTCTTTCAAAACAAAATAAACTTTTCGCACTTACACTTTTCAAACAAAGTTTTCAAACAACACTTCATACACTCTTGAGGACAGAAACAAGAGTTAAATCGAAGTTTTCAAACAAAACTTTTTTCAAAACCCACAAACACAAGAAAAGCAAAACTTTTTGAAAAAACAGTGAGCAAGTACCTAAGAGCCCGTGGATAACCACGGATACAAAGAGTGCTAACACCTTCCCTTTCTATAATCTACCTCCCGAACCCGAGAAACATCTCGAAAAGGAATTTTGCTGTGCTTTTGTCCTTTCCTTGTTGGATTAAATAAAAGACGGTGGCGACTCTTGCTTACCGCGACATTTTGCAAAAACAAACGCAAACGCGAACCAGCATTCCAAAACAGTCAGTTATATTCCCATCGATCACAGTTAACAACTAACCAAATAAGTATAATCTAACTATGTGATCAAGGATTCAAAGTGAACTTCACCGAGGAAGAATGTCTTGTGTGCAATGAAAAGAATGAAGTTGTTATGAAAGGAATCAGATCTAAAGACAATTGTTATCTATGGGTTCCTCAAGAGTTAAATCTCTCCTCAACATGTGTTTTAGCCAAAGAGAATGAAGTTAAATTATGGCATCAAAAATTGGGGCACTTGAATCTGAAAGGGATGAAAAGAATTATATCTTAAGAAGTAGTGAGAGGGATTCCTAAGCTCAAAATAGAAGAAGGAAGGGTATGTGGTGATTGTCAAATTGGAAAGCGGACTAAGATATCACATCAAAAGATTCAACATATTACTACATCAAAAGTTTTAGAACTTCTTCACATGGACTTGATGGGACCTGTAACGCGGTGGGAGAACTGACTAGGTTGTTTTGCGTTTGATCGCAAATGTTGCGGTTAGCAAGAGTCGCCACCGAATTTTCTTTTATCAAAAAGGAAAGGTTGAAAAGAACAGGAACGACCTTTGAGATGTTTTCTAAAGTTCGGGGGATAGATTATGAAAAGGGAAGGTATTAGCACCCTTTTCACCCGTAGTTATCTACGGTCTCTTAGTTGCTTGCTAGATCACTTGCTTTTGTTTGAAAATATGCTTTGTGTGGTTTTTGAAAGTATTTTGAAAAGGCACCATCGTTTAGGCAAACTTTGTAATGATTCTCGTTCGTAAGAATGTATACCAAGTGTTGATCTTTTAAAAATGTTTCAAGTTTGAAAGGTGTTTTGAAAGTGTTGGTGTTTGTTTTTAAAAATAGCAAGGATGTTTTGGTTTGAAAATGAGCAAGCAACTAGGAACATTCTACCTACTCAAAAGTCTTTCTTGTTTATTTCCTCATTCCTTTGACATTGTTATTTTACCATTGATTGGTAAGTAACCTTATCTTTGGATGTAAAAGGGACGGGCAATGGTCATCGTATAGTCATGAATAACAATGTTGTAAGATATCTTAGCATTTTCTTTGAGGGACTAAGATCATTCTTAAGGCACCATTTGTAGCGTCATCGAGGGACTATGATCTTGTATTTTGTTTGTTTTGCTAAGACATATTACATGCGTATTATGACCATTTATTTCTCAAGGAAACAAGTGGATTTACCCTAAGGGTGTAAGCGCGCAAGTGTATTGATTTACATGCATTGTTTTGTCTATGAATTAGGGTTTTGCTAAGTTGTTGATTTTAATCTTTCCATACAAA
This sequence comes from Vicia faba, assembly GCA_948472305.1. Lineage (NCBI taxonomy): Eukaryota > Viridiplantae > Streptophyta > Magnoliopsida > Fabales > Fabaceae > Vicia > Vicia faba. The sequence continues at coordinate 761,232,871 of OX451741.1, read as the reverse complement.
CCCTAATTTACTAGCATTTATATATAAATATTAAATTGCGGAAAATAAAAATACTAAGCTATTACATCATTAGGGGAGGGGGTATACAAATTTACAAATGGGGATTTTGCAAGAAAATTAAACCTAATTAACTATTACAACCATATTGAATAATATACAAGAATTGAATAAATAACAATGTAGAAATGAAAATGAAAAAGAAATAGTTTTTGTTTGGTTTTTTATGAAAGGGGTTTAGTCTTGACCTAATTTAGAAAATGATTAGTTAAAAAATTAACAAAACTTAAACCTAAATTAATTAAGAAAGAAATTAAGTTAAATTTTTTTTTAGGGTTTTTTATGAAAAGGTTTTTAAATTAATAAAAATAATATGAATATCAATTAATTAAAAGAAACTTAAGTTCTAAATTAATTTTAATTACAATAAAATAATATAATAGTTAAACCTAAACCTAAATATTAATTATTATAAAGAAAATGCTTTTGTTCTTTTAGTTTTATAAAACAAATAAACTAAATAAATGTAAAAATAATAAATAAAATATTTTTGGGTTTTTATTAATAACAATAAAAATAATATTAATAATAATACTAATAATAATAACAATAAAGGAAAAAGAAATAAAATAAAATAATAATGAAAATTGGGCCAGGGGGTGCTGAAGTAACTCAGGGGTTAGTAAAAGAAAAAAAAAACCAGGCCAAAGTTGGAGGCCCAGGCGTGCTGTTTGGAAATAAAAAAAGTGAAAAAATGTGAGAAATGAGAAAATGTAGCGCGCTGGGTGTTGAACCCACGCCCTCTTGGTTACCAGTGCACTGCCTTACCACTAGGGTGACTATACATCAGTTTATTAAAATGAAATGAGAAATATATTACGCAACATGCTTCCAAGGCCTGTACTTCGTCTTCAACCTTTAGGCAGCCAGAGTACCTGTAACTTCTTCATCTCTCAACAAAAATGGAAAGTACAAACATGAAAGTTGTTGCATTTCTTCCCACGAATCCAACCATATAAATAACTAAAGCTATAAATCCAAGATGAGTGAGAATTTTTCTTGACCTAATTTAAAACCTAAAAATTTCATAAACTTCAACTCTAAAATTCTCTAAGCTCAGGCCATATAAATGCAAACTATGGATATGTACAGCTTCGTGGCAATGGTATCTACATTTTATCTTCACAAATCAGAATCAAATGATGCTTGTATGAAGAGATATAAGTTTGAAAACTTACCTCTTGCAGCTGGAGTCGTGTATGGAGTTTGAGCAACCATTGAGATGGCCTGATGATTTCTGTAGCTTGCCTAGACCTCCTTGAATATGTTCCGACTCCTACTTTGCTTTGAGGATGGATGAAACTCCCAACTCAAGTCAAGTTGAAAGCTTTAGTTTTGGAAATGGTGGATAGTGATGGAGGAGTTATAGTCTTGAAACAAGGGCTTCAATCACTTGCATATGATGTAAGTGAGGTGTCTGGATGGTTAAGAATCAAAACGCACGAGTAGAAATGGAGATGGAGAGTTTTGGAAAAAACTGTCAAGTGGGATAGTTTTGTGCAACAAGGGTGTTTGAGAGAGTTCTTGGGGGATTAAAATTGTGGGTTAGCTTGCAAATAACTTGTGCATAAGTAAGGAAAAGGTTATAGTACTTGAGGAGGTCAGAAGCACAAGATGTAGAGTTATGGCTATGTTACTTGATTTTGAAGAAAAGTGAAAAACATGGTTTCAAGGCATAGTACAAGCATGGCCTGAGTTTATGGGAGGCTCTAGACATGTTGCTTTTTCCTTTGACATTGCTTGTGATCATAAGGAACAAGTTCAAAGCTCTATGCATTAACTTTGTGATTAAAGCTTCTTTACAAGAATGGAATGGTTACTTTGTCCCATAAATGGAAATGTAACTTGGATAAAGGCTCAAGTGCTTGGATTAAAGCTCTAACATCTTTGTAAACATTTAATTATGGAGTGAAAAACAAGTTTGAGGCCTGCAAAGCAAATATTATGCAGCCTATGCTTGGATTTGAATTGTTGTTCATCATGAAATGGCTTGTAATTCAAGTTTGAAAACCCTAACTTCATCTCTTCGATTCTCCCTATTCAAACATGATCTCAAGGAGTTCTTGGACTTTTTAGAAAGCTTGTAATGTGCTATACAACCCCTCTTTGAATCAATTTTGAAAAATACAAATGAAACTATGTGAAACTTGACTCAGAAGTTAGGTCAAAATCCTGACAGAAATGCTCAAAATTTCACTAAGTGTTTTAGTTTCATGACCATGATTTCATAGATTAATAACTTGAGATCCAAGAATTTTTAGGAGGAGTTATGTAAATAAATGTTTTAGATCTCATTGAGATCTACAACTTTCATGTTGAAAGTTTCTTTTGAATTATCTTACATCATGGTGAAAAATTGGCTCAAAGTTGTGAAAAAATATGAAGTTTTCCACACTTAGAAAAATTTCTAAGCTTGGAAACTTTGACTTTTCAAAATGAAATCTTGACTTCCTGATTTCTTGCTGAACAAGTTTCATATTTTGACATGTTTTGATGAATTATGATCTTTGACACTTGATTTTGACCAAAAAGTCAAAGTTTGACTTTTTAATGTACAGTTGACTGAAAATCAACTATCAATCAATTGATCTTGAGGGTGTTTTGAGCAATACCATTAGGTCAAAATGATGCATTTGAAACATTGAGATCACGTCTCAAACCAAATAACCATTTGCTAGGTCAAAAATAAGAAATTTCCCTTTCTCAATCAAAACCCTAATTTTGACCATTTTTCCCTTTTGATGATCTGATCAAATTTATTAAAGAATTATGGTCCAAACTTGATCAAATGACATATAGGAGTTCACAATATTGATATGGATAAAAATTATGAAGTTTGACTGTAACTTGACCACATATGACTTTTTCCCCAATACACTGATTTTTAGGTCAACTGATCAATTGATTGAGCAAAAATGTGAGGAGACTTGAAACTTGACATGAGATATCACGAGGGTCCATAATGATCCATGAAAGTAATATGAGGCATTAAAAGTTCAATTATCCTTGTGCAATCTCAAACCCTAATTTTCAGTCATCAGAGCTTGAAGAGGTGTCTTGAGCTGATCAACCCTAGTGCAGTCTTGAACCAAAGGAGATATTGTGAGAAAATAACTTGATAAATGAGAGGGAAAATTTTGGGGTACAACAGCTGCCCCTGTTCAATCTTCTTAAACCTGAAGAGTTAGATTGACGGATCCGTCATTCGTGACTTGAAGGTGGAAGATGATTGAACACTAGAGTGCCCAGAAATTTGCACTCGAAGATGAATTATGAATGGGCTTATAGATTCCATTTGGAGGAATGATGGATATTTTTCGTATATGGGCTTGTAGATGCCATCCAAATGTGACTGTTGACAGAAAATGGACTAAGTATGAACTTGATTTCAACTGGACAAGAGTCACAATGAATCTTTGGAGCGATTTATCTAAAACTAGCAGAAGTCTTGTATGTTGTTTGACTGGGAAGAATCATAGTAAATCTTAGAGCGATTTATCTGAACCATAAATGTTTATTTGGAAAGTATCAGGATAAATCGTTAAGAGGTTTATGCTGAACCAAAAGAGGTCTTAAATATTCTTTAACTGGAGAGAATCAGAGTAGATCTTTTGAGCAATTTATCTGAAACAGAGAAAGTGCCTGCTAGGAAAGAATCAAAATAAATTGTTGAGAGATTTATCTGAACCACCAAGGATTTGGAGAAGAATCAGGAATAAATCGTTGAGAGATCTATCTGAACCAGAGAAGGCGTCTGCGGGAAAGAATCAGAATAAAACATTGAGAGATTCAAACTAAACTGACAGGGATCTGGAGAAGAATTAGAATAAATCATCGAGAGATTTATCTGAACCAGAGGAGACGTCTGCGGGAAATAATCAGAACAAACCGTTGAGAGATTCAAACTGAACCGGTAGGGATCCGGAGAAGAATCAAAATAAATCGTTGAGAGATTTATACTGAACCAGCAGAGGTCTTAGATGAGCATTAGAATAATATTCATAAATTAATTGTATATGACTCGTATTTGAGAGATATACTGAATGAGAGTCAGAATGACATCCGTATCTAGATCGTATCTGGACTGTATTTAGAAGAGATATGGAGTAAGTGTCAGAATGTCATCCATATCTAGATTGCATCTGAATTATTTCTAGAAGAGTGTATGGGAAGGAGCCTGGGTAGGATTACTTCATGATGAGTCCATGTAAAACTGCATCTGGAAATAGGAGGAACCTGTGGAGGGTTGCTTCATGACGAGTCAATGTAAAACTTCTTCTTGGAAATAGGAGGAACCTGCGTGGGGTAACTTCATGACGAGTCCGTATAAAACTTCATTTTGGAAATAGGAGAAACCTGTGTAGGGTTGCTTCATGACGAGTCCGTGTAAAACTTCATCTTGGAAATAGGAGGAACCCGTGTAGGGTTGCTTCATGACGAGTCCATGTAAAACTTCATCTTGAAAATAGGAGGAACCTGTGTAGGGTTGCTTCATGACGAGTCTGTGTAAAACTTCATCTTGGAAATAAGAGGAACATGCGTAGGGTTGCTTCATGACGAGTCAGTGTAAAACTTCATCTTGGAAATAGGAGAAACCTGTATAGGGTAGCTTCATGACGAGTCCGTGTAAAACTCCATTTTGCAAATAGGAGGAACCTATCTAGAGTTTCTTCATGACGATTCCGTGGAAAACTTCATCTTGAAAACCGGAGGAACCTATGTAGGGTTGCTTCATGACGAGTCCGTGTAAAACTTCATCTTGGAAATAGGAGGAACCTACGTAGGTTTGCTTCATGACAAGTTCGTGTAAAACTTCATTTTGGAAATAGGAGGAACCTGTGTAGGGTTGCTTCATGACGAGTCCGTGTAAAACTTCATGTTGGAAATAGGAGGAACCTGTGTAGGGTTGCTTCATGACGAGTCCGTGTAAAACTTCATCTTGGAAATAGGAGGAACCTGTGTAGGGTTGCTTCATGACGAGTTCGTGTAAAAATTCATCTTAGAAATAGGAGAAACCTGTGTAGGGTTGCTTCACGATGAGTCAGTGTAAAACTTCATCTTGGAAATAGGAGGAACTTGTGTAGTGTTGCTTCAGGAGGAGTCCGTGTAAAACATCATCTTGGAAATAGGAGAAACCTATGTAGGGTTACTTCATGATGAGTCCGTGTAAAAGTTCATCTTGGAAATAGGAGGAACCTGTGTAGGGTTGCTTCAATTGGTATTATAGATAAAGGCCCTGACTTGTTATAGGTATTAATCTAGAACTTGAAAATGGTTGATGGTAGCCATCTGTTGATTAATCTTTTCCTGAAAAAGGTAAAATGTTAGCTGTATGCAATATCATGATGTATGAAATGCATGGTGTCATGATGTTCTCAAAATAAATGACATTATGTCGTATGCACTTATCATGTGTGAAATGTTAATGGATGTATTTTTTGTATGGGAAAATAAATCCTTGACAAATTCTATGGAGTCAATAAATCTCGGACTGCTGTTGAAGAGTAAGTGTGTCTTCAAACTTTACTTAGAATGTTTCCACCGGGGATTCATGTTTTGTTGTTTTAAGGAGAACTCTGCTGGGTAATATTGAAAACTCTGTGGAGAGTGTTGATTCTTTCTTGGGGAAAAGAGTTCAGGAGCCTTGGTTGTCTGTTGCTCTACTGGGGAGTCAAAGTTGAACTAATGTTTGGTTGGGTCCAGGCTTCACAGTAACTTGCTAGGGATTGTAGAGTAGTCTACTGGGGAAGAGGAGTTGTGGTCCTTTGATTTGTAGTGGTCGGAGAGGCCACCTCGAGCTGGGGAATCCTGCAGTTTGTTGGGGAAATAAACCTTGTTGCTTAGTCTGTTGGAGAGGCGGCAACTTCATGGGAAGAATTCCTCGAGGATTCTTGAAGTCGACTCAGTTGGGGAGAATTTTTCGGAGATTGGAAATTTTGCTGGGGAATAATCCTATGAGAAGGATTTTGGAGTGATTTGTCACTGCCCCTAGTAGCAAGTGTTTGTGGCACTGCCAGGAGATGTTGGATTGTACGTAACCCATTCAATGCCCCAAGTGATGGAGATGGTAACCTGCCCCTGGTTATTCTGTATTTCTTGAGAGATTTTTGGGAATCTTGACTTGACATCCCCAAGTATGCTGGATAGTGATATGTCATGCCTCCTTGTTTATAGGAGATTTGTCATTGGAAGTTTCATCCCATTTGAAGTGATTTTATTCAACGAGAGAGCTTTCGTTCACTGGTTATTCGTTGTGCAAATTTCTCTGCTGTAAAACAAATAGCCATATGCAAACAACGATATTCAAATAATGCAAAGTTTATGCTTGTCTTGAAATTTTGAAAATGCATTTTGGCAAGTAAAGAAGTTTTGTAAGAAAATTCAAACTCAGGATTTAGGGTAAATCCTTACAGGAGTCAGGATACCTTTTGTAACAATATGTTTTTGAACTAAGCCATACTTTAATTAGGACTTTTGAAGGGTTGTAGCGTGGCTTGGTTCACGGTTTAAGAAACAAAGGATAAAGGCTCAAAGTGTGTTTGTACCCACCCGCTCTTCGTGATGTTCTTCAGTCCTAAACTCAGTTAATTGTGTGTTTGAACTCCAATTGAGTCTGGAATGACGTTTTGGTGATGGTTCAGACAAGTTTAGTTTATCAGAAGGCAGTCATTTTTTCAAATTTTTTCATGTTGTTGGGGATTTGTAGTGACCTCTTTCTTTTTATTTGTTATCCCTAATTTTTGTCTGACGGTTGTTGTTCTGAGATTACGGTCAGCGGGATGACCTGATTTTCCTAAGTCTCCTTTGTAGGTTTTGACTTAGTGGGTTTTTTTTAGAGATAATGACTGCCTATTTTGTAGGGAACCATTACTTTCTTTTGATCCAGAGAAATGTTTTTGATATCACTCGTTGTATACGAAGTGAACGCTCATTTGAATTAACTGAGAAACTACCCTGTCCCAGGTTTTGATTAAAGGTTTCAATTTGTGTAAAAAAGAAAACTTCTACTTCTTTGGCTCGAAGGGGTTGACTAGGGATTATCTTCCTTATAACTCCAGTGTTTAGGATTTGAAAGAAACGCTTGTACGTCGTTAGCAAGGTCTGTCCAAAAGCATATTGTATGAGATTATGGTATTGTTTTCGTTATCCTCCCTCTAAAGGCTCGTAACTTTTAGCAAGAGTTGAATGTCATAAAGAGAGCAAAAAGCATAGTTTAAATATAGTGAAAACGAAAGTATGAATTCAAGACAAACAAATGCAATGCATTAGTGAAACAAAGTTTGACATTAATAGATAATTGTTTGAATAACAAAAGAAATTACAATTGAAAATTCAAAATGAACAAGACGCTCTCAATGATTCGGCATAGGAGTAGTGATCATGTTTGGAGTCTCCGGAGGGTCAAACTCGATCTCTTTGGCGTCAATCAAATTCTAAATCTTGTACTTCAATGCCCAACAATCGTTAATATCATGCCCGGGACTACTGGAATGATAAGCACACGTTGCATTAGGATTGTAATTAGGAGAAGAAGTTTTGGGGGTTTGGATGAGGTCCTATCAACATAATCAGATTCATCCTCAACAAGTGTTGTAGCGCTTGAGACAACGGCATGTTGATGTTTGTAAACTGTCTTTTGGGCTCGTCTGGCCTTTGTTGGTTTCCCCTTTGCTGTTTCCGGTGCGATGCAGAACCAGAGATCAGGACTGCCCCCACGTGTTGGTCATGACGACTCTTTTGACCATACACAACATTGGACTCTTTCTTCCCGTTGTATGGCTTTTTCTGAGCATCAGAGGGTGTAGCTCCTTGAATCTTTCCACTTTTGATGCCAGCTTCTACTCTTTTACCAGTAAATATTAGCTCGGTGAACCCGTCGAGGAGCTTCCAATTAGGTGTTTGAAGAAAGGTCCTGTCAAAGTTCCCATGAAGATGTTAATCAGCTCCCTATCAGTTAAAGAGGGTTGCACCCTACCAGCTAGATCTCTCCACCTTTGGGTGTATCCTTTGAAGCTCTCATTGGAACCCATGGTCATGTTCTGCAATTGCATACGAGTTGGTGTAAGATCAGCGTTGTACTGGTATTGCTTGTAGAAAGCAGCAACTAAATCCTCCCAAGTGTGGATGCGAGAACTCTCCAATTGATAGAACCATTCAAGTTGAGTTCCTACCAGGCTCTCTTGGAAGAAATGGATCCACAACTTCGGATTAGTTGTGTATGGTTAAACTTGCGGACATAAGACTTTAAGTGCATCTTAGGGAAAGAGACTCCATCGTACAGGGCAATGGTAGGGATTTTTAACTTTGGCGGGATGACCACTCCAGAAACCAATCCCATGTCTCCTAAATCCAAGCCAGGCATCTGTTGAATCTCCATAGCATTGAGGCGATCCTCCAACTGTTTGTATTTGTCATTAGTGTTAGGATATTATTCCTCAGAGTAGTCAGCTTCGACTTCATCAATCTCTAGACTATTGTCTTCTTCAAGACTATCCCCCATGTTTGATGGAGTTGGAAGATCTAGAGCCCCCTTGACTGGTCCTTTAAGTCTTCTTCCCAAGTTCAGGACGCCTACTGACTTCTTGGACTTTTTCTTCTTGTCTTTGAGAAGAAGAGTCTTCAGGTCCTCTTGCCCCTTAGCCAAAGCCATAAATATTTGTTGGAATTGAGTGTTTTGAGCATGAAGATCTTTTATTGTTTATTCAAGAGCCATTGCTGAAATAAACATCGGAGAAGATGTGAAACCTGCTATGGAACCCGTTTATGCAATGATATGTATGATATATGTATACAATGTTTTCAAGGATCTCGCGGGGTAACCAAAAAATTGTCAGAAGTTGAAATTTGACCAATATCTTTGATTGGAGAACTTTGTATCGGTGGATGTCCTTCCACGAGAATTAAGCTCACCATGCCGAGTGGGTCATAGCCCTTGACTCAAGTTTGTTGTACTTGATCTTTGACGGTGTTTGGTTAGAGGAAAATAAATCCTCTTGTCCCTTGATATACGTCTGGTTCAACGTGACACTGCATCATAGGCCCTTGAGATCCTTGAAACGGTTATTGAAAATGTTATGGTATGATGTTATGATGTTATGTACAAGTATGCAAAGTAAGCAAGTATATATACAAATAAACATATACACACAAAGCAGACAAGTCCTTAGGTTTAGGCTTGCATGGAGCTTGTAGGTAAGTACCCTCTTGAAGTTTAGTTGGCTCAACTTGTCCTAGTTAATAGTAATCGGGTTCTAAGGGATCTCAATATCACTGAACTTTCCCACAAGCTTCATTCGATAGGCGATTGACTCACAACCAAACAAAACTCAGGAGTTAAGTCTCAATGAGTGTAGCATTGAGTACCAACCAATTTTCAGCTTTACACCGAAACCGGCTATCTCACTACTTCCTAATGGCCATGTTGGTCAATTAAGGTTCTAAGGTCAGTTAGTGCTTTATGACGCTGCTCAGCGGCCCCATATTTTCCTCGTTTCAACACAAGGTATACTGGTACCAACAAATGCGTCACACTAACGTAGCTATTGCTTAGACCATGTCAGTATACCCACACAGTTTCCATAATCTATTGCTACTTACCTAAAAGGTGCCCCAGATCCGGTTAGAGGATCAAACCCAAACAAGGAACCAATAATGTAAAGCAAGCAATTCAAACAGTGAAAGTAGGTAAAAGCGATCTAGCCCTAAGGTAACCCCACTTTTAAATATTTTCCTTAGCAGAGTCGCCAGTTCTGTAACACGGTAGGAGAAATGACTAGGTTGTTTTACATTTGATCTCAAATGTTGCGGTTAGCAAGAGTCGCCACCGACTTTTCTTTTATCCAAAAGGAAAGGTTGAAAAGAACAGGAAAGACCTTTGAGATTTTTTCTTGAGTTTGGGGGGTAGATTATGAAAAGGGAAGGTATTAGCACCCTTTTCATCCGTAGTTATCTACGGGCTCTTAGTTTCTTGCTAGATCACTTGCTTTTGTTTGAAAATGTGCTTTGTGTGGTTTTTTAAAGTATTTTAAAAAGGCGCCATCGTTTAGGTAAACTTTGTAATGATTCTCGTTCGTAAGAATGTATACAAAGTGTTGATCTTTTAAAAATGTTTCAAGTTTGAAAGGTATTTTGAAAGTGTTGGTGTTTGTTTTTGAAAATAGCAAGGATGTTTTGGTTTGAAAATGAGCAAGCAACTAGGAACATTCTACCTACTCAAAAGTCTTTCTTGTTTAATTCCTCTTTCCTTTGACGTTGTTATTTTACCATTGATTGGTAAGTAACCTTATCTTTGGATGTAAAAGGGATGGGCAAGGGTCATCGTATAGTCATGAATAACAACATTGTAAGATATCTTAGCATTTTCTTTGAGGGACTAAGATCAATCTTAAGGCAACATTTGTAGTGTCATCGAGGGACTATGATATTGTATTTTGTTTGTTTTTGCTAAGACATCTTACATGCATATTATGACCATTTATTTCTCAAGGCAACAAGTGGATTTACCCTAAGGGTGTGAGTGTCCAAGTGTATTAATTTACATGCATTGTTTTGTCTTTGAATTGGGGTTTTGCTAAGTTGTTGATTTTAATATTTCCATACAAACCCTAAAATATTAGCATTTATATATAAAGTATTAAATTGTGGAAAATAAAATACTAAGCTATTACATCATTAAGGGAGGGGGTATACAAATTTACAAATGGAGATTTTGTAAGAAAATTAAACCTAATTAACTATTACAACTGCAATGAATAATATATAAGAATTCAATAAATAACAATGTACAAATACAAATGAAAAGGAAATGAATTTTGTTTGGTTTTTTACGAAAGGGGTTTAGTCTTGACCTAATTTAGAAAATGATTAGTTAAAAATTAACAAAACTTAAACCTAAATTAATTAAGAAATAAATGAAGTTAAAAATGTTTTCAGGGTTTTTTATGAAAACGTTTTTAAATTACTAAAAATAATATGAATATTAATTAGTTAAAAGAAACCTAAGTTCTAAATTAATTTAAATTACAAGAAAATAATATAATTGTTAAACCTAAACCTAAATATTAATTATTATAAAGAAAATGCTTTTGTTCTTTTAGTTTTATAAAACAAATAAACTAAATAAATGTAAAAATAATAAATAAAATATTTTTGGGTTTTTATTAATAACAATAAAAATAATATTAATAATAATACTAATAATAATAACAATAAAGGAAAAAAGAAATAAAATAAAATAAGAAAAATAAAATAATAATGAAAATTGGGCCAGGGGGTGCTGAAGTAACTCAGGGGTTAGTAAAAGAAAAAAAAACCAGGCCAAAGTTGGAGGCCCAGGCGTGCTGTTTGGAAACAAAAAAAGTGAAAAAAAAGTGAGAAATGAGAAAAGGTAGCACGCTGGGTGTTGAACCCACGCCCTCTTGGTTACCAGTGCGCTGTGTTAGAACAAAGTTTGAATCTACTACCCTAAGTTAAAGTTTTGATGATAACAAAATGTAAGAATATATAAATTGTATGATTCATGTAAGACATATATGCTACCTAAAAATTATGTTTTGTTTTACAGAAACTCTGATGAGTATCAGCATAAGAATATCATCATCAGCATCAGAAGATGAATTATCAACATCAGCATCAGAGGATGTTATATCAGATGCCAGAATCAGAAGATCAAAGCATGTGCTTAAGCTGAAGCTTAATGAACAGATCTGCGCATAACAAACTCTGATCAAGACAACAACGATTCATCAGCATCTAGCAGCGTCAGAACAAGCCAAAGCCAGAACACACTTAATTGTCAACGGTACTGTACATTCAAGACTCTTTATTATCAACGGTATTATTCCAGACAAAGATCTTCTCAATATGGAAAGAATGTAATGGACATTGAAATGGCATAATTGGCTACAACGTATCTTTTCCATATGCTATATAAACAAGTGAGTGAAGAATGAAATGGCTAATGCTCTACAACTCTCTACACGCCTAAAGCTATTCATATTCATCCTCATTCCCAGTTTTCTAAAAGCTCTCAAATTACCTATTCTATTGTTTTAGCATTCCAGTTCTCATAAGCTTAATTTGTGTAATATCACAGTTGTGATAAACAGTTTTATAGAAAACATTCAACACTTAGATTTCATTTATCTGTAAGAAAGTATTTCCTTGAGAAACAGGTTTGTGGTTTTGACTCAAGAAGGCTTTAGCAGTTGTTAAAGCAGTTGTAATATTCAGTTGAATATAGTGGATTAAGACCTCGTTGGAGAGAGGCGAAATCACCTTGACGGGTGGACTGGAGTAGTTTGAGATCAAACGAACCAGGATAAAAACAACGTGTGGTCTACAATTGATTTCCAGTTTTACAATTCAACCCCCCTTCTTGTGTTTTTCACTTCTTCAATTGGCATCAGAGCGCCTGGTTCTGAGCTAAAACACTTAACCGTGTCAGTACAAGATCCAGCGTCAGAAAAACACTATGGCAGGAACATATCAACACAGCAGCAATGACAACAATGAAGATAAAGACAGATTCAGCGGCAAACCTCCAGTCTTTGATGGAGAGAATTTTGATTACTGGAAAGACAGAATCGAAAGCTTCTTTCTGGAACATGATGCTGATCTGTGGGACATGGTGACAGATGGATACACGCACCCAGTGAATGCTAGTGGTCAGAAGATTGAAAGGAAGGCAATGTCTGATCAACAAAAGCGTGACTTCAAAAATCACCACAAGGCCAGGACCATTCTTCTCAGCGCCATCTCTTATGTTGAATATGAAAAGATATCCAACAAAGACACAGCAAAGAACATGTTTGACTCACTCAGAATGATGCATGAAGGCAATATTCAGTTCAAAGAAACTAAAGCTCTTGCGCTCATTCAGAAGTATGAGGCATTCAAAATGGAAGAAAGTGAATCCATTGAAACAATGTTCTCAAGATTCCAAATTCTGGTGGCTGGTCTCAAGGTTCTGGACAAAGGATACTCTACTGCTGATCATGTCAAGAAGATCATCAGAAGCTTTCCAAAACAGTGGAGGCCAATGGTTACAGCGCTGAAGCTAGCTAAAGATCTAAACAAAATTTCTCTGGAGGAACTTATCAGCTCCCTCAGAAGTCATGAGATAGAGCTAGAAGCTGATGAACCTCAGAAGCAAGGTAAGCCTCTAGCATTAAAATCTAACAGAAAATATGATTCTAAAGTTTTGTAGGCAGTTGAAGAAACATCTGATGGGTCCTCATCAGAAGAAGACGAACTTTCTCTCCTCTCCAGAAGAGTGAACCAACTATGGAAGCAGAGGCAAAGGAAGTTCAGGAATCCCAGAAGATCTGATCAGAATGAGTCCTCTTCCAGATACAGAAGGTCAGACTCTTCTTCTGGATACAGAAGATCTGAAGGCTCTTCAGGAAGCAGAAAGCCAAACACCAAGGACATCACTTGCTATGAATGCAACGAGCAAGGACACTATAAGAGTGATTGTCCAAAGCTTCAGAGGGAAAATCCCCAAAAGAAGCTTGGAAGAGAAAAGAAGAAAAGTCTCATGGCTACATGGGATGACTCTGACTCGTCTGAAGCTGACTCAGAATCAGATGATGGGAGAGCAAACATAGCTCTCATGGCCAACATATCAGAAGACAGTGAAGCTTCTGAATCAGACTCAGAATCAGACACCGAAGAGGTATTTCCTGACTTTGCAATTAATTTTACTAAGGCTGAACTTGCTGAAAGCCTTAACGAAATTCTGGAAAGGTACCAGCAGATCAGAGTTAAATTCAGAAACCTGAAAAGGAATCTTGACTCTGACTCTGACAAAACTGAGAGTCTCAAATTGGAAAATTCTGAGTTGAAAAATAAAATTTCAAAATTAGAAAATGTTTTACAAAACTCTCAAAAGGAAACAATTTCTGAAACTCCCAGCAGCGCTGATGAGATCATCAAGGAGTATGATCATAGCTTTCAGAAGTTCCTTGCTAAAAGCATAAATAGAAGCAAAATGGCTTCAATGATCTATGGAGTTAGCAGAAACGGCAGAAAGGGAATAGGATACCAATGTAAGGTATCTACACCTAAGAATGCCATGGATTTAACTATTAAACACACTCCTCTGAATTCACACTTTGTGTATGGTCACACACATGACATTAAATATAATAGTAGTATTTATTCTGTGAAACCAAAATTCAACCAGAGTTTTGGTAAAGCTAACAAATTAGGACCCAAGAAAATATGGGTACCTAAGGATAAAATAATACATGTTGCAGATATCTTTAGCAGCAAATCAGAAACACCAGTCATGGTACCTGGACTCTGGCTGCTCACGACACATGACATGAAGAAGGCATATGTTCCAAAGCCTGGAACTTAAGCCTGGAGGCCACGTAGGCTTTGGAGGCAATCAGAGGGGAAAGATCATTGGCTCTGGAACTATAGGTAATGGAAATCTTCCCTCTATAAACAATGTTCTGCTAGTAGATGGATTAATGCATAATCTGTTATCCATAAGTCAATTAAGTGATAACGGTTATGATATAATCTTTAATCAAAAATCATGTAAAGCTGTTAGTCAGAAAGATGGGACTATCCTATTTAATGGAAAGAGGAAAAATAACATTTATAAAATCAAACTTTCTGAACTGAAAAGTCAGAATGTAAAGTGTCTTCTGTCTATTAACAACGAGCAATGGATCTGGCACAGAAGATTGGGGCATGCTAGTATGAGAAGAATATCTCAGATTAACAAACTCAATCTGGTCAGAGGACTTCCTAATCTGAAGTTCAATTCAGATGCTCTGTGTGAAGCATGTCAGAAAGGCAAGTTTGCAAAACCTTCTTTCAAATCTAAAAATGTTGTTTCTACCTCTAAGCCATTAGAACTTCTGCACATTGACTTATTTGGACCAGTTAAAACTGCTTTAGTCAGTGGCAAGAAGTATGGGTTAGTAATCATAGATGACTATAGCAGATGGACATGGGTAAAGTTCTTAAGACACAAGGACGAGTCACACTCTATGTTTGTCACCTTCTGTAACCAAGTTCAAAATGAAAAGGATCTTAGAATCGTTAAAGTCAGAAGTGATCATGGTGGAGAGTTTGAAAACAAAGATTTTGAGTCATTCTTTAATGACAAAGGCATTCTGCATGATTTCTCTTGTCCTAGAACTCCCCAGCAAAATGGAGTTGTAGAACAAAAGAACAGAACATTGCAAGAAATGGCCAGAACCATGATCAATGAGACAAACGTTGCTAAGATCTTCTGGGCAGAGGCAATAAACACAGCGTGCTACATTCAGAATATAATCTCCATAAGACCTATTCTGGAAAAGACTGCATATGAATTGTGGAAGAACAGAAAGCCCAACATTTCATATTTTCATCCATTTGGATGTACTTGTTTTATATTAAATACAAAAAATTATTTGAACAAGTTTGACTCTAAAGAACAGAAGTGTATTATGTTAGAATACTCTGAACGCTCAAGAGGGTACAGAGTATACAATATAGAAACACAGATTGTGGAAGAATCAATCAGTGTTCGTTTTGATGATAAGCTTGACTCTGAAAAGTCAAAGCAGAATGAAGTTTTTGCAGGTATGGAAGTTGAATTTACAGGTTCTGAAGACAAGTCATCAGAAGCTCTAAATAAAGACACTCCTTCAACATCATAAAGGAGCACTGCAAGCAATCCATCAACAGCTGCTGATCAACCTCAGAAAAGACTACCCAGAAGCTGCATGGATCATCCAGAAGAAACTATCTTAGGAAGAAAGGAAGATCCAATAAGAACAAGAGCCAGCTTCAGAAACTCTGAAGAATCCCTCATGGGACTTGTTTCTCTGATTGAACCTTCCTCAATTGATGAAGCACTTCTGGACAACGACTGGATTCTAGCAATGCAAGAAGAGCTGAATCAATTCACCAGAAATGATGTATGGGATCTTGTTCCCAGACCAAAAGGATTCAACATCATTGGAACAAAATGGGTGTTCAGAAACAAGCTAAACGAACAAGGCGAAGTTATCAGAAACAAAGCACGACTGGTAGCATAAGGTTATAGTCAGCAAGAGGGGATAGACTATACAGAAACCTTTGCCCCAGTTTCCAGGTTAGAATCTATCAGACTTTTAATTTCGTTTGCTGTCAATAAAGGCATCACTCTGTATCAGATGGATGTCAAGAGTGCATTCTTAAATGGCTATATAGAAGAAGAGGTTTATGTGCACCAACCCCCTGGCTTTGAAAGTACAAAAAATCCAGAATATGTTTTCAGACTAAAGAAGTCACTATATGGTCTGAAACAAGCTCCCAGAGCTTGGTATGAAAGACTAAGTAACTTTCTGTTAGAAAAAGAATTCCCCAGAATTTGAGATGAGCCTCATGGGAGAACTGAAATTCTTTATGGGAATTCAAATCAATCAAAATACAGAGGGAACTTACATTCATCAGAGCAAATATGTCAGAGAACTTCTGAAGAAATTTGATCTCTCAGAATGTAAGTCATCAAAGATTCCAATGCATCCCACGTGCATTCTGGAAAGAGAAGAGGTAAGCAAAAAGGTATAACAGAAGGTCTACAGAGGTATGATTGGTTCTCTTCTTTATCTGACGGCTTCAAGGCCTGATATTTTATTCAACGTATGTATTTGTGCAAGATTCCAATCAGATCCTAGAGAATCTCACTTAACACCTGTTAAGCGAATTTTCAAGTATCTGAAAGGTACTACTAATCTGGGTTTATTTTATAGAAAATCTAGTGATTACAGCTTAGTAGGTTACTGCGATGCTGACTTTGCTAGAGACAGAGTAGAGCGTAAAAGTACTTCTGGAAGCTGCCAGTTTCTGGGAGAAAATCTGATCTCTTGGTCCAGCAAAAGGCAATCCACAATTGCGCTATCAAAAGCAGAAGCTGAGTACATAAAAGCAGCTGGATGCAGCACACAAATGCTCTAGATGAAAAGTCAGCTTGAAGACTTTCATATTTTTTAGAGTAACATCCCTATACTCTGTGACAATACTTCTGCCATTTGCTTAAGTAAAAATCCTATTTTGCATTCTAGGGCTAAGCATATAGAAATAAAACATCACTTCATTAGAGACTATATTCAGAAAGGAATTTTGAACTTAAAATTTATTGATACAGACCATCAATGGGCTGATATCTTCACTAAACCACTTTCTGAAGATAGGTTCAACTTCATTCTGAATCATCTCAGCATGAAGCTCTGCCCAGAGTGAAAATGTTTTAATTTTATATTCTAACCTTCAGAATGTGTTTTCTTTTTGCTATGAACTTCTGATCAATCTTCTTTCAGAAAGTTAGACATGCAGATTGTATCAGAGTCTATCCATAAAGATCTGAGTGTCTCATTTCAAGGATAGATATGATGTTCACCAAATCAAACAAGTGTCATCCAGTTATTAGCTAATCTCTGAAGCAGAACACGCGTGCACGCTTCTGAGAAGGCAAAACGCTGATTGGATGCATTGAGACACATGTCTGGTAACCGTTCCAAATATCTTTCTCAAATCCCCCAAAATCAGCAAGCATTAAATGCACGTAATCATGAGTTAAATTGTAATCATGAGTTAATTCTCTCTCTTAAAACCGTTTACGTTTTCAAAACATCTTTTGAAATCTATTTAAACGCCTTAACATCTTTCATTAAATTTTTACCGTCTCTTGCAAACATCTAAAAATTTCTCTGCATTTTTACTTGTGTGTTCATCCTTTTCCAAAGAAACCCTTCTTCAAGTTTTTCTCAAAGAAACCCTAAGTGTGAACATGGCAACTTCTAGCAATGTTTCTGCAGGTTCCCAGCAAGACGCTTCATCTGAACAATACCAGATTCCCTTCAGATCTCTACTTACTCTGGTGAAGAACTTGGAAGTTTTGTCTGAACTGATCGTTGATTTCACCAGTTTGAAAGAAAATGGTTTCGATTTGACTGAAGAAATTAGGGCACAAGGATTGGAGAGGTATTTTGATAGGTTGGTGGGTCCAACATTACCCATTCTGGTTAAAGAGTTCTGGATCCATGCTTCTGCCTCAACTCATCAGGTCACATCATATATCATGGGGAAGAAGATAGTGATCACTAAGGATCACATTACTAGACTGATTGGATACAACGGTGGTGGCATCCGCTGTATTGACATGGCAGAAAGATCTGGAAACACTGGCTTAGTGGCTAGACAGATTTTCACTCATGGGGTTCCCAGCAGAAGATCAGACAATTCAAGCTGAAGATGTTAGTCAAGCAGAAAATGTTGCAGAAAGCTCTCAGAAGCAGCCTGTATCTGACGTCTCTCAAGCTGCTTTGGACAGGCAGACTCTTGAAGAGCTGAAGCAGAATGATATTCGTCTGCAACAAAGAATGGATGAGAATGATCAAAGAATGAAGGAAAGGATGGATGTGCAAGATGGCAAGATTGATACAGTAGTCAGCATGGTGCATCAGCAGAAGGAAACTGCTGATCAGATTAAGAACATGCTAGAAGCTCTGTTCACACGCTTTCCACCCCAACCTTAGTTTTTCATTCTTGATGTTTTCATTGTTCTCTTTCCATGTTTTCTGTACTATCTTCTAAGCTTTGAATTAAATATAACAGTTTTTATGCTCTGATCATTTTAGCTTATATTACTTGCACTTTTTGATTGCTGACAAAAAGGGGGAGAAAAAGAATGATATTTTTCAATAACGGGATTACTGAGACAAAAGTCTCAAACATTCTAACACTCTGATACACTTGGATGTTTCCTTGTTTTGCATAAGCTTACAGGTACAAGAAGTTAATTATCTCTGATACACTGAAGCTCTGCTCGAGTAAAAGAAAGATCTGATACTAAAGGATTCAAGGAATTAAAAAGGGAAGTAATAAACTCAGGGGGAGTCTTTCTGATCATAACTCTGATAAGTTGTTTTCTTATCCCCTTAAGCTCTGATACCTTTTATTCCTCCTTATCTTTGATACTATTTAATTCTGATACAATTTATTATTTGGTTATCTCTGATACTTTTCTCGTTAAATTTCAATTGAAAAAATATAGTTTTTGTCATCATCAAAAAGGGGGAGATTGTTAGAACAAAGTTTGATTCTACTACCCTAAGTTAAAGTTTTGATGATAACAAAATGCAAGTATATATAAATTGTATGATTCATGTAAGACATATATGCTACCTAAAAATTATGTTTTGTTTTACAGAAACTCTGATGAGTATCAGCATAAGAATATCATCATCAGCATCAGAAGATGAATTATCAACATCAGCATCAGAGAATGTTATATCAGATTCCAGAATCAGAAGATCAAAGCATGTGCTTACGCTAAAGCTTGATGAACAGATCTACGCGTAACAAACTCTGATCAAGACAACAACGATTCATCAGCATCTAGCAGCGTCAGAACAAGCCAAAGCCAGAACACGCTTAATTTGCAACGGTATTGTGCATTCAAGACTCTTTATTATCAACGGCATTATTCCAGACAAAGATCTTCTCAATATGGAAAGAATGTAATGGACATTGAAATGGCATAATTGGCTACAACGTATCTTTTCCATATGCTATATAAACAAGTGAGTGAAGAATGAAACGGCTAATGCTCTACAACTCTCTACACGCCTAAAGCTATTCATATTCATCCTCATTCCCAGTTTGCTAAAAGCTCTCAAATTACCTATTCTATTGTTTTAGCATTCCAGTTCTCATAAGCTTAATTTGTGTAATATCACAGTTGTGATAAACAGTTTTGTAGAAAACATTCAACACTTAGATTTCATTTATCTATAAGAAAGTATTTCCTTGAGAAACCGGTTTATGGTTTTGACTCAAGAAGGCTTTAGCAGTTGTTAAAGCAGTTGTAATATTCAGTTGAATATAGTGGATTAAGACCTCGTTGGAGAGAGGCAAAATCACCTTGACGGGTGGACTGGAGTAGTTTGAGATCAAACGAACCAGGATAAAAACAACATGTTGTCTGCAATTGATTTCCAGTTTTACAATTCAACCCCCCTTCTTGTGTTTTTCACTTCTTCACGATGCCTTACCACTAGGGTGTCTATACATCCGTTTATTAAAATGAAATGATAAATACATAACGTAACATGCTTCCAAGACATGTACTTCATCTTCAACCTTCAGGCAGCCAGAGTACCTGTAACTTCTTTATCTCTCAACAAAAATGGAAAGTACAAACATGAAACTTGTGACATTTCTTCCCCCGAATCCAACCATATAAATAATTAAAGCTATAAATCCAAGATGAGTGAGAATTTTTCTGGCCCTAATTTAAAACCTAAAAATTTCAGAAACTTCAACTCTAAAATTCTCTAAGCCCAGGCTATATAAATGCAAACTATGGATATGTACAACTTTGTGAAAATGGTATCTATATTTTATCTTCACAAATCAGAATCAAATGATGCTTATATGAAGAGATAGAAGTTTGAAAACTTACCTCTTACAGCTGGAGTCGTGTATGGAGTTTGAGCAACCTTTGAGATGGCCTGATGATTTCTGTATTTTTCCTGGACTTCCTTGAATGTGTTCCAACTCCTACTTTGCTTTGAGGATGGCTGAAACTCCCAACTCAAGTCAAGTTGCAAGCTATAGTTTTGGAAATGGTGGATAGTGATGGAGTGAAGGGGTGAAAAACACAAGAAGGGGGGGGGGGGGGTTGAATTGTAAAACTGGAATCTTAAAGCAATTGACAAGATATTTTTATCCTGGTTCGTTTGATCTCAAACTACTCCAGTCCACCCGTCAAGGTGATTTCGCCTCTCTCCAACGAGGTCTTAATTCACTATATTCAACTGAATATTACAGACTGCTTTAACAACTGCTAAAGCCTTCTTGATTCAAACCACAATCCGGTTTGTCAAGGCAACACTTTCTTACAAAGGTATAAAACAATGTGTGTGAATGTTTTCTACAAAACTTTATCACAACTGTGATGTATACACAAATGAAGCTTAGTAACTAGATTGCTAAACAATAATGAATATCAGAGTTTGGTTTAGCAAAACTGGTAGAGTGAAGATAATGGTTCAGCTTTGTGCGTGTAGAGAATTGGAGAGCATTAGCCATTATAATCTTCGAAGCCTTGTTTATATAGCACTTGAGAAGATGAACGTTGAATGCAATATTCTTGATTCAATGCTAATAACAAGCTTTCCTTTTTGAGCAGATCTTGTCTAGAATGATGCCGTTGGAATTAATTAGCGTTCAATGCACAGTACCGTTGCTTCTTCAATGCACGTTCTGGCTTGGCTCATTCTGATTCTGCTTCGCTGCTGATGAACTATTGTGTTTCTGTATCAGAGTGTTTACGCGCAGTTCTGTTCATCAAGCTTCAGCATGTACGTGAGTTGATCATCTGATCTTGACGTTCTGATTCAGCAACTTCTGATGCTGGTGTATGAAATCAAATTCTGATGCTGAAGAAGTGATCTTGCTTATTTTAATCAGCGTATCTGCAAGTCAGAGCATAGTAATTTTAGGCAGCATATAATTCAAACATGAAACATATAAATACTATATCTTTTCACTTTGTTATCATCAAAACTCAAATATAGGGTACTAGATTCAAACATTGTTCTAACAATCTCCCCCTTTTTGATGATGACAAAAACTAGATATTTTAAATGAAAAATAACGTGAAAAGGCATCTGGGAAATGTTTCAGAGTTAAGAAGTAAGGAGAAATCAGAGTTAAGAGATACTCCCCCTGAGTTTGTTACTTCCCTTTGATATACGTGTTCTTCAGGATCAGATCTTTTTCTTTCGTTGAACATCAGATTATAAGAGTCTTTGACTTATCAGAGAGCAGAGCTTCAGAGCTTTTCCTGTCAGAGCTTTGCTTTGGATCAGAGTATTAGGTCGATCAGAACTTCATATTTGATCAGAGCAACATGAGCTTCTACATTTTGATCAGAGCTTCTAGTCTTCATAGTGTTCAGGAGCTTCCTTGTGCCTGTAGACTTTAAACAAAACAGAAAAAAAACATTTCAAGTAATAGAGTTAGAATGTTTGAGAATTTCTGTCTAGTTAGCCGTTATTGATTTTAAATATCATTCTTGTTCTCCCCCTTTTTGTCAGCAATCAAAAAGTGTTGGTGATGTGTCAAAACACTTAAGATCAGAAAAACTAATTATATTAAAATAGTTCAGAATCAGAGCAAAGGAACATTACAAAACATAGTCAAAACAGTACATCAGAAAATGAAGAAAGCATGAAAAAGTTATGCATGAAAAAAGATTTAAGGTTGAGGTGGCATGCGTGAGAACAGGCTTTCCAGCATTGCTTGAATCTTTTCAGAAGTTTCATTCTGCTTCTGAACCATGTTGACAACAGTGTCAATCTTGCTGTCCTGTACATCCATTATTGCTTTCATTTTCTGATCATTCTCTTCCATCCGCTGCTGTAGACGCAAGTCATTCAGCCTTAATTCTTCCAGAGCCTGCCTGTCCAAGGCAGCTTGAGAAGTATCAGAAGGAGGAAGCTTCTCAGAACTTTCAGCGACATCTTCTGCTTGACTTTCAGCCTGAATGGTCTTGTCTTCTTCTGATGGTTGCACCTGTGCAGCTTGCTGTTTCTCCAACCAAGGTTCACTGTCCAGAGGAAGTACAACTTCTTGAGGCAGCTGACTTTCAACTTCCTTCAGCAGGTTGCTGAAGTTCTGTTGAGCCTGCTCATAGTTGACGTCCTGCAGCTTGAGGGCTTCAGCACGTACCCATAGTCTGAACTGTGACCAGAGCTGATCAGAAGCAGCTGGGTCGATCATCCCAGGACAGACTTGCTTCAAAGAAGCAATCCATTGCAGCACACCTGTTTCAAAATTCAAAATACCAGAGCCAACATCTGGTATAGCAATTTTGTGTCTTAGATCAGCAAGACGTTCAAGACTTGTTAAGTCAATGAAGATCCTGCTGGGGTTTTCAGAGGATTGGTTTTCAGAGGTTTGCTGAGATGCTGTTGGTTTTGGAGGAGGGGTATCAGAATCAGATATTTCAATTGGAGTGGTAGGAGTTTTTGGAGGTGTTGATTCTAATGAGGATGGCAACTGGGGCCTGACAATGGTGGTTCCACATGGCAACTGGATTGCCAGCGGTGAAGGTTGAGGTGAGTGAGGGTCAGAATGATGAGGAGAAGGGGTTTCATAGTGGTGAAACTCTGTTTGTGGTGAAGGAGGATTATTTTCTGGTTGAGGAGGTGGAATCTCTGATTGCTCAGGGATCAGAGGTTCTTCTGTGAGTGGTTGTTGTGATTGTGGTTCTGGTTCTGGTTGTGGTTGTATTTCTGGTTGTGGATGAGGAATATTTGGTGGTTCAGAATTTGGTTGAGCAGAAGCATGTTCACGCTCAATATCAGCTAGCACTCTATCAAGTGCTGGTGTTGTTGAAACAGTTGGTTGTTTGGGAATCTTAGTTCTGGGTCTTCTGAGTAGTAATGCCTCAGAAGGGTCTTCTGGTATGGTTTCATCAATGGTAGGGATTGGGATAGATATTCTGTGAGAGGTTTGAGGAGGGGCAGCAGATGTTGGAATAGTAGATGAAATTGAAATAGGGGCAGCAGATGAAATACCTCTTTTCTTTGGAGTCTGATGAGATGATCCTTCTGTTGGCGCTTTCCTCTTCTTTGTCTTCTTCTGAGTCACTTCAGGTTGGGGTTGACTCAGATCTTTGATCTTCAGCTTTGAAACTGTATCTTCTTCCTTGTATGAATCTGGATACTTGAGAAACATATCAGGTTTGGATTCCATTTCAGAAAATTTTGGGAAATCACTCAGAGGCACTCTTCTGCTGGAGATGTCAGCAGTTGAAGTAGCTCTGGGTTCCTTCTTAATATTTTCTATCAGCTTCATCTTTTTCAGGTTTTTAGCGTTCAGCGGTTTTCCAACAGTTGGTTCAATAGTGCTCAGCACTTGAGCTTCGCTCAGATACTCTATCAGCTTATTCTCTGTCAGAATATCTGATATGAGCCTTCCAAACGGTATCCAGTCCCTTTTGGTCCTTTCTTCTTCTCTTGTTTCTTTGACACTGGTCTTGAGATGGTTGAACAGGAAGTGTGCCAGATTGATCTTTACCCTCTGATCAATAAAGTAGATCAGAAATTGCTGATCCACGTTTATATAATCAGGAGAACTTGTTGGTTTCCTGTGATTGAAGCATCCAAGAACAATCTTAGCCCATACTCTGCAGTGATCCTTCAGATCCTTAATTTTGCTGCTGGGCATTCCAAGAGTGAAAATTCTTTTGGCTACCACACCTACATCAGGGCATCTATCAGCCATGTCCACACAACGGACTCCACCACCACTTTGACCGATTAGCTTTGCAATGAGATCTTCAGAAATCACTATCTTCTTTCCCATGACAGAAGAGATGACTAGATGTTTAGAAATCTTGGCGTGAATCTAAAATTCCTTGACAAGCGCTGGGAATGTTGGTCCAACCAACCTATCGAAATACCTCTCCCACTTTTGAGCCCTAATTTCTTCAGTTAGGTCAAATCCATTTTCCTTCAAACTTTCAAAGTCGATGATTAACTCAGAGAGAACTTCAAGATTCTTTACCGGTGTGAGAAGAGTTCTGAGGGGCACCTGATATTGTTCAGAGGTTTCTTTCTTCTGATTGCCTGCAGAAATGCTGGAGGATGCCATTGTTCTCACTAAAAAAGCTTTGAGAATGATTTGAGAGAAAAAGGTTTGTAGGAGATAAACTCAGAAATATGCAGAAAATACTTGAATGATTATGAGAAAGCGTAAAGAATAATAATGAAGGATTAATGAGCTTAAATAGAGTTTTCAAAAATTATTTTGAAAAATTAAACGTTTTTAAGAGAGAGAAAAAAATAATGATTGCCATTTAACAAGCGTGATTACTTTGCATTAAATGCTTGCTGATTTTGGGGGATTTGAGAAAGATACTTAAAAACGGTTACCAGACATGTGTCTCAATGCACCCAATCAGCGCTTTGCCTTCTCAGAAGCGTGCACGCGTTCTGCTTCAGAGATCTGCTGATGATTGGATGACACTTGTTTGATGTAGTGATCAGCACGTCTGTCTTTGAGATTAGACTCTCAGATCTTTAGACTTACATCTGATACAATCTGCATGTTCTATCTTTCTGAAAGGAGATTGATCAGAAGTTCACAGTAATATAATTACATTCTGAGGATAAATATATGAGATTAGAACATTTTCATTCTGGGCATACTTTCATGCTGAGATGTTTCAGAATGAAATTAAACCTATCTTCTGAAAGGGGTTTAGTAAAGATATCAGCCCATTGATGGTCTGTATCTATAAATTTCAAGTTCAAAATACCTTTTTGAATATAGTCCCTAATGAAATGATGCTTAATTTCTATATGCTTAGCTCTAGAATGTAAAATAGGATTCTTACTTAAGCAAATAGCAGAAGTATTATCACAAAGAATAGGAATGTTACTCTCAAAAATCTGGAAGTCTTCAAGCTGACTTTTCATCCAGAGCATTTGTGTGCTACATCCTGCTGCTGCTATGTACTCAGCTTCTGCTGTTGACAGAGCAATTGTTGATTGCCTTTTGCTGGACCACGAGATCATATTTTCTCCCAGAAACTGGCAGCTTCCAGAAGTACTTTTACGTTCCACTCTGTCTCCAGCAAAATCAGCATCACAGTAGCCTACTAAGCTGTAATCACTAGATTTTCTATAAAACAAACCCAGATTAGTAGTACCTTTCAGATACTTGAAAATTCGCTTAACAGCTGTTAAGTGAGATTCTCTAGGATCTGATTGGAATCTAGCACAAATGCATACGCTGAATAAGATATCAGGTCTTGAAGCAGTCAGATAGAGGAGAGAACCAATCATACCTCTGTAGACTTTCTGTTCTACACTTTTGCTTACCTCTTCTCTTTCCAGAATGCACGTGGGATGCATTGGAATCTTTGATGGCTTACATTCTGAGAGGTCAAATTTCTTCAGAAGATCTCTGATGTATTTGCTCTGATGAATGTAAGTTCCTTCTGGAGTTTGATTGATCTGAATTCCTAGAAAGAATTTCAGTTCCCCCATGAGGCTCATCTCAAATTCTGCCTGCATACACTTAGCAAATTTTCTTCCAAGAGAAGGATTAGTAGAACCAAAAATAATATCATCAACATAAATTTGACAGACTAAAATGTCACTCTTAACTGTTTTACAGAATAGAGTAGTGTCCACTTTCCCTCTGGTGAATTCATTTTCAAGCAGAAAGTTACTTAGCCTTTCATACCAAGCTCTGGGAGCTTGTTTCAGACCATACAGTGACTTTTTCAGTTTGAAAACATGTTCTGGATGTTTTGTATTTTCAAAACCTGGGGGTTGGTGAACATAAACTTCTTCTTCTATATAACCATTTAAGAATGCACTTTTGACATCCATCTGATACAGAGTGATGCCTCTATTAACAGCAAATGAGATTAAAAGTCTGATAGATTCTAACCTGGCGACTGGGGCAAAGGTTTCTGTATAGTCTATCCCCTCTTGCTGACTATAACCTTGTGCAACCAGTCGTGCCTTGTTTCTGATGACTTCACCTTGTTCATTAAGCTTGTTTCTGAACACCCATCTTGTTCCAATGACGTTGAATCCTTTTGGTCTGGGAACGAGATCCCATACGTCGTTTCTGGTGAATTGATTCAGTTCTTCTTGCATTGCCAGAATCCAGTCATTATCCAGAAGTGCTTCATCAATAGAAGAAGGTTCAATCAGAGACACAAGTCCCATAAGAGTTTCTTCAGAGTTTCTGAAGCTTGCTCTTGTTCTGATTGGATCTTCCTTTCTTCCTAGGATAGTCTCTTCTGGGTGATCCAAACTGCTTCTGGGTAATCTCTTCTGAGGTTGATCAGCAGCAGTTGTAGGATTTCTAGCATTGCTTCTTTCAGACATTGAAGGAATGTCTGTGTTGAGAGCTTCTGATGACTTGTCTTCAGAACCTGCAAATTCAATTTCTATACCTGCAAGATTTTCATTCTGCTTTGACTTTTCAGAGTCAAGCTTGTCATCAAAACGAACACTGATTGATTCTTCCACAATCTGTGTTTCTGTATTGTATACTCTGTACCCTCTTGAGCGTTCAGAGTATCCTAACATAATACACTTCTGTGCCTTAGAATCAAACTTGTTCAAATAATTCTTCGTATTCAATATAAAGCAAGTACATCCAAATGGATGAAAATACGAAATGTTGGGCTTTCTGTTCTTCCACAATTCATATGGAGTCTTTTCCAGAATAGGTCTTATTGAGAATCTATTCTGAATGTAGCACGCTGTGTTTATTGCCTCTGCCCATAAAGTCTTAGCAACGTTTGTCTCATTGATCATGGTTCTGGCCATTTCTTGCAATGTTCTGTTCTTTCGTTCTACAACTCCATTTTGTTGGGGAGTTCTAGGACAAGAGAAATCATGCATAATGCCTCTGTCATTAAAGAATGACTCAAAATCTTTATTTTCAAATTCTCCACCATGATCACTTCTGACTTTAACGATTCTAAGATCTTTTTCATTCTGAACTTGGTTACAGAAGGTAACAAACACAGAGTGTGACTCGTCCTTGTGTCTTAAGAACTTTACCCATGTCCATCTGCTATAGTCATCTACGATTACTAACCCATACTTCTTGCCACTGACTGAAGCAGTTTTGACTGGTCCAAATAAGTCAATGTGCAGAAGTTCTAATGGCTTAGAGGTAGAAACAACATTTTTGGATTTAAAAGAAGGTTTTGCAAATTTGCCTTTCTGACATGCTTCACACAGAGCATCTGAATTGAACTTCAAATTTGGAAGTCCTCTGACCAGATTGAGTTTGTTAATCTGAGATATTCTTCTCATACTAACATGCCCCAATCTTCTGTGCCAGATCCACTGCTCGTTGTTAACAGACAGAAGACATTTTACGTTCTGACTCTTTAGTTCAGAAAGTTTGATTTTGTAAATGTTGTTTTTCCGCTTACCATTAAACAGGATAGTCCCATCTTTCTGACTAACAGCTTTACATGATTTTTGATTAAAGATTATATCATAACCGTTATCACTTAATTGACTTATGGATAACAGATTATGCATCAATCCATCAACTAGCAGAACATTATTAATAGAGGGAAGATTTCCGTTACCTACAGTTCCAGAGCCAATAATCTTTCCCCTCTGATTGCCTCCAAAGCCAACGTGGCCTCCAGGCTTAAGTTCCAGGCTTTGGAACATATGCCTTCTTCCCGTCATGTGTCGTGAGCAGCCAGAGTCCAGGTACCATGACTGGTGTTTCTGACTTGCTGCTAAAGATATCTGCAACATGTATTATTTTATCCTTAGGTACCCAGATCTTCTTGGGTCCTGATTTGTTAGTTTTACCAAAACTCTGGTTGAATTTTGGTTTCACAGAGTGCTTACTGCTAGTGTATTTGATGTCATGTGTGTGACCATACACAAAGTGTGAATTTAGAGGAGTGTGTTTAATGGTTAAATCCATTACATTCTTCGGTGTAGGAACCTTACCTAGGTATCCTATTCCTTTCCTGCCGTTTCTGCTAACTCCATAGATCATTGAAGCCATTCTGCTTCTATCTATGCTTTTAGCAAGGAACTTCTGGAAACTGTGATCATACTCCTTGATGATCTCATCAGCGTTGCTGGGAGTTTCAGAAATTGGTTCCTTCTGAGAGTTTTGTAAAGAGTTTTCTAATTTTGAAATTTTATCTCTCAGCTCAGAGTTTTCCAATTTGAGACTCTCAGACTTATTAGAGTCAGATTCAAGATTCCTTTTCAGGTCTCTGAATTTAGCTCTAATCTGCTGATAACGTTCCAGAATTTCATTGAGGCTTTCAGCAAGTTCAGCCTTTGTAAAATTAACAGCGAAGTTAGGGAATACCTCTTCTGTGTCTGATTCTGAGTCTGATTCAGAAGCTTCACTATCATCTGGAATGTTAGCCATGAGCGCTATGTTTGCTCTTTCATCATCTGATTCTGAGTCAGCTTCAGACGAGTCAGAGTCATCCCATGTGGCCATGAGACTTTTCTTCTTCTCTCTTCCAAACTTCTTTTTGGGCTTTTCCCTCTGAAGCTTTGGGCAGTCACTCTTGTAGTGTCCTTGCTCATTGCACTCGTAGCAGATGATGTCTTTTGTGTTTGGCTTCTTGCTACTGGAGGAGCCTTCAGATCTTCTGTATCCAGAGGAAGAGTCTGTCCTTCTGTATCTGGAAGAAGACTCGTTCTGATCAGATCTTCTGGGATTCCTGAACTTCCTTTGTCTTTGCTTCCACAGTTGATTTACTCTTCTGGAGAGAAGGGAAAGTTCGTCTTCTTCTGATGAGGATCCATCAGATGTTTCTTCAACTGCCTGCAAAACTTTAGACTCAGATTTTCTGTTAGATTTTAAAGCTAAAGGCTTACCTTGCTTCTGAGGCTCATCAGCTTCTAGCTCTATCTCATGACTTCTGAGGGAGCTTATAAGTTCCTCCAGAGTGATTTTGTTGAGATCTTTCGCTAGCTTCAGAGCAGTAACCATAGGCCTCCACTGCTTGGGTAAACTTCTGATTATCTTCTTGACATGGTCAGCAATAGAGTATCCTTTGTCCAGAACTTTGAGACCAGCTACCAGAATCTGGAATCTAGAGAACATAGTTTCAATGGATTCAGATTCTTCCATTTTGAACGCCTCATACTTCTGAATGAGCGCCAGAGCTTTTGTTTCTTTGACTTGAACGTTGCCCTCATGCGTCATTCTGAGAGAATCAAAGATGTTCTTAGCTGTGTCTCTGTTGGAGATCTTTTCATACTCAGTATAGGAGATGGCACTGAGGAGGATGGTTCTGGCCTTATGGTGATTCTTGAAGTCACGCTTTTGTTGATCAGTCATTGATTTTCTTTCAATCTTCTGACCAGTTGCATTCACAGGGTGCGTGTATCCATCTGTCACCATATCCCACAGATCAGCATCATGTGCTAGAAAGAAGCTTTCAATTCTGTCTTTCCAGTAATCAAAGTTTTCTCCATCAAAGACTGGAGGTTTGCCGCTGAATCTGTCTCTGTCCTCATTGTTGTCATTGCTGAAATGAGAGTTGTTTCCTGCCATTGTGTTTTTCTGACGCTGGATCTTGTACTGACACGGTTAAGTGTTTTAGCTCAGAACCAGGCGCTCTGATGCCAATTGAAGGGGTGAAAAACACAAGAAGGGGGGGGGGGGGGGGGTTGAATTGTAAAACTGGAATCTTAAAGCAATTGACAAGATATTTTTATCCTGGTTCGTTTGATCTCAAACTACTCCAGTCCACCCGTCAAGGTGATTTCGCCTCTCTCCAACGAGGTCTTAATTCACTATATTCAACTGAATATTACAGACTGCTTTAACAACTGCTAAAGCCTTCTTGATTCAAACCACAATCCGGTTTGTCAAGGCAACACTTTCTTACAAAGGTATAAAACAATGTGTGTGAATGTTTTCTACAAAACTTTATCACAACTGTGATGTATACACAAATGAAGCTTAGTAACTAGATTGCTAAACAATAATGAATATCAGAGTTTGGTTTAGCAAAACTGGTAGAGTGAAGATAATGGTTCAGCTTTGTGCGTGTAGAGAATTGGAGAGCATTAGCCATTATAATCTTCGAAGCCTTGTTTATATAGCACTTGAGAAGATGAACGTTGAATGCAATATTCTTGATTCAATGCTAATAACAAGCTTTCCTTTTTGAGCAGATCTTGTCTAGAATGATGCCGTTGGAATTAATTAGCGTTCAATGCACAGTACCGTTGCTTCTTCAATGCACGTTCTGGCTTGGCTCATTCTGATTCTGCTTCGCTGCTGATGAACTATTGTGTTTCTGTATCAGAGTGTTTACGCGCAGTTCTGTTCATCAAGCTTCAGCATGTACGTGAGTTGATCATCTGATCTTGACGTTATGATTCAGCAACTTCTGATGCTGGTGTATGAAATCAAATTCTGATGCTGAAGAAGTGATCTTGCTTATTTTAATCAGCGTATCTGCAAGTCAGAGCATAGTAATTTTAGGCAGCATATAATTCAAACATGAAACATATAAATACTATATCTTTTCACTTTGTTATCATCAAAACTCAAATATAGGGTACTAGATTCAAACATTGTTCTAACATGGAGGAGTTACAGTCTTGAAACAGGGGCTTGGATCAATTGTATATGATGTAAGTAAGGTGTCTGGATGGTTAAGAATCAAAATGCAAGAGTGGAAATGGAGATGGAGAGTTTTGGCTCAAAACTGTCAAGTGGGATAGTTCTGTGCAACAAGGGTGTTTGGGAGAGGTCTTGGGGGATTGAAATCGTGGGTTAGCTTGCAAACAACTTGTGCATAAGTAAGGAAAAGGTTAGAGTACTTGAGGAGGTCAGAAGTACAAGATGTAGAGTTATGGATATGTTACTTGATTTTGAAGAAAAGTGAAAACATGGTTTCAAGGCATAGTACAAGCATGGCCTGAGTTTATGGGAGGCTCTAGACATGTTTCTTTTGACTTTGACATTGCTTGTGATCATAAGGAACAAGTGCAAATCTCTATGCATTGACTTTGTGATTAAAGCTTCTTTACAAGAATGGAATGGTTACTTTGTGCCATAAATGGAAATGTAACTTAGATAAAGGCTCAAGTTCTTGGATTAAAGCTCTAACAGTTGTGTAAACATTTAAATATTGAGTGAAAAATAAGATTGAAGCCTTCAAAGAAAATATTATGCAGCCTAGGCTTGGATTTGAATTCTTGTTCATCATGAAATGGCTTGTAATTCAAGTTTAAAAACACTAACTTCATCTCTTCGATTCTCCCTATTAAAACATGATCTCAAGGAGTTCTTGGACTTTTTAGAAAGCTTGTAATGTGATATACAACCCCTCTTTGAATCAATTTTGAAAAATACAAATGAAACTATGTGAAACTTGACTCAGAAGTTAGGTCAAAATCCTGACAGAAATGCTCAAAATTTCACTGTGTTTTAGTTTCATGACCATGATTTCATAGATTAATAACTTGAGATCCAAGAATTTTTAGGAGGGGTTATGTAAAGAAATGTTTTATATCTCATTGAGATCTACAACTTTCATGTAGAATGTTTCTTATGAATCATCTTGCATCATGGTGAAAAATTGGCTCAAAGTTGTGAAAAAATATGAAGTTTTCAACACTTAGAAAAATTTCTAAGCTTGGAAACTTTGACTTTTCAAAATGAAATCTTGACTTTCTGATTTCTTGATGAACAAGTTTCATATTTTGACATGTTTTGATGAATTGTGATCTTTGACACTTAATTTTGACTAAAAAGTCAAAGTTTGACTTTTTAGTGTACAATTAACTTTTGATCAGTTGACTGAAAATCAACTATCAATCAATTGATCTTGAAGAAAGTTTTGAGCCATACCATTAGGTAAAAATGATGCATTTTAAACCTTGAGATCATGTCTCAAACCAGATAACCATTTGCTAGGTCAAAAATCAGAAATTGCCTTTTCTCAATGAAAATCCTAATTTTGACCATTTTTCCCTTTTGACGATTTGATCAAATTTCTTGAGGAATTGTCATCCAAACTTGATCAAATTACATATAGGAGTTCACAATGTTTATATGGATAAAAAATTATGAAGTTTGACTGTAAATTGACCACAATTGACTTTTTCCCCAATACAACTGATTTTTAGGTCAACTGATCAATTGATTGAGCAAAAATGTGATCCAAGACTTGAAACTTGACATGAGATATCTTGAGGGTCCATAATGATCCATGAAAGTCATATTAGGTATTAAAAGTTCAATTATTCTTGTGCAATTTCAAACCCTAATTTTCAGTGGTCAGAGCTTGAGGAAGTGTCTTGAGCTGATCAACCCTAATGCAGTCTTGAAACAAAGGAGATCTTGTGAGAAAATAACTTGATAAATGAGAGGGAAAATTTTGGGGTACAACAGGACCTATTCAGGTTGAATTTCTTGGTGGTAAGAAGTATGCTTATGTTGTTGTAGATGACTTTTCTAGATACACATGAATAAGCTTTATTAGATAAAAATCATAAACTTTTGAAATGTTCAAAGATCTTTGTCAAAAACTTCAAAGGGAAAAGGAAATTCATGTCATAAGAATCAGGAGTGATCATGGAAAGGAATTTGAGAACAATAAATTTGCTGAGTTTTGCTCCTTGGAAGGAATCAGCCATGAATTCTCTTCTCCCATTACTCCTCAACAGAATGGGATTGTAAAATGCAAGATTAGAACTCTCCAAGAATATGCCAGAGCCATGATTCATGCTAAGAAGCTACCATACCATTTTTGGGTTGAAGCTATGAATACTGCATGCTATATTCATAACAGAGTCACTCTAAGGAAAGGCACTTCAGCTACTTTATATGAAATATAGAGGGGAAGAACACAAACTGTTAAATACTTTCATATTTTTGGAAGTAAATGTTACATCTTAGTTGATCATAGACAAAGGAGGAATAAGGATCCCAAGAGTGATGAAGGAATATTCCCTGGTTACTCTACAAACAATAGAGGATACAAAGTTTTTAACTCCAGAACCAAAGTTATGATGGAGTCAATAAATGTTACTATTGATGATAGAGGATGAAATGTTGAAGAAGATGTCTTAGAAGATTTTGGAACATCTTTCCCTGATAGTCCAACTAAATCAAATGACACAAGTATTAATTATAATCCTTCTCAAGAAGATCCCCAGCCTAGTCACCTCAATAAAGGACCTTCAATTAGAACTCAGAAAGATCATCCTAAGGAGCTTATCATAGGAGATCTAAACAAAGGAGTTACTACCAGATCAAGAGATGGGATTTCAAACTCTTGCTTTGTATAAAAAATTGAGCCTAAGAATGTCAAAGAGGCCCTAACTGATGAGTTCTGGATTAATGCTATGCAAGAGGAGCTGGAACAATTCATTAGGAATGAAGTTTAGGATCTGGTTCCAAGACCTGAAGGGACAAATGTGATTGGCACTAAATGGGTATACAAGAATAAATCTGATGAAAAAGGGGTGGTCACTAGGAATAAGACAAGGTTAGTTGCACAAGTATACACTAAAATTGAAGGAGTGGACTTTTATGAAACATTTTCTCCTGTGGCTAGACTTGAATCAATCTGACTACTGTTGGGAGTTGCATGCAATTTGAAATTTAAATTGTTTCAAATGGATGTAAAGAGTGCCTTCTTGAATGGGTACCTGAATGAAGAAGTTTTTGTTGAACAACCAAAAGGATTTGTTGATCCAAGTTTTCATAAGCATGTTTATAAACTGAAGAAAGCTCGGTATGGATTGAAGCAAGCTCCAAGAGCTTGGTATGAGAGACTGACAAAATTCCTTGGGGAGAATGGATATAGGAAAGATGGCATAGACAAAACCCTCTTTGTCAAAGAAGAAGAAGAAGGGAAGATTATGATTGCTCAAATTTATGTTGATGATATTGTATTTGGTGGGATGTCAAATGAGATGGTTCAACATTTTGTCAAGCAAATGAAGTCTGAATTTAAAATGAGTCTTGTTGGTGAATTAACCTATTTTCTTGGTTTGCAAGTTAAACAAATGGAAGACTCCATATTTTTATCTCAGAGCAAGTATGCCAAGAATATAGTGAAGAAGTTTGGGATGAAGAATTTAGTCACAAAATAACCCTTGCTCCCACACATATAAAGTTGACTAAAGATAAAAAAGGAGTAAGTGTAGATCAAAGTCTCTACAGAAGCATGATAGGCAGTCTTCTATATCTGACAACTAGTAGAACAAACATTGCCTTTGTTGTAGGGGTGTGTGCAAGATATCAATCTGATCCTAAAATTAGCCATGCCAACCATGTGAAGAGGTTTCTTAAATATGTGAATGGGACAAGTGACTAGGGTATGTTGTACTCTCATGGATCAAATTCTGCCTTAACTGGTTTTTATGATGCTGATTTGGCAGGAAGTGCTGATGGTAGAAAGAGTACATCAGGAGGATGCTTCTTTCTGGGAAATAATATCATATTTTGGTTCAACAAGAAGCAAAATTGTGTGTCTTTGTCCACTGCTGAGGCTGAGTACATTGATGTAGGAAGCAGTTGTTCTCAATTGGTTTGGATGAAACAAATGTTAATAGAATACAATGTCAAACAATATGTCATGAAATTATTCTATGACAATTCAAGTGAAATAAACATATCAAAGAATCCCATTCAACACTGCAGGACCAAGCATATTGACATCCTTCATCACTTCATAAGAGAGCTTGTTGAAGAAAATATTATTGCCTTAGAACATGTAACCACTGAATTGCAACTGGCTGACATCTTTACAAAGGCTTTGAATGCTAATCAATTTGAGAATTTAAGAAGAAAATTAGGGTTTTATTTATATAAGGGTTTGTAGAAACTAAAAGTGTGTGGGAATATCATTAAAGTGATATTGTATTATTTGTGTTTCCAACAAATAAAATTTAGAAAGCAATCATTACAAGAATGCCTCAAATTGTTTCCCACACGCTACGAAATTTCTTCTTTGTACTTTCACAAACTCTTCATTCTCCTCCACAGAAAAAGGAACCTTGTCATTCTTCATCACCTTGCTAAAAAATTCTCAAACATGTCTTAACATCATAAATCATCTTCCTCAAAATCTGCCAATGAAAATCTTTCCCCTGATAGAGTACTAGATGTTACTCCTCTATCAACGATACCTCCGCTTGAGAAAAAGGTCAAGAAACCTAGATCATCACCAGCTAAGAAATATAAAGATGATAAATGTAACTCTTCTTCTACTACTGACAATAGAATTGAGGAAGAAACTATTAATGTTGATAGAAGCATCAGAAGGCTTATGGACAAAGTATTAAATGAAGTTTTTGTTGTGCCTGGGATTTCTACTCCCCTTGCTCACATGCCCCCTCCTGCTAATAAAGGAAGTAATCCTAAATATGGTGTTGTTGAATAATCCAAGAAAGATGTTGTTGAAAGCAAACTTGAGAAGCTTGCTACCTCTTCCCTAAAAGAAGTGGAAGAAGAAGATGTTGATCAAGATGTTGAGGAAAAATGTTGAACAAGTTATTGAAGAAAACTCTCCTTCTAAAGAAGATTCTAATACCTCCAAGGATAAAGAAGGTCAAAATAATGAAAATGTAGTCAATGTAGAAGAGATTTCTAACAATGAGCTCATCATTAATGTTGTACCTGTTATTACAAGAAGGCTAAAGTCCAAGAAAGCTAAAGATGCACGTGTCACACCCCCCACCATAAAAACCAAGAAGAAAATCATGTATGGACCCCCAAAAGCAGGAAGTAAAGTGGTCCCCCCCCTTATAGCAAAAGAAAAGCTAGACCTGTTAGCTCTACTGATGATGATGATAATGATGATGCTGTAAAAAGATCCAAGAGTAAGAAGAAAGAAGTTATAATTGAAGAGACTGACTCTGAGTATGATGTCGAGCACATCTCTCCTATCAAAAAAACTACAAATAAGAAATTGTCTATTAGGGTTCCTGATGCTCCCATTTTACAATATCTCCTTTCACTCTGTTGGGAATGCTAAAAAGTGGAAGTATGTGTATCAAAGAAGGATTTCCCTGGAGAGAGAACTAGGAACTGGTGCTTTGGAATGCAAGGAAATCATGGAGCTGATCTCTTATGCTGGACTAATGAAAACATTTACCAGGTTTCCCAATTTCTATGGAACTCTTGTTAAGGAGTTTATTTTTAATATTCCTGTTGACTATACTAACCATAAGAGTAAGGAATATAGAAAGGTTTTTGTTAGAGGAAAGTGTGTAGAATTTTCTCCTGCCATTATAAACAAATTTCTAGATAGGTCTGAAGATGTATGATGTGAGCTGGAAGTAACAGATAATCAAGTGTGTAGAGCCATTACTGCTAATCAAGTAAGTGAGTGGCCAATGAAAAATTAGCTTCCTGTCAGGAAACTAAGTGTGAAATATGCTATTTTACATAGGATTGGATCTGCAAATTGGGTTCCCACTAATCACACTTCAACCATCTCCTTTGGATTAGGAAAGTTCATTTATGTTGTAGGAAACCATACACTTTTTGATTATGGTACTTATATCTTTGATCAGACCATTAAACATGCAGGAACTTGTGACATTAAGATGCCAATTACTTTTCCTTCCCTCCTATGTGGAATTATCCTAAATCATCACCCTGGATTCCTAAGTGGAAACGATGTAATGTGCAAGAGGGAGTCTTCCTTGACCCTAAATTTTAAGCTTTTTTCAGGAAAATATGTCCCAGACATTGATTTAACATCTGCACCTACTGAAAAGACCTCCACCAAGGATGAAATGATCAATGAATTAAGGTAATCCTGAAAGGAATTATATGATGTGATCAGACTGAGCTCAACTAGGAAGATAATTTTTGAAAATATGATCAAGGAACTATAAAAGGACAACAATCTTGATGATACAATGAGCTCTGAAGGTAAAGACTCCAGTGAGGAAAGAAGTTCTGGTTCAACCAAGTCAACTGGTCTTGATGACAATTAGACTACTTGATGTTTCTCTGAACTCTTTGTTTCATTTTTGGTACTTGCATGTGCTTGACATTTGAATTATATGGTATGTACCCTAATACTGATATTCTCTTGATTGCATCCTTTATTTGGAATATTATGACTAAAAGGGGGAGAGAAAATGAGTGAGTGACTGACTAACCAATAACCACTGACTGACCACTGACCATTAATTGAGGGGGAGCTCAATACTTGAGGGGGAGCCTCGTGTCTCAGAAGATGTTTTGACATCTTCCTTTGCTAACAGCTAACTGCTAACTGAATGTATGTTTTTGATTGCTTATGTTGCTGCTCTAATAATGCTCTGAAAATTGTGCTGCTGCTTTGATAATATGCTCTAATATTGTTTTAGCCAAAATTTTCCAAAGGGGGGAGTTTATAAGTGTTTGTTGGTAGCAATTTTTGTAAAAAATGACTTGTTAATGTTTTGCTAAATGTCTTAACATTTGGAGTAAAACTGTTTTGAATGATGTCAAAGCAGATGTCTTGACATCTTCCTACTGAACTGGTCTCAACCTAACATCAGTTAAGTCTTTTATGTTTCTTGATTTCCAGCACTCCATAATTTAGGATTTGTGACTCACAGGCTGCGAAAAATATGGAGGAATATTTTTCAAATTGGATGAATTTTATCTTAGCCTGTTTTTAAGGAAACACTAAAAATATTTGAATATTTGATTTTAAGCCTAAGCCCACAGTTGCGCATATATAAGGACTTGCTTCCTTATTCAAAGACAAACAACTTTTGAAGAAGAATACTTTCTTTATGATTAGAAATCTAGGCTTTTTATTTGTAATACACTCTAACTATTAGTTTAAATAATTGAGTTGTTATTTGGGTTGTTAATTGTGTATCATTCATAAGCTTTTAAGCATTGAATGATTGAAGTGTTTTAAACTTATTAATTCTGTTAAGTTCTTCACTGTAAGTGATTGAAGGGATTTGACGATGGCCTCATACCTAGGTGAGTCTTAGGTAGAAGTTTCGCCTGGGTAGTGATTAAGTGATTAGATCATAAACTGGTTGTTTACTGAGGATGAATTGATACTATTTAGTGAACTTGTCCCTTGCTTGGTAGCCCTCAAAGTAGGTGTTGTTGTACACTGAAATGGATGAACAATCTCTTGTGTTTTTACTGCTTTTGATTTTACTTCACCTTACTTGCAAACAGATATTTGTGTCGTGACATCTCATTTGATATCACAGATCTGATACCAGAATTTCAAGTATCCCGAGGGGGAATCTATCAACGACAAGAAATTCCTATAGAGGTTCTCAACCAAGTTCTTCCTGAGTAACGGGGTTCTATACAAAATCAATCATGATTTGATTATGCTTCGTTGTGTAGACAAGAAGGAAGCAGATAAGATTGCGGGAGATATGCACGAAGGTATCTTTGGTACTCACTCTAGTGGACACACTATGGCTAAGAAGATTCTGAGAGCGGGATACTATTGGTCGAATATGGAAACTAACTGCCATCACCACTCAAGAACTTGTCACAAGTGCCAG
Source organism: Vicia faba (assembly GCA_948472305.1). NCBI lineage: Eukaryota > Viridiplantae > Streptophyta > Magnoliopsida > Fabales > Fabaceae > Vicia > Vicia faba. The sequence continues at coordinate 761,193,764 of OX451741.1, read as the reverse complement.
ATCTTCACTGACAAAGTACATGTGGCTCTAGTACCTCTGAATGTCTTAACTTCTCTGTGGACGTTTGCAATGTGGGGCATTTATATGATTGGAGAGATCAAGCCTACTGCTTCTAACGGACATCGGTTCATCCTCGTTTCCATCGATTACTTCACAAAGTGGGTTGAAGCAGCCTCATATACCTCTATTACTAAGAATGTTATCGCCCGATTCATTAAGCATAACCTTATATGTCGATATGGCATCCCCGAAACGATTATCACAGACAACGGTACCAATATCAACAACACTATGGTCACGGAACTTTGCATGAATTTCAAGATCAAGCACCACAATTCTTCTTCGTATCTACCGAAGATGAATGACATAGTGGAAGCTGCCAATAAGAACATTAAAAAGATTATACAGAAGATGACAGTGACGTATAAAGATTGGCATGAGATGTTGCCATTTTCTCTTCATGGCTACCACACTTCGGCATGAACATCAATTGGGGCAACCCCATTCTCTTTAGTCTACGGTATGGAAGTTGTCCTACCTATCGAAGTTCAGATTCCTTCCCTGAGAATCATGAAATATGCATATTTAGACGAAGACGAATGGATTCATACTAGGCTGGACTAGTTGAATTTGATTAACGAGAAGAGGCTTTCGGTTGTTTGTCAAGGTCAGATGTATCTGAAGCATGTGATTAAAGCTTTCAATAAGAAAGTCAGGCATAGGGCATATCAGGCTATGGACTTTGTAATAAAGCGTATTATCCTGCCACAAGGTGATCCCAGGGGAAAATAGACACCCATCTACGAAGGGCCATTTGTAATTTAGAAGATATTTTTTGGAGGTGCTATGATATTGACCACCATGGACGGTGAAGATTTTCCGCACCTTGTAAATGCGGATATAGTCAAAATATACTACGCATAAAAGTGACCCACTAGGTTTGCTGACCTAGGCAAAAATAAGGGCATCCCGGTGAACCAAAAGGGTTCGGGAAAAAATCAGGGATATATATATATATATATATATATATATACTTTACACTCGGCAAGTTGAAAATCTGAAAAGGCGACTTGGGAAAAAAAGGGTATGCCGGTGGACTGAAAATCCGAAAGGGCGGTCCAGGCAAAAATTAGGGATTAAAGCGTACGAATATGTCCCGTTGGATCACTTACAACCAACTTTTTTACCAACGTCAAGTTCGAATGGTGCAGATCAATTCAGTCAACTTCTTCTGACAGCAAGGGATGAGATGCTTGAAGACATAGAGGCAATAGCAGAGTTGAAACTCAATGAGATCGTTTCCACATAGCCATTTTCTCTTTTTATTCTTTTCATTTCACAGCGATTTCCTCTTACTAGGATTTCCGTCTCTTTGTACAAAACCGCCTATTTATAGGAAAATTATCAATACAAAATACAATTTAAAATTCAACTTTGTTTTACTTTCTCTGTTTTGTTTGCAAAAACATCCAATGACTAAATTGAATGAACATATGCATATGAATATGATTACTGCTAACAAATATATGCATAAAAACAGGAATAAGAATTTGCTCAAGACTCTAGAAGTTGGGATAGTGCCCAATAAACCTCCATAGATAAATCCCCCACAAAGTTATCTTCACAAGCTCATTCCCGACAAGATACGCTCCCCGCAAGTATAATATGCTTCCAGACAGGAATTGGGGCATCTTCTGGTAATTAACTTAATCATACTCCCCAAAAGATCCCCCTAGCGGATAAAGGAGTATGATCTTTTCCTCGATAATATCGCCAACCTACAGAGTCCCAATCCTCATTAGAGATTATGTCATCAGCGCAATTCATAGAAACTCTCTTCCCCAATTGAGTTTAGTTCTCCAGAACTATAAGATCCTCTACATAATTCTCTTCTCCAGCATGACTCATTTCCTCAGCGGAGTATCTCATAAACGGAGCATATTTCTTCAACAGGGCTTATTTCCCCAACATAATTCAGTCTCCCTAGCTTAAGTCTATTCCTCCGACTACTGCAAATCACTGGCAAAATTCATCTCTCCAGCAAAGGGCAGTCCAGGCTGTTATCCCCAGAGAATTGCTACGGAATCTAAAATCGGACCAGATGTCGTTTAACCTTATCCTCTCCAGACGAGTCAGTATCTATATCCGAAACTCGGTCAGACAACACCTCGTAAGGTTATCCATCTCTTTTATCCCCAACCAGGGTATATAAGAGCAAAATTCCCCAGTAGAACGATGAATGACCAATGTTCTTGAACTCTTCTCCCCAAACAGAAGTCAATATTCCCCATCGAATTTTCCTCAAACAACAACCATGAATCCCCAATGGAGACATTCTAAGCAAGATTGAAGAATTGCTTTCTTCATCCCCAGCAACAGTCATGGATCTATTTTCCCAGTCGGGGATGTTATACAAAGCTACCGATATGCTTCAATGACATCCCACATCCATACATCATTTACAAATATCATAGCATATGCATATGATACGCATATCACACTCTCATTTACTTTGAGAACATCATTATGCAGTGCATTACATACATCATGACATTGCATACAACTAACTTCTTATCTTTTCAGGTAAAAGTCTACAAGCAGACATATATCATTAACAATTCTCAAACAAGTCGTAAATTAATTCGCGAAACAAGATGGGGAAACTATCTATATGACCAGACATAGATTAACTCCTGAAATAAGACATGACAACTATCTGTGAAAACAAATGGTAGATCAATTCCTGAAATAAGACGGGGATACTATTTACATGAACAAGTTGAAAGTTAACTCTCAAAACAGGACGAGGAAACTATCTTTTTATCTTTATGACCAGGTGGAGATCAATTCCCGAAACAGGGCGGGGCGACTATCTTTATCACTAGGTGATATGAATTCCCAAAACAGGACGTGTTTACCAATAAAAACATACTGTAGATCAATTTCAGAAACAAGACGGGGCAACTATCTACATGACAAACATTTCCCTTAGAGACTAAATCTGATAAGCAGCTACTCAAGCACCTTCCCCAGAGGTTTATTCTGGAAAACATTATTCAGATACAATCGAGTGTAGACTCATTCTGATACTTCTAGCAATGAATAATTTGGATGGCATCTATAATCCCATCTCCAATGACATTCCATCATCTCTTCTAATGTAATATTTAAGCCCATTCTAGCAAAATTAATTATCAACCAACAACATTACTTCTTGCACAGGCGAGTGCAAATCTCTGGGCACTTAAGTGTTCAATCCTCTTCTGCCTTCAGATAACGAATGGAGGACATGCCAATCTATCTCTTTAGGTTTATTAAGATTGAACAAAGTTAGTTGTTTTACCCTAAAATCCCCCCCCCCCCCATTTCATTAAGACATTCTCCTAGGGTTCTCAAATGCTCAAGGTTGCTCAAGAATTGATCAGACAAATTCTCCTCCTAAGCAATGGACTTACAACTAGGGTTTCATTTTTCACAAGGAGATTTGGGTTTCTAAGGTCTTAAATGGAATTCATGGTCTCTTATATGTCTTCAAGAATGCGCATACCAAGTTTCATGCCTTGTATCACAAGTTTGCTCAGCCAATGGCTCAGATGACTGAAAATTAACTATATTAGATAAAAAGTCAATTGTGGTCAACATATAGTCAAACTTCAATATTTTTGGCCAACATAAAGATTTTTAAGTCATATTCATCATTTGATCAAGGTTTGATCATTATTCCTCAAGAAAATCCCTCAAATCATCAAAAGTCAAAAGTTGCCAAATTAAGGTTTCCTTAAGAGAAGTCAATTGAACTTTGACCAAGCATAACTTTCACATGCTTCACCAATTTTGCCCCAAAAAAAGCTCATTTTGAAGGGAATTAAATTCTCTACAACTTTGTCTCTCTAAGCTCAAGTCCAAAAATGCTTCATTTGAGAGATATGGGTTAATAAATTACAGGTCATTTCAAAAGTCAACAAAAAGACACTTTTTGTCAAGGCAACTTATATCAAGATAAAGTCTCCAAATGCAAAAATGATGAAAAGAGAGATTGTATAAGACATCTTGAGATCTCCAAAAAGTCTAAGATCACCTTCAAAAGATGAAAGTTGAGAGAGTTATGACCAATGCAAGATTGGAAGTTTTGAGCAACTGCATGAAGTTCAAATTGAGCAAACTTGATATTTTGGACTAATGGGCCATTGTTTCAGAGTCCAAACGTGCTATATACTCATTATACACATCAAACCTTGTTCATGCACCCTTGACCTATTTTTATTTTAATTATTTTGATTTATTCATTAATAATTTCAAAAACATATAAGATAAAACATAGGCCTTTCTTACATAAAGACCAAGCCTATATCTTTGACCTAATTTGTCCTATATATTCCCATTCATTCTCATACAAATACACACAAAAAAGCCTTGCCTCAAAAACTTATTAAAAACTTCAAATTTTCCAAACAACCTTAAAGAAATTCAAACCCTTATCATGAGCCCTTTCACTACAAAACAACAACTCCATTCATTCCCAGAAATCATATAGGGTAAGATTGGATCAAGATTGATGGTCCAAGACGCGTAAAATACCATTGCATGGCATCTCTGATTTGATATTTTTGCAAAAAATCATATTTTTGATTTTCTGTTTGCTTTAATACATACTAATGTCATTAACATGTTCATAAGGTTTGATAGTGCAGGATAGAACCATTGTGGATGTTTCATGAAATAGGAATTGTAAAACACCATGTTAGCACCAATCTGGGTCATTTTCACCATATCTCTTAAACCAGGATGTTTTAGCTCCAAATAATTGTCCCATTGAACTCACAACCCTCGATTTAGGGGGATAAGGTATTTTTGGCTTGCTAACCTCTTATGTTTTGCAGGTTTTGACAAAAAAGGGCAACCGAAGAAGACAACTAGAGTGAGGGATCCAGCGTCTCTTATGTGAAGAAAAAAATAGAAAAGGCAGGATCGAACCCATGCCCTTTGATACCAATGCCTTAACGCACACTTTTCAACCGCTGGGGTGGTGATACATCCGATATATAAAACAAACCAATATATATATATATATATATATATATATATATATATATATATATATATATATATATATATATATATATATATATATATATATATATATATATATATATATATATATATATATATATATATATATTGGCATCAAAGGGCACGGGTTTGATCCTACCTTTTCTATTTGTTTTCTTCACATTTTCATATTTTTTGAAGGTTTACTACATAACGCGTTAGATGCCTTTCCTTAGCACCAAGGCGCACTTGGCCTGGTGGTGAGTGTGTTGGCTGAAGCTACTGAGGGCATGGGTTCAACACCCACCCCTACCATTTGGTTTATTTTGATTACAATTCTCTTTTCTTCTTACTCTTTCTCATAAAACCCTTTTTTACAAACCTTTTCAATAAACCCTAATTTAGTTTTAGGTTTTTAATTTAACCTTAATTACTTTTTAGGTCTTTATTTGATAAATTAATTTAGTTTTTATGGTTTTTCACTAATTAATTTCGTTTTAATTAAAATTGACTTATGGTTTTTTAGGTTTTTAATCAATTTCCTTTTTAATAAATTAAAATTAATTAGGTTATTAGGTTAGTCATCAAACTTTTTCTATCAAAAATCACAAAACAATTTCCCTTTGCCTTTCCCTTTTTTTTACCTTTCGCGCATTTTATTATTTCGGCTTTTTTGATTATGTAACTGTTTACAGTTTGTAATAGTTTAATTAGGATTTTTACTTTTTCTCCCCCCGTTTTACTATTTGTACCCCCATTCCCGAAGCCTTGTAATAGCGTAGGTTTTTACTTTTCTACACTTATATTTTTATGCCTTGTATATAACTGTTAGATGTATGAAAACCCTAATTTCAAGATATGTTAACTGAAAACAAATCACTCTTCACACTTGTACCTCTAGGGTAACCTCACTTGTTGCCTCAGAAAATAGTCATGCCCCTCAAACGTGGGGATGCTTTAGCACTGTCCCTCAATTAAAAAGATCATAGTCCTTTGATGACCCTTCAACATTATCTTTCGATAAATAATCTACTCCCTTATAGAATTGTTAAAGCGCCCCATACGAGTTGCCTTTATGACTGTACGATGACCCACGCTTGTCCCTTCACATCCAATATATAGGATTACCTACCAACTAATGGTATGGTCAAAAATATCTAAAGGAGGAGGAAAATAATACGAAATACCTTGAGTAGGTAGATAGTTCTTAATCTCTTGCTCATATTTTTCAAAACAAAAACATTTCTCACTGTCACATTCAAAATATTTTTAAATGAACACTTTGTATGCATTCTTAACCAATACAAGAATCATTACAAAGTTGGTTAACTATTGGAATTTTTTCAAAATAATTTTCAAACACACGAACACAAAGCATTTTCAAACAAAGTGAGCTAGCCATTAAGAGCATGTAGATAACTACAGATGAAAAGGGTGCTAACACCTTCCATTTTTATAACCTACCCCCCCCCCCCTGAACTCAATAATCTTAAGGTATTTCTTATTATTTACACCCTTTCCTTATTGGATAAAGGAAAAGTCCATGGCGAGTCTTGCTATCCGCACATTTGCAATAAAACACAAACCAAAAGTTAGTTCTCCCACGGTATTACATTGGGAATGAGAACTTGGAATCTCCAGAGCTTGAGAACATATCCAAAGCCTTACTAGCCGAGTCACATTCAGAAGCTTTAAAACTAATGTTCTATCAGAATTATTGTTTTAGACACATTCTAAGCTATGGAACACAAACTTGTATCCTTCAGTATGTTGAGTCCATAATTAGATGACGTCACACGTTAATTCTTCATAGTTAGAACCTATTAGAAAAATCTACACTTTAAATAAACCATTTGGGTACTAAAGTGTTATTTAATCACCCATATAATGTTATCATCAAAACTCAAGGCCATATGCAGAACCAAATCTTGTTCTTAGAATCTTCCCCTTTTTGATGATGATAAAACCATGTATTTTGATAAACAATTTATACTGGTTTAATCACATAATAGCAATTCAGAGTTAGCTAAGCATCTCCCCCTGAGTTCTATGATCCCATAACTTGTTTAATCTTGTTCAAGGTCTCCCATATGTTCAAGACTAAAAGAAGTTTTGAGATATAACACAAATCAATCAGCATGAATGAAACACTTCCTTGATTAATATACCATCAGAGTCTGACTAGAGATGTAGAAATCTTCATCTTGGGTTCTATATTTCTATCTGAGTTTGATGAGGTATCTGACCTAGTTTACCATCAAATTTTGAACAGTGTTGCAGAAATCTTCATCTTAGATTATGGCTTTACTTTCAAAACATTGTGGTGCACATAGTCTGGTTGATAGTATCCGAGCCTTGTATCAGAGTCTTGATAAAATTAAGATACCACCAGAGTCTAGTTGAATTTTTTCCTATAGAAGTTTTACAACCCATGACTTCTGGATCTCTAGCTTTTTAATCTCCTTCGGAGCTTCCGAGTTTGTCTGTTAGAAACAATTCAGTGAACTTTCTCAAAGTTCCTAAGACAAACAACGTTAGTGGCACAAACATTATATCATGTTTGGGAACAAATTCTGAAAATAGATATATCAAAATCATATGACTTTCTCCCCCTTTTTCCGAAATCAACAAGATTAGGAAGACAAAGAAAAATATTTCCATTAACCAAAAGACCAAGTTACAATAATTTTTAGAAACACATAAAAAATCTTAGTTCTAAAAACAAAGGTAAAACAAAGGTATAAGGGTTTTGGGGAGGAGGAGACAATGTCCATGCCATGAAATCCTTCATCATGTTGGCAAGTGCAGTGATAGAAGCATCATGTTGACCAGCTCTTGCATCTTGCTTGTCCAAACGAGCTTGGATTAAAGTATTTGTATTCATCAAATCATATAGAGTTTCCTTTATCCAAGAAGGAGTCTCTTCCCTAGTAGTAGTCTTCAATAGCCCAAAAGTGTTTCCAACTTCAACGGTAGTTTTTCCAAACTCAACCAGATCAGAAGCAGCAATAGTTGTTGGTTTCAAGGGTGCTTCTAGCATTGCAGTATCTTTTGGAGGAGGAGTAGCTACCGGTGCAAGAAGAAACAGATGAGGGACCTCTAGAGCCATAGTATCAATAAGACACAAAAGGCTTAGATGATGTTGGAATTTTCATATATTCATTTCCTGAAGTCTATCCAGATGTAGTTTACCCATTCTAGATCCATACTGTTGGAAGAGTTCTCAACAACATAGCTTAGAGAGTTATGAGCAGCACTTTCAAACTTCCATTTGAGTTTATTAAAAGGTGTGAGGAAGTAATTGGACCAATGCATGAAAGGATTAAAAGAAATTGGGTAATGTTTGAAGATGAATATGGAAGAGGTTTGGGAAGAGAGTTAGAAGCAAAAGGTTGAGAGAGGATGATTTCAATGGAAGTGTCTGAAGTAGTGTCTTCAGATGGATTTTTATTTGTGGCTGTTGGTTGAGGATCAGAAAAGACATCTTCTGAATCTAATTGACTAATTTGGACTATTCCAAGTGTGGAGACAAAAGGGGTGATTGAGATGGTTGGTTTAGGGGAAAGGGAAGGTGATGAACTCAAGAATGAAAACTTGAGTAAAGAGTTATCAGAGGCATTCGTACATGAAGTTGTTCTAACTTCATGGACAACATTCACAGGCTTCTTCTTAGAGGATGAAGTCTTTGATTTCTTTGTTGGTTTAAAAGCATCAAAATAAAAATCTTTCTTAGAAAGCTTCCTTTTCTTCTTGACAATAAGAGAAGAAGAATCAAATTTGAATGCAGACGCAGGTTTAACCATGGGAGGATGTGTTTCAGGAAACTTTGCCAAGTTAAAAGCTGGAAAGTCTTAAACATGGATTCTTCTACAAGCAATAATTTTCTCATTTAAGGCTTTGAGAGATTTGACCACTTCGGATATCGGGGACATATTCAATAGATCTTCACCATTAAAAGATTTACCAATCACGACTAGAGGTTCACTTTGTAGATTCATAGATTCCACAAGCTTACTTCTAATCAAGATATCATTCATTAATCCTCCAAAGGGAATTATAATCTTTTATTTATTGTTGTCATCTCTAGAGATCTTGAATGACTCATGAATATACCTGAAAAGAGTTGCAGGTAAATTCAAATTTCTTTTGAAGTCAAATGGTGTAGCATAAATTTGTTATCCCAAGAATTCCAGTAGCTTTATTTGTCATATTTCTATGAAGAATGCAACCATTAAAGATTCTGAACCAAACTCGAAGGTTATCAAAGAGACGGTTGACCTTACTAGAATATTTTCCATCTTTAAAAATGGAGGGAGTAATCTTGGCAATATTAACGGCATAAGCCTCACCATAACTCTTTTCCACTACAAAAACATTTTCATATCATCTAACTCCAGTACCATCGTGTTGAAGAAGTTTAGTAATATCATCTTCAATGATGCAAATCTTTTGCCCCATAACGCTTGAACAAATAAACTTACCATCTGTCAAAAAGGCATGTACCCAAAAATCCTTGAAAAGTTCAGAGTAAGTTAGCCCCTTCAAGCGATCAAAGAAATTTTCCCACTATTGAGTCTTTAAAGCTTCAGTTAAGTCAAACCCATTAACATCAAGATTCTCAAAGTCCACTATTAGTTCAACAAGAACTGACAATTAAGAAACAGAGATGGAGAAATTAACATCATAATCTTAAAAAAGTTATTTTTTTTGTTATTGAGGAGGATACAAAGAGCCTTGAACATCTTGTTGTGTATTTGATTGTTGTTGAGAAGCCATTGTTGAATCACGAACATGAATGAAAAAGGGGTTTTAGAGTCTTAAGAGAACTTGGCATAAAATAGAGAAATTTTGGGATAATAGTAGTAAAAGTGTGTGAAGTGGGAGTGAATGAGTTTTTTAAAATAGTTTTTTTAATGATTAAAAAGTATTGAAAACAGTAAGAATCCTGACAATGGGTAAATCGTGAATATTTTTACCAAATCCCAATATAATCTTGTCTCCCAATGAGTCACATTAAGTGCTAGGTGTGCTTCAGAAAAGACAATTGTCTTCTTTTAAATCAACAACCTTTCACTATCCTGAGACCTCATTAATGAAGTAAAATCTTTAGTTTCCAATAGACAGAAGCATTCTAGAGAGAAGATTCTGACCTCAGATACTTCTGATACATGAGAACTTCACTCATTAGAAGCCTCATATCCCAAAAGTAACAGAAACAACAATCAAACCATAGAGTCTAATTTTCCATTTTGGAAGGCCAGAATTCTAAGATTACATCATTGACATTCTGGACACAAAACCATTTTTAAATATTTCAAAACGATAATAAGCCTATCTTCAGCAATGGGTTTTGTAAAGATATCAGCCCGTTAATGGTAGGTATGTATCTATGAATTTTAAAGATAAAATTCCCTGCTGAACATAGTCTCTTATAAAATTACGCTTAATCCTAATATGTTTAGCCCTAGAATGCAAAATTGGATTCTTAAACAAACAAATTGCAGAAGTATTGTAACAGAAGATATGAATGTTACTCTCAAATGTTTGATAATATTCTAGTTGATTCTTCATCCAGAGAATATAGTTACTGCATCCAGAAGCTGAAATATATCCATCTTCTGCAGTTGTGAGCGCTATTGTTGATTTCCTTTTGCTAGACCATGAGATCAGATTATCTCTCAAAAACTGAGAACTTTCAGAAGTGTTTTTCCTCACTAGTCTGTCTCTAGCATAATCAACATCACAATAGCCTACTAAATTGAATTCACTTGGTTTTCTATAACACAAACCAAGGCTAATAGTACCTTTTAAATACCTAAGAATCCTCTTAACAACAGTTAAGTGTGATTCTCAAGGATCTAATTGGAAGCGAGCACACAAGCAAACACTAAATATAATATCAGGGCGAGAAGCAGTCAAATATAATAGAGAACCTATCATACCTCTATACAGCTTTTGATCTAACTTACCACTTACCTCGTCCTTCTTTAGAACGCAAGTAGGATGCATAGGTGTATTTTTTGTCTTGCATTCAGAAAAGTCAAACTTTTTTAGAAGTTATTTTGTGTACTTGCTCTGATGGATGAATGTCTCTTCTGGGCCTTAATTGATTTGAATACCCAGAACAAATATGAGTTCTCCCATTAAGCTCATGTCGAATTCAGCCTGCATAGACATAGAAAATTCATTGCATAAAGTGGCATTAGCAGAACATGATATAATATCATCAACATAAATTTGAAATACCAAAATGTCATTTTGAAGTACTTACAAAACAAGATGGTATCAACCTTTCCTCTGGTGAAATCATTTTATAAAAGAAAATTTGTTAATCTTTCATACCATGTTCTGGGAGCTTGTTTAAGAGTATACAATGATTTCTTAAGTTTGAAAACACAATATGGATTTTTATGATTCTCAAAACCAGAAGTTTGGTGTATATACACTTCCTCAGCTATGTACCCATTCAGAAATGCACTCTTAACATCCATTTGATACAAGATGATGTTATGATTAACAACAAATGAAATTAAGAGACAAATAGACTCTAACCTATAAGCTGGTGAAAAGGTTTCTATATAGTAAATCTCTTCTTGTTGACTATAACCTTATGGAACCAATCGAGCCTTGTTTCTTACCAAATATCCTTTTTCATTGAGCTTATTTCTGAAGACCCATTTGGTTCCAATCACATGAGTTCCTTTGGGTCATGAAATAAGATCCCATACATCATTGATGAAGAATTGATTCAGCTCTTCTTGCATAGCCAAAATCCATTATGTGTCCAAAAGCACTTCATCAACAAATGTAGGCTCTATAAGGGACATCAAACCCAAAAGCATCTCTTCTGAAGGTTTGAAAGAGGATCTAGTTCTGACTGGTTCAGATCTATCACCTAGGATCAATTCTTCAGAATGTGAGGATTTGATTATGTGCTTCCTCAAAGGGATCTTAGCTTTAACTACTTCCAGTTGGGATCCTTTTGAATCTTTCTTCTTAGGATCCTTGTTAGCAGCATCATCACCTTCTGAGTCTGAAAAGGCGATCTCTAGATCTGCAAATGTTTTAACTAGCTTTGACTTTTCAGGGTCAAGCTTATCATCCAATCTAACATGAATAGATTCTTCAACACTAAGAGTTTCAGTGTTATACACTCTACAACCTTTTGAGCATTCAGAGTATCCTAACATGATACATTTTTGTGATTTAGAATAAAACTTGTTATGTTTCTCTTTAGTGTTCAACTTAAAACAATCACATCCAAAAGGATGAAAATAAGAAATGTTGGGTTTTTTCTTCCATAATTCACGAGTCTTACCCAGAATAGGTCTTATAGAGACTCTGTTATGAATGTAACATACTGTGTTGATTGCCTATGCCTAGAAGTGTTTTTCCATGTTAGTCCATTTATCATGGTTTTGGTCATTTACTGCAAAGTCCAATTCTTCCTCTCTACAACTCTATTTTGTCGTGGAGTTCTAAGACATGAGAAATAATGGGAAATGCCATTTTCATCAAAAAGCTTTTCAAAGTAGTAAACATTGAACTTGAGAACAAAAGGTAGTAAACATAAAATGTGACTCATCCGTGTGTTTAAGAAACTTACCCCATGTCCAACAACTATAGTCATCAATAATGAATAATCCATACTTCTTTCCATTGACAAAAACAATTGTTACTGGTACAAATAAGTCAATGTGTAGAAGCTCCCATATGGCCTAAAAGTATAAACAACATTCTTTGCTTTAAAAGAAGTTTTTGAAAACTTTCCCTTCTGACATGATTCAAAAAGAGCTTCTAAAGAGAACTTCAGTTTTGGAAGTCCTATAACAAGATCAAGCTTATGCAGCTGAGAGATCATTCTCATGCTAACAAGGCCCAAACGTCTATGATATATCCATTACTATTCATTAAAAGACAAAAGGAATTTCATGTTTTTCTCTTTAAGATCACAAAGTCTAATCTTAGAGATGTTGGTATTCCTCTTGCCATTGGAAAGGATTGATCCATCCCACTGACTAACAGCAGTATATGATTTTGATTAAAGATCATATCATAACCATTTCCACTTAATTGAATTATGGAAAATAAGTTATGCATTAATCCATCAACTTGAAAAACATTATTTATAGAAGGGAGAAAAATTTTACCAATTGTTCTAGAACCTATGATCTTCCCTTTCTGATCACCTCTGAAACCCACGACGCCTCCAGGAATAAGTTCCAGGATTTGGAACATATGCCTTCTTCCCGTCATGTGTCGCAAGCAGCCAGAGTCCAGGTACCATGATTGGTGTCTTGACATCACTATTAAGGATATTTGAAACATATATTATCTACTTCTTAGGTACTCATAGCTTCTTGGGTCCTTTTGTTACTCTTCCCAAAGTTGTTTACAACATTGGGCTTAGGAGCAGGATAAACATATTTAATTGCATTCTTGAAATGGGACTTCGCTTTAGGCTTAGTCTTAGGAACATAAAGAGTTTTAACTCTTTCTTTTACCGTAGGCTCAGAACCAGTAGAGGCAAAGTAAGAATGAAGAGTATTAGGTTTTTCTTCTTTTTCATAATCAGATTCTTCATAGGAATCATAACCAAACCTTTTGTACTGTTTCTTCTTATGTCATAGATCAATGAAGCCATGACGCTTCTACTCAGGCTTCTAGCAAGAAATTTCTGGAATGATTTATCATATTTCCTTATGACATCATCAGTGCTTACAAAAAATTCCGAAATAATTTCCTTCTCAATAGTGGAACTCTTTCTTTTGAGAACAAAGTAATCAATCTTAAGAATATAATTTTCTTCTCACAAAGATGAACATTCTTCCTTAAGTTTTATATGATCTTTAGAAGCACATTCATGGACCTTTTTAAGTTTGTTAAATTCATTCTTAAGAAACTCATGTTTTTCCATAATTTCAAGTAAAGTAGAAGTTAATTCAGAATGAGTAAGATCATAAAATACCTCTTTTATGTCTGAATCAGAGTCAACATCAACTTCTGGTTGAATCTTCACATCAGAAGATCTGATGCTTGCCATTAGTGCCACATTGGTTTGTTCTTCATCAGAGTCATCTCCTAAGGAATTAGAGTTGTCCAATACAACCATTAGCCCTTTCTTCTATCCTTTGAAAGCTTTCTTCTAGGGCTTGCCCTTCTTGAGCCTGGGACAATCATTCTTGAAATGGTCTGGCTCATTACACTCGTAGCAAGTGACATATTTGTTGCTACCAGACTTCCTTTATCCAGAAGTAGAATCAAAGTGACCACCAGTCCTTCTAGCTCCTTTGAACTTGTTCCCTTGCTTTCTCTTCTAGAGTTGGTTGAGCCTTCTAGACAGCAGTGACAACTCATCTTCTTCTTCATCAGAATCTTCTTCTTGAAGATCTCTCGACTTCTCAGATCTTCTAATGGATTTAAGAGCAACATATTTTCCTCTCTTCTAAGGTTCGTCTTATTCCAGTTCAATCTCATGACTTCTCAAAGAACTCACCAGTTCTTCAAGAGAAGTGTTGTTCACATATTTATCTAATTTAAGAGTAGTTACCATAGGCCTCCATCTTGTTGGAAAGCTTCTGATAGTCTTTTTCACATGATCTAAAGTAGAATATCCTTTATTCAGAGAGCAAAAGTGTTAACGTGTGCTAGGGTTTCCTTTATGATGAAAGAGGCAAGAAAAGTGACAAAAGTGTGCTAGGGTTTCCTTTATGATGAAAGAGGCAAGAGAAGTGACAAAAAAGGTGGACCACTTCACTTAAATATAATGGGTCAATAGATGGGCCCAATCAAAATGGGTCAAATACTTACCCAGCCAGCAAAGTGCAAAAAAACGACCCAGATTTGCATGTGTAGCGTTGCCCGGCGAAGCAGACGCGAGGGTCAGGCAAAATTCCTTCGCCCCACGCTCGCTCCGCAAGCCACACCAGAAACAGAAAAATACTTTTTATTATAGACTGCACTATAGAAACTTTTTCCCGACTTTTTCCACACGATAATACTTCAAACGAACAAATTAAACAAAAGAAGTACTTACAATGCTGAGGTGCCTCCCAACAAGCACTTTGTTTAACATCGTTAGAGCTCGACAGTCTATGGTGATTTTACAAATCACCAAGACAAACAACACTTGTTTCCCGATTCACTTCACCTCCAAGATAGATTTTTAATCGTTGGCCATTCATCATCCAAATTTCTTTTGATATTGGATCCTCCAACACAGTTTCTCCATAGTCTTTCACATCCTTTATCAAGAACATACCCGACCATTTGGACTTCAATTTTCCCGATAAAGGTTTTAACAACGAATTAAAAAGAAGCACCATTTGGCCAACTTTGAAGTCCTTGTGTCAAATTTTCTTATCATGGTAAGTATCATTGTGCATTTCATCTAAACCATGTAATTGAATTTTTCTTTTTTCTCCAACCAAGTTAGAATTAAAGCTTAAAATTTTTAAATCCCAAAGAGCCCTGTGCTCAATTTCAACCAGAAGGTGATAGGTTTTGCCATACATCATATGAAACATTGTCAAACCAATCGGAGCTTTGTAAGCTATGCAATATGTCCAGAAAGCCTCATCCAACTTAAGAGACCAATCCTTTCGAGAATTTGACACGGTCTTTTCGAAAATTCTTTTACTTCCCTATTTGAATCTTTCTCTTGACCCTTTGCTTGCATATGGAATGTAGTCGCCACTCTATGCTTTATACCATAATTTTCAAAAACTTTTTCAAGAGGTGTATTGCAAAAGTGTGATCCGCCATCACCAACGGTGTGCCAAATCGGGGAAAAAAATTTTATTGAGAAATTTAATTGTTGTTTTGTCATTCGCTCTAGGACAAGCTATCGCTTCCACCCATTTAGAGACGTAATCAACCAAAACAAGAATAAACTCAAATAAGATGAGGGAAATGGTCCTACAAAATCGATGCCCCAACAATAAAAAACTTCTTCTTCCAACATGTTATTCAAGGGCATCTCATCTTGTTTTCCAATCCCTCCACTTCTTTGGCATTTATCACAATCCTTAGCATGCAAGTATGCATCTTTGAACAAAGGCGGCCAATAAAAGCTCGATTGAAGGACTTTTGCTGTCGTACGCAAACTGTTAAAATGACCTCCATACAGAGAATTATGACAATGCCAAAGTATACTTTTAGACTCCTCCAATGACACACACATCCTTAACAAATTATCACTTCCAAGCTTAAAAAGATAAGGATCATCCCAAACATAAAATTTCTCATCCGCCAAGAATTTCCTCTTTTGGTCCCAATTAGATCCTCCGGTATCAATCTGGATGCCTTGTGATTCGCAAAATTGGAAAACCATGGTCTAACTTGTACCATCAAATGTTTTTCATCGGGAAATTCCTCTCTAACTTCACTTTCTTAGTTAGTGAATTCTACATTGACTAAGCGGGATAAGTGATCCGCTACCAAATTATTGGAACCTTTCTTGTCGCGAATTTCTAGATCAAATTCTTGGAACAAAAGGATCCAACGAATAAGTCTCTTCTTAAAATCCAATTTGGTAAGAAAATACCTTATCGCTGCATGGTCAGTGTACACCACAACCTTTAACACAATGAGGTAAGACCTAAATTTTTCCAATGCATACATTATAGGTAAAAATTATTTTTCAGTTGTGACATAATTAGTTTGTGCTTCATTAAGAATCTTGCTAGCATAATGTATCACATGAAATTTTTTCCTTTTCTTTGACCAATAACCACACCAAACACATAATCGCTAGCATCACACATAGGTTCAAAATCAATTTTCCAATTTGTTGCTACAATTATTTGTGCGATTGTCAAATTTTGTTTCAAGTTATTAAAAGCTATCAAACAAGCATCATAGAAAATAAAAGACTTATTTTTGTTGAGCAAGTTTCTCAAAGGCCTTGCAATTTTGGAAAAGTCTTTGACAAATCTTCGGGAGAAGCCCACATGACCTAAAAAACTTCGGATCCCCTTCATATTCAATGGCGGTGACAACTTCTCAATAACCTCCACTTTGGCTTTGTAAACTTCAAGCCCCTTGGATGAAACTTTGTGACCAAGAACAATGCCCTCGGTAACCATGAAGTTACAATTTCCCCAATTAAGAACTCAGTTTGTGTCCACACACCTCTTCAAGATGGTATCCAAAATTTTCAAACAAAGATCAAAAGACGCCCCGAAAATGGAGAAGTCGTCCATGAAAACTTCCATAGTCTTCTCAATAAGATAGGAAAATATGTCTTGCATACACCTTTGAAAAGTGGTCGGTGCATTGCACAAACTAAAGGGCATCCTCCTATACGCAAAACCTCCAAACGGACAAGTAAATGCTATTTTCTCATGCTCTTCCAGATTAACCGTAATTTGGTTATACCCGTAATACCCATCTAAAAATAATAGAACTCTTGACCCGATAACCTTTCAAGCATTTGATCCATAAAAGGAAGAGGAAAGTGATATTTCCTAGTTACTTGATTAAGCCTACGATAGTCAATACACATCTAAAACAATCGGCTGAACAAATAATCAAGATGAAATCAATGAAGTCGTCATCGAATATTTTTTATCCCATGGGAAGGGAAAGGTAAACATCGACTAAACCTGAGAAGGTTGAAATCAAGGTCAAATGACCGATAGATACGGGTAATGGAGTCGATTACGCAAGGGGAAGATATTAGCACCCCTCACGTCTGTGGTACTCCATGACTCTTGTTGTTCTAATCAAAGGGTATGTTCAAATCTATGCTTCTGAGCTAAAATGAAAAAACAAAGGGGGAATGCATGTAAAAGATAACCCGAGGAAAATAAGGAAATATTTACAAAGTTTCGCTTGATTGAGCCCCGCGATCAGATGCCTATATATCCCTTTTTAGGAATCAGAGCGTCGTAGTTCGGCTCAAAAGTTTCTGTTTGTTTTGTGTTTTTTATGGATAATGTTTCATTCGTATCCTTACGGGTAGGATTTCAATTCGTGCTTGGCATTGTAGCTCATAAAGAGATTCATTCTTGGCCCCTCGCACACTTAGCACTTCCAAGTTGTTCGATTTTGAAACAACACATCCTTATTGAAAAGGTTTTTTAAAAGAAAAAGAAAGTCCGAAGATAAAAAGATTTGCATTGGTTAGTATTTTTTACATTGAAAAAGGATTTGAGAAGTTTTAGATGTTTTATGCATTTGCCAAGAAAAGGATTTAGTTTTAAGGATGCAAAAGAGGAAGAAAAATTCTAAGGGAAACTATCCTAAATCTAATCCCTAATGTTATCATACAATGATGGACCTAGGGTCAAGGATAAAAGGGGAACCTCTAACTAAGTTATCATGCATGGATTACAATACTAATGTCTATCTTGAATCACTACTAAAGGTTGAATCGAGAGATCCTAAGCGAACATGGAAAAGGTTTAAAACCTAAAGAAAAACAAAAACACAAGGTGCGAACAAGCAAAGATGAAACCAAAACAAATAAACAAAGCTTGAGGAGCATCCACTCTCTCAAGTATCACACACCCAATTGAGGTATCATGGCACCAAGATAGGATAACGAGAGGGAGACCTAACAATGTTATCGTATCATTGAGGCTGGACAAAGGAAATGGGGAACCTTACCAGGATATCAAATCATCAAGATAGGATAAAGGGATGCTTAGCCAAGACATCAACTCGTCAAGTAAACCGAAAATGGGGGAATAATGGTTCTTAACTGTGATATTAAATCATCAGAGTAAGAAAGAAAGGGGTATCGACTCATAACCAAGATATTTAATAATCGAGGCAAGAGAAGAAAAAAAGTGAATCATCATAAGCAACTAAGCACCATACTAATATATCGTGAATATAGGTAGGAGATAGAAGGCAGTAATGATATCACGTCAAAGCGTTTATGGTTCACAAATGTGAGCTAAAGACAAAGTGTGACGGATTGGTTACAAATCCCTTTTCCATCTGACCGTCTCCATAACATGAGCAACATAGTTCAAAGCATCAATGCACGATGCATGCTACAAATGACATGGACACGAAATGGCAGGGTCGATTGTGGACCCTCTATATCCTTGCCTTCTTTGAGGACATATTAATGGGGAATGGGAATGGGATGCCTTCATCGAGTTCATTGGCACAAATGTAAACACGCAAAATAGTAAACAAACACAAGTAAGAATAGACTTAAAAAGGTCTTTAAATAAACCTAATTTTCCTCAAAGGGAAAGGGACTCCCAGAACATGCATATGTATCCTACTTCTCATGGCAAGGAAAGCGGTAAATGATGCGGAAACATAAACTAATATCATGGTAATCCCAAACAAAAAATAGTTCGTAGAAATCAAGAAAATAATAGAAATATTCAGGAAAACTTTTCTCAAGGTAGCATCAATAACATAATAGTCAGAATTTGCATCAACCAATAAAGGACAACGAGAATGCATGTCAGACACATCCATAATAAACAGAACACATGCACACAAATTCACATCCATACAAAAAATGCAAACAGTGCATATTTCTCATGACATGAGAATCAAAGTAACTCGTGTCAGATGCAAATATATAAATCCACAAATAAAGTGGTATATCATGCTTTTCTATCGAATAATCAATGCATTAATTAAATGATCAAAAGATCTCAAAGTATCTTGCACAGGTCAACAAACACGTTAAAAATAAAAATGAAGAAAAATCAGAGTGATGCACCTTCAACACAATTAAATTTATGATTAAATCATGAAGAAGTATAAATTAAATGCACATTGAAACCATAAATGTAAACTCCAGGCAACATCGCATCATAAAAATGAGTGCACAAAAAGTCGGTATAAAACCGCTCCAAAACAGTACTGGTAGCTACCAAACTTACCAAGAAGCTCATGTTAGAACATAGTTTGATTCTACAATCCTTAATTAGAGTTTTGATGATAACAAACACACAAAAAAATGCACTCTAAATTTGTGTTATTTTGTATGCAGAAGTTCTGACTGAAACTGCATCAGTAGTTAAACTACAGAAGCTTTCAAGCTAAGAAAATCATAATGTTCTGAAGAATGATGATCAGAATCTGCGTTAAAGTAAAAGATACTCTGACTCTGAGCAGAAGTCTAATATACCATCAGATCTTCATATCTCTGAGTCATCAAAGTTCTGAAGTAAAAGCAGCATGCAAGATTCTAGTTCTGAAGCGTTACTTTTTAATTAAGACAGTATCATATGCAACAGCTTCATTCAGACAAGAATCTTCTCAATATGGAAATTGCATTAAGTGTCCATCATCACACTTTATTTTGGACAAGATTTCCACGCTATATAAATAAGCTTAAAGGACAAATCGTTTACGATTTTTGATACGAGACTGCTCATACATCTTAAAGGCTGCAAATATTCATATTCTCTTATACGCTCAAATTGTGTAAAATCACAGTAGTGATACAATTTTTGTAACAAAAACAACAGTACACAGTAAATTATTTTCTTTTGATTAAGCTTGTTTTCCTTGAGATAAACCGGGTTGTGGTTGTACTCAAGAAGACTTTGGCAGTTTTCAAAGTAGTATTGTAATCAATTTTGATTAGTAAATTAAGTCCTCGTTGGAGAGAGGCGAAATCAACTTGTCGGGTGTACTGGAGTAGTTTGAGATCAAACGAACTAGGATAAAAATATAGTGTCTATTGCTTTTATTTTTAAGTTTCAATTCAACCCCCCCTTGTGTTTTTCACTTCTTCAATTGGTATTAGAGTGCCTGGTTCCGAGTTCATACACTTAACCGTGTCAGTACAAGATCCAAGCTTTAGAAAAACACTATGGTGGGACCAGGCCAAACATCAGCAATGACTATCATGAGGACAAGGACAGAATCAACGTCAAACCTCCAGTCTTTGATGGAGAAAATTTTGACTACTGGAAAGACGGAATTGAGAGCTTCTTTCTGGCTCATGATGCTGATCTATGGGACATGGTAATTGATGGATACACATATCCTGTGGATGAAAGTGGTCAGAATATAGATAGAAAGAGGATGTATGACCAGCAAAAGGGTGATTTCATAAACCATCAGAAAGCCAGAACAATACTTCTCAGTGCTATCTCATACTCAGAATATGAGAAGATCTCAAACAGAGAGACAGCCAAAAACATGTTTGACTCTCAGAGAATGACGGATGAAGGAAACATACAAGTTAAAGAAACACAGGCCCTTGCGCTCATTCAGAAATACGAAGCATTCAAGATGGAAGACAATGAATCCATAGAAGCAATGTTCTCAAGATTCCAAATTCTTGTTGTTGGGATGAAAGTTCTTGACAAAGGATATTCTACTGCTGATCACGTAAAGAAGATCATCAGAAGTCTACCAAAGCAATGGAGGCCAATGGTCACTCCACTTAAGCTGGCTAAAGATCTCAACAAGATATCTATGGAGGAACTTGTTAGCTCCCTCAGAAGTCATGAGATATAGCTAGAATAAGACGAGCCTCAGAAGCAAGGTAAGCCTCTAGCATTAAAATCTAACAAAAAATATGATTCTAAGGTTTTGCAGGCTATGGAAGAAACTTCTGATGGATCCTCATCAGAAGAAGACGAATTGTCTCTTCTCTCCAAAAGGGTCAATCAGCTGTGGAAGCAAAGATAAAGAAAATTCAGAAACCTGAGAAGATCAGAGAATTAGAATGAATCCTCCTCCAAATACAGAAATTCTGAGTCCTCCTCTGGACACAGAAGATCTGAAGCTTCCTCCGGTCACAGAAAGTCAAATAACAAAGACATCATCTGCTATGAGTGTTATGAACAAGGGCACTACAAAAGTGATTGTCCAAGGCTTCAGAAGGAGAATCCCAAAAAGAAGTTCTTCAAGGAGAAGAAGAAAAGCCTCATGGCAACATGGGACGATTCAGACACTTATGATGATGAATCAGAGTCAGATGATGAAAGAGCCAACATCGCTCTTATGGCAAATGTGACAGAAGACAACGAAGCCTCTGGTTCAGACACAGAAGAGGTATTCCTTAATTTCATTGTTAATTTTACTAAAGTTGAACTTGCAGAAAGTCTGAATGAAATTCTGGAAAGGTATCAGCAGATTAGAGTCAAATTCAAGAACCTGAAAAAGGATCTTGTCTCTGACTCTGAAAGAACTGAGAGTCTTAGATTAGAAAATTCTGAGTTAAAAGAAAAGATTTTAAAATTAGAAAATGATTTACAAAACTCTCAGAAGGAAATAATCTCAGAGACTCCCAGTAATGCTGATAAGATCCTCAAAGAGTATGATCACAGCTTTCAGAAGTTTCTGGATAAAAATATAGATAGAAGCAAGATGGCTTCAATGATCTACGGAGTTAGCAGAAATGGCAGAAAAGGAATAGGATACTAAGGTAAGGTATATCCACCTAAGAAAGTCATGGACCTTGTTATAAAACACACACCACTAAAATCACACTTCACATATGGGCACACACATGACATTAAATACACTAGTAATGATTATTCTGCCAAATCAAAATAGAAACAGAATTTTGGTAAAACTAACAAACTAGGACCCAAAAAGATATGGGTACCTAAGGACAAAATTATATATGTAGCAGATATCTTTAGCAGCAAGGCTAAAACACCAATCATGGTACCTATACTCTGGATGCTCTCGACACATGACGGGAAGAGAGCATATGTTCCAAAGCCTGGAACTTAAACCCGAAGGTTACGTGGGCTTTGGAGGCAACCAAAGATGGAAAATCATTGGCTTTAGAACAATAGGTAATGGTAAGCTTCCTTCTATTAATAATGTGATTTTAGTTGATGTATTGATGCATAACCTGTTATCCATAAGTCAATTAAGTGATAACGGTTATGATATAATATTTAATCAAAATTCATGCAAAGTTGTTAGTCAGAAAGATGGAACTATCCTATTTAATAGAAAGAGGAAAAACAACATTTATAAGATAAAACTTTATGAACTAAAAAGTCAGAAAGTAAAATGCCTTCTTTCTGTTAACAACGAGCAATGGGCCAGACACAGAAGATTGGGGCATGTTAGTATGATAAGAATATCTCAAATTAACAAACTCAATCTGGTCAGAGGACTTCCTAATCTGAAGTTCAGCTCAGGTGCTCTGTGTGAAGCATGTCAGAAAGGCAAATTTGCAAAACCTGCTTTTAAAGCTAAAAATGTTGTTTCCACCTCTAGGCCATTAGAACTTCTGCACATAGACTTATTTGGACCAGTGAAAACTGCGTCTGTCAGTGGCAAGAAGTATGGATTAGTGATTGTAGATGACTATAGCAGATGGAGATGGGTAAAGTTCTTAAGACACAAGGACGAGTCACATTCTGTGTTCGTTGCCTTTTGTAACCAAGTTCAGAATGGAAAGGATCTTAGAATTGTCAAAGTCAGAAGTGATCATGATGGAGAATTTGAAAATAAAAAATTTGAAACATTTTTTAATGAAAAAGGAATTTCGCATGACTTCTCTTGTCCTAGAACTCCCCAAAAAAATGGATTTGTAGAACGAAAGAACAGAACATTGCAAGAAATGGCCAGACCCATGATCAATGAGACTAACATTGCTAAGATCTTCTAGGCATAAGCAATTAACACATCGTGTTATATTCAGAATAGAATCTCTATAATACCTATTCTGGAAAAGACTCCATATGAATTGTGGAAGAACAGAAAGCCCAACATTTCTTATTTCCATCCTTTTGGATGCACATGCTTTAGTCTGAATACTAAAGATCATCTGAACAAGTTTGACTCCAAAGCACAGAAGTGTATTATGTTAGGTAGGAGATAGAAGGAAGTAAGCAACTATGCACCATACTAAGATATCGTGAATATAGGTAGGAGATAAAAGGTATTAATGATATCATGTCAAAGCGTGTATGTTTCACAAATGTGAGCTAAAGATAAAGTGTGAGGGATTGGTTACAAATCCCTTTTTCATCTGATCGACTCCATAACCTGAGCAACACAGTACAAAGCATCAATGCACGATGCATGCTATGAATTACATGTACAAGAATTGGCAAGGTCGATTGTG
This sequence comes from Vicia faba, assembly GCA_948472305.1. NCBI lineage: Eukaryota > Viridiplantae > Streptophyta > Magnoliopsida > Fabales > Fabaceae > Vicia > Vicia faba. The sequence continues at coordinate 761,169,688 of OX451741.1, read as the reverse complement.
GACCCTCTATCTCCTTTCCTTTTTTGAGAACTTATTAATGGGGAATGGGAATGGGATGCCTTTATCGAGGTCATTGGCACAAATGTAAACACACAAAATAGTAAACAAACACAAGTAAGAATAGACTTCAAAAGGTCTTTAAATAAACCTGATTTTCCTTAAAGGGACTCCCAGAACATGCATATGTATCCTACTTATCATGGCAAGGAAAGCGGTAAATGATGCGGAAACATAAACGAATATCATGCTAATACCAAACGAATAATAGTTCGTAGAAAGCAAGCAAATCATAGAAATATTAAAGAAAACTTTGCTCAAGGTAGCATAAACAACATAACAGTCAGAATATGCATCGACCAATAAAGCACAATGGGAATGTGTGTCAGACACATCCATAATAAATAGAACACATGCACACAAATTCACATCCAGACAAAAAATGCAAACAATACATATTTCTCATGACATGAGAATCAAAGTAAATCTTGTCAGATGCAAATCTATAAATCCACAAATAAAGTTTTATATCATGATTTTCGATCGAATAATCAATGCATTAATTAAACGATCAAAAGATCTCAAAGTATCTTGCACACGTCAACAAACACATTAAAAATAAAAATGAAGAAAAATCAGAGTGATGCACCTTCAACACAATTCAATTTATGATTAAATCATGAAGAAGTATAAATTAAATGCACATTGAAACTATAAATGTAAAATCTAGGAAACATCACATCACAAACATAAGTGCACAAAAAGTCGGTATAAAACCGCTCCAAAACAGTACTGGTAGCTACCAAACTTACCAAGAAGCTCATGTTAAAACATAGTTTGATTCTATAACCCTTAATTAGAGTTTTGATGATAACAAACACAAAGAACAAATATGCACTCTAAATTTGTGTTATTTTGTATGCAGAAGTTCTGACTGAAACAACATCAGAAGTTAAGCTACAGAAGCTTTCAAGCTAAGCTAATCAAAATGTTCTGAAGAATGAGGATCAAAATCTGCATTAAAGTAAAAGATACTCCGACTATGAGCAGAAGTCTAATATACCATCAGATCTTCACATCTCCGAGTCATCAAAGTTCTGAAGTAAAAGCAGCATGCAAGATTCTAGTTCTGAAGCGTTACTTTTCAATTAAGATAGTATCATATGCAATGACTTCATTCAGACAAGAATCTTCTTAATATGGAAATTGCATTAAGTGTCCATCATCACGCTTTATTTTGGACAAGATTTCCACGCTATATAAACAAGCTTAAAGAACAAATCGTTTACGATTTTTGATACAGGACTGCTCATACATCTTAAACACTGCAAATATTCATATTCTCTTATACGCTCAAATTATGTAAAATCACAGTAGTGATATTGTTTTTGTAACGAAAAACAACAGTACTCAGTAAATTATTTTCTTTTGATTAAGCTAGTTTTCCTTGACATAAACCGGGTTGTGGTTGTACTCAAGAAGACTTTGGTAGTTGTCAAAGTAGTATTGTAATCAGTTTTGATTAGTGAATTAAGTCCTCGTTGGAGAGAGGCGAAATCACCTTGGCGGGTGGACTTGAGTAGTTTGAGATTAAATGAACCAGGATAAAAATATCGTGTCTACTGCTTTTGTTTTTAAGTTTCAATTCAACCCCCCTTCTTGTGTTTTTCACTTCTTCATCTCACATAAGCAATCACCGTGAATTAAATCACCTCGCAAGTGCTATTTACCATTCTTGGGCAAAAACACCATTAAAACATAAACCGCACAAAAATTTGATCTGAAATCGAAAAAACATGGTATGAATTCCGTCCAAGTACCAAAACCAAGTACTATGAGCACTAACCATCAAAGAAATGTCGCCTTATGCTCAACTTACCATAATCGGGCAGCATTGCACCATGCCAAAGAATTGCTCGAAAAACCGTGTCGAAAACAATAACATTCAACTATAATAGTCCACAAACACGCAAAGCAAGCATGAATATGCATTAAGCAACATTTGAGAATTCATTTGCAAGGAACTTGTAGTTCCCAGGAAGCAACGCATGCATATACCATTATTGAATAGAAATGAGTTTAAAAACTCGTAAACAAATGTAAAAGCGTATACTGGTTCATGTATCTTTGCTTTAAAAACTATTAGCACTTTATAAATGAATAAAATCCATATAATTCAATCCAAAAACAACACAATTCAAGTTTTAATGCAACTTATTGGATTTGAGGTTTTACAGTCGAAAATTTGAATTCATCAACAAATTGATCGAAAGGTTGCATTAACTCATGAATTTACAACTTAAAAAACATCAAATTTCCATAATCGATATTTGATCTAAAATTCGGTGTTCAAAAATAAATCATCAATTTACCGAATAAAATTCAAGATCCATATCGATTATGTAATTATTCAACCAAATCCTTATTTAAACATCATATCCTGCTCAACAATCAAGTTACAACAAATCTCAACAATTCAATTAAACACAAATTCAACTCATGTAAATTCAAGAATTAAATGTATTCCAAGAATTCAAGGTCAATTCATGTCATGATTATGTCGACTAAGTTCAACAATTCTTAATAACAAATAATCAACAAGCAATTGAATCAACTAGAGAACTTAAGAGGTTACTGAAAATTGATCGGAGAAGGTGAGGTTGACTGGAAATCCAAACGAAGCACGGAGGAAGAAGGCTGTAGAACTCACAAAATGATGGAGAGAGAGTTGTGATCGACAACTCGCGGCAAAGACGGAGGGAGAATCCGCGTTCGCACGGCTAAGACAGAGGGAGAAGCCACATTCACGCGGAGGTCGGAGGGAAGGAGTACCAAGTTCGTGCGGTGGCCAGAGGGAGGGCTTGTGCCGACGGATCGAAGCGTGATGGAGGATCCGTGAGAGAGAGTGAAGGATATTTGAAATTTTTGTTGACTTTTGGTTTGAGGTTCTTGATATTCTTGATGAACTTGATGAAGATCTTGAGAGAATTTGGAGATAGTTTGTTTTGATCTTTGGGAGAAGAGAGATAAGAAATTTGAGAGGTTTGTGAGAATGAGTGGAAGTTATGTTTGAAATCTAATTTTTGAAGTAGATATTCCCTCCAATTGGACCTTAGATTATAATTCGAATTGGGCTTTATTTTGACAGTGTCAACAAATTTAATGCATAATGCATGAAGAAAATACAAGGTCATCATCGATGCGAAATATCGACTCCAGCACTGAAGAAAAAAATAAAAATGATGAAATTTGTGGCACGATGCCAAAAGAAAGTACATGATACAATAAAAAATAAAGATGTTATGACCAACGGAGCAACGAGAATTTCTGCCTCAGTCAAACTTCTTTTCAGTTTCAGCTTATTTTACTATTCCACTTGCAAAATTGACCATAAACGGAAGTTTTCGGAATACCGTTTGAACTTGAGGTCTGAAGCAAAGTTGTAGTAGACAAAATTCGTGAACCAATGCTTCAAGGTTCAACATGATGCAATAAAAATCGAGAGAGATACGATTTTTACAATATCAAAAAATAGTCTGATAAAGAAACAGTTTCAGCATGCAATTTTCTATAGTAATTGGCACTTTTGGAAATCTTCTGAAAGAATTAGCTTCTGACCTAAACATACGGATCAAAGATAAAATCAAGAAGGATTTTTCTCCCAAAGAACCACTAAAAAACTACAAGTCGGATGAAAGTTATAAATTTTTGAATGTCAGAAAAATAACGGGTCAACACATTATTTTTACTATTTTTTCACTGTATAACTTCAAAGTACTCACGCATTCGGAGATCTTCCTCAATGAATTGGATTCTGACCTGAACATCAAAGTTATAGGAAATAACAAGAAGATTCATATGCTCCAAGAGGAACTCTAAGATGATATTCCAATCAGAAGTTAAGAATTTTTAAGCATCAGAAAACCAGAGAAACAGTACATTCACTGTATACCGCATATCGAGTATTTTGTGCTTTAGAAAATCTTCCACACAAAATTAGCATTCAACATGAACAGATGAAATGAAGAAGACCTCAAGACGGTTCCAAAGACTAAATAATTATTCCCAAACCATTTTCTGATCTCAAGTTATACATTTTTTAGCTTGAAATGCATTATATTGAATTTCTGCCTGCACTGTCTCAAATCAAATGAAACACTTGACTTTCTGCACCATTCAGAGTGTGTTGAGACACATGAGCTTGATATGATGATGAATTTATTGGTTGTTAATTGGATAGCATTTAAACCATGAAAATTGCATTTAAAATCTGAGAACCCCGCTTTCTGCTTCACAATACTGTTTAATAGAACAATCAATTTTTGCAGCTCTTTCTTGCAAAGATATGTCTTGATTCCATGAGTATTTGACCTAATGACATATATGGATGCATATGACGATAAAGTATAAGCCAATTATTGTAGAAATGAAGAGGGAAAATTTTGTGGTGTAACAACTTCCCCTGTTCAATCTTCTTTAACCAGAGAGGTGAGATTGGTGGTAGCCTTTCGAACAATCAAGGTGAAAGAGGATTAAATACTTAATAGAACCGTAAAATTTTAACTATGAAGCCAATCAGGTATTATTTGTTTTTGGTTTTCTTTATTTTTTTATTTTTTTGGTTTTTGGTGAATAATGGCTATCAGTGGTAGTGTCAAGTCAAGATTAGACACATAACATAGAAATTGGATATCATGAATCATGTGTCTGGGTTAGTAGCGGACACATAACAAGAAAGGGACCAGAGGAAAGGACTCTAACAAAGATATCAATAACATACGTTTATAGGAAAGGACATATGACAGGAAAGAGGCCGGAAGAAAGGACTCTAACCAAAGATATCAAGAATATATGTTCAGAGGAAAGGACATATAATAGGAAAGAGGCCAGAGGAAAGGACTATAATCAAAGATATCAAGAATATATGTCTGGAGGAAATGACATATAACAGGAAAGAGGTCGAGGAAGGACTCTAACCAAATATATCAAGAATATATGTCCGGAGGAAAGGATATATAATACGAAAGACGCCGGAAGAAAGGACTTTAACCAAATATATCAAGAATATATGTCCAGAGGAAAGGACATATAATAGGAAAGAGGCAGAAGGAAAGGACTCTAAACAAAGATATCAAGAATATATGTCCGAAGGAAAGAACATATTACAGGAAAGAGGCCGGAGGAAAGGACTCTAACCAAAGATATCAAGAATATATGTTAGGAGGAAAGGACATATAACAGGAAAGAGGCGAGAGCAAGGACTCTAACCAAAGATATCAAGAATATATGTCTGAAGGAAAGGACATATAACAGGAAAGAGGCCGGTGGAAAGGACTCTAACCAAAGATATCAATAATATATGTCTGGAGAAAAGGACATATAACATGAAAGAGGCCAGAGTAAAGGAGACTAACCAAATATATCAAGAATATATGTCTGAAGGAAAGGACATATAACAGGAAATAGGACATAGGAGAGGACTCTAACCAAAGATATCAAGAATATATAACCGGAGGAAATGACATATAATAGGAAAGAGACCGGAGGAAAGGACTCTAACCAAAGATATCAAGAATATATGTTCGGAGTTAGTAGCAGATATAAGGGAGATATTGGGTATACGCCCAATAAAATTATGCACATACAAACAAGGAAGAAACCAAATATAGAAGGCTCCAACAAGGAATGTCAACCGCAAATAAACTCCTGAAGAAAGGACACCGATCAAGGAGAACTGACTGGGGATAAGATATACATGTATGGCGAGAGTAAGACACATATAGGAAAGAGATTGAATAAGGCATACTCTCACAAAGGACTCCTGAATAAGGGCGAACCTTGAAGGATAAGGAGGCTAGCCGAAGGTAGACTCTTGAGGAAAGAAACGCTGATCAGAAGCGAATTTACTAAGGGATTCAATTTATATTGAACCCGAATAGAAAATCGGTCAAAGGCGAACATGCAACTGAAAGAGAGACAAACTGTAAGGACTCTAGACAAGGATTGCCAAAACGCGTTGGACTTTAAGAGGTTTCAAATGTACGAGAAATGCAATATCCCTCAGGCCAAAGGCGGGGTGCAATTATCCAAGAGTGACAATCATCTTAATTACCACACACCAAATATAGATACTCAAATACTTGAGAAATAAGAAAGGTTATACACCGACTCTTACTTGCACTCTGATGGAAAAGAAAACATGGGTAAAATAACCAAAGACTTGTAAAGGCAAGGAAAGACCACGAATAATTGGGGAAAATGAGAAATACCAAAGACCCGACTGATGGTAAACCAAAATATACTCCGCTGGGGAAGTAGTATAGGATCACCTTAAAGAAAGCTGCCAAGGTAATTCAAATCTTAGCACATAACAATCTGGTTTTTCCGGAGTAAACATAATTGGATTATACCTAAATGCATGTATGATTTTTTTTTTGTGTTATATGAAATATGATGATGCATGTTTAGTGATACACTTGGGAGACCACGAGGATAATCGACTTCTGAGAAGACATGGATCTTCCGAATGATTATCTTCGCACATCTGATCTCCTGTAGATTAAAGTCAATCTAAACTTCATTGGGAGATTGAAAATCTGGAACGTCAACTTCCAAGTATCAAAGTCACTAGGGAAGTAACTCTTGGGAGGAATACTACAAAAATAAATTGTAGTCTAGAAAAAATCTCGAACTCTTGTGTACCTTTTAACTCTTGGGGAACAGATTCTTTGCCTTATGTTAGGAAGAGGAGAACTTCGATGGGAATGGAATGTTTCTCAAGTAGAATTTATTGATGAAGACAACTTCAACTGGGGAATCATAGAAATTCTTAAATAAAAGGAATTCTACTCAGACCACACTTGGGATATTGTCGTTGGGAAACACATCTTCATTTGGGGAAGAAAAATCATACCTCGATCCCAGAAACTTGAGATTCCCAAAAACTTGAGATTCAAAACTCTAGTTGGGATATCTCTAACAATCCTCTATTACTAGTGTAATACGGTGGGAGAACTGACTTGTTTTGCATTTTATCTCAAATGTTGCGGATAGCAAGAGTTGCCACCAACTTTTATTTTATCCAATATGGAAAGGGTGAAAAGAACAGGAAATACCTTCGAGCATTTTCTGAGTTCAGGAGGTAGGATATGAAAAGGGAAGGTGTTAGCACCCTTTTCATCCTTAGTTAAATACGGGCTCTTAATCGCTTAGCTCACTTTGTTTGAAAATGCTTTGTGTTTGTGTTTGAAAATATTTTGACAAATGCATAAGTTTGGAAAAATTTGTAATGATTCTCGTATCAGTTGAGAATTCATACAAAGTGTTTGTTTTAAAAATATTTCAGAAAAAGTCTTTGTGAACAAATATGTTTTATTTTTGTGAGCAAGCGATTACGAGCTATCTACCTACTCAAAGATCTTTCGTGTTATTTTCCTCCTCCTTAGATAGTTCCATCCAACCATTAGTTAATAGGAAGCCTTATCGTTGGATGTCTGAGGGACAAGCACGGGTCATCGTACAATCATAAAGGCTCCAACAAGGAATGTCAACCGCAAATAAACTCCTGAAGAAAGGACACCGATCAAAGGCGAACTGACTGGGGATAAGATATATATGTCTGGCGAGAGTTAGACATATATAGGAAAGAGACCGAATAAGGCATACCCTCACAAAGGACTCCTGAACAAGGGAAAAACTTGAATTATAAGGAGGCTAGCAGAAGGTAGACTCTTGAGGAAAGAAACGCTGATCAAAAGCGACTTTACTAAGGGATTCACGTTTGTATTAAACCCGAATAGAAAATCAGTCAAAGGCGAACATGAAACTGAAAGAGAGACCAACTGTAAGGACTCTAGACAAGGATTGCCAAAACACGTTGGAATTTAAGAGGTTGAAAATGCACGAGAAATGCAATATCCCTCAAGCCAAAGGCAGGGTGAAATTTTTCAAGATTGACAATCATCTTAATTACCACACACCAAGTATGGATACTCAAATACTTGAGAAATAAGAAAGGTTATACACCGACTCTTATTTGCACTCTGATGGCAAAGGAAACATGGGTAAAATAACCAAATACTTGCAAAGGCAAGGAAAGACCACGAATAATTGGGGAAAATAGGAAATACCAAAGACCTGACTGATGGTAAACCAAAATATACTCCGCTGGGGAAGTAGTATAGGATCACCTTAAAGCAAGCTGTGAAGGTAATTCAATTCTTACATAAAAATCTGGTTATTCCGGAGTAAACATAATTGGATTATACCTAAATGCATGTATGAATTTTTTTGTGTTATATGCAATATGATGATGCATGTTTAGTGATACACTTGGGAAACCACGATAATAATCGACTGCTGAGAAGACATGGAACTTCCGAATGATTATCTTCGCACATATGATCTTCTGTAGAGAAAATTCAATCTAAACTTCATTGGGAGATTGAAAATATGGAACGTCAACTTCCAAGTATAAAAATCACTGGGGAAGTAACTCTTAGGAGGAATACTGAAAAAATAAATTGTAGTCTAGAAAAAATCTTGAACTCTTGTGTACCTTTCAACTCTTGGGGAACAGATTCCTTGCCTTTTGTTAGGAAGAGGAGAACTTCGCAGGGAATGGAAACTTTCTCGTGTAGAATTTATTGATTAAGACAAATTTAATTTGGGAATCATAGAAATTCTTAAATAAAAGGAATTCTACTCAGACCACACTTGGGATATTGTCGTTGGGAAACACATCTTCATTTGGGGAAGAAAAATCATACCTCGATCCCAAAAACTTGAGATTCCCAAAAACTTGAGATTCAAAACTCTAGTTGGGATATCTCTAACAATCCTCTATTACTGGTGTAATACGGTGGGAGAACTAACTTGTTTTTCATTTTATCGTAAATGTTGCAGATAGCAAGAGTCGCCACCGACTTTTATTTTATCCAATATGAAAAGGGTGAAATGAACATGCAATACCTTTGAGCATTTTTTGAGTTTAGGGGGTAGTTTATGAAAAGGGAAGGTGTTAGCACCCTTTTCATCTGTATTTATCTACTGGATCTTAATCGCTTAGTTCACTTTATTTTAAAATGCTTTGTGTTTGTGTTTGAAAATATTTTGACAAATGCATAATTTGGAAAACTTTGTAATGATTCTCGTATCAGTTGAGAATGCATACAAAGTGTTTATTTTAAAAATATTTCAGAAAAAGTCTTTGTGAAAAAAATATGTTTTTATTTTTATGAGAAAGCGATTACGAGCTATCTACCTACTCAAAGATCTTTTGTGTTATTTTCCTCCTCCTTAGATAGTTCAATCCTACCATTGGTTAATAGGAAGCTCTGTCGTTGGATGTCTGAGGGACAAAGCGCGGGTTATCATACAATCATAAAGGCAACTTGTAAGGATGCTTTAGCAATTTTACCGTAAGGGACAAAGATCGTTTACTGAAGGCAGCATCGAAGGGTAATCGAGGGACTATGATCTTTTTAATCGGAGGGACTTTTCTAAAGTGTTCCCACGTTCGAGGGACATGATTGTTTTATTCGAAGGAAACAAGTGAGGTTACCCTAGAGGTGCGTGTGTGAATAGTGTATTGAATTCAGTTATTTTATCTTTTGATTAGGGTTTTTTAGATTGTTTTTAGTCTTGTCGTACGATCCGATTAAACTAGCAGTAATAAAGAAAATAGTAAAGGAAGAAATTTAAAGTCCTACGCTATTATAAAGCTTCGTGGAAAGGGGGTACAAAACCACAAAATCGAGGGAAAAGAAGAGTAAACCCCTAATTAAAACTATTACAAACCGTAGTAGTTACATAATCGGGAATTAAATTAGGCAAACCCTAAAATCTAAGTCGATTTTAAGTTAATTGAGAAAACCTAAAAAATCAAATTAGGGTTTATTGGTAAAACCTAAAACTAAATTAAGGTTAATTAAACAAACCTAAAATTGATTAAATTAGAAAAAAACCTAAGATTAATTATTTGAGTTTAAAAAAAAATGTTTGTGAAGAATGTTAGGTTTTATGAAAAAGATTTGGTTAATTTGAAGAAAAAGAAAGAAGGAAAAGGGTTAGAAAAATAGAGAATTAAGAATGGAAAAATAAACCAGTAGGGGTGGGTGTTCAACCCACGCCCTAAAGGCCTTCACGCATCATGCCTACCACCAGGCCAAGCACGGGCTTGTGTCCAGGATACGCCTCCAACATGTTTTGTAATCAACCTGGAAAACATGTGAAATATTAGAGAAAAAAGTGTCAAAAGTTTAGATCGAACCCAGGCCCTTTGAGAACAATTCCTTATCGCGTGAGCTTCTGCCATTGGGGTGGATTTTTCATCCGTTCATATAATTGATCAAAATAAATATAAATATATAAACAAATGCATTGGCTGGAGAAGCGCCGAAGCCCTAGCTTCGGCTGTCTTCTCTAGTGACCTGTGTTATCAAAAACCTGCAAATTCAAATAGTTAGTGATCCAAAACGTCCAATCCCCCCTAATTTAACCCTCCTGAATCCAAAAATGGGCTGAGTTTTGGCTAAAAGTCCTTGGATCGTGAATTTTGAAGCGAGAACCCTAACTCGGTTTAAGAATGGCAAGTCAAGATCTGGAGGACAAAAACCCCAAGTAATGATTGCAACCTGTTCTGAACATACATATAAACTGATTTGAATGGTTAGAAACATTCAACACTGCATGGAATTACAAATATATGAATGATAAAAAAATCAAGAATCGGTCATGGCCTATATGCATGTTTCAGGCCCTTTGGATCATGGTAACCAATCCAATCTTACCCTTTAATGTTCCTGGAAGTGAATAGAATGGAGGTTTGGTAGTGAGAAGGCTTGAAAATAGGATTTCAAGACTTTAGGGTTCTTGAAAAATAGTGTTTTTTTTTTTGAAAATTTTGAGAAGCAAGGATTCGTTTCTTGTTCTTTTCTTGATGTATGAATATATAGAGAGATTTTAGGGCAAAAACAAATGGGCTTGGACTCTTGTAGTAAGATATGATTTTATCTTATTTTATTTTTTATTATTAATGAATTAAATAAAAAATAATAAAAATAATTAAAACAAAACAAGGCCAAAGGTTGTATGAATGAATTCTGGACCCTTGAACCATGGCCCAATAGTCCAAAATGTCAAGCTTTCTCAATTTGGTCTTCACGCATTTGCTCAAAATTTCCCAACTTGCGATGATCATAACTCACTCAATTTTTATCTTTTGATGGTAACCTTGGACTTTTTGGAAATCTAAATATGTCCTCTACAACCTCTATGTTGATCATTTTTGCTTTTGAAGAATTTATCTTCATGTAAATTTCCTTGACAAAAAGTGTCTTTTTGTTAACTTTTGAAATGACCTATAATATATTGTCTTATATCTCTCAAATGATGCATTTTTTGGACTTGAGCATAGAGATACAAAGTTGTAGAGAATTGAATTTCCTTTAAAATGAGCTTTGTTTGGGGAAAATCTGATGAAGCATGTGAAAGTTATGCTTGGTCAGAGTTCACTTGACTTCTCCTATAGAAACCCTAATTTGACAACTTTTGACTTTTGATGATTTGGGGGTTTTTCTTGAGTAATCTTGATCAAAACTTGATTAAATATTGAATATGACTTCAAAATGTTTATTTTTACCAAAAATATTGAAGTTTGACTGTATGTTGACCATAATTGACATTTTACCCAATATAGTTAATTTTTAGTCATCTGAGTCATTGACTGAGCAAATTTATGATGCAAGTCTTGAAACTTGACATGAGCATTCTTGCAGACCTATGAGGAACCATGAAATCCAGTAGAAACCTTAAAAACCCAATTTTCCTTGAGAAATACAAAGCCCTAGGTTTGGACTCATTGCTTAGGAGGAGAATTTGTCTGATCAATTCTTAAACAACCTTGAGCAAATGAGGACCTTATGAGAATGTCTTGAAGAAATGGGAGGGAAATTTTGGGGTAAAACAACTTCCCCTGTTCAATCTTCTTAAATCTTAAGAGTTAGATTGGCACATCCGCCATTGGTGACTTGAAGGTAGAAGATGATTGAACACTTAAGTTCCCAGAAATTTGCACTTGCATGTGCACGAAGTAACACTGTTGGTTGATTATACCAGAAATGGGATTAAGGATGCCATTTGGAGAGTAATGGGATGTCAGATATGAGCTTATAGATGCCATCCGGAGAGATGACGGAGAGTTATCAGAGATGGGCTTATAGATGCAATCCAGAGAGGTGACAGAAAGTTGTCGGAGATGGCCTTATAGATGCCATCTAGAGAGGTGACAGACAGTCGTCAGAGATAAGCTTATAGATGCCACCCAGAGTAACTGTTGATAGGAATATTAGAATAAGTCTACACCTGACTTTCTCTTAAAAGATGTATTTGGAATGAGTTTACGTCTGACTTTGTCCAAAAGAATATCAGAGTGAATCTATGCTTGATTTTCGTCTAAATGATACACTAGAATGAGTCTACGCTCGACTTTGTCTAGAAGATATGTTTGGAATGAGTCTATGCCCAAATTTGTCCACAATAATTTTAGAAAGAATCTACGCTTGATTTCAACCAAACTAGAAGATGTCTATGCCCGAATTCAACTATAAGAGGTATTGGAAGGAGCTTACGCCTGACCTTTCCAAAAAAGAGTATCATAAGGAAATCTACGCTTGATTTCATTTGAACTAGAAGATGTCTACATCCGACTTCAACTAGAAGAGGTACCAGAAAGAGTATACGCCTGACTTTTTCCAAAAAGAGTATTAGAAGGAAATCTACGCTTGATTTCATCTGAACTAGAAGATGTCTACGCCCGACTTCAACTAGAAGAGGTACCAGAAAGAGTCTACGCTTGACTTTCTCCAAAAAGAGTATCAGAAGGAAATCTACACTTGACTTCATATGAATGATGCACTAGAAGATGTCTACGTCTGACTTCATCTAGAAGATATATTGGAAGGATGACCTTCTAGGAAAAATGTTTAAGTAGCTACTTGTCAGATTTAGTCTATGAGGGAAATACCTGTCTGTTTGCGAACTTAACCTGAAAAGACAAAGTTAGTTTTATGAAACACCATGATGTATATGATGCATTACATAATGATGCTCTCAAAACAAATGTGGATGTGCTAATGCATTTCGTATGCATGTTCTATGATAAATGATGTATGAATGCAAGATGTCGTTGAAGTGTATCGATATCTTCGTATAACATTCTTGATCGGGAAAATAAATCCCGGACTACTGCTGGGGATGAAGAATACGTGTGATCTCCAATCTTGTCATAAAATGACTTTGTTGGGGATTTCAGCTTGCTATTTAAGGAAACTCCGCTGGGGAATGATGATTTCTGTTTGGGGATAAGAGCTCAAACACATTGGCTATTCATCGCTCTATTGGGGGGTTTAATTCTTATATACCCTAACTGGGGATAAAATAGATATATAACCTTCCGAGGATTTGTTTGACCGAGTTCTTATACATGGATGATGACTCGTCTGGGGAGGATTAGATTAACTGATACTGGTCTGATTTCATATTTCGTAGAAATTCTCAAGGGATAATGGTATGGACTACCATTTGCTGGAGAGAGAAGTTTTGCCGGTGATTTACAAAAGTCAAAGGGATAGACTCAAGTTGGGGAGACTTAAATCTGTTGAGGAAATAAACCATGTTGGGGAAATAAACCATGTTGGGGAAATAAACCCTGTTGGGGAAATAAACCCTAATTGAGAAACACTCTATTGAGGAATATTCTTGACTGAGGGATTAGAATCTGGTTGGAGAAGAGAATTTTGTAGGGGAATTTATAGTGTTGGAGAAATAAACTCAGCTGGGGAGAGAATTCCTGTGAATTATGAAGCTATCATAATCTACTAAAGATTGGATTTCTGTAAGTTGGCGACATTTTCGGGGAAAATATTGTACTCCTTTATCCTCTATAGGGGATTTTCTTGTTAGTAAAATTAGAGTGTCTCAGGATTATGGGGAATATGTCTTTGAAGATGAACTTGTGAAGCTGATTCCGCGGGAGATAATCTTATGGAAACTGCTCTGTGGGGTAACTTTACTGAGGATTACTCTATGGGGATTTATGGACGGCTTGAACATTATCCCACCTCCTACAGTCTTGAGTAAATACTTATTCCCATTGTTATGCATGTATTTGTTAATAGTAATCATATTCAACTGCATATGTTCATTCAAATTAATCATTGGACGTTTTTGAAAACAAAAAATAAAAAGTAAAATAAAATTTAAACTTTGAAATTGTGTTTATATTGATAGTTTTCCTATAAACAGGCGATTGTTGTACAAAGAGACAAAAGTCCTAGTAAGAGTAAATCATCATGACAAATGAAGAGAGTACAAAGTGAATAAAAATTCATAGCTATGTGTAAATGATCTTGTCAGGTTCCAACTCTGCTATTTCCCATATGTCTTCGAGCATCTCATTCCTTGTTGTTGGAAGAAGTTAATTGAATTGATCTGTACCATTCGGACTTGACGTTGGTAATAAAGTTGGCTGCAAGTGATCCAACGGGACATAGTTGTACGCGTTAACCCCTAAATTTTTATCCTGGACCTCCTTTTCGGGTGTTCAGTCCATCGAGATACCCTTTTTTGCCCAAGCCGCCTTTTCAGGTTTTCGACTTGTCGGGTGTATTGTCTTTTATATGTATATATATATATATATATATATATATATATATATATATATATATATATATATATATATATATATATATATATATATATATATATATATATATATATATATATATACCAGGGATATATATATATATATCCCTGATTTTTGCCCAAACCCTTTTGGATCATCGGGATGTCCTTATTTTTACCTAGGCCAGTCAACCTAGCGGGTCGTTTTTATGTAGTATCTTTTAACTATGTCAGTGTTCACAAGGTGTGGAAGATCTTCACCATCTATGGTGGTAAGCATCATAGCACCGCCCAAAAATATCTTCTTGATCACAAATGTCCCTTCGTAAGTGGGAGTCTATTTGCCCTTTGGATCACGTTGCGGTAGGATGATGCACTTTGTTACCAAGTCACCAACCTAATATACCCAATGCTTGATTTTATTATTGAACGCTTTGATTATACACTTTTAATACATCTGACTGTGACAGACAGTCGCAAGCTTATTCTCGTCAATTAAATTTAACTGTTCCATCCTAGTCTGAATCCATTCGTCTTTGTCTAAATCGGCATCCTTCATAATTCTCAAGGAAGGAATATGAACTTTGACCGTTAGGACAACTTCCATACCGTAAACTAGAGAGAATGGGGTTTCCCCAGTTGATGTCCAAGTTGATTTGCGATAACCGTGAAGAGAAAATGGCAGCATCTCATACCAGTCTTTGTAGGTCATAACCATTTTCTGCACAATCTTCTTAATATTCTTATTGGCGGCTTCCACAGTGTCATTCATCTTTGGTCAATGCGATGAAGAATTATGGTGCTTGATCTTGAACTGCATGTAGAGTTTCGTGATCATACTATTGTTGAGATTGGTACCATTGTCTGTGATAATCCTTTCGGGGATGCCATACCGACAAATAAGGTTATGCTTGATGAATCGGGTGATAACATTCTTAGTAACAGAGGCAAATGAGGTTTCTTCAACCCACTTGTTGAAATAATCACTGGTGACGAGGATGAAGCGATGTCCATTAGAAGCAGTAGGCTTGATCTCTCCAATCATATTAAGGCCCCACATTGCAAATAGCCAAGGAGCAGTCAATACATTCAGAGGTACTGGAGGCACATGTACTTTGTCAGCATTGATCTGGCACTTGTGAAAAGGTATTAAGTGGTGATGACAGTCAGTTTCCATAGTCGACCAGTAGTAAGCTACTCTTAAAATATTTTTAGCCATAGTATGCCCACTAGAGTGAGTACCAAAGATACATTCGTGCATATCTTCCATAATTTTCTCCGCCTCCTTCTTGTCCACACAACAAAGTAGAGTTAAATCATGGTTGCGCCTGTACAGAATTCCGTTGCTCAGGAAGAACTTAGATGAGAACCTTCGTAGGAATTTCTTGTCATTGATGGATTCTCCTTCAGGATACTCTTGAGCCTCAAGATATCTTTTCACTTCATGAAACCAAGGCTTCTCTTCCACTTCGTTAGTGTCAACTTCGTAGAAGTGTACATGTTCGTCTAGCCTTTCAATGGTAATTATGGAAGCCTCGTTGTCCCATCTAACTTTAAACATAGACGACATGGTTGCTAATGCATCTGCCAACTGATTCTCTTCTCTTGGTATGTGCTCAAAAGTGATCTCCTCGAAGTATGGAATTAAGGTCAGCACATGCTCTCGATACGGAATCAGATTCAGATGCTTCATATCCCATTCTCCCTTAATCTAGAAGATCACTAAGGTTGAGTCTCCATTTACACTCAAGTACTTAATTCTCAAGTCAATAGAAGCTTTAATACCCATGATGCATGCTTCATATTCAGCTATATTGTTGGTACAGTCAAAGCATAATCTGGCAGGGAAAGGTGTATGGAAACCCTAAGGAGATATAATTAAAGCACCAATTCCATTGCCAAGTGCATTAGAGGCTCCGTCGAAAACCATAGTCCATCGAGATCCTGTCTCAGGTCCTTCATACGGTCTGAGATCTTCACAATCTGTAACTATCATGATGTTCTCATCCGAGAATTCAAAATTCATAGATTGGTAATCGTCTACGGCTTGATTTTCCAAATGATATGCCCATACATTTCCTTTAATTTCCTTCTGAGTGGTGTACTGAATGTCATATTCTATTAAGAGCATTTTCCATCTGGCTATTCTTCCGGAGAGAGCGGGCTTCTCGAATATGTATTTGATGGGATCCATTTTAAAAATCAATAGAGTAGTATGAGTCAACATATACTATCTTAGTCGGCGAGAAGCCCATGCCAAAGTGCAACATGTTTTCTCGAGTAGTGAGTATCTTGTTTCACAGTCAGTAAACTTTTTGCCAAGGTAGTATATTGTATGCTCTATTCGACCATACTCGTCATGCTGGCCCAGTACACACCCCATTGAATTCTCTAGCATTGTTACATACATGATTAGAGTTCTTCCTTCAACTGGTGGCATCAAAATCGGAGGTTTTTGGAGGTATTCTTTGATTTTGTCATAAGCTATCTGAAAATCGTCGTTCCATTTTACTACCTGATCTTTCTTCAGCAGCTTGAAGATCGGCTCACAAGTAGCGGTCAGATGGGAAATAAATCTAGTAATATAGTTCAATAGTCCCAAGAAACCTTTGACTTCTTTCTCGGTATGGGGATGAGTCATTTCTTTAATATCTTTGACTTTAGCAGGATCAACCTCAATACCTTTACCGCTAACAAAAAAACCCAGGAGTTTACTAAATCTCACTCCAAAGGTGCACTTGTTCGGATTCAATCTCAACTTATACTTCCTTAGCCTCTCAAACAACTTATGTAGATGGTCCATATGTTCTTCTTCAGTCTGTGATCTAGCTATCATATCATCAACATAGACCTCTATCTCGTGATGAATCCTGTCATGGAACAAAGCCACCATAGCACACTGATATGTTGCACCAGCGTTCTTCAACCCAAAAGGCATAACCTTGTAGTAGAAAGTGCCCCACTATGTAACAAAAGTAATCTTTTCCACGCCTTTCGGTGCCATCTTGATCTGATTATACCGTGAGAAACCATCCATGAAGGAGAATACCTTGTGCTGAGTGGTGTTGTCGACCAAAACATCAATATGTGGAAGCGAGAAGTCATCCTTGGGGCTCGCCTTGTTCAAATCCATATATTTTACACACATACGTACATTACCGTATTTATTTGGTACTGGAACAACAATCACAATCCATTGAGGATATGATGTCACTGCTAAGAACCCTGCATTGAATTGTTTCATAACCTCAGCCTTGATCTTCTCTAACATTTCGGGAAGCATACGACGAACCTTCTTTTTTATCGGAGCACAACCCTATTTCATCGGCAGACGGTGAACCACAATATTGTTATCAAGCCCTGGCATGTCTTCGTATGACCAATCAAATATCTCAACATATTTGTGAAACATCTATATTAACCTGTTCTTGACACTGTCCTCTAATTTGGTGCCTATCTTGACCTCTTTCTTGTCTGTTTCAGAACCCAAGTTAACCACTTCAACAGGCTCTTCATGCGGGTGTATAGCCTTTTCTTCTTGCATTAACTGTTTGAAAAGTTCTCTTGGTATTTCACAATCTTACTCACCTTTGTCCTTGGCTTGGTAGATCGTATTTTTAAAGTCATAAGTGGCAATAGCAGAATTTTTATCAACGGGATCCAGAGTGGATGTGGATCTGCAATGTATTGTGTGGGTATATGTAAGAACACATAGCTATTTGAAAGTGATAAAAGTGAAAATAAATACATAGAGTACAAAATTTGAATGCAAAACGTCTAATTCTTTCATTAAATGAAAATATGATTATGAAATGACAACCCTTAACAAACGAACTATTGTGCCCCAGGTAAGGCACAAGGCTTAAAGTCATTGTTTGAATATTACAAAGCCAAAACTCGAAATCAATAAAAAACAAAAATGTAGCTATTACTCCTGACTAAAGGAGATAGAGATAATGTCTTCTTGCTTCCAGTTGCTGAGCCCATTGCCAATGGTAGGAAAGACCCAACTGTCGAGGTTATAATCACTGTCAACATCTTCTGTCATGTTGACTCCATTATTGAAGATGCAGAATGGTGGCCTTCCAGCTCGAGTGCGACGAAAAACCCTCTGACCCTCTTCTTCTACAATAGCTTTAGCATCTTTTAATGAATCCATCCTGGGCGGAGCTCTAGTAACTTTAGGAATGGCAGAGACATCTTCAGTTGAGGCAAGAGGAATACCTTCAAAAGTATGACAGGGAGTCTCAATGAATTCACCATCCATCTCTACATACTGGAAATAATTCAAGTGGATAACCATATATTCTTTTTCACCGCATACAATAAAAATCTTTCCGTTTACAGGATACTTTAATTTCTGATGTAGGCTAGAGGTAACAACGCCTGCCCCATGGATCCAGGGACTTACTTGTAAGCAAGAGTAAGTTGGTCGAATATCCATTACATAAAAGGTAGATTCGAAGACCTGCGACCCAACCTTGATTGGAAGATCCACTTCCCCGTGGAACATCCTTTTTGATCCGTCATAGGCACAAACCACAATATCACTAGGTTTCAGTACGACCCTTTCATAATCAAGTTTGTCAATAGAACCTTTCAGTAAAACATTTAATGAAGAGCCAATATCAACCAAAACATGAGCCAGAGTAGTGCCCCTGTATTCAATGGAGACATATAGGTCCTTATTGTGGTTTCTTCCCTGAGGAGTCATATCAGCATCAGATAAACCTAATCCATTATCAGTCATCAATCTAGCAACATAACTTCCAAATTGGTCGGTATAAATCACTTGTGGTATATGAGTAGTCTTCAAAATTTCACTAAAGCCTGTGCATGGGCTTCTGAACACAATAGCAGGGATAACATAGAGATCTTGGATGGGGTATGCCCAAGCTGTTCAACGATTTTGTAGTCACTCTTGCGGATAATATTCAATACCTCTTCCAACTCTTGTCTAGAGGTTTCTCCAAATGTAGCTTCCTTAGGTTCCTCCATCTGGGAAGGCTCTGTCACTTGCTCTTTGCCTCGAGCCTCAGCTATTGACACGGTAGTAGTAACTTTAACAGGTGTGGCAACAGTCTTCGGAGAGATTTCTGGAGAGAAAACCCTTTCGCTTCTAGTAACCTTACTGGTTCCGGAAATATTTTCGATGCCAGAATCATCAACTTCAGTAACTTCATCTTCAACAGTCGGTAGTTCTTGTTTGACACCATGATAGTAGACATCAGATCCGTAATTCCATGGAGTAGCTTTATCCGAAGAATATGGGGCAGGTCCAAGTGTAGTGATGATCAGAGAAGCACCTTTGGGGTTGGCCATAATCCTTACAAGACCTTTGGAGGTGATCCTGACAGGAGGACCAAAAATTATGGATAAGTCTTGACACAGATTCTCAGCAGACGGAACCTTCTCGATCAGAATTATATGTTATTGTTATTGTTGAACAGGTGTAGGATTAGAAATTAGTACTGCTCCCACAAACTGATTGTTGTCATTTTTACCACGGCCCTTCTGGCTATAAACAACATTGGTTTCCTTTTTATTATTGAATGTCTTCTTTACAGCACTCGAAGACACATCCACTTGAATTTTTCCACTTTTAATACCACTTTCAACCTGTTCCCTAGTCAGAATCAGCTCAGTAAAACCATAAGAAGAACTCCCAATTAGATGATTAAAGAATGGACCTGTCAGAATGCCCATGAACATACCAACTAGTCCGGTCAGACAAGGGAGGTTTCACCCTTCCAGCTAAGTCTCTCCATCTCTGGGCATACTCCTTGAATCCTTTATTTGAACCCATAGTCATGTTTTATAATTGCACACGAGTCGGTGCAAGGTCAGTATTGTATTGATACTGCTTGTAGAAAGCAGCAGCCAAGTCTTCCCAAGTATGAATGTTGGTTCTTTCCAACTGATAGAACCTCGAGTTGTGTACCAGACAAAATTTCTTGAAAGAAATTCACCCATAACTTTATGTCAGCAGTAAGAGGTTGGATCTTATGAACATAAGATCGCAGATGAAGTTTCAGACAAGACACACCATCATATTTAGCAAAATCAAGGACTTTGAAGTTTTGAGGGATGACTACCCCCGGAATAAGACCTAGCTCTCTGAAATCCAATCCAGGCACTTTCTGGATTTCCATGGCCTTGAGGCGATCTTCCAACTGTCTGTATTTGTCATCAGTAGAAGGATACTATTCATCAGAATAGTCTTCTTCCTTAGAAATTTTACCAGAACCAATGTTGCTTCCATCTTCATCCCTGACACTTCTACCATCCTCCTCTTGGTTGTCATCCTTATCAGAAGTGATATCAGCAGTTTGAACTTGTTTAGCAAGATCTTTGAATCTTCTGCCTATGTTAAGAATAACAATTGACTTCCGAGTCTTCTTCTTTTTGGCGATGATTGCCATCATATCTTTCTATCCTTGAGCAAGATTCAGGAGGGTCTCCTGGAATTGGGAATTCTGAGCTTGGAGTTCCTTAGTAGTTTATTCAAGAGCCATCTTTTATTGAATTAAACAACAAGAAGATGAGAAAACCTGTATGGGAAAACCTGTTATATAATGATGCATGATATGTAGATGTAATGTTTTCAAGGATCTCCGTGGGATTTAAATTTGTTTAAACAAAAGAATTTTAAGTAATAAACTGAAATTACAATTGCTTTTAATAAAAAAAGTTACAAAATAGAAAAATATAAATTCAAGTTTCCCATGGACGCTTCCTCTTTGTATTGACATAGGCGTTAAAGCTTTGTTCTTCGTGGAGTCGTTTTGTCAGCTCTAGTACTTTCTTCTTACTAGCATAGAACTGGGCCTCGAAGGTATCTTTTTCTTCCTTATGCTGAATCCAAAACTTATGTAGTTCTTCAAAGTTGGTAGGCATTTTGGGATGAAGAACAGTATGAGGAACATCCACTTCAACAACAGGATCTACGATTACTGGTAGGAAAACAGGATATGGCATTCTAAGATTCTGAGAATGAGATCGCACACATCTGAGGTAAGGCTCTAGAGGAATGGAATTCTTGTGTCCCAAAGTCTTGATATCAATCCTGTTGACGGCTCCCCAAGCACGTATAAACCTTTGATGGTTGTTTTGAGGATCGTTCTCATAGTCGAATACAATACCCTTGATGAGCATATCATGAAGATCGTCCCTTCGAGCATAACCAAACTGACACAGAGCTAGAGAGGGATTATAAGTGATGTCCCCTCTTATACCAAGGAGTGGTACATTAGGTAATTTCCCACAATGATCAATAACAATAACATCTTCCTTAGATCGAGAAAACTAATGGATATCTGTATGAGTGAGCGACATCAACCTTTGAGACCACCTCAAACCTTGTTCATTCTTTATCACTGATCGGGGCAAGTGCGAAATAAACCACCTGGACAGTAGAGGTATGCAACACATAAGAGTTCCTCGCTTCTTCATAGTACGAGTGTGGAGGGAATGTAGGATATCTCCGAGTAAAGTAGGTACCATATTATGGGTGAGAAATATTTTTACGACATTCATATCTATGAATTGGTCTGGATTAGGGAATAATACCAAACCATAGACCAACATGGCCAAAATATCCTCAAAAGCATGAAGATTCATTGCATCTAGAAATCCCTGAGCCTTCTCTATCAGGAATTTAGGAGAGAAACCCTTGACTCCATTCCTTGTTTCCCAATTGGATACAATGTCTATTCGTTTCAGATGTAGGGCTACTACAACGTCTTCAGGTTTTAGAACTTGCTCTAAACTGGTTGGTCAAAAATAGGCACTTCGAGAAATTTAGAGAATTCTTCCATTGTGGGCACCAACTGATAATCTGGGAAGGTAAACAGTGATGCTTTAGATTAAATAACTGGAAAAGAATGCTCATCGTGACGATGTCTCTTCGTGAACCGAGAATTGTCAGGAACGTTTGAGGCTAATTCCTTAAGTTTAGAAGGTATCCTTATGAAGTTGATTCGAATGGTATTCCTACGACTGAAAGCCATAACCCTATAACACAGAACAAAGATAAATCCCCAAGATCCTTGAAATGGTTAGTCATGATCTGATGTTATGATGGTATGATGGCATGATATCATATTCACATAGATAATCAAACACAAGAAAAGCACGCCAAGGCCTTAGGTTTAAGGCTTGCATGGGGTTTATAGGTAAGTACCCTCTTGATGTTTAGGCTCAATCTGTCCTAGAGAAGAAACCAGGTTCTAGGGATCTCAATATCACTGATTTTTCCCACAAGCTTCGTCTAGCACGGAAACTGACTTTCCACCAAACAAAACTCGAGAGTCAAATCTCAACGAGTGTAGTATCGAGTATCAACCAACTTTGGACTGCACCATAGTCGGCTATCTCACTACCTTCTAATGGCTAAGTTGGGTCAATTAAGGTTTTAAGGTCAATTAGTGCTTATGACACCACACGACAACCTAGTATGCTCCCCAACTGACTCGAGGGATACCAGTACAAACTAATGTGTCACACTAACATAGCCATCATCTCAACCATACCGGTATACATCGTATAGTTTATCTAATCTATTTCTACTTACCTAAAATTTCCCCCAGATCCGGGTATAGAATCTTTGCAAGAAATAAAACCCAAACACCCTTTAAAAATAAATCAGACAAATCAAACAAAGAAAGAATTTAAAAGTAATCTAACTCTAAGGTAACCCAAATTTTAGTTTTCCCCAGCAGAGTCTCCAGTTCTGTAATATGGTGGGAGAACTGACTTATTTTGTGTTTTATCACAAATGTTGCAGATAGAAAGAGTCTCCACCGACTTTTCTTTTATCCAATATGGAAATGGTGAAAAGAACAGGAAAGACCTTCGAGAATTTTCTGTGTTCGGGGGGTAGGTTATGAAAAGGGAAGGTGTTAGAACCCTTTTCATCTGTAGTTATTTATGGGCTCTTAATCGCTTAGCTCAATTTGTTAGAAAATGCTTTGTGTTTGTGTTTGAAAATATTTTTACAAATGCCTAAGTTCGGAAAACTTTGTAATGATTCTCGTATCAGTTGAGAACGCATACAAAGTGTTTGTTTTGAAAATATTTCATAAAAAGTGTGTGTAAAAAAATATGTTTTATTTCTATGAGCAAGCAATTACGAGCTATCTACCTACTCAAAGATCTTTCGTGTTATTTTCCTCCTCCTTATATAGTGTCATCCTACCATTAGTTAATAGGAATCCCTATCGTTTGATGTGTGAGGGACAGACGCGATTCCTCGTATAGTCATAAAGGAAACTCATAAGGACACTTTAGCAATTTTATCGTAAGGGACTAAGATCGTTTACCGAAGGCAGCATCGAAGGGTCATCGAGGGACTGCGACCTTTTTAGTCGGAGGTACTTTGCTAAAGCATCCCCATGTTCGAGGGACATGACTGTTTTATTCGAAGGTAACAAGTGAGGTTACCCTAGAGGTGCATGTGTGAATAATGTATTGAATTCAAGTATTTTATCATGTGATTAGGGTTTTCTAGATTTTTTTTAGTCATGCCATACAATCCTATTAAACTAGCAGTAATAAGGAAAATAGTAAAGGCGGAAATTAAAAGTCCTACTCTATTACAAAGCTTCAGGGAAAAGGGGTACAAAACCATAAAATAGGGGGAAAAGGAAAAAAAACCTAATTAAAACTATTACAACCCGTAGCAGTTACATAATCGGGATAAATACAAAATGCGAAAGTAATAAAGGTGCGTGAAAATTGTAAAATAAGAGGAAAAATTATTTGATGAAAAAGACTAGATAATTAACCTAATGTCTAATTAATTTTAATTGATTGAAAAAAAGTCAGGTAATTAAACTAGGCAAACCCTAAAATCTAAGTCGATTTTAAGTTAATTGAGAAAACCTAAAAGATAAAATTAGGGTTTATTGGTAAAACCTAAAATTAAATTAAGTTTAATCAAACAAACCTAAAATTGATTAAATTAAAAAAACCTAAAATTAATTATTTGAGTTTAAAAAAATAAATGTTTGTGAAGAATTTTAGGTTTTATGAAAAAGATATGGTTAATTTGAAGAAAAATAAAGAAGGAAAAGGGTTAGAAATATACTGAATTAAGAATGAAAAAATAGACTAGTAGGGGTGGGTGTTGAACCCATGCCCTCAAGGCCTTCACGCAACATGCCTACCACCAGACCAAGCGCGCGCTTGTGTCTAGGATACGCCTTCGGCGCGTTTTTTAATCAACCTGCGAAACATATGAAATATTAGACAAAAAAGTGTCAAAAGGTTGGATCAAACCCAGGCCCTTTGAGACGAATGCCTTATCACGCGCGCTTCTGCCACTGGGGTGGCTGTTTCATCTGTTCATATAATTAATCAAAATAAATATAATATATAAACAAAATCATTGGATGGAGAAGCGCCAGAGCCCTAGCTTCGGTCGTCTTCTTTGACGACCTGTGTTATCAAAAACCTGCAAACTCAAATAATTAGTGATCCAAAACATCTTATCCCCCCTAATTCAACCCTCCTGAATCCAAATATGGGCTTAGTTTTGGATAAAAGTCCTTAGATCTTGAATTTTGAAGAAAGAACCCTAACTTAGTTTAAGAATGGAAAGTCAACATCTGGACGTCAAAAACCCCATGTAATGATTGCAACATGTTCTGAACATACGTATAAACTGATTTGAATGGTTAGAAACATTCAAAAATGCATAAAATTAAAAATATATGAATGATAAAAAATTAAGAACCGACCATGGCCTATATGCATATTTCAGGCCCTTTGGATAATGGTAACCAAACCATTCTTACTCTTCAATGTTTCGAGAAGTTAATGGAATGAAGGTTTGGTAGTGAGAAGGCTTGAAAATAGGATTTCAAGACTTTAGGGTTCTTGAAAAATATTGATGTTTTTTTTTACAATTTCGAGAAGCAAGGATTCATGTCTTGTTATTGTCTTGATGTCTGAATATATAGAGATATTTTAGGGCAAAAACAAATGGGCTTGGATACTTGTAGTAAGATATGATTTTATCTTATTTTATTTTATATTATTAATGAATTAAATCAAAAATAATAAATATAATTAAAATAAAACAAGGCCAAAGGATGTATGAATGAATTCTGAGATATATGAAGAGTATAACACATGTTTGGACCCTTGAACCATGGCCCAATAGTTCAAAATATCAAGCTTGCTCAATTTGGTTTTCATGCATTTGCTTAAAATTTCCCAACTTGCAATGGTCACAACTCACTCAATTTTTATCTTTTGATAGTAATCTTTGACTTTTTGGAAAGCTCAAGATGTCCTCTAAAACATCTATGTTGATCAGTTTTGCTTTTCAAGATTTTATCTTAATGTAAGTTATCTTTACAAAAGGTGTCTTTTTGTTGACTTTTTAAATGACCTATAATGTATTGGCTTATATCTCTCAAATGATGCATTTTTTGGACTTGAGCATAGAGGTACAAAGTTATGGAGAATTGAATTTCATTTAAAATGAGCTTTGGTTGGGGAAAAGATGATGAAGCATGTGAAAGTTATGCTTGGTTAAAGTTCAGTTGACTTCTCCTAAGGAAACCCTAATTTGGCAACTTTTGACTTTTGATGATTTGAGGGCTTTTATCGAGGAATCATGATCAACCCTTGATAAAATGATGAATATGACTTAAAAATGTTTATGTTGACCAAAAATATAATGGTTGACTGTATGTTGACCACATTTAACTTTTTACCCAGTAAAATTGATTTTTAGTCATCTGAGCCATTGACTGAGAAAATTTATGATGCAAGTCTTGAAACCTAACATGAGCATTCTTGAAGACGTATGGGGAACCATGAAATCCACTTGAGACCTTGAAGACGCAATCTTCCTTGAGAAATACCAAACCCTAGTTGTGGACCCATTGCTTATGAGGAGAATTTGTCTGATAAATTCTTAAGCGACCTTGAGCAAATGAAGGCCTTATGAAAATGTATTGAAGAAACGGAAGGGAAAATTTTGGGGTACAACAATTGGGGATAAAAGAGTTCCAACCACCACATAACATGTGTACATCACACTGGGGACACATGAATTTGTAAAATATTCATTATAACTGAATTTTACCGGGGAAAGGAAATTTACTCCACTAGGGATAAGAAGAAAACTAATCAAAACAATCCTCGACACTCAGCTTCAACCGGGGAGAAAACTACATTGTCCACTGGTAATCAGAAGAACTCTTGGTAGCAATATTAATGATACCAGTTACACTAGGGAAAGCGATCTTTGTAAAATCCATGCCAACATGTACTTGCACTGGGAGAAAAATTATTCCACCGAGCATAAAAGTCGTCTTTATGGGGATACAAACCAGAATCTCCCATAAGTAAACAAAAATCCTCAAAAGCACTGACAAAGGCAGACTGCAGTAGAGACCAAAGGTGCAGACTTCACTGAGGTGGAGAATATACTTCACGGGGAAGACGAACGCCAACCTCATTAGAGAAGTAGAATGTCGACTTCAAGGGGAGAATGAGTGCCAACCACAACGAGGAGGCAAATGTCAACTTCATGGGGATATATCAAGAGCATTCAGTCAACAAAATAAAAGGATCCCCTCGAGAAGCCTTGAAATGAATAGACGGTGCTGGGGGAAAAAGTTGCACATAACCCTATGATGATTGAGACTTTTCCTGTGCAGCGGTGCACACCTCCGTAGAGATTTAAGCAGATATATGCTTTTACTATATATAAGGTATTCTGTTTGGAGAAAATATCCCTTCCATTAATAATCTCGTACTAGTCACAAACAGACCTTCCTTTGTTCATTTTCTAGCACATTTCATGTCATAAAAGACCGATAGTACCTACAAAAAGGGAAATTTCAACAACATGCCTCAGGTATGAAATGGAAACCTTAGCCGTCATCCCGGACACCAAAAAATTTGAGAAACTTTAGATATTCATATCATGTGCTGTAAAGCTTCAATGTTTTTAAATGCAAAGTTTATCAAAAATTTTGGACGTCTTTTCGCAAATAAAACAGCAAAAAGTAAAAACAAAGGGGCACAATTTGGATAAAAATAATTTTATTGATTGATTTGCCTGTAAATAGGAATTTACATCAAGAATTAATTCCTAAAAAGAGGTAATTACGTACAAAGCATACAAAAGGAAGTATCGGGTATCAAATCTTCTATGACTCTTATAACCTCAAAGCTCATTAGTATCTTGATTTCTAAGAAAGTTGATTGGACCGGTTATGTATCCTTCCAAGCTAACCAACTGTAATATAGAATAATAGCACTAATGTAATACATACCGTAGTCATTCATTTTAAATCCCTAACTTTTTCCTGGATCTCCCTTTCGGGTTTTCAATCCACCGGGATACCCATTTTTGCCTAAGTCGTCTTTTCAGGTTTTCGACTTAGTGGGTGTACATGATTTCTTTTTCATTATTTTATTCATATATCCCTAATTTTTTTGCGAATCTTTATTCATTTTTTGGGTTCGTCGGGATGCCCTTTTTTTCCCGAGTCGTTGAATCAGCGGGTCTGTTTATGCAAAGTATTTTTTAACCACGTTTGCATTAACGGGTGAGAGAAATCCTCTTCATCCATAGTTGTGAACATTAAAGAGCCTCCTGAGAAAAATTTCTTCATAACATACGATCCTTCATAATTAAGAGCCCATTTTCCCCCAGCATCTGTATTGTTAGGAGGCAAGATCCTTTTCAGCATAAGGTCACCAGCTTAGAAGTTCCGAGGATGCACCCTCTTGTCAAAATCTTTCTTCATCCTCTTCGGGTATATCTGCCCGTGACAAATAGCTGTCAATCTATTCTCGTCAATGAGATTCAATTGATAAAGTCTATTATGAACTCATTTAGCTTCATCCAGTTGTAAATTAATAATGATCCTTAAAGAAGGAATCTTAATTTCCACGGCATGACTGCTTCCATGTTGTACACCAGAGAGAATGGGGTTGCCCCAGTCTAAGTACGCACCAAAGTGCTATAACCATGCAATGCAAACGACAACATCTCATGCCAATCTTTGTAGGTCACAACCATTTTCTGCATAATCTTCTTAATGTTCTTATTTGCCGCCTCAACAACACCATTCATCTTTGGATGATATGGAGAAAGTTTGTGATGCTTTTTCTTGAAACTGTCACACAGTTATTTCATCATCTTATTGTTGAGATTTGACCCGTTGTCAGTAATGATCTTTTCAGGAATCCCATAACGAAAAATGATATTCTGTTTGATGAAACGAGTAACCACTTACTTGGTAACATTAGCATACGATGTTTCTTTGACCCACTTGGTTAAGTAATCAATAGCCACCAGAATAAAGCGATGTCCATTGGAAGCAGTCGGTTCAATCTGGAAAATCAAATCGATGTGTCACATTGCAAAAGGCAAAGGAGAAATCAAAACATTTAGAGGATCGGGCAGCACATGCATTTTGTCGACATAAATCTGACATTTGTAACAGATTATAGAGTGATTGTAACAATCGTTTTCCATGGTAGACCAATATTAACCTTATCTCAAGATTTTCTTGGCCATGGTATGGCCACTGGAATACGTCCCGAAGGAACCTTCATGAATTTCTTCTATGATCTTATTTTCTTCGTGTCTATCCACGCATTTGAGCAGAACAGAGTCATAGTTACTTTTGTACAGAACACCTCCATTGAGGAAAAACTTGGTTGTATTCTTCCGCAAAGTCTTATTATCTGTGATAGATGCATCCTTTAGATATTCTCTTATTTCAATATACATTTGGATATCATAAAACCATGATCTTACGTCAGCAACCTCTTCTTCTATTTCGTAACAGAATGTTTACTCATCTAATCTCAGAATGGTAATAAAGAGGACTTCATTTGCCCATCTGACTTTAAACATGGATGACATAGTAGCCAATGTGTCTTCCAAGTTGTTCTCTTCTCTTGGAATATGATTGAAAGTAATTTCATCAAAGTACAGGATAAACTTCATTACATGCTCACGATACATAATCAAATTTGGGTGGCGAGTTTCCTAATCTCCATTGATCTGACTAATCACAAGAGAAGAATCCCCATATACTCCCGAGATCTTGATTAACAAACCAATATCAACTTATAACACAAAGATGCAAGCTTCATACTCGATCATATTGTTAGTGCAATCAAAGCAAATTCTGGAAGTGAGAGAAGTATGGAAACATTAAGGAGAAGTAATAACAACACCGACACCATTACCCAATGCATTAGAGGCACCACCGAACATCATCGTCCATTGTGATCCTGGTTCAGGTCCTTCCTCTGGGCTAGGGATGTTACAATACCATTTATACATGATGTCCTCATCAGGAAGTTCAAACTTCATCAGTTGGTAGTTGTCTTCCATAGCCTGGTGAGCAATATAATCCTTCAATACACTACCCATGATGGATTTTTGGGTAGTATATTGGATGTCATATTTAGTTGAAATCATCTGCTAACAGGATACTCTTCCCGTGAGAGCTGGATTTTTGAAAATATACTTGATTGGATCCATCTTGGATATTAAGAGAGTAGTATGAGTCAGCATAAATTATATGAGACGCTTTGTTGCCCACGCGAGTGCATAACAAGTATTTTCCAACAATGAGTACCTTGACTTACAATCAATAATTTTCTTGCTCAGGTAGTAAATAGCATGTTCTTTCCTACCTGTCTCGTCATGTTGACCAAGTACGCAACACATAGAATTTTCCAACACAGACATATACATTATCAAGGGCTTGCCTTCCACTAGGGGAAAAAGAATTGGAGCTTCCTGCAGATACTCTTTTATTTTATCAAATGCAGCTTGGCAATTGTCATTCCACCTGGTCATTTTTTCTTTTCTCAATAGCTTGAATATCAGTTAACAAGTGACTGTAAGATGAGAGATGAATCTAGAAATGTAGTTCAACCTCCCGAGAAAACCACAAACCTCTTTTTATGTTCTTGGCTCAGACATTTCTTGTATTGCTTTTATTTTGGCAGGATCAACCTCAATGCCTTTTTCGCTTACAATAAAGCCCAGTAACTTCCATGATCTCAACCCGAAGGTGCACTTGTTAGGATTCAACTTCATTCTGAATTTCCTCAATCTTTCAAACAATTTCAGCAAGTGGACAAGATGCTCCTCTTTTGTCTAGGATTTTGCAATCATATCGTCAACATAAACTTCAATCTCTTTATGGATAATGTCATGAAATAGAGTGACCATTGCATGCTGATACGTTCCCTCTGCATTCTTCAAACCAAAGGGCATCACTTTGTAGAAAAATATTCCCCAAGGTGTAATGAAGGTAGTCTTCTCAATGTCTCCCAACTCCATTTTAATCTGGTTATAGCCAGAAAAACCATCCATGAAGGAAAACACTTTAGCTTGAGCAGTATTGTTAACTTTAATATCAATATGAGGGAGTGGAAAATTATCTTTAGGGCTTGCTCTTCTCAAGTCCCTATAGTCCACACACATTATCACTTTACCATCCTTCTTAGGACCTGGTACGATATTTGCAATCCATGGCGGATAAGAGATAACTTTCAGGATGAGTTCTTTGAAGCTTTTGTTTATCTGCATAACACTCTTCTTTAAGAGGAAATTTATGCACGACAAAATCTATATCCAGCCCTGGCATGTCTTCATAAGACCAAGAAAATATATCAACATAGTCATAGAGAATTTCAACCAATCTTCGCTTGACACTATCTTCTAACGCGACCCCGATCTTGAATTCTTTTCGAACCTCCTCGGTACCCAAGTTGATCACCTCAATAGTCTCTTAGTGTGGCTGAATGACCTTTCAGCCACATTCACCTTCAACTTCAACATAGTGGAAGGTACTCAGATGTCTGATAATATAATCCTCTTCACCATAAACGGTGACCACCTCCCCATTTAACCAGGAATTTCAACTTCTGATGCAAGGTAGAAGTTATAGCACCGGCCACATGGATCCATGGGCGCCCTAACACGCAACAATAAGAAGGATTAATGTCCATGATAAAGAAAGTCATGTCAAATATTTGAGGACCTATCTTGATAGCCAAATCAACTTCCATAAACATAGTTCTCTTTGACTCGTCATACGCCTTAACTATTAAATCATTGTGCCTCAGCACAAACCCATCGTAATCCAGCTTCATGAGAGAAGACTTTGGCAACACATTAAGGGAGGATCATGTGTCAAACAACACACGGGATAAAGTAGTCCTCACAATCTCCATTGAGATGTGAAGTACCTTATTATGCTTCCTTCCCTTGGGAGGTAGATCAAAATACGTGAAACCTAGCCCATTACTCGTAGAGAAGCTAGCCACGATTCCTTCAAATTGATTCACTGAAATCTCATGAGGAACAAAAGAATTCCATAATTGCTTCATCGGTGCGTTTCTATGAGATTTAGAATACCAGAGAAAATCAAGAATCGAAAACTTCATGGGTGTATAGCTCAACTGATTGATAATCTTGTAGTCGTTTTTCTTTATGTATCTCATTAATAATGTGACATCTTTAGCCATCTCGATATCCATATTCAAAACAAGAGGATTCTGCCATAGTTTTTCACCATCAACCACAATCTGCTCGTCTTTAATCCTAGTTGAGGCATATGCGCTGCTTTCTGGTTGTTCTGGTGGAGAGAAAATCTAAGCGCTATGGGTGATCCTGATTTCACTGACAATTTCGTGAACTTCAGGCTTCTCTTTTTCATACTTATTTTCCTTAGGCTTCTAAGTAACAAGCTTTTTCCCCTGATAGTAAAGTTCACCACCGTAATGCCAGGGAACTACTTTTTCACTGACATATGGCACGAGACCAGGTACAATGATGGTCAGTGGTGACTTTTTGGCAGAATAGTAACTACATCCACTTCATCTTCACCAACCTTAGGCTAAACAACCACGCGGTTAAACTGAAGAGTTCCTTTGATAATCAAACTTTGAACTGCATCTTTCAAACATTGGCAACCATCTGGCTAAATTAAACAATCTTCACATTAAAGACAACAACCCAAGAATACACCTTTCTTCGACAATTTCCCTTTCCCAAAAGATAGAGGTGTAGTAAGCTGATTTACATCCATGACCAGATTCAAACTTTCATCTTCCATAATGGAACTGACAGTGGCGCCCGTATAAAGTGGCAAAGGCTGTTGAAGAATATTGAGTGTTGGTGGTGGCCCAAAATTAATAACATGAGAATCTAGTAAGTCCTGCACTTTGTGCTTAAAAGCATAACATTTTTAAATGGTATGTCCTTGTCCACCAGAATGAAATTCACACGTAGCATTAGCATTAAAGTTAGCTGACAATTTTTCAGGGTCAACTTTCCAAGTATGTAACTCAACCAATTTCGATTCAAGTAGCTGAGGTAGCAATTCCGGATAGGACATAGGAAGTGGATCAAACTTCGTAGGAAGAAGCCTCGACTTTTGCTTATTTCCTTGTCTAGGCGCATATGTCTTCCATTGAGGTGCAGCCACTGGCATCATCACAATAGCAATTTGATGATCAGACTCTTGATGAGCCCTACCTTTACCCTTTTGCGCATAAAGCACACTGGTATTTCTTTCTTTCTTCTTCCGGAAACCGCTTAAAGACTTTTTCCTATTACCAGTGTTAGCACCGGAGACATCTTAAATCTTTCCCAGCTTGATTCCAATTTCAATCCTTTCCCCATATGTTACCATTTCAGAAAATGTATTGGAGGTACTACAACTCATATAATATTGCCCCTGCAGGGTGCTGGTGAACATATCTACCATTTCACGCTCCATCATAGGGGGTTGGACCCTAGCCACCATTTCACGCCACCTTTGTGTGTATTCTTTAAAGAACTCATTATGCTACTGCGACAGATTTTACAGCTGAGTTCTTGTAGGTTCCATGTACGGTTGTGAGTACCCTTAAGTTGCATCTACCACTCTAACAGTTTTCCAGTCAGACTGTCCTGAAAGAAGTGCATAAGCAATTTCTCGTGTTCAGAGTACATTGACAACCTCCTGTAGTAAGACTTGACATGCGTCTTTGGACAGGAGGTGCCTTTTTTACTTCACAAAGTCCGACACTTTAAACTTTGGAGGAATCTTCACTTCAGGGACTAAGCCCAAATCAGACATATCAAGGCCCATAATGCCCTGATTCTTAAAGGCTCGGATACGCTCCTCGAACACATACAACTTTTTGTAAGCTTCAGTTGGTTCATCTGCATGAGACATCCAATCATCGTAGTTATCCTCTTCAATTTAACAAACAGGAATATGGACAGGCCTCGGTTGAATAAAAGGTCGCTCATTTTTATGTCGAGTAGGAGTGGGTGGAGGCAGATTATTTCCCATAACTTGGACCAAAGGAACACCTTGATTATTACCAGCAGGAGTACCAAGGTTCACAGTAGCATTACCAATCTGACTCAAACCAGCATTTGCATTCAGGTTTTGACCACCTAGATTACCGTTTAGAGTCGCACTTCTTGGATTACCATTCAAAGTAGAACTTCATGGATTACCATTCAGAGTATGACCACCCAAATTATTAACAACGACCCCTTGAGGATTGACGATAAAAGTCTCATTCCCATTACATGCCATTGCAGCAGGCCTTACAATCAAAGCTCTCATCTCTTCTAGTTGACGGGCAATATTTTGGATAATCTCCCTCAGTTGATCAACATGAGTGTCTGATAAGTTAAAATTGTAGCTATTTTCATATATACTTCTTGTTTCACTTATCGACTTTTTGTTGTTAATACCGTTAAATAAACCCGACTTTTGTGTAAATACTTTTAGTTTGTGTTTATTTCTGTTTTTGAGTACATAGTGTACCGTTTGATGTTTTTCCATTCATTTTGTCGGTATTTGTTACATTTTGGAGCATTGAGGAATAAAATGTCAAAGGCACGGCTCCAGATGTGCGTTTTCGGAATAAAAGATCAGTTTTGTCCAGGAGAGCCCACTTAGCGCGCAGAGGCCGCTAAGCGCGAGTGCGCTCAGTGCATTTTGAAGTGCGCTGCTTGCGTTTTACATTTTGGAAGAACTAATTTTTTGAAGCCCGCTTAGCGCGGATAGCGCGGTTTAAAGCGGTTTAATGTGTAAAATAAGGAAGTCGCACTTAGCACGCTAGGCCCACTTAGCGCGGTCTACTGAGATTTGTTTTATAACTTCATTTCATTCATTTTTTAGGTTATGGTTTTGGGGATATTTTTGCTCCCAACTCCATCAACCTTTAATTTTGTTAGGATTCACTTAGATAACAATTATGTAGCTTAAATACGGATAATCCTGAATGGATTTCTCTTTGATCGACGCTGATAAACCGGTATATTTGTGGTTCATTTCTATTTCTCTTTGTGTATTCTATATTGGTTGAGTTTGTATGTATATTTTCTTTGAACTCATGTATATTTGTCACCCTTGGCGTTATATAAAACCTGCTTTATAAATCTTTATCGATTGTTATCCTAGATTTTTACTTTGTGCTAAGGATTTGAGTTGTTATAGACATATACTGCTTAGATTCTTATCTAGGATGATTATATAATAGTGTCTGAATTCTAGAGATAAATTTAGCATTGTTATTCACTTAGGGTGTCTGTGATTAATGCCTCTGTGTTATTTGTGTCGCTCTGATAGATCGTCGATGCAAGCAAGGACAATTGAATTTTATGTTATTGAGGTGGTTGAGAGATTTCTACCGAGGTGATGCAGTCGACCTCTTAATTTGGGTTAGAAGTGACTTAGGTTGTGAGTGACACATGATGACATTGATGAACATTATAGGTTGAGTATAACAGGTCGATATTTTTTAGATTGTGAGAAGTAGTATATATGTATGTGTAATACGATGGGAGAACTGAATTGGGTTTTGTGTTTTATCGCAAATGTTGCAGATAGCAAGAGTCTCCACCGACTTTTCTTTTATCTAATAAATGAAAGGGTGAAAAGAAAAGGAAATACCTTTGAGAATTTTCTTGAGTTCGGGGGGTAGGTTATGAAAAGGGAAGGTGTTAGCACCCTTTTCATCCGTATTTATGTACCGGCTCTTAATCACGTGATCACTTTTTGAAAGGCTTTGTGTTTGTGTATGTTTGAACAGATTTGTAAAATGCCTAAGTGAGGCAATTTTGTAATGATTCTCGTATCGTTGAGAATGTATATAAAATGTTTGTTTTTGAAAATTTTTATGAAAGAGAATGTTATTTTGTGAAAAGATGTTTGAAAATGGCAATGTAAGGAAATTTATAATAACCCTTGTATCAGTCCTCAAGAGTGTTTATAAAGTGTTTTGAAAGTAGTTGTTTTGAAAGTGTGAGGTGTGAAAATTGTTTTAGTTTGTGAGCAAGCAATTACGAACGATCTACCTACTCAATGGTCTTTGTCTTTTTCCTCCTCCTTTAGATAGTGATATCCTACCATTAGTAGGAAGCCATATCATTGGATACGAGGGATAAGCGTGGGTAATCGTACACTCATATAAGGCAACTTGTAAAACACTTTAGCAATTATTATAAGGGACTAAGATCGTTTACTGAAGGCAACATCAAAGGGTAATCGAGGGACTACGATCTTTTAACCGAGGGTCTTTGCTAAAGCATCTCACGTTCAAGGGACATGACTGTTTAAATCTGAGGCAACAAGTAAGGTTACCCTAGAGGTGCGTGTGTGCGAAGTTTTTTTATTTCAGTTATTTTTGTCCTTGAGATTAGGTTTTCTAATGTTTTGTTTTAAATCTTGCCATACAAACCCTAATTACTAACAGAAATATGGAAATCAATAAATTGCAGAAATTAAATATCCTACGCTATTACAAGGCTTTAATAGTGGGGGTACAAATTTATGAATGGGGGAGGAGAAAACAAAAACCTAATTTGTCTATTACAAGTGTTGAGAAATTACAACAATTGAGAAATAAAGGCGAAAGATAAAATGCGCTAATATGGTGAAAAAGGGGAAAATGTTTAAGAAACCCTAAAAATATCTCTAAGTGTTAAGAAAATATTTTTATTGTTTTTTTTTAGAAAAAATGTAAAATAAGAATTAAACCTAACTCTAATTAATTTACAATTTGATTATTTAAAAAAAAAACAAAGTATAATTAAATTAATTTTATTTATGAAAATTAAACTAATTAAAAAAAAAACTAAAGGAATCTAAGTATTTAGAAAATATTTTCCTGGAGTTTTATTTATAAATGATATTTGAAGTATGAAATCTAATTCTAATTATTAATAAAATCAAGTTGATTTAAACTAAATTAATTTTTAATTGTCAAAAACAATTAACAACCTAAATCTAAATTTTTTATTTTTTTATATTTTTTTTTTATATTTTTAATAAAATTATTTTAGAAAAGTAAAAGTTAAAAAATTAAAAAAGAAATAAAATGGGCCTGAACTGTAAAAGCAATTGGGGGGTGTAGCAAGCAAAAACAAAAAGGCCCAGAACAACAAAGTCCATGCGGTGGATGATTCAGTGGGGATGACTCTCTGAGGGTGCATCATGGGGATAACGCTTGGTGCATTGGATCTTCATGCGTGATGATCTGATGGTTGTAGTATAAGGAACATGATGAGCGCATGTGACTTGCCCACACTGGATCCGTAGAGAAAATGTTAGAAAAATAAAAGGGTACCGCTGGGGCTCGAACCCAGGTCCCTAAGGCTAGAATGACATGAAACACATGCTTCTTGCCACTGGGGTGGAAATTACATCTGATTGTAAGACAACAATCAATAAATATTAAATGAACAAGTTTTCAAAAGTGGACTTCATCTTCTTCCTTGTGCGTGTTTACATCATCAACAACAACAACAATTTCAAATTTTTGTGAAATCTTCATTTGTCAACCAAAACTCAAAGATTAAAGTGAATTTCTGTTGGTACCAAACTGAACCCTAATTTTTCAGAAACGTAAACTCCAAAATTCTCATCACACGGTCAACATAAATGAAAACTAAGGACATGGTCAGTTTCAAGGCATCGATATCTACATTTTTGCTTTAAAAATAAATCCAAATGATGCTTGTACAGAGATTTCAAAATTTAGAAGACTTACCTCTGAAGTGAGAATCGAGTTTAGAGTTAGAGCACTTCTGGAGATGTTAGGATGATCTGGATAGCTTCACCTAACTTCCAAGAGGATTTTGTAATGCTTAATTTGTGCTGAAAGTGTCTGAATCACTCCTACCAAGTATAGTTGCAAAGCTCTATTTTTGAGTTTGGAAGACGATGAATATGGTGTTACAATGATGAAATAGGTCTTTGTATGAGTTTTGTATGAGTTATAGAAGCTTTGTACATGATTTAGAATGAAAACACACGAGTGGATTGAGTGTTTGGTGTTCAAGGTCAGAAATTGCAACAATGGAGTTTTATATGTAGCTTCTGATCTTGAGAGGTTTTTTTAGGTTATGAATTCGTGTTTTAGCTGTAAGTACGAAGTGCGCCTAAGAGGGGGGTGAATTTGGTACTTTAAATTTTTTACTGTTTTAGTGATGATGGATATTACTTTTCTGGTTTATGGTGAGTTTATGAAAGAGTAAAGTACAGAAAAATAAAGAGACACAAGCGATATATCCTGGTTCCCCTCACAGTCCGAGAGTACTCCAGTCTCCTTTCAACATGAAAGAGGTTTCCTTATTATGGCAAACTTCAACAAGAACTACCCAAAACCAAGAACAATCCTCTTGGACCAAGAACAATCCTCTAGGATTTTCACTATGTCAACAATGAGAACAATCCTCTCAGAGTGACTTTACTTGTATCCAACAATCCTGGAAAAACAAGATTTACAAAACCACTTGAACTTATTTCCAGCAATACTGAAAAATAAGCAAGTATATAGCAATATTTGATTTGAGTGAGTTTGAGTAGCAATGATTACTTTGAGTGATTTAATCAATGAATTGATCTTCTCTTTCAATGACAATAGTATAAAATGACTCAAGATATATAATGGTCAAGGTTTTCTGGTTGATAATATATGAAAGTGTGCAGAAAACTTGTGTATGAAAGAATATAAAAGCTTTAGTTTTATTTTTGAAAATTCAAAAAATATGATTGGAAGAGGTTCCCAAAATGATTTTTAAAATGAGTATTTATATGTTCATAACACCCTTTTGAAACAACATAAAAATTATGCAAATGAATCATGAACAATTGCCAAGATTGAGTGAAAGGTTTCCATGAATTGGTGTTATGAACAGACATGAGTGAAGCTGCTGTTTTTCAAAATCGTTCAGCATGCAATCGATTGCACCCTTGCGTAAATCGATTGCACGGGATTTTAACAGCTAGAAATTCAAATATTTTGAGTGTGGAATCGATTGCTCAAGTGTTTAAATCGATTACACTTGAAGTCAATGGAAAAAATTGATTGAGAGCAATCAATTTCACAAGCATGCAAATTGATTTCACTTAGAAACAATAGCAAATGTTTTGAAAAATTGAAGCATGCAATCGATTGCACCAATATGCAAATCGATTGCACTCAAGTGAAAATTGATTTTTTTCTTAGATAAACTTGAGTAAAGATTTGGACAATATAAAATATTTCTTTTGACCATTGAGCGTCTATGTCTTAAGTTCAAAGTAAGTATTATTATTATACCTTGAAATTTGCTAAGTGCTTGAACCAAAGACTTCATCCATATATGCTTTTAGCTTGATCAATCATCTTTTCCTTCTTGTCAACATGGTTTGTCTTCATCAAAACAGAAGTGCATTTGAGAAGCTTGATTTTACATTGTCCCCCTTTTTGATGATGACAAACGATCTTGCTTGATGCATTGTAATTTCCGGAAAGAAGCTTCTCCCCCTAAGATGCATAACTCCCCCTTTGTATGAGAAGGTTGAAATCCTTTTAATTTGTTCATCTTGGTTGAAGAGTACCTTAGAAATTTAATACATGAAATATACAAGCATAAAGTGCCACATCCTTCTCCCCCTTTGACATTATCAAAAAGAAGGGAAAGATACAATAAAAATGGATAATAATAAAACAACATTAAAAGAAACTTAATCATGCATAAAACATAGTCATCATACAATAACAATTACAAATACATTTGAACAACAATAAACAAAATGCAACATAATGGAACAACAAACAAAAACTAATAGAAATCACAATGTTGGACAGAGCTTTATGGTTGATTCATGTCACTGTTGTTATAGAACCAAGATCCTTGATTGGGAAATTATTGTTGTAGAGGAGGTCCTGTGTAATGTTGTGGAGGCGCAGTAGGATTATTTGGGTAATATGGAGGTATGTGAAGGTGAGAATAAAGGTAGGAAAATTGTTGATTCACATCTGTGCGAAAAACATTGATCCAGGTTGTTGTATAATTGTTGATAGAATTCCATTGGTTGTTGATGTTGGTATTCATGGAAGCAAATTGTTGAGACATAAAATCCATAAGATCTTGATTACTTGAGCCAGAGGGAGCAGTAGGTGGAGGAGGTACATCTTCACCACCTTCTTCTTGATCGTGTCCTTCATCACCAACCACATCTTCACCAATGTAAGTTATAGTTTTCGTTTCCGTATTATAATGAACACCCATTCTTGAGTCAATATTTTTGATTGAAATCTTATGCACATTTGTATCCATATTAACTTTCTCAAAACCAGCAAAATCAACTCAAAATTCTTCCATAATTAATGTAACAAAGTAAGCATATGGTAGAAATTTTGACTTTGCATCAACCCTCATCATATGAACCATTATGAGCCTTGCCCAATTAACACTGATACCTCTCATCCTTGTGTAGATCAGCTGCATTTCCAGATCAGTCACGGTGCATTAATTTCTAGCCCGCGGAAACATAATATAGACCATGAAATAATGAAATAGTCGATCGTCTATAAAAAAGTTACATGCACTCCATGAGTCTCTAGAGGGAATCACTCCTCCTAGACCACAAATTCTTTTGGCACGGAATTCAACTTCGCTTAATCTGCCAATGCTGTAATACAATTCCTTTTTTCTGTAATCATCCCATGCTTCATTTTTAAGGTCGTACAAAGAGCTTCCAGTATAGGGAATATGTAGAATCTCACCAACAATCTCAAGGGTTAGAGAGATTCTTATACTCAATGCATATGTAACCATCTTGCCTTTGTGAGGAGTCAAATTGCTGAAGAATACTCTTACCAGATCCGGATATTATGGACCAAATGATGAAATTAGTGGTTCCAGTTCATATGCAGTTAAATAATTCTGAAAAGAAAAAAATTCCCGAGGAA
The DNA here is from genome assembly GCA_948472305.1 of Vicia faba. Taxonomy (NCBI): domain Eukaryota; kingdom Viridiplantae; phylum Streptophyta; class Magnoliopsida; order Fabales; family Fabaceae; genus Vicia; species Vicia faba. The sequence goes on along the minus strand of OX451741.1, from coordinate 761,128,759 downwards.
AATATGATATCATACCATATTTAGGAGTGGACACTATCTTTCTTTGGAAATCCTTTGTAGATCTTGCTTCTTGATCTTCAATGAGAGTTGAGATTAATGGATTCTCTGTAGAGGATGAACCAACCTTTTTCTTCCCTTTCTCTGAAGCTGACACCTTTCGTTTTTGCCTTGATTCCATGGGTAAGGTGTTTTTAGGGTTTGGAAGGTTTTAGGTTTTGAGAGGAAGATGTTTGATGAGCTGAAGTTTGGATATGATTTGTGAGTAAATAGAAATGAGTGGGTTGTGTTATATGTAATGAAGTTTAATTCACTTTTCAATAATAGAGGTGAGCTTGGGAATATGAGAGAGAGAGAGAGAGGAATTCTGAACAACAAATATTTCTGTCATAAAAGCATGTTACAGTGGGTGCAATCGATTTCCATACAGATGCAATCGATTTGCACAACAAACAGAGGCAAAAGAAAACTGAAACGTACAGTGTGCAATCAATTTGCACTATGGTGCAATCGATTTGCACTGAAAAAGAAAGGTCAAAAAAATAAAAACATACAGTGAGCAATTGATTTACACTATTGTGCAATCTATTTGCATCAACCAAAAATAACCAAAAACATATTTTTCTTAAACTTAAACACCCCTCAACATATATATTCACATATAACAAGGTTAAAACAAGTATATAAAAGCATAAAAAGGATATAAAGCACCTTATATGTCGTGTTCATCAAGAATGCCAAGTTCTCGCTGAATCTTGTAAAACGGCTCTATTGCCAATGGTTTAGTGAATATATCGGCAAGTTGATTATGAGTATCTACAAATGTGACCTCGATATCTCCTTGAAGTACATGATCACGAAGGAAATGATGTTGTATGTCTATGTGTTTGGTTCTTGAGTGCATGACAAGATTCTTTGTAATGTTTATTGCACTTGTATTGTCGCATCATAGAGGAATGCATCCTAGATCGAGTCTGTAGTCACGAAGTTGTTGCTTGAGCCACAATATTTGAGCACAACTACTACCCGCTGCAATATATTCTGCTTCGACCGTGCTAAGAGAAATGCATGCTTGTTTCTTGCAAGCCCATGATACTAAAGCATTTCCAAGGATGTGACAAGTACCACTTCTATTTTTTCTATCAGTTTTGCAACCTGCATAATCCACGTCAGAATAACCAACTAAATTACAAACACTACCTTTAGGATACCATAATCCAACATTTGTTGTTCCTTTGAGATACTTTATGATCCGTTTTACCACCATGAGATGAGATTCCTTCGGATTTGCTTGAAAGCGAGCACATAGACAAACACTAAACATTATGTCAGGATGGCTTGCCGTCAGATATAATAAGGATCCAATCATACCTCGATATTTTGTAATGTCAATGGAAACACCTGATTCATCTTGATCAACAAATGTACTAAAACTCATTGGTGTAGACATTGACTTACGGTTATCCATGACAAATCTTTTCAACAGTTCCTTGCAATACTTGGATTGGTTGATGAAGATGCCATCCTTTAATTGCTTGATTTGAAGTCTAAGAAAATAATTCATTTTACCTATCATGGAAATCTCAAATTATCCTTGCATCATTGCTGAGAATTCTTCACACATTTCTCTGTTTGAAGAGCCAAAAATGATATTGTCAACGTAGACTTGAACTAGAAAAGTTTCACCTTTGATTTTCTTGATAAACAATGTCTTGTCAAATTTACCCTTTTCAAAACCTTGTTCGCATAGGAAGTTACTTAGTCGATCGTACCATGCCCTTGGTGCTTATTTCAAACCATAGAGAGCTTTTCTCAATTTAAATACATGAGATGTATTCTTGAAATCTTCGAACCCCAGGGGTTGCTTAACATAGACTTCTTCATTGATATATCCATTCAAGAATGCGCTTTTAACATCCATTTGGAAAAGCTGAAAATTTAATGAGCAAGCATAGGCAAGTAAAAGATGAATAACTTCTAACCTTGCAACCAGAGTGAAAGTTTCTTCAAAATCTATTCCTTCTTCTTGATTGTAGCCTTGTGCTGCCAATCTTTCTTTGTTCCGAACAATTATTCCATTTTCGTCAAGGTTTTTTTAAACACCCATCTTGTTCCAATAATGTGTTTGTTGCTTGACCTAGGGACAAGTTCCCAAACTTGATTCCTTTCAAATTGATTTAACTCTTCTTGCATAGCAATAATCCATTGGTCATCGCCTAAGGCTTCATCAACTTTGGAAGGTTCAATTTGAGAGACAAATGCCATGTTTAGACAAGCATCTTTGAGATTTAGTCTTATTGTCACACCTTGACTTATATCACCAATTACTTTATCGATAGGATGATCTCTATGAGTTCTCCATTCCTTTGGTAGATCATTAAAATTTGATTCTTGTTGGGGTGATTCTTCTTCTTGAATTGGTTGATCATTGGAAGTATTTTCTTGAGGACCTAATAGTATTTCATCATCATCATCATCATCATTACAAACAATATTATCCTCCTTGGAGGGTTTAGATTCATTAAAAGATACATGCATTGATTCTTCAATTGTTAAAGTTCTTTTGTTATAAATTCTATATGCCTTACTAGGAAGAGAGTAGCCAAGAAAAATACCATCATCGGATTTTTCATCAAACTTACCAAGGTTATCTTTGTCGTTATTTAAGACAAAGCATTTGCACCCGAAAATGCGAAAGAAATCAATGTTTGGTTTCCTTCCTTTGAAAAGTTCATATGGAGTTTTCTTCAAGATTGGTCTTATGTTAACTCTATTTCTAACAAAACATGTTGTGCTCACCGCATCCTCCCAAAAGTATTTTGGAAGATTTGAATCGCTAAGCATCGTTCTTGCAAGCTCTACAAAGGACCTATTCTTTCTTTCCACCACTCCATTTTGTTGAGGAGTCCTTGATGTCGAGAAGTTGTGAGATATTCCATGTTCTCCACAAAATTCTTCAAAGAGAGTATTTTGAAATTCTTTTCCATGATCACTTCTTATGGAGGCAATTGTTAGAGATTTCTCATTTTGAATTTGCTTAGCATACTTCTTGAAAGCCTCGAATGCATCACTTTTCTGCACTAAAAAGAATGTCCAAGTATATCTATAGAAATCGTTAACAATAACCAAAGCGTATACATTACCTCTGAAACTTCTTGTTCTTGATGGACCAAATAAGTCCATATGCAACAATTGTAATGGCCTTGTCGTAGACACCACATTCTTAGATTTGAAAGTTGATTTTGTTTGTTTCCCTTTTTGACAAGCATCACAAAGTTTATCTTTGACGAAATTTCTTTTGGGAAACCCAATGACAAGATCATGCTTGATTAGTTTATTCAAATGTTCCATATGAATATGAGCAATTCTTTTGTGGCAAAGCCATGAATCATCGTTGTTCGTTATGAGACATTATACCTTCAAATATGGATCATCAAGGGAAATCATGAATATATTATTAATTATTTTACCTTTAAGTATAAACTCATGTGTGACTTCGTCTTCTATCAAGCATTCATCTTTGGTGAACTTGATCTTGAAGCATTTGTCACAAAGTTGGATAATACTAAGAAGATTGTGCTTTAGTCCTTCAACATAAAGAACATCTTCAATGGATGTGAAAGTTGGAGCACACACTTTGCCTTTGCCAAGAATTCTTCCCTTATTATTGTCTTCATAAGTGACAAAACCCTTGGCCTTTAGAACCAGATTTGAAAATATGTTTATGTCTCCCGTCATATGCTTTGAACAACCACTATCAAGACATCAAAGATTGCCTGTGGTCTTCAAGCATACCTCATCATCTTCATTATCAGAATGGTGTGAGGCCATAAATGCTAGATTTGCAGTTTCATCACTATCGGAATCGGATGAAGAACTTAATTCATTATCCTCCCATGCAACATAGGCCTTTTTAGTTCTTAAATTCCTTTTTTCTTTTGTAGCCACCTTTCTTGGAGAGTTTCGTACAATCCGGCTTTATATGACCTTGCTTACCGTATTCATAACATGTGACTTCTTGTGTTGATGTGGAAGCTTCCTTTTTCTTGAATTGTTTCTTTCTTTTTGTATGAGAAAAGGATTTGTCATTTATACCAAAGAACTTACCAAGCCTTTTAACAAGAAGCATGGAATTTTCATCTTCTTCCGGATTGTCTTCCTTTTCAACTTCCTTGGAATCTATCTTTAAAACAATATTCTTGGATTTCTTCTCTTGATTTTCATGCTTTTCAAGTCTTCCGAGTTTCATCTCATATTCTTGAAGTTTTCCAAACAACGTTGCAGAAGTCATTGAGGAGAGACTTTTCTTTTCTGAAATTTTTGTTACCTTTGGTTTCCATTCCCTAGTTAAGGACCTAAGTACTTTTAGATTTAGTTCATCATTCCTCAAAGTATTACCAAGAGCACTTAGATGATTTGTCAAGTGCACAAATCTCTTTTGCAAGTTCAGGATGGTTTCTCTGGGCTGCATTCGAAATAATTTGTATTCTTGACTCAAAGTATTTAGTCTTGATCTTTTAACTTCAACAGTTCCTTCATGAGTTTGTACCAAGGTATCCCATATTTCTTTCGTTGTTTTGCATGCCGAGACACGGAAGAATTCATCCATGCTAAGTGCACCTTGAAGAAGATTTGTTGCCTTTTTATCATAGAGAACCTTCTTCTTATCATCTTCGTCCCATGCAGCTTTAGAGGGGGGGGGGGGGGAGGGGTGAATTAGGTACTTTAAAAGTTTTACCGTTTTATTGATAATGGATATTATTTTTCTGGTTTATGGTGAGTTTATGAAAGAGTAAAGTGCAGAAAAATAAAGAGACGTAAGTGATATATCTTGGTTCCCCTCACAGTCCGAGAGTACTCCAGTCCCCTTTCAACATGAAAGAGATTTCCTTATTGTGGCAAACTTAAACAAGAACTACCCAAAACCAGGAATAATCCTCTTGGACCAAGAACAGTCCTCTTGGATTTTTACTATGTCAACAATGAGAACAATGCTCTGAAAGTGACTTTACTTGTATCCAACAATCCTGGAAAAACAAGATTTACAAAACCACTTGAACTTATTTCCAACAATCCTGAAAAATAAGCAAGTATATAACAATATTTGATTTGAGGGAGTTTGAGTATCAATGATTTCTTTGAGTGATTTAATCAATGAATTGATCTTCTCTTCCAATGAAAATAGTATACAATGACTCAAGATATATAAAGCTCAAAGTTTTCTGGTTGATAATATGTGAAAGTGTGCAAAAAATTTGTGTATGAAATTCTATAAAAGCTTGAGTTTGATTTTTGAAAATTCAGAAAATATGATTGGAAGAGGTACTCAAAATGATTTTTAAAATAAGTATTTATATGTTCATAGCACCCTTTTGAAACATCATAAAAATTATGAAAATGAATCATAAACAATTGCAAAGATTGAGTGAAAGGTTTCCATGAATTGGTGTTATGAACAGACATGAGTGAAGCTGCTGTTTTTCAAAATCGTTCAGCATGCAATCCATTACACCCTTGTGTAAATCGATTGCATGGGGTTTTAATAGCTATAAATTCAAATATTTTGAGTGTGCAATCGATTGCTCAAGTGTGTAAATCGATTGCACTTGAAGTCAGTGGAAAAAATTGATTTAGAGCAATCGATTGCACAAACATGCAAATCGATTGCACTCAGAAACAGTAGCAAATGTTTTGAAAAATTGGAGCATGCAATCGATTGCACCAATATGCAAATCGATTGCACTCAAGATAAAATTGAATTTTTCCTTAGAAAAACTTGAGTAAAGATTTGGACACTATAAAATATTTATTTTGACCATTGAGCATCTATGTCTTAAGTTCAAAGTAAGTATTATCATTATACCTTGAAATTTGCTAAGTGCTTGAACCAAAGACTTCATCCACATATGCTTTTAGCTTGATCAATCATCTTTGCCTTCTTGTCAACATGGTTTGTCTTCGTCAAAATAGAAGTACATTTGAGAAGCTTGATTTTACATTAGCTTGCAAATACTTCCTCTATTTATAGGCAAGATGTTTAAGGGCCAGAACTGATCAGGTTTGCAAGATCACATGTTATGACTTGGTTGCTTAGTTATGAAGCAAACTTAAAGATCATGGTTCCAATGCCTTGTACCTTGTCTCATAGAGTGGTTAGACACTTTAAACATATTCCTCTGAGTTTTTTAGGTTCAGTGTGATCAGAACAAACAAGTTAGATGCTCAAGAAGTTGAATTTGTGTTTAAAGTTATCTTCATGCAAATGGATATGGAGCTTTTTGCAATTTCATCCAAAAATAGTATGATGAAGTGGATAAAGATTTAAATCCTTGCATAATGCACCACAGTTTCGTGTAAATCTCTTATTATGTGGAGATTTAGAAGAAACATGGCCTGAAAAGTGAGATTGCATGGTATGGTTATGAGATTTGGTTATGAACTTGTCACAAAATGACCTATAATTCAAGAATGGATTCCCAAGTTCATCCCTTCGAACCTCCTAGCTCAAGCATGATAAAATTGTGTTCTTTAAAATTTTGGAAAGCTTGAAACATTGTATACAACTCTAATGTTGTGAGTTTTGGCTAAATCAAATGGGAACTTGGTGAAAAATGGCCATGAAGTTGGGACAAAAATCAGATCAAAACATGTAAAAAAATTTCTAAGTGTTGGTTAAAAACATCATAACTTCATGAGCTAATATCTCTTAAATTAAACACTTTTTAAGAATCATCCCACATTAAAAAATTTATAGAATTCATCAATTCCTACAACTTTTATGTTGAAAATTTTCCTTGAATCAACTTGCATCTTGAGGAAACTTGTTTGTGAAGTTAGGGTTTTTGTTAAGAACAAAAACACTTAAAATTTTTTCTAAGTGCTAGAAAATTTTCCAAAATTAACTTTTATTGACTTTTTGATCTCTTTTTGGTCAAGTTTGATAGTTTTGAATATCTTGATGATTCTTGACTTTTTATTCCCAATGTTGACCAAAATGTCAAAGTTTGACTTTTGAGTGACTGTTGACTTTTTGTCAGTTGATTCAAATTTTTAACTATCAATCACTTGCATCTTTGGAAATGTCTTAATCCATGTAATTATGTCAAGATGTTTTATTTGAAATCTTGAGATCATGCTTCAAGCCATTATGTTATGCACTTGGTCAAAAGTCAATGATCAGTCATCTTCGGTCAAAACCCTAATTTTGACAATTTTGACCTTTGATGATTTGAGGGTTTTCCTTGAGGAATATTGGTCAACCCTTTATCAAATGATGAATATCACCTCAAAATGTTGATGTTGACAAAAATCTTGAAGTTTGACTGTATTTTAACCATATTTGACTTTTTACCCAATACAACTGATTTTCAATTATCTGAGCCATTGACTGGGCAAATTTGTGAGGTAAGGCTTGAAACTTTTCATGAGCATTGTTGAGGACCTATTATGAACCATGAAAGCCATTTGAGGCATTATAAGTCAAATTTCCTTTGAGAAAACCAATACCTTAGTTATAGGCCAGTGCTTAGGAGGTGAGTTTGTCTGATCAACTCTTTGAGAATCCTTGAGTATTTTAGAATCTTAGAAGAATGTCTTGAACAAAATGGGAGGGAAACTTTTAGGGTACAACATTTGCCTCTGTTCAATTTTATTAAACTAGAAGAGTTAGATTGGCATGTCCGCCATTCGTGACATGAAGGTTCAAGATGATTGAACACTTAAGTGCCCTGAAATTTGCACTCGCATGTGCCCGAAGTAATGTTGTTGGTTGATTATACCGAAAATGGGCTTAAAGATGCCATTTGGAGAGGTGATGGAGAGTTTTCAAAGATGGTCTTATAGATTCCATCCAAAGTAACTGTTGATAGAACTTAGACTAAGTCTACACTCGACTTTGACTGGAAGAAGTATCAGAATAAATCTACGCTTGATTTAATCTGAGCCAGAAAATGTCTACTGACAGAAGTATCAAAATAAATTTATGGTTGATTTAATCTCAGCCAGAAAAGGTCTACTAGAAAAAATATCAGAATAAATCTATGGTTGATTAAATCTGAACGAGAAGATACCTATGATCGTCCTTATCTGGAAGAAGTATCAGAATAAATCTATGGTTGATTTAATCTGAGCCAAAAAAAGTCTACTGGAAGAAGTATCAGAATAAATCTACGCTTGATTAAATCTGGCTAGAAGATGTATTTTCCTATCTTTAACTGGAAATAAGTATTAGAATAAATCTATGATTGATTTAATCTGAGCCAAAAAAGTCTACTAGAAGAAGTATCAGAATAAATCTATGGTTGGTTTAATCTAAGCCAGAAGATGTCTGCGTCCGTATTTAACTGGGAGAAGTATCAGAATAAACCTATGGTTGATTTAATCTGAGCCAGAAAAAGTCTTTGAAGGAAGTGCTCGTCATGTAGATAGTCGCCTCGTCCTGTTTCGGGAATTCATCTACAATCTATTTTTGTTGGTAAACCCATCCTATTTTGAGAGTTCATACCACTTGGTGATAAAGATAATCGCCCCACCCTATTTCGGGAATTGATCTTCATGTGACCATAAAGAGAGAAAGATAGTTTCCCTGCCATGTTTCGGGAGTTAATCTTTGCTCGGTTGTATAGATAGTTTCCTCTTCTTGTTTCAGGAATTAATCTGGAACCTGCTTTTTGTTGGCCGTAGAGATAGTTGCCCCGTCTTGTTTCAGGAATTAATCTCTAACTAGGTCATGTAGATAGTTGTCTCGTCTTGTTTCAGGAATTAATCTTGGACCTATTTGAGAATTGTTGATGATATTCGTCTGTTGATTGATATTTCCTGAAAATGTAAAGAGTTAGTTGTATGCAATGTCATGATGTATGAAATTCATTGCGTAATGATGTTCTCAAAATAAATGAGACTGTGCTATATGTGTTTCACATGTGTATGCCACGATATTTGTAAATTAAGTACGGATGAGAAATGTTGTTGGAAATGTATCAACAGTTTCATATGACATTTTGCTAGGAAAAATGAATTCCTGACTGGTGCTGGGGACGAAGAACATATGTAATCTTCAATTTTGTATAGAATGCTTCAGCTGAAGATTGTTGACTTCTGTTTGGGGAGAAGAGTTCAGGAACATTAGTAGTTCATCACTCTACTAGAGATTTTAATTCTTATATAGCTTGACTGGGGATAAAAGAGATGGATGAAGAATGGAAAAACACAAGAAATAGGGGTTTGAATTGGGATTTTTAAAACTTAAAGTAAAGAACACGTTGATTGTACTGGTTCGTTTGAACTCAATCTACTCCAGTCTACCCGCCAAGGTGATTTCGCCTCTCTCAACGAGGTCTTAATCCACTAATCAATCTTGATTACAAATCTACTTTGACAACTGTGATCGGTGGATTTAGAACTGACTGTTTAACGCTGGTTCGCAAAATGTCGCGGAAGCAAGAGTCGCCACCGTCTTTTATTTTCTCCAACATGGACAGGACAAAAGCACAGCAAAATTCCTTATGAGATCGTCTCTCAGTTCGGGAGGTAGATTTATAGAAAGGGAAGGTGTTAGCACCCTTTCTATCCATGGTTATCCATGGGCTCTTAGATACTTGCTCTTATGTTTTCAAAATGTTTGCTTTTCTTGTGTATGTGGGTTTGAAAAAGTTTCATTGAAAGATTTCTGAATAACTCTTGTATCTGTCCTCAAGAGTGTTTGAAAAATTGTTTTGAAAGCTTTTTGAAAGTGTCGGTGTGAAAAGATTTTGATTTGTTTTTTAGAGAGAAAGTATCTATGAGTCATCTACCTACCCTAAGGAATTAGGCTGTGTAAATGTCCTTGAGGTAGTGCCATCCCACCATTGAGAGGTAGGTAGCACCACCGTTGGAGGTGTTCGGGTCAATTTGAGTGTAGGGACAGTGTGGTCACCGAAGCAACAGTAGGACACCTTAGAGGCTACCCTTATGTCCTTGATCCTTTTTTTAATCCGAGGCAACTGTTCCGAGGCAACTGTTTCGAGGCAACCGTTTCGAGGCAACTGTTTCGAGGCAACTGTTTCGAGGCAACTGGATCATGGACATTAGGACCGCTAAAACATCCTATACTTGACGACCACGTTTCGAAGGCAACGAGTGAGGCGTACCCTAGAAGTGGTGTGTGTATTTGTGTGTTATTTTCAGTTTAATAGTTATATTTGATCATGGCATTGTGAGCTACGCTTTGTTTTTAATTAACATACATTCTTTCATGCAAAGTTAGAATTTAAGAGTGCGAAAAAATTAAAAGACGGAAATATAAAGCTACGCTATTACAAGGCGCGGGTCTATACATCGCCAAAATACAAAGACCCGTTTTTGATAAAAGATGCGGAAAATAAATAAATACCTAATTACTATTACATTCCTTGAACAGTTACATAATAATCAATAAGAAAATAAATGCGCGAAAAGAATAGAATGAACGTCCGAGGGTTTTGACCCTTTGCTTGAAATTAAATTAAATTAAAACTTAATTATTATTTAATTAAAGAAAGGTGTTTTTTTGTGTTTTTTGGTATTTATGATAATAAAAAAAATTAAAATCAAGATGAAACTCTAATTCTATATATTTTAATTATTAATGAAAAAATATTAAAGTTACCCTAATTTAAACTAATTAATTTACATGTTTATTTACAAAATAATAATAATTAATAAGAATAAATAATAATTAATTATGAAAAAGATGAAAGTGTCAAAAACCTAATTCTATGCATTTTTATTTATTAAGAAAAGTGTTAAAATTAAAACCTAATTTAACTAAGTTAGTTATTGAAATTTATTTACAAAAAAAAATATGTTAATGGTGAAATTAATAATAATTAAATATATTTTACAATTTTGACTTTCTGTTTTTACTATGGAAAAAATTATTTTTAGTGAATTAATAAACATAATTAAAGCAATTAAAAGAATTAAAAAGAAAAGAAAATGAAATTAAATATACAAACAAGGGGGGTGTCTGGCCCAAATGGAGGTAAAACTGCCGCAATTCAGGCCCATCAAGGCAAGTCCTTTGTTTGACTTTCCGGATTGAGTGGACGTGGTTGACTGGGGTACACCCTGGATCTCGTTATGTGGCCATTGGATGAGAGATTAAGGCCACATGGCAAGCTACGCGTGAGTGTGTATGGTGAGCCATTGAGTGAGCGCTGCATAGGAATGTGTTAAAACAAAAATCATTAAGTATATGGGGGGACCTGGGAATCGAACCCAGGCCCCAGCACTCACCAAGCGTGTCATCCACCAACTGAGCTGCCAAACGCTTTTGTTAAATAATTACACAACAAATATTATATAGAAAAACAAATATTAATGGTATGAAATAAAAAAAAACGCGCTAAAGTTCAAATGCTCCAGTTACAGGACGCCACACATGCTTCTTCTTCGTTCTTCCTGCAGAATATAAAACAAGTAGCGGGGGTTTTAAACCCCCACAAACTGAAACTGTGAAAAATAGCGAACACGCGCACAAATTAAATAAATTGAGCGCGAGGGTATCATTTGATTCGTATTGAGTTCCTGAATTCAACTGCATAGGTTTCAAGGTTCAATTTTTCCCCAACAAGAAAGCCCTAATTTGGAGCTTCAGAAACCCTAGGTTTCATCCATGGTGAATTTCGTTTCAAGGCATATTAATGGAATTAAATCATACCAAAAGCTTTGCCTGAATGCTGTGAACACAAAACAATCAACCAAATGTATTAACAATGCATGAATCGTGATGTGCAAATCTGGAAAATAAAGCAAACCGTGTGGTCTATGTTCTTGGATTCTTCACGTGTTAGGCTTGATTCTTGATGCCAATAGACTCCTGGAAGGTCCAGCAACGTGTTGGAACAGACTTTAGGCCTTGAATTATCCTGCCACTATGAAATCAGTTTCAAGCTTTTTCTCTATTTTTTGCAAATTGGTTATGAGTTTTCAGCAGCTTTTTCGTGTCTGTATGAGTAGGGTTAGGTTATGCATAAGTATGTGATCAGAATTAAGTCAAAAACAAGCCCATGAATCCATGAATTTATGATTTGAATATTTGATTTTCAATCATGAAATTTCAATCTTTTTTTCAATGAAACATTGCCAATTATGGAAGATCTTGTCCCCTTTGATGAGAAACGACTTTGCCAACTTGCCCTAGTTTGATTTGCTGCACAAAAGATCTACAAAATCATATCTTTGAATTTTCTTATAATAAAAACTAATTAAATGAATTAATATAAATATAAATCCAATTAATTAATTAAAAATAAGAAAATAAATTATTTTGAACTCAATGGGTCGTGCATAGGCTTTGGTTAATGATTCAAGGAAGAATTTGAGGCCCATTAGCAATTTTGAAGTGTTTTAGGCAAAGTTGACTTTTGAAAATTCCCAAAAATTTCCCAACTTCTCCAATGCATATCTTTCTCAATTTTGAATCTATGAACATGTTCTTGGACATTTTGGAAAGGCCTTGAAGTCCTCTAACCAATGCCTTTGGTCCCATGTCATTTTGATTTACCAATGTCAAGTTATGGTCTTTGACTTAAAGTGCCTTTTTGTTGACTTTTGAAAATGACCTATAATGTTGAAATTGATAACTTTTTGTGAGAGTATTTCTTGGACTTGGAGTGTGAAGATGAGTTTTAGGAAATGTCATCCCCTTCAAAATGAGCTTTGGATGGGATTTTTATGATGAACCATGAAAAAGTTATACTTTGGTCAATTTGCAGTTGACTTTTCAGCTGTCCAGAAATAGAAACTTTTGCATCTTGAGACTTTTTGAGCCATGCTTGTGGAATCATGATTAAGAATTGATCAAATGATGATTGTGGCTTCAAAATAAGATGTTGACCAAAAATTTTTACTTTTGACTGTCAAATGACCATTTTGCCCCTGCAGTTGACTGTGGAGCATTTAGGGCTTTTGACTGTGCAATTTGATGCTGTGAGTCTTGAAACTTGACATATGGATGCTTGACAATGTTTATAGGCATTTGGGACTTGATTGGACCCTTGGAAACCTCAATTTCTTTGCCAGAACCAAAACCCTAATTTTGACTGTGTTAGGAGGCAATTGGACTGTGCAACCCTTGAGAGATTTTGAAGCTTGATCTTGCCAAATCTTTGAAGAATATGGGAGGGAAAATTTTGGGGTACAACGGTTGCCCCTGCTCAATCTTCTTAGACCTGAGGATGTAGATTGGCTGGCGTGCCTTTCGTAATCCGAAGGTGGAAGATGATTGAACACTAGGGTGCCCAGAAATTTGCACTCGCATAGTAGAGTATCAGCAGCGTGATGGCGGGAATGGGCTTACAGATGCCATTTGGAGAGATGGTGGATAGGAGGATGGGCTTATAGATGCCATCTGGAGATGTGACAGAACCTTGTCAGGAATGGGCTTATAGATGCCATTTGGAACTGTAATGGGAGGATGGAGATGGGCTTATAGATGCCATCGGGAGGTTGTCGATCGCGTAAGAGATTCCTTAGCGAGAACTTGCGTACTTGAGAAAGAAAAATAATTACCTGGCCTGTTACCGGTGTTGATCTTCAAACTCTTTATGTAGATTTGCCCTGGCTGGATACAGGAATCGAATCTTCAAACTCCTCAGACGTGCCCTGGCAGGATACAGGAATCGAGCCTGGAATTAGTCGTCAACAGATACACCCTGGCAAGATACAGGAATCGGATCTTCAAACTCTTCAGACGTTCCCTGGTAAGATATAGGAATCGAGTCTGGAATATAGTCATCAACAGATACACCCTGGCAAGATACAGGAATCGGATCTTCAAACTCTTCAGACGTGCCCTGGCAAGATACAGGAATTGAGGCTGGAATATAGTCGTCAACAGATACACCCTGGCAAGATACAGGAATCGGATCTTCAAACTCTTCAGACGTGCCCTGGAAGGATACAGGAATCGAGTCTAGAATTAGTCGTCAACAGATACACCTTGGCAAGATACAGGAATCGGATCTTCAAACTCTTCAGACGTGCCCTGGAAGGATACAGGAATTGAGTCTGGAATATAGTCGTCAACAGATACACCCTGGCAAGATACAGGAATCGGATCTTCAAACTCTTCAGACGTTCCCTGGCAGGATACAGGAATCGAGTCTGGAATTAGTCGTCAATAGATACACCCTGGCAAGATACAGGAATCAGATCTTCAAACTCTTCATACGTGCCCTGGCAGGATACAGGAATCGAGCCTGGAATTAGTCGTCAACAGATACACCCTGGCAAGATACAGGAATCAGATCTTCAAACTCTTCAGACGTGCCCTGGAAAGATACAGGAATCGAGTCTGGAATATAGTCGTCAACAGATACACCCTGGCAAGATACAGGAATCGGATCTTCAAACTCTTCAGACGTGCCCTGGCAGGATACAGGAATCGAGTCTGGAATATAGTCGTCAACAGATACACTCTGGCAAGATACAGGAATCGGATCTTCAAACTCTTCAGACGTGCCCTGGCAGGATACAGGAATCAAGTCTGGAATTAGTCGTCAACAGATACACCTTGGCAAGATACAGGAACCGGATCTTCAAACTCTTCAGACGTGCCCTGGCAGGATACAGGAATCGAGTCTGGAATTATTCGTCAACAGATACACCCTAGCGAGATGCAGGAATCGGATCTGGAATTAAGACAGTTGATAGTAATCATCTTTGCATTGACCTTTGTCCTGAAAAGACAAAACGTTAATTGTATGCGATGTCATGATGTATGACATGTGTGATGTTCTCAAAATAAATGAGATTGTATGTTCATGATGCGTATGTGCATGCTATAATGTATGAAGATGTGATGTTCATGAATGTATTTTTTGTCTAGGAAAGTAAATCCTTGACGGGTGCCGGGAAGTCAAATCCTGGGCTGCTGTTTGAGGAGAAGAGTTCTTTGTTTCCGCTGGGGATGATGGTTGCAAGAATACCGGTAGGAGAAGATGACTCCGTTGGGTAATAAACTTGGCGAATATATTACTTTGCGGGGAATGCTCTGTGGGAAGAGAAGTACTTTGTTGAGATGTTGATGATAACTCCGCTGGGGATACCATTGTTGAGTTTTGTTGGGAAGATTTGATGAACTTCGCTGGGGATTGGAAGACTTTGTCGGGGACGATCTTTCCGTGGCAATTGGCTGAGGATAACCCAGTTATATCTTGGTGGGGAAATAACCTTTGAATAAAGTCCGGGGAGACGCGTTCGTACTCTGCAGGTGATAAGCTTCCAGAATCTACTAGGGATGAGCTTCCTATTGGGGAAATTGATTGAACTTTCCTGGGCAGACTTTTGAGATTGGACTCTCCTGGGGAAAGTTTTCAGATTGGACTGGGGACTGGCTCCACTGGGTGTCCGGTATACCGCCGGGGAACAATCTTAGATTAAGACTTCCGGGGATGCTTGTTAGGAATGTCTATATACTCCGCTGGGGAATATTGAGATCTTCTGGGGATATCCAATTTCCTTAAGGCCGACAGTAGACTAACTCTGCTTGGGGAGAGTATCGCTGACTTGCTGGAGATACTGTGCCTTTCGGGGCTGATGGGAGACCAACTCTGCTCGGGGGAGAGTATTGTTGAATCTGGTCTTACCCTGCGGGGAGTGAAGGTATCTGGGCTACATACTCTTCAACTGAATCTACCTTGTACCTGGAGGACATAGCAGCTTGCACAGCTCGGACAATGTTATTGCCCCAGTTGCTGTGGGAGAAGGTACCTGTGGAGGTGCTTGAGGACTGCTGATTTGACAAATCTTCTTCTGGCAGGCAAGTGACAAGATGACGGGACATAGTCGTACGCTTTTGATCCCTAACTTTTGCCTGGGCCGCCCTTTCGGGTTTTCAGTCCATCGGGATACCCATTTTTGCCCAAGCTGCCTTTTCAGGTTTTTGACTTGTCGGGTGTACAGATTTTTTATATTCATCCCTTATTTTTGCTCGAACCCTTTTGGTTCGCCGGGAAGCCCTTATTTTTGCCTAGGTGTGTCAACCTAGCGGGTCTTTGATTGTGCGTAGTATTTTTTCGACTATGTCCATGCTCTCAGAATGTAGGGAGTTGCCCCTGTTAGAAGTGTTTTGCCATGCCACCAGAAGATGTTTGATCAGGCAAGATTCGTTGCTGGAATGCCCCAAGTGACTCAGGCGGAGATTTGCCCCAGGCTATTTGGCCTTTGAGAGATTCTCCGAATCTTGACTGGACTGCCCCAGATAATAGACCATGATCATGTCTGCCCCTTGATTGGAAGTGTTTTTTGTTCACTAGATATTCTTCGTGCGAATTTCTCTGCTGTTTGAACAAAAAGTCATATGCAAACAAAGTTATGTTAAAAATGCAAAGCTTATGTCTGTCTTGGATTTTTTTTTGAAAATGCATTTTTCATAAAAACAAGTGAATTTTTTTTTTGTAAACTGTGATGTCAACTCATTATTTTACCGCAAGCCTTAAGGAGTCAGGATACCTTTCGTAACAGTATGCTTTCGAACTAACCCATGCTTCAGCTAGGACTTTTAAGGGTTGTAGCGTGGCCTGGTTCACGGTTTAAGAAACAAAGGATAAAGGCTCAAAGTATTTATACCCACCAGCTCTTCGTGATGTTCTTCAAACCTAAACTCAGTTGATCGTGCGTTAGACCTTGTTTGAGTCTTTGTCCTGATATACCAGTGATGGTTCGGATGTTGACAATTTATTTTGAATAGGCAGTCATTTTTGTTGGGGGTTTGTAGGACCTCTTTCTTTTTGATTTTGTTATCCCTATTTTTTTTTGCTTGAACTGTTCTTTTGGGATTACAGTCAGCGGGATGCCCCAGTTTTGTAAGTTTCCTTCATAAGTTTTGACTTATTGGGTTTTTATTTTTGAGATATAATGACTGCCTGTGTTTATGTTTATTCAGAACCATCATTGTCTTTGGATTTCTAAGGACTTCTTTGATGTTGTTGATTATGCACTTGGATCAGCCGAGAGAACTACCCTGCCCCAGGTTATGATTAAGGGTTTTAATTTTCGAAAAGAAAAACTCCTACTTATTTGGCTCAAAGAGGTTGACGAGGGATTATCTTCCTTATTACTCCAGTGTTTAGGATTTGAAACAATGCCTGTACATCGTCAGCGGGGTCTGTTCAAAAGCATACTGTAAAGATCGTGGTATCATTTTCGTCATCCTCCCTCAAGAGGCTCAGAATTGTTAATTGAGAGTTGACATCAAAAAAATGAAAGCAGTTTGAATATAGCGAATGCGAATATATTGATTCAAAACAGACATATGCGATGCATTAATGAAATAACAGCGTTTGACATGATAATTGTTTGAACAATCAAAAGAAAATTACAACTTGAAAATTCTAATGGACAAAAAATCTTCTCGTCTCAGGACTCGTTACTTCAAGTGATGCATCCTGTAGGGATGGTAGAAGAACTCAGCTTGACCCTCTTGGGTGAAATCCACTACTCCTTCATTAATCAGGTCCTGTACTTTGTTCTTTAGAGCCCAGCAGTTGGCAGTGTCATGTCCAGGACTATCAGAGTGGTATGCACATCTTCTGTCGGGATGATAGTTAGGAGCAGAGATGTCGGGGTTCCGGGGAGGAGCCCTTAGTGTAATCAGATTCAAACTCAGCAGGTGTTGTAAAGCTTGAAACAGCGGCACGTTGAGCTGGGTGAATTGCCTCTTGGACCTGCTTGGCTTACTCTGATCAACCTGTTGCTTTGGGCGGGGTTGTGGTTGGACCTGTGAAGTGGTAGCAATTT
Organism: Vicia faba; assembly: GCA_948472305.1. Taxonomy (NCBI): domain Eukaryota; kingdom Viridiplantae; phylum Streptophyta; class Magnoliopsida; order Fabales; family Fabaceae; genus Vicia; species Vicia faba. The sequence continues at coordinate 761,111,002 of OX451741.1, read as the reverse complement.
GGAGAGGTCTATTCTTCACCATACCAGACTTTGGTCCTCTTGGAAGCTGATCAATGACCTGGTCCCTGACTTGGGCTGGTTGCTTCATGTCTTGATGAAGCTGACTGATCATGGTCCTCAACTCTTCTTGCTCCCGAGCTAAGCCTTGGATGAGAGCCATTTGCCCCAGCATCTGGGTTCTCATTGTATCTACCTCAGCTTGCAGACGTTTCAGCCGTTCATCCTTGTCATCTTCGGGACCTTTCTTGGCCAAATTCCCCATGAGGAGTGTCCTCAACTCTTCTTGCCCCTTGGATAGGCTTAAAAAGATCTTCCTGAACTGAGTCTCTTGAGCATGAAGACCCTGGTTATCTTGTTGGGAAGCCATTGCTGAAATAAACAGCGACAAAGGTAAGTGACCTGTCAAAAAAGAGTACCTGTAATGCAATGATATGTGTGATATGCATGCAATGTTTTCAAGGATCTCGCGGGGTAAACAAGAAAATTGTTAGAATTTGAATTCGTAGCTTGATTGAAGGCACTGCATATTGTTGAGAGTCCTTCTTCAAGATTCAAGGATCACCATATCGAGTGGGTCATAGCCCCTGACTCAAGTTATCACGTTTGATTTACAAACAATCTTGGCTAGGGGAACCTTCTTCAAGAGTCAAAGCTCACCATATCAAGTGGGTCATAGCCCCTGACTCTTTGGCTAGAGGAAAATAAATCCCATTTGCCCCTTTGCTAGGCATCTTGTTTCAGTATAACCTGCATCACAAACCCTTGAGATCCTTGAAATGGGTTAGTCCTTATGCAGGATGCATGCAATGGTATGATGTTATGCTATGCATGGAGTGATGTAAGTAGGCCCTTGTAATGAGTCCCAATTTACGGACTGTAAACAAAACCTGCAAGAAACTTGTGTGTCAGATAACAAGTATGCAAGTAGTCAAGTTTGAAGGCACACAAGTCACACAAGAGAGCCCTTAGAGTTTAGGCCAGCATGGGGTTTGGGATACTACCCTCTTGAAGTTGGTGGGCTCAAAACCTGTCCTATCAAAAGTAACCGGGTTCTAAGGATCTCAATAGCATTGGATTGTTTTCTGTGTTCATCGTTTCGATTTAGCCACTGAACTGGCGATCGAAATATTCCAAGAAAACAACCCTCAACTGAGTGTAGTATCGAGTATCAACCAACTTCGGACTGCACCAAAGTCAGTTATCTCACTACCCTAAAGAGGCCAGAATGGTTCAATTAAGGTTCCTAAGGTCAGTTGATGCTTCACGACACCACGCGGCGGCCCCGTACTCTCCTTGACTTGACTCAAGGGTTACCGGTACTCACCAAAGTGCCACATCAACGTAGCAGACTGCTTCAACCGTGTCGGTATACCCCGCACGGTTCCCTCACAGTCTTGTTGCTACTTTCTAAGAAGGTATCCCCCAGATCCGGGTTAGGATCTATAGAACTCCCAAGACAGACCCAATAATATTAAAGCACACAAATTAGGCAATTGAAAACATAAGTATGAGCTATCCTAAGGTACACCTCACTTTTAAATTTCCCCAGCAGAGTCGCCAGTTCTGTGATCGGTGGATTTAGAACTAACTGTTTAACGCTGGTTCGTGAAATATCGCAGAAGCAAGAGTCGCCATCGTCTTTTATTTTCTCCAACATGGACAGGACAAAAGAACAACAAAATTCCTTATGAGACCGTCTCTCGGTTCGGGAGGTAGATTTATAGAAAGGGAAGGTGTTAGCACCCTTTCTATCCATGGTTATCCATGGGCTCTTAGATACTTGATCTTATGTTTTCAAAATGTTTGCTTTTCTTGTGTATGTGGGTTTGAAAAAGTTTCATTGAAAGATTTCTGAATAACTCTTGTATCTGTCCTCAAGAGTGTTTGAAAAATTGTTTTGAAAGCTTTTTGAAAGTGTCGGTGTGAAAAGATTTTGATTTGTTTTTGAGAGAGCAAGTATCTATGAGTCATCTACCTACCCTAAGGAATTAGGCTGTGTAAATGTCCTTGAGGTAGTGCCATCCCACCATTGAGAGGTAGGTAGCACCACCGTTGGAGGTGTTCGGGTCAATTTGAGTGTAGGGACAGTGTGGTCACCGAAGCAACAGTAGGACACCTTAGAGGCTACCCTTATGTCCTTGATCCTTTTTTTAATTCGAGGCAACTGTTCCGAGGCAACTGTTTCGAGGCAACCGTTTCGAGGCAACTGTTTCGAGGCAACTGTTTCGAGGCAACTATTTCGAGGCAACTGGATCATGGACATAAGGACTGCTAAAACGTCCTATACTTGACGACCACGTTTCGAAGGCAACGAGTGAGGCGTACCCTAGAAGTGGTGTGTGTATTTGTGTGTTATTTTCAGTTTAACAGTTATCTTTGATCATGGCATTGTGATCTACGCTTTGTTTTTAATTAACATACATTCTTTCATGCAAAGTTAGAATTTAAGAGTGCGAAAAAATTAAAAGACGGAAATATAAAGCTACGCTATTACAAGGCGCGGTTCTATACATCGCCAAAATACAAAGACCCGTTTTTGATAAAAGATGCGGAAAATAAATAAATACCTAATTACTATTACATTCCTTGAACAGTTACATAATAATCAATAAGAAAATAAATGCGCGAAAAGAATAGAATGAACGTCTGAGGGTTTTGACCCTTTGCTTGAAATTAAATTAAATTAAAACCTAATTATTATTTAATTAAAGAAAGGTGTTTTTTTGTGTTTTTTGGTATTTATGATAATAAAGAAAATTAAAATCAAGATGAAACTCTAATTCTATATATTTTAATTATTAATGAAAAAATATTAAAGTTACCCTAATTTAAGCTAATTAATTTACATGTTTATTTACAAAATAATAATAATTAATAAGAATAAATAATAATTAATTATGAAAAAGATGAAAGTGTCAAAAACCTAATTCTATGCATTTTTATTTATTACCAAAAGTGTTAAAATTAAAACCTAATTTAACTAAGTTAGTTATTGAAATTTATTTACAAAAAAAAAATATGTTAATGGTGAAATTAATAATAATTAAATATATTTTACAATTTTGACTTTCTGTTTTTACTATGGAAAAAATTATTTTTAGTGAATTAATAAACATAATTAAAGCAATTAAAAGAATTAAAAAGAAAAGAAAATGAAATTAAATATACAAACAAGGGGGGGTGTCTGGCCCAAATGGAGGTAAAACTGCAGCAATTCAGGCCCATCAAGGCAAGGCCTTTGTTTGACTTTCCAGATTGAGTGGACGTGGTTGACTGGGGTACACCCTGGATCTCGTTCTGTGGCCATTGGATGAGAGATTAAGGCCACATGGCAAGCTACATGTGAGTGTGTATGGTGAGCCATTGAGTGAGCGCTGCACAGGAATGTGTTAAAACAAAAATCATTAAGTATATGGGGGGACCTGGGAATCAAACCCAGGCCCCAGCACTCACCAAGCGTGTCATCCACCAACTGAGCTGCCAAACGCTTTTGTTAAATAATTACACAACAATTATTATATAGAAAAACAAATATTAATGGTATGAAATAAAAAAAAACGCGCTAAAGTTCAAATGCTCCAGTTACAGGACGCCACACATGCTTCTTCTTCGTTCTTCCTGCAGAATATAAAACAAGTAGCAGGGGTTTTAAACCCCCACAAACTGAAACTGTGAAAAATAGCGAACACGCGCACAAATTAAATAAATTGAGCGCGAGGGTATCATTTGATTCGTATTGAGTTCCTGAATTTAACTGCATAGGTTTCAAGGTTCAATTTTTCCCCAACAAGAAAGCCCTAATTTGGAGCTTCAGAAACCCTAGGTTTCATCCATGGTGAATTTCGTTTCAAGGCATATTAATGGAATTAAATCATACCAAAAGCTTTGCCTGAATGCTGTGAACACAAAACAATCAACCAAATGTATTAACAATGCATGAATCGTGATGTGCAAATCTGGAAAATAAAGCAAACCGTGTGGTCTATGTTCTTGGATTCTTCACGTGTTAGGCTTGATTCTTGATGCCAATAGACTCCTGGAAGGTCCAGCAACGTGTTGGAATGGACTTTAGGCCTTGAATTATCCTGCAACTATGAAATCAGTTTCAAGCTTTTTCTCTATTTTTTGCAAATTGGTTATGAGTTTTCAGCAGCTTTTTCGTGTCTGTATGAGTAGGGTTAGGTTATGCATAAGTATGTGATCAGAATTAAGTCAAAAATAAGCCCATGAATCCATGAATTTATGATTTGAATATTTGATTTTCAATCATGAAATTTCAATCTTTTTTTCAATGAAACCTTGCCAATTATGGAAGATCTTGTCCCCTTGGATGAGAAACGACTTTTCCAACTTGCCCTAGTTTGATTTGCTGCACAAAAGATCTACAAAATCATATCTTTGAATTTTCTTATAATAAAAACTAATTAAATGAATTAATATAAATATAAATCCAATTAATTATTTAAAAATAAGAAAATAAATTATTTTGAACTCAATGGGTCGTGCATAGGCTTTGGGTAATGATTCAAGGAAGAATTTGAGGCCCATTAGCAATTTTGAAGTGTTTTAGGCAAAGTTGACTTTTGAAAATTCCCAAAAATTTCCTAACTTCTCCAATGCATATCTTGCTCAATTTTGAAGCTATGAACATGTTCTTGGACATTTTGGAAAGGACTTGAAGTCCTCTAACCAATGCCTTTGGTCCCATGTCATTTTGATTTACCAATCTCAAGTTATGGTCTTTGACTTAAAGTTCTTTTTTGTTGACTTTTGAAAATGACCTATAATGTTGAAATTGATAACTTTTTGTGAGAGCATTTCTTGGACTTGGAGTGTGAAGATGAGTTGTAGGAAATGTCATCCCCTTCAAAATGAGCTTTGTATGGGATTTTTCTGATGAACCATGAAAAAGTTATGCTTTGGTCAATTTGCAGTTGACTTTTCAACTGTGCAGAAATAGAAACTTTTGCATCTTGAGACTTTTTGAGCCATGCATGTGGAATCATGATCAAGAATTGATCAAATTATGATTGTGGCTTCAAAATAATATGTTGACCAAATTTTTTGACTTTTGACTGTCAAATGACCATTTTGCCCCTACAGTTGACTGTGGAGCATTTAGGGCTTTTGACTGTGCAATTTGATGCTGTGAGTCTTGAAACTTGACATATGGATGCTTGACAATGTTTATAGGCATTTGGGACTTGATTGGACCCTTGGAAACCTCAATTTCTTTGCCAGAACCAAAACCCTAATTTTGACTGTGTTATGAGGCAATTGGACTGTGCAACCCTTGAGAGATTTTGAAGCTTGATCTTGCCAAATCTTTGAAGAATATGGGAGGGCAAATTTTGGGGTACAACAACAACCGTCAAAGTTTTCTTGAGTATAAACCATAAACTGGTTTTCTCAAGGAACTTCTCTAAACAATATATGAATAAAAGTGTACAAGAATTTTTCTAATAAAACAGTAACACAAGGATATTTTACACAATTTGAATTTTGTACGTTTGAGGAAGATATTGATAGCATCTTTACTGTACGTGAAAGAATCATAAATGATTTATCCTCAAAACTTTGTTTAAATAGGCAAAGCATGTATGAGATTTTGGAATGTTGATCAATGACAATTCAGGTGTTTTCCAAAAATAAAGATCCTTGTTCCCTTCCATCCGTTACTATTGTAATGGAAATATTTGATTTGTAACGCTTTAGAACATGCTTGCTTTAGAAGATGAAAGTATTCGTTGCTTCTTTCCAGAGCTTTGTGGATCAGAAACACAGAGTCCTGTTTGCAGTGTTAGAACTTCTTTCAGAGATGTTAATAATCAGAGTTGAAATAGCATTTTTGTGCATCTTCTGATCTTCTTCCATCAGAACTTCTCTAAAAAATAGAATATAAATTTAGGGAGCCTAATTTTTCTTTTTGTTTGTTATCATCAAAACTCTTACAAGGGTTGTAGAATCAAACTATGTTCTAACAATCTCCCCCTTTTTGATGATGACAAAAACTAGGATATTTCAATAGAAATAGAAAGAATATAAAGCATTATAAGGTCTCCCCCTGAGTTGAATACTCATATAGAGATGAAATACTTCCCTAAAGTTTATTCTTATCAGAGTTTTTGAGGCATCTGATTCTGTCTTCACCAGAGTTTTATTCCTGTTTTTAGTTTTAGAAAAAAACGAGAAGTTATGATATTCAAAATGTTTGAGACTGCATCTCGGTACTGTTATTAGAAATATCTTACGTTCTCCCCCTTTTTGTCATGAATAAAAAATCAATATAAACACTTTAAGCAATAAAAGATGAGTTGTATTAAAAAGGATTGCAATAACACATTCAGAAGCAAACAACATAAAAAATTGGAAATAGTAAAGAAAAGAGTTTTCAAAACCAAGATTGAGGTGGAGGAAGTCGTGTGAACAGAGCTTCCAACAAATTCTTAATCTGAGTGTTTGACTCTTCTTATTTTCCCAGCATCCCTTTGATTTCCTTGCATGTGTCATCTTGCTTGTCTAGTCTCTCCTTGATCAATGCATTTTATTTCTTCAACTCCTCTAGATTTTGAAGAACCAGAGATGAAGAAGGTATATCAGCAGAAGGTGCCACCTTTTCTGAGCAGACTGTGGCAGATTCTGAATCATGAGCTTCTTCAATTTCTTTGTCTTGAACCACAACCACAGGAAGAGTATCAGAGCATGGTTCGTCAACTTCTGAAGGCTGGTGATCTTCCCAAGGGGCATTGTCCAGTAGAAGAAGAGGTTTCTTTTCCCAGTGGTTTAGAACTTGATCCTTGAAAACATTCAGCTGATCACAAAAGTTCTGTTGAGCCATTTCATAACTCAACTCCTTGAGTTTCTGGGATTTAAAATTGAATCATTTTTTGAACTGGTTCTAGTGTGAATCAGAAGCAGCATGATTCAGATTTTCTAAGAAGGCTAGCTTCAGAGAGTTAACCCATTCAATCATCTCTGTTTCAAAAATCAGCAAATTTTTACCAACATCTGCCTTGGTGATTTTTGGTTTTGGTTTTGAGATGGAAATTTTTAGGGAGCTAGAGGCAAGATTGTCCAGCGCTTCTAAGTCTATTATTGTATGAAGGTGATCTTCTGGAGGGTTGATTGGAGTGGGAGAATCAGGAATGATAATGGGTGAATGAGGTGTGTTTGGTAGAGTGGAATGGTAGGGAGATGGAATTTTTGGAATGTAGTGGATTGTGATTGGTTGTTGGACCATGAGAGGGCATGTTATTCCAGGAATGGGTGAAGTGGTATCAGAGTTAATATTTGGATTTTTTGGTTGGGGAGCGTGAAAGTTTGGATTTTCAGAGTGGGGAGCTTGAGAGTTTGGATTTTCTGATTGGTAAGCTTGGAGCACTGGGTCAAATTGATCAATATCAGAAAGAACTTGAGAAAGTTCTGGATGATATTGTTCAAGATGGGTAATCGAATGTTGTCCGTCCAAAATGTTTTCTTAAGTAAGTGAAGGGTCAAACTCTATATCATAATCATCAAAGGTTTGTGGTGAAGGGTCTTATGTGGGTTTTGGAGAGGAGGGGGTTTCAGATGTTGATAAAAGAACTGATTCCACAGCATAAATAAAAGAAGAATTACCTTTCTTCTTAGCAGCCTTGGGAACCTTCTGAGAAGATCCTTCTCTAGCAGATTTCCTTTTCCTTGATTTCTTGAGGGCAACCTCTGGAGCCTATTATTGCAGATCACGAATGTTCACTTCTGGAATAGTCCCGTCCATTTTGCAAGCTTCTAGATATCTGACAATAATTTCTGGAGAAGCATCTATTTGAGAGAAAAGAGGGAAATCCTTCAGAGGTACTCTCTTAGTTGTGATGACTTCCTTTGTTGTAACAGTTGTATCCTTCTTGATGGTATCAATGATTTTCATCTTCTTCAGATTCTTTACATTCAGAGGTTTACCAGCACATGCTTCTAGAGTGCTAACCTGTTAAGCCTTAGTCAGATATTCTACCAGTTTGTTTTCCGTCAGAATATCTGATATGAGCCTGCCTAGAGGTATCCAGTCTGTCTTAGTCCTTTCTTCTTCTCTAGTATCTTTAACGCTTGTCTTCAGATGATTAAATAGTAGATGAGGAAGATTTACCTTTTCCTTGGTTGCAATAAAGTATAGAATAAATTGTTGTTCAATGTTGATATAATCAGGAGAACTTGTGAGTTGATGGAGCCCAAGATGATTTTTGACCAAATTTTGAAGTAATCTTTCAGATCTTTAATTTTGTTTGAGGGTTGACCAGAAGTAAAAATATCTTTTGAAATTGTTGTTAGGTCAGAGCATTTTTCTGCCATGTCGCTGCAACGAATGCCTCCGCCGTCATGACCTGTTAAACGTGCAATAAGATCTTCATAAATTACTATTTTCTTTCCCATCATGAAAGAAGTAAATTGATGGTTTGAAGAAGTAGCGTGAATCCAAAATTCTTTAACTAATCTTGGATAGACTGGACCCAGTAGACGATCAAAATACTTGGTCCACCCTTGAAGTTTAACATAAGGAGTAAGAACGTAATTGTTTTCCTTCATATTGACGAGTCTACAATGAGTTCACAAAGAACTTCTAGCGAATCAATGGGATTCAGGAGTGTTCTTGAAGGTTCTTCATATCTTTATGTTATTGAAGAAGAAGATCCAGGAACACTTTGAGAAGAAGCCATTGTTCACACAGACTTTTTGAAGGTTTTTGAAAGAAAATTGCACACAAATAGTAGAGAGAAGAAGTGAGAGTGAAAAATTGAAAGTGAGAGTGAACGGTGTATTTATAAGAAAATAGAAAACTTAATTAGCAAGAAAAGAGTGAAAAGAAATGATTACATAGCATTAATGATTCCTGAAAATAGGGAGATGGTATGGAGATATAAAATAATTACCGGTACAACACGAGTCTCAATGCATCAAATCAATGCTTTAGTCTCTTCAGAATTTGAACGTGTGTTCAGCCTTAGAAGAAACTCTTGTGAGAGGAAGACATATGTTTTATGTTGTGAAATGCATGCTTCTAACTTTGAAATGAACCATTTGAGAACTGTTCATATCTTCTTAGATAGATCCTAATACAACTGTCCTTCTAACTTCTGAAGAATTATTGATCAGATGTTCACCAAAAAAACATAAAATTATGAGGGTTAAAGAACACATAAATAAAACTTGTATTCTGGACTGAATTTCTTGCTGAGATGCTTCAGAGTGAAATTAAACCTATTTTCAGAAAGGGGTTTAGTGAAGACATCAACCCATTGATGGTCTGTGTCAATAAATTTTAAAGAGAGAATTCCTTTATGAATATAGTCCCTAATGAAGTGATGTTTTATTTCTATATGCTTGATCATAGAATGTAAAATAGGATTTCTAGATAAACAAATGGCAAAAGTATTGTCACAAAGTATATGAATGTTACTCTCAAATATATCGAAGTCTTCAAGCTGACTTTTCATCCAGAGCATTTGTGTGCTGCGTCCAGCTGCTGCTATATATTCAGCTTCAGCGGTTGATAATGCAATTGTGGATTGCCTCTTTCTGGACCACGAGATCAAATTTTCTCCCAGAAACTAGAAGCTTCCAAAAGTGATTTTTCTTTCTACTCTGTCTCCAGCGAAGTCAGCATCACAGTACCCTACTAATTTGTATTCTTTGGTTTTTCTATAAAATAGACCAAGATCAGTAGTACCTTTCAGATACTTGAAAATTCACTTAACAACTATTAAGTGAGATTCTATAGGATCTCATTAGAATCTAGCACATAGACACACACTATACAGAATATCAGGTCTTGAAGCTGTAAGATATAAGAGAGAATCAATCATACCTTTGTAGATCTTATGTTCTACCTTTTTACTTACATCTTCCTTTTCTAGAATGCATGTAAGATGCATTGGAGTTTTGGCTGGCTTACATTCTGATAGGTCAAATTTTTTCAGAAGTTCTTTGACGTACTTGCTTTGGTGTATGTATGTGTTGTACCCCAATTTCCCCCCCTAAGATTCCTTCATCATATCATATCAATCACAAAAAGGTCCCACACTAGGGTTTGTTTCCTCTCCCTATCTTTGGTCTTGCTCTATGGGGAATCACCAAGCACCTTGACTTGTATTTTATGATCATCTATGTTTGATTACTCTTTAACTAACAAATAAAATGTATGTGTATCCTAATTGTTGATGATGTAGGTGAAAGCACAATGCATTCCATCAAAGTCAATATTTGGATTCATGAGTTCTTTATTTGTACCTTCCTCAAAAAAGCTTCATTGAGATTCAAGCCTCTACGAAAGATACTTTGAAGTAACATCATGTCAAGGTCTTTCATGATTCATTATGGCTCAAGTTGTCAAATTTAGTTTAAAAACATAAGGGTTGACTAAAGAAGTTTGACTCAATTGGACAATTCTTTGTCTCCATTGATCACAAGTGCATATCTCCTTCTATTCCCAAGATTTGGAAGTGTTTATGGTTGCAATGGTTTCTACTTAACATCCTCAACAACTTATAATCATTTGACAAAGTTATTTGTGCAAGAAGGTTGATCAAAATTGCAAATATTTCTCAAGGCATTTTGTTGCTCTAGGAGCTAGGATTTTGAACTTCAATGGGGTATATCTTGCTTATCTTTTGGTATTTTTGAGTGATTCCAAAGAAATCCCTCTATTTAAAGGGTTATTAACAAATCACTTCAAAATTATTAAGGAAATTTTATGTGTAAGAAACTTGACGATGAAGAAAGATTACAAGTCATCCAGATAAACCCCTCAAATTCCTTTATGTAACTTCAAATGGTCATAACATGATCAATTTTCATCACCTTGAGCCCATTCGTTTTCCACAATGATCTTGGATGTGCGAACTTCAACCCATATTCAAAGTGCAAAGTGTGAAAATGGATGGAAGATTCCCTAAGGATGCAAAAGTTTATAGGTCATTGAATGGATTTTTGCCAACTTCAACAAGTCATAACTTTCTCAATTTTTAGATATTTTAAATGGTTCAAGTATTAAAATGACATTCAAGAGATCTAATTTATGCCATATTTTTTGGTCAAGAGCAGATTCCAAGTGGAAGGCCATGTTTGGATGCAAGACATTATAAGTCATTTTTGAAGAAAAACTTAGAATTTTTCTAAGTATGAAAAGTCGGCCCTTTTCTTCCAACTTTGACTCAACACAACTTCTTGCTCAAGCATCCAATTAATCTCACTCCTTGAACATTGTAAAGCTTGTGACTTTATCTTTCAAGTGTTTCAAAAATCACATCATATGGTGCCCTACATTGTTGACACCATGGTTATGAAGGTAGCATCATGAAATGGAAATTTCAAAATCAGTCAGTTTTGAAAATTAGTTTAAATCCAATTACAAGCCTGTTTAAGGATCAATTTCACGTCTAATCATGTTTATGAACTTTCCATAACAAGAAACGACCCTTAAACTATCCAATTTACTGTATTTTGAGCCGTGTGATGTCACACTTTTCACACTTAGCAGGTCCACACGATTTCACTGACTTTGCCTCCAATTCACACGCTTGAGCCTTGCATCATGATCAACTATAAATAAGGATCATCTCTCACTCATTTTTTCAAGCTTTTTATAGCCAATTGACCACTGTTCAAATTCCACACGAACTCTAAATTTGAATTCTCACCTTAAAACACCAAAAGCTCCATTCAATTAGCTTCATTGAACTTCTCTGAAGCTAACCATACAATTATCCTCAAGAATTGTGACCTATATTGATCTACAGAAGTTCAATTTCAGAGTAACTTCTCACTACTTAGTTCAGGTAGATTCCTTGGCAAAATTGATTCAAATAAAAGACTATTATACTTTTTATATCCTTCTGATTCTCGTGCTCTTTATAATTTGCAAATTCATTGAGATTTGAGTGAGATATCCCAGATTTTTGTATTCACTATTTTTTTTGGTTTTCTTTAAACACAACCTTGCATAGTTTATATAAATTTGGTGCAATGGTACCATTACAATCGTCTTGAAGAGACGAATCTAATGGTACCAGTCTGGTTTGCTAATTTTACAGTTTGAAGGATACAATTTGGGGCTGGATGGAGGTTGAAGACGATGACATGTCCGTCTTCAACCAATGACATGTAGCCACGTTATTTTTTTGAAACAGATGTAGTATGCTTGCCTTATCAGGCGCGTGCCTCAGGAGCCCTTGGATCTGATTACTTTAATAAGTCAACCTCCATGCAACGTACCGCATTTTAAGTTGTTTTATTTTAAAAATAAATGATCAGGTGTGATATCCAATAATGTCCATGACATGCACAGCGCGCCAGATCCACTGGATCTGTTTACTAAAGCATTTTGACATTGATCAGATGACCCATATTTTTTGGTTTTTTATTTTACTTTCTGATTTTATATTTTATTTGTTTTAAATTTCAAAAAATCATAAAAGTTCATTTTAACTCAAAAAAATCTAAAAAATTATGGAAAATACTTTTGATTTTTCTCTTTCTGATTTTTTATTTTTCATATTTTTATTTTTTCATATTTTTATTTTGTGTTTTGATATTTTTTATAATTTTCCACTTTATTTGATTTGTTTTAAATGTTTAAAAAAATACTTTTATGCATTTTTAAATTCTGAAAAAAAAGGGAAGGATCCAATGACATTGTGACAAATATTGGTGGCCTCTTTCATTTTTTATTTCTGACTTTATTATTTTTCACCATTTCTTATTTATTTTACCCTTTTCTTTTAATTTTAAAAATAGTTTCTGACTTTAAAAAATTACCAAAAAATTTATAAAAATATTTGAGTTCATTTCTGATTTTTCTATGGTATTACTTATTTTTTCTTGATTAATTTGAACATAGTTAACATTTTTCTCTCTTATTTTCATTTTTAATCATTTTTTAAAACCTTTATTTTTATATGTTAAATACAATTTTATTTGTGTATATTTTCTGGCTGATCTTGGGTTGAAGTTTTGATCATGAACTTTGTTAACATCATTGGATCCATGGTGTTGAGTCTAACTCCATAAAAATAGATGGATGATTTTAATAATAGTTTTAATTAAAATTTTGGTTCAAATGTGGTTTGTTCATTTTCTCCATCCCTCTTCGTCTTACCCCTTTCTTATTGTATCATATGTTATGGGATGATGATCTCTATATCATTTATCCAAACATGAGGTACATAGATTTCTATTGACCGGCCTAAAAATAGGTGCGACTTCTATATAAGTCCACTTATGATTGCTTAACATGGTGCTAAATTTTGTCCTGATTTGAGAAAATGATCATTCGTGGGCCAAACCTATTTTGCAAGCCCAAGTATGTTAATTGGATCCCTATGATCCAATAACCTTGAGATCCATTGTTAGGAGGCTTTGGTTCTACCAATCCTCTGATGGAACTTTATCAATTTTGGTAAAAGTGGATCACTTAAACATCATTGATCATTAAGTTACTTTGAGATCTTTAAAATGGATGATATACTTGACAAAAAGAAAATGCAACTTGTTGTTGAGAGGCTTTGGTTCTACCAATCCTATAATGAGTTCCAAATGCAAGTTTCAAGATGGTCATCCAACTAACCAATAACTTCTAACATTTGACTTTATTTTTATGTTTTTTATATGCTTTTACTTTATATACCATTTAATTTAGCATTTACATTTCATGCTATTTTCATCTTTGCTCACTTAAGTATTTACTTTTATGCCATTTTTATTTTGCTCACTTGAGATTTCATTTTCTTTTTGAAGATACTTAATAATCAACTTGAACCCTTAAAGCATTAATGATACTTAGACTATTTGGTTACTATCCTTGGCATTATGGAGTATTGGACTTCTTGGACTTAGGATTAGAGACCTTGACCTATGTTGGAGACCTTGTGACTTTAATTGATATTTTGTCTGGAGCTCTTGAGGTTTACCTCAAGACGATGAATTGTTTGTTTGTTTTGTGAGCAGGTTATTGTGATTACACACTTTGTCTGTAATATGGAATTCATCTGTATACAGCCATTACTCTACCCATTTTTTGTGAAGACTTAATATATTTGAAGTTTGGTCTTCTCAAGAGATTTAGTATCCTTGCTTGGTTTCAATACAAAGAATGAAAATTTTATCATGACTCATAATGTCAAGTGTTGGCTTCTTGTTGGTTACATGGTTCTTCTCCATAGCTTTTACCTTATGCTTTAGGATAATCTCTTCATCTCCTCCCATCTTCTTTAATTTCAAAAATATCCTCCCTCCTTTTCAAAACTCTTCTCGTTTTAAACTTGAACCATTTAATGATAAACTTGGACTTAGGTCCATGCATTTTCAAAAATCATTTTTTGAATAAACTTTAATCAATTTGATAATATGTTGAAATTTTTTATGAGAAGACTAAAAGTCAATCAATCTCATTCAAACCATTTTGCCACTTTGGCTTTTACTTTAAAACTTTTATCAAAAAAAAGATTGGACTCTTGTCAATCCTTGTAGTGATGCAAACAACTATACTTATACAATATGTAGTGAAGAGAGATATTTTACACTTGGGTGTTGAGTGAGGAATTGTTGATTTTAAAATCCAAGCCATATCCTTCACTATGAGATGATGCAAATTCTCCTTTCTCGTGATTGTGGGTAGTAAGTATGTTTTCCACAAGGACAATGACGATGATGTCTTATCTCATAAAATTAACCAACACACTTGTGTTTTAAATTTTTTAAAAGGTGAACTACGTGTACCCTGATCCCCTATTGCATGAAAGGTGATATGTAGGCACTAAAGGTTCACAACCGCGGCGGGTGCAAAAACCATAAAAAAATATATTTCTTTTCTCACCTCTATAATATATTTTTATACAACATTTTATAGCAAAAATATACATATTTTTCAAAGAGGTTCCTACGGAGTACCGAAGATGTTTAGGGTACTGATACCTTCCCTTTGTATAAACAAACCCCTTACCTAAAATATTTCCCCCTCTTTTGGGTTATTCGCTCTTTTCCCTTTCCTTTGGAAACAATAAAGCGCGATGGTGATTTTTATTTTGATTTGTACAAGTCAAGTCAATCCAATGGCTTAGTATTAACATTTCTACCGCTACAATATGTTCCTTCTGGAGTTTGATTGATCTGAATGCCCAGAAAGAACTTGAGTTCTCCCATCAAGCTCAGTTCAAACTCTGTCTGCATAGCCTTAACAAATTCTCTTCCCAGAGAGGCTTTAGTAGATCCAAATATAATATCATCTACATAAATTTGACAAACTAGAATGTCATTTTTAAATGGCTTACAGAATAACGTTGTGTCCATCTTTCCTCTGGTAAAATCATTTTCTAACAAAAAGCTACTTAGTCTTTCATACCAAGCTCTAGGAGCTTGTTTCAGACCATATAGTGATTTTTTTAGTTTAAATACATATTTTGGATATTTTGTATTTTCAAAACCACGGGGTTGGTGCACATAAACTTCTTCATCAATGTAACCATTTAAGAATGAACTTTTGACATCCATCTGATAGAGAGTGATGCCATTATTTACAGCAAAAGAAATTAAAAGTATGATAGATTCTAACCTGGCGACTGGAGAAAAGGTTTTTGTATAGTCTATCCCGTCTTGTTGACTATAACCTTGTGCAACTAGTCGTGTTTTGTTTCTGATGACTTCTCCTTGTTCATTCAGCTTGTTTCTGAATACCCATTTAGTTCCAATGATGTTGAACCCTTTTGGTTTGGGAACCAGATCCCACACATCGTTTCTGGTGAATTGGTTTAATTCCTCCTGCATTACAAGTATCCAATCATTGTCCAGAAGAGCTTCATCAAAGGAAGTTGCTCAATCAGAGACACTAATCCCATGAGAGATTCTTCAGAGTTTCTGAATGTGGATCTTGTTTTAATTGGGTCTTCTTTCTTTCCCATAATTTTGTCTTCCAGGTGAGCTAAGCTACTTTTGGATTACCCTTTCTGGAGAGGTTCTTCAGATGTTGCTGTAATATTTGTGACATCTTCTTCTGGTGTTGTCTGTGATTATTTGTGAGAACCTTCTGATGCAATGTCTTCAGTACTTGTAAATTGGACTTCTATATCTGCAAAAGATTTATCTTACTTTGACTTTTGAGAGCCAAGATTATTATCAAACCTAACACTGATTGACTCTTCTACTATCCGTGTTTCTGTGTTGTATACTATGTAGCCTCTTAAGCATTCAGAGTATCCTAACATAATACACTTTTTTTATTTAGAGTCAAACTTGTTCATATGTTCTTTAGTGTTAAGAATAAAACAAATTCATCCAAATGGATGGAAATACGAGATGTTGGGATTTATGTTCTTCCATAGTTCATATGGAGTCTTATCCAGAATAGGTCTTATGGAGATTCTATTCTGAATGTAACACGCTGTGTTAATTTCTTCTGCCCATAAGTTCTTAGCAATATTAGTCTCGTTGATCATGGTTTTGGTCATTTCTTGTAATGTTTTGTTCTTTCGTTCTACAACTCTGTTTTGTTGGGGAGTTTTAGGACAAGAGAAATCATGAGAGATGCCATTCTCATTGAAAAATAGTTCAAATTTTTTGTTTTCAAATTCTCCACTATGATCACTTCTGACTTTAACAATTCTAAGATCTTTTTCATTTTGGACTTGGTTACAGAAGGAAAAAAACACAGAGTGTGAGTCGTCCTTGTGTCTTAAGAACTTTACCTATGTCCATCTGCTATAGTCATCTTCGATCATTAATCAATACTTCTTTCCACTAATGGACATAGTTTTCCTTATTCAAAATAGATCTATATGCAAAAGTTCTAATGGTCTAGGGGTAGAAACAACATTTTTTGCTTTAAAAGAGGGTTTTGTAAACTTTCGTTTTTGACATGCTTCACACAGAGCATCTGAGCTGAACTTCAATTTAGGAAGTCCTCTAACCAGATTGAGTTTGTTAATTTGAGATATTCTTCTTATACTAACATGCTCTAATCTTCAGTGCCAGACCCATTTCTCATCGTTAATAGATAATAGGCATTTTACATTCTGACTTTTCTGTTCAGAAAGTTTTATTTTGTAAATGTTGTTCTTTCTCTTTCCATTAAAGAGGATAGATCCATCTTTCTGACTAACTGCTTTACATGACTTTTGATTGAAGATTATATAATAACCGTTATCACTTAATTGACTTATGGATAACAGTTATGCATTAATCCATCTACTAATAGAACATTATTTATAGAGGGAAGATTACCGTTACTAATAGTTATAGATCCAATGATCTTCCCCTTCTGATTACCTCTGAAACCTACATAGCCTCCAGATTTAAGCTCCGGGCTTTGGAACATATGCTTTCTTCCCATCATGTGTCGAGAGCATCCAGAGTCCAGGTACCAAGATTGATGTTTCAGTCTTGCTGTTAAAGATATCTGCAACATAGACAATTTTATCCTTAGGTACCCATATCTTTTTGGGTCCTTGTTTGTTAGAGTTACCAAAATTCTGTTTGAATTTTAGTTTAGCAGAAAAATCATTACTAGTATACTTTAAGTCATGTGTATGCCCATAGGTAAAGTGAGAATTTAGAGGAGTGCGTTTAATAACCAAATCCTTAACTTTCTTATGTTAGGATACTTTACCTTTGTATCCTATTCCTTTTCTGCCATTTCTGCTAACTCCATAGATCATTGAAACCATCTTGCTTCTATCTATGTTTTTACCGAGGAATTTCTGAAAGCTGTGATCCTATTCCTTTATGATTTTTTCAGAGTTACTAGGAACTTCTGAGATAGTTTCCTTTTGAGTATTTTGTAATTCATTTTCAAGTTTTGAAATTTTTTCTTTCAACCCAGAGTTTTCCAATCTCAGTTTCTTAGTTTCTTCAGAGTCATAAACTAGATCCTTTTTCAGGTTCTTATTTATGACTCGAAGATTCTGATACCTTTCTAGAATTTCTGATATACTCTCTTCTAATTGTGATATAGAAAAGTTAGAAAATACCTCTTCTGCCTCTGAGTCTGATTCTGATCCATATGATTTAGTATATTCTGATGCGTTGGCAATAAGGGCAATGTTGGCTCTTTCATCTTCTGATTCTGTGTCAGCTTTAGAAGAGTCTGAGTGATGCCATGTTTCCATGAGACTTTTCTTCTTCTCCTTAAAGTACTTCTTTTTAGGTTTCTCCTTCTGAAGCTTTAGACAATCGCTTTTGTAGTGCCCTTGTTCATTGCACTCGTAGTAGACGATGTCTATGTTGCTTGACTTTCTGTATCCAGAAGATGATTCAGACTTTCTGTATCCAGAAGATGATTCAGAATTTTTGTATCCAGACGATGGTTCAGACTGATTCCCTATTCTTTTGGAAATTTTGAACTTCCTTTGCTTATGCTTCCACAGCTGATTGAATCTTCTGGAGAGAAGAGACAGTTCATCTTCTTCTGATGAGGATCCACCAGAATTTTCTTCTATTTCCGCAAAACTTTAGATTCATATTGTTTGTTAGATTTATGGGATAAAGGCTTACCTTGCTTCTGGGTCTCATCATCTTCTAACTCTATCTCACGACTTCTGAGAGAGCTGACAAGTTCTTCTAGAGAGATTTTGTTCAAATCTTTTGCCAGTTTGAGAGTAGTGACCATGGGTCTCCATTTTTTTGGTAGTCTTCTGATGATCTTCTTTACATGATCAGCAGTTGAGTACCCTTTATCCAAAACTTTTATCCCAGCAACCAGAATTTGAAATCTTGAAAACATTGTTTCAGTGGTTTCATCTTCTTCCATTTTGAAGGCTTCATACTTCTAAATGAGCGCAAGGGCTTTGGTTTCTTTGAGTTGTGTGTTTCCTTCATGCGTCATTCTCAAGGAATCAAACATGTGCTTTTCTAACTCTCTGTTTGTGATCTTCTCATAGCTTATGTATGAGATAGCACTCAACAGAATAGTTATGGCCTTGTGATGATTTCTGAAGTCTCGCTTTTGATGATCTGACATTATTTTTCTGTCAATCTTCTGATCACTTTCATCAACATGATGTATGTACCCATCAATCACCATATCCTAGAGATCAGCGTCATGAGCCAGAAAGAAAGTTTCAATTATGTCTTTCCAGTAATCAAAGTTCTCTATCAAAGATTGGAGGTCTGTTGCTTATTATGTCTTGCTCATGATGGTAGTCATTGTTGATGTTCTGTCTTGGCCCCACTATAGTGTTTTTCTTAGCTTGGATCTTTGACTGACACGATTAAGTGCTTGAACCCAGAACCATGCGCTCTAATGCCAATTGAAGAATGGAAAAACACAAGAAATGGGGGTTTGAATTGGGATTTTTAAAACTTAAAGTAAAGAACACATTGATTATTCTGGTTCGTTTGAACTCAAACTACTCCAGCCCACCCGCCAAGGTGATTTCACCTTTCTCAACAAGGTCTTAATCCAATAATCAATCTTGATTACAAATCTACTTTGACAACCGTCAAAGTCTTTTGAGTATAAACCACAAATCAGTTTTCTCAATGAATTTCTCTAAACAATATATGAATAAAAGTGTACAAGAGTGTTTTCTAATAAAATAGTATCACGAAGATGTTTTACACAATTTGAATTTTGTACGTTTGAGGAAGATAGTGATAGAAGCATTATTGTACGTGAAAAAATCGTAAACGATTTATCCTCAAAACTTTGTTTAAATAGGCGAAACATGTATGAGCTTTTGGAATGTTGATCAATGAAAATTAATGTGCTTTCCAAAAATAAAGATCCTTGTTCCCTTCCAGCCGTTACTCTTGAAATGGAAATATTTGAATTATAACGCTTCAGAACATGCTTGCTTCAGAAGATGAAAGTATTTGTTGCTTCTTTTCAGAGCTTTGTGGATCAGAATCACAGAGTCCTGTTTGCAGTGTTAGAACTTCTTTCAGAGATGTTAATAATCAGAGTTGAAACAACTTTTTAGCGCATCTTCTAATCTTCTTCCATCAGAAGTTGTCTGCAAAAAAAAATTAGGGAGCATAATTGTTCTTTGTGTTTGTTATCATCAAAACTCTTACAAGGGTTGTAGAATGAAACTATGTTCTAACAATGGATAACCTTCTGACTCGTCTGGAGAGTTTAATTCTTATATACCCTGACTAGGGATAAAAGAGATGGATAACCTTCCTAATCTTCTAGGGAGGAAAAAGTTGACTGATATCTGGTCCAGTTCCAGGTTTTGTAGCAACTCTCCGGGGACAGTGGCACCTTCACTGGAGAGAGGAATTTTGTCGGTGATTCGTAACAGTCTAAGGAATTGACTCAAGCTAGGGAGATTGTAACCTATTAGGGAAATAAACCCTGTTGTGGAAATAAACCCCGTTGACAGAGAAATACTCTACTGAGGAAACAAGCTCTACTGGAGAGAAGAAATCTGGAGGGATTTTTCAGTTTTGGGGGAATAAACTCAGCTGGGGAAGAGAATTTCCATGAATTGTACTGACTGGAACTCCATAGGTTTGTGATGTTGCCTGGGAAATTATGGGGAAAGTATCTTTATTGAAAATGAATTTATGAATATTACTCTGGGGGGTAATCTCATAGAATTGACTCTGTGGGGATTTGTGGATTACTTGAACGTCACCCCAACTCCTAGAGTTTTGAGTAAATGCTCATTCCTATTTTTATGCATATATTTGTTAAAGGTTAATCATGTTCAAATTCATATGTTTATTCAATTTTAGTCGTTGGACAATTTTTGCAAACAAAATAGAAAAATTTAAGAAACAAAAAGTTTGAATTTTAAGGTGTATTTGTATTGATAGTTTGGCTATAAACATGCGATTTTTTACAAAGAGACATAAATCCTAGTAAGAGGTAGTTGTCATAAAATTAAAAGAGTGAAAAGTGAAAACAAAATATATAGCTATATGGAAATGATCTCGTTGGGTTCCAACTCTGTTATTGCCCTTATGTCTTTGAACATCTCATTCTTTGCTGTCAGAAGAAGTTGACTGAACTTGTACCATTTGAAACTTTTGATTGTGGTAATAAAGCTTGTAGTAAGTGATTCAACGGGACATAGTTGTGCGCTTTAATCCCTAACCTCCCTTTCGGGTTTTCAGTCCACCGAGATACCCTTTCTTTCCCAAACTGCCTTTTCAGGTTTTTTATTTGTCGGGTGTACAATATTTTATATATATCCCTAATTTTTGCTCGAACCCTTTTGGTTCGCCGGATGCCCTTACTTTTTACTAGGACAGTCAACCTAGCGGGTCATTTTCATGTGTAGTATCTTTTGACTAAGTCTGCATTCACAGTGTGTCGGAAATCTTCACCGTCCATGGTGGTTAGTATCATAGCACCGTCCGAAAATACTTTCTTTACAACCAGTGGCCCTTCGTAGGTGGGAGTCCATTTTTCCCATGGGATCACCTTGCAGTAGAATGATGCACTTAATTACCAAGTCACCAGCGTGATATACCTGATGCTTGATTTTCTTGTTGAATGCTTTAATCACACGTTTCTGATAAATCTGACCATGACAGATAACCACAAGCCTCTTTTCATCAATCAAATTCAACTGATCCAACCTAGTCTGAATCCACTCATCTTTGTCTAAGTCTTCATCTTTCATAATCCTTAGAGAAGGAATCTGAACTTCGACAGGTAGAAAAACTTTCATACCATTGACCAGAGAGAATGGGGCTGCCCCAGTTGATGTTCGTGTTGAAGTGCGATAGCCATGAAGAGCAAATGGTAACATCTCATGTAAGTCTTTGTAAGTCACAACCATCTTCTGTATGATCTTCTTAATACTCTTGTTGGCGGCTTCCACTGTGCCATTCATCTTTGGTCGATACGGAGAACAGTAGTGGTGCTTAATCTTGAACTGCATGTAGAGTTCAGTGATCATAGTGTTGTTGAGGTTGGTACCATTGTCCGTGATTATTCTCTCAAGGATGCCATACCGACATATAAGATTATGTTTTATGAACCGGGCGACCATATTCTTGGTAACAGAGGCTAACGAGGATGCTTCAACCCATTTTGTGAAGTAGTTAATGGCGACGAGAATGAAGCGATATCTGTTAGAAGCAGTAGGCTTGATTTCTCCAATCATATCAATGCCCTACATTGCGAATGACCAAGGAGTAGTCATGAGATTCAAGGGAACCGAAGGAACATGAACCTTATTAGCATAGGTTTGGAAATTATTACAAGTCTTCGAGTGGTGGTGACAGTCAGTTTCCATAATCGACCAATAGTGAACCGCTCTTAAGATTTTCTTAACCATATTATGCCCACTGGAGTGAGTACCAAAGATTCCTTCGTGCATATCCTCCATAATCTTCTCTGCCCCCTTCTTGTCTACACAATGAAGCAAAGTTGAATCATGAACGCACATGTACAAAATTTCATCTCTTAAGAAGAACTTAGCCGAGAACCTCCGTAGGAATTTCTTGTCATTGTTTTATGCCCTTCAGTGTATTCTTAAGCTTCAAGGTACTTATTCACTTCATGAAACCAAGGTTTTTCTTCTACTCCATCAGTGTCAATTTCATAGCAGTGTATCGGTTCATGGAATCTTTCAATGGTAACTCTAGGAGCCTCGTTGTCCCATCTGACCTTGAACATGGATGACATGGTAGCTAATGCGTCCGCCAACTGATTCTCTTCTCTTATGATATGCTGAAAAGTAATCTCTTTAAAGTACAGAATCAAGGTTATCACATCTTCTCAATAAGGGATAAGATTCAGATGCTTCGTATCCAATTCTCCATTGACTTGACTGATTACCAAGGCTGAATCCCCGTATACACTTAGGAATCTGATTCTCAAGTCAATAGCAACTTTAATTCCCATGATGCATGCCTCATATTCAGCCATATTATTGGTGCAGTCAAAGTAAAGTCTGATAGTGAAGGGTGTATGGCAACCTTGAGGAGAGATAATTATAGCACCAATTCCATTTCCAAGTGCGTTAGAAGCCCGTCAAAAACCATAGTCCATCGGGATCCTGACTCAGGTCCTTCATACAGTCCAGTTTCTTTACAATATGTAACTAGCATAATGTTCTCATCCAGGAATTCAAAGTTCATAGATTGGTAGTCGTCTATAGCTTGATGTGCCAAATGATCTGTCAGTACACTTCCTTTGATTGCTTTTTGAGTGGTGTACTGAATATCGTATTCTACCAGGACCATTTTCCATCGGGCTATTCTTCCAGAGAGAGTTGGCTTCTCTAATATGTACTTGATGAGATCCATTTTAGAGATTAACAGAGTAGTATGAGTCAACATATACTATCTTATTTGGTGAGCAGCCCATGCCAAAGCACAACATGTTTTCTCGAGCATTGGATATCTTGCTTCACAGTCGGTAAATTTTTTGCAAAGGTAGTATATTGCATGCTCTTTTTGAGCAGACTCGTCATGATGCCCCAGTACACACCCCATTAAAGTATCTAGCACTGTTAGGTACATTATTAGAGGTCTTCCTTTAACTGGTGGCATCAGAATCATAGGTTCTTGTAAGTATTCCTTCATTTTATCAAAGGCTATTTGAGAGTCGTCGTTCCATTTTACTACTTGATCTTTCTTCAACAGTTTGAAGATTGGTTCACGGGTAGCTGTCAAATGAGAAATGAATCGGGAAATGTAATTCAGTCATTCTAAGAAACCTTTGACCTCCTTCTCAGTATGGGGAACCGCAATTTCTTGAATCGGTTTGACTTTTGCAGGATCAACTTCAATACCTTTATCACTTACGACGAAACCTACGAGTTTTCCAGACCTCACCCCAAAGGTGCATTTGTTTGGATTCAGCCTCAGCTTGTACTTCTTCGGCCTTTCAAATAACTTATGAAGATAATCGAGATGTTCTTTTTCAGTATGTGATCTTACTATCATATCTTCGACGTAAACTTCTATCTCATGATGAATCATGTCATGGAATAAAGCTACCTAGCACGTTGATAAGTTGCCCAAGTATTCTTCAACCCAAAAGGCATGACCTTATAATAGAAAGTGCCCCATTGTGTGACAAAGGCAGTTTTCTCCATGTCTTCAGGCGCCATCTTGATCTGATTATAACCCGAGAAACCATCCATGAAAAATAATACCTTATGTTGAGCAGTGTTGTCGACCAGAACATCAATATGTGAAAGTGGGAATTCATCTTTGGGGCTTACCCTGTTCAGATCCCTGTAATCTACACACTTATGTACCTTGCTGTTGTACCCTAAAATTTTCCCTCTCATTTTATCAATATTTCTCATCACAAGACTCTTTGAACTCAAGACCAATCCAGGGTTTTGCTCTTCTCAAGACATATCCTTGCATTGTTGACCTAAATTAGGGTTTGAGTTTGCACAAGGAATTTTAGACTTCTAATACTCAATGTGACTTTCATGCTTCGTGTTGGACTTATAAGTTTTCTCATACCAAGTTTCAAGCCTTGAATCAAATTTTTGCACAGTCAATTGGACAGTTGACCTAAAAATCAACTATATTGGGGGAAAAGTCAACTGTGGCCAATTTACAGTCAAACCTTATAAATTTTGATCCACATCAACATTATAAGCTCATATGAACCATTTTATCAAGTTTGGACCATAACTCCTCAAGAAATTTGATCAGATCTTCAAAAGGGCAAAATGGTCATTTTTAGGGTTTTGACTGCAGAAGGGAAATTTCTTAATTTTCACCTAGCCAATGGCAAATTGGGTTCAAGCATGGGTTCAAGGACTCAATGGAATCATCTTGACCTATACACAAGGTTCAAAAGATCTCAATTGCATTGGATTGACAGATGAATTTTCCAGTCAACTGATCAAAAATCAACTATACACTGAAAAGTCAAACTTTGACTTTTTGGTCAAAATCAAATGCCAAGGGTCATTTTTCATCAAGATATGCCAAAACATGAAACGTGTTTATCAAGAAACCTAATTTTGCAAATTAGGGTTTAAGATTGAAAAATTTCATAACTTAGAATTTTTCTAAGTTATGAAATTTTCTTTATTTTTCCCAACTTTGCCTAACATTTTCACCATGATGCAATTGGATTAAAACAAAACTTCCAACATGAAAGTTTTATTCCTCCACAAAATCTACAACTTTGATTCACAAAGTTTTCTCAAAAGAAGCTTGGATCTCAAGTTATGATTTTTGGAACAAGGGTCCATGAAACATTTAACTTAGTGAAATTTTGCCCTAGTTTAGGCAGGATTTTGACCTATCTTTATGGCAATTTTTCACCTAGTTCCACTTGGAATCTAAAAATATATTTCAAATATGTATTTTATATAATGTTACAAGCTTTCCAAAATGTCCTAGAACTCTCCAAAATCATTTATAGTTAGGGAGAATCGAAGGTTTGGATTTGGCAAAAACTCACTTTTGATCCATGGCATTTTCATGTTGATACAAGTTGCAATTTCTGTCCAGCTTCATTTGTACTTGATTACAGGTCCCTAAACCCTTTCATACTCAATAATTAAATGCAAATCCATTGGTTTGAAGCTTTGTTCTGGTCATTAGAGGATTACACAAGAGATTAATCCAAAAATAGCAAAAAGGCAACATTGTCATTTTTGTCAAATTTTGCTTTATGTCAAACTGCATCCTTGAGCCTTGAACCAAATCTTGGATAGCAAACAATATCCACAAACTTGAGGGGCCAAGATCAAAGAGTGCAAGCTAGAAGATAGCCTGTACAGGCCTGTCTTGTACCACTTGATACTTTTGCTTAAAATACAAGAAACTTGCCAAAATCACAAGAACTGGCATATCTGTTATAACCAACTCTTGCAAGCATTGGAGACAAGTTTTGCACATTTCCTTGAGCCAGAAACACGAATTATTGAACCCTCAATCCTTCCAAAACACAAAATCACCTTCCTTTTACAAAACAGGGCACTCCCTGCAGTTTCACTTCCATCTCACAAGTTACTCGTGCGTTTTACCCCAAACTTGTTCCAATACATTCCATATAACCTATCCAAGCTATCCAAATCATTGGCCACTGACTATAACTCCATTTTCAAGCTTCACCATTTTTCTTTTCAGCTTGTGCAGGTTGAGTTCTACAAGCTTGTTCAAGCAAATCCAAAGCAAACTGAGCATTGGGGAAGATCAGAGGAAGTTCAGGCAAGCTCCCAAGCACCTCAGGTCTCACTGAAAAGCTCCACATTGCCATACACGAGTTCAACTGAAACAGGTTTTTGTCAACTTCCTATCTCTCTATTTAGGAATCATTAGGCTTAGGTTTGTGAATAAAAAATGTAGTACTCATAGCCCTGAAGCTGTACATATGCTTAGATTTCATTTAAGTTAATCGTGTTAAGAGAATTTGATTCATGAACTTCCTGAAAAATTTAGGTTAGAAATTAGGGCTAGAGAAATTCTCTCTGGTCTTTGAGAGTTAGATTGAGTTCTTTATATGGTTGAAATCGTCTTGAAAAATTCTATAACTTTGGTGTTATGAGTTTTTGCATTAGAGCACGTAATGCAGGTTTTCCAGATTTTGTACAGGCGCGCGTGTTTTGTTTGAAACAAAGGTTGAAGATGAAGTGAAATGGGTTGGTCTGACTTGTTTCTGTTTTTGGAACCCCCTGCATTGCTGACTGCACCCCCTGGCCCATTTGTTTTATATTTTCATATTATTTTCATTTCTTTTTATTTCTAATTTCATTTTATTTTTTCCAAATATAAAAAAATTACTAAAAATATTTTCCTTAAATTTTCATATTTTCATTTTTTATTTTTTTTTATTTTGACACAATATTTAGTTTATTAGGTTTACTATATTTTATTTTCTCAAATAAAAAAACTTGTAAATAATATATAAAAATATTATATTTTTATTTTTATTTTTAGTACTTGTATACTTAAATAATATTTCCTCATATATTATTATTTTCTAAACAAATTGTATATATTTTTATTTTTTATTATTTACTTGTACATAAATAAATAATATAATTAATAAATATATCTTCTTAAAACCAAACTTAGGGTTTTTTACCCTTAACAAAAATAACTTTTTTTTTATTTTCTTTTTAATACATTAAAAATTATATTTTTACACACATAAAAATAAACACAAAAAAACATTTTTTGCATATTCCTAATATTGTGCATATTCATATTTTATTGCTTATTTAAATATTGTTTATTTATCATTTGAGCAAAGAGATTCAATTGGGTTGTAATAACTTAGGGTTTTATTTCCTTGCAAATACTCCCCATTCAAAATTGTATCCCCTCTCCCCATATAAATGTTGTAATAGCTTAGGTTTATCTTACGCATTTTATGCTTTCAAATATGCCATGTTAGAGATTAGGATTTGTATGCAAATGTCCAAAATCAAAACAAATAGCTTGACTAATATAAAGACAAAAAGCATGTAAATTGACAACACAATGCACACATGCACCCTAAGGGTTTCATCCACTTGTTGCCTTGAAAATGGCCATGTTATGCATGTTAAGTATCTTGGCAAAACAAAAACAAAACAAAATATCATAGTCCCTCGATGACGCTATCTTGGTTGCCTATACAAAAATGATCTAGTCCCTAAAAAATTTGCTAAAGATACTTAGCACAATTGCTATCATGGTCAATACAATGACCCGCGCCTGTCCCGTTTAACATCCAAATACAAGGTTGTTTACCAAATGCAATGGTAAAACAACACTGTCAAACGGGTTAAAAATGTGTAGGAAAGATCTTTGAGTAAGATAGGGTAGACGACTCTTAGTTACTTGATCAAAACTTGCAAAAAACATCCTTGCTATTTTCAAACACACATCACAACACAATTTCAAAACATTTCCCAAAACAAACTTTCAAACATTGAAATATCTTTTCAAAAGACAAACACCTTTGTATATATTCATACAAGAATCATTACAAAGGTTGCCACAACGATGGCCTCTTTTCAAAGCATTTTCAAAAACCACACACAAAGCACCATTTCAAACAATTGAAAATCAAAAGCAAGTGATCTAAACAAGTAACTAAGAGCCCATGGAAAACCATGGATGAAAAGGGGTGCTTGCACCTTCCCTTTTCATAATCTACTCCCCGAACCCAAGAAAACATCTCAAAGGTCTTTCCTGTGCTTTTTTACCTTTCCTTTGGATAAAATAAAAAGTCGGTGGCGACTCTTGCTAAACCGAAACATTTGCGAACACAAACGCAAAACCTCAAGTCAGTTATCCCACCGTACCACACTTGCCATCTTTCTTTGGTGCCTGAACGGCATTAGAAACCCTTTACGGATATGAAGTCACTGCTAAGAATCCTGCATTTAATTGTTTCATAACCTCGGCCTTGATCTTCTCCGACGTCTCGGGACGTATGCGACGAACCTTCTACTTAAACGGAGGAAAACCCTCCTTCATTGGCAGTCAGTGAACCACAATATCTATATCGAGCCCTGACATGTCTTTGTATGACCAAGAAAATACCTCAACATAATCGTGCAACATATGAATCAATATGTTCTTGACACTGTCCTCTAAGTTGGCGCCTATCTTGACCTCTTTTCTGTATGTCTCAGAACCAAAGTTTACCACTTCGACTGGCTCTTCATGTGGTTGGATATCCTTTTCTTCTTGTATTAAGAGCCTAGAAAGTTCTCTAGGCATCTCACAATCTTCTTCACCTTCCTCTTCGGCTTGGTAGATTGTATTTTCAAAGCCATAAGCGGCAATAGCAGAATCGTTATCAACGAGATCCAGAGTGGATGAAGATCTGCAATGTATTGTATGGATGTGTGTAAGAATACATAGCTATTTGAAAGTGCAATAAAGTAAAAGAAAGACAGAGAACACAAAATTTGAATACAAAGCGTTCAATGTTTTCTTTAAATGAAAATATGACATATGAAATGACAACCCTTAACAAATGAATCGTTGTGCCCCGGGCAAGCACAAGGTTTAAAGTCATTGTTTTAAAAATAAATTACATAACCAAACTTCTTAAAGCAATAAACAACATAAATAGCTATTACTCCTGGTTGAAGGAGATATGGAAAATGTCAGCTGCTTCCCAATTTTTGAGTCTGTTGCCAATGGTAGGAAAGATCCATTTGTCGAAATCACCATCACTGTTAACATCTTCCATAACGTTTATTCTATTGTTGCTGATACAGAACAGAGGTCTTCCAGCTCGAGCGCGACGAACAACCCTTTGACCCTATGTAGTAAATCCCAAACCAAACTTATCAGATTTATAGGGGATGTCAGGGAGCTGGCCCCAAATAGTATAACCACCTTCTTCTATAGTTTCTTTGGCATCTTTGAAGGAAGCCATCTTGTGTAGAACCCTGCTAGTATTTGGAATGGCAGAAACATCCTCAACAGTAGCAGGGGGAATCACTTCAAACGCTTGACATGGAGTCTCGATGAATTCTCCGCCCATCTCCACATACCAGAATGAATTCAAGTGGATGGCCATGTACTCCTCCTCTCCGTAGATAGTAACAATCTCCCCTTTCCCATGATACTTTAATTTCTGGTGCAAGGTGAAGGTAACAACGCCTGCCCCATGGGTTCAAGGGCATCCTAACATGCAAGAATAAGTTGGCCGGATGTCCATTACATTGAAGGTGGATTCAAAGATCCGTGAACCCATTTTAATCAGGAGGTCCACTTCTCCATGTACCATTCTTTTTGATCCGTCAAAGGCTCGAACTATAATGTCACTAGGTTTCAGCATAACCCCTTCACAATCCAGTCGGTCAAGAGTGACCTTTGGTACAACATTCAGGAAGTTCCAATATCAACCAACACATGAGCCAATGTAGTGCCCCTACATTCACTGGAGACAAAGAGGGACCTATTATGATTTCTCCCCTTCGGAGTCAGGTCAGCATCGGAGAAACGTAATCTATTGTCAGTCGTTAAGCTAGCAACATAACTTCCAAATTAATCGGCATAAATATCTTGTGTTACATGAGCAGTCTTCAAAATTTTCATTAAAGCTTGCGCATGGGCTTCAGAACACAATAGTAAAGATAACATGGAGATTTTGGATGGGGTATGCCCCAGATGTTCAACAATTTTGTAATCGCTTCTACGAATGATCTTCAAAACTTCTTCCATTTCTTGTCCAGAGGTTTCTTTGGTTGTAGCTTCTTTTGGTGCCTCCGTCCAGGTAGGCTCTATAATTGGGTCTTTACCTTGAGCTTCGACAGTTGTCTTGGTAACTGTAACTTGAACATGTGGAGATATTTCCAGAGAGAAAATCCTTCCACTTCTAGTAATTTTTCTAGTCCCCGCAATATTATCAATGTTGGGGTCAGGCTATCCATCATCTTCATCATAGAACTATTTTTTAGTGCCATGGTAATATATGTCATACCCATAATTCCATGTAATAGCCTTCTCCGAAGAATATGGGATGGTCCTAGGTTTTGTAATGATTAAGGGAGCAGATTTTGGATTGGCAGTAATCCTTACATGACCCTTGGAAGTGATCTTGAAAGGAATATCAGATATGACAGACAAATCTTGGCACAAATTTTCAACATGCAGAACTTTTTAAATCAAAATTACATGTTCATCCTACAGGCGGTGAATGACTTCCTTCAGTAACCCGCAACCATTAGGTTGAACCACACATCAATAACATTCTTTAACATAACCCGGAAATAAACCAGTTTGTATAAAATTCTTCTTGACTGTTGATAGGGGAGTAACCACGTCATTTACAGAGGTAACATACAAAACATCCTCAATAGAACTTATGCCTTTGGCATGGTTCGGCATAGGAGCAGTAATCACGTTCAGAGTCTTAGGAGGGTCAAACTCAATTTCCTTATTATCAATCATGTCTTGATATTTGTTTTTCAAAGACCATCAATTGTTGGTGTCATGCCCAGGACTGTTCGAATGATAGGCACACTTCATATTTGGGTTGTACTTCGGAGAGGATGTGTTGGGATTAGAAGGAGGATCCCAGAGTGTTATGAGGTCAGCCTTTAACAAATGTTGGAATGCTTGAGCAAATGGCATATTGATCCTAGTAAATTTTCTTCTCGGAGCGTCTGACATACGTTGGTTGCCTTGTTGTTGTTGTTGTTGAACATGCGCTGGATTAGAGATTAATACCACCCCCACAGACTGATGGCGGTCATTCTAACTACGACTTTTCTAGCCATAGACATCATTGGCTTCTTTTTTATTAACAAAGGGCTTCTTTGTAACATTAGAAGATGTAGCCATCAGAATCTTCTCGCTCTTGATACCACTTTCAACTTGTTCTCCAGTCAAAATTAGCTCAGTAAACCCCGATGAAGAACTCCCAATCAGCAAATTAAAGAATGGACATGTCAAAGTTCCCATCAACATATCAACTAATTCTCGGTCAGTTAAAGGAGGTTATATCCTTCCAGCTAAATCCATCAATTTTTGTGCATACTCCTTGAATCCTTCATTCAAACCCATGGACATGTTTTGCAATTGCAAACAAGTTGGTGCCAGGTAAGCATTATATTGATACTTCTTGTAGAAAGAAGCAACTATGTCTTCCCATGTATGGATGTTGGTTCCCTTCAGCTGATAGAACCATTCCAACTGAGTACCAGAAAAACATTCTTGAAAGAAATGGACCCATAATTTCTGTTCAGTAGTATGAGGTTGGATTTTTCGGACATACGACCTCAGATGAAGTTTGGAACAAGTTACCCCATCATATTTAACAAATACGGGTGCCTTGAACTTATGAGGGATAACCACCCTCGGGATTATACCTAGCTCTCCAAAATCCAATCCAGGAACTTTCTGGATTTCCACAGCTTTGAGTCGGTCTTCCAGCTGCTTGTACTTGTCATCTGCATGAGGGTATTGATCGTCGGAGTAGTCTTCACCTTCTGAACCCTGATTATTTTTGCCTTCACCCCTGACACTTCTATCATCCTCCTCTTGGTTGTCGTCTTCCTCAGAGGAAAAATCTTTAACTGGTTGAGCAGGACCTTTGAATCTTGTCCCCGTGTTGAAGATAACAACCTACTTCTTAGTCTTCTTCTTTGTGGTGAGGAGCGCCATCATATCTTGTTGCCCTTTGGCCAGATTCATAAGAGTCTCTTAAAATTGTACATGTTGAGTTTGTAGATCCTTGACAGTTTTTTCGAGAGCCATCTTATACTGAAATAAACAGTAAATGGATGAGGAAACATGTATTGGAAAATCTGCTTATGAAATGATGCGTGATATGTGGATGCAATGTTTTCAAGAACCTTAGGATATTTAAATTTTGCTAGCCAAAAGGAAACAGAAACAAAGATTTCATTCATAAGTTGAAAATTAAAATTTCCTCTTAGGCTTACAGTGAAAAGCAAAAGAGTCTCAAGGAGACAACAATATGAACTTCTAAACCCAAAGACTCAAGTCTCCCACAGTCGCTTCCTCTTTGTGTCGATGTATGCATTAAGATTCTGCTCTTCATGAAGTTTCTTTGTGAGCTCCAACACCTTCTTTTCACTTGCATATAATTGAGCTTCAAAAGTGTCTCGCTCTTCTTTGAGTTGGATCTAGGACTTATGCAATTCTTCGAGGTTAGTGGGCATATTTCGATGAAGAATGGTATAAGGAATATCACCCTTAGTAACAGACTTCATAATTATTTGTAAGACATCGGTATATGGAATCATAAGGTTTTGAGTGTGATATTGTACCCACTTGAGATATGGATCCAAAGGGATAGAGTTCTTATGTCCTAAAGTCTTGCTATCAATCTTGTTTACCATGCCCTCAAGCACGTATAAACCTTTGACGATAACCTTGGAAATCATTCTCGTAGTCGAACAAAATACCCTGGATAAGTGCGTCATGAGGATCATCTCTTCGAGAATAACCAAATTGTTGTAGAGCTAGAGAAGGGTTGCAGGTAATACCTCCCCTAATGCCAAGGAGTGGAACATTAGGGAATTCCCCGCAGCAGTCAATGATAGTAATATCTCCCAAAGATTAGGAACACCAATAGATATCCGAATGAGAAAGCGACATCATCCTTTGAGACCACCTCAGACCCTGTTCATTCTTAAATACTAATAGAGGAAGGTGAGAAATAAACCACCTAGATAGCAGAGGTATGCAACACATAAGAGTCCCTTGCTTCCTCATAGTACGAGTGTGAAGAGAATGCAGAATGTCTCAGATCAAAGTAGGCACGGGGTTACGAGAAAGAAATATTTTGATGGCATTCATATCTATGAGTTGGTCTAGATTAGGGAATAGCACCAACCCATAGATTAGAAAAGCCAAGATTTCTTTGAAAGCTTGAAAACTCATAGCATCCAAAAATAGTCAAGCCTTTTATAACAGAAATTTATCTAGAAAACTCTTGACTCCACTCCTTGTTTCCCAATTTTATACAATGTTATACCGCTTCAAATGTAAGGCTGCTGCAATTTCTTCAGATTATGGATCTTTCTTTAAAACGGTGAAAGATGTTTGATTGAGAACAAGCACTCCCAATAATTTAGAAAACTCATCCATTATGGGTACCAACTGATAATCTGGATAAGTGAAGCAGTAATGTACATGATCAAAGAACTGGAATAGAAAACTCATCATATCTTCTTCAAAACCCGAGGTAACAAAATTGAATATTCGACCATGCCTTTTGATGAATGGAGAACTTTCGAGAAGGCTTGAGACTAACTCCTTAAGTTGAGAAGGTATCCTTACAAAACTTATTCCGATAGTGTTCCTGCGAGCAGAGGCCATAACCTACAAAACAAGAACAAAGATAAATCACTAGGTCCTTGAAATGGTTAGTGAAAATGGTATGTGCAACGGTGTCATGATGTTATGATGTCATGTTCGAACAATTAATCATACACAAACAAAACACACAAGGCCTTAGGTTTAGGCTTTCATGGAGTTTATAGGTAAGTACCCTTTTTAAGTTTTAGTTGGCTCAACCTGTCCTAAAATAATTAACCGGGTTCTAGGAGCCTCAATATCACTGATCTTTCTCTCAGGCATTGTTTCAGCACAAGCATCTAAATTGCAACTGAAATATCCCGAAAGAATAATCTCAATGAGCGTAGCATCGAGTATCAACCAACTTTAGTCTGCACCAAAGCCAGCCATCTCACTACTTTCTAATGGCAAAGTTGTGTCAACTAAGGTTCTACGGTCAGTTAGTGCTTATGACACCACATGACAGCCCAACATTCTCCTTGGCTTACTCAAGGGACACCATCACAAACCAATGTGTCGCACTAACATAGCCATCATTTCAACCATAATGGTCTACATCGTATAGTTTCCACGATCTATTACTACTTACCTAAAAATGCCCCTAGATCTGGGTATAGAATCTACACAAGAAGTTAACCCAAGCATATCCCGAAATATAAAGCATACAAAGCTGGCAAGTAAAACAATAAAGGAAATCTAGCTCTTAAGATAACCTCACTTTTAGTTTTTTTCTCCAGCAGAGTCGCCATCGAATTTTCTTTTATCCAATAAAGGTAAGGGTGAAAAGAACATGAAAGACCTTTGAGAATTTTCTTGAGTTCAGGGGGTAGGTTATGAAAAGGGAAGGTGTTAGCACCCTTTTCATCCGTAGTTATCTACGGGCTCTTAATCGCTTCATCACATTTTCAAATGCTTTGTTTTTGTATATGTTTGAAAATATTTTGAAAATGCCTAAGTGCGGGAATTTTGTAATGATTCTCGTATCGTTGATAATGTATACAAAATGTTTGTTTTTGAAAATACTTATGAAAGAGAATGTTATTTTGTGAAAAGATGTTTGAAAATTCCAACGTAAGGAAATTTATAATAACCCTTGTATCAGTCCTCAAGAGTGTTTATAAAGTGTTTTAAAAGTAGTAGTTTTGAAAGTGTGAGGTGTGAAAATTGTTTTACTTTGTGAGCAATCAATTACAAACGATCTACCTACTCAATGGTGTTTGTTATTTTCCTCTTCCTTTAGATAGTGATATCCTACCATTAGTAGGAAGCTATATGATTGGATATGAGGGACAGGCGTGGGTCATCATACAGCCAGAGAAGGAAACTTGAAAAACACTTTAGCAATTGTCATAAGGGACTAAGATTGTTTACCGAAGGCAACATTGAAAGGTCATCGAGGGACTACGATCTTTTAACCGAGCGTCTTTGGTAAAGAATATCACGTTCGAGGGACATGATTGTTTAAATATGAGACAACGAGTGAGGTTACCCTTGAGGTGCGTGTGTGCGAAGTGTTTTGATTTCAGTTATTTTTGTCCTTGAGATTAGGCTTTCTAATGTTTTATTTTAAATATTTCCATACAAACCCTAATTACTAACAATAATAAGGAAAGCAATAAATTACGGAAATTAAATGTCCCACGCTATTACAAGGCTTCGGGAGTCGGGGTACAAATTTATGAATGAGGGAGGAAAAAGCAATAAACCCTAATTTGTCTATTACAAGTGTTGAGCAATTACAATAATTGGGAAATAAAGGCGAAAGATAAAATGTGCGAAGATGGTGAAAAGGGGAAAATATTTAAGAAACCCTAAAAATATCTCTAAGTGTTAAGAAAATATTTTTATTGTTTTTGTTTAGAAAAAATGTGAAATAAGAATTAGACCCAACTGTAATTAATTTACAATTTAATTATTTAAAACAAAACAAAGTATAATTAAATTATTTTTTTAATGAAAATTAAACTAATTAAAAAAAAACTAAAGGAATCTAACTATTTAGAAAATATTTTTTTTGGAGTTTTATTTAGAAAAGATATTTGAAGTATGAAACCTAATTCTAATTAATTAATAAAATCAAGGTCATTTAAACTAAATTAATTTTTATTTTTCAAAAATTAAATTAATCAATTAACAATCTAAATCTAATTTTTTTTATCATTTTTATATTTTTTATGATTTTTAATAAAATTATTTTAGAAAAGAAAAAGTTAAAAAAGAAAAAAAGAAATAAAATGGGCCAGAACTATAAAAGCAATTGCGGGGTGTTAGCAAGCAAAAACAAAAAGGCCCAGAACAACTAAGCTCAGGCGCTGGATGATTAAGTGGGGATGGCTCTCTGAGGGTGCATCATGGGGATAACGCTTGGTGCATTGGATCTGCCTGCATGATGATCTGATGGTTGTAGCATAAGGCTCATGATGAGCGTGTGTGACTTGCCCACACTTGATATCTAGAGAAAATGCTATAAAAATAAAAGGGTATCGTTGGGGCTCGAACCCAGGTCCCTAAGGCCAGAATGACATGAAACGCGTGCTGCTAGCCACTGGGGTGTCTGTTACATCCGGTTGTAAGACAACAATAAATAAATATAAAATGAACCAATTTTCAAAAGTGGACTTCATCTTCATCCTTGTGTGCGTTTACAGCAACAACAACAACAATTTCAATTTTTTTTTGAAATCTTCATTTCTCAACCAAATTGGAAAATATAAACATCAAAGTTGCAACAAATTTCACCACGAATTCAACCATGCCATGAACTTAAGCCAAAACTAAAAGATTAAAGTGAATTTATGTTGGTACCAAATTGAACCCTAATTTTTCAGAAACTTCAACTCCAAAATTATCATCACACAGTCAACATAAATGAAAACTAAGGACATGGTTAGTTTCACGACATTAATATCTACATTTTTTACTTTAGAAAATAAATGCGAATGATGCTTGTACAGAGGTTTCAAACTTTAAAAAACTTACCTCTAAGTGAGAATCGAGTTTGGAGTTAGAACACTTCTGGAGGTGTTAGGATGATCTGGATAACTTCACATAACTTCCAGGAAGCTTTTGCAATGTTTACTTTGTGCTGAAAGTGTCTGAATCACTCCTACCAAGTCCAGTTGAAAAGCTCTATTTTTAAGTTTGGAAGACGATGAAGATGGTGTTACAGTGATGAAATAGGTCTTTGGATGAGTTTTATATGACTTATAGAAGCTTTGAAAATTATTTAGAGTGAAAACTCACGAGTGGATTGAGTGTTTGGTGTTTAATGTCAAAAATTGGAAAACTTGAGTTTTATATGTAGCTTCTGATCATTAGAGGTTTTTTGAGGTTGTGAATTCGTGTTTTAGCTTGCAAATACTTCCTCTATTTATAGCCAAGAGGTTTGAGGGCCAGAACTGATTATGTTTTTAAGATCACATGTTATGGCTTGGTTGCTTAGTTATGAAGCAAACTTGAAGATCATGATTCCAATGCCTTGTACCTTGTCTCATAGAGTTGTTAGACACTTTAAACATGTTCCTATGAGTTTTTTAGGTTGAGTATTTTCAGAACAAACAAGTTAGAGGCTCAAGAAGTTGACTTTGTGTTTAAAGTGATCTTCATGCAAATGGATATGGAGCTTTTTGCAATTTCATCTAAAAATGGTATGATGAAGTGGATAAAGCTTCAAATCCTTGTGTAATGCACCACAATTTTGTTTAAATCTCTGATTATGTGGAGATTTAGAAGCAACATGGCCTGAAAATTGAGATTGCATGGTAAGATTATGAGATTTGGTTATGAACTTTTCACAAAATGACCTATAATTTAAGAATGGATGCACAAGTTCATCCCTTCAAATCTCCTAGCTCAGGCATGATAAAATAGTGTTCTTGGAAATTTTGGAAAGCTTGAAACATTTTCTACAACTTTCATGTTGTGAGTTTTTTTCTAAATCAAATGGGAACTTGGTGAAAATGGCCATGAAGTTAGGACAAAAATCTGATCAAAACTTGTAAAAAAATTTCTAAGTGTTAGATAAAAACATCATAACTTCTTGAGCTTATATCTATTAAATTAAGAAATTTTTAGTATCATCCCACATTAATCAAGTTGAAGAATTCGTCAATCCCTACAACTTTCATGTTTCAATTTTTCCTTGAATCAACTTGCATCTTGAGGAAATTTGCTTGTGAAGTTAGGGTTTTTGTTAAGAACAAAAACACTTAGAATTTTTTATAAGTGCTAGAAAATTTTCCAAATTTTAATTTTAATAAATTTTTGATCTCTTGATGATCAAGTTTGATAGTTTTGAATATCTTGATGATTCTTGACTTTTGAATCCTAGTGTTGACAAAAAAGTCAAAGTTTGACTTTTGAGTGACTGTTGACTTTTGTCACTTGATTCAAATTTTCAACTATCAATAACTTGCATATTTGGAAATGTCTTGAGCCATGTAATTAGATCAAGATATTATATAACTCTTGAGATCATTCTTCAAGCCATTAGGTTATGCACTAGGTTAAAAGTCAATGATCAGTCATCTTCAATCAAAACCCTAATTTTGACAATTTTGACCTTTGATGATTTGAGGGTTTTCCTAGAGGAATCATGGTAAACCCTTGATCAAATGATGAATATCACTTCAAAAAGTTGATGTTGACAAAAATTCTTGAATTTTGATTGTATGTTGACCACAATTGACTTTTTACCCAATACAACTGATTTTCAATCATCTGAGCCATTGATTGGGAAAATTTATGATGCAAGGCTTGAAACTTGTCATGATCATTATTGAGGACCTATGATGAACCATGAAAGCCATTTTAGGCATTAGAAGTCCAATTTACTTTGATAAAACCAAAACCCTAGTTATAGGCCAATGCTTACGAGGTAAGTTTGTCTGATCAACTCTTTGAGAATACTTGAGTATTTGAGAATCTTTGAAGAATGTCTTGAAGAAAATGGGAGGAAAATTTTTGGGGTACAATAGAATTCTTGATAAGTTACTCCTTTTTCCTTTTTATACATTTATTTTTCTGTTAATACTTTTACATTCAACCCATTTATCCCCAAACTCATTAACGAGAGGTTTGTGTTTTCGGAATAAAAGATCAGTTTTGTCCAGGAAAGCCCGCTTAGCGTGTAGAGGCTGCTAAGCGCGAGTACGCTCGATGTATTTTGAAGCGCGCTGCTTACGTTTGACATTTTGGCAGAACCAATGTTTTGAAGCCCGCTTAGTGCGATTTAAGGCGGTTTAATGTGTAAAATAAAGAAGTCGCACTTAGCGCGCTAGGCCCACTTAGCGCGGTCTGATGAGATTTGTTTTATAACTTCATTTCATTCATTTTTTAGGTTATGTTTTTGGGGAAGTTTTTGCTCCCAACTCTATCAACCTTTAATTTTGTTAGGATTAGCTTAGATAACAACTGTGGAGCTTGCATACGGATGATCCAAGGTGGATTTCTCTTTGATCGGTGCTGATAAACTAGTAGATTTGCGGTTCATTTCTCTTTATCTTTATGTATTCTCTATTGGTTGGGTTTGTATGTATAGTTTATTTGAACTCATGTATATTTGTCACCCTTGGCGTTATATAAAACCGGCTTTATAAATATTTGTCGATTGTTATCCTAGATTATTGCTTTGTTCTAGGGATTTGAGTTGTTATAGACATATACTACTTAGATTCTTATCTAGGATGATTATCTAATAATGTCTGAATTGTAGAGATAGATTTAGAGTCGTTATTAACTTAGGGTGTTTGTCATTAATTCCTCTGTGTTGTTTGTGTCTCTTTGAGAGATCTTCGATGCAAGCGAGCACAGTTGACTTCTGTGTTATTGAAGTGCTTGAGAGATCACTACCGAGGTGATGCAGTTGACGTCTCAATTTGGGTTAGAAATGACTTAGGTTGTGAGTGACACGTAATGGCATTGATGAATATTTTAGGTTGAGTATAACAGGTCGATATGTTTAAGTTTGTGAGAAGTATTATATATGCATGCTTGATAAGTTATTCCTTTTTCCTTTTTATACATTTATTTTTTGTTAATACTTTTACTTTCAACCCATTTATCCCCAAAATCATTAACGATAGAATTTTCGAACGTCGAATCAATAACCAATCTATGTGGGAACGATATGATATAACCTAAATATCACCCGGTAAGTTAATAACTTACTTTTTGCTTGCCGCTATACAGTAGCAACAATGTCCATCTTGACACCCATAGTTACAACATATGTCTGAATCTGTTCCATCTGTCTTCTGGAATTACTTTGAATGTTGTAACTGTAAGAGTTTGTAATAACAATCTTATGAAAAGAAATCTCGGACCAAAAAATAAGAAAACCTGTTGGAACCACATGTCATAATATGATATGCATAAATGCATGAAATGTTTCATCATTTACAGGAATATCCTTAAGCATTTTCATTAACATCAATAAGCAAAAGGATAAAG
The DNA here is from genome assembly GCA_948472305.1 of Vicia faba. Classification (NCBI taxonomy): domain Eukaryota; kingdom Viridiplantae; phylum Streptophyta; class Magnoliopsida; order Fabales; family Fabaceae; genus Vicia; species Vicia faba. The sequence goes on along the minus strand of OX451741.1, from coordinate 761,070,877 downwards.
CAACAAGACAAGACACCAAGAGACAAGATATCTGAATAAAAGAAATAATCATAACATAAATGCAACAATCTTCATACAAGAGGTCCTCAACAGAGAGTACAACTAAGAATCAAAGAGATCCCGTCCAACTAACTGAGCTTTAAGCTTTTCCAATTCGGGTGTTGTCTGAGACAATTGGATATTTCTTCCTTCCAGTCGAGCCTCTGCAGTATACCTCATATCATCCTTCTCTTGAAGTTGAATCTCAAGCTCACCAACTTCCATAACCAGCCTATCAATCCCCTTTTGTCGATTTTGAATTTCTAGTTGGAACCCTGTTTTCTGCCGGCTAAGTTCTTAGCATTTGGATTCTTCATCGTGTAGTTGCTTCTTCATAGCTTTGATTTCTACATCATGTTTTACTTTCAACTGTTATTTATCCAACCAGAGTCTTTTAACTTTTCGCTGACTCTTCGCGAGGCTTTCGACTTAGTTTTTGGATGTAGAGGAATCTTCAAACATTAGTGTTGTACCCAAAAAAATTTCCTCTCTTTTTCAATACATTCCTCACAAAGGATCTTCAATTCCCAAGGATTCTCAAGGAATTGATCAGACAAAATCATCTCTGAAACACTAAGACTCCAAATTAGGGTTTTGACTGAGAATGACCAATCTTTAACTTTTGACCTAGTATATGACTTATTGGTTTGAAATATAATTTCAAGGATTCAAGTACATCATTTTTATCTAAGCGCATACTTCAATTCATTCCCTGAGACCCGTGGATTGATAGATGAAATTTGGTCAACTGATGAAAAAGTCAATTGTATACTGAAAAGTCAAACTTTGACTTTTTGGTCAAATTTGAGTTTCAAAAATCACATTTCATCAAGACATTCAAAATGTGAAATTTGATCATAAAAAATCAAGAAAGTCAAAAATCAAACTTTGCAAGACTTGGAAAAATTTTCTAAGTATTTTCTATACATGTTAATTTCATTTCTTCATGACATCTTTTCCCCACAATTCAAGACAATTCAATTTATTACAAGCTTTCAAGTAAATAACAAGGCTTCATTTTTAAAGTTCAAAATTGCAAGTTACAAATCATAAGCTTTGTCTTGTTTGAACTATTCCATTTGACTCAATCTTCAAACCTTGCCACTATGTTGCTCACAAAACCAGACTTGTATCATGCTACAAATGTTATTGTCCAGAAAAACCCCAAAGTCCTATATGTTGCCAAGTCCAAGCCTTCTACTACAAACCCAAAACCATGTTAAAAGACAGTCTGATGTCCTGTACAAAACCAGCCCTGCTATGCTGCCTCTAAACATTGTCACATTCTGCTCCAAAACCAGCAATGCTGCCTTGAAAAATTTGTATCATATCAGTCCCATGTTTGCACCAAATTTTCATATAAGAGATTCATCTAAAAACCAATGAGACATCATACCCGAAAAGTTTAAAATTCATTTGTTTCCCTCTCAAATTTCATCCAACTTCATCTATAAATAGACTATTTTCACAACACACAAAGGGAGATTTTTAGAGGATTTTTGAGAAAAAAGAAAGAAAAGAGAGAAAAATAGAAGTCTTTGTAACCTCTGCTCACTCAAAAATTATGCCCTATTTTCATTCACAAAAACAAAACCTCAATCCATTATTCCACCTTACAAGCTTTCATATAAACCAACTATCCAAACACTTCACATCACATAGAGATTGTTCAAACACAAGAACAATTTCTGTAGTGCCATCATCATCACATTCCAAACAAAAAAAACAGTATTGTACAACTTAACTAAGTTACAGTTTGGTTCAGCAGCTCTTAAATACAGAGTGGGGGTTGGATCAGCTTCCTAGAGGTTCACTGAAGCCATTCTGATCATCATAACATCTTGAAAGATATCCAGATCCAAAATACAAATTTCAGTCTCAAGGTAAGTCTTTTTTACTTCAAATTGTTTCATACACGCATCATTATTGGTTCACTTGTGAAGATAGAATGTAGTAACCATTGCCTTTTGAATCTAACCATTTGTTTGTTTTTATTTTGTCGATTATATGTTGAGAACTAACCTGTACAAACAATAGAACAATGTAAAAGGAAAAAACAATGCAGCATGAGTCGATGCATACTCACATGAGTCGACTCATTTTAGTGTAAAACAGGTTATGGGTCGACACAAAACATGCATGAGTAAACTCATATTAGTTGTAGAATAGGGCATGAGTCGACATAAAGCTTTACACATCGATGCATACTATTATCCATGCTAATACAGAAAGACGAAAGGTGCATGAGTCGACACGAAACACGAATGTGTCGACACAAGCAAGAAATGAGTCAACATATACCATTATGTATCGACTCGTACTGAGTTGATTTTTTTCTTCAGAAACAAGCTGGGGCATGTGTCAATGCATGATGGCATGTGTCAATATATAAAATTTGTTTTGCTTTCTATGTACATTATTTTCCTTTTATATTTTTCATGGCTATTCATTTATTCAATATGGTTGTAATAATTTAATTAGGCTTGTATTTCATCCCCATTTGTAAATTGTACCCTCATCCCCTAAGTGATGTAATAGCGCAGGATTTTAATTTTCGTAATTTACCGCTTTAATATAATTGTTATTAATTAGGGTGTGTAGGGAAAGATAAAATCAACTGTTAGAAAACCCTAATCTCAAAGACAAAAATGCATGCAGTCAAACACACTTTTCACACGCACACCTCTAGGGTAACCTCGCTTGTTGCCTTGGAAAATAGTCATGTACCTCGAATGTGGGACGCTTTAGCAAAAGAACCTCGATAAAAAAAGATCGTAGTCCCTCGATGACCCTTCGACGTTGCCTTCAGTAAAACGATCTTAGTCCCTACAAAAAATTGCTAAAGCGTCTTACAAGTTGCCTTCTATGACTATACGACGACCCACGCCCATCCCTTCACATCAAACGATAGGGCTTCTTATCAATCAATGGTAAGATAGCAACATCTAAAGGAGGAGGAAAAAAACTAAGAACTTTTTGAGTAGGTAGAACGTTCATAGTTGCTTGCTCACAATATTTTCAAAACCACATCTTTCAAATACCAACACTTTCAAAAAACGAAATATTTTCAAAAGTCAACACTTTGTATACATTCTTATAGAGACGGGAATCATTACAAAGTTCGCATAAATGAAGGCACTTTTGAAAAATATTTTCAAACAAACACAAACACATTTCAAGCAAAACCTTTTCAAAGTGATCAAGCAAACTAAGAGCCCGTAGATAACTACAAATGAAAAGGGTTCTAATACCTTCCCTTTTCATAACCTACCCCCCGAACTCAAGAAAATTCTCAAAAGGTCTTTCCTGTTCTTTTCACCCTTTCCTTTATTAGATAAAAGAAAAGTCGATGGCGAATCTTGCTATCCGCAACAATTCGATAAAACACAAAACACCAAGTCAGTTCTCCCACTTTATTACGGAACTGGCGACTCTGCTGGTGACAATAATTAAAATTGAGGTTACCTTAGAGATAGATCATATTTAAAAATGCTTTAATTGTTTGATTTGTTTGCTTTACATTTATGGTTCCTTGTTTGGGTTTGTATTTATCCTCTACCTGGATCAGGGAACATTATTAGGTAAGTAGCAATAGATCATAGAGACTGTGCAGGGTATACCGACATGGTTGAAGTGATGGCTATGTTAGTGTGAGACATTTGTTGGTACTGGTAGCCCTTGAGTCCAGTCAAGGAGAAAATGCGGCGGATGCGTGGTGTCATGAAGCACTAACTGACCGTAGAACCTTTAATTGAATAACTTGGCCATTAGGAAGTAGTGAGATAGCCGACTTTGGTGCAGTCTGAAGTTGGTTGATAATCGATTCTACGCTCATTGAGATCGGACTTTCGGGATATTTCGGTCTCCAATAAAGAGCCTTGCGCTGAAACAATGCCCGATGATGAAAGATCAATCATGTTGAGATTCCCTAGAACCCAGTTACTTTTTAGGACAGGTTGAACCAACTAAACTTCAAGAGGGTACTTACCTATGAACCTCATGCAAGCCTAAACCTAAGGACTTTTTTGCTTTGCTTGTATATGTTTAGTTATACATAACATCATAACATCATACCATGGAATTTTTCACTCACCATTTCAAGGACCTAGAGATTTATATTTGTTTTTTTTTTGTAGGACATGGCTTCAACTCGCGGGAATACTATCCAAATTAACCTCGTAAGAGTGCCTCCTCAACTCAAAGAGTTAGCGTCAAGGGTTCTTGAGAATTCTCCGTTCACCAAGAGACATGGTCGACTTCTTAATCTGGTTACCTTAAGCTTTGATGAAGACATGATGAAAGTGCTCTTGCAATTCTTTGACCCTTTACACCATTGCTTTACATTTCCTGATTACTAATTAGTTCCCACCATGGAGGAATTTTCTCAACTTTTAGGAGTGCCTATTCTTGATCAATTACCCTTCACCGGTATTGAGAAAGACCCAAAACCTGAGGAGATTGCTTTAGCTTTACATTTGCAATGGTCCGACTTTGTGGCAAATTGGGAAATAAGAAGTGGTGTTAAGGGTTTTCTAGCCAAGTTTCTGTTTGAGAAGGCTCTGCTCTTTTGGGATGCTCTATATTTTCTAGCTTTTTAAGAGGTTTTGACCCTTCTAATATATGGGATGGTATTGTTTCCTAACCCGGACCAACTCAGATGTAAATACGGTCAAAGTTTTTCTATCTCGTAACTCGGTGCCTACCTTGCTCGGAGATATCTTGCATTCTCTTCATACTCGCACCATGAGGAGAAGGGGAATTCTTATTTGTTGCACTCCTTTGTTTGATAGGTGGTTTATTTTTCACCTACCTCAATTTGTTTTGAAGAATGATCAAGGCATGAGATGGTCTAATAGGTTGATGTAACTCAGGCATTCAGATATACATTGGTGTTTTCGATCTTTGGAAGATGTTATCATCATTGATCACTGTGGGGAATTCCATAATGTTCCTCTCATTGGAATTAGGGGAGGTATCACTTATAATCCTTGCTTGGATCTATGACAGTTTGGGTATGCTAGGAGGGATGATCCTTATGATACACTTGTCCAAGGAATTGCATTTGACTATGAGAACAATGTCCAAGGTTACCATCAAAGATTCGTACAAGCTTGGGGAAAGTTGAACAAAGTTGATAGCAAGACATTGGGGCATAAGAACTTCATCCCTTTGGAGCCTTATCTCAAGTGGGTGCGAGCTCGCGCTCAAAACTTCGATTCCTTATGAGGCATTCTACCTATCATCATGGAGCCTATTGCCGAGGAAGATGTTCTTTACATTATTCTTCATCCTGACATGCTGACTACTCTCGAGGAGTTAAAAAGATCTTGGATGCAACTTAAAGGGGAGTGATACACCTTTGAAACCCAGTTCTACGCAAGCGAGAAGAAGGTTTTGGAGCTCACAAGACAACTTCATGAAGAGAGGAGTTTGAATGCCTATGCTGCACCAAAGAGGATGTGCTCATGGGAAGCTTGAGTCCTTTTGTTTTAGGAGTTTATTTTATTATTATCTTTTCTTCTTCCATTTTAAGCCCAAGACGCATTTTTGTAACCGTTTGAACTTATTAATGCAGTTAATGTTTGTTCCCTCTTTGTCTAAACAAATTTAAATCTTAAAAGTCCTTGAAATCATTTGCATACGCATTACATGCATCATGACATAAGCAGGTTTTCAGAAATAGGTTTCCTCATCTATCTACTGTTTATTTCAGTAAGATTGATATCGAGCTGACCGTGAAAAACTTGCAGAAGCAAAATTCTCAATTTCAAGAAACTTTTCTCACCTTGGACAAAGGACAACAAAAGCTTATGTCACTTCTGGTGGCCAAAAAGAAGACAAAGAAGAAATCTGTAATCAACAAGGGAAAGAGATTCAAGGGCCTTGTCTGACATGTTCAAATGAAAGAAGACTCCTCCGAGGAGGATGAGAATCATAATGAATATGCAAGAAGCACTCGTGCTAGGGGTGCAAACGACCAAGATTCTGAGGATGAAGATTATTTTGATGAACAGTATCCACCGGCTGAGGATAAATACAAGCAACTGGAAGATAGGTTGAAAGTTGTGGAAATACAAGTTGTACCTGGCTTGGATTTTGGTGATTTGGGCTTGGTACCTGGGGTTGTTATTCCCCACAAATTCAAAATTCCAATCTTTGCTAGGCACGACGGCATTTTGTGCCCAAAACTTCACTTGAGGTCCTATGTCCGTAAAATACAACCGCGTACCACTGATAAGAAGCTCTGGGTACACTTCTTTCAAGAGAGTCTGTCTGGAACTCGGTTAGAATGGTTTTACTAGTTAGAGGGTTCCAACATTCATACCTGGGAAGATCTGGCCACCACTTTCTATCGTCAATATCAGTACAACATTGATTTGGCACCGACTAGAGTTCAACTTCAAGGAATGGAAATGGGTACTAATGAAGGGTTTAAAGAGCATGCGCAAAAATGGAGAGACCTTGATGGTACAGTGCAACCACCACTGGAGGATAGGGAGCTGGTGGATATGTTCATAGGAACATTAACTGGCCCATTTTTTGACTTGTTAATTGGGAACTCATCGTCTGGTTTGACTGAGTTAATCCTAGCTGGTGAAAGAGTCGAGAGTGGTATCAAGAGTGGAAAAATTCCCATGGCATTTTTCTTCTACATCAAACACTATAAAGAAGCTCTTTACTGGAAAGAAAGAAGCCAATGTTGTATATGGGTCAAGGGCCCATACCCAGAAGGATCACCATCCATCTGTTAATGTTGTTTTGATCTCCAACCCTCCATCTACTCAAAGACAACCACAACAAGCCAACCATCAAAGGTATGAGGTTCCAAGAAGATAATTCATGAGGATTAATATGTCATTGTCCCAAGCCTTGCAACACCTGTTAAAGGCTAACTTGGTAACATTGCACGATCCACCATAAAATGCAAATGTTTCATCACTAAATTACAATCCTAACGCCAAATGCGCATATCATTCCAACAGCCCTGGGCATGAAACTGATCAATGTTGGGCTAAAAAAAACAAGATTCAAGATCTTATCAATGATAAAACCATCGAGTTTGATCCACTTACAACTCCAAATGTTATAACTGCACCAATTCCAAATCATAGCAAAGGTATCAATGCAATTAAAGACACTGTTTTTGTTTCCTCCATTGAAGATTTGACTACTCCACTGAATGTTGTTAAAGAGAATCTGCTGAGAGCTGGGGTTTTCCCTAGCTATTTGACAGATTATAATTGCTGCGCCGAACAATTTAATGGATGAAAATGGCTGAAAGAAGGTGTTCAACGTCTGATAAATAGTCATGGGATCCTGTTTGAAAGAGCTCTGTCCATTAAAAGTTTGACTGATAAAGCTGAAGACATTTCCATCATAACAATTTCCAACAAGCCTCTTAGGATCTCTTCAAAGGGTCCTATTAGGATTTCCAATGTGTAGCGGTAGAAATGTTTAAGACTAAGCCATTGAATTGACTCAACTTATACAAATCAAAATAAAAATCTCCACCGTGCTTTATTGTTTCCAAAGGAATGGGAAAAGATAGAATAACCCAAAAAGAAGGGGGAAAGATTCAAGGTAATGGGGTTGGTTATGCAGAGGGAAGTTATTAGCACACTAAACATCTACGGTACTCCGTAGGAACCTCTTTGTAAAATCTGTATATTTTGGCTATAAAATGTTGTATGTAAAATAGATGGTAAAGGTGAGAAAAGAAATATATTTTTTATGATTTTTACACCCACCGCGGTTGCGAACCTTTAGTGCCTACGTACTACCCTTCGTGCAATAGGGGGTTAGGGTACACGTAGTTCACTTTTTAAAATTTTAAAACACAAATGTGTTGGTTAATTTTATGAGATACAACATCATTGTCATTGTCTGTGTGGAAAACATACCTACTACCCACAATCATGAGAAAGGAGGATTTGCATCATCTCAAAGTGGAGGATATGGCTTGGATTTTAAATTCAACAATGCCTCATAATTTTTTCAGATTTTTTGGACTAAAAATGAATTTTCTATGATTTTTTAAAGTTTAAAACAATTAAATATAAAAAATCAGAAAAGAAAATAAAAGTCAAAATCATGTGGACCATTGGATGAGAGTCAAAACGCGTTAGTAATTAAATCCAAGGGATCTGGCACGCTGTGCATATCATGGTCATTAGTGAATAAAGCACTGATCAGAAATAAAATCAGAATTCAAAAATAACAAGTGGTGTGACATCATTGGTTGGAAGATGACACGTTGGTCATCTTCAACCTCCAGCCAGTGTGAATTTCAGGTCTCTCAAACTGTAAAATCAGAAGCTTAGACCTATGTCATTCGCTTCATCTCTTCAAGACGAAGAAAACCATACCCTCGCGCCAAATTTATATAAACTGTAGCTCAAGCATTTTGGAAAGAATGTTTTGAAAAGGGATTTGAAATTTCATGGTCAAAACGTGTTTCCAATAAGAAGTAAGTGTTGCGACTAGAACCAGGGAAATGAGAGCATCACAATGATATCAAAGTTTTGAAGAATTGATGAAGGAATCTACCTATTGAAGTTGAGTTGCAGAGCTCTGAAACTGGACTTCTATGGAGCAATATAGGTCATGATTCTTGAATGTAATTATATGTTTAGCTTCAGGGAAGATCAAGGAAGGTGAATTGATGAAAAAATTGGATTGAAAAAGGCTTGAGAATGGATTTCGAAGTTGCTGAATTTTGAGTTAGGGAACAAGTTTGGCACGGTGATTCTGGCTATCCAAGCTTGAGAAAATGAATGGGATAGTTTATGTATTTATAGGAGAAGCAAATGGGATCAAAAGGAAGAGTGAATGATGCATTTTGGAGGGAATTCGTAAAAACTTGATGCACGAGTGAAGTGTGATCTAATTTTCACCAAAACTCATCCAATCCTCGCGTTTTGAGGTGCTAAACAAATCTGGAACTTCACTAAACATGTTTAGAGGCAAAAACTCGTGGAAAACTTATGATTAGAGGCCACATTATGGATTTCAAAATTCTGACTTGGTGAGAAATTCAGTTTCAAAGTGCCAACTTCTGACAAATGGAATTTTCAACTCAAGGGGTGTTAGGGCATGATTCTTGATAATTTAGAAAGGTGAGGTTTCAATCTTTTCAATGGAGAAGGAGTGGAGTCAAATGGATACTTGAGCTGAAAGTTGTGTTGAGTCAAAGTTGAGGAAAAAGGGTTGACTTTCCATACTTAGAAATATTTCAATTTTTTCTTCAAAAGTGAACTATAATGTCTTGCATCCAAACATAACCTTCAACTTGGAATTTTCCCTTGACCAAAAAATATGGCATGAAGTAGATCTCTTGAATGAAATTTTGAAACTTGAACCATTCACAATCTCCAAAAATTGAGAAAGTTATGACTTGTTGAAGTTGGCAAAATTTCATAAAATGACCTATAATCTTTAGTATCCTTAAGAAAATTTCCATCCATTTTCTAACTTTTCACATAAAAGAAGGAATAAATTTAACATCTTCAAGATCATTATGGAAAAAGAATGGGCTCAAGGTGATAAAAATTGACCAAGTTATGATTATTTGAAGTCAAACTGGGGGTTCATCTGGAGGACTTGTAATCTTTCTTCATCATCAAGTTTCTTCCACATGAAAACTCCTTGGAACTTTTGAAGTGATATGTTGATATCCCATTAAAGAGAAGGATGTATTTGGAATCACTAAAAATACCAATAGATGGTCAATATATACTCCTTTGAAGTTCAAAACCCTAGCTCCTAGATTAAGAAGTATGCCTTGAGGAACTTTGAAAATTTTGAACAAACTTCTTGTACCAAAACAAATGCTTTATAAATATAAGTTGTTGAGGATAATAATGAGAACTCATAGAAACCACAACCCACTTCCACATCTTGATAATTGAGAGTAATATGCACTTGTGACCAATGGGAACAAGACCTTGTCCAACCATGACTATTTTTCAATCAACCCCTTGTACTTTTTGGATCAAATCTTGATAACTTGGAAATGTAGTGAACCAAAATAACATTGCTATTCCATCCATTCCAAAACAACTTCAATGGTGAGGTTTGAACTTCTCAAGCTTCATTGACTAGGTCATGGAATTAAACTCATGAACCCATGGAGCAACTTGCTGAATCTTATTGCCTTTACCTACATGAGTAACAAGAAAGACAATCCAACATTGTATTTCATTAATTAAAAGAAGAAATCAGGACAAAAATATTCATGATCACAAAAGAACACAAGTCAAGGTGCTTGGTGATTCCTCAAAGGGCAAAGAAAAGTATAGGGAGAGGAACCAAGAATTCTAATGTGATCTTGTTGTGATTGAATCAAAATGGTATGATGAAGGGATCATAGAGGGAAAAATTGGGGTACAACAGCTTCCCTTATTTAAGTTTCTTCAATCTGAAGATACGAAGGTTAAAAATCTTCGTGTCGACGCGATCGAAGATACTTAAATATAAAACAAACCCTATTTTTTGTCCCTAAGATGCCATGAAAATTTTTATGATCATGAATGCATATGAACAAAACCAAAGAGACACAGAACACCATTGGGGATGTAACAATGATAAAGAAACAAGAGAGCGACCCGACCCAGAGAGGATGGTAAAATGGTCAAAGGATACACCAACTCCTACTAGAGGTAAAGCTACCAATGTTCACTGAAGGTAGAAAGAGGAAAGAAATAACAACACCGACGTTCACTGACGGTGAACTACCAATGTTCACTGAGGGTAGCAGGACAAAAATATCATAGCATCACCGTTCACTGACGATGAACTACCAACGCTAACTGAGGATAGAAAAAAGATAACAAACACCAACTTTCACTGATGGTAATCTACCAACTTTCACTGAAGGTAGAAAGAGAATATATCATAGCACCGCCGTTCACTGACGATGAACTACCAACATTCATTAAGGGTAGCAAAAAGATAACAAACACCAACTTTCACTAATGGTGATCTACCAACATTCACTGAAGGTAGAAAGAGAATATATCATAGCATCTCCGTTAACTGATGATGTACTACCAACGTTCACTGAGGGTATAAAAAAGATAACAAACACCAACTTTCACTGATGGTGATCTACCAACTTTCACTGAAGGTAGAAAGAGAATATATCATAGCACTGTCGTTCACTGACGATGAACTACCAACATTCATTGAGGGTAGCAAAAAGATAACAAACACCAACTTTCACTGATGGTGATCTACCAACTTTCACTGAAGGTAGAAAGAGAATATAGCATAACACCGACATTCACTGACGATGAACTACCAACGTTCACTGAGGGTAGAAAAAAGATAACTAACACCAACTTTCACTGATGGTGATCTACCAACTTTCACTGAAGGTAGAAAGAGAATATATCATAGCACCGCCGTGCACTGACGATGAACTACCAATCTTCACCGAGGGTAGCAAAAAGATAACAAACACCAATTTTACTGATGGTGATCTACCAACTTTCACTGAAGGTAGAAAGAGAATATATCATAGCACCACCATTCACTGATGATGAACTACCAACATTCACTGAGGGTAGCAAAAAGATAACAAGTTTCCCTAAAATTATGGCATTTCGCCTAGAACGGGTCTCAACTTCTTCTTTAACCGAGGCACTTTTCCTGAAAAGGGTAATATGTAAGTCGTCTCAAATAAAGAGACTTCCACTTGCGAAGATTTCACAACGATATGTTTCTGCGAATTTGAAAGTCTTGCCATCCACTGGCGTAAACTGACGACGGACTGCAAACTATTCACTCATACAGGAGATATCAAAAAAAATGTTACGTCGACTTTTACGGGGAAGCACAAGTTTCTCAAATAAAGAGACCTGCTACTTGTTGTCATGGAGGATTGTAAAAAGAAATGTCTTTCTAGGGATAGGAATATGGCTTATTGGGGAAAGAAATATGACTTCCTGTGGAAGGAAATATGACTTCTTGGGGAAATGCCACAATATTCCTGCCGAGGAGAAAAAGCCTTCTCGTGCAAAATAAATGCACAAACCAAAACTCGAAGCTTTCAAAAATCCAAAGTAAATAACATTGTTGTGGAACCACATATTCAAACCAGAAATAAACTGGGATGAAACAGTCAACCAAAATACATCCTTTAAGAAATAAACTCAAGAGGGAAAACCAAATCCATCCAAACAAAGAGTTGTACAGGAAGGATAAAGCAAAAAATCTTCCACGAGGGACAACTTCATGGGGACATTGAAAGAATATATGCTTTCTGCTTAAGGCCAACACTCTATTGAAGAGAGGATAACATAACTCTACAAAAGAGGGGGATATGTCAACAAAACAAAATTAAAAAATGTCAATGAACAATGATTTTCCAATTTTAGTTATGCATGATGTATGTATGAATATATGAGTGTTATCGTGCGTATGCTGACAAAACAGATATACAACACTGGGAGTAACCAGGCAAAACCAACTCGGGAATGAATAACACTCGGCTAAACCACATCCAGGATGATCATTCCAAGAAAAAGTAAATGCCAACTGAGGAAACAAAACCTACTGCTTGCTTTAGCTTTACTGGGGAGAAACATAATCCGGAAGTAAACAAAAAAAAGTGACAGAACAGTACAGATACAGGGATAGAACATCCTTCTTCAGGCATCACTGGGGAAACAAATGTTTTCAAAAGTAATACTTCTACTGGTGATTGAAAAACCAATCTTAAGTAAAGTAGATGGACACCCAATCATCAAAACATTCACTGGGGAATTCAAACCCACTTCATCGGTAAGGTTAACACCACATCCTCAAAGGGAAAACCACAATATGTTCTTCACTAGAAAACCGGGGACCTGCGTTCTTCAAGAGTGATTATGGTACCAACTTCTCGGGAAAAAGAACTTCCATTAGACCGAATGAAAACTTCACTGGAGAAATCTCGGATTGAGACTTCCCACCATGAAAACTCAGAAAAGAGGAGAAATAAATCCAAACTTGACCGAGGATACCGGAGTCACGAACCCAAAATGGCGAATCATCCTGAGTAAACCTTACCTAGGGGAACAAAAACTTCTTAAAACAAAGTGGAGTTTGTCCATTCCTGGGATCACCATTTTGTTGTTGTTGTTTTTTCGCATCACAAATTCTAAAGTAAAAGCAAATTGTAAATTCTTTTTGAAAAATCGATTTTGTTATTTAATATTTTTGCTTTGAAAGTTATTATCAATAATAAATGGAGTCTTTGCAAGCTAAATAAAATAAGAAATACAAATAATTGGGTAAAAGCTCAAATTTCATTAATAGAATGGTAGTATGTGAATGGAGAGACTCCATGGATAATTACAAAGTTCGGAAAATGGTAATATATAACGGAAAAGATACATTGAGATACAATGACCACTATGCCCTCTAACAACTTTTAAAATCCTGAGCAGCAACTTCTATTAAAGTGTGATGAGAATCCGAGAAGATTGTTGTTCCAATGGTCAAGTCTTGTCGGATGTAGTTACTTGCCAAGAAAGTCCCTAACTTTTGCCTAAACTCCCGTTGCGAGTTTTCAGCTTAGCGGGAAATTTATTCTATTTATGTCTCTAATTTTTGCCTAGACCGCCCTTTCGGGTTTTCAACTTAGCGAGCTGTTCTTTTATTTCTCTAGGCGAAATATTTCTTAACTGCATCAACATTTATGGGACGTGGGAACTCTTAGCCATCCATAGTTTCAAGAATTAATGCACCGCCAGAGAAGGCTTTCTTGACAACATATGGGCCTTCGAAATTGGGAGTCCACTTGTCCCTAGAATCAGTGTTGAAAGACATGATCTTCCTGAGCACGAGATCGCCTTCTCTGAATTCACGAGGTTTGACCTTTTTATCAAAAGCTCTCTTCATCCTTTTCTGATATAACTGTCCATGACATAAAGCTGTCATCCTCTTATCTTTGATCAGATTCAATTGGTCAAACCGGTTTTGGACCCATTTAGCCTCTGACAACTTGGTTTCCATTATCACACGCAAAAAGGGAATCTCAACCTCGACTGGGAGTACATGAAAAGGGAGTATTTCATGCCAATCCTTATAAGTAACGACCATTTTCTGGATAATCTTCTTGATATTCTTATTAGCAGCTTCAATAGCCCCATTCATCTTTGGCATGTACGGAGAGGAATTATGATGGAGAATCTTGATTTCTTCGCACAGTTCTGTCATCATTTTATTGTTCAGATTCAAGCCATTGTCGGTGATAATTCTGCTTGGCACACCATACCGACATATAAGATTATTCTTGATGAAGCGCACAACCACCTGCTTAGTAACATTAGCATATGAAGCAGCCTCCACCCACTTGGTGAAGTAATCAATTGCTACCAAGATAAAACGGTGTCCAATCGAAGCTTTGGGTTCTATCATCCCAATCATGTCAATACCCCACATAAAGAAAGGCCACGGGGAGGAAATCACATTGAGAAGTGTCGGAGGCACATGGATCTTATCTGTATAAATCTGGCATTTATGACACTTCTTTTCAAACTTATAACAATCAAATTCCATTGTCATCCAATAGTAACCTTCCCTTAGCATCTTTTTAGCCATCGAATATCCATTGGCATAAGTGCCAAATGATCCTTCATGAACCTCATGCATCAACATGTCTGCTTCGTGTCTATCCATGCATCTGAGAAAGACCATGTCATAATTTCTTTTATACAACACATTTTCCTTGAGGAAGAAACTGCCAACCAATCTTCTCAGTGCCTTTCTATCTTTCTTCGATGCACCGATCAGGTATTCTTGAGTTTGAAGAAAATTCTTGATATCATGATACCAAGGTTTTTCATCTGCTACCTCCTCTGTTGTAAACACATGAGCGGGCCTATCCAGTCGCCGAACCATAATTCAAGGTATATCATTCCAAGTATTCACTTGATACATAGAAGCCTGAGTTTCCAAAGCATTCGCTATCTAATTTTCATCTCTAGGAATGTGATGGAATTCAACTTTATTGAATAAGGGTAACAATCTTCTAGCATAATCTTTGTAAGGGATCAAGCCGGGGTGACGAGTATCCCATTCTCCTTTAATCTGATTTATTACCAAAGCTGAATCACCATACACATCTAGATTTTTAATTCTGCAATCAATAACTTCTTCGAGACCCATGATGCAAGCCTCATATTCTGCCATATTATTAGTACAATTGAATGTCAACCTTGCAGTAAAAGGAATGTGTGATCCATGTGGAGTGACAATCACAACACCAATTCATTTACCATAAGCATTCACAATTCCATAAAATATCACACTCCAACGAGATTCAGGGACAGGACCTTCCTCAGGCAATGGTTCATCACAATCCTTCACTTTTAGGAACATCACATCCTCATCGGGGAATTCATATTCTATAGACTGATGATCCTCCACTGGTTGGTGAGATGGATAATCTGCCAACACACTTCTTTTAATAGCTTTTTGAGTGCGGTATTTGATATCATATTCAGATAGCAACATCTGCCAGCGGGAAATTCTCCCAGTAAGAGCACGCTTTTCAAAAATGTACTTGATTGGATCCATTTTGGAGATCAACCAAGTAGTGTAATTCAACATATACTGCCGCAAACGCTTTACCGCCCAGGACAAAGCACAACATGTCTTTTCCAGCATGGAATACCACGACTCATAATCAGTGAATTTTTTACTAAGATAATAAATGGCAAACTCCTTCTTCCCTGTGTCATCCTGTTGTCCCAGAATTCAACCCATGGAATTATCTAACACTATCAGATACTTAATCAACGGTCTTCCTTCGATAGGAGGGAGCAAGATAGGAGGTTCAAGCAGATATTCTTTAATACTTTCAAATGCCCTTTGGCAGTCATCCGTCCACACACAACCTTGATCTTCCTTTAACAACTTAAAGACCAGTTCACATGTTGCAGTCATGTGGGAAATGAATCTGGAAATATAATTCAAACGCCCGAGGAAACCTCTGACTTGCTTTTCAGTTTTTGGCGCTGGCATCTCTTGAATTGATTTGAATTTATCAGGGTCAACCTCAATTCCTTTCTGGCTAACAATGAAACCCAACAATTTTCCTGATCGAACACCGAAGTTGCATTTATTTAGATTCAAATGGAGACGATACTTCCTTAAGCGCTGAAACAACATCACTAAATATTTTACATGCCCTTCTTCAGTCTGGGATTTGGAAATCATATCATTAACATATACTTCGATTTCCTTGTGCATCAGATCATGGAATATGGTTGTCATAGCCCTCTGATACGTTGCACCAACGTTCTTCAACCCGAAGGGCATCACTCTATAACAAAATGTTCCCCAGGGTGTGATAAACGTTGTTTTTTCCATGTACTCCGGAGCCATTCTTATTTGATTATACCTGGAAAATCCGTTCATGAACGAGAATACTTTGAATTTTTCTGTGCTATCCACTAATATATCTGTAGCGGTAGAAATGTTCAAGACTAAGCCATTAGATTGACTAGACTTTATACAAATCAAAATAAAAATCTCCACCGCGCTTTATTGTTTCCAAAGGAATGGGAAAAGAGAAAATAACCCAAAAAAGGGGGAAAGATTCAAGGTAATGGGGTTGGTTATGCAAAGGGAAGGTATTAGCACCCTAAACATCTACGGTACTCCGCAGGAACCTCTTTGTAAAATCTGTACATTTTTCCTATATAAAAATGTGTTGTATATAAAATGGATAGTGGAGGTGAGAAGAGAAATATTTTTTATGATTTTTGCACCCGCCGCGGTTGCGAACCTTTAGTTCCTACGTACCAACTTTTGTCCAATAGGGGATCAGGGTACACATAGTTCCTCTTTTAAAAATTTGAAACACAAGTGTGTTGGTTAATTTTATGAGATAAGACATCATCGTCATTGTCCGTGTGGAAAACATACTTACTACCCACAATCATGAGAAAGGAGAATTTGCATCATCTCAAAGTGGAGGATAATGGCTTGGATTTTAAAATCAACAATGCCTCGCTCAACACCTAAGTGTAAAATATCTCACTTCACTACATATTTTAGAAGTATAGTTACTTGCATCACTACAAGGATTGACAAGAGTCTAATCTTTTTGAGAAAAGTTTAAAGATAAAAGCCAAAGTGGCAAAAAATGGTTTGGAATGAGATTGATTGACTTTTAGTCATCTCACAAAAAATGTCAAGGTATTATTAAATTTATTGAAGTTTATTGATGAAAATGTTTTGAAAATGCATGGACATAAGTCCAAGTTTATTATGAAAGTGTTTCAAGTTTAGAAACAAGAAGAATTTAAAAAGGAGGGAGAAGATTTTTGAAATTAAAGAAGAAGGGAGGAGAAGAAGAGACTACCCTAGAGCATAAGGTAAAAGCTAAGGATAAGGACCATCTAACCAACAAGAAGGCAAAACTTGACATCATGAGCCAAGATAGAATTCGTATTCTTTGGATTAAAACCAAGAAAGTAAAGATACTAGACCTCTTCAAGTGTATTAAGTCTTCATAAAAATTGGGCAGAGTAACGGCTGTATGCGGGTGAATTCCAGATTACAAACAAAGGATGTAATCACATAAACCTACACACAAAAACAAACATGCAACCCAATGTCTTTAGGTAAACCTCAAGAGCTCCAGACAAAATAATCAGATAAGATCACAAGGTCTCCAAGATTGGCCAAGGTTTCTAATCCTAAGTCCAAGAAATAGTCCACTGCTTCATAATGCCAAGGATAGTTACCAAATAGTCCAAGTACCATTAAGAGTTTTTTAGGGTTTATGTTGATTATTAAGTGTCTTAGGAAAAGAAGAAGAAAAGCTCAAGTGAGCAAAGTAAAAATGACAAGAAAATAAATGCTCAAATGAGCAAAGATGAAAATGACATGAAATGAAAAATGCTAAAAAATAAATAGTGCATAAAGCATAAAAGAATAAAAGCATAAAATAAAACAAGTCAATAATTAGTGGTTAGTTGGATGACCATCTTGAAGCTTTCATTTGGAACTCATTAGAGGATTGGTAGAAACAAAGCCTCCACACAACAAGTTGCATTTTCTTTTTGTCAAGTATATCATGCATTTGAAATTCTCACAAGTACCATTTAATGATCAACGATGTTTAAGTGATCCGCATTAACCAAAGATGTTGTAGATCCATTAGAGGATTGGTAGAACCAAAGCCTCCACACAATGAATCTCAAGGTTATTGGATCAAAGAGATCAATTTAACATACTTGGGCTTGCAATCATAAGTTTGGGCCACAAATGATCATTTATTCGAATCGGGACAAAATTTAGCGCTATGTTAAGCAATCGTAAGTGGACTTATATAGAAGTCGCACCTATTTTGTTGCCGGTCATGAGCAATCTATGCACCATTTGTTTTGAGACATGATATAGAGATCATGCCCTAACAACATTTAGTGCAATGAGAAGGGGATGAGATGAAGAGGATTAGGGAAAAAGATGAATAAACTACTTTTGAATTAAAAATTTAATCAAACTATTATTAAAATCATTCATCCATTTTTTGTGGAGTTAAACTCAACACCATGGATCCAATGATGCTAATAACGTCATGATCAAAAATCAACCCAAGACAACCAGAAAATAATCACAAAAATAATATATTTAATATATAGATTAAAGGGTTTAAAAATGTTTAGAAAATGGAAAATGATGAGGAAAATATCAATTATGTTAAAATTAATCAAGAAATGAAAAAATAAGGCCATAGAAAAATCAGAAATGGCTAAAAAAACTTTTATAAAAATTTTGGTAATTTTTAAATGTCAGAAACTATTTTTAAAAATTAAATTAAATGGGTAAATTAAACAAAAATAGTAAAAAATAGTAAAGTCAGGAAAAAAAATAAGGTCACCAATATTTGTCACAATATCATTGGATCATTCCATAATTTTTTCAGAATTTAAAAATATGTTAAAGTATTTTTAAACATTTTAAACAAATCAAATAAGTCAAAAATTCACAAAAAATGCCAAAACACAAAATTAAATTGTGAAAAAATAAAAATTAGAAATAGAATAATCAAAAATATTTTTCATAATTTTTTCAGATTTTTTGGAATAAAAATGAATTTTCTATGATTTTTTGAAATTTAAAACAATTAAAATATAAAAAATCAGAAAAAGGAAATAAAAGAAAAAGATGTGGACCATTGGATGAGAGTCAAAACGCGTTAGTAATCAAATCCAAAGGATCTGGAGAGCTATGCATATCATGGTCTTTAATGAATAATGTACATAATCATTAATAAAATCAGAATTTGAAAATAACAAATGTCACGCTTTCATTGGTTAAAAGATGACACGTTGGTCATCTTCAACCTCCAGCCTTCACGAATTACAGGTCTCTCAAACCATAAAATCAGAAGCTCAGACCTATGCCATTCGCTTCGTCTCTTCAAGACGAAGACAACCACACCATCGCGCCAAATTTATATAAACTGTAACTCATGCAATTTGGAAAGAAAGTTTTAAAAAGGGATTTGAAAATTCATGGTTAAAACGTGCTTCCAGATGAAAGTAAGTGTTGCAACTAGAACCAGGGAAATGAGAGCAACACAATGATACCAAAGTTTTGAAGAATTCATGAAGGAATCTACCTATTGAAGTTGAGTTGCAGAGCTCTGAAACTGGACTTCTATGGAGCAGTATAGGGCACGATTCTTGTATGTGATAATATGGTTAGCTTCAGGGAAGATCAAGGAAGGTGAATTGATGAAAAAAATGGATTGAAAAAGGCTTGAGAATAGGATTTGAAGTAGCTGAATTCTGAGTTGTGAAGCAAGTTTGGCAGGGTGATTCTGGCTATCTAAGCTTGGGAAATTGAATGGGGGATGACCCTCTATTTATAGGGAATCAAATGGAATGTTCAAGCGTGTGGAATGATGCAACTTGGAGGGAAATCGTGTGAACCTGATGCGCAAGCAAAGTGTGACCTGATTTGTATGAAAACTCATCTAATCCTTGCGTTTCAAGGCTCTAATCCACTTTGGCAACTTGGTTAAACATGTTTAGATCACAAACACGTGCTAATTTGATGTTTAAAGGCCAAAACATGAATTTCAAATTCTGACTTATGGAGAAACTTAAATTCCAAGTTACCAAGTTCAATTCAATGGAATTTCCACCTCAAGGGGTCTTAGGGAAAAATTCTTGATGCTTTGGAAAGATGAGGTAACAAGATTTGCAATGGAAAAAGAATGGAATCAAATGGATGCTTGAGCTGAAAGTTACATGGAGTCAAAGTTGTCGAAAAAGAGTTGACTTTCCATACTTAGAAATATTTCAAATTCTTCTTTAAAAATGACCAATAATCTCTTGCATCCAAACATGGCCTTCCACTTAGAATTTTATCTTGACCAAAAAATATGGAATGAATTAGATCTCTTGAATGACATTTTTCAATTTGAACCACTCAAAATCTCCAAAAATTGAGCAATTTATGACTTGTTGAAGTTGGCCAAAAATCATGAAATGACCTATAATCTTTTGCATTCTTAAGGCAACTTCCATCCATTTTTTTCACTTTTCACATAAGTGAAGGCATGAAGTACACATCCTTAAGATCATCATGGAAAATAATGGACTCAAGGTGATAAAAATTGACCAAGTTATGACCATTTGAAGTCACATATAAAAAAATTAGGGATTCATCTAGATGACTTATAATCTTCCTTCTTCACCAAGTTCTTTCCTCATGAAAAATCCTTGGAACTTTTGAAGTGATTTGTTGGTAACTCTTTGAAGAGAAGAATGTTTTTGGAATCACTCAAAAATACCAAAAGATGAGCAATATATGCCCCTTTGAAGTCCAAAACCCTAGCCTCTAGATTAAGAGAGTGCTTTGTGGAACTTTGCCATGTTTGAACAAACTTTTTGTGCCAATATTCTTCCTTTGTGAATAGAAATTGTTGAGGATGATGATGAGGACTCATGGCCACCAAAACCACTTCCATACCAACTTCAAAACAACTTCAATGGTGAGGTTTGAATTTCTCAAGCTTTTGACTAGGGCATGGAAATAAACTCATGAACCCATAAAGGAACTTCCTAAACCTCATTGCCTTTACCTGCATTATTAACAAGTAAGACAAACCAATATTGCATTTTATTAATTAGATCAAAATATCCATGATCACAAAAGAAAACAAGTTAAGATGCTTGGTAATTCCTCAGAAGAGCAAGGCTAAAGATAGGGAGAAGAACCAAAAGCCCTAATGTGATTTTGTTGTGATTAAAACAAAATGGTATGATGAAGGGATCTTAGGGGAAAATTTGGGGTACAACAATATCAATGTGTGACAATGGAAAATCATCTTTTGGACTAGCTTTATTTAGATCTCTGTAATCTACGCACATGCGGACTTCTCCGTCTTTTTTCAATACTGGGACAATATTGGAAATCCATTGAGGATACACTGACGTCACAAGAAAACCAATATTAATCTGCTTTAGAAACTCCTCTTTGATCTTTACTGCCATATTTAGGTGAGTTCTTCGCAACTTTTGTTTAATTGGTGGACACTCTGGCTTCAAAGGTAAACGGTGCTCTACAATATATGTATCTAGACCTGGCATATCTTGGTAAGACCAAGCAAAAATATCCACATACTCTTTCAACGGCTCAATCAACCTGCTCTTCACATCAGGATGCAACAATGCTCCAATCTTGACTTCCTTCGAATCTTCTTCTGAACCCAAATTAATCACTTCCAATGGCTCTTTATATGCCCGAATGGTATTTTCCTTGTGCTCAAGCAACCGTGAGACCTCTTCTGGAATCTCATTATAATCTTCTTCTTCAGCCCCATACACAGGACATTCAAAGTTGGGAGAGGGTGCAGGGTCATTGTACTCAACGGGTTTTTTAATTAATCTGCACATATTGATTTATGATTGCTTTTAAAATCTGACACATATAACAAGTGATCATGCAGATTGAATTTCAGTTATTATTTATTTTGAAAGGTTTTTTTTCTGATTACCATTTTCAAAGAAAAAGCAGAAAATAAAGACATAATTTGGGAAGCAAAGACAACTTTTATTATTGATTTTAAAAGTCACAGCAAACAGATAAGCCCTACAACATTAATACTTCCACCTCGGGCAGAGTGAAAGCTTTTCAAAAAGATTAACAAAAAAATTACTTTGAAACATGTATGCAAGAGGGAACATCAATGGTGATCCAGTTCTGAAACCTAATTGTGTGTGTCAAATAATTCGGCATTTCCTGCTACAGTTGGATGAAGATAACCCCCACTACAAAAAATGTCTTGATACTTGCTTGCGGTAGACTTCGGCTTCATGCCCTTACCTTTGTCATTCTTCAAATATGTAGTTGTTTAGTTATTGGCTTGCATTTTTGGTAAAACCCAAGTGTATGTGTGAATGTCATGACTGATGTCATAACATTCTAGTTTAGTTTGTACTGATTCATTAGGTACCTTTGCAGAAAAATATTGTCATTCAGGTACTGATGTTTATAAGTGTGTATCTGAGCATTTTGCAAAATGATCACATTTTCCTAAATCAGTAGACAGGTTTTTTCAGATGTCATAACAGATGTTAAGACATCCTGTTCTGAACTAACAAGTTTGCAGTTTGGGTAATTCTGAGTTTTTTCAGGAAAATGACTCAGTCTTTTCAGAACAGCATCCTGCGTTTTCTTTGGGTTAACCTAGCTCAACCCTAACCTGGTTGATAAAGTCCTGTGACCTAGTCTTAAGGTCAAATGGAATTAACCCTAGGTTTTTGTGGAAACCCTAACTGAAGATGCAACTGCTATATATTCAACAGAGTTGCTGTTTTGCAAGTAATCCCTTTTTGGTCAGAAGATCATGTGTAAACTGTATAGGTTTAATTATTGTACTTCAAGCAATTATCATTGTGATAAGTGACTTGGAATAGGTTTTTTAATTGTAAGGGTTGTGTAGCACTCAAAGCTTTGAAGCAAGAGTGTTTGAATGTTTCTTGACTAAAGCTGTGAAGCAGAGTCAAGTTAGGTGTGTGTATCACTCAAAGCTGTGAAGCAAGAGTGGTTGTGTTGCTTGATTAAAAAGCTGTGAAGCTTAATAAAGCATATGTTTTTGAAGAGTGTCTTCATCAATTCATTAGTCAAATTGTTTTATGTATCACTGCTGTGATTGAGGGGGAGTGAGTAGGAACTCAGGTTTAAGTTGTACTTAGATTGAAATTGCATTGGGTAGGTCTTAAGTGAAGGAGATAAACTGGTTGGTTTATTCCTGAATTAACATCTCTTATAGTGGATTTCCTCCCTGGCTTGGTAGCCCCCAGAGTAGGTGTTGTTACACACTGAACTGGGTAAACAATTGACTGTGTTCTTTAATGTTTTTGTATTTACTTTCTTATAGAAAGTCAGATACGGTGTGATAACATTAAATGTGACATTGAGTATCTGCAGCCAGAATTTCAATTGGCATTAGAGCAGGCACCCTGCCTGTATTACTGGGTGAGATCTAGGGATATCACTTTCTGGCACTATGGACAAAGAAGGACTTTTTGGAAATAGACCACCCATTCTGGATGGAACTAATTATGACTACTGGAAACCTCGTATGATTGCCTTCTTAAAATCTCTGGACAAAAAGGCTTGGAGAGCTGCTGACAAAGGATGGATCCATCCCACCATAACTGAGAAAGATGGGACAATCAGTCTGAAACCTGAGGAAGATTGGAGTAAATAAGAAGATGAGTTAGCCCTGGGAAATTCCAAACCTTTAAATGCCTTGTTCAATGGAATTGATAGAAACATCTTCAGACTAGTTCATCAATATGAACTGGCCAAGGAAGTTTGGGACACTCTCAAAACTACTCATGAGGGCACTTCCAAAGTAAAAATGTCAAGGCTTCAGATGTTGACTACCAAGTTTGAGAATCTAAAAATGATGGAAGATGAAACCATTCATGAGTTTCACATGAACATCTTGGAGATTTCCAACACCTCAGGAGCATTGGGAGAAAAGATGTCAGAAGAAAAACTGGTAAGGAAGATTCTCAGATCCTTGCCTAAAAGATTTGCAATGAAGGTAACTGCCATAGAGGAAGCCCAGGACATCAACAAGTTGAAAGTGGATGAACTTATTGGGTCTCTTCAGACTTTTGAGATGGGGATCACTGATAATGGTGACAAGAAGAACAAGAGCATAGCACTTGTGTCCAACACTGATGTTGAAGAAAATATTTCAGAAGCTATAGCCATGCTTGGAAGACAGTTCAACAAACTCATCAAAAGAATAAATCCAAAGTCAAGGTCTAATGTTCATAACATTCCCTCTGACATTGACAGTTCCAGCAGAAGACCAAGGTCAGAAGAGAAGGGAAATCAAGGCAGAGGAATTCAATGCCATGGTTGTGAAGGATATGGGCATATTCGAGCTGAATGTCCTACCTTTCTTAAGAAACAAAAGAAAGGAATGACTGTTACTTGGTCTGACTGTGATTCAGAAAGTAATTCTGAAGAAGAATCTGCCAAACTAGTTACTGCTTTAACTGGTGTTTGTACCTCTGAAAGTGACATCAGTGATGAAGAGGTGACTTTTGAAGAACTGGCTGATACTTACAAGAAATTGTGTATCAGAAGTACTGAAGTCTGTGTGCAGAATGAGAAACAATCAAAACTCATCATAAAGCTGGAGGCTGAAAAAAGGGCAAACCTTGAAAATATAAGTCATCTAGAAGGAGAAGTTCAATTGCTGAACTCACAACTGAATCAAATGACCAAATCTGTCAAGATGCTGACAAATGGATCAGACAAATTGGAAGAGATCCTTCAGGTTGGACAAAATGTGGGAAATAAATCTGGACTAGGATTTATGGAAGCAAAGAAATCTGGTACTGATAAGCAAATGTCAAAACAGATGTCTCAACACAACTCTCATCATCAGGAACAGAGACATATGAAGAAAAGGTACCAAAGATGGAGATGTCATCATTGTGGGAGATATGGCCACATAAAACCCTTCTGCTTCAGATTGCATGGATACCCTAATCAGAACTCAGGTGTCAAACCTAAGTCTAAAAGGGTACCACATGCTCCTAAATGGAAGAAAAAGGCTACTGCCCTGATAGCCCACACTTCCCTGAGGGTCTCTGCAAAGGAAGACTGGTACTTTGACAGTGGATGTTCCAGACACATGACTGGAATCAAGAATCTCCTCAATAATGTTAAGCCTCACACCACCAGTTTTGTGACCTTTGGAGATGGTGCTAAAGGTGAAATCAAAGGAGTTGATGATTTGGACTGCCCTGGAGTTCCAAGTCTGAATGAGGTACTGCTGGTAAAAGGGATGACTGCTAATCTCATTAGTATCAGTCAATTGTGTGATCTAGGATTCAAGGTCGATTTCTCAAAATCTGAATGTCTTGTAATCAATGACAAACAAGAAATAGTAATGAAAGGAGTCAGATCTAAAGACAACTGTTACTTGTGGGAGCCTGAGAACACTAATTTCTCATCTGTGTGTTCCATTGCAAAAGAAGAAAAAGAGGTGAAACTATGGCACCAAAAACTTGGCCATCTTCATCTAAGAGGTATGAAGAGGATTATCTCCTTGGAGGCAGTCAGAGGGATTCCAAGACTGCAAATTGATGAAGAAAGAGTTTGTGGTGAATGTCAGGTTGGTAAGCAGACTAGGATGTCACATCCAAAGTCAAGACATCTGACCACCTCTAAGGTTCTATAACTTCTTCATATGGATCTGATGGGACCAATGCAAGTAGAGAGTCTTGGTGGAAAAAGATATGCCTATGTGGTTGTGGATGATTTTTCCAGATTCACCTGGATTAATTTCATTAGGGAAAAATCTGATGTATTTGAAGTTTTTAAAGAATTGTGCAAAAGAATTCAAAGAGAAAAGGAAGGGTGTATTGTCAGAATCAAAAGTGATCATGGCAAGGAATTTGAAAATAGCAAGTTTGATGATTTTTGTTCTTCAGAAGGAATTAGTCATGAATTTTCTTCTCCTATAACACCTCAGCAAAATGGAGTTGTGGAAAGAAAAAAACAGGACCATACAGGAATCTGCCAGAGCAATGTTACATGCCAAAAGACTTCCTATGTATTTTTGGGCTGAAGCTATGAATACAGCCCGCTATGTTCATAACAGGGTCACCTTGAGAAAGGGAACCTCATCCACCATATATGAACTCTGGAAAGGAAGAAAACCAATTGTGAAGTACTTCCATGTATTTGGCAGCAAATGCTATATTCTGGCTGATCGTGAACAAAGAAGAAAACTGGACCCTAAAAGTGATGAAGGCATATTTCTAGGATACTCCTCAAACAGCAGAGCTTATAGAGTATTCAATTCCAGAACCAAAGCCATGATGGAATCAATAAATGTTATAATTGATGATTATCATGAAGAAATAGATGTTCCTTGTACTGTTGAGACATTCTTTGAGACTTCAACCCAACAGAATGATCTACCCAACTCCACCATAACAGAATCTGAATCAAAGGAAGCTAGCAAGATCCCTTCCATCAGAATTCAGAAGGATCATCCAAAAGAGCTCATCATAGGAGATCCCAACAGTGGAGTCATTACAAGATCTAGAGAAATCATCTCAAACTCTTGTTTTGTGTCCAAAATGGAACCAAGAAATGTCAAGGAAGCTTTAACTGATGAATACTGGATTGGTGCAATGCAAGATGAACTGAACCAATTCAAGCAACATGAAGTTTGGGAACTGGTTCCTAGACCTGAAGGAACTAACATCATTGGGACAAAATGGATTTTCAAGAACAAGTCAGATGCTGAAGGAGTTGTCACCAGAAATAAGGCAAGACTTGTTTCTCAAGGATACACCCAGGTTGAAGGGGTTGATTTTGATGAAACCTTTGCACCTGTAGCCAGACTGGAATCA
Source organism: Vicia faba (assembly GCA_948472305.1). NCBI lineage: Eukaryota > Viridiplantae > Streptophyta > Magnoliopsida > Fabales > Fabaceae > Vicia > Vicia faba. The sequence goes on along the minus strand of OX451741.1, from coordinate 761,043,929 downwards.
ATCAGACTCCTATTGTCAATTTCTTGTCTTCTGAAGTTCAAGTTATTTCAGATGGATGTGAAAAGTGCCTTTCTAAATGGGTACTTAAATGAGGAAGCTTATGTGGAATAACCTAAAGGCTTTGTGGATCCAACCCACCCTGATCATGTCTACAAATTGATAAAATCTCTATATGGCCTGAAACAAGCTCCTAGAGCATGGTATGACAGGTTAACAAAGTTTCTCTCAGACAAAGGCTACAGAAAAGGAGGGAAGTTGATGGTTGCCCAAATATATGTTGATGACATAGTGTTTGGAGGAATGTCAGAACATATGGTTAAACACTTTGCTGACCAGATGCAGGCTGAATTCGAAATGAGTCTCATGGGAGAACTAACTTATTTTCTTGGACTGCAAGTCTCACAGATGGAGGACTCAATCTTCTTATCTCAAAGAAAGTATGCTAAGAACATTGTAAATAAGTTTGGTATGGAGAATGCAAGTCACAAAAGGACTCCTGCTCCTACTCATCTAAAGCTTTCCAAAGATTCAAGTGGGGTTAAGGTGGATCAAAGTCTGTACAGAAGCATGATAGGAAGCTTGTTGTACTTAACTGCCAGCAGACCTGATATTGCCTTTGCAGTTGGAGTTTGTGCAAGATACCAAGCTGATCCCAAAGTCAGTCATATCAATCAAGTGAAGAGAATTTTGAAGTATGTGAGTGGAACTTACAACTATGGGTTGATGTATTCTCATGGCTGTGAACCAGCTCTGACTGGCTACTGTGATGCTGATTGGGCTGGTAGTGCTGATGATAGAAAAAGCACCTCTGGAGGATGTTTCTTCTTGGTAAATAATCTGGTTTCCTGGTTCAGCAAGAAACAGAATTGTGTGTCTCTTTCTACTGCTGAAGCTGAATACATTGCAGCTGGTAGTAGCTGCTCTCAAATGATCTGGATGAAACAGATGCTTACTGAGTATAATGTCACACAAGATGTTATGACATTGTACTGTGACAATCTGAGTACAATCAACATTTCCAAGAATCCCATTCAGCATAGTAGGACCAAACATATTGACATACGACATCACTTTATCAGAGACCTTGTAGAAGAGAAGACAATCAAATTGGAACATGTTGCCACTGAGCTACAGCTGGCTGACATTTTTACCAAGGCTCTTGATGCAAATCAATTTGAAAACTTGAGGGGTAAGTTGGGTATTTTCCAACATGAGGAATTGTAGCAATTAATTTTGCTTAAAACAAGGATTAAAGGAGTTATGCTTGTTCTGATTGGGTTAAAATTATATTTTCCCATTTCCTTCAATTCTTTTAAGAAGTTGAATAGACACTCCTTTTCTTCCTTCCTCTCTCGTCTCCTCATCAAAACCCAGTCTCTCAATCAGAATTTTCTCTTCAGTTGCTGTTGGTCCTCTAAGACTGTCAAAATGTCTCAAACACCATCATCATCCAATACGACTATTTCAACCTCTTCCTCTGATCAAGATTCTAGGAAAATCTCTTCTTGTCTGGACTCTGAAGTCCTGGAGATCTCTTCTCGTAGAAAAGTGGGAACTAACCCCACCAAGGTCAAAGAGATGAGAACAAGACATGCAGGAAAGTCCCAAGCTTCTTCCTCTGGTAATCCATCTCATCCTTCTTCTTCAGTTCCCCCTGAAATTGCAAATAGGGAAGGGTCAGCCTATGTTAGTCAAGCAATAGCTAAAATTGTTTCAAGAATTCTGAACGAGAACCACTCAGTTCCTGGCATTTCTGTTCCTTTGAATCAAGAAAGTTCAAATGCTGAAACAAATCCAGATGTCTCTAAGGATGTTGAGACATCAGAGGCAGAATGCTGACATTGCTCACAAGAAAAGGAAGAAGCCCGAATCCTCTGAGTCTGATGACAGTGCTTAATGGTTGGTGGAGTTGTTGTTTGGTGGTGTTGCTAGTTGGTGCTGGTACCTGGTGGAGTTTGGAAGTGTGTTCAGTTTTTCTTCTGCTGCTGCTCTTATTACTTTTTCTGGATAACTGTATAATTTTTATGAACATGTATCTTTGGCCCATTTGTGGATAAAGAGGGGGAGAATATTTTGGTACTTGCTTAATTAGAAATTCTATTTTTCTGCAGTCATTTCTTTCTGCTGCTATCTATCTCTGATTACTTAGGGTCTTTAGCCAAAAATCTGCCAAAGGGGGAGTTTGTAGTTGTTTAGTTATTGGCTTGCATTTTTGGTAAAACCCAAGTGTATGTGTGAATGTCATGACTGATGTCATAACATTCTAGTTTAGTTTGTACTGATTCATTAGGTACCTTTGCAGAAAAATATTGTCATTCAGGTACTGATGTTTATAAGTGTGTATCTGAGCATTTTGCAAAATGATCACATTTTCCTAAATCAGTAGACAGGTTTTTTCAGATGTCATAACAGATGTTAAGACATCCTGTTCTGAACTAACAGGTTTGCAGTTTGGGTAATTCTGAGTTTTTTCAGGAAAATGACTCAGTCTTTTCAGAATAGCATCCTGCGTTTTCTTTGGGTTAACCTAGCTCAACCCTAACCTGGTTGATAAAGTCCTGTGACCTAGTCTTAAGGTCAAATGGAATTAACCCTAGCTTTTTGTGGAAACCCTAACTGAAGATGCAGTTGCTATATATTCAACAGAGCTGCTGTTTTGCAAGTAATCCCTTTTTGGTCAGAAGATCATGTGTAAACTGTATAGGTTTAATTATTGTACTTCAAGTAATTATCATTGTGATAAGTGACTTGGAATAGGTTTTTTAATTGTAAGGGTTGTGTAGCACTCAAAGCTTTGAAGCAACAGTGTTTGAATGTTTCTTGACTAAAGCTGTGAAGCAGAGTCAAGTTAGGTGTGTGTATCACTCAAAGCTGTGAAGCAAGAGTGGTTGTGTTGCTTGATTAAAAAGCTGTGAAGCTTAATCAAGCGTATGTTTTTGAAGAGTGTCTTCATCAATTCATTAGTCAAATTGTTTTATGTATCACTGCTGTGATTGAGGGGGAGTGAGTAGGAACTCAGGTTTAAGTTGTACTTAGATTGAAATTGCATTGTGTAGGTCTTAAGTGAAGGAGATAAACTGGTTGGTTTATTCCTCAATTAACATCTCTTATAGTGGATTTCCTCCCTGGCTTGGTAGCCCCCAGAGTAGGTGTTGTTGCACACTGAACTGGGTAAACAATTGACTGTGTTCTTTACTGTTTTTGTATTTACTGTCTTATAGAAAGTCAGATACGATGTGATAACATTAAACGTGACATTGAGTATCTGCAGCCAGAATTTCAAAAGAGAACCCCAAGCCAGCTCTGTTCTTGTTCACAGGTGGATCCACAATCTGTCCCCACACTTCACTATGACCCTTATGTACAACCTTCTGCACGTCCTTAAGCGAAACCATGGAATTATCATTTCCTCTTATATTGTCAATGGATAAGGCTTGGAACTGGGTTCCAACAGCAGCTTCATCCGCCTCCACAATGCTGAAAGAGGACAAATTAGATATCAATAATGCGTGTTTCCCATTTATGATCACTACTTTCCCTTCACGTACAAACTTCAGTTACTGGTTTAAAGTTGAAGTGACAACCCTTGCCTCATGAATCCACGACCGTCCCAACAAACAGCTATAAGCGGGAACAATGTCCATGATCTGGAAAGTTATCTGAAACAAATGTGGTCCTATATGAATAGGCAAGTCCACTTCACCAATAACAGATTTCCTTGATCCATCAAACGCTTTCACAATGATGCCACTCGGGCGCATATGCGTTCCTTGATATTTTAACTTCATAAGCGTACTCCTCGGTATAACATTCAACGCGGATCTATTATCAATCAGCACATTGGATAGTGAATCATTCTTGCAGTTCATAGAGATGTGAAGGGCTAAGTTGTGATTCCTTCCTTCATCTGGTAATTCGTCATCGCAGAAACTCAAGTTATTACATGACGTAATGTTCCCTATTACACTACTGAATTGGTCTATTGGCATATCACTTTCCACAAAAGCTTGGTCCAATACCCTCATCAAAGATTCTCTGTGAGTAGAAGAGTTCATCAATAAAGCTAAGATAGATATTTTTGAAGGAGTCTTCAATAGCTAATCTACAATTCTGTAGTAGCTCATCTTGATTATATTCAAAATATAATCCACTTCTTTCTCAAACGCAACCCCACTAGTCTCACCCGTAGCCTTCTTGGGTTCAACATTCTCAGCAATTTTCTTTCCATCAATAACATCTCTTCAAACAACTGGTGCAAACTCACAACCGTTGCGGGTCACCCTGCTATTTTCGACAATATTCCCAAAATTAGGCAATGGCTGGATTGGAACTTCCACTCCATCCTCTAAGATTGTAGTGCTATATTTGTAAGGCACAACCTTATCTGATTTGTAGGGGATAGGACCCGATAAACTAATCACCAATGGGGTAACAACTGGCTTGCTATAATATTCAACTTCAAGATGGGTGGGTGCCCCAAAACAAGGTACAATGACATTTACCCCTTCTTCAACATAAGCAGTCATTATTGAGTCATTTCTAGAAAACAAATCCTCATCTGAGGAGAAACACTCATCTGCGGAGGCATACTCTTCATCCGACCCTTCTTCAGTCAAACAAATCTTAACCATATCAACTTCATGGTAATCATCCCTTTGACTTGGAACCTTGATAAATCCATTGTTTAACAATAATTGAACACCCTTCTTCACGATTGAACATCCTCAGGAATCTCGACAGCAAACTCGGCAAGATCCATACTGGTGTTCCACCTGGCCAGCCATATGGTAGAAGGTAGCATGCAATTGCACAAGGTATTCTTTCATATACTCTACATCAAAAATTCATAATTTTCCAGTACATCTAGAAACCATATTCACCTCCTTTTCATACTCTGCCCTAGGCCTGATTATGAGGATTAGGCCCTCATCCATCATCTCTTGTAAATCAGCCTTTATCTTATCGCAACCATGTATATTTGTACTGCAAATAGCACAACTGGCATGGTCATGCGTATAGTAGCTAAATTCATAAAGGTCTGCATGCATTTTCACAAAATCTCCTCTAACCAGATTAATATCAAAAATCCGAAAGTCGCCTGGACAACCGGCCACCATATTCACAGCATTTACTCCCCCATGCATGGGTAGAGGATTGTCTTTCACATTAGGTCCCACGTCCTTAAAAGATAGAACACCAGAATTTACCAACTTCCGCACCTCAGTCTTCAAAGGATAACAATTCTCAACATTATGCCCTGGTGCTCCCTGATGAAAAGCACATGTTTGGTTTGCTTTGTAATGCCAAGGAAATGGTGATGGTACGGCGGGAGGTAGTCGGGTCTGAACCAACTTCTTCTGAATCAATGACGGTAGTAACTCTGTATAGCTCATAGGAATATGTTCATAACTCTCCCTTCTCTGATTATACCCTTGAATCCCCTGTTGTGACGGTCTATGATAAGCAACAGTAGTTGGAGCGACACCCACAACTAGAGTAAATGAGAAGACTTGCTGATGACGCTGATAATTCCTTCTTGAAGTATTAACCCTCCTCTCTTGCATAACAACATTTGCATCCCCTTCCTTCTTCTTGGTAAACCCATAAGATGGTTTCTTCACACCTCCAGAACTTTCACTCTTTGTTAAATGGCCCTCTCTTACAGCCTCCTCTAAGAGGATACCCATTCCTACCATTTCAGTAAAGTCATTTGGCGCACTTTCAACCATCCTTTCATAGTAGAAAGCACCCAGCGTTTTCAAGAAAATCTTAGTCATCTCCTTCTCTTCCATGGGAGGAATCACTTGGGCGGCTACCTCACGCTATCTCTGTGCATACTCTTTGAACGATTCCCTGTCTTTCTGAACCATGGCCCTGAGTTGATCACGGTCAGGCGCCATGTCCATGTTGTACTTGTATTGTTTGATGAATACTTCCCCAAAATCATTGAAAGTATGGATATTAGCACTGTCCAAACTCATATACCACTTCAGCGCAACACCGGTCAAACTATCCTGAAAAAAGTGAATCAGCAGACGCTGATCATCAGTATGGGTAGACATTCTCCTCACGTACATCACCAGATGAGCACGAGGGTAAGTGTTTCCCTTGTACTTCTCAAACTCCGGGACCTTAAACTTAGTAGGTATCTTAACATTCGGGACCAAGCATAACTCATTCACATTCTGCCCAAATAGCTCTTTTCCCCTGAGGGCCTTCATCTCTCTTTGCATCTTGTCAAACTTCTCTTGAAAATCATCCATTCTATCATAAAGACCCAAGTCTTCACTCGGTGGAGGGAAAGGACGACACATATCATCATTAACAAATGGAACCATATTCAACGAAGGAGGCGCAGCAGGAGCAGCATGCACTACAGGAGGTGCCGGAGTAACAATAGTCTGACCAATCGGAGAATCTTGAGGACCAAGAGTGGAACCTTCAGGTGCAAAATTCTATGACATTCCTTGTGGATAACCTTGAGGCATGCGATTCTGAACAATAGTTTGAGTAGCAGATGCGGGAACAGTCGGAGCTTCAGTAGTTTCCCTTGTTGGTTGAGGTTAGACACTCGGTGGTTGATTCTGAGCAGCCACCGGAGCTTCCATTAGAGTAGTCAGATTGGTCATGCCGGCTTTCAAAGCAGAAACCTCCTCGCGCAGCTCGCAATTCTATTGTTCTAAGTTGTCCATCTTCTTTCTGAGATTAGCCCGAGTGTTGTAGTGGTGAGTCAGCTTGCTATTAAAGTAAAGAAGCTTGGTAAGACACCTGGATATGCATAAAAAATGCAAGAAATATGTGCAATATGATGCATGATATGTAATGCACATGATTTCATTTTATTTAATATTTCAAGGGATTTAAAATTTATGGAAATATTGCAAATATCAAAGTAATAACGCATTTGAAATACTGAAAAAATTTATTATAACAACTCCAAAATGGATTACAAGTTTCAATGATCCCAAGTACAAGATGAAAATAAAATCTAAAACTCTGAGAAGTAAAACTGATGGAGATCACTCTACACGCTGGCGCTTCCCTGTGAGCCTGGCAAACTGAGCCTTCAATATCTGGTTTTCTTCCACATACCTGGTGGCAACCTTCTTCCAATCACTTGAATCAGGAAGTGAGTGATCAGCATCCGATTAAGGCTTAGGAGAAAATAAATCCCCTTGCCTCTCCATAGTCTCTATCGCTCGACTCTCAAGGATCTCAATCAAGTCATCTTTCTCCTTCAAGTATGCTCTATAGGAAATCTCTAAAGTTTGGCACTTATTCTTCCAAGCGTCATTTTTCTGTTGTATCCTGACCAAAGCAAGTTGCAACTCTTCTAGATCATCTAATAAGGGAGGAGTGGTCTTCAAAAACAGAACGGGCATAGGTGTTTCTCGGGAATACGACATCTTCAATTGAATAACTCTCGTTTGGACCCACTGAAGATATGGCTCCAAAGAAACAACACCCCTAGATCCCAAATCCTTCCTACTCTTCTTATGAATGTGACGCCAGGCCTTCGCAATATGCTCCCTAGCTTCCCTATGGTCTTCTGTTGGATTAAAATATCCAGCGTCGACCTTAGGGATTCGAAGGGATTAACATCCCCCCATGGGCGCCTACACAGGTGTGTTAGGTGGGCCAGGTAGGACCCTTGTTAGATTCTCTATAAGGAAATAGAGTAGCACCTTGGCTACAAGCAATTTCTTTTAGCTCAGTGGTAAGCGCTTGATCCTACAAGTGGTATTAGAGCAAGGTCATGGGTTCGAATCCCCCGGCTGACACTGGGGGGGATATTGTTGGATTAAAATATCCTGCGTCAACCTTAGGGATTCGAAGGGCTTAACATCCCCTCTTGGGCGCCTACACAGGTGTGTTAGGTGGGCCAGGTAGGCCCCTTGTTAGATTCTCTATAAGGAAATAGAGTAGCACCTTGGATACAAGCAATTGCTTTTAGCTCAGTGGTAAGCTCTTGATCCTACATCTTCTCCCTCCTTCAGAAAGAAACTACTCAAATGAATACTATTTGGTTTATCCCTCATTGAATAACCAAGTTGTCGTCGTGCAAGAACAGGGTTATTGTTAATTCCTCCCTTTGTACCAAGAAGAGGTACATTATGGAAACTACCACAACTGTCAATAATCTATATATCCTGGTAAGCTCGATGATACCAATCAATATCTGAGTGAGTGAGTACCACGATCTTAGGAGCCCAACGAGGTTCCTTATTGACATCCCAAAAATCATCAGACTGAGGCATATGAGAGATAAACCACCGGTACAACAAAGGCGTGCAACCGATAATCATCCCCCCATAATAAGAATTTCGAAGATGAATAGAGCAATAAGCATCACCCAACAAGGTAGGAACTGGGTTTCCAAACATGAAGATCCTGATAGCATTAATGTCAACAAACTTGTCCATATTAGGAAATAAGAACAACTCGTAAGCAAGTAGAGCAAAGATGGCCTCAAAAGCGACTGTACTCTTCATCCAGGCAAAGTAACGAGCTTTCTCAAATAAGAACCGAGCTGGTAATCCTCTAATCCCTCCTTTAGTAGTCATATGGTCTTCCACCTCAGACTTCCCCAGATGAATCAAAGTAGCAATCTCATGTAGTTTTGGCTCACCCTCTAAACCAGTAAAAGGAACACGATCGGTAACAAGTAAATCCAACAGATAAGAATACTCCTCCAGTGTAGGTATCAACTGATAGTCGGGAAAAGTAAAGCAATGATACATCGGATCATAGAAATGGGCCGAGGTCGAGAGAATATCATCCTTCATCTTCAGTTTCATGAGAGGAATAATGGATCCATACTTCTTCTGTAAATCTGCAGAACACTCAATCTCTGGAATTAGACTGATCAACTCATCTATCTTGGGATCCTTGAAACTGTACTTCCTAGTCTTTCTCTTTCCAGAATCCATGGTTAAAAAGGACCTGAGATATTCACAAATGGTCAACCTTTAAATCCCTTGAAATATGATCTCTCCAAAAGATGCTTATGAGTGCATGGATGCATGATGCAGCAATCACACCCAAGATCACACATATAGGGTTCATAGGTTCAACGTCACGAGCATAAGGTTGAAGGTACTACCCATAAGGTATTTTTCTAAAAGTTATCACCTACCGAACAAGGTTTTGGAGGTTCCCAAAGTCTACATCCTTCCTTCGGATATTACCAACTTCCCGATTAACTCGGCAATTAGTAATATTCTCAAGAAAAACTCGTCTGAGCGTAGTATCGTGTGAAAACCATTTCCGGATTACTCCGTTATATCTTCCGCACTACACCTAAAAAGGCCAAGATGGGTTAAGTATTCTACGGTCCTCAGCTTCAGTAGCCTCCCAGGTCAAAATAAGTACGTCTTCCCGATTACTTGGTAAACGACACTACATTCAAAGGGTCCTCCACTAAGTGGGGGATCTCATGCCTCATTTTTTGGGATTACACCCTCAAAGTTAACATGACTATACCGCCCGTTCTATCTTAAAGTTTGCCCAAGTCCGGTTATAGGACTTATGAGTAATCACCAAGCACCCTGAAAACCAGGAAAATCCAGACAAATATACATACAACATATAACACAAAAACAATAATAACACATATACAGTTATAAACAAAGATAGGCTCAACCCACATAGGGATGTGTTGTACCCCAAAATTTTACCTCTCATATTTCTCAATACATTTCAAGTGAGGTCTTCAAATTGATCAAGGAAGTCTAAGGGTTGGCCAGACAAACCCTCTCCTAAGGCAGTCTACCTCAAATTAGGGTTTCATGTTGCATCAAGATACTTGAGTCTAAGGGATCCCAAATTATCACCATTGTCCTAATATTTTTTCAAGATCATCCATGTCAAGTTTCAAGCCTTGCAGAGGAAGTTTGCTCAGTCAATTGCTCAAAGGCCTGAAAATCGACTGTGCTAGGGAAAAATTCAATTGTGGCCTACATAAAGTCAAACTTCAAGATTTTTGGTCAACATCCTAATTTTGAAGTATTATTCATCATTTGATCAAGGGTTGATCATGATTCATCAAGGATTGCTCACAATGCATCAAAACCAAAAAGTTGTTAAATTAGGGTTTTGTAGGAAAAGTCAACTCAACTTTGACCAAGCATAAATTTCTCATACTTTATGAGAAATGACCCATCCAAAGCTCATTTTGAAGAAGATGCAATTCCCTACAATTCATCTTCAGCTCTCAAGTTCAAAATATACACTCACAAGAAGTTATGAATTTGGACATTATAGGTTATTTTGAAAAGTCAACAAAAACACCTTTTTTGTCAAAGCTTCATACATGAACATGGAAGACTCAATTGATATGATACCAGAAGGGTTGTTTATAGGACATCTCAATCTTCCTAAAAAGTCCAAGAACACCTTCAAACAGTCAAAATTGAAGAAGCATTGGTGAAGTTGACCTTTTTTGCAAAATTGCCAAAAGTCAAATATGCCTCAAATTGCAATTTTTGTCAAATGGGCCTAACTTTTTACACTTGTTTTGAATTGATAGCATGGTCCACGAGCCCTAGCTTTTTCCATTTGTCTTTATATTATTTTTTCTATTTATTTTGATTTTTTATTTCAATTAAATCAATTTAAATCAAAATAAATCTTGAAAATATCCAAATCATTCAAACCTCAAGATTTTGTGCACATTTTAAGTCCCATATACAGCTAGCAAGTGAATCAAATCGTGCAAGGCATAGGTGTGCATAAAAAGATTGATTTTGGCCTATTTTGGAAAGATATTCATGAAGATTAAATCAAGATCAAAAATCATAATTGATAAAGATTGAGATCATAATTGCAACCCTAAATCAATCAGTGATATATAGTGGACAATTGCAGACAAAAAATACAAGGGTTTTGAGGCGTGAAAAGGCAGAACCAAACTTGAAAAAATTCAAAGAAAGTGCTGATCTGATTTTGTACTTCCAGGCGTTTTCAAGATTCCTAAGCCATCCCATTCGCATCCTGGACATACAAGGAAGTTATACCAATCAAGAACAAGCATTTTCCTGCGCTAAAACTCAATGTAAGTGGTTCACGACCTTGAACTTTTCTTGAAATCGAATCACGTTATTTTGGCACTTGTAGCATGAATTACTTGCATATTCTTGTTCCTTGAAGCATTTGCAAGCTATCCATAACAATTAATTTCATTTTTGTTGACTATATCAGAATTCACCATTACTAGGGTTCTTGGTCTCGTTTTAGGGTCTTTTTATACATGACAAATTGGTCCACAAGAAGGGCACCATGATGCTCAGCAGGCCAAGACGAATCAGTCCACAACATTAGATTTCATTTATCGTGCCTGTATTTGATTTTGAGATATGCAGGGGTTATAGCTACGGACATTTGTCCATATGTAAAAGTCACTGAACCTTTTAGCAATGGGGAGAGGTTAGGGACGATGGCGTGGCACCATCCCATTAGCCCATTCAATATTTCGCGCGGATAATTCATATTTTGTTTGTTTTCCTAATATATTGTTTAATTGTTATTTGACATACAACAAAAGCGTGTGGCTCAGTTGGTATTGAGGCAGTGGAAAAGGCCATAGGACCTGGGTTCGAATCCTAGGTCCCCCCATATATTTCATATTATTTTCATTTGCATGATCAGGCGCGCACACAGGAGTGAGGTCCACCATGAGTCATCAAGGCTCAACCACTAAGATCTCCAGGAGGCCAAATCTGAAGGCCATTACATGAGGATCCACCAAAAGCCTTGGTCAACGCACAACATGGGAACATGGAGGACAACATGGACCTTTGATTTTGGGCCTAAAAACTTGCTATCAACACCCCCAATTTGCTGATTACAGGACCATTATCTTTTCCTTTATTCTTTTATATTTTCTTAATTAATTCATTTAATTTATTTTTCCTAACACACAAAATTAATCATTTTTGACATAAAATCATAAAATCAATTTTTCATCAAAAATTAGATTTAGGTTTTATTTTTTATAAAAATTAATTTAATTGGTTAATTTAATTTATTAGGTAACTTTAATTCTTTTTATGAATAAATTAAAATCAATTAGAAGAATTAGGGTTTTTGTTTAATTTAATTTTTATTTCTCTTTTCTTAAAAAATCACAAAAAACACAAAAATAGGTCAAGTAATTAATTTTTCTTAATTTAATTTAATTAGTAAATTAGGTTTGCTTGTATTTAATTTGAAACCTTATTTTCCTTAAAAATAATCAAAAAACAACAAAAAAATATTTCTTCTTTTAATTAGGTTAGACTGGGTCAAAACCCTAATTCCCTTTCGCTCTCGATTCATCGCGCGTTTATTCATTTTTACCATATTGATGTAATTGCTCATGGGATGTAATAGATTAATTAGGACTTTTTATTTTCCTTTATCGTTTAGACGGGTTTTTTTTGGCTATGTAATTAATACCCGAAGCCTTGTAATAGCGTAGCTTTACTTTTCGCATTTTAATTTCAGCAAATATTAACTGTTAGATGTATGATAATAGGGTTGCATGACAAGACTGTATATAAATTTTAAAACGGTTAGAAAACCCTAAATGTGAAAAGATAATAACCTGAAATTGAATCACTCGCACATGCGCACTCCTAGGGTATACTCCTACCTCGGTTGCCTTCGGTAAACGATCATTGAGTATAGGATATTTTAGTGGTCGCTCTTTTGTCTAAAAGATCAAATGTCCCGCTCGGAAATGTTGCGTCGAAATTGTTGCCTCGAATATGATCTTAAGACATTAGGGTTATTACTAAGACGTCCTAACATTGCTTTAGTGATCGTACGTCCCTTTCGAGTTGACCCTTACAACTCCAACGACGGTGCTACCTACTCACTAATAGTGGGATAGCACTGTCTAAAGGAAACAAGGACAAAAATATTCTTTTTTCGAGTACGTAGATGCTAGTAGGTACTTGCTCAACAACAAACTTTTCCACACTTACACTCTATTCAAACAAAGTTTTCAAAACACTTCGTAACACTCTTGAAGACAGAAGCAAGGGTTAAATCGAAGTAAAAGAAAAACTTTTCAAAACACACACAAATGCAATTTTAAAATGATGAGCAAGTACCTAAGAGCCCATGGAAAACCATGGATAGAAAGGGTGCTAATACCTTCCCTTTCTATAATCTACACCCCGTACTCAGAATATCTCGAAAAAGGAATTTTTCTGTGCTTTGTTCCTTTTCGGTTGGATAAAATAAAAGTTGGTGGCGACTCTTGCTTACCACGACATTTTGCAAACACAAACGCAAAACGCAAACCAGCATTTTCCTAAAACAGTTCCGGTTCTGCCACGGTATCACAGAAATGGCGACTCTGCTGAGGAGTAATAAGTGGGGTATACCTTAGGATTAGTTCATCATATTGCTTCTATTGTTTGATTTGATTACTTTACTTTTGAGGGCTTTGTATTAGAGTTACAATAGATCCTAACCCGAATCTAGGGGACACCTTTTAGGTAAGTAGCAATAAACTGTGAGGGAATTGTGCGGCATAGACTGATACGGTTGAAGTAGTAGCTATGTTGATGTGGCACATTGGTTGGTACCGGTATCCCTTGTGGAGAAACAAGGAGAATACAGGGCTGCTATATGGGTCGTTAAGGATCAACTGACCTTAGAACCTATAATTGACCAACTTGGCCATAGGAAGTAGTGAGATAGCCGGCCTCGGTATAAATCTGAGAACTGGTTGATACTCGATAATACACTCATTGAGACCATACTCTCGAAATAGTTCCGGCCGCAAGAAAAGATTGCGTGATCTGAAACCATGACCGATGGAGGATGGTCAGTGATATTGAGAACCTCTAGAACCCGGTTACTATTATTAGGACAAGTTGAAACCAACTGAACTTCAAGAGGGTAATACCTAGACCCCATGCAAGCCTGAAACTTAAGGGCTTTTTGTGTGACTTGTTTGCCTTTACCATGTCTGTTATCTGTTATACCTGGTGTGTGTTTTACCATGATATCATGTATCATAGCATATCATGCATACATCATTATACTAACCATTTCAAAGACCGAGGGGATTTATCTTTGTTCTTTTTTGTAGATTATGGCTTCCATGCGCAGAAACACCATTCAGGTTAACTTCGTGCAAATACCTTCTCAACTCAGAGAGTTAGTCTCAAAAGTTCCTGATACTTCTTCATTCATTAGAAGACATGGTCAGCTCCTTAGTTTGGTCACTTCAAAGTTGGATGAGCAGATGATGAGCGTGCTTTTCCAGTTTTTCGATCCGGTGCATTATTGTTTTACCTTCCCGGATTATCAGCTAGTTCCCACTTTGGAGGATTTTTCTTACTTACTGGGCATATCCATCCTTGAGCAGACACCCTTCACAGGTTTGGAAGAGGTTCCTAGACCTGAGGACATTGCTTCAGCCTTACATCTAAAAAGGACTGATGTAGTATCCAACTGGGAGACACAGAGCGGGGTTAAAGGTTTCTTGGCTAAGTTTCTGATGGATCAAGCTCAACAATTCTGGGATAACTTGGATTTTCAGGCTTTTGAAGACATCTTGGCTCTCCTCATCTACGGCTTGGTTCTTTTCCCGAATCCAGATTCCTTCATAGATGTGAATTCCGTTAAGATCTTCTTGTCTCGTAATCCTGTACCTAGTCTTCTGGGTGATATCCTACATGCCCTTTATACTCGTACTATGCGAAGAAGAGGGAACCTCATGTGTTGCATGTCTCTGCTGGCGAGGTGGTTTATTTCACACCTCCCCAAGTCTGTATTGAAGAATGAGGAAGGGTTAGGTTGGACTTACAGGATAATGTCCCTTGCCCATACGGACATTCTTTGGACTTCTAAGGATATGGAAAGAGTAGTTGTCATTGATCGATGTGGGGAATACCCTAATGTCCCGTTGCTTTAAATTAGAGGAGGAATAACCTACAGTCCTTGCTTGGCTCTACGACAGTTTGGTCGCGCTCGGAGAGACGGTCCTCATGAGCTACTTCTTACAGATATTGTCTTTGACTACAAGGGGGGAGTTGATGAGCATCGCGGAAGGTTTATACGGGCCTGGGGCATGGTGAACAGGTCTGACCCTCAAGAGCTAGGACCGAAGACTTCTCTCCCTATGCAACCTTATCTCTAGTGGGTCCGAGCCCGTGCTCAAAAGCTGAGGATGCCTTATGAAGTTGTTTTGCCAGTGGTGGTGGAGCATACTAATGAAGAAGGCGTTCCTTATACAGTCCTTTATCCCTACATGCCTACTGATCTTGGGGCATTGAAGAGATCCTGGATCCAGTTGAAGGACGAAAGGGATACCTACCGGGAGAAGTATCATGAGCAAGAGAGGAAGATCTTGAAGCTCATGAGGAAACTTGAGAATGAAAGGACAAGCAATGATTACGTCAGCACGAAGGGGAAGCGGCCATGGGATTTCTGACATCTTTTATTGTTTCTAGTTTAGATTTGCTTTTCAGATATTTCTTTTGTAACGCCTTAAAGGCATTGTTAAACATTTTTACAAGTTAATATAATAAAATTTGTTTATTTCCTGGTTTGCAAATTTAAATCTCCCAAAGTCTTTGAAATCATTTCATACGCATTCCATTACCATGCACCTCATTACAGGTATCATTACAGGTTTCTCATCTTCTTCGCTGTTTATTTCAGCATAGAATGTCTTCTGAAATACCTACTGATCAAGCAATCAAGGCTCTTCAGGCGCATAATGCCCAATTCCAAGAGATGTTCTTAAACTTGGCTAAAGGGCAAGAGGATTTGAAGACTCTCATCCTAAAGGAGAAGAAGAAGAATAAGAAGAAGAAGAAGAAGAAGAAGAAGGTGGTTCTTCTGAATATGGGTCACAGATTTGGGAATAGGTTGCGACATGAAGCTGATATGTCTCTTTCATCCAAAGGAGGAGAGAATCAAGAGGAAGAAAAGGGTCCTAACCCTGTGATCTCTAAAAATGATAGTGATTTATTTGTGACCTCTGTGGAAGAAGTTTCTACTCCTTTGAGGATAGTTAAGAAGAATCTATTGTTGGCCGGTTTATTCCCAGGTTGTGGCGAAGGTTGCCACCTATGTTCAATCCTGTCTGCTGGTTGCCATTTATTGAAATCAGGTGTTCAACGCTTGATGGATAACAAAGAGATCTTGTTCGAGATAACTTTGATTCCGTTAATACCTGTTGAAGATGTTGCCATCATAATTATTTCCGCTAATCCTTCCAAGGCTTCCTCGAGAAAGCCTGTTAGGATTACATCCGTTCCAAGAGTCGCTCCGTTAATCATTACTATCCCTGGTCTTATTCCATACACTTCGGATAAAGCTGTCCCTTGGCACTATGGGGCCGACGTGTATTACCATGGAGTTAAGCAAGACTTAAAGGTTGAAGAAGTTGATGTTGATATCAGCAATATTGTCGGGTCTAGCAAGGTCACCAGAAGTGGAAGACTCTTCTCTCCTGAGATTTCCCCTCCAACTGTTCAAAATCCTGTTGCCATTCCATCCGCCAGTATATCAGCTACTGTTCCAATTTTTACTCCAGTTACCACCCCTGTCGCTGAGTCATCTAACACTCGGGGCAAAGAAGTTACAAGTGGGCCTGCCCAGATGGAGGCGCCTAAGAAGATCATCGTAGAAACCTCTAAGCAGGAGATATAGGAAATTCTGAAGATTATCAAGAAGGGTGACTACAACGTAGTCGAGCAGCTGGGGAAGACCCCGTCAAAAATCTCCATGTTATCCTTGTTATTGTGCTCGGAAGCCCATGCAAAGGCTTTAATTGCTTTCCTCAAAACTGTGCATGTGTCGCATGAGACTTCTGTTGATCAATTCAAAGACTGTAGTTAGTTTGACTGCCGATAACGGGTTGGGTTTCTCAGACACGGATCTGACGGCTAAAGGAAGAAATCACAATGATGCTCTGCACATCTCGATCGAGTGCAGGGGTACTACTTTGGCCCACGTGCTGGTGGATACTTGGTCCTCATTGAATGTTTTACCAAAGAAAGCATTAGACTGGCTGGACTGTGAAGGTTTAGTCTTGAAGCCGAGTAATATTATGGTTAGAGCTTTCTATGGGTCAAAAAGGATGGTGCACGGGGAGGTGGACGTCCCTATTAAAGTTGGCTCTCAGACTTTTGCATCTACGTTCTATGTGATGGATATCCGACCATCTTATTCTTGCTTATTGGGTCGACCTTGGATCCATAAGGCTGGGGCAGTGACTTCTACGCTCCATCAGATATTGAAATATCCAGTAAAAGTAAGATTGTTACGGTACAAGGTGAAGAGGAGTACATGGTGAGTCATATTAACTCCTTCTGGTATGTGGAGATGGATGGAGAGTTCATTGAAACCCCGTGTCAGATCTTTGAAGAGGTCCCCCAGACTCTGGCATCGACTGAGATTGTTGCTGACAAACCTCCAATGAAGATGGCTTCCCTCAAGGATGCCAGAGCTGTAATTGAAAAAGGTGGGTGTGCAAATTGGGGTCAGCTCCCTCACTTTGCACACAAAATTGACCAGTTTGGTTTGGGCTTTACTGCAGAGGCTCAAAGGGTTGTTCGGCGCACGCGGATTGGAAGACCGCCTCTGCACATCAGTAATCCGGGAGTGAATGCAATTGAAGATGATGAAGAAGAGTCAGATATCGACAATTGGATTTACCCGACTACCAACGGTGGCTTGAACAATTGGACGGCGAAGGACTCCGTGCCTGTTTCTTTTATTACATAATAATAGACTTTTGTTTTGAGATTTGCAACAGACAATTTGAAACTTTATGGCCCAGTGCCTTGTCCGAGGCATTTTGGCTTTGTTTGTGAGGGCTTATTATTTGTCATTTTCATATATCTTCAATAAAGCATTGGACGTTTTCTTACATTACAAATTTTGTGCTCCTTGTTTTTATTTTCTATCTTGCACTTTATAAAACAGCTATTTGTCTTACACACACTCACATATCATAATACAGATCGACATCCACTCCGGATCCCATTAATAATGACTCTGCTACTGCCGGTTATGACTTCGAAAATCTGATCAACCAAGCCGAGGACGAAGGTGGGGATGATTGTGAAGTGCCTGGGGAACTTGCTAGACTATTACTACAGGAAGAGAGGGTCATACAACCTCATGAAGAGCCAGTGGAATTAGTAAATTTGGGTACAGAGGTGGACAAGAACGAGGCAGAAAGGATCATGGAAGAGTTAAATGAAGGTACTTTCGGAACTCATTCCAGTGGACATACCATGGCGAAGAAAATCCTACGGGCAAGATATTATTGGTCTACTATGGAAGCCGATTTGTTATCAGAATTCTCGGACCTGTCATAAGTGCCAAGTCTATGCTGATAAGGTGCATGTACCTCCGGTTCCTCTGAATGTTTTGACAGCTCCTTGGCCTTTTTCAATGTGGGGTATCGATATGATTGGCGAGATCAGACCTACTGCGTCTAACGGGCATCGTTTCATTTTGGTAGCTATTGATTATTTCACGAAGTGGGTTGAAGCAACTTCCTTTGCTACAATAACCAAGAAAGTCGTGGCACGGTTCATCCGACATAATCTAATATGTCAATATGGTGTACCAGAGAGGACCATTACAGACAATGGTACAAATCTCAACAATACGATGATCATCGAGCTCTGCAAACAGTTTAAGATACACCATCAAAACTCTTCTCCTTACCGGCCGAAGATGAATGGGGTTGTTGAAGCAGCTAATAATAACATCAAGAAGATTGTGCAGAAGATGACGGTGACATACAAAGACTGGCATGAGATGTTACCATTTTCTCTTCATGGGTACCGCACCTCAGCGCAGACGTCAACCGGGGCAACACCCTACTCTCTAGTGTATGGCATGGAGGCAGTTTTACCCATTGAGGTCTAGATACCCTCTCTCCGAATTATGAAGGATGCAGGTTTGAGCGAAGATGATTGGATCCAGACCCGACTTGACCAGCTGAACCTAATTGAAGAAAAGAGACTTACTGCTATTTGTCATGGTCAGACGTATCAAAAGCGAATGATCAAGGCATTTAACAAGAAAGTTAGACGACAGGAATATCAAGTCGGGGATCTGGTAATCAAATGCATCATACTGCCACAAGGTGATCCCAGGGGTAAATGAACCCCTACGTACGAAGGGCCATTTATGGTTAAGAACATTTTCTCAGGAGGAGCTATGATTCTAACCACCATGGATGGTGACGACCTTCCTCACCCCGTCAATGCAGACATAGTGAAAAAATACTACGCATAATCAAAGACCCGCAAGATTAATTGGCCTAGGCAAAAATAAGGGCTTCCCGGTGAACCAAAAGGGTTCGGGCAAAAATAAGGGATGAAAATAAAAAAAAAACTCTACACCCAGCAAGTTGAAAACCTGAAAAGGCGGCTTGGGCAAAAAAGGGTATCCCGGTGGACTGAAAACCCGAAAGGGCGGTCCAGGCAAAAATTAGGGATTAAAGCGTAACGCTATGTCTCATTGGATCATCTTGCAACCAGACTTCGGTATCGACTATCAAGCTCGGACAGCGCCAATCAATCTGATCTACCTTTAACCAAGTAGCAAAGTGATGAGACGCTCGAAGATGTAAAGGCAATAGCAGAGTTGGAACCCAGTGGGATTATTCACGTAGCTGTTTTTCTTTATTTTTCACAAATTGTATAGTCTATCTTTCGGCTGCGTTCTCTTACTAGGACGTCAGCCTCTTGTACAAAAACGCTTATTTCAGGCCAACTTCAAAATCAATACAATTCATTTTCACAAAGAAATTTCAAAAAAAATTTCTTTTTTCTGTTTTGTTTTGCAAGAACGTCCAATGGTTCATTTTTGATATATGCATTTGACAATAATTGTTGCTCATAAATATTTAAATGCGAAACAAAAGACGATTATTCGTAATGTCAGGAACAGGGACAAACAGAAATGTCCAAACCTTACAGTTGCTCTATTCACCAGGTACAGGGATAGACCTAGCTGAAGAATATGACTAAAAATGCATACGCTCCCCACAGAGTAGGAAGCACCAGAATACAGTCATATTAATTCTCCCCAAGCAGAGTTCATCTTTCACCAACAATGGAAGACCATCCCGAGTGGAGTTTATTTATTCCACAAATAGAAACTTTATCCCCGACAGAGTTTATCATCGCCAACAATGGTAATTCATCCACAGCTGAGGTTATTTCTCCAAATCAGCAGACCTTCTGGCAGAGTATCTCTTCCCCACAGAGTCATTTTCTCTCCAGTTTATTCTCTAGCAAAGTTATTCTCTCGCCAATTTATTCTCAAATCATCTTCGGCCGTTATCCCCAGCGAGCGAAACTCTTTTTATTCTCCAGCAACAGTCCGAGATTTATTGTCCCCAGCTAGAGAACATCATAAAAACATTGCATACATAATGACATGTGCATAAGCATCATAACAACACAATCTCATTTATTTTGAGAGCATCATTGCTCAATACATTTCATACATCATGACATTACATACGAATAACCCTTTAAATTTCAGGAAAGATACAATCAAATCCTCACAAAGTTCACGCTATGAAGCTCGGCTACGACCGAATAATATCTTGATTTCTCCATCATATTGTGAAGCTCGAAGAATGACTAGATAACAGTATTAGAATACCGCAAAGCCTGGAATCGATCAGATAGTGGTTTATCACGAGCTATGAAGCCCGGATTCGACCAGATAATAGTTTAACCCCAATAAGTATTGTGAAGCCTGGATTACGACCAAATAGAAATACAAAGACAGCATGAAGCCTGGAATCGACCAGATAGTGGTATATCATAAACACAAGCCGTGAAGCCCGGAGTCGACCGGATAACAGCTTAACAAGTTATTGTGAAGCCTGGATTACGACCAGATAGCAATACAAGACACCATGAAGCCTGGATTCGACAAGATAATGGTAGAAGACATTGTGAAGCCTGGATTACGACAAGATAGCAGCCAAGAATACTACGTAGCCTGGAGTCGACCAGATAGTGGTATATCTTTAATGCAAGTTATGAAGCCCGGATTCGATCGGATAATATCTTGATTTCCCCGAACACCATGAAGCCTAGATTCGACCAGATAATGGTATAAGACATCGTGAAGCCTAGATTACGACCAGATAGCGGTATAACACATCGTGAAGCCTGGATTACGACCAGATAGCGGTAAAGAACACTAAAGCCTGGATTATGACCAAATAACAGTAAGGGACACTGCGAAGCATGGATTTTGACCAAATAGCAGTTTACCCGGCCAATTACTATGAAGCCCAGAGTCGACCGCATATTAGTTGGCCTTAAAATCAAATGGAAGCCCAGATGCGACTGGATAACCACTTGATTTCTTCTGAAGCCTGTATTTCGACCAGATAAGAAGTAGGGTATTGTGAAGCCTGGATTCGACCAGATAGAAGTACAAGACACCATGAAGCCTGGATTCGACCAGATAATGGTATGAAACATCGTGAAGCCTGGATTACGACTAGATAGCGGTACAAGACACTATGAAGCTTGGATTTCGACCAAATAGCAGTTTTACCTGGACAATTACTAAGAAGCCCGGAGTCGACCGGATATTAGTGTGCCCTAAATTCAAGTTAAAGCCCAGAGGTGAAGGATAATAACTTAATGCCTTCTGAAGCCTGGATTACGACCAGATAAGAAGTGAGATGATGCGAAGCCCGGATCACAACCGGATAGCAAGTTTAATCTCATCTCCCCAGTAAGTCACTATAAAGCTTGGATTACGACTAGATAGCAGTCGGTCTTATCACTATGAAGCCTGGATCACAACCAGATAATAGTTCATTTTCACCTCTTCGACCAAGAGATGATTCCTCAGTAGAATAACGGACGAGCGAAGCTCCTAAAATTCAACTTTCTCTCAAGACAGAGACCGACATTCCCCAGCGAAATCTTCCTCAACAACAGGTATGCAAGCTCTCACCAAGGAATCTCTTAGGCGATCGACACTCCTTCTGATGGCATCTTTAAGCCCATCTTCCAACATCAACTTCCAAATAGAATCTATAAGCCCATTCCCGACATCATAAGACAAGTACCACTTCATGCGAGTGCAAATTTCTGGGCACTCTAGTGTTCAATCATCTTCCACCTTCAGATCACGAAAGGAAGACAAGCAAATCTACATCCTAGGGTTTAAGAAGATTGAACAGGGGCATCTTTTGTACCCCAAAGTTTGCCCTCTCATATTTCTCAATACATTTCAAGTGAGGTCTTCAAATTGATCAAGGAAGTCCAAGGGTTGGCCAGACAAACCCTCTCCTAAGGCAGTCCACCTCAAATTAGGGTTTCATGTTGCATCAAGATACTTGAGTCCAAGGGATCCCAAATTCTCACCATTGTCCTAATATGTTTTCAAGATCATCCATGTCAAGTTTCAAGCCTTGCAGAGGAAGTTTGCTCAGTCAATTGCTCAAAGGCCTGAAAATTGATTGTGCTAGGGCAAAAGTCAACTTTGGCCTACATATAGTCAAACTTCAAGATTTTTGGTAAAAATACTCACTTTGAAGTATTATTCATCATTTGATCAAGGGTTGATCATGATTCATCAAGGATTGCTCACAATGCATCAAAACCCAAAAGTTGCTAAATTAGGGTTTTGTAGGAAAAGTCAACTCATCTTTGACCAAGCATAACTTTCTCATAATTTATGAGAAATGACCCATCCAAAGCTCATTTTTAAGAGGATGAAATTCCCTATAATTCATCTTCATATCCCAAGTTCAAAATATGCACTCACAAGTAGTTAAGAATTTGGACATTATAGGTCATTTTGAAAAGTCAACAAAAACACCTTTTTTGTCAAAGCTTCATACATGAACATGGAAGACTCAATTGATATGATACCAGAAGGGTTGTTTAGAGGACATCTCAATCTTCCTAAAAAGTCCAAGAACACCTTCAAAGAGTCAAAATTGAAGAAGTTATGCATTGGTGAAGTTGACCTTTTTTGCAAAATTGCCAAAAGTCAAATATGCCTCAAATTGCAATTTTTGTCAAATGGGCCTAACTTTTTACACTTGTTTTGAATTGATAGCATGGTCCACGAGCCCTAGCTCTTTCCATTTGTCTTTATATTATTTTTTCTATTTATTTTGATTTTTTATTTCAATTAAATCAATTTAAATCAAAATAAATCTTGAAAATATCCAAATCATTCAAACCTCAAGATTTTGTGCACATTTTAAGTCCCATATACAGCTAGCAAGTGAATCAAATCGTGCAAGGCATAGGTGTGCATAAAAAGATTGATTTTGGCCTATTTTGGAAATATATTCATGAAGATCAAATCAAGATCAAAAATCATAATTGATAAAGATTGAGATCACCATTGCAACCCTAAATCAATCAGTGATATATAGTGGACAATTGCAGACAAAAAATACAAGGGTTTTGAGGCGTGAAGAGGAAGAACCAAACTTGAAAAAATTCAAAGAAAGTGCTTATCTGATTTTGTACTTCCAGGTGTTTTCAAGATTCCTAAGCCATCCCATTCGCATCCTGGACATACAAGGAAGTTATACCAATCAAGAACAAGCATTTTCCTGCACTAAAACTCAATGTAAGTGGTTCACGGCGTTGAACTTTTCTTGAAATCGAATCACGTTATTTTGGCACTTGTAGCATGAATTACTTACATATTCTTGTTCCTTGAAGCATTTGCAAGCTATCCATAACGGTTAATTGCATTTTTGTTGACTATATCAGAATTCACCATTGCTAGGGTTCTTGGTCTCGTTTTAGGGTCTTTTTATACAGGCAAAATTGGTCCACAAGAAGGGCACCGTGATGCTCAGCAGGCCAAGACGAACCAGTCCACAACATTAGATTTCATTTATCGTGCTTGTATTTGATTTTGAGATATGCAGGGGTTATAGCTACAAACATTTGTCCGTAGGTAAAAGTCACTGAACCTTTTAGCAACAGAGAGAGGTTGGGGATAATGGCGTGGCACCATCCCATTAGCCCATTCAAAATTTCGCGCGAATAATTCTTATTTTATTTGTTTTTCTAATATATTGTTTAATTGTTATTTGACATACAACAAAAGCGCGTGGCTCAGTTGGTATTGAGGTAGTGGAAAAGGCCATAGGACCTGGGTTCGAATCCCAGGTCCCCCCATATATTTCATATTATTTTCATTTGCATGATCAGGCGCGCACAAAGGAGTGAGGTCCACCATGAGTCCTCAAGGCTCAACCACTAAGATCTCCAGGAGGCCATATCTGAAGGCCATTACATGAGGATCCACCAAAAGCCTTGGTCAACGCACAACATGGGAACATGGAGGTCAACATGGACCTTTGATTTTGGGCCTAAAAACTTGCTATAAACACCTCTAATTTGCTAATTACAGGCCCATTCTCTTTTCCTTTATTCTTTTATATTTTCTTAATTAATTCATTTAATTTATTTTTCCTAACACACAAAATTAATTCTTTTTGACATAAAATCATAAAATCAATTTTTCATCAAAAATTAGATTTAGGTTTTATTTTTTATAAAAATTAATTTAATTGGTTAATTTAATTTATTAGGTAACTTTAATTCTTTTTATGAATAAATTAAAATCAATTAGAAGAATTAGGGTTTTTGTTTAATTTAATTTTTATTTCTCTTTTCTTAAAAAATCACAAAAAAACACAAAAATAGGTCAAATAATTATTTTTTCTTAATTTAATTTAATTAGCAAATTAGTTTTGCTTGTATTTAATTTGAAACCTTATTTTCCTTAAAAATAATATATAAAAAAACAAAAAATATTTCTTCTTTTAATTAGGTTAGACGGGATCAAAACCCTAATTCCCTTTCGCTCTTGATTCATCGCGTGTTTATTCATTTTTACCATATTGATGTAATTGCTCATGGGATGTAATAGATTAATTAGGACTTTTTCTTTTCCTTTATCGTTTAGAAGGGTTTTTTTGGCTATGTAATTAATACTCGAAGCCTTGTAATATCGTAGCTTTACTTTTCGCATTTTAATTTCCGCAAATATTAATTGTTAGATGTATGATAATAGGGTTGCATGACAAGACCGTATGTAAATTTTAAAACGGTTAGCAAACCCTAAATGTGCAAAGATAATAACTTGAAATTGAATCACTAGCACATGCGCACTCCTAGGGTATACTCCCACTTCAGTTGCCTTCGGTAAACGATCATTGAGTATAGGATATTTTAGTGATCGCTCTTTTGTCTAAAAGATTAAATGTTCTGCTCGGAAAGGTTGCCTCGGAATTGTTGCCCCGAATATGATCTTAAGACATTAGGGTTATTACTCAGACGTCCTAACATTGCTTTAGTGATCGTGCGTCCCTTTCGAGTTGACCCTTACAACTCCAACGATGGTGCTACCTACTCACTAATAGTGGGATACCACTGTCTAAAGGAAACAAGGACATAAACATTCTTTTTTCGAGTAGGTAGATGCTAGTAGGTACTTGCTCAACAAAAAACTTTTCCACACTTACACTTTATTCATACAAAGTTTTCAAAACACTTCGTAACACTCTTGAAGACATAAGCAAAGGTTAAATCGAAGTAAAACAAAAACTTTTCAAAACAAACACAGAAGCAATTTTAAAATGATGAGCAAGTACCTAAGAGCCCATGGAAAACCATGGATATAAAGGGTGCTAATACCTTCCCTTTCTATAATCTACCCCCCGAACTCAGAATATCACGAAAAATGAATTTTTCTGTGCTTTTTTCCTTTCCGGTTGGATAAAATAAAAGTCGGTGGCGACTCTTGCTTACCGCGACATTTTGCAAACACAAACGCAAAACACAAACCAGCATTTTCCTAAAACAGTTCTGGTTCTGCCACCGTATCACAGGATGGACCAGCAAGAGGTCAATCTTTCCCTAGTGAAGTTGCCATTTTTCTGTAGCGGTAGAAATGTTTAAGACTAAGCCATTGGATTGACTCGACTTATACAAATCAAATTAAAAATCTCCAACGTTCTTTATTGTTTCCAAAGGAATGGGAAAAGAGAGAATAACCCAAAAAGAAGGGTGGGGGGGGGGGGGAGATTCAAGGTAAGGGGGTTGTTTATGCAAAGGGAAGGTATTAGCACCCTAAACATCTACGGTACTCTGTAGGAACCTCTTTATAAAATCTGTATATTTTGGCTATAAAATGTTTTATGTAAAATAAATTGTAAAGGTGAGAAAAGAAATATATTTTTTATGATTTTTGCACCCGTCGCGGTTGCGAACCTTTAGTGTCTACGTACCACCTTTCGTGCAATAGGGGATCAGGGTATACGTAGTTCACCTTTTAAAAATTTTAAAACACAAATGTGTTGGTTAATTTATGAGATACAACATCATCATCATTGTCCGTGTGGAAAACGTACCTACTACCCACAATCATGAGAAAAGAGCATTTGCATCATCTCAAAGTGGAGGATATGGTTTGGATTTTAAAATCAACAATGCCTCACTCAACACCCAAGTGGAAAATATATCTCTTCACTACATATTGTAGAAGTATAGTTGTTTGCATCACTACAATGATTGACAAGAGTTCAATATTTTGAGAAAAGTTTAAAGGTAAAAGCCAAAGTGGCAAAATGATTTGGAATGAGATTTATTGACTTTTAGTCTTCTCAAAAAAATGTCAAAGTATTATTAAGTTTATTGAAGTTTATTTATAAGAATTCTTGAAAATGCATGGACCTAAGTCCAAGGTTATTATGAAAGTGGTTCAAGTTTAAAACAAGAAGAGTTTTCAAAAGGAGGGAGAAGATTTTTGAAATTAAAGAAGATGGGAGGAGAAGAAGAAGCTATCCTAAAGCATAAGGTAAAAGCTAGGGGTAAGAACCATCTAACCAACAAGAAGCCAATACTTGACACTATGAGCCAAGATAGAATTTCCATTCTTTGGATTGGAACCAAACAAGCAAAAATACTAGACCTCTTGAGAGAACCAAACTTCAAGTGTAATAAGTCTTCACAAAAATTGGGCCGAGTAACGGCAGTATACGGGTGAATTCCAGATTACAAACAAAGGGGTGTATTCGTAATAACCTGCACAAAAAACAAACAAACAACCCAATGTCTTCAGGTAAACCTCAAGATCTCCAGACAAAATTATCAAATAAGATCATAAGTTAAGATGTGAAAAACACAAGAAGGGGGGTTGAATTGTAAAACTTAAAATCAAATGCAGACAACACTGTATTTTTATTCTGGTTCGTTTGATCTCAAAATACTCCAGTCCACCCGTCAAGGTGATTTTGCCTCTCTCCAACGAGGTCTTAATCTACTATATTCAACTGAATACACAAATGCTTTAACAACTGTTAAAGCCTTCTTGAGTCTAACCACATACCGGTTTATCTCAAGGAAATTCTCTTACAGATAAATGAACAAAAGTTTGTTTGATGTTTTCTAATAAAACTATATATCACAACTGTGATAATACACAATATGAAGCTTAGAATGAAAACTGAATTGCTAATGCTTTTGCAGTAGGCGTGGTATGAAGGCTTTAGCAAAATGTATGAGTGCTTGAGTGAGGATTAGCTTTTTGCGTGTATATGCGTGAAGAGTATTAGCCATTTCTTTTCTCACAGACTTTTTTAAATAGCCTAGGAAGAGATACGTTGCTGTCCATAAATCCATTTCAATGCAAATAACGTTCTTTCCTTTTTGAGAAGATCTTTGTCTTGGAATAAAGTCGTTGGTAATAAATCTGTCTTGAATGCTTAGTAACGTTGACACTTCAGAGTCTTCTCTGCTTATGGTAATCAGGGTGTTCTTTGCTTTAGCTGACGCTTCTGAGTGCTGATGACTTGGTTAGGATCTTGATCAGAGTCAGAGTATTTTATGCGCAGATTCTGTTCATCAGGCTTCAGCGTATAGCACATGTTATTTGATCTTCTGATGCTGACATATCTTCTGATGCTGATGTTGATACTGATATTCTGATGCTGATTCCATCAGAGTTTCTGTAAATACAAAACATAATTTTAAGTAGCATATATGTCTTATATAAATCTTACAATTTTATTTAATCTTGTATTTTGTTATCATCAAAACTCTAACTGAGGGTTGTAGAATCAAACTATGTTCTAACAATCTCCCCCTTTTTGATGATGATAAAAACCATATTTTTTTCAATTAAAAATTAAAGAATAAAAGGTATCAGAGATTAAGGATAGAGAAGAAAAGGTATCAAAGATAAACAAATAACGAATAAAAGTTATCAGAGATAAGAAGATAAGGAATAAAAGGTATCAAAGAACAAAGAGAAAAACTCCCCCTGAGTTGGTTACTTCCCTTTAATTCCATGAGACCTTGAGCATCAGAACTTTACTTTATCAGAGTTCATCAGATTCATCAGATTCTTGTACCTTGAGCATCAGAACTTTACTTTATCAGAGTTCATCAGATTCATCAGATTCTTGTACCTGTAAGCTTTTCAGAAAAAAAAGAGATTCAAATAGATCAGAATGTTAGAATGTTTGATACTTATGTATCAGTAATCCGTTATTGAGAAATATCATTCTTTCTCCCCCTTTTTGTCAGTTATCAAAAAGCACAGATAATCAGAGTTATAATAATCAGAGCTAAAAAAGCGTTTGTATTAAAAACATAAGCAATGATAAGTTCAGAACACGTAAAATATTACAGACAAACATGTAAAGAAAACAAGGAAAACACAGGAAAAATTCTAAGAGGAAGGTGGAAGACGTGTGAAGAGGATTGAAAGTTTTTCTTGAGAAAGAAGAACACTGAAAACAGAAATATTCAGAGAAAACGAAAGTGAAGGTAAAAAAATGTAAATGGTGTGAAGTGTTTAAATAGATTTCTAAAAAGGTTTTGAAAACATAAACGTTTAAGAGAGAGAAATAAATAATGATTATTAGCATTTAATGATAGCTGATTTTAGGGGATTCAGAAAGATACTTGGAACGGTTACCCATGACATGTGTCTTAATGCATCCAATCAGCGCTTTGCCTTTTTCAAAAACATGAACGCGTGTTCAGCCTCAGAAAACAGCTGATGACTGGATGACACTTGTTTTCTTGAGTGAACAACACTTGAAGCGCTCAGATCTTCATGGATAGATTCTGATACAATCTTCACTTCTAAGATTCTGAAAGAAGATTGATCAGAAGTTCATAGAGAAATAAACACAATTATGAAGGTTAATATATAAAATTAAAACAATTTTATTCTGGACAGAGCTTCATGCTGAGATGTTTCAGAATGAAGTTGAACCTATCTTCAGAAAGTGGTTTTGTGAAAATATCAGCCTATTGATGGTCTGTGTTAATAAATTTTAAATTTTAAATCCCTTTCTGAATATAGTCCCTAATAAAATGATGTTTTATTTCTATATGCTTAGCCCTAGAATGTAAAATTGGATTTTTACTTAAGCAAATGGCAGAAGTGTTGTCATAGAGGATAGGAATGTTACTCTCAAAAATCTGGAAGTCCTCAAGTTGACTTTTCATCCAGAGCATTTGTGTGTTGCATCCAGCTACTGCTATGTATTCAGCTTCTGCTGTTGATAGAGCAATTGTGGATTGTCTTTTGCTGGACCATGAGATTAGATTTTCTCCCAGAAACTGGCAGCTTCCAGAAGTGCTTTTACGTTCTACTCTGTCTCCAGCAAAATCAGCATCACAGTATCCTACTAAGCTGTAATCACTTGATTTTCTATAAAACAAACCCAGATTAGTAGTACCTTTCATATACTTGAAAATTCGCTTAACTGCTGTTAAGTGAGATTCTCTAGGATCTGATTGGAATCTAGCACAAATGCATACACTGAATAAAATATCAGGCCTTGAGGCTGTCAGATAAAGAAGAGAACCAATCATACCTCTGTAGACCTTCTGTTCTACCTTTTTGCTTACCTCTTCTTTTCCATAATGCACGTGGGATGCATTGGAATCTTTGATGGCTTACATTCTGAGAGATCAAATTTCTTCAGAAGTTATCTGACATATTTGCTCTGATGAATGTAAGTTCCTTCTGGGGTTTGATTGATCTGAATGCCCAGAAAGAATTTTAGTTCCCCCATTAGGCTCATCTCAAATTCTGCCTGCATACACTTAGCAAACTTTCTTCCCAGAGAAGGTTTAGTAGATCCAAAAATGATAGAATCAACATAAATCTGACATACTAAAATGTCATTCTTGACTGTCTTACAGAATAAGGTTGTGTCCACTTTCCCTCTGGTGAATTCCTTTTCTAACAGGAAGTTACTCAGTCTTTCATACCAAGCTCTGGGAGCTTATTTCAGACCATACAGTGACTTCTTGAGTTTGAAAACATATTCTAGATTTTTTGAACTTTCAAAACCAGGGGGTTGGTGCACATATACCTCTTCTTCTATATATCCATTTAAGAATGCACTCTTAACATCCATCTGATACAAAGTGATGCTTTTATTAACAGCAAAAGAAATTAAGAGTCTGATAGATTCTAACCTGGAGACTGGAGCAAAGGTTTTTGTATAGTCTATCCCCTCTTGCTGACTATAACCTTGTGCTACCAATCGTGCCTTGTTTTTGATGACTTCACCTTGTTCATTCAGTTTGTTTCTGAACACCTATTTTGTTCCAATGACGTTGAATCCTTTTGGTTTAGGAACTAGATCCCATAAGTCATTTCTTGTGAATTGATTCAGCTCCTCTTGCATTGCTAGAATCCAGTCATTGTCCAGAAGTGCTTCATCAACTGTTGATGGTTCAATTAGAGAAACATGTCCCATGTGGGATTTTTCAGAGTTTCTGAAGCTGGCTCTTGTTCTAATTGGATCTTCCTTTCTTCCTAAGATTGTTTCTTCTGGGTGATCCATGCTGCTTCTGGATGGTCTTTTCTGAAGTTGATCAACAGAAGGTGCTGGATTTCTTGCAGTGCCTCTTTCTGATGTTGAGGGAGTGTCTTTGTTGAGAGCTTCTGATGACTTGTCTTCAGTGCCTGTGAATTCAATTTCCATACCTGCAAATACTTCATTCTGCTTTGAGTTTGGAGAGTCAAGCTTATCATCAAAACGAACACTGATTGATTCTTCAACAATCTGTGTTTCTGTATTGTATACTCTATACCCTCTTGAGCGTTCAGAGTATCCTAACATATTACACTTTTGTGCTTTAGAGTCAAACTTGTTCAAATAATTTTTTGTATTTAAAATAAAGCAAGTACGTCCAAATGGATGAAAATATGAAATGTTGGGCTTTCTGTTCTTCCACAATTCATATGGAGTCTTTTCCAGAATAGGTCTTAGGGAGATTCTATTCTGAATGTAGTACGCTGTGTTTATTGCCTCTGCCCAGAAGATCTTAGCAACGTTAGTCTCGTTGATCATGGTTCTGGCCATTTCTTACAATGTTTTGTTCTTTCGTTCTACAACTCCATTTTGCTGGGGAGTTCTAGGACAAGAGAAATCATGCAGAATGCCTTTGTCATTAAAAAATGATTCAAAATATTTGTTTTCAAACTCTCCACCATGATCACTTCTGACTTTGACGATTCTAAGATCCTTTTCATTCTGAACTTGGTTACAGAAGGTGACAAACACAGAGTGTGACTCGTCCTTGTGTCTTAAGAACTTTACCCATGTCCATCTGCTATAGTCATCTACGATTACTAACCCATACTTCTTGCCACTGACTGTAGCAGTTTTAACTGGTCCAAATAAGTCAATGTGTAGAAGTTCTAATGGCTTAGAGGTGGAAATAACGTTTTTAGATTTGAAAGCTGGTTTTGCAAACTTGCCTTTCTGACATGCTTCACACAGAGCATCTGAATTGAACTTCAGATTAGGAAGTCCTCTGACCAGATTGAGTTTGTTAATCTGAGATATTATTCTCATACTAACATGTCCCAATCTTCTGTGCCAGATCCATTGCTCGTTGTTAACAGACAGAAGACACTTTACATTCTGACTTTTCCGTTCAGAAAGTTTTATTTTATAAATGTTGTTTCTCCTCTTTCCATTAAATAGGATAGTCCCATCTTTCTGACTAACAGCTTTGCATGAATTTTGATTAAAGATTATATCATAACCGTTATCACTTAATTGACTTATGGATAACAAATTATGCATTAATCCATCTACTAATAAAACATTACTTATAGAGGGAAGATTTCCATTACCTACTGTTCGAGAGACAATGATATTTCCCCTCTGATTGCCTCCAAAGCCTACGTGGCCTCCAGGCTTAAGTTCCAGGCTTTGGAACATATGCCTTCTTCCTGTCATGTGTCATGAGCAGCCAGAGTCCAGGTACCATGACTAGTGTTTCTGCTTTGCTGCTAAAGATATCTGCCACATGTATTATTTTATCCTTAGGTACCCATATTTTCTTGGGTCCTGATTTGTTAGTTTTACCAAAACTCTGGTTGAATTTTGGTTTGACAGAATAATTACTACTAGTATATTTGATGTCGTGTGTGTGCCCATATACAAAGTGTGAATTAAGTGGAGTTCGTTTTATAACTAAATCCATGGAATTCTTTGGTGTAGGTACCTTACCTTGGTATCCTATTCCTTTTCTGCCATTTCTGCTAACTCCATAGATCATTGAAGCCATTTTGCTTCTATCTATGTTTTTAGCTAGAAACTTCTAAAAGCTGTGATCATACTCCTTGATGATCTCATCAGCACTGCTGGGAGTTTCAGGAATTGTTTCCTTCTGAGAGTTTTGCAATAGATTTTCTAATTTTGAAACTTTATCTTTCAACTCGGAATTCTCCTATTTGAGACTCTCAGTTTTATCAGAGTCAGAAGCAAGATTCCTTTTCAGGTTTCTGAATTTGACTTTGATCTGCTGATATCTTTCCAGAATTTCATTAAGGCTTTCAGTTAGTTTAGCCTTAGTAAAGTTTATAGCAAAGTCAGGAAATACCTCTTATGTATCTGATTCAGAGTCTGACTCAGAAGCTTCACTGTCTTCTGTTATGTTTTCCATGAGAGCTATGTTTGCTCTCTCATCATCTGATTCTGAGTCAGCTTCGGATGTGTCAGAATCATCCCATATAGCCATGAGACTTTTCTTCTTTTCCTTGCCAAACTTCTTTTTGGGATTTTCCTTCTGAAGCTTTGGGCAATCACTTTTGTAGTGTCCTTGCTCGTTACATTCATAGCAGATGATGTCTTTGTTGTTTGGATTTCTGCTTCCTGAAGAGCCTTCAGATCTTCTGTGTCCAGAGGAGGATTCTGACCTTCTGTATCTGGAGGAGGATTCATTCTGATTCTCTGATATTCTGGGATTCCTGAACTTCCTTTGCCTCTGCTTCCATAATTGGTTCACCCTTCTGGAGAGGAGAGATAGTTCATCTTCTTCTGATGAGGACCCATCAGAGGTTTCTTCAACAGCCTGCAAAACTTTGGAGACAGATTTTCTGTTAGATTTTAAAGCTAATGGCTTACCTTGCTTTTGAGGTTCATCTGCTTCTAGCTCTATCTTGTGACTTCTGAGGGAGCTGACAAGTTCCTCCAGAGAGATTTTGTTGAGATCCTTAGCTAGCTTCAGCGTTGTGACCATTGGCCTCCACTGTTTTGGCAAGCTTATGATGATCTTCTTAACATGATCAGCAGTAGAATACCCTTTGTCCAGAACTTTGAGACCAACAACCAGAATTTGAAATCTTGAGAACATCGTTTCTATTGATTCACTTTCTTCCATCTTGAATGCCTCGTACTTCTGAATGAGCGCAAGAGCTTTAGTTTCTTTGACTTGAATGTTGCCTTCATGCATTATTCTCAGAGAGTCAAACATATTCTTTGCAGTGTCTCTGTTTGATATCTTTTCATATTCAGAGTAAGAGATGACGCTGAGAAGAATTGTTCTGGCCTTGTGATGATTTCTGAAATCACGCTTTTGTTGATCAGACATTGCTTTCCTGTCAATCTTCTGACCACTTCCATTCACTGGGTACGTGTATCCAACAGTCACCATATCCCACAGATCAGTATCATGGGCCAGAAAGAAGCTTTCAATTCTGTCTTTCCAGTTATCAAAGTTCTCTCCATCAAATACTGGAGGATTGCCACTGAATCTGTCTCTTTCTTCATTGTTGTCATTGCTGATGTTTTGATGTGGTCCTGCCATTGTGTTTTTCTAATGCTGGATCTTGTACTGACACGGTTAAGTGTTATAAGCTCAGAACCAGGCGCTCTGATACCAATTAAAGATGTGAAAAACACAAGAAGGGGGGTTGAATTGTAAAACTTAAAATCAAATGCAGACAACACTGTATTTTTATCCTGGTTCGTTTGATCTCAAACTACTCCAATCCACCCGTCAAGGTGATTTCGCCTCTCTCCAACGAGGTCTTAATCCACTATATTCAACTGAATACACAACTGCTTTAACAACTGTTAAAGCCTTCTTGAGTCTAACCACAGACCGGTTTATCTCAAGGAAATTCTCTTACAGATAAATGAACAAAAGTGTGTTTGATGTTTTCTAATAAAACTATATATCACAACTGTGATAATACACAATATGAAGCTTAGAATGAAAACTGAATTGCTAATGCTTTTGCAGTAGGCACGGTATGAAGGCTTTAGCAAAATGTATGAGTGCTTGAGTGAGGATTAGCTTTTTACACGTATATGTGTGAAGAGTATTAGCCATTTCTTTTCTCACAGACTTGTTTAAATAGCCTAGGAAGAGATATGTTGTTGTCCATAAATCCATTTCAATGCAAATAATGTTCTTTCCTTTTTGAGAAGATCTTTGTCTTGGAATAAAGCCGTTGGTAATAAATCTGTCTTGAATGCTTAGTAAC
Source organism: Vicia faba (assembly GCA_948472305.1). Taxonomy (NCBI): domain Eukaryota; kingdom Viridiplantae; phylum Streptophyta; class Magnoliopsida; order Fabales; family Fabaceae; genus Vicia; species Vicia faba. Next base: position 761,009,126 of record OX451741.1, on the reverse strand, counting down.
GTTGACACTTCAGAGTCTTCTCTGCTTATGGTAATCAGAGTGTTCTTTGCTTTAGCTGACGCTTCTGAGTGCTGATGACTTGGTTAGGATCTTGATCAGAGTCAGAGTATTTTATGCGCATATTCTGTTCATCAGGCTTCAGCGTATAGCATATGTTATTTGATCTTCTGATGCTGATGTTGATACTGATATTCTGATGCTGATTCCATCAGAGTTTCTGTAAATACAAAACATAATTTTAAGTAGCATATATGTCTTATATAAATCTTACAATTTTATTTAATCTTGTATTTTGTTATCATCAAAACTCTAACTGAGGGTTGTAGAATTAAACTATGTTCTAACAACAAGGTCTCCAATCATAGGCCAATGTTTCTATTCCTAAGTCCAAAAAGTCCAATGCTCCATAATGCCAAGGATAGTAATCAAATAGTCCAAGTATCATTAAAGATTTTTAGGGTTTATGTTGATTATTAGGTGTCTTCAAAAGAAAAGAAAAGCTCAAGTGAGCAAAATATAAAGGGGCTCAGGTGAGCAAAGATGAAAAATAGCATGAAATGTAAATGCTAAAAGTAAATGGTGCATAAAGTAAAGAACATAAAATAAAAATACAAAATAAAATCAATTATTAGTAATTAGTGGTTAGTTGGATGACAATATTGAAACTTGCATTTGGAACTCATTAGAGGATTGGTAGAACCAAAGCCTCCACACAACAAGTTGCGTTTGCTTTTTGTCAAGTATATCATTCATTTGGAATCCTTATGAGTATCATTTAATGACCAACAATGTTTAAGTGATCCGCGTTGACCAAAGGTGTTGTAGATCCATTAGAGGATTGGTAGAACCAAAGCCTCCACACCATGAATCTCAAGGTTATTGGATCAAAGAGATCAAATTAACATACTTGGGCTTGCAAACATAAGTTTGGGCCAGGAATGATCATTTATTCGAATCGAAACAAAATTTAGCGCTATGTTAAGTAATCGTAACTGGACTTATATAGAAGTCACACCTATTTTGAGGCCGGTCAATAGCAATCTATGCACCATTTATTTTGAGACATGATATAGAGATCATGCTCCAACAACATTTAGTGCAATAAGAAGAGGATGAGATGACGAGGAGTGAGAGAGAATATACAAACCACTTTTGGATTAAATTTAATCAAATTATTATTAAAATCATTCATCCATTTTTGTGGAGTTAGACTCAACACCATGGATCCAATGATATTAATAAAGTTCATGATAAAAAATTTAACCCAAGATCAGCCAGAAAATAATCAAAAAATAATATTACATTTTAATATATACAAAAAGGTTTGAAAACACTGTTTAAAAATAGAAATAAAAGAGAAAAATGTCAACTATGTTCAAATGAATCAAGAAATAAAAATATGACCATAGAAAAAATTAGAAATGAACTATAATAATTTTATAAATTTTTTGGTAATTTTTTAGAGTCAGAAACTATTTTAAAATTTAAATAAATGGGTGAAATAAATCAAAAATGATTAAAAAAAAAGCAAAGTCAGAAACAAAAATAAAATAAAGTTACCAATATTTGTCACAATATCATTGGATCATTCCATAATTTTTTTAGAATTTAAAAGTGCATAAAAGTATTTTTAAACATTTAAATCAATTCCAATAAAGTGTAAATTTATAAAAAATACCAAATCACAAAATTAAATTGTGAAAAAATGAAAATCAGAAAGAGAATAATCAAAAATATTTTTCATAATTTTTTCAGATTTTTTGGACTAAAAATGATTTTTCTATGATTTTTTGAAGTTTAAAATAATTAAATATAAAAATTCAGAAAAGAAAAGTAAAATATATGTGGATCATTGGATGAGATTCAAAAAGCGTTAATAATCAAATCCAAGGGATCTGGCGCGTTGTGCATATCATGGTCATTAGTGAATAAAGCACTGAATTAGAAATAAAATCAGAATTCAAAAATAACTAGTGGCGTGCCATCATTGGTTGGAAGATGACACGTTGGTCATCTTCAACCTCCAGCCAACATGAATTGAAGGTCTCTCAAACTGTAAAATCAGAAGCTCAAACTTATGCCATTCGCTTCGTCTCTTCAAGACGAAGACAACCACACCTTCGCGCCAAATTTATATAAATTGTAACTCAAGCAATTTGGAAAGAAAGTTTTGAAAAGGGATTTGATATTTCATGGTCAAAACGTGTTTCTAGTAAGAAGTAAGTGTTGCAACTAGAACCATAGCAATGAGAGCATCACAATGATATCAAAGTTTTGAAGAATTTAAAATGATGAAGTTTGGAGGGAAATCGTGTGAAGTTGCAAACAAGAAAAGTGTGACTTTTAATTTGATCAAAACTCATCCAAAACTCATCCAAAATGTGCGTTTTGTTGTGCTAATCAATTCTGGAACTTCATTAAACATGTTTAGAGGCAAAAGCGCGTGGAAAACTTGTGATTAGATGCCAAAACAAAGATTTCAAAATCTGACTTGTGATGAAACTTTAGTTCTAAGTTACCAACTTCAAAATCATGGCATTCTCAGCTCAAGGGGTCTTAGGGCGTGATTCTTGATGCTTTAGAAAGATGGGGTTACAAGATTTTTAAGGGAAAAAGAATGGAATCAAATGGATGCTTGACCTGAAAGTTGTGTTGAGTGAAAGTTGGAGAAAAAGGGTTGACTTTCCATACTTAGAAATATTTCAAATTTTTCTTCAAAAGTGACCTATAATGTCTTGCATCTAAACATAGTTTTCCACTTGGATTTTACTCTTGACCAAAAAAGATGGCATGAAATAGACCTCTTGAATGACATTTTGGAACTTGAACCATTCAAAATCTCCAAAAATTAAGAGAGTTATGAATTGTTGAAGTGGGCAAAAAATCATGAAATGACCTATAATCTTTTGTATCCTTAAGGCAATTTCCATCCATTTTCTCACTTTGCACATAAGGTAGATTCCTTCATCAATTCTTCAAAACTTTGATATCATTATGATGCTCTCATTTCCCTAGTTCTAGTTGCAACACTTACTTCTTAATGGAAACACGTTTTGACCATGAAATTTCAAATCCCTTTTAAAAACTTTCTTTCCAAATTGCTTGAGCTACAATTTATATAAATTTGGCGCGAGGGTGTGGTTGTCTTCGTCTTGAAGAGACGAAGCGAATGACATAGGTTTGAGCTTCTGATTTTACAGTTTGAGAGACCTGTAATTCACGTTGGCTAGAGGTTGAAGATGACCAATGTGTCATCTTCCAACCAATGATGGCACGCCACTTGTTATTTTTGAATTCTGATTTAATAATTGATTCAATGTTTTATTCACTAATGACCATGATATGCACAGCGCACCAGATCCCTTGGATTTGATTACTAATGTATTTTGACTCTCATCCAATGGTCCACATATTTTTTACTTTTATTTTCTTTTCTGATTTTTTATATTTAATTGTTTTAAACTTAAAAAAATCATAGAAAATTCATTTTTAGTCCAAAAAATATGAAAAAATTCTGAAAAATATTTTTGATTATTCTCTTTCTGATTTTTATCTTTTCAAAATTTAATTTTGTGTTTTGGTATTTTTTTTATAAATTTACACTTTACTGGAATTGTTTTAAATGTTTAAAAATACTTTTATGCATTTTTAAATTCTGAAAAAATTATTGAATGATCCAATGATATTGTGACAAATATTGGTGACCTTATTTTATTTTTGTTTCTGAATTTGTTATTTTTTTTATCACTTTTAGTTTATTTTACCCCTTTCTTTTAATTTTAAAAAATAGTTTATGACTTTAAAAAATTTTAAAAATAAAAAATAAAATTATTTAGTTCATTTCTGATTTTTCTATGTTCTTACTTTTATTTCATGATTAATTTGGACATAGTTGATATTTTTCTCTTTTATTTCTATTTTTAAACATTATTTTTAAACTTTTTTGTATATATTAAAATGTAATATTATTTTGTGATTATTTTCTGGCTGATCTTGGATTAAATTTTTGATCATGAACTTTATTAACATCATTAGATCCATGGTATTGAGTCTAACTCCACAAAATAGGATGAATGATTTTAATAATAGTTTGATTAAATTTAATCCAAAAGTGGTTTGTATATTCTCTCTCATCCCTCTTCATCTCATCCCCTTCTTATTGCACTAAATGTTGTTGGAGTATGATCTCTATATCATGTCTCAAAACAAATGGTGCATAGATTGCTATTGATCGGCCTCAAAATAGGTGTGACTTCTATATAAGTCCACTTATGATTGCTTAACATAGCGCTAAATTTTGTCCCAATTCGAATAATGATCATTCGTGGCCTAAACTTATGTTTGCAAGCGCACATATGTTAATTTGATCTCTTTGATCCAATAACCTTGAGATTCATTGTGTGGAGGATTTGGTTCTACCAATCCTCTAATGGATCTATAATACCTTTGGTCAACGCGGATCACTTAAACATCGTTGATCATTAAATGATACTCATAAGGATTCTAAATGATGATATACTTGACAAAAAGCAAATGCAACTTGTTGTGTGGAGGCTTTGGTTCTACCAATCCTCTAATAAGTTCCAAATAAAAGTTTCAAGATGTTCATCCAACTAAACACTAATCACTAATAATTGATTTCATTTTGTGTTTTTTATTTTATGTTCTTTACTTTATGCACCATTTACTTTTATCATTTACATTTCATGCTATTTTTCATCTTTGCTCACTTGAGCCCCTTTATATTCTTGTCATTTTTTATTTTGCTCACTTGAGCTTTTTTTCTTTTCTTTTAAAGACACCTAATAATCAACATAAACCCTAAAAATATTTAATGATTCTTGGACTATTTGGTTACTAACCTTGGCATTATGGAGCATTGGACTTTTTGGACTTAGGATTAGAAACCTTGGCCTATGATTGGAGACCTTGTGATCTTATCTGATTATTTTATCTAGAGCTCTTGAGGTTTACCTCAAGACATTGGGTTATTTGTTTATTTTGTGTGCAGGTTATTGTGATTACACCCTTTGTTTTAAATCTGGAATTCACCCGTATACAGTCGTTACTCTGCCCATTTTTTATGAAGACTTAATACACTTGAAGTTTGGTTCTCTCAAGAGGTCTAGTACATTTGCTTATTTGGTTTCAATCTAAAGAATGAGAATTCTATTTTGACTCATAATGTCAAGTATTTACTTCTTGTTGGTTAGATGGTTCTTATCCCTAGCTTTTACATTATGCTTTAGGATAGCTTCTTCTTCTCCTCCCATCATCTTTAATTTCAAAAATCTTCTCCCCCCTTTTGAAAATTCCTCTTGTTTTAAACTTGAATTACTTTTATAATAAACTTGGACTTAGGTCCATGCAATTTCAAACATTTTTCATAAATAAACTACAATAAACTTAACAATACTTTTACATTTTTGTGAGAAGACTAAAAGTCAATCAATCTCATTTCAAACCATTTTGCCACTTTGGATTTTATCTTTAAACTTTTCTCAAAAGATTGAACTCTTTTCAATCCTTGTAGTGATGCAAACAACTATACTTATACAATATATAGTAAAGAGAGATATTTTCCACTTGGGTGTTGAGTGAGGTGTGATCGGTGGATCTGGAACTGACTGTTTAACGCTGGTTCGCGAAATGTCGCAGAAGCAAGAGTCGCCACCGTCTTTTATTTTCTCCAAATGGAAAGGACAAAAGCACAGAAAAATTCCTTAAAGAGATTGCTCTCGGTTCGGGAGGTAGATTATAGAAAGGGAAGGTATTAGCACCCTTTCTATCCATGGTTATCCATGGGCTCTTAGATACTTGCTCATTTGTGTTTTAAAAAATGGTTTGTTTGCTTTTCAATTGTGGGTTTTAAAAAATTTTCTTTGAAAATTCAAGTTCGACTCTTGTATCGGTCCTCAAGAGTGTTTGAAAAAATGCTTTCGAAAGCTTTTTGAAAATGTGTTGGTGTGAAAAGTATTTTTGAATTTGTTTTGAATTTAGAGCAAGTATCTAGAGTCGTCTACCTACCCTAAGGAATTCGTCTGTGTAAATGTCCTTTAAAGTAGTGCCATCCCACCATTGAGAGGTAGGTAGCACCACCGTTGGAGGTGTTCGGGTCAATTCGAGGGTTCGGGACATGGTGATCACCGGAGCAATAGGAAGACACCTTAGAAGCTACCCTCATGCCATGTTCATGGACATGAGGACTTACTAAAACATCCTCTACTCGACGACCACCTTTCGAGGCAAGGCAACAGTGAGGCGTACCCTAGGGGTGGTGTGTGATTTGTGTGTCAGATTCATTTATTTTTGTCTTGTCAGGTTATGGGTGATCTATGCGTTTGTTTTTATTTTTTTGTCATTCATTCTTGCATGCATTTATTTAACAGTTAAAAAAGATGCGGAAATTGAAAGTTCTAAACTATTACAAAGGCGCGGGTCCACATCGCCAAAATTAAAATCCAGGACCCGATTTGACGGAAAGTAAATAAAGAAATAAAATAAAGTGCGAGAAATTAAGTTTACAAGTCTTTGGGAGAGTTACATAAATATTTAAAAGAAGGAAATAAATAAAAATGCGCGAATAGGAATTAAAATTGGAAACGAGGGCGTTGGACCCTTTTTAATGAAATTAAATTAAATGATTAAACTAATGAAATTAAAGAGAAAAAAGAAATTATTATTTTTTTTGAGTTTTTGGTATTTATGTTTTTTATGTATTTTTATGAGAAAGATTAAATGAAATTAAAATTTTAACCCTAATTCTAATTTTTTTTTATTTATTAAGAAAAACATGTCAAAATTAAACCTAAAATTAATCTAATTATTTACATGCAATTTAACTACAAAAATAAATATTTAATATTCAATTATTATTAAAGAAAATAAAAAGGGATAAAAAATTGATTAAACCCTAATTCTATATTTTTTAGATTTTTATTATGAAAATATTATAATTAACCCTAATTTAATAACTAAATGAATTAATACAATTTATTTATGAAAATACTAAAAATAAAAATATTTATTGTTTTTCTTGTCTTTTCTGATTTTTTTTATGGTTTTTGTGTATTATGAAAATTATAAATTAATTAAAAACAATAATTAAAAAGAAAGTATAAATAATAAAAAGTAAAAATTGGCAAACCTAGGGGGGTATCTGTCCCCAAAGTGGAGGTGTAGCCCAGCAATTTGAGCCCAAATCAGCATGGCCTCATTGACTTTTTCATGCAACGCGTGGAGTGGTTGACTGCAGTGCACCATGTTCTCCAAATCTATGCCTTTGGATTGATGAAGCTGGACGCGTGGATGGTTGGATTGCGTGGGCGTACGGTGTGCTTTTACATTGAACCTGCATGGAATCATTAAATGCAAAATAATATGAAGGGGGGTGGGGACCTGGGGCTCGAACCCAGGTCCTAGGTGTTACCAGCCAAACGCTTCGCCACTGCTCCACTTTGTCCATCTGTAAATTAATATAACAAACAAATATAATAAAGCAAAACGCGTTGATGCTTGGTTTTCCGCGCGAAAATTTAAACAGGCCAATCATTGGTAGCCACCTAGTCTTCTTCTTCTTCGTTCCTGAAACACAAAAACATAGGCCACGGTTTTCATGGTGTTCCCTTAGGCATGCTTTTGGAAAATAACGAATAGCCCAGTGATGCTCATAAATTGAGCGCGAGGGTGGATTCCTGATCGTCCAAATGTGCTGAGCACGGTCATGGCATCGTGGTGGTCTAATTTTGTTGTATTCAAAAACCCCCAATTCAGAGCTCCATAAACCCTAATATGCTCACATGGTAGAATCGTGTACAATGCTCAAAAACACAATCAAATTACATGGTTAGCATTAGAATCTTACAATGAACACAAATCATATACTAAAAATTGCTAAATGCGCATGAATTGAGATGCAAGAGTTTCAAAAAATTTCGGTACAGGGTGAGGTCGTGTTACCAATTTAGGGTGTTAGAGTGAATGATTTTGATTGGAAATCCTTCCTTGAAGCTTCAGGAAGGTGATGGGATGATTCTTTTGGCTTGAAACGACCTGCAAATAGGTTTTCAGAATTGAGATTTTTAAGAAAAAGTGTGAGTTTGATCTTCAGGTTCTTGCGCAGCTTAGGGTCTTATTGCATTAGGGTTGTGTTCTTTGTATAAGTATGAGTGAATTAGGTCAAATAAAGCAATCCAAATCCTTGGCATTCATGGTTTGAGAGATTTAATTTTCAAAGATCTTTTTTTCAATATTTTCCATGCTATTTTGTACCAATCATGACCAATTCTCTTCAAATCTTTCCATATTTGATTATGCACGAATTATTGAGTATATTTCATGCACAAAAAGATTGAAAAACTTAGGTTAAATATTTTTCATGTATTTAATTGATTTAAATGAATTATTATTAATAAAAATTCAAATAAATAAATAAAAAATGAAGAAATACTTCCCTTTGGGCCAATTGGTCGTGCACATGCCTTGGATAATGAATTGTGGAAGAAAAATGGGCCCATTAGCAATTTTAGGTCATTTGAATCAATGTTGACTTTTCAAAATATCCAAAAATTTCCCAACTTCCACAAGGCATAACTTGCTCAATTTATAAGCTTTGCTCATGTTCTTGGACATTTTGGAACGGTCTTTGAGTCCTCTAACCAATGTATTTGGTCCCATGTCATTTTGATTTACCAATCTCAAGTTATGGCCTTTGACTTAAAGTCCCTTTTTGTTGACTTTTGAAAATGACCTATAATGTTGAAATTGATAACTTTTTGTGAGAGCATTTCTTGGACTTGAAGTATGAAGATGAGTTGTAGGAAATGTCTTCCTCTTAAAAATGAGCTTTGGATGGAATTTTTATGATAATCCATGTGAAAGTTATGCCCTGGTCAATTTACAGTTGACTTTTTCAACTGTCCAAATAAGGAAACTTTTGCATCTTGATGATTTTTTGAGCCAAGCTTTGAGAATCATGATCAAGCATTGATCAAATGATGTTTGTGGCTTCAAAATGAGATGTTTATCAAAATTTTGAACTTTTGACTGTCAAATGACCATTTTGCCCCTACAGTTGACTGTAGTGCAGTTTGGGTTTTGACTGTGCAATTTTGTGTTGAAAGTCTTGAAACTTGATATGAGGATGCTTGACCATATTTGTAGGCATGTGAGACTTGATTGGACCTTTGGAAACTTCACTTTCTTGATCCGAACCAAAACCCTAATTTTTACTGCTTAGGAGGCTCTTACACTGTGCAACCCTTGGGGAAATTTTGAAGCTTGATTTTGCAATTTCTTTGAAGAATATGGGAGGGCAAATTTTGGGGTACAACAGTTGCCCCTGTTCAATCTTCTTAGACCTGAGGATGCAGATTGGCTGACGTGCCTTTCGTAATCCGAGGGTAGAAGATGATTGAACACTAGAGTGCCTAGAAATTTGCGCTCACATAGTAGCAATGCGATGATGGGAATGGGCTTATAGATGCCATTTGGAGATTGATGGATAGGATGATGGGCTTATAGATTCCATCTGGATGTTGATCGCATAAGAGATTCCTTAGCGAGAACCTGCGTAGCTGCAAAAGAAAGAGTACCTGACATGTTGCAGGAGCTGGTTTTCAGATGCTTAGTGTAGATGTGTCTTGACTGGTTACAGGAGCTGGATCTGGAGCTTCAAATGGCGATGAATGAACCAGGGATGGTTACTACCTCAACGGGGACGGTGAGAGAACCTTGGATGACCTTAACCTCAACAGCAATTTGAGAAAATCTTGGGTGACTTTAAACAGCAAACGTTGAGAAAATTTTGGGATTACCACCTCCGCAGGATCGGGAGAGAACCATAGGCAATTATAATCTCAAAAGCGGACATTTGAGAAAAACCTGGGATGGAATTATCATCTCCGCAACATTGGGGAGAGAACCATAGGAAATTATAATCTCAAAAGCGGACGTTTGAGAAAAACCTGGGATGGAATTATCGTCTCCGCAACATTGGGGAGAGAACCATAGGAAATTATAATCTCAAAAGCGGACGTTTGAGAAAAACCTGGGATGGAATTATCATCTCCACAACATTGGGGAGAGAACCATAGGAAATTATAATCTCAAAAGCGGACGTTTGAGAAAAACCTGGGATGGAATTATCATCACCACAACATTGGGGAGAGAACCATAGGAAATTATAATCTCAAAAGCGGACGTTTGAGAAAAACCTGAAATGGAATTATCATCTCCGCAACCTTGGGGAGAGAACCATAGGAAATTATAATCTCAAAAGCGGACGTTTGAGAAAAACCTGGAATGGAATTATCATCTCCACAACGTTGGGGAGAGAACCATAGGAAATTATAATCTCAAAAGTGGACGTTTGAGAAAAACCTGAAATGGAATTATCATCTCCACAACATTGGGGAGAGAACCATAGGAAATTATAATCTCAAAAGCGGACGTTTGAGAAAAACCTGGGATGGAATTATCATCTCCACAACATTGGGGAGAGAACCATAGGAAATTATAATCTCAAAAGCGGACGTCTGAGAAAAACCTGGGATGGAATTATCATCTCCACAACATTGGGGAGAGAACCATGGGAAATTATAATCTCAAAAGCGGATGTCTGAGAAAAACCTGGGATGGAATTATCATCTCCACAACATTGGGGAGAGAACCATAGGAAATTATAATCTCAAAAGCGGACGTCTGAGAAAAACCTGGGATGGAATTATCATCTCCACAACATTGGGGAGAGAACCATAGGAAATTATAATCTCAAAAGCGGACGTCTGAGAAAAACCTGGGATGGAATTATCATCTCCACAACATTGGGGAGAGAACCATAGGAAATTATAATCTCAAAAGCGGACGTTTGAGAAAAACCTTTGATAACTTCTACTGAGTCTTCATCAGAAAAATCTGTTTGGGGTCGATTTAGCTGGACTAGAGAAGGCCTTGGACTGGATAAGAAATCTTTGGAGTCGATTAACTGAACCGGTCTAGGTCGTGAACTATGATTGAGAATTTAACTGAATCTTTCCTGAAAGGTAAAGGTCAGTCATATGCAATGCATGATATAGATCAAGCGATGATGTTCTCAACATAAATGAGATTTGTAAGATATGATGCGTCTATGCATGCTATAATGATGTATGAGAATGTTTAGGAGTGTATGTTTTCGTCTAGGAAAGTAAATCCTTGACGGGTGCCGGGAAGTCACTCCTGGGCTGATGTTGGAGAATAGATTTTGCTTCTGCTGGGGAATAAACTTGGCGAATGGAATAACTCTGCGGGGAGAAAAATACTCTAGCGACCTTGCTGGGGAGTAATACTAGTGACCTTGCTGGGGAGTAATACTAGCGACCTTGCTGGGGAGTAATACTCTGTGGGGCGAGAGATACTTTGCTGAGTTGTTGATAATAACTTGCTGGGGATACCCTTGTTGTGTTGGAAGTGTTGATAGACTTCGCTGGGGATAAGAAGGAACTGTGTTGAGGACGCTCTTTCCATGGCTTTTGGCTGAGGATAACCCAGTTATATCCTGTTAAGGAAATAACTCTTTAAATAAAGCCGGGCGACGCGTTCGTGTTCTGCGAGGGATAAGCTTCCAGAATCTACTGGGGATAAGCTTACCGCTAGGGGAGATGGATTCCAACTTTCCTGGGGAACTGGATTGGACTTTCCTGGGGAAGTTTTGAACTGCGGGGGAAATGATTTCTTCGAATGTTGATATACCGCCGGGGAACAATCTTTATACCAAGATTGTCGGGGATGCTTGTTAAGAATATATATGCTGCTGGGGGATGTTGAGATCTACTGGAGGATACTCAACTTCCTTGAGATTTGATAGCTTTGCTTGGAGAAGAGTGCACTGACTGCTTACTCTCTGGGGAATTAGGATATCTGGTTATGTTCTTTAGCTGAACCTACTTTGGTACCTTGGAGGATGGAACAATTAGATTGCTTAGACAACTCTTTATTACCCCTGTTTCTAATGTTACCTGTAATTAATCCTTTGTTTCGTATGCAAATATTCATGAGTTAGCAAATTATTATCAATGCATATATCACAAATTGAACCTTGGACGTTCTTCGCAAAACAAAACAGAAAAAGAAAAACAATTGGCACTTTTTAACTGAAAGATATATTTGTATTGATTTTTGAATGGCCTGAAAATAGGCGTTTTGTGTACAAGAGGCTGACGTCCTAGTAAGAGAACGCCGCCGAACAAAAGAGTTTATACAAATTTTGTACAAAAGAAAATAAAACAGCTGTGTGAAATGAATGATCCCACTGAGTTTCAACTCTGCTATTGCCTTTATAACTCCGAGCGTCTCATCACTTGATGACCTAAACGAAGAATGAAGCTGACTGATCGATGCCGTCTGAACTTGATGTAGATACCGGATTCTGGATGCAAGGTGATCCAATGAGACATAGTATTACGCTTTTATCCCTAATTTTTGCCTAGACCGTCCTTTCGGGTTTTCAGTCCACCGGGATACCCATTTTTTCCCAAGCCACCTTTTCAGGTTTTCGACTTGCCGGGTGTACAAATTTTTTTATTTCATCCCTTCATTTTGCCCGAACCCTTTTGGTTCGCCGGGAAGCCCTAATTTTTGCCTAGGCATGTCAGCCTAGCGGGTCTTTTTCATGCGTAGTATCTTTTTACTATGTCTGCATTAGCGGGGTGAGGAAGGTCGTCACCATCCATGTTGGTTAGAATCATGGCTCCTCCTGAGAACACATGCTTAACCACAAATGGCCCTTCGTATGTAGGGGTCCATTTGCCCCTTGGATCACTCTGAGGAAGGATGATTCGTTTGATTACCAGATCCCCCACTTGATATTCTTGTGGTCTGACCTTTTTGTTAAATGCCCTGATCATCCGTTTCTGATACGTCTGACCATGGCAGATAGCAGCAAGTCTCTTTTCATCAATAAGGTTGAGCTGATCAAGTCGTGTCTGGATCCAATCATCCTCATTCAGGTTTGCATCCTTCATTATCCGGAGAGAGGGTATTTGCACTTCGATCGGTAAGACTGCCTCCATACCATAAACCAGAGAGAAAGGAGTTGCCCCGGTTGACGTCCTGGTTGAGGTACGGTACCCATGTAGAGCGAACGGTAACATCTCGTGCCAATCTTTATAGGTCACTGTCATCTTCTGCACGATTTTCTTGATGTTCTTATTTGCTGCTTCTACAGCCCCATTCATCTTCGGTCTGTAAGGAGAAGAATTGTGGTGCTGTATCTTGAACTGCTCGCAGAGCTCAGCGATCATTTTGTTATTCAGATTGGTACCGTTGTCTGTAATGATCCTCTCTGGGACGCCGTACCGACAGATCAGATTATGCCGAATGAACCGTGCCACAACAGTCTTAGTTACCGTAGCATAGGATGCTGCTTCGACCCACTTCGTAAAATAATCAATCGCCACTAGGATGAAGCGATTCCCGTTGGACGCCGTAGGTTTAATCTCGCCGATCATGTCTATGCCCCACATTGCAAACGGCCAAGGCGCAGTCAGAACATTTAAGGGAACTGGAGGAACGTGCACCTTGTCTGCATAAATCTGGCACTTATGGCATGTCCTGGAATGTTGGTAGCAGTCAGCTTCCATTGTGGACCAGTAATATCCTGCCCGTAGGATTTTCTTAGCCATAGTGTGCCCACTGGAATGTGTACCAAAGGTCCCTTCATGTAGCTCTTCCATGATTCTTTCTGCTTCAGTTTTATCCACACAACGCAGTAGGGTTGAATCATGGTTTCGCTTGTACAGGATGCCGTTGCTAAGGAAGAACTTTGCTGCGAACCTTCTCAGGAACTTCTTATCATTGACAGAGGCACCCTCAGGGTATTCCTGAGCTTCCAGATATCTCTTCACCTCATGGTATCAAGGCTTCTCAGTCACCAATTCAGTTTCGAGATCGCAACAGTATGCCGGTTCGTCCAGCTTCCAGATGATGATCCGGGGAGCCTCATTATCCCATTTAACTTTGAACATAGAAGCCATTGTAGCTAACGCGTCCGCCAGCTGATTCTCTTCTCTTGGAAAGTGTTCAAAGGTTATCTCTGTAAAGTGGGGAGCAGGGTCAACACACATTCTCTGTAAGGAATCAGGTTTGGATGTTTCGTATCCCACTCTCCTTTGATCTGATTGATCACAAGAGCGGAATCTCCGAAGACACTCAGAAACTTGATCCTTAGGTCGATCGCAGCTTGAAGACCCATGATGCACGCCTCATACTCCGCCATGTTGTTGGTACAGTTGAAACATAGTCGGGCAGTGAGCGGAGTATGAGTGCCTTGAGGGGATATGATTATGGCGCCGATACCGTTTCCCAAAGCATTGGAGGCTCCGTCAAAGTGCATAGACCATCGGGATCCTTCCTCAGGTCCTTCATCCGGTCCAGGTACTTCACAATCAGTTACTATCATGATGCTTTCATCCGGAAATTCGAAGTTCATTGACTGATAGTCATCTACGGCCTGATGTGCCAAGTGGTCTGCCAATACACTTCCCTTGATGGCTTTCTGGGTCGTGTACTGAATGTCGTATTCCGTCAAGATCATTTGCCATCTTGCTATTCTCTCGGACAGAGCAGGCTTTTCGAATATGTACTTTATCGGATCCATCTTTGAGATCAACAAGGTAGTGTGAGTCAGCATATACTGTCTCAGCCGGCGAGCAGCCCATACCAAAGCGCAGCAAGTTTTCTCAAGCAGTGAGTATCGGGTCTCACAGTCGGTAAACTTTTTGCTAAGGTAATAAATGGCGTGCTCTTTTCGGCCAGACTCGTCATGCTGCCCCAGCACACACCCCATTGAGTTGTCCAATACTGTCAGGTATAGTATCAGAGGTCTCCCTTCAACCGGTGGCATAAGGATAGGTGGTTCTTGGAGATACTCTTTGATTCTATCGAAAGCAGCCTGACATTCATCGTTCCAACGTACTACCTGATCTTTCTTCAGCAGCTTGAAGATTGGTTCACAGGTAGCAGTCAGGTGTGAGATGAAGCGAGCGATGTAATTCAGGCGTCCTAAAAAGCCTCTGACTTCCTTCTCTGTCCTAGGAACTAGCATCTCTTGAATAGCTTTGACCTTGGCAGGGTCCACTTGAATACCCTTATCACTTACAACGAAGCCTAGCAACTTTCCAGATCTTACCCCGAAGGTGCACTTGTTCGGGTTCAACCTCAGCTTGTACAGTTTCAACCGGTCGAACAACTTCTGCAGATGATCTAGGTGCTCTTCCTCAGTCTGGGACCTTGCGATCATGTCGTCCACATACACTTCTATCTCATGATGGATCATGTCATGAAATAGAGCAACCATGGCACGTTGGTAGGTTGCCTCAGCGTTCTTTAACCCGAATGGCATGACCTTGTAACAGAAGGTGCCCCACTGAGTAACAAATGTAGTCTTTTCCATGTCTTCAGGTGCCATCTTGATCTGATTGTAACCTGAAAAGCCATCCATGAAAGAGAATACCTTGTGCTGAGCTGTATTATCAACAAGGACATCAATGTGAGGTAAAGGGAAGTCATCCTTGGGGCTGGCCCTGTTCAGATCCCTGTAGTCGACACACATTCTGACCTTACCGTCCTTCTTCGGTACCCGGCACCACATTAGCAACCCACTGAGGGTAAGAAGTCACTGCAAGGAACCCAGCGTCAAACTGTTTCATTACCTCGGCCTTAATCTTCTCAGACATCTCTGGGCGCATACGACGGACCTTTTGCTTAACTGGAGGGCAATCTTCCTTAGTAGGTAAGTGATGGACCACAATATCGGTATCCAACCCGGGCATGTCTTCGTAGGACCAGGCAAAGATCTCCATATAATCATGCAACATTTGAGTCAACCTTTGCTTCACGCTGAGCTCTAGGTTGGCACCAATCTTTACCTCTTTCCTGTCTGCCTCAGTACCCAAGTTTATTATTTCCACTGGCTCTTCGTGTGGTTGAATTGCCTTCTCTTCCTGAAGCAACAGTCTTGCAAGCTCGCCAGGCACTTCGCAATCATCTTCACCTTCGTCTTCGGCTAAGTTGATCGGATTTTCGAAGTCATAATTGGCAGTAGCAGAGTCGTTACCAGTGAGATCCAGAGTGGATTGAAACCTGTATGAGTGAGTGTGTGTGTAAATACAGCTGTTTTGAAATATATGTAAAGGAAAGAAAGACAGAAAAGGAGCATAAGATTTGTAATGCGAGAAAACGTCCAAGATTTTCATTTATGATATATGAAATGACAATTTATATGCCCTCACAAATGAAACCACAGTGCCTCGGGTAAGACACCGGGCCACAGAGTTTATTTATTGTTTATTACAAATAGCAAAACAAAGAAATTTATTACTGCGTCACAAAGGTAACAGGAGTATGGTCTTTGGCAATCCAATTGTTCAATCCGCCTTCGGTCGTCGGGTAGATCCAGCTATTGAATTCTGCTTCATCCACTTCGCTGTCTTCCCCAACAGCATTCACTCCTGGATTTGTAATGAACACAGGAGGTCTTCCGATCTTCGCTTTCCGCATAGCTTTCTGACCCTCTGCAGTAAAACCCAGCCCAAATTTGTCAGTCTTCTGTGTAAAGTCTGGAAGCCTGCCCCAGTTAGCACATTCACCTTTTTGAACCACAGCCCGGGCATCCTTCAGGGAAGCCATCTTCAAGGGAACATTTTCCTCAACCGCTGTCTCTGCTGCTGCTGTAATTGGAAGCACCTCCTCGAAATGCTGAAAGGGGGTTTCAATAAACTCCCCGTCCATCTCAATGTATCTGAAGGAATTCAGGTGGCTTACCATATACTCCTCCTCTCCCTGCACAGTGACGATCTTCCCTCTGACAGGGTACTTCAGCTTTTGGTGCAAGGTAGAGGTCACTGCCCCAGCTTTATGGATCTAAGGTCGACCCAGTAGATAGGAGTACGATGGACGGATATCCATCACATAAAATGTAGAGTCAAACACCTGAGAGCCCACACGAATCGGAATGTCAACCTCTCCATGAACCATCCTTTTTGAACCGTCAAAGGCCCTGACAATGATGTTGCTGGGTTTTAATTCCAGGCCTTCACAATCCAAACGGTCTAAAGCCTTCTTTGGTAGAACATTCAAAGAAGAACCAGTATCCACCAATACATGTGCCAAGGTAGTGCCCCTGCATTCGATAGAGACATGCAGAGCATCATTGTAGTCTCTTCCCTTCGCAGTCAGGTCAGCATCTGAGAAACCCAAGCCATTATCTGCTGTCAGATTTGCTACACAATCAGTGAACTGGACTGCAGAAGTCTCCTGTGGCACATGGGCCGTCTTGAGGAACGAGATTAAGGCCTTAGCATGGGCCTCGGAGCACAGCAATAAAGAGAGCATGGAGATTTTAGAGGGCGTGTGCCCCAGCTGTTCCACAACATTGAAGTCACTATTCTTTATAATTTTCAAGATTTCCTCCATCTCTTGTTGGGAGGCCTCAGCAGTTATAGGTATAGGTGCCTCCATCTTGGCAGGCTCAACTTCAATTCCTTTGCCCCGGGCATTGGATGACTCGGCAGCAGGAGAAACAACTTGATCAGCAATAGGAACAGGTACACTTGTAGGAGTTATAAGGAGTGGTCTTCGAGCAGCAGGCGGTGCAATATCAGGTGAGAAGAGCCTGCCACTGCGGGTGACTTTGGCTGGGCCAGTGATATCACAGATGCTGGCGCCAACGTTTAACTCTTGTTTAATCCCATTTACATACACATCTGCCCCGTAATGCCAGGGGACGGCTTTATCAGATACATAGGGAAGAGGCCCCGGAACAGTGATAACCACAGGTGCAACAGTCATGATTTGAATAGGCTTCTTCGGGAGAGCCTTGATTAGATTATTGAAGATGGTAACCACAGAAACTTCTTCCACCGGAACCAACTGAACAGCAGACTTCTTAAACAGAATCTCCTTGCTATCCATTAGGCTTTGGATGCCTAACTTCAGCAAGGGACAACCGGATAGGGAAACAGCACAGAACAGGCAACCCTCACTGCAACCCGGAAATAAACCGGCCAGCAGCAGGTTCCTCTTGACAGTCTTCAGAGGAGTGGCTAGATCATCCACAGAAACAGCGTAAACATCTTCGTCAACAGCATTTACCCCATGCTGAGGCATAGGGGCAGTAACCACTTTCGGCTTCTCAGGCGCTTCGAACTGTATCTCCTTCGCGTCGATAAGGTCTTGCACCTTACTCCTTAATGCCCAACAGTCATCAGTGGAATGCCCCGGGCTATCAGAATGGTAAGCACAGCGAGCATTTGGGTTGTACTTGGGAGAGGTAGTATTTGGAAACTTTGGAGCCTCTCTGACGGTCACTAAATTGGTGGATAGCAATTGTGGCAAGATCTGCGATAAAGTCATGCTCAAACGGGTGAACTCTCTCCGGGGTCTTTCAGCCCTTTGAGGATTGGCTGGCCAAGGAGCGGCAGCAGGCTTAGCAATCATTACCGCACTGACAGATTGGCGGCGCTCAAATCTTTCTGATCTCCGGGAGCCATATACAGCACTAGCCTCCTTCTTGAAGGGTTTCTTTTCAGAACTAGATGATGCACCCTTCGGAATCTTTCCAGGCTTCAACCCAGCCTCAATTCTCTCTCCAGTCAGAATCAGATCAGTGAACCCTGCAGACGAATTCCCAATAAGATGGTTGAAAAATGGCCCAGATAGGGTCCCTAAGAACATGTCTACCAACTCCCGATCAGTCAACGGAGGCTGCACCCTGCCAGCCAGGTCTCTCCACTTCTGAGCGTACTCTTTAAAACCTTCACTTGAACCTAATGACATACCCTGGAGTTGGGTACGTGTAGGGGCAAGGTCGGCATTGTATTGATACTGCTTGTAGAAAGCAGTAGCCAACTCCTCCCAGTTACGAATCTTGGTCCCATCCAGCTGATAGAACCATTCGAGATGAGTCCCTGAAAGACTCTCCTGGAAGAAGTGGATCCACAAATTCTTATCCGCAGAGTACGGTTGAATTTTCCGAACATAGGACCTGAGATGTAGCTTGGGATAAGACGCCCCATCGTACTTAGTGAAGGATGGTGCTTTGAACTTCCGAGGAATGATCACACCAGTAGACAAACCCAGATCTCCAAAATCTAGCCCAGGTACCTGTTGGATCTCCATAGCATTCAACCTGTCTTCCAGCTGCTTGTAACGGTCTTCTGCCGGAGGATACTGCTCTTCATCAAAATCAGTCTCGTTGTCAGAGACTACCGGACTAGGAACCCTTGCCTCTTGAGGAGTGCCCTTGCCAACAGAAGAACCAGCCTCTTCATTCTGCAAGGTATTGCCAAACCTTCGGCCCGAGTTGAACAAAACAGTTCTTCTCTTCTTCTTCTTCTCCTTCTTCAGGAGCAGAGCCTTCAACTCTTCTTGGCCTTGAGCCAAACCCTTGATTAATTCCTGAAATTGCGCATTCTACGCCTGAAGAGCTTTGATGGATGTCTCAGTTGATGACGAGTCAGGATTCATGATGCTGAAATAAACAGCGAAGAACTGTAAGCAACCTGAAAAGAAGAAAACCTGCTATGCACATGATGAATGAAATGCGTATGATTTATGTTTTCAAAGACAATCGGGAGTTAACTTTGTAAACAAAAAGGAACACACTTCATTAGATTCAACTTTGAAACTGAAATTATTCAACAGGTCGCCCTTGGGCGTTACATGAAAGGAAATACTGAAAAGGGAAATAAAACTGTGAAAGAATATCAGGAGCTCTTTATTGATCCCACGGTCTCCTCTTCTCAGTACGGATGTAGGCATTCAGAGTCCTCTCATTCTCCAACTGCTTTGTCAGCTTCTGGATCTTTAATTCCTGCTCGTTGAACTTTTCCCGGTAAGAATCCCGCTCTTCTCGCAGTTGCGACCAAGATATCTTCAATGTCTCATAATCAGTAGGTATCTGAGGAGGAAGGACAGTTGGAGGAACACCATCTTTATCAGGACACTCAAGAATGACGGGTCTGACAGCTTCATACGGCATACCTATCTTCTGAGCACGGATGCGAACCCATTTGTAGTAGGCTTCCATAGGTAAAGAAGTCTTTGGCCCTAACTCTTGTGGGTCAGCTTTATGAACTTTGTCCCAAGCCTTGATGAACCTACGACGCAGCTTGTCACTATCCACCTGAAACTCAAAACTGATGTGAGGCACCAACATCTCATGGGGGCCTGCTCTTCTTGCTCTTCCAAACTGACGGAGCGCTAGACATGGATTGTAAGAGATCCCTCCTTGAGTACCAATAAGAGGAACATTAGGGTATTCTCCGCATCGATCAATGACAGCTATCTCGTCCAAACCTCTGTAAGTCCAAATGATGTCTTTGTCGGTGAGAGACATTAACCTGTGAGCCCAACCTCTTCCTTCTTGGTTCTTTAGTACGAACTTGGGGAGGTGCGAAATAAACCACCTCACCAACAAAGGGATACAACACCATAGGGTTCCTCGTCTTCGGGTAGTACGAGCATGAAGCTGTTGCAAGATGTCACCCAAGAGAGTGGGCACAGGATTCTGAGACATAAAGATCCTTATGGCAGTGACATTGATGAAGTTGTCAGGATTAGGAAACAGGACTAACCCATAGATTAGGAGAGCCAAGATGTCTTCATATGCCCTAAAGTCCAGGTCATTCCAGAAACTGTTAGCTTTACCAATCAGAAACTTGGCCAAGAAACCCTTAACTCCGCTTCTAGTCACCCAGTTGTCTGTTACCTCTTGAGGGGTCAAAGGAAGAGCTGCAACAACATCCTCAAGCCTGAGGGTCTTTTCCCAACCGGTAAAGGGAGTCTGATCCAAGATAGGGATACCAAGCAAGTCAGAGAACTCTTCCAGGGTAGGGACCAGTTGGAAGTCTTGAAAGGTGAAGCACTGGTACAGAGGGTCATAGAACTGGGTCAGAACACTCATCAACTGTTGATCCCGCTTTGCAGTGACTAAACTGAGAAGAGAACCATGCCTCTGAATGAAGGAAGTGGTATTTGGAATTCTGCTAACCAACTCATCAAGCAACTCAGGTGAACGAACAAAGTTGAACCGGATAGTATTCCTTCGCACAGGCATCATAATGTCCTACAAAACAGAGCAAAGGTGAAACCCTCTTGTCTTTGAAATGGTCAGTCCTTATGCAGGATGCATGCAATGCTCATGATGTTATGATGTTATGATAAAGCACACCACAAATAGATACAAAGGCAAACATGGTAAGGCACACAAGTCACACAAGGCAAGCCCCTAAAGTTTAGGCCAGCATGAGGCCTAGGTACTACCCTCTTTCAGTTTGTCGGTTCATACCTGTCCTAATCAAAAGTAACCGGGTTCTTAGAGGATCCCAATATCATTGACTACCCTCAATCGGTCATAACTCCAGCGTCGCAATCTTTTCTTGCGGCCAGAACCATCACGAGAGTTTAGCCTCAATGGGCGTAGCATACTGCTACAATTCTAAAGGCCAAGTTGTGTCAATTAAGGTTCTAAGGTTGTTGGTGCTTAATGACTCCTTAGAAGACCCATATTCTCCTCATTGCGACACAAGGGATATCGGTACAGACCAAGGTACCACACCAACGTAGCCACTGCTTCACCCGTGTCGGTCTACGCCGGACAGGTCCCTCACAGCTTATGCTACCTAAACAGGGTACCCCCAGATCCGGGTTAGGATCTATGTAACTCCCATGCAACCCACAATAGTAAAGCAAGCAAATCAATACAATTGAAAACACAGTTATGAACTAAGCCCTAAGGTACACCTCACTTTAAGTTTATTCCCCAGCAGAGTCGCCAGTTCTGTGATCGGTGGATCTGGAACTGACTATTTAACGCTGGTTCGCGAAATGTCGCAGAAGTAAGAGTCGCCACCGTCTTTTATTTTCTCCAAATGGAAAGGACAAAAGCACAGAAAAATTCCTTAAAGAGATTGCTCTCGGTTCGGGAGGTAGATTATAGAAAGGGAAGGTATTAGCACCCTTTCTATCCATGGTTATCCATGGGCCCTTAGATACTTGCTCATTTGTGTTTTCAAAAATGGTTTGTTTGCTTTTCAATTGTGGGTTTTAAAAAAGTTTCTTTGAAAATTCCAGTTCGACTCTTGTATCGGTCCTCAAGAGTGTTTGAAAAAATGCTTTCGAAAGCTTTTTGAAAATGTGTTGGTGTGAAAAGTATTTTTGAATTTGTTTTGAATTTAGAGCAAGTATCTAGAGTCGTCTACCTACCCTAAGGAATTCGTCTGTGTAAATGTCCTTTAAAGTAGTGCCATCCCACCATTGAGAGGTAGGTAGCACCACCGTTGGAGGTGTTCGGGTCAATTCGAGGGTTCGGGACATGGTGATCACCGGAGCAATAGGAAGACACCTTAGAAGCTACCCTCATGCCATGTTTATGGACATGAGGACTTACTAAAACATCCTCTACTCGACGACCACCTTTCGAGGCAAGGCAACAGTGAGGCGTACCCTAGGGGTGGTGTGTGATTTGTGTGTCAGATTCATTTATTTTTGTATTGTCAGGTTATGGGTGATCTATGCGTTTGTTTTTATTTTTTTGTCATTCATTCTTGCATGCATTTATTTAACAGTTAAAAAAGATGCGGAAATTGAAAGTTCTAAACTATTACAAAGGCGCGGGTCCACATCGCCAAAATTAAAATCCAGGACCCGATTTGACGGAAAGTAAATAAAGAAATAAAATAAAGTGCGAGAAATTAAGTTTACAAGGCTTTGGGAGAGTTACATAAATATTTAAAAGAAGGAAATAAATAAAAATGCGCGAATAGGAATTAAAATTGGAAACGAGGGCGTTGGACCCTTTTTAATGAAATTAAATTAAATGATTAAACTAATGAAATTAAAGAGAAAAAAGAAATTATTATTTTTTTTGAGTTTTTGGTATTTATGTTTTTTATGTATTTTTATGAGAAAGATTAAATGAAATTAAAATATTAACCCTAATTCTAATTTTTTTATTTATTAAGAAAAACATGTCAAAATTAAACCTAAAATTAATCTAATTATTTACATGCAATTTAACTACAAAAATAAATATTTAATATTCAATTATTATGAAAGAAAATAAAAAGGGATAAAAAATTGATTAAACCCTAATTCTATATTTTTTAGATTTTTATTATGAAAATATTATAATTAACCCTAATTTAATAACTAAATGAATTAATAAAATTTATTTATAAAAATACTAAAAATAAAAATATTTATTGTTTTTCTTGTCTTTTCTGATTTTTTTTTTATGGTTTTTGTGTATTATGAAAATAATAAATTAATTAAAAACAATAATTAAAAAGAAAGTATAAATAATAAAAAGTAAAAATTGGCAAACCTAGGGGGGTATCTGTCCCCAAAGTGGAGGTGTAGCCCAGCAATTTGAGCCCAAATCAGCATGGCCTCATTGACTTTTTCATGCAACGCGTGGAGTGGTTGACTGCAGTGCACCATGTTCTCCAAATCTATGCCTTTGGATTGATGAAGCTGGACGCGTGGATGGTTGGATTGCGTGGGCGTACGGTGTGCTTTTACATTGAACCTGCATGGAATCATTAAATGCAAAATAATATGAAGGGGGGTGGGGACCTGGGGCTCGAACCCAGGTCCTAGGTGTTACCAGCCAAACGCTTCGCCACTGCTCCACTTTGTCCATCTGTAAATTAATATAACAAACAAATATAATAAAGCAAAACGCGTTGATGCTTGGTTTTCCGCGCGAAAATTTAAACAGGCCAATCATTGGTAGCCACCTAGTCTTCTTCTTCTTCGTTCCTGAAACACAAAAACATAGGCCACGGTTTTCATGGTGTTCCCTTAGGCATGCTTTTGGAAAATAACGAATAGCCCAGTTATGCTCATAAATTGAGCGCGAGGGTGGATTCCTGATCGTCCAAATGTGCTGAGCACGGTCATGGCATCGTGGTGGTCTAATTTTGTGGTATTCAAAAACCCCCAATTCAGAGCTCCATAAACCCTAATATGCTCACATGGTGGAATCGTGTACAATGCTCAAAAACACAATCAAATTACATGGTTAGCATTAGAATCTTACAATGAACACAAATCATATACTAAAAATTGCTAAATGCGCATGAATTGAGATGCAAGAGTTTCAAAAAATTTCGGTACAGGGTGAGGTCGTGTTACCAATTTAGGGTGTTAGAGTGAATGATTTTGATTGGAAATCCTTCCTTGAAGCTTCAGGAAGGTGATGGGATGATTCTTTTGGCTTGAAACGACCTGCAAATAGGTTTTCAGAATTGAGATTTTTAAGAAAAAGTGTGAGTTTGATCTTCAGGTTCTTGCGCAGCTTAGGGTCTTATTGCATTAGGGTTGTGTTCTTTGTATAAGTATGAGTGAATTAGGTCAAATAAAGCAATCCAAATCCTTGGCATTCATGGTTTGAGAGATTTGATTTTCAAAGATCTTTTTTTCAATATTTTCCATGCTATTTTGTACCAATCATGACCAATTCTCTTCAAATCTTTCCATATTTGATTATGCACGAATTATTGAGTATATTTCATGCACAAAAAGATTGAAAAACTTAGGTTAAATATTTTTCATGTATTTAATTGATTTAAATGAATTATTATTAATAAAAATTCAAATAAATAAATAAAAAATGAAGAAATACTTCCCTTTGGGCCAAGTGGTCGTGCACATGCCTTGGATAATGAATTGTGGAAGAAAAATGGGCCCATTAGCAATTTTAGGTCATTTGAATCAATGTTGACTTTTCAAAATATCCAAAAATTTCCCAACTTCCACAAGGCATAACTTGCTCAATTTATAAGCTTTGATCATGTTCTTGGACCTTTTGGAAAGGTCTTTGAGTCCTCTAACCAATGTCTTTGGTCCCATGTCATTTTGATTTACCAATCTCAAGTTATGGCCTTTGACTTAAAGTCCCTTTTTGTTGACTTTTGAAAATGACCTATAATGTTGAAATTGATAACTTTTTGTGAGAGCATTTATTGGACTTGAAGTATGAAGATGAGTTGTAGGAAATGTCTTCCTCTTCAAAATGAGCTTTGGATGGAATTTTTCTGATAATCCATGTGAAAGTTATGCCCTGGTCAATTTACAGTTGACTTTTTCAACTGTCCAAATAAGGAAACTTTTGCATCTTGATGATTTTTTGAGCCAAGCTTTGAGAATCATGATCAAGCATTGATCAAATGATTTTTGTGGCTTCAAAATGAGATGTTGATCAAAAATTTGAACTTTTGACTGTCAAATGACCATTTTGCCCCTACAGTTGACTGTAGTGCAGTTAGGGTTTTGACTGTGCAATTTTGTGCTGAAAGTCTTGAAACTTGATATGAGGATGCTTGACCATATTTGTAGGCATGTGAGACTTGATTGGACCTTTGGAAACTTCACTTTCTTGATCAGAACCAAAACCCTAATTTTGACTGCTTAGGAGGCTCTTACGCTGTGCAACCCTTGGGGAAATTTTGAAGCTTGATTTTGCAATTTCTTTGAAGAATATGGGAGGGCAAATTTTGGGGTACAACATGAGGCGTTGATGATTTTAAAATCCAAGCCATATCCTCCACTTTGAGAAGATGCAAATTCTCCTTTATCATGTTTGTGGGTAGTAGGTATGTTTTCAACACGGACAATGACGATAATGTTTTATCTCATAAAATTGACCAACACATTTGTGTTTTAAAGTTTTTAAAAGAGGAAATACGTGTACCCTGATCCCCTATTGCATGAAAAGGTGGTACATAGGCACTAAAGGTTCGCAACCGCGGCGGGTGCAAAAATAATAAATATATTTCTTTTCTCACCTCCACCATCTATTTTATACAACATATTTCATAGCCAAAATATACAGATTTTTCAAAGAGGTTTCGGCGGAGTACCGTAGATGTTTAGGGTGATAATACCTTCCCTTTGCATAACCAACCCCTTTACCTTGAATCTTTCCCCCTCTTTTTGGGTTATTCTCTTTTTTCCCATTCCTTTGGAAACAATAAAGCGCGGTGGCGATCTTTATTTTGATTTGTATAAGTTTAGTCAATCCAATGGCTTAGTCTTGAACATTTCTACCACTACAGAAAAATGGCGACTTCACTGGGGAAAGATTGACCTTTTGCTGGTCCATCCCTAAGTAGGTTGAGCCTATCTTTGTTTGTATCTGTATATGTGTCATTATTGTTTTTGTGTTATATGTTGTATATATGTTTGTCTGGATTTTCCTGTTTTTCAGGGTGCTTGGTGATTACTTATAAGTCCTATACCCGGACTTGGGTAAACTTTAAGATAGGTCAAGAAGTATAGTCATGTTATGTTTGAGGGAGTAATCCCAAAAAAGGAGACATGAGATCCCCCACTCAGTGGAGGCCCCTTTGTCTGTAGTGTCGTTTACCGAGTAATCGGGAAGATGTACTGCTTTCAACCTGGGAGCCTGCTAAAATTAAGGACCGTAGAGTACCTAACCCATCTTGGCCTTTTAGGTGTAGTACGGAAGTTATAACGGAGTAATCCAGAAATAGTTGTCCCGCAATACTATGCTCGGACGAGTTTTTCTTGAGAATATTACTAATTACCGAGTTAATCGGGAAGTTGGTAATATCCGAAGGAAGGATGTAGACTTTGGGAACCTCTAGAACCTTGTTCGGAAGGTGATAACTTTTAGACCAATACTCTATGGGTAGTACCTTCGACCTCATGCTCGTGACGTTGAACCTATGAACCCTATATGTGTGATCTTGTGTGTGATTGTTGCATCATGCATCCATGCACTCATAAGCATCTTTTGGAGAAATCTTATTTCAAGGGATTTATAAGTTGACCATTTTTGAATATCTCAGGTACTTTTTAACCATGGATTTTGGAAAGAGAAAGACCGGGAAGTACAGTTTGAGGATCCCAAGATAGATGACTTGATCAGTCTAATTCCCAAGATCGAGTGTTATGCAGACTTTCGGAAGAAGTATGGATCCATTATTCCTCTCATGAAGCTGGAGATAAAGGAGGGTATTCTCTCAAACTTGGTCCAGTTTTATGATCCGATGTATCATTTCTTTACTTTTCCCGACTATCAGTTGATGCCTACACTGGAGAAGTATTCTTATTTATTGGATTTACCTGTTATCGATCGTGTTCCTTTTAATGGTTTGGAGGGTGAGCCAAAACCACATGAGATTGCTGCTTTGATTCATCTGGGGAAGTTCGAGGTGGGAGCCCATATGACTACTAAATGAGGGATTAGAGGATTAACAGCTCAGTTCTTATTGGAGAAAGCTCGTTACTTTGCCAGGATGAAGAGTAAAGTCGCTTTTAAGGCCATCTTTGCTCTGCTTTCTTACGGGTTGTTATTATTTCCTAATGTGGACAAGTTTGTTGACATTAATGCTATTATGATCTTCATGATTTGAAACCCGGTTCCTACCTTGTTGGGTGATTCTTATTACTCTATTCATCTTCGGAATTCTTATCATGGGGGGATGATTATCTGTTGCACGCCTCTGTTTTACCGGTGGTTGATCTCTCATATGCCTCAGTCTGATTCTTTTTGGGATGTCAAGAAAGAACCCCGTTGGGCTCCTAAGATCATGGCACTTACACTCGGATATTGATTGGTATCATCGAGCTTACCAGGATATAGAGATTATTGACAATTGTGGTAGTTTCCCCAATGTACCTCTTCTTGGTACAAAGGGAGGAATTAACTATAACCCTGTTCTTACACGACGACAGCTTGGCTATCCGATGAGGGATAAACCAAATAGTATTCATTTGAGTAGTTTCTTTCTGAAGGATGGAGAATACCATAGGGAAGCTAGGGAGCAGATTGCAAAGGCCCGACGTCACATTCATAAGAAGGGTAGGAAGGATTTGGGACCTAGGGGTGCTGTTTATTTGGAGCCATATCTTCAGTGGGTCCAAATGAGAGATATTCAGTTGAAGATGTCATATTCCCGGGAGACATCTATGCCTGATCTATTTGTGAAGACCACTCCTCCCTTATTAGATGATCTAGAAGAGTTGCAGCTCGCTTTGGTCAGGATGCAACAGGAAAAGGACGCTTGGAAGAATAAGTGCCAAACTTTAGATATTTCCTATAGAGCAGACTTGAAGGAGAAAGATGACTTGATTGAGATCCTTGAGAGTCGAGCGGTAGAGAATATGGAGAGGAAAGGGGATTTATTTTCTCCTAAGCCTCAATCAGATGTTGATCACTCACTTCCTGATTCAGGTGATTGGAAGGAGGTTGCCATCAGACATGCGGAAGAAAACCAGAGGATGAAGGCTCAAATTTCTAGGCTCACAGGGAAGCGCCAGCGTATAGAGTGATCTCCATCAGTTTTACTTCTCAGGGTTTTATATTTTTATTTCATCTTGTACTTGGGATCATTGAAACTTGTAATCTATCTTGGAATTGTTATAATAAATTTTTTCAGTATTACAAATGTGTTATTACTTTGATATTTTAAATATGTCCACAAATTCTAAATCCATTGAAATATTAAATAAAATCATGTGCATTGCATATCATGCAGAATATTGTACATATTTCTTGCATTTGTTATGCATATTCAGTTGTCTTACCAAGCTTCTTTACTTCGTTCAGCAAGCTGACTCACCACTACAACACTCGGGCTAATCTTAGAAAGAAGATGGACAACCTAGAACAAGAGAATCGCTAGCTACGCGTGGAGGTTTCTGTTTTGAAGGCCGGCATGACCAATCTGACTACTCTGATGGAAGCTCTGGTGGCTTCTCAGAATCATCCACCGAGTGTTCAACCTCAACCAACAAGGGCAACTACTGAAGCTACGACTATTCCCGTATCTTATACTCCAGCCTCTATTCAGAATCGCATGCCTCAAGGTTATCCATGGGGAATGCCAGAGAATTATACACATGAAGGTTTCAATCTTGGTCCTCAAGATACTCCGATTTTGTTCAGACTATTGTTACTCTGGCACCTCCTGTGGTGCATGCGGCTCCTGTTGCGCCTCTGTCGGTGAATATAGTTCTGTTTCTTAATGATGATGTGTGTCGTCCTTTCCCTCCACCGAGTGAAGAATTGGGTCTTTATGATAGAATGGATGATTTTCAAGAGCAGTTTGACAAGATGCAAAGAGAGATGAAGGCCCTCAGGGGAAATGAGATATTTGGGAAGAATGTGAATGAGCTATGCTTGGTCCCGAATGCTAATATACCTGATAAGTTTAAGGTCTCAGAGTTTGAGAAGTACAAGGAAAACACTTTCCCTCATGCTCATCTGGTGATGTACGTGAGGAGAATGTCTGCCCATACTGATGATCAGCGTCTGCTGATTCACTTTTTTCAGGATAGTTTGACCGGTGCTTCACTAAAGTGGTATATGAGTTTGGACAAGGCCAATATCCATACTTTCAATGATTTGGGAGAAGAATTCATCAAAAAATATAAGTACAACATGGACATGGCGCCTGACCGTGATCAACTCAGGGCCATGTTTCAGAAAGACATGGAATCATTCAAAGAGTATGCACAAAGATGGCGTGAGGAAGCCTCCCATGTGATTCCTCCCATGGAAGAGAAGGAGATGACTAAGATTTTTTTGAAAATGCTGGGTGCTTTCTACTACGAAAGGATGGTGGCAAGTGCGTAAAATGATTTTACTGAAATGGTAGGAATGTGTATCCGCTTAGAAGAGGCTGTAAGAGAGGGCCTTTTAACGAAGAGTGAAAGTTCTGGAGGTGTGAAGAAGCCATCTTATGGGTTTACCAAGAAGAAGGAAGGGGATGCAAATGCTGTTATGCAAGAAAGGAGGGTTAATACTCCTAGAAGGAATTATCAGCATCATCAGCAGGTCGCCTCAGTTTCTCCAGTTATGGGTGCAGCTCCAACTACTGTTGCTTATCAAAGACCATCCCAGCAGGGGAATCAAGGGTATAATCAGGGAAGGGAGAGTTATGACCCTATTCCTATGAGATATACAGAGTTACTACCATCATTGATTCAGAAGAAGCTGTTTCAGACCCGACCACCTCCCGTCGTACCATCACCATTGCCTTGGTATTAAAAAGCAGACCAAACATGTTCTTTTCATCAGGGAGCACCAGGGCATAATGTTGAGAATTGTTATCCTTTGAAGACTGGGGTGCAGAAGTTGGTGAAGTCTGGTGTTCTATCTTTCAAGGAAGTGGGACCTAATGTGAAAGACAATCCTCTACCCAAGCATGGGGAAGTAAATGTTGTGAATATGGTGGCCGATTGTCCAGGCGACTTCCAGATTTTTGATATTAATCTGGTTAGAGGAGATTTGGTCAAAATGTATGTAGACCTTTATGAATTTATCTACTATACGCATGACCATGCCATTTGTGCTATTTACAGTACAGATATACATGGTTGCGATAAGATAAAGGCTGATTTACAAGAGATGATGGATGAGGGCCTAATCCACATAATCAGGCCTAGGGCAGAGTATGAAGAGGAGGTGAATATGGTTTCTGGATGTCCTGGAGAATTCATAATTTTTATGTAGAGTATATGAATGAAGACCTTGTGCAATGGCATGCTACCTTCTGCCATATGGCTGGCCAGGTGGAACACCAATATGAATCTTGCCGAGTTTGCTGTCGTGATTCCCGAGGATGTTCAATCATGAAGAAGGGTGTTCAGTTATTGTTAGACAACGGAATTGTCAAGGTTACAAGTCAAAGGGATGATTACCATGAAGTTGATATGGTTGAGGTTTGTTTGATGGAAGAAGAGTCGGATGAAGAGTATGTCTCCGCATATGAGTATTTCTCCTCAGATGAGGATTTGTTTTCCAGAAATGACTCAATAATGACTGATTGTGTTGAAGAAGGGGTAAACGTCATTGTACCTTGTTTTGGAGCTCCCACCCATCTTGAAGTTAAGTATTATAGCAAGCCAGTTGTTACCCCATTGGTGATTGGTTTACCGGGTCCTATCCCCTACAAGTCAGATAAGGTTGTGCCTTACAAATACAATGCTACAATCTTAGAGGATGGAGTGGAAGTTCCCATCCAGCCAATGTCTGATGTTGGGAATATTGCTGAAAATAGCAGGGTGACCCGCAGCGGTCGTGTGTTTGCACCAGTTGTTCGAAGAGATGTTAGTGATGGAAAGAAAATTGCTGAGAATGTTGAACCGAAGAAGGCTACGGGTGAGACTAGTGGGGCTGCATTAGAGAAAGAAGTGGATGATATTTTGAAGATAATCAAGATGAGCGACTACAGAATTGTAGATCAGCTACTGCAGACTTCTTCAAAAATATCTATCTTAGCTTTATTGATGAACTCTTCTTCTCACAGAGAATCCTTGATGAGGGTATTGGACCAAGCTTTTATGGAAAGTGATATGCCAATAGACCAATTCAACAGTGTAATAGGAAACATTATGTCATGTAATAGCTTGAGTTTCTGCGATGATGAATTACCAGATAAAGGAAGGAATCACAACTTGGCCCTCCATATCTCTATGAACTGCAAAAATGATTTACTTTCCAATGTGTTGATTGATAATGGATCTGCATTGAATGTTATACCGAGGAGCACACTTATGAACTTGAAATATCAAGGAAAACCTATGCACCCGAGTGGCATCATTATGAAAGCATTCGATGGATCAAGGAAATCTGTTATTGGTGAAGTGTACTTGCCTATTCATATACGACCACATTTGTTTCAGATTACTTTCCAGGTCATGGATATTGTACCCGCTTATAGCTGCTTGCCGGGACGGCCGTGAATACATGAGGCAGGGGCTGTCACTTCGACTTTACACCAGAAACTGAAGTTTGTACGTGAAGGGAAAGTAGTGATCATAAATGGGGAACAAGAACTATTGATATCTCATTTGTCCTCTTTCAGCATTGTGGAGGAGGATGAAGCTATTGTTGGAACCCAGTTCCAAGCCTTATCCATTGACAATATAAGAGGAAATGAGAATTCCATTGTTTCACTTAAGGATGCACAGAAGGTTGTACGTAAGGGTCATAATGAAGTGTGGGGATGGATTGTGGATCAACCTGTGAATAAGAGAAGAGCTGGCTTGGGGTTCTCTTTGAAGAATGACAAAGGTAAGGGCATGAAGCCGAAGTCTGCTGCAAGCAAGTATCAAGACATCTTCTGTAGCGGGGGTTATCTTCATCCAACTGTTTCCAGGATCAATGCCATTGTGGAAGATGAAGAAGAGCATGAAAGGCCGAATTATATGATGCACGGAGTTAGGGTACATAACTGGATCACCATTGATGTTCCTTCTTGCATAAATGTTTCAAAGTAATTTGTTTTGTTAATCTTTTTGAAAAGCTTTCACTCTGCCCAAGGTGAATGTATTAATATTGTATGGGCTTATCTGTTGGCTTTGATTTTTAAAATCAATAATAAAAGTTGTCTTTGTTTCCTAAATTGCGTCTTTATTTTCTGCTTTTTCTCGAAAAGTGGTAATAAAAAAAACCTTCAAAATAAATAATAACTGAAATTCAATTTGCATGATCACTTGTTATATGTGTCAGTTTCTAAAAGAAATCATAAATCATATGTGCAGATTAATTAAAAACCTCGTTGAATACAATGACCATGCACCCTCTCCCAACTTTGAATGTCCTATGTATGGGACTAAAGAAGAAGATTATGATGAGATTCCAAAAGAGGTGTCACGGTTGCTTGAGCACAAGGAAAATACCATTCAGCCATATAAAGAGCCATTGGAAGTGATTAATTTGGGTTCAGAAGAAGATCTGAAGGAAGTCAAAATTGGAGCATTGATGCATCCTGATGTGAAGAGTAGGTTGATTGACCTGTTGAAAGAGTATGTGGATATTTTTGCTTGGTCTTATCAAGATATGCCTTGTCTAGATACAGATATTATGGAGCACCGTTTACCGTTGAAGCCTGAGTGTCTACCAATCAAACAGAAGTTGAGAAGAACTCACCCAGATATAGCAGTGAAAATCAAAGAGGAGTTTCTAAAGCAGATTAATGCTGGTTTTCTTGTGAGGTCAGTGTATCCTCAACGGATTGCCAATATTGTCCTAGTACCGAAAAAAGACGGAAAAGTCCGCATGTGCGTAGATTACTGAGATCTAAATAAAGCTAGTCCAAAGGATGATTTTACATTTCCACACATTGATATGTTAGTGGATAGCACAGCAAAATTAAAAGTATTCTCATTCATGGACGGATTTTCCGGGTATAATCAAATAAGAATGGCTCCGGAGGACATGGAAAAAATAATGTTTATCACACCCTGGGGAACATTCTGTTACAGAGTGATGCCCTTCGGGTTGAAGAAGGCTGGTGCAACGTATCAGAGGGCTATGACAACCCTATTCCATGATCTGATGCACAAGGAAATTGACGTATATGTTGATGATATGATTTCCAAATCCCAAAAAGAAGAAGGGAACGTAGAAGATTTGTTGAAGTTATTTCAGTGTTTGAGGAAGTATCGTCTCCGCTTGAATCCAAATAAATGCACCTTCGGTGTCTGATAAAGGAAATTGTTGGGTTTCATTGTTAGCCAGAAAGGGATTAAAGTTGACCCTGATAAAGTCAAAGCAATTAAAGAGATGCCAACGCCAAAAAATGTAAAGCAAGTCAGAGGTTTCCTCGGGCGTTTGAATTATATTTCTAGATTCATTTCCCGTATGACTGCAACATGTGAACCGATCTTTAAGTTGTTAAAGAAAGATCAAGGTTGTGTATGGACAGATGACTGCCAAATGGCATTTGAAAGTATTAAAGGATATCTACTTGAACCTCCTATCTTGCTCCCTCTTGTCGAAGGAAGACCGTTGATTATGTATCTGACACTGTTAGATAATTCCATGGGTTGTATTCTGGGACAACAAGATGAAATAGGGAAGAAGGAGTTCTCCATTTATTATCTCAGTAAAAAATTCACTGATTGTGAGTCGCGGTATTCCATGCTGGAAAAGACATGTTGTGCTTTGGCATGGGCGGCAAAGCGTTTGCGGTAGTATATGTTGAATCACACTACTTGGTTGATCTCCAAAATGGATCCAATCAAGTACATTTTTGAAAAGCCTACTCTTACTGGGAGAATTGCCCGTTGGCAGATGTTGCTATCTGAATATGATATCGAATACCGCACTCAAAAAGCTATTAAAAGTAGTGTGTTGGCAGATTATCTTGCTCACCAACCAGTGGAGGATGTGATGTTCCTGAAAGTGAAATATTGTGATGAACCATTTCCTGAGGAAGGTCCTAACCCTGAATCTCGTTGGAGTATGCTATTTGATGGAGCTGTGAATGCTTATGGTAAAGGAATTGGTGTTGTGATTGTCACTCCACATGGATCGCACATTCCTTTTACTGCAAGGTTAACGTTTGATTGTACTAATAATAT
This sequence comes from Vicia faba, assembly GCA_948472305.1. NCBI lineage: Eukaryota > Viridiplantae > Streptophyta > Magnoliopsida > Fabales > Fabaceae > Vicia > Vicia faba. Next base: position 760,974,746 of record OX451741.1, on the reverse strand, counting down.
GGCATAATATGAGGCTTGCATCATGGGGCTTGAAGAAGCTACTGATCTCAGAATTAAAAATCTAGATGTGTATGGTGATTCATCTTTGGTATTAAATCAGATTAAAGGAGAATGGGATACTCGTCACCCCGGCTTGATCCCTTACAAAAATTATGCTAGAAGATTGTTACCCTTCTTTAACAAAGTTGAATTCCATCACATTCCTAGAGATGAAAATCAAATGGCGGATGCTCAGGCAACTCTGGCTTCTATGTACCAAGTGAATACGTGGAATGGTATACCTCAAATTATGGTTCGACGACTGGATAGGCCCTCTCATGTGTTTACAACAGAGGAGGTAGCAGATGAAAAACCATGGTATCATGATATCAAGCATTTTCTTCAGACTCAAGAATACCTGATCGGTGCATCGAAGAAAGATAGAAAGACACTGAGAAGATTGGCTGGTAGTTTCTTTGTCAGTGAAAATGTGTTGTATAAAAGAAATTATGACATGGTCTTTCTCAGATGCGTGGATAGACACGAAGCAGACATGTTAATGCATGAGGTTCATGAAGGTTCATTTGGCACTCATGCCAATGGACATTCGATGGATAAAAAGATGCTAAGGGAAGGTTACTATTGGCTGACAATGGAATTTGATTGTTTTAAATTTGCAAAGAAGTGTCATAAATGTCAGGTTTATGCAGAAAAGGTCCATGTGCCTCAGACACTTCTTAATGTGATCTCTTCCCCATGGCCTTTCTCTATGTGGGGTATTGACATGATTGGGATGATAGAACCCAAAGCTTCTAATGGACATCGTTTTATCTTGGTAGCAATTGATTACTTCACCAAATGGGTGGAGGCTTCTTCATATACCAATGTTACTAAGTAGGTAGTTGTGCGTTTCATCAAGAATAATCTTATATGTCGGTATGGTGTGCCGAGCAGAATTATCACCGACAATGGCTCGAATTTGAACAATAAAATGATGACAGAACTGCGCGAAGAATTCAAGATTGTTTATCACAATTCATCTCTATATAGGCCAAAAATGAATGGGGTTGTTGAAGCTGCTAATAAGAATATCAAGAAGATTATCCAGAAAATGGTCGTTACTTATAAGGATTGGCATGAAATGCTCCCTTTTTCTTTGCATGGATATCGAACATCTATCCGCACTTCAACAGGAGAAACCCCATTCTCCCTGGTGTATGGAATGGAAGTTGTACTCCCAATTGAGGTTGAGATTCCCTCTTTGCGTCTGATAATGGAAACTAAGTTGTCGGAGGCCGAGTGGGTCCATATCGGGTTTGACCAATTGAATCTGATCGAAGAGAAGAGGATGACAGCTTTATGTCATGGACAGTTATATCAGACAAGGATGAAGAAGGCTTTTGATAAGAAGGTCAAACATCGTAAGTTCAGAGAAGGCGACCTCGTGCTCAGGAAGATCATGTCTTTCAACACTGATTCTAGGGGCAAGTGGACTCCCAATTTTGAAGGCCCATATGTTGTCAAGAAAGCCTTCTCTGGAGGTGCATTATTTCTTGAAACTATGGATGGCGAGGAGTTCCCACGTCCCATGAATGCTGATGCAGTCAAAAAATAATTCGCCTAAAGAAATGATAGAACAGCTCGCTAAGTTGAAAACCTGAAAGGGCGACTTAGGCAAAAAAGAGCGTATCGGTAGGCCAAAAACCCGAAAGGGCGGCCTAGGCAAAAATTAGAGACATAAACAGAATAAATTTCTCGCTAAGTTGAAAACCCGCAAGGGAAGCTTGGGCAAAAGTTAGGGACTTTCTTGGCAAGTAACTACATCAGAAGAGACTTGATCATTGGAGCAACAATCTTCTTGGATTCTCATCACACTTCAACAGAAGTTATTGCTCAGGATTTCAAAAGTTGTTAGAGGGGATAGTGGTCATTGTTTCCCAATGTATCTTTTCTATTATATATTACCATTTTCTGAACTTTGTAATCATCCATGGAGTCTCGCCATTCGTAGACTACCATTCTATTAATGAAATTTGAGCTTTTACCCAATTCTTTGTATTTATTATTTTATTTATCTTGCAAAGACTCCATTTATTATTAAGAATAAATTTCAAAGCAAAAAGATTAAATAACAAAATTGATTTTTCAAAAATAATTTACAATTCACTTTTACCCTAGAATCTGTGATGAAATAATGGCAACAAAAATGGTGATCCCAGGAATGGACAAACTCCAGTTTATTTGAAGAATTTTTTGTTCCCTTCGGGAATGTTTACTCAGGATGATTTTCCATATTGGGTTCGTGACTCCAGTATCCTCGGTCAAGTTTGGATTCATTTCTCCTCTTTTCTGAATTTTCACGTTTTGAAGTTTCAATCCAAGATTTCTCCAGTGAAGTTTTCATTCCTTCTAATGGAAGTTATTTTTCCCGAGAAATTGGTACCATAATCACTCATGAAGAGCGCAGGTCCCTGGTTTCTCTAGTGAATAACGTATTATGATTTTCCCTTTGAAGATGTGGTGTTAATCTCCCCAATGAAGTAGGCTTGAATTCCCTAGTGAATGTTTTGATGATTTGGTGTCCATCTGCTTTACTTGAGACTAGTTTTGCAATCCCCAGTAGAAGTGTTACTTTTGAAAACGTTTGTTTCCCCGGTTAAGCCTAGAGAAGGATGTTCTATCCCTGTATCTGTACTATTTTATCATTTTGATTTGTTTACTTCCGGATTGTGTTTCTCCCCAGTAAAGCTAAAGCAGGCAGTAGGTTTTGTTTCCTCAGTTGGCATTTACTTTTTGTTGGAATGATCATCCTGGATGTGGTTTAGACAAGTGTTATTTGTGCCAGAGTTGGTTTTGCTTGGTTACTCCCAGGGTTGTGTATCTGTTTTTTCAGCATACGCACGATAACACTCATACATTCATACATACATCATGCATAGCTAAAATTAGCAAATCTTTGTTCATTGACATTTTTTATGTTTTGCTGACATATCACCCTGTTTTGCAGAGTTACGTTGTCCTCTCTTTAATAGAGTGGTGGCCCTAAGCAGAAAGCATATAATCTTTCAATTTCCCCACTGAGTTATCCCTCGTGGAAGATTTGGGTTCCCTCTTGAGTTTATTTCTCAAAGGATGTATTTTGGTTGACTGTTCCATTCCAGTTTATTTCTGGTTTGAATCTGTGGTTCCACAACAATATTATTTACTTTGGATTTCTGAAATCTTCGAGTTTTGGTTTGTGCATTTATTTTGCACGAGAAGACTTTATCTCCTCAGCAAGAATATCATGGAATTTCCCCAGGAAGTCACATTTCTTTCCCCAAGAAGCCTAATTTCTATCCCGGAAAGTCATTTCTTTTTACAATCCTCCATGACAACAAGTAACAGGTATCTTTATTTGAGGAACTTGTGCTTCCCTATAAAAGTCGATGTAACCTTTTTGCTATTGTAGCAGTATAAATGTTCAATACCAAGCCATTGGATTGACTAGACTTTATACAAATCAAAATAAAAATCGCCACCACGCTTTTTTGTTTCCAAAGGAATGGGAAAAGAGCGAATAACCCAAAAAGAGGGGGAAAGATTCAAGGTAAGGGGGTTGGTTATGCAAAGGGAAGGTATTAGCACCCTAAACATCTACGGTACTCCGCAGGAGCCTCTTTGTATGATCTGTATATTTTGGCTATAAAAACTATTGTGTATAAATGGATGGTGGAGGTGAGAAAAGAAATATATTTATTTTATAATTTTTGCACCCGCCGCGGTTGCGAATCTTTAGTGCCTACGTACCACCTTTCGTGCAATAGGGGATCAGGGTACACATAGTTCCTCTTTCAAAAATTTAAAACACAAATGTGTTGGTTAATTTTATGAGATGAAACATCATCGTCATTGTCCGTGTGGAAAACCCACCTACTATCCACAATTATGAGAAAGGAGAATTTGCATCATCTCAAAGTGGAGGATACGGCTTGGATTTCAAAATCAACAATACCTCACTCAACATCCAAGTGGAAAATATCTCTCTTCACTACATATTGTAGAAGTATAGTTGTTTGCATCACTACAAGGATTGACAAGAGTTCAGTCTTTTGAGAAAAGTTTTAAAGGTAAAAAGCCAAATTGGAAAAATGGTTTGAAATGAGATTGATTGACTTTTAGTCTTCTCAAAAAAAATGTCAAGGTATTATTAAGTTGGTTGGAGTTTATTTATGAAAATGTTTTGAAAATGCATGGACATAAGTCCAAGTTTATTATGAAAATAGTTCAAGTTTCAAAAACAAGAAGAGTTTTCAAAAGGGGAAGAAGATTTTTGAAATTAAAGAAGATGGGAGGAGAAGATGGGACTATCCTAAAGCATAAGGTAAAATCTAGGCATAAGAACCATCTAACCAACAAAAAGCCAGTACTTGGCATTATGAGCCAAGATAGAATTCCCATTCTTTGGATTGAAACCAAGCAAGCAAAGATACTAGACCTCTTGAGAGAACCAAACTTCAAGTGTATTAAGTCTTCACAAAAATTGGGCAGAGTAGCGGCTGTATACAGGTGAATTCTAGATTACAAACAAAAGGTGTAATCACAAAAACCTGCACACAAAAAAACAAACAAGCAACCCAATGTCTTGAGGTAATCCTCAAGAACTCCAGACAAAATAATCATATAAGATCATAAGGTCTCCAAGATAGGACAAGGTTTCTAATCCTAAGTCCAAGAAAAAAAAGTCCGATGCTCCATAATGCCAAGGATAGTAACCAAATAGTCCAAGTACCATTAAATATTTTTTAGGGTTTATGTTGATTATTAAGTATCTTAAGAAAGGAAAAGAAAAGCTCAAGTGAGAAAAGTAAAAATGGCAAGAAAATAAATTCTCAAATGAGAAAACATGAAAATGGTGTGAAATGTAAGTGCTGAAAGAAAATAGTACATAAAGCATAAAAAAGAATACAAGCATAAGGTAAAACAAGTCAATAATTAGTGGTTAGTTGGATGACCATCTTGAAACTCACATTTGGAACTCATTAGAGGATTTGTAGAACCAAAGCCTCCATACAACATGTTGCATTTTCTTTTTGTCAAGTATATCATCCATTTGGAATTCTCATAAGTACCATTTAATGATCAACGATGTTTAAGTGATCCGCGTTGACCAAAGGTGTTGTAGATCCATTAGAGGATTGGTAGAACCAAAGCCTCCACACAATAAATCTCAAGGTTATTGAATCAAAGAGATCAAATTAAAAATACTTGGGCTTACAATCATAATTTTGGGCCACGGAAGATCATTTATTCGAATTGGGACAAAATTGAGCGCTATAATAAGCAATTGTAAGTGAACTTATATAGAAGTCGCACCTATTTTGAGGCCGGTCAATAGAAATTTATGCACCATTTGTTTTGAGACATGATATAGAGATCATGCTCCAACAACATCTAGTGCAATAAGAAGGGGATGAGATGAATAGGGATGGGGAAAAAAATACACAAACCACATTTAAATTAAATTTTAATCAAACTATTTTTAAAATCATTCATCCATTTTTGTGGAGCTAAACTCAACACCATGGATCCAATGATGTTAATAAAGTTCATGATCCAAAATCTAACCCAAGATCAACCAGAAAATAGTCACAAAATAATATTATATTTAATGTACACAAAAAAAGATTTTAAAAATGTTTTAAAAATAGAAAATAATGAGAAAAATATCAACTATGTTCAAATTAATCAAGAAATAAAAAGTAAGACCATAGAAAAATAAGAAAAAGGCTCAAATAAAATAAATGGGTAAAATAAACAAAAAATTGTAAAAAATAGTAAAGTCATAAACAAAAATAAAATAAGGTCACCAATATTTTTCACAATATCATTGGATCATTCCATAATTTTTTTAGAATTTTAAAATGTATAAAAATATTTTTAAACATTTAAAACAAATCAAATAAGTGTAAAATTTATAAAAAGTACCAAAACATAAAATTAATTTATGAAAAAATAAAAATCAAAAACAAAATAATCAAAAATATTTTTCATAATTTTTTCAGATTTTTTGGACTAAAAATGAATTTTCTATGATTTTTTGAAATTTAAAACAATTAAAATATAAAAATCAGAAAAAAGAAAATAAAAGTAAAATATGTGGACCATTGGATGAGAGTCAAAACGCGTTAGTAATCAAATCCAAGGGATCTAGTGCGTTGTGCATATCATGGTCATTAGTGAATAATGTACAAAATCATTAATTAAATCAGATTTGAAATATACAGATGGAGCGCCTTCATTGGTTGGAAGATGACACGTTGGTCATCTTCAACCTCCAGCCATCACGAATTGTAGGTCTCTCAAACTATAAAATCAGAAGCTCATACCTATTCCATTCGCTTCGTCTCTTCAAGACGAAGACAACCACACCCTCGCGCCAAATTTATATAAATTGTAGCTCCAGCAATTTAGAAGGAAAGTTTTTAAAAGGGATTTGAAATTTCATGGTCAAAACATGTTTCCAGTAAAAGGTAAGTGTTGTGACTAGAACCAAGGCAATGAGAGCAACACAATGATATTAAAGTTTTTAAGAATTGATGAAGGAATCTACCTATTGAAGTTGAGTTGCAGAGCTCTGAAACTGGACTTCTATGGAGCAATATAGGGCACGATTCTTGAATGTAATTATGTGGTTAGCTTCAGGGAAGATCAAGGAAGGTGAATTGATGGAAAAATTGGATTGAAAAAGGATCGAGAATGGATTTTGAAGTTACAGAAAATTGAGTTATGGAGCAAGTTTGGCAGGGTGATTCTGGCTATCCAAGCTTGGGAAATTGAATGGGATAGTTCATGTATTTATAGGAGAAGCAAATGGGATCAAAAGGAACATTTAATGATGTGTTTTGGAGGGAATTCGTGCAAACCTGATGCACAAGTGAAGTGTGATCCAAACATCATCAAAACTCATCCAATTCTTGCGTTTTGATGCACTAATCCACTTGGGAAAGTTGGCTAATCATGTTTAGACCCAAAACGCATGTTAATTTGAGGTTTAGAGGTTGTAACATAAAATTCAAATTCTGACTTGCAATGAAACTTCAATTCCAAGTTACCATTTTTGAAACTATGTCATTCTCAGCTCAAGGGGTTTCAAGGCATGATTCTTGATGCTTTTTAAAGATGAGGTTACAAGCTTTGCAATGGAAAAAGAATGGAGTTAAATGGATGCTTGAGCTGAAAGTTTCATTGAGTCAAAGTTGAAGAAAAAGGGTTAACTTTCCATACTTGGAAATTTTTCACATTCTTCTTCAAAAATGACCTATAATATCTTCCATCCAAACACGGCCTTCCACTTGGAATTTTCTCTTGACAAAAAAAGATGGCATGAAGTAGATCTCTTGAATGACATTTTGAAACTAGAATCATTCAAAATCTCGAAAATTTGAGCAAGTTATGACTTGTTGAAGGTGGCCAAAAATCAGGAAATGACCTATAATCTTTTGCATATTTAAGGAAATCTCCATCCATTTTCCCACTTCGCACATAAAAGAAGGCATAAAGTTCACATCTTCAAGATAATTATGGAAAAAGAATGGACTCAAGGTGATTAAAATTGACTAAGTTATGATCAATTGAAGTTACTTATATAAAATTGTGGATTCATCTGGATAACTTGTAATCTTTCTTCTTCACCAAGTTTCTTCCACATGAAAACTCCTTGGAACTTTTGAAGTGATTTGTTGATAACCCTTTGAAGAGAAGGATGTCTTTGGAATCAATCAAAAATACCAAAAGGTGAGAAGATATACTCCTTTGAAGTTCAAAACCCTGGCATCTAGATCAAGAGAATGCCTTGAGGAACTTTGACAAGTTTGAACAAACTTCTTGTACCAATATTCTTGCTTTGTGAATATAAGTTGTTGAGGATGATAATAAGGAATCATAGACACCAAAGCCACTTCCATATCTTGAAATTTGAGAGAAATATGCTCTTGTGACCAATAGGAACAAGGCCTTGTCCAAACATGACAACTTCTCCAATCAACCCCTTGTACTTTTGAGTTAAATCTAATAACTTTGAAATATGATGAACCAAAGCAACCTTGCCATGCCAATTCTACCAAAATCAATCCAATGGTGAGGTTTGAACTTCTCAAGCTATATTGACTAGGGCATGAAAATAAACTCATGAACCCATGGAGTAACTTGTTAAATATCATTGCCCTTCACCTACATGGATAACAAGCAAGACAAACCAACATTGCATTTTATTTGTTAAATGAAGAAAACAAAACAATATTCATGATCACAAAAGGAACATAAGTCAAGGTGCTTGGTAATCCCTCAAAAGGAGAAAAACTCAAAGTAGGGAGGGGAACCAAGAATCCTAGTGTGATCTTGTTGTGAGTGAATCAACATGGTATGATGAAGGGATCTTAGGGGGGAAATTAGGGTACAAAAACTGCCCTTATTTAAGTTTATTCTATCCAGAGATACGAAGGTTAAAAATCTTCGTGTCGACGCGATCGAAGATGCTTAAATATAAAACAAACCCTATTTTTGGCCCTAAGATACCATGCAAATGCTTATGATCATGAATGCATATGAACAGGACCAAAGAGACGCAAAAATAACACTAGGGATGCAATAATAATAAAGAAACAAAGGAGAAACCCCACCAGGAAAATAAATCACTGGTAGACCAAAATACCTGAATCAGAGAGGATGGAAGGATGGTCAGAGGACACACCAACTTCTACAGAAGGCGAAGCTACCAATGTTTACTGAAGGCAGAGAGAAAGATAACAAACATCTACGTTCACTGCCGGTGGTCTACCAACTTTCACTGAAGGTAGAAAGCGAATATATCATATCACCGCCATTCACTGACGATGAACTACCAACGTTCACTGAGGGTAGAAAGAGAATATCATATCACCGTCGTTCACTAACGATGAACGACCATCGTTCACTGAGGGTAGAAAAAAGATAACAAACATCAACGTTCATTGCCGATAGTCTACCAACATTCACTGAAGGTAGAAAGAGAATATATCATATCACTGCCGTTCACTGAAGATGAACTATTAACGTTCACTAAAGATATAAAAAAAAGATTACAAACATCGACGTTCACTGTCGATGGTCTACCAACTTTCACTGAAGGTAGAAAGAGAAAATATGTCACCTCCGCTCACTGACGATGAACTACCAACATTCACTGAGGGTAGCAAAAAGATAATAAACATCGACATTCACTGCCGATGGTCTACCAACTTTTACTGAAGGTAGAAAGAGAAAATATATCACCGCCGTTCATTGATGATGAACTATCAACTTTCACTGAAGATAGAAAAAAGATAATAAACATCGACGTTCACTGCCGATGGTCTACCAACTTTCACTAAAGGTAGAAAGAGAAAATATATCACTCTCGTTCACTGACGATGAACTACCAACGTTCACTGAGGGTAGTAAAAAGATAATAAACATCGATGTTCACTTCCGATGGTCTACCAACTTTCACTGAAGGTAGAAAGAGAAAATATATCACCACCTTTCATTGACAATGAACTATCCACGTTTACTGAAGATAGCAAAAAGATAACAAGTTTACCCAAGATTCTGGTATTTCGCCTAGGACGGGTCTCAACTTCTTCTTTAACCAAGGCACTCCGCCTGGAAAGGATAACACATAAGCTATCTCAAATAAAGAGAACTTGCTATTTATGGTCATGGAGGATTGTAAAAGGAAATGACTTTTTTGGGGAAAGAGGTATGACTTCCTGGGGAGATGTCGTGATATTCTCGTTGAGGGGATAAAGTCTTCTCGGGGAAAATAAATGCACCAACCAAAATCTGGAGTTTTTCAGGATTCCAAAGTGAATAGCATTGTCGAGGAACCACAGATCCAAACCAAAAATAAACTGGAGTGAAACAGTCAACCTGAATTCATCCTTTGAGAAATAAACTCAAGAGGGAAAACCAAATTTATCCAAACAAGGAGTTGTACCGGAAAGTTTAAAGCAAAAAATATTCTATGAGGGACAACTCAGTAGGGAAATTGAAAGAATGTACGTTTTCTGCTCAAGTCCAACATTATGCTGAAGAGAGGACAACGTAAATCTGCAAAACAAGGTAATATGTCAAAAAATATTAACAAATGTCAATGAACAATGACTTGTCAATTTTAGCTATGCATGATGCATGTATGAATGTATGAGTGTTATCGTGTGCGTGCTGACAAAACAAATCCACAACATGGGGAACAACTAGGAAAAACTGCCTCGGGCACTAACAACACCCGGCTAAGCTTCAACCAAGATGATCATTCCATAAAGGGCAAAGGCCAACTGCGGAAACCAAACCTACTGCATGCTTTTAACTTTAGTGAGGAGAAACATGATCCGGAGGTAGATAAATCAAAGTGATGAAATAGTACAGATATAGGGATAGAACATCCCTCTTCAGGATTTACCGGGGAAACAAGTATTTTTTTTCAAGAGTAACATGCCTACTGGAGATTACGAGATCAGTATCAAATAAAGCAGACTGACGCTGAAACATCCAAACATCGCTGGGGAATTCAAGCCTACATCACTGGAAAAAATGTGGATTGAAACTTCACATCACGAAAACTCAGAAAAAGGAGAAATGAATCCAAACTTGACCTAGGATACCAGAACCATGAACCCAATACGGTGAAAACAACCCGAGTAGACCTTCCCGAGGGGAACAAAAGCGTTTCAAAACAACCGGAGTTTGTCCATTCCTGGGATCACCATTTTTGTTGTCATTGTTTCATCACAAATATCAAAGTAAAAGTAAATTGTAAAAATCTTTTTTTTGAAAAATCAATTTTGTTATTTAATCTCTTTGCTTCGAAAGTTATTATCAGTAATAAATGGAGTCTTTTCAAGCTAAATAACATAGGAAATACAAAGAATTGGGTAAAAGCTCGAATTTCATTAATAGAATAGTAGTCTGCGAATGGCGAGACTCCATAAATGATTACAAAATTTGGGAAATGGTAATACATAATTGAAAAGATACATTGAGATACAATGACCACTATCCCCCCTAACAAATTTTGAAATTCTGAGCAGCATCCTTTGTTGAAGTATGGTGAGAATCCGAGAAGATTGTTGCTTCAACAATCAAATCTTGTCTGACGTAGTTACTTGCCAAGAAAATCCCTAACTTCTGCCTAAGCTGCCCATGCGGGTTTTTAACTTAGCGGGAAATTTATTCTTTTTATGTCTCTAATTTTTGCCTAGACCGCCCTTTTGGGTTTTCGGCCTACCGAGACACTCCTTTTTTGCCTAAGCCGCCTTTTCAAGTTTTCAACTTAGCGAGCTGTTATTTTATTTCTTTAGGTGAAGTATTTCTTGACTGCGTCAGCATTCATGGGACGTGAGAACTCCTCGCCATCCATAGTTTCAAGAATTAATGCACCACAGGTGAAGGCTTTCTTGACAACATACGGGCCTTCAAAATTTTGAGTCCACTTTCCCCTAGAATCAGTGTTGAAAGACATGATCTTCCTGAGCACGAGGTCGCCTTCTCTGAATTCACGAGATTTGACCTTTTTATCAAAAGCTTTCTTCATTCTTCTTTGATATAACTGGCCATACACAAGGCTGTCATTCTCTTCTCCTCAATCAAATTCAATTGGTCAAACCTGTTTTGAACCCATTCAGCCTCCGTCAGTTTGGTTTCCATTATCACACGCAACGAGGGAATCTCTACCTCGACTGGGAGTACAGCTTCCATTCCATACACTAGGGAGAACGGGGTTTCTCCTGTTGAAGTGCGGACAGATGTTCGATATCCATGCAAAGCAAAAGGGAGCATTTCTTGCCAATCCTTATAAGTAACAACCATTTTCTGGATAATTCTCTTGATATTCTTATTAGCAGCTTCAACAGCCCCATTCATCTTTGTCCTGTATGGAGATGAATTGTGATGGACAATATTGAATTCTTCACACATTTCTGTCATCATCTTATTGTTCAAATTCGAGCCATTGTCAGTGATAATTCTGCTCGGCACACCATACCGGCATATAAGATTATTCTTGATGAAGCACACAACCACCTGCTTAGTAACATTGGCATATCAAGCAGCCTTCACCCACTTTGTGAAGTAATCAATTGCCACCAAGATAAAATGGTGCCCATTCGAAGCTTTGGGTTATATCATCCCAATCATGTCAATACCCCATAGAGAGAAAGGCCACGGGGAGGAAATCACATTGAGGAGTGTCGGAGGCACATGGACCTTGTCTGCATAAATCTAGTATTTATGGTACTTCTTTGCAAATTTATAACAGTCAGATTCCATTGTCAGCCAATAATAACCTTCCCTTAGCATCTTTTTAGCCATTGAATGTCCATTGGCATGAGTGTCAAATGAACCTTCATGAATCTCATGCATCAACATGTCTTCTTCGTATCTATCCACGCATCTGAGCAAGACCATGTCATAATTTCTCTTGTATAACACATTTTCATTGAGGAAGAAACTGCCTCCCAATCTTTTCAATGTCTTTCTATCCTTATTCGACGCACCAATCGGGTATTCTTGAGTCTAAAGAAAATGCTTGATATTATAATACCAGGGTTTTTCATCTGCTACCTCCTCTATTTTAAACACATGAGTGGGCCTATCTAGCCGTTGAACCGTAATTCGGGGTATATCATTCCAAGTATTCACATGGTACATAGAAGTCAGGGTTGCTAGAGCATCCGCAATTTGGTTTTAATCTCTAGGGATGTGATGGAATTCAACTTTATTTAAGAAGGGTAACAATCTTCTAGCATAATCTTTGTAAGGGATCAAGCCGGGGTGACGAGTATCCAATTCTCCTTTAATCTGATTTATTACCAAAGTTGAATCACCATACACGTCTAGAACTTTAATTCTAAGATCAATAGCTTCCTTGAGACCCATGATGCAAGCCTCATATTCTGCCATATTATTAGTGCAATCAAATGTTAACCTTGCAGTAAAAGGAATGTGTGATCCATGAGGAGTGACAATCATAGCACCAATCCTTTACCATAAGCATTCAGAGCTTCATCAAATACCATACTCCAATGAGATTCAGGATCAGGACCTTCCTAAGGTAATGGTTCATCCCAATCCTTCACTCTTAAGAACATCACATCCTCATCGGGGAATTCATACTCTGTAGACTGGTGATCCTCCACTGGTTGGTGAGCAAGATAATCTGCCAACACACTACTTTTAATAGACTTTTGAGTGCGGTATTCGATATAATATTCAGATAATAACATCTTCCAGCAGGAGATTCTCCCAGTAAGAGCAGGCTTTTCGAAAATGTACTTGATTGGATCCATTTTAGAGATCAACCAAGTGGGGTGATTCAACATATACTACTGCAAACGCTTTGCCGCCCAGGCCAAAGTAGAACATGTTTTTTCCAACATGGAATACCACGACTCACAATCGGTGAATTTTTTACTGAGATAATAAATGGCAAACTCTTTCTTCCCTATTTCATCCTGTTGTCCCAGAATACAACCCATGGATTTATCAAACACTGCCAGATACATAATCAACGGTCTTCCTTCTACGGGAGGGAGCAAGATAGGAGGCTCAAGCAGATATTCTTTAATACTCTCAAATGCCCTTTAGAAGTTATCCTTCCACACACAACTTTGATCTTTCTTTAACAACTTAAAGATCGATTCGCATGTTGCAGTCATGTGGGAAATGAATCTGGAAATATAATTCAAACGCCCGAGGAAACCTCTGACTTGCTTTTCAGTTCTTGGCGCTGGAATTTCCTGAATTTCTTTGACTTTATCAGGGCGAACTTCAGTTCCTTTCTGGATAACAATGAAACCCAATAACTTCCCCGATCGAACACCAAAGGTGCATTTATTTGGATTCAAGCAGAGACGATACTTCCTCAAACGCTGAAATAACTTTAACAAATCTTCTATATACCCTTCTTCAGTCTGGGATTTGGCAATCATATCATCAACATATACTTCAATTTCCTTGTGCATCAGATCATGGAATAGGGTTGTCATAGCCCTCTAGTATGTTGCACCAGCGTTCTTCAACCCAAAGGGCATTACTCTGTAATAGAATGTTCCCCAGGGTGTGATAAACATTGTTTTTTCCATGTCCTCTGGAGCCATTCTTATTTGATTATACTTGGAAAATCCGTCCATGACCGAGAATACTTTGAATTTTGCTGTGCTATCCACTAACATATCAATGTGAGGCAATGGAAAATCATCTTTTGGACTAGCTTTATTTAGATCTCTATAATCTACGCACATGCGGACTTTTCCGTCTTTTTTTGGTACTGGGACAATATTGGCAATCCATTGAGGATACACTGACTTCATAAGAAAACCAACATTAATCTTCTTTAGAACCTCCTCTTCGATCTTTACTGCCATATCTGGGTGAGTTCTTCTCAACTTTTGTTTAATTGGCGGACACTCTGGCTTCAACAGAAAACGGTGTTCAACAATATTTGTATCTAGACCAGGTATATCTTGGTAAGACCAATCAAAAATATCCACACACTCTTTCAACAACTCAATCAACCTTCTCTTCACATTGGGATGCAGCGATGCTCCAATCTTGAGTTCCTTCGGATCTTCTTCTGAACCCAAATTGATCACTTCCAAAGGCTCTTTATATGTTTGAATGGTATTTTCCTCGTGCTCAAGCAACCATGAGACCTCTTCTAGAATATCATCATAATCTTCTTCTTCATCCCCAAACATAGGACATTCAAAGTTGGGAGAGGGTGAAGGGTCATTGTATTCAACGGATTTTTTAATTAATCTGCACATATGATTTATGATCACTTTTAGAAACTGACACATATAACAAGTGATTATACAGATTGAATTTCAGTTATTATTTATTTTGAAAGGGTTTTTTATTTATTACCATTTTTCAAGAAAAAGAAGAAAATAAGGAAATAATTCGGGAAGCAAAGACAACTTTTATTAATGATCTTAAAAGTCACAGCAAACAGATAATCCCTACAACATTAATACTTCCACCTTGGGCATAGTGAAAGCTTTTCAAAAGAAAGATTAACAAATCAAATTAATTTGAAACATGTATGCAAGAGGGAACATCAATGGTGACCCAGTTCTGAACCCTGACTTCGTGCGCCACATAATTCGGCACTTCTTGCTCTGCTTCATCCTTCACAACAGCATTAACTCCAGAATCAGGTGGATGGAGGTAACCTCCGCTGCAGAAAACATCATGATATCTGCTCATAGTAGACTTTGAGTTTAAACTTTCGCCTTTTCCATTCTTCGAAGAGAAACCCAAGCCAATTATGTTCTTGTTCACGGATGGATCCACAATCCATCCCCAAACTTCATTATGACCCTTATGCACAACCTGCTGCGTATCCTTCAGCGAAACCATGGAATTCTCATTTCTCCTTATGTTTTCAATGGATAGGGCTAGGAACTGGGTTCCAATAGCAGCCTCATCCGCTTCTATAATACTGAAAGAGGACAAATTAGATATCAACAATGCCTGCTCTCCACTTACAATCACTACCTTCCCTTCACACACAAACTTTAGCTTCTGATGTCAGGTTGAAGTGACAGCCCCGACTTCATGTTTCCACGGCCGTCCTAGCAGACAACTATAAGCGGGAATAATGTCCATGACCTGGAAGGTTATCATGAATAAATGTGGTCATATATGGATAGGTAAGTCCACTTCACCGATGACAGATTTCCTTGACCCATCAAACGCCTTCATAATGATGCCACTCGGGCGCATAGGCGTTCCTTGATATTTAAACTTCATGAGAGTATTCCTTGGTATAACATTCAACGCGGATCCATTATCAATTAGCCCATTGGGTAGTGAATCATTCTTGCAGTTCATAGATATGTGGAGGGCTAGGTTGTGATTCCTTCCTTCATCTGGTAATTCATCATTGCAGAAGCTCAAGTTATTACACGATGTAATGTTTCCAATTACACTGCTGAATTGATCTATTGGCATGTCACTTTCCACAAAAGCTTGGTCTAGTACCCTCATCAAGGATTCTCTATGAGCAGAGGAGTTCATCAATAAAGCTAAGATAAATATTTTTGAAGGAGTCTGTAGTAGCTTATCTACAATTCTGTAGTCGCTCATCTTAATTATCTTCAAAATATCATCCACTTCTTTCTCTAGCGTAGCTCCGCTAGTCTCTCCTGTAGCCTTCTTAGGTTCATCATTCTCGGCAATTTTCTTTCCAGCAGTAACATCTCTCCGAACAACCGGCACAAACACATGACCGCTATGGGTCACCCTGTTGTTTTCAGCTATATTTCCAATATCGGGCATTGGCTGGATGGGAATTTCCACCCTGTCTTCTAAGATTGTAGCATTGTAATTGTAAGGCACAACCTTATCTGATTTGTAGGGGATAAGACCTGGAAAACTAATTACCAATGGGGTAACAGCTGGCTTGCTATGATACTCAACTTCAAAGTGGGCGGGTGCACCAAAACAAGGCACAATGACGTTCACCCCTTCTTCAACACAATCAGTCATCAATAAGTCATTTCTGGAAAACAAATCTTTGTCTGAAGAGAAATACTTATCCGCATAGGCATACTCTTCCTCTGACTCTTCTTCCATTAAACAAACCCCAACCATATCAACCTCATGATAATCATCTCTCTGACCTGTGATCTTGATAGTTCCATTGTCTAACAACAACTGAACACCCTTCTTCACGATTGAACATCCTCGGGGGTCTCGACAACAAACTATGCAAGATCCATATTGGCGCTCCACCTGACCAGACGTATGGAAGAAGGTAGCATGCAACTGTACGAGATCCTCATTCATATATTCTAGATCAAAAGTTCTGAATTCACCAGGACATCCAGAAACCATATTCACTTCCTCTTCATACTCTGCCCTAGGCCTGATTATGTGGATGAGGTACTCATCCATCATCTCTTGTAAATCAGCCTTTATCTTCTCGCAACCCTGTATGTTTGTACTGCAAATAGCACAACCGGTATGGTCATGCGTATATTAGCTAAATTCACAGTGGTCTGCATGCATTTTCACCAAATCTCCTCTAACCAGATTATGTCAAAAATCTGGAAATCGCCTGGACAACCGGCAACCATATTTACATCATTTACCCCCTCATGCTTGGGTAGAAGATTATCTTTCACATTAGGTCCCATGTCCTTAAAAGATAGAACACCATATTTTACCAATTTTTGCACTTCATTCTTCAACGGATAATAATTCTCAATATTATGCCCTGGTGCTCCCTGATGAAAAGCACATGTTTGGTCTGCCTTGTAATACCAAGACAATCGTGATGGTACAGCAGAAGGTGGTCGTGTCTGGACCAACTTTTTCTAAATCAATGCTGGTAGCATCTCTGTATAGGTCATGGGAATAGGGTCATAACTCTCCCTTCTCTGATTATACCCTTGATTCCCCTGTTGGGACGGTCTCTGATAAGCAACAATAGTTGGAGCGGTAATCATAACAGGAGTAACTGGGGCGACTTGCTGATGACATTGATAATTCCTTCTAGGAGCCTTTACCCTCCTCTCTTGCATAACAATATTTGCATATCCCTCTTTCTTCTTGGTAAACCCATAAGATGGCTTCTTCACGCCTCCAGATCTTCACTCTTCGTCAGACGGCCTTCTCTTACAGCCTCTTCCAAGAGGATACTCATTCCTACCATCTCAGTGAAGTCACTTGGTACGCTTGCTACCATCCTCTCGTAGTAGAAATCACCCAGCGTTTTCAAGAAAATCTTAGTCATTTCCTTCTCTTCCATGGGAGGAATCACTTGAGCGGCTACCTCACGCCATCTCTGCGCATACTCTTTGAATGATTTCCTGTCTTTCTGGACCATGGCCCTAAGTTGATCACGGTCAGGCGCCATTTCCATGTTGTACTTGTATTGTTTGATGAATTCTTCTCCCAAATCATTAAAAGTATGGATATTGTCTCTATCCAAACTCATATACCACTTCAACGCAACACCAGTCAAGATGTCCTGAAAAAAGTGAATCAGCAGACGCTGATCATCAGTATGGGTAGACATTATCTTCACGTACATCACCAGGTGAGCACGAGGGCAAGTGTTGCCCTTATACTTCTTAAACTCTGGGACCTTGAACTTAGCAGGTATCTTAACATTTTGGACCAAGCATAGCTCATTCACATTCTGCCCAAATAGCTCTTTTCCCCTGAAGGCCTTCATCTCCCTCTGCATCTTGTCAAACTGCTCTTGAAAGTCATCCATTTTGTCATAAAGACCCAAGTCTTCACTCGGCGGAGGCATAGGACGACACACATCATCATTAACAAACGAAACCATATTCACCGAAGGAGGTGCAGCAGGAACAACATGCACCACAGGAGGTGCTTGAGTAATAATAGTATGAACCACTGGAGTATCTTGAGGACCAAGATTGAAACCTTTAGGTGAAAAATTCTATGGCATTCCCTGTGGATAAACTTGAGGCATATGGTTTTGAACAACAACCTGAGTAGCAGATATGGGAACAATCGGAGCTTCAGTAAATGCCTTTGTTGGTTGAGGTTAAACACTCGGTGGCTGATTCTGAGAAGCCACCGGTGCTTCCATCAGAGTAGTCAAATTGGCCATGCTCGCCTTAAAAGTAGAAACTTCCTCGCGCAGCTCGCGATTCTCTTGTTCTAAGTTGTCCATCTTCTTTCTGAAATTAGCCTGAGTGCTGTAGTGATGAGTCAGCTTGCTGAACGAAGTAAAGAAGCTTGGTAAGACACCTGGATATGCATTACAAATGCAAGAGAAATGTGCAATATTATGCATGATATGTAATGCACGTGATTATCTTTACTTTGTTATTTAATATTTCAAGGGATTTAAAGATTATAGACATATTGCAAACATCAAAGTAATGAATCTTTGGAAATACTGAAGAATTTTTTTTATTATAATAACTCCAAAATGGATTACAAGTTTCAATGATATCAAGTACAAGATGAAAATACAATCTAGAATCCTAAGAAAAAGAGTTGATGGAGATCACTCTATACGCTGGCGCTTCCCTATAAGCCTGGCAATCTGAGCCTTCAACCTCTGGTTTTGTTCTACATGTCTGATGGCAACCTTCTTCCAATCATCTGAATCCAGAAGTGAGTGATCAACACCTGATTGAGGCTTATGAGAAAATAAATTCCCTTGCCTCTCCATAGACTCTACCGCTCGACTCTTAAGGATCTCAATCAAGTCGTCTTTCTCCTCCAGGTCTGCTCTGTAGGAACTCTCTAAAGTCTGGAACTTGTTCTTCCAAGCATCAATTTCCTGTTGCATCCTAACTAAAGAAAGTTGTAGCTCTTTTAGATCATCTAATAAGGGAGGATTGGTCTTCACAAATAGATCAGGCATGGGTGTCTCCTGGGTATACGACATCTTTAACTAAATGGCTCTCGATCGGACCCACTGAAGATATGGCTCCAAAGAAACAACACCCCTAGGTCCCAAATCCATCCTACCCTTCTTATGAATGTGACGCCAGGCCTTCGCAATCTGCTCCCTAGCTTCCCTATTGTCTCCCCGTTCCTTCATAAAGAAACTACTCAAATGAATACTATTTGGTTTATCCCTCGTTGGATAACCAAGCTGTCGCCGTGCAAGAACGGGGTTATAGTTAATTCCTCCCTTTGTACCAAGAAGAGGTACATTGGGGAAACTACCACAATTGTAAATAATCTCTATATCCTGGTAAGCTCGATGATACCAATCAATATTTGAGTGAGTGAGTGCCATGATCTTAGGAGCCCAACAGGTTCCTTCTTGACATCCCAAAAAGCATCAGACTGAGGCATATGAGAGATGAACCACCGATACAACAGAGGCGTGCAACAAATAATCATTCCCTCATGATAAGAATTATGAAGATGAATAGAGTAATAAGCGTCATCCAACAGTGTAGGAACTAGGTTTCCAATCATGAAAATCCTAATAGCGTTAATGTCGACAAACTTGTCCACATTATGGAATAAGAACAACCCGTAAGCAAGTAGAGCAAAGATGGCCTCAAAAGCAACTGTGCTCTTTATTCTGGAAAAGTAACGAGCTTTCTCCAATAAGAACTAAGCTGGTAATCCTCTAATCCCTCCTTTAGTAGTCATATGGGCTTCCACGTCAGACTTCCCCAGATGGATCAAAGCAACTATCTCATGTGGTTTTGGCTCACCCTCCAAACCAGTAAAAGGAACACGATCGGTAACAGGTAAATCTAAAAGATAAGAATACTCCTCCAGTGTAGGCATCAACTAATAGTCGGGAAAAGTAAAGAAATGATACATCGAATCATAAAACTGGACCAAGGTCGAGAGAATACCCTCCTTTATCTTCAGCTTTATGAGAGGAATAATGGACCCATACTTCTTCTGAAAGTCAGCAGAACACTCGATCTCGGGAATTAGACTGATCACCTCATCTATCTTTGGATCCTTGAAACTTTATTTCCTGGTCTTTCTCTTTCCAGAATCCATGGTTAAAAAGTACCTGAGATATTCACAAATAGTCAACCTTTAAATCCCTTGAAATATGGTTTCTTCAAAAAATGCTTATGAGTGCATGGATGCATAATGCAACAATCACACACAAGATCACACATATAGGGTTCATAGGTTCAACGTCACGAGCATGAGGTCGAAGGAACTACCCATAAGGTGTTGGTCTAAAAAGTTATCATCTGCTGAAAAAGGTTCTAGAGGTTCCCAGAGTCTACATCCTTCCTTCGGATATTACCAACTTCTCGATTAACTCGGTAATTAGTAATATTCTCGAGAAAGTATCGCGTGACAACTATTTCCGAATTACTCCGTCATAGCTTTTGCACTACACCTAAAAGGCCAAGATGGGTTTGGTATTCTATGGTCCTCAGTTTCAGCAGGCTCCCAGGTCGAAAGCAGTACGTCTTCCTGATTACTCAGTAAACGACACTACAGTCAAAGGGGCCTCCACTGAGTGGGGGATCTCATGCCTCATTTTTTGGGACTCCCTTAAAGTTAACATGACTATACCGCCCGTCCTATCTTAAAGTTTTCCCAAGTCTGGGTATAGGACTTATGAGTAATCACCAAGCACCCTGAAACCAGGAAAATCCAGACAACCATATATACAACATATAACACAAAAACAGTAATAACATATATACAAATATAAACAAAGATATGCTTAACCCACTTAGGAATGGACCAGCAAGAGGTCTATCTTTCCCCAATGAAGTCTCCATTTTTCTGTAGCGGTAGAAATGTTCAAGACTAAGCCATTGGATTGACTAGACTTTATACAAATAAAAATAAAAATCTCCACCGTGCTTTATTGTTTCCAAAGGAATGGGAAAAGAGCGAATAAACCAAAAAGAGAGGGAAAGGTTCAAGATAAGGGGGTTGATTATGCAAAAGGAAGATATTAGCACCCTAAACATCTACGGTACTCCGCATGAGCCTCTTTGTAAAATTTGTATACTTTGGCTATAAAAACTGTTGTGTATAAATGGATGGTGGAGGTGAGAAAAGAAATATATTTATTTTATGATTTTTTCACCCGCCGCTGTTGCGAACCTTTAGTGCCTACGTACCACCTTTCGTGCAACAGGGATCAGGGTACACGTAGTTCATCTTTTAAAAAATTTAAAACATAAGTGTGTTGGTTAATTTTATGAGATAGGACATCATCGTAATTGTCCGTGTTGAAAACATACTTACTACCCACAACTATGAGAAAGGAGAATTTGCATCATCTCAAAGTGGAGGATATGGATTGGATTTTAAAATCAACAATACGTCACTCAACACCCAAGTGTAAAATATCTCTCTTCACTACATATTGTAGAAGTATAGTTGTTTGCATCACTACAAAGATTGACAAGAGTTCAGTCTTTTGAGAAAAGTTTTAAAGGTAAAAGGCCAAAGTGGCAAAATGATTTGAAATGATATTGATTGACTTTTAGTCTTCTCCAAAAAATTTCAAGGTATTATTAAGTTGGTTCGAGTTTATTTATGAAAATGTTTTGAAAATGCATGGACATAAGTCCAAGTTTATTTTGAAAATAGTTCAAGTTTCAAAAACAAGAAGAGTTTTCAAAAGGGGAAGAATATTTTTGAAATTAAAGAAGATGGGAGGAGAAGAAGGGACTATCCTAAAGCATAAGGTAAAAGCTAGGGATAAGATCATCTAACCAACAAAAAGCCAGTACTAGGCATTATGAGCCAAGATAGAATTCATATTCTTTGGATTGAAACCAAGCAAGCAAAGATACTAGACCTCTTGAGAGAACCAAACTTCAAGTGTATTAAGTCTTCACAAAAAATGGGCAGAGTAACAGCTGTATACGAGTGAATTCCAGATTACAAACAAAAAGTGTAATCACAAAAATATGCACACAAAAAAATAAACAAGCAACCCAATGTCTTGAGGTAATCTTCAAGAACTCCAGACAAAATAATCATATAAGATCACAAGGTCTCCAAGATAGGCCAAGGTTTCTAATCCTAAGTCCAGGAAAAAAAGTCCCATGCTCCATAATGCCAAGGATAGTAACCAAATAGTCCAAGTACCATTAAAGATTTTTTAGGGTTTATGTTGATTATTAAGTATCTTAAGAAAGGAAAAGAAAATCTCGAGTGAGCAAAGTAAAAATGGCAAGAAAATAAATGCTCAAATGAGCAAAGATGAAAATGGCATGAAATGTAAATGCTGAAAGTAAATAGTGCATAAAGCATAAAAAAGAATAAAATCGTAAGGTAAAACATGTCAATAATTAGCGGTTAGTTGGATGACCATCTTGAAACTTGCATTTGGAACTCATTAGAGGATTGGTAGAACCAAAGCCTCCACACAACAAGTTGCATTTGCTTTTTGTCAAGTATATCATCCATT
This sequence comes from Vicia faba, assembly GCA_948472305.1. Lineage (NCBI taxonomy): Eukaryota > Viridiplantae > Streptophyta > Magnoliopsida > Fabales > Fabaceae > Vicia > Vicia faba. The sequence goes on along the minus strand of OX451741.1, from coordinate 760,951,846 downwards.
TGGAATTCTCATCAGTACCATTTAATGATCAACGATGTTTAAGTGATCCGCGTTGACCAAAGGTGTTGTAGATCCATTAGAGGATTGGTAGAACCAAAGCCTCCACACAATGAATCTCAAGGTTATTATATCAAAGAGATCAAATTAACATACTTGGGCTTACAATCATAAGTTTGGGCCACGAATGATCATTTATTCGAATCGGGACAAAATTTAGGGCTATGTTAAGCAATCGTAAGTGGACTTATATAGAAGTCACACCTATTTTGAGGCCGGTCAATAGCAATTTATGCACCATTTGTTTTGAGACATGATATAGAGATCATGCTCCAACAACATCTAGTGTAATAAGAAGGGGATGAGATGAAGAGGGATGGGGAAAAAAATACACAAACCACATTTGAATTAAATTTTAATCAAACTATTATTAAAATCATTCATCCATTTTTGTGGAGTTAAACTGAACACCATGGATCCAATGATGTTAATAAAGTTCATGATCTAAAATCTAACCCAAGATCAGCCAGAAAATAGTCACAAAATAATATTATATTTAATGTACACAAAAAATATTTTAAAAATGTTTTAAAAATAGAAAATAATGAGAAAAATATAAACTATGTTCAAATTAATTAAGAAATAAAAAGTAAGACCATAGAAAAATCAGAAAAAGGCTCAAATAATTTTACAAATACTTTGGTAATTTTTTAAAGTCAGAAACTATTTTTAAAATTAAAGTAAATGGGTAAAATAAACAAAAAAAATGGTAAAAATAGTAAAATGAGAAACAAAAATAAAATAAGGTCACCAAAGTTTTGTCACAATATCATTGAATCATTCCATAATTTTTTTAGAATTTTAATATGTATAAAAATATTTTTAAACATTTAAAACAAATCAAATAAGTGTAAAATTTATAAAAAATACCAAAACATAAAATTAAATTGTGAAAAAATTAAAATCAGAAAGAGAGTAATCAAAAATATTTTTCATAATTTTTTCAGATTTTTTGGACTAAAAATGAATTTTCTATGATTTTTTGAAATTTAAAACAATTAAAATATAAAAATCAGAAAAAAGAAAATAAAAGTAAAATATGTGGACCATTGGATGAGAGTCAAAACGCGTTAGTAATCAAATCCAAGGGATCCGGCGCGCTGTGCATATCATGGTCATTAGTGAATAATGTACAAAATCATAAATTAAATTAGATTTGAAAAATACAGATGGCGCGCCTTTATTGGTTGGAAGATGACACGTTGGTCATCTTCAACCTCCAGCCATCACGAATTACAGGTCTCTCAAACTGTAAAATCAGAACCTCAGACCTATGCCATTCGCTTCGTCTCTTCAAGACGAAGACAACCACACCCTCGCGCCAAATTTATATAAATTGTAGCTCAAGCAATTTGGAAGGAAAGTTTTGAAAAGGGATTTGAAATTTCATGGTCAAAACATGTTTCCAGTAAAAGGTAAGTGTTGCGACTAGAACCAAGACAATGAGAGCAACACAATGATATCAGAGTTTTGAAGAATTGATGAAGGAATCTACCTATTGAAGTTGAGTTGCAGTGCTCTGAAACTGGACTTTTATGAAGCAATATAGGGCACGATTCTTGAATGTAATTATATGGTTAGCTTCAGGGAATATCAAGTAAGGTGAATTGATTAAAAAATTGGATTGAAAAAGGCTCGAGAATGGATTTTGAAGTTACAGAAAATTGAGTTATGGAGTAAGTTTTGCAGGGTGGTTCTGGCTATCCAAGCTTGCGAAATTGAATGGGATAGTTCATGTATTGATAGGAGAAGTGAATGGAATTAAAAGGAAGAGTGAATGATGCATTTTGGAGGGAATTCGTGCAAACCTGATGCACGAGTGAAGTGTGATCCAAACTTCATCAAAACTCATCCAATTCTTGTGTTTTGATGCACTAATCCACTTGGGAAAGTTGGCTAATCATGTTTAGACCCAAAACGCGTGTTAATTTGAGGTTTAGAGGTTGTAACATGAAATTCAAATTCTGACTTGCAAGGAAACTTCAATTCCAAGTTACCATTTTTGAAACTATGGCATTCTCAGTTCAAGGGGTCTGAAGGTATGGTTCTTGATGCTTTGGAAAGATGAGGTTACAAGCTTTGCAATGGAAAAAGAATAGAGTTAAATGGATGCTTGAGATGAAAGTTGCATTGAGTCAAAGTTGAAGAAAAATGGTTGACTTTCCATACTTAGAAATTTTTCACATTCTTCTTCAAAAATGACCTATAATGTCTTGCATCCAAACACGGCCTTCCACTTGGAATTTGATCTTGACCAAAAAATATGGCATGAATTAGACCCCTTGAATGACATTTTGAAACTTGAATAATTCAAAATCTCCAAAATTTGAGCAAGTTATGACTTGTTGAAGTTGGCCAAAAATCATGAAATGACCTATAATCTTTTGCATAATTAAGGTAACCTCCATCCATTTTCCCACTTTGCACATAAAATAAGGCATAAATTTCACATCTTCAAGATAATTATGGAAAAATAATGGACTCAAGGTGATGAAAATTGACCAAGTTATCATTAATTGAAGTTACTTATGTAAAATTGTGGATTCATCTGGATAACTTGTAATCTTTCTTTTTCACCAATTTTCTTCCACATGAAAACTCCTTGGAACTTTTGAAGTGATTTGTTGATAACCCTTTGAAGAGAAGGATGTCTTTGGAATCACTCAAAAATACCAAAAGGTGAGCAGGATATACTCCTTTGAAGTTCAAAACCCTGGCTTCTAGATCAAGAGAATGCCTTGAGGAACTTTGACAAGTTTGAACAAACTTCTTGTACCAATATTCTTTCTTTGTGAATATAAGTTGTTGAGGATGATAATGAGGACTCATAGCGACCAAAGCCACTTCCATATCTTGAAATTTAAGAGAAATATGCTCTTGTGACCAATAGGAACAAGGCCTTGTCCAAACATGACAACTTCTCCAATCAACCCCTTGTACTTTTGAGTTAAATCTAATAACCTCGAAATGTGATGAACCAAGCAACCTTGCCATGCCAATACTCCCAAAACAAATCCAATGGTGAGGTTTGAACTTCTCAAGCTATATTGACTAGGTTATGGAAATAAAATCATGAACCCATGGAGTAACTTGTTAAATCTCATTGCCCTTCACCTACATGGATAACAAGAAAGACAAACCAACATTGAATTTTATTAGTTAAATGAAGAAAACAAAAAATATTAATGATCACAAAAGGAACATAAGTCAGAGTGCTTGGTAATCCCTCAAAAGGAGCAAAACACAAAGTAGGAAGGGGACTCAAGAATCCTAGTGTGATCTTGTTGTTAGTGAATCAACATGGTATGATGAAGGGATATTAGGGGGAAAAATTGGGGTACAACAGTTATCCCTCTATGAGTGGATAGTTTGCAGTTCGTCGTCAGTTTACGCTAGTGGAGGGCAAGACTTTTAAATTTGCAGAAACAGCTCATTGTGAAATCTTTGTAAGTGGAAGTCTCTTTATTTGAGACAACCTACATCTTACCCTTTCCAGGCAAATTTCCTCGGTTAATGAAGAAGTTGAGACCCGTTCTAGGCGAAATGTCGGAATTCTAGGGAAACTTGTTATCTTTTTGCTACCCTAAGTGAACGTTGGTAGTTCATCGTTAGTGAACGGCGATGCTATGATATATTCTCTTTCTACCTTCAGTGAAAGTTGGTAGGTCATTAGCAGTGAACTTCGATGATTGTTATCTTTTTACTACCCTCAATGAACATTGGTAGTTCATCGTCAGTGAATGGCGATGCTATGATATATTCTCTTTCTACCTTTAGTGAAAGTTGGTAGGTCATTGGCAGTGAACGTCGATGATTGTTATCTTTTTGCTACCCTTAGTGAATGTTAGTAGTTCATTGTCAGTGAACGGCGATGCTATGATATATTCTCTTTCTACCTTTAGTGAAAGTTGGTAGGTCATTGACAGTGAATGTCGATGATTTTTATCTTTTTTCTACCCTCAGTGAACGTTGGTAGTTCATCGTCAATGAACGGAAATGTTATGATATATTCTCTTTCTACCTTCAGTGAAAGTTGGTAGGTCATTGACAGTGAACATCGATGATTGTTGTCTTTTTTCTACCCTCGGTGAATGTTGGTAGTTCATCGTAAGTGAACGGAGATGCTATGATATATTCTTTTTCTACCTTTAGTGAAAGTTGGTAGGTCATTGGCAGTGAACATCGATGATTGTTATCTTTTTGCTACCCTCGATGAATGTTGGTAGTTCATCGTCAGTGAACAACGATGCTATGATATATTCTCTTTCTACCTTCAGTTAAAGTTGGTAGGTCATTGGTAGTGAACGTCGATGATTCTTATCTTTTTGCTACCTTCAATGAACGTTGGTAGTTCATCGTAAGTAAACGGAAATGCTATGATATATTCTCTTTCTAACTTCAGTGAAAGTTGGTAGGTCATTAGCAGTGAACGTCGATGATTGTTATCTTTTTGTTACCCTCAGTGAACGTTGGTAGTTCATCATCAGTGAAGGATGATGTTATGATATATTCTCTTTCTACCTTCAGTGAAAGTTGGTAGGTCATTGGCAGTGAACATCGATGATTGTTATCTTTTTTCTACCCTCAGTGGACGTTGCTAGTTCATCGTTAGTGATTGATGATGCTATGATATATTCTCTTTCTACATTCAATGAAAGTTGGTAGGTCATTGGCAGTGAACATCGATGATTGTTATATTTTTTCTACCCACAATGAACGTTGGTAGTTCATCGTTAGTGAACGACGATGCTATGATATATTTTCTCTCTACCTTCAGTGAAAGTTGGTAGGTCATTGGATGTGAACGTCGATGATTGTTATCTTTTTGCTACCCTCAGTGAATGTTGGTAGTTCATCGTCAATGAACGGCGATGCTATGATATATTCTCATTTTACCTTCAGTGAGAGTTAGTAGGTCATTGGCAGTGAACGTTGATGATTGTTATCTTTTTTCTACCCTCAGTGAATGTTGGTAGTTCATCGTCAGTGAACAGTAATGCTATGATATATTTTCTCTCTACCTTCAGTGAAAGTTGGTAGGTCATTATCAGTGAACGTCGATGATTGTTATCTTTTTGCTACCATCAGTGAACGTTGGTAGTTCATCGTCAGTGAACGATGATGCTATTATATATTTTCTCTCTACCTTCAATGAAAGTTGGTAAGTCATTGGAAGTGAACATCAATGATTGTTACCTTTTTTCTACCCCCAGTGAACATTGGTAGTTCATCGTCAATGAATGACGGTGCTATGATATATTCTCTTTCTACCTTCAGTGAAAGTTGGTAGGTCACCATCAGTGAAAGATGATGATTGTTATCTTTTGCTACCCTCGGTGAATGTTGGTAGTTCATTGTCACTGAACAGCGATGCTATGATATTTCTTTTCCTTCTAACTTCAGTAAACGTTGGTAGCTCACCGTCAGTGAACGTCAATGTTGATATTTCTTTTCCTTCTACCTTCAGTGAACGTTGGTAGCTTTACCTCAAGTAGGAGTTGGTGTATCCTTTGACCATTTTACCATTCTCTCTGGCTCATGTCTTTTGATCCACCAGTGATTTATTTTCCTGGTCGGGTCGCTCCCTTGTTTCTTTATTATTGCTACATCCCCGGTGGTGCTTTGCGTCCCTTTGGATTTGTCCATGAACACTCATATTCATAAGCATTGCATGGCATATTAGGGCCAAAAATAGGGTTGGTTTTATATTTAAGTATCTTTGATCGCGTCGACACGAAGATTTTTAACCTTCGTATCTCCGGATATAAGAAACTTAAATAAGGGCAGCTATTATACCCTAGTTTTCCCCCTAAGATCCCTTCACCATACCATATTGATTCAATCACAACAAGATCACATTAGGGATTTTGGTTCTCCTTCCTATCTTTAGCTTTGCTCTTTGAGGATTCATCAAGCACCTTGACTTGTTTTTCTTGTTTAATCATTCATGTTTTTGTTTTGACTTTCCTTTTAATTAATAAAATATAATTTTGGTTTGTCTTACTTGTCAACAATGCAGGTAAAGACAATGGGGCTTAGCAAGTTGATCCATGGGTTCATGAGTTTATTTCCATGACCTAGTCAATGAAGCTTGATAAGTTCAAACCTCACCATTGAAGTTGTTTTGGAAGGGATGGAATGTCAAGGGTATTTTGGTTCACTACATTTCCAAGTTATCAAGATTTGATCCAAAAAGTACAAGGGGTTGATTGAAAAATAGTCATGGTTGGACAAGGTCTTGTTCCCATTGGTAACAAGTGCATATTTATCTCAATTATCAAGATATGGAAGTGTTTGTGGTTTCTATGAGTTCTCATTATCATCCTCAACAACTTATATTTACAAATCATTTGTTTTGGTACAAGAAGTTTGTTCAAAATTGTCAAAGTTCCTCAATGCATTTTCTTGATCTAGGAGTTAGAGTTTTGAACTACAAAGAAGCATATCTTGTTCATCTTTTAGTATTTTTGAGTGATTCCAAATACATCCTTCTCTTTAAAGGGATATCAACAAATCACTTCAAAAGTTCCAATGATTTTTCATGTGGAAGAAACTTGATGAAGAAGAAAGATTACAAGTCCTCCAGATGAACTCCTAATTTTCCATGTGTGATTTCAAATGATCATAACTTAGTCAATTTTTATCACCTTGAGCCCATTATTTTTCCACAATTATCTTGAAGATGTGAACTTTATGCCTTCTTTTATATGCAAAGTGAGAAAATGGATGGAAATTTCCTTAAGGATACAAAAGATTATAGTTCATTTCATGATTTTTTTCCCACTTCAACAATTCATAACTCTCTTAATTTTATGAGATTTTGAATAGTTCAAGTTCCAAAATGTCATTCAAGAGGTGTATTTCATTCCATATTTTTTGGTCAAGATCAAAATCCAAGTGGAAAATAATGTTTGGATGTAAGACATTATAGATCACTTTTGAAGAAAATTTTGAAATATTTCTAAGTATGGAAAGTCAACCCTTTTTCTCCAACTTTGACTCAACACAACTTTCAGCTCAAGCATCCATTTGATTCCATTCTTTTTCCATTGCAAATCTTGTAACCTCATCTTTCTAATGCATCAAGAATCATACCCTAAGACCCTTGAACTGAGAATGCCATGATTTTGAAGTTGGTAACTTGGAACTGAAGTTTCATCACAAGTCAGATTTTGAAATCTTTGTTTTGGCTTCTAATCACAAGTTTTCCATGCGTTTTTGCCTCTAAACATGTTTAATTAAGTTCTAGAATTGATTAGCACAACAAAACGCGCGCTTTGGATGAGTTTTGATCAAATTGGAAGTCACACTTTTCTTGTTTGCAACTTCACACGATTTCCCTCCAAACTTCATCATTTCACACGCTTGGACATTCCATTTGATTCCCTATAAATAGAGGGTCATCCCCAATTCATTTCCTCAAGCTTAGATAGCCAGAATCACTCTGCCAAACTTGTTCCCTAACTTAGAGTTCAGCAACTTCGAAATCCATTCTCAAGCCTTTTCAATCCAATTTGTTCATCAATTCACCTTTCTTGATCTTCCCTGGATCTAACCATATAATTACATTCAAGAATCATGCCCTCTATTGCTCCATAGAAGTCCAGTTTCAGAGCTCTGCAACTCAACTTCAATAGGTAGATTCCTTCATCAATTATTCAAAACTTTGATATCATTGTGATGCTCTCATTGCCCTGGTTAGAGTTGCAACACTTACTTCTTACTGGAAACACGTTTTGACCATGAAATTTCAATTCCCTTTTAAAAACTTTCTTTCCAAATTGCTTGAGCTACAGTTTATATAAATTTGCCACGAGGATGTGGTTGTCTTCGTCTTGAAGAGACGAAGCGAATGACATAGGTCTGAGCTTCTGATTTTACAATTTGAGAGACATGCAATTCACGTTGAATGGAGGTTGAAGATGACCAACGTGTCATCTTCCAACCAATGATGGCACGCAACTTGTTATTTTTTAATTCTGATTTAATAATTGATTCAGTAATTTATTCACTAATGACTGTGATATACACAGCACGTCAGATCCCTTGGATTTGATTACTAATGCGTTTTGACTCTCATCCAATGGTCCACATATTTTTTACTTTTATTTTCTTTTCTGATTTTTTATATTTAAATTTTTTAAACTTCAAAAAATCATAGAAAATTCATTTTTAGTTCAAAAAATATGAAAAAATTATGAAAAATATTTTTGATTATTCTCTTTCTGATTTTTATTTTTTCACAATTTAATTTTGCGTTTAGGTAATTTTTTATAAATTTACACTTTATTGGAATTGTTTTAAATGTTTAAAAATACTTTATGCATTTTTAAATTCTGAAAAAATTATGGAATGATCCAATGATATTGTGACAAATATTGGTGACCTTATTTTATTTTTGTTTCTGACTTTGTTATTTTTTATCATTTTTGGTTTATTTTACCCATTTATTTTAATTTTAAAAAATAGTTTATGACTTTAAAAAATTTCCAAAAAAAATTATAAAATTATTTAGTTCATTTCTGATTTTTCTATGGTCTTTTATTTCTTGATTAATTTGGACATAGTTGATATTTTTCTCATTTATTTCTATTTTTAAACATTATTTTTAAACCTATTTGTATATATTAAAATGTAATATTATTTTGTGATTATTTTCTGGCTGATCTTGAATTAAATTTTTGATCATGAACTTTATTAACATCATTGGATCCATGGTGTTGAGTCTAACTCCACAAAAATGGATGAATGATTTTAATAATAGTTTGATTAAATTTAATCCAAAAGTGGTTTCTATATTCTCTCCCATCCCTCTTCATATCATCCCCTCTTATTGCACTAAATGTTGTTGGAGCATGATCTCTATATCATGTCTAAAAAAAATGGTGCATAGATTGCTATTGACCGGCCTCAAAATAGGTGTGACTTCTATATAAGTCCACTTATAATTGGTTAACATAGCGCTAAATCTTGTCCTGGTTCGAATAAATGATCATTTGTAGCCCAAACTCATGTTTGCAAGCCCAAGTATGTTAATTTGATCTCTTTGATCCAATAACCTTGAGATTCATTGTGTGAAGGCTTTGGTTCTACCAATCCTCTAATGGATCTACAATACCTTTGGTCAATGTGGATCACTTAAACATTGTTGATCATTAAATGATACTCATAAGGATTCCAAATGAATGATATACTTGACAAAAAGCAAATGCAACTTGTTGTGTGGAGGCTTTGGTTCTACAAATCCTTTTATGAGTTCCAAATGCAAGTTTCAAGATGATCATCCAACTAACCACTAATCACTAATAATTGATTTTATTTTGTGTTTTTATTTTATGTTCTTTACTTTATGCACCATTTACTTTTAGCATTTACATTTCATGCTATTTTTCATCTTTGCTCACTTGATCCCCTTTATATTCTTGTCATTTTTTATTTTGCTCACTTGAGCTTTTTTTTCTTTTCTTTTAAAGACACCTAATAATCAACATAAACCCTAAAAATCTTTAATGATACTTGTACTATTTGGTTACTACGCTTGGCATTATGGAGCGTTGGAGTTTTTGGACTTAGTATTAGAAACCTTGGCCTATGATTGGAGACCTTGTGATCTTATCTGATTATTTTGTCTGGAGCTCTTGAGGTTTACCTCAAGACATTGGATTCTTTGTTTGTTTTGTGTGTAGGTTATTGTGATTATACCCTTTGTTTGTAATCTGGAATTCACCCGTATATAGCCGTTACTCTGCCCATTTTTTATGAAGACTTAATACACTTGAAGTTTGGTTCTCTCAATAGGTCTAGTACATTTTCTTGTTTGGTTTCAATCCAAAGAATGGGAATTCTATTTTGGATCATAATGTCAAGTATTGGCTTCTTGTTGGTTAGGTGGTTCTTATCCCTAGCTTTTACCTTATGCTTTAGGATAGCCTCTTCTTCTCCTCCCATCTTCTTTAATTTCAAAAATCTTCTCCTCCCTTTTGAAAATTCTTCTTGTTTTAAACTTGAATTACTTTTATAATAAACTTGGACTTAGGTCCATGCATTTTCAAACATTTTTCATAAATAAACTCCAATAAACTTAACAATACTTTGACATTTTTATGAGAAGACTAAAAGTCAATCAATCTCATTTCAAACCAGTCTGCCACTTTGGCTTTTATCTTTAAACTTTTCTCAAAAGATTGAACTCTTGTCAATCCTTGTAGTGATGCAAACAATTATACTTCTACAATATGTAGTAAAGAGAGATATTTTCCACTTGGGTGTTGAGTGAGACATTGTTGATTTTAAAATCCAAGCCATATCCTCTACTTTGAGATGATGCAAATTCTCCTTTCTCATGATTGTGGGTAGTAGGTATGTTTTCCACACGGGCAATGACGATGATATTTTATCTCATAAAATTGACCAACACATTTATGTTTTAAAGTTTTTAAAAGAGGAACTATGTGTGCCCTGATCCCCTATTGCAAGAAAAGGTGGTACGTAGGCATTAAAGGTTCACAACCGCGGCGGGTTCAAAAATAATAAATATATTTCTTTTCTCACCTACCACCATCTATTTTATACAACATATTTCATAGCCAAAATATATTGATTTTTCAAAGATATTCCTGTGGAGTACCGTAGATGTTTAGGGTGCTAATACCTTCGCTTTGCATAACCAACCCCCTTACCTTGAATCTTTCCCCCTCTTTTTGGGTTATTTGCTCTTTTCCCATTCCTTTGGAAATAATAAAGTGCGGTGGAGATCTTTATTTTGATTTGTATAAGTCTAGTCAATCCAATGGCTTAGTCTTGAATATTTCTACCGCTACACTTGGGTCAACTTAACTACATTGCTCGATTCATATCTCACCTTACTACTACATGTGAGCCAATATTCAAACTCTTGAAGAAAGATCAAGTAATCAGATGGAACGACGACTACCAAGTAGCCTTTGACAAGATCAAGGAATATTTACAAGAACCTCCCATCCTGATGCCTCGAGTTGAAGGAAGACCAATGATTATGTACTTGACTGTATTAGAGAAATCAATTGGGTGTGTGTTATGACCACATGACGAGTCTGGCCGAAAAGAACATGCAATATACTACCTTAGCAAAAAGTTTACCGACTGTGAAATCAGATATTCATTGCTCGAGAAAACTTTATGCGCTTTGGCATGGACTGCTCACCAGTTAAGACAATATATGTTGACTCACACCACTTTGTTGATTTCTAATATGGACCCTATTAAGTATATCTTCGAGATGCCAACTCTCTCCAGACGAATAGCTATATGGAAAATGATTTTGACTGAGTATGATATCCAGTACACTACATAAAAATCAATAAAAGGAAGTGTATTGGCATATCGTTTGGCACATCAAGTTGTTGACGACTACCAATCCATGAACTTTGAATTCCCTGACGAGAATATCATGCTAGTAACTGGCTGTGAAAAGCTTGGGCCGTATGACAGACCTGGACAAGGATCCTGATGGACTATGGTTTTTATAGGGCTTCCAATGCTTTGGGTAACGTAATTGGCGTTGTGATTATTTCTCCCAAAGGTCACCATACACCTGTCACTGCTAGACTTTGCTTCGACTGTATGAATAACATGGCTGAGTACGAGGCATGCATCTTGGGTCTAAGGGCTGCCATTGACCTAAGGATCAAGTTCTTGGACATATTCGAAGATTCTTATCTATTAATCAGTCAAGTTAAGGGAGAGTGAGATACAAATCATCCTAACTTGATTCCTTACAAAGAGCTTGTGCTAACTTTGATCCCATACTTTAAGGAGGTTACATTTGAACACTTCCCAAGAGAAGAAAACCAGCTGGAAGATGCCCTAACAATAATGTCATCTATGTTCAAGGTAAATTGGGAAAATGAAGCTCCCCGAATTACAATCGAAATATTTGACGAACCTGCGCAGTCTTATGAGCTTGACACTGACGAAGAGAAGCCATGGTACCATGAAGTAAGGAGATATCTTGAAGAGAAAGAGTATCCCGAAGGAGCTTCCATAAATGATAATAAATTCCTGTGAAGGTTTTCATCCAAATTCTTCCTAAGCAATGGAATCATGTACAAGAAAAACCATGATTCAACTCTACTCTGGTGTGTGGACAAGAAGGAGGCGGAGAAGATCGTGGAGGACATGCATGATGGACTCTTTAGAACTCATTCTAGTTGGCACACCATTTCCAAGATGATTCTAAGGGCTAGTTATTATTGTTCAACAATGGAAACTGATTGTCACCATCACTTGAGGACTTGCCATAAGTGTCAGATCTATGCTGACAAGCTCTATGTGCCTACAATTCCTCTAAATGTCATGGCTGCTCCATGGCCATTTGTAATGTGGGGCATTGAACTGATTGGAGAAATGAAGCCCACTTCTTCTAATGGACACCATTTCATCCTTGTTGTTATTGACTACTTCACCAAATGGGTCGAAGTTGCTTCATATGCCTCAGTCACGAAGAACGTTGTAGCCTGGTTTATCAAGCATAACCTCATCTGCCGTTATGGTATCCCCGAAAGGATCATCACTGACAACAGAACCAGTCTCAACAATGCTATGATTATCGAACTCTGCATGCAGTTCAAAATCAAGCATCATAGCTCTTCTCCGTATAGACCTAAGATGAATGGTGTAGTGGAAGTTGCCAATAAAAACATAAAGAAGATTGTGCAGAAGATGGTAGTAACCTACAAAGATTGGCATGAGATGCTATCGTTCGCTCTCCATGGCTATCGTACCTCGTCACGAATGTCAACTGGGGTAACTCTGTTCTCTTTGGTCTATGGCATGGAGGTTGTCCTGCCTGTCAAAGTTCAGATTCCTTGTCTAAGGATCATGAAAGAAGTAGACCTGGGAGAAGACAAATGGATCCAGACTAGGTTGGATCAGTTGAAATTGATTAATGATAAGAGACTGGCTGTTGTTTGTCATGGTAAAATGTATCAAAAGCGTATGATCAAGGCTTTCAATAAAAAGATCAAGCCTCGAGTATACCAAGTTGCTGATTTGGTAATAAAGCGCATCATTTTGCCACAAGGCGATCCTAGGGGCAAATGGACTCCCACTTACGAAGGGCCATTTGTTGTCAAGAAAGTTTTCTCTGGCGGTGCCATGATGGTAACTACGATGGACGATGAAGATTTCCCACATCCTATGAACGTGGACATAGTTAAAAAATACTACGCATAAAAAATGACCCGCTAGGTTGACATACCTAGGCAAAAATAAGGGCATCCCAGCGAACCAAAGAGGTTCGGGAAAAAGTTAGGGATATATATAAAATATTGTACACCCGGCAAGTCGAAAACCCGAAAGGGCGGCTTGGGAAAAAATGGGTATCCTGGTGGACTGAAAACCCGAAAGGGCGGTCCAGGCAAAAGTTAGGGATTAAAGCGTATGAATATGTCACACATAACTTATACAGCCAACTTTATTACAAAGGTCAAAGTTCAATGGTCCAAGATTAATTTAATCGACTTCTTTCAACTGAAATGGATGATGTTCGAAGACATATGAGCAATAGTGGAGTTGGAACCCATTGAGATCACTTCCACATGGCTGTTATTTGTGTTTTCATTTTGTATTCCTTTCATTCTTTAGATGATTTCCTCTTACTAGGATCTTTGTCTCCTTGTATCAAAACGCTTGTTTATAGGAAAACATCAATACAAATATTTTTTAAAGTGCAACCTTTTGTTGTTTCTGTTTTGAGTGCAAAAATGTCCAACGACTAAAATTGAATGAGCATATGCATATGAACACGATTGAACTGTTAACAAGTGTATGCATAAATACAACAATAAGCATCTCCTTAAAGATTTGGAATATCCCTACAGGGATACTTCAATAGAATTCTCCCCACAAAGCTAGATTAATGCAATCCCCAACCAGAGTTGCAATCTCTTGAAAACCCTCTCCTCAGCTAAGGTAGTCTTTACTAAGAAACCTTATGGAGTTCTTCCTAAAGAAAACACCTCCCCATCAGGTCGGCGAACATTCTCTTCAACATGCTTTATTTCCCCAACAAACTACAAGTTACCCAGCTTGAGTTAGCCCCTCAGACTATCACAAATCAATGGAAACCCCCCCCCCCCTTAATCCCAGGTAGAGTCATTGCAATCCTTAAAGGAGTCGTTACTATCCCCAAAAGTGGTTGTGAAGTCTGGGACCCGACCAGATAGCAGTTGAATCTATTCCTCCAAAGCAAGTTACTACGAAGCCTGGAATTTGACTAGGTAATAGTTCAACTTCGTCCTTTATGACCATATAACAGTTCAACTTTATCCTCTCAAGAAAACTACTGTAAAGACTGGACCTGACCAGATAACAGTTTGATTTCATCTAAGTTACTACAAATCCTAGAATACGACCAGATGCCAGTTCAACTTCATCTCTCTAAACAAATTACTACGAAGCCTGGAGTCCGACCAGATAACAATTTAAGTTACTACTAAGCCTGGAATCCGACCAGATAATAGTTAATTTCATCTTCCCTAGTAGGTTGCTGCGAAGCCTAGGATCCGACCAGATAACAGTTAACTTTATTATCCCCAGCAATTTGTTATGAAGCCTGGATCCGACCAGATAAAAGCTAACTTCCTTTCTCTCCAATCAAGAGATAACTCCCCAGTAGAGCAACAGACAACTAAAACTCCTGAACTCTTTCCCTCAAGCAGAAATCAACACTCTCCACAGAGTTTCCCTCAAGCAAAGTCAATATTCCCCATCAGAGTTCTCCTCAGACAACAAAAACAGGAATCCCCAGCATAAACATTCTAAACAAGGTCTAAAGAGGTGCATACTCTTCATCCCCTACAGCAGTCCGGGATTTAATTTCCCAAAGCTCCACAACATTTTTCGAGGATTTATTTTCCAAGACAAAGATACACTTCAATAAATTTTCACATTCATACATTATATTACGTACATGACAAAGGCAGACGGCACAATATCATTTATTTTGAGAATATCATTGCGACATGCATACATCTGCATACAACTAACCCTTTTCCTTGCAGGAAAAGTCAATCAACAAGACAAATACCTCTTCGGGTTAGAATTCATTTCCACCAGTTAATGACAGGCATTCAACATACCTCTTTTGGTTAAGATTATGACCCCAGTGAAGTCGCCAAACAACATGCCTTTTCTATCACTCTGGATGGAATCTGTAATCCCGTCTCCGATGAATTCTTTATCACCTCTCCAAATGACATCTGTAAGCCCATTCCAGACACAATCAACTAACCCATCATCAATTGCAAATTTCTGGGCACTCTACTGTTCAATCATTTTCCACCATCAAGTCACGAATGGAAGACCCACCAATCTAACTCTTCAGGTTTAAGAAGATTGAACAGGGGCAGCTGTTGTACCCCAAAATTTGCCCTCTCTTTTTCAAGACATTCCTCACAAAAGATCTCCAGTGTGACTGAGAATGTCCAATCTTTGACTTTTGACCTAGTACATGACTTATTGGTTTGAAATATGATCTCAAGGATTCAAGTACATCATTTTGACCTAAGCGCATACTTCAATTCATTCCCCGAGACCCGTGGATTGATATATGAAATTTGGTCAACTGATGAAAAAGTCAACTGTATACTGAAAAGTCAAACTTTGACTTTTTGGTCAAATTTGAGTTTCAAAAATCACATTTCATCAAGATATTCAAAATGTGAAATTTGATCATCAAAAATCAAGAAAGTCAAAAATCAAACTTTACAAGACCTGGAAAAATTTTCTAAGTATTTTCTATACATGTTAATTTCATTTCTTCATGACATCATTTCACCACAATTCAAGATAATTCAAATTATTACAAGCTTTCAAGTAAATAACAAGGCTGCATTTTTAAAAGTTAAAAATTGCAAGTTACAAATCCTAAGCTTTGTCTTGATTGAACTTTTCTATTTGACTCAATCTTCAAACCTTACCACTATGTTGTTCACAAAACTAGACTTGTATCATGCTACAAATGTTGCTGTCCAGAAAAGCCCCAAAGTCCTATATGTTGCCTAGTCCAAGTATGCTGCTACAAGCCCAAAACATGTTAAAAGACAATATGTTATCCTGTACAAAACCAGCCCTGCTATGGTGCATCTAAACATTATCACAGTCTGCTCCAAAACATACAATGCTGCCCGGAAAAATCTGCATCATATCAGTCCCATGTTTGCACCAAATTGTCATATATGAGTTGTATCTAAAAAGCAATGAGACAACATACCCAAAAAGTTCAAAAATTCATCCGTTTATCTCTCAAATTTCAGCCAACTTCATCTACAAATAGACTGTTTTCACAACACACAAAGGGGGATTTTTAGAGATTTTTTTAGAGAAAAGAAAGAAAAGAGAGATAAACAAAAGTCTTTGTTACCTCTGCTCACTCAAAAATTCTTCCCTATTTTCATTCACAAAAACAAAACCTCAACCCACTATCTTTCCCATAAACCAACTATCCAAACACTTTACATCACATAGAGATTGTTCAAACACAAGAACAATTTTTGGAGTGCCATTATCATCACCTTCCAAACAAAAAAAATTGTATTGTACAACTTAACTGAGTTAGAGTTTGGTTCAGTAGCTTTCAAATATAGATTGGGCGTTGGAGCAGCTTCCTGGAGGTTCACTGAAGCCATTAATATCACCACAGCATCTTGAAAGATATCCAGATTCAAAATACAAATTGCAGTCTCAAGGTAAGTCTTTTTTACTTCAAATTTTTTCATACACGCATCAATATTGGTTCACTTATGAAGATAGAATGTAGTAACCATTTGCTTTTGAAGCTAACCATTTTCTTATTTTTATTTTGTCGATTATATGTTGAGAACTGACCTGTACAAACAATAGGACAATGTAAAAGGAAAAACAAATGCAGCATGAGTCGATGCCTACTCACATGAGTCGACTCACTTTAGTGTAAAACAGGTTATGGGTCGACACAAAACATGCATGAGTCGACTCATATTAGTTGCAGAATAGGACATGAGTCGACACAAAGCTTTATGCATCGATGCATACTATTATCCAAGCACAATACAGAAAGACCAAAGGTGCATGAGTCACAAGAAACATGAATGTGTCAACACAAGCAAGAAATGAGTCGACACA
The DNA here is from genome assembly GCA_948472305.1 of Vicia faba. Classification (NCBI taxonomy): domain Eukaryota; kingdom Viridiplantae; phylum Streptophyta; class Magnoliopsida; order Fabales; family Fabaceae; genus Vicia; species Vicia faba. Next base: position 760,934,647 of record OX451741.1, on the reverse strand, counting down.
TACCATTATGTATCAACTCATACTGAGTTGATTTTGTTTTTTCATAAACAAGCAGGGGCATGTGTCGATGCATGATGGCATGTGTCAATACATAAAAATTTGTTTTGCTTTCTTTGTACATTATTTTACTTTTATATTTTTCATGGCTATTCATTTATTCAATATGGTTGTAATAATTTAATTAGGCTTGCATTTCATCCCCATTTGTGAATTGTACCCCCATCACCTAAGTGATGTAATAGCGTAGAATTTTAATTTTCGCAATTTATCGCTTTAATATAATTGTTAGTAATTAGGGTGTGTATGGCAAGATAAAATAAATCATTAGAAAACCCTAATCTCAAAGATAAAAATACATGCAATCAAACACACTTTTCACACACGCACCTCTAGGGTAACCTCGCTTGTTGCCTGGGAAAATAGTTATTTCCCTCGAATATGGGACACATTAGCAAAAGACCCTCGATAAAAAAAGATCGTAGTCCCTCGATGACCCTTCGACATTGCCTTCGATAAAACAATCTTAGTCCCTACGAAAAATTGCTAAAGCGTCTTACAAGTTGCCTTCTATGACTATACGACGACCCATGCTTGTCCCTTCACATCCAATGATAGGGCTTCTTATCAATCAATGGTAAGATAGAAACATCTAAAGGAGGAGGAAAAGATCTAAGACCTTTTTGAGTAGGTAGAACGTTCATAGTTGTTTTCTCACAACATTTTCAAAACCACGTCTTTTAAACACACCAACACTTTCAAAAAACGAAATATTTTCAAAATTCAACACTTTGTATACATTCTTATAGAGACGAGAATCATTACAAAGTTCACCTAAATGAAGGCACTTTTCAAAAATATTTTCAAACAAACACAAAAACATTTCAAACAAAGCATTTTCAAAGTGATCAAGCAAACTAAGAGCCCGTAGATAACTACGGATGAAAAGGGTGCTAATACCTTCCCTTTTCATGACCTACCCCTAGAACTTAACAAAATTATCAAAAGGTATTTCCTGTTCTTTTCATCCTTTCCTTTATTGGGTAAAAGAAAATTCGATGGCGACTCTTACCATCCGCAACAATTGCAATAAAACACAAAACACCAAGTTAGTTCTCCCACTGTATTACAATTAGCTTCTTCGCTTGTTCTAACAAACCATACTCTTCTAGCAACTTGTCTTTCAGCTTAGCTTCATGCATCAACTTTCTCTTTTCTTGTGCAGCAAAGGAAAGTTACATATCCTTCTCTTTACTTGTTCACCTTAGCTTTAGATTTTCAGCCATAACATAATTGTAATTCGCCATAGACATGAATTTAGACAAATCAGGAAATGGTTGCTTCATTGATGACTCAGCAAGGGATGATTGATTAATAGATGTTTTCGGTAGCAATTGACTATCAACTGATGGATCAAAAACATGTTGAGCATACAGAGGCTCCTCCCTTTACTCGGTTTTGAATCAATTACGCACAAGCATTGAAAGCTAAACATCCTCTATGGCCAAAGAAAACCTTCCTTTTCTTATGAACTTGACCCCAAGAGGCTCTTACTCTTTCCAGCAGAACATGATCTTCCCCTTTTCCAAAATAAATGGTTTCTTCTATTTCCCGATCCTTAGGTCTATTCATCAAAATATACCCTAACTGGCGGCGTGCCAAAATGGGGTTGTAATTTATACAACTTTTTCGTTCCCATGAAAGGAAAGTTAGAAAACTCGCCATAACTTGTAATGATCTTCTTCACACCCGTTATGTTATACTAAGAAATGTCATAAGAAGTGAGTTCCATGATCCGTTGAGACTACAGAAGAGAATATGCAGAATTCACAAATGGTCCTCTTGTAGGAATATGCAACATAAACCACTTATAGAGAAATGAAATACAGCACACGACGACTCCTTTCTTTCCATGCTGGTAATGAATGGCATAATAGGTGTCACCAAGTATGGTCGGCACTCGATTTTCATTCATGAAGACACATATCATTGAATGATTCACAAAGTTTTTCGTGACCAGAAAGATGACTGCACCATAAATCATGACTGCTAACAGTGTGTTGAATGCAATCCAATTTTGATCCTTTATAAACTTTATGGCTTTGTATATCAGAAATCCCAAGGGAATACTGCGCTTGTCACCCTTTCTCGTCCAATTACTTTCCACTTCACTAAGATTCAAATAAAGAGCCTTAGCAATATATTTGTAATCGAGAACCTCTGGCACTCAGACAAAAGGAATACCTCTTGTAATTTCAATGTCAAGAATGTAAGCATACTCTTCAAGTGTTGGAGCTAACTGATAGTCCTGAAAAGTAAACAATGTAGTTGAGGGTCATAAAACCCGAGAAGGGATCACATAGCCCATCCCTCGTAATCATCATTCACTAACGAAAATAGATTCCCATATTTCTCTCTGAAGACATTCTCATTCAGCCCTTTCACAAGATCTCCCACTTCTTTCAATGGACCACCAAAGATCTTGAACTGATAACCAGTAGTCTTTCTGGTAGGCTCTCTAGTTGTTTCCATGTTACTATCCATCCTTGATGCTAATGAAAACTTTAGAATATCCTGGAAATGACAAGAATATGAAAATTAGACACATATATTTTTTATTTTTCTGACATTTCATTTGGAAAATAAATATACCATGATGCAGGTGCAATAACATGGAGTCAAGGTTTTCTATAACACTAGATATCTATTGTGCCGTTTCTGAACATGCTGAGAATACCATAGTCAAAAAGTACGGAATATAAACCCGAAGAACCATGAAAACACCAACAGAATGGAACAGATAGTCACCAATAGAACATAGTCACCAACAGAACATAGTCACCGTCATTACATAGTCACCATCAGTACCTGTAAAAAAAATTCCCTCACAACTCACAGGTTAAGACTAGGTATAGGTAAGGTCAATGGTAACTAAGAATCATGGGTATTCCTGAAAATACTATCATCGTAACACCTATGTGATAAGGATAGCATATCATTTGAACCTCATCTGAGCATGGACGACATGTCTGTACTAGTAGGACCTACGTCCACTAGCCTTCATATTCCACTCTATTCCTAGTGTTCCTAATGCTTACCACTTGGCCTGAGTATTGGGCCTTTTACCTCATAGTAACATCCACCCAACAAAGAAACACATAATCCAGCACATCAGAAATCAGTATATGGAAAGCAATAAAGACGCAATGCAAACAAATGCTCAGATAAACATGTACAAATGAATAAACTATAATGCATAAATAATAAACACCCAAGGAAAAGAAAAGAAGAGCTAGGAGCGACTCCGAGATAGACCAATAATTGGTCAATCTGTCCCCAGTGAAGTCGTAAGCTGAAACAACAAGTTGAACAAATTATCGAGATGAAATTAATGAAGCCTCCAACAAACATTGTATATCCCATGGGAAGGGAAAGGTAAACATCGACTAATCCTGAGAAGGGTAAAATCAAGGTTAAATGACCAAGAGATACAGGTAAGGGAGCCTATTACGCAAGGGGAAGGTATTAGCACCCCTCACGTCCGTGGTACTCCACGGGATCCACTCTTGTTGTTCTAATCAAAGGGTGTGTTCAAATCTATTATTATGAGCTAAAAGGAAAAAACAATGAGGGAATGCATGCAAAAGAAAATACGGGGGAAAGAAGGAAATATTTGCAAAGTTTTGCTCGGCTGAGCCCCGCGACCAGATGCCTACGTATCCCTTTTTAGGAATCACAACACAGTAGTTTGGTTTAAAAGTTTTTGTTTGTTTTATGTTTTTTATGGATAATGCTGCCTTCGCATCCTTACGGTTAGGATTGTAATTCGTTCTTGGTGTTGCAGCTCGTAAAGAGACTCATACTCGGCCCCTCACACACTTAGCACTTCCAAGTTGTTTGAATTTGAAATAACATATCCTTATTGAAAAGGTTTTTTGAAAGAAAAAGAAAGTCCTAAGATAAAAATATTTACATTGGTTAGTATTTTTTACCTTGAAAAAGGATTTGAGAATTTTTAGATGTTTTATTCATTTGTCAAGAAAAAGGTTTTAGTTTTAAGGATGCAAAAGAGGAAGAAAAAGTATAAGGGAAACTATCCTAAATCTAATCCCTAATGTTATCATGAAATGATGGCCCTAAGGTAAAGGATAAAAGGGGAACCTCTAACTAAGTTAGCATGCATAGATTATAATCCTAATGTCTATCTCGAATCGCTACTGAAGGTTGAATCGAGAGATCCTAAGGGAACATACCAAAGGTTCAAAACCTAAAGAAAAACAAAAACACAAGGTGCAAACAAGTAAAGATGAAACCAAAACAAACAAACTTGAGAAGCATTCCCTCCCTCAAGTAGCACACACCTAATCGAGGTATCATGGCACCAAGATAGGAGAAGGAGAAGGAGACCTAACCATAATATCGTATCATCAAGGCAGGAAAAAGGAAATGGGGCACCTAACCATGATATCAAATCATCAAGGTAGGATAAAGGGATGCATAGCCAAGACATCAACTCATCAAGGCAAGCTAAAATAGGGAAATAGTGGTTCTTAATAGTGATATCAAATCATCAGGGCAAGAAAGAAATGGGTATCGACTTATAACTAAGATATCAAATAATTGAGGCAAGAGAAGAACAAAAGTGAATGGTCATAAGCGACTAAGCACCTGACCAAGATATCACGAATAGATGTAAGAGATAGAAGGCAGTAATGATATCACATTAAAGCGTCAATGTTTCACAAATGTGAGCTAAAGATAAAGTGTGGGGGATTGTTTACGAATCCCTTTTCCATCTGACCGACTCGATAACATGAGCATAACAGTTCAAAGAATCAATGCACGACGTGTGCTACAAACAACACATACAAGAAATGGCGGGGTCGATTGCGGACCTCTGTCGCCTTGCCTTCATTGAGGACTTATTAATGGGGAATGGGAATGGGACGCCTTCATCGAGGTCTTTGGCACAAATGTTAACACACAAAATAGTAAACAAACACAAGTAAGAATTTCCTTAAACAAGTCTTTAAATAAACCATATTTTCCTCAAAGGAACTCCCAGAACATGCATCTCTATCCTACATCTCATGGAAAGGAAATTAGTAAATCATGCGGAAACATAAACCAGTATCAGTGTAATACCAAACGAACAATAGTTCATAGAAAGCAAGAAAAGCAGATAAATAATCTGGAAAACATTGTGCAAGCTAGCATAAACAACATAATAGTCAGAATGTCTGTCGACCAATAAAGCACAATGGGAATGCGTGTTAGACACATCCACAATAAACAGAACATCTGCACACAAATTCCCATCCAGACAAAAAATGTAAACAGTACATATTTCTCATGAAATGAGAATAAAAGTAAATTGTGTCGGTTGCAAATCAACAAATCCAAAAATAAAGTGGCATATCATGCTTTTCGATCGAATAATCAATGAATTAATTAAACGATCGAAAGCTCTCAAAGCACCTTGCACAAGTCAACAAACACGTTAAAAATAACAAGGAAGCGAAATCTGAGTGATGCACCCTCAACACAATTTAATTTATGATTAAATCATGAATAAGTATAAATTAAATGCACAATGAAACCATAAATGCAAACTCTAGGCCGCATCGCATCACAAACATGAGTGCACAAAAAGACATTATAAAAACACTCCAAAACGGTATCGATAGGTACCAAACATAACAAGAAGCTCACATAAGAAATCACCGTGAATTAAATAACGTCGCAAGTGATATTTACCATTCTCAGGAATCAACACCGTTAAAGTATAAACCGTACGAAAATTTGATCCGAAAACGAGAAAACATGGCATAAATGTTGTCTAAGTACCAAAACCAAGTTGTGAAGACAAGCTTCCTAAAGAGTTTTGATGAAGACAAACTATCATTGATTGAAAAATGGAATGGCTCAAGTCAAGACATCTTAATCAAGTAAAAATTATCAAAGTCTTGAAAAAATATTGTGTGAACAAATCAAATGTCAGGGTATAAAGCATTCAACCACTCTATATGCATACAAGTGTTCAAAAAAATGTTTCATGCATGCCATAAATCTTCAAACATGTTTTAGAAATCAAAACTTGATGTTTCATATCTTTTCTCAAAAGTAATTTTTCAAAAATATCTTAAGGAACCCGATTACCCAGTTATGGTAACCGGTTACCCTGTGTCATTTTCCAAAAATAATAGCCTCTGTCTTGGGGAACCCGATCACCTACTTATGGGAACCAGTTACCCAACACTGATTTTGAGATTTTGTAACATTGAGAAATGTGGTACCCACTTATGGGAACCGGTTACCACCAAAACAGTGTGAAATTTTCATAGTTTTAAAATACACAAAGGTTGTGTTGTTTTGTTTATGAAGCATGACATCTTTCTATTGAATCATACCATTTTGAAAGGATGTATAGAGGCTTATATAAACTCAAAATTTCAGAATTATTTTAAAACCTCTTTAAATGTACAATTCAAACTACATGAGTTATTTATCTTTCAAATCTCTCAAGTGTTCTACATCAGAATTTTTATTGAAACTTTCTGCACTCATTTTTCATTGAAAAATTATTCTAAGTTTCATATCATCATTGTGATCACTTGTATCCATTATTGAGAATTGTTTTTTTTTGAAGGAGAAGATCAATCCAAGATTTATATATTGTGTCATATTTCAAAATTTCTTGTAAGAATTCATAAAACATTATTACTTCCTTTGCTATTCAGGATTGTTGAAAGCAAGTGTATGCATTAAAGGGGATTGTTCTTATTGCACTTAGTGTTCAACATCTTAAAGGATTTAAGAGCCTTTGATATACCTATATATTATATAGTAAGGCATCACCTTTGGTGTGATTAGGCTTGTACAATCATTCTAAACTATAGTGAAATCTCTTATATGTTGGCAAGAGGATTGGAGTACTCTCAACCTATGAGAGGAACCAGTATACATATGGTGTTCATTTACTTTACGCATTTTATTGCTTTCATCACCATAATCATAAAAATAAGAACTTTAAAAGAGAATGAAAAGATTGACCATCACCTAATTAACCCCCTCTTAGGCGCATTATTAAATTACAATTGATACCAGAGCAGGTTATAGGTAACCTGTTCCTAAAATATCCATAATGGCTTCCACAAATCAAAATCCAATTTTTAGAGATGATGGTAGCTTCAACAAGCCTCCACTGTTTGGTGGTGAATACTTTGATTTTTGGAAAATCCGCATGAAGGCTCATTTAGAAGAACAAGGAGAAGAAATATGGGATGTCATTGAAAATGGTCCATTTGTTCTTACAAGTATTGTCAACGGTGTTGGTTCGTTAAATCCTAAAGGTTCATGCGATGACGATGATAAGAAAAAGGTCATTTATAACAAAAATGTAATCAATCTTATTCAAGGTGCACTTACCATGGATGAATTCTTTCGTGTTTCGGCATGCACAACGACAAAAGAAATATGGGATACTTTGGTAGGAACTCGTGAAAGAACCATAAAAGTTAAAAGATCAAGATTGAATACCTTAAGTCAAGAATACGAGTTACTCAGAATGCAGCCTGAAGAATCCATTCTTGACTTGAAGAAACGATTCATGCACTTAACAAATCAACTGAAAGCTCTTGGTAAAACTATTACTACCGAAGAACTTAATCTTAAAGTGTTTAGATCTTTAACCCTGGAATGGCAACCAAAAGTAATGACAATATCATAAAAGAAAAATCTATCCCGAATGAATTCCGCAACATTATTTGGAAACTTCAAGAATATGAGACGGAACTTGGAAGATTGGAAAAATATAAAAATCCAGAGAAGAAATCTAAAAGCATTGCTTTAAAGTTTGATTCCAGAGAAGTTAAAAAAGAAGATAATCCGGAAGAAGACGAAAATTTTATGCTTCTTATTAAAAGGTTAGGAAAATTATTTGGATCTAAAAATAATTTTGGTAATTCTAACTTTGTAAAAAGGAAGAAATTTTAAAAAAACAAGGATAAAGAAACCTCCACATTAACACAAGATGTCACATATTATGAATGTGGCAAGCAATGTCATATAAAGTCAGATTGTCCGAAACTCTCCAAGAAAAATGGATTCAAAAGAAAAAATGAGTTTAATAATAAAAAGGCTTATGTTGCATGGGAAGATAACGAGATAAGTTCTTCATCCGATTCGGATAGTGACAAAAGTACAAATCTAGCGTTTATAGTTTCACACCATTCCAATGATGAAGATAGTAAAGTTAGTTATGATTTTTCTCTCTTTGATAATGATGCAGAAGGTGTAATAAATGAACTCTTAAATGAATGAAAAATTCTATACAAAACTATATCATCTCAAAACAAACAAATATCGTCTTTAGAAGAAGAAGTTGAGACAATGGAAAAAGATTTTAATAATGAAAAAGAAAAGATGATGAATAAGCAAAAACAAAATTTTGTATGCAAAAATTGAGAATCACTTTCTTTCTAAATTGTCCAATTGAAAAGAGTTCTTGAAAGATATGAAATAGGACAAATTAGATTTAAAGGTGTCCTTAGTCAACAAAGATACCCCCAATGATAAAAATGGACTTGGATACTCAAAGTTTTCAAATTCAAGTTCTAACAAAACTATCTTTGTTAAGGCTAGTGACTAAACAAATCAAGAGAAAGTGAACAAACCTAAAGCATTCATCATTATCCTAAAAATGAAAAGTTAGTTAATTTTGTACCTACTTGTTTTTATTTTGGTATTGTTGGCCATACACCTAATGTTTTCTATGTTAGGAACTTTAGTGTAGCAAGTGGATATTATGTGTGGGTAAAGAAATGTACTAATTATGAAGGACCCAAAGCAACTTGGTTACCTAACAAAAATTAAATTGTTTTTTAGGTATTCTTGAAGACCACATAAAATCTATGGTATCTCAATAGTGGTTGTTCCATGCATATGACGGGAGACATAAACCAATTTTTAAATCTAGTGCTAAAGGCCACAGTTTTTGTCACTTATGGAGATAATAATAAGGGGGGGGGGATTATTGGTAAAGGCAACGTTGGTGCACCACCTTTCACATCCATTGAAGATGCACATTATTTTGAAGGACTAAAGCATAATATTCTAAGAATAAGCCAACTTTGTGACAAGGGCTTCAAGATCAAGTTCACCAAAGATGAATGTTTGATTATAGATTAAGTCACCAATGAGGTAAAACTCAAAGGTAAAAGAATTAACAATATCTTTATGATTTCTTTAGATGATTTATATTTGAAAGTAAAATTTCTTATGGTAAACAATAATGAATCATGGTTATAGCATAAAAGGGCATCTCGTATACATATGGATCATTTAAAATAATTAACCTAACATGATCTTGTCATTGGCTTACCAAAGTTAAAAAATTTCAAAGATAAATTATGTGATGCTTGTCAAAAGGGAAAACAAACTAGATCAACTTTCAAATCTAAGAATGTGGTATCTACTACAAGGCCACTACAATTTTTGCATATGGAGTTATTCGGTCCATCAAGAACAAGAAGCTTTGGAGGTAATGTATATGCTTCAATTATTGTTGATGATTTTTCTAGATATTCTTGGACTTTTTTACTTGTGCAGAAAAGTGATGCTTTCAAGGCATTTTAGAAGTATGAAAAGAAAATGAAAAATGAAAAATCATTAAAGATTGTATCCATAAGAAGTGATCATGGTGAGAGTTCCAAAATGCATATTTTGAAGAATTTTATGAAGAACATGGTATCTCTCACATTTGTTCAGCACCAAGGACTCCACAACAAAATGGGGTAGTTGAAAGAAAGAATCGATTTCTAGTGGAACTTGCAAGAACAATTCTTAGTGATGAAAATCTGCCAAAGTATTTTTGGGCGAATGTGGTTAGTACGACATGCTATGTTGGAAATCAAGTTATTATTAGACCTACCTTGAAAAGAAACCATATGAACTCTTCAAAGGAAGAAAGCCAAACATTTCTCACTTTCATATTTTTGGATGCAAGTGCTTTGTCCTCAACAATGACAAAGAAAATCTCGGTAAGTTTGACGAGAAATCCGACGAAAGTATATTTCTTGGTTACTATCTTTCTAGTAAAGCTTATATAATATATGATAAAATAACTTTAACTATTGAATAATATATGCATGTTTACTTTGATTAAACTAACACCTCTAAGGAAGACATAGTTGTTTGTGATGATGATGATTATGATATTATAGATCTACCCTCGGAAGAAGTTCATATTGCTAAAAATATGAAACAACCAGAACATCGATAAGAAGTTTCACAATAAAACACAAACCAAATTGACCTTCCTAAAGAATGGAGAACTCATAGAGATCATCCAATTGATAAATTCATTGGTTATATTAGTCAAGGAGTTCCAACAAGATTAAATCTCGAAGAAGCTTTCTTGAATATGGCATTTGTTTCACAAATGGAACCTTCCGAAGTTGATTAAGCCTTAGGAGACGATAAATTATAATTGCTATGCTAGAGGAATTAAATCAATTCGAGAGAAATCAAGTTTGGGAACTTGTTCCTAGGCCAAGTGGTAAACACATCATAGGTACCAGATGGGTGTTTAAAAACAAACTTGATGAGAATTGTGTAATTGTTTGAAAATAAGCACGGTTGTTGGCCCAAGGTTATAATCAAGAAGAAGGAATCAACTTTGAAGAGACATTCTCTCTGGTTGCAAGGTTATAAGCTTACTGTTTATTACTTGCTTATGCTTGTTCATTAAATTTTTATCTATACCAAATGGATGTCAAAAGCGCATTCTTGAATGGCTAAATAAATGAAGAAGTCTATGTCAAACAACCCCCGAGTTTTGAAGACTTCAAGAATCCTTCACATGTCTTTAAGTTGAGAAAAGATCTTTATGGTTTGAAACAAGCACCAATAGCATGGTATGATAGACTTAGCAATTTTCTATGTGAAAAAGGCTTTGAGAAAGGTAAAGTTGAAAAAACCTTATTCATCAATAAGATTAAAGGTAACACTTTATTATTTCAAGTTTATGTTAACAATATAATATTTTGTTCAACTAAGAAAGATATGTGTTAGGAATTTTCATCAATAATGAAAGGAGAATTTGAGATGTCCATGATGGGAAAGATGAACTATTTTCTTGGATTACAAATTAAGCAATTAAAGGATGGAATCTTCATCATACAATCCAAGTATTGCAAAGAATTATTGAAAAAGTTTGATGTGGATAATTGCAAAGAAATGAATACTCCAATGGGCTCCGGTACTTATGTCGATCAAGATGAATCCAATGATTCCATTGATATTAAAAAATATAGAGGTATGATTGGTTCCTTATTATATTTGACAGCAAGTCGTCCTGACATAATGTTTTATGTTTGTCTTTGTGCTCGCTTTCAAGCAAATCTAAAGGAATCACATCTCATGGCGGTGAAGCGAATCATGAAGTATATCAAAGGAACAACAAATGTCGTATCATTGTATCCTAAAGGTAGTGTTTGAAATTTAATTGGTTATTCTGACGTGGATTATGTAGGGTGTAAAACTGATAGAAAAAGCATGAGTGGTACTTGTCATATTCTTGGAAATCATTTAGTATCACGGGATTGTAAGAAACAAGCATGCGTTTCTCTTAGCATGGTCGAAGAAGAATACATGGCAACAGGTAGCTGTTGTGCATAAATACTTTGGCTTAAGAAACAACTTCGTGACTACGGACTCGATCTTGGATGCATTCCTCTATGTTGTGACAACACCAATGCGATCAATATTATAAAGAATTCGGTCATGCACTCAAGAACCAAACACATTAATATTCGATATCATTTCCCTCGTGATCATGTGCTTCAAGGAAATGTCAAAGTTACTTTTATGGATACACATAATCAGTTAGCAGATATCTTCACAAAGCCTCTCCCAAAAGAACATTTCTACCAAATTCGGCGAGAACTTGGAATTTTAGATGAAGGTGATGTATGATATTCGAATTTTCTATTCATTATAATTTAATGAATCAAAGGTACACCTCTTTTACTCATGTATTATAACTTGTTTTCATGTCAAAATTGCTTTATTATTCATAAAAACATGATTTGTATATGTGTTGTGTTATGTGTATAATTTATATTTATGCTATATATTACTCTCTTCTTTCCACATTCGTTTTTCCTAATGACAAAGAGGGAGAAGAATCACTTTTTATATGTGTTCTATTTTCTCTAACAAAATTGTAGCAATATTATTTCAAAGAAAACTCTCATGCATGGATCAAGGGGGAGTCTTTGACTTAGGTGGAGTTTTCAAAGTTTTCAAAATTGATAGAGAAGTCAAGATGCATCAAAATTTTCAAGAAAAGGTTGTCATCATCAAAAAGGGGGAGAATGTGAATACAAGCTTCCTAAAGAGTTTTGGTGAAGATAAACTATCATTGATTTCAAAATGGAATGGCTCAAGTCAAAACATCTTAATCAGGTAAAGTTTATCATAGTCTTGAAGAAATATTGTGTGAACAAATCAAATGTCAAGGTATAAAGCATTCAACATCTCTATATGCATACAAGTGTTCGTAACAATGTTTCATGCATGTCATAAATCTTCAAACATGTTTTAGAAATCACAACTTGATATTTCACATCTTTTCTCAAAAGCAATATTTCAAAAATATCTCAAGGAACCCGGTTACCCAGTTAAGGTAACCGATTACCCTGTATCATTTTCCAAAAATAATAGCCTCTGTCTTGGGAACCCTTTCACCCACTTATGGGAACCGGTTACCCAAAGTTGATTTTGAAATTCAGTAACATTGAGAAAGTTGGTACCCAAGTACCCACTTATGGGAACCAGTTACCACCAAAACAGTGTGAAACTTTCATAGTTGTAAAATACATAAAGGTTGTGTTGTTTTGTTTATGAAGCATGGCATCTTTCTGTTGAATCATACCATTTTGAAAGGCTGTATAGAGGCCTATATAAACTCAAAATTTTAGAATTATTTAAAAACCTCTTTCAATCTACAATTCAAACTACATGAATTATTTATTTTCAAATCTCTCAAGTGTTCTACATCAGAATTTTTATTGAAACTTTCTGCACTCATTTTTCATTGAAAAATTGTTCTAAGTATCATATCATCATTGTGAACACTTGTATCCATTATTGAGAATTATTTTTATTGAAGGATAAGATCAATCCAAGATTGATATATTGTATCATATTTCAAAATTTGTTGTAAAAATTCAGAATACATTATTACTTTCCTTGCTATTCAGGATTATTGAAACAAGTGTATGCATTAAAGAGGATTGTTCTTATTGCACTTAGTGTTCAAGATCTTAAAGGATTTAAGAGCCTTTGATCTCCCTATAGCTTAGATAGTAAGGGATCACTTTGGTGTGATTAGGCTTGTACAATCATTCTAAACTATAGTGAAATCTCTTATATGTTGGCAAGAGGATTGGAGTACTCTCGACTTGTGAGGGAAACCAATATGCATCTGGTGTTCATTACTTTACGCATTTTATTGCTTTCATCACCATAATCAGAAAAAATAAGAACTTTAAAAGAGAAGGAAAGAATTTAACATCACCTAATTCACCCCCCCCCCCCACTTAGGTGCATTATTAACTTACAATTGGTATCAGAACAGGTTATAGGTAACCTATTCCTAAAAGATCTAGAACGGCTTCCGCAAATCAAAATCCAGTTTTTAGAGATGGTTGTGGAAATAAAAAGCCTCCACTGTTTTGTGGTGAATACTTCAATTTTTGGAAAATTCGCATGAAAGCTCATTTAGAAGCACAAGGAGAAGAAATATGGGATGTCGTCGAAAATGGTCCATTTGTTCCTACAAGTGTTGTCAATAGTGTTGGTTCGTTAAAGCCTAAAGGTTCATGGGATGACGATGATAAGAAAAAGGTCCTCTATGACAAAAAGGAAATCAATCTTCTTCAAGGTGAACTTAGCATGGATGAAATCTTTCGTGTTTCGGCATGCATAACGGAAAAAAAATTATGGGATACTTTGGTAGAAACTCATAAAGGAACCGTCGAAGTTAAAAGATCAAGATTAAATACCTTAAGTCAAGAATACGATTTACTCATAATCCAGCCCGAAGAATCCATTCTTGAATTGTAGAAAAGATTCATGCACTTAACAAATCCTCTGAAAGCTCTTGGTAAGATTATTACTACCGAAGAACTCGATCTTAAAGTGCTTAGATCTTTAACTTTGGAATGGAAACCAAAAGTATCGATAATATCCTAAAAGAAAAATCTATCCCAAATGACTTCCGCAACATTATTTGGAAAATTCAAGAATATGTTACGGAACTTGGAAGATTGGAAAAACATGAAAATCAAGAGAAGAAATCTAAAAGCATTGCTTTAAAGGTTGATTCCAAAGAAGTTAAAAAAGAAGACAATCTGGAAGAAGACAAAAACTTTATGCTTCTTGTTAAAAGGTTAGAAAAATTCTTTGGATCTAAAAATAATTTTGGTAATTCTAACTTTGTAAAAAGGAAGAAATTTTAAAAAAAAACAAGGATAAAGAAACCTCCACATCAACACAAGATGTCACATGTTATGAATGTGGCAAGCAAGGTCATATAAATCCGGATTGTCCGAAACTCTCCAAGAAAAATGGATTCAAAAGCAAAAAGGAGTTTAAGAAAAAAAGGCTTATGTTGCATGGGAAGATAATGAGATAAGTTCTTCATCAGATTCAGATAGTGACGAAAGTGCAAATCTAGCATTGTTGGCTTCACACTATTACGATGATGAAGATAGTGAGGTTAGTTATGATTTTTCTCTCTTTGATAATGATGCACAAGGTGTAATAAATGAACTCTTAAATGAATGCAAAATTCTATACAAAACTATATCATCTTTAGGAGAAAAAGTTGAGACAATGGAAAAATATTTTAATAATGAAAAAGAAAAGATGATGAATAAGAAAAAACATTATTTTGTATGAAAAAACTATGAATCACTTTCCTTCCAAATTGTCCAATTGAAAAGACTTCTTGAAAGATATGAAAAAAGACAAATTGGGTTGGAAGGTATCCTTAGTCAACAAAGAAACCCCAATGATAAAAGTGGACTTGGATATTCAAATTTTTCGAAGTCAAGTTCTAACAAAACTATCTTTGTTAAGGCTAGTGACCAAACAAATCAAGAGAAAGTGAACAAACCTAAGGTATTGATTATTATCCTAAAAAGAAAAAGTTTGTTAGTTTTTTACCTACTTGTTTTTATTTTGGTATTGTTGGCCATACACCTAATTCTTGTTATGTTAGAAACTTTAGTGTAGCAAGTGGACATTATGTGTGGGTAAAGAAAGGTACTAATTATGAAGGATCCAAAGCAAATTGGGTGCCTAACAAAACTTAATTTATTTTGTAGGTATGCTTGAAGACCACATCAAATCTTTTGTATCTCGATAGTGGTTATTCCAAACATGTGACGGGAGACATACACAAATTTTTAAATCTAGTGCTAAAGGCCAAGGGTTTTGTCACTTTTGGAGATAATAATAAGGGAAGGATTCTTGGTAAATGCAAAGTTGGTCCACCTCCTTTCACATTCATTGAAGATGTACTTTATGTTGAAGGACTAAAACATAATCTTCTAAGCATAAGCCAACTTTGTGACAAGGGCTTCAAGATCAAGTTCACCAAAGATGAATGTATGATTATAGATGAAGTCACCAATGAGGTAAAACTCAAAGGTAAAATAATTAAAAATATTTTTATGATTTCTTTAGATGATTTATCTTTGAAAGTAAAATGTCTTATGGTAAACAATAATGAACCATGGTTATTGCTTAAAAGGGCAGTCCATATACATATGGAACATTTAAATAAATTAACCAAACATGATATTGTCATTGGCTTACCAAAGATAAACTTTGTCAAAGATAAATTGTGTGATGCAGGTCAAAAGGGAAAACAAACTAGATCAACTTTCAAATCTAAGAATGTGGTGTCTACTACAAGGCCACTATAATTGTTGCATATGGACTTATTTGGTCCATCAAGAACAAGAAGCTTCAGAGGTAATGTATATGCTTTAGTTATTGTTGATGATTTTTTTAGATATTCTTGGACTTTGCTCCTTGTGTATAAAAGTGATGCTTTCAAGGCATTTAAGAAGTATGTAAAGCAAATTAAAAACGAATAATCATTAAAGATTATATCCATAAGAAGTGATCATGGTGGAGAATTCCAAAATGCATCTTTTGAAGAATTTTATGAAGAACATGGTATCTCTCACAGTTTTTCATCACCGAGGACTCCACAACAAAATGGGGTATTTGAAAGAAAGAATTAATTTCTAGTGGAACTTGCAAGAACAATGTTTATTGATGCAAATCTACCCAAATATTTTTGGGCGGATGCAATTACTACAACATGTTATGTTGGAACTCGAGTTATTATTAAACCTATCTTGAAAAAGACTCCATATGAACTCTTCAAAGGAAGAAATCAAAACATTGCTCACTTTCATATTTTTGGATGCAAGTACTTTGTCCTCAACAATGAGAAAGACAATCTCGGTAAGTTTGACGAGAAATTCGAAGATATATTTCTTGGTTACTCTCTTTCTAGTAAAGCTTATAGAATATATAATAAAAGAACTTTAGTTTTTTGTGATGATGATGATGATATTATATATCTACCCTCGGAAGAAGTTCATAATGCTCAAAGTATGAAACAACCGAAACATCAAGAAAAAGTTTCACAATAAAATACAAATCACAATGACCTTCCTAAAGAATGGAGAAATCATAGAGATCACCAAATTTATATAGTCATTGGTGATATTAGTCACGGAGTTGCAACAAGATTAAATCTCAAAGATGCTTGCTTGAATATGGCATTTGTTTCACAAATTGAACATTCCAAAGTTGATGAAGCCTTAGGAGATGATAAATGATAATTTCTAGGCAAGAGGAATTAATTCATTTCTAGAGAAATCAAGTTTGGGAACTTGTTCCTAGGCCAAGTGGTAAACACATCATAGGTACCAGATGGGTGTTTAAAAACAAACTTGATAAGAATGGTATAATTGTTTGAAACAAAGAAAGGTTGGTGGCCCAAGGTTATAATTAACAAGAAGGAATCGACTTTGATGAAACATTCTCTCTTGTGTCAAAGTTAGAAGCTATCTATTTATTACTTGTTTATGCTTGTTCATTAAATTCTCAGCTATACCAAATGGATGTCAAAAGCGCATTCTTGAATGGCTACATAAATGAAGAAGTCTATGTCAAACAACCCCCGAGTTTTGAAGACTTCAAGAATCCTTCACATGTCTTTAAGTTGAGAAAAGGACTTTATGGTTTGAAACAAGAACCAAGAGTATGGTATGATAAACTTAGCAATTTTCTATGTGAAAAAGACTTTGAAAAAGGTAAAGTTGATAAAACCTTGTTCATCAAGAAGATTAAAGGTAACACTTTATTGGTTCAAGTTTATGTTGACGATATAATATTTGGTTCAACTAACAAAGATATGTGTTAGGAATTTTCATCAATAATGCATGGAGAATTTGAGATGTTCATGATGGGAAAGATGAACTATTTTCTTGGATTACAAATTAAGAAATTAAAGGATGGAATCTTCATTAACCAATCCAAGTATTGCAAAGAATTATTGAAATAGTTGATATGGATAATTACAACGTAATGAATACTCCAATGGGCTCCGATACTTATGTCGATCAAGATGAATCCAGTGTTTCCATTAATATTACAAAATATCAAGGTATGATTGGTTGTTTATTATATTTGATGGTAAGCCATCCTGACATAATTGTTAGTGTTTGTCTTTGTGCTCGCTTTCAAGCAATTCCAAAAGAATCACATCTCATGATGGTGAAGCGAATCATGAAGTATCTCAAAGGAACAATAAATGTCAGATTATGGTATCCTAAAGGTAGTGTTTGAAATTTAATTGTTTATTCTTACGCGGATTATGCAGGTTGTAAAATTGATAGAAAATGCATGAGTGGTACTTGTCATATTCTTGGAAATACTTTAGTATCATGGGCTTGTAAGAAACAACCATGCGTCGCTCTTAGCACGAACGAAGCACAATACATGGAAACATGTAATTGTTGTGCACAAATACTTTGGATTAAGCAACAACTTCGTGATTACGGACTCGACCTCGGATGCATTCCTCTATGTTGAGACAACAGCAGTGCAATCAATATTACAAAGAATCTGGTCATGCGCTCAAGAACCAAACACATTGATATTCGACATCATTTCCCTCGTGATCATGTGATTCAAGGAAATGTCAAAGTTAATTTTATGGATACTCATAATCAGTTAGCAGATATCTTCACAAAGCCTCTCGCAAAATAACATTTCTACAAAATTCGGCGGGAACTTGGAATTTTAGTCGAAAGTTGTAATACGATGGGAGAACTGACTTGGGTGTTTTGCGTTTGATCTTAATTTTTGCGGATAGAAAAAGTCATCACCGACTTTTCTTTTACCTAATAAAGGAAAGGGTGAAAAGAACAGGAAAGAACTTTTGAGAATTTTCTTGAGTTCGAGGGGTAGGTTATGAAAAGGGAAGGTGTTAGCACCCTTTTCATCTGTAGTTACCTACGGGCTCTTAGTTGCTAGCTCACTATGAAATTCTTTGTTTGAAATATGTTTGAAATTTTTTTCAAAGTATTTTTTCAAAGTGCCTTCGTTTCGGAGAACTTTGTAATGATTCTCGTCTCTATAAAAATGTATACAAAGTGTTGACTTTTGAAAATAGTTCATGAAAAGTGTTGGTGTTTTTGAAAGATGTTTGGAAATATTGTGAGCAAGCAACTATGAATGTTATACCTACTCAAAAAGTCTTTGTTATTTTCCTCCTCCTTTAGATAGTATTGTCTCACCATTAGTTGGTAAGCAACCTTATCAATTGATGTGAAGGGACAAGCGTGGGTCATCGTACAGTCATAGAAGGCAACATTGTAGGATACCCTAGCAATTTTTTGTAAGGTTCTAAGATCATTTACCGAAGGCAACATTGAAGGGTCATCGAGGGACTACGATTTTGTATTCGAGGGTCATTGTTAAAGTATCCCACGTTTGAGGGACGTGACTGTATTATTCTAAGGCAACAAGAGTGGGTTAACCCTTGAGGTGCAAGTGTGCAAAGTGTTTTACTTTCATGCATTTTTTGTCTTTGAATTAGGGTTTTCTACTTGTCGATTTTAGTCTTGCCATACAAACCCTAATTACTAACAATAATATGGAAAGCGGTAAGTTGCGGGAATTTAAATTTCTATGTTATTACATAATTTAGGGATGGGGATACAATTTACAAATGAGGATGGAAGCAATTAAGAATCCTAATTTACTATTACAACCATATTGAATATTGAAGAAAAATAAAATATACAAGAGTATAATGGTAGTGTGAGAAGAAAAAGATAATTAGTTTTTGTTTGAGTTTTTATGAAAGGTTTTGATTTAATTAAACTAAAATGAAATGGAAAAAAAGTTAATCAATTAAACTCTTAAATTCTAAATTAATTCAATTAAAATAAACTAAGTCTAATATTAGTTTGATTAAGAATAGAAAATTAAAATAAATCTAAGTTTAAATTGATTTAAGAAATTTATTAAGAAAATGTTTTTGGTCTTTTGTTTTAAAAGTAAAAAAAAAACTAAATATCTAAATAATAAATATGATATATTTTGGTATTTTTTATTAATAAAAGTAATAATAATAATAGTAATAATAATAATAATAAAGAAAATAAAATAAAATAAAATATAAAATTAAAGTTAGGAGAGTATGAAAGTAAACTATGGGGTTAGTAAGCAAAAAAATAGTTTTTTGTTATGTCAAGGCCCAAATCCTTATTTTTGTTGCAGTATGAAAAAGAAAAAAAATGGGCCTACGCATCATGAAGTAAACAGGGTGTGAGGAAAAGCAAAAAAGTCAGGCCCATAGTGACGAAGCCCAAACGCGCCTGAAACAAGTAAAATTGTTAGAAAAAAAACAAAAGGCGTCCCTGGGGATCGAACACAGGACCCTTATAAATAAGACCTTACGCACGCGCTCTCTACCATTGGGGTGGCTATACATCTGGTGTTTAAAACAAAACCAATGCATTATATTACAAAACAAACCCTGAATACATTTCATCTTCAACCTCATGCCAGTCCTGAACCTCCATTTTTGAATTTTGTAACTTCTTCATCTCTCAACCATTTGCAAAAATGTAAAAATCAAATTTGCTCCAAATTTCATAACGATTTCAGAAATATAAATAACTTAAGCTATAAATCAAAGATGAGCATGAATTTTGAATGGTACCAAATCTAACCTAATTTTTACAGAAAGTTTAACTCTAAAATTCTCACTACTCAGGCAACATAAATGAATTCTAAGGACATGATCAGTTTCAGGGCTATGATGTCTACATTTTATCTTTGAAAATGGAAATCTAACAATGCCTATATGAAGAGTTCAAAAGTAAGAAAACTTACCTTGAAAATGGAATTCTTGTTATGAAAATGAGCTTATTTAAGATGCTGCAATGATCAGGTTAGCTTTATTAGACCTCTAGGAAGTTAATGCAAAGCTTAGCTTGAGTTGAGAGTGGCTAAAATGGTCTGAAGAAGTCAAGTTTCAGACCTCTGTTTTTAAGTTTGGAAAATGGTGGAAATGGAGTTAGAGTTGGGAAACAAGGATTTGGATTGTATTTGAGGTATAGAAGCTTTGAGGATGGTTTAGAAGGAAAACACACGAGTGGATTATGAGTTTCAAGTTTTTGGCCAAAAGTGACAACAATGGAGGTTTGTGCATAATTCTGACTTTCTGGGAGTTTGAGTGAGTTATATGGCTTGCTTATCCATGTGTTATGTCGCAATGTGTGTCTCTATTTATAGAGAAAAGGTTTGTAGGATGAGAGGACTTGGTTTTCAGTTACAAAACCTGGTTTCGTTGATATGAAACAACCAAGTTATGTGAAAATTGGTGTTCCAATGCATAGCACAAGGACTTTTAGGGTTGCTTTGTAGATTATAGATGGTTGTTTCTTAGTGTTGAAGTGTTTTAAGTCATAAGCAACAATGTATGAGCTCAAGGAGGGTTAACATTGTGATTAAAGTCATTTTTCCAAAATGGAAGTGTGAACTTTCTTCCCAAAATGGAAAATCAACTTGGACAATGCTTGAATCAATTGTACAATTGACCAATCAGTTGTGTAAATAATAAATTAAAGAGTGAAACACAAGTTAGTATCCTTCAAAGTAAGATTATGCAGCATGGCTATGAGATTGGATCCAATGTTCATCAAGAAAATGACCTATAATTCAAGTTTAGAGGCCTTTTAGCTCAAGCATGATCTCTTCAACTTCTTGGACATTTTAGAAAGCTTGAAACATACTCTAAAACCTTCATGTTGACCATTTTGAAAAAATCATCTTGGATCTTGGTGAAAATTGGCCAAGAAGTTAGTTTAAAATCTGCCTAAACTAGGTCAAACTTTAATTATATTTTAGAAAAAGTGCATGACTTCATGAATCTATAATTCAAAATCCAAACACTTCTAGGACTTCATCAGTAAAGCCAAGTTGTAGATCTCATCAATATGTACTACTTTCATGTTGAAAGTTTCCTTTGAATCATCTTGCATCTTGGTGAAAAAGTGTCATGAAGTTATGCAATTATCAAAGTTTAAAACACTTAGAAAAAATTCTAAGTATTGAAAAGTTTGACTTTTCAAATTGATTTTTGACTTTCTTGATTTCTTGATGATCAAGCTTTATATTTTTGAATGTCTTGATGAATTGTGATCTTTGAAATCAAATTTTGATCAAAAACTCAAAGTTTGACTTTTTGTGCATTAGTTGACTTTTCGTCAGTTGATCAAATTTCAACTATCAATCCATTGGTCTTGAGGAATGTTTTGAACTATGAAATTAGGTAAACATGTTGTATTTGAATCCTTGGTATTATTCTTCAAGCCATTAGATCATGTATTAGGTCAAAATTCATTGATCAATCATTTACAATCCAAACCCTAATTTTAATCATGTTGCCCCTTTGGTAAATTGAGTGCTTTCCTTGGGGGATTGTGATCAATACTTGATAAACTGGTTAATAGGAATTTAAAATGTTTATTTTGGCTAATAATAATTAAGTTTGACTATAGGTTGACTATAGTTTACTTTTTACCCAATACAATTGATTTTCAGTCATCTAAGCAATTGACTGAGAAAACTTTTGATTCAAGACTTGAAACTTGACATGAGTATTCTTGGAGGTCTATAATGATCCATGACGGTCATTTGAGGAATTAGAAGTCTAATTATCCTTGTCAAAATCAAAACCCTAATTTTAGGCATTAGTGTTTAAGAGATGGTTTGACCTAGTAAACACTTGTGCAAACTTTGAGCTTTTGGAGATCTTGTGAGAAATGTATTAAGGAATGAGAGGGAAAATTTTGATGTAAAACAGCTTCCCCTGTTTAATATTCCTAAAACTTAAGAGTTAGATTGATGGGTCCGCCATTCGTAACTTGAAGGTGAATGGTGGTTGAACACTAGAGTGCCCAGAAATTTGCACTCACACGAAATAATGTTGTTGGTTGATTGCGTCGGGAATGTGCTTAAAGATGCCATTTGGAGAGTGGTGGAATGTTGTCGAAGATGGGCTTATAGATGCCATCCAAAGTGACTGTTGATTGGAAGAAGTATCATCATAAAACTTTGATCAATTTATACTGAACCGAGTAGGGGTCTTAAGTAATATTCAATTGGATAAGAGATCAATATAAATCTCCGGAGTGATTTAACCGAAAGTGTCTACCGGAATGGAATCCAGATAAATCGTTTGTTGATTTAAACTGTAATGGCAAAGTTCTTGAATAATCATTAACTAGATAATGAATCAGTATAAATCTTCGGAGTGATTTAACTGAACTAGAGAAAGTATCTACTAGCAAGGAATCAGGATAAATCATTGGTCGATTTAAACTGAACCAGCAGAGGTCTTGAAATTGATCTTTAACTGGATAACAAATCAGTATAAATCTTCAGAGCGATTTAACCGAAAGTGTCTACCAGAATAGAATCAAGATAAATCATTGTTCGATTTAAACTGAACTAGCAGATATCTTGAATAATCTTTAACTGGATAACGAATCAGTATAAATCTTCAGAGCGATTTAACTGAACTAGAGAAAGTTTCTACAGGAATAGAATTAGGATAAATCATTGGTCGATTTAAACTGATCCAACAGAGGTATTGAAATTGATCTTTAACTGGATAATGAATCAGTATAAATTTTTAGATCGATTTAACTGAACTAAGAAAGTGTCTACCGGAACGGAATCAGGATAAATCATTGGTCGATTTAAACTGAACCAGCAGAGGTCTTGAATAATCTTTAAATGGATAATGAATCAGTATAAATCTTTGGAGCAATTTAACTGAACCAACGAAAGTGTCTACCGAAACGAAATTAGGATAAATCAGTGGTCGATTTAAACTGAACCAAAAGAGGTCTTGAAATTGATCTTTAACTGGATAATGAATTAGTAAAAATCTTTGGAGCGATTTAACTAAAACAGAGAAAGTGTTTACCGGAACAGAATCAATATAAATCATTAGTCGATTTAAACTGAACCAGCAGAGGTCTTGAATAATCTTTAACTCGATAACGAATCAGTATAAATCTTTGGAGCGAATTAACTGAACCAGAGAAAGTGTCTACCGGAATGGGGTCAGGATAAATCATTGGTCGATTTAAACTGAACCAGCACATAAAATGTTTTTTGTTGACGGTATTCATCTGGTGATTGTTCTTTCCTGAAAAGGTAAAGAATTAGTTGTAATGTAATGTCATGATGCATGCATTGTGTAATGATGTTCTCAAAATAAATGAGATTGTACTATATGCATTTTGTATGCATATGTCATGATGTATGAATGTGAAATGTTATTTGAAGTGTATCTTTATCTGGGAAGATAAATCCTTGACAACTACTGGGGAGTTTTTTTTTTAGGAAGCTAAATCCCGGACTACTGCTGGATATGAAGAGTACGCATCTCTTCAACCTTGTTTATAATGTTTCTGCTGGGAATTCATGTTTTCTGTTTGAGGAAACTCTGCTGAGGACAACGGGTGTTGTCTGTTGAGAAGTAAACTCAAGCTGGGGAGATTGACGTTTGTTGGGGAAATAATCCATGTCGAGGAAGGTATTATGAAGACCTTACTGGGGAAATGTGTTCATTTGAGGAAGAATTTTTGTAGGGTTTCTTTCTCATCTTTGGAAAACCAAACTCGGAAGAGAATTTCCAAGAGATATACTGATTAGCACTTTGTATGAATTCACTATGTGGGGATAATTTTATTGAAGTAACTCTGGGGGGATATCCTAAATCCTTGAGTAAATGCTTATTATTGTTCTTGCGCGTACATTTGTTAATAGTTAATCATGTTCATATGCATATGTTCATTCAATTTTAGTCATTGGACATTTTTGCACTTTAAAACAGAAAAAACAAAAAGTTTGCACTTCAAAGTATATTTGTGTTGATAAAATACCTAAAAACATGCGTTTTGTACATGGAGACAGAAATCCTAGTAAGAGGAAGTCGTCGAAGAATGAAAAGAATACAAAGTGAAAACAAAAAATTGTATATCCATGTGGAAGTGATTTCATTAGGTTCCAACTCCATTATATCCATATGTCTTCGAACATCATCCCTTGCTGGTAAAAGAAGTTGATTGACTTGATCTCGTACCGTTTAAACTTTTGATTTTGGTGATAAAGTTGATTGTAGTGATCCAATGGGACATAGTCGCACGCTTTTATCCTTAACTTTTTCCTGGACCTCCCTTTCGGGTTTTAAGTCCACTAGGATACCCATTTTTTCCTAAGCCGCCCTTACGGGTTTTCGACTTGCCAGGTGTATAATCTTTTGTATATATCCCTAATTTTTTCCCGAACTCTTTTGGTTCGACGGGATGCCCTTATTTTTCCTAGGTATGTCAACCTAACGGCTCATTCTTTATGAGTAGTATTTTTTTACTATGTTCGCGTTCACAGGAGGCGGGGAATCTTTGTCGTCCGTAGTGGTTAGCATCATAGCACCTGTAAGTGTTTGTTGGAAGCAATTTTGGTAAAACAATATACTGTTAATGTTTTTCTAAAGGTATTGACATTTGTAGCAAAATATTTTGAATGATGTCAAAGCAGATGTCTTGACATCTGCCTCCTGAACTGATTCCAACCAACATCAGTATATGTTTTTCTGTTTCCTGATTTCCAGTACTCCATAATTCAAGATTTGTAACTCACAAGAAGCGAAAAGTATGGAGGAATATTTTTCAAAGTGTATGGATTTTATCTTGACCTGTTTTTATGGAAATATTCAAAAGAATTGAATATTGTATTTTAAAGCCCAAGCCCACAGCTGCGCATATATAAGGACTTGCTTCCTTATTCAAACCACTGCAACTTTTGAAGAAGAATACTTTCTTTCTGTTTTAAAAAGTCTAAGTTTTTAATTTTCAAATACTCTAGTATTGATTGAATTCTTGTGTTGTTATTTGAGTTTTTAATTATGTATCATTCATAAGCTTTAAAGAATTGAGCGATTGAAGTTTTTAAACATATTAATTCTGTTGTTTCTTCACTGTAAGTGATTGAAGGGCTTTGAGGAGGGCCTCATACCTAGGTGAGTCTTAGGTATAAGTATAACACGGGTAGTGATTAAGTGATTAGATCGTAAACTGATTGTTTACTGAGGGTCTATGAATTGATACTATTTAGTGGACTTGTCCATGGCTTGGTAGCCCCTAGAGTAGGTATTGTTGTACACTGAACTGGGTGAACAATTTCTTATTTTTTTACTGCTTTTGATTTTACTTCTCTTTACTTGTAAACAAATATTTGTGTCGTGACATCTCATTCGACGTCACATATCTAATACCAGAATTTCAATTGGTATCAGAGCTGGCATCTTGCTCTTTATCTGGATGAGATCCAGGGAAGATACTTTCTGGTACTATGGACAAGGAAGGGGGATTTGTGAACAGACCACCCATTCTAGATGGGAGTAATTATGACTATTGGAAACCACGTATGGTTTCCTTTTTAAAGTCTTTAGACAGTAGGGCTTGGAAAGCTGTTTTAAAAGGATGGAAACACTCTGTCAAATTGGGAGAAAATGGAGAACCTACTTCTGAGTTAAAACCAAAGGAAGATTGGTCTAAAGAAGAAGATGTAATTGCTCTTAGAAATTCTAAAGCCTTGAATATTATATTCAATGGAATTGACAAGAACATTTTCAGATTAGTGAATACATGCGAAGTAGCTAAGGATGCATGGGGAATTCTTCAATCTACTCATGAAGGAATATCCAAAGTTAAGATGTCAAGACTTCAGTTGCTCACCACAAAATTTGAGAATTTGAGAATGAAGGATGATGAAAGTATAAATGACTTCCATATGAACATTCTTGAAATTGCTAATGCCACCAGTGCTTTAGGAGAGAAAATACCTGAAGACAAATTGGTGAGAAAGATGCTCAGGTCTCTTCCCAAGAGATTTCATATGAAAGTGACTGCTATAGAAGAAGCTCAAGACATTGACAAAATGAAAGTGGATGAACTTGTTGGATCCCTCCTGACATTTGAATTAAGCATCAATGAAATATCTAAAAAGAAGAACAAAAGCATAGCCTTTGTATCAAATACTGAAGATGAAGAGGAAGACTATGATTTAGATATAGATGGAGGAATATCAAATGTCTTAGCTATGCTTGGAAGACAATTTAACAAAGTGATAAAAAGAATGGATAGAAACCAAAGATCAAATTTCAAGAACATCTCATCTGACATCCATAAGTCAAATGAGTTTGGAAGAAAAAGGGTTGAAGAAAAATCCACTCAAGGGAAGGGAGTACAATGTAATGAATGTGAAGGCTTTGGTCACATTGGAGCTGGATGTCCTACATATCTTAAGAAACAAAAAAATAATATATATGTTACTTGGTCGAAGATGACTCAGAGAGTGATCTTGAAGAATCTTCCAAGTATGTTAAAGCATTAACTGAAAAATATGTATCTGATGAAGAGTCTAGTGATGGGGAACTAACTTTGATGAGTTTGTTGCTTCATACAAAGAATTATGTCTCAGAAGTTCAAAAGTATGTCTTAAGGGGAGAAACATAAAGCCCTCATAACTTAGCTGAAGGAGGAAAGGGAAGAGCGTCTTAAAACTATTTCTGATCGGGAAAGTGAAGTGTCTTCTCTAAATTCAAATCTTGATAGAATGGTCAAATCTCTCAAGATGCTGAATAATGGGTCTGACACTTTAGCAGGATGAGTGACATGAGACAAGAGTGGTCTAGGTTTCAATGAGAAAAAGGAACCTAACCCAGAAGAGCCCTCATCTGTTTCCACTCATGCTAAGCCTAAACCGAGGATGTCGAATCAAATGTCTCAACATGTGGGAAAACATCATGGTAAGAAAAGAGATCTTAGCAAACCTCATGTGAAGAAAGGACATCATGACATCATGGGAAGAAAAAACTTAATCGCACCAGAGAGAATCCCCAACCTTGGAGATGTCATCATTGTGGAAGGCTTGGACATATAAGGCCCTTCTATTTCAAGTTATATGGGTATCCTAAAAATACTTCTTTTCCCAAAACTAATAATATTTCCCAAATAAGAAAAAAGTAGAAACAGTGGGTTCCCAAGTCCAATATTGGTAGTTTCATTTCTCACACCTCTATCAGAGTATTAACCAAAGATGACTGGTACTTTGATAGTGGCTACTCTAGACACATGACAGGTGTCAAGAAACTGTTGGTGGATGTCAAATCTCATTCCACCACTTATGTGACTTTTGGTGATGGGGCAAAAGGTGAAATCAAAGGTGTTGGCAAGCTTGACTACTCAGGAGTCCCTAAGCTTGATAATGTGTTACTTGTTAATGGGTTGGCAGCTAACTTGATAAGTATAAGCCAATTATGTGATCAAGTATTCAAAGTTAACTTCACCAAGGAAGAATGTCTTGTTTGCAATGAAAAGAATGGAGTTATAATGAAAGGGATCAGATATAAAGACAACGGTTATCTATGGGTTCCTCAAGAGTTGAACCTCTCCTTAACATATGTTTTAGCCAAAGATAATAAAGTTAAACTATGGCATCAAAAATTGGGGCACTTTCATCTGGAAGGTATGAAAAAAAGTATATCTGAAGAAGCAGTGAGGGGGATTCCTAAGCTCAAAATAGAAGAAGGAAGGTTATGTGGTAACTTACAAATTGGAAAGCAGACTAAGATGTCACATCAGAAGATTCAAAATATTACTACATCAAAAGTTTTGGAACTTCTTCACATGGACTTGATGGGACCTACAGGTTGAAAGTCTTGGTGGTAAGAAGTATGTCTATGTTGTTGTAGATGACTTTTCCAGATACACATGGATAAGCTTTATTAGAGAAAAATCATAAACTTTTGAAGTGTTCAAAGATCTATGTCAAAAACTTCAAAGGGAAAAGAAAAGCCATGTCATAAGAATCAGAAGTGATCATGGAAAGGAATTTGAGAACAACAAATTTCCTGAGTTTTTCTCCTCTGAAGGAATCAACCATGAATTCTCTTCTTCCATTACTCCTCAATAGAATGGGATTATAGACTGCAAGAATAGAACTCTCCAAGAATATGCCAGAGCCATGATTCATGCTAAGAAGCTACCCTACCATTTTTGGGCTGAAGCAATGAATAGTGCGTGCTATATCCATAACAAAGTCACTCTAAAGAAAGGCACTTCATCTACTTTGTATGAAATATGGAGAGGAAGAAAACCAACTGTTAAATACTTTCATGTTTTTGGAAGTAAATGTTACATCCTAGCTGATCATGAACAAAGGATAAAAATGGATCCCAAGAGTGATAAAGGAATATTCCTGGGTTACTCTACAAACAGTAGAGCTTACAGAGTTTTTAACTCCAGAACCAAAGTTATGATGGAATCAATAAGTGTTACTATTGATGATAGAGGATGAAATGTTGAAGAAGATGACTTAGAAGATGTTGGAACATCTTTGCCTGATAGTCCAACTGAATCAAATGACACAAGTGTTAATTCTAATCCTCCTCAAGAATATCCCTATCCTAGTCATCTCAATAAAGGACCTTCAATTAGAACTCATAAAGATCATCCTAAGGAGCTTATCATAGGAGATCCAAACAAAGGAGTTACTACCAGATCAAGATAAGGGATTTCAAACTCTTTCTTTGTATCAAATATTGAGCCTAAAAATGTCAAAGAGGCCCTAACTGATGAGTTCTAGATTAATACTATGCAAGAGGAGCTAGAACAATTCAGTAGGAATGAAGTTTGGGTTCTGGTTCCAAGGCCTGAAGGGACAAATGTGATTGGAACTAAATGGGTATACAAGAATAAATCTGATGAAAAAGGGGAGGTCACTAGAAATAAGGCAAGGTTAGTTGCACAAGGATACACTCAAATTGAAGGGGTGGACTTTGATGAAACCTTTTCTCCTGTGTCCAGACTTGAATTAATCAGACTACTATTGGGAGTTGCATGCATACTGAAATTTAAATTGTTTCAAATGGATGTAAAAAGTGCCTTCTTAAATGGCTATCTGAATGAAGTAGTCTATGTGGAATAACCAAAGGGATTTGTTGATCCAAGTTTTCCTAAACATTTCTACAAACTGAAGAAAGCTCTATATGGATTGAAGCAAGCTCCAAGAGCTTGGTATGAGAGACTGACAAAATTCCTTAGGGAGAATGGATATAGGAAAGGTGGCATAGAAAAAACCATCTTTGTCAAAGAAGAAGAAGGGAAGATTATGATTGCTCAAATTTATGTTGATGATATTATATTTGGTGGGATGTCAAATGAGATGGTTCAACATTTTGTCAAGCAAATGTAGACAGAATTTGAGATGAGTCTTGTTGGTGAATTAACCTATTTTCTTGGTCTATAAGTTAAGCAAATGGAAGATTCCATATTTTTATCTCAGAGAAAGTATGCCAAGAATATTGTTAATGTTGATAGAAGCATCAGAAGTCTAGTACATAGAGTATTAAATGAAGGCTTTGTTGTGCCGGGGATTTCTACTCCCCTTGCTCGCATGCCTCCTCCTGCTGGCAAAGGAAGTAACCCTAAAAATAATGTTGCTGAATCATCCACTCTCAAGAAAGATGCTGTTGAAAGAAAACTTGAGAAGCTTGCTACCTCTGCCCTAAAAGAAGTGGAAGAAGAAAATGTTGAACAAGATGCTGAGGAAAATGTTGAACAAGATGCTACTGCCTCCAAGGATGGAGAATGTCACAATGCTTAGAATGTAGTCAATGTAGTAGAGTTATTTGACAATGAGATCATTACTAATATTGTACCTGGTATTGCAAGAAGACTAAAATCCAGGAAAGTGAAGGATGCAAGTGTCACACCTCCTGCAAAGACAATCAAGAAGAAAACCATGTATGGACCCCCAAAAGCTGGAAGTAAAGTAGTCCCTCCCTCGAGAAAAAGAAAAGCTAGACATGTTAGCTCCACAGATGATGATGAGGATGCTGTAAAAAGATCCAAGAGTAAGAAGAAAGTTGTGGTTGTTGAAGAAGTTAACTCAGACTATGATGTCAAACAAGATGTCTAGGATATCTCTCCTTTCAAAAAGTCTGCAGGCAAGAAGATATTTGTTAGGGTTCCTAACGCCTCACTTGACAACATCTCCTTCCATTCTGTTGGGAAATTCTAAAAAGTGGAAGAATGTGTATCAAAGAAGGATTTCCCTAGAGAGAGAATTGGTAACTGGTGCTCTAGAATGCAAAGAAATCATGGAGTTGATATCTTATGTTGGACTGATGAAAACTGTTAACAGGTTTGCCAATTGTTATGAAACTCTTGTTAAGGATTTTATTATTAATATTCCTATTGATTTTGTTGACCATAAAAGTAAGGAGTATAGAATGGTTTTTGTTAGAGGAAACTGTGTAGAATTTTCTCCTGCCATCATAAATAGATTTCTAGATAGGTCTGAAGATGTTTGTTGTGAGCTGGAAGTTACAGATAATCAAGTGTGCAGAGCCATCACTGCTAATCAAGTAAGTGAGTGGCCCATGAAAAACAAACTTCGTATCAGCAAACTGAGTGTGAAATATGCTATTTTACATAGGATTGGAGCTGCAAATCGGGTTACCACTAATCACATTTCAACCATCTCCATTGGATTAGGAAATTTCATTTATGCTATTGGAAACCATAAACATTTTGATTATGGGACTTATATCTTTGATCAGACCATCAAACATGCATGAACGTGTGCCATTAAGATGCCAATTGCTTTTCCCTCCCTCCTCTTTGGAATTATCCTAAATCATCATCCTGGAATCCCAAGTGGAAATGATGTAGTGTGCAAGAGGGAGTCTAACTTGACCCTTCATTTTAAGATCTTTTCAGGAAAACATGTTCCATACACTATTTTAACATCTGCACCTGCTGAAAAGACCTCCACCAAGGATGATATGATCAAAGAATTAAGAGAACCCTGAAGGAATTGGATGATTTGATCAGAGTTAGCTCAGCAAGGAAGCTAACCTTTGAAAATATGATCAAGGACCTACAAAAGGACAACAACCTTGTTGATAGTGAAATCTGAAGGTGAAGACTCTAGTGAGGAAGAAAGTTCTGGCTCAGACAAGTCAATTGGTCCTAATGACAGTTAGACTAATTGATGTTTCTTTATATGATCCTTTTGTTTCCTTTTAGCACTTGCATGTGCTTGACATTTGAATTCTATGGTATGTACCCTAATTCTGATATTCTCTTAAATGCATCCTTATATTTTGCATATTATGACTAAAAAGGGGGAGAGAAAGTGAGTGAGTGACTGACTAACCACTGAGCACTGACTGACCACTGCCTATTGATTAAGGGGGAGCTCAATACTTGAGGGGGAACCTCATGTCTCAAAAGATGTTTTGACATATTCCTTTGCTAATAGATAACTGCTAACTGAGTTTATGTTTTAATTGCTTTGCTCATGTTGTTGCTCTGATAATGCTCTGATAATTTTTTAGCCAAAATTTACCAAAGGGGGAGTTTGTAAGTGTTTGTTGGCAACAATTTTGGTAAAACAATGTGCTGTTAATGTTATGCTAAATGTATTTACATTTGTAGCAAACTATTTGAATGATGTCGAAGAAGATGTCTTGACATCTGCCTCCTAAACTGATTTCAGCCAACATCAGTATATGTTTTCTGTTTCCCGATTTCCAGCACTCCATAATTCAAGATTTGTAACTCACAGGCAGCAAAAAATATGGAGGAATATTTTTCAAAGTGCATGGATTTTATCTTGACATGTTTTTATGGAAATATTCAAAAGAATTGAATATTGGATTTTAAAGCCCAAGCCCACAGCTGTGCATATATAAGGACTTGCTTCCTTATTCAAACCACTACAACTTTTGAAGAAGAATACTTTCTTTCTGTTTTAAAAAGTCTAAGTCTTTTAATTTTTAAACACTCTAGTATTGTTGAATAATTGTGTTGTTATTTGGGTTGTTAATTGTGTATCATTCATAAGATTTTAAGCATTGAATGATTGAAGTTTTTAAACTTATTAATTTTGTTGTTTCTTCATTGTAAGTGATTGAAGGGATTTGAGGAGGGCCTCATACCTAGGTGAGTTTTAGGTAGAAGTATAGCATGGGTAGTGATTAAGTGATTAGATCGTAAGCTGGTTGTTTACTGAGGGTCTATGAATTGATATTAATTAGTGGGCTTGTCCCTGGCTTGGTAGCTCCCAGAGTAGGTGTTGTTGTACACTGAACTGGATGAACAATCTCTTGTTTTTTTACTGCTTTCGATTTTACTGCTCTTTACTTGTAAACAGATATTTGTTTCATGACATCTCATTTGACATCACATATCTGATGCCAGAATTTCAGCATCACCAGAGAATACTTTCTTGACAACAAATGGGCCTTCGAAAGTGGGAGTCCATTTGCCCCTGGAATTGCCTTGTGGTAGAATGATGTGCTTTATTACGAATTCGCCAGCCTTGTATACTCGAGGTTTGATGTTTTTGCTGAATGCCTTGATCATACACTTTTGATACATTGGACCATAACAAACAGTAGTCAATCTCTTTTCATCAATCAAATTCAATTGATCCAATCTTTTCTGAATCCATTCATCTTCACCTAAGCCTTCTTATTTCATAATCCTCAGAGAAGGAATCTTCACTTCAACAGGCAAGACAACTTCCATGCCATATACTAAAGAGAAAGGGGTTTCCCTAATTGATGTTCGAGCCTAAGTACGGTAGCCATCAAGAGAAAATGATAGAATCTCATGCCAATCTTTGTAGGTCACCACCATTTTCTGCACAGTCTTCTTTATGTTTTTATTGGAAGCTTCCACCGCACCATTCATCTTTGGTCTATAAGCAAAAGAGTTGTGATGCTTGATTTTGAACTACGTACAGAGTTCAGTGATCATAACATTGTTGAGGTTGGTTCCATTGTCAGTGATGATCCTTTCAGGGATGCCATACCAGAAGATAAGGTTATGCTTGATAAACCAGACTACAACATTCTTAGTGACTGAGGCAAACGAAGCAGCTTTAACCCATTTGGTGAAATAATCAATGGCGACGAGGATGAAGCGATGCCCATTAGAGGCAGTGGGCTTGATCTCTCCAATCATGTCAATTCCCCACATTGCAAATGGCTATGGAGCAGTCATGATGTTCAAGGGTATTGGAGGCACATGAACCTTGTCGGCATAGATATGACACTTATGGCAAGCCCTCGAATGATGGTGACAATCAATTTCCATAGTTGACCGATAGTAACCAGCCCTTAGAACTTTCTTGGCCATAATGTGTCCACTAGAGTGAGTTCCAAAGATACCGTCATGCATGTCCTCCATGATCTTCTCTGCCTCCTTCTTGCCCATATAATGGAGCAGGGTAGAATCATGGTTGCACTTGTACAGAATCCCATTGCTTAGGAAGAGTTTTGTTGAGAACCTTCATAATAACTTCTTGTCGTTAATGGAGGCTCCATCAAGATATTCTTGTGCTTCAAGGTATTTTCTCACTTCATGATACCATGGCTTCTCTTCATCAGTGTACATCTCATAACAGTATGCAGGTTCGTCAAATTTTTCGATAGTAATTATGGGAGCTTCATCGTCCCAATTGACCTTGAACATAGACGAAATAGTTTCTAAAGCATCTGCCAACTGATTTTCTTCCCTTGGAAAGTGTTCAAAGATGACCTCTTTGATGTAAGGGATCAAGGTCAGCACATTCTCTTTGTAAGGGATCAAATTTGGATGTTTGGTATCCCAGTCTCCTTTAACTTGACTGATTACTAGGGTTGAATCTCCGTATACGCTTAAGAATTTGATTCTTAGGTCAATGGCAGCCTTTAGACCCAAGATATATGCTTCATACTCAGCCATGTTGTTTGTACAGTCGAAGCAAAGTCTGGAAATGAAAGGTCTATGGAAACCTTCAGGAGAAATGATCACGACACCAATTCCATTACCCAATGCATTGGAAGCTCCATTAAAAACCATAGTCCATTGGGATCCTTGTTCAGGTCCGTCATATGGTCCAGGCTTTTCACAGTCGGTTATCAGCATGATATTCTCGTCTGAGAATTCAAAGTTCATGGATTGGTAGTGCTTAACAGCTTGATGGGCCAAATGATCCGCCAATACACTTCCATTTATTTCTTTTTGTGTAGTGTATTGGATATCATATTCACTCAATATCATTTGCCATCTAGCTATTCGTCCAGAGAGAGTTGGCTTCTCGAAGATATACTTGATGGGATCCATCTTAGAAATCAATAAAGTGGTGTGAGTGAACATATACTGTCTTAGCCGGCGAGCAGACCATGCCAAAGCGCAGCAAGTTTTCATGAGCATTGAATATCTGGTTTCACAGTCGGTAAATTTTTTGCTAAGGTAGTATATTGCATGCTTTTTTCGGCCAGACTCGTCATGTTGGCCCAACACACACCCCAATTGAATTGTCTAATACAGTCAAGTACATAACCAGAGGTCTTCCTTCAACTAGAGGCATCAGGATTGGAGGTTCTTGTTTGTACTCCTTGATCTTGTCAAAAGCTGCTTGGCAATCATCGTTCCATCTGACTACTTGATCTTTCTTCAACAGTTTGAAGATTGGCTCACAAGTAGTAGTTAAGTGAGATATGAATCGGGCAATATAGTTGAGTCGACCTAATAAGCATCTGACCTCCTTCTCAGTATAGGGAGCTGGCATTTCTTGTATGTCTTTTACTTTTGCAGGGTCAACTTCAATACCTTTTCAACTGACGATGAAGCCTAGAAGTTTTCTAGACCTCAATCCAAAGATGCACTTGTTGGGATTCATCCTTAACTTGTATTTCTTCAACCTCTCAAATAACATGTGGAGGTGATCAAGGTGTTCTTCCTTAGTTTGCCACCTTGCAATCATGTCATCAACATAAACTTCTATCTTATGATAAATCATATCATGAAATAAAGCTACCATAGTCCGTTGATAGGTTGCACCTGCATTCTTCAAACCGAAAGGCATGACCTTATAACAGAAGTTGCCCCACTGTGTAATAAAAGTGGTTTTCTCTGTGTCTTCGGGTGCCATTTTAATTTGGTTGTAACCGGAGAATCCATCCATGAAGGATAAAACTTTGTGTTGAGCAATGTTGTCAACCAAGACATCGATACGAGGTAATGGGAAATCATCTTTAGGGCTTTCCCTATTCAAATCCCTGTAGTCTACGCACATATGGACTTTACCGTCTTTTTTCGGTACTGGAACAACATTTTCCACCCATTGAGGGTATGACGTCATTACCAGGAAACCTATATCGAACTGTTTCATTACCTCATCTTTTATTTTCTCGGACATGTCTGGCCGTATGCGACGAAATTTTTGCTTTACCGAAGGACAATCTTCCTTCATTGGCAGACGATGAACTACGATATCAGTATCAAGCCCTGGCATATCTGCATATGACCAAGCGAACACTTTGACATAGTCGTGTAACATCTGGACCAATCTTCTCTTGACACAATCTTTCAAATTGGCGCCGATCTTGACTTCCTTCTTGTTTTCCTTTGTACCTAGATTTATCACTTCAACTGACTCCTTGTGTGGTTCAATATCCTTTTCCTCTTGTATCCAAAGTCTAGCGAGTTCCCTAGGTATTTCACAATCTTCATCACCTTCGTCTTCGACTTGATAGATTATACAAAGTCATAGATGGCAATAGCAGAATCGTTGTTAATGAGATCCTAAGTGGATGTAGATCTATAAATGTGTGTGTGTATGTGTGTGTGAATGTAAGATCACATGGCTATTTTTTTTTAATTGCAATAAAGTAAAGAAAGACAAAGAGCTCAAAATTTGAATGCAAAATAGTCCAATGTTTTTTTATTAAAATGAGCATATGGAATATGAAAATGACAAACCCTTAACGAATGGACCACTGTTCCCTGGGCAAGGAACATGGCTTAAAGTCATTGTTTTAATGGAAATTACAGATAAAGCTCTCAAAGTAATAAAAAGAGTAAATGGCAATTACTCTTGGCTGTAGGAGATTGGAACGAAGTCCTTGGTCTGCCAATTGTTGAATCCTCCATCAGCAGTCGCGAATATCCAGTCATCAAAGTCACTATCACCATCAGAGTTTTTAAGGGTGTTGTACCCCAAAATTTTCCCTCCCATATTTCTCAATACATTTCAAGTGAGGTCCTCAAATTGCTCAAGGAAGTCCAAGGGTTGACTAGACAAACTCTCTCCTAAGGCAATCTACCTCAAATTAGGGTTTCATGTTGCATCAAGATGTTTGAGTCCCAAGGATCCAAAATACTCCCCATTGTCCTAATATGTCCTCAAGATCATCCATGTCAAGTTTCTAGCCTTGCAGAGGAAGTTTGCTCAGTCAATTGCTCAAAGGCCTGAAAATCGACTATGATAGGGCAAAAGTCAACTGGGTCCCACATACAGTCAAACTTCAAGATTTATGGTCAACATTATCATTTTGAAGTATTATTCATCATTTGATCAAGGGTTGATCCTGATTCCTCAAGAATTGCTCACAATTCATCAAAACTCAAAAGTTGCTAAATTAGGGTTTTGTTGGAAAAGTCAAGACAACTTTGACCAAGCATAACTTTCTCATACTTTATTAGAAATGACCCATCCAAGTTAATTTTTAATAGGATGCAATTCTCTACAATTCATCTTCAGCTCCCAAATTCAAAATATGCACTCACAAGAAGTTATGAATTTGGACATTATAGGTCATTTTGAAAAGTCAACAAAAACACCTTTTTTGTCAAAGCTTCATACATGAACATGGAAGACTCAATTGAGATAAGACAAAAAGGGTTGCTTAGAGGACATCTCAAGCTTTCTAAAAAAGTCAAATAACACCCTCATAGAGTTAAAATTGAGGAGTTATGCATTGGTGAAGTTGAACTTTTTTGCAAAATTGCCAAAAGTCAAATATGCCTGAAATTGCAATTTTTGTCAAATGGGCCCAACTTTTTGTGCTTGTTTTGAGTTTGTAACATGGTCCACGACCCATGATCCTTCCCACTTGCCTTTATTTTATTTTTTCCATTTATTTTGATTTTTATTTTAATTAAATCAAATTAAATCAAAATAAAATCATGAAAATATTTAAATCATTTAAACCTTGAGATTTTGTGCATATTTCAGGTCTCTTATACAGCTAGCAAGAGAATCAAATCGTGCAAGACATGTTTGTACACAAAAAGATTGGTTTTTGGCTTGTTTTAGAAAGATTTGAATAAGAATCAAATCATGGTTCAATCTTCATAATTACAAAGATTTGGAGCAAGTTTGTAAACTTAATTCACTCAAGGACATATATAGGACAAACTCAGACCAAATGCATAAGGGTTAGAGGCGTGAGAAGCTGAGAGAAAACTTGCAAAAACTCAAGAAAAGTAGTAATCTGTTTTCACAGTTCCAGGCGCTTCCAAGCCTTCCAAGCATTCCTTTCACTTGTTGGGCATTCAAGGAGTCCATCCCAATCCTTAGAAAGCAAATTCGTGCACAAAAACTCACTGTAAGTGTCTCATGACCTTGGCATTTTCTTGAAATCCAATATCATTATTTTGGCATTTGTAGCATGAATTCTTTATATATTCTTGTTCAGTGGAACATTTGCAAGCTATTGGTAATGATTAATTGCATTTTTGCTAACCATACAGAGATCCACCATTGTTAGGTTTTCTTGGTTCGCTTTAGGGTTTTCTTATGCAGGTAAAATTGGCCCTAATGGAGGAGGCCATTGTGATTAGCGGGTCAAACCCAGCTGATCCATGGTCTT
This sequence comes from Vicia faba, assembly GCA_948472305.1. Taxonomy (NCBI): domain Eukaryota; kingdom Viridiplantae; phylum Streptophyta; class Magnoliopsida; order Fabales; family Fabaceae; genus Vicia; species Vicia faba. The sequence goes on along the minus strand of OX451741.1, from coordinate 760,896,252 downwards.
GAATTTTATTTACATCATTTGTATGCAATTTCTGAGATACACAGGGTTATAGCTATATCGCCATGCCTGTAGGTAAAGGTTTAAAGTTTTAAACGACAAATCCAGGAAGAAGACGATGGTGTGTCATGACTTCACTGGCCAGGTTTAAATTATGGCGCGTTTATTCTGGCCAAAAACCTATAGTTATGATCTATTTGTTTGTTTTTGTTGTATTGATAAACTAACACCCAACGCAGTTAGTCAGAAGAAGGAAGTCAGAAGTTCATGATTCTGGGTTCGATTCCAGGCGTGACCTTTTGGCCTTTTTCCCCTTTGTATTCACCAGATCTGTCGTCTGCACTTTTTGAGGGTCATCTTCTGGACCCATCAACCAGGACCAGATCAAGCATCCTCTGGTACCGACCTGCTGGATCCACCAGCTGGAAGCAGGCCCAGTACCACCATCCTCTGATCACCCTCCTCTATTCACCATCCTCTGATCACCCTCCTTTGATCATCATCCTCTGGACCATCATCCTCTGATCAGAACTGCTGATAGCAGGCCCTTGGGTTATTTCTTTTTTCTTTTTCTTTAATTTACCTCTTATTAGTTATTCTTTTTTATTATTATTATCAACACCAGAATCACCTCCTTTTTTACAAAAATTCATAAAATCAATTTTCATCAAATTAGATTTAGGCTTTATTTTTTATCAAAACTTAATTTAATTAGTGTAATTTAGTTTTAGCGTAACTTTAATTTGTTTTTGTAAATAAATTAAAACAAATTAGAAATTAGGACTTGTTTAATTTAATATTTATTTTCTATTTTCTTAAAATAACCAAAATACAAAAATAGGTCAAAATTAATTATTTTTATTAATTTAAATTGATTAGTAATTAGGTTTGTATTTATTTAATTTAAAACCTTGTTCTTTCTTAAAATGATCAAAAACAACAACAAAATGATTTTTCTTTCAATTAGGTTTAGACGTGGTCAAAACCCTAATTTTCTCTCGTTCTCCTTTCATCGCGCGCGTTTATTTATTTTTACAATATTGATGTAACTGCTCATGGGATGTAATAGTTTAATTAGGACTTTTATTTTATTTATCATTTTACGGGTTTTTGGCTATGTAATTAATCCCCCTCCCCGAAGCCTTGTAATAGCGTAGTTTTATTTCTTGCATTTTAATTTTTGCAAATATTAACTGTTAGAAGTATGATAATAGGATTGCATGACAAGAATGTATGTTAATTTTAAAATGGTTAGCAAACCCTAAATATGCAAAGATAATAACTTGAAATTGAATCACTCGCACATGCGCACTACTAGGGTATACTCTCACTTCGGTTGCCTTCGGTAAACGATCATTAAGCATAGGGTGTTTTAGTGGTCGCTCTCTTGTCCAAACAAAGATCAAATGTCCCATTCGGAAATGTTGCCTTGGAAAGGTTACCTCGGAAATGTTGCCTCGAATATGATCTTAAGACACTAGGGTTATTACTAAGACGTCCTAACATTGCTTTAGTGATCGTACGTCCCTTTCGAATTGATCCTTACAATTCCAACGACGGTGCTACCTACTCACTAATAGTAGGATAGCGCTGTCTAAAGGAAACAAGAACAAAAACATTCTTTTTTCGAGTAGGTAGATGCTAGTAGGTACTTGCTCAAAATCAAACTTTTCCACACTTACACTCTTTTCAAACAAAAATTTCAAAAACACTTCGTAACGCTCTTGAAGACAGAAGCAAGGGTTAAAACAAAGTAAAACAAAAACTTTTCAAAACACACAAACACAGAAGCAATTTTAGAAAATGATGAGCAAGTACCTAAGAGCCCGTGGAAAACCACGGATAGAAAGGGTGATAATACCTTCCCTTTCTATAATCTACCCCCCGTACTCATAATATATTGAAAAAGGAATTTTTCTGTGCTTGTTTCCTTTCCAGTTGGATAAAATAAAAGTCGGTGGCAACTCTTGCTTACCGCGACATTTTGCAAACACAAACGCAAAACGCAAACCAGCATTTTCCTAAAACAGTCTGGTTCTGCCACCGTATCACAGAACTCGCGACTCTGCTGCGGAATAATAAGTGGGGTATACCTTAGGATTAGTTCATCATAAATTGCTTCTCTTGTTTGATTTGATTGCTTTACTTTTGAGGGTTTTGTATTGGGAGTTACTATAGATCCTAACCCGGATCTGGGGAACACCTTTTAGGTAAGTAGCAATAAATTGTGAGGGAACTATACGGCGTAGACCGATATGGTTGAAGCAGTAGCTACATTGATGTGGCACATTGGTTGGTACTGGTATCCCTTGTGGAGAAACGAGGACAATACGGGGCTGCTATGTGTGTCGTTAAGCATCAACTGACCTTAGAACCTATAATTGACCAACTTGGCCATAAGAAGTAGTGAGATAGCCGGCCTCGGTGTAAAGCTGAGAACTGGTTGATACTCGATACTACACTCATTGAGACCATACTCTCGAGATAGTTTCGGCCGCAAGAAAAGATTACGTGAGCTGAAACCATGACCGATGGAGGATGGTCAGTAATATTGAGAACCTCTAGAACCCGGTTACTATTATTAGGACAGGTTGAAACCAACTGAACTTCAAGAGGGTAGTACCTAGACCCCATGCAAGCCTGAAACTTAAGGGCTCTTGTGTGACTTGTTTGCCTTTACCATGTTTGTTATCTGCTATACCTGTTGTGTGTTTTACCATGACATCATGCATCATAACATAGCATGCATACCTCATTATACTAACCATTTCAAAGACCGAGGGGATTTATCTTTGTTCTGTTTTGCAGATTATAGCTTACATGTGCAGAAACACCATCCGAGTTAACTTTGTACAAATACCTGCTCAACTCAATGATTTAGCCTCGAGAGTTTCTGATACTTCCTCATTCATTAGAAGACATGGTCAGCTTCTTAGCTTGGTTACCTCAAAGTTTGATGAGCAGATGATGAGTGTGCTTTTCCAGTTCTTCGATCCGGTGCATCATTGTTTCACTTTCCCGGATTATCAGCTAGTTCCCACTTTGGAAGAGTTTTCTCACTTATTGGGCATATCCATCCTTGAGCAGATGCCCTTCACAGGTTTGGAGGAGGCCCCTAGACCATAGGACATTGATTTAGCTTTACATTTGAAAATGGCTGATGTAATATCCAACTGGGAGACACAAAGCGAGGTTGAAGGTTTCTTAGCCAAGTTTCTGATGGATCAAGCTCAACTGTTATGGGATAACTTGGACTTTCAGGATTTCGAAGACATCTGGGCTCTCCTTACCTACAGTTTGGTTCTCTTTCCGAATCCAGATTCCTTCATCGATGTGAATGCGGTTAAGATCTTCTTGTCCCGCAATCCTATGCCTACTCTACTGGGTGATATCCTGCATGCCCTCTATACTCGTACTTTGCGAAGAAGAGGGACTCTCATGTGTTACATGCCTTTGCTGGCGAGGTGGTTTATTTCTCACCTCCCCAAGTCCGTGTTGAAGAATAAGGAAGGTTTAGGATGGTCTTACAGGATAATGTCCCTTGCCCATACAGACATTCTTTGGAGTTCTAACGCTATGGAAGGCATTTCTGTCATTGATCGATGTGGGGGATACCCTAATGTCCTGTTGCTTGGAATTAGAGGTGGAATAACCTACAGTCCTTGCTTGGCTTTATGATAGTTTGGTCGCGCTTGGAGAGATGGTCCTCATGAGCTACTTCTTACAGATATTGTCTTTGATTACAAGGGGGACATTGATGAGCATCGCAGAAGGTTTATACGAGCTTGGGGCATGGTGAACAGGTCTGACCCTCAAGAGCTAGGACCAAAGACTTCTCTCCCTATGCAACCTTATCTCCAGTGGGTTTGAGCCTGTGCTCAGAAGCTTGGGATGCCTTATGAAGCTGTGTTGCCAGTGATTGTGGAGCCTACCAATGAAGAGGGTGTTCCTTATACGGTCCTTTATCCTTACATGCCCACTGATCTTGGGGAATTGAAGAGATCCTGGATTCAGTTAAGAGAGGAGAGGGATACCTACCGAGAGAAGTATCATGAGCAAGAGAGGAAGATCTTGAAGCTCACCAGGCAGCTTTAGAATGAAAGGACAATCAATGACTACGTCAGCACGAAGGGGAAGCGGCCATGGGATTTCTGATTTTTGCTTTTCTAGTTTTAGATTTGTTTTTCATTTATTTCTTTGTAAATGCCTCAAAGGCATTGTTGAACCTTTTTACAAGTTTAATCTAATAAAGTGTGTTTATTTCTTGGTTTGCAAATTTAAATCTCCCAAAGTATTTGAAATCATTACATACGCATTCCATTATCATGCACATCATCACAGGTATCATTACAGGTTTCTCATCTCTTTCACTGTTTATTTCAGCATGAAATTTCTTCTGAAATACCTATCGATGAAGCCATCAAAGCTCTTCAGGAACAGAATGCCCAATTCCAAGAGATGTTCCTGAACTTGGCTAAAGTGCAAGAGGATTTGAAGACTCTCATCTTGAAGGAGAAGAAGAAGAAGAAGAAGAAGAAGAAGAAGAAGAAGGTGGTTCTTCTGAATATGGGTAACATATTGGGGAATAGGTTGCGACAGGAAGCTGATCTGTCTCTTTCATCCAAAGGAGAGGAGGACCAAGAGGAAGAAAAGGGTCCTAGTCCTGTGGTCTCTGATAATGATACTGATTTTGATGATGAGCAGTACCCTTCTGCTGAGGATAGGTACAAACAACTTGAAGACCGTCTGAGTGCTATGGAGATTCAGAAGATCCCTGGTTTGGATTTCGGAGATCTGGGACTAGCATCTGGAGTGGTGATCCCTCACAAGTTCAAAGCTCCGGTTTTTTCTAAGTACGATGGAGTATCCTGTCCAAAACTCCATCTCTGCTCGTATGTCAGAAAAATTGAACCTTACACTGCTGATAGAAATTTGTGGGTGCATTTCTTTCAAGATAGTCTATCAGGGACTCAGCTTAAATGGTTTTATCAGTTGGAAGGAGCTAATGTCCGAAACTGGGAGGACCTTGCTGCTGCTTTCTATAAGCAGTATCAGTATAACGCCGACCTTGCTCCCACTCGTACTCAGCTTCAGGGCATGTCTATGGGTGCAAGTGAAGTTTTTAAGGACTATGCTCAGAAGTGGAGAGATTTGGCTGGAAGGGTCCAACCCCCTTTGTCTGACAGGGAGTTGGTTTACATGTTTCTAGGGACGTTGCCTGGTCCATTTTTCAATCATCTGATCGGCAGTTCGTCATATGGGTTTACTGAATTTATTTTGACTGGGGAGAGAGTAGAAGCTGGTATCAAAAGTGGTAAGATACAAAAGGATACGTCGTCAAATGCAGTAAAGAAGCCTTTCACCGGTAAGAAAGAAGCTAGTGTAGTTTATAGCTCGAGGAGCCAAAGCAGACCTGAACACTGTCAAGCAGTAAATGCGGTAGTAATATCAAGGCCCACCGTTGCCCCACAACACAACAGTCAGCAAAGAATGGAGAGACGGCATAGACAGTACACTCAGCTTAATATGACCTTATCTCAAATTCTACCACAATTGTTGAAGACCAACCTGGTAACTCTGAGGGAAGCCCCGAAAAATCCTAGCACCATATATCCGCTATATAACCTGAACGCCCACTGCGCCTATCACTCTGATAGCCCAGGTCATGATACAAACAACTGTTGGGCCTTGAAGAATAAGGTGCAAGACTTGATCGAAGCCAAAGAGATTGAGTTTGACGCTCCGGAAAAGCCCAATGTCATAACTGCACCCATGCCCAAGCATGACTCGGGAGTCAATGCAATTGGAGATGGTGAAGAGGATTCAGATATCGACCGCTGGATCTACCCTACAACCAATGGTGGCTTGAACAACTGGACAGCGAAAGACTTCGTGCCCGTTTCTTTTATTACACAGTAATTGACTTTTGTTTTGAGATTTGTAACAGACAATTTGAAACTTTACGGCCCGGTGCCTTGCCCGAGGCACCCTGGCTTTGTTTGTGAGGGCTTATTATTTGTCATTTTCGTATATCATTAATAAAGCATTGGACGTTTTCTTGCATTACAAATTTTGCGCTCCTTGTTTTTTATTTTCTATCTTGCACTTTATCAAAACAGCTATTGTCTTACACACACTCACATATCATAATGCAGATCCACATCCACTTTGGATCCCATTGATAACGACTCTGCTACTGCCAGTTATGACTTCGAAAATCCGATCAACCAAGCCGAGGACGAAGGTGGGGATGATTGTGAGGTGCCTGGGGAACTTGCTAGACTGTTACTACAGGAAGAGAGGGCCATAGAGCCTCATGAAGAGCCAGTGGAATCAGTGAATTTGGGTACAGAGGAAGATAGGAAAGAGGTCAAAATAAGTGCCAAATCTATGTTGATAAGGTGCGTGTACCTCCAGTTCCTCTGAATGTTTTGACAGCTCCTTGGCCTTTTGCAATGTGGGGAATTGATATGATTGGCGAGATCAGACCTACTACGTCCAACGTACATCGTTTCATCCTGGAAGCAATTGATTATTTCATGAAGTGGGTTGAGGCAGCTTCCTTTGCTACAGTAACCAAGAATGTCGTGGCGCGGTTCATTCGACATAATCTGATTTGTCAATACGGTATACCAGAGAGGATCATTACAGACAATGGTACAAATCTCAACAATACGTTGATCACCGAGCTCTGCAAACAGTTCAAGATACAGCATCACAACTCTTCTCCTTACCGGTCGAAGATGAATGGGGATATTGAAGCAGCTAATAAGAACATCAAAAAGATTGTGCAGAAGATGACAGTGACATACAAAGAGTGGCATGAGATGCTAACATTCGCTCTTCATGCGTACCGTAACTCAGCGCGGACGTCAACAGGGGCAACACCCTACTCTCTGGTGTATGGCATGGAGGCAGTCTTGCCCATTGAAGTCTAGATACCCTCTCTCAGGATTATGAAGGATGCAGGTTTGAGCGAAGACGATTGGATCCAGACCCGGCTTGATCAGTTGAATTTAATCGACGAGAAGAGACTTACTGTTATTTGTCATGGTCAAACGTATCAAAAGCGAATGATCAAGGCTTTTAACAAGAAAGTCAGACGACAAGAGTATCAAGTCGGGGATCTGGTGATCAAACTCATCATACTACCGCAAGGTGATCCCAGGGGCAAATGGACCCCTACGTACGAAGGGCCATTTGTGGTTAAAAACATTTTCTCAGGAGGAGCTATGATTCTAACACCATGGATGGTAACGACCTTCCTCACCCTGTCAATATAGACATAGTGAAAAAATACTACGCATAATCAAAGACCCGCTAGGTTGACTGGCCTAGGCAAAAATAAGGGCTTCCTGGCGAACCAAAAGGGTTCGGGAAAAATTAAGGGATGAAAATGAAAAACTGTACACCCGACAAGTCGAAAACCTGAAAAGGCGGCTTGGGCAAAAAAGGGTATCCCGGTGGACTGAAAATCCGAAAGGGCGGTCCAGGAAAAAAAAAGGGATTAAAGTGTAACACTATGTCTCATTGGATCATCTTGCAACCATACTTCGGTATCGACTATCAAGCTCGGACGGAACCAATCAATCTGATCTACCTTCAACCAAGTAGCAAAGTGATGAGATGCTCGAAGATATAAGGGAAATAGCAGAGTTGGAACCCAGTGGGATTGTTCACATAGCTGTTTTTATTTATTTTTCATAAATTGTATAGTTTCTATCTTTTGGCGGCATTCTCTTACTAGGACATCAGCCTCTTGTACAAAACGCCTATTACAGGCCAACTTCAAAATCAATACAATTCATTTCACAATAATTTCAAAAAAAAAATGTTTTTCTTTTCCTGTTTTGTTTTGCAAGAACGTCCAATGATTCATTTTTGATATATGCATTTGAAAATAATTGTTTCTCATAAATATTTACATGCAAAACACAAGACGATTACTCGTAATTCCAAGAACAGGGGCAAACAAGAAATGTCCAAACCTTACAGTTGTTCTACCCACCAGGTACAGGGATAGACCCAGCTGAAGAATATGACTAGAAATACATACACTCCCCGCAGAGTATAAGGTATCTAGAATACAGTGGTGTTAATTCTTCCCAAGCAGAGTTCATCTTTCACCAAAAATGGAAGACTATCCCCAATGGAGTTTATTTCTTCCACGGGCAGAAATTCAATCCCCGACAAAATTCATTATCGCCAACAGCAGTAATTCATCCCTAGCCGAGGTTATTTCTCCAAATCAGCAGATCTTTTAGCAGAGTATCTCTTCCCCACAGAGTCATTCTCTCTCCAGTTTATTTTCCAGCAGAGTTATTCTCCTGCCAATTTATTCTCAAATCATCTTCAACCGTCATCCCCGGCGAGAACGAAGAATTCAACTCCTTGTATTCTCCAGCAGCAGTCCGGGATTTATTTTCCCCAGTTAGAGAACATCATAAAAACATTACACATCCATACATCATGGCATGCATATACGCATCATACAACACAATCTCATTTATTTTGAGAACATCATTGCTCGATACATGTCATGCATCATGACATTACTTACGACTAACTCTTTACATTTCAGGAAAATAATCAAATTCTCACAAAGTTCAAGCTATGAAGCCCGGGTCCGACCGGATAATATCTTGATTTCTCCATCATATTGTGAAGCCTGGAGAACGACCGGATAACAATATCAGAAAATCGCGAAGCCTGGAATCGACCAGATAATGGTTTATCATTGAGCTATGAAGCCCGGATTCGACCGAATAATAGTTTAATCCCCAGCAAGTTATTGTGAAGCCTGGATTACGACCAGATAGCAGTACAAGGACACCATGAAGCCTGGATTCGACCAGATAGTGGTATATCATAAACATAAGCCGTGAAGCCCGGAAATCGACCGAATAACAGCTTAACAAGTTATTGTGAAGCCTGGATTACGACCAGATAGCAATACAAGACACCATGAAGCCTGGATTCGACCAGATAATGGTATAAGACGTTGTGAAGCCTGGATTACGACCAGATAGCAGCCAAGAATACTACGAAACCTGGAGTCTACCAGATAGTAGTATACCTTTAATGCAAGTTATGAAGCCCAGATTCGACTGAATAATATCTTGATTTCCCCAAAATGCCATGAAGCCTGGATTCGACCAGATAATGGTATAAGATATCGTGAATCCTGGATTACGACCAGATAGCAGTAAAGAACACTGAAGCCTGGGATTACGACCAGATAACAGTAAGGGACACTGCAAAGCTTGGATTTCGACCAAATAGCAGTCTACCCGGCCAATTACTATGAAGCCCAGAAATCGATTGGATATTAGTAGGCCTTAAAAGTCAAATGGAAGCCCGAATGCGACTGGATAACCACTTGATTTCTTCTGAAGCCTGGATTCGACCAGATAGGAAGTAAGGTATTGTGAAGCCTAGAATCGACCAGATAGCAGTACAGGACACCATGAAGCCTAGATTCGACCAGATAATGGTATGAAACATCGTGAAGCCTGGATTACAACCACATAACGGTAAAGGACATTGCGAAGCTTGGATTTTGACCAAATAGCAGTTTACCTAGACAATTACTAAGAAGCCCGGAGTCGACCGGATATTAGTGTGCCCTAAATTCAAGTTAAAGCCCGGATGTGACTGGATAACAACTTAATTCCTTTTGAAGCCTGGATTACGACCAGATAAGAATTGAGAAATTGCAAAGCCTGGATTACGACCGGATAGCAAGTTTAATCTCATCTCCCCAGTAAGTCATTGTAAAGCCTGGAGCACGACCAGATAGCAGTCGATCTTATCACTATGAAGCCTGGATCACGACCAGATAGTAGTTCAGTTTCACCTCTTCGACCAAGAGATGATTCCCCAGTAGAATAACGGACGACTGAAGCTCCTAAAATTCAACTTTTCTCAAGGAAGAGAACAACATTCCCCAGCGAAATGTTCCTCAACAACATATATGTAAGCTCTCACTAAGGAATCTCTTATGCAATCGACACTCTTTCGGATGGCATCTTTAAGCCCATCTTCCTGTTAGAACAAAGTTTGAATCTACTACCCTATATTTAAGTTTTGATGATAACAAAGTGAAAAGATATATCATTTATGTGATTCATGTATGAACTATCTGCTGCCTAAATTATTATGTTCTGATTTGCAGATACTCTGATTGATATAAGCAAGATCACATCTAATCAGCATCAGAATTTGGTTCCTGACATCAGCATCAGAAGTTGCCATATCAGAATGTCAGAATCAGAAGATCAACTCACGTATATGCTGAAGCCTGATGAACAGAACTGCGCTCAACACTCTGATAAAGAAACACAACAGTTCATCAGCAGCTAAGCAGAGTCAGAATGAGCCAAGCCAGAACTTGCATTAAGTAAGCAACGGTACTGTGCATTGAAAGCAAATTAATACCAACGGCCTCATTCCAGACAAGATCTGCTCAATAAGGAAAGTTTCTTAATAGCATTGAATCAAGAATATTGCATCCAACGTTCAACATCTCAGTGCTATATAAACAAGACTTTGAAGATTGAAATGGCTAATGCTCTCCAAATCTTTACACGCATAAAAGCTGATCAAAATCTTCTTTCTCTCAGTTTTGCTAAACACTACACATTCTGATATTCTATCATTGTTTAGCAATCTAGTTTCTAAGCTTTAATTTGTGTATACATCACAGTCGTGATACAGTTTTGTAGAAAACATTCACACACTTAGATTTGATTTCTTTGTAAGAAAGTGTTTCCTTGACAAACCGGGTTGTGGTTTGCATCAAGAAGGCTTTAGCAGTTGTTAAAGCAGTCTGTAATATTCAATTGAATATAGTGGATTAAGACCTCGTTGGAGAGAGACGAAATCACCTTGACGGGTGGACTGGAGTAGTTTGAGATCAAACGAACCAGGATAAAAATATCTTGTTCATTGCATTAGATTTCAGTTTTACAATTCAACCCCCCCCCCCCCCCTTCTTGTGTTTTTCACTACTTCAATTGGCATCAGAGCGCCTGGTTCTGAGCTAAAACACTTAACCGTGTCAGTACAAGATCCAGCGTCAGAAAAACACAATGGCAGGAAACAACTCTCACATCAGCAATGACAACAATGAGGACAGAGACAGATTCAGCGGCAAACCTCCAGTCTTTGATGGAGAAAACTTTGATTACTGGAAAGACATAATTGAAAGCTTCTTTCTGGCACATGATGTTGATCTGTGGGATATGGTGACAGACGGATACACGCACCCTGTGAATGCAAGCGGTCAGAAGATTGATAGAAAAACAATGTCTGACCAACAAAAGCGTGACTTCAAGAATCACCACAAGGCCAGAACCATCCTCCTCAGCGCCATCTCCTATACTGAATATGAAAAGATCTCCAACAGAGACACAACAAAGAATATTTTTGACTCACTCAGAATGACGCATGAGGGCAACGTTCAGGTCAAAGAAACTAAAGCTCTGGCGCTCATTCAGAAGTATGAGGCGTTCAAAATGGAAGAATCTGAATCCATTGAAACAATGTTCTCAAGATTCCAGATTCTGGTAGCTGGTCTCAAAGTTCTGGACAAAGGATACTCTACTGCTGACCATGTCAAGAAAATCATCAGAAGTTTACCCAAGCAGTGGAGACCAATGGTTACAGCTCTGAAGCTAGCTAAAGATCTCAACAAAATCACTCTGGAGGAACTTATCAGCTCCCTCAGAAGTCATGAGATAGAGCTAGAAGCTGACGAGCCTCAGAAGCAAGGTAAGCCTTTAGCATTAAAATCTAACAAAAAATTTGAGTGTAAAGTTTTGCAGGCAGTTGAAGAAACATCTGATGGATCCTCATCAGAAGAAGACGAACTCTCCCTCCTCTCCAGAAGAGTAAATCAACTGTGGAAGCAAAGACAAAGGAAGTTCAGGAATCCCAGAAGATCTGATCAGAACGAGTCCTCTTCCAGATACAGAAGGACAGATTCTTCCTCTGGATACAGAAGATCTGAAGGCTCCTCCAGTAGCAAAAAGCCAAACACCAAGGACATCATCTGCTATGAGTGCAATGAGCAAGGACACTATAAGAGTGACTGCCCAAAGCTTCAGAGGGAAAATCCCAAAAAGAAGTTTGGAAGAGAGAAGAAGAAAAGTCTCATGGCTACATGGGATGACTCTGACTCGTCTGAAGCTGACTCAGAATCAGATGATGAGAGGGCAAACATAGCTCTCATGGCTAACATCTCAGAAGATAGTGAAGCTTCTAAATTAGACTCAGAATCAGATACTGAAGAGGTATTTCCTAACTTTGCTGTTAACTTTACAAAGGCTGAACTTGCTGAAAGCCTTAATGAGATTCTGGAACGGTATCAGCAAATTAGAGTTAAATTCAGAGACCTGAAAAGGAATCTTGAATCTGACTCTAATAAGACTGAGAGTCTCAAATTGGAGAATTCTGAGCTGAGAAATAAGATTTCAAAATTAGAAAACACTTTACAAAACTCTCAGAAGGAACCAATTTCTGAAACTCCCAGCAACGCTGATGAGATCATCAAGGAGTATGATCACAGTTTCCAGAAGTTCCTCGCTAAAAGCATAGATAGAAGCAGAATGGCTTCAATGATCTATGGAGTTAGCAGAAACGGCAGGAAAGGAATAGGATACCAAGGTAAGGTTCCTACACCAAAGAATGTCATGGACTTAACCATTATACACACTCCTCTGAACTCACATTTTGTGTATGGTCACACACATGATATTAAATACACTAGCAGTAAGCACTCTGTGAAACCAAAATTCAACCAGAGTTTTGGTAAAACTAACAAATCAGGACCCAAGAAAATCTGGGTACCTAAGGATAAAATAATACATGTTGCAGATATCTTTAGCAGCAAGTCAGAAACACCAGTCATGGTACCTGGACTCTGGCTGCTCACGACACATGACGGGAAGAAGGCATATGTTCCAAAGCCTGGAACTTAAGCCTGGAGGCCACGTTGGCTTTGGAGGCTGTTGTACCCCAAAATTTGCCCTCCCATGTTCTTCAAGAAATTGCCAAGCCAAGTCACAAAATTCCCCAAGGGTTGTGCAGTCCAACTGTCTCTCATACAGTCAAAACTAGGGTGTGGGTTCTGATCAAGAAAATGAAGTTTTCAAGGGCCCAATCAAGTCTCACATGCTCACAAATATGGTCAAGCATCCTCATATCAAGTTTCAAGGCATTCAGCTCAAAATTGCACAATCAAAACCCTAAATTGCACTACAGTCAACTGTAGGGGCAAAATGGTCATTTGACAGTAAAAAGTTCAAATTTTTGGTCAACATATCATTTTGAAGCCACAAACATCATTTGATCAATGCTTGATCATGATTCTCAAAATTTGGCTCAGAAAATCATCAAGATGCAAAAGTTACTATATTTGGACAGCTGAAAAAGTCAACTGAAATTGACCAGGGCATAACTTTCACATGGATTATCAGAAAAATTCCATCCAAAGCTCATTTTGAATAGAAAGACATTTCCTACAACTCATCTTCATACTTCAAGTCCAAGAAATGCTCTCACAAAAAGTTATCAATTTCAACATTATAGGTCATTTTCAAAAGTCAACAAAAAGGGACTTTATGTCAAAGGCCATAAATTGAGATTGGTAAATCAAAATGACATGGGACCAAAGGCATTGGTTAAAGGACTCAAAGACCTTTCCAAAATGTCCAAGAACATGAGAAAAGCTTAAAAATTGAGCAAGTTATGCCTTGTGGAAGTTGGGAAATTTTTGGATATTTTGAAAAGTCAACATTACTTCAAATGACCTAAAATTGCTAATGGGCCCATTTTTCTTCCATGATTCATCATTCCAAGCATGTGCACGACCACTTGGCCCAAAGGGAAGTATTTTCTCATTTTTTATTTATTTATTTGAATTATTATTCATATCAATTCATTTAAATTATATAAATATATGAAAAATACCTAACTTGACCTAAAAAATCTTTTCATGCATGTTTTACCCTCAATATCTCGTGCACATCCCAATATGGCAAGATTTGGTTTGATTTGAGCATGATTGAACACAAAAGCACATGAAAAGATATGAAACATAATGGTGAAAAATCAATTTGCAAAATCATTGAATGGAAGAGATTTGATTCAATTTTCTTAACCTAATACCTTCACTACATAATCAGAAACACAAACCTAATCACAATAGACTAAAAAGCTGCGCTAGAGGCCAATATACAAACTTGAAAAATTCTCCATAAAATTCAATTCTGAAATCATTGGTAGGAGGCGATTCAAGGCACAAAAGCTTTTCCAATAGCTTCCTCAAATCTTCCTGATCACATTCCAATCAAGAACAGCCATTCAAACGCCAGGAATTGGTATATAGAACCTTCCCTGTACAGAGAAAAAGTCACAATCGTATTTTTGATTCTATGCACTCTCATGGCATTCTAATCATGGATTTGTGTTCCTTATGATGTTCTGAGACTAACCATTATGTTTAATTGAATTTTCATGCTGCACACGCGATTCCACCATGTTTATTTTCTAGGGTTTGCAGGGTGTCAATTTAGGGCTTTGGTAACGAAGCAAAATTAGAACTCCAGACCAATGCCATTCAACTCAGCGCATGAAGACGAAGATGATGGAACCCTCGCGCTCAATTTATGAGCGTTGAGGGGCCAATCGTTATTTTCTCAAAGGACCTCTTCTGAAACGCATCCAAAACCGTTGCCTTACAGTCTTGTTTCAGAAAAAAAAAATAAAAACAACGAAGAAGACAACCTCGTTGTCAAAACGTGATAGGCCGGTTTGAAATTCGCGCCAGAAATCCACTAACGCGTTTGTTTTTCTTTTTATTATCTATTCGTCATAACATGTTAACGTGCGTTTCATGGTTCAGTTGGCAAGCGAAGAATGCATTCACGTCCAAGACCTGGGTTCGAGTCCCAGGTCTGTATAATCCCTATATTATTTTTCCATATATATTCCCATGCAGCGTAAGCATCATAGATCATCATATTCCATCTTAATACAAGCGTCCACGCGTTCAGCATATTCAGATCAAAGGTTCAAGGCTGATGAACACGTTACACCCTAGTCACCGCGTCACACATGATTCAGAAAAGTCAACGGATTCAAAGCTAAATGGGCCAGATTGCTAGGCATATACCTCACAATTGGGGCCTGAACCCCCCCTGGTTTGCAATTTCTTTCTTTTTTTACTTATTTTTATTTTATTGTTAATTGTTATTTTATTTTATTCAATTGTTTTAATTTAATTAATTATATTTTACAAATTATAAAATACACAAAAAATCAGAAAAAAGAGAAGAATATAATATTTATTTATTTTAATTATTTTCTTGTAAACAAATGCATGTAAATAAATTTAGTAAAATAGGTTTTAACTTTAATTCTTTTTAATAACCAAAAATCCAAAAAAACATAGAATTTAGGTTTAATGAATTATATTCCTTTTTTTTTTAATTTTCCTTTTTTTCATAATAATAATATTACTTATTTTATTTTCATAATTAAATTGTACATAAATTAACTTAGGTTTAATTTAGGTTATATTTTAATATTTTCATAACAAACTTAAAAACCATTAGAATTAGGTTTAGCCTTTTATTTTAATTTTAATTAATCCTTTTTCTATTAAATCTTAAAAAACATAAAAATACCAAAAATATTCTTCTTTTTTTTTAATTTTTAATTCCTTATTAATTTCAATTTTGCAAAAGGGTCCAACGCCCATGTTCTTAATTCTTTTATTTCGCATATTTATTTTATATCGTTTAAATAATTATGTATCTCTCCCAAAGCTCTGTAACGATTACTCTTCGCACTTTTACTTTGCTTTATTTATTTTTCCGTCAAATCGGGTCTGGTTTAATTTTGGCGATGTGGACCCGCGCCGTTGTAATAGCTTTAGATTTAATTCCCGCAAATATTTTAACTGTTAACAAAAAGCATGAAAGAATGAATGACCATAATAAAATCAAGCGTAGAACACCAATGACATGAGAAGACAAATATCAATGAAAACGACACACAAATCGCACACACCACCCCTAGGGTACGCCTCACTGTTGCCTTGCCTTCGAAAGGTGATCGTCGAGTAGAGGATGTCTTAGTAAGTCCTCATGATCCGGGAACCTGGCATGAGGGTAGCTTCTAAGGTGTCTTCCCATTACTCTGGTGATCACCATGTCCCTACAAACTCGAATTGACCCGAACACCTCCAATGGTGGTGCTACCTACCTCTCAATGGTGGGATGGCACTACTTTAAAGGACATTTACACAGACGAATTCCTTAGGGTAGGTAGGTTCTCGTAGATACTTGCTCTCTTTAAAAACAAAACAAATCAAAATCTTTTCACACCGACACTTTTCAAAAGCTTTCAAAACAATTTTTCAAACACTCTGACGTACGAGTCGAACTGAAATCTTTCAAAGAAACTTTTTTAAACCCACATTGAAAAGCAAACAAACCTTTTTGAAAACACAAGTGAGCAAGTATCTAAGAGCCCATGGATAACCATGGATAGAAAGGGTGCTAATACCTTCCCTTTCTATAATCTACCTCCCGAACCGAGAGCAATCTCTATAAGGAATTTTTCTGTGCTTTTGTCCTTTCCATTTGGAGAAAATAAAAGACGGTGGCGACTCTTGCTTCCGCGACATTTCGCGAACCAGCGTTAAACAGTCAGTTCCAGATCCACCGATCACAGAACTGGCGACTCTGCTGGGGAATTAAACTTAAAGTGAGGTGTACCTTAGGGTTAGTTCATAACTGTGTTTTCAATTGTATTGACTTGTCTGCTTTAAATTTGTGGGTTGCATGGGAGTTACATAGATCCTAACCCAGATCTGGGGGTACCCTGTTTAGGTAGCATAAGCTGTGAGGGACCTGTCCGGCGTAGACCGACATGGGTGAAGCAGTGGCTACGTTGGTGTGGCGCCTTGGTCTGTACCGATATCCCTCGTGTTGAAACGGGGAGAATATGGGTCTTCCAAGGAGTCATTAAGCACCAACAGACCTTAGAACCTTACATGACCCAACTTGGCCATTAGAACAGTAGCAGTATGCTACGCCCATGGAGGCTAAACTCTCGTGATGGTTCTGGCCGCAAGAAAAGATTGCGATGCTGGAGTTATGACCGATTGAGGGTAGTCGATGATATTGGGATCCTCTAAGAACCCGGTTACTTTGATAGGACAGGTTGAACCCACCAACTTCAAGAGGGTAATACCTAGACCTCATGCTGGCCTAAACTTTAAGGGCTTCACTTGTGTGACTTGTGTGCCTTCATACTTGAACTACTTGCATGCTTATTATCTGACCCTTGAGTTTCTTGCAGGTTTTGTTTATAGTCCTTAATTGGGACTCATAACAAGGTTTACCGAGTTTCTTGCAGGTTTTGTTTACAGTCCTTAATAGGGACTCATAACAGGGTTACTAAGTCTTGCAGGTTTTGTTTATAGTCCTTAACTAGGACTCATGACAGGGTTTACCAAATTTCTTGCAGGGTTTGTTTTAGTCCTTAATTGGGACTCATAACAAAGTATACTGAATTTCTTGCAGGGTTTGTTTATAGTCCTTAATTGGGACTCATAACATGGTTTACCTACATCACCCCATGCATAGCATGACATCATACCATTGCATACATCCTAACTCATTTCAAGGATCTCAAGGGCTTGGGATGCAGGTCATGATGAACCAACTGACCAGCAAGGGGCAAAGGGGATTTATTTTCCTCTAGCCAAGGTTGTCAGGGGCTATGACCCACTTGATATGGTGAGCTCTGACTTTTGAAGAAGGTTCCCCTAACCAAGGTTGTTTGGAAACCAAACCAGACATGATGACTAAAGTCAGGGGCTATGACCCACTCGATATGGTGAGCCTTTGACCCTTGAAGAAGGACTCTCAACAACATGAAGTACCTTCAATCAAGTTACCGGTTTTCAACTCTAACAAGTTTCTCTGTTTACCCCGCGAGGTCCTTGAAATCATTGCATGCATGTCATACATATCATTGCATAACAGGTACCCTTTCTCTGCAGGTTGCTTACCTTCTTCGCTGTTTATTTCAGCCGATCGTCATGAACCCTGAATCATCAGCTGAGCAGTCTATCAAGGCCCTCCAGGCTCAGAATGCCCAATGCCAAGGGCTAATCATGAACTTGACCCAGGGGCAACAAGATCTGAAGGCTCTGCTCTTGAAGAAGGAAAAGAAGAAGAAGAGGACTGTCTTGTTCAGCCCTAGACGCAGATCTGGGAACACCCTGCAGGACCAAGCTGAGAGGACAACTCCATCTGTGGGGAAAAGTAGTCATCAAGAAGAAAGGATTCCCAGCCCAGTGGTCTCCGACAATGAGACAGATTTCAACGATGAACAGTACCCTCCGGCTGAGGACAGGTACAAACAGTTGGAAGACCGGCTCAGTGCTATGGAGATACAAAAGGTGCCTGGCCTGGATTTCGAGGATCTAGGTCTGTCTTCTGGGGTAGTGATCCCGCGCAAATTCAAGGTACCTGCCTTTGCTAAATACGATGGGGCATCCTGTCCTAAGTTGCATCTCAGGGCTTATACAAGGAGGATCCAGCCCTATACAGCTGACAAAAACTTATGGATCCATTTCTTCCAAGAGAGTCTTTCGGGGACTCAGCTCGAGTGGTTCTATCAACTGAATGGAGCCAACATCCGTACCTGGGAAGACTTAGCCACTGCATTTTACAAGCATTACCAGTACAATGCCGACCTTGCTCCCACACGTACCCAACTCCAGGGTATGTCGTTGGGGTCAAGTGAAGGTTTCAAGGAGTACGCACAAAGATGGAGAGACCTTGCTGGAAGGGTGCAGCCACCTTTGACTGACCGCGAGCTCGTCGACATGTTCTTGGGGACTTTGTCTGGTCCATTCTACAACCATCTGATTGGGAATTCTTCTGCTGGGTTCACAGATCTTATCTTGACTGGGGAGAGAATTGAAGCTGGTATCAAGTCGGGGAAGATTCAAGAAACCGCACCCGCCGATGCTCAGAAAAAGCCCCACAGTGGGAAGAAAGAATCCAATGCTATACATGGTAAAAAGGGTCGTCATGATGTAGGGGCAATCCAGATTTCTGATCCCACGCCCGTTCAACCAAGAAAGAGCAATAGGCGTAGGATAAAGCATCAAGATAGGAAGTATACTGACATCAACATGTCTTTGTCTCAGGCATTACAGCAATTGCTGAAGGAGAAATTGATCACACTAAAGGATCCTCCTCAAAATCCTGACACTTCCTCTCCCAAGTACAACCCGGGTGTGAGATGTGCCTACCATTCTGACAGTCCTGGACATGACACCGACGACTGTTGGACCTTGAAGAACAAGATCCAGGATTTGATTGACGCCAAGGAGGTCGAGTTTGAACACTGATCCTACACCAAATCATCGAGAATGTCTTTTGTTCATTCAAATGTTCAAGTTGTATTTTTCTTTGATTGTTCAAACATTTATTCATGTTAAACATTATTATCACATTAATGCATCGCTTATGTCTATTTTGAATCAATATGTTCGTGTTCACTAAACGCAAATTATTTTCATATTTTTTCTGATGTCAACTCTCTTTAATTCTAAGCCTCTTGAGGGAGGATGACGAAAACGATACCACGATATTTACAGTATGCTTTTGAACAGACCCCGCTGATGAGGTACAGGAATTGTTTCAATCCCTAAACACTGGAGTTATAAGGATGATAATCCCTCGTCAACCCATCTGAGCCAAAGAAGTAGGAGTTTTTCTTTTCGAAATTTAAAACCCTTAATCATAACCTGGGGCAGGGTAGTCTCTCAGTTGATCCAAGTGCATAACAAATGGCACCAAAGAAGTCCTTACAAAATAAAGAAAGACAGTGATGGTTCCGAACAATCATAAGGACAGGCAGTCATTATCAAAAAAAAAATCATAAATGAAAAGCCCAAAAAGTCAAAACCAATGAAGGTGACTTACCAAACTGGGGAATCCCGCTGACTGTAATTCCAAAAGGAAACAGTTCAGGCAAAAAAAATAGGGATAACGAAATCAAAAGAAAGAGGTCCTACAAACCCTCGACAAAAACAAAATTGACTGCCTATTCAAAATAAACGTTCAATATCTGAACCATCACTGGTATATCAAAGTAAGGATTCAAACAAGGTCTAACGTATGATCAACTGAGTTTAGGTTCGAAGAACATCACGAAGAGTGGGTGGGTACAAATAATTTGAGCCTTTATCCTTTGTTTCTTAAACCGTGAACCAGACCACGTTATAACCCTTAAAAGTCCTAGCTGAAGCATGGGTTAGTTCGAAAGCATACTGTTACGAAAGGTATCCTGACTCCTCAAGGCCTACGATAAATACGGAGTTGACATCACGTTTTACAAACATTCACTTGTTTTATGGAAAAAATGCATTTTCAAAATATTCAAGACAGACATAGGCTTTGCATTTTTAACATAACTTTGTTTGCATATGACTTTTTGTTTGAACAGCAGGGAAATTCGCACGATGAATACCTAGTGAACAAAAGCACTCCCAATCAAGGGGCAAACATGATCAGGGTCTATTATCTGGGGCAGTCCAATCAAGATTCAAGGAATCTCTCAAGATGCCAAATAGCCTGGGGCAAATCTCTGCTTGAATCACTTGGGGCACTCCAGCAACGAATCTTGCCTGATCAAACGTCTTCTGGTAGCATGACCAAACACTTCTAACAGGGGCAACTCCCTACCTTCTGAAAGCACGGACATAGTCGAAAAAATACTACGCATAATCAAAGACCCGCTAGGTTGACACACCTAGGCAAAAATAAGGGCTTCCCGGCGAACCAAAAGGGTTCGGGCAAAATGAAGGGATGAAATGAAAAAATCTGTACACCTGGCAAGTCGAAAACCTGAAAAGGCGGCTTTGGCAAAAATGGGTATCCCGGTGGACTGAAAACCCGAAAGGGCGGTCCAGGCAAAAGTTAGGGATCAAAGCGTACGACTATGTCCTGTCATCTTATCACCTGCCTACCAGAAGAAGATTTGTCCATCAACAAACTATCAGCACCTCACAGGTCTTCCTCTCCCACCACTGAAACAGGGGCAATGTTGGGTGGCCCAAGCAATATAATTGTTCTATCCTCCAGGGTACCAAGGTATGTTCAGCTGGAGAACATAACCAGACATCTCAATTCCCCAGAGAGTGAGCCAGCAGGTCAGCAATACTCTCTCAAAATAAAGCTATACAATCAAACCTTAAGGAAGTTGGGTATCCTCCAGCAGATCTCAACATCCCCCAGCAGTATGCATGCATTCATAACAAGCATCCCCGGCAGTCTTGGCCTAAAGATTGTTCCCCGGCGGTATCTCAACATTACATTCCAAAGCTTCCCCAGAAGAGTCCAATCCAATCTCCCCAGGAAGGATGGAATTCATATCCCCAAGCAACAAGCTTATCCCCTCACAGAGCACGAACGCGTCGTCTGGCTGGATTTAAAGAGTTATTTCCTTAACAGGATATAACTGGGTTATCCTCAGCCAAAATCCACGGAAAGAGCGTCCTCGACGTAGTTCTTTCCTATCCCCAGCGAAGTCTATTCACACTTCCAACAACAAGACATCCTCAGCAAGTTACTATCAACATTCAGCAAAGTATCTCTCTCCCCACAGAGTGTTGCTTCCCAGCATGGTCGCTAGAGTATCTTTTCTCCCCGCAGAATCTTCCATTTGCCAAGTTTATTCCGCAACGGAGTCATCTTCTCCTACCGGTATTCTTGCAGTTATAATCCCCAACGGAAGCAAAATCTATTCTTCAACATCAACCCAGGATACGACTTCCCGGCACCCGTCAAGGATTTACTTTCCTAGACGAAAAACACATTCATAAAACGTCACATACATCATTATAGCATGCATAGACGCATCATATCACCCCAATCTCGTTTATTTTTGAGAACATCTTAAAATCAGGCAATTCATGCATTATAACATTGCATACAACTAATTCGTTACTTTTTCAGGAAATAACGATCAACAGATAAAAGTCTTTACCCATTGAGGTAGTAATCGTCCCAGATTCCTTCATCATATATTTGGAGTAGCAATCGTCCCAGATTCCTTCATCATATATTTGGAGTAGCAATCGTCTCAGATTCCTTCATCGTCCTGCTGAGGTAGTAATCGTCTCAGATTCCTTCATCATTCTGCTGAGGTAGTAATCGTCCCAGATTCCTTCATCGTCCTGCTGAGGTAGTAATCGTCTCAGATTCCTTCATCATTCTGCTGAGGTAGTAATCGTCCCAGATTCCTTCATCGTCCTGCTGAGGTAGTAATCGTCTCAGATTCCTTCATCGTCCTGCTGAGGTAGTAATCGTCCCAGATTCCTTCATCATCCTGCTGAGGTAGTAATCGTCCCAGATTCCTTCATCATCCTGCTGAGGTAGTAATCGTCCCAGATTCCTTCATCATTCTGCTGAGGTAGTAATCGTCCCAGATTCCTTCATCATTCTGCTGAGGTAGTAATCGTCCCAGATTCCTTCATCATCCTGCTGAGGTAGTAATCGTCCCAGATTCCTTCATCATCCTGTTGAGGTAGTAATCGTCCCAGATTCCTTCATCATCCTGCTGAGGTAGTAATTGTCCCAGATTCCTTCATCATCCTGCTGAGGTAGTAATCGTCTCAGATTCCTTCATCATTCTGCTGAGGTAGTAATCGTCCCAGATTCCTTCATCATAGATTTGGAGTAGCAATCGTCTCAGATTCCTTCATCACATCCTTATCAAAAAAAAACCTCCTCCGGTTCAGTCAGATCGACCCTAAGATCTCCCTGATTCTTATCCCAGTAGAAGACACCCAAGATTTTTCTCAACGAGCGTTGTTGAAGTTAAAGTCACCCAAGATTTTCCTCAACGAGCGTTGTTGAAGTTAAAGTCGCCCAAGATTCTCTTACCATTCATGCTAAGACAGTAACCATCCCTGGTTCATTCATCGCCGTTTGAAGCTCCAGACTCAGCTCCTGTAACCAGTCAGGACATATCTATACCAAGCATCTGAAAACCAGTTCCTGCAACGTGCCAGGTACTCATCTTTCTTTTGCAGGTATGCAGGTTCTCGCTAAGGAATCTCTTACGCGATCAACATCCAGATGGCATCTATAAGCCCATCATCCTATCCAGCAACCTCTAAATGGCATCTATAAGCCCATTTCCGTCACACTGCTACTATGTGAGCGCAAATTTCTGGGCACTCTAGTGTCCAATCATCTTCTACCCTCGGATTACGAAAGGCACGTTAGCCAATCTGCATCCTCAGGTCTAAGAAGATTGAACAGGGGCAACTGTTGTACCCCAAAATTTGCCCTCCCATGTTCTTCAAGAAATTGCCAAGCCAAGTCACAAAATTCCCCAAGGGTTGTGCAGTCCAACTGTCTCTCATACAGTCAAAACTAGGGTTTGGGTTCTGATCAAGAAAATGAAGTTTTCAAGGGCCCAATCAAGTCTCACATGCTCACAAATATGGTCAAGCATCCTCATATCAAGTTTCAAGGCATTCAGCTCAAAATTGCACAGTCAAAACCCTAAATTGCACTACAGTCAACTGTAGGGGCAAAATGGTCATTTGACAGTCAAAAGTTCAAATTTTTGGTCAACATATCATTTTGAAGCCACAAACATCATTTGATCAATGCTTGATCATGATTCTCAAAATTTGGCTCAGAAAATCATCAAGATGCAAAAGTTACTATATTTGGACAGCTGAAAAAGTCAACTGAAATTGACCAGGGCATAACTTTCACATGGATTATCAGAAAAATTCCATCCAAAGCTCATTTTGAATAGAAAGACATTTCCTACAACTCATCTTCATACTTCAAGTCCAAGAAATGCTCTCACAAAAAGTTATCAATTTCAACATTATAGGTCATTTTCAAAAGTCAACAAAAAGGGACTTTATATCAAAGGCCATAAATTGAGATTGGTAAATCAAAATGACATGGGACCAAAGGCATTGGTTAAAGGACTCAAAGACCTTTCCAAAATGTCCAAGAACATGAGAAAAGCTTAAAAATTGAGCAAGTTATGCCTTGTGGAAGTTGGGAAATTTTTGGATATTTTGAAAAGTCAACATTACTTCAAATGACCTAAAATTGCTAATGGGCCCATTTTTCTTCCATGATTCATCATTCCAAGCATGTGCACGACCACTTGGCCCAAAGGGAAGTATTTTCTCATTTTTTATTTATTTATTTGAATTATTATTCATATCAATTCATTTAAATTATATAAATATATGAAAAATACCTAACTTGACCTAAAAAATCTTTTCATGCATGTTTTACCCTCAATATCTCGTGCACATCCCAATATGGCAAGATTTGGTTTGATTTGAGCATGATTGAACACAAAAGCACATGAAAAGATATGAAACATAATGGTGAAAAATCAATTTGCAAAATCATTGAATGGAAGAGATTTGATTCAATTTTCTTAACCTAATACCTTCACTACATAATCAGAAACACAAACCTAATCACAATAGACTAAAAAGCTGCGCTAGAGGCCAATATACAAACTTGAAAAATTCTCCATAAAATTCAATTCTGAAATCATTGGTAGGAGGCGATTCAAGGCACAAAAGCTTTTCCAATAGCTTCCTCAAATCTTCCTGATCACATTCCAATCAAGAACAGCCATTCAAACGCCAGGAATTGGTATATAGAACCTTCCCTGTACAGAGAAAAAGTCACAATCGTATTTTTGATTCTATGCACTCTCATGGCATTCTAATCATGGATTTGTGTTCCTTATGATGTTCTGAGACTAACCATTATGTTTAATTGAATTTTCATGCTGCACACGCGATTCCACCATGTTTATTTTCTAGGGTTTGCAGGGTGTCAATTTAGGGCTTTGGTAACGAAGCAAAATTAGAACTCCAGACCAATGCCATTCAACTCAGCGCATGAAGACGAAGATGATGGAACCCTCGCGCTCAATTTATGAGCGTTGAGGGGCCAATCGTTATTTTCTCAAAGGACCTCTTCTGAAACGCATCCAAAACCGTTGCCTTACAGTCTTGTTTCAGAAAAAAGAAAAAAAAAACAACGAAGAAGACAACCTCGTTGTCAAAACGTGATAGGCCGGTTTGAAATTCGCGCCAGAAATCCACTAACGCGTTTGTTTTTCTTTTTATTATCTATTCGTCATAACATGTTAACGTGCGTTTCATGGTTCAGTTGGCAAGCGAAGAATGCATTCACGTCCAAGACCTGGGTTCGAGTCCCAGGTCTGTATAATCCCTATATTATTTTTCCATATATATTCCCATGCAGCGTAAGCATCATAGATCATCATATTCCATCTTAATACAAGCGTCCACGCGTTCAGCATATTCAGATCAAAGGTTCAAGGCTGATGAACACGTTACACCCTAGTCACCGCGTCACACATGATTCAGAAAAGTCAACGAATTCAAAGCTAAATGGGCCAGATTGCTAGGCCTATACCTCACAATTGGGGCCTGAACCCCCCCTGGTTTGCAATTTCTTTCTTTTTTTACTTATTTTTATTTTATTGTTAATTGTTATTTTATTTTATTCAATTGTTTTAATTTAATTAATTATATTTTACAAATTATAAAATACACAAAAAATCAGAAAAAAGAGAAGAATATAATATTTATTTATTTTAATTATTTTCTTGTAAACAAATGCATGTAAATAAATTTAGTAAAATAGGTTTTAACTTTAATTCTTTTTAATAACCAAAAATCCAAAAAAACATAGAATTTAGGTTTAATGAATTTTATTCCTTTTTTTTTTTAATTTTCCTTTTTTTCATAATAATAATATTACTTATTTTATTTTCATAATTAAATTGTACATAAATTAACTTAGGTTTAATTTAGGTTATATTTTAATATTTTCATAACAAACTTAAAAACCATTAGAATTAGGTTTAGCCTTTTATTTTAATTTTAATTAATCCTTTTTCTATTAAATCTTAAAAAACATAAAAATACCAAAAATATTCTTTTTTTTTTTTTTAATTCCTTATTAATTTCAATTTTGCAAAAGGGTCCAACGCCCATGTTCTTAATTCTTTTATTTCGCATATTTATTTTATATCGTTTAAATAATTATGTATCTCTCCCAAAGCTCTGTAACGATTACTCTTCGCACTTTTACTTTGCTTTATTTATTTTTCCGTCAAATCGGGTCTGGTTTAATTTTGGCGATGTGGACCCGCGCCGTTGTAATAGCTTTAGATTTAATTCCCGCAAATATTTTAACTGTTAACAAAAAGCATGAAAGAATGAATGACCATAATAAAATCAAGCGTAGAACACCAATGACATGACAAGACAAATATCAATGAAAACGACACACAAATCGCACACACCACCCCTAGGGTACGCCTCACTGTTGCCTTGCCTTCGAAAGGTGATCGTCGAGTAGAGGATGTCTTAGTAAGTCCTCATGATCCGGGAACCTGGCATGAGGGTAGCTTCTAAGGTGTCTTCCCATTACTCTGGTGATCACCATGTCCCTACAAACTCGAATTGACCCGAACACCTCCAATGGTGGTGCTACCTACCTCTCAATGGTGGGATGGCACTACTTTAAAGGACATTTACACAGACGAATTCCTTAGGGTAGGTAGGTTCTCGTAGATACTTGCTCTCTTTAAAAACAAAACAAATCAAAATCTTTTCACACCGACACTTTTCAAAAGCTTTCAAAACAATTTTTCAAACACTCTAACGTACGAGTCGAACTGAAATCTTTCAAAGAAACTTTTTTAAACCTACATTGAAAAGCAAACAAACCTTTTTGAAAACACAAGTGAGCAAGTATCTAAGAGCCCATGGATAACCATGGATAGAAAGGGTGCTAATACCTTCCCTTTCTATAATCTACCTCCCGAACCGAGAGCAATCTCTATAAGGAATTTTTCTGTGCTTTTGTCCTTTCCATTTGGAGAAAATAAAAGACGGTGGCGACTCTTGCTTCTGCGACATTTCGCGAACCAGCGTTAAACAGTCAGTTCCAGATCCACCGATCACAGAGGCAATCAGAGGGGAAAGATAATTGGCTCTGGAACTGTAGGTAATGGAAATCTTCCCTCTATTAATAATGTTCTGCTAGTAGATGGATTGATGCATAATTTGTTATCCATAAGTCAATTAAGTGATAACGGTTATGATATAATCTTTAATCAAAAATCATGTAAAGCTGTTAGTCAGAAAGATGGGACTATCCTGTTTAATGGTAAGAGGAAAAACAACATTTACAAAATCAAACTTTCTGAACTAAAGAGTCAGAATGTAAAATGTCTTCTGTATGTTAACAACGAGCAGTGGATCTGGCACAGAAGATTGGGGCATGTTAGTATGAGAAGAATATCTCAGATTAACAAACTCAATCTGGTCAGAGGACTTCCTAATTTGAAGTTCAATTCAGATGCTCTGTGTGAAGCATGTCAGAAAGGCAAATTTGCAAAACCTTCTTTTAAATCCAAAAATGTTGTTTCTACCTCTAAGCCATTAGAACTTCTGCACATTGACTTATTTGGACCAGTTAAAACTGCTTCAGTCAGTGGCAAGAAGTATGGGTTAGTAATCGTAGATGACTATAGCAGATGGACATGGGTAAAGTTCTTAAGACACAAGGACGAGTCACACTCTGTGTTTGTTACCTTCTGTAACCAAGTTCAGAATGAAAAGGATCTTAGAATCGTTAAAGTCAGAAGTGATCATGGTGGAGAATTTGAAAACAAAGATTTTGAGTCATTCTTTAATGACAGAGGCATTCTGCATGATTTCTCTTGTCCTAGAACTCCCCAACAAAATGGAGTTGTAGAACGAAAGAACAGAACATTGCAAGAAATGGCCAGAACCATGATCAATGAGACAAACGTTGCTAAGACCTTCTGGGCAGAGGCAATAAACACAGCGTGCTACATTCAGAATAGAATCTCAATAAGACCTATTTTGGAAAAGACTCCATATGAATTGTGGAAGAACAGAAAGCCCAACATTTCATATTTTCATCCATTTGGATGTACTTGCTTTATATTAAATACAAAGAATTATTTGAACAAGTTTGACTCTAAAGCACAGAAGTGTATTATGTTAGGATACTCTGAACGCTCAAGAGGGTACAGAGTATACAATACAGAAACACAGATTGTGGAAGAATCAATCAGTGTTCATTTTGATGATAAGCTTGACTCTGAAAAGTCAAAGCAGAATGAAGTTTTTGCAGGTATGGAAATTGAATTTACAGGTTCTGAAGACAAGTCATCAGAAGCTCTCAACACAGACACTCCTTCAACGTCTGAAAGGAGCACTGCTAGCAATCCTACAACAGTTGCTGATCAACCTCAGAAGAGATTACCCAGAAGCAGCTTGGATCACCCAGAAGAGACTATCTTAGGAAGAAAGGAAGATCCAATCAGAACAAGAGCAAGCTTCAGAAACTCTGAAGAAACTCTTATGGGACTTGTGTCTCTGATTGAACCTTCTTCTATTGATGAAGCACTTCTGGATAATGACTGGATTCTGGCAATGCAAGAAGAGCTGAACCAATTCACCAGAAACGATGTATGGGATCTCGTTCCCAGACCAAAAGGATTCAACGTCATTGGAACAAGATGGGTGTTCAGAAACAAGCTAAATGAACAAGGTGAAGTCATCAGAAACAAGGCACGACTGGTTGCACAAGGTTATAGTCAGCAAGAGGGGATAGACTATACATAAACCTTTGCCCCAGTCGCCAGGTTAGAATCTATCAGACTTTTAATTTCATTTGCTGTTAATAGAGGCATCACTCTGTATCAGATGGATGTCAAAAGTGCATTCTTAAATGGTTATATAGAAGAAGAAGTCTATGTACACCAACCTCCTGGTTTTAAAAATACAAAACATCCAGAACATGTTTTCAAACTAAAGAAGTCACTATATGGTCTGAAACAAGCTCCCAGAGCTTGGTATGAAAGGCTAAGTAACTTTCTGTTAGAAAATGAATTCACCAGAGGGAAAGTGGACACTACTCTATTCTTTAAATCAGTTAAGAATGACATCTTAGTCTGTCAAATTTATGTGGATGATATTATTTTTGGTTCTACTAATCCTTCTCTTGGAAGAAAATTTGCTAAGTGTATGCAGGCAGAATTTGAGATGAGCCTCATGGGGGAACTGAAATTCTTTCTAGGAATTCAGATCAATCAAACTCCAGAGGGAACTTACATTCATCAGAGCAAATACATCAGAGATCTTCTGAAGAAATTTGACCTCTCAGAATGTAAGCCATCAAAGATTCCAATGCATCCCACGTGCATTCTGGAAAGAGAAGAGGTAAGAAAAAATGTAGAACAGAAAGTCTACAGAGGTATGATTGGTTCTCTCCTCTATCTGACTGCTTCAAGACCTGACATATTATTCAGTGTTTGTATCTGTGCTAGATTCCAATCAGATCCTATAGAATCTCACTTAACAACTGTTAAGCGAATTTTCAAGTATCTGAAAGGTACTACTAATCTGGGTTTGTTTTATAGAAAATCTAGTGATTACAGCTTAGTAGGCTACTGCGATGCTGATTTTGCTGGAGACAGAGTGGAACGTAAAAGTACTTCTGGAAGCTGCCAGTTTCTGGGAGAAAATCTGATCTCTTGGTCCAGCAAAAGGCAATCAACAATTGCGCTATCAACAGCAGAAGTTGAGTACATAGCAGCAGCAGGATGTAGCACACAAATGCTCTGGATGAAAAGTCAGCTTGAAGACTTCCAGATTTTTGAGAGTAACATTCCTATACTCTGTGATAATACTTCTGCTATTTGCTTAAGTAAGAATCCCATTTTACATTCTAGAGCTAAGCATATAGAAATAAAACATCACTTCATTAGGGACTATATTCAGAAAGGTATTTTGAACTTAAAATTTATAGATACAAACCATCAATGGGCTGATATCTTTACTAAACCCCTTTCAGAAGATAGGTTTAATTTCATTCTGAAACATCTCAGCATGAAAATCTGTCCAGAGTGAAAATGTTTTAATTCCATATATTTACCTTCAGAATGTAATTGTTTTACTGTGAACTTCTGATCAATCTTCTTTCAGAAAGATAGAACATGCAGATTGTATCAGATGCAAGTCTAAAGATCTGAGAGTCTAAGCTCAAGACAGACGTATTGATCACTACATCAAACAAGTGTCATCCAATCATCAGCAAATCTCTGAAGCAGAACGCGTGCACGCTTCTGAGAAGGCAAAGCGCTGATTGGGTGCATTGAGACACATGTCTGGTAACCGTTTTTAAGTATCTTTCTCAAATCCCCCAAAATCAGCAAGCATTTAATGAAAAGTAATCATGCTTTTAAAATGAAATCATGATTTTTCTCTTTCTTAAAAAGCGTTTATCTTTTCAAAATATTTTGAAACTCTATTTAAACACATTAACCTCTCATTCTAATTCTTTACAGTTTCTCACTAATACTCAAGCATTCTCTGCATTTTTCTGTGTTCACCTCTTGCAAAACCTATCTTTCTCAGTTTCTTCTCAAAATCTTTTAGTGTGAACATGGCAACCTCCAACAGTGCTTCTGCAGGTCCTCAGAAGAAAGCATCATCTGAGCAATATCAAGTGCCATTCAGAACACTCCTCACTCCTGTGAAGAATCTTGAAGTGCTTTCTGAATTAATCATTGATTTTGGAAGCTTGAAGGAGAACGGTTTTGACCTAACTGAAGAAGTTAGGGCACATAAGTGGGAAAGGTATTTTGACAGGTTGGTTGGACCAACATTCCCTATGCTAGTCAAGGAATTCTGGATTCACGCCAAGGCTTCAACGCATCTAGTCACCTCCTTCGTTATGGGGAAGAAGATTGTGATCACTGAGGATCACATTGCAAGGTTAATCGGTTACAGTGGCGGTGGCGTCCGTTGTGTGGACATGGCTGAGAGATGTGCTGATGTGGGCGTGATAGCTGCAAGGATTTTCACCCATGGGGTGCCCAGCAGCAAGATCAAAGATCTGAAGGATCATTACAGAGTTTGGGCTAAGATAATTCTGGGGTGCTTCAACCATAGGAAGCCAACTAGTTCACCTGATTACATAAATGTGGATCAGCAGTTTCTGATCTACTTTATTGATCAGAAGGTAAAAATCAATTTGGCTCATTTTCTGTTCAACCACCTCAGAACAAGTGTGAAGGAAATCAGGGAAGAAGAAAGAACCAAGAGGGATTGGATACCCTTTGGAAGGTTGATATCAGATATTCTGACAGAGAATAGGCTGATTGAGCATCTGATAGAAGCTCAGGAATTAAGCACCATTGAACCAACTGTTGGGAAACCTCTGAACGCGAAGAACTTGAAGAAAATGAAGTTGATAGAGAATATCCAAAAGGAACCCAGAGCTACTCCTATTGCTGATATCACCAGCAGAAGAGTTCCTCTGAGTGACTTTCCTTTATTTTCTGAGATAGAATCTAAACCAGAGGTGGTTCTCAGGTACTTGGATGCATGCAAGGCAGATGGTACAGATCCAAATCTGATTATCAAAGCTCTGCATCAACCTCAGCAAGAAGTGACTCTGAAGAAGACGAAGAAGAGGAAGGCACCTTCAGAAGGATCATCCCAGCAGACACCCAAGAAAAGAGGTAATTTATCTGCTACTTCTGTTTTAAATTCTTCTACTATTCCAGCATCTATTCCTCCTTAAACCTCTCATAGAATCTCAATCCCCATCCCTACCATAGATGAAACTATACCAGAAGATGACCCTTCTGAGGCATTAAAACTCAGAAGACCCAGAACCAAACATCCCAAACCAACAATCTCCACATCATCAGCTATTGACAAAGTGCTGTCTGACATTGATCAACACACTTCTGATCAACCAAACTCTGAACCACAAATTGTCCCTCCTCCACAACCAGAACAACAACAATCTGCTGAAGAACCAGAACAACAACAACCACTCTCATCAATTCCAGAAGAACCCCTTATCCCTGAACAACCAGAAGTTCCAACAACTTCTCCTCAACCAGCAATTTCGTCTCCCTCTCCTCAACCAGAAATTAATCCACCATCACCTCAACCAGAGTTTCATCACTCTGAAACTCCTTCTCCTCAACCATCTGAACCTCATTCACCTCAACCATCACCTTTGGCAATCCATCTGCCAGGTGGAACAACAATCACCTTGGCACAATTGCCATCCTCACCAGAATCTACACCACCCAGTCCAATCATAATTTCTGATTCTGAAACTCCATCTCCAAAACAAACAGCTGCCAAGCAAACCACCGAAAACCCCAGCAGGACATTCATAGACTTAACCAGCCTTGACCGTCTTGCTGATATGAAACATAAAATAGCCATCCCTAAACCAAAACAACCAGATGTTGGCTCTGGTATTATGAATTTTGAAACAGGTGTGCAGCAATGGATTGCTTCTTTGAAGCAAGTCTGTCCTAGAATGATTGACCCAGCTGCTTCTGATCAGCTCTGGTCACAATTCAGACTTTGGGTACGTGTTGAAGCCCTCAAGTTGCAGGATATCAACTATGAGCAGGCACAACAGAATTTCAGCAAGCTTCTGAATGAAGTTGGAAGTCAGCTTCTGAAAGAAGACGTGCTCCCTCTGGATAGTGAACCTTGGTCTGAGAAACAGCTAGCTTCAAAGGTGCAACCAGAAGAAGACAAGACCATTCAAGCTGAAGAAAGTCAAGCAGAAGATGTTGCAGAAAGCTCTCAGAAGCTTCCTGCTTCTGATGCTTCTCAAGCTGCCTTGGACAGGCAGACTCTGGAAGAACTAAAGCTGAATGACATGCGTCTGCAGCAGAGGATGGATGAAAACGACCAGAAGATGAAAGAAAGAATGGATGTGCAGGATAGCAAGATTGACACTGTTGTCAGCATGGTGCACAAGCAGAATGAGACTGCTGATCAGATCAAAGCCATGCTGGAGAACCTGTTCACACGCTTACCTCCTCAACCTTAGTCTTTTTTCATTCATGTCTTTTTCATGTTTTCTTTGATTTTCTGATGTACTGTTTGAATATGTTTTGTACTATTTTCATGTTTTGATTCTGAACCTTTTAATATGACTAGTTTTTCTGATCTTAACTGTTTTAGCACATCACTTACACTTTTTGATTGCTGACAAAAAGGGGGAGAACAAGACTGATATTTTAAACAATAACGGTTTACTAAGACAGAAATTCTCAAACATTCTAACTCTATTACTTGAAAATGTCTTTTGTTTTGCTTAAAGTCTACAGGTACAAGGAAGCTCCTGGACACTCTGAAGACTAAAAGCTATGAAGCTCTGATCACTATGAAGCTCTGATCCGCTCTGATACTCTGATCCAAAGCAAAGCTCTGACAAGAAAAGCTCTGATACTCTGATCTGAAGCTCTGCTCTGATATGCTGATCTAAAGCTTCTGATAGTCAAAGACTCTGATACTCTGATGTTCAAAGAAAGGCAAAAATATCTGATCCTGAAGAACACATGTAATCAAAGGGAAGTGATAAACTCAGGGGGAGTATCTCTCAACTCTGATATCTTTCTTACCTCCTATCTTTGATAAAATCTTACTCTGATGCATCTCTCTGATACCTTTTCACATTATTTTCATTTAAAAATATCTAGTTTTTGTCATCACCAAAAAGGGGGAGATTGTTAGAACAAAGTTTGAATCTACTACCCTATATTTAAGTTTTGATGATAACAAAGTGAAAAGATATATCATTTATGTGATTCATGTATGAACTATCTGCTGCCTAAATTATTATGTTCTGATTTACAGATACTCTGATTGATATAAGCAAGATCACATCTAATCAGCATCAGAATTTGGTTCCTGACATCAGCATCAGAAGTTGCCATATCAGAATGTCAGAATCAGAAGATCAACTCACGTATATGCTGAAGCCTGATGAACAGAACTGCGCTCAACACTCTGATAAAGAAACACAACAGTTCATCAGCAGCTAAGCAGAGTCAGAATGAGCCAAGCCAGAACTTGCATTAAGTAAGCAACGGTACTGTGCATTGAAAGCAAATTAATACCAACGGCCTCATTCCAGACAAGATCTGCTCAATAAGGAAAGTTTGTTAATAGCATTGAATCAAGAATATTGCATCCAACGTTCAACATCTCAGTGCTATATAAACAAGACTTTGAAGATTGAAATGGCTAATGCTCTCCAAATCTTTACACGCATAAAAGCTGATCAAAATCTTCTTTCTCTCAGTTTTGCTAAACACTACACATTCTGATATTCTATCATTGTTTAGCAATCTAGTTTCTAAGCTTTAATTTGTGTATACATCACAGTTGTGATACAGTTTTGTAGAAAACATTCACACACTTAGATTTGATTTCTTTGTAAGAAAGTGTTTCCTTGACAAACCGGGTTGTGGTTTGCATCAAGAAGGCTTTAGCAGTTGTTAAAGAAGTCTGTAATATTCAGTTGAATATAGTGGATTAAGACCTCGTTGGAGAGAGGCGAAATCACCTTGACGGGTGGACTGGAGTAGTTTGAGATCAAACGAACCAGGATAAAAATATCTTGTTCATTGCATTAGATTTCAGTTTTACAATTCAACCCCCCCCCCCCCCCCCTTCTTGTGTTTTTCACTACTTCACTTCCGTCGTCAATCTCCAAATGGCATATATAAGCCCATTCCCGACATCACAAGACAAGTACTACTTCATGCGAGTGCAAATTTCTTGGGCACTCTAGTGTTCAATCATCTTTAACCTTCAGATCACGAAAGGCAGACAAGCCAATCTACATCCTCAGGTTTAAGAAGATTGAACAGGGGCAGCTGTTGTACCCCAAAATTTGCCCTCCCATATTTCTCAATACATTTCAAGTGAGGTCCTCAAATTGCTCAAGGAAGTCCAAGGGTTAACCAGACAAACTCTCTCCTAAGACAGTCTACCTCAAATTAGGGTTTCATGTTGCATCAAGATATTTGAGTCCCAAGGATCCCAAATACTCACCATTGTCCTAATATGTCCTCAAGATCATCCATGTCAAGTTTCCAGCCTTGCAGAGGAAGTTTGCTCAGTCAATTGCTCAAAGTCCTAAAAATTGACTATGCTAGGGCAAAAGTCAACTGGGTCCCACATACAGTCAAACTTCAAGATTTTTGGTCAACATTCTCATTTTGAATTATTATTCATAATTTGATCAAGGGTTGATCATGATTCCTTAAGGATTGCTCACAATTCACAAAAACTCAAAAGTTGCTAAATTAGGGTTTTGTTGGAAAAGTCAACTCAACTTTGACCAAGCATAACTTTCTCATACTTTATTAGAAATGACCCATCCAAATCTCATTTTTAAAAGTATGTAATTCTATACAATTCATCTTCATCTCCAAAGTTCAAAATATGCACTCACAAGAAGTTATGAATTTGGACATTATAGGTCATTTTGAAAAGTCAACAAAAACACCTTTTTTTGTCAAAGCTTCATACATGAACATGGAAGACTCAATTGAGATGAGACCAAATTGGTTGCTTAAAGGAAATCTCAAGATTTATATAAAGTCCAAGAACACCCTCATAGAGTCAAAATTGAAGGAGTTATGCATTGGTGAAGTTTACCTTTTTTGCAAAATTGTCAAAAGTCAAATATGCCTCAAATTGCAATTTTTGTCAAATGGGCCCAATTGTTTGTGCTTGTTTTGAGTTTGTAACATGGTCCACGACCCATGATCCTTCCCACTTGCCTTTATTTTGTTTTTGCCATTTATTTTGATTTTTATTTCAATTAAATCAAAATAAAATCATGAAAATATCTAAATCATTTAAACCTTGAGATTTTGTGCATATTTCAGGTCTCTTATACAGCTAGCAAGAGAATCAAATCGTCCAAGGCATGTTTGTACACAAAAAGATTGGTTTTTGGCTTGTTTTAGAAAGATTTGAATAAGAATCAAATCATGGTTCAATCTTCATAATTACAAAGATTTGGAGCAAGTTTGTAAACCTAATTCACTCAAGGACATATATAGGACAAACTCAGACCAAATGCATAAGGGTTGGAGGCGTGAGAAGCTAAGAGAAAACTTGCAAAAAATCAAGAAAAGTAGCAATCTGTTTTCACAGTTCCAGGCGCTTTCAATCCTTTCCAAACATTCCTTTCACTTGCTCGGAATTCAAGGAGTCCATCCCAATCCTTAGAAAGAAAATTTGTGCACAAAAACTCACTGTAAGTGTCTCACGACCTTGGCATTTTCTTGAAATCCAATATCATTATTTTGGCATTTGTAGCATGAATTCTTTATATATTCTTGTTCAGTGGAACATTTGCAAGCTATTAGTAATGATTAATTGCATTTTTTCTAACCATACAGAGATCCACCATTGTTAGGTTTTCTTGGTTCGCTTTAGGGTTTTCTTATGCAGGTAAAATTGGCCCTAATGGAGGAGGCCATTGTGATCAGCGGGTCAAACCCAGCTTATCCATGGTCTTGAATTTTATTTACATCATTTGTATGCAATTTTTGAGATGCACAGGGTTATAGTTACAGCGCCATGCCTGTAGGTAAAGGTTTAGAGTTTTAAACGACAGATCCAGGAAGAAGACGATGGTGTGTCATGACTTCACTTACCAGGTTTAAATTCTGGCGCGTTTATTCTGGCCAAAAACCTATAGTTTTGATCTATTTGTTTGTTTATGTTGTATTGATAAACTAACACCCAGCGCAGTTAGTCAGAAGAAGGAAGTCAGAAGTTCATGATTTTGGGTTCGATTCCAGGCATGACCTTTTGGCCTTTTTCCCCTTTGTATTCACCAGATCCATCGCCTGCACTTTCTGAGGGTCATCTTCTGGACCCATCAACCAGGACCATATCAGGCATCCTCTGGTCACGACCTGCTGGATCCACCAGCCGGAAGCATGTCCAGTACCATTATCCTTTGATCACCCTCCTCTGATCACCATCCTCTGATCACCCTCCTCTGATCAACATCCTCTGATCACCCTCCTCTGATTATCATCCTCTGGACCATCATCCTCTGATCAGAACTGCTGATAGCAGGCCCTTGGGTTATTTCTTTTTTCTTTTTCTTTAATTTACCTCTTATTAGTTATTCTTTTTTTTTATTATTATCAACACCAGAATCACCTCCTTTTTTACAAAAATTCATAAAATTAATTTTCATCAAATTAGATTTAGGTTTTATTTTTTATCAAAAATTAATTTAATTAGTGTAATTTAGTTTTAGGGTAACTTTAATTTGTTTTTTGTAAATAAATTAAAACAAATTAGAAATTAGGACTTGTTTAATTTAATTTTTATTTTCTATTTTCTCAAAATAACCAAAATACAAAAATAGGTCAAAATTAATTATTTTTATTAATTTAAATTGATTAGATATTAGGTTTGTATTTATTTAATTTAAAACCTTGTTCTTTCTTAAAATTATCAAAAACAACAAAAATATGATTTTTCTTTCAATTAGGTTTAGACGGGGTCAAAACCCTAATTGTCTCTCGTTCTCCTTTCATCGCGCGCATTTATTTATTTTTATAATATTGATGTAACTGCTCATGGGATGTAATAGTTTAATTAGGTTCTTTTATTTATCGTTTTATGGGTTTTTGGCTATGTAATTAATCCCCCTCCCCGAAGCCTTGTAATAGCGTAGTTTTATTTCTCGCATTTTAATTTTCGCAAATATTAACTGTTAGAAGTATGATAATAGGATTGCATGACAAGAATGTATGTTAATTTTAAAATGGTTAGCAAACCCTAAATGTGCAAAGATAATAACTTGAAATTGAATCACTCGCACATGCGCACTCCTAGGGTATACTCTCACTTCGGTTGCCTTCGGTAAATGATCATTAAGCATAGGGTGTTTTAGTGGTCGCTCTCTTGTCCAAACAAAGATCAAATGTCCAATTCGGAAATGTTGCCTTGGAAAGGTTACCTCGGAAATGTTGCCTCGAATATAATCTTAAGACACTAGGGTTATTACTAAGACGTCCTAACATTGATTTAGTGATCGTACGTCCCTTTCGAATTGACCCTTACAATTCCAACGACGGTGCTACCTACTCACTAATAGTAGTATAGCACTGTCTAAAGGAAACAAGAACAGAAACATTCTTTTTTCGAGTAGGTAGATGCTAGTAGGTACTTGCTCAAAATCAAACTTTTCCACACTTACACTCTTTTCAAACAAAAATTTATAAAACACTTCGTAACACTCTTGAAGACAGAAGCAAGGGTTAAAACGAAGTAAAACAAAAACTTTTCAAAACACACAAACACGGAAGCAATTTTAGAAAATGATGAGCAAGTACCTAAGAGCCCGTGGAAAACCACAGATTGAAAGGGTGCTAATACCTTCCCTTTCTATAATCTACCCCCCGTACTCAGAATATCTTGAAAAAGGAATTTTTCTGTGCTTTTTTCCTTTCCAGTTGGATAAAATAAAAGTCGGTGGCGACTCTTGCTTACCGCGACATTTTTCAAACATAAAAGCAAAACGCAAACCAGCATTTTCCTAAAACAGTCTGGTTCTGCCACTGTATTACAAAGGGCATTAACCTCATGGTTAGTAATATGGAGAAGTGGTTTCCCTGCACGAGCATGTCGAACCTCCTTTTGAGCTTTGGAAGTGAAGCCCAATCCTAATTTGTCTGACTTGAAAGGGAAATCAGCAAGTTGTCACCAAATGGTGCAACCTCCTTCTTCAATAACAGCACTGGCATCTTTGTGAGAAGCCATCCTCGGTGTATCTTTAGCAGCTTCAGGAGTTTCAGGAGTGGCCTTAGCAATAGCAACCATGAGAGAGACCACTTCAAAGGCTTGACAAGGAGTTTTAATGAACTTGCCATCCATTTCAACATACTTAAATGAATTTAGATGATTGATCATAAACTATTTTCTCCGCATAGAGTGACAATTTTGCCCTTGACCGGATACTTCAGCTTTTAATGTAGTGTAGAAGTCACGGCGCTAGCCCCATGTATCCATGGGCGTCCAAGCAGGCACGAATAAGCAAGATGGATATCCATAACATAGAATGTTGAGTTGAAGACTTGAGACCCAACTTGGATAGAGAGATCAACCTCTCCATGGACCATCCTCTTAGAACCATCAAAAGCCCTTACTACAATGTCACTAGGTTTCAACACCAGTACATCATAGTCTAGTCTATCCAAAGCTCCTTTAGGTAAGACATTGAGAGAAGATCCAGTATCCACTAATACATGTTCCATGGTAGTGCCTTTGCATTATTTGGAGACATGGAGAGCTTTATTGTGATTCTTCCCGATTGGGGTCAAATCTGTGTCAGAGAACCCTAAACCATTGTCGGCAGTCAAACTTGCTACACAATTTTCAAATTGGTCGGTCGTAGTTTCTTGTGGGACATGTGCATTTTTCAGGAACTTTTTCAGTGCTTGGGCATGTGCCTCAAAACATAGAAACAAAGACAACATAGAAATCTTAGAGGGTGTTTTCCCCAACTGTTCCACTATCTTGTAAACACTTTTTCTGATGA
The DNA here is from genome assembly GCA_948472305.1 of Vicia faba. Classification (NCBI taxonomy): domain Eukaryota; kingdom Viridiplantae; phylum Streptophyta; class Magnoliopsida; order Fabales; family Fabaceae; genus Vicia; species Vicia faba. The sequence goes on along the minus strand of OX451741.1, from coordinate 760,856,680 downwards.
TTTTTAGAATCTCCTCCATATCTTGGGTAGATGAGTCCTCAATGGTAATATCTTTTGTAGGCACCTCTGTTATGGCAGGCTTAGACATGTTTTCCTTTCCTCGAGTATCAGCAATAGGTTCAACAGCAGTAATACGAATGGGTGTAGTAGTGTTTGTTGGAGGTGAAATTTATGGAGAGATGATCTTCCCCGTCCTAGTAACTTTACTTGATCTAGCGATGTTTGTAATGTCAGCAGTTTCATCTTCATCAATCCAAGAATCTTGTTTGATACCATGGTAGTACACTTCCGCCCCATAATTCCAGGGCACATCCTTATCAGAAGAGCAGGGAACTGTCCCCAATGTGGTGATAATTAGTGGAGCTATTCTTGGTTCAATGGGAATACTAATAGGACCTTTTGAGGTGATCTTAATAGGTTTGTTTGAGATAGTAATGATGGACACGTTTTCAAATTCTTGAGATACAACTTCGGTCAAACTTTTCACAGATGGAGTTCTTTCAAATAAAATATCATGGCTATCCATCAGGTGTTAGTCACCTTTCTTCAGCCATTCACAATCATTAATTTGTACAACACAGTAGCAACAGTCTTCAAGGCAACAAGGGAATACCACGGATTTCAAAAAATTCTCTTTAATAGTCTTCAAAGGAGTGGTCAAGTCATTGATGGAGGCAACAATAGAGGCATCTTCAATAGCATTGACACCCTTACCATGATTTTACATGGGTGCCGTGATTACGTTGGGAGTTAGAGGAGGGTCGAATTAAATTGTCTTGTTATCAATTAGGTCTTGGATTTTATTCTTTAGAGACCAATAATCATTGGTATCATGTTCGAGATTGTTTGAGTGGTAAGCGCGTTTGGCATTGGGGTTGTATTTTGGAGAAGCAATATTAGGGTTGGAAGGGGGATCTCTCAAGGTCACCAAATCAGCTTTCAATAGATGTTGCAGAGCTTGAGATAGTTGCATATTGTTTTTAGTAAACTGCCTTCTTTGGACATCCGGTCTTTGTTGACTATTTTGTTGATGCAATCATTGAGTTGGAGTTGGATTGGAAATCAGTATAACCCCTATTGAATGATGATAGACATTCTTAGCATGGCTTCTTGACCCATACATAACATTAGTCTCTTTTTTACCAATAAATGGCTTTTTCACAGCATTATAGGTGAGGTCATGGGTATCCTCCCGCTTTTAATCCTGCTTTTAACCCTCTCACCAATCAAGGTCAATTTAGTGAATCTAGACGATGAACTTCCAATTAGCAAGTTGAAAAATGGTCCAGTCAATATTCTCATAAACATATCTACCAACTCTCTATCAGTTAAAGGTGGTTGCACCCTGCCAGCCAAGTCTCTCCATTTTTGAGCGTATTGTTTGAAGCCCTCGTTTGATCCCATGGACATTCCTTGCAATTAGACCCTAGTTGGCGCAAGATCAGCGTTATATTGATATTTGCGGTAAAAAGCAGTGGCCAAATCCTCCCAAGTAAGGATGTTCGTCCCTTCTAATTGGTAAAATCACTCCAACTGCATCCCAGATAAACTTTCTTGAAAAAAGTGCACCCACAGTTTCTTATCAACGATATGCAGCTGAATTTTGCAGACATGAGATCTTAGGTGAAGCTTCGGACATGAGACATCATCTAATTAGGAAAAATAAGGGATTTTGAATTTGTGGGGAATGACTACCCCAGGCACCAAACCCAAGTCACCAAAGTCCAAGCGAGGCACAACTTGGATTTCTATAGCCTTCAATTTGTCTTCTTGTTACTTATACTTGTCATGGGCCGGTGGATATTGCTCATCAAAATAATCTTCGTCTTCAGAGATTTGATTGTTCCCACCCCCGACACGGGTGCTCCTAGATCTTCATCTTGATTCTCATCCTCGAAGGAGGAGTCTTCTTCAACTTGAACTTGTCGGGCAGGGCCTTTGAATCTCTTCCCCATGTTGATTACAACTTTCTTCTTTGCCTTCTTTTTCGTGACAAGAAGTGTCATCATTTCTTGTTTCCCCTTTGCTAAGTTGAGCAGAGTCTCTTGAAACTAGGAGTTTTGAGTCTGCAAGTTCTTCACAGTTTTCTCGAGATCCATCTTGTACTTAAATAAACAATAAAAATATGAGGATACCAGTGTTGGAAAACCTGCTTATGGTATGATGCATATCATGCAAATGCAATGTTTTCAAGGATTTTATGGAATTTAAATTTGCTAGACAAAGAGAAGACAACAAACATTAATTGCATTAATAAGTTCATGAAATACAAATGCCTCTTGGGCTTACAAAGGTTACAAAATAGACTTCTAAAACAAAAAAGAAAGGCTCAAGTTTCCCATGGGCGTATCCTCTTTAGTTCAATGTAGGCATTCAGGCTTTGCTCTTCATGAAGTTTCCTCGTGATCTCCAAAACCTTCTTCTCGCTTGCATAGAACTTTGCTTCAAAGGTATCTCGTTCCCTTTTGAGTTGAATCCATGATCTTTGCAATTCCTCGAAGTTGGTAGGAATTTCAGGATGAAGAATAGTGTAAGGAGTGTCTCCCTTGGCAACGGGCTCCATAATCACAGGTAGGATGACTGGGTAAGGAATTATGATATTTTGAGCACGAGTTCGTACCAACTTGAGGTAAGGCTCAAGAGGGATGGAATATTTATGCCCCAAAGTATTTCTATCCACCTTGTTTACCATTCTCCAAGCTCGTAGGAACCTTTGGCGATATCCTTGGATGTCGCTTTCATAGTCAAATACCAAACCTTGGATGAGCGCATCATGGGGACCAACTCTTCGCGCATACCTAAACGGTCGTAATGTAAGAGAAGGGTTATAGGTAATACCTCCCATAATGCCTAAGAGTGGAATGTTAGGGAACTCCCCACATTGGTTAATAACGGTAATATCCTCCAAAGATTGGGAACACCAATGAATATCCGAGTGTGAGAGAGACATCATCCTTTGAGACCATGTCAAGCCTTGTTCATTCTTCAATGTTGATCGAGGTAGGTGCGAAATAAACCACCTAGATAGCAATTTAATACAACACAAAAGAGTTCCTTTCTTCTTCATGGTGCGAGTGTGCAAACAATGTAGAATGTCTCCAAGCAAAGTAGGTACGGGATTAAGAGAGAGAGAAACTTTGACGGCATTCACATCTATGAGTTGGTACATATTGGGAAATAGAACCAAACCATATATTAGAAGGGCCAAGACATCCTCAAAAGCTTGAAAATCCATATCTTCCCAAAACAAACGAGCCTTTTCCACCAGGAACTTGGATAAGAAACCCTTAACTCCACTCCTTTTTCCCAATTTGCCATAATGTCGGATCTCTTCAAATGCAATGATTTGGCAATAACCTCAGGCTTTGGAATTTCCTCTAAACTAGTGAATGATATTTGATCAAGCACATGCACTCCTAGCAGTTGAGAGAATTCTTCTAATGTAGGCACCAATTGGTATACGGGAAAGGTAAAGCAATCGTGCATAAGATCAAATAATTGGAAGAGCACACACATCATTTCTTCTTGGAAGTTTAAGGTAGCCAAGTTGAGAAGTCGACCATATTTCTTGGTGAAGAGAGAATCTACAGGCACCCTCGATGGTAATTCTTGAAGTTAAGGAAGCACTTTCACAAAGCTAACTCGGATGGTATTTCTACGAGTGGAAGCCATGTCCTACAAAACAGAACAAAGATAAATTCCTAAATTCTTGAAATGGTTAGTGATAATGCTTATGATATTATGATGTTCATGATGTCATGAATAATAATCACAAACAAAGCACACAAATACCTTAGGTTTAGGCTTGTATGGGTTTCATAAGTAAGTACCCTCTTGAAGTTTAGTTGGTTTAACCTATCCTAGAAAGTAATCGGGTTCTAGGGAATCTCAATATCATTGATCTTTCTTCATCAGGCATTGTTTTATCACAATCAATCTTTTCTTTTGGCCAGAATATCCCGAAATTCCAATCTCAATGAGTGTAGTATCAAGTATCAACCAATCTTCAGCTTTGCACCAAAGTCGGATATCTCACTACTTCCTAATGGCTAAGTTGTTCAACTAAAGGTTCTACGGATAATTAGTGCTTCATGACACCACACTACAGCCCCATATTCTCCTTGATTCAACAAAAGGGATACCGGTACCAAAAAATGTGCCACACTAACGTATCTATTGTCTTAACCATATCGGTCTACATCATACAGTCTCCTCAATCTATTGCTACTTACCTAATAATTATCCCAGATCTGGGTAGAGGATCTATACAAGGAACCCAAACATAGGCCCATAATGTAAAGCAAGCAAGTCAAACAATGAAAGCTTTTAAAGGTGATATAATCTCTAAGATAACCCCACTTTAAAGAACTCCCCAGCTGATTCACCAATTATGTAATACGGTGGGAGAACTGACTTGGGTGTTTTTCGTTTGATCACAATTGTTGCGAATAGAAAGAGTCGCCACCGACTTTTCTTTTATCCAATAAAGGAAAGAGTGAAAAGAACAGGAAAGACCTTTTGAGAATTTTCTTGATTTCGGGGGGTAGGTTATGAAAAGGGTAGGTGTTAGCACCCTTTTCATCCGTATTTATCTACGGGCTCTTAGTTGCTAGCTCACTTTGAAATGCTTTGTTTAAAATGTGTTTGTGATTTGTTTGAAAGTATTTTTGAAAAGTGCCTTCGTTTAGGATAAATTTTTAATGATTCTCGTCTCTATAAGAATGTATACAAAGTGTTGACTTTTGAAAATAGTTCATGAAAAGTGTTGGTGTTTTTGAAAGATTTTTTAAAATGTTGTGAGAAAGCAACTATAAACGTTCTACCTACTCAAAAAGTCTTTGTTCTTTTCCTCCTTCTTTAGATAGTGTTGTCTCACCATTAGTTGGTAAGCAACCTTACCATTGGATATGAAGGGACAGCCGTGGGCCATCGTACAATCATAGAAGGAAACATTATAGGATACCTTAGAAATTTGTCGTAAGGGTCTAAGATCGTTTACCGAAGGAAATATTAAAGGGTCATCGAGGGACTACGATCTTGTATTCGAGGGTCATTGGTAAAGTATTCCACGTTCGAGGGACATGACTATTTTATTCTAAGGCAACAAGTGTGGGTTAACCCTAGAGGTACAAGTGTGCAAAGTGTTTTGATTTCACGCATTTTTTTCTTTGAATTAGGATTTTCTACTTGTCGATTTTAGTCTTGCCATTTAAACTCTAATTACTAACAATAAAATGGAAAAAAGAAAATTGTGGGAATTTAAAGTTCTACGCTATTACATCGTTTAGGGATGGGGATGCAATTTAAAAATGAGGATGGAAGCAATTAAGAACCCTAATATACAATTACAACCATATTAAATATTGAAGAACAATGAAATATACAAGAGTATAATGGTAGTGTGAGAAGAAAAAGATAATTGTTTTTTGTTTGACTTTTTGATGAAAGATTTTGATTTAATTAAACTAAAATGAAACTGAAAAAAAAAAGTTAATTAATTAAACTCTTAAATTCTAAGTTAATTCAATTAAAATAAAACTAAGTTTAATATTAGTTTGATTAAGATGAGAAAATTAAAATAAATCTAAGTCTAAATTGATTTTATAAATTTATTAAGAAAATTTTTTTGGTCTTTTGTTTTAAAAGAACAAAAAAATTAAATATCTAAATAATAAATATGATATATTTTGGTATTTTTTGATTAATAAAAGCAATAATAATAATAATAATAATAATAATAATAATAATAATAATAATAATAATAATAATAATAATAATAATAATAATAATAATAATAATAATAATAAATAAAATAAAATAAAACAAAATAAAAAATTAAAGTCAGGAGGGTATGAAAGTAAACTATGGGGTTAGTAAGCAAAAAAACAGTTTTTTGTTATGTCAAGACCCAAATCCTTTTTTTTTGTAGTCTAAAAAAGAAGGAAAAAAATGGGCCAACGTATCATGAAGTAAACAGGGTGTGAGGAAAAGCAAAAAAGTCAGGCCCATAGTAAGAAAGCCCAAGCGCGCCTGAAACAAGTAAAAATGTTAGAAAAAATAACAAAGGTGTCCCTGGGGCTCGAATCCAGGATCCTTAGCAATAAGACCTTACGCACGCGCTCTCTACCACTTGGGTGACTATACATCCAGTGTTTAAAACAAAACCAATGCATTATATTACAAACAAACCCTGAATACATTTCATCTTCAACCTCGCGCTAGGCCTGGACCTCCATTTTTGAATTTTGTAACTTCTTCATCTCCCAACCATTTGCAAAAATGTAAACATCAAACTTGATCCAAATTTCATCCAAATTTCAGAAATGTAAATAACTTAAGCTATAAATCAAATATGAGCATGAATTTTGAATGGTACCAAATATAACCTAATTTTTCCAGAAAGTTCAACTATAAAATTCTCACTACTAAGGCAACATAAATGAATTCTAAAGACATGATCAGTTTCAGGGCTATGATGTCTACATTTTATCTTTGAAAATGGAAAGCTAACAATGCCTATATGAAGAGTTAAACAGTCAGAAAACATACCTTGAAAATGGAATTCGTGTTTTGAAAATGAGCTTGTTTAAAGATGCTACAATGATCAGGTTAGCTTCCTTGGACCTCTAGGAAGCTAATGCAATGCTTAGCTTGAGTTGAGAGTGGATGAAATAGTCTAGAGAAGTCAAGTTGCAGAACTCTGTTTTTGAGTATGGACAATGGTGGAAATGGAGTTACAGTTGGGAAACAAGGATTGGGATAAGTTGTATTTGAGGTATAGATGCTTTGAGGATGGTTTAGAAGGAAAACGCACGAGTGGATTATGAGTTTCAAGTTTCTTTGCCAGAAGTGACAACAATGGAGGTTTGTGCATAACTCTGACTTTCAGGGAGTTTGAGTGAGTTTTATGGCTTGCTCATCCATGTGTTATGTCGCAATATATGTCTCTATTTATAGAGAAGGGGTTTGGAGGATGAGAGGACTTGGTTTCTCAGTTATAAAACCTGGTTTGGTTGATATGAAATAACTAAGTTATGTGAAAATTGGTGTTTTAATGCATAACACAAGGACTTGTAAGGTTTATTTGCAGGTTATATATGGTTTCTTCTTGGTGTTGAAGTGTTTTGAAGTCCGAAGCAACAATGTATGGGCTCAACAAGGGTTTACATTGTGATTAAAGTCACTTTTCCAAAATGGAAGTGTGAACTTTCTTCCCTAAATGGCAAATCAACTTGAACAATGCTTGAATCAATTGGGAAATTGATCAATCAATTGTGTAATCATTAAATTAAGGAGTGAAATACAAGTTAGAAGCCTGAAAAGCAAGATTATGCAGTATGGCTATGAGATTGGATCAAATGTTCATCAAGAAAATGACCTATAATTCAAGTTTATGAGGCCATCTTCATCTCTTCGAAACTTCTAGCTCAAGCATGATCTCTTCCATTTCTTGGAAATTTTGGAAAGCATGAAACATCCTCTAAAACCTTTATGTTTAACATTTTGACAAAATCATCTTGGAGCTTGGTGAAAATTGGCCAAGAAGTTAGGTCAAAAATCTGCCTAAACTAGGTCAAATTTTCACTAAGTGTTTTAGAAAAAGTGCATGACTTCATGAATTTATAACTCAAAATCCAAACACTTCTAGGACTTTATCAGTAAAGAAAAGTTGTATATCTCATCAATATCTACAACTTTCATGTTGAAAGTTTCCTTTGAATCATCTTGTATCTTGGTGAAAAAATGTCATGAAGTTATGAAATTTTCAAGGTTTACAACACTTAGAAAAAATTCTAAGTATTGAAAAGTTTGACTTTTCAAATTGATTTTTGACTTTCTTGATTTCTTGATGATCAAGCTTTATATTTTTAAATGTTATGATGAATTTTGATCTTTGAAATTAAATTTTGATCAAAAAGTCAAAGTTTGACTTTTTGTGCATTAGTTGACTTTTCATCCGTTGATAAAATTTCAACTATCAATCCATTGATCTTGAGGAATGTTTTGAACTATTAAATTATGTCAACATGTTGTATTTTAATCTTTTAGATTATGCTTCAAGCAATTAGATCATGTATTAGGACAAAAGTCATTGATCAGTCAATTACAATAAAAACCCTAATTTTGATCATTTTGCCCCTTTGGTAAATTGAGTGCTTTCCTTGGGGGATTGTGATAAATACTTAATAAAATTATGAATAGTACTATAAAATATTTATGTTGGCAAAAAATCATGAAGTTTGACTATAGGTTGACTATAGTTGACTTTTTTACCCAATACTACTGATTTTCAATCATCTGAGCAATTGACTGAGCAAATTTGTGATCAAAGACTTGAAAATTGACATGAGTATTCTTGGAGGTCTATAATGATCCATTAAGGTCATTTGAGGCATTATAAGTCCAATTATCATTGTAAAAAACAAAACCCTAATTTGAGGCATTAGTGTTTAGGAGATGGTTTGACCTAGTCAACACTTGTGCAAACTTTGAGCTTTTGGAGATCTTGTGAGAAATGTCTTGAGGAAGGAGAGGGAAAATTTTGGGGTACAAAAAAGTTGATGTATAATTCTTCAAATTTTATATTCATTAGAATTTAATGAATCAAAGGTACGCCTCTTTTACTCATGTATTATAACTTGTTGTTGTGTCAAAATTGCCTTATTATTCATAAAAACGTGATTTGCATATGTGTTGTGTTATGTGTATAATTTATATTTATGGTATATATTTCTCTATTCTTTCCCCATTCCTTTTTTCCTAATGACAAAGTGGGAGAAGAATCATTGTGTATATGTGTTATATTTTCTCTAACAAAAGTGCAACAAGATTATTTCAAAGAAAACTCTCATGCATGGATCAAGGGGGGGTCTTTGACTTAGGTGGAGTTTTCAAAGTTTTCAAAATGGATATAGAAATCAAGATGCATCAAAATTTTCAAGAAAAATTGAATGGCTCAAGTCAATACATCTTAATCAAGTAAAATTTATCAAAGTCTTGAAGAAATATTGTGTGAACAAATCAAATGTCAAGGTTTAAAGCATTCAACCTCTCTATATGCATACAAGTGTTCATAACAATGTTTCATGCATGCCATAAATCTTCAAACATGTTTTAAAAATCACAACATGATATTTCACATCTTTTCTCAAAAGTAATTTTCAAATATATCTTAGGGAACACGGTTACCTAGTTAAGGTAACCGGTTATACTGTATCATATTCCAAAAATAATAGCCTCTGTCTTGGGGAACCTGGTCACCCAGTTATGGGAACCGGTTACCCAAATTTGATTTTGAAATTCGGTAACATTGAGAAAGGTGGTACCCAGGTACCCACTTATGGGAACCAGTTAGCACCAAAACAGTGTGAAACTTTCATAGTTTTAAAATACATAAAGGTTGTGTTGTTTTGTTTATGAAGCATGGCATCATTATATTGATTCATGCCATTTTTAAAGGCTATATAGAGGCCTATATAAACTAAAAATTTCAGAATTATTTAAAAACCTCTTCCAATCTACAATTCAAACTACATGAATTATTTATGTTTCAAATCTCTCAAGTGTTCTACATCAGAATTTTGTTTGAAACTTTCTGCACTCATTTTTCGTTGAAAAATTGTTCTAAGTTTCATATCATCATTGTGAACACTTGTATCCATTATTGAGAATTGTTTTTTTTTTAAGGATAATATCAATCCAAGATTGATATATTGTATCCTATTTCAAAATTTATTGTAAAAATTCAGAATACATTATTACTTCCCTTGCTATTCAGGATTGTTGAAAGAAAGTGTATGCATTGAAGAGGATTGTTCTTATTTCACTTAGTTTTCAATATCTTAAAGGATTTAAGAGCCTTTGATCTTCCTATAGATTAGATAGTAAGGAATCATCTTTCGTGTTATTAGGCTTGTACAATCATTCTAAACTATAGTGAAATCTCTTTTGTATTGGCAAGAGGATTGGAGTATTCTCGACCTGTGAGGGGAACCAGTATACATCCAGTGTTCATTTAATTTATGCATTTTATTTCTTTCATCAACATAATCAGAAAATAAGAAATTTAAAAGAGAAGGAAAAAATTTACCATCACCTAATTCACCCTCTCTATCTTAGCCACATTATAAACTTATAATTGGTATCAGAGCAGGTTATAGGTAACCCGTTCCTAAAAGATCCAGAACGACTTCCACAAATCAAAATCCAGTTTTTAAAGATGGTGGTAGCAATAATAAGCCTCCACTGTTTTGTGGTGAATATTTTGATTTTTGGAAAACCTGCATGAAGGCTCATTTAGAAGCACATGGAGATGAAATATGGGATGTCGTCGAAAATGGTTCATTTGTTCCTATAAGTGTTGTCAACGGTGTTTGTTCATTAAAGCCTAAATGTTCATGGGATGGCGATGATAAGAAAAAGGCCCTCTATGAAAAAAAGTCAATCAATCTTCTTCAAGGTGCACTTAAAATGTATGAATTCTTTCGTGTTTTGACATGCATAAAGGAAAAAGAAATATAGGATAGTTTGGTAGAAACTCATGAAGGAACCGTCGAAGTCAAAAGATCAAGGTTGAATACCTTAAGTCAAGAATATAAGTTACTCAGAATGCAGCCCGAAGAATCCATTCATGACTTACAGAAAATATTCATGCACTTAACAAATTATCTGAAAGCTCTTGGTAAAACTATTACTACCGAAGAACTTAATCTTAAAGTGCTTAGATCTTTAACCCTGGAATGGCAACCAAAAGTAACGACAATATCCAAAAATAAAAATCTATCCCGAATGACTTCCGCAACATTATTGGAAACTTCAAGAATATGAGACGGAACTTAGAAGATTGGAAAAACATGAAAATCAAGAGAATAAATCTAAAAGAATTGCTTTAAAGGTTGATTCCAAATAAGTTTAAAAAGAAGACAATCCGGAAGAAGAGGAAAATTTTATGCTTCTTGCTAAAAGGTTAGGAAAATTATTTGGATCTAAAAATAATTTTGGTAATTCTAACTTTGTAAAAAGTAAGAAATTTTCAAAAAACAAGGATAAAGAAACCTCCACATCAACACGAGATGTCACATGTTATGAATGTGGCAAGCAAGGTCATATAAAGTCGGATTGTCTGAAACTCTCCAAGAAAAATGGATTCAAAAGCAAAAAGGAGTTTAAGAATAAAAAGACTTATGTTGCATGGGAAGATAACGAGATAAGTTCTTCATTCGGTTCGGATAGTGACGAAAGTTCAAATCTAGCATTGATGGCTTCACACAATTCTGATGATTTAGATAGTGAGGTTAGTTATGATTTTTCTCTCTTTGATAATGATGCACAAGGTGTAATAAATGAACTCTTAAATGAATCTAAAATTCTATACAAAACTATATCATCTCAAAACAAACAAATATCATCATTAGAAGAAAAAGTTGATACAATGGAAAAAGATTTTAATAATGAAAAAGAAAAGATGATGAATAAGAAAAAACAGAATTTTGTATACAAAAATTATGAATCACTTTCTTTCCAAATTGTCCAATTGAAAAGAGTTCTTGAAAGATATGAAAAAGGACAAATTGGGGTGGAAGGTATCCTTAGTCAACAAAGACATCCCAATAATAAAAGTGGACTTGGATACTCAAAGTTTTCAAAGCCAAGTTCTAACAAAACTATATTTGTTAACGCTAGTGACCAAACAAATCAAGAGAAAGTGAACAAACCTAAAGTATTCATTATTATCCTAAAAAGAAAAAGTTTGTTAATTTTGTACCTACTTGTTCTTATTTTGGTATTGTTGACCATACACCTAATACTTGCTATGTTAGAAACTTTAGTGTAGCAAGTGGACATTATGTGCGGGTAAAGAAAGGTACTAATTATGAAGGACCCCGAGCAACTTGGGTACCTAACAAAACTTAATTTATTTTGTAGGTATGCTTGAAGACCACATTGTAAGTACGAAGTGCGCCTAAGAGGGGGGGGGGGTGAATTAGGTACTTTAAAAATTTTCTGGTTTTAGTGATGATGGATATTATTTTTCTGGTTTATGGTGAGTTTATGAAAGAGTATAGTGCAGAAAAAATAAAGAGACACAAGCGATATATCCTGGTTCCCCTCACAGTCCAAGAGTACTCCAGTCCCCTTTCAACATGAAAGAGATTTCCTTATAGTTGGCAAACTTAAACAAGAACTACCAAAACCAAGAACAATCCTCTTGGATCAAGAACAATCCTCTTGGATTTTCACTATGTCAACAATGAGAACAATCCTCTCAAGGTGACCTTACTTGTTTCCAACAATTCTGGAAAAACAAAAGTACAAAAACCACTAATCTTATTTCCAACAATCCTGAAAAATAAGAAAGTGTACAACAATATTTTGATTGAGTGAGTTTGTAGAGCAATAATAACTTTGAGTGATGTTATCTAACTTGATCTTCTCTTCCAATAACAATGATATACAATAACTCAAGACTCAGATTGCTCAAAGTTTTCTGTTACACAAGATATGAAAATATGCAGAAAACTTTTTGAATGAAAGTGAAAACAGACTTGAGTTAAATATTTTAAAATTCAGAAAAATATTGATTGGAAGAGGTTGTTTTTTATTTTGAAATTTCAGTATTTATATGTTCATAGCACCCCTTTGAAACGACATAAGTTTCTGTAAATTAAACATGAATAATTGCCAAGATTAAATGAAAAGATTCCACGAAGTGGTGTTATGAAAAGGTATGTTCAAAGCTGCTGTATTTCAAAAACATTCAGCAAGCAATCGATTGCATCCTTAATGCAAATCGATTGCACGGGTTCTAACAGCCAGAAATTTCAAATATTTTTAGTGAGCAATCGATTGCACAAACATGCAAATCGATAGCAGTTTAGAACAGAAGCATTTTTAACCAGAGAGCAATCGATTGCACTCTTGTGTAAATCAATTGCACTAAGAAACAGAAGCAAAATAGATGAAAATGTGAGTCATGCAATCTATTGCACCAACATGTAAATCGATTGCACAAAAGTAAAAATGGATTTTCTGCTTAGAAAAAATGAGAAAGGTTTTGGACAAGTTTTAACCACTTATTTTGAAAATTGGGCCTCTAAGACTTAAGTTCATAGCAAGATTGTTATTATACCTTGAAATTTTCCAAGAGCTTGAACCAAAGACTTTTATCCAATGATGCTTTAGCTTGATCAACATCTTTGCATTCTTGCCATTATAATTTGTCTTCATCAAAACAAAGTTCATTGAGAGGCTTGATATTACACACATCAAATCTATGGTATCTCGATAGTGGTTGTTCCAAGCATATGACGGGAGACATAAACCAATTTTTAAATCTAGTGCTAAAGGCCAAGGGTTTTGTCACTTATGGAGATAATAATAAGGGAAGGATTCTTGGTAAAGGCAAAGTTGGTGAACCATCCTTCACATCCATTGAAGATGTACTTTATGTTGAAGGACTAAAGCATAATATTCTAAGCATAAGCTAACTTTGTTACAAGGGCTTCAAGATCAAGTTCACCAAAGATGAATGTTTGATTATAGATGAAGTCGTCAATGAGGTAAAACTCAAAGGTAAAAGAATTAAAAATATCTTTCTGATTTCTTTAGATGATTTATCTTTGAAAGTAAAATGTCTTATGGAAAACAATAATGAACCATGGTTATGGCATAAAAGGGAAGCCCATATACATATGGAACATTTAAATAAATTAACCAAACATGATCTTGTCATTGGCTTACCAAAGATAAAATTTGTCAAATATAAATTATGTGATGCTTGTCAAAAGTGAAAACAAACTAGATCAACTTCCAAATCTAATAATGTGGTGTCTACTACAAGGGCACTACAATTGTTGCATATGGACTTATTTGGTCCATAAGAGAACAAGAAGCTTCGGAGGTAATGTATATGCTTTAGTTATTGTTGATGATTTTTCTAGATATTCTTGGACTTTGTTCCTTGTGCATAAAAGTGATGCTTTCAAGGCATTTAAGAAGTATGTAAAGAAAATTCAAAATGAAAAATCATTAAAGATTGTATCCATAAGAAGTGATCATGGTGGATAATTCCAAAATGCATCTTTTGAATAATTTTGTGAAGAACATGGTATCTCTCACAGTTTTTCAGCACCAAGGACTCCACAACAAAATGGGGTAGTTGAAAGAAAGAATTGATTTCTAGTGGAACTTGCAAGAACAATGCTTAGTGATGCAAATCTACCAAAATATTTTTGGGCGCATGCAGTTAATACGGCATGTTATGTTGAAAATCGAGTTATTATTAGACCTATCTTGGAAAAGACTCCATATGAACCCTTCAAAGGAAGAAATCCAAACATTGCTCGTTTTCATATTTTTGGATGCAAGTTCTTTGTCCTCAACAATGACAAAGACAATCTCGGTAAGTTTGACGAGAAATCCGACGAAGGAATATTTCTTGGTTACTCTCTTTCTAGTAAAGCTTATAGAATATATAATAAAAGAACTTTAACTATTGAATAATATATGCATGTTTCCTTTGATTAAACTAACACCTCTAAGGAGGACATAGTTTTTTGTGATGATGATGATGATATTATAGATCTACCCTTGAAAGAAGTTCCTAATGCTCAAAGTATGAAACAACCGGAACATCAAGAAGAAGTTTCACAACAAAATACAAATCACAATGACCTTCCTTAATAATGGAGGACTCATAGAGGTCATCCAATTGATAAAGTCATTGGTGATATTAGTTAAGGAGTTGCAACCAGATTAAATCTCAAAGATTCTTTCTTGAATATGGCATTTGTTTCACAAATTGAACCTTCCAAATTTGATGAAGCCTTATGAGGCGATAAATGATAATTTTTATGCAAGAGGAATTAAATCAATTCGAGAAAAATCAAGTTTGGGAACTTGTTCCTAGGCCAAGTGGTAAACACATCATAGGTACCAGATGGGTGTTTAAAAACAAACTTGATGAGAATGGTATAATTGTTCGAAATGAAGCAAGGTTGGTGGCCCAAGGTTATAATCAAGAAGAAGGAATCGAATTTGAAGAGACATTCACTCTGGTTGTAAGGTTAGAAGTTGTCTGTTTATTACTTGCTTATGCTTGTTCATTAAATTTTCATCTATACCTAATAGATGTCAAAAGTGCATTCTTGAATGGCTACATCAATGAAGAAGTCTATGTAAAACAACCCCCGGGTTTTGAAGATTGTAAGAATCCTCCACATGTCTTTATGTTGAGAAAATATCTTTATGGTTTGAAACAGGCACCAAGAGCATGGTATGATAGACTTAGAAATTTTCTATGTGAAAAAGTCTTTGAAAAAGGTAAAGTTGATAAAACCTTGTTCATCAAGAAGATTAAAGGTAACACTTTATTAGTTCAAGTTTATCTTGGTAATATAATATTTGGTTCAACTAAAAAAGATATGTGTTAGAAATTTTCATCAATAATGCAAGGAGAATTTGAGATGTTCATGATGGGAAATATGAACTATTTTCTTATATTACAAATTAAGCAAGTAAAGGATGGAATCTTCATCAACCAACCCAAGTATTGCAAAGAATTATTGAAAAAGTTTGATATGTATAATTGCAAAGTAATGAATACTCTAATGGGCTCTGGTACTTATGTTGATCAAGATGAATCCAGTGTTTCCATTGATATTACAAAATATCGAGGTATGATTGGTTGCTTATTATATTTGACGGAAAGTCGTCCTGACATGATATTTAGTGTTTGTCTTTGTGCTCGCTTTCAAGAAAATCTAAAGGAATCACATCTCATGACGGTGAAGAGAATCATGAAGTATCTCAAAGGAACAACAAATGTCAGATTATGGTATCCTAAAGGTAGTGTTCGCAATTTAATTGGTTATTCTGACGTGGATTATGAAGGTTGTAAAATTGATAGAAAAGGCACGAGTGGTACTTATCATATTCTTGGAAATGATTTAGTATCATAAGCTTGTAAGAAACAAGCATGTGTTGCTCTTAGAAAGGCCGAAGAAAAATACATGGCAACATGTAGCTGTTGTGCACAAACACTTTGGCTTAAGCAATGACTTCATGACTACGGACTCGATCTCGGATGCATTCCTATATGTTGTGACAACACTAGTGCAATAAATATTACAAATAATCCAATCATGCACTCAAGAACCAAACACATTTATATTCAACATCATTTCCACCGTGATCATGTGCTTCAAGTTAATGTCAAAGTTACTTTTGCAGATACTCATAATCAGTTAGCATGTATCTTCACAAAGCCTCTCGCAAATGAACATTTCTACAAAATTCGGCGAGAACATGGAATTTTAGATTAAGGTGATGTATGATTCTTCAAATTTTCTATTCATTAGAATTTAATGAATCAAAGGTATTCCTCTTTTACTCATGTATTATAACTTGTTGTTGTGTCAAAATTGCCTTATTATTCATAAAAACATGATTTGTATATGTGTTGTGTTATGTGTATAATTTATATTTATGGTATATATTGCTCTCTTATTTCCCCATTCCTTTTTCCTAATGACAAAGGGGGAGAAGAATCATTGTTTATATGTGTTCTATTTTCTCTAACAAAAGCGCAGCCAGATTATTTCAAAAAAAACTCTCACGCATGGATCAAGGGGGAGTGTTTGACTTAGGGGGAGTTTTCAAAGTTTTCAAAACTGATAGAGAAATCAAGATGCATCAAAACTTTCAAGAAAAGGTTGTCATCATCAAAAAGGGGGAGAATGTTAAGACAAACTTCTTAAAGAGTTTTGATGAAGATAAACTATAATTGATTACAAAATGGAATGGCTCACGTCAAGACATCCTAATCAAGTAAAATTTATCAAAGTCTTGAAGAAATATTGTGTGAACAAATCAAATGTCAAGGTATAAAGCATTCAACCTCTCTATATGCATACAAGTGTTCATAAAAATGTTTCATGTATGCGATAAATCTTCAAACATGTTTTAGAAATCACAACTTGATGTTTCACATCTTTTCTCAAAAGTAATTTCTCAAAAATATCTCAGGGAACCCAGTTACCCAGTTATGGTAACCGGTTACCCTGTATCATTTTCTAAAAGTAATATTCTCTGTCTTGGGAAACCCGGTCACCCACTTATGGGAACCAGTTACCCAACATTGATTTTGAAATTCGGTAGCATTGAGAAAGGTGGTACCCAGGTACCCACTTATGGGAACCAGTTACCACCAAAACAATGTGAAATTTTCATAGTTTTAAAATATATAAAGTTGTGTTGTTTTCTTTATGAAGCATAGTATATTTTTATTTAATCATACCATTTTGAAAGGATGTATAGAGGCCTATATAAACTCAAAATTTCAGAATTATATAAGATCCTCTTTCAATCTATAATTCAAACTACATGAATTATTTATATTTCAAATCTCTCAAGTGTTCTACATCATAATTTTTATTGAAACTTTATGCACTCATTTTTCATTGAAAAATTGTTCTAAGTTTCATATCATCATTGTGAACACTTGTATCCATTATTGAGAATTGTTTTTCTTGAAGGAGAAGATCAATCCAAGATTGATATATTGTATCATATTTCAAAATCTCTTGTAAGAATTCAGAATACATTATTACTTCCCTTGCTATTTATGATTGTTGAAAGCAAGTGTATGCATTAAAGAGGATTGTTCTTCTTGCCCTTAGTGTTCAATATCTTAAAGGATTTAAGAGGCTTAGATCTCCCTATAGATTAGATAGTAAGGAACCACCTTTGGTGTGATTAGGCTTGTACAATCATTCTAAACTATAGTGAAATCTCTTCCGTGTTGGCAAGAGGACTGGAGTACTCTCGACCTGTGAGAGGAACCAGTATACATTAGGTGTTCATTTACTTTCTGCATTTTATTTCTTTCATCACCATAAACAGAAAAATAAGAACTTTAATAGAGAAGGAAAAAATTGACCATCACCTAATTCACCCCCACCCCTCTTAGGCGTATTATTATCTTACACAAGTACCCTGAGCATTAACCATCAAAGAAATGCCGCCTTATGCTCAACTTACCATATCCGGGAAGCATTGCACCGTGCCAAAGAATTGCTCAAAAAACCGTGTCAGAAATGGTAAAATTCAACCGTGACAGTCTACAAATGCGCAAGCAAGCATGAATATGCATTAAATAACATTTCAGAATCCATTTGCAAGGCACTTGTAGTTCTTGGGAAGCAACGTGTACATATACCAGTATTGAATAAAAATGAGTTTAAAAACTCGTAAACGGATGCAAAAGCATTTACTGATTCATGTATCATCGCTTAAAAACTATAATCACTTTACAAATGAATAAAATCCACATAATTTAAGCTAAAAACAACATAATTCAAGTGTTAATGCAACTTATCGGATTTGAGGTTTTAATGTCAAAAAATTGAATTCATCAACAAATCGGTCGAAAGGTTGCATTAACTCATAAATTTACAACTTAAACCTCATCAAAATTCCATAATCGATATTAGATCTAAAATTCGGTGTTCAAAAATCAATCATCAATTTCCTGATTAAATTCAAGATCTATATAGATTATGTAATTGTTCAACTAATTCCGGATTTCAACATCATATCTGACTCAAGAATCAAGTTATAACAAATCTCAACAATTAAATTAAACACAAATTCAACTCATGTGCAATTCAAGAATCAAATATATTCCAAGAATTCAAGTTCAATTCATGTCTTGATTATGTCGACTATGTTCAACAATTCTCAACAACAAATAATCAACAAGCAATTGAATCAAGTAGAGAACTCAAGAGGTTACTGAAAATTGATCGGAGAAGGTGAGGTTGACCGGAAATCTGAAGGAAGCATGGAGAAGGGAGGTTAGAGAACTCGTGAAATGATGGAGATAGTTGTGGTCGGAAACTCGCAGTAGAGACAGAGGGAGAAGCCATGTTCGTGGGGTGGCTGGAGGGAAGGAGTACCGCATTTGCATGGTGGCTAGAGGGAGGGCTTACGGCAACGGATCGAAGCGAGAGGGAGGATCTGTGAGAGAGAGTGAAGGAGGTTTTATATTTTTTTTGACTTTTGGTTTGATGTTCATGAGATTCTTGATGAACTTGATGAAGATCTTAAGAGAATTTAGAGAGAGTTTGTTTTGATATTTGAGAGAAGAGAGATGAGAAATTTGAGAGGTTTGTGAGAATGAGTGGAAGTTAAGTTTGAAATCTGATTTTTTGAAATATATATTCCCTCCAATTGGGCCTTAGATTTGAATTTGGATTGGGCCTTATTTTGACAGTGCTAGCAAATTTAACGCATAATGCGAGAAGAAAATACAAGGTCATCATCCATGTAAAATCTCGAATCGAGCCCTAAAGCAAAAATTATGATGATAAAATTTGTGACATGATGCCGAAAGAACGGACATGATACGACAAAAAAAGAAATTATGACCATCAGAGCGATGAGAATTTCTGCCTTAAACAAACTTCTGTAGCGGTAGAAATGTTAAGACTAAGCCATTGGATTGACTTGACTTGTACATATCAAAATAAAATCACCACCATGCTTTATTGTTTCGAAAGGAATGGGAAAAGAGTGAGTAACCCAAAAGAGGGGGAAAGATTCTAAGTAAGTGGGTTGGTTATGTAAAGGGAAGGTATTACCACCCTAAACATCTATGGTACTCCGCAAGAACCTCTTTGTAAAATCTGTATATTTTGGATATAAAATTTTGTATAAAAATAGATGGTGGAGGTGAGGAAAGAAATATTTTTTATGATTTTTGCATCCGCCGCGGTTGCGAACCTTTAGTGCCTGTGTACCACCTTTCATGCAATAGGGGATCAGGGTACACGTAGTTCCTCTTTAAAATTTATAAACAAGTGTATTGGTTAATTTTATGAGATAAGACATCATCGTCATTGTCCGTTTGGAAAACATACTTACTATCCACAATCATGAGAAAGAAGAATATGCATCATCTCAAAGTGGAGGATATGGCTTGGATTTTAAAATCAACAATGCCTCACTCAACACCCAAGTGGAAAATATCTCACTTCACTATATATTATAGAAGTATAGTTGTTTGCATCACTACAAGGATTGACAAGAGTCCAATCTTTTGAGAAAAATTTTAAAGGTAAAATTCCAAAGTGGAAAAATGGTTTGAATGAAATTGATTAACTTTTAGTCATCTCATAAAAATGTTAAGGTATTATTAAGTTGATTGAAGTTTATTTATGAAAATGTTTTGAAAATGGATGGACCTAAGTCTAAGTTTACTATGAAAGTGGTTCAAGTTTAGAAACAAGAAGAGTTTTCAAAGGGAGGGAGAAGATTTTTGAAATTAAATAAGATGGGAGGAGATGAAGATACTATCCTAAAGCATAAGGTAAAAGCTAAGGAGAAGAACCATCTAACCAACAAGAAGCCAACACTTTATATCATGAGTCAAGATAGAATTCCTATTCTTTGGATTGAAACCAAGCAAGGATACTAAACCTCTTAAGAAGATAGAACTTCAAATGTATTAAGTGTTCACAAAAATTGGGCAGAGTATTGACTAAATACAGATGAATTCGAGATTACAGACAAAGTGTGTAATCACAATAACCTGCATACAAAATAAACAAACAATCCAATATCTTGATGTAAACCCCAAGAAATCCAGACAAAATATAAATTAAGGTCACAAGGTCTCCAACATAGGTCAAGGTCTCTAATCCTAAGTCCAATAAGTCCAATACTCCATAATGCCAAGGATAGTAACCAAATAGTCCAAGATCATTAATGTTTTTTATGGTTCATGTTGATTATTAAGTATCTTCAAAAGGAAAAGAAAAGCTCAAGTGAGTAAAATAAAAATGGCATAAAAGTAAATTCTCAAGTGAGCAAAGATGAAAATAGCATGAAATGTAAATGCTAAAGTAAATGGGGCATAAAGTAAAAGCATAAAATAAAAGCATGAAGTAAAGTCAATTGTTAGAAGTTAATGGTTAGTTGGATGACCATCTTGTAACTTGCATTTGGAACTCATTAGAGGATTGGTAGAACCAAAGCCTCTCAACAACAAATTGCATTTGTTGTTTGTCAATTATATCATCCATTTAAGAATCCTCTAGGCAGAATTAAATGATCAATGATGTTTAAGTGATCCGCATTGACCAAAATTGATGAAGATCCATTGGAGGATTGGTAGAACCAAAGCCTCCTAATAATGAATCTCAAGGTTTTTTGATAAAAGGGTTCAAATTAACATACTTGGACTTGAAAACATAGGTTTGGGCCATGAATGATCATTTTATCATATTGGTACAAAATTTAGCGCTATGTTAAGAAATCGTAAGTGAACCTATCTAGAAGTCGCACCTATTTTGAGGCCGGTCAATAGCAATCTATGCACTTCATGTTTGGATAAATGATATAGATATAATCATCGCTTAACATGTAGTACAATAAGAAAGGGGGATAAGATGAAGAGGGAGGGGAATGATAAGCTAATTTGGGTCACTACCTCAAATTTCTTACATCTTTAAATTCAATCACTCATCTCGATGGATAAAAGTACTAAACATATCATTAATCTAAACCACCAAAAATGAATTAAATAATCCACTCTTAGGTAGATTTAAATTAATGAACATTTATCCAACTTCATCTACACCCAAAGTCCATTGAGTTTAAAGAGAAATTGGTCATTTAAAGTTGCAATCCAAACCAACAATCAAAAGGAATGAGTAGAAAAAGAGAGATGGATCAAAACAGCCCCAAAACAAGACAGAAAATACATTTTGGCTCTGTTACAATCGATTGCACTCTGGGAGCAATCAATTGCATCAGTGTTTTTTTTTTAAAAATATGTTAAATCATTATGTGACAATCAATTGCACTCTAGGAGCAATCGATTGTACCCTGTAAAAAACAGCAAATCAGCATTTCAAAAGGCCAAATTCTTGTTCAAACTTTCCATCAAACACCTTATGATCATAGATTTAATTGAGCATGAAAATTCCAACAAATTATGAGAAAATAGCACCAATGGAATCAAAAAACAATGCTCAATGAATCAAATCCAAAGATCAAGAAGAGATCACATTGTGAAAGATAAAGAGAATTGGTAAAGAAAAATTATTTGAATGAAGGTTAAGCTCAAAGATTAGTAATCTACAATGCAAAGCTTACTAACTTTTTTTTGAAAATAGAGCTTTGAGTGAATTTGTTAGATGGAGGGAATTGAGATATTTTTTAGAAAATTGAATTTGGCTATCAAAAGCTTGAGATTTGAATGAAATGAAGGCTCTATTTATAGAGTTTAGGCTTGGGATTAGTGGTGGTTTAGAGTTTGGTTTGGGAAATGAAATTAAGGTTGGTAATTGATTCTTGGAGCAAAAATTTGAATTAATGATATATCTTTCAAAAAATGAAGAAAAATTGGAGCCAAAAGAATGACAACCTTGAAATTGCTGATTTTTTTCAAAATTTCACTTTGTGCAATCGATTGCACTCTGGGAGAAATCGATTGCATTAGTGTTTTTTTCAAATATTGCGCAAAATGCACTTTGTGCAATCAATTGCACTCTAAGAGCAATCGATTGTACGGTGAAAAAAATGTAAATTTTTAATTATTTTTCTTTGCAAGTAGAGATTTTAGGGAAATAATACCGGAAAATCTTATTTGTCAGATTCTTTGACTCGGTACCTACAAAACACAAATATACAAAGACAAAGACAAATATTTTTTTGTATTTTGATTAGAATTTAGTCAACAACATATATACAATACACAACTAAGGTGCTTGGAGATCTCTCAAGAGCAAACTTAAAGATAAGAGATAGAAAAAGAGGAAGAACCAACCCTAATGTGATCTTGTTATAATCGAGTTGATACGATATGATAGGGGAATCTTAGGGGCAAAAATTGGGGTACAACAGCTACCCTTATTTAAGTGTCTTCTATCCAAAGATATGAAGGTTAAAATCTTCGTGTCGATGTGATCGAAGATACTTAAATATAAAACAAACCCTATTTTTGGCCCTAAGGTGCCATGCAACGCTTATGATTATGAATGCATATGAACAAATTAAAAAGGACGCAGGATACCATTAGGGATGTAGCAAAGGAAACAAGAATCAAAAGAGAAACCAGACCAGGAAAATAAATCGTCAGTGAACAAAAGACTCGACTCTATTGAGGTAAAGCCCAAAGAGGAGATAAGGCATCAACTCAGCCAACGAGGAAAGACAGTAAAGGATAAAAGTGATTGATCGATAACTATGAACTACCAACTCAATAGTCGAAGGTATGAGATCAAAAAGATACCTACTTACAGATGATGGTAAACTACCAACTCAATAGTTGAAGGTAGAAATAAAAGAATAATGCCAACATTCACTGAAGGTGAACTACCAACGTTCATTGAAGGTAGAGAGGAAAGAATAACACCAACGTCCACTGAAGGTGAACTACCAACATTCACTAAAGGTAGAGAGGAAAGAATAACACCAACGTTCACTGAAGGTGAACTACCAACGTTCACTGGAGGTAGAGAGAAATGAATAACACCAATGTTCACTGAAGTTGAACTACCAACATTCACTGAAGGTAGAGAGAAAAGAATAACACCAACATTCAGTGAAGGTGAACTACCAACGTTCACTGAAGATAGAGAGAAAAGAATAACACCAACATTCACTAAAGGTGAACTACCAATGTTCATTGAAGGTAGAGAGAAAAGAATAACACCAATGTTAACTGAAGATGAACTACCAACATTCACTGAAGGTAGAGAGAAAAGAATATCACCAACGTTCACTGAAGGTGAACTACCAACATTCACTGAAGGTAGAGAGAAAATAATAACACCAACATTCACTGAAGGTGAACTACCAATGTTCACTGAAGGTAGAGAGAAAAGATAACACCAACATTCACTAAAGTTGAACTACCAACGTTCACTGAAGGTAGAGAGAAAATAATAACACCAACGTTCATTGAAGGTGAAACTACCGAATTTCACTGAAGGTAGAGAGAAAACATGAAACCAACATTCATTGAAGGTGAACTACTAGCATTCACTGAAGGTAGAGAGAAAAGATGACACCAACATTCACTGAAGGTGAACTACCAACATCCATTGAAGGTAGAGAGGAAAGAATAACACCAATGTTCACTGAAGGTGAACTACCAATGTTCACTGAAGGTAGAGAGGAAAGAATAACACCAACATTCACTGAAGGTATAGAGGAAAGAATAACACCAACGTTCACTGAAGGTGAAATACCAACATTCACTAAAGGTGGAGAGAAAATAATAACACCAACGTTCACTGAAGGTGAACTACCAACATTCACTGAAGGTAGAGAGAAATGTATAACACCAACGTTCAGTGAAGGTGAACTACCAACGTTCACTAAAGGTAGAGAGAAAATAATAACACCAGCGTTCACTGAAGGTGAACTACCAACATTCAGTGAAGGTAGAGAGAAACGTATAACAATAATAAGTTTCGCTAAATTATGGCATTTCACCAAGACGGGTCTCAACTTCTTCTTTAACCAAGGCATTCCGCCTGGAAAGGGTAATATAAGTTATCTAAAATAAAGAGACCGCCACTTGTAAATATATCTGAACAAACTGTCTCTGTCATATTGAAAAGACTTGCCATTCATTGGAATAATTTGACAATAAACTGTAAACTATCCACTCATAGATAAGATAGCAAAAAAAGTAACGTCAACTTTTACTGAATAGGAATGGTAAGATAATACCGATAAATACCAACATTAGGGGTGGTAATAAATGATTGGCACCAGTATTTATCACTGGAAACAAAAGAACTTCTTCAGAGAAAAGTGAATCTCAACGACGAACTATCTCCCATAATGACGAGACTACCATCCAGCAGAAAAAGATCTCAATGATGAACTATCTCCCATAATGATAAGACTATCATTCATTGGAGTACAAATGAATCTTCTCAGAGAAATAACAGACTTACTGGGGAAGTATAAGTTGCTCAAATAAAGAGACCAACTACTTGATGTTATGGGAAGGATTGTAAAAAATGAGTTCCTGGGGAAAGAAATATGGCTTCCTGGGGAAATGCCAACATACTCCTGTTGAGGAGATAAAGTCTTCTCATGCCAAAATAAATTCATATTCCCAAACCAAGGCTCGAAGCCTGCAGAAAACCAAAGTAATAATATTGCTAGGGATCACAGATTCAAACCAGAAATAAACCGGAATGAATTAGTCAACCAAAATAACACCTCATGAGAAATAAAATCAAAGGGGAATCACATTCTATCCAGACAAAGAGCTGTACAGGAAGGCTAAAGAAAAAATCTTCCACGAGGGATAACTCAGTGGGGGAAATTGAAAGGATATACACTTTATGCTTAAGGTTAACACTCTATTGGAGAGAGGACAACATAACTCTGCAACACAGGGTAATAGGCTAACAAAAAATTAATGAATGAAAATGAGCAAGGATTTGCTAAATTCAACTATGCATGATGTATGTATGAAAGTATGAGTGTTATCGTGAATATGATGACAAAATAGACATATAACAGTGGGGATAACAGACAAGACCAACATGGGTACAATCAATACTCGGCTAAATCACATCCAAGATGAAAATATCATATAAAGTAAGCATTAACTGAGGAAATAGGTTCCTATTTGGCGGCTTAACTTCACCGGGAAGGAATATAAATCCAAAAATAATCACATCATAGCAACAAATCAGTACAGATACAGGGATATAACATCCTCCTCCAGGCTTCACCAGGGGATATAACACAGACTTCCATGGGGAAAACAAATGTTTCATGGTCTGTACTTCTATTGGGAACTGCAATATTGATTTCAAATAAGGCAGATGAAAACCATATCGTCAAAACATCAAATGAGGATCTCGTGCTGACTTCATTAAGGAAATATCATACAGACTTCACTAAGGGAGATAGTGTCTCATTGTCGAGATATCAACTAGAGACCTCGTGCTGACTTCATTGGAGAGGATAACACCACATCGTCAAGGGGAAACCAAGATACATTCTTCAATATTGAGAGTCAGTATTGCACCAACTTCTCTGGGGAGAAAGTATGAAACCTCATGGGTATAACAACTTAGGGAGTTAAGAAGTCAAACCTTACAGCAAGAAATCAAACTTATGCGGATTTTAAATCAAACCCAGCACTTGGCGGGTAAAAACCCAAAAATTTGACAAATGTCTCAACACTTCTTAGAAAAGATACTACCCTGGCCTAGTTTCCTGGGAAATAAATACCAACGATAATGCCATCACTACAAAAACAGAGAAATTTTGCAAATAGTTACGTCTCGGCATACAAAGGGAGAAGGAATTCTCATCATATGAGTGAAGACTTCACTTGGGAATCTGGATAGAGGCTTTAGACCATGAAATCCCAAGAAATCAAACAAAATGATCCAAGACTTGACTGGGGACAACGGGATCACAAGATTAATACCTCACCTTATATCAATTGTTATCATCTCCAACTACCTGAGAAACACAAGAAGATCATACGCATACCAGCAAAAACAACCTGAGAAAATCTTCCTAGGGAAAACAAAACCTTCCAAAATCACTGGAGTTCGTCCATTCCTGGGATCACCACTTTTGTTTTCCTCTTGAGTCATAAAGTCTAAAGTAAAAGTAATATGTAAATTCTTTTCGAAAAAAATTTTGTTATTTAATCTTTTCGCTTTGAAAATTACTATCTATAATAAATGAAGTCTTTGTAGGCAGAATAAAATAAGAATTACAAAGAATTGGATAAAAGCTCAAACTATATTAATAGAATGGTAGTCTGCGAATGGAGAGACTCCATGGATGATTATAAAGTTAGGAAAATGGTAATATATAATGGAAAAGATACACTGAAATACAATGATCACTATTCTCTCTAACAACTTTTAATTCCTGAGCATTAGCTTCTGTTTAAGTATGGTGAGGATCCAAGAAGATTGTTGCTTCAATGATCAAGTCTTGTCCGATGTAGTTACTTGCCAAGAAAGTTCCTAACTTTTTGCTAAGTTTCCCTTACGGGTTTTCAACTTAGCGGGAAAATTTATTCTGTTTATGTCTCTAATTTTTTCCTAGACCGCCCTTTCCGATTTTTGGCCTACCGAGACGCTCTTTTTTACCTAAGCCTCCCTTTCAAGTTTTGACTTAGCAGGTTGTTCTTTTATTTGTTTAGGAGAAGTATTTATTGACTGCATCATCATTCATGGGACGTGGGAACTCCTCGCCATCCATAGCTTCAAGAATTAATGCACCGCCAGAGAAGGCTTTCTTGATAACATATGGGCCTTCAAAATTGGGAGTCCACTTGCCCCTAGAATCAGCGTTAAAAGACATAATCTTCCTGAGCATGAGGTCGCCTTCTCTAAATTCACGTGGTTTAACCTTCTTATAAAATGATTTTTCATTCTCTTCTGATATAACTGCCCATGACACAAAGCTGTCGTTCTCTTCTCTTCAATTAAATTCAATTGGTCAAACCTGTTATGGACCCATTCAGCCTCTGGCAACTTTGTTTCTGTTATCACATGTAAAGAGGGAATCTCAACCTAGATTGGGAGAACTACTTCCATACCATACACAAGAGAGAACGGGGTTGCTCCTGTTGAAGTGCGGACATATGTCTGATATCCATGTAAAGCAAAAGGGAGCATTTCATGCCAATCTTTATAAGTAACAACCATCTTCTGGATGATCTTCTTGATATTCTTATTAGCATATTCAACATCCCCATTCATCTTTGGAATGTACGGAGATGAATTGTGATGGACAATCTTGAATTCTTCACAAAGTTTGGCCATCGTCTTGTTATTCAGATTCGAGCCATTATCCGTGATAATTCTACTTGGCACACCATACCGACATATGAGATTGTTCTTAATGAAGGGCACTACCACTTGCTTAGTAACATTAGCATATGAAGCAGCCTCCACCCATTTGGTGAAGTAATCAATTGCTACCAAGATAAAACGGTGTCCATTCAAAGCTTTGGGTTCAATCATTCCAATCATGTCAATACCCCACATAGAGAAAGGCCACGGTGAAGAAATAACATTGAGGAGTGTCGGAGGCACATAAATTTTATCCGCATAAATTTGACATTTATGGCACTTCTTTGCAAATTTGTAACAGTCAGATTCCATTGTCAGCCAATAGTAACCTTCCCTTAGCATCTTCTTAGCCATCGAATGTCCATTGGCATAAGGGCCAAAGGAACCTTCATGAATCTCATGCATCAACAAGTTTGTTTCGTGTCTATCCACGCATCTGAGCAGGACCATGCCATAATTTATCTTGTCAAACACATTTTAACTGAGGAAGAAGCTGTCAGCCAATCTTCTCAATGTCTTTCTATCTTTATTCGATGCACCAATTGGATATTCCTATGTCTGGAGAAAATGCTTGATATCATAATACCAAGGTTTCTCATCTGGTACTTCCTCTGTTATAAACACATGAGCGGGTTTATCCAGTCGTCGAACTATAATTTGAGGTATATCATTCCAAGTATTCACTTGATACATAGAAGCCAGAGTCGCCAAAGCATACGCCATTTGATGTTTGTCTCTGGGGATGTGATAAAATTCAACCTTATTAAAGAAGGGTAACAATCTTCTAGCATAATCTTTGTAAGGGATAAAGCCAGGGTGACAAGTATCCCACTCTCCTTTAATCTAATTTACTACCAAAGCTGAATCATCATACACATCTAGAATTTTAATTCTGATATTGATAGCTTCCTCGAGATCCATGATGCAAGCCTCATACTCTTCCATATTATTGGTGCAATCGAATTTCAATCTTGTAGTAAAAGGTATATGTGATCCATGAGGAGTGACGATCACAACACCAATTCCTTTACCATAAGCATTAACAGCTTCATCAAATATCATGCTCCAACAAGACTCAGGATCAGGACCTTCCTCAGGTAATGGTTCATCACAATATTTCACTTTCACAAACATCACATCCTCATTGGGGGAAATCATACTTCATAGACTGATAATCATCAACTGGCTGGTGAGCAAGATATTCTTCTAACACACTGCTTTTAATAGCTTTTTGAGTGCGGTATTCAATGTCATATTCAGATAACAACATCTGCCAATAGGCAATTCTCCCAGTGAGAGCAGTTTTTTAAAAATGTACTTGATTGGATCCATTTTGGAGACCAACCAAGTGGTGTGATTCAACATATACTGCCGCAAATATTTTTCTGCCCGGGCCAAAGCACAACATGTCTTTTCCAACATAGAATACTGTGACTCACAATCAGTAAACTTTTTACTGAGATGATAAATTGTATACTCTTTCTTCCCTGTTTCATCTTGTTGTCCTGGAATACAGCCCATAGAATTATCTAACACTGTCAGATACATAATCAATAGTCTTCCTTCAACAGGAGGGAGCAAGATAGGAGGTTTAAGTAGATATTCTTCAATACTTTCAAATTCCCTTTGGCAGTCATCTGTCCACACACAACCTTGATCATTATTTAACAACTTAAAGATCGGTTCACACATTGCAGTCATGTGGGAAATGAATCTGGAGATGTAATTCAAACGCCTGAGGAAACCTCTGACTTTCTTTTCAGTTCTCGGTGCTGGTATTTCTTGAATTGCTTTGACTTTATTAGGGTCGACTTCAATCCCTCTTTGGCTGAAAATGAAACCCAACAATTTCCCTGACCAAACACCGAAGGTACATTTATTTGGATTCAAGCGGAGACGATACTTCCTCAAAAGCTGAAACAATTTCAACAAATCTTCTACATGTC
Source organism: Vicia faba (assembly GCA_948472305.1). Classification (NCBI taxonomy): domain Eukaryota; kingdom Viridiplantae; phylum Streptophyta; class Magnoliopsida; order Fabales; family Fabaceae; genus Vicia; species Vicia faba. Next base: position 760,826,874 of record OX451741.1, on the reverse strand, counting down.
CTTATTCAGTCTGGGATTTAGCAATCATATCATCAACAAATACCTCAATTTCCTTGCGCATCAGATCATGGAATAGGGTTGTCATAGCCCTCTGGTACATTGCACCAATGTTCTTCAACCCGAAAGGAATCACTCTGTAACAGAATTTTCCCAGGGTTTGATAAACGTTGTTTTTTTCATGTCCTCAGGAGCCATCCTTATTTGATTATATCTGGAAAATCCATCCATGAATGAGAAAAAATTGAATTTTGTTGTGCTATCCACCAACATATCAATGTGTGACAATGGAAAATCATCTTCCAGACTAGCTTTATTTAGATCTCTGTAATCTACGCACATGCAAACTTTTTCCGTCTTTCTTCGATACTGAGACAATATTGGAAATCCACTTAGCGTACACTGATGTCACAAGAAAACCAGCACTAATCTTCTTTAGAACCTCTTCTTTGATTTTTACTACCATATTTGGGTGAGTTCTTTGCAACTTATGTTTGATTGGAGGGCACTCTGGCTTCAGTGGAAAATGGTGCTCTATAACATCTGTATCCAAACCAGGCATATCTTGGTAAGACCAAGCAAAAATGTCCACATATTCTTTCAACATATTAATCAACTTGCTCTTCACACCAGGATGCAACAATGCTCTGATCTTGACTTCCTTTGGATCTTCTTCTGAACCCAAATTGATTACTTTCAATGGCTCTTTATATGGCTGAATGACACTCTCCTCGCGCTCAAGCAACTGTGAGACCTCTTCTGGACTATCATTATAGTATTCTTCTTCGGCCCCATACACAGGATATTCAAAGTTGGGAGAGGGTGCAGGGACATTGTATTCAACAGTTTTTTTAATTAATCTGCACATATGATTTATGATTGCTTTTAGAAACTGACACATATAACAAGTGATTATGCAGATTCAATTTCAGTTATTATTTATTTTTAAAGGTTTTTCTGATTACCATTTTCCAAGAAAAAGCAGAAAATAAAAAACACAATTTAGGAAACAAAGACAACTTTTATTATTGATTTTAAAGATCAAAGCAAACAGATAAACCCATACAATATCAATACTTTCACCTTGGGCAGAGTGAAAGCTTTTCGAAAAGATTAACAAAAACAAATTACTCTGAGACATGTATGCAAGAGGGAACATCAATGGTGATCCAGTTCTGAACCCTAACTCTGTGTGTCAAATAATTTGGCATTTATGGCTCTGCTTCATCTTCCACAATGGTATTAACCCCGAAAACAATTCGATAAAGATAACCCCCGCTACAAAAGATGTCTTGATACTTGCTTGCAGTAGATTTAAGCTTCATGTTCTTACCTTTATCAATCTTCATAGAGAATCCTAAGCCAGCTCTATTCTTGATTACATGTGGATGAACAATTTGTCCCCATACTTCACTATGGCCATTACGCACAACCTGCTGAGCATCCTTAAACGAAGCTATAGAATTCTTATTTCCTATTATATTATCAATGGATAAAGCTTGGAAATGGGTTCCAATAGTAGCTTCATCCGCTTCCACAATACTGAAAGAGGACAAATGAGATATCAATAATGCATGTTCTCCATTTATGATAACCACTTTTCTTTCACGCACAAACTTCAACTTCTGGTGTAAAGTCAAAGTGACAGCCCCTACCTCATGTATCCACGACCGTCCCAACAAGCAGCTATAAGCGGGTATAATATCCATGACCTAGAAAGTAATATGAAACAAATGTGGGCCTATATGAATAGGGAAGTCCACTTCACCAATAACAAACTTCCTTGATCCATCAAACGCTTTCACAATAATGCCATTCGGACGCATCGGCGTTCCTTGATATTTCAACTTCATGAGCATGCTCCTTGGTATGACGTTCAATGTGGATCCATTATCAATCAGTACATTGGATAATGAATCATTCTTGCAGTTCATAGAGATGTGGAGGGCCAAATTATGATTCTTTCCTTCATCGGGCAATTCATCATTGCAGAAAATCAGGTTATTACATGTTGTAAAATTCCCTACCACACTGTTGAATTGGTCTACTGGCATATCACTTTCCACGAAAGCTTGGTCCAATACCCTCATCAAAGATTCTCTGTGAGCAGAGTAGTTCATAAGCAAATCCAGAATAGATATTTTTGATGGAGTATGCAACAATTGATCTATGATCCTGTAGTCGCTCATCTTTATAATCTTCAATATATCATCCACCACTTTTTCTAGCGTAGCTCCACTAGATTCCCCTACTGCCTTCTTGGGTTCAACATCTACAACAATTTTCTTATCAACATCAACACTTCTTCTAATGATAGGCGTGAACACACGACCACTGCGAGTCACTCGGCCGGCCTCAGCAATATTTTCAACATTAGACATAGGCTGGATGGGAACTTCCACACCATCCTCTAAAATTGTAGCATTATACTTGTAGGATACAACCTTGTCTGGCTTGTAAGGGACAGGACCCGACAAGTTAATCACCAATGGAGAAATAGCTGGCTTGCCATGATATTCAACTTTAAAAGGGATGGGTGTTCCAAAAAAAAGGCACAATAACATTAACTCCATCTTCAACACATTCAGTCATTACGGAGTCATCTCTGGAAAACATATCTTCATCTGAGAAGAAGAACTCATCTACAGAGGCATACTCATCATCTGACACAATCCCATCCAAACAATCTTCAATCATATTAACATAATCATCCCTATTTACTGAAACCTTGATGGTACCATTTCCCAACAATAACTAAATACCTTTTCTCACGACGGAACAACCACGCGAATCTCTGCAGCAAATCCGGCAAGATCCATAATGGTGCCTTTATTGACCTTCCATATGGAAGAAGGTGGCATGCAACTGCACCAAATCATTGTTCATATGATCTACATCAAAGATCTAGAGTTCTCCTGGACACCCAAAGACCATGTTCACATCTTCCTCGTACTCTGCCCTAGTCCTGATTATATGAATGAGACCTTTGTCCAACATTTCCTGAAGATCTGCCTTTATCTTGTCACAACCCTGTATATTTATGCTGCAAATACCACAACCAGCATGGTCATACGTATAGTAACTAAACCCGCAGAGGTTAGCATGCATTTTTACCAAATCTCCTCTAACAAATTTAATATCCAAAATTTGGAAGTTGCTTGGACAACCATCAACCATGTTCACAGCATTTGATCCTCCATGCTTTAGAAAAGGATTATCTTTCACGTTAGGGCCAACATATTTAAAGGACAAGATACCAGACTTCACCAATTTTTGTACTTCGGTTTTCAAAGGATATCAGTTCTCAACATTGTGCCCTGGTGCTCCCTGATGAAAAGCACATGTTTGGTTTGCCTTATAATACCAAGGCAGTGGTGATGGTATAGCAGGAGGTGGTCTGGTTTGAACCAAATTCTTTTGAATTAACGATGGGAGTAATTCTGCATAGCTCATAGGGATAGGGTCATAATTCTCCCTCTTCTGTTATACCTTTGATTCCCATGATGGGATTGTCTCTGATAAGCAACAGTGGTTGGAGCCACACTAACAATTGGAGTTATTGATGTGACCTGTTAATGACGCTGATAATTTCTTCTAGGGGGATTAACCCTTCTATCTTGAATAACAACATTGGTATCTCCTTCCTTCTTCTTCGCAAACCCATATGATAGCTTCTTCGTACCTCCGGAACTTTCAGTTTTTGTTAGACAACCCTCTCTTACAGCCTCTTCCAAACAGACACCGATTCCCACCATTTCAGTAAAGTCACTTGGTGCACTCGCTACCATCCTCTCATTGTAGAAAGCACCCAGAGTCTTCAGGAAAATCTTGGTCATCTCTTTTTCCTCCATTGGAGGAATCAATTGGGCGGCTACCTCATGCTATCTCTGTGCATATTCTTTGAATGATCCCATGTCCTTCTGGACCATGTCCCTGAGTTGATCACGGTCAGGCACCATGTCCACATTGTATTTGTATTTTTATAATAAATGCTTCTCCCAAGACGTTGAAAGTATGAATATTGGCATTGTCCAAACTCATGTACCACTTCAACACAGCACCAGTCAAACTATCTTGAAAAAAGTGAATAAGTAGACGCTGATCATCAGTGTGGGTAGACATTCTTCTTACATACATCACAAGATGAGCACAAGAACAAGTATTTCCCTTTTACTTCTCGAATTCCAGAACTTTAAACTTTCCAGTTATCTTAACATTCAGGACCAAGCACAAATCATTCACATTATGCCTGAACAATTCCTTTCCTCTAAGGGCCTTCATCTCCCTCAGCATCTTGTCAAACTGATCCTGAAAATCATCCATTCGATCATAGAGACCTAAGCCTTCACTTGGTGGAGCAAAGGACGATAAGCTTCATCATTAAAAAATGGCACAACATTCATCTAAGAAGTTGCAACAAGAGTAACATGCACCATAGGAGGTGCAAGAGTAACAATAGTCTGAACAACTGAAGTAACTTGAGGACCAAGATTAAAACCTTTAGGCATAAAGTTATCTGTCATTCCCCATGGATAACCTTGAGGCATGTGACTCTGAACAATAGCTGGAGTAGCAGACACAGGAACAATCGGAGCTTCAGTAGTAACTAATGTATGTTGAGGTTGAGCAATCGGTGGCTGATTCTGAGCAGCCGCCAAAGATTCCATCAGAGCAGTGAGATTGGTCATTCTGGCCTTCAGAGCAGAAACATCCTCACGCAGCTCAGGATTCTCTTGTTCTAAGTTGTCCATCTTCCTTCTAAAACTAGCTCGGGTATTGTATTGGTGAGACAACTTGCTGAACAGAGTAAAGAAGCTCAGTAAGACACTTGGATATGAACAGTAGATGCAAGAAGTATGTATAATATGATGCTTGATGTGTAATGCACATGATTTATTTTATTATTAATATTTCAAGGGACTTAAAGATTTATAGACAACATTGAAAATATCAAAGTAATAACACATTTGAAATACTGAACATTTTTATTATAACTTCAAAATAGATTACAAGTTTCAATAATCCTAAGTACAAGTTGAAAGTAAAGTCTAAAAATCCTAAAAAGCAAAGCTGATGGAGATCACTCTACACGCTGACGCTTCCCTGTAAGTCTGGAAATATGAGCCTTCAACCTCTGGTTTTCTTCTGCATATCTGGTGGCAACCTCCTTTCAATCACTTAAATTAGGAAGAGAGCAACCATCATCTGATTGAGGCTTAGGGGAAAATAAATCCCCTTTCCTCTCCATCATCTCTACAACCCGACTCTCAAGAATCTCAATCAAGTCGTCTTTTTCCTTCAAATATGGTTGTAGGAAATCTCTAGAGTCTGGCCCTTATTCTTCCAAGCTTCATTTTCCTGCTGCATCCTTACTAAATCTAGTTGTAGTTCTTCCACATCATCCAATAATGGAGGAGTGGTCTTCACAAACAAATCAGACATAGGTGCTTCTCGAGAATACGGCATCTTCAGCTGAATAGCTCTGGCTTGTACCCACTGAAGATTAGGCTCCAAAGCAACAGCCCCTCTAGGTCCCAAGTCTTTCCTACTCTTCCTGTGAATGTGACGCCAGGCCTTCGCAATCTGCTCCCTAGCTTCCTTATGGTCTTCTCCATCCTTCAGGAAGAAACTACTCAAATGAATACTACTTGTTTTATTCCCCATCGGATATCCAAGTTGTCGTCTTGTAAGAACAATGTTGTAGTTAATTCCTCCTTTTATACCAAGAAGAGGTACATTGGGGAAACTACCATAATTGTCGACAATCTCTACATCATGGTAAGCCTGACGATACCAAACAATATCTGAGTGAGTAAGTGCCATGATCTTAGGAGCCTAACGGGGTTCCTTCTTGACATCCCAGAAAGCATCAGACTAAGGCAAATGAGAAGTAAACCACCGGTATAACAGAGGCGTGCAGCAGATAATCATCCCCCCATGATAAGAATCCCAAAGATGGATGGAGTAGTAAGTATCACCCAACAATGTAGGAACTGGGTTTCCGATCATGAAGATCCCGATAGCATTAATGTCAACAAACTTGTCTACATTAGGAAATAAGAACAACCCGTAAGCAAGTAGAGCAAAGATGGCCTTAAAAGCGACTGTACTCTTCATCCTGGAAAAGTAACGAGCTTTCTCCAAAAAGAACTGAGCTGGTTATCCTCTAATTATTCCTTTAGTAATCATGTGAGCTTCAACCTCAGACTTCCCTAAATAGATCAAAGCAGCAATCTCATGTGGTTTTGGCTCACCCTCTAAACCAGTAAAAGGAATATGATCAGTAATAGGAAAAACCCAACAAATAAGAATACTCCTCTATTTTAGGCATCAAGTGATATTCAGGGTGTGATCGGTGGATCTGGAACTGACTGTTTAACACTGGTTCGTGAAATGTCGCGGAAGCAAGAGTTGCCACCGTCTTTTATTTTCTCCAACATGGACAGGACAAAAGCACAGCAAAATTCCTTATGAGATAGTTTCTCGGTTCGGGAGGTAGATTTATAGAAAGGGAAGGTGTTAGCACCCTTTCTATCCATGGTTATCCATGGGCTCTTAGATACTTGCTCATTGTGTTTTCAAAAATGTTTGATTTTCAATTGTGAGTGGGTTTGAAAAAGTTTTGTTTAAAGATTTCAGATCGACTCTTGTATCAGTCCTCAAGAGTGTTTGAAAAATTGTTTTGAAAGCTTTTTGAAAAGTGTCGGTGTGAAAAGAGTTTTGATTTGTTTTTGAATAGAGCAAGTATCTATGAGTCATCTACCTACCCTAAGGAATTAGGTTGTGTAAATGTCCTTAAGGTAGTGCCATCCCACCATTGAGAGGTAGGTAGCACCACCGTTGGAGGTGTTCGGGTCAATTCGTTTGTTAGGGACAATGTGGTCACCAGAGCAACAGTAGGACACCTTAGAAGCTACCCTTATGCCATGTTCATGGACATAAGGACTTACTAAAACGTCCTATACTCGACGACCACGTTTCGAGGGGCAAGGCAACAGTGAGGCGTACCCTAGGAGTGGTGTGTGAATTTGTGTATTGTTTTCAGTTATGTTTTATCTTTTCATGCATTATGGTGATCTGCGCTTTGATTTTATTTTGGGTCATTCATTCTTTCATGCAAAGTTTAGCAGTTAAGGGGTGCGGAAATTAAAGTGCGGAAAATAAAGTCTTACGCTATTACAAGGCGCGGGTCTATACATCGCCAAATTAACAAAGACCCGTTTTTTTTTTAAATGCAGAAAATAAATAAATTTCCTAATTACTATTACAAGGCTTTGGCAATTACATAATATTAAAAAGGGAAATAAAAATAAACGCGCGAAAAGAAATTAGAATCGAATATGCGAGGGCGTTGGACCCTTTAAAGAAATTAAATGAAATTAAAAATTAATTAATTATTCAATAAAGGAAAGAAGTTATTTTTTATGTTTTTTGTATTTAATAGAAATAAAGAGAATTAATTAAAATTAGAAATTAAATAAAACCCTAGTTCTAAATTGTTTTTAATTATTAAATAAAAAATGTTTAAGTTTTAACCTAATTTACCCTAATTAATTACTTACATGTTTATTTACAAAATAATTAATAGTTAATAATAATAATAAGAAAATTTTATTTATTGAGAAAAAGAATAAAAATGCTAAAACCTAATTTCTACCTATTTTAGTTATTTAAGAAAACATTAAAATTTTAAAACCTAAATTACTAAATGGATTATTAAAAATTTATTTACAAAAATACTAATGAATTAAATATTAAACAAATATATTTTATTTTTTGATTTCTGATTTTTATATTTGTGAAAATTAATTTTGAGGATTAAATAAAACAATAAAACAAAATAAAAGAATAAAAAAGAGAATTAAAATAAAAATGAAAATATGCAAACCATGGGGTGTCTGAACCAATTGAGAGGTGTGTTTGAAGCATTTTTGGCCCAAGAATAAGGCCTTTTTTGACTTTCCTGGATCACATACTTGTGGTTGACTGAACGTGCATGATGGTCTCCACATTTTGGCCTTTGGATTGATCCTTATGCATAAGTGGCAAACATAGATGTGCAGTTGCATGGTAGTCTTTTGGAGGCATGCTGCGCTGGAACACGTTAGTGTAAAAATTATGAAATATACAAGGGGACCTGGGAATCGAACCCAGGTCCCAGTACCTGCATGCCAACATATCCACCAACTGAACTGGCGCGTTACTTTGTACATCTAATGGACAATGATTATTATGAGAGAGAAAGCAAGCATTAGTGGGATTTAACAAAAACGCGCGCCAGGATTTGAACCCTCCAACCACATCAAGCCACGCCAGCATCTTCTTCGTTTTGCCTGAAAATAAGAAATAGATAGCGGGGGTTTTAAACCCCCACTAAATGGCACCTGCAAATAATAGCGAATAGGGCATATGCAAATATAAAAAGGGCGCGAATAGTGGAATTGATTCGTCTGGATGTCCTGGTTTCAATGGAATAGGTTTGGTTGGCCAATTTTTCCAGACGTGAAAAGCCCCAAATCTGGAGCTCTGAAACCCTAAGAAACATTCATGGTGGAATCTTATACAGGCAGTATTAGTTCAATTCAAGGACACCAATAGCTTCAGGACGTTCATGTTAGTGTAAATCAAACATTAAAAGACATTGATAAGGCATGAACATGCAAACACGAATATGCAAAATTTTATGAACAGGGTGATGTCGTTCTACCAATTCCTTGAGTATGGAGGGTTGGTTTTGATTGGAATCGTTTCCTGGATGTCCTAGCAAGCTTTTGGAATAGCTTTTAGGCCTTGAAACGAGCTCTAGCTAGGTTTTCAGTTTTGAGATTTTTTGTCAAAAGTTGCAATGTTGTCCTTGGTTTTCAGCGCAGCTTCTGTGTCTTATGGCCTAGGTTTCAATTGTGCACATGTATATGAATAGAATTAGGTCAAAAAGCCAGCCCAAAATCCATCCATTGATGATCCAAATATTTGATTTTATTACATCCTTTTTCAAATCTTTTTGCCATGGAAACTTGCCTATTTTGGAAGATTTTGCCTCTTGAGATTGGTACACGAGATATTGAGCATATAATGAGTGAAATATCTGGCCTTTGGGTGATGATTCATGGAAGAAATTGAGGCCCATTAGCATTTTTGAAGCATTTGAAGCAAAGTTGACTTTTCAAAATTCCCAAAAATTTCCCAACTTCCACAAGGCATATCTTGCTCAATTTTTAAGCTTTGATCTTGTTCTTGGACATTTTGGAAAGGTCTTGAAGTACTCTAACCAATGCCCTTGGTCCCATGTCATTTTGATTTACCAATCTCAAGTTATGGTATTTGACTTAAAGTGCCTTTTTGTTGACTTTTGAAAATGACCTATAATGTTGAAATGGATAACTTTTTGTGAGAGCATTTCTTGGATTTGAAGTGTGAATGTGAGTTGTAGGAAATGTCATTCTCTTCAAAATGAGCTTTGGATGGAATTTTTCTGATAAACCATGTGGAAGTTATGCCTTGGTCAATTTGCAGTTGACTTTTTCAACTGTCCAAAAATAGAAACTTTTGCATCTTGAGACTTTTTGAGCCATGCCTTGAGAATCATGATCAAGATTTGATCAAATGATGTTTGTGGCTTCAAAATAAGATGTTGACCAAAATTTTTGACTTTTGACTGTCAAATGACCATTTTGCCCCTGCAGTTGACTGTAGGGCAATTAGGGTTTTTGACTATGCAATCTGGTGCTGTGAGTCTTGAAACTTGGCATATGGATGCTTGACAATGTATGTAGGCATGTGGGACTTGATTGGACCCTTGGAAACCTCAAGTTCTTTGCCAGAACCAAAACCCTAATTTTTACTGTTAGGAGGCCATTGGACTGTGCAACCCTTGGGGGATTTTGAAGCATGATCTTAGCAAACCTTGAAGAATATGGGAGGGCAAATTTTGGGGTACAACAGTTTCCCCTGTTCAATCTTCTTAGACCTGAGGATGTAGATTGGCTGGCGTGCCTTTCGTAACCGAAGGTGGATGATGATTGAACACTAGAGTGCCCAAAAATTTGCGCTCACATGTTAGCAATGTGATGGTAGGAATGGGCTTACAGATGCCATTTGGAGACTGATGGATAGGAAGATGGGCTTATAGATGCCATCGGGAGATTGTCGATCGCGTAAGAGATTCCTTAGCGAGAACTTGCGTACCTGAGAAAGAAAAATGATTACCTGGCCTGTTACAGGAGTTGGTCTTCAAACTCTTTGTGTAGATGCGCCCTGGCTGGATACAGGAATCAGATCTTTAAACTCTTCAGACGTGCCCTGGCGAGATACAGGAATCGAGTCTGGAGAATACAGTCGTCAACAGATACACCCTGGCGCGATACAGGAATCAGATCTTCGAACTCTTCAGACGCACCCTGGCAAGATACAGGAATCAGGTCTGGTAATGTTAGTCGTCAACAGATACACCCTGGCGCAATACAGGAATCGGATCTTCGAACTCTTCAGACGCACCCTGGCAAGATACAGGAATCGGGTCTGGTAATGTTAGTCGTCAACAGATACACCCTAGCAAGATACATGAATCGGATCTTCGAACTCTTCAGACGCACCCTGGCAAGATACAGGAATCCGGTTTGGTAATGCTAGTCGTCAACAGATACACCCTGGCAAGATACAGGAATCGGATCCTCAAACTCTTCAGACACACCCTGGCAAGATACAGGAATTGGGTCTGGTAATGCTAGTCATCAACAGATACACCCTGGCAAGATACAGGAATCGGATCCTCAAACTCTTCAGACGCACCCTGGCAAGATACAGGAATCGGATCTGGTAATGTTAGTCGTTAACAGATACACCCTGGCAAGATACAGGAATCGGATCTTTGAACTCTTCAGACGCACCCTGGCAAGATACAGGAATCGGGTCTAGTAATGCTAGTCGCCAACAGATACACCCTGGCAAGATACAGGAATAGGATCCCCAAACTCTTCAGACGCACCCTGGCAAGATACAGGAATTGGGTCTGGTAATGCTAGTCGTCAACAGATACACCCTGGCAAGATACAAGAATCGGATCCTCAAACTCTTCAGACGCACCCTGGCAAGATATAGGAATCGGGTCTGGTAATGCTAGTCGTCAACAGATACACCCTGGAAAGATACAGGAATCGGATCCTCAAACACTTCAGACGCACCCTGGCAAGATACAAGAATCGGGTCTGGTAATGCTAGTTGTCAAGAGATACACCCTGGCAAGATACAGGAATCGGATCCTCAAACTCTTCAGACGCACCCTGGCAAGATACAGGAATCGGGTCTGGAATCGATCGTCAACAGATACACCCTGGCGAGATACAGGAATCTGATCTTTTAGTTGCGACCGTTGATAGTAATTATCTTTTTATTAACTTTTGTCCTGAAAAGACAAAACGTTAGTTGTATGCGATGTCATGATGTATGACATGCGTGATGAGATTATATGTTCATGATGCGTATATGCATGCTATAATGTATGGAAATGCGATGTTTATGAAGGTATGTTCTCGTCTTAGGAACATAAATCCTTGACGGATGCCGGAAAGTGAATCCTGGGCTGATGTAGAGCTTTTGTTTCCACTGGGGAGTGATGGTTGCAAGAATATCGGTAGGAGAAGATGACTTCGTTGGGGAATAAACTTGGCGAATAGATTACTCTGCGGGGGGAAATTACTCTAGCGACCTTGTTGGGGAATAATACTCTGTGGGACGAGAGGTATTTTGCTGGGATGTTGATGATAACTTCGCTGGGGATACAGTTGTTATGTTAGAAGTTTTAATAGACTCCGCTGGGGATAAGAAGACTTCGCCGAGGACGATCTTTCTGTGGCTTTTGGCGGAGGATAACCCAGTTATATCCTGGTAGGGAAATAACCTTTGAATAAAGCCGGGAGACGCGTTCGTGCTCTGCAGGGGGGAAGCTTCCAGAATCTACTGGGGATAAGCTTCCTGCTGGGGAGATGATTCAGCTTTCCTGGGGAAATCTTCAGACTGGACTCTCCTGGGGAATTTTTTGAGATATGTTGGGGAAGTGGCTCCACTGCGTGTCTGATATACCGCCGGGGAACAATCTTAGATCAAGACTGCCGGGGATGCTTGTTAAGAATGTCTGTGTACCCCGCTGAGGAATGTTGATATCTGCTGGAGGATACCCAACTGTCTTGAGGTTGATAGGATAACTCTGCTTGGGGAGAGTGTGTTGACTTGCTGGCTCACTCTCTGGGGACTTAAGATATCTTGGTTACGTTCTTCAGCTGAACCTACCTTGGTACCTTAATGGGCAGAGCAATTAGATCGCTTAGACAACTCATTGTTGCCCCTGTTTCTAAGGTTACCTGTAATTAATCCTTTGTTTTGTATGCAAATATTTATGAGTTAGCAATTATTGTCAAATGCATATATCACAAATTGAATCTTGGACGTTCTTCGCAAAACAAAACAGAAAAAGGAAAAACGATTGGCAATTTTAGCTGAAAAGTGAATTTATATTGATTTTTGAATTTGCCTGTAAATAGGCGTTTATGTACAAGAGGCTGACGTCCTAGTAGGAGAACGCCGCCGAATAAAAGAGTTTACACAATTTTGTACAAAGGGAAAACAAAACAGTTATGTGAAAAGAATAATCCCACTGGGTTTCAACTCTGCTATCGCCTTTATATCTTCGAGCGTCTCATCACTTTGCTGCTCAGTTGACGATGAAGCTGATCGATCGATGCCGTTTGAACTTGATAGTTGATACCGGATTCTGGATACAATGTGATCCAATGAGACACAGTATTACGCTTTATCCCTAACTTTTGCCTGGACCGCCCTTTCGGGTTTTCAGTCCACCGGGATACCCATTTTTGCCCAAGCCGCCTTTTCAGGTTTTCGAATTGCCGGGTGTACAGATTTTTTTACTTCATCCCTCATTTTGCCCGAACCTTTTTGTTTCGCCGGGAAGCCCTAATTTTTGCCTAGGTATGTCAACCTAGCGGGTCTTTGTCATGCGTAGTATCTTTTTACTATGTCTGCATTGGCGGGGTGAGGAAGGTCGTCACCATCCATAGTAGTTAGAATCATGGCTCCTCCTGAGAACACATGTTTAACCACAAATGGCCCTTCGTACGTAGGGGTCCATTTTCCCCTTGGATCACTCTGAGGAAGGATGATACGTTTGATTACCAGATCCCCAACTTGATATTCTTGTGGTCTGACCTTTTTGTTAAATTCCCTGATCATCCGTTTTTGATACGTCTGACCATGACAAATAGCAGTGAGTCTCTTTTCGTCGATTAGATTTAACTGATCAAGTCGTGTCTGGATCCAATCATCTTCGCTCAGATCTGCATCCTTCATTATCCGGAGAGAGGGTATTTGAACTTCAATTGGTAAGACTGCCTCCATGCCGTAGACCAAGGAGAAAGGAGTTGCCCCGATTGACGTCCTTGCTGAGGTACGGTACCTGTTGTACCCCAAAATTTTCCCTCCCATCTCTCAATGATTTCTCATCACTAAGCCCTTGAAGCTCAAGATCCGGTTAGGGTTTCATCTGCTCAAGACTCCTCCTTGCACTGTTGACCCAAATTAGGGTTTGTGTTTGCACAAAGATGTTTTGACCTAAAATGCCTAAGATGACTTTCATGCTTCATATTGGACTCCCAAGTTTATTCACACCAAGTTTCAAGTCTTGATTCCAATTTTTACCCAGTCAATTGGACAGTTGACCTAAAAATCAGCTGTATTGGGGAAAAAGTCAATTGTGACCAATTGACAGTCAAATCTCATGAAAATTGACCCACATCAACATTATGAACTCATATGGACCATTTGATCAAGTTTGGATCACAATTCCACAAGAAATTTGATCAGATCACCAAAAGGGCAAAATGGTCATTTTTAGGGTTTTGACTGCACAAAGGCAATTTTTGACTATTTGACCTAGCCAATGGCAAACCAAGCTCACATATGGACTCAAGGACCCCATGGAATTATCTTGACATGCTCAACAAGTTCAAAAGATCCCAAATACACAAGATTGACAGTTGAATTTCCCAGTCAATTGATCAATTTTGACTGTATACTGAAAAGTCAAACTTTGACTTTTTGGTCAAAATCAAGAGTCAAGATTCATTTTTCATCAAAACATGCCAAATCATGAAACTTGTTCACCAAGAAATCAAGAATTGCAAATTAGGGTTTGAAATGAAGATTTTTCATAACTTAGAATTTTTCTAAGTTATGAAAAACCCTATTTTTTTCCTAACTTTGCCCCACTTTCTCACCAAGATTCATTTGTATTCAAGCAAAAGTCAAAACATGAATGTTGTAGCCTATTGCATAATATACAACTTTGATTCACAAAGTTTTCCCAAAAGAAGCTTGTATCTCAAGTTACAATTTTTGGAACAAGGGTACCAAACCATTCTTAACTTAGAGAAAATTTGACCTATTTTAGGCAAGGTTTTTACCTAACTTCAAGACCATTTTTCATATACTTCCACTTGGAATTTCAATTTTCATTTCGAAGATGGATTGTAGTACACATTCTAAGCTTTCCAAAATATCCAAGAACTCATCAAACAACCTCATGGTTAGGGAGAATCGATTTTGGCAAGTTGGACAAAAGTCACTTTTGTTCTTGACCAAGACATGTTCATACACATTGCCATTTTCAAGTCAGCTTGGTTTATGCTACATTACAGGCCTCTAATCCCATTTGCACTCAATAATTTAATGCATACTCATTATGCCAAAGCCTTATTTTGTGTGTCCAAACATTATTTGCAAGATTAAGCCATTTATAGATAAAGCATAATATCCATTTTTGAAAAGTTAAACTTTATGTCAAAGTTGCAAATCAGCAAGTACAGATCAAATCTCTTTGGCACAAGTTTAGGAACTAATCACACTGATCAATGCCAAGGTTTGCAGCACATTAAGGAGGCTCTACCTGTCTAAACACCAACTTGGCCTTTGGTTGCTTAAAGTGTAAGAAAGATAGCATTTTGTAGAACAACTCTCATATCAGCTAGTCAGGCCTTAAGCAAACTTGTCAAGCATATTCTAAAGATCCATCCTAAGCTGAAACACGACCCTAACATCTCCAATACCTCCCCATTCCCAGAATCACCCTCAAACTGCCCAAACAGGGCATTTGCTGCAGTTTGAGTTCCACAACTCAAACCTTCCATGCATTCTTGCTAAAAACTTGTCAAACACATCCCATAACATCCCTTGAAGCTAATCAAAACCTCAAACACGACCTGTAACACTCCCAGGCAACATCACCATTTTCATTTTCTTGTTTTGCAGTTGAAGTTCTATAGCACGATTCAAAAGGTTTCAATACAAAGTAAAGCTTGGAATAGCATCCCTGGACATCAAGGAAGCTGTACCAATCATCACTTTGCATTGAGGACACCTCCATCACCAGATACAACTTCAACTGAACAGGTAAGTTCATGAACACGTATCTCTCTATCCAGGCATTGTTAGCTTTAGGTTTGTGAAGAAAACATGTCACATTCATAGCCCTGAACATGCCCATGTGATTAGATTTCATTTCTATTATGTATGCTTAGAGAATTTGATGTTTGAACTTGGATAAAAAGTTAGGTTAAGATTTGGGAATGATAAAATTCTCTCTCATTTCTGAGAGTTAGGAGGAGTTCTTTACATTTCAGAATCGTGATTCAATGCTTAACATTTTTGGTGTTGTAAGTTTGTGCAAAAAGTCAAGGAATCCAGATGTTTGAATCAGTGTACAGGCGCGCGTTTTTTGAACAATTTCTGGCTGGAGGTTGAAGAAGGTCTTCATGGGCTGGGCCTGATTTGCATTTTCTTTTTACACACTATTTTTACTTTGACACCCCCTAGGCCCATTTGGTTTATTTTTATGATTTTTTGACTTTTGGTTTTTATTCCTGACTTATTTATTTTTCCTCATGATATTAAAAATATAAAAATACTTTTTTTAAACCATTTTTGAATTTTTTAGGCATTTATTTGTTTATATTGATATTTGTACATAATTAGATAAATAAACACTTTTTACTTAAAATACTAAAAAATAATGTAAACACATTTTATTTTCATTTTTATTTTGTTTAATCTTCTTAAAGTATTTTATATAAAATATACTTTTTTTTATAAATATTAAATATTATTATTTTTGTATATATAATACATATTTAGAAATTAATACACACATATATATATATATATATATATATATATATATATATATATATATATATATATATATATATATATATATATATATATATATATATATATATATATATATATATATATATATATATATATATATATATATATATATATATATATATATATATATATATATATATATATATATATATATATATATATATATATTTATTTATTAGAATATTTAGTAAATAATACAAAAATAGATACATTTTATTTTTTATTAACATTTGATAGTAAAAATACATTTTGACAAACATACTTCACTTTTATTTTATTTAGTATATAATTGATAAATATTTGTACATATTAAATAATTAATGCATTTTACTTAATAAAATTAGGGTTTTGCCCTAAACATAAAAAAGCTCCAAAAATAATACCTTTTTTATTTTGTTTATTTGACATAAAAAAAAATATACCTTTTTTCCATACATATAAAAACCCTTTTTACATCTTGCATATTTATCTTATTTCTATTTAATTTGTGCAATTGATTATCTTGTAAATAATTCCCAATTGATGTAATAGCTAGGTTTAAATTCCTTGTCAAATCCCCTCATTTGAACATTTGTACCCCCATTCCCATATTGTGTTGTAATAGTTTAGAACTTTATTTTTCGCACTTTAATGCTTTCTAAATATATCATGTTAGAATTAGGGTATGTATGCAAATAAAAAGAACAAAAATAGTTTGACCTAATTTCAAGATAAACAAGCATGAAAATGGACAACACATATCACACTTGCACCCCTAGGGTATTCCACTTGTTGCCTTCAATAAATGGGCCATATTGCATGTTAGGTCTCTTTGGGCAAAACAAACACAATTCAAATTATCATAGTCCCTCGATGACGCTTTCGAAAGTTGCCTAAAAAATGATCAAGTCCCTTAAAGGAAAATTGCCCAAAGATACTTGGCACTATTGCAATTATGGTCTAAACGATGACCCGCGCCCGTCCCTTTCACATCCTAACACAAGGTTGTCCACCAAATGCAATGGTGGAACAAAATTGTTAAAAGGGTTAAAACATAGCAAAATCTTTGAGAACTTTAGGGTAGATAGCTCTTAAGTACTTGTCAACTTTCAAAACAAAGAAACACTTGCCTATTTTCCAAACCACACTTCACAAACACTTTCAAAACAAACTTTCTAAAAAACCTTGAAACATCTTTTCAAAAAGACAAACACCTTTTGTAAAACATTCGAGTAAAGAATTGTTACAAGGGTAGCCTAGACAAGGCATCTTTTTCAAAACATTTTCAAAACCACACACAAAGCACCATTTCAAACAATTGAAAACCAAGGCAAGTTGATCTAAGCAAGTACCTAAGAGCCCATGGATAACCATGGACAGAAAGGGTGCTAATACCTTCCCTTTCTATAATCTACTCCCCGAACCCAAGAAAATATCTCAAAGGTTTTTGCTGTGCTTTTTAAACCTTTCCTTAGGATAAAATAAAAAGTCGGTGGCGACTCTTGCTCAACCGAAACATTTGCGAAAACAAACGCAAAACCATAGTCAGTTCTCCCACCGTATCACAGAACTGGCGACTCTGCTGGGGAAAATTTTAAAAGTGGAGTAACCTTAGGGCTTAGATCACCTTCTTGCATGACTAATTGTTTGATTTGATTGCTTTACATCTTGGCTCTTTTGTTTGGGTTTGCAATCCTACACCCGGATTTTGGGAAACATTCATAGATAGCAATACGTTGTGGAAGCTGTGCGGGGTATACCGAAACGGTCGAAGAAATAGCTATATTAGTGCGACATATTTGTGAGTACCGGTAACCCTTGAGTTCAATCAAGGAGAGTACGGGGCCGCTGAGTGATGTCACTAAGCACTAATGACCTAGAACCTTACTTGACCATCTTGGCCTTTTATTAGGGGTAGTGAGATGACCGGCTTTGGTGCAGTCCGAAGTTGGTAGATACTCGATACTACACTCATTGAGGGTTGTTTTCTTGGAATATTTTGGTCGCTAGTTAAGTGGCTAAACCAAAACAATGAACATTGAAAACAATCCAATGATATTGAGCTCCTTAGAACCCGGTTACTATTTATAGGACAGGTTTTTAAGCCAACTACACTCAAGAGGGTACTTACCTATGAAACCCCATGCAAGCCTGAAACTAGGGTTTGGTGTGATTTGCTTGTACATATGTTTTGTGCATACATCATAAACATCATGAAGCATCATATGCATTCACTAACCATTTCAAGGGTTTGGATCTTCATCTTTGTTCTTGTTTTGTAGGTCATGGAAATTCCTCGCAGAAAAACCATCCAAGTCAACCTTGTGAGAATCTCTCCTCAACTCAAGGAGCTCACCTCAAGAATTCCGGAAAGCTCATCCTTCAGTGAAAGACATGGTAGACTGCTCAGCTTAGTCAACACCAACATTGAAGAAGACATGATGAAAGTGCTATTCCAGTTCTTTGACCCTCTTCACCACTGTTTCACTTTCCCTGATTACCAGTTGGTGCCCACTTTGTAGGAGTTTTCTTAACTCCTAAGAATCCCTATCCTTAATCAACTACCCTTCAACGGTACGGAAAAGGAACCAAAGCCGGAAGATGTTGCTCGAGCATTACATCTACAACCATCCGACATCAAGGGGCATTGGGAAACCAGAAGCGACGTCAAAGGATTCTTAGCAAAATTCTTGTTTGAGAAGGCACAAGAATGTTGGAATTCATTGGACCTACAAGCCTTTGAAGAAATTGTGGCACTCCTTATCTATGGGTTGGTCTTGTTCCCAAATTCTGACCAATTGGTGGATGTCAACGCCGTCAAAATCTTCTTGTCCAGAAATCCAATACCAACATTGCTTGGGGACATTCTTCACTCATTTTACACACGAACAATGAGAAAGAGGGGTGTTCTCATATGTTGTACTCCTCTCCTTGCAAGGTGGTTTATTTCGCACCTTCCACAATCTGTCTTGAAGAATGACCAAGGTTCAAGGTGGTCCCAACGGTTGATGACTCTTACTCACTCTGATATACATTGGTGTTCTCGGTCCAGAGAAAATGTCATCATCGTCGATCGTTGTGGAGAGTTTCCTAATGTTCCTTTACTTGGAATCAGAGGAGGTATCACCTACAACCCTTGCCTAGCTTTGAGGCAATTTGGATATGCACGGAGGGATGGACCTCACGACATGTTAATTCCTGACCTAGTTTTTGACTTCGACAACGATGCGCAAGGACTTCGCCAAAGATTCATCAGAGCTTGGGGGAGGCCCAACAAGGTTGATAGCAAGACTCTGGGACACAAGAACTCCATCCCTCTTGAGCCTTATCTCAAGTGGGTACGAGCCCGAGCCCAGAGTCTAATGATGCCTTATCCTCATGTTCTCCCTGTGATTAAAGAGCCCGTCAAGGAAGGAGAGGTTCCCTACACCATCCTACATCCTGACATTCCTACATCATGGGAGGAAATGCAGAAGAGTTGGATTCAGCTCAAGGAGGAACGGAACACTTTTGAAGCCAGCTTCTACGCTAGAGAGAAGAAGGTTCTAGAGCTTACCCGCCGACTCCATGAGCAAGAGGCCCTCAACACCTACATCGTACCAAAGAGGATGCGCAATGTCTTTTTACCTTGAGAAGTTGTTTTTTTAACATTTGGCCCATGAGGCATTTATGTACTAACAAATTTATTCTTATTAATATGACGTGCGTTCTAAATCCTTGAATGCATTGCATACATAAGCATACCATTCATCATGTGCATAAGCAGGTCTCACTCCGGGTTTCCTTATCTGTCTGCTGTTTATTTCAGTAGGATGGATCTCGAGCAAACAGTCAAAGACCTGCAAGCTCAAAATGCACAGTTCCAGCAACTCCTGACAACCTTGGCTAAAGGTCAGGAGGATCTCAAGACCTTGCTGGGGAATAAAGACCCAGTGAAGAAGAAGAAAAAGAGACTCGGGGTGGCTACTTTAGGGAGAAGATTTGACGGAGAGGCCAGGAGAGTGCTTGAATTTCCTCCTACTTCTGATGAAGGGACCAGTAAAGGAGGTGGGGCTGCGGTACCTTCCGAGTCCGATGTGGAAGAAGAAGAGGTCGAAGAGGATGAAGACTACTCTGATCAGCAATACCCTCCAGCTGATGATAAATACAAAGGTTTAGAAGACAGGTTGGCCGCCATGGAGCTACAGAGAGTACCGGGTTTGGATTTTGAAGACTTGGGTTTGGTTGCCGGGATTGTGATTCCCCCAAAATTCAAAGTGCCAGTGTTTGTGAGGTATGATGGGATGTCATGTCCAAAAATGCATCTCAGGTCCTACGTGAGAAAGATCCAACCCTATACGGCCGATAAAAATCTTTGGATCCATTTCTTTCAAGACAGCCTTTCTAGGGCTCAATTGGAGTGGTTTTATCAGCTAGAGGGAACCAGCGTCCGAAATTGGGAAGACTTGGCCACCGCCTTTTACAAACAATACCAGTATAATTCTGACCTTGCTCCCACACGTACCCAACTTCAGGGTATGTCACTGGGAACCGGCGAAGGATTCAAAGAATATGCACAAAAATGGAGGGATTTGGCTGGCAGGGTGCAGCCTCCTTTAACCGACCGAGAACTTGTTAATATGTTTCTAGGGACCCTATTTGGGCCATTTTTCAATCATCTGATTGGTAACTCTTCCGCGGGGTTTACCGATTTGATCTTAACAGGCGAAAGAATAGAAGCTGGCATCAAGTCAGGGAAAATTCAGAAGGGTGTTGCTGCAAGTGTTGAGAAGAAGCCTTTTAAGAAGGAAACGGCTGTGGTATACTCCCAAAGAAGAGCAGGGAAGACTGAGCGTCGGCCGACCGTGGGGGCCGTAATGATTCAAAACCCTTCAAGTGAGCAGCCTCGCTATAACCAGTCCAGACCAAATCAACAACGGGTGGAACGGCCACAACGGCAGTTCACCCGCATTAATATGACTCCAGCGCAAGTGCTTCCCCATCTGTTGAAGTTGAATCTCGCCACTATCAAAGAGGCACCAAAAAATGTGAATACGTCCTCTCCGCATTATCATCCTAATGCTAAATGCGCTTACCTTTCTAACAGTGTCGGGAACGACACCAATGATTGTTGGGCACTCAAGCATAAAATCCAAGACCTGATAGAGGCGAAGGAAGTGGAGTTCGACGCTCCGGAGAAGCCTAATGTGATATCTGCTCCCATGCCAAAGCACGGCCGAAATGTCAACGCCATTCAAGAAGATTTGTATGTTGCTGATGTCAATGATCTGATAACTCTGTTGCTAACCATCAAGTTGAATTTGTTAAAGGCCGGGATTTTCCCGGGATGTAAAGAAGACTGCTATTGTTGTTACTCTCTACCATTTGATTGTCCGTTACTGAAGAAAGGCATCCAAGGCCTAATGGATAGTCGACAAATTTTGTTTGAAAAAGTTTCTGCTGTTCCAACCCATACTGAAGATGTCTCAATCATAACCATTCACGCCAATCTTTCCAAGGCCGTCAGAAAGCCTGTTAAGATTACACCAGCTACGAAATCTGTTCCTTTGAAGATAACAACGCCAGGGCATGTTCCCTATGTTTATGAGAATTCGATACCATGGAACTATGGCGGTGACGTCTACTACCATGGTATTAAACAAATCGAAATAACTGAAGAAAGTTCGGATGATGAAGAAGCCAGCATTGGAAACATTGCAGGCACGAGCAAAATCACCCGGAGCGGGAGAATATTTTCTCCAGAGATTGCCCCTCCAAGAGCAATCTTTGGACCCTCACCTGCCGACAAGGTCATCCCTGCACCAATAAAACTCTCTGCTAGAACCCCTTTGATTGAAGATGTTGTTGTTCCTAGTATTGTCCCTCCTACCGCTGCTGACAAAGGTAAGGGAATCCAAGATGAGCTCGTCAGGACGAGGGCTCAACCCTTGGTCATCCCGGAGACCTCCAAGAAGGAAATGGATGAGATCTTGAAGATAATCAAAAGGAGTGATTACGATTTGGTAGAACAACTGGGGCAAACCCCCTCAAAGATCTCCATGCTGGCACTACTACTTTGCTCGGAAGCGTACGCTAAAGCTCTGATAAAATTCCTGAAGGCAGCCCATGTGCCCCAGGAAACCTCTGCAGATCAATTTCAAAATTGCGTGGCCAGCCTGACTGCGGAGAATGGGTTAGGTTTCTCTGATGCCGACCTAACTCCTAAAGGTAGAAACCACAATGATGCTTTGCACATTTCAGTCGAGTGCCGGGGAACTACTCTCGCACATGTCTTGGTCGACACTGGTTCGTCGTTGAATGCATTGCCTAAGAAGGCCTTGGACCGACTAGATTGTGAAGGGTTGGAGTTGAAACCGAGTGATATTGTTGTCAGAGCTTTCGATGGTTCGAATAGAATGGTCCATGGGGAGGTTGAAATTCCCATCAAGATAGGCACTGAGGTGTTTAAATCTACTTTCTATGTGATGGACATCCGTCCGTCATACTCTTGCTTGTTGGGTAGGCCTTGGATACACCATGCTGGGGCAGTCACCTCCTCCTTACATCAGATGTTGAAGTATCCTGTCAAGGGAAAGATCATTACCGTCCATGGTGAAGAGGAGTACATGATCAGCCACTTGAACTCCTTCCGGTATGTGGAAGTAGAGGGGGAGTTCATTGAAACGCCTTTTCAGCATTTCGAAGAAGTCCTTCCTGAAATAACAGTAGCAAAGTTGGCAGCTGAGACACCGAGGCAGATGGCCAGGATGGCATCTCTGGAAGACGCAAAGGCGGCAATAAAGGAGGGGAAGAATTCAGCATGGGGGCAGTTGCCTGATATTCCACATAAAATAGGCAAATTTGGATTAGGGTTCACTACCGCGGGCCAGAAAGCTATGCGTCGTTCGAAGATTGAAAGAGCGCCAGTCAAAATTTCTCCCTACGGAATCAACGCTTTGGAGGATGAAGACAAAGAGAGCAACATCGAAGAGTGGATTTACCCGACTGTCAAAGGAGGATTGTGCAACTGGGAGGCAAAAGACTTTGTCCCCATCACTTTTATTCATCAGTAATTTATCTGTCAAACATTTCCAATTTGGTCTGTAATATTTATTTTCAAACAATCCGTACACTATCTTTTCACCTCATGCCTTGCCCGGGGCATGTAGGTCCACTTGTAAGGGTTTTGATTATTTTTCATATCCATATGCCATGTTTAATGATTCATTGGACGTTTTTCATTTGATAAACTGCTTATGTTCATTTTCTTTCCTTTTTGCATTTTTTGTTTAAGGATGGCTATCCCTTACACACACCCACACTCACAAATGCAGGTACCCATCCACTCCGGATTCCATGGGTGACGATTCTGCTATATCTTTCAATAACTATGAATATCTGGTCAATCAAGCCGAGTATGAAGATGACGAAGGTTGTGAAGTACCAGGGGAACTAGCCAGGCTTCTACAGCAAGAGGAAAGGGCCATCTTACCACACGAAGAGTCATTGGAAACTGTCAACTTAGGGACCGAGGAAGACCGGAAGGAGGTGCAAGTGGGTGCCAATCTGGAACCAAGTGTCAAGGAACGCCTGATACAGTTGTTGAATGAGTATGTTGAAATCTTCACTTGGTCTTATGAAGACATGCCGGGTTTAGACACAGACATTGTGGTTCACCGTCTCCCTACAAGAGAGGATTGTCCGCCGATCAAGCAAAAAGTCCGCCGAATGAGGCCTGACATGTCTGAAAATATCAAAGCAGAAGTGATGAAGCAATTCGACGCTGGTTTTCTGGCTGTTACGTCCTATCCTCAATGGGTCGCTAACATCGTGCCAGTACCTAAGAAGGATGGCAAAGTCAGGATGTGTGTGGACTACCGGGATTTGAATAGGGCGAGCCCCAAAGATGACTTTCCGCTTCCACACATTGACATTTTGATCGACAATACAGCTCAGCACAAAGTGTTTTCCTTCATGGATGGATTCTCGGGCTACAATCAAATCAAAATGGCCCCCGAGGATATGGAGAAAACAACTTTTGTCACACAATGGTGCACTTTCTGTTACAAGGTGATGTCGTTCGGACTGAAGAACGCAGGGGCAACTTATCAACGCGCCATGGTAGCTTTGTTTCATGATATGATACATCATGAGATTGAAGTTTACGTAGACGATATGATAGCTCGGTCACAAACAGAGGAGGAGCATTTTGAACATCTAGAAAAACTGTTTGCCAGGTTGAAAGAATACAAACTCAGGCTGAATCCAAGTAAGTGCACTTTTGGAGTTAGGTCTGGTAAACTTCTAGGATTCATTGTAAGAAACAAAGGCATTGAAGTCGATCCAGCAAAAGTAAAAGCAATACAAGAGATGCCTGCTCCCCGTACTGAAAAGGAGGTTAGAGGGTTCTTGGGGCGCTTGAACTATATTGCCAGATTCATCTCTCATCTGACTTCTACCTGTGAGCCAATTTTCAAACTCTTGAAGAAAGATCAGGTAGTCGAATGGAACGATGATTGCCAAGCTGCTTTCGATAAGATCAAGGAGTATTTGCTAGAACCTCCTATTCTGATGCCACCTGTCGAAGGAAGACCGTTGATCATGTATCTGACTGTCTTGGATAACTCAATGGGGTGTGTTTTGGGCTAGCATGACGAGTCTGGTCGAAAAGAGCATGATATTTATTACCTTAGCAAAAAGTTTACCGACTGTGAGACTCGCTACTCACTGCTCGAGAAAACTTGTTGCGCTTTGGTATGGACTGCTCGCCGACTAAGGCAGTATATGTTGACTCATACTACCTTGTTGATTTCCAAAATGGATCCTATCAAGTATATCTTCGAAAAGCCCGCTTTATCTGGAAGAATAGCCAGATGGCAGATGATCCTAATTGAGTATGACATCCAGTACACCACCCAAAAAGCTATAAAAGGGAGTGTACTAGCTGACCATCTGGCTCATCAAGCTATCGAAGATTATCAACCCATGAGATTTGACTTCCCAGACGAGGACATCATGAATTTGGACAACATTGAAAGTAACGGACCGTATGACGGACCCGAAAAGGGATCCCGATGGACCCTGTACTTTGATGGTGCTTCAAATGCACTTGGAAACGGTATCGACGCGGTACTCATCTCCCCGGAAGGTTCTCACACACCTTTCATGGCCCGACTTTGCTTCAGCTGCACAAACAACATGGCTGAGTATGAAGCTTGCATCTTTGGTCTCAAGGCTGCTATAGATTTGGGGATCAAATCTTTGATCGTATTTGGGGACTCGGCTTTGGTTATCAGTCAAATCAAAGGAGAGTGGGATACCAAGCATCATAATCTTATCTCATACAAAGAACATGTCTTGACATTGTTGCCTCATTTCGAGCAAATTACCTTCAAGCATTTCCCGCGAGAAGAGAATCAGCTAGCAGATGCCCTAGCTACAATGTCCTCCATGTTTAAACTCAACTGGGATAACGAGGCTCCCCAAATCACCATCGAGCGAATGGATGAACCGGCACATTGTCACGAGATTAATGCCGAAGAAGTAGTGGAACAACCCTGGTTCCATGAAATCAAAAGGTATCTCGAGACTAGAGATTATCCCGAAGGAGCTTCCGTAAATGACAAGAAGTTCTTAAGGAAATTCGCTGCTAAGTTCTTCCTGAGCAACGACATCCTTTACAAACGAAGCCATGATTGTGTATTACTCCGATGTGTAGACAAAGCTGAAGCAGAGTTGATCATGACTGAGATACACAGCGGCACATTTGGCACTCACTTGAGCGGGCATACAATGGCTAAGAAGATCCTAAGGGCAGGCTATTACTGGTCTACCATGGAAGCTGACTGCCATCAACATTCCCGTACTTGCCACAAATGTCAAGTCTACGCTGACAAGGTTCACATCCCTCCGGTTCCTCTCAACGTTCTGACTGCTCCTTGGCCATTTGCAATGTGGGGCATTGACATGATTGGAGAGATCAAGCCCACGGCTTCTAACGGACATCGCTTCATCCTGGTTGCCATTGACTATTTCACCAAATGGGTCAAAGCGGCTTCCTTCGCCTATGTTACTAAAAATGTGGTTGCCCGTTTCATCAAGCAAAATCTCATATGTCGGTATGGTGTTCCAGACAGGATCATCACAGACAACGGTACAAATCTGAATAACACGATGATCACCGCATTGTGCGAACAGTTCAAGATTTATCATCACAATTCATCTCCCTATCGGCCGAAGATGAACGGTGCTGTTGAAGCTGCGAACAAAAACATTAAGAAGATCATTCAGAAAATGACAGTCACTTACAAAGACTGGCATGAGATGTTACCGTTTGCTCTACATGGATACCGTACGACGGCACGTACTTCAAGCGGGGCAACCCCATTTTCTTTGGTATATGGCATGGAAGCTGTCCTGCCTATGGAAGTTCAGATTCCTTCTCTAAGGATTATGAAGGACACAGGTTTGAATGAAGATGAATGGATGCAGACCCGACTTGATCAACTCAATCTGATCGACGAGAAGCGACTCGCTGCTATATGCCATGGTCAGACGTATCAAAAATGGATGATCAAGGCCTTCAATAAGAAAGTCAGACGTCAAGTGTATCAAGTCGGAGATCTAGTAATCAAGCGGATTATCTTGCCGCAAAGTGATCCCAGGGGCAAATTGACTCCTACATATGAAGGACTATTTGTGATCAAGAGCATATTTTTTGGTGGT
Organism: Vicia faba; assembly: GCA_948472305.1. Lineage (NCBI taxonomy): Eukaryota > Viridiplantae > Streptophyta > Magnoliopsida > Fabales > Fabaceae > Vicia > Vicia faba. The sequence goes on along the minus strand of OX451741.1, from coordinate 760,799,961 downwards.
GCAATGATTCTAACCACCATGGACGGCGACGATTTGCCGCACCCTGCGAACGCAGACATAGTCAAAAGATCTACGCATAAAATAACCCGACAAGTCGAAAACCTGAAAGGGCGGCTTGGGCAAAAATGGGCATCCCGGTGAACCGAAAACCCGAAAGGGCGGTTCAGGCAAAAATTAGGGATAAAAACAAAAACAAAATCTGTACACCCGGCAAGTTGAAAACCCGAAAGGGTGGCTTGGGAAAAAAGGGGTTTCCTGGTGGATCGAAAACCCGAAAGGGCGATTCAGGCAAAAGTTGGGGAATTAAAGCGTATGACTATGTCTCGTCGGATCACTTCAAAGACAATCTCTTCATCAACCAGTTCCAGGCTTCTGATCAATCCATTCATCAGCAAACGAAGCATTGAATGGACAGATATTCAGAGTTGTGAAGGCTATAGCAGAATGGAATCCCATGGAATTATTTCACATAGCCATCTTTATTTTGTATAAATCTTTCAATATTTACGACGAAATCCTCTTACTAGGATGATTGTCTCCTTTGTACAAATATACTCAGAGAAAGTTAATACAAATACTCTTCCCAGAAATTTGTATCATTTCCTTTTTCTTTTTCTCTTGCACTAATTGTTTTATTTTGAGAAACGTCCAATGTTTTGTTAAATAGGCATATGCATTTGAACATAATCATTCCCTTATGAATCAAGAAAGAGGATTACTGATAGGTTGAAGGTGCAGTTGGATATCTTGATACCCTTTCAAAGGAAACCCCCAGGAGAGTTGGAATCCATATCCCCAGCAAGTTTTGAAGCTTATCCCTAGTAGACTCTTGAAGCTTATCCCCTACAGAGTATGGACGCCTCTCCCGAGCTTTATTCAAGTTATTACTCACAAGGGCTTATAACTGGGTTATCCTCAGCTTATTTCCACGAAAGATCGCACTCGGCAAATTTCTTCCTTTCCCCAGCGGAGTTCATCAGAGTTCCCCAACATAACTTATCAATACAATCTCCCCAGAGGAGTTTATCTTTGTCATCCCCAGCCAGAGAATCCTCCAGAACTCAATTCCCCTCAGAGTTTAAGTTTCAGTATCCCCAGCCGAGCTAAAACTTCAAATTATCAATCCCCAGCGGAGCCGGACTAGTGAACCTTCTCCCCACAGAGTTACTTCCCACCAAACTGAAGATTCTCAGTCTTACCTCCCCAGCATGAGTCTATTAGATTGGAACTCCCCAGTAGAAGTCATCAGGAATTCTCTTCCCCAGCAACAGCCAAGGAATTATTCGTCCCGGCAGCCGTCGAGATGCTCTTATCTTCAGCCATCTCGGATTCATCTATCCTCAGCAAGATAGCTCATCAGCTTACATGCGCATTCATTTATATTCATATCATATAACATACGTTGCATCATGCATCATGACATTGCATATAACTAACTCTTTACCTTTTCAAGTAAGACCAGTCGACAGACTAAAATCATTATCTTCCGAGATTCTTTCCAGGAATAGTTCAGATGTGACCCAAACATGGCAACATTCTAATGCTTATTCCAGATTTATCCAGATGCAGTTTTACACGAGCTCATCATCAGGGAACCCTACGCCGGTTCTTCCTCCAAATTCAAGGCTTCTGAAAACAGTTTAAGGGTTCTCCAAGTAACGGATGTTAACCTATCGCTTGTTCAGTTTCTTCTCAAGACTTCTGAAAACAGTTTATGGATTCTTCCCAACAATGGATGTTAATCTATCGCTTGTTCATACGCAACTTTTGAAAACAGTTTACGGACACTTCCCAACAACGGATGTTGCTCTATTGCTTATTCAACTCCAAGACCTCTGAAAACAGTTCACGGGTTCTCCAAGTAACGGATGTTAACCTATCGCTTGTTCAGATTCTTCTCCAGACTTCTGAAAACAGTTTACGGATTCTTCCCAACAACGGATGTTAATCTATCGCTTGTTCAGACTCTTCTCAACTTCTGAAAACAGTTTACGGATGCCTCCAGATACGGATGTCAATCTATTGCTTATTCAGACCCCAGTTCAAAGATGGTCCTAAGCATGGACACCTCTCTGATACTCATTCCAGATGGCATCTTTAAGCCCATCCCCGACAATTTTCTGTCACTCCTCCCGATGGCATCTCTAAGCCCATTCCCGCATCCATTGCTTTGACGAGTGCAAATTTAAGGGTACTCTAGTGTCGAATCTCCTTTTACCCTCGAGTCGCGAAAGGCAAACTTGCCAATCTAACTCTTCGGATTCAAGAAGATTGAACAGGGGCAACTGTTGTACCCCAAAATTTGCCCTCCCATCTCTCAATGATTTCTCATCACTAAGCCCTTGAAGCTCAAGATCCAGTTAGGGTTTCATCTGCTCAAGACTCCTCCTTGCACTGTTGACCCAAATTAGGGTTTGTGTTTGCACAAAGATGTTTTGACCTAAAATGCCTAAGATGACTTTCATGCTTCATATTAGACTCCCAAGTTTATCCACACCAAGTTTCAACTCTTGATTCCAATTTTTGCCCAGTCAATTGGACAGTTGACCTAAAAATCAGCTGTATTGGGGAAAAAGTCAACTGTGACCAATTGACAGTCAAATCTCATGAAAATTGACCCACATCAACATTATGAACTCATATGGACCATTTGATCAAGTTTGGATCACAATTCCACAAGAAATTTGATTAGATCACCAAAAGGGCAAAATGGTCATTTTTAGGGTTTTAACTGCACAAAGGCAATTTTTGACTGTTTGACCTAGCGAATGGCAAACCAAGCTCACATATGGACTCAAGGACCCCATGGAATTATCTTGACATGCTCAACAAGTTCAAAAGATCCCAAATACACAAGATTGACAGTTGAATTTCCCAGTCAATTGATCAATTTTGACTGTATACTGAAAAGTCAAACTTTGACTTTTTGGTCAAAATCAAGAGTCAAGATTCATTTTTCATCAAAACATGCCAAATCATGAAACTTGTTCACCAAGAAATCAAGAATTGCAAATTAGGGTTTGAAATGAAGATTTTTCATAACTTAGAATTTTTCTAAGTTATGAAAAACCCTATTTTTTTCCTAACTTTGCCCCACTTTCTCACCAAGATTCATTTGTATTCAAGCAAAAGTCAAAACATGAATGTTGTAGCCTATTGCATAATATACAACTTTGATTCACAAAGTTTTCCCAAAAGAAGCTTGTATCTCAAGTTACAATTTTTGGAACAAGGGTACCAAACCATTCTTAACTTAGAGAAAATTTGACCTATTTTAGGCAAGGTTTTTACCTAACTTCAAGACCATTTTTCATATACTTCCACTTGGAATTTCAATTTTCATTTCGAAGATGGATTGTAGTACACATTCTAAGCTTTCCAAAATGTCCAAGAACTCATCAAACAACCTCATGGTTAGGGAGAATCGATTTTGGCAAGTTGGACAAAAGTCACTTTTGTTCTTGACCAAGACATGTTCATACACATTGCCATTTTCAAGTCAGCTTGGTTTATGCTACATTACAGGCCTCTAATCCCATTTGCACTCAATAATTTAATGCATACTCATTATGCCAAAGCCTTATTTTGTGTGTCCAAACATTATTTGCAAGATTAAGCCATTTATAGATAAAGCATAATATCCATTTTTGAAAAGTTAAACTTTATGTCAAAGTTGCAAATCAGCAAGTACAGATCAAATCTCTTTGGCACAAGTTTAGGAACTAATCACACTGATCAATGCCAAGGTTTGCAGCACATTAAGGGGGCTCTACCTGTCTAAACACCAACTTGGCCTTTGGTTGCTTAAAGTGTAAGAAAGATAGCATTTTGTAGAACAACTCTCATATCAGCTAGCCAGGCCTTAAGCAAACTTGTCAAGCACATTCTAAAGATCCATCCTAAGCTGAAACACGACCCTAACATCTCCAATACCTCCCCATTCCCAGAATCACCCTCAAACTGCCCAAACAGGGCATTTGCTGCAGTTTGAGTTCCACAGCTCAAACCTTCCATGCATTCTTGCTAAAAACTTGTCAAACACATCCCATAACATCCCTTGAAGCTAATCAAAACCTCAAACACGACCTGTAACACTCCCAGGCAACATCACCATTTTCATTTTCTTGTTTTGCAGTTGAAGTTCTATAGCACGATTCAAAAGGTTTCAAGACAAAGTAAAGCTTGGAATAGCATCCCTGGACATCAAGGAAGCTGTACCAATCATCACTTTGCATTGAGGACACCTCCATCACCAGATACAACTTCAACTGAACAGGTAAGTTCATGAACACGTATCTCTCTATCCAGGCATTGTTAGCTTTAGGTTTGTGAAGAAAACATGTCACATTCATAGCCCTGAACATGCCCATGTGATTAGATTTCATTTATATTATGTATGCTTAGAGAATTTGATGTCTGAACTTGGATAAAAAGTTAGGTTAAGATTTGGGAATGATAAAATTCTCTCTCATTTCTGAGAGTTGGGAGGAGTTCTTTACATATTCAGAATCGTGATTCAATGCTTAACATTTTTGGTGTTGTAAGTTTGTGCAAAAAGTCAAGGAATCCAGATGTTTGAATCAGTGTACAGGCGCGCGTTTTTTGAACAATTTCTGGCTGGAGGTTGAAGAAGGTCTTCATGGGCTGGGCCTGATTTGCAATTTCTTTTTACACACTAATTTTACTTTGACACCCCCTAGGCCCATTTGGTTTATTTTTATGATTTTTTGACTTTTGTTTTTTATTCCTGACTTATTTATTTTTCCTCATGATATTAAAAATATAAAAATATTTTTTAAACCATTTTTGAATTTTTTAGGCATTTATTTGTTTATATTGATATTTGTACATAATTAGATAAATAAACACATTTTACTTAAAATACTAAAAAATAATGTAAACACATTTTATTTTCATTTTTATTTTGTTTAATCTTCTTAAAGTATTTTATATAAAATATACTTTTTTTTATAAATATTAAATATTATTATTTTTGTATATATAATACATATTTAGAAATTAATACATATATATATATATATATATATATATATATATATATATATATATATATATATATATATATATATATATATATATATATATATATATATATATATATATATATATATATATATATATATATATATATATATATATATATATATATATATATATATATATATATATATATATATATATATATATATATATATATATATATATATATATATATATATTTATTAGAATATTTAGTAAATAATACAAAAATAGATACATTTTATTTTTTATTAACATTTGATAGTAAAAATACATTTTGACAAACATACTTCACTTTTATTTTATTTAGTGTATAATTGATAAATATTTGTACATATTAAATAATTAATGCATTTTACTTAATAAAATTAGGGTTTTGCCCTAAACATAAAAAAGCTCCAAAAATAATACCTTTTTTATTTTGTTTATTTGACATAAAAAAAAATATACCTTTTTTCCATACATATAAAAACCCTTTTTACATCTTGCATATTTATCTTATTTCTATTTAATTTGTGCAATTGATTATCTTGTAAATAATTCCCAATTGATGTAATAGCTAGGTTTAAATTCCTTGTCAAATCCCCCCATTTGAACATTTGTACCCCCCTTCCCATATTGTGTTGTAATAGTTTAGAACTTTATTTTTCGCACTTTAATGCTTTCTAAATATACCATGTTAGAATTAGGGTTTGTATGCAAATAAAAAGAACAAAAATAGTTTGACCTAATTTCAAGATAAACAAGCATGAAAATGGACAACATATATCACACTTGCACCCCTAGGGTATTCCACTTGTTGCCTTCAATAAATGGGCCATATTGCATGTTAGGTCTCTTTGGGCAAAACAAACACAATTCAAATGATCATAGTCCCTCGATGACGTTTTCGAAAGTTGCCTAAAAAATGATCAAGTCCCTTAAAGGAAAATTGCCCAAAGATACTTGGCACCATTGCAATTATGGTCTAAACGATGACCCGCGCCCGTCCCTTTCACATCCTAACACAAGGTTGTCCACCAAATGCAATGGTGGAACAAAATTGTTAAAAGGGTTAAAACATAGCAAAATCTTTGAGAACTTTAGGGTAGATAGCTCTTAAGTACTTGTCAACTTGCAAAACAAAGAAACACTTGCCTATTTTCCAAACCACACTTCATAAACACTTTCAAAACAAACTTTCAAAAAAACCTTGAAACATCTTTTCAAAAAGACAAACACCTTTTGTAAAACATTTGAGTAAAGAATTGTTACAAGGCAAGGCAAGTTATAGGATCTTTTTCAAAACATTTTCAAAACCACACACAAAGCACCATTTCAAACAATTGAAAACCAAGGCAAGTTGATCTAAGCAAGTACCTAAGAGCCCATGGATAACCATGGATAGAAAGGGTGCTAATACCTTCCCTTTTCGAACCCAAGAAAATATCTCAAAGGTTTTTGCTGTGCTTTTTAAACCTTTCCTTAGGATAAAATAAAAAGTCGGTGGCGACTCTTGCTCAACCGAAACATTTGCGAAAACAAACGCAAAACCATAGTCAGTTCTCCCACCGTATCACAGTACCCATGAAGAGAGAATGTTAACATCTCATGCCAATCTTTATAGGTCACTGTCATCTTCTGCATAATTTTGTTGATATTCTTATTCGCTGCTTCTACAGCCCCATTCATCTTCGGCCGGTAAGGAGAAGAGTTGTGGTGCTGTATCTTAAATTGCTCGCAGAGCTCAGTGATCATCTTGTTATTAAGATTGGTACCGTTCTCCGTAATGATTCTTTCATGGACGCCGTACCGACAGATCAGATTGTGCCGAATGAACCGTGCCACAACGTTTTTGGTTACAGTGGCGTAAGAAGCTGCTTCAACCCACTTCGTAAAGTAATCAATCGCTACAAGGATGAAGCGATGCCCGTTAGATGCCGTAGGTCTGATCTCGCCAATCATATAAATGCCCCACATTGCAAAAGGCCAAGGTGCGGTCAAGACATTCAGAGGAACTGGAGGAACGTGCACCTTATCTGCGTAAATCTGGCATTTGTGACATGTTCGAGAATGTTGGTAACAATCAGCTTCCATTGTGGACCAGAAATACCCTGCCCGAAGGATCTTCTTTGCCATGGTGTGTCCACTGGAATGTGTTCCGAAGGTACCTTCATGCAGCTCCGCCATGATCCTTTCTGCTTCAGCCTTATCCACACAACGCAGTAAGGTCGAATCATGGTTTCGCTTGTATAGAATGTCGTTGCTGAGGAAGAACTTCGCTGCGAACCTTCTCAGAAACTTCTTATCATTGACAGACGCACCTTCAGGGTATTCCTGAGCTTCCAAGTATCTCTTCACCTCATGGTACCAAGGTTTCTCAGTCAATACCTCAGCCTCAAGATTACAACAGTATGCTGGTTCATCCAATTTCCAGATAATGATCCTGGGAGCCTCATTGTCCCATTTGACTTTGAACATGGAAGACATCGTAGCTAACGCGTCCGCCAACTGATTCTCCTCTCTTAGGAAGTGTTCAAAAGTTATCTCTGTGAAATGGGGGATCAATGTCAATACACATTCTTTGTAAGGAATAAGGTTCGGATGTTTCGTATCCCACTCCCCTTTGATCTGATTGATCACGAGAGCGGAATCTCCGAAGACACTCAGAAACTTAATCCTTAAGTTAATCGCAGCTTGAAGACCCATTATGCATGCCTCATACTCCGCCATGTTGTTGGTGCAGTTGAAACATAGCCGGGCAGTGAGTGGAGTATGAGTGCCTTGAGGAGATATGATCACAGCGCCGATACCGTTACCCAAAGCATTGGATGCTCCGTCAAAATGCATAGACCATCGGGATCCTTCCTCAGGTCCTTCATCCGATCCAAGTACTTCACAATCAGTCACAATCATGATGCTCTCGTCCGGAAACTCGAAGCTTATTGATTGGTAGTCATCTACTGCCTGGTGTGCCAAGTGGTCTGCCAATACACTTCCTTTGATGGCTTTCTGAGTCGTGTACTGGATGTCGTATTCTGTCAAGATCATCTGCCATCTTGCTATTCTCCCAGACAGAGCAGGCTTTTCAAATATGTACTTTATTGGATCCATCTTTGAGATCAACAAGGTAGTGTGAGTCAGCATATACTGTCTCAGCTGGCGAGCAGCCCATACCAAAGCGCAGTAAGTTTTCTCGAGCAGTGAGTATCGGGTATCACAGTCGGTAAACTTTTTGCTAAGGTAATAAATGGCATGCTCTTTTCGGCCAGACTCGTCATGCTGCCCCATCACACACCCCATTGAGTTGTCAAGTACTGTCAGGTATAATATCAGAGGTCTCCCTTCAACCGGTGGCATAAGGATGGGTGGTTCTTGGAGATACTCTTTGATTTTGTCAAATGCGGCCTGACATTCATCGTTCCAACATACTACCTGATATTTCTTCAGCAGCTTGAAGATTGGTTCACAGGTGGCAGTTAGGTGTGAGATGAATCGGGCAATGTAATTCAGGCGTCCTAAAAAGCCTCTGACCTCCTTCTCTATCTTAGGAACTGGAATCTCTTGAATGGCCTTGACCTTGGCAGGGTCCACTTGAATACCCTTATCACTTACAACAAAGCCTAGCAACTTCCCAGATCTTACCCCGAAGGTGCACTTGTTCGGGTTCAACCTTAGTTTGTACAACTTCAGACGGTCAAACAGCTTCTGTAGATGGTCAAGGTGCTCCTCCTCTGTTTGAGACCTTGCGATCATATCATCGACATACACTTCAATCTCATGATGGATCATGTCATGAAATAAAGCAACCATGGCACGTTGGTAGGTTGCCCCAGCATTTTTCAACCCGAACGGCATGACCTTGTAGCAGAAGGTGCCCCACTGAGTAACAAAGGTAGTCTTTTCCATATCTTCAGGAGCCATCTTGATCTGATTATACCCTGAAAAACCATCCATGAAAGAGAACACCTTATGCTGAGTAGTATTATCAACCAGAACATCGATGTGAGGTAGGGGGAAGTCATCCTTGGGGCTTGCCCTGTTCAGATCCCTGTAGTCAACACACATTCTGACCTTACCATCTTTCTTCGGTACCGGCACCACATTGGCAACCCACTGAGGGTAAGAAGTCACTGCAAGAAACCCGGCATCAAACTGCTTCATAACCTCAGCTTTGATCTTCTCGGACATTTCTGGACGCATACGGCGGACCTTTTGCTTAACCGGAGGGCAGTCTTCCTTGGTAGGCAAATGATGGACCACAATGTCAGTATCCAACCCAGGCATGTCTTCGTAGGACCAGGCGAAGATTTCCACATAATCATGTAACATCTGAATCAACCGTTGTTTTACGCTGAGCTCCAGATTGGCACCAATCTTGACTTCCTTTCTATCTGCCTCAGTACCCAGATTTATCGTTTCCACTGGCTCTTCATGTGGTTGAATTTCCCTCTCTTCCTGGAGTAACAGTCTTGCAAGCTCACCAGGCACTTCGCAATCATCTTCACCTTCGTCTTCGGCTAAGTTGATCGGATTTTCGAAGTCATAACTGGAAGTAGCAGAGTCGTTACCAGTGAGATCCAGAGTGGGTTGAAACCTGTATGAGTGAGTGTGTGTAAATATAGCTGTTTTGCAATATATAAAGAAAGAAAGAAAGAAAGGGAGCACAAGATTTGAAATGCGAAAAAACGTCCAAGGTCTTTATTCATGATATATGGAAATGACAGTTATAAGCCCTCACAAATGAAGCCAACGGTGCCCCGGGTAAGACACCGGGCCATAAAGTTTCAGTTTATTGTTTATTACAAATAACAAAAACAAAGGAATTCATTACTGCGTAACAAAAGTAACAGGTGTATGATCTTTTGTGGTCCAATTGTTCAATCCACCGTCAGTCGTCGGGTAGATCCAGCTATCGAACTTTGATTCTTCCACTTTGTCTTCATCCCCAATAGCATTCACTCCTGGATTGGTGATGAGCACAGGAGGTCTTCCGGTCCTAGCTTTGCGCACAGTCCTCTGAGCCTCTGCAGTAATACCCAGTCTAAACTTATCAGTTTTAGGAGTGAAATCAGGGAGCCTGCCCCAGTTAGCACATTCACCTTTCTCAATTACAGCCCGGGCATCCTTCAAGGAAGCCATCTTCAAAGGAAAGTCCTCTTCAACCACCGTTTCTGCTGCTGTCAATGTTGGAGGTACCTCTTCAAAATGTTGAAAAGGGGTTTCAATAAACTCCCCGTCCATCTCAATATACCGGAAGGAATTCAGATGACTAACCATGTATTCTTCCTCCCCTTGCACAGAGACAATCTTTCCTCTGACAGGGTACTTGAGCTTCTGGTGTAGGGTAGAGGTCACTGCCCCAGCTTTGTGAATCCAAGGTCGACCCAGCAAACAGGAATAAGATGGACGAATATCCATCACATAGAACGTTGAGTCAAATACTTGAGAAGCCACACGAATAGGAATGTCTACTTCTCCATGAACCATCCTCTTCGATCCGTCAAAGGCTCGGACAATGATGTTGCTAGGTTTCAACTCCAGGCCCTCACAATCCAACCGGTCTAAGGCCTTCTTGGGCAACACATTAAGGGAAGAACCGGTGTCCACCAACACGTGAGCAAGAGTAGTGCCCCTGCATTCAATGGAGACATGCAGGGCATCATTGTGGTTCTTTCCCTTGGCGGTAAGGTCAGCATCCGAGAAACCCAAGCCATTGTCAGCTGTCAAATTGGCTACACAATCAGTGAATTGATCTGCAGAGGTCTCTTGTGGCACATGGGCCGTCTTCAGAAATGAAATCAGGGCCTTGGCGTGGGCCTCTGAGCACAGCAGCAACGATAGCATAGAGATTTTGGAGGGGGTATGCCCCAGCTGTTCAACGACATTAAAGTCACTCTTTTTGATTATCTTAAGAATTTCCTCCATCTCCTGCTGGGAGGCTTCAACATTCACAGACTTTGGTGCCTCCATCCGGGCAGGCTCATCATCAATCCCTTTGCCCCGAGCATTAGATGACTCGGCAGCAGGGGAAACAACTTGATCAGAAGTGGAAACAGGCGCACTTGCAGGCGTTATTATGAGAGGTCTTTGAATAGTTGGTGGCGCAATGTCAGGCGAGAAGAGCCTGCCACTGCGGGTCACTTTGGTGGGACCAGTGATATTGCTGATGCTGGTACCGGTGTTGAACTCTTGCTTTATTCCAAGTACATATACATCTGCCCCATAGTGCCATGGGACAGCCTTATCAGATTCATAGGGGAGGGGCCCCGGAACAGTAATAACAATGGGTGCAACAGTCATGATTTTAACTGGCTTCCTCGGGGGAGCCTTGATTGGATTGTTGAATATTGTAATGACGGATACTTCTTCCACGGGAACACAAGGAACAGCGGTTTTCTTGAACAGAATCTCCTTGCTATCCATCAGGCTTTGGATGCCTGACTTCAGCAACAGACAACCAGTAAGGGAAACAGCACACAAAAGGCAACCCTCGCTACAACCCGGAAATAAACCGGCTAGAAACAGGTTCCTCTTAACAGTCAACAGAGGAGTAGCTACATCATTCACAGAAACGGCATACAAGTCTTCATCAATGGCATTTACTCCATGCTGGGGCATAGGAGCAGTCACAACATTTGGCCTCTCAGGCGCCTCAAATTGTATCTCCTTTGCATCAATAAGGTCCTGCACCTTATTCCTCAGGGCCCAACAATCATCAGTAGAATACCCCGGGCTATCAGAGTGATAAGCACAGCGGGCATTTGGATTATACTTGGGGGATGCAGTATTCATAACCTTCGGGGCCTCTCTGACGGTCACCAAGTTGGTTGACAGCAGTTGCGGTAAGATTTGTGACAAGGTCATACTCAGCCGGGTAAATTCTCTTCTGGGTCTCTCACCCCTTGGTTGATTAGTTTGCCGAGGAGCGGCAGCAGGCTTAGCAATCACCACCGCGTTGACAGCTTGGCGGCGCTCTAGTTTGTCTTGCCTCCTAGGTCCGTACACAGCACTGGCCTCCTTTTTAAAAGGTTTCTTCTCAGAACTTGAAGACGCACCTTTCTGAATCTTTCCTGACTTCATACCAGCCTCTATCCTTTCCCCCGTCAGAATAAGGTCTGTGAACCCTGCAGACGAATTGCCAATGAGATGATTAAAGAATGGCCCGGATAGGGTCCCCAAGAACATATCTACCAATTCATGGTCAGTTAATGGTGGCTACACCCTGCCAGCCAGGTCCCTCCACTTCTGCGCATACTCTTTAAAACCTTCTCCTGATCCTAGCGACATACCCTGGAGTTGGGTACGTGTAGGAGCAAGGTCGGCATTATATTGATACTGCTTGTAAAAAGCAGTAGCCAACTCTACCCAGTTACGAACCTTGGTTCCATCCACCTGATAGAACCATTCGAGATGAGTCCCTGAAAGACTCTCCTGGAAGAAGTGGATCCACAAGTTCTTGTCCACTGTATACGGCTGAATCTTCCGCACATAAGATCTGAGGTGTAGCTTAGGGCAGGACGCCCCATCATACTTGGTGAAAGATGGTGCTTTGAACTTGTGCGGGATGATCACACCAGAAGATAAACCCAAATCTCTGAAATCCATACCAGGCACTTGTTGAATTTCCATGGCGTTCAGACGGTCTTCCAACTACTTGTGTCTGTCTTCAGCTGGAGGATACTGTTCCTCATTAAAATCAGTCTCGTTGTCAGAGACTACCGGACTGGGAACCCTTCCCCCCTGGGGACTGCCTTTGCCTACAGAAGAGCCAGCTTCCTCATTCTGCAGTGTGTTACCAAATCTCCGGCCCGTGTTGAATAGAACAGTTCTCTTCTTCTTCTTCTTGACCAGCAGAGCCTTCAGCTCCTCTTGACCTTGAGCCAAACCTATAATCAGCTCTTGGAATTGTGCGTTCTGCGCCTGAAGGGCCTTGATAGACTGCTCGGTAGATGATTCAGGGTTCATGATGCTGAAATAAACAGCGAAGAATAGTAAGCAACCTGAAAAGAAGAGTACCTGCTATGCACATGATGAATGATATGTGTTTATGCAATGCATTCAAGGGTTCGAAAGTTCAAATTTGTTATAGACAAAAAGGAACACACGTTATCATTAAGGAAATAATTGTTCAATACATCAAAGCCTCATGGGCAAACATTACAAAAGTGAATCAATCCAAGAAGACACTACGCATCCTCTTTGGAGCTATGTAAGTGTTGAGATTCCTCTCCTCGTGCAGTAGGCGGGTGAGCTCCAAGACCTTCTTCTCACTAGCATGTAGACTGGTCTCAAGAGAATTCCGTTCTTCCTTAAGCTGGATCTATCTCTTCTGCATTTCTTCCCAGGATGTGGGCATGTCAGGATGTTGAATGGTGTAGGACACCTCTCCTTCCAAGACGGGCTCTTTGATCACAGGGAGAACATGAGGATATGGCATCACTAACTTCTGGGAGCGGGCTCGTACCCACTTGAGATAAGGCTCCAACGGGATGGAATTCCTGTGCCCCAGGGTCTTGCTGTCTATCCTACTTGGCATCCTCCAAGCTCTGATAAATCTCTGGCGAAGTCCTTGTGCATCGTTGTCGAAGTCAAAAACTATGTCAGGAATTAACATGTCATGAGGGTCGTCCCTCCGAGCATAACCAAACTATCTCCAAGCCAAACACGGGTTGTAAGTAATACCTCCTCTGATTCCAAGTAAAGGAACATTAGGGTACTCCCCACAATGATCAATGATAGTGACATCCTCTCTGGACCGAGAGCACCAATGTATATCTGCATGTGTAAGAGTCATCAATCGTTGTGACCATCTCAAACCCCGCTCGTTCTTCAAAATTGATTGTGGAAGGTGCGAATTAAACCACCTTCCCAGGAGAGGAGTACAACACATAAGAACACCTCTTTTTCTCATGGTTCAAGTGTAACATGAGTGAAGGATGTCCCCAAGCAACGTAGGTATAGGATTCCTGGACATGAAGATCTGGACAGCACTGATATCTATAAGCTGATCTGGATTAGGGAACAACACCAAACCATAGACAAGGAGGGCCACAACTTCTTCAAAAGCTTGTAGGTCAAGGGAGTTCCAACATTCTTGGGCCTTCTCAAACAGAAACCTGGCTAAGAACCTTTTGATACCACTTCTGACTTCCCAATGTCCCTTGAGGTCAGATGATTGTAGGTGTAAGGCTTTAGCAATCTCTTCAAGCTTGGGTTCCTTTTCCGTACCGTTGTAGGGTAGTTGACTAAGGATAGGGATCTTCAGAAGCCGGGAGAACTCTTCTAATGTAGGCACCAGTTGATAATCCAGGAAAGTAAAACAGTGATGCAGAGGGTCAAAGAACTGGAACAGGACCTTTATCATATCTTCCTCAATGTTGGTGTTGACCAAGCTGATGAGTCTTCCATGCCTCTCACTGAAAGAAGAGCTCTCAGGAATCCTGGATATAAGTTCCTTAAGCTGAGGAGGGATCCTTACAAGGCTGATCTGAATTGTCTTTCTGCGAACAGTTTCCATATCCTACAAAACAAGAACAAAGATGAAGATTCGAACCCCGGAAATGGTTAGTCAATGCATATGATGTTGTATGATGTCATGATGCTATGATTAAACACACCACAAATATTCACAAAGGCAAACATGGTAAGGCACACAAGTCACACAAGACAAGCCCTTAGAGTTTAGGCCAACATGGGGTCTAGGTATTACCCTCTTTCAGTTTGTTGGCTAAGACCTGTCCTATCAGAAGTAACCGGGTTCTAGAGGATCCCAATATCACTGACTACCCTCAATCGGTCATAACTCCAGCATCGCAATCTTTTCTTGCGGCCAGAACCATCGCGAGAGTTTAGCCTCAATGGGCGTAGCATACTGCTACTATTCTATTGGCCAAGTTGGGTCATTTAAGGTTCTAAGGTCGGTTGGTGCTTAATGACTCCTCAGAAGACCCATATTCTCCTCGTTGCAACACAAGGGATATCGGTAAAGACCAAGGCGCCACACCAACGTAGCCACTGCTTCACCCATGTCGGTCTACGCCGGACAGGTCCCTCACAGCTTATGCTACCTAACAGGGTATCCCCAGATCCGGGTTAGGATCTATGTAACTCCCAAGACAGTCCCACAATAATAAAGCAAACAAGTCAAAGCAATTGAAAACACAGTTATGAACTATCCTAAGGTACACCTCACTTTATAATGTCCCCAGCAGAGTCGCCAGTTCTGTGATCGGTGGATCTGGAACTGACTGTTTAACGCTGGTTCGCGAAATGTCGCGGAAGCAAGAGTCGCCACCGTCTTTTATTTTCTCCAACATGGACAGGACAAAAGCACAGCAAAATTCCTTATGAGATAGTTTCTCAGTTCGGGAGGTAGATTTATAGAAAGGGAAGGTGTTAGCACCCTTTCTATCCATGGTTATCCATGGGCTCTTAGATACTTGCTCCTTGTGTTTTCAAAAATGTTTGCTTTTCAATTGTGAGTGGGTTTGAAAAAGTTTCGTTTAAAGATTTCAGATCGACTCTTGTATCAGTCCTCAAGAGTGTTTGAAAAATTGTTTTGAAAGCTTTTTGAAAAGTGTCGGTGTGAAAAGAGTTTTGATTTTTTTTTTAATAGAGCAAGTATCTATGAGTCATCTACCTACCCTAAGGAATTAGGCTGTGTAAATGTCCTTAAGGTAGTGCCATCCCACCATTGAGAGGTAGGTAGCACCACCGTTGGAGGTGTTCGGGTCAATTCGTATGTTAGGGACAGTGTGGTCACCAGAGCAACAGTATGACACCTTAGAAGCTACCCTTATGCCATGTTCATGGACATAAGGACTCACTAAAACGTCCTATACTCGACGACCACGTTTCGAGGGGCAAGGCAACAGTGAGGCGTACCCTAGGAGTGGTGTGTGAATTTGTGTATTGTTTTCAGTTATGTTTTATCTTGTCATGCATTATGGTGATCTGCGCTTTGATTTTATTTTGGGCCATTCATTCTTTCATGCAAAGTTTAGCAGTTAAGGGGTGCGGAAATTAAAGTGCGGAAAATAAAGTCCTACGCTATTACAAGGCGCGAGTCTATACATCGCCAAATTAACAAAGACCCGTTTTTTTTTTAAAATGCAGAAAATAAATAAATTTCCTAATTACTATTACAAGGCTTTGGAAATTACATAATATTAAAAAGGGAAATAAAAATAAACGCGCGAAAAGAAATTAGAATCGAATATGCGAGGGCGTTGGACCCTTTAAAGAAATTAAATGAAATTAAAAATTAATTAATTATTCAATAAAGGAAAGAAGTTATTTTTTATGTTTTTTGTATTTAATGGAAATAAAGAGAATTAATTAAAATTAGAAATTAAATAAAACCCTAGTTCTAAATTGTTTTTAATTATTAAAGAAAAATGTTTAAGTTTTAACCTAATTTACCCTAATTAATTACTTACATGTTTATTTACAAAATAATTAATAGTTAATAATAATAATAATAAGAAAAATTTATTTATTGAGAAAAAGAATAAAAATGCTAAAACCTAATTTCTACCTATTTTAGTTATTTAAGAAAACATTAAAATTTTAAAACCTAAATTACTAAATGGATTATTAAAAATTTATTTACAAAAATACTAATGAATTAAATATTAAACAAATATATTTTATTTTTTGATTTCTGATTTTTATATTTGTGAAAATTAATTTTGTGGATTAAATAAAACAATAAAACAAAATAAAAGAATAAAAATGAGAATTAAAATAAAAATGAAAATATGCAAACCATGGGGTGTCTGACCCAATTGAGAGGTGTGTTTGAAGCATTTTTGGCCCAAGAATAAGGCCTTTTTTGACTTTCCTGGATCACATACTTGTGGTTGACTGAACGTGCATGATGGTCTCCACATTTTGGCCTTTGGATTGATCCTTATGCATAGGTGGCAAACATAGATGTGGAGTTGCATGGTAGTCTTTTGGAGGCATGCTGCGCTGGAACACGTTAGTGTAAAAATTATGAAATATACAAGGGGACCTGGGAATCGAACCCAGGTCCCAGTACCTGCATGCCAACACATCCACCAACTGAACTGGAGCGTTACTTTGTACATCTAATGGACAATGATTATTATGAGAGAGAAAGCAAGCATTAGTGGGATTTAACAAAAACGCGCGCCAGGATTTGAACCCTCCAACCACATCAAGCCACGCCAGCATCTTCTTTGTTTTGCCTGAAAATAAGAAATAGATAGCGGGGGTTTTAAACCCCCATTAAATGGAACCTGCAAATAATAGCGAATAGGGCATATGCAAATATAAAAAGGGCGCGAATAGTGGAATTGATTCGTCTGGATGTCCTGGTTTCAATGGAATAGGTTTGGTTGGCCAATTTTTCCAGACGTGAAAAGCCCCAAATCTGGAGCTCTGAAACCCTAAGAAACATTCATGGTGGAATCTTGTACAGGCAGTATTAGTTCAATTCAAGGACACCAATAGCTTCAGGACGTTCATGTTAGTGTAAATCAAACATTAAAAGACATTGATAAGGCATGAAAATGCAAACACGAATATGCAAAATTTTATGAACAGGGTGATGTCGTTCTACCAATTCCTTGAGTATGGAGGGTTGGTTTTGATTGGAATCGTTTCCTGGATGTCCTAGCAAGCATTTGGAATAGCTTTTAGGCCTTGAAACGAGCTCTAGCTAGGTTTTCAGTTTTGAGATTTTTTGTCAAAAGTTGCAATGTTGTCCTTGGTTTTCAGCGCAGCTTCTGTGTCTTATGGCATAGGTTTCAATTGTGCACATGTATATGAATAGAATTAGGTCAAAAAGCCAGCCCAAAATCCATCCATTGATGATCCAAATATTTGATTTTATTACATCCTTTTTCAAATCTTTTTGCCATGGAAACTTGCCTATTTTGGAAGATTTTGCCTCTTGAGATTGGTACACGAGATATTGAGCATATAATGAGTGAAATCTCTGGCCTTTGGGTGATGATTCAGGGAAGAAATTGAGGCTCATTAGCATTTTTGAAGCATTTGAAGCAAAGTTGACTTTTCAAAATTCCCAAAAATTTCCCAACTTCCACAAGGCATATCTTGCTCAATTTTTAAGCTTTGATCATGTTCTTGGACATTTTGGAAAGGTCTTGAAGTCCTCTAACCAATGCCATTGGTCCCATGTCATTTTGATGTACCAATCTCAAGTTATGTTCTTTGACTTAAAGTGCCTTTTTGTTGACTTTTGAAAATGACCTATAATGTTGAAATGGATAACTTTTTGTGAGAGCATTTCTTGGATTTGAAGTGTGAATATGAGTTGTAGGAAATGTCATTCTCTTCAAAATGAGCTTTGGATGGAATTTTTCTGATAAACCATGTGGAAGTTATGTCTTGGTCAATTTGCAGTTGACTTTTTCAGCTGTCCAAAAATAGAAACTTTTGCATCTTGAGACTTTTTGAGCCATGCCTTGAGAATCATGATCAAGAATTGATCAAATGATGTTTGTGGCTTCAAAATAGATGTTGACCAAAAATTTTGACTTTTGACTGTCAAATGACCATTTTGCCCCCGCAGTTGACTGTAGGGCAATTAGGGTTTTTGACTGTGCAATCTGGTGCTGTGAGTCTTGAAACTTGGCATATGGATGCTTGACAATGTATGTAGGCATGTGGGACTTGATTGGACCCTTGGAAACCTCAAGTTCTTTGCCAGAACCAAAATCCTAATTTTGACTATTAGGAGGCCATTGGACTGTGCAACCCTTGGGGGATTTTGAAGCATGGTCTTAGCAAACCTTGAAGAATATGGGAGGGCAAATTTTGGGGTACAACACAGGGAAATTAAAACATCGATACATCGGATCATAGAAATGTACCAAGGTCAAGAGAATACCCTCCTTAATCCTGAGCTTCATGAGAGAAATAATGGACCCATACTTCCTCCAAAAATCTACAGAACACTCAATCTCGGGAATCAGACTCATCAACTCATCTATCTTGGGATCGTTGAAACTTTATTTTCCGGTCTTTCTTTTTCCAGAATCCATAGTCAAAAAGTACCTAAGATATTCATAAATGGTCAACTTTTAAGTCCCTTGAAATAAAATTTCTTCAAAAGATGCTTATGAGTGCATGGATGCATGATGTAACAATCACACACAAGATCACATACATAGGGTTCATAGGTTCGACGTCACGAGCATGAGGTCGAAGGTACTACCCATAAGATATGGTTTAGGAGTTATCACCTGCCGAACAAGGTTCTAGAGGTTCCCAGAGTCCACATCCTTCCTTTGGATATTACCAACTTCTCGATTAACTCGGTAATTAGTGATATTCTCAAGAAAAACTCGTCCGAGCATAGTATCGCGTAACAACTATTTCTGGATTACTCCGTCATAGCTTCTACACTACACCTAAAAGGCCAAGATGGGTTAGGTAATCTATCATCCTCAATTTCAGCAGGCTCCCAGGTCGAAAGCAGCACATCTTCCCGATTACTCGGTAAATGACACTAGATTCAAAGGGGCCTCCACTGAGTGGGGGGTCTCATGTCTCCTTTTTTTGGATTACTCCCTCAAAGTTAACATGACTATACCACCCATCCTATCTTAAGTTTTCCCAAGTCCAGGTATAAGACTCATGAGTAATCACCAAGCACCCTGAAAACTAGAAAAATCTAGACAAACATATATACAACATATAACATATAATAAACAATAGCACATATATAGATATAAACAAAGATAGGTTTAACCCACTTAGGGATGGACCAGCAAGAGGTCAATCGTTCTCTAGCAGAGTCGCCATTTTTTCAACTTTGACCAAGCATAACTTTCTCATACTTTATTAGAAATGACCCATCCAAATCTCATTTTTAAGAGTATGCAATTCTATACAATTCATCTTCATCTCACAAGTTCAAATTATGCACTCACAAGAATTTATGAACTTGGACATTATAGGTTATTTTGAAAAGTCAACAAAAACACCTTTTTGTCAAAGCTTCATACATGAACATGGAATACCAAATTGAGATGAGACAAAAAGGGTTGCTTAGAGGATATCTCAAGATTTATAAAAAGTAAAATAACACCTTCAAAGAGGCAAAATTGAGGAAGTTATGCATTGGTGAAGTTGACCTTTTTTGCAAAATTGCCAAAAGTCAACTATGCCTAAAATTGCAAATTTTGCCAAACTGGCCCAATCTTTTGCACTTGTTTTGAGTTGGCAACATGGTCCACGATCCCTAGCCTTTGCCACTTGTCATTATCTTGTTTTTATTATTTATTTTGATTTTTATTTGAATTAAATTATTTTAAATCAAAACAAATCATAGAAAATCCAAAACATTGAAATTAAAAGATCTTGTGCTTGTTTCAGGTCTTAAATCCAGTTGGCAAGTATTTGAAATCGTGCAAAGCATTGGTATGGACAAAAAGATTGGTTTTAGGCTATTTTTGGAATGATATTTAAAGGAATATAATCAAAATCAAATTCAATAATGGAGGAAGATTATGATCACATTGACAACCCTAATTCATTCCTTGGTACATAAAGAACGTATGTAGACCCAAAAGAAGGCTAGAAGGAGGCGCAGCAACGAGAACAAAACTTGGAAAAAACCATAAAAAGTGCAGGCACGAATTCATAGTTCCAGGAAACTACAAGACTCTTTGACCATCCCAATCGCTTCCTAGGATCACAAGGGACCTAAACCAATCAAGAACGAGCACTCCCAGGCCATGTAACTCGCTGTAAGTCAGCCACGACATTCCCTTTTTCTTGAATTCGAATTGCCTCATTCTGATACTTATAGCATTAAATAATTTTATATTATTGTTCACCATCATATTTGCAAGATTTCTGTAATATTCAATTGTGTTTTCATGGCCTATATTGGAGTTTTCCATTATTAGGGTTTCTTGCTTCGATTTGGGATCTTCGTGTGCAGGAAAAATTGGGCCATGAAAAGGCCACCATTGTATTCATCAGGTCCATGCGAAGCTATCCATGGCTTTAGTTTTTATTTATCATGTGTGTGTTTGATTTTGAGGATGTATAGATTTATAGTGACGAACAAACGTCCGTAGGTAAAAGCCTGGGACTTTTACCAATAGAGAAAGGAAGAAGATGACTAGCCGGCACCCTCCTGTTGGTCCGTTCAAACTTCTGGCGCGCATTTTCATTATTCTCCACTAACTCTTCTTTTTTGTATATTATCATTATTATTTATGGGAAGTGCCTTGGGGCCTGGGTTCGAATCCCAGGTCCCCAAATTATTTCATATATTTTGTCTTTCAGTGATTCAGTGTGCATACAAAGCCAAAGGACCATCATGCATCCTCATAATCCAACTAGCCAAGTGTCAGGAGACTAGATCTGATGGCCATCAGGCGAGCATCCACCAAAGGCTTTGGTCAAGGCAAGGCAGGAGATCATGGAGGTCAACGTGGGTCACCTTCTTTTGGGCCCAAGATCTGATATTCACACCCCCTCCAAATTACTTTTCCAGGCCCAGTTTCCTATTTTCTTTGCTTTTTATAATTTCCATTATTTAGTTTATTTATTTGTTTTACTAAGAAAACTAATTATTTCTTTTTATCAAAAAAAAAAATCAAATAATATTTCTCACCCAATTAGACTTAGGTTTATTTTTTGTCAATAAATTAATTTATTTAATTAGATTTTAATTTTAGGTAAACTTTAATTTCTCTTTGTAAATAAATTAAAATTAATTAGAACAATTAGGTTTTTTATTTCTAACTTAATTATATTTTCTTGTTTTCTTAAAATAACCAAAACATAAAAAATAGGCCATTTATTTATTTTCATTAATTAATTTAATTAACTAATTAAATGTGTATTTAATTTAAAAAAACTTAATTCATTTTTCTTAAAATAATTAAAAACAACAAAGCATTTTTCTTTTAATTAGGTTAGAAAGGGTCAAAACCCTAGTTCTCTCCCGATATAAATTTCCTCGCGCGCGCTTTATCATTTATTTTTACCCTATTATTGTAATTGCTCACAAGTTGTAATAGTTTAAATTAGGACTTTTATTTTCATTTATCGCTTTATTTTTTAGGGGTTTGTTTTTGGCTATGTAAATACCCGAAGCCTTGTAATAGCGTAGTTTAATTTCCGCACTTTAAATTCTACAAAATATTAAACTGTTAGATGTATGATATTAGGATGCATGACAAGAATGTATGATTAACTATTAGGATGCATGACAAGAATGTATGATTAACTTTAAAACAGTTAGATAACCCTAAAATGTGCAAAGATAATAGTTTGAAATTGAATCACTCGCACATGCGCAGTCCTAGGGTACACTCCCACTTCGGTTGCCTTCGGTAAACGGTCATTGAGTATAGGGTATTTTAGTGGTCGCTCTCTTGTCCAAAGATTAAAGTTGCCTCGGAATGGTTTCCTCGGATATTATTGTCTCATATAATTGGTCTAAGACATTAGGGTTATTACTAAGACGTCCTAACATTGCTTCAGTGACCGTACGTCCCTTTCAAATTGACCCTTAAACTCCAACGACGGTGCTACCTACTCACTAATAGTGGGATAGCGCTGTCTAAAGGAAACGAACATAGAACGATTCTTTTTTCGAGTAGGTAGATTAGTTCTTAAATACTTGCTCAATCCAAACAAACTTTTTCACACTTACACTCCTTTACAAACAAAGTTTTCAAAAAAACACTTCATTACACTCTTGAAGACAGAAGCAAGAGTTAAATCGAAGTCAAAATAAAAACTTTTCAAATCACACAAACACACAAAGAAGAAATTTTGAAAATGATGAGCAAGTACCTAAGATCCCGTAGATAACTACGGATATAAAGGGTGCTAATACCTTCCCTTTCTATAATCTACCCCTCGTACTCAGAACATCTCGAAAAAGGAATTTTTCTATGCTTTTTTCCTTTCCTTGTTGGATAAAATAAAATTCGGTGGTGACTCTTGCTTACCGCGACATTTTGCAAACATAAACACAAAACGCAAACCAGCATTCCTAAAAACAGTCCCGGTTCTGGCCACCGTATCACATTAAGTATCTTCAAAAGGAAAAGAAAAGCTCAAGTGAGCAAAATATAAATGGCATAAAAGTAAATTCTCAAGTGAGCAAACATGAAAATAGCATGAAATGTAAATGCTAAAGGAAATGAGGCATAAAGTAAAAGCATAAAATAAAAGCATAAAGTAAAGTCAATTGTTAGAAGTTAATGGTTAGTTGGATGACCATCTTGAAACTTGCATTTGGAACTCATTAGAGGATTGGTAGAACCAAAGCCTCTCAACAACAAGTTGCATTTTTTTTGTCAAGTATATCATCTATTTAAGAATCCTCAAGGCAACATTTAATGATCAATGATGTTTAAGTGATCCACATTGACCAAAACTGATGAAGATCCATTAGAGGATTGGTAGAACCAACGCCTCCTAACAATGAATCTCTAGGTTATTGGATCAAAGGGTTAAAATTAACATACTTGGGCTTGCAAACATAGGTTTGGGCCACTAATGATCATTTTCTCAAATCGGGGCAAATTTTAGCACTATGTTAAGCAACCGTAAGTGGACTTATGTAGAAGTCGCACCTATTTGAGGTCGGTCAATAGAAATCTATGCACTCCATGTTTGGATAAATAATATAGAGATCATCATCCCTTAACATGTAGTACAATAAGAAAGGGGGATAAGATGAAGAGGGAGGGGAATGATAAGCTAATTTGGGTCACTACCTCAAATTTCTTTCATCTTTAAATTCAATCACTCATCTGGGTGGATTAAAGTACTAAACATATCATTAATCCAAAGCATCAAAAATGAATTAAATAATCCACTCTTAGGTATATTTGAATTAATGAACATTTATCCAACTTCATCTACACCCAAACTCCATTGATTTTAAAGAGAAATTGGACATTTAAAGTTGCAATCCAAACCAACAATCAAAAGGAATGAGTAGAAAATGAGAGATGGATCAAAACAGCCTCAAAACAAGGCAGAAAATTCATTTTGGTTGTTATAATCGATTGCATCAGTTTTTTTAAAAAAATACGTAAAATCATTATGTGACAATCGATTGGCCTTTGGGATCAATCGATTTTACCCTGTAAAAAACAGCAAATTAGCATTTCAAAAGGCCAAATTCTAGTTCAAACTTTCCATCAAACACCTTATGATCATGGATTTAATTGAGCACGAAAATTCCATCAAATTTTGAGAAAATAGCACCAATGGAATCACAAAACAATGCTCAATGAATCAAATACAATGATCAATGAGAGATCATATTGTTAAAGATGAAGAATCCAACTTACCAAAGGTAGATCTAGAGAATTATCAAAACAACTTCAAGAATTTGCTTCAATTCAGCCCCAAGAATCAATTTCCCAAGCTTGTATGTAGAGAATTGATAAAGAAAAGTGTTTGGATGAAGGTTTATCTCAAAGATTAGTAAGCTTCAATGCAAAGCTTACTAACTTTTTTTTTTTTGAAAATGGAGCTTTGAGTGAATTTGGTAGATGGAGGGAATTGAGAGATTTTTTAGCAAAGTGAATTTGGCTATCAAAAGCTTGAGATTTGAATGAAATGAAGGCTCTATTTATAGAGTTTAGGTTTGGGATTAGTTGTGCTATAGAGTTTGGGATGGGAAATGAAATTAGGCTTGGTAATTGATTCTTGGAGCCAAAATTTGAATTAATGATATATCTTTCAAAAAATGAAGAAAAATTGGAGCCAAAAGAATTACAAGCTTGAAATTACTGATTTTTTTTTTCAAAATTTCACTTTGTGCAATCGATTGCACTCTGGGAGAAATCGATTTCATCAGTGTTTTTTTTCAAATATTGCGCAAAATGCACTTTGTGCAATCGATTGCATTCTAAGAGCAATCGATTGTACAATGAAAAAAATGAAAAAATTTAATTATTTTTCTTTGAAAATAGAGATTTTAGGGAAATAATACCGGAAAACCTTATTTGTCAGATACTTTGACTCGGTACCTACAAAACACAAATATACAAAGACAAAGACAAATATTTTTTTGTATTTTGATTAGAAGTTAGTCAACAACACATATACAATACACAACTAAGGTGCTTGGAGATCTCTCAAGAGCAAACTTAAAGATAGGAGATAGAAAAAGAGGAAGAATCAACCCTAATGTGATCTTGTCATGATTGAGTTGATACGATATGATAGGGGAATCTTAGGGGAAAAAATTGGGGTACAACAACTTCTTTTCAACTTCAGCTTATTTTACTGTTCCACTTGTGAAATGGGCCATAAACGGAATTCTTCGGAATACCGTTTGAAATTGAGGTCTGAAGAAAAGTTGTAGTAGACAAAATTTGTGCACCAATGCTTCAAGAATAAATTAGATACTATAAAAATCGAGAACGATACAATTTTTACAATATCGAAAAATAGTCCAATAAAAAACAGTTTCAGCATGCAATTTTCTGTGGTAATTGGCACTTTTGGAAATCTTCTGCAAAGAATTAGCTCCTGACCCGAACATATGGATCAAAGATAAAATCAAGATGGGTTTTTCTCCCAAAGAACTAATTAAAAACCTCAAATCGGGCGAAATTTATGAAATTTTAAACGTCCGAAAAATAACAGTTTAGCACAGTATTTTCATTGTTTTTTCAATGTACAACTACAAAGTACTCGCGCATTCGGACATCTTCCTCAATGAATTGGCTTCCGATCCGAACATGAAAGTTGGAGGAAATAAATAAACGGTTAAAATGCTATAATAGGATCTCAAAGATAATATTCCTGTCATACGTTACGAATTTTTAAGCATTCGAAAACATGAAAAATCATACATTCACTATATACCACATATCGAGTATTTTGCGCTTTAGAAAATCTTCCATACCAAATTAGCCTTTGACATAAAAAAATGAAATGAAGAAGACCTCAAGACGGTTCCAAATACTTAATAATCATTCCCATACCATTTTCCTATCTCAAGTTATGCATTTCTGAGCTTGAAACGCACAATACTGATTTTCTGTCTACACTGACTCAAATCAAATGAAACGCTTGACTTTCTACATTATTCAGAGTGCGTTGAGACACATGAGCTTGATATGATTACGAATTTCTTGGTTTTTGATTAGATAGCTTGGCAACTGTATGAAGTGCATTTAAAATCTGAGAACCGCAATTTCTGCTTCACAATGTTATTTAACCGAATAATAATTTTTTGTAACTCTTTCTTGCAAAGATATGCCTTGATTCCATGAGTATTTGACCTAATGAAATATATATAGATGCATATGAATATTAATTATAATCCAATTATTGTAAAAATAAAGAGGGTAAATTTTAGGGTGCAACAACTTCCTCTAACCCGTTACGGTCCTTGTCGGAATCAATTCATTCTTCTCATTTCTTATCACGACCATTCCATATTTCTTTAGCACCACATGTACGGACTCACATATGTACTATCAGAAATAGGATAAATCATCATGTCATCTAATAATTTCTCTACTTCCTTTCTCACAACCTCTTTCATTATAGGATTCAAGTGGCATTGAGGTTGAGCTACCGACTTGAAATCCTCTTCCATCATAATCTTGTGCATACTTCTTTTCTTCCCAACTTGCATATTTTATTTTCCTTCAAAACTTGAACTAAACATTGTTCCTCTTTTTTCGATAAAGCATTACTTATGATCACCGGTTTGTTACAACCATCATCAAGAAACACATATTTTAAGTGAGAATGCAACATCTCCAGTTCAAGTTTGGATTCTTCTTCTTTAGCTTCCTTCTTAAAGATTTAAACTTCTTCCTCCCAAGGTTGAACTTATTTTAAAGTCTCAAGTTCCTTCAAATATTCTTCCATTTCTTTTGTTTCATGGTAATCAAAAACTTGAAGTACATTAGTCAATGTTTTCTCAAGGGATGTTGAAAGATGAACTTCACTAGAAACATCCCAAATAGCTTCTTCGATAGAATCAACTCTAAAGCAAGCTCCTTTATCATTTGAATGTTTCATTTCTTCATAGAGATTAAAACTCACTTCTTCATTTTGAACATGGACCTTCATCAAACCATCATCAATGTTAATCATCATTCTTGTGGTCTTCATGAATGGCCGGCCAAGAATCAAAGGTGAATCATGGTCTTCCTCCATGTCAATCACAATGAAATCAACCGGGAAGATAATTTATCCACCTTCACTTGAGCTACACCGTAAGGACGAGTAATGGATATGTCAGCTAGTTGAAGTGTCATCTTTGTTTACTTCATCTTGATGCTTCCCAATCTTTTCACAATATATAAAGGAATCAAATTTATGCTAGAACCCAAATCAATCAAACCCTTACTGACATAAACATCACCAATGGTAATCGACAAAGTAACCCTTCCCGGATCACTTTCCTTCTTCAGTATAGTTCGTTGA
Source organism: Vicia faba (assembly GCA_948472305.1). NCBI lineage: Eukaryota > Viridiplantae > Streptophyta > Magnoliopsida > Fabales > Fabaceae > Vicia > Vicia faba. The sequence continues at coordinate 760,772,508 of OX451741.1, read as the reverse complement.
ATGATGGAACTACAACTTGCATCCACCACGATAATTTATTGATCCTTAGATCTTCTATTTTTGTAAGGATAGCCTTCATGAACTTTTCATACTTAGGCATTTTCTCCATAGCTTCGGAAAATGGAATGTTTATTTGCAATTGCTTAAATATATCTATAAAACGAGCAGAGTGCCTAGCATTATCCTTCTTGGAAGGAGCATGAGGATACGACAAATTTTGAACTGGAATAGTATTCACTTTCCCCTTCCCCTTCTTACTCTTTCTCATTTTTTATTCTTTATCATTCTTTTCTACTTCTTCTTTCTCCAATTTCTCCTTTTCAACTAAGTCCTCCTCAATATTCTTTCTACCACTATCTCATATTCTAACTCATTTTCTACCAAAATCTCCTCCTCAACAACCTCATCGTCCTTCTTTGCATTTTCTTCTCCACTACCAAGCTCTATTCCACTCCTTGTTACAATTTATTTTCAATGCTCCCTCGGATTGGGTTCGATATTAGCGGAAAATGATGGCCTTTTTTTTCTTTTGGTAATTGCTTAGCAAGTTTCCCAACTTGGCTCTAAATATTTTTTATTGCCGCTTCATTTGACTTTTGGTTAACCATCTAAACTTTCATAAATTGAGTGAGAGTTTCTTCCATCTTAGAACTCTCACTTTGAGGTTGTGAAGGTTGATTGTTGCTTTGGTAAGGATTTTGTCGATTGAATTTTTGGAATCTTACCTCCAACCTTATTCATAACCTTGATTACCCCTTTGTTGGTAACCTTGGTTATTTTGATAATTTTGTTGTCTTGGTTGATAAGCTTGATTTTGGTTTTGATTTCCCATGTAATTTGCTTCTTCTCCAACCGGAGGATAAAATCCAGTTTGATGATCTCCTTGGCATAACTCACAAGAAGCTAATTGTTGTATTTTCTTTGTCATAATTTCTTGCATCTCCTTGATTTGTAGAGGTAGTTTAGCCATTTTCTTTGTAAGTTCCTCCACTTGCTGAGAAAGTAACTTGTTTTGTGCTAAGGTAGCACCATTGGTGCCTAACTCAAGAACTCCTGGTTTTATTTGTGAATAACTTCAGTCATGCTGCACTTGATGATCATTTCTCGCCATCTTCCCAATGATTTCAATTTTTTCCTATGAAGTTCTTGATATTAATGAACCACCCGCTGTAGCATCCAACAATATTTTCGATTGAGGTTGAAGACCATTGCGGAAAATGTGTAATTGTGTAGTCTCATCAAAACCATGGCTAGGGCACTTTCTCAACATTAACTTGTACCTCTCCCAAGCTTCATTGAGTGACACATTCCCACCTTGAGAAAACATAGATATTGCAGTTTTGGCCTCCATAAACCTAGATTGTGGAAATAATCTTTCTAGAAATTTTTCTTCTAAAACATTCCACTCCGTCATAATTCCTTGGCCTTCCCCACCAAAGAATGAGGGAATAGTATCTTGAATACTTGCACCCCATAAGCTTCTGGAACTCCCATAGAACCGACAATCCTATAGAATTTGGTGAGGTGAGTATACAGATCTTCATGGTCTAGGCCCGTGAATGGGTTTGCATGCAAGAGCTATAGTATGCCAGTTTTCATCTCAGAATGCCTCACATTAGCATGGCGAGCAAACTAAGCATGCCATCATGGACTATTTATGAACGGACATCTAGGTGGTGGTACTGGATCTTCCATAACTACTTCTTGATTTTGATTTGGTGAAGAGTTATATGCTTCCTCTCTTTATTTCCTTTCTTGAGCTAGCTTTCTCCTCCTTCTTGTCTTGGTATTAAGTCTATGTGTAGTCCTTTCAATTTTTGGATCGAAAAGAAGTTGATTTGCAGGTACACTTCCCCGCATAAATAAGAGTCTGAAAACACTAGCCAACAAGTGAAAAACAAGAGATATTTCATTGTAACAAATTAACTTAAAACAATAAAACTATTGCAATTCTTGTAATATCAAACGGCAATCCCCGACAATGGCGCTATTTTGTTGAAAAAACTTTACATGGTAAGTATTTAAATTATCGTTTTCCACAAATATTCGTGTGATATCACCACCGTTCTACAGTTAGAATTGTTTTAAGCTTAAGATTAATAAAAGGGTTTGGTTTTGGTTTTAGTAACAGAAAGTTTCAATTTCATGCAAAGTATCAAGAATTGGTAAAAGAGAGTTTTAGATTTTAAAATGTTGATAAAAACGTGTCAAGATTAGGGCTCGATAATCTATTTTGGACGTATTTTCTCAATAAAGATTGTGAACTCATTAACAATCAATATAATCACATATCCTCCTAATATGTTTCATCTCTAAAATAAATTGTGAGTTTTATCAAATTGATCCTTAGATGATCTCTCTACCTAACTATCAATTTGATAACTTTAAAAGCTCAATTTTATTAAATATCAACTCACAAAACTATGTCTAGAAATTGTTTATTGATAAGTGAAAACCTAGGTCAAGAGATGAATATACTTCTCAATAATGATCAAATAAAATATAAACCATAAGTATCTACCACTAACCTTGACAAAAAAGAGGGGTTTAGCTACCCATTGTCATGGAAACTTGATCAACAAGTAAACAACAGAGTTTATGAATATCAAACTTTATATCTTAAAGATTGATGATGGAAAGCTTTGATTTTGAGTAAAAATGGCTTTTTTCTCCACACAAGAGTTTTTCTAGGTTACAAGTCTATTAGAAAATGTAAGAATGATCCAAAAATATCTAAAAAGTAGCTTATAAATATGGCTTGTCCGCATTGCCTCGTCAGGCGGCACACATGATTTTACAAGAGAGACCCACTTAACAAGCCCATGTGACAGCAGCAGTGCATGCAAGCAATAGAAAATATATTGCCTCGTTGAACGAGACCTTTGTGTCGTCGGGCGAGTCCTTATCACTTCCTCTCTATCGGGCGCTCCAACAGGAGAGACCAATACAATAGATACTTAATTTTTCAATTTCTCTTGCCTCCTGCCTCGCCTCACCTTCACCGGGTGAGGCTTCTGAAACATAGACACTGAGCTTTCTCTGTTTCTTCGACTCTAAACAAAATATGCTGGAAAACTAACAAACACGTTAAAACATTCAAAATTATTTACATTAAATCAAAATGACTTAAAATAAGCTATTATCATAATCAAAAAAGCATATAAAATAGCTTAAAAGTGTCAATATATTATATGGAAAATAACCAAAAGTTGACACTTAAAAATGTCCAAGATTGTTGGAAGCAAGAGGTTGGAAGTGAGAGGATTGTTCTTATTCAACTTAGTGGTTCAAAAGTGGATTGTTATTACGATTTTTTTTGGTCTTGTAAAAGTTCCAACAATAGTGAAATCTCTTTCATGTTGAAAGGATATTGGACGTACTCTCAGACTGTAAGGGGAACCAGGATACATTCTCGTGTCATTTATTTTTCTGCACTTTATTGCTTTCATAATATCACCATAAATCTGAAAAATAATATCAACACCACTAAAAACTGATAAAATTTCATTGTGCCAAATTCACCCCCCTCTTACAAGCACTTATTACTTACATTTAGGTGCCATCTTGACCTGATTATAGCCGGAGAAACCATCCATGAATGAAAAGACATTGAACTTTGCAGTGTTGTCAACCAATGTGTGAATACGGGGTAACAGTAAATCAACCTTCGAGATGGATTTGTTTAGATCTCAGTAATCCATACATATTCGGGCCTTACCACCTTTCTTGGGAACATGTACTATGTTAGCTAACCATTGAGGGTATTCAGAAGTGACGAGATAACATGCATCAATCTGTTTTTGAACATCTTCTTTGATTTTGACGGCCATATTTTGATGGGTCCTTCTTAATTTTTGTTTAACACGCGGACACTCTGATTTTAATGATAGATGATGCTCCACGATCTTGGTAGCAAATCCAGTAATGTCCCGATAAGACCAAGCAAATACATCCACAAATTCTTTGAGAAGCTCTATTATCTATTCTTTAACACATGGGTCAAGTAGTGCCCCAATCTTGACTTCCTTTATATCCTCCTCAGTGCCCAAGTTGGTTACTTCTACTCGTCCTTCATGAGGCTGAATGGCTTTCTATTCATTTTCTAACAGTCAGGAAATCTCCTAAGGAATTTCTTCTACATCTTCCTCTTCAACATCAAGCACATGGAACTCAAAGTCAGGAGGGGTAGTTATATGGTGGGAGAACTGACTTGTTTAGCATTTTATCGCAAATGTTGCAGATATCAAGAGTCGCCACCAACTTTTCTTTTATCCAACAAGGAAAGGTGAAAATAATAAGAAAGACCTTTGATAGATTTTGAGTTCGGGAGATAAATTATGAAAAGGGAAGGTGTTAGAACCCTTCTCATCTGTAGTTATCTAGGGCTCTTAATTGCTTGATCACTTTAAAAATTGCTTTGTGCATGTGATTGTTTGAAAATATTTTGAAATGCCAATGTAAGGAAGACTTTGTAATGATTCTTGTATCAGTCCTCAAGAATGTGTACAAAGTGTTTTGAAAATATTTGTTTGAAAGTGTGTTGTGTAAAAATGATTTGTTTGTGAGCAAACAATTTGTTGAGTCTTAACCACTAAAGGTTGTTCTTGCTATTTTCCTTTTCTGTTAGAGATAGTACTATCCACACCATTAGTTGGTAGGTAGCCCTATCTATTGGATTTGAAGGGACTGACGTAGGATCGTCGTATGGTCATAGAAGGCAACATGTAAGGATACTTTAGCAATTCGAAGGGACTGTCATCTTATTATTCGTAGGCAACAACAAACTGGATCATCTTTTCGTAGGCAACTCGAGGGACATCGCGGGACTATGACCTTTATTCGAAGGGACTATGATGATTTAATCGAGGGTCTTTGCTAAAGTATCCCCACTTTCAAGGGACATGACCATTAGTATCATAAAGCAACAAGAGAGGTTGCCCTAGAGATGTGAGTGTGAAAAGTATGCCAATTACAATTATGTTATCTTGGAAGTGTTTAAGGTTATCTACTGATTAATTTTATCTTGCCATACAAACCTATTACTACACAGTTATATACATACAAGGCATAAAGTATAAGTGCGGAAAATTAAAGTGCAGAAGATAAAACCTAAAACTATTACATGGCCTCGGGAGAGTTACATAATAATTAAAACCTTGCGAAAATTAAAATCTAATTATTACAAATTCGACGCAGAACCTATACAATCGTCTAAATAATAAAATGAAAGAAATAATAAACAAAATGGAAAATAAGTGTTAAGAAATTATTTTTTACAAACCTAAATGTCTAAATATTATAAGTTAATTTTTTTGTATTTTTTGGTTAATTTTAAGCATTTAGAAAATAATTAGTTATCTAATTCTAAATTAATTACAAAGGTTAATTAATTAAAAAAAACTAAGTCTGGTAAAATTGAATTAATAATATGTCCAAAATTAAATTAATTAATAAAAACCCTAAGACTATTTTTTTTATGGATTAAAATGATTAGTAGAAAATTAAATAAGAAAATAAGTAAAAATAATGGAATGTGGAAAAGATTAGAAAACAGATAAAAGATAGTTGCAAGCGCACAGGCTCAAACCCACGCTCTCTCCTTTGCCAAGCAAGAACACTACCATTGCGCCATGAAACAAACATAATTTTATGCCCTAACAATGGCATCTCGTATTTCTCATGTTAAAACTTGCATGTAAGGCTTCAAACATGTTCTAAATAATCATGCTAAGCGATCTGAATTATTAGAATCAGTTAACAATGCGTATAATTTGTAATATGAATAATCAAAAATAATGCAAACTGGACATGGCATGTATGCAAGTTTTAGGTACAAATAGGCATGGAAAGTTACATATTCTTACATTGGATATGTTCTGGAAGTGATTTGAGGTGGAGGTTTGGACTGAATCAAATTGGAACTTGATATTCAATGGTGCGCTTTCTTTGAAAATTTGTGATATTTGAGACTTTTCTTGAGAAAAAAATTTCGAGTCATTGTAGTGTGAGGGCTTGAGTATTTATAGAGGAGGAGATTTAAGTCACCAAAGAAGGAAATAATCAAGTGATCATGGTGTTACCAAAAATCAATGAAACATGTTTTCTAACTTGCCATTTTTGAAGATCCTTGTCTCAAACATGTCTCTCACGCTTTTGGCAAGCTTTTATGAGGTCTAGGTCCTTCTAGAAGATTTCCAAATGATCATAGTCCTACATTAATCCAACTATTTGTTATTTTTAATTTAATTCTTTTACAAAAATTAAATAAAAATTTAAATAAATAGGATAAAAAATATGACCATGTACCGATGGACTTAGAGGTCTTCTATCATGTCATAAACATGTTTGATCCTCAAAAGTTAGGCCCATTAGTTCAAAAATTCAAAATTGCTCAATTGAGGTTTCATGTATTTCTCAAAAATTGTCCAACTTGTGCTAACCATAACTCTAACAATTTTTGTCATATGAAGGTGATCTTTTACTTTTTGGAAACCTCAAGATGTCTCCTAAAACTTTCATGTTGGTCATTTTTTCATTTGAAGTCTTTAACTTGATGTAAATTTCCTTGACAAAAAATGTCTTTTTATTGACTTTTAAAATGACCTGTAATATTTTGATCCATATCTCTCAAATGAAGCATTTTTGGCCTTGGGCTTAGAGATACAAAGTTTTAGAGGATTGAAATTTCCTTCAAAGTAGGCTTTGTTTGATAAATTTCTAATGAAGCATGTGAAAGTTATGCTTGGTCAAAGTTTAGTTGACTTCTCCTTAAGAAAACCTTAATTAGTAATTTTTTACTTTTGATGAATCTTGAGTTTTCTTGATAAATAATGATCAACCCTTGATCAAATAATGAATCTGACTTCAAAATCTTGATATTGGCCAAAAATCTTGAGCTTTGATTGTATGTTGACCATTGTTGACTTTTTATCCAATATAGTTGATTTTTAATCATCTAAGCAATTGACTGAGCAAACTTGTTACACAAGGCTTGAAACTTGTCATAAGGGTACCTTGAAGCATATGAGGAACCATGGAATCCACTTGAGGCATTATAAGCTCAATTTTCTTTGAGAAACACAAAAACCTAGTTGTAGGTTAATTGCTTAGAAGAGGTGCTTGTATGCTCAAACCCTTAAGTATTCTTGAGCAATTGAGAACCCTATGAGCATGAGGAGGTGTCTTGGATCAATTTTCTTCAAAAATGGGAGGGAAAATTTTGGGGTACAACATCTGCCCCTATTCAATATTCTTAAACCTGAAGAATTAGATTGGACTGTCCGTCATTTGTGATCTGAAGGTGGAAGAGGATTGAACACTTAAGTACCCAGAAATTTGCACTCGTCGGTGCATAAAGTAACTTTGTTGGTTGATATTATTGCTTGAATGGGATTTAAAGATGCCATTCGGAAAGGTGATAGTGTGTCATTGGAGATGGGCTTATAGATGCCATCCAAAGTATCTGTTGATAGGAGTATCAGAATGAGTCTACGCCTGACTGTATCTGAAGAATGCTTTTTTCATAAAATCTCTGAAGAAGATGCTTTTCAGAATGAAGCCCTGAAGGAGATGCTTTTCAGAATTCAGTCTCTAAAGGGGAATGCTTTTCAAATTTAACTTCTGAAGGGGAATGCTTTTCAGAACGAAGGCCCTGAAGGAGATACTTTTCAAAATAAACCTCTGAAGGAGAATGCTCGCCAGAATTCAGTCTCTAGGGGGAATGCTTTTCATAGTAAACTTCTGAAGGGAAATCCTTTTTAGAATGAAGGCCCTGAAGGAGATGCTTTTAAGAATAAACCTTTAAAGGAAATGCTCGTCAGAATTCAGTCTCCGAATGAAATCATTTGGACATGCAGATAGTCGCCTCGTCCTATTTCAGGAATTGATCTACAATCTGTTTTTCATTGGTAAACATATCCTATTTCGGGAATTCATACCTCCTGGTCATATAGATAGTTTCCTTGTCCTATTTCGGGAATTAATCTGTGACCTATTTTTCGTTGATAAACCAGTCCTATTTCGGGAATTCATATCGCCTGGTCATATAGATAGTTGCCCCGTCCTGTTTCGAGAAATAATCTGCGGCCTATTTTTTGTTGGTAAACCCGTCCTGTTTCGAGAATTCATATCGTTTGGTCATATAGATAGTTGCCTCGTCCTATTTTAGGAATTAATCTGCGACCTATTTTTTGTTGGTAAACCCGTCCTGTTTTGGGAATTCATACCGCCTGGTAATATAAATAGTTATCCTATCCTATTTTGGGAATTAATCTATGACCTATTTTTTTGTTGGTAAACTCGTCCTGTTTCGGTAATTCATACCTCCTGGTCATATATATAGTTTCCCCGTCCTATTTTGGGAATTAATCTCTGACCTGTTTGAAAATTACTGATGATATTCGTCTGTTTGTGAACTTTACCTAAAAAGACAAAATATTTAATGTCATGATGTATGTAATTCATTGCGTAATGATGCTCTCAAAATAAATGAGAATGTTATATGCGTTTCGGTATGTATATGCTATGATGTATTGTGAAATGATGTATGGACGCAATATGTCGTTGAAGTGTATCGGTAGTTCCTTGTAACAATGTCTAGCTGGAGAAAATAAATCTCGGACTGTTGTTGGGGATGAAGAAAGTGATTCTTCAATTTCTCCTGGGAATAATTTTTTTGGGAATTCCCTCTTTCTGTTTGAGGATACTCTGCTGGGGATCTTCGGCTTCAACTTCAGGATAGAGGCATTCAAGGAGAGTCGGTCATTTGTCATTCTTTTTGCTAAAGGATTTGATTCTTACATACCCTGACTGAGGATAAAAGAGATGGATATTCCTCTAGTTTTCTATTTGTTCAGGTTTCAAATACTGTAGCAACTCTTCTGGGGATAGTAACTTTTATTAAACCCTGTTGGAGAAGATAATTTTGTTACGGATTTACGGTGTTGGAGTAATAAATTCTGCTGGGGAATTAAATTCCTGTAAATTGTGTCGAGGAAATAAACTCTGGTGGGGATTGGAATTTTATAGGCTGCGCTGAGGAAGTCTCCGTTGTATGCTGGGGAAATGATTACTTCCTTATCCGCTAGGGGACCTATTAGAAATGATGATTAGGTCAAGCTATCCATTAGGGATATGGAGGTTAACTACTGGAAGATTCCCCAATTTCTGCCCGAGGGCATATTAGACTTGTTGGGGAATATATCTCTGTTAGAGATAAGCTTGCGAAGATAGCTCTGTAGAGATAGTTTCATGGAGATTGGACTGTGGGGATTTATGAATGATTTAAACATTATCCCAACTTCTAGAGTCTTCGATAAATGCTAATCCTATTTTTTATGCAAATATTTATAAATAGTGATCATATTCAAATGCATATGTTCATTCAAAGTAAACATTGGATGTATTCGCAAACAAAACAGAGGGAGTAAAAACAAATAGTTTTTAATTTTTAAATAGACTGAGTTGTATTGATTTTGAAAGTTTGCATATGAATGGCCAGTTTTATACAAGGAGACAAAAATCCTAGTAAGAGGAAGTTGTGAAATTGAAAAAAATACAAGGTGATAAACAAGAAAAACAGCTATGTGGAAATGATCCTGTTGTACCCCAAAATTTGCCCTCTCATTTCTCAAGGGATCATCCTGGACCCTCAGGATTGCTTCTGTCAAGTTTCAATTCTCGGATTACAATTTTTCAAGAAAGTCATTCACAAGGGCAAAATGGTCAAATGCACACTGAAAAGTCAAACTTTGACTTTTTTGATCAAAATCAAGTTTCAAAAATCATATTTCATCAAGAAACGAAGTTGGTTCATCAAGAAATCAAAATTCAAAAATTACTTTGAAAAGTCAAATTTTAAACACTTAGGAAATTTTCTAAGCGTTAAGAAAATATGATAATTACATAATTTTGGGCCAGATGTCCATCATGATGTAAGATGATTCAATCAGAACTTCTGACATGAAAGTTATAGATCTAAATGAGATCTAAAACATTGCTGAGCCGAACTTCTCCTAGAACAGTTGGGATTTCAAGTTATAAATCCTTGAAGACACGTTCATGAAGCTAAAACACTTAGTAAATTCTGGGCATTTTTAAGTCAGAATTTAGACAGAACTTTTGGGCCAGTTCTCACACAAGTACAATTAGAATTTGCAAAAGTGATTCAAAAAGGGATGGCAGAACATGTTACAAGCTTTCTAGAGAATTCCTTCAGATCATGCTGGAGCAGGGAGAATCGAAGGTCAGAAGTTTGCTTCATTCAGAACATGACCCATCAAATCTCACTCTTCAACATACAAAAGCTCTACTCTTTGATCAGAACATGACCCTTTGAATCTCATTCTTCAACATATAGAAGCTCTACTCTTTGATCAGAATATGACCGTTCGAATCCAATTCTTCAATGTATGGAAGTTGTGTTCTTCAATCAAAACATGACCTTCGAATCCTCCTCCATGCTTGCCTCAATTTTCCAAGCTTCAACTGAAGCGTTGGACTGTTGCTTGCTTGTTGTACACAAGCTTCGACTGAAGCCTTGGAATATTGCTTGCTTGTTATGCACAAGCTTCAATTGGCATGTTTTCCCTTTAAAATAGCCTCCTTCGATCCAAAGGGGAAGGGCTTCTTGTCAATACTCCTTCGATTGCACCATTGTCTTTGCATGCTGGCTTGACTCACAAATGCAATAGCTATCTACACACAAGCTGGATCCTTACTTAGATTGAGAATTTATTTTCCTTGGAGCAAGCTTATTTCCTACTTATACTAGGAAAATCATCCCTCTGAGCGTGCCTTCAATGCACAAAAGCAAGAACTTCTCCAAACTGGTCTTCATTCACAAAAACTCCCACTGGGTAAAAGACCCCTCAGCGTGTCACCAGCGCACGTATCCCTCTTCAGTTTGTCTTCAACATAAGGCCAAGACTCCTTCAAAGTTGCCTTCGACCATAAGGAACTGGCCACCTTTATTCCAGCTTCGCCTAGGCAATGGCCTCCTTTATGCCTGCCCTGACCTGTTTCATACTAGCATCCACAAGGCATAGGCTTCCTTTGTGCCGGTTTTGAATGGGCGCAGACTTCTCAGCATGCAGAAGGCCCAGTCGAAGGCCACACAAGAGGCCCATTCGAAGGAAGTAATACTAGAGCCAGTCGAAGGGTACACAAGAGGTACATTTGAAGAAGCATGCAAGAGGCCCAGTCGAAGGCCACACAAGAGACCCATTCGAAGACTACATGTTTGGTCCATTCGAAGGATACATAACTGGTGGGAACAAATGTTGTTTTAGTCTGGTCGAAAGTTGTGGAAAGATGGAGGATTAAATTCAAAGGATCAAGTTGAACATTAGACCCATAGGCTAGGCTAAGTGTTTCCCCTTTTCAAGCCTCAAACCTATGACTCACTCTATATTTAATTGTTTATACAATTTAAAATAGGCTTTTACCCATTTGTTGTCCAAGACAACTTTCCCTTAATAGTATAATACTACTTTTAGAAAAAATTTTCTTGAGCCTTGCGCCTGTTTTCCTTCTACAGGAAGCAATCCATCTAAACCATTCATCTTGCTATCTCATCTTGGGATCATGACACAAATGGACAATTGCTTTCCAACTGAGCCTTATTTTATTATTTTTACTCCCAAAATTCCCAAAACCTCTCTCTATAAATAGAGAGATCCTTTACAAAAGAAAAAAGAGGGGAGAAGAGGGAGGAACGAATCTTAAAATTTCTCAAAAACCACAAAATTCTTAAACACTTAAACATTTGTGATAATAAAAACCCAGAATCCAAATACTTGTCTCTTTCAAATCTGAAACATCCTTACATCTTGTCGTCCTTCGAATCCAGCAATGAAGGACATTTCACTTGTTTTGCTCTTTCGAATCCAGTGTCAAAGGCCTACCCTTGGTCTCTCCCTTCGAATCCAGAAGCATTCAAGGTAACCACTTCAAGGTCCAGCACACACTCCAGCCTCAAGCAAGGCAAGTTGCTCTAAACCTTGAACCTTGTTTCTTGTATAACATGTAAATACAATTCCTTTTCGTTTCAAACATGTACATACTATTGCTCTTCTTTTCGTTTCCATCCTTTTAATATGTTTCATGGTTAACGACCTTCTAGGTTTTTGCTCTTTGTACATTTAAATATGCTTTAAGAACTAACTTGGCCTTAAGGTAATGTTGGAATGGCCTTAGGCCATGTTGCTATTCAAATTCAAACGAAAGAAACGGGAAACAAGAAGTTGGAAATGAAGCCTCTGGCTTCCACACTAACCTTCAGGTCAAACGAAAGAGGCAGCCAGAAGGCACACTACATAGATTCCAGGCCCAATCGAAAAGCACAACATGATGACCCCCAGGCCCCAATCGAAATTCACGCCTTTACTCTTTTCAGGCCAAATTGAAGAGTGCCAGAAAGTGCATAATCTAAGGGTTTTTCTGCCTGAATCGAAAAGACCCTTTTCTTGCTTTTGTTTTATTGTTTCCCTTATATTTTCATGCAAATTCAATATGTTGTAATAGTGTAGGACTTTACCTTTCTGCATTTCTTTACTTTATACAAAATGTTAGTAATTAGTGTGTATGGCAAGATAAAATCAACAAGTAGACCACCCTGATCAAAAGGCAAAAAATGTATGCAATCAAACACACCTTGCACACGTGCACCTCTAGGATTAACTCCACTTGTTGCCTTATGAAAAATGGTCATGTTATGCATGTGAAATGTCTTAGCAAAAACAATCAAAATACAAGATCATAGTCCCTCGATGACGCTTCAAATGTTGCCTTACAAATGATCTTAGTCCCTCAAGAGAAATTCTAAGATATCTCACAATATTGCTATCATGAATATATGATGACCCAGGCCCGTCCCTTTACATCCAAAGATAAGGCTTCTTACCAATCAATGTTAAGATAGCAATATCAAAGGAAGAGAGAAATGAACAAAAAGGCTTTTAAGTAAGGTAGAACGTTCCTAGTTGCTTGCTCATCTTCAAACACAAACACCTTATCAAATGCACTAACACTTTCCATGAAATATTTTCAAAAGTCCAACACTTTGTATACATTCTTATAGAGATGAGAATCATTACAAAGTTTTCCTAAACGAAAGCGCTTTTCAAAAATAATTTCAAAACCCACCACAAAGCACACTTTCGAACAAAAGCAATGATCTAGCAAGAAACTAAGAGCCCATAGATAACTATGGATGAAAAGGGTGCTAACACCTTCCCTTTTCATAATCTACCCCCCGAACTCAAGAAAATAATCTCAAAGGTCTTTCCTGTTCTTTTCACCCTTTCCTTTATTAGATAAAAGAAAAGTCGGTGGTGACTCTTGCTTTCTGCAACAATTGCAATCAAACACAAAACACCCAAGTCAGTTCTCCCACCGTGTTACAGATCCCATCGAGTTTCAACTCTGTTATTGCCTCTATATCTTCAAGCATCTCATCACTTGTCGTCAGAAGAAGATGAATGGATTGATTTGTACTGTTTGATCTTGACATTAATAACAAAGCTTGTTGTAAGTAGATGATCCAATGGGGCATAGTCATACGCTTTAATCCCTAACTTTTTCCTGGACCTTCCATTTAGGTTTTCAGTCCACCGGGATACCCTTTTTTGCCTAAGCCACCTTTTCAGGTTTTCGACTTATCGGGTGTACAATTTATATATATATCCCTAATTTTTTCTCGAACCATTTTGGTTCACCGAGATGCCCTTATTTTTTCCTAGGCCTTTCAACCTAGCGGGTCTCTTTTATGCATAGTATTTTTTGACTATGTTTATGTTCACTGGGTGCAGAAAATCTTCACCGTCCATGGTGATAAATATCATAGCACCTCCGGAAGATATCTTCTTGATCACAAATGGCCCTTCGTACGTGGGAGTCCATTGCCCCTGGGATCACCTTGTGGTAGGATGATGCATTTTATTACCAAATCACCAGCCTGGTACACCTGATGTCTAACTTTTCTATTAAAGGCCTTGATCATTCGTTTCTGATACATCTGACCATGACAAACATCCGCAAGCTTTTTCTCATTTATCAAATGTATCTGGTCAAAAGTCTAGTCTGAATGCACTTGTCTTCATATAAGCCTGTGTCTTTCATAATCCTTAGGGAAGGAATCTGGACTTCGACAGATAAGACAACCTTCATACCATAGACTAGAGAGAACGGGGTTGCACCAGTTGATGTACATACTGAAGTGCGATATCCATGAAGAGAAAATGGTAACATCGCGTGCAAATCTTTGTATGTCACTGTCATCTTCTGCAAGATCTTCTTGATATTCTAATTGGTGGACTCCAATGCGCCATTCATCTTTTTTCGGTATGGAGAAGAATTATGATGCTTAATCTTGAACTGCATGCAGAGTTCCATGATCATAGTATTGTTAAGATTGGTACTATTATCTATGATGATTCTTTCAGGGATGCCATACCGATAGATAAGGTTATGCTTGATGAATCGAGCCACAACATTCTTGGTAACAGAAGCAAATGAGGCTACCTCTACCCACTTCGTGAAGTAATCAATAGTGACCAGGATGAAACAATGTCCATTAGAAGTGGTAGACTTAATCACTCCAATCATATCAATTCCACATATCGTAAACGCCCACTGAGCAGTCAAGACATTCAGAGGAACCAGAGGCACATGTACCTTGTATGCATAAATCTGGCACCTGTGACAAGTTCTGAAATGATGATGGCAATCTGTTTCCATGGTAGACCAGTAATAACCTACTCTTAGGATTTTCTTAGCCATTGTATGTCCACTAGAATGAGTACCAAAGGCTCCTTCGTGCACATCTTCCATAATCTTCTCAGCTTCTTTCTGGTCTATACTATGAAGCAAATTCGAATCGTGATTGTGCTTGTACAAGATTTTGTTGCTCAGAAAGAACTTGGCAGAGAACCTCCTTAGAAATTTCTTATCATTGATAGATGCCCCTTCGGGATACTCTTGAGTCTCGAGGTATCTTTTTACTTTGTGGTGCCAAGGCTTTTCCTCTACTCCATCAGTATCAACTTTATAGCAATGCTCCTGTTTATCTAGTCTCTCAATATTAATTCAAGAAGCTTCATTATCCCATATGAATTTGAACATAGATGAAATGGTAGCTAGTGTGTTTGCCAATTGATTCTCTTCTCGCGGAATATGTTCAAAAGTGATTTCTTCGAAGTACAGAATTAATATCAACACATGCTCTCGATAAGGAATGAGATTTGGATGCTTCGTATCCCATTCTCCCTTAATCTGACTAATTACTAGGGCCAAGTCCCCATATACATTCAAGAATTTTATTCTCATATCAATGGAAGATTTGATACCCATGATGCATGCTTCATATTCTGCCATGTTGTTGGTACAGTCAAAACATAATTTGACGGTGAAGGGTGTATGGAAACCCTTGGGGGAGACGATTACAACACTGATTTCATTGCTGAGTGTGTTAGAAGCTTCATCAAAAACCATAGTCTACCGGGATCCTGGTTCAGGTCCTTCATCCGATCCAAGTTCTTCATAATCAGTAATTAGCATAATATTCTTATCCAGGAACTCAAAATTCATAGACTGATAGTCATCTACATCCTGATGAGCCAAATGATCTACCAATACACTTCCTTTGATTGCCTTCTGAGTAGTGTACTGAATTTCATATTTTGTCAAGACCATTTGCCATCTTGCTATTCTTCCGGAGAGAGCGTGTTTCTCGAATATATATTTTATTGGATCCATATTAGAGATCAACAAAGTAGTATGAGTCAACATATATTGTCTCAGTCGGTGAGCAGCCTATGCCAAAGTGCAGCATGTTTTCTTGAGCAGTGAGTATCTTGTTTCACAGTCGATAAATTTTTTGCTAAAGTAGTATATTGCATGCTCTTTTCTACCAGACTCATCATGTTTCCCCAACACACACCCAATTAAGTTCTCTAATACTGTCAAGTACATGATCAGAGGTCTTCCTTCAACCGGTGGTATCAGAATTTGAGGTTTCTTGAAGTACTCCTTGGTTTTGTCGAAGGCTATCTGGCAATCGAGGTTCCACTTTGCTACTTGATCTTTCTTCAATAACTTGAAGATTGGCTCAAAAGTAGTGGTCATATGGGAAATAAATTTGGCAATGTAATTCAATCATCTAAGAAACCTCTGACTTCCTTCTTAGTACGGGGAGCTGGCATTTCTTGAATGTCTTTAAACTTGTCTGAATCAACTTCAATACATTTACCACTAATGACAAAACCTAAGAGTTTACCGGATCTTACCCCAAAGGTGAACTTGTTTGTATATAGCCTCAACTTGTACTTCTCCAACCTCTCAAACAGCTTGTGCAAGTGATCAAGGTGCTCTTCTTTAGTCTGAGACCCGGCTATCATGTCATCAACGTAAACCTCTATTTCATGATGGATCATATCATGGAACAAAGCTACCATAGCATGTTGATATGTTGCACCGACGTTCTTCAAACCAAAAGACATAACTTTGTAACAGAAAGTGCCCCACTGTGTGACAAAAGTGGTCTTCTCCATGTCTTCAAGTGCCATCTGAAGATGTGAAAAACACAAGAAGGGGGGTTGAATTGAAAAACTTGGATCAAATAAAAACAGCTTAATGACACAGTATTTTTATCCTGGTTCATTTGATCTCAAACTACTCCAGTACACCCGTCAAGGTGATTTCGCCTCTCTCCAACGAGGTCTTAATCCACTATTCTCAAAGGATTACAACAGCTACTTTAACAACTATTAAAGTCTTCTTGAGTACAACCACAATCCGGTAAATCTCAAGGAAATCTATTACAAATATTTGAACAAGAGTGTGTTGTTGTTTTCTAACAAAACAGTATATCACAACTGTGATAATTACACAGATTAAGCTTGGAATAAAATGAATTTGCTAGAGCTTGAATATGCGTGGTTTGGAAAGCTTGGCAAATTGTTGTGTGTGTACGAACATGCTTTTTAGCAAGCAGGCTTGTTTATATAGTCAAGGCAAGAACGTTGTCTATAAAGTAAGTTTAATGATAATAACACACTTTCCTTTTGAAGAAGATCTTGTCTCAAGAAAGCCGTTAGCATTTAATTCTATCTTGAATAATTAATAACGCTTCAGAGTCTTCTTTGCTTTAACTGCTGATAACACTTCAGAGTGTTGATGACTTGGTAAAGATGTCTTTGATCAGATTCTGGTCATTAAACTTCAGCGTATAATCTGGTAGCTTCAGCGTGTAGCACATATTGCTGATCTTCTGATGCTGATTCCATCAGAACTTCTCAATATACAAAACATAATTTTAAGGAGCATATTTGTTCTTTGTATATATCTTTGAATTTAATTATTCTTTGTATTTTGTTATCATCAAAACTCTAATCAAGGGTTGTAGAATCAAACTATGTTCTAACAATCTCCCCCTTTTTGATGATGACAAAAAGCAGATTTTTCAATTAAAAATAAAAAACAAAAAGTATAGAATTAAGAAGAAAAGCTCCCCCTGAGTTGATTACTTCCCTTAAATTCTTTGAGTCCTTGAGCATCAGAATTTGACAACGTCTTTCATCAGAGTTTTGTACCTGTTCAAGCCTTTCAGAAGAAAGAAATTAAGTAGATCAGAATGTTTGAGACTTATGTCTCAGTACTCCATTATTAAAAATATCTTTATTCTTTCTCCCCCTTTTTGTCAGCTATCAAAAAGAACATATAATCAGCGCTAAAAAGGATTTATATTGAAAATAAGAAGCAATGATAAGAAGTTCAGAACAGCAGCAATGTAGAACAAATATTACAGATAAACAGATTTTAAAAACAAAGGAAAATCTAAGATGAAGGAGAAAGGCGCGTGAACAAAACTTCCAACAAGCCCTTAATCTGGATGTTGGTTTCCTCTTATTTGCTTAACATTCTCTTGATTTCCTAAATTTTATCATCATGTTTATCCATCCTTTCCTGCATAACAATATCCGCTCTCTTCAGTTCTTCCAGAGTTTTCCTTTCATAGAAGGAAACTGGAGAATATTCAGTAACTGGATGCTTCTCAGAGCATTCTGCAACGTGATCTCTTTGAACCAATTCCTCTGCAGGAATCATCTTATCTGAAGCAGCAGTCAGAATGAGACCTTCTGACTCTGGTTGAACTTTGTCTGATGGACGATGTTCTGACCAGGGAGCATTGTCCAGAGGGAGAACTTCTTCCTTGAGCAGTTGGCTCAGAACTTGATCTTCAATTACCTTTAGCAGATTACTGAAATTCTGTTGAACTTGTCTGTAGCTCTGTTCTTGCATATTATGAGTTTCAGAACTTATCCATTTTCTGAAACTTGTCCAAAGATAATCTGAAGCAGCAGGATTAATCATCTCAAGACTAGCTTGCTTCAGGGAGGTTATCCATTTCTACAGTTCTGTTTCAAACATCAATAAACTAGTACCAACGTCTGGTGAGGGTTCAGATGTTTTTGGTTTTGGAATGGCCGTTTTGTGAGTTATGGCAGCAAGACGTTCAAAAATAGTTAGATCAATGACAGTTTTGGTGTTGTCATCTGGGTTGCTCTTTGGTGAGGGAGTGGGAGAGTCTGGTATAATTATTGGACTAGTTGGGGAATTTGGTGGAGTTGATTCTAGTGAAGAGGGAATTTGGGGAATATCCAGAATGGTCAGGGGCATATGGATGGCCAGAGGTTCAGTGATTCCGAGAATGGGAGTGGTATCAGAATCTTCAGATTGGTTGGGTTGAACATTATGAGGTTCTGGTTCACAGGATTCAGAAGGTTGGACCTCAGAAGTTTGAACTTCTGGTTGTGATTGTTCAGGTTGTGGAGACGGTGGATGAATTTCTGGTGGAGGAGATGGAGGTAGTGGTATTTCTGGTTGTGGAGAGAGGGGAATATCTTGTTGTGGTGCTTCTAAAGTGGTTTCAGAGTTTGGATTTTTTGGTATGGGAGCAAAAATATTTTGGTCAAAAGTTTCAATATCTGACAGAACTTTTGCAAGTTCTGGTTGAGTTGTTTCAGTATTTGGATTTATAGGGAGGGAGTGAGTTTCTCTAAGACTTGGAGTTTCTGAGGGGTCAAAACCTATGTAAAAATCATCAAACGTTTGAGGGTATGAATTTCTGAATGGGTAGGTAAGGGTCCAGATGTTGATAAAGTAATTGATTCTAAAACAGTTATAGAAGAAGGATTACCTTTATTTTTAGCAACTTTGGGAGTCCACTGGGATGATCCTTCAGCTGCTACCTTCCTTTTCTTGTTCTTCTTCAGCACAAATTCTGGAGCCGCCTGTTGCAAGTCCTGGATGTTTAACCCTGGTGCAGTGCCATCTTCCTTGCATGCATCCAAATATTTGACGATAATCTCAGGCTTGGAATCAATTTCTGAGAACATGTGGAAATCATCCAGAGGAATTCTTCTGGAAGTAATTGTTGCAAAAGAAGTAACACTGGGTTCCTTCTTGATATTCTCAATAATCTTCATCTTTTTCATATTCTTTGCATTCAAAGGCTTCCCAACAGTTGCCTCTAGAGAGATGATTTCTTGTGCTTCTGTTAGATGCTCTATCAGCCTATTCTCTGTCAGAATATCTGATATGATCCTTCCAAGGGGTATCCAGTCCCTTTTGGTGCACTCATCTTCTCTAGTCTCCTTAACACTGGTCCTCAGATGATTGAATAGTAAGTGAGCCAGGTTCACCTTAGTCTTCTGGGAGATGAAGTAGATCAGAAACTGTTGATCAATGTTTATATAGTCAGGAGAGCTGGTTGGCTTCCTGTGGTTGATGCCACCTAGAATAATCTTAGCCCATATTCTGTGATGATCCTTCAGACCCCTTATCTTGCTGGAGGGAAGACCCATAGTGAAGATTTCTCTAGCAATTGAAGCAACATTAGCACATCTTTTAGCCATGTCTATACATCTTACGCCACCACCATTGTAACCTATCAATCTTGCAATAAGGTCTTCAGTAATAACTATCTTCTTCCTCATTACATACGAAGTGACTTGATGGTTGGAGGATGAAGCATGAATCAAAAATTCCTTCACAAGGATTGGAAATGCTGGACCTAGAAGACGGTCAAAATAATTGTTCCATCCTTGAGCCTTTACTTCTTCAGACAGATTGAATCCATTCTCTTGAAGACTTTCAAAATCCACGATCAGTTCTGAAAGCACTTCTAGGTTGTCAATGGGCGTGATGAGAGTTCTGAACGGTTCTTCATATTGTTCCATGGATTATGTTCTCTGAGAACTAGTATTTGGGATGCTTGAGGAATCCATGTTCACACAGAAAAATTTGAGAATAAAATGAAAGTTTTTTTGAAAGTACAAGCATAAAACAATTAGATTGTAGAGAAAGTGAAAGTGAAAGAGTGTAAAGAGTGAAAATTGCATTTAAATAGATTTTGAAAACATAAACTGCAAGAGAGAGAAATAATTTGTAATGATTATAATCATTAATGACAGCTAAATTTAGGGGATTCAGAAAGATATTGGAACGGTTACCCATGACAAGCGTCTCAATGCATCCAATCAGCGCTTTTGACCTTTCAGAAAAATGAACGCGTGTTCAGCCTCAGAAGGTAGCTGATGAATGGATGACAACTATTTGCTTACGTGAACAGCACACTTCTATCCTTGAAATGAAATGCTCAGATCTTCATGGATAGATTCTGATACAATCTGTACTTCTAAAATTCTGAAGGCAGGTTGATCAGCAGTTCACAGAAAATAACAAAAATTCTGAAGATTAAGATATGTAAATAAAATAGTTTATTCTGGGCAAAGCTTCATGCTGAGATGTTTCAGAATGAAGTTAAACCTATCTTCAGAAAGAGGTTTTGTAAAAACATCAGCCCATTGATAGTCTGTGTCAATGAATTTTAAATTGAGAATCCCTTTCTGAATATAGTCCCTAATAAAATGATGTTTTATTTCTATATGCTTAGCACTAGAATGCAAAATAGGATTTTTACTGAAACAAATAGAAGAAGTATTGTCACAGAGGATAGGGATGTTACTCTCAAATATATTTAAGTCCTCAAGTTGACTTTTCATCCAGAGCATTTGCGTGCTACATCCAGCTGCTGCTATGTATTCAGCTTCTGTTGTTGATAGAGCTATTGTGGATTGTCTTTTGCTGGACCATGAGATCAGATTTTCTCCTAGAAACTGGAAGCTTCCAAAAGTGATTTTACGTTCTACTCTTTCTCCAGCAAAATCAACATCATAGTATCCTACTAAACTGTAATCACTTGATTTTCTATAAAACAAACCCAGATTAGCAGTACCTTTCAGATACTTGAAAATTCGCTTAACTGCTGTTAAGTGAGATTCTCTAGGATCTGATTGGAATCTAGCACAAATGCAAACACTGAATAGAATGTCAGGCATTGAAGCCGTCAGATAGAGAAGAGAACCAATCATACCTCTGTAGACCTTCTGTTCTACCTTTTTACTTACCTCTTCTTTTTCCAGAATGCACGTGGGATGCATTGGAATCCTTGATGGCTTACATTCTAAGAGATCAAATTTCTTCAAAAGTTCTCTGACATATTTGCTCTGATGAATGTAAGTTCCTTCATGAGTTTGATTAATCTGAATGCCCAGAAAGAATTTTATTTCCCCCATTAGGCTCATCTCAAACTCTGCCTACATACAATTAGCAAACTCTCTTCCCATAAAGGGTTTAGTGGATCCAAATATGATGTCATCAACATAAATCTGACATACTAAGATGTTATTCTTAACTGTCTTACAGAACAAGGTTGTGTCCACTTTCCCTCTGGTGAATTCCTTTTCCAACAGGAAGTTACTTAGTCTTTCATACCAAGCTCTGGGAGCTTGTTTCAGACCATAGAGTGACTTCTTTAGTTTGAAAACATATTCTGGATTTTTGGAATTTTCAAAACCAGGGGGTTGGTGCATATATACCACTTCTTCTATATAGCCATTTAAGAATGCACTCTTGACATCCATCTGATACAGAGTGATGTCTTTATTAACAGTAAATGATATTAAAAGTCTGATAGATTCTAACCTGGCGACTGGAGCAAAGGTTTCTGTGTAGTCTATCCCCCTTGCTGACTATAACCTTGTGCTACCAGTCGTGCTTTGTTTCTGATGACTTCACCTTGTTCTTTCAGTTTGTTTCTGAACACCCATTTTGTACCAATGACGTTGAATCTTTTTGGTTTTTGAACCAGATCCCATACGTCATTTCTGGTGAATTGATTTAGCTCCTCTTGCATTGCCAGAATCCAGTCATTGTCCAGAAGTGCTTCATCAATTGTTTTTGGTTCAATCAGAGAAACCAGTCCCATGAGAGACTCTTCAGAATTTCTGAAAGTAGATCTTCTTCTTATTGGATCTTCCTTCCTTCCTAAAATTGTTTCTTCTGGGTGATTAATGCTGCTTCTGGATGGTCTTTTCTAGAGTTGATCAACATAAGGTGTTGGATTGCTTGTTGTGACACTTTCTGATGTTGAGGGAGTGTCTCTATTGAGAGCCTCTGATGAGTTGTCTTTAGTACCTGTGAGTTCAACTTCTATACCTGCAAGAAATTCATTCTGCTTTGACTTTTGAGAGTCAAGCTTATCATCAAACCGAACACTGATTGACTCTTCAACAATTTGTGTTTCTGTATTGTATTCTTTGTACCCTCTTGAGCGTTCAGAGTATCCTAACATAATACACTTTTGTGCTTTAGAGTCAAACTTGTTCAAATAATTTTTTGTATTCAAAATAAAACATGTACATCCAAATGGGTGGAAATAAGAAATGTTGGGCTTTATGTTCTTCCATAATTCATATGGAGTCTTTTCCAGAATAGGTCTTATGGAGATTATATTCTGAATGTAACACGCTGTGTTTATTGCCTCTGCCCATAAGATCTTAGCAACGTTAGTCTCGTTGATCATGGTTCTGGCCATTTCTTGCAATATTCTATTCTTTCGTTCTACAACTCCATTTTGTTGGGGAGTTCTAGGACAAGAGAAGTCATGCAGAATGCCCTTTTCATTAAAAAATACTTCAAAATCTTTATTTTCAAATTCTCCACCATGATCACTTCTGACTTTGATGATTCTAAGATCCTTTTCATTCTGAACTTGGTTGCAGAAGGTAATAAACACAGAGTGTGACTCATCCTTGTGCCTTAAGAACTTTACCCATGTCCATCTGCTATAGTCATCTACGATTACTAACCCATACTTCTTGCCACTGACTGGAGCAGTTTTTACTGGTCCAAATAAGTCAATGTGCAGAAGTTCTAATGGCTTAGAGGTGGAAACAACATTTTTGGATTTGAAAGCAGGTTTTGAAAACTTGCCTTTCTGACATGCTTCACACAGAGCATCTGAATTGAACTTCAAGTTAGGAAGTCCTCTGACCAGATTGAGTTTGTTAATCTGAGATATTCTTCTCATACTAACATGTCCCAATCTTCTGTGCCAGATCCATTGCTTGTTGCTAACAGACAAAAGACATTTTACATTCTGACTTTTCAGTTCAGAAAGTTTGATTTTATAAATGTTGTTTTTCCTCTTTCCATTAAATAGGATAGTCCCATCTTTCTGACTAACAGCTTTGCATGAATTTTGATTGAAGATTATATCATAACTGTTATCACTTAATTGACTTATGGATAACAGGTTATGCAATAATCCATCAACTAATAAAACATTACTTATAGAGGGAAGATTTCCATTACCTATTGTTCCAGAGCCAATGATCTTTCCTCTCTGATTTCCTCCAAAGCCTACATGGCCTCCAGGATTAAGTTCCAGGCTTTGGAACATATGCCTTCTTCCCGTCATGTGTCGTGAGCAGCCAGAGTCCAGGTACCATGATTAGTGTCTTTGCTTTGCTGCTAAAGATATCTGCCACATGTATTATTTTATCCTTAGGTACCCACATTTTCTTGGGTCCTGATTTGTTAGTTTTACCAAAACTCTGGTTGAATTTTGGTTTGACAGAGTAATCACTACTTGTATATTTTATGTCATGTGTGTGCCCATATATAAAGTGTGAATCAAGTGGAGTATGTTTTATAACTAAATCCATGGCATTTTTTGGTGTAGGAACCTTACCTTGATATCCTATCCCTTTTCTGCCATTTCTGCTAACTCCATAGATCATTGAAGCCATTTTGCTTCTATCTATGTTTTTAGCTAGAAACTTTTGAAAGTTGTGATCATACTCTTTGATGATCTCATCAACATTGCTGGGAGTTTCAGGGATTGTTTCCTTCTGAGAGTTTTGCAATTGGTTTTCTAATTTTGAAATTTTATCTTTTAACTCAAAATTCTCCAATCTGAGACTCTCAGTCTTATCAGAGTCAGAAGCAAGATTCCTTTTCAGGTTTCTGAATTTGACTCTGATCTGCTGATACCTTTCCAGAATTTCATTAAGGCTTTCAGCTAGTTCAGCCTTAGTAAAGTTTATAGTAAAGACAGGGAATACCTCTTCTGTATCTGATTCTGAGTCAGAACCAGAAGCTTCACTGTCTTCAGATACGTTTGCCATGAGAGCTATGTTTTCTCTTTCATCATCTGATTTTGAGTCAGCTTCAGATGTGTCAGAATCATCCCATGTAGCCATGAGGCTTTTCTTCTTTTCTTTTATAAACTTCTTCTTGGGCTTCTCCTTCTGAAGCTTTGGGTAATCACTTTTGTAGTGCCCTTGCTCGTTACATTCATAGCATATGATGTCTTTGTTGTTTGGCTTTCTGTATCCTGAAGAACCTTCAGATCTTCTGTGTCCAGAGGAGGATTCTAACCTTCTGTATCTGGAGGAAGGTTCATTCTGATTTTCTGATCTTATGGGATTCCTGAACTTCCTTTGCCTCTGCTTCCACAGTTGGTTCACCCTTCTAGAGAGGAGAGACAAATCATCTTCTTCTGATGAGGATCCATCAGAGGTTTCTTCCACAGCCTGTAAAACTTTGGAGTCAGATTTTCTGTTAGATTTTAAAGCTAATGGCTTACCTTGCTTTTGAGTTTCATCTGCTTCTAGCTCTATCTCGTGACTTCTGAGGGAGATGACAAGTTCCTCCAGAGAGATTTTGTTGAGATCCTTGGCTAGCTTAAGCGCTATGACCATTAGCCTCCACTATTTTGGCAAGCTTCTAATGATCTTCTTAACGTGATCAGCAGTGGAAAATCCTTTGTCAAGAACTTTTAGACCAGCAACAAGAATTTGGAATCTTGAAAACATAGTTTCTATTGATTCACTATCTTCCATCTTGAATGCCTCATACTTCTGAATAAGCGCAAGGGCTTTGGTTTCTTTGACTTGAATGTTGCCTTCATGCGTCATTCTCAGAGAATCAAACATATTCTTGGTAGTTTCTCTGTTTGATATTTTCTCATATTCTGAATATGAGATCGCGTTGAGAAGAATTGTTCTGGCTTTGTGATGATTTCTGAACTCACGCTTTTGCTGATCAGACATCATTTTCCTGTCAATCTTCTGACCACGTCCATCCACTGGGTGCGTGTATCCATCAGTCACCATGTCCCACAGATCAGCATCATGGGCCAGAAAGAAACTCTCAATTCTGTCTTTCCAGTAGTCAAAGTTCTCTCCACCAAAGACTAGAGGTTTGCCACTGAATCTGTCCCTTTCTTCATTGTTGTCATTGCTGATGTTTTGACTTGGTCCTGCCATTGTGTTTTTCTGACACTGGATCATGTACTGACACGGTTAAGTGTTTAAGCTCAGAACCAGGCGCTCTGATTCCAATTAAAGATGTGAAAAACACAAGAAGGGGGGTTGAATTGAAAAACTTGGATCAAATAAAAACAGCTTAATGACACAGTATTTTTATCCTGGTTCGTTTGATCTCAAACTACTCCAGTCCACCCGTCAAGGTGATTTGGCCTCTCTCCAACGAGGTCTTAATCCACTATTCTCAAAGGATTACAACAGCTACTTTAACAACTGTTAAAGTCTTCTTGAGTACAACCACAAGCCGGTTAATCTCAAGGAAATCTATTACAAATATTTGAACAAGAGTGTGTTGTTGTTTTCTAACAAAACAGTATATAACAACTGTGATAATTACACAGATTAAGCTTGGAATAAAATGAATTTGCTAGAGCTTGAATATGCGTGGTTTAGAAAGCTTGGCAAATTTTTGTGTGCGTATGTACGTGCTTCTTGGCAAGCAGACTTGTTTATATAGGCAATGCAAGAACGTTGTCCATAAAGCAAGTTTAATGATAATAACACACTTTCCTTTTGAAGAAGATCTTGTCTGAAGAAAGCCGTTAGCATTTAATTCTGTCTTGAATAATTAATAACGCTTCAGAGTCTTCTTTGCTTTAACTGCTGATAACGCTTCAGAGTGTTGATGACTTGGTAAAGATGTCTTTGGTCAGAGTCAAAGTGTACTTGTTTAGGCGCAGATTTTGGTCATCAAACTTCAGCGTATAATCTGGTAGCTTCAGCGTGTAGCACATATTGCTGATCTTCTGATGCTGATTCCATCAGAACTTCTGCATATACAAAACATAATTTTAAGGAGCATATTTGTTCTTTGTATATATCTTTGAATTTAATTATTCTTTGTATTTTGATATCATCAAAACTCTAATCAAGGGTTGTAGAATCAAACTATGTTCTAACACCATCTTGATTTGATTATAACCGGAGAAACCATCCATGAAGGAAAATATTTTGTGCTTAGCGGTATTGTCAATCAGAACATCAATATGTAGAAGCGGGAAGCCATCTTTGGGGCTTGTCCTATTCAAATCCTTGTAGTCTATACACATATGCACCTTACCATCCTTCTTAGGTATTGGCCCCACATTGGCAATCCACTGCGGATAGGATGCAACAGATAAGAAACCTGCATTGAACTGCTTCATAACCTCAGCCTTGATCTTTTCATACATCTCAGGATGCATATGACGAACCTTCTACTTTATAGGAGGACAACCTTCCTTCATCGGTAGATGGTGAACCATAATGTCAGTATCAAGCTCTGGCATGTCTTCGTACAAGTAATAAAAAATCTCAATACAGTCATGCAACATCTGGATTAATCTCCCTTTGACATTGTCTTACAGGTCGGTACCTATCATGATTTCTTTTATGTCCTCTTCAGTACCCAAGTTCAAAACCTCGACTGGCTCTTCATGGGGTTGTATAGCTCTTTCTTCTTGCACTAATAGTCTAACAAGTTCTCCAGGCACTTCACAATCTTCCTCACCTTCGTCCTCGGCTTGGTAGATCGGATTTTCGATGTCATAATTGGCAATAGAAAAATTGTTATCAATGGAATCCAGAGTGGATGTGGATCTGTAATTTGTTATGTGGGTGTGTATAAGAACACATAGCTATTTTGAAAGAAATAAAGTAAAAGAAATACAAAGAGCGTAAAATTTGAATCCAAACGTCCAATGATTTATTATATGAAAAAATGTGGACGAAAGATAATAACCCTAACAAATGAACCGTTATGCCCCGGGTAATGCACGAGGCTTAAAGTTATTGTTTAAATTACATATCTGAAAACTTAAAAGTAAGAAAATAGAAAATAGAATTTACTCTTGACTAAAGGATATTGGTATAAAGTCTTCATTTGTCTAGTTGGTGAGCCCTTTGTCAGCAGTCGGGAAGATCTAGTTGTCTAGGTCATTGTCGCTATCAGCATCTTCCACAACATTAATAACATTAACACCCTTGTCATGATTAGGCATAGGTGTAGTGATCATATTAGGAGTTCTGGGAGGATCAAATTCAATCTCCTTAGGGTCAATCATATCTTGGATTTTATTTTTCAGAGCCCAACAGCCATTTGTGTCATGTCCGGGACTATTGGAATGATAGGCGCATCTTACATTGGGATTGTACCAAGGAGAGGAAGTGTTGGGATTCTGAGGAGGATCTCTCAACATAATCAGCTCTTCCTTCAACAGGTGTTGCAACGATTGAGACAACGGCATATTAATTTTGGTGAATTGTCTCATGGGTGCATTCAGCCTACGTTAATTTCCTTGTTGTTGATGTTGTGTTGGTGCGGGATTGGAAATCATTACTTCCCCCACAGATTGATGGCGTCACCTTTACTACGACCTTTCTGGCCGTACAAAGCATTATTTTCTTTCTTCCCATTGAATGACTTATTTGCAATACTTGAAGATACAACCACCTGAATTTTTCCGCTTCTGAGTCCATCTTCAACATGTTCCCCCTGTCAATATCAACTCGGTGTCCTCGGCTGAAGAGATTCTGATCAGATGATTAAAGAAAGGAAATGTCAAATTTCCCATAAACATGTCAACCAATTTCATATCAGATAAGGGAGGTTGAACTCTTCCTGCTAGATCTCTCCATTTCTGGGCATACTCTTTAAAGCCTTCGTTAGAGCCCATGGTCATACTTTGTAGTTGCAGACGGGTTGGTCCAAGATCAGCATTATACTGGTATTGCTTATAGAAATCATCAACCAAATCTTCCAAGGCATGGATATTGGTCCCTTCTAATTGATAAAACCATTCCAGTTGTGTTCCAGACAGGCTCTCTTGAAAGAAATGCACCTACAACTTCCTGTCAGTAGTGTGTTGTTGCATCTTTTGGACATATGACCTCAATGAGTCTTTGGGCAAGAAACACTGTCAAAATTTGCAAAAGTGGGGACTTTGAACTTATGAGGAATGACAATTCCTGAGACTAGGTCCACATCCTCAAAATCCAACCCAGACACTTTTTGGTTCTCCGTTACATTTAGGCGATCTTCTAGCTGCTTGTATTTTTCATCAGCAGGGGGATATTGTTCATTTAAATAATCTTCTCCCTCTTCATCAGAGTATTTAACAGGACCATGGTTGCTTTTTTCAGTTTCACCACTCTTATCGTGTTTATCCTGTTCCTTGTCTTCGTCTAATGGAGTATCGGGATCCTAAACTCGCTTGACAGGACCCTTAAACCTTCTTCCCATGTTAAAGATACCGGACGGTTTCTTTGTCTTTTTCTTCTTCTCTTTGGTGATGAGTGCCTTCAGTTCTTCCTGTCCCTTGGCTAAGTTTAGGAACATCTGTTGGAATTGGGCATTATGAGATTGGAGATCTTTGATGGTTTTTTCAAGAGCCATTTCTGCTAAAATAAACAACAAGAAGATGAGAAAACCTATCTTGAGAATACATGTTATGAAATGATATGGTGTGTAAATGTATATGCATATGCAATGTTTTCAAGGACCTCGTGGGATTTAAATTTGTTAATAAAAAAGGAAACAAAGAAACTTAGTAGTAAGTTCAAATTATAACTGCCTTTTAGGCTTACAATGGAAAAAAATAGTTAAATTATGAACCTCCTAAGGCCTAAGGCATTAAGTCTCCCATGGATGCTTCCTCTTTGTGTTGACATATTCATTAAGGATCTGATCTTCGTGGAGTCGTTTCATCAGCTCCAATACTTTCTTCTCACTAGCATAGAACTGAGTCTCAAAGGTATCCCTTTCTTCCCTGAGTTGAATCTAAGACTTCTGTAGTTCTTCAAAGTCATTATGCATATCGGGATGAAGAATGGTATGTGGAACGTCTCCTTCAACAACAACAACAATAACATGTTCCACAATTACTGGTAGGACAGCAAGATGTGGCATTATAAGATTTTGAGCATGATACCGCACCCATATGAGGTAGGGCTCCAAAGGGATAGAGTTCTTATGTCCCAAAGTCTTTCTATTAATATTATTGATCATTCCCCAAGAAATGATAAACCTTTGACGATAACCTTGAAGATCGTTCTCGTAGTCAAATATAATACCCTGGATAAACATATCATGAGGATCGTATCTTCGAGCATAACCAAACTGACATAGAGATAGAGAATGGTTGTAAGTGATACCTCCCCTTATTCCAATAAGTGGCACATTAGGGAATTCCCCACAACAGTCAATAATAGTGATGTTCTCTTGAGATTGGGAACACCAATAGATATCTGAATGAGCGAGTGACATAAACCTTTGAGACCACCTTAAAACTTGTTCATTCTTCATCACTGATTGGGGAAGGTGTGAAATAAACCACCTGGAAAGTAAAGGTATGCAACACATGAGATTCCCTCTCTTCCTCATAGTACGAGTGTGAATATAATGCAAAATATCTCCAAGAAAAGTAGGCACAGGATTATGAGTAAGGAATATTTTGATGGTGTTCACATCTATGAGTTGGTCCGGATAAGGGAATAGTACCAAACCGTAGATCAACAAAGCCAAAATATCTTCAAAAGCATGAAAACTCATGGCATCTAGAAACAACTTAGCCTTCTCTATGATGAATTTAGCAAGAATACCTTTAACTCCACTTCTTGTTTCCCAATTAGATGCAATATCTGACTACTTCAGATGTAAGGCTGCTGCAATATCTTCAGGTTTTGGAACTTTCTCTAGATCGATGAAGGGCGTCTGATAAAGAATAGGCACTCCAAGTATCTTAGAGAACTATTCCATTGTGGGAACCAACTGATAATCTAGGAAGGTAAAATAGTGATGCTTAGGATAAAAGAACTAGAATAGAACACTCATCATGTTTTCTTTGAAATAGGGGGTAACCAAACTGAGTAGATAGCCGTGTCTTTTGGTGAATTAAGAGTTTTCGGGAACCTTTGAGAATAACTCCTTAAGCTTGGAAGGTACCATTACAAAGTTGATTCAGATAGTATTTCTTCAAGCGGAAGCCATGAACTGCAATAAGGGACAAAGATATATTCCTAGGTCCTTGAAACAGTTAGTGAAAATGTTATGATGTCATGATATCATGATGTTATGTTCATGTTTAAACAAGTAGAAAACACAAAAAAATCACACAAGAGCCTTAGGTTTAAAGGCTTGTATGAGGTCCAAAGGTAATTACCCTTCTCTATTGAAGTTAAGTTGGCTTAACCTGTCCTAAAATAGTAACAAGGTTCTAGGAATCTCATATCACGGATCTTTCTCGAAGGTTTTATTCTAGTACTACAACTGATTTGCCACCAAAACATCCCAAGAGTAAAATCTCAATGAGCGTAGCTTCGAGTATCAACCATCTTTGGACTCCACCAAAGCCGACTATCTCACTACATGCTAATGGCCAAGATGGGTCAATTAAGGTTCTAAAAGTAATTTAGTGTTAATGAAATCACGCGGAAGCCTAATGTTATCCTTGACTGACTCAAGGAACATCAGTACAAACCAAAGTGTCACACTAACTATAGCCATCATATTAACCATATCTGTCTACGCCATACAGTCTTTATGATCTATTGCTACTTACCTAAGGCAACCCTAGAACCGGGTGTAGGACCTTTCAAATAATAAACACAAGCAAGACCTTAAAGTTAAAGCAGACAAAGCACACAATTTAAGCAAGTAAAGTGATCTAAATTCTTAAGGTAACCCCTCTTTTAATCATCTCCCCAACAGTGTCGTCAGTTCTGTAATACGGTGGAGAACTAATTTGTTTAGCATTTTATCAAAAATGTTGCGAATAGCAAGAGTCGCCACCGACTTTTCTTTTATCCAACAAGGAAAGGTGCAAAAAACAGGAAAGACCTTTGATAGATTTTGAGTTCGGGGGGTAAGTTATGAAAAGGGAAGGTGTT
The DNA here is from genome assembly GCA_948472305.1 of Vicia faba. Lineage (NCBI taxonomy): Eukaryota > Viridiplantae > Streptophyta > Magnoliopsida > Fabales > Fabaceae > Vicia > Vicia faba. The sequence goes on along the minus strand of OX451741.1, from coordinate 760,740,910 downwards.
AGCACCCTTTTCATCCTTAGTTATCTACGGGCTCTTAATTGCTTGATCACTTTAAAAATTGCTTTGTGTGTGTGATTGTTTGATAATATTTTGAAATGCCAATGTAAGGAAGACTTTGTAATGATTCTTGTATCAGTCCTCAAGAATGCATACAAAGTGTTTTGAAAATATTTGTTTGAAAGTGTGATGTGTAAAAATGATTTGTTTGTGAGCAAGCAATTTGTTGAGTCTTTCCCACTAAAGGTTTTTCTTGTTATTTTCCTTCTCCGTTAGAGATAGTACTATCAACACCATTAGTTAGTAGGTATCCTTATTTATTGGATGTGAAGGGACATGCGTAGGGTCGTTGAATGGTCATAGAAGGCAACATGTAACGATACATTAGCAATTCGAAAGGACTGTCATCATATTATTCGTAGGAAACAAGGGACTAGGTCATCTTTTCGTAGGCAACTCGAGGGACATCACGGGACTATGATCTTTATTCGAAGGGACTATGATGATTTAATCGAGGGTTTTTGCTAAAGTATCCTCACTTTTGAGGGACATGACCATTAGTATCATAAGGCAACAAGAGAGGTTACCCTAGAGGTGTGAGTGTGAAAAGTGTGTCAATTGCAGTTGTGTTATCTTAGAATTGTTTAAGGTTATCTACCGATTAACTTTATCTTGCCTTATAAGCCTATTACTACACAGTTATATACATACAAGGCATAAAGTATAAGTGCAGAAAAGTAAACAGCGGAAGATAAAACCTAAAACTATTATATGGCCTCGGGAGAGTTACATAATAATTAAAACATTGCGAAAATTAAAATCTAATTATTACAAATTCGACGCGGAACCTATACAATCGTCTAAATAATAAAATGAAAGAAATAATAAACAAAATGGAAAATAAGTGTTAAGAAATTATTTTTTACAAACCTAAATTTCTAAATATTATAATTTTTTTTTGTATTTTTTGGTTAATTTTAAGCATTTAGAAAATAATTAGTTATCTAATTCTAAATTAATTACAAAGGTTAATCAATTATAAAAAACTAAGTATGGTAAAATTGAATTAAAAATATGTCCAAAATTAGATTATAGAGGAGGAGATTTAAATCACCAAAGAAGTAAAGAATAAAGTGATCATGGTGTTACCAAAAATCAATGAAACATGTTTTCTAACTTGTCATTTTTTAAGATCTTTGTCTCAAACGTGCCTCTCACGGTTTTAGCAAGCTTTTATGAGGTTTTGGGCCTTCTAGAAGATGTCCAAATGATCATAGTCCTACATTAATCCAACTATTTGTTATTTTTAATTTAATTCTTTTACAAAAATTAAATAAAAATTTAAATAAATAGGATAAAAAATATGACCATGTACCAATGGACTTAAAGGTCTTCTATCATGTGGTAAACATGTTTGATCCTCAAAAGTTAGGCCCGTTAGTCCAAAAATTCAAAATTGCTCAATTGAGGTTTCATGCATTTCTCAAAACTTTTCCTACTTGTGCCAACTATAACTCTAAGAATTTTTGTCATATGAAGGTGACCTTTTACTTTTTGGAAATCTCAAGATGTCTCTTACAACTTTCATGTTGGTCATATTTTCATTTGAAGCCTTTAACTTGATGTAAATTGCCTTGACAAAAAATGTCTTTTTGTTGACTTTTAAAATGACCTGTAATGTTTTGATCTATATCTCTTAAATGAAGCATTTTTGTCCTTGAGCTTAGAGAGACGGAGTTGTAGAGAATTGAATTTCCTTCAAAATTGGCTTTTGTTGAGAAATTTCTGATGAAGCATGTGAAAGTTATGCTTGGTCAAAGTTTAGTTGACTTCTCTTTAAGAAAATCTTAATTAGTAATTTTTTACTTTTGATGGTTCTTGAGTTTTCTTGATGAATCATGATCAAACCTTGATCAAATGATGATTGTGACTTCAAAATATTGATGTTGACAAAAAATATTGAGCTTTGACTGTATGTTGACCATAATTGACGTTTTATCCAATACAATTGATTTTCAATCATCTAAGCAATCGACTGAGCAAACTTATGACCCAAGGCTTGAAATTTTTCATCAGGGTACCTTGAAGCATATGAGGAATCATGGAATCCACTTGAGACATTAGAAGCTCAATTTTCTTTGATAAACATAAAACCCTAGTTATAGGTCAATTGCTTAGGAGAGGTGCTTGTATGCTCAAACCATTGAGTATTCTTGAGAAATTGAGAACCCTAGGAGCATGAGGAGGTGTCTTGAATCATTTGTATTCAAAAATGGGAGGGAAAATTTTGGGGTACAACAGGGGACATAGGATCATGTTTTCAATGGGTTTTTGATTAAATCTGCATATATGATTTATGTTTGACTTTAGACACAGGTAAAAAAATGTGGAATTTATGCAGATTTTGAAAGTGGTTTTTTTTTATTTAGGTTTTTTTAGGATTACCATTTTTTTTAGAAAAGTAAAAAAAGTAAAATCAACAGTATAGGAAACAACATAAATTTTATCAATGATGATAAACTCGAACAAAATCCCGACACAAGATCTTTTCCACCTTAGGCATAGTGGAAAGAGTTATTTTTAAACAAATCCCTACACAACTACTCTTTTGCCTTGGGCAAAGTAAAAGTATTTTTTTCTTAAAAAACAATAAGAGTATTACTCAGAGATGTGAATAGCAGAGGGGACATTATTGGCGATCTAGTTCTGGAAAATCCTTCCATGCGCCACAAAGTTTGGTGAATCCTCTTCATGATCATCTTCAAGAATGGCGTCAACTTTGGGCGTTGTTGCCCAGATAAAGCTTGCACTTGGGAACGTCTCTTGGATTGGACGGATGACAATATCTATCTTATTAGCTTTGTCAGATGTGGGAAAAAAACTAGACCTTTGTTGAACTTGTTTTCGGGTAGGTTCAACATAACACCTCAACCAGTACTTATACCACTTTGTACCACCCGTTTCACATCTTTGTACAAAGAAATGGATGCCCCATTATTTTTAGTACCTTCATCAGCAATAGAAATATCCTAAAACTGAGTTCCAACTTCTTCACTTACGTCAATGTAGGAGAATGATGAGAGATGACTCATTATTAAAGCTTTCTCCCCGCCTACCACAACCAACTTTCCATTGTTCACAAACTTTAGCTTTTGGTGAAGTGTTGAAGTGACGACTCCTGCATCATGAACCCATGGCCTTCTCAATAAAAAATTGTAAGAAATCTGGATATCCACTACTTGGAATGTTATTTGGAATGAGTGAGGACCAATTTTCATTAGGAGGTCTACTTCATCAATTACCTTCTTCCTTGAACCATCAAATGCTTTGACGATAACCCCGCTACTCCTTATAGGAGTGCCCTGATACGAGAGTCTAGACAATGTAGATTTAGTCATGACATTAAGTGATGAACCAGTGTCTACTAGCACGTTGGAACTACAATATGAAAGACAACTCATGGAGATATGCAACACAAAATTGTGATTCTTTCCTTTCTCTGGGAGGTATTCATCACTAAAGCTCAGGTTGTTACATGTGGTGATATTTTCCACTATCCCGCTGAATCTTCCAATCGTTACATCATGGTCAACAAATGCTTGGTATAATACTTTCATCAGTGTTTCCTTGTGGGTTTCAGAATTCATTAGTAGAGATAGTATAGAGATTTTGGAAGGTGTCTGCAAAAATTGATCTATCACTTTGTATTCACTCTTTTTAATCAACTTCAGGACTTCATCAACATCATCATTCAAACTAGTCTTACTAGATTGTCCATTCTCTACCCCAGTATTAGGAATCATAACGGGAGAATCAACCAATACATTTCTAACCTTTCTTGGAGGTACAACGGATAACACACGACCACCGTGTGTCAGACAACTAACATCAGCTATGTTAACAACAAAAGAAGGAGAGGGAATGGGAACCTCTTTTCCATTCTTAATCATGGTAGCATTGTATTTATTCGGCACGACTTAATCAGAATCATGGGGATCTGGTCCTGGAAAGTAAATAACCATAGGAGAAATGGGAGCTCTTTGAATGTTATATGTTACTACCAAAGGCTCGAGTATGTTGAAATGGGGGACTATGACATTCACTTCAGCGTCTTCATCTATTCCCCTATAAATAATGGTCTCAACATTTGTATCAAGATAATCCTCAATTGACTACACGAAATCAGGTGACACTTCTTCATTTCTTCTTTTATCAATAACAATAGCTCCATCTCTAAACAGACCTAGGTTCTTCAATACCTGGAGATCTTTCCTCACAGTAGCATGCCCATGAAGACTTTCTTCATATTTCGGACAACTATCATGGCTGAAATCAATCAAGCCTAATTCAACAAACTTGTAATGTATCTCTACATGAGTTATCGTGTCAAAAGTTGAAGTTATATGCTCATCTTAATAGCTTCTAATCATATTCACCCCCATTATCATTCCTGTTCCTGGTAGGGGTGTTCAAATCCAAACCAATCCAAATAAAAAACCGAAAACCGATCCAAAAAACCGAAAACCATAAAAAACCGAAAGTTATTGGTTGTGTTTGGATGTTATTTTATGAAAACCGATCGGTTCAGATTGGATTTCGGATGAATTTTTCAAAACCGATCCAAACCAAACCGAACCGCATAAATATATTTTGATACTTATTTACTTTTTATTAGTATGACATGTTATGTGAATTTATTATTAGATGATAATAATTTTTTTAATAATATTTATTAGTTTGGTATAATCTATTTATTTTTATTATTTCAAGCATAATCAATCACTCTCATTTTGTAATATTAACTTTTAATATACTATATGTTATATATTATATCAAATCTATGATTTATTAGTAGTTTTATAATATTAATATAATGTGTAATTTGGATATCCAAAAACCGATCCAAATTAAACTGCATAAAATTGGATCGGATCAGATTGGATTTTTTTTAATATATCATCCAAAACCGAACTGAACCTTAAGTGAATTAATCTTTGGATCGGATGAGTTTTTGCTTTAAAACCGATCCAAACCGAACCGCGAACACCCCTAGTTCCTGGTGACTTGAGTGATACCCTGGTCTAGTAGGTGTTGAAGGCCCCTCTTCAAAATAGAGCATCCACGAGAGTCTTTACAATAGATCTGACAAGAACCATAGTTATTTCGTTCTTGACCATTCATATCGCAAAAGGTAGCATGCATTTGTACCAGATTTCCTCTCACCAATTTAGTATCAAAGATACGGTACTCACTAGGACATCCATATACCATTTTCACAGTTGTCCTCTGTGATTAGGCAGTGGATTAGTTGGAACATTTGGGCCGACGACTCTGAATGATAAGAGGTAACTCCTGAACAATTTTTGGACTTTAATCTTCAGTGGGAAATACTTCTTCGTGTTGTGGTCTAGAGTTCCTTGGTGAAAGGCACAGTGGGCATCTGCCTTATACCAATACAAAATGTCTTTTGGGACAGCAGGTGGTTGCTGAAGCAGTAAAGTGGCAAGAAAAAGTAAGTATTTATTTTAGGGTGATATAGGTTATATTGTATCGTCTCCACATGGATTAGTGAGAGAGAGAAAAAATATCGTTCAACATTTTCAATCTCTCTAAGTTTGGAAAAGAGTTTGCGGAAAAAGTGCGAGAAAAGTAAATAAAGCAATAAAGAAAGCAGGTAAACAATCATTGTAGCTTAAGAGAGTTCATTCTAGAATCGGATTTCATTTTATCCTTCAAATACTTAAAATTGTAGATCAATTGCACTTAACTAACCATAGTATCAAAATCACCAGGAATCGTTCTAAAGGTGCCATAATAGAGGTTATGTCTAACGAAAAGTTGAGACAACTGTATTGCTTGTGTCGGTGATCTCTCAGCGTGACACAGACAACACAGAGACATTAAACTCTAATACCCACGGAAATTATTAGCCCTAAATCTTTGTCTAGAGTTTAGAAACTAATAGATATTATTCCCTAACCAAGATTTATGAATTTTATCTCTAGAACAACCTAAACCCCAAACATAAATGCAAAAAAGTCAAGGAATAACATTAATAAAGATCTATAAAGAAAACATATATGAAATCCCATGATCAATAAATGTATATACAATAAGAGTAAAATATACATACGAAACCCATCATTTGAATGAAACACATGAAAGAAGTAGAATAGACGGAAACTTCTTGTGGTGTCAACACGATCGAAGATAACCTATAGCCTTACAGCGAGATGCACCACCCAATGATGTTGGGTAAACCTTTAAACTATAAAGAATTGGATCAGAGCTCAACCTTGTCAAGGAGGAGATGATAAAACCTAACAAAATCTGTTTTAAACTATATATATACAAAACTGAAATACGCATATCGCGCTTAGCCCCACAAACTGCACTAAGCGTTCCCTCATTTATTCAACTAAGCCGCCTTAAACAATGTTAAGCGCCAAATACCGGGCTTAGCGCCAAACTCACTGCATCTTCTCCAGAATACGCACTGGGGGCGCGTTAAGTACGACCTTAAGCATCTTTATTTCTTGACTTTGTCTCTGGAGAAGTGCCTTCGAAACCTTATTCCTCGATGCTCCAAATACGTGACAAATACCTACAAAAGAAGTACAATATATCAAACAGTACACAAATGAATCAAAAACTCAATTATATACAAAGTATACATATTTACAAACAAAGTGGTGAATTATTCAAAGAATATTAACAAAATAATCGATAAGTGCCACAAATTACATACACAAAATATCGATATTTTGGCACTTATCAGTGGTGTTCTTGTTTGAACCAGATTCTTTTGCAATAACCCAGATAACAATTCAAAATATAACATTAGGATTGGGTTAAAACGTGGCATATTCTTACTCTGTTTTATTGGTTGTTATATGTTGATTGTTGATTGTTGTAAGCCTGTTGTTGAGGCTATTGTGTTCTTTGTCTCTGGGGAAACTGTGAGTGATAAGCTGCAACCATAGGTGCTGGATTAATGACAGAGTGGCAACTGCAAGATGTTGTTGTTGTTACCTTCTTCTTGGTCTTCCATGTGAAACTACGTTGATATCCTGCTTCTTATTTTTTGTGAAAATACTTCCAAACCTTTTGAACCCATTTGATGAACCAACCTCTCTAATTAAACAACCTTCACGAACACCTTCCTCGAGTCGCATTCCCATATTCACCATTTCAGTGAAATCACCAGGCGCACTTGCAATAAACCTTTCATAGTAAAATGGGCTTAATGTATTTAGAAAGATTTTTGTCATTTCCTTCTCTTCTAGAGGAGGACAGATTTGGGCGGCAACCTCATGCCATCTTTGTGCATATTCCTTGAAGCTTTCTTTGTCTTTTTAAGACATAGCTCATAGTTGAACTATGTTCACATACATGCCGACATTATACTTATAGTGGAAAACGAATGCCTCGCCAATGTATCTGAAATACGGATCTATGCACTATCCAAACCCATGTACCACTTAAGAATGACACCAGATAAACTATCCTGAAAATAGTGGATTAACAGTTAGTTATTATCAGTTTTCGTTGACATTTTTCTGGCATACATGATCAAGTGACTTTCTGGACAAGAATTACCTTTGTACTTTTCAAAGTCAGGTACTTTGAACTTAGTTGGTATTTTCACATTCGGTATCAGGTATAAGTCATGAGATTTCTTCCCAAATAGATCTTTTCCTCTAAGAGCCTTATGTTATTTCTGCATTTCTTGAAATTGATTCTAGAAGTCATCCATTCTTTCTTCAACATCCAAACCCTCAAAATGTTCTGCATTGTAGATTTTTTCATTTCCAAATGGGATAGTATGCACTAGTGAAGGAGGAATAGACATCATATGAGGTGGAATAGTCATTACATGTTGCAGAACTGACATCACATGTTGCACTATAAGAACTTCAATAGCAGATTGGTATCCTTCAGGAGTAAAGTTAAGAGGCATGCCCCAAGGGTATTCATGTGACATTTGATATTTTCGAACACTAACCAGAGCCACATAAATATGAGCGGTGACAACTTTGGAAATCACAGTAGTTTGGACATGCACTTGAGTAAAACGAGGAGATGGAGGAATTGGTGACTAATTATGAACAATCGCCAAGTTCTCTACCACAGTGGTCAATCTTTCCATCCTGGGACCGAAGGGTAGTTATCTCTTCATGAAGCTCATAATTCTCTTTATCTAGTGCTATATCCATTCTTTCTTTCAGTGATTAGCTCGAGTGCAGTTTGACTATTTGAAGTAAAATGCACGAGGAAGACTCTAGAATGCAAAGACTAAATGGTGAATGATGCATGATATGTGACACAAAATGTTTTATTTTTCTTATTTTTAAAGAAACTCATTAATTATAAACTTGCAAACATCACAAAGAAACAATTTTAAAAAAAAATTGCCGAAAAAACCTCATTTCATTTGTCATAGAAGGATTACACTCAAAGTACACTTTCAAAAGATCCTAAAACATAAGAGGAAAACAACTAAGTCAAATGGGTCCTAAGGAGTCCCATATGAAGAAGAAATAATTACTCCTTGCAGCTTGAGCTTCCTGATCTTCTATCTATAGAAAGCTTTCATCTCACTCTTCTTGGCTACCAACTAATCAACCAATTTCTTCCATGCATTAGGAGCAGGGGTAACATTTATCAGATCTTCCTGCTTCCTCTTCCTTTCCCTGGCATATTCCTTAAGCAAAGCGTCCTTCTGGAAAAGTTTCTCATCCTTCTCAATAAGCCAACCATCTTGAAGAAAGAGCGTATCTTCCTTCTCCTTCAACTATCTATTCAGATCCACCTTTTCATACTCTGTGATACGATATTTTTCTTTCCAAGTGTCTCTTTCTAACTTCATCCTAGCCAAAATTTCCTGATACTCTTCCATATTCTCAATAGGAATGGTGGAAGATGATGGTGTGGCTACTGGTAATAAAGGCTTCTCAAGGAAATAAGGCATCTTGAGCTTGTAAGCTCTATCATGGACCCATTGAGTAAAGGGCTCGAAGGCAATGCAATGCTTCTTTACCAATTAATCCTTACCCTTCCTAAGAATTTTGCGCCAAGCATCCACAATATCCTCCTTCAAATCTAGATTCCCCTCCTCATTAAGGTAAAAGAAGCCAAATAATAGAATATTATCGGGTTTTTCCTTCATAGGGTACCCAAACTGGCGTCTAGCAAGAACATGGTTATAGTCGATTCCCCCTTGTATACCAAGAATATGTACATTAAGGAATCCCCCGCAACTATCAATGATCACCCCCAATGTCATAAGATGGATTATACCAAGTTAAATTTTCCTGAGTAATGGACATAAGCCTTTGGGACCACCTAAGTATGTCTGGATTGTCTTTGAAGAGATGGGACTATAGAAAGTGCAAACTAAACCACTTGTATAGTAGAGGTGCACAACATATGATGGTTCCATAACCTTTTTGAGTCCTATGATGAATATAGTGGTAAGTGTCTCCAAATAGAGTAGGAATTGTGTTACCAATCAAGAATATTCAGATAGCATTAACTGTTAGAACATAGTTTGATTCTACAACCCTCAGTTAGAGTTTTGATGATAACAAAATACAAGATTAAATAAATTGTAAGATTTATATAAGACATATATGCTACTTAAAATTATGTTGTGTATTTACAAAAACTCTGATGGAATCAGCATCAGAATATCAGTATCAACATCAGCATCAGAAGATATGTCAGCATCAGAAGATCAAACATGTGTTACACGCTGAAGTTACAAGATCATACGCTAAAGCCTGATGACCAGAATTTGCGCATAAAATACTCTGACTCTGATCAAGATCCTAACCAAGTCACTAGCACTCAGAAGCGTCAGCATAAAGGAAAGAACACTTTGATCACCATAAGGAGAGAAGACTCTGAAGTGTCAACGTTACTAAGCATTCAAGACAGATTTATTACCAACGGCTTTATTCCAAGACAAAGATCTTCTCAAAAAGGAAAGAACGTTATTAGCATTGAAATGGATTTATGGACAACCAACGTATCTCTTCCGTGGCTATTTAAACAAGACTGTGTGAGAAAAGAATAGGCTAATAATCTTCACGCATACACGCCTACAAAAACGAACTCATTCATACAATTTGCTAAAGCTTTCAACCACGCCAACTCAATAGCATTAGAAGTCTAGTTTCATTCTAAGCTTAATATTGTGTATTATCACAGTTGTGATATATAGTTTTATTAGAAAACATCAAACACACTTTTGTTCAAATTATCTGTAAGAGAATTTCCTTGAGATAAACCGGTCTGTGGTGTTGTACCCCAAAATTTGCCCTCCCATATTCTTCAAGATTTGTCAAGATCAAATCTCCAGATGATTCAAAACCTCCAGGGTTGCACAGTCCAATTGCCTCCTAACACAGTCAAAAATTAGGGTTTTGGTTCTGGCAAAGAAGTTGAGATTTACAAGGGTCCAATCAAGTCCCACATGCCCTTATACATTTCCAAGCATCCATATGTCAAGTTTCAAGACTCACAGCATCAAGTTGCACAGTCAAAAACCCTAAATGCTTCACAGTCAACTGTAGGGGCAAAATGGTCATTTGACAGTCAAAAGTCAAAAATTTTGGTCAACATCTTATTTTGAAGCCACAAACATCATTTGATCAATTATTGATCATGATTTCACAAGCATGGCTCAAAAGGTCTCAAGATGCAAAAGTTTCTATTTTTGGACAATTGAAAAAGTCAACTGCAAATTGACCAGGGCATAACTTCTTCATGGTTTATCAGAAAAATCCCATCCAAAGCTCATTTTGAATAGGATGACATTTCCTACAACTCATCTTCACACTTCAAGTCCAAGAAATGCTCTCACAAAAAGTTATCAATTTCAACATTATAGGTCATTTTCAAAAGTCAACAAAAAGGCACTTTAAGTCAAAGACCATAACTTGAGATTGGTAAATCAAAATGACATGGGACCAAAGGCATTGGTTAGAGGACTTCAAGACATTTCCAAAATGTCCAAGAACATGATCATAGCTTCAAGATTGAGCAAGATATGCCTTGGAGAAGTTGGGAAATTTTTGGGAATTTTGAAAAGTCAACTTTGCACAAAAGGCTTCAAAAATGCTAATGGGCCTCAATTTCTTTCATGAATCATTACCCAAAGGCTATGCACGACCCATTAAGCTCAAAATGATTTATTTTCTTATTTTTAATTAATTAATTGAATTTTTATTATTATTAATTCATTTAATTAGATTTAATTATGAGAAAATATCAAATCATGCTTTTTAAATCTTTTTTGTGCAGCAAATCAAACTAGGGCAAGGTGGCAAATCGTTTCTCATCCAAAAAGGAAAGATTCTCCATGATTGACAAGGGTTTCAATGGCAAAAGATTGAAATTGATATAATTGAAAATCAAATCTTCAAAACATGAATGGATGGACCTTGGGCTTGTTTTTTTGACCTAATCATGTTCACATACAAAGGCATAATGAAACCTAATTGATACATACACGAAAAACTGCTAAAGAACTCAGAACCAAGTTGCAAAATTTTGATAAAAAGCTTGAAACTGATTTCATGGTTAGAGGACAATTCAAGGCCTAAAAACGATCCTAATACATTGCTAGACCTTCCAGGAACCTGTTAGCATCAAGAATCATTCCAAACGCGCAAAGAATCAGAAGATACAAGTGACACGGTTTGCTATATTTTCTAAATTCGTATATCATCATTCATGCGCTTTTAACATTTTTTTTGGATTGATTCATACTCATAGGGACATTCTGAAGCTGTTGGTACCATTCAATTGAATTATATCATCCTATATCAAAATCTACCATTGATGAAACCTAGGGTTTCAGAAGCTCCAAATTAGGGGTTCTTACATATGGAAAAATTGGACCACCAGACTTATACAGCTGAATTCGTGACATCAAGACGAAACCAACCATCTCCTCGCGCTTAATTTATGTTACCCATAGTGCTATTCGCTATTATCCACTGTGCTATTTAGTAGGGGTTTAAAACCCCCGCTATTTGTTCATATTTGCAGGTACAAAAACGAAGACGAAGCTAGCGTGTCATCATGTGACTGGAGTATTTGAATCTGGCGCGTTTTTCTTATTAGCTTTTATTTTCTTATTATAATATTTGTGTTCCATTATGTTAACAAACGCGTACTGCAGCTCAGTTGGTAGTGGACATGTGTTGCAAGCCTTGGGACCTGGGTTCGATTCCCAGGTCCCCCACATATTTCTTGATTTTTATCTTAATGGGTTCAAGTGCAGCGTTCACCCAGAGGTTCACCATACACGCTCACGCTCAGTCTTGCCACGCGCCCCTGACGATCAATCCAATGGCCATAACGTGAATTCCAGGGTACACTCAGTCAAGCCTCACACGCATGATCAGAAAAGTCAACTAAGGCCTTGTCTTGATGGGCCAAAATTGCTTCCAAAAAACCTCCAAAATGGGCCAGACACCCCCCAATGTTTGTATTCTATTTTTTAATTTCCCTTTCTTTTCTTTTTTGTTTTAATTTGTTTTAATTGTTTTAATTGTTTTAATTGTTTTATTTAATTCACCTAAAATAATTTTCATAATAATAAATCAGAAACTAAAAAATGTTTATTCTTTATTAATATTAAATTCACCATTAAAATATTTTTTGTAAATAAACTCTAACCATTAATTTAGTAAATTAGGTTTTCAATTTTAATATTTTTCTTAATAAATTAAAATAGGTAGAATTAGGGTTTTTGACCTTTTCATTTTTTTTTAATAAATAATTTTCTCTCATTATTATTATTATTAATTACTAAATATTTTTGTAAATAAACATGTAATTTAGTTAATTAGTGTAAATTCGATTAACTTGAATATTTTCTTAAATAATTAAAAACAATCTAGAATTAGGGTTTCCTTGTAAATTCTTTATTTTCATAAATACCAAAAAAAAAACATAAAAAACAATTTCTTTTCTTTAATTAAATAATAATTAGACTTTTAAGTTCAACTTAATTTCTCAAAAGGGTCAAAACCCTCGGATGTCCTAACTTTTATTTTTTCGCACGTTATTATTAGTTTCTTTTCGAATATTATGTAACTGCTCAAGGCTTGTAATAGTAATTAGGTCTTTTTACTTTCCGCATTTTTATCAAACGGGTCTTTGTATTTTGGCGATGTATAGACCCGCGCCTTGTAATAGCGTAGGATTTATCTTTCCGCATTTAAATTTCCGCACTTTTAAATTCTAATTGCATGAAAGAATGTATGGCCAAATTAAAAACAAGCTTAGATCACCATGATACATGTACAAGATAAAACATAACATGAAAATAACACACAAATTCACACACCACTTCTAGGGTACGCCTCACCTGTTGCCTTACCTTCGAAACGTGGTCGTCGAGTATAGGACGTTTTAGTAAGTCCTTATGTCCATGATCCAGTTGCCTCGAAACGGTTTCCTCGGATTAAAAAAGGATCAAGGGCATAAGGGTAGCTTCTAAGGTGTCCTACTGTTGCTCTGGTGACAACACTGTCCCTACAAACGAATTGACCCGAACACCTCCAACGGTGGTGCTGCCTACCTCTCAATGGTGGGATGTCACTACCTTAAGGACATTTACACAGCCTAATTCCCTAGGGTAGGTAGATGACTCATTAGATACTTGCTCTTCAAAAACAAATCAAAACTCTTTTCACACCGACACTTTCAAAAAGCTTTCAAAATAATTTTTCAAACACTCTTGAGGACTGATACAAGAGTTATTCAGAAAACTTTAAACGAAACTTTTTCAAAACCCACACACATTTGAAAAGCAAACATTTTTGAAAACATAAGAGCAAGTACCTAAGAGCCTGTGGATAACCACGGATAGAAAGGGTGCTAACACCTTCCCTTTCTATAAATCTATCTTCTGAACCGAGAAACATTCTCAAAGAAGGAATTTTGTTGTGCTTTTGTCCTTTCCATGTTGGAGAACATAAAAGACGGTGGCGACTCTTGCTTACCGCGACATTTTGCGAACCAGCTTTAAAACAGTCAGTTCTATTTCCACCGATCACGGAACTGGCGACTCTGCTGGGGAGATTTTAAAGTGAGGTGTACCTTAGGATTAGACCACTCTTATGTTTTCAATTGTAGGTCTTGATTGCTTTTATATTCGTGGGCTTGCATCGGAGTTTCATAGATCCTAACCCGGATCTGGGGAATACCCTTTAGGTAGCATAAGCTGTGAGGGACCTGTCCGGCGTAGACTGACACGGGTGAAGCAGTGGCTACGTTGGTGTGGCACCTTGGTCTGTACCGATATCCCTTGTGTCACAACGAGGAGAATATGGGTCTTTTGAGGAGTCATTAGGCACCAACCGACCTTAGAACCTTAATTTGACCCAACTTGGCCATAGAACAGTAGCAGTACGCTACACCCATTGAGGCTAAACTCTCGCGATGGTTCTGGCCGCAAGAAAAGATTGTGATGCTGGAGTTATGACCGATTAAGGGTAGTCGGTGATATTGGGATCCTCTAGAACCCGGTTACTTTTGATAGGACAGGTCTTAACCAACGAAACTGAAAGAGGGTAGTACCCCAAACTTCATGTTGGCCTAAAATCTAAGGGCTCTTCTGTGTGACTTGTGTGCCTTCGTACTTGAACTACTTGCATACTTGTTATCTGACATACGGGTCCCTTGCAGGTTTTGTTTACCGTCCTTAATTGGGACTCATTACAGGGCCTACTTATATCACTCCATGCATAGCATAGCATAATACCATCATACCATTGCATACATCCTGCATAAGGACTAACCCATTTCAAGGATCTCAAGGGCTTGTGATGCAGGTCATGATGAACCAGAATGTCTAGCAAGGGGCAAAGGGGATTTACTCTCCTCTAGCCAAGGTAGTCAGGGGCTATGACCCACTCGATATGGTGAGCCTTGACTCTTGAAGAAGGCCTCTCAGCAATATGCAGTGCCTTCCATCAAGCTACAAAATGCAAACTCTAACAAATTTCTTGTTTACCCCGCGAGATCCTTGAAAGCATTGCATGTATATCATACATATCATTGCACTACGGGTACCTTTGTTGCAGGTCACTTACCTTCTTCGCTGTTTATTTCAGCAATGGCTTCCCAACAAGGTAACCAGGGTCCTCATGCTCAAGAGACTCAGTTCAGGGAAATCTTCTTAAGCCTATCCAAGGGGCAAGAAGAGTTAAGGACACTCCTCATGGGGAATTTGGCCAAGAAAAGTCCCGAAGATGACAAGGACGAACGGCTGAAACGTCTACAAGCTGAGATAGATACAATGAGAAGCCAGATGCTGGGGCAAATGGCTCTCATCCAAGGTTTAGCTCGGGAGCAAGAAGAGTTGAAAGCCAAGATCAACCAGCTTCAGCAAGACAGTATGAAGCAAGTAGTCAGGGTTGGGGACCAAACCGGTAATCAGCCCCCAAGAAGTCAAAGGTTTGGTTTGATGAATAGACCTCTCCAAGCTGCTACTACTTCACAGGTCCAACAACGACCTCACCAAGAACAATGGGTTGATCAGAGCAAGCCAGACCAGCCCAGGAGGCAGTTCACCCAGCTCAACGTGTCGCTGTTTCAAGCTTTACAACACTTGTTGAGTTTGAATCTGATTACACTAAGGGCTCCTCCCCGGAACCCCAACATCTCTGCTCCTAACTATCATCCCAACAAAAGATGCGCGTACCACTCTGATAGTCCTGGACATGACATTGCCGACTGCTGGGCTCTGAAGAACAAAGTTCAGGACCTGATTAATGAAGGAGCAGTGGACTTCACCCAAGTGGGTCAGGCTGAGTGCTTCTACCATCCCTACAGGATGCACCATTTGAAGTAACAAGTCCTGAGATGAGAAGACTTTTTGTCCATTAGAATTTTCAAGTTGCAATTTTCTTTTGATTGTTCAAACAATTATCATGTCAAACGCTATTATTTCATTAATGCATCGCATATGTCTGTTTTGAATCAATATATTCGCATTCGCTATATTCAAAATTGCTTTCATTTTTTGTGATGTTCAATGCTCGACTAATAATTCTAAGCCTCTTGAGGGAGGATGACGAAAACGATACCATAATCTACAGTATGCTTTTGAACAGACCCCGCTGATGAGGTACAGGCATTGTTTCAATTCCTAAACACTGGAGTTATAAGGAATATAATCCCTCGTCAACCCCTTTGAGCCAAAAAAGTAGGAGTTTTCTTTTCGAAAATTAAAACCCTTAATTATAACCTGGGGCAGGGTAGTTCTCTCAGTTGATCCAAGTGCACAACAAATGACACCAAAAGAAGTCCTTACAAAACAAAGGACAGTGATGGTTCCGAATGATCATAAAGGCAGGCAGTCGTTATCTATCAAAATAAAAGCCCAATAAGTAAAAATCTATAAAGGAGACTTACAAAACTGGGGCATCCCGCTGACTGTAATCACAAAAGAACAGTTCAGGCAAAAAAAAATAGGGATAACAAAATCAAGAAAAAGAAAGAGGTCCTACAAACCCTCAACAAAAAAAGGGAAATGACTGCCTATTCAAAATAAATTGTCAACATTCGAACCATCACCGGAACATCATAGCAAAGACTCAAACAAGGTCTGACGCACGATCAACTGAGTTTAGGATTGAAGAACATCATGAAGAGCGGGTGGGTACAGATAAATTTGAGCTTTTATCCTTTGTTTCTTAAACCGTGAACCAGGCCACGTTATAACCCTTAAAAGTCCTAGCTGAAGCATGGGTTAGTTCGAAAGCATACTGTTACGAAAGGTATCCTGACTCCTTAAGGTTTACGGTAAAATAACGAGTTGGCATCACAGTTTACAAAATTCATTTGTTTTTATGAAAAATTGCATTTTTCCAAAATTTCGAGACAGACATAAGCTTTGCATTTTTAACATAACTTTGTTTGCATATGACTTTTTGTTTGAACAGCATAGAAATCCGCACGATGAATATCCTGTGAACAAGAGCCTTCTCAACGAAAGGGTTGTATCAAGTGGAAGAAACACTTCCAATCGAGGGGCATGGCATGATCATTGTCCATCATCTGGGGCAGTCCAGTCAAGATTCGGAGAATCTCTCAAAAGGCCAACCAGCTTGGGGCAGATCTCCAATCTGGATCACTTGGGGCATTGGACGATCAAGCAAAGATCTTCTGGTCACATGACACAACACTAACAACAGGGGCACCTCCCTACACTCTAAGAGCATGGACATAGTCTAAAAAATACTAAGCAAAATCAAAGACCCGCTAGGTTGACACACCTAGGAAAAAATAAGGGCTTCCTGGCAAACCAAAAGGGTTCGGGCAAAAATAAGGGATGAAATGAAAAAAATCTGTACACCCGGCAAGTCGAAGACCTGAAAAGGCGGCTTGGGCAAAAATGGGTACCCCGGTGGACTGAAAACCCGAAAGGGCGGTCCAGGAAAAAATTAGGGATCAAAGCGTACGACTATGTCCCGACATCTTGTCACTTGCCTGCCAGAAGAAGACTCGTCAATCAGCGGTTATCAAGCACCTCATAGGACTCCTTCTCCCTCAGAAACAGGGGCAATAATGAGTTGTCTAAGCAATCCAATTGCTCTGTCCACCAAGGTACCAAGGTAAGTTCAGCTGAAGAATGTAACCAGGATATCTTAATTCCCCAGAGAGTGAGCCCAGACTCAACAATTCTCTCCCAAGCAGTTTCTCTCCCATCAGCCCTAACAAGGCACAGTATCTCCTAGCAAGTCAGTACTCTCCCCCCAAGCAGAGTTGATATACTGTCAGCCTTAAGGAAGTTGGGTATCCCCAGCAGATCTCAACATTCCTCAACAGAGTATACAAACATTCTTAACAAGCATCCCCGGCAGTCTTGATCTAAGATTGTTCCCCGGCGGTTTACCAAACACTCCAGCGGAGCCACTTCCCCAATACAGTTCAAAAATTTCCCCAGGAGAGTCCAGTCCGAAGGTTTCCCCAGGAGAGTTGAATCAAACTCCCCAGCAGGTCTTGAAGCTTATCCCCAATAGATTCTGGAAGCTTGTCACCCGCATAATACGAACGCGTCTCCCGGTTTTATTTAAAGGTTATTTCCCCACCAAGATATAACTGGGTTATCCTCAGCCATTTGCCACGGAAAGATCGTCCCCGACGAAGCCTTCTTTTCCCCAGCAGAGTTCATCAATTCCTTCAACATAACTCATCAATAGTATCCCCAGCGGAGTTATCATCAACCTCAGCAAAGTACCTCTCCTTCCCCACAGAGTTCACTCCCTGCAGAGTAATCTATTCGCCAAGTTTATTCCCCAACGGAGTCATCTTCTCCTACTGGTATTCTTGCAACCATCATCCCCAGCGGAAACAAAAAGATCTATTCTTCAAACATCAGCCTAGGATTTAACTTCCCGGCACCCGTCAAGGATTTACTTTCCTAGACAAAAACACATCTCATAAACATCATATCTTCATACATTATAGCATGCACATACGCATCGTAAACATACAATCTCATTTAAGCTGAGAACATCACGCATGTCATACATCATGACATTGCACACAACTAACGTTTTGTCTTTTCAGGACCAAGATCAGTACAAAGATGATTACCATCAACGGTCGCAACTAAAGATCCGATTCCTGTATCTTGCCAGGGTGTATCTCTTGACGACTAATTCCAGACTCGATTCCTGTATCTTGCCAGGGCACGTCTGAAGAGTTTGAAGATCTGATTCCTGTATCTTGCCAGGGTGTATCTGTTGACGACTACATTACCAGACTCGATTCCTGTATCCTGCCAGGGCACGTCTGAAGAGTTCGAAGATACGATTCTTGTATCTTGCCAGGGTGTATCTGTTGACGACTACATTACCAGACTCGATTCATGTATCTTGCTAGGGCACGTCTGAAGAGTTTGAAAATCCGATTCCTGTATCTTGCCAGGGTGTATCTGTTGACGACTAATTCCAGACTCGATTCCTGTATCTTGCCAGGGCACGTCTGAAGAGTTCGAAGATCTGATTCCTGTATCTTGCCAGGGTGTATCTGTTGACGACTATTCCAGACTCGATTCCTGTATCTTGCCAGGGCACGTCTGAAGAGTTCGAAGATCTGATTCTTGTATCTTGTCAGGGTGTATCTGTTGATGACTACATTACCAGACTCGATTCCTGTATCCTGCCAGGGCACGTCTGAAGAGTTTGAAGATCCGATTCATGTATCTTGCCAGGGCACGTTTGAAGAGTTCGAAGATCCGATTCCTGTATCTTGCCAGGGTGTATCTGTTGACGACTACATTACCAGACTCGATTCCTGTATCCTGCCAGGGCACGTCTGAAGAGTTTGAAGATCCGATTCATGTATCTTGCCAGGGTGTATCTGTTGACGACTATATTCTCTGGACTTGATTCCTATATCTTGCCAGGGCACGTCTGAAGAGTTTAAAGATTCGATTCCTGTATCTAGCCAGGGCACATCTACATAAAGAGTTTGAAGATCAACTCCTGTAACAGGCCAGGTAATTATCTTTCTTTCTCAGGTACGCAAGTTCTCGCTAAGGAATCTCTTACGCGATCGACACCTAGATGGCATCTGTAAACCCATCCACATACCAATAGTCTCCAAATGGCGTCTATAAGCCCATTCCCGACAAGGTTCTGTCACACTTCCAGATGGCATCTATAAGCCCATCCCCTTATCCATTATCTCTCCAAATGGCATCTATAAGCCCATTCTTGACATCACACTGCTGACACTCTACTATGCGAGTGCAAATTTCTGGGCACTCTAGTGTTCAATCATCTTCCACCTTCGGATTACGAAAGGCACGCCAACCAATCTGCATCCTCAGGTTTAAGAAGATTGAACAGGGGCAACTGTTGTACCCCAAAATTTGCCCTCCCATATTCTTCAAGATTTGTCAAGATCAAATCTCCAGATGATTCAAAACCTCCAGGGTTGCACAGTCCAATTGCCTCCTAACACAGTCAAAAATTAGGGTTTTGGTTCTGGCAAAGAAGTTGAGGTTTCCAAGGGTCCAATCAAGTCCCACATACCCATATACATTGCCAAGCATCCATATGTCAAGTTTCAAGACTCACAGCATCAAGTTGCACAGTCAAAAACCCTAAATGCTTCACAGTCAACTGCAAGGGCAAAATGGTCATTTGACAGTCAAAAGTCAAAAAATTTGGTCAACATCTTATTTTGAAGCCACAAACATCATTTGATCAATTCTTGATCATGATTTCACAAGCATGGCTCAAAAGGTCTCAAGATGCAAAAGTTTCTATTTTTGGACAGCTGAAAAAGTCAATTGCAAATTGACCAGGGCATAACTTCTTCATGGTTTATCAGAAAAATCCCATCCGAAGCTCATTTTCAATAGGATGACATTTCCTACAACTCATATTCACACTTCAAGTCCAAGAAATGCTCTCACAAAAAGTTATCAATTTCAACATTATAGGTCATTTTCAAAAGTCAACAAAAAGGCACTTTAAGTCAAAGACCATAACTTGAGATTGGTAAATCAAAATGACATGGGACCAAAGGCATTGGTTAGAGGACTTCAAGACCTTTCCAAAATGTCCAAGAACATGATCATAGCTTCAAGATTGAGCAAGATATGCCTTGGAGAAGTTGGGAAATTTTTGGGAATTTTGAAAAGTCAACTTTGCACAAAAGGCTTCAAAAATGCTAATGGGCCTCAATTTCTTTCATGAATCATTACCCAAAGGCTATGCACGACCCATTAAGCTCAAAATTATTTATTTTCTTATTTTTAATTAATTAATTGAATTTTTATTATTATTAATTCATTTAATTAGATTTAATTATGAGAAAATATCAAATCATGCTTTTTAAATCTTTTTTGTGCAGCAAATCAAACTAGGGCAAGGTGGCAAATCGTTTCTCATCCAAAAAGGAAAGATTATCCATGATTGACAAGGGTTTCAATGGCAAAAGATTGAAATTGATATAATTGAAAATCAAATCTTCAAAACATGAATGGATGGACCTTGGGCTTGTTTTTTTGACCTAATCATGTTCACATACAAAGGCATAATGAAACCTAATTGATACATACACGAAAAACTGCTAAAGAACTCAGAACCAAGTTGCAAAATTTTGATAAAAAGCTTGAAACTGATTTCATGGTTAGAGGACAATTCAAGGCCTAAAAACGATCCTAATACATTGTTAGACCTTCCAGGAACCTGTTAGCATCAAGAATCATTCCAAACACGCAAAGAATCAGAAGATACAAGTGACACGGTTTGCTATATTTTCTAAATTCGTATATCATCATTCATGCGCTTTTAACATTTTTTTTGGATTGATTCATACTCATAGGGACATTCTGAAGTTGTTGGTACCATTCAATTGAACTATAGCATCCTATATCAAAATCTACCATTGATGAAACCTAGGGTTTCAGAAGCTCCAAATTAGGGGTTCTCACATATGGAAAAATTGGACCACCAGACTTATACAGCTGAATTCGTGACATCAAGACAAAACCAACCATCTCCTCGCGCTTAATTTATGTTACCCATAGCGCTATTCACTATTATCCACTGTGCTATTTAGTGGGGGTTTAAAACCCCCGCTATTTGTTCATATTTGCATGTACAAAAACGAAGACGAAGCTAGCGTGTCATCATGTGACTGGAGTATTTGAATCTGGCACGTTTTTCTTATTAGCTTTTATTTTCTTATTATAATATTTGTGTTCCATTATGTTAACAAACGCGTACTGCAGCTCAGTTGGTAGTGGACATGTGTTGCAAGCCTTGGGACCTGGGTTCGATTCCCAGGTCCCCCACATATTTCTTGATTTTTATCTTAATGGGTTCAAGTGCAGCGTTCACCCAGAGGCTCACCATACACGCTCACGCTCAGTCTTGCCACGCGCCCCTGACGATCAATCCAATGGCCATAACATGAATTCCAGGGTACACTCAGTCAAGCCTCACACATATGATCAGAAAAGTCAACTAAGGCCTTGTCTTGATGGGCCAAAATTGCTTCCAAAAAACCTCCAAAATGGGCCAGACACCCCCCAATGTTTGTATTCTATTTTTTAATTTCCCTTTCTTTTCTTTTTTGTTTTAATTTGTTTTAATTGTTTTATTTAATTCACCTAAAATAATTTTCATAATAATAAATCAGAAACTAAAAAATGTTTATTCTTTATTAATATTAAATTCACCATTAAAATATTTTTTGTAAATAAACTCTAACCATTAATTTAGTAAATTAGGTTTTCAATTTTAATATTTTTCTTAATAAATTAAAATAGGTAGAATTAGGGTTTTTGACCTTTTCATTTTTTTTTAATAAATAATTTTCTCTCATTATTATTATTATTAATTACTAAATATTTTTGTAAATAAACATGTAATTTAATTAATTAGTGTAAATTCGATTAACTTGAATATTTTCTTAAATAATTAAAAACAATCTAGAATTAGGGTTTCCTTGTAAATTCTTTATTTTCATAAATACCAAAAAAAAACATAAAAAACAATTTCTTTTCTTTAATTAAATAATAATTAGACTTTTAATTTCAACTTAATTTCTCAAAAGGGTCAAAACCCTCGGACGTCCTAACTTTTATTTTTTCGCACGTTATTATTAGTTTCTTTTCGAATATTATGTAACTGCTCAAGGCTTGTAATAGTAATTAGGTCTTTTTACTTTCCGCATTTTTATCAAACGGGTCTTTGTATTTTGGCGATGTATAGACCCGCGCCTTGTAATAGCGTAGGATTTATCTTTCCGCATTTAAATTTCCGCACTTTTAAATTCTAATTGCATGAAAGAATGTATGGCCAAATTAAAAACAAGCGTAGATCACCATGATACATGTACAAGATAAAACATAACATGAAAATAACATACAAATTCACACACCACTTCTAGGGTACGCCTCACCTGTTGCCTTACCTTCGAAACGTTGTCGTCGAGTATAAGACGTTTTAGTAAGTCCTTATGTCCATGATCCAGTTGCCTCGAAACGGTTGCCTCGGATTAAAAAAGGATCAAGGGCATAAGGGTAGCTTCTAAGGTGTCCTACTGTTGCTCTGGTGACCACACTGTCCCTAGAAACGAATTGACCCGAACACCTCCAACGGTGGTGCTGCCTACCTCTCAATGGTGGGATGGCACTACCTTAAGGACATTTACACAGCCTAATTCCCTAGGGTAGGTAGATGACTCATTAGATACTTGCTCTTCAAAAACAAATCAAAACTCTTTTCACACCGACACTTTCAAAAAGCTTTCAAAACAATTTTTCAAACACTCTTGAGGACTGATACAAGAGTTATTCAGAAAACTTTAAACGAAACTTTTTCAAAACCCACACACATTTGAAAAGCAAACATTTTTGAGAACATAAGAGCAAGTACCTAAGAGCCCGTGGATAACCACGGATAGAAAGGGTGCTAACACCTTCCCTTTCTATAAATCTACCTCCTGAACCGAGAAACATTCTCAAAGAAGGAATTTTGTTGTGCTTTTGTCCTTTCCATGTTGGAGAACATAAAAGACAGTGGCGACTCTTGCTTACCGCGACATTTCGCGAACCAACTTTAAAACAGTCAGTTCTATTTCCACCGATCACATGTGGTTAGACTCAAGAAGGCTTTAACAGTTGTTAAAGTAGTTGTTGTATTCAGTTGAATATAGTGGATTAAGACCTCGTTGGAGAGAGGCGAAATCACCTTGATGGGTGGACTGGAGTAGTTTGAGATCAAACGAACCAAGATAAAAATACAGTGTTGTCTGCATTTGATTTAAAGTTTTACAATTCAACCCCCCTTCTTGTGTTTTTCACATCTTTAATTGGCATCAGAGCGCCTGGTTCTGAGCTTATAACACTTAACCGTGTCAGTACAAGATCCAACGTCAGAAAAACACAATGGCAGGACCACATCAAAACATCAGCAATGACAACAATGAAGAAAGAGACAGATTCAGTGGAAAACCTCCAGTCTTTGATCGAGAAAACTTTGACTACTGGAAAGACAGAATTGAAAGCTTCTTTCTTGCCCATGATGTTGATCTGTGGGACATGGTGACTGATGGATACACGCACCCAGTGGATGGAAGTGGTCAGAAGATTGACAGGAAAGCAATGTCTGATCAGCAAAAGCATGATTTCAGAAATCATCACAAGGCCAGAACAATTCTTCTCAGCGCCATCTCTTATTCTGAATATGAAAAGATATCAAACAGAGACATTGCAAAGAATATGTTTGACTCTCTGGGAATGACGCATGAAGGCAACATTCAAGTCAAAGAAACCAAAGCTCTTGCGCTCATTTAGAAGTACGAGGCATTCAAGATGGAAGAAAGTGAATCAATAGAAACAATGTTCTCAAGATTTCGAATTCTGGTTGCTGGTCTCAAAGTTATTGACAAAGGGTATTCCACTGCTGATCATGTTAAGAAGATCATCAGAAGCTTGCCAAAACAGTGGAGGCCAATGGTCACAGCGCTTAAGCTATCCAAGGATCTCAACAAAATCTCTCTGGAGGAACTTGTCAGCTCCCTCAGAAGTCACGAGATAGAGCTAGAAGCAGATGAACCTCAAAAGCAAGGTAAGCCATTAGCTTTAAAATCTAACAAAAAATTTGACTCCAAGGTTTTGCAGGCTGTAGAAGAAACCTTTGATGGGTCTTCATCAGAAGAAGATGAACTATCTCTCCTCTCCAGAAGGGTGAACCAATTATGGAAGCAGAGGCAAAGGAAGTTCAGGAATCCCAGAAGATCAGAGAATCATAATGAATCCTTCTCCAGATACAGAAGGTCAGAATCCTCCTCTGGACACAGAAGATCTGAAGGCTCTTCAGGAAGCAGAAAGCCAAACAACAAAGACATCATCTGTTATGAATGTAACGAGCAAGGGCACTACAAAAGTGATTGCCCAAAGCTTTAGAAGGAAAAGCCCAAAAAGAATTTTGGCAAGGAAAGGAAGAAAAGTCTCATGGCTACATGGGATGATTCTGACACATCTGAAGCTGACTCAGAATCAGATGATGAGAGAGAAAACATAGCTCTCATGGCAAACATAACAGAATACAGTGAAGCTTCTGAGTCAGACTCTGAATCAGATACAGAAGAGGTATTTCCTGACTTTGCTATACTTTACTAAGGCTGAACTAGCTGAAAGCCTTAATGAAATTCTGGAAAGATATCAGCAGATCAGAGTCAAATTCAGAAACCTGAAAAGGAATCTTGCTTCTGACTCTGATAAGACTGAGAGTCTCAAATTGGAGAGTTCTGAGTTAAAAGATAAAATTTCAAAATTAGAAAATCTATTGCAAAACTATCAGAAGGAAACAATCCCTGAAACTCCCAGCAGTGCTGATGAGATCATCAAGGAGTATGATCACAACTTTCAGAAGTTTCTTGCTAAAAACATAGATAGAAGCAAAATGGCTTCAATGATCTATGGAGTTAGCAGAAATGGCAGAAAAGGAATAGGATACCAAGGTAAGGTACCTACACCAAAGAATGCCATGGATTTAGTTATAAAACTCACTTCACTTGATTCACACTTTGTATATGGGCACACACATGACATCAAATATACAAGTAGTAATTATTCTGTCAAACCAAAATTCAACCAGAGTTTTGGTAAAACTAACAAATCAGGACCCAAGAAAATATGGGTACCTAAGGATAAAATAATACATGTGGCAGATATCTTTAGCAGCAAAGCAGAAACACCAGTCATGGTACATGGACTCTGGCTGCTCACGACACATGACGGGAAGAAGGCATATGTTCCAAAGCCTGGAACTTAAGCCTGGAGGCCACGTAGGCTTTGGAGGCAATCAGAGAGGAAAGATCATTGGCTCTGGAACAGTAGGTAATGGAAATCTTCCCTCTATAAGTAATGTTTTATTAGTAGATGGATTAATGCATAATTTGTTATCCATAAGTCAATTAAGTGATAACGGTTATGATATAATCTTTAATCAAAATTCATGCAAAGCTGTTAGTCAGAAAGATGGGACTATCCTATTTAATGGAAAGAGGAGAAACAACATTTATAAAATAAAACTTTCTGAACTGAAAAATTAGAATGTAAAGTGTCTTCTGTCTGTTAACAACGAGCAATGGATCTGGCACAGAAGATTGGGACATGTTAGTATGAGAAGAATATCTCAAATTAACAAACTCAATCTGGTCAGAGGACTTCCTAACCTGAAGTTTAATTCAGATGCTCTGTGTGAAGCATGTCAGAAAGGCAAGTTTGCAAAACCAGCTTTCAAATCTAAAAACGTTGTTTCCACCTCTAAGCCATTAGAACTTCTGCACATTGACTTATTTGGACCAGTTAAAACTGCTTCAGTCAGTGTCAAGAAGTATGGGTTAGTAATCGTAGATGACTATAGCAGATAGACATGGGTAAAGTTCTTAAGACACAAGGACGAGTCACACTCTGTGTTTGTCACCTTCTGCAACCAAGTTCAGAATGAAAAGGATCTTAGAATCGTCAAAGTCAGAAGTGATCATGGTGGAGAATTTGAAAACAAAGATTTTGAGTCATTCTTTAATGACAAAGGCATTCTGCATGATTTCTCTTGTCCTAGAACTCCCCAGCAAAATGGAGTTGTAGAACGAAAGAACAGAACATTGCAAGAAATGGCCAGAACCATGATCAACGAGACTAACGTTGCTAAGATCTTCTGGGCAGAAGCAATAAACACAGCGTGTTACATTCAGAATAGAATCTCCATAAGACCTATTCTGGAAAAGACTCCATATGAATTGTGGAAGAACAGAAAGCCCAATATTTCATATTTTCATCCATTTGGATGTACTTGTTTTATTTTAAATACAAAAAATTATTTGAACTAGTTTGACTCTAAAGCACAAAAGTGTATTATGTTAGGATACTATGAACGCTCAAGAGGGTACAGAGTATACAATACAGAAACACAGATTGTTGAAGAATCAATCAGTGTTCATTTTGATGATAAGCTTGACTCTCAAAAGTCAAAGCAGAATGAATTACTTGCAGGTATGGAAGTTGAATTCACAGGTACTGAAGACAAGTTATCAGAAGCTCTTTACAAAGACACTCCCTTAACATCAGAAAGAGGCACTGCAGGCAATCCAGCACCTTCTGTTGATCAACTTCAGAAAAGACCATCCAGAAGCAGCATGGATCACCCAGAAGAAACAATCTTAGGAAGAAAGGAAGATCCAATCAGAACAAGATCTAGCTTCAGAAACTCTGAAGAATCCCTCATGGGACTTGTTTATCTAATTGAACCATCATAAATTGATGAAGCACTTCTGGACAATGACTGGATTCTAGCAATGCAAGAGGAGCTGAATCAATTCACAAGAAATGACGTATGGGGTCTTGTTCCCAAACCAAAAGGATTCAACGTCATTGGAACAAAATGGGTGTTCAGAAACAAACTGAACAAACAAGGTGAAGTCATCAGAAACAAAGAACGATTGGTAGCACAAGGTTATAGTCATCAAGAGGGGATAGACTATACAGAAACCTTTGCTCCAGTCGCCAGGTTAGAATCTATCAGACTTTTAATTTCATTTGTTGTTAATAAAAGCATCACTCTGTATCAGATGGATGTTAAGAGTTCATTCTTAAATGGCTATATAGAAGAAGAGGTATAAGTGCACCAACCCCCTGGTTTTGAAAGTTACAAAAATCCAGAATATATTTTCAAACTAAAGAAGTCACTGTATAGTCTGAAACAAGCTCCAAGAGCTTGGTATGAACGACTAAGTAACTTCCTGTTAGAAAAGGAATTCACCAGAGGGAAAGTGGACACAACCTTACTCTGTAAGACAGTTAAGAATGACATTTTAGTATGTCAGATTTATGTTGATGATATCATTTTTGGATCTACTAAACCTTCTCTGGGAAGAAAGTTTGCTAAGTGTATGCAGGCAGAATTTGAGATGAGCCTAATGGGGGAACTAAAATTCTTTCTGGGAATTCAGATTAATCAAACCCCAGAAGGAACTTACATTCATCAGAGCAAATATGTCAGAGAACTTCTGAAGAAATTTGATCTCTCAGAATGTAAGCCATCAAAGATTCCAATGCATCCCACGTGCATTCTGGAAAGAGAAGAGGTAAGCAAAAAGGTAGAACAGAAGGTCTACAGAGGTATGATTGGTTCTCTTCTTTATCTGATAGCTTCAAGGCCTGATATTTTATTCAGTGTATGCATTTGTGCTAGATTCCAATCAGATCCTAGAGAATCTCACTTAACAGCAGTTAAGCGAATTTTCAAGTATCTGAAAGGTACTACTAATCTGGGTTTGTTTTATAGAAAATCAAGTGATTACAGCTTAGTAGGATACTGTGATGCTGATTTTGCTGGAGACAGAGTAGAGCGTAAAAGCACTTCTGGAAGCTGCCAGTTTCTGGGAGAAAATCTGATCTCATGGTCCAGCAAAAGACAATCCACAATTGCTCTATCAACAGCAGAAGCTGAATACATAGCAGCAGCTGGATGCAGCACACAAATGCTCTGGATGAATAGTTAACTTGAGGACTTCCAGATATTTGAGAGTAACATTCATATCCTCTGTGACAATACTTCTTTCATTTGCTTAAGTAAAAATCCAATTTTACATTCTAGGGCTAAGCATATAGAAATAAAACATCATTTTATTAGGGACTATATTCAGAAAGGGATTTTAAATTTAAAATTTATTAACACAGACCATCAATGGGCTGATATTTTCACAAAACCACTTTCTGAAGATAGGTTCAACTTCATTCTGAAACATCTCAGCATGAAGCTCTGCCCAGAATAAAATTGTTTTGATTCTATATATTAACCTTCAGAACTTTGTTTATTTTCTGTGAACTACTGATCAATCTTCCTTCAGAACTTTAGAAGTGCAGATTGTATCAGAATCTATCCATGAAGATCTGAGCGCTTCATTTCTAGGATGGAAATATGCTGTTCACTCAAGCAAACAAGTGTCATCCAGTCATTAGCTGTTTTCTGAGGCTGGACACACATTCACGTTTCTGAAAAAGGCAAAGCGCTGATTGGATGCATTTAGACACATGTCATGGGTAACCGTTCCAAATATCTTTCTGAATCCCCTAAATTCAGCTATCATTAAATGGTAATAATCATTATTTATTTCTCTCTCTTAAAGTTTATGTTTTCAAAACCTTTTTAGAAATCTATTTAAACACACTTCACACCATTTACACGTTTTACCTTCACTTTCGTTTTCTCTGAATATTTATGTTTTCAGTGTTCTTCTTTCTCAAGAAACCCTTTCAATCTTTTTCACAAAAAAACCTCGTGTGAACATGGCTTCTTTCAGCATTCCTTCTTCAGGTTCCCAGAAAACTGTTTCATCTGAACAATATGAAGTACCATTCAGAACGCTTCTAACTCCAATCAAGAATCTTGAAGTTCTGTCAGAATTAATAGTGGATTTCAACAGTCTTAAGGAGAATGGTTTTGATTTATCTGAAGAGGTTAAAGCTCAAGGTTGGGAAAAGTATTTTGACAGGCTGGTGGGTCCAACATTTCCTATTCTAGTAAAGGAATTTTGGATTCACGCTTCTTCTTCAAATCATCAAGTTACGTCTTACATCATGGGGAAGAAGATTGTTATCACTGAAGACCTGATTGCAAGACTCATAGGGTACAATGGTGGTGGTATTTGTTGCATTGATATGGCAGAAAGGTGTGTAGATGTTGCCCTAATTGCAAGGGAAATTTTCACGCTGGGGCTTTCCTCCAGCAAGATAAGGGATTTGAAGGACAAACACAGAATTTGGGCCAAAATCATTCTGGGCTGTTTCAACCACAGGAAGCCTACCATCTCTCCTGATTACATTAATATTGATCAGCAGTTTATGATCTATTTTATCTCTCAGAAGGTCAAGATAAATCTAGCTCATCTTCTGTTCAACCATCTCAGAACAAGTGTCAAAGAAACAAGAGAAGAGGAACGTACAAAAAGGGATTGGATACCCTTGGGAAGACTGATATCATATATTCTTACAGAGAATAGGCTGATTGATCATCTGCAAGAGGCACAAGAAATCAGCACTCTGGAACCTACTGTTGGCAAGCAGCTGAATGCCAAAAATCTGAAGAAAATGAAGTTGATAGAGAACATTAAGAAGGAGCCCAGCGTCACTCCTTTTGCTGAAATCTCCAGCAGAAGAGTCCCTCTGGACAACTTCCCTCTGTTCTCAGAGATTGACTCCAAACCAGAAATCATTCTGAGATATCTGGATGCTTGTAAAGCTGATGGTACATCACCAAATCTGAATATTCAAGATCTTCAGCAGAAGGCTCCAGAGGTTGTTCTGAAGAAGACAAAGAAAAGAAAAGCTGCTGCAGAAGGATCATCTCAACAGACTCCCAAGAAGAGAGGTAATCCTGCTTCTGTAATTGTTTTAGATTCAACTGCTGTATCAACATCTATCCCAATTCCAACTCCATCTGAAAACCCAACACCTCAAACTTTCGATGATTTTGACCTTGATTTTGACCCTTCTGAATCATTGACCCTCAGAAGATCTCGCTCCCAACCATAAAATCCAAATACTGAAGCCATACCAGAACAAGAACTTGCACAAGTTCTTTCTGATATAGACCAACACACTTCCGTTCCCGAACCAGAAAATCCAAATCCAAACACAGAAATTCCCATCTCACCAATACCAGAAATTCCACTCTCTCCAGAACCAGAAATCCCACAACCTTCATCTCCCCAACCAGAAATTAATCCACCCTCTCCTCAACATGAACAATCTCCACAACCTGAGACTCAAATCTCTGAGGCTCAACCCTCTGAATCCCCTGAACCACAACCTCTGGCCATTCAATTGCCCTGTGGTACCACTGTGAATATTCCTCAACTTCCCTCTTCACTAGAAATAACTCCACCAAATTCCCCATCAAGTCCAATCATAATTCCTGACTCTCCCACTCCCTCACCAAAAGCCAAGTCAGAAGACCACAGCAAGACTGTCATTGATTTAACAGTCTTTGAACGCCTTGCTGCCATCAACCACAAAACTGCTATCCCTAAACCCAAACATCCAGATGTTGGTTCCAGCATATTGAACTTTGAAATAGAAATACAGAAGCGGATCACTTCTTTGAAACAAGCAAGTCTGGAACTGGTTGATCCTGCTGTATCAGACTTCCTCTGGACAAAATTCAGAAGATGGGTATGCGCTGAAACCTTTAAGTTGCAAGACCAGAGCTATGGACAGGCTCAACAGAACTTCAGCAATCTGCTGAAGGAAATTGAAGGAAATTAAAGAAGAAGTACTCCCGCTGGACAATGCTCCTTGGTCTGAATATCGTCAACCAGAGTCAGAAGAACAGATGATTTCAGCTGAAGAACAGGTTCAAGAAGAAGATATTGAAGAAAGCTCTGAGAAGCACCCTGTTTCTGAAGATCCTCAAGCTTCCTCTCTTGACAGGCAGACTCTGGAGGACTTGAAAAGATCTGATATGCTGATGAATGAAAGAATAGATAAGCAGGCCATCAAAATTGATGCTATATCAAACATGGTATCTCAGCAACAGGAAACCAGCACCCAAATCAAGAGCATGTTGGAAGCTCTGTTCACACGTCTTCCACCTCCCTCTTAGAATTTTCTTGTGTTTTCCTTG
The DNA here is from genome assembly GCA_948472305.1 of Vicia faba. Lineage (NCBI taxonomy): Eukaryota > Viridiplantae > Streptophyta > Magnoliopsida > Fabales > Fabaceae > Vicia > Vicia faba. The sequence continues at coordinate 760,709,228 of OX451741.1, read as the reverse complement.
TTTTTTCTACATGTTTGTCTGTAATATTTTTCCATTGTTCTGAACTAATCATTGCTTCTGTTTTTAATACAAACGCTTTTTTAGCTCTGATCATTTTAACTCTGATTATGTGTGCTTTTTTATAATTGACAAAAAGGGGGAGAAATAATGATATTTTTCAATAACGGATTACTGAGACATAAGTCTCAAACATTCTAACATTCTGATATATTTGAATTTCTTTCTTCTGAAAATCTTACAGGTACAAGAACTGATGAATCTGATGAACTCTGATAAAGTAAAGTTCTGATGCTCAAGGTCTCATGGAATTAAAGGAAAGTAATCAACTCAGGGGGAGTTTTTCTCTTCGTTGCTCTGATATCTTTTATTCCTTATCTTCTTATCTCTGATACCTTTTATTCATTATTTGTTTATCTCTGATACCTTTTATTCTTTAATTTTAATTGAAAAAAATTCGGTTTTTGTCATCACCAAAAAGGGGGAGATTGTTAGAACATAGTGTGATTCTATAACCCTCAGTTAGAGTTTTGATGATAACAAAATACAAGATTAAATAAATTGTAAGATTTATATAAGACATATATGCTACTTAAAATTATGTTGTGTATTTACAGAAACTCCGATGGAATCAGCATCAGAATATCAGTATCAACATCAGAAGATATGTCAGCATCAGAAGATCAAACATGTGCTACACGCTGAAGTTAGCAGATCATACGCTAAAGCCTGATGACCAGAATCTGCGCATAAAATACTCTGACTCTGATCAAGATCTTAACCAAGTCATCAGCACTCAGAAGTGTCAGCATAAAGGAAAGAACACTCTGATTACCATAAGCAGAGAAGACTCTGAAGTGTCAACGTTACTAAGCATTCAAGATAGATTTATTACCAACGGCTTTATTCCAAGACAAAGATCTTCTCAAAAAGGAAAGAACGTTATTAGCATTGAAATGGATTTATGGACAACCAACGTATCTCTTTCGTGGCTATTTAAACAAGACTGTGTGAGAAAAGAAAAGGCTAATAATCTTCACGCATACACGCCTACGAAAACGAACTCATTCATACAATTTGCTAAAGCTTTCAACCACGCCAACTCAATAGCATTAGAAGTCTAGTTTCATTCTAAGCTTAATATTGTGTATTATCACAGTTGTGATATATAGTTTTATTAGAAAACATCAAACACACTTTTGTTCAATTTATCTATAAGAGAATTTCCTTGAGATAAACCGGTCTGTGGTTAGACTCAAGAAGGCTTTAACAGTTGTTAAAGTAGTTGTTGTATTCAGTTGAATATAGTGGATTAAGACCTCGTTGGAGAGAGGCGAAATCACCTTGACGGGTGGACTGGAGTAGTTTGAGATCAAACGAACCAGGATAAAAATACAGTGTTTTCTGCATTTGATTTAAAGTTTTACAATTCAACCCCCCTTCTTGTGTTTTTCACATCTTCATTAACATCTACGAAATGGTCAACATTTGGAAAGAGCACAAGAACATAAATGAGCAACGCAATAATTGCCTCGAAAGCATCCCTACTATCTTCTTTGGCTAAGACATTAGCCTTTTCCATTAAGAATTTAGAAGTTAAACCTTGGATACCTTTTCTGAAATTAAGATTTTCTTTCACCTTAGATGTCTCTAAATGAAGGATTTTATCAATAATTAGAGGCTTTGGAATCTCTTCAAAACCATTGAAAGGAAAATTATCTGACACTGGCAACCCAATCCAAAAAGAGTACTCATCTAAGGTAGGAACTAGTTGATAATTGGGGAACATGAAGAAATGGTAAAGGGGATCATAGAACTGAATAAAAGTTTCAAAAATTCCATCTGGCACCTTAATCTGAAGAATAGCCAAAAGCCTCTCATAATATCCTCTGAAATCCTTATGACTAGATATCAAAGACCCTAGCTTTCTCAACTCTCGTAACTCAGGTTTCTTGAAATCATACTTCTTAGTGTTACTCTTTCCAATATCCATGATCACAAAACCTATGGTGTTCTTAATAAAAATATATGAGTTCCTTGAAAACCAAGTAAAAAGAGTTTTATGAATGCATGAATGCATGGTTGTGCAACAATAACAAACAAGGTTTAAGGTTTTAACGTCACGGGCATGGAGTTATGGGTAAGAACAAACCATAAGGTATGTATTATGGGTTTATTATACCTGTAGAACAAGGTTCTAAAAGTTCTCATAGTCATGATTCTTCTTTCAAATATTACTAATTTTCACAACTACTTATGAGTATCAATAATATTCTCAAGAAAAACTCATATGAGTGTAGTATCGTGTAACGACTAATTCAAGACTACTTTTGATTTGTCACCTCACTACATCCTAAAGACCAAGATGGATTAATGGGTTCTAAGGTCCTCAGCTTCTTGGGCTCTCAGGTCGAGAGTAATAATGTTTTAACAACTGTCTTGTGTAACATTAGCACCCCCAAAGAGGCCTCCACTGAGTGGGGTTATCATGTGTTACTTATGTCAGGATTACTCTAGTCATGTGACTTTTGATTATACCACCATCCTAATCTTAAGTGTAACTTAGTCCGGGTGTAGGACTTGTCTTTGCAAAGATCCCCAAAACACCCAAAAGAAACAGAAAATACCAACAAATACAAGTAATCAACAATAACAAAACAGATTATACACATTAGGCTTAACCCTATTAAGGATATTCCTCAGTGGAGTCGCTATTTTTGTCACGGTGAAAAATCGGAGAGACCGAGCTATTGACTAACTTGAGTCACAAAATTTAAGAAGTCACCACCGAATTTTATTATTTTCAAGGAAAAGGGAAAAGATAAAAAAACCTATAATTATCATGCAATGCAAGAAGAAAAAACTAAAAGCAAAACACAAAGAAGAGATATAAGGTACGGGGGTTGGTTATACAAAGGGAGGGTATTAGCACCCTATGTATCTATAGTACTCTATAGGAACCTTTTGTAATATATGTTTTTTGGTTAAAAGGGTTTTCTTCCTAAAAGATTATGGAGATGGGAAAAGAAATTAATATTTATTTTATTTTTGTTTGGAAAGACGAAGTCTTATACCTACGTATCAATGAAGGATCAAAACCTTGTAGTTCGTGGTAAAAATAACAAAATAATTTGTTGTGGTTAATTTTAGGAGAAAAGACATTTCATCATCTTAAGAAGAATACTCAACTAATTTCACCACAAGTATGAGAAGATGGATCTTGCATCATCATGAAGGAAGGACTCTTAACTTGGATATAAAATTAACAAGTTGCCACTAGCTCCCTCAGGTGGAAAGAATCACATTTGCTTTAATAATTTCTATGGGAATAGTAGAATTACATATCTACTATGAAGAGAATTTATATCTAATCTTTGAAAAAGGTTTTTAATTTGAAAATTCAAGTGGCAAAAAGATTTGAGTGAGGTTAAATCTTTTTTAGTCTTTTGAAATTGTTTAATATGCTTAAGTATATTGAAACATTTATTAAAGAAGAAAGTTTAAAAAATGCAATGACATAAAGTCAAAGTTTCTTATGAAAATGGTTTAAGTTTGAAATTAGGGTTTAGGTACAAGGGTAAACATTTACAAAGGGGAAATATACAAAGATAAACACGCAAAGATAAACCTAAGATATGCATATGCACATGACTATTAAGTCAACAAAAATATCCTTTTCCTTAAATTTGAACATAGGTACTGACACAATGAAGTATAGACACTAATGACTAATACAAAAGAGTAATCACACATATCACAAATGTTAAGGACAAGATCACAAAGTAGCATCACTTTTAAGAGAGTCATCTAAGAAAAATGCTAAACCAAGGACAAACAAGCATTAAGCACAAGATCTCAGGTTAAAACAAACAAGAGTGAATCATCAAAGATAAAGTGAGTGTCATGGAGTACAAGATCAGCTTAAATCAAAGGTCGTGGAATTAGGGTTCTAGGTGCATGTATGAACATATGATCAAATCAATCTTGACATTAGGGTTAAGGGAAATTTCCCATTCTTATCAAATAAAAGTTGTGACAAAAGATAGAAGATAGAAACATACTTTGATAAATCATTCAACCATGGATCACATAGGCATATAAACAAACACACAAGGCACGTGGCAAAGCAAGCATTCATGTGATAAGTTCATCATGACAACAATAAATTATAAACATCAAGAAGATTCAAACATGGTAGACATCAAAGTTTAGAATAAAACAAAGTCAAGGTAACAAAGTTAGGAGTGTACACAAATATGTGATCAAAGAAAGCTTAAACTCAAGTAAAACAAGTCATCAAGACATCAACATGGTATGAAGAAATAATCAAATACATCTCTATGATTCATTAAAGCCAAAGAGTAAGTACCATGATCAATTAGGGTTTCAAGGTATCAAACACACAAAGTTTATTCATTAAAGTATGTTAATCCCTATTTAGGAACCAATTTAATCATGTCATCAACATCAAACAAGACATACTTAAAGCATACCATAGCCACATAATCACATATGATTAATTAGGTCAAAGAATAAATCAAAGAAACATTAATAAAATCTTAAAAACACATATAAAAAAGAACTAGTTTTCAACCTAATAAAAATAGGCAAAATAAAGGTTATTCTTGGTAATTTTTATGGATTAATAAAATGTATAGATAAACATAGAAGCATGCAAAAAATCAAGCCAAAAGGAATTAATCTTCACATAGAAAATCAAGTTGAAAGTTTGAAAATAAAATAACAAAACAAACTTGTGTTAAAAAAGATGGGATGCTGCCCAAGGGACTTGAACTAACGCCCTTGCATTTACCATTCAAAAATTTAACCACTAGGCCACGCACCATGGATAGTAATAACACGCATCCAGTTAAATATGTTATAAAACACGTTCAAAATTCTAAAAGAAAAATGAAACGAAACAAAAAGGATGGGAATGACTCCACCGGGGTTTGAACCAGCGACCTATACATCACACACACAAAGCCTTACCAACTGCATTACCCTTTAATTCATGAATAATACACCTTCAAATAAATATATTATAAAATATCATTCAAAAATGGAAAATGGCGCCACCACCATCTTCATCTTCTTCGTGAAACAACAACAACAACATCCATGGTGTAATTTCCAACTTCCTCATTTCTCAACCAAAACAAAAGATGTAAAAACCAAAATTGCTCAAAATTTTATGAGGAATTCAAAAATATACATATCACAAATTAATACCAACTGTAGCTCACAAATTTTACTCAAAACCAAAAACCCTAAGTTTCTTCAAAGTTAAATTAAAAGATGAACAAGCTCAACCAATACCTATTTTCATAGGGCTTTCATTCATGACATTGAAACGAACAGAATAGTATAAAGAAATGTTCAAAATGAAGCTTATATGGATGACTTCAAAATAAAGAAAAACTCACCTATTGGAGCAATGTCCAATGTCTTCTTAAAGAACTTTTAGTGAATGAAAATGATTTATTTATCTTGTGTGATATCCCAGGAACACAATGCAACTTTTAGTTTGCTTTGAAACTGTCTCAAACTCTCTAACTAAATTCAGCTATGATGGTGAATAAGCACGAGTTGGATGGAATAATGGAGGTATTCCATATGTAAACTAATGCATTCAGAAGCTTATATATGGTGTGTGAATGGTGTTTGAGTGATTAGATTGAGAAGTGCACAAGCAAAATGAGAGTTTGGTGTTTAAGGTTTGGAAGCTTGCAACAATGGAGTTTTTGGTGCAATTTTTGCGTGTTTGGTTCTGAGGCATGGTTCTCTATTTATAAAGGTTTCAAATGGTCTATGTAACTTGCAAAAATCGTTCGTGATTCGGCTGGAATGCTAGTTTGCTCAATTTTTTTCAAGTTGCACAAAAATGTATGTTTGTTCATGATGAAAATGAGGAGTGAAATGAGTAAGGTTTCCATGCTTTTATTACCTCTAGAAGGTTTCTTGTGATTAATAGGATTGTATGTGATCTTTAGAAACAAGTTGCAAGCTGAAAGGAGAGAGTTGTTGGAAAAGTGGAGCCTTATGGAAATGGATATCTAGCCTTTTGCATTTTCATCCAAAAATTGCATCATGAAATGGTTAAAGCTTCAATTCCTTGTGCAATATATCACTGGACTGTGTAGTTGCGCAATTATGTTGAGATTTTCAAGTTACTTGGACTGAAAAGTGTGATTATGTAGCTTAGGCTTTGAAATTGCACATGAACTTGACATGAAAATGGACCTCTAATTCAGTTTTGGATTCCAACTTCACCTCTTCGAAACTTCTTGCTCAAGTGTGACAAATTCATGCTCTTGGACTTTTTGGAAAAATGAGAGCATACTCTACAACTTTCATGTTGAGCACTTGGCTTGAATCAATTGGGATCACATAGAAAACTGCTTTATAAAAATGGTGTTTCAAGCTTAAAACACTTAGAAAATTCTTCTAAGTCTTTGGACATTTTAACAATTTTGAGATGCCTTCTTAATCAACTCATATCTTTCAATTCTCATTATCTTTTTGGTTCATTCCTTCTACAATGTTGAAGTGTGCAGGATTATCTTGAATTAAATCCTTTGGGCATGAAAAATGATGGCTTGAAGAAGAAAATACAAGCTTGGAAAGTCATGTACTTGAAAATAAATTCTTGACACCTAATGAAGTTTTCAACATCATCAATTTTACCCTTTTTTCAAGTTACCTCCAATTTTGTGTTTTCACTTGATCAAATTCAAATATAAATCACATTTTTATGTAATGTAACTTGAGGAGTCCATATTTGATTAAAAATATCAAAAGTCAAAGTTTGACTTTGAGTAGTTGACTTTTACAGATGAATTAAAATCTTCAAATTTAAATGGAACCTTGTGATCACAATGCAACCTTCAACACATTGGGACATATTGAGGACTATGAGATGATTATATTGAGGATCTCTTGAGTGATGTGCCATGAAGATCAATCCTCATAACCCTAATTCTTGACTTTTCAACTAAGGGTGTCAAAACCCTAATTATCTTCAAGCACTTGATGAATCCATGATGAATCCTATTGATGAGGATTGTGATGAAGGTGATGATCATCATAAGTGAGTGAGAAGTTTGAATCAATGAGGAATATACATGTCCTTGATCAATCAACTGTTGGATCATCTTGCTCCAACACACCTATATTGTATAAGAAACAAACAAAATAAGACAAAACCTTTGTATTTTTATGAGGTTAGTGATGCATAGATGAATGGTATGATCTTTGATGTTATGCAAATGGTGCAAAGAGAGGTGAGATCTTAGGTCAAAAATTAGGGTACAACAACACCTACTTCACTTTGATAGTTTTTGTTTGTGTTAGAAATTCGACTAACTCCCATATGTTATTTCTTTTGATTGCCTGTAATTCTTCGACCATAGCTAATTTCCATTGTTGAATCTTTAAACCCTTATTATAGTAGATTGGTTTATCACCTGCAAGTAAAGCAAAATGAACCAATTATCCATGTTGTGTTACTTCATCATCGTCAGTTACTTTATAGTCTTGAAGTCTAGTTGGACGAAATCTAGGTCTTTGAGGTCTTTGGCTTGTCCTAGCCATACCCTCTTCGAATTCGACATTGTCGGGAATGTCAACAACTATTTCGACTTTGACTGGAATATTTGCAATTTCTTCGACTTTGACTTCATCATTTTCTTCGTCGAAACCATAACTCATCAATGGTTTGTTAATTACATCATTAAAATTCCAATCCCAGACAAAATTTTCATCAGTCACAATATCTCTACTTAACACAATCTTCTCATTGATTGGGTTGAATAACCTTTATGTAACTTTGTTCAAGCAAATCGTGGGATCTCTGAGATATGTGTGCAACAGTCGGTCTGATATAGGTTTTGTTGTCGGATTAGTAAGCAGATATATGAGTGAACTAAGAGTGTCACATATAAAGGCTGCAAGAAGAATTATGAGATATTTGAAGAGTTCAATAAATTGTGGAATAATATTTCGACGAGATTCTAGAGACAAAGAAGCAATAGTTAATTGCTTTTTTAGATGCTGATTTGTGTGAAGATAAGGAAGATTGAAAAAGAACAATTGGATATTTCTTTCAAGTATTTGGTGTCCCAATCTCACAGTGTTCGAAGAAGCAACCTGTGGTGGCATTGTCATTGTGTGAAGTTGAATATATAACAGGATCCTATGATGCATGTCCAGCAATTTGGATCAGATCTGTACTTGAAGAAATGGAGGTCGAAGTGAAGAAACCTCTAGTGTTACAAATCGACAACAAGTCAGCCATAAATCTGATGAAAAATCCAGTTCTGCATAGAAGAAGTAAACATATCGAAGCTATGTTTCACTTCTTGAGGGAAAAGGTAAATCGAGGTGAACTTGAAGTTAGGCATTGCTCAAGTGAAGCACAATTGCCCGATATTTTCACGAAAAGGATTGAATATCGATAGATTTCTGAATTTGAAAAAATAAATTAGGAATAGTTCAAATCGACTGTGACTAGCCTAGGTTCGATAACTTAAATTATAGGGGTGTGTTGAAATATTAAAATATATTAGATTAGATTTGATTATATTTAATATTTAAATATAATCCAAGTTGTGTTACTCCAATCCGAATTTGGGTTATATATAAATAGTCATAGTATGTATCCTTAATTTGTACAATTCATTAATTGAATAATAAAATTCTTATTTCCTTTATTTTTCTCTCTTTGTCTCCTCACTAAAAATGTCTCACGCATTACATAAATCACTTCATTTTAGAATTTTTGAATAATTTTTTATATCGTGAACTAATGATAACTATTAATTTTTATATGTGTTTGGTTTTTTTTAATCATGTCTAAAATATATGATGGATTGTGATGTATGGATGATGTAATTTTTTTTTACATTGATAAATAATCTCTAAAGAGATCAGCCCAAAATATTTTGAAGTCTCGGCTCTGTTCAATTAGATCCGTAATAGAAAAAGACGAAAAATAATAAAAATTATTTTATGCAATAAATAAACTTCTATTCAATCTATTTTAATGTTTTATAATAACCATTGTATACTCATTTATCTTAATGGTTAAAGTCCTGCATTTTACTTATCATGACTGTGGAGTTCGCTAGGATATGTCACATTTTTAATAAGGTCATCCTCTAATTTGAAATCCCTAATTTTTTTTAGACTCTATACGATTGGTCTTCTCTGCCTGCACCTCCATAGAGCCGGCATTGAAAGAGATTAAAGTTAATTTAATCAAAAACAAGATCCAAACTTTCTAGTATAGAATTAATTAACACAGGTGAAAAGAGCAAATAATTTAATGTAGCTAAAAGAGAACAAAAGACAACAAACTTGATTAAATAAAAGAGTAATCTTATTTTGACACTAAATTTGACATTAAATAGTTATACTGTATATAATGTTCATTGTATTTATATAATAAGTATTATATTTTTATTAAAATAATATCATTTTTTTAAAAAAATTTATTTATTTTTAAAACTTATTTTATGACACAAATATATAATTATATTATTAATCAATTTTATAATTGTATTAACTATAAAAAAATATGTTATTAAATAATTATTTTACGTATAATTTATTAACTATTTTTACTATTTTATTAACTAATAAAATATATAATATTAACTATATTTTAACACTAAATTATAAATATATTAATCAATTTTTATATTCTATTAACTAATTTTATTTTATTATTTAATTTTTTTTATGTTTGAGACTTCATTAACTAAGATATAAATTGTATTAACTAATTTTATATAAATTATTAACCAAAATTTGAATGGTATATATTATTTTACGTCACAAAATATATTAACTAAATTTTTTAAGTGTATTAATCAAGTTTTAATATTTTATTAATTAAAATAATTTTAAAAAAAATTAAAAAAAATACTGTTTACGTATTTGTAAACAGTGTATTAGATGTAGATGTAAGAATTTAATGTCAAAGTAGTATTACTCTAAATAAATATGCAACAGAATTAGAAGGAAAAAAAACATAAACAAAGAGGATGAGGATGTTGGTTGAAAGACAGTAAAGTGGAACCTTACATATTCAATCCACTATTAAAAACAGTTCTAACTGAGTATATCGTACCATATAAGATGATGATAAGATAGACAGAAATTAGTACTTAAAGAAACGACAAGTTTAGTGTCCTTATTAATGAATCAGAAGATGATATTTCATTTCTTAAACAAGTCTCCGGCAGCCTTAGTAACACCAGCAAACACACCTTCTGGTTTAGGTTCTGGTTTGGGGGGATTAACATAATCAACAGCCTTGCCAACGTACTCTCCCACTGTCTTCTGAACACCTCCAGCAGCAGTGGCCACATTCCCAGCTTGTTCCCCTATAGTTTTCTGTGCTGAAGCTGCTGCTCCCTTTGCACCCGCCAAAAAATCGTTAGATCCTGTTGATGCCATTGTTTTTAAGTAATGGTTGGTGATAGCTTACTTGAAGGCTTGTTCAGTTATTTATAATATATTACTGATGTTGTGATATTATGCAATGAAAAAATATCTATGCAAATTGTGGCTATCCTATCGACTCATACATAAATAATACAGTAAGGTAGGGTATACGAATACATTTATGCATGTCCTTTCAAATACTGTTGCTTTCGTATGTCGGCAACCCGTATTCCATTTACTACCACCACTCATTATTTCTCTTCATATACTTGTGACGTCAATTTTCATTTGTTATATATGAAGAGAACTAGTTAGATTAAATTTTAGTGCTTTAAAATTCCAACTATTTTGGCGGATTATATCGTAAATTAGAGGATAAATATAATTATAATTGATCCAATAAAAATCGATATAATTTCGTTGATTCATTGATCAGGCAAATAAACCAGTAGATTTTTGATCCATTATATTAATTTTTATATATTTATTTTTTAAGTTAATTATAATTTTGATTTTTCTATTTTTTTTTTCATTTTTCATACTATCTTTGTTTTTAAAATCTAATTTTATTAAAATTTATAGTTATATTAATAATTTATAATAATTAAATAATATTAAAATTATAAAAATGATTTTTTTTTTCAAATTTTAAAATTAGATTGTAACATTTCAAAACTATTAGGATTAGAATTTTATCAACTACATCATAAATTCATTTAATATTTAATTTAGTAAAAGAGAAAAGATATTTAATAATTATAAAATTTCTTTCTAATTTATTTTTATTAAATTTATTTATTATTAATCATACAATGTGATAATATAATAAATTTTAAAAATAAAATTAAAAATTAATTATACAATATAATAATATTATAAATTAACAAAAAATTTGAAAACTAATTATATTACTAAAGAAAAATTAAATTATGCTTATATATTATTTTTGGTATAAAGTTCATAATGTAGTCTCATCGGTGATTCATTAGTCTAATTAAAAATTTAATCGAATTTATGGTTGATTTGAATTTTAAAATACTGTTAATTTAATAATAAAAAATATGTGGAAGATAAGTGTTTGAAGAAAACGTGTATAGAAGATAAATACAAAAGTTTATAATTTTAATGAGACAAAGTTATTTTTAATTTTTTCTAGATATTCTTTTAGAAATAATTTTGAAGAATTCAAACTGGAGTATAAAGATTATATAGAAATAATTTTGAATATATGTCCAGCCTAATTCTAATGGGGTCACCCTAGTAGGGGAATTTAAATTGGCCGCCTCCTCTCCATCCTTCTAAATTATCAAGCAATGTGTTATCAATTATTATTGAAAACTACTATGATATTCGTGTCTAAATGCATGTATCGGTCTGATACGCTGATTTGATTAATATTGAATATTTTGAGAGAATTTAAAAATATGTGCAATAATTATTAGACAATTTCTCTTTATGTTTAGTAGTGGTGAAAATTATCAGTGAAAATTCGAAAATATCTTTTGGAGATGTACTTTCGAATGCATTTATCAGCATGTTTCAGATGTGCTATCTGAAGACACCATTTTCCTAGGTTTTATAACATAAACGTTAGATTTGAAATTATTGAGGTAGTTTCGGATATGCACATCTGAAACATTTTTGAGGTGACTTTGAAAGTGCATCTCTGAAACATCCTCTGTGTGTGTCATTTTTGATAACGACAACATAGTTACCGCTATCATATAAACGGATAATTATTTTGAAAATATGAAATGAACATAACATTTCGGACCTAACAATTATATTAGATGTTCAAACATATAGAAACATAATTTAGTACATAAGTTGTTCGAAAAGTGTGTAATATAAAAATATTACATCAGTTACAAAAAACAATACATAACATAGGTTACTGCTACTACGTATGACTGATCCTCACCCCCTATGACCTCCTCTGTCGACTGTACTGCGCCGCACTAGATGCCTCCCTAACCATCCTCCTAACCATTGCAACCGCCTCAGGACCATCCCTCTCGATGATACTGGAATCCAATGCCCCATGTCCAAGTAGGTATATCCGCTAACAGACCGGTACGAGATCAGTGGCATAGTCATCCTTGACCTGCTGGTTCTCCAAGATCTCTTCATGAGCTGACCTAGGTGGTCGTCCAGGACCATCTGGTGTCATGATAGGGTGTGACACGTTAAAGAACCATGTCATGTAACCCTCTACATAATGCCAACTCTCAGATGCCGACATCATCTGATACTCATGTGTCACCAAATGATTCTCCCAATCCTAGAAGATGGCATTGAGATCCCGCCAGACAATGGCATCAGAAGCAGCATGAAAAGTGAATCTCGATATCATCTGCACATAGCCAAGCTGTCGGATACACCTCTCGGAAGATACCTGACCATAAGATTCGACCCACATACTAGCCACCCAGAGTATAATGAGATGGAATCCAATGGGACAACATCCATGTAATCGTTAAATGGCATCCATTTGATGTCATCATGATTAGTAGGGACAAGATACCCGGTAAGATGGCACCTTACGGTTCCCTCTGTGGAGGACATACTTTGCAGCCATCGTTGTGTCGTTAGTATAACTCTGAGCAGGCTCAAAACCATGAATGTGGTGGAAGTGAGAGATTATCTAGCTCTGAAACAGAACATAGAATATGTAAGTACAAATTATAAAAAAATTAATGGTAAAAGTTGAAATGAAAGGTACCGTGAGGAGAGCACAAGAACCAGTAAGCTGTCTCACTCTCCACCTTGAGGCTTCATTCAGCTTTTGGTACAGGTATGCCAAAGTGGCAGCTCTCGAGTTCCACTCATGAACATTACTCATATCCATAAAATACCATAGATATGTCACATCTACGTAGTGGGCACTTTTATCTAAAAAGAGGGGCGTGCCAACCATAAACATGAAGTAACACCATATAGCACAATCTCGGTGGTACTGGACAAAAACCTCATCACCCTCATCTTCGATCGCTACTGCTGCAACAAGGTGCTCTTCATATAGATCCTTCAGGTGCGCGAATTTTGCATGCTCCCCATTTGTGCTTCTGACTTCCTCAGCTGCCCTATATGAATTAGCACCCAGATACCCAATCATCCATTCGATTGCGTCATCTCGTGTTATCTTGTGGTGGTTAAGTAACCTCCCTCTTATAGATAAATGGATCAAGCAAGCAACATCATCAAGTGTGATCGTCATCTCCCAAATAGGAAAGTGGAAAGATGGCGTCTCCCTGTGTCACCTCTCAACAAATGCACCATGCATTTCGTGGCTTATAGTACTGTAACCAATGCAGCATAGTCCGAAAATCACAGATCCAACAACGGCCTAATGGAGACAATCAGCCGCAAGTATAAACAACTCAAATATTTTTTGCGAGTGATTCACATACTTAATTGGCAACCATTCCTAAAATCAAAAAAATAATAACCGTTAATTATAAATTTGTGACTAAACCTTTATAATGAAAAAATGTAACCAAAAGAATACCTCTCCATCCCAAACATGTCGAACGGCCTAATCATTATAATAGATCAATATGGAGGTGCCATAAGGCCCTCCTAGATAGCCGACCTCCTCTCTGGGTACCTCAACATGATCGGGTACCTCAACATGCTCATCAGGAACCTCCTTATCGGGAACCTCCTCATCGGGAACCTCCTCACCAGGTATCTGCTCATACGCACGAGAGTTAGACGCCTGAGACAGACGACTCTTCAGAGCAGAAGAAGAACCTCTAGACAATTCCTCCCGTTGTATCCGACCTCGTCCTTGAGACTCGATAACATGAAGCGCAACTTTCTCATGTAGAAGAAAAAATAATAGAACTAATTTAAAAAGCCATTCATTAATTAAAAATTATAATTGAAAATATAAAAGAGTTATGTTATTAAATATAAAAAAAGCATAAAAGGTATAAAAAAATAGAACTAATATTTATTGATGAAGTAATTTAAGCACATGTAGAAGAAAACAATTATGGCACGTTTTTGTACCCCAAAATTTTCCCTCTCACTTATCAAGAATTTGCTCACAATATCTCCTTGGGCTCAAGACTTCATTAGGGTTGATCAGGTAAAGACACCTCCTTAAGCATTGATGACCAAAATTAGGGTTTGAGATTGCACAAGGATATTTGAAATTCCAATGCTTCATTATGACTTCCATGGATCCTTATGGACCCCCAAGATTACTCATGTCAAGTTTCAAGCCTTGGATCACACTTGTGTTCAGTCAATTGAGCAGTTGACCTAAAAATCAGCTGTATTGGGGAAAAAAGTTAACTATGACCAATTTACAGTCAAACTTCATAATTTTTTATCCACATCAACAATTTAAACTCATATGTATCATTTGATCAAGTTTAGACCACAACTCCTCAAGAAATTTGATCAAATCTCCAAAAGGGCAAAATGATCAAAATTAGGGTTTTGACTAGGAAAGGGCAATTTCTGATTTTTGACCTAGCAAATGATCAATTGGTTTAAGGAATGATCTCAAGAGTCCAATTGCATAATTTTGACCTAATGACATGGCTCAAAACATTTCAAGTCCAATAGATTGACAAATGAATTTTTTAATCAATTGATCAAAAGTCAACTGTATACTGAAAAGTCAAACTTTGAATTTTTAGTCAAATTCAAATGCCAAAGATCACAATTCATCAAAACATGTCAAAATATTAAACTTATTCATCAATAAATCCAAAATTCAAAGTTTCATTTTGAAAAGTAAAAATTTCTAAACTTAGAAATTTTTCTAAGTGTTGGAAATTGCTTATTTGTGCACAACTTTGAGCAAAATTTTCACCATGATGCAAGCTGATTCAAAAGAAACTTACAACATGAAAGTTTTATATCTCCATGAAATATACAACTTTGCTTCACACAACTACTTCCAAAAGTGCTTGCACTCAAGTTATAATTTTAAGAATACATGATCATGAATCAAAACACTTAGTGAAATTTTGCCCTAATATGGTCAGGATTTTGACCCAACTTCATGGAACTTTTTCATATAGTTCCAGGGGGAATATTAAAAATCAATTCAAATATGGGTTGTAAAGAACATTGCAAGCTTTCCAAAATATCCAAGAACTCATTAAGATTATATTTGAGCTAAGAGAATCGAAGCCATGAAGTTAGGGTTTCATTCTTATATTACAAGTCAATTTTGTGATGAACACTTGATCCAATCTTCAAGCATGCTATACAAATCCTACTTTGCAGGCTTCTAACTTGCATTTCACTCCATAATTAAATGTCTACACATCTGTTAGAAGCTTTAATCCAAGCATTCAATGCATTGCCCATGCTTAATACCATTTTAGGACGAAAGGCAACATTGCCATTTTGGAAAAGTGGCTTTTTTGTACAAAGTAAATTCTTGAGCCTCTCACATGTTCCCTCTGATCACACTTCATCTATAAAGTCAGAAGCAATGTGATAAAAGTGATTCAACCATTCTACGTTGTTGGTACAAACTTTGAAACTTGATTTTCTCACTTTTCTTCAAAATTAAGTAATCTAGCAATTAGCTTGAGACTTGTACTTCTGATTGTCCAAAGCTCTCAAACTCTTTTGTTTATACATACACAAACCATTTTCCACAAAGACATGAATTTTGAAGCCCTCAAACACTTTGAAATCAGAACTTGCACCAAAAACCTCTATTACTTATCATTTCTGACCTTGAACTTCAAATACACAATCCACTCGTGCATTTTCACTTTTGATCAATCGCAAAGCTCCTATAACTCATATAGAAGCTATCCAAACCCTTACTACACAACTGTAACACCATTTACCATAACCTCCATAACCAAAAAACTGAGTCAGCATCTTGACTTCTCCAGGCCATTTCAGCCACTCTCCAACCAAGCTAATCATTCATTAGCTTCCTGGGACCTCAGTGGAGCTATTCTGATCATCACAACATCTTGAGAAGTGCTCATTTGCAGAACACAATTTCCAGTTTTGAGGTAAGTTGTCTCAACTTTGAACTCTTCATACAAGCGTTATTAATGTTTAATTTGTGAATAAAAATGTAGACATCATTGTTCTGAAGCTAACCATGTCTTTAGATTTCATTTATATTGCTTGAGTAGTTAGAATTTTGAATCTGAACATCCTGGAAAAATTAGGTCAAAATTTGGTACCATTCAAAATTCATGTTCATTCTTGAGAATTAGTTTAAGTTGTTTATATTTCTGGAATCGTGGTAAAATTTTACACAAGTTTCATATTTACTTTGTTGCAAATGATTGAGAAATGAACAAGTTACAGTTTGTCTGGCTGGAGGTTGAAGATGAAGTGTAAATCAGGGCGCATTTTGTATCATATATTTATTGTTTTGCTTATGTTAACGGATGTATAGCCAACCCAGTGGTAGAAGCGCGCACATGTAACCTTTGGGACCTGGGTTCTAGCCCTAGTGGTACCCTTTTGGATTTTTCCACATTTTTGCATTCTGACTTTCTTTTTTTTGCAGGCGCTGGGCCTCCTCGGGCCTTATTTTTTTTTGCTTGCTAATCCCCTTGTTTCATTTACACACCCCTGGCCCAGTTTTATTTTCTTTTTCTTATTTTTTTATTTATTTGTTTTCTTAATTATTTTTCTAATACTAAAAAATCATAAAAAAATACAAAAAATAATAGATTTACATTTTGACATAGTTTATTTATTTTTCTCACACAAAGAATTATTTTATTAATCATACTTTATTTATTTTACTAATTATCTTTGTAAATTTAATTAAAAATAGGTTTTAGTTATTTTCTTTTACACCCATTGAAATATATTATTTTAAAACAAAAAAAAAGACCAAAAATATTTTATAATACTATAATTTATTTTCAAGACAAAAATACCAAAAAAAAATACTTTTCTTATAAACTTAACTTCTTTTTAATCTTTTAATAGATTTAGAGTTTTATTTAAAATCTTTTCTTAGTAAATTTAGGTTTTACTTTTAATTAATTATTTTCTTCTAGCTAATTAGGTTAAAATCAAAACCCCTTTTCTCATGAAAAATCAAACAAATATCTATTTTCTTTGCATTTACATTCTTTCATATTTATCTATTTTTGTACATTTATTTATTCAATTCTTGTACCAATTCAATATGGTTGTAATAGATTAATTAAGTTTATTTTTCTTGCAATCCCCATTTACAATTTATACACCCCCTCCCACAAGTATTATAATAGCGTAGTAACTTTAAATTCCGTAACTTATCGCTTTATATATAACATGCTAGTAATTAGGGTTTGTATGGAAAGACTAAAACTAATACTTAGAAAACCCTAATTCAAGACAAAATCAAGCATGAAAGTAATACACTTGCACACAAGCACCCTTAGGGTAAAACCACTTGGTTGCCTTTACAAAATGGCCATATTACGCATGTGAGGTATCTTAGCAAAAACAAGCAAAATATAAGATTATAGTCCCTCGACGACGCTATCTAAGTTGCCTTTCAAATGATCTTAGTCCCTAAAAGAGAATGCTAAGATAACTTGCAACATTGCTAATCATGGTTATACGATGACCCACGCCCATCCCGTTTACATCCAAAGATAGGGTTACTTACCAAATCAATGGTAAGATAACAATGTCAAAGGAAGAGAAAATAAACAAGAAAGACTTTTGAGTAGGTAGAATGTTCCTAATTACTTGCTCAATTTCAAAACATCCTTGCTATTTTCAAAAACAAACACTTACACTTTCAAAACCTCTTATGAACTTGAAATCATTTTCAAAAGATCAAACATCTTTGTATACATTCTTACGAACGAGAATCATTACAAAGACTGCCTAAACAATGGACTCCTTACAAAATACTTTCAAAAACCACACAAAGCACAATTTCAAACAAAAACAAGTGATCTAGCAAGTAACAAAGAGCCCATGGAAAACCATGGATGAAAAGGGTGTTAACATCTTCCCTTTTCATAATCTACCCCCCGAACTCAAGAAACAATCTTAAAGGTCTTTCCTGTGCTTTTTTACCTTTACTTTTGGATAAAAGAAAAGTCGGTGACGACTCTTGCTAAACTGCAACATCTGCGATCAAACGCAAAACCTTTAAGTCAGTTCTCCCACCGTATCACAGAACTGACAACTCTGCTGGGGAAAATTCTAAAAGTGGGGTTACCTTAGGGTTAGACCACATTTACTTGCTTTCACTGTTTGACTTGTATGCTTTACATTATGGTTTTTTGTTTGGGTTTGAATCCTCTACCCGGATTTGGGATACCTTATAGGTAAGTAGCAATACATTGTGGAAACTGTGCGGGGTATACCGACATGGTCTAAGAAATAACTATGTTAATGCGATATATTTATGGGTACCGGTAGCCCTTGAGTTAATCAAGGAGAATACGGGGCCGCTGAGTGATGTCATGAAGCACTAATGAACTTTTAGAACCTTTACTTGACCAACTTTGGCTTTAGGACGTAGTGAGATGACCGTCTTTGGTGCAATCCGAAGTTGGTTGATACTTGATACTACACTCATTGAGGTTTGGTTTTTTGGGATATTTCGGTCACCATTAAAGAGGCTTGTGCTGAAACAATGACCAAGGAAACAAACCAGTGATATTGAGCTCCTTAGAACCCGGTTACTATTACTAGGACAAATTTGAGCCAACTAAACTTCAAGAGGGTACTTACCTATGAGACTCCATGCAAGCCTAAACCTAAGGACTTGTTTGCTTTGTTTGTGTATACATACTTGTACATAACAACATGAACATCATAACATCATATTCATTCACTAACCATTTCAAGGATTTCTGGGATTTATCTTTGTTCTTGTTTTGTAGGACATTGATTCTATTCGCAAGAAAACTATTCAAGTCAATCTTGTAAGGATCCCTCCACAACTTAAAGAGCTAGCTTCAAGAATTCCAGAAAATTCTCCATTCACCGAGAGACATGGTCGCCTATTCAAGGTTGGGCTCTATGTAACATCTGGATTCAGGGATAATGTCCGGGTATAAGCCCGGCTGACGCCTCTTCATCTTTCTCTATCGCCGACCACATATGCCTCCGACCGTACAACCCGACTCAGACATGAAGATCTCAAATCGAAATACTACCCGGTTAAGCATTTATTTGTCTTCATTGGCCTTTTATGCATATCTTGTCTTTTTGTCTCCCTTAGTCCAGACAATGGATCTATGTATGAATAATATATATAATATAAAACATATAACTACGATTGTTAAAATAAACCGTGAAAATATGTAAGCATTATTCACGACGACTTTTGGTATTAGCTCTGATGATAGGTATTTTTATTTTAATATATTTATAAGATTATAATGATAACTATCTTTATAACGAAAAAGAAGTAAAAACTGTTGGTGCTGAGAAGCGAAGCAAATAATATTTATTATATCACAACGATTGTTTTGCTGGACCGTGATAAAATGTATTGTAATAAAATATTAAAAAATTACGGTCACTGAATATCAGTTATTACTATGATTAATTAGGCGGTCGAAGTAATATGATTTCATCAAAAATATATTTTGTCGTAGTGTTGTCGGCCATGGTCCGATCAAATAGGTTATGATACTATATAAGAGTTTGATCTAACTTAACCCTACAAAATCGATTTGTAAAATGAAGACAGTTATTCTATATAAATTTTCTAGAAGTTTTATATCTAACCAAATTGAGATTTGTGATTTTTTTTCCGATATTAATAGATAGATGAAATGAGGACCTCCCAATATGTCATCTCTCTAGAAATGATATAGCATCTCATGGTCTATGTTCGAGTAACTCGTCTACAACATTGTTTTAGATCTAATGCAACCAATACATTTTGAAACAAATTTTCGTCTGTCACTAAAAATGATACTATTCTATTTTATATTATAAGTAAATTTCACTTTTTAGATTAATTGAATAATTAATGTATTTATTGTATATATAGATCAAATAAATTAATTATTAAATAAATTTAAAAAGAAATAATTTGCTTATAATATAAAACAAGGAATATCTCTCTAAAATAAGATGAATTTTATTGATTTTAGTCAAAATATAAGACCAAAATACACAAAGACAAATTAGTTAAACCCGTTGGAAGAGCAAAAATATTAATTAAAGCCAGAAGAGAACAACAACATACGAAAAGGGAAGCATGTGATTGAATGGTATATGCAACAGAATTACGAAAAACATAATCAAATCTAGAGAGGCATGATGTTGGTTCAAAGACAATGAAATGGAACCTTACAGATTCAATCCATCATAACACAGTGCTAACTGAGTACATCCTACCATATACACGATGATAAGACACACAACAATTAATACTGAAAGCAATGACAAGTTTAGTATCCTTATTAACGAATCACAAGATGATATTTCATTTTTTAAACACGTCTCCAGCAGCCTTTGTAGCATCAGTAACCGCAGCTTCAGTTTTAGCGACAGGGTCTGGTTTGGGAGTGGGAGTAACATAATCAACAGCCTTGGTAACGAAGTCTCCTACGGTCTTCTGAGCATCACCGGCAGCCTTTGCAACACCACTAAAAACACCTGGTTCTGGTTCAGGTTTGGAATGAACATGATCAGCAGCCTTGTCAACGTACTCTCCTACTGTCTTCTTAGCTTCCCCAGCAGCGGCGATAACCTTCTCAGTCTGTTCACCCGCAGCTGTCTTTGCTGATGCTGCTGTCTCATTTGCATTCTTCACAAGATCGCTATCGGTATTTCCGGTTAGTGATGCCATTGTTTTTAAGGAATGGTTGATGATAGCTTCTTTGAAGGCTTGTTCGGTTATTTATAATGTATGAGTGAGGTGGTGATATTACGCGATGAAGAATATCTAATGGAAATTTGTGGTTGGAGATTTTAATGTATCGTCGACATATGATACATAAAATAAGATAGAAGGGTAGGGAATATCGAATACGTTATACGTGTTTTTTTAACACTGTTTGCTTTCTATGTCGGCAAGGTACTTTCCTTTTACTACCACCACTCATTAAAGGGGGATTTTTTTAGATAACTATTGAAGACTGTTCTAAAAGGCCAGGTGTAATATCTAAAGGTTTTTGGCCCTATAAAATACGTGAGATGACCTTTCTAAAAAGAATCAGTTTCCTGTTAGTTACTGTATTTTAGAGCTTAACAATACCACGTCATATAAAAAGTTATCTCATGCTTAGAGTATTTACAATGGAGAGGATTGTTGTGTGATATTTTATGGATCCAAATTGCTATATTATATTTAAACAATTCATAAATTATTTTAATTATTTTTTTCTAATGATATTATAAATAAGTAATATATATTAAGTCTATATTATTAAATAATTTAGTTTGGATTTTTCGATTTTCTCTAATGTTTTTTTTCTTTCTTTTTTTTATAATTTTTGTTCTGGACTGGGCCCGGCTGGCCCGATAGCAATGATAAAGGCCCAATCCAATCGGACTTGCTAGGGGTCACGCCGACCTAAGGATCATAGCTATGCCCGATACACGTCATTGGACGACACCCCCGTCCTCGTATTGTCCAGCTTGACATCAGCTCGAGCGCTCCTTCGCCAGTGGACACGACCCACTACATCCTCAACGGAATTCCGAAAAGACCGCGTCTCTGTCCGCCCGCACTTCACGCAGAACATCCAGGGAGGGGACCACGTGCAGGTCTCCACTACGCACGTAGAACCTGGCAGTTCCTCCATTGGGCCAAACCTGCCCGACCCAATGAAGGAACCTTGGCCCAGCGCTGGGGGCTATAAATATCCTCTGTTTCCAGAGGGTCAGGTATTCAATCTATCACATATACTCACACTTTTGCCTGCTCGTGCTCTTACTTACTTCAGCATCGGAGTGCCTTGCAGGTACCCCCCCACCTCGTTCAAGAACTTCAGCTCGGAGCCAGCCGTGACGGTCCAAGTCTGATCAGGTTAGATCAGTGGCGCCGTCTGTGGGAAACTAGCTTCCCCGTCTTGCAAACTCAAAGACCAAAGCTCAAATTCAACTACCTGTCATGGCTGATCAAGCTCGCGATGAGCAGAACGTCCGCGTCGCCGACACCAACAACGGCACCGCGGATAAAAACGGACATCTTGATAACGCCGGCAACCCCGGCCATAACACCATTCCTGCGACAACTGCTCCCGGAAGTTCCACCTTTCGAGACAGAGCTACTGCATCATCTTCCTCGCTCCCACCACCACTCGAAGACGACCCGGCGGCGCTCGCGCACTACAGAGCCGCCCGGTTCCAGGAAGTCCCCGTCCCCTCCGGGGCGGATGCCACAACACAAGCGTTGTTCGCAGCAATTAATCAAACGAACTATCTCATCTTCGCCCAAGGAGAGAGACTAAAGGCGCTTGAAGACGAGCGAAGACCCCCGAGGAGGCATCAGAGACCACATACTCCCCCTCCTCGAGTGACTGAAGCTCGACACCCTTCTCCCCCGCGGAGACATTACAGGGAGACCTCTCGAAGCCCATCTCCCGGGCCAAAACAGAAATGGCCTTATCTAGAGAGGCAGCCCGTCATTCAGGCCGGAGAACCCATTCGTGACCCAGCGATACTAGAAAGAAGGCACTCCAGAGACAGACGTGTAAAATTCAACCACCGAGCATCCCGCTCGAGAGAGACTCAGCACGACCTGGACCATCGTGTCACACAGTATTACAGGTCCCCATCTCTGTCTCCGGAGAGAAGCGACGAGGATGACCCCCGCGGTCCCCTGTCGCAGGCTATTATGGAAGCACCCATCCCCCCGGGCATGGAGAAGCCCCCACACTTGAAGGAGTACGATGGAGTCGCGGACCCGGTCGACCACATAGACGGGTTCGAGGTTATGCTTCATTATCACAACGTCGGGGGCCCCATCAAGTGCCGTATATTCCCAACGACTCTCAGGAAGGCGGCAATGGACTGGTACAAAGGACTCGCCCCGGGCTCAATTACCTCGTGGCGGAACCTGAAGAACCAGTTCATCAGTTCCTTCACAGCTTCTCGGCGGCACCCGAAGACCGAGGCGGCTCTCGAGGCCATCATCCAAAGACAGGATGAAACCTTGAGGGAATTCATCAACCGTTTCAACCGGGAAACAATACAGGTCCCCTGTGCGGACCATATGAAAAGATATTTACTGGAGAGAGGGCTCCTCCCCGGCACGGAATTCAGAAAGGTTGTGGGTATCGAGCCACCTCGGACATTCGATGCCCTCCTCGAAAAGGCCCGAGCATACATGGACTACGAGGAGAGGGAAGCGGCCAACAGAGCCCGGGATTCCAGGACTCGTGGTCCCAACAGCAGCTCGCGCCAAGAAGCTCCTCCTCGACGAACCGGGGAGAAAAGGAAGGAAGACAGACCCCGGGAAGTCCGGGAACAAAGAGGACCTTCGGGGCGTTTCACCGAGTACACTTCGCTCATGGCTTCCCGCGAGCGCATTCTGGCGGAGTGTGCCAGCACTGATTTCAAGGACGGCGGTGTCAAACGTCCCCGACCTGCTCCCGCTAAGCCCGGAGCAGACAAAAATAAATATTGTCAGTACCATAGGAGCCATGGTCACCTGACTGAGGATTGCGTCCACCTCAAGGACGCCATTGAAACACTCATCAAGGGAGGGAGGCTCGCGCAGTACCGGCGAAGCGACGCTCCCCGTCGTGACGCCCAAGAAACCAGGGAGCCAGAAGAAGACGCCCGACCATCTGACGAGTCAGTGCCCATCCAAACTGCCTTCTCCGTGACCAGGCCCGAGGATTTCGACTTCCCCGAGCACCTGCAAGAGCCACTTACAATGTACAGCAGGTGGGAATACTTCCCCTCTGCCCTGGTCATCAACGGCGGCGGGTTCAACGACTTGACCATCAATTCAGCCAAGAGGAAGCTGGACGAACTGGTCGACGCGGCTCCCCCGCAAACAGTGACGTTCGAAAGGGTGAAGGGCAGGTCAGAGCCCATCATCTTCTACCTAGAAGAGCTCCCCGACGGAGCACCGAACGCGGTCATCCCCTTGCTGATAAGGGCAAGAATGGCCAATTTTGATGTACATCGCATCCTGGTCGACGAAGGGAGTTCCGTCGACGTCATGTACAGCCAACTGTTCCGAACCCTACAGCTGGACGACTCACATCTCTCGCTGTATGTAGGGTCGGACTTACAAGGTTTCAACGGCTCGACCTCCAAACCTTGGGGATATGTCGAGCTTCTGGTTACGTTCGGGGAAGGGACGACTACAAGACAAGTCAGAGTACGCTTCCTAGTCATCGACTGCCCGTCTCTATACAACTGCATCTTGGGGAGACCGACACTGGCAGAGCTGACGGCGGTACCCTCGACCGTCCACCTGAAGATGAAGTTCTACACCAAGAGGGCACGAGTAGCTACTATCCAAGGAGACCTAGCCGCTGCCCGCAGGTGCTTCAACGCCGCTTCTAAGGGACGTGATACTATCGACGTAGGGACCAGACCCGCCAAAAGGACAAGACAGGAGCCCGACAAGAAAGCATCCCCCGAGGAAGAAGTCCAGAAAGCTCCACCAAAGGTCGATTCTATAGCTCTGGACACTCGCTTCGACCAGGACGAGCCATCCAGCGGCGAGCAAATCCCACTCCGACCAATACCGGACGGGGATTTTGAACTCGTCCCCCTCGGCACAGATCCGACCAAGGGAGTGAAGATTGGCAAAGACCTCCCCGACTTGGCCAGGAAGCAAATCAAGGCCTGTTTGCGTGAGAATGCTGATCTGTTCGCCTGGAGCGCCGCGGAGATGCCTGGACTCGACCCTGAGGTCGCCTGTCACCACCCCACCATTGATCCAGCCGCTAGGGCCATATTACAACGTAGGCGTAGGCAGTCTCCAGAAAAAACGGAGGCTGCTGAGAAAGTTGTAAAAGACCTCCTAGAGGCATATTTTATTTCTGAAGCCCGGTATTCCACCTGGCTGTCAAATGTTGTACTCGTTAAAAAGAATAATGGAAAATGGAGGATGTGCGTTGATTATACCAATCTCAACCGGGCTTGCCCGAAAGATGCTTTTCCTTTGCCTAACATAGACATGCTGGTCGACAACTCGGCCGACTATAAAACGTTGTCGTTCATGGACGCCTACTCGGGCTATAACCAAATCCCGATGGCCCTGGGCGACAAACACTGCACGACATTCATGACCAGCTCGGGCAACTATTACTACAGCATAATGCCCTTCGGACTGAAAAATGCCAGGGCAACTTACCAGGGCATGATGAACAGAGTTTTCAACAAACAGATCGGCGACATGCTCGAGGTATATATGGACGACATGATCGTCAAGTCCCGAGCAGACACCGACCACGCAGCACACCTCAAGACAGTCTTTACCCAAGCAAGACAATGTAAAATGAGGTTCAACCCCGAGAAATGTATGTTCGGGGTTAAGGCAGGAAAATTCCTTGGATTCTATCTAACAGAACGGGGAATCGAAGCCAACCCCGACAAATGCCGGGCGTTCTCCGACCTCCCAACACCAACGTCGAAGAAGTCGATACAAATCATGAACGACATGCTCACGTCGCTATCTCGCTTCGTCGCGAGATCCGCTCAGCACGCCCTCCCCTTTTTCAAACTCCTTCGAAAGGAAGCAGCCTTCGAATGGAATGAGGAATGCGAGCAGGCACTACGCCACCTAAAGCAAAGTCTATCTCAGCCGCCCGTGCTATCTCGACCAGACGACGGGGAGCCATTGTATTTGTACTTGGCCGTTTCGAACGAAGCCATCAGCGCGGCCCTCGTCCGCGAGACCACCGACGGACAGAAGCCCGTCTACTTCACGAGCAAAGCCCTGCAAGGACCCGAAAGCAGATACCAACAGATAGAAAAGGTGGCCCTGGCCCTCGTCAACGCGGCGAGGAGGCT
Source organism: Vicia faba (assembly GCA_948472305.1). Classification (NCBI taxonomy): domain Eukaryota; kingdom Viridiplantae; phylum Streptophyta; class Magnoliopsida; order Fabales; family Fabaceae; genus Vicia; species Vicia faba. Next base: position 760,682,882 of record OX451741.1, on the reverse strand, counting down.
CAGACATTATTTTCTGGACCACACGATCATCGTGCGAACCGACCAACCGGTGAGGTAACTCCTGGGTCGACCTGATATGGCGGGCAGAATGCTGAAATGGTCCTTGGAACTCTCCGAATTCGACATTCAGTACGAGAGTAGGAAAGCCTTGAAAGCGCAGGCCCTGGCCGACTTTGTCGCGGAGATGACCACTCATGACCTACCCCCAGAGAAGGAACACAAGTGGACCATCTTCGTCGATGGAGCATCCAGCTCGTCCGGAAGTGGCGCAGGAATCCTTTTGGAAAATGAAGAGGGTGTAGTGATAGAGCACTCCCTAGCTCTTTCCTTTCTGACGTCAAACAACCAAGCAGAATATGAGGGCCTGCTCGCAGGATTGAGGTTAGCCGAGGACCTGGGAGCCCGCGAGGTACAGATCTACACCGACTCCCAACTCGTCGCCTCCCAAGTCCAGGGGAATTACCAAGCCAAAAACGACAACCTCATCGAGTACTTGAACTTGGTCAAAAAACACATGACAATGTTCGTGCGGGCGGAAATCTCACATGTTCCTCGCGAGCAAAACACGAGGGCAGACATATTGTCCAAACTCGCGAGCACGAGAAAGAAAGGCGGGAAAAAATTCGTCATCCAAGAATCTCTGGCACGCCCGAGTATTGAAAGACCCTCGACACCGGTCGAGGTCCACGCCATTGGAGACGCCTCATCCTGGATGACCCCGGTTTACAATTTCTTGACAAAGGGCGAACTCCCATCAAACCAATCTGAGGAGACCGTCACAAAACGGAGAGCATGCTCTTACGTGGTGCTCGAGCACAAACTATACCGCAGGGGATTCTCCATCCCCCTCATAAAATGCATAGACGAATCCACAGTCCCCGAGGTACTGCGAGAGATACACGAAGGGATCAATGCCCAACACATGGGCGGCAAGTCCTTGGCGAGGAAAGCCCTCCGAGCAGGATATTACTGGCCGACAATGCAGCAGGATGCCAAGGAGCACGTCAAGAAATGCGACAAGTGCCAGAAGCACGGCGACATGCACCTCGCCCCGCCTCACGAGCTGAGCATACTATCGTCCCCATGGCCGTTCGCTTGGTGGGGTATGGATATCCTCAGACCCTTCGTGCAAGGGACTTATTAGAATAAATTCCTAATCGTGGCCGTCGATTACTTCACGAAGTGGATCGAGGCCGAGGCCCTCGCGAAGATTACCTCGCACAATATCCTCCGCTTCTACAAAAGAAACATCCTCTCCAGATTTGGGATTCCGAATGCCCTGGTGACCGACAACGGCACCCAATTTACCGACCACGGGTTCCAAGACTTCGTCACCAGACTAGGGACAAAACAACACTTCACTTCGGTCGAGCACCCTCAAACTAACGGGCAGGCCGAGGCCGCGAACAGAGTCATCCTCCAGGGACACAAACGCCGACTCGGCGAAGCGAAGAGTGGATGGGTCGAGGAACTCCACAGCGTCTTGTGGGCTTACCGCACTACGCCCCACTCAACAACGGGCGAGACCCCATTCCGACTAACATACGGGACCGAGGCCGTCATCCCGGTAGAAATCATGGAACCATCCAGACGGACAGAGAGCCCCCTCGACGAAGAAATGAACGACGAGGCGCTAAGGGACGAGCTCGACTTGGTCGAGGAAATCCGATCTGGTGCGGCCCTGCGCGAAGCCACCCTGAAACAACGAGTGACTCTGCGCCACAACGACAAGGTCATCAAGCGCGAGTTCGAAATCGGCAGCCTGGTATTACGAAGGAACCAGAAAGACTCCCGCGAAGGATCCTCCCCTTCCTCGGACAGCACAACGGCCATTTCAGCCATCTTCACCAGCCCGACCATATTGGCAACCAGATGCCTCCTCCGGTCCTCCTTGCTCATCCTCCTGATGGTCTCAGCCTCATCGGCAATCACGGACAAAGGGAACCCCTCGAAGAAACCCTCCTCTTTGAAGCAAGGGGGCAACCCGAAGGACCTTACGGCGCTGGAATCCTCGCCGACCGCCGGCCTACTTTCCACCCGGTTCCTTTTTCTTGGTATTAGGTCGGCATGTGGCTCGACCTCCTGGACCTCCGGGGTCTCTTCCGAAGCAGCCCCCGAGCTAGGCGACGAATCCACCCTCACCACATGAGAAGCGCCCAGACTATGCGGCGGGCCCATCCTCGTTGCTTGAGGAGCCTTCACCACCCTCTTGTTCGTCCTCCGGTCACAGGACAACTTCAAGAGCCTCTCCCGTCGTCCGGCCATCGAACCTGCATAAAATAAAAAACCGGGTTAGTGCCGAGCAAATAAGCAAACAAATGACAAGCAAAGAAATTCAAACAATAAACGACCTAGCAGACGCGCAGCCTGCCCGAATGACTGGCACTCCATGAGTGCCTTCGTATCAATCGGTCGGGCCTCGAAGGTCGGATAACCCTCCTCGTCCAGGACATCTTCCCCCTCCCTCGTGGCCCATCTGGCGGGGTGGAAGCTATCAACGTACCGACAAAGAGTGTCGTAAGCCTTCTCGTCCTCGGAACCCATGTCGCCTGCAGACGTATGATAATACCCAGTGTCGTGCTCATAATGCCTAGAGATCCAATGCACGGGAAACTTGGTCGTGCGTCCCAACACCGGATGCCCGTCGTTGTCTAAAAGTGCCTCCCCGTCATCGTCGCTTATCACCGCTTCCTCCTCGTACAGGGACTCTAAAGCGGTTGTGGTAACCGGCCTCACGACATACCACTTGTCTTTAAAACCCCACACGGAGTCCATGTACATCCTGAAAAGTCTCTTCGACTGTTTCAGGGAAACCCAGCTATGCTTTCCTCCCCGGGACTGGCGCTGCAGATGGAAGACTCTGAAGAAGAGGGGTATAGTCGCCCCAATCCTCAGAAAACGACAGGTCAGCTCAAACGCCCAGATAAAGGTGAGCAAATTTGGATGTAGCTGCGACGGGGTCAGCCCCAAATGGCTAAAGACCCCGACCTGAAAGTCGCTGAAGGGTAGCTGCAATCCAAGGTCTTTGAATGCAATTTCATACATAGGGAAACTGTACTCGGGGAACACCGAGAAAATCTGAGCAGTGAAGGTCGGTCTAGTAACGACGAAATTCTTTTGAAAACCGGGCTGACCGTGGCCCGCCTCAAGGACAGCGTATGGCGTTCGGCTGCGCCGACTATAGACCGAGGCGATTCCTCTAGGCTCGGCACCCACCCAGTCCAACAGAGGGTCCTCTATGGAGTCGACCAAACTCACAGTCTCATCGGCACTTTGTTCCTCCCTTTCGGGGCGTCCCGAGGAGCATGGTTCGTCCGCCATGGTTACCTACAGAGCACGGGAAACCAGTCAATTGGGCACGAAACCACACGCTCGTCATAACGGACAAGATGAAGTGCGCGACAAAACACGTCGCTCCACGCGCGACCACAAAGTCGGTTTGAAACAAAAATAGCAGTCGCCTCCCCGACTTCCAGATACCTCGACGGGTCCTTCTACAAGCCGCCTAAATAAACCGACAACACGGTCACTCGTGAATACGTCGACCCGGGGTATGAACATGGCGAGCAACATAATAAAGCCTAAAGCTAGAGCTATGAGTCTACCGGGCACGATCACGAATTAGGCGCCCTGGATCATGAAGACCCCGGGCAGCACTGCAGAATATAACCTAAACTATGTATCTACCGGCCACGAACATGTGTCTGCCGACCTCATGCATGAATTTGTCAGGCTGAACATAAGTTTTCCGGGCTAGTCCCACGCGCACAGCCTCTAAAAAATGTCTAAAACGATGAAAATCATGCATCACAACAGAAAAACAGAGAAGACAAGTCACTTACTTGGAATCAAGGAGTAAATTTGGCGACGGAGGAAAGGAATCGGTGACGGAGATCGCGGCGATGCTATGAGAATCTGGGAAGAACAACAGCAGTAGAAACAGAGCGGAGAGGAGAAACGCGAAGAGTAGTAACACGTTCTGGGGCCCAAGGATCCTATTTATAGTGATGACGTGGAATACCAAACGTCACCTCGGGCAGCCACGGATTCCCCTCCTCGACGCGCAGCTCCCCTAGGCAATGATGATCCTATCCTCATAGGGTGGCGGCACAGTTCCCAAAAGATACCTCGCGTGCTCGACATACGCATGCTGTTGAGGAATCCCCGAGCATTCCTCGCGGGGGGACCTGTCCCCGAGCACGATACGGGGAAACCCTCGAGTACCCCCATGAGGAGCTGCGTCTCTTGCCCGGGCACGAGGCCCCGAAACGGGAACAACCTAAGATCAAGCCATGGCTCCTAACCTAAGGAACCACGACTTGGGGGGCTCCTGTTCTGGACTGGGCCCGGCTGGCCCAATAGCAACGATAAAGGCCCAATCCAATCGGACTTGCTAGGGGTCACACCGACCTAAGGATCATAGCTATGCCCGACACACGTCACTGGGCGACACCCCCGTCCTCGTATTGTCCAGCTCGACATCAGCTCGAGCGCTCCTTCGCCAGTGGACACGACCCACTGCATCCTCAACGGGACTTCGAAAAGACCGCGTCTCTGTCCGCCCGCACTTCACGCAAAACATCCAGGGAGGGGACCACGTGCAGGTCCCCACTACGCACGTAGAACCTGGCAGTTTCTCCATTGGGCCAAACCTGCCCGGCCCAATGAAGGAACCTTGGCCCAGCGCTGGGGGCTATAAATACCCTCTGTTTCCAGATGGTCAGGTATTCAATCTATCACATATACTCACACTTTTGCCTGCTCGTGCTCTTACTTACTTCAGCATCGGAGTGCCTTGCAGGTATCCCCCACCTCGTTCAAGAACTTCAGCTCGGAGTCAGCCGTGACGGTTCAAGTCTGATCAGGTTAGATCAGTTTTTTTTAATAAATTTTATGATACTCGCATTATTATAAAAAATATTTAATATTAATAAAATTTAAAAAAAAAACTAAAAAAAGAAAGAAAAAAAAACATTAGAGAAAATTGAAAAATCCAAACTAAATTATTTAATAATATAGAAGTTTAAGAAAATGTTCAATAATATTTCACTTCTCGAAATTTAAAGTTTTGTTTTTCCGTTTCATTTCAATAGTTTATCTTGTTTATGAAATAAGTTTATGACATAAAAACATATGCATAAAAATATTTGTAATAATATTTATATTATAAATATAATTTGTTTATATGCAAAAATATTTTGATTTACGTTATTTGTTTTTCTATATATAAATATTATTTTTGTTTTAATATTATTTATAAAATATTTAGAACAACAGTAAACTTTTTTCCTTTTACAAAAATTAATAGTTTATAAAAAAAAATTTATCAACAATATATGTACAGGAAGTACTCCCCTGTACCTATACAGGTAAAAAATATATTGTTAATCTGAACCGTTAAGAAAAAACCATGTAAAATCTAAATTGTTAAATAAATCTGAGATATTTTTTCTGCTTTACTGATGAGAAACTTAATTGAGGCTTTAATTGAACCTTCACCTTTAGACGTCACCATATAAAAATAACAGTATACATATTTTTGTCATTGGATTAAAATATAAATGACTGTTAATTAAGATATGACGTTGTAAAGACCACTTAATAAATAAATTTCTTTAAAATATTCATTGAAAATCTACCATTCACAACCAATGAATAGCAATTGTAAAAATAATGGTGGTGCTCTGCCAAAACTAAAGTTGTAACTATGATGTTTATTGCAACATCTTTACATAGACTTGCTTCACACATGAGCCTAAGTTTATCTAAGCCATATCGATCACCTGCTGCTAGCAGATGTTGATCCATCAAGGTAGTTGCCCATTTTTAGTTAATCCCAATAAGCTCTTGCATGTCACACATTGACTGCAAAATTGGAAAATATGGCATAACACGGCAGACAAGTTGCACATTCTAGATTATTAATAAGTTCATAAGTTAGAACAAAACTCCTGAATAGTCTTATTCTAATTATGCAGTCAAGTGCCAGTATGAATGGCTCTGATAAAATGCAAGTAGACCGACCAGAGTAGCCTCTTGAACTTAAGTTTTATTATGATTACTTTCCACAGTATTGTCTTCAATGTGTGAACTGCTTCAGCTTCATTTTCATGTTCTATGTCTTCTCCATGTTGAAATAAAACATTAAATGGGTTAGAAATAAATGATTAGTATTAACTATGGTAGTAGGAAAGACAATAGTTTTCTTTTAGTAGTTATGTAGCAGTTATGTTGTTTAATTTACTCTTTTAGAATTGTAAAAGTTTGTTTGAGTCTACAAAAGACCAAGTGTGTGTAATTTATTTACTAAGAGCAATATACAAGAAGTTAAAAGTATACAAAATCTGATTTATATTCTACAAATTGGCATCAGAGCTCATGGCGAACATGATGAACCAAATGCCGTTACCACGGCTAACGAAGTCAAACTATGAAAACTGGAGCATCCAAATGAAAGCTCTTCTTGGATCTCTAGATGCGTGGGAAGTGACCAATGATGGATTTGAAGAACCAACAAAAATTGGAGGATATACAGCAGCCCAAACGAAGGCGTTGAAAGAGACGCGAGCGAAGGACAAAACAACATTATATATGTTGTTCAGGACTGTGGATGAATCAGGCTTTGAGAAGATTGCTAGTTCGACTACGTCGAAACAAGCGTGGGACACGTTAGAGAAGGTGTTCAAAGGAGCAGATAGAGTGAAGCAGGTTCGACTCCAAACGCTTCATGGCGAATTGGAGAGGATACAAATGAAGGATACAGAAAATGTATCAGATTACATCACTCGTGTGCAGAAAGTGGTGAATCAACTCACAAGAAATGGAGAGACAGTAGCTGATGCAAGAGTTGTTGAAAAGATCTTAAGATCTTTAACAGACAAGTTTGAAAATTTGGTGTGTGCAATAGAAGAATCGAAGGACCTTTCGACGCTCTCAATCGAAGAGCTCACTGGTTCGCTCGAAGCACATGAACAAAGAAAGATGAAGAAGAAAGAAGAGGCAGAAGAAGAAGCAAACCAAACAAAAAATCGAAAGATGAAAAAGTACTATTTTCGAACAACTTTCAAGGAAGAGGACGTGGATGTGGAGGACGTGACAGTGGTCGAAGTGGTAGAGGCAGTAACTTTGAAAGAGGAAATTCGAGCCAACAAAACTGGCGTGGAAGAGGACGTGGCCAAAGAGGTGGTCGTTCGAATTATTCAAATTTCGAGTGCTACAAGTGTGGCAAGTATGGCCATTATGCGAAGGATTGCAACTCATACAAATGTTACAACTGTGACAAAGTGGGACATCTTGCAAAAGACTGTCGAAATGAAAAGAAGACTGAAGAGACAACCAATTTGGCTTTGGAAGCTGAATCGAATGAAGGGTTTCTCCTGATGGCCCAAAACGAAATAAACACCAATGACAGTATTTGGTATCTTGACTCAGGAGCAAGTAATCACATGTGTGGTTACAAACACCTGTTTAAAGATATGAAGGGAGTTGAAGATGGCAGCGTGTCTTTTGGAGATGCATCGAAGGTGAAAGCTGAAGGAAAGGGCACAATCAGCTATTTGCAGAAGGATGGCTTGATTGGGTCAATCGAAGATGTCTACTATGTACCAGACCTTAAGACTAACATATTAAGTCTGGGACAACTCACAGAAAAGGATGCTTCGATCCTGATGAAAGATCGAACACTGCAGTTGAAGGACAAAACAGGATATCTGATTGCTGCTGTCGAAATGGAGAGAAATCGAATGTACAAACTTAACTTGAGGAACATTCGAGAGAAATGTCTGCAGATCGAAGTGCAAGACAAAGCGTCACTGTGGCACATGCGCTTTGGTCACCCACATCATGTTGGTCTGAGAAGATTGGCGAAAAGGAACATGGTGCATGGATTGCCAGACATGGAGTTTGAAGGAAAATTCTGTGAAGAATGTGTGCTCACAAGCAAACAAGAACTTCATTTCAGAAGAAGGCAGAGTATCAAGCTAAACAAATACTCGAACTGATACATACTGATATATGTGGGCCAATTACTCCAGAATCCTTCAGTGGAAAGAGGTATTTTATTACCTTCATTGATGACTTCTCAAGAAAAACCTGGGTCTACTTTTTGAAAGAGAAATCTGAAGCACTAGAAGTGTTCAAAAAATTCAAAGTAATGGTGGAAAAGGCAACAGAAAGAAACATCAAAGCAATTCGATCATACAGAGGAGGAGAGTATACTTCGATTGCCTTTGTGAAGTACTGTGAAGAACAGGGCATAAGAAGATTCCTTACTGCGCCATATTCACCTCAGCAAAATGGTGTGGCTGAAAGGAAGAATCGAACTATCTTTGACATGGTTCGATCAATGCTTAAAAGCAAGAGTATGCTGAAAGAGTTATGGGCAGAGGCAGTATAATGTGCTATTTACATTCAGAATAGGTGTCCACATTCGAAGCTGGAAGACAAAACACCACAAGAAGCATGGAGTGGACAGAAGCCAACAATCTCCCATCTCAAAGTGTTTGGTAGCATATCTTATGCGCATGTACCAGACCAACGAAGAACAAAGCTTGAAGACAAAAGTCAGAAGTTCATATTCATTGGATATAATGAGAAGACGAAAGGGTACAAGCTGTTCAATCCTATAAGCAAGAAAGTAATTGTAAGCAGAGACGTTCGAATGAATGAAGCCAGCAAATGGGACTGGAACAGTTCGACAGAGGTTGTTGATACAGTCAAAGAAACAACTATAACTGTACCAACAAGTATTCCAGAAGAACATGAAGAAACAGAAGATAGAGATGAACCTCTACAACCCAAAATGAGAAGCTTGCAAGATTTGTATGATTCAACAAGTGAGGTGCATCTTGTGTGTCTTCTGGCAGATGCTGAAAACATAAGTGTTGAAGAAGCATTAAGAGATGAGAAGTGGAAAAGCGCCATGGACGAAGAAATTAAAGCAATCGAACACAACAAAACTTGGGAGCTGGTCGAATTACCAAAAGGAAGTCAACCCATTGGTGTAAAGTGGGTATTTAAGAAAAAGATGAACGCTCAAGGAGAGATCGAAAGATACAAGGCACGGCTGGTTGCAAAGGGGTACAAGCAGAAAGCTGGCATTGACTATGACGAAGTGTTCGCGCCTGTTGCAAGAATGGAGACAATTCGATTACTCATCTCTTAAGCTGCTCAGTTCAAATGGCAAATATTTCAAATGGATGTCAAGACAGCATTTTTGAATGGTGTGCTCGAAGAAGAAATCTATGTCAAACAACCACTTGGATACATGAGAACTGGAGAAGAGAAGAAGGTGCTGAAACTGAAGAAATCATTATATGGGCTGAAGCAAGCACCTAGGGCATGGAACACACGCATTGATACATATTTTAAGGAGAGTGGATTCGAGCAATGCCCTTATGAACCAGCGCTCTATGTGATGAAAAATGGAAGTGATTTATTACTTGTGGCTCTGTACGTTGATGATCTTATTTTTCTAGGAAATAATGTTAAGATGATCGAAGACTTCAAAAGCACCATGACAAGAGAATTCGAAATGACAGACTTAGGTCTGATGAGATTTTTTCTTGGTCTGGAGGTTCGACAGGAAGAAGCTGGGATTTTCATATCACAAGAAAAGTATGCAAAGGAAATCCTAGAAAAGTATAAAATGAAGAATTGCAATCCAATTTCAACGCCAATGGAGCCAGGCACAAAGCTGTCGAAGTTTGATGGAGGAGAACGAGTCGAAGGAAGCAAATATCGAAGCTTGGTAGGCAGCCTTCGATATCTCACATGCACAAGGCCAGATATTTCACTTAGTGTTGGCATAGTGAGAATATTCATGGAGGAGCCAATTCACACACATTGGAAAGCGCTGAAACGAATTCTGAGATACATCCAAGGAACAATATCACTTGGGATGTTTTATTCAAAGACAGAAGACTACAAGCTAGTTGGATATTCTGATAGTGACTGGTATGGAGACATTGATGATCGAAAGAGCACTGCAGGATATGTGTTTTTCATGGGAAACACAGCTTTTACATGGCTATCGAAGAAGCAACCTATAGTGACACTTTCAACGTGTGAAGCAGAATACGTGGCAGCATCCTGGTGCGTCTGTCATGCAGTGTGGCTCAGAAGGTTGATAAGTAAGATGGAGATGAAATAGGAAGGCCCAACAATAATACACGTGGACAACAAATTAGCTATTGAGCTGGCAAAGAACCCAGTCAATCATGAATGAAGCAAGCATATAGACGTTCGATTTCACTTCATTCGTGAACATGTGAAAGAAGGAAGCGTGGAACTAAGGCATGTGGCAAGCAGAGACCAAGCAGCTGACATCTTCACAAAACCACTATCAAGAGAAGTATTCGAAAGAGGCAGGAAGATGATTGGGATGCTGGATGGAAGAAGCATTTAATGTTTAAGGAGGAGTTTTGTTGAAATAAAACATTAAATGGGTTAGAAATAAATCATTAGTATTAACTATGGTAGTAGGAAAGACAATAGTTTTCTTTTAGTAGTTATGTAGCAGTTATGTTGTTTAATTTACTGTTTTAGAATTGTAAAAGTTTGTTTGAGTCTACAAAAGACCAAGTGTGTGTAATTTATTTACTAAGAGCAATATACAAGAAGTTAAAAGTATACAAAGTCTGATTTATATTCTACACTTCATCGGTTTTATTTGTATTTTCACGCGCCTTTTCTTCCGTCTCTTCTCTTTATGTTCCTTATATAGAGCTCATTCTCCTCGATATTATCTTTTTGTTTTTTTGTTAAATATGTTTTTGGTATCTACAAATTATCAAATTTTATTTTTGATCCTTATAAAAAATGGTTATTTTTAGTCTAAACAAAATTATTATGCACGTAGTTTTAATCTTTGTTGTTAAATTAAAACATTTAAGAGAACTATTCTTTACAGAAAAAGTTTAGAGGAACTAAAATTATTGAGTCGCATAGGGACTAAAAACATATTTAATTATTTTTTTCTTTTATGACGTGAAATGAAGACAAAAAGTGTTTGATAAAGAAATAATTCCATTGATAAGATAGAAAAATGCCATCAAATTTCATTAAAAACTCTTCTCATGTGATAACTTTACCAGCCCCCCAGCAAATACGACACTTTACTTGACGATCATATTCATCATTTCCATCACAACAATATCTACACACATTAGCAAGAAAGTGAAGTAAATAACTTCAAAGCTAATCGAACAAAAAATGTCTACAAAGAGTTTAAAATGTTGGTGCATAAAGGAGAGATGAAAGACAAAAGGAATATATTAAATAACGGCTACAAAATAAGGAGTAATAAATATATTGACCTACCTATTACTAGGCTATTTATACACAATATTATGGTATAATAAAAATTAAAATACCCTCTAACAGACTTAGTCAACAAGACATTCCTAAAATATAAATTATTTCCAACATCGTCCCTTAATTTATATTTACACAAAACTGACAACACCAATTTCATCCCTCAAACGAAGAAATTGATCAGTCTTTATAGCCTTTGTTAGAACCTCTGATAGCTGCTTCTGGGTGCTATAGTGCACTTCTAATATATCACTCTGAACCTAATTCCTCAGAAAGTGATACTTGGTCTCAATATGTTTGCTTCTCCCATGCAACACTGGGTTCTTGGCAAGATTGATTGCAGACTTGTTATCAATCATCAACTTCATAGGCTTGTTTACCTCGATCTTCAGATCCTGCAGTAAGTTCAGAATCTTCACAGCTTGACATGCAGTCAGAGCGTCTGCAATATATTCAGCTTCACATGTTGACAATGCAACAACAGATTGCTTTTTGGAATACCAAGAAATATGACCTCCCAGAAATTTGAATAAGTATCCAGAAGTACTTCTTTCAACTCTGTCTTCATACCAATTAGAGTCTGGATAGCATATCAGCTCTACATCTAATATAACACTAGAAGGGAATAACCCTCCATACCTTAGTGCCCCTTCAGTATCTTGCAGCTTGTCAAACTATGCAAATCTTCTTGGTATATTTCTGACTTTATGTGGCCTCTAAACTTGTTTAGAATAAAATCAAAGATCAGAGGTCAATGTATAATAAAATAAAAGGTCTCTGTCTCCAACCATCTGAGCTACGCTAGTTTTGTGTTATTCAAACACAAATCAAACATTATGTAATAAAACAGTCGGATCAGAGAAGCGTCGGAATCCTAACTCCGGTCATCTTCTTCAGTATGCTCCAGCATCAAACCTGCAAATCACATAAAATCGAGACACGAGATGAACCCTAGTCCCCTAATTTGACCCTTGCAAATCCAATGATAGAATTGGCTTGACCTGAAAATGCTTGTAGAGTCAGTTTTAAAGAAAATATTTCAAACTTCCCTAACAATGCAGATCTCCATTCCTGCGTCAAACCTCACAAATGATGCGTCAAAATTATTCCAAACATAAATATGAACATGAATGTATGCATCAAATCGTTCAAGAATGCGTATATTAAAAGTTTGAAATTAAAGAAGGTTACCAAACCGGTACTGTTGTACCCCAAAATTTGCCCTCGCATTTTTCCACAAGAGATAACAACTTCAGGCTTTTCATGATCTTTCAAACTGGCTCGAGAATCGGTCAAACAGACTTTTCTCGTCAGTCAGGACACAATTAGGGTTTTATTGATTTTCAGGGCTCTGGATTGTTTCACACAGTTGGCTTAGGGTTTTGGTTGATTCTGGCTCAACTTTGATCAGGCGAATGCTCTTTGGCATTTAATCAGGAATTAGGGTTGGTGCGCGCGTTCTCAGAAAGATCTAAATTCTACAGTGCTTTGCAAGACATTCCGAGATTTGGGTTGAATTCGCATTATTTGATTTAATCAGTAAAAGAAGGCATTTGGTTTGAATTCATGTTCGTTTGATTGAACTAGTCAAAAGATCCATGCAGTTTGGATTTACAGTGTTGGTAAAAAAAAATCAGTGAAAAGGGAATGCGCCTGATCAGTGTTTTGATTAACTGTTGTTTTGCCTTGAATATTGGAAGCGTCAAGTTTATTAATTGATCAACACTGAAATATTGTTTAGTTAATTATTTATTATTCTAAAGATTAAATAAGTTGGAATTTATTTTCAATTTATTTTAATTTAAAGAACTATAAATAATAAATAAACAATTGGAGAAGAAAAGAATTAATTAAATAAAGGGACTTTTTATTTATCTTTAAATCATTTGTATAATTGTTTTTGTTTACAAAATGTTTACAGAAATAATGTTACATTTATTTAAAGTTAAATAAAAACTATCCTAAACATTTTCTATTCTTCAAATCTTCATCTGCTATCCCTCGCTCCAGTGCTCCATTTTTTCATCTGCAAAAGAAAAGGAAGAAAAAGTCAAAAAGCAGATAAAATAATAAATGACAGACAGATAAAAGAAATTCATCATTAAGGGCCACTGATTGGGATCAGTTAACCCTCTCTGCAAATCACGGGATTTCTCCCGATTCACAAAGAGGGAAGAATTTTTATTTGCTAATCATGAATGCAAAGTTGAGAAAAAAAAATGCAAAGTGTCAAACTGCATAAGTTCAAAATCTCAAACTCCAAGTTCAAACCAAACTGAAAAATCCAAATTCCTACTTTCTGTCAAAAATGCCAAAAGGTACAAGTTGCTGTCACAGGATATCAAGCTGTCAAAGGAAAGAAGATTTGGGAAGATATCAAAGCCAAAAGTACAAAAGTTGTCAAGAAAAGATACAATATGCAGAGGAAATCTATTATGCAAGCAAAAACATTTTTTCATCATTTCCCAAGATAAGGGTGGCCCTTTCAGAATAAAGGTACAGCAAAAACATAGTTTAACATATTTAGCTGTACTGAGAGAGAAGAGAAAGAGATAAGAAAGCAGGTTTTTAGGCTTTTAGGTAGGAAGATAGAAATACAAAAACAAAACACAGTGGATAAGGCAAGGAGGCAAACCAATATACAAAACTGCATAAGCCTTAACCATAAAAGGATCAAGACCTGCATCAGACCTACAGGAGAGCCCAACCTCAAACCAGAAGAAAAGAATATACAAAAACCTGCATACTAACTGTTAAGCCTCAAGCTTAACAAAAACCAACACAACCTGTCAATAACTAAAACACAAAAATAACCAATTGAAGCCTCAAGCCTCACCCTACTGTCAAGCCATTAAACCTGCCTGAAGCAAACTTGCCTACTGCATAAGCCATACCAGCATAAAACAAGGCCTAAAGATACAAAACCTGCAAATGGCCTAAAAACCCAAAGCCAGAACTGATAAACACAAAAAAAACTATCAGATGCCTTAAAGCCTCACAACCTGTAAGCCTTAAACAACTAGATAACCTGCAAGTAAAGATCAAGCCTGAAACAACTAGTTCAAACCTCCCAGCCTTAAGCCAGTATAAACCTGCATTGACTTAAGCTAAAACCTGTCAAAACCAACTTAAAACAAGCCAACTCTAGACCCTCAGAATCTCTTCATCATCGGGCCATCAAACCAACGTACAAAGCAAATCAAATAGGCAAATCAACCCAGGCATCCAACAAAGGCAACACAAAGCCTCAGAAAATCTTCTTCATAGGCAAACGCATAAGGCAACCCAACTCAAAGGCAAGGAGAAAGTCATTAAGCAAGCATACAGAAGAGGCAACTCAAGGCAACTAGAAGAGAAGAGGAAAAGAATCAAATAAACCCTAGGCCTCATAAACTCCTCATCACAGGCAAAACGCTCAAAGGCAAGCACTCAAAGGCAACTCAGAGGCGACAGAAGTAAGCAACAAGGCATTCAAAGACATTCAAAAGCAAGTGTTAAAGGCAACATAAGCATACTAATCTCAAGGCAACAAGCATTAAAGGCAAAGGAGAAGAAGAAAGAGGTGGATTCAAAAGGGGTTTTCAGTTCATAATCATCATAAAACCAATAGAAATATACAAAGATACCAGTTAAAGCTTTCATCAGCACCCTTCACCGTCGAGCCTCCTAAGCACCTCCGCCATTCCTTCCCCTCTTCAGTAAAGGTAATGCATGTTCTTTCATCCTTTCTCGTGTACCTCCAACGAAATCAAAAATGAACACAGCATGCAAATCAAAGTCAAACACTTAATCGAAAAAGCAGTAAAATATAAGAAGGATTCGAACCCTAACGCATTGAAAAGAAAAGAATCGTACCTCTGTTTGTCACCATTTGAAGTGGGCGTGAAGAGAGGAGAAGAGGTGGAGGCGCTGATGGCTTAAGCAAAGGGAAGGATGTTCAACTGCCATGGCCAAACGAACGAAGATGAACGAAACCCCAAAACGGCGCTGCAAACCCTAACGCGTCCCAATTGCAAACAATAATCAAAACCCTGAAAAACTGTTTGTTTCAAAACTCTGGGCCTTGCCCGTTCCAACCACCAAAGCCCACTCAAAAACTCTTACCCTTTCTATAACGTTATTTTCTTTCTTTTTTTAATTAGTCAACTTAACCATTTTTTATATATTTAAAACAAGTTTACTTGTTAATAAGTTAACACAAACCTTTCTAATATAACATTTTTAATTACAATATTTTTCCTCTAACCTAAATTTTTGTTACTTTGTATATTATTTCGTTAATACTAAAATACATGAAATATGTT
This sequence comes from Vicia faba, assembly GCA_948472305.1. Classification (NCBI taxonomy): domain Eukaryota; kingdom Viridiplantae; phylum Streptophyta; class Magnoliopsida; order Fabales; family Fabaceae; genus Vicia; species Vicia faba. The sequence goes on along the minus strand of OX451741.1, from coordinate 760,667,265 downwards.
TTTTATTTAAAACATTTAATTTAAATTTTCTTTGTATATACACATAAAAATATATTTTTATAAGATTGAAAATATTTTTCTTTTGATTAAAACATTCTTTTTGTACATAATAAATAACAATATATTTTTTACATGATTTAAATTCCTAACATTTAATGAGGATATTCTTTTGTATATATTAAACAAAATATAAAGATACATTTTTTATATCAAATATAAAACGACAATTTTCAAACTTATAACATTTCCTCTCTTTTAAATATTTTTGTATATAATAAAGATACATTTTTATACATAATTTAATTAGAATTTAAAACTTTTAATTAAAACATTCTTTTTGTACATATTAAAAATATACAAATCAAAGATTTATTAAACAAATATTTAGGTCAACAATACCTTAATACACATTTAATTTCACATTATCGCACCTGTAAATAATTACGTACGCATATACTTGTACACTTACACAATACAAATACAGTTACATTGCTCCTATACACATTTGTTTATCTTATACATTGATATACGTCATTTACATTTGATCGCAAATTCGATTTGGTTGTAACTTATTGGATACTATAAGTCTCATCCCCATTCATAAATTTGTACCCCCACTCCCGGATACTTATTTTGTAATAGTGTAGACTTTACATTTCCGCAATTTACCGCTTTTGAATTATACCATGGTTAGACCTAGGGTTTGCATGTACATAAAATCAAACGCTAGATAACCTAATACAAGACAAATACATGAAATCAATACACAATCACACTTGCACCCTCTAGGGTAATCCCACATGTTGCCTTCCAAAATGGGCCACGCTTGCACGTCGAGTATCTTTGGCAAAACAAATTCAAATGATCATAAGTCCCTCGATGACGCTTTCGAATGTTGCCTAAACGGAATGATCATAGTCCCTTCAAAGCAAATTGCCAAAGACACTTGGCCCCATTGCATTCATGGTCCATACGATGACCCGCGCCCGTCCCGAATAAACTTCCTAAACGCAAGATTGTCCACCAAATTCAATGGTGGAACAAAATTGTTAAAAAGGGTTAAAACATAACAAAAACCTTTGAGTACAATAGGGTAGATAAAACTCTTAGTTACTTGAGATCAACTTGCAAAAACACTTGCCTTCTTTTCAAAAACCACAATCCACAACACTTTCAAAACAAACTTTCAAAAAAAACCTTGAAACATCTTTTCAAAAGACAAAACACCTTTTGTAAAACATTCGAGTAAAGAATTGTTACAAGGGTAGCCTATACAAGGCATCTTTTCAAAACATTTCAAAACCACACACCGAGCACCATTTCAAACAATTGAAAACCAAGGCAAGTTGATCTAAGCAAGTACCTAAGAGCCCATGGATAACCATGGATAGAAAGGGTGCTAATACCTTCCCTTTCTATAATCTACTCCCCGAACCCAAGAAAACATCTCAAAAGGTTTTTGCTGTGCTTTTTTTCAACCTTTCCTTTAGGATAAAATAAAAAGTCGGTGGCGACTCTTGCTCAACCGCACAAGTGCGAATACGAACGCAAAACCACAGTCAGTTCTCCCACCGTATCACAGAACTGGCGACTCTGCTGGGGACTTTTAAAAGTGGGGTTACCTTAGGGTTTAGATCACCTTTACCTTCTTGCTTTGATTGACTTGATTGCTTTATCTTTTGGGTTCTTGTTTGGGTTTTGTTGTAAATCCTCCACCCAGATTTGGGGCACCTTTTTAAGTAAATAGCAAAAAAAACTGCGAGGGAACTGTGCGGGGTATACCGACATGGTTGAAGCAGTAAGCTATGTTAGTGTGACATATTTGTGAGTACCGGTAACCCTTGAGTAGTCAAGGAGAGTACGGGGCCGCTGTGTGATGTCATGAAGCACTAACGAACTCTTAGAACCTTAATTGACCATCTTAGCCTTTTTAGGGGTAGTGAGATGACCGACTTTGGTGCAGTCCGAAGTTGGTAGATCCTCGATACTACACTCTTTTGAGGATTGTTTTCTTGGAATATTTTGGTCGCCAGTAAGTGGCTAAACCGAAACAATGAACACAGAAAACAATCCAATGATATTGAGCTCCTTAGAACCCGGTTTCTATTTTAAGACAGGATGAGCCAACTAACTTCAAGAGGGTAGTACCTGAACCTCATGCAAGCCTAAACCTAAGGACTCTTCTGCTTTGTGTGAATATGTTTGTCTGTATATACACTCACTTGCTTGTGTATACATATACATAACATCATGACATCATACCATAGCATTTTCAATAACCGTTTCAAGGACCTCGAGGGTTCTTTTGATGCAGGGTTATGTTGAACCAGACGTCTATCAAGGGGAAAGGGGTTTCTCCTCTAACCAATGCAATCAAAGATCAAGTGCAACAACTTGAATCAGTGGCTATGACCCACTCGACATGGTGAGCTTGATTCTCGTGGAAGGACGTCCACCGATGCAGAGATCTCCAATCCAAGAGCAAAGTTTAACCTCTAACATTTTCTTGTGTTTACCCCAAGAGATCCTTGAAAGCATGCATCCACATATCATGCATCGCATTTTGACAGTCTTTCCTTTTTCAGGTTTCCTTACTCTCCTGCTGTTTATTTCAGCAAGAGATGGCTCTAGAAAGGTCTGTCAAAGACATCCAAGACCAGACTGCTCAGCTGCAAGAGATGTTCCTGAACTTGTCTCTGGGGCAAGAAGAGATGAAAGCTATCCTCACAAAGGGCTTGGAGAATTCCAACAATGCCATGAGTGATCAGCTTGCGGAGCTGCAGTTTGATCTGACAACCTTGAGGACCCAAGTGATGGGAAAGTTGGTGGGCCAGATGGCTCTCATCCAAAACCTATCTCAAAGACAAGAGGAACTCAGAGTTCTCGTCCGCCAACTGCTTCCAAATAACCAATTGGGGCAAACATCTGAGGTTGAAGAGCAAGTCACCGCCCAGCCTCCAGCCACTCAAGAAGACAAGGGGAAAGCTCCTTTGCTTGCTTCAGGGTCACAAGCCCTTCAACAACCTCGCCAACGTCAATGGGGTAATCGGCGTAAGCAAGAAACGTCGGGAAGACAGTTCACGGAGACTGAAATACCATCATTTTTCATACTGAAGCGCCTGATGGAGGTCAACTTGCTTACCTTAAAGGACCCTCCTCAGAAGCCCAATATCTCCTCTCCTTACTATCATCCCGACGCGTTTTGTGTTTACCATTCCTACAGCCCAGGACACGACACCAACGACTGTTGGGCCTTGAAAAACAAGATTCAAGATCTGATCGACATTGGAGTGCTGGAATTCATGCCAGACGGCGAGATGAAAATCTTCCGTTAAAGGGTTCTTCACCTGAAGTGACGAAGCTCAAGCTGAAAGACTTTTGCTTATTTTTGAATTTTCAAAGTTGTAATTTCTTTTGTTGTCAAACAATTATCTGTTGATGTTAAACTCTGTTTTCATTAACGCATTGCATATGTTTGTCTTGAATTCATCCATTCGTTTCACTACTCTTATGCTTTTCTTTATGATATTTGACTCTTGATAAAAAGCTGCAAGCCTTTAGAGGGAGGATGACGAAACAATACCATGATCTTATACAGTATGCTTTTGAACAGACCTTGTTGATGATGTACAGGCATTTCTTTCAATTCCCAAACACTGGAGTTATAAGGAAGTTAATCCCTAGTCAACCCCTTCGAGCCAAAGAAGTAGGAGTTTTCTGTTCTAAACGATCAAAACCTTTGATATAAACCTGGGGCAGGGTAGTCTCTCAGTTTAATTAAAAAGAAAGCACACATTGAAGTCACAAACTCTCAGTTCGTAACACAACGAACGACGTCGAAAAAAAAAGAGAAAGCATTCCTTTGGAATCAAAAGACAAGGGTGGTTCCCTATCACATAGATAGTCAATCTCTCAAAAAGAAAAAGCCTGCTGAGCCAAAACCTATAAAGGAGGCTTTAGAAAGCTGGGGCATCCCGCTGACTGTAATCCCGGAAAACGGTATCAGTTAGGCAAAAGTTAGGGATAACAAATCAAAATCAAAATAGTGAGGTCATTACAAAATCCTCAGCAACATAAAAAAAAATTTTGAAAAAGAAAAAAAGAGATGATGACTGTCTCCCCGAATTCAACTGGTGTACCATCGCCCAAAAGTCGTTCCAAACTCAAAACAGAGTGACGCACAATTAACTGAGCTTAGGTTGGAGAACATCACGAAGAGCGGGTGGGTACAAATATATTTTGAGCCTTTATCCTTTGTTTCTTAAACCGTGAACCAAGCCACGTTACAACCCTTCAAAAGTCCTAATTGAAGCATGGGTTAGTTCGAAAGCATACTGTTACAAAAGGTATCCTGACTCCTGTAGGGCTTTACTCTAAACCTTGTGTTAACTTGTCTTATGAAAAGTTTTCTGCTAAAAAACGCATTTTTCAAAACTTCGAGACAAACATAAACTTAGCATTATTTGAATATCACTGTCTGCATTTGGCTTTTTGTTTGACAGCGGAGAAATTCATACAGCGAATGTTCGGAGGAATGAAAACTCTCTCAGTAAGTAAAAATCACTTCAAGAGGATAACACTTCCATTACAAATCTCCTATCAGCAAGGGGCATGATATAGCACCATCCAATTAACCTGGGGTAGTCCAGTCAAGGTCCAACAAATCTTTCAAAATTCAGTTAACCTGGGGCAGTCCAGTCAAGATTTCAAGAAATCTCTCAATATGTAGAGTAATCTGATTCAAGACTCCTTCATCACCACTTGGGGCATTCGAATGTCAAAAGTGTTCAACAAATTAACTATTACAATTCCAGATTCGACTCCTATATCCAGCCAGGGCATATCTGTTGACCACATTTCCAGACTCGATTCCTGTATCTAGCCAGGGCACGTCTGAAGAGTTTGAAGATCCGATTCCTGTATCCAGCCAGGGCATATCAATCAACTATCACATTTCCAGACTCGATTCCTGTATCTAGCCAGGGCACGTCTGAAGAGTTTGAAGATTCGATTCCTGTATCCAGCCAGGGCATATCTGTTAACTATCACCTTTCCAGACTCGATTCCTGTATCCAGCCAGGGCACGTCTGAAGAGTTCCAGATCAACACCTGTAACAAGCCAGGAAATTATCTACATCACCACTTGGGGCATTCGAATGTCAAAGGGTTTCAAAAACCCGATGCAGTTTTACACGAGCTCATCATCAGGAAACCTTACACCGGTTCCTCTTCAAGACTTCTGAAAACAGTTTACGGACGCTTCCCAACAACGGATGCTGCTCTATTGCTTATTCAATCTCAAGATTTCTGAAAACAGTTCACGGGTTCTCCAGTAACGGATGTTAACCTATCACTTGTTCAGATTCTTCTCAAGACGTCTGAAAACAGTTTACGGATTCTTCCCAACAACGGATGTTAATCTACCAACTTGTTCAGATGCAATTTTTGAAAACAGTTTACGGACGCTTCCCAACAACGGATGTTGCTCTATTGCTTATTCAATCTCAAGATTTCTGAAAACAGTTCACGGGTTCTCCAGTAACGGATGTTAACCTATCACTTGTTCAGATTCTTCTCCAGACTTCTGAAAACAGTTTATGGATTCTTCCCAACAACGGATGTTAATCTATCGCTTGTTCAGATGTAACCTTTGAAAACAGTTTACGGACGCTTCCCAACAACGGATGCTGCTCTATTGCTTATTCAACTTCAAGATTTCTGAAAACAGTTCACGGGTTCTCCAAGTAACGGATGTTAACCTATCACTTGTTCAAACACTTCTCAACGTTCTTAAAACAGTTTACGAATTATCCAGTAACGGATGTCAATCTATCGCTTGTTCAGATTCCAAGCCTTCACCTGTAGTAAATCAGAGGACTCTCGCAATCCCCAGCCAGAGAACCTTCCAGAAGCTAACTCCCCTCAGAGTCAAGTGAAGTCGCCAGAGTTACTTCCCACCAAATTGAAGATTCTCAATCTTACCTCCCCAGCATGAGTCCGCTAGTTTGGAACTCCCCAGTAGAGGTCATCAGGAATTCTCTTCCCCAGCAACAGCCAAGGAATTATTTTCCCGGCAGCGGTCAAGATTCTTTTATCTTCAGCCGTCCAAGATTCATTTATCCTCAGCAAGATAGCTCATCAGCTTACATGCGCATTCATCACATTCATGTCATAAACATTGATGTCACATACATTGCATTATACATCATGACATTGCATACAACTAACCCTTTACTTTTCAGGTAAGATCAGTCGACAGACAAAGATCACCTCCCGAGATTCATCTAGAAATAGTTCAGATGTGACCCGGACACGGCGACATTCTGATACTTATTCCAGATCCATTCAAACGCATCATCAGGAAACCCTACACCGGTTCCTCTTCAACTTCAAGACTTCTGAAAACAGTTTACGGATTCTCCAGCAATGGATGTTAATCTACCAGCTTGTTCAGATGTAATTTTTGAAAACAGTTTACGGACGCTTCCCAACAACGGATGCTGCTCTATTGCTTATTCAATCTCAACTCCTGAAAATAGTTTACGGATTCTCCAGACATGGATGTCAATCTATTTCTTATTCGGGCCTCCAATTCAGAGATGTTCCAAAACACGAGTGCCTTTCTGATACTTGTCCACTCACCATTGACATACAGTTCAACAAGTCCAGATGGCATCTATAAGCCCATCCTCCTACCAGCGGTCGCCAGATGGCATCTATAAGCCCATCCTCCTACCAGCAGTCACCAGATGGCATCTTTAAGCCCATCACCAAATGGCATCTGTAAGCCCATTCACCTCTACCATCACATCGCCGAGTGCAAATTTTCTGGGCACTTTAGTGTCCAATCTTCTTTTACCTTCAAGTCACGAAAGGCAAACTTGCCAATCTAACTCTTCAGGTTCAAGAAGATTGAACAGGGGCAACTGTTGTACCCCAAAATTTGCCCTCGCATTTTTCCACAAGAGATAACAACTTCAGGCTTTTCGTGATCTTTCAAACTGGCTCGAGAATCGGTCAAACAGACTTTTCTCGTCAGTCAGGACACAATTAGGGTTTTATTGATTTTCAGGGCTCTGGATTGTTTCACACAGTTGGCTTAGGGTTTTGGTTGATTCTGGCTCAACTTTGATCAGGCGAATGCTCTTTTGCATTTAATTAGGAATTAGGGTTGGTGCGCGCGTTCTCAGAAAGATCTAAATTCTACAGTGCTTTACAAGACATTCAGAGATTTGGGTTGAATTCGCATTATTTGATTTAATCAGTAAAAGAAGGCATTTGGTTTGAATTCATGTTCGTTTGATTGAACTAGTCAAAAGATCCATGCAGTTTGGATTTACAGTGTTGGTAAAAAAAAATCAGTGAAAAGGGAATGCGCCTGATCAGTGTTTTGATTAACTGTTGTTTTGCCTTGAATATTGGAAGCGTCAAGTTTATTAATTGATCAACACTGAAATATTGTTTAGTTAATTATTTATTATTCTAAAGATTAAATAAGTTGGAATTTATTTTCAATTTATTTTAATTTAAAGAACTATAAATAATAAATAAACAATTGGAGAAGAAAAGAATTAATTAAATAAAGGGACTTTTTATTTATCCTTAAATCATTTGTATAATTGTTTTTGTTTACAAAATGTTTACAGAAATAATGTTACATTTATTTAAAGTTAAATAAAAACTATCCTAAACATTTTCTATTCTTCAAATCTTCATCTGCTATCCCTCGCTCCAGTGCTCCATTTTTTCATCTGCAAAAGAAAAGGAAGAAAAAGTCAAAAAGCAGATAAAATAATAAATGACAGACAGATAAAAGAAATTCATCATTAAGGGCCACTGATTGGGATCAGTTAACCCTCTCTGCAAATCACGGGATTTCTCCCGATTCACAAAGAGGGAAGAATTTTTATTTGCTAATCATGAATGCAAAGTTGAGAAAAAAAATGCAAAGTGTCAAACTGCATAAGTTCAAAATCTCAAACTCCAAGTTCAAACCAAACTGAAAAATCCAAATTCCTACTTTCTGTCAAAAATGCCAAAAGGTACAAGTTGCTGTCACAGGATATCAAGCTGTCAAAGGAAAGAAGATTTGGGAAGATATCAAAGCCAAAAGTACAAAAGCTGTCAAGAAAAGATACAATATGCAGAGGAAATCTATTATGCAAGCAAACACATTTTTTCATCATTTCCCAAGATAAGGGTGGCCCTTTCAGAATAAAGGTACAGCAAAAACATAGTTTAACATATTTAGTTGTACTGAGAGAGAAGAGAAAGAGATAAGAAAGCAGGTTTTTAGGCTTTTAGGCAGGAAGATAGAAATACAAAAACAAAACACAGTGGATAAGGCAAGGAGGCAAACCAATATACAAAACTGCATAAGCCTTAACCATAAAAGGATCAAGACCTGCATCAGACCTACAGGAGAGCCCAACCTCAAACCAGAAGAAAAGAATATACAAAAACCTGCATACTAACTGTTAAGCCTCAAGCTTAACAAAAACCAACACAACCTGTCAATAACTAAAACACAAAAATAACCAATTGAAGCCTCAAGCCTCACCCTACTGTCAAGCCATTAAACCTGCCTGAAGCAAACTTGCCTACTGCATAAGCCATACCAGCATAAAACAAGGCCTAAAGATACAAAACCTGCAAATGGCCTAAAAACCCAAAGCCAGAACTGATAAACACAAAAAAAACTATCAGATGCCTTAAAGCCTCACAACCTGTAAGCCTTAAACAACTAGATAACCTGCAAGCAAAGATCAAGCCTGAAACAACTAGTTCAAACCTCCCAGCCTTAAGCCAGTATAAACCTGCATTGACTTAAGCTAAAACCAGCCAAAACCAACTTAAAACAAGCCAACTCTAGACCCTCAGAATCTCTTCATCATCGGGCCATCAAACCAACGTACAAAGCAAATCAAATAGGCAAATCAACCCAGGCATCCAACAAAGGCAACACAAAGCCTCAGAAAATCTTCTTCATAGGCAAACGCATAAGGCAACCCAACTCAAAGGCAAGGAGAAAGTCATTAAGCAAGCATACAGAAGAGGCAACTCAAGGCAACTGGAAGAGAAGAGGAAAAGAATCAAATAAACCCTAGGCCTCAGAAACTCCTCATCACAGGCAAAACGCTCAAAGGCAAACACTCAAAGGCAACTCAGAGGCGACAGAAGTAAGCAACAAGGCATTCAAAGACATTCAAAAGCAAGTGTTAAAGGCAACATAAGCATACTAATCTCAAGGCAACAAGCATTAAAGGCAAAGGAGAAGAAGAAAGAGGTGGATTCAAAAGGGGTTTTCAGTTCATAATCATCATAAAACCAATAGAAATATACAAAGATACCAGTTAAAGCTTTCATCAGCACCCTTCACCGTCGAGCCTCCTAAGCACCTCCGCCATTCCTTCCCCTCTTCAGTAAAGGTAATGCATGTTCTTTCATCCTTTCTCGTGTACCTCCAACGAAATCAAAAATGAACACAGCATGCAAATCAAAGTCAAACACTTAATCGAAAAAGCAGTAAAATATAAGAAGGATTCGAACCCTAACGCATTGAAAAGAAAAGAATCGTACCTCTGTTTGTCACCATTTGAAGTGGGCGTGAAGAGAGGAGAAGAGGTGGAGGCGCTGATGGCTTAAGCAAAGGGAAGGATGTTCAACTGCCATGGCCAAACGAACGAAGATGAACGAAACCCCAAAACGGCGCTGCAAACCCTAACGCGTCCCAATTGCAAACAATAATCAAAACCCTGAAAAACTGTTTGTTTCAAAACTCTGGGCCTTGCCCGTTCCAACCACCAAAGCCCACTCAAAAACTCTTACCCTTTCTATAACGTTATTTTCTTTCTTTTTTTAATTAGTCAACTTAACCATTTTTTATATATTTAAAACAAGTTTACTTGTTAATAAGTTAACACAAACCTTTCTAATATAACATTTTTAATTACAATATTTTTCCTCTAACCTAAATTTTTGTTACTTTGTATATTATTTCGTTAATACTAAAATACATGAAATATGTTTTTTATTTAAAACATTTAATTTAAATTTTCTTTGTATATACACATAAAAATATATTTTTATAAGATTGAAAATATTTTTCTTTTGATTAAAACATTCTTTTTGTACATAATAAATAACAATACATTTTTTACATGATTTAAATTCCTAACATTTAATGAGGATATTCTTTTGTATATATTAAACAAAATATAAAGATACATTTTTTATATCAAATATAAAACGACAATTTTCAAACTTATAACATTTCCTCTCTTTTAAATATTTTTGTATATAATAAAGATACATTTTTATACATAATTTAATTAGAATTTAAAACTTTTAATTAAAACATTCTTTTTGTACATATTAAAAATATACAAATCAAAGATTTATTAAACAAATATTTAGGTCAACAATACCTTAATACACATTTAATTTCACATTATCGCACCTGTAAATAATTACGTACGCATATACTTGTACACTTACACAATACAAATACAGTTACATTGCTCCTATACACATTTGTTTATCTTATACATTGATATACGTCATTTACATTTGATCGCAAATTCGATTTGGTTGTAACTTATTGGATACTATAAGTCTCATCCCCATTCATAAATTTGTACCCCCACTCCCGGATACTTATTTTGTAATAGTGTAGACTTTACATTTCCGCAATTTACCGCTTTTGAATTATACCATGGTTAGACCTAGGGTTTGCATGTACATAAAATCAAACGCTAGATAACCTAATACAAGACAAATACATGAAATCAATACACAATCACACTTGCACCCTCTAGGGTAATCCCACATGTTGCCTTCCAAAATGGGCCACGCTTGCACGTCGAGTATCTTTGGCAAAACAAATTCAAATGATCATAAGTCCCTCGATGACGCTTTCGAATGTTGCCTAAACGGAATGATCATAGTCCCTTCAAAGCAAATTGCCAAAGACACGTGGCCCCATTGCATTCATGGTCCATACGATGACCCGCGCCCGTCCCGAATAAACTTCCTAAACGCAAGATTTTCCACCAAATTCAATGGTGGAACAATTGTTAAAAAGGGTTAAAACATAACAAAAACCTTTGAGTACAATAGGGTAGATAAAACTCTTAGTTACTTGAGATCAACTTGCAAAAACACTTGCCTTCTTTTCAAAAACCACAATCCACAACACTTTCAAAACAAACTTTCAAAAAAAACCTTGAAACATCTTTTCAAAAGACAAAACACCTTTTGTAAAACATTCGAGTAAAGAATTGTTACAAGGGTAGCCTATACAAGGCATATTTTCAAAACATTTTCAAAACCACACACCGAGCACCATTTCAAACAATTGAAAACCAAGGCAAGTTGATCTAAGCAAGTACCTAAGAGCCCATGGATAACCATGGATAGAAAGGGTGTTAATACCTTCCCTTTCTATAATCTACTCCCCGAACCCAAGAAAACATCTCAAAAGGTTTTTGCTGTGCTTTTTTTTCAATCTTTCCTTTAGGATAAAATAAAAAGTCGGTGGCGACTCTTGCTCAACCGCACAAGTGCGAATACGAACGAAAAACCACAGTCAGTTCTCCCACCGTATCACAGGTACAGTTGAGATATGTTGTTCTGGTGTACTTCATGCTTGAGTGATGATTGGTATGACTTCCTGGGAACCTCAGGAGTGTGATAGAATTCTTGGAATTGATTGATAAAGGCTGCACACGAGGGTTTGAGTTTGTCCTATGTAACAAGGTGGGAGAACTGACTTGGGTGTTTTGCGTTTTATTGAAATTGTCGCGGTTAGCAAGAGTCGCCATCGAATTTTCTTTTATCCAATAAGGAAAGGTTGAAAAGAACAGGAAAGACCTTTCAAGATTATTTCTTGAGTTCAGAGGGTAGGTTATAGAAAGGGAAGTTATTAGCACTCTTTCCATCCGTAGTTGTCTACGGGCTCTTAGATGCTTTCTAGATCACTTGCTTTTGTTTGAAAATGTGCTTGTAGTGTGGGTTTCAAAAGTATTTTGAAAACGTCTTTGTAATGGTTCTCGTTTCTATAAGAACGCGTACAAAGTGTTGGTTTTGAAAATAGTTCAAAGAGGTGTTTGTGGAATGTGTTTTTGAAAGTGATTTTGAAAAGTGTCTTTGTAATGACTCTCGTTTCTATAAGAATGTGTACAAAGTGTTTTAACTTTTGAAAATGTTTCAAATGAAGGTGTTGGTGTATAAAATGTTTTTGTTGTGAGCAAGCGAGCGACTAGGACCATCTTACCTACTCAAAAGGTCTTTAATATTCTTTTACTCCTCCTTTAGATCTTGCTATCTTACCATTGATTTGGTAAGAAGCCTCATCATTGGATGTGAAGGGACGGACGTGGGTCGTTTATATAGTCATAGAAGGCAACCTATGGGACGTTTTAGCAATGTCTTTTAGGGACTAGATTGTTTACCGAAGGCAACATCGAGGGTCATCGAGGGACTACGATATTTTATTGAGGGTCTTTGCTAAAACGCCCATATTCGAGGGACATGACTATTTTCCAAGGCAATAAGTGAGATTACCTTAAGGGTGCATGTGTGAATAACGTGATTGACTTACATGCATTTTGTCTTTGAATTTTAGATTGTCTACTTGTTGTTTTTATCTTGCCATACATCCTAATTACTAACATTTGCATAAAAGCAATAAAAATGCAAAAATAAATCCTAAATTATTACAACCATATTGAAATAGCAAGAAAATATAAAGACAAACTAAAAATAAAAAAGAATAAAAATGAGCTCTTTCGATTCAGGCAGAAGCTTCCTTCGATTCTGCATTTTTTGGCCTCTTTCGATTTGGGCCTGGAGTCAGCAAGGTTATGTCCTTCGATTGAGAGCTAGATGTCAGCAAGGCCACCTTTCTGGTTACTTCCTTCATTTGAGGCATGGGGTCAGTGTGAGATGCATTCTACTGGCTACTTCCTTTGTTTGAGGCTTGGAATCAGTGTGAGGTACAATCTTTGCCTCAGACTCCTTGCTGACTCCTTCGACTGTAAGCATGCTAGGCCCTCAGGTTGAGATTCGAAAGGCTTGAGCATTTAGCCAATTGAAGGGCACAGTGAACCTATCTTAAATTCTTAAAATGAAACATTCAAGTGTAACTACAAGCCAGGGGTTAGCACAAAATTATTGGGTCTCAAAGTCCAAAGCCTAACTAGTCAGAGTTGAGATTTTCAGCATATGGGCAGTCAGAATCGAAGGTTAAAACATGGTCAAGCTCCCTATATGAAATATCTACATTTCTCTTTATTGGCATGTGCACATGATATTTAAATAAAATAGATTCAATTCTAAAGGGAACTTACCTCTTGAAGTTCTTAAATCGAAGGAAACTGCAAGTGTCTTTCTTGGTGGTGAATGGAAGTTTGTTGGGGCCTTCCTGAGATTAATCCAGTTACTACTTTGTGCAAGCAGTCACTGAATCGAAGGAAGGTGTGTGAGTGGATCAAAGGCTCTTTCTATAACAAGTAACATAATGAATCAAAGGGTTACTGTATTGTAGTTGCGGAAGTGGGTCGAAGGCTAGTTAGATGGTCACTTAGGGGGTGAATCAAAGGATTCACTTAGTGTACAAAGGGGGTTGAGTTTTTAGAAGTGTTTGGAAAAACGTTGGGAGGTGTTTGAGAGTTTTGGGAATTTTCACAAGAGTTCTCTTGCAATTCTTCAGGCGCCCTTAACATGTGTGATGAAGGCTCATATTTATATATGGCCTTGGCTGATGTTTTAGGAGGGGAAAAAATTTAAACAAAAAAGGCATGTTGTGTTTGTAGCTTTCGAGGGGCAGTGTTTGTATGCCATTTTGGTGCAAGGAATAAGGCAGTGTTGCGGGACTGCTATGCAGCAGTTTTGGAGTTTTATGGCCAGTGTATCAGGCCTGAACCTGGCAGAGCATGGGACTTGGTCAACAAGTACCTTTAGGCATCTCAACCTTTTGTCTTGACCCCCTAGCCCTATCCTTCGACCATAATCTTCAACAATCATTTCTTTTTTCGAATCGTAGTGTCCTTCGAATGGCTCATGTGGGTATCCTTTGAAGGGGCCCAAATAAGTGTCTTTCGACCAGGCCCTTCATGGGTTCATTCGAATAGTCCAAATACATGCTCCTGGGGTGGGTCAGCAAAACATGTCATTTGATTGGGACATTCAGATATGTCCGGAAAGTCCTTCGAATGTGCCACCATGGTACTTCTTTCAAACGAGACAATGGCATAGTGTAGAATTTGAAGTAAGCTATTTCCAAGGGAGATATTATCCACTCAAACTTGCCTGCAATGGGTCATATGGCCAAACAAAGGGTGTATGTAGGAGGTCCCTGCTTTGTGACTTTATGCAAACATGCAAGAGATTTTTTCTCAAGCGAAGGCTTATAAAAAGGGAGCCACATGCCAAAACAAAAGATGTGACCAAAAGCTTATACTGAAGGATTCACACGCCCCAAATTAAGAATGCATGCAGAGGGTGAAGGGCACAATCAAAGCTCACAACACAGGGAAGGCCATATTCTCCAAATGAAGGAGGCAGGCAGGAGGCAAAATGTGTAATCGAAAGAGACCAGAAGAGAGGCTTTTACCTCCTAAATTGAAGGACATCATCAGGAAGCTTTTTTCCTTGTGAATTGAAGCTAGTTGAAGATAAGTGTTTCCCTGTCGAAGCTTGTAACAAGTTGTTTCAAAGGGTGACTTTGGCCTCATGCATGCTAGCATGGTAAGGAATTCTGCCTTGTAAATCTTGGCTAACACGCGGGAAATATGCTACATGGCCAAACGAAATATTTGCACGAAGAGAATAAAACGTTCAAATGAAGTCTAATACCCAAACGAAGTAGGAAATAAACTTGCCCAAATGAAGTCCAATGCCCCCAACGAAGCAGGAAATGAACTTGTCCAAAAGAAGTCCAGCGCCCAAACGAAGGATGCAACCAAAGCCTACATCGAAGGAGCCAAAGTCCCCAATCGAAGGATGTAAAATCAAAGAGAACTTGTTTTTCTTTCAATTTTGTCAAAAAGAGTATTTTCATATGTTTTTCCCTTTTTAGCATTTTCCTCTTTAATCTTGATGTTGAAAAATCCAAATATATTTGTGTAAGCTTGAACTTTTGGGAGCCCCTTGCAAGAAATGCCTTGAAGAATGAGAGGGAAAATTTTGGGGTACAACAGCTGCCCCTGTTCAATCTTCTTAAACCTAGAGAGTTAGATTGGCGAATCTGCCATTCTTGACTTGAAGGTGGAAGATGATTGAACCCTAGAGTGTCCAGAAATTTGTACTTGATGATGTTGTGGTTGAGGTGTAGGGAATGGGCTTAAAGATACCATTTGGAGAAATGATGGATAGCTGTTGGAGATAGGATTATAGATGCCATCTGAAGGTAATTGTTGACAAAAATTAGACTAAGTCTAAGCTTGACTTTAACTGGAAAAGAATCAGCATAAACCTTTGGAATGATTTGTCTGAACCAGAGAAAGTGTCTACTAGAAAAGAATCAGGATAAACTATTGATCGATTTAAACTGAACCAGCTGAGGTCTTGAATATTCTTTAACTGGAAAGAATCCGAATAAATCTTGGAGCAATTTATCTGAACCATAGAAAATATCTACGGGAAAGAATCAGAATAAACCATTGAGAGGTTTTAATTGAACCAGCAGAGGTCTTGAATATTCTTTAACTGGAAAGAATCAGAATAAATCTTAGAGCGATTTATCTGAACCAGAGAAAATGTCTACCGGAAAGGAATCAGGATAAACCATTGAGATATTTAAACTGAACCAGCAGGGGTCTTGAATATTCTTTAACTGGAAAGAATCAAAATAAATCTTTGGAGTGATATATCTGAACCAGAGAAAGTATCTACTGGAAAGGAATCAGGATAAATCTTTGAGAGATTTAAACTGAAACAACAGGGGTCTTGAATATTCTTTAATTGGAAAGAATCAGAATAAATCTTAGAGCGATTTATCTGAACCAGAGAAAAAGTCTTCGGGAAAGAATCAGGATAAACCATTGAGAGATTTAAATTGAACCAAAAGAGGTCTTGAATATTCTTTAACTGGAAAGAATCAGAATAAATCTTAGAGCGATTTATCTAAACCATAGAAAACATCTATCGGAAAGGAATCAGGATAAACCATTGAGAGCTTTAAACTGAACCAACAAGGGTATTGAATATTCTTTAGCTGGAAAGAATCAGAATAAATCTTTGGAGTGATTTATCTGAACCAGAGAAAGTATCTACGGGAAAGAATTAGGATAAACCATTGGGAGATTTAAACTGAACCAGCAGAGGTCTTGAATATTCTTTAACTGGAAAGAATCAGAATAAATCTTAGAGATATTTATCTGAACTAGAGAAAATGTCTACGGGAAAGAATCAGGATAAACCATTGAGAGATTTAAACTGAACCAGCAGAGGTCTTGAATATTCTTTAACTGGAAATAATCAAAATAAATCTTAGAGCGATTTATCTGAACCAGAGAAAATGTTTACCAGAAAGGAATCAGGATAAGCCATTGAGAGATTTAAACTGAACCAATAGGGGTCTTGAATATTCTTTAACTGCAAAGAATCAGAATAAATCTTGGAGCGATTTATCTGAACCAAAGAAAATGTCTACCAGAATGGAATCAGGATAAACCGTTGATAGATCTAAATTAAACTAGCAGAAGTCTTGAAAAGTGTTTGTCATGTAGATAATTACCCCGTATTGTTTCGGGAATTGATCTACAATTAATTTGTTCACAGATAGTTGTCTTGTCTTGTCAAAAATTTATTGATGATAATTTTCTGTTAATTGATCTTTTCTGAAAAAGTAAAGAGTTAGTTGTATGCAATACCATAATGTATGAAATGCATGGCGTAATGATGTTCTCAAAATAAATGAGATTGTAGTGTATCATTTATCATGTATGTAATATGATGCATGAAATGTGAAATGCTGTCGGAATGTATCTTTGTCTTGGAAAATAAATCCTTGACAAGTGTTGGGTGTAACGGTAGAAATGCTTAAGGCTAAGCCATTAGATTGACTAGACTTATACAGATCAAAATAAAAATTGCCACCGCGCTTTATTGTTTCCAAAGGAATGGGAAAAGAGCGAATAACCCAAAATATGGGGGAAAGATTCAAGGTAAGGGGGTTGGTTATGAAAAGGGAAGGTATTAGCACCCTAAACATCTAAGGTACTCCGTAGGAACCTCTTTGAAAAATCTGTATATTTTGGCTATAAAATGTTGTATAAAAATAGATGATGGAGGTGAGAAAAGAAGTATTTTTTATGATTTTTTTCACCTACCGCGGTTGCGAACCTTTAGTGCCTACGTACCAACTTCCGCGCAATAGGGTATCAGGGTACACGTAGTTCCTCTTTTAAAAAAAATAAAACACAAGTGTGTTGGTTAATTTTATGAGATAAGACATCATCGTCATTGTCCGTGTGAAAAACATACTTACTATCCAAAATCATGAGAAAGGAGAATTTGCATCATCTCAAAGTGGAGGATATGGCTTGGATTTTAAAATCAACAATACCTAACTCAACACCCAAGTGGAAAATATCTCTCTTCACTATATATTGTAGAAGTATAGTTGTTTGCATCACTACAAGGATTGACAAGAGTCTAATCTTATGAGAAAGGTTTTAAAATGAAGAAAAAAAAACCAAAGTGGAAAAATGGTTTGAAATGAGATTGATTGACTTTTAGTCTTCCCACAAAAAAAATGTCAAGGTATTATTAAGTTGATTGAAGTTTATTTATGAAAATGTTATGAAAATGCATAGACCTAGGTCCAAGTTTATTATGAAAGTAGTTTAAGTTTAAAAACAAAGAAGAGTTTTTAAAAGGAGGAAAAATATTTTTGAAATTAAAGAAGGTGGGAGGAGAAGAAGAGACTATCCTAAAGAACAAGGTAAAAGCTAGGGATAAGAACCATCTAACCAACAAGAAGTCAATACTTGACATTATGAGTCAAGATAGAATTCTAATTCCTTGGATTGAAACCAAGCAAGCAAAGATACTAGACCTCTTGAGAGAAACAAACTTCAAAAGTATTAAGTCTTCACAAAAATTGGGCAGAGTAACAGTTGTATACGGGTGAGTTGCAGATTACAAACAAAGAATGTAATCACAATAACATGCACACAAAAAAAACAAACAACCCAATGTCTTGAGGTAAACCTCAAGAACTCTAGACAAAATATCAATTAAGGTCACAAGGTCTTCAACATAGGCCAAGGTTTCTAATCCTAAGTCCAAGAAGTCCAATACTCCATAATGCCAAGGATAGTAACCAAATAGTCTAAGTATCATTAAAGTTTTTTTTATGGTTCATGTTGATTATTAGGTATCTTAAAAAGAAAAGAAAGGCTCAAGTGAGCAAAATAAAAATGACAAGAATATAAAGGGGCTCAAGTGAGCAAAGATGGAAAATAGCATGAAATGTAATGCTTAAAGTAAATGATACATAAAGCATAAAAAACAAAAGCATAAAATAAAGTCAATTATTAGCAATTAATGGTTAGTTGGATGACCATCTTAAAACTTGCATTTGGAACTCATTAGAGGATTGGTAGAACCAAAGCCTCCAACAAGTTGCATTTGCTTTTTGTCGAGTATATCATCCATTTGGAAACCTCACATGTACAATTTAATGATCAACGATGTTTAAGTGATCCGCGTTGACAAAAAGTGATGTAGATCCATTAGAGGATTGGTAGAAACAAAGCCCCCACACAATGAATCTCAAGGTTATTGAATCAAAGAGATCAAATTAACATACTTGGGCTTGCAAACATAAGTTTGGGCCACGAATGATCATTTATTCGAATCGGGAAAAAATTTAGCGCTATGTTAAGCAATCGTAAGTGGACTTATATAGAAGTCGCATCTATTTTGAGGCCGGTCAATAGCAATCTATGCACCATTTGTTTTGAGACATGATATAGAGATTATGATCCAATAACACTTAGTGTAATAAGAAAGGGATGAGATGAAGAGGGATGAAGAAGAATATACAAACCACATTTGAATTAAATTTTAATCAAACTATTATTAAAATCATTCATCCATTTTTATGGAGTTTGACTCAACACCATGGATCCAATAATGTTAACAAAGTTCATGATCAAAAATTCAACCCAAGACCAGCCAGAAAATAATCACAGAATAATATTACATTTAATATATATACATTAAAAATGGTTTTAAAATGTTTTAAAATAGAAATAAAAGAGAAAAATATAAACTATTTTCAAATTAATCAAGAAAAATTAAGTAAGACCATGGAAAAATCAGAAATGAACTAAAATATTTTTGTAAATTTTTTGGTAATTTTTTAAAGTCAGAAACTATTTTTAGAAATTTAAAGAAATGAGTAAAATAAACCAAAAATGATAAAAAAAAATAACAAAGTCAGAAATAAAAAATAAATGACGTCACCAATATTTGTCACAATATTATTGAATCATTCCATATTTTTTTCAGAATTTAAAAATGCACAAAAGTATTTTTAAACACTTAAAACAATTCAAATAAAGTGAAAATTTTTAAAAAAAAAATCAAAACCCAAAATAAAATTGTGAAAAAATAAAAATCAGAAAGAGAAAAATCAAAAATATTTTTCATAATTTTTTCAGATTTTTTGGACTTAAAATGAATTTTCTATGATATTTTGAAATTTAAAACAATTAAAATAAAAATTAGAAAATAAAATATCAAACTAAAAAAATATGAGCCATCTGATCATTGTCAAAACGCGTTAGTAAACGGATCAAGTGGACCTGGCGCGTTGTGCATGTTATGGACTTTAGTGAATAAAGCACTGAATCAAATGTAAAATCAGAAATTCAAAAAATACAAATGACACGCCATCATTGGTTGGAAGATGACACGTTGGTCATCTTCAACCTTTGGCTAGTCCCAAAACCAGGTCACTCAAATTGTAAAATTAGAGCACGAGACACATGCCATTCACTTCATCTCTTCAAGACGAAGACAACCACACCTTCGCGAAAAATTTATATAAACTATAGCTCAAGCAATTTGGAAGAGAAGTTTTGAAAAGGGATTTGAAATTTCATGATCAAAACATGTTTCCAGATAAAAGCAAGTGTTGCGACTAGAACCAGGACAATGAGAGCTTCACAATGATATCAAAGTTTGGAAGAATTGATGGAGAAACCTACCTATTGAAGTTGAGTTACAGAGCTCTAAAATTGGACTTCTATGGATCAATATAGGTCACGATTCTTGAAGGTAATTGTATGGTTAGCTTCAGGGAAGATCAAGGAAGGTGAATTGATAGAAAAAATGGATTGAAAAAGGCTTGAACACTGATTTCGAAGTTGCAGAAAAATGAGTTATGGAGCAAGTTTGGTAGGGTGATTTTGGTTGTTCAAGCTTGAGGAAATGAATGAGGGATGACCCTCTATTTATAGGGAATCAAATGGAATGTTCAAGCGTGTTAAATAATGAAGTTTGGAGGGAAATCGTGTGAAGTTGCAAACAAGAAAAGTGTGACTTCTATTTTGATCAAAACTCATCCAAAACGCGCGTTTTGCTATGCTAATCACTTCTGGAAGTTCACTAAACATATTTAGAAGCAAAAACATGCAGAAACAATGTATTTAGAAGCTAAATCAAGGATTTCAAATTCCGACTTTTGAAGAAACTTCAGTTTCAAGTTACCAAGTTCAAATCAATGACATTCTCAGCTCAAGGGGTCTTAGGGCATGATTCTTGATACTTTAGAAAGATGAGATTACAAACTTTGTAATGGGAAAATAATGTAATCAAATGGATGTTTGAGCTGAAAGTTGCAATGACTCAAAGTTGGAAAAAAGGTTGACTTTCCATACTTAGAAATATTTCATGTTTTTCTTCAAAAGTGACCTATAATGTTTTGCATCCAAACCTGGCCTTCCACTTGGAATTTGCTCTTGACCAAAAAAGATGGCATGAAATAGACCTCTTGAATGACATTTTGAGACTTGAAACATTCAAAATATCCAAAAATTGAGAGAGTTATTAATTGTTGAAGTTGGCAAAAAATCATGGAATGACCTATAATCCTTTGCATCTTTAGGGTATATTCCATCCATTTTCTCACTTTGAACATAAAATAAGGAATAAATTTCACATCCTCAAGATCTTTGTGGAAAAATAATGGACTCAAGGTGATAAAAATTGACCAAGTTATGATCATTTGAAGTCACACATGGGAAATTGGGGGTTCATCTGGAGGACTTGTAATCTTTCTTCACCATCAAGTTTCTTCCACATGAAAAATCATTGAAAATTTTGAAGTGATTTGTTAATAACCCTTCGAATAGAAGGGTGTTTTTGGAATCACTCAAAAATACCAAAATATAAGCAAGATATACTTCTTTGAAGTTCAAAACCCTAGTTCCTAGATCAAGAAAATGCTTTGAGGAACTTTGACAATTTTGAACAACTTTCTTGTACCAACACTTTTGCTATGTAAATAGAAGTTATTTAGGATGATAATGATAACTCATAGCAACCAAAACCACTTCCACATCTTGAGAATTGAGAGAAATATGCACTTGTGACCAATGGGAACAAGGCCTTGTCCAACCATGACAACTTCTTCAATCAACCCCTTGTACTTTTGAATCAATCTTGCTAACTTTGAAATGGGGTGAACCAAAATAAACCTTGCCATGCCTTTTCTTACAAAACAACTTCAATGGTGACGTTTGAATTTCTCAAGCTTTATTGACTAGGGAATGGAAATAAACTCATGAACCCATGAATCAACTTGCTAAGCCACATTGCCTTTACCTACATTATTAACAAGTAAGACAAACCAACATTGTATTTTATTAATTAAAAGGAAATTCAAAACAAAACATGCATGATCACTATGCTACGGTGGCAGAACCGACTGTTAATACTGGTTTGCGTTTTTTGTTCGCAAATGTCGCGGTAAGCAAGAGTCACCATCGACTTTTATTTTATCCAATCAGGAAAAGGAAAAAGAATAGAAAAACCTTTTCGAGATGTTCTGAGTACGTGGGGTAGATTATAGAAAGGGAAGGAGTTAGCATCCTTTCTATCCGTGATTTTCCACGGGCTCTTAGGTACTTGCTCATTTTGAAAACCGCTTGTGTGTGCTTGTTTTGAAAAGTTTTGTTTTACTTCGTATTAACCCTTGTTTATGTCCTCAAGAGTGTTACGAAGTTGTTTTTGAAAACTTTGTTTGGAAAGTGTTGGTGTGAAAAAGTTTTTGTTTGTTTGAGCAAGTACCTAGGAACTAATATACCTACTCGAAAAAGGTCTGTTCGTTTTCCTTTTAGACAATGTTATCCCATTATTGAGAAATAGGTAGCATCGTCATTGAAGTTTTTTAGGGACATTCGAAGGGACATATACGATCACAAAAGCAATGTTAGGAAATGTTAGTAATCATCCTAAATCCTTAAAGATCTTTTTTCCAGGCAACATCCGAATGTGTCATTTTAGATCTTTCGGGGCTAGAGGATAACCACTAACAAAACCTATACTTCATGATCGTTTACCGAAGGTAACCAGAGTGGAGTAAACCCTAGGAGTGAGCATGTGCGAGTGTAATTTTCAGTTAATTATCTTTTGCACAATTTGGGTTTTCTACCGTATTAAGTTTTAGTTAGTCTTTCCATACAATCCTATTAATATCTAGGCAGTTTATAGTTTGCGGAAATTAAAATGCGGGAAAGTTTAAAGTCCTATCTATTACAAGGCTTTTGCAGATACATAATTATTTTGGACTGAAAATAAAGATGCAGAATTTAAAACCCTAATTACTATTAAAAACTCGGAGCAGTTACAATAATAATAAAAAGGAAATTAAAAAATGTGCACGGCGAATTAAATACGAGAATAATTTGCAAACCTAAAAAGTCTAGTTGAAAAAGATTTAGGTTAGTTTTTTGAGAAAAAATTAATTAGGTTATGTACAAATTAAACCCTAATTCTAATTATTTTTAATTATGAAAAAAAAAGATTAAATTTCCCTAAATAATTAAACTAATTAATTAAGGAAATAAAATATTTTTATGAAAAAAATGATTTTTGATTTTATGATAAAAATGATTTTTTGGGTTATTTTGTAAAAAAAGAAAATAATTAATAAATAAGAAAAATAAGAAAATAAAGAAAAAAGAATTAAATTGGGCCTGTTTGGAATCTGAAAAAGGGGGTGCATTATTGAATTTGTAAGGCCCAAAGAGCTGAGCCCAATCCCACGTTTGATTCGGTGTTGGTCCTTGCTGATGGTGCACCGTGGTCATCCCTTGATATGCATTGGATCTGGCTAGGCAATGATCCATTGGCTAGATGGTTGGAGTGCATGGAAGGCGCTTGGCTGTGTAAAGTACAAGATCTGCATTCAAATGTTAAGAAAATAACAAAATGCTGGGACCTGGGATCGAACCTAGGTCCTCTCCACTTTCCAACGCACGCTTCACCACTGGGCTACATGTTTTAGTTGTTAATATAATAATAACAATGCATATTATATAAAAACAAAGTGTATAACTGAAAAAATAAAAATAAAAAACGCGCGTGATTCAAATCCATCATTCAGATATTGACACGCCTTCATCCTCTTCCCTGTTTCATCATTTTAGACAATAGCCCTTTTCCAATAGCAACTTCCATCACTATAGGCTTTAGTGACGGTTTTTGTGCGTTGCTATAGACCTGCAATATCTCAAAATGCAAAGCAAGCAATATTAATCAGAACTAAAAACATAGACCCACTAAGAATCTTGTCCCGAGTTCATTGGTATCATTAATCAGTCCTAATTTTGCCTCTACGGAGAATCCCTAATTTGAAGTTTCCAAACCCTAGTAATGGCGTAAGCTTGTTCCTGCACTAGAAATCAAATCCAGGCTATCCAAAAGTTCACAAACATGATTATAATTACATTTATGCAAGCAAATCGAAGTTAAAATGCGTAAAACCCTGAAAACGAGTTTGAGTTATAAGGGTGCAAACCGTGGCACTGTGAGGCGTGATTTATGAAGGTTTTAAGGCTTGAGGATGGTTGGAATGGCTTCAGAAGATGTTCAGGAATGGATTGCTGGCCTTGGAATTGCTTGAAACGGCCTGTAGAAACAAAACCGACCTGCACTTTTTTTGCAAAAAATTGAGACTTGTCCGCCTTCTTTCACGACCCCAATCCTCTTGTTTTGCCTTGTGAATATTATGTCCTTATATTGGAATGAATTAGGTCAATAAAAACTAATCATATCTTTGCAAATTATGGAGATTTGATTTCATTCTTTGTCTTGTATTATTTGTTTCCAAAATAGACCAAATTAAGATCTTTTCCAATCAATTGGCTCTTGCACGAATTTTTTGATTTGCTAGTTGTCCATTGACTCATAATATGCTCATAAAATCAAATCTTTGATTTTATTTGATTATTCTACTATTTAAATTGATTTATTTTGCTTTAAATGAATAAAAAATCAAAGTAAATAATAAAAATAATAAAATAATAGGTGTATAATATCAGGGGTCGTGGGCCATCTTAGAAACAAGTTTAAAACAAGAAAACATGGGCCTATTTAGAAAAAAAAAAAGTCATTTTGATCAATGTTGATTTCATGCACATTTCCAAAAATTGGTCAACTTTGACAATACATATCTCCCTCAATTTTAACCCTAGATAGGTGTTCTTGGACTTTTTTAGAAATCTTATGATGTCCCATAAACAACCCTTTTGGTTTCATCTCAATTGGGTCTTCCATGTTCATGTAAGAAGCTTTGACCCAAAAGGTGTTTTTGTTGACTTTTCAAAAGGACCTATAATGTAGAAATTCATATCTTTTTATTAGAGCATTTATTGAACTTTAGGGATGAATATGAGTTGTAGAAAATTGGATTCCCTTCAAAATGAGCCTTGGATGAGAAATTTATGAGAAAGTTATGCTTGGTCAAAGTTTGGTTGACTTTTCCTAAGAAACCCTAATTTAGCAACTTTTGAGTTTTGATGAATTAGGAGCATTCCTTGAGGAATCATGATCAACCCTTAATCAAATGATGGACATCACTTCAAAATGTTGATGTTGACCAAAAATCTTGAAGTTTGACTGTATGTGGGTCACAATTGACTTTTGACCTAATATAGTTCATTTTCAAGCATCTGAGCAGTTGACTGAGCAAACTTCTTGTGCAAGGCATGAAACTTGACATGGATGATCTTGAGAACATATTGGGAACATGGAAAGAATTTGGGACCCTTGGAATTCAACCATCTTGATGAGGAGTGAATCCCTAGTTTGAAGCTTGTTGCCTTAGGAGGAGGATTTGTCTGGTCAATCCTTAGTCATCCTTGAGTAATTGAGGACCTCTAGAGGCATGTCTTGAGTGAAATGAGAGGACAAATTTTGGGATACAACAGATGCCCCTGTTCAATCTTCTTAAACCTAAGGATGTAGATTGGTTGTCTGCCTTTCTTAATCTGAAGGTGGAAGATGATTAAACACTAGAGTGCCCAGAAATTTGCACTCGTCTGAGATGGTGTTGGACTGTGTAGGTAGTATCGGGAATGGGCTTACAATCTCCATTTGGGGGAAATGATAGAAGGTCACCGTTGATGGGCTTAAAGATGCCATTCGGAAGATATGACAGAGAATCGTCGGAGATGGGCTTAAAGATGCCATCTAGAGGATGTTGATTTCCCGAGATATTCCTTTGATGAGAATTCTTGTTCCTGTTGTTGAGGAGGAATCTGCTGAGGAATGTTGGTCTCTGTCTTGGGAGAAATGGAATTTTAGGAACTTTAGTTGTCTGTTACTCTACTGGGGAATCATCTCTTAGTCGAGGAGATGAAAATGAACTATTATCTAGTCGAATCCCAGGCTTTACAGTGATTTACTGAGGATAATAAGATTAACTGCTATCTGGTCGTGCTTCAGGTTTTACAGTGACTTAATGGGGAGATGAGATTACACTTTCTATATGGTCGTGCTCCAGGCTTTATAATTTCTCAATTCTTATCTGGTCGTGTTCCAGGCTTCAGAAGGAATTAAGTGGTTATCTGGTCGCATCCGAGTTTCAACTTAAATTTAAGGCATACTAACATCCATTTGTTTCCAGGCTTCATAGTAATTGGCCGAGTAAACTGCTATCTGGTCGAATTCCAAGCTTTGCAGTACCTCATACTGTTATCTGGTCGTGCTCCAGGTTTCACAGTGTCTCTTGCCGCTATCTGGTCGTGCTCCAGACTTCACAACATCTTATACCGTTATCTGGTCATGCTCCAGGCTTCAGTAATTTGGGGAAATTAAGCTGTTATCCGGTCAGTTTCTGGGCTTCAAAGCTTCTTTAACTGGAATAGAAATCTTAGTATCAATTTGACTGAACCAGGGAAAGGTCTCGAGCTGTCTTCAACCGGGAAAGAAATCTTAGCATCGATTTGACTGAACCAGGGGAAGGTCTCGGATTGACTTTGACTGGCATAGAAATCAGGGGAATCTTAGCGGAGATTCGGCTTACCCAGACGAAAGTCATAGAACATCTTCAACTAGAATAGAAACCTTAGTGTCGGTTGACTGAACCAGAGAAAATCTTGAAAAGTGTTGGAATATCTTCAACTGGAATAGAAACCTTGGTGTCGGTTTGACTGAACCAGAGAGAACTTGTGAGAACTTGATTGCATCTTTCCCTTAAAGGTAAAGAGTTAGTCGTATGTAATGTCATGATGTATGAAATGTATTGAGTAATGATGTTCTCAAAATAAATGAGATTGTGTTGTATAATATGTATGCACATGCCATGATGCATGGATATGCAATGCTATTGTGATATTCTCTAGCTGGGAAAATAAATCATGGACTGTTGATAGAGAGTATAAGGAGTTGAGTTCTTCGTTTTTGCTGGGGATAGTGATCAAAGGTGATTAGCTGGGGATTTACATCCATTCTGCTTGGGAACATTCTGCCGGAGGAGACTCTGTCTGAGAATAATCCTGCGGGGGAATGACTTTATGGGGAAGAGAGATACTCTGTTGGAAGATCTGCTAATTTGGAGAAATATACTCAGCTGGGGATGAACTTCCATTGCTGGAGAGAAGAGCTCTGTTGGAGATTGAGCTTCCGCTGTCAGAGGAATAAACTCTGCTCGGGAGATGGCTTTATAAACTGCTCATGGTTATAAAACTTGGCTGGGGAATGCAGATATCAACTTTCTGAAGGAACCTGCTGGAAAAGGAATTCCTGCTTGGGGATACGGAGGTCGGACCTTGGTTGTCTCGGCTCTGTGGGGAATATAGGTATCACTGGCTTGTATGTGATAGTGACTTCGCTTCCAAATGTCTCCGCCCCTTGTACCATGATGGAAAAAGTACATGCGGAGATTTTGTGGACGGATCTATGTCGTGATTGTACTTGAACATGTATTTAATGAGTGTTAGGATGACATCCGTCTCTAGATTGTATCTGAACTGTAATTGGAAGATGTGTTGGATAAGTGTCATAATGACATCCGTCTCTGGATCGTATCTAAACTGTATTTTGAAACATGTGTTGGATGAGTGTCAGAATGACATCCGTCTCTGGATCATATCTGAACTGTATTTGAAACATGTGCCGAATGAGTGTCAGAATGACATCCGTCTCTGGATCGTATCTGAACTGTATTTGGATGAGAATCTGGAGTAAGTATCAGGATAACATCCGTCTCTAGATCGTACCTGAACTATTTCTAGAAGAGAAATATGGAATAAGTACCAGGATAACATCCGTCTCTGGATCGTACCTGAACTGTTTCTAGAAGATAAATCTGGAATAAGTACCAGGATAACATCTGTCTTTGGATCGTACCTAAACTGTTTCTCAATGTATGAAAATCTTGAATAAGTAGCAAAATGACATCCGTATCTGGATCGTATCTGAACCGTTTCTCGATGTATGAAAATCTTGAATAAGTAGCAGAATGACATCCGTATCTGGATCGTATCTGAACCGTTTATCAATGTATGAAAATCTTGAATAAGTAGCAGAATGACATCTGTATCTAAATTGTATCTGAACTGTTTCTCGATGTATGCAAATCTTGAATAAGTAGCAGAATGACATCCGTATCTGGATCGTATCTGAACCGTTTCTCGATGTATAAAAATCTTGAATAAGTAGCAGAATGACATTCGTATCTGGATCGTATCTGAACTGTTTCTCGATGTATGAAAATCTTGAATAAGTAGCAGATTGACATATGTATCTGGATCATATCTGAACCATTTCTCGATGTATGAAAATCTTGAATAAGTGGCAGAATGACATCCATATTTGGATCGTATCTAAACCGTTTCTCGATTCTGGTGCTCTTGATGAATGCTGATCAAGGTATAAGTCTTCCACTGATAAACAGGTGACGGGAAATAGTTGTACGTTTTAAATCCCTAACTTTTTCTTGGACCGCCCTTTTGGGTTTTTAGTCCACCAAGATACCTTTTAGCCCAAGCCGTCCTTTCGGGTTTTCGACTTGCCGGGTGTACATATTTTTTCATTTTTTTATCCCTAATTTTTCCCGAACCCTTTTGGTTCACCGGGATTCCCTTATTTTTTCCTAGGTGTGTCAACCTAGCGGGTCTATTTTTTCATGCGTAGTATTTTCTGACTATGTCCACGCTTTCAGGATGTAGAGAGTTGTCATTGTCCATAGTGTTGTGTTGTAGTACTGTCAAAAATATTTTCTTGATGACACATGATTCGTTGCTGTAATACGTGTATAATGCCCCAAACGATTCAGATGGAGATCTGGCCCTGGTTATTTGGCACGTTTGGAGAGACTGCCCAGGTGTGTTTAGACATCATGTCATGCCCCTTGCTCATGGAAGATCTGTTATTGGAAGTGTCTTTCCCACTGAGGTGATTCTGTTCATTGAGAGGATGTTTGCTCATTGAATATCCATTGTGCGGATTTCTCTGCTGTCAAACAATTAGTCATATGCAAACATTTTCATTTAAAGAATGCAAAACTCATGTCTGTCTTGAAATTTTTTTGAGAATATGTTTTGTGTAGTAAAACGAAATTTGCAAGAATGTGGTATCAACTCAGGATTCGTAACAAATCCTACAGGAGTCAGAATACCTTTGTAATAGTATGCTCTCAAACTAACCCATGCTTCAGCCATGACTTTTAAGGGTTATAACATGGTCTGGCTCACGGTTCAAAAAACAAAGGATAAAGGCTCAAATTTTATTTGTACCCAACCCGCTCTTCGTGATGTTCTTTAGTCCTATGCTCAGTTAATTGCGCTTTTAGATCCCGATTGAGTCTGGAATCTTTGCTCTGATACTTGGTGATGATTCAGAAATTGAACATTTTTTTTGAAAAGGCAATCATTTTTGTAATCTTCTTTTTGTCGAGGATTTATAGTAACCTCTTTTTTTTTTTGTTTTCGTTATCCCTTCTTTTTCCTGAACTGTTTCTTTTGTGATTACAGTCAGCGGGATGCCCCAATTTTTCTATTAAGTCTCCTTCATAGGTTGTGACTTAACGGGATTTTATTTCGAGAGATAATGACTGTCTGTCTTGACGATTATACGGAACCATCACCGTCTTTTGTTTTGGAAGGACATCTTCGATGCCATTCATTGTGTACGAAGCAACAGATTATGACTGAATGCACCTCTGAATTAACTGAGAAAACTACCCTACCCCAGGTTATGATTAAGGGTTTTAATTTGTGTGAAAAGAAAAACTCCTACTTCTTTGGCTCGAAGGGGTTGACTAGGGATTACCTTCCTTATAACTCCACTGTTTAGGATTTGAAACAACGCTTGTACATTGTCAGCGGGGTCTGTTCAAAAGCATAATGTAGAGATTGTGGTGTCATTTTCGTCATCTTCCCTCTAAGGCTTAGAGTTTTTAATCGAGAGTTGAATATCACAAAAAGGAACGGAGTTTAAATATAGTGAATATGAATGAATTGATTCAAAATAGACATATGCAATGCATTGATAAATTAACAAAGTTTGACATGAATAAATGTTCGAACAATCAAAAGAAAATTTAAAATTTAAAATTCTAATGAACGAAAAGTCCTCTTGTCAGAACTTGTCACTTCAAATGGTGGGCCTTGGAGGATTGACAGAAACATTCCAGTTGACCATCTTGTGTGAATTCCAATGCTCCTTCATCAATCAGGTCTTGAATTTTGTATTTCAACCTCCAACAGTCTTCAGTATCATGCCCCGGACTGTTAGAGTGATATACACACCTTGCATCAGGATTTTAGTTAGGCGAAGAAGTCTTGGGATTCAGATGAGGCCCTATCGACGTAACCAGATTTATCCTCAACATGTGTTGTAAAGCTTGAGACAGAGGCATGTTGAGTTTGGTAAACTTCCTCTTGGGTGTATCTGGCTTACTCTGATTAACCCGTTGTTTTTGGCGAAGTTGTTATTGGATCCTTGACGTGGTAGCAATTTAGAAAGGTCCACTCTTCACCAAACCAAACTCTTGTCTTCTTGGAGGTTGATCAATGAATTGGTCCCCAGCCTCAGCTGCTTGCTTCATACGGTTGTATCCATCTTGATGAAGTTGGTTTATAATGGCTCTCAGCTCTTCTTGTCCCTAGGCTAGGCCTTGGATAAGATCCATCTACCCTAGCATCTAGGTTCTCATTGCATTTACCTCAGCTTGTAGTTGTTCCAACCGTTTGTCCTTATTGTCTTCAGGACTTTTCTTGACCAAGTTCCCAGCGAGGAGTGTTTTCAACTCTTCCTGCCCCTTGGATAGGTTTAGGAACATCTCCCTGAACTGAGCTTCTTGAGTTTGAAGATCTCTGTTGTCTTGTTGGAAAGCCATTGCTGAAATAAACAGTGAGAACAGAAGAGACCTCTACTGGAAGACCTGTTATGCAATGATATATGTTGTACCCCAAAATTTTCCCTCTCATTTGTCAAGTATTTGCTCACAAGATATTCTAAGACGTCAAGTTTGCAACACTGATACATCAATTTAGGCTTGAAATTGGCACAAGGGCAAAATGGTCAATTGCATACTGGAAAGTCAAACTTTGACTTTTTGGTCAACATTACAATCCAAAGATCAAATTTCATCAAGACATTCAAAAATATAAAGCTTGATCATTAAGAAGTCAAGAGAATCAAAAATCCAACTTTGCAAGACTTTGAGATTTTTCTAAGTATTTTCTATACTTGGTTAATTTCATTTGCTTCATGGCATTTTACTACAACTCCAAATAATTCAAGATGATGCAAGTAATTCAAGTTATTACAAAATGACATTTTGCAAAATTACAAATTCTAAAACTATGTCTTGATTAAAACCTTGTCACAATAATTTTGCCTTTGGCATAATGTGCACAAGACTAAATTTGTGACATGCTACAACTATGCTGTCCAAAATTGAAGAAAATAGGATATATCACATTGCCACAAAACCTGCATTGCTGTCCTATATAATCCAAAATATGTCCACAAAACCAGTCAAAAACTGCTCTATGCAGTCTGCCCAAGCCTACACCATGACAACCCCAAACTTGCACCAAAATGGCAAAGGAAATTTGTGTGCAGAAAGCATCAAAACAACATGCAAAAACAATTCAAAATGAATTATTTGTTTTCCCCCTAAATAACAGTCAAGGGGTCTACAAAAGAAAGGCTGTCTCATAAGACAAGGGGGTTGGATTTTCGGAAGAGGCATAGAGAGAGAGAGAATAGAGAGTCTCATTGAGCAGAAAAATAGTATCCTTGTTAACCTTGAATCATTTTCAAAACATCAAATCTGTTCTTATTCAAAATAGAACCCCAACCTCTTACTCCACCATACAAACTCTCCCTAAGCCAAACACTTCATACAAATTTTGTCCAATCACAAAAAACAGCTCATGTGTTGCTATTCATCTCCATCTTCAAAACACCAAAAACATTATAGTACGGTCCAACTCAGCTCTAACAGTCCAGAGCAGTTTCCTGAAGACTCACAAAGTTATCACATAATTTGGAAGAGCATTCAGATCTAAAACAACCAGTGCAGCCCAAAGGTAAGTCCTCTTGACTTGACATCTTGTCATTACATCATTAACAAGCTGTTGTTCTTTGAAGATAAGATGTAGTACCTTAATATCTTTTTGAACTAGTCATCTGCACTTTGTTTAGGCTTATTTAATCATTTGTTATTCATGTTTATTCATCATATGCTATAAACTAACCTGTACATTCAGTAAAATAATGTTCAAGACAGGAAAATGCAGCATGTATCGACACAATCATCATGTGTTGACTCATCCTACTGAAAAAACAGGGTATGAGTCGACACATAACCCCCATGCATCGACTCATACTGATTTCAGGTTGCAAAACAGAAGTGGGAAAATACTATGTATCGAAACATACGCGCTTTGCACCGACACAAGAAGGGTGCATGAGTCGACACATCCCCTTATGTGTCGAAACATACTGAGTTATTTTGTTTTGCAGGGGCAGGGAAAAGCTATGTGTCGATGCATAGCAGCATGGGTCGACACATAGCAGTTCAAAGTGCAGTTCTCCTTTTATTTTACGCTGCTTTTACATTGTTTTCATTATCATTCGACGTGGTTGTAATGTTTCAGTCTCCACTTTATCCCCATTGTAAATTTGTACTCCCATCCCCCTAAAGTGATGTAATAGCTTAGGATTTATTTTCCGCATGTTTACTTGCTTTCATATATTGCTAGTAAATAAGTGTGTATAGTAAGATAAAAACAACAAAATAGACAATAAAAAAACAAGACAAAATGCATGCAATAAAGCACACTTTGCACCCCTAGGATTTTCATCCACTTGTTGCCTTTAAAATAGACATGGTATGCATGTTGAGTATCTTGGCAAAACAAATCAAAAAAAAAAGATCATAGTCCCTCGAAGACGCTATCTTGGTTGCCTAACAAAAATGATCTAGTCCCTCAAAAATTTGCTAAGATACTTAGCACAATTGCTATCATGGTCAATACGATGACCCGCGCCTGTCATGTTTAACATCCAAACACAAGGTTGTTTACCAAATACAATGGTAAAATAACAATGTAAAAGGGTTAAAAATGTGTAGGAAAGATCTTTGAGTAGATAGGGTAGACAACTCCTAGTTACTTGATCAAATTTGCTAACATCCTTGCTATGTTCAAAAACACACAATACAATTTCAAAACATTTACGAAAACAAACTTTCAAACATTGAAATATCTTTTCAAAAGACAAACACCTTTATATATATTCAAACAAGAATCATTACAAAGGTTTCCTAGACAAGGCCTCTTTTCAAAATATTTTCAAAACCACACACAAAGCACCATTTCAAACAATTGAAAAAGCAAGTGATCTAAACAAGTAACTAAGAGCCCATGGAAAACCATGGATGAAAAGGGTGCTAGCACCTTCCCTTTTCATAATCTACCCCCAGAACCCAAGAAAACATCTCAAAGGTATTTCTTGTGCTTTTTGACCTTTCCTTTGGATAAAATAAAAATTCAATGGCAACTCTTGCTAAACCAAAACATTTGCGAACACAAACGCGAAACCTCAAGTCAGTTCTCCCACCGTATCACAGAACTGACGACTCTGCTTGGGACAATTCTAAAAGTGGGGTTACCTTAGGGTTTAGATCACCTTTACATGCTTACCTTGTTTGCTTTGATTGCTTTACATTTGATTCTATTGTTTGGGTTTGAAATACTCTACCCGGATTTGGGAAACATTCATAGGTAAATAGCAATACGCTGTGGAAACTGTGTGGGGTATACCGACATGGTTGAAGCAATAGCTATATTAGTGCGACATATTTGTGGGTACCGGTAGCCTTTGAGTTAATCAAAGAGAATACGAGGCCGCTCAGTGATGTCATGAAGCACTAATGGACTTTTAGAACCTTTACTTGACCAACTTGGCCTTTTTAGGGGTAGTGAGATGACTGACTTTGGTGCAGTCCGAAGTTGGTAGATACTCGATAGTACACTCATTGAGGGTTGTTTTCTTGGAATATTTCAGTCGCCAGTAAAGTGGCTAAACTGAAACAATGAACACAGAAAATAATCCAATGATATTGAGCTCCTTAGAACCCGGTTACTATTTATAGGACAGGTTGAGTCAACTAAACTTCAAGAGGGTACTTACCTATGAAACCCCATGCAAGCCTGAAACTAGGAACTTGTGTGATTTGTTTGTACATATAATTGTGCATACATCATGAGCATCATGAAGCATCATATGCATCCACTAACCATTTCAAGGATTTGGATCTTCATCTTTGTTCTTGTTTTGTAGGTAAAGGATTCACTCCGCCGGAAAACTATTCAAGTCAACCTTGTGAGAATCGCTACTCAACTCAAGGAGCTTGCTTCCAAGATTCCAGAGAATTCTCCATTCACTGAAAGACATGGTAGACTTCTCAGCTTGGTCAACTCCAACATAGAGGAAGACATGGTGAAAGTTCTCTTCCAGTTCTTTGACCCCCTACATCACTGCTTCACATTTCCTGATTATCAGTTAGTGCCTACTTTGGAGGAATTTTCTCAACTCTTGAGGATTACTATTCTCCATCAACTACCCTACAACGGTACGAAAAGAGATCCAAAGCCTGAAGATGTTGCTTAAGCTCTACACTTGCAACCATCTGATGTCAAAAGTCATTGGGAAACCAGAAGTGGTGTCAAGGGTTTCTTGGAAAAGTTTCTGTTTGAGAAAGCTCAAGACTGCTGGAACTCTCTAGATCTGCAAGCTTTTGAGGAGATCGTGGCTCTTCTCATCTATGGGTTGGTCTTGTTCCCAAACCCTGTTCAACTTATAGATGTGAATGCTGTCAAGATTTTCATATCTCGGAATCCTGTGCCTACATTGCTTGGGGACATCCTACACTCATTTCACACACGGACAATGAGGAAACGAGGTGTTCTCATGTGCTGTACTCCTCTTCTAGCAAGGTGGTTTATTTCTCACCTTCCCCAATCAGTCTTGAAGAATGAGCAAGGCGTGAGGTGGTCACAACGATTGATGACTCTTACATATTCTGATGTTCATTGGTGTTCTCGGTCCAGAGAAAATGTCATCATCATTGATCGATGTGGGGAATTCCCTAATGTCCCGTTACTTGGCATTAGGGGAGGCATTACCTACAACCGCTGTTTGGCCCTGAGACAGTTTGGGTATTCCCGAAGGGATGGCCCTCATGACATGCTGATTCCGGATTTGGTTTTTGACTTCGACAACGATGCTCAAGGACTTCGACAAAGGTTTATCCGAGCTTGGAGGATGCCCAATAAGGTGGACAGTAAGACACTGGGACACAAGAATTCCATCCCTCTTGAGCCTTACCTCAAGTGAGTACGAACCCATGCCCAAAGTCTTATGATGCCTTACCCATACATTCTCCCTATGATCAAAGAGCCTGTTATGGAAGGAGAGGTTCCATACACCCTCCTACATCCTGACATGCCGACATCATTGGAAGATCTACAAAAGAGTTGGATACAGCTCAAGGAAGAACGAAACACTTTTGAAGCCAGCTTCTACACCAGTGAGAAGAAGGTTTTGGAACTTACTCGTCGACTCCATGAAGAGCAGACTCTCAACACCTACATTGAGCCAAAAAGGATGCACAACGTCTTTTTACCTTAGAATTTTGTATTATTTTGCCCATGGGGCATTTATGTACTAACAAATTTTGTTATTAATATGACGTGTGTTCTTTTTGTTTACAACAAATTCGAATTTCTGAATCCTTGAATGCATTATATGAATACATTTCATTCATCATATGCATAGACAGGTCTTCACACCGGGTTTCCTTATCTCTCTGCTGTTTATTTCAGCAAGATAGATATAGAGCAGACGATCAAAGACTTACAAGCGCAGAATTCACAGTTCCAACAACTCCTCATGACCTTGGAAAAGGGTCAGGAGGATCTTAAGGCACTGTTAGAGAAGGAAAAGGAGAAAAAGAAAAAGAAAAGAGTTGGTGTGGCTACTATGGGAAGAAGATTTGAGAACCAAGCTAGAAGGGTCCTGGATTTCCCCTCAACATCTGATGAAGGGGTAGGAAAGGGAAAGGGAACTGCAGTGCCCTCCGAGTCCGAGGAAGAAGAAGAAGAAGAAGAGGATGAAGACTACTCTGAGCAGTAGTACCCTCCTGCAGACGACAAGTACAAGAATCTGGAAGAGCGTCTGGCAGCCATGGAAGTGCAAAGAGTGCCTGGGCTGGATTTCGAAGAGTTAGGGTTGGTTCCTGGGATTGTCATTCCCCCAAGTTTAAATTTCCTCTGTTTTCTAAATACGATGGGGTGTCTTGCCCGAAGATGCACCTACGTGTTAGAACAAAGTTTGAATCTACTACCCTAAGTTTAAGTTTTGATGATAATAAAATGAAAAGATATATTAATTATGTGATTCATGTAAGAACTATTTGCTACCTAAAATATTACCTTCTGTTTTGCAGAAACTCTGATAGGTATCAGCAAGAGTACACTTAATCAACATCAGAAGATTGGTTATCAATATCAGCATCAGAAGATGCTATATCAGAATACCAGAATCAGAAGAACAACCCACGCTTATGCTGAAGCTTGATGAACAGAACTGCGCTCAACACTCTGATAAAGACAACAACAGTTCATCAACACTTAAGCAGAGTTAGAATGAGCCCAAGCCAGAACACGCTTTAAGTAGCAACGGTACTGTGCATTCAAAGCGAATTATTACCAACGACATCATTCCAGACAAGATCTGCTTAATAAGGAAAGTTTGTTATTGGCATTGAATCAAGATTATTGCTCCAACATTCAACAATTTCAGTGCTATATAAACAAGACAATGAAGATTGAATTGGCTAATGCTCTACATCAATTCACACGCCTAAAAGCTAATCATCATCTTCCTTCTCTCAGTTTGCTAAAAGCTCCATATTTCCTTACTCAATTACTTTTAGCAATCTAGTTTCAATAAGCTTAAGTTGTGTAATATCACAGTTGTGATAAACAGTTTTGTAGAAAACATTCACACACCTAGATTTCTCTTCTTTGTAAGAAAGTGTTTCCTTGACAAACCGAATTGTGGTTTGCATCAAGAAGGCTTTAGAAGTTGTTAAAGCAGATTGTAATATTCAGTTGAATATAGTGGATTAAGACCTCGTTGGAGAGAGGCGAAATCACCTTGACGGATGGACTGGAGTAGTTTGAGATCAAACGAACCAGGATAAAAATATCGTGTTCATTGCATTGATTTTCAGTTTTACAATTCAACCCCCCTTCTTGTGTTTTTCACTTCTTCAATTGGCATCAGAGCGCCTGGTTCTGAGCTAAAACACTTAACCGTGTCAGTACAAGATCCAGCGTCAGAAAAACACTATGGCAGGAACTTATTCTCACACCAGCAATGACAACCATGAGGACAGAGACAGATTCAGCGGCAAACCTCCAATCTTTGATGGAGAAAATTTTGATTACTGGAAAGACAAAATTGAAAGCTTCTTTCTGGAACATGATGCTGATCTGTGGGACATGGTGACAGATGGATACACGCACCCTGTGAATGCAAGCGGTCAGAAGATTGATAGGAAAACAATGTCTGACCAACAAAAGCGTGACTTCAAGAATCACCACAAGGCCAGAACCATCCTTCTCAGCGCCATCTCGTATGCTGAATATGAAAAGATCTCCAACAGAGACACAACAAAGAACATGTTTGACTCACTCAGAATGACGCATGAGGGAAACGTTCAGGTCAAAGAAACTAAAGCTCTGGCGCTCATTCAGAAGTATGAGGCATTCAAAATGGAAGAAAGTGAATCCATTGAAACAATGTTCTCAAGATTCCAGATTCTGGTAGCTGGTCTCAAGGTTCTGGACAAAGGCTACTCTACTGCTGATCACGTCAAGAAAATCATCAGAAGCTTACCAAAGCAGTGGAGGCCAATGGTTACAGCTCTGAAGCTAGCAAAAGATCTCAATAAAATTTCTCTGGAGGAGCTTATTAGCTCCCTCAGAAGTCATGAGATAGAGCTAGAAGCTGATGAACCCCAGAAGCAAGGTAAGCCTTTAGCATTAAAATCTAACAAAAAATCTGAGTCTAAAGTTTTGCAGGCAGTTGAAGAAACATCTGATGGATCCTCATCAGAAGAAGACGAACTCTCCCTCCTCTCCAGAAGAGTGAATCAACTGTGGAAGCAGAGGCAAAGAAAGTTCAGGAATCCCAGAAGATCTGATCAGAACGAGTCTTCTTCCAGATACAGAAGGACAAATTCTTCCTCTGGATACAGAAGATCTGAAGGCTCCTCAGGAAGTAGAAAGCCAAACACCAAGGACATCATCTGCTATGAGTGCAATGAGCAAGGACACTACAAGAGTGACTGCCCAAAGCTTCAGAGGGAAAAGCCCAAAAAGAAGTTTGGAAGAGAAAAGAAGAAAAGTCTCATGGCTACATGGGATGACTCTGACTCGTCTGAAGCTGACTCAGAATCAGATGATGAGAGAGCAAACATAGCTCTCATGGCCAACATTTCAGAAGATAGTGAAGCTTCTGAATCAGACTCAGAATCAGATACTGAAGAGGTATTTCCTGACTTTGCAGTTAATTTTACCAAGGCTGAACTTGCTGAAAGCCTTAATGAAATTCTGGAAAGGTATCAACAGATTAGAGTTAAATTCAGAAACTTGAAAAGGAATCTTGAATCTGACTCTAATAAGACTGAGAGTCTTAAATTGGAGAATTCTGAGCTGAGAAATAACATTTCAAAATTAGAAAATACTTTACAAAACTCTCAGAAGTAACCAATTTCTGAAACTCCCAGCAACGCTGATGAGATCATCAAGGAGTATGATCATAGTTTCCAGAAGTTCCTTGCTAAAAGCATAGATAGAAGCAAAATGGCTTCAATGATCTATGGAGTTAGCAGAAACGGCAGGAAGGGAATAGGATACCAAGGTAAGGTTCCTACACCAAAGAATGTCATGGATTTAACCATTAAACACACACCTCTGAATTCAAATTTTGTGTATGGTCACACACATGATATTAAATACACTAGCAGTAAGTACTCTGTGAAACCAAAATTCAACCATAGTTTTGGTAAATCTAACAAATCAGGACCCAAGAAAATCTGGGTACCTAAGGATAAAATAATACATGTTGCAGATATCTTTAGCAGCAAATCAGAAACACCAGTCATGGTACCTGGACTCTGGCTGCTCGTGACACATGACGGGAAGAAGGCATATGTTCCAAAGCCTGGAACTTAAGCCTGGAGGCCACGTTGGCTTTGGAGGCAATCATAGGGGAAAGATAATTGGCTCTGGAACTGTAGGTAATGGAAATCTTCCCTCTATTAATAATGTTCTGCTAGTAGATGGATTAATGCATAATCTGTTATCCATAAGTCAATTAAGTGATAACGGTTATGATATAATCTTTAATCAAAAATCATGTAAAGCTGTTAGTCAGAAAGATGGGACTATCCTGTTTAATGGAAAGAGGAAAAACAACATTTACAAAATCAAACTTTTTGAACTGAAAAGTCAGAATGTAAAGTGTCTTCTGTCTGTTAACAACGAGCAGTGGGTCTGGCACAGAAGATTGGGGCATGTTAGTATGAGAAGAATATCTCAGATTAACAAACTCAATCTGGTCAGAGGACTTCCTAATTTGAAGTTCAATTCAGATGCTCTGTGTGAAGCATGTCAGAAAGGCAAGTTTGCAAAACCTTCTTTTAAATCTAAAAATGTTGTTTCTACCTCTAAGCCATTAGAACTTCTGCACATTGACTTATTTGGACCAGTTAAAACTGCTTCAGTCAGTGGCAAGAAGTATGGGTTAGTAATCGTAGATGACTATAGCAGATGGACATGGGTAAAGTTCTTAAGACACAAGGACGAGTCACACTCTGTGTTTGTTACCTTCTGTAACCAAGTTCAGAATGAAAAGGATCTTAGAATCGTTAAAGTCAGAAGTGATCATGGTGGAGAGTTTGAAAACAAAGTTTTTGAGTCATTCTTTAATGACAGAGGCATTCTGCATGATTTCTCTTATCCTAGAACTCCCCAACAAAATGAAGTTGTAGAACGAAAGAACAGAACATTGCAAGAAATGGCCAGAACCATGATCAATGAGACAAACGTTGCTAAGATCTTCTGGGCAGAGGCAATAAACACAGCGTGCTACATTCAGAATAGAATCTCAATAAGACCTATTCTGGAAAAGACTCCATATGAATTGTGGAAGAACAGAAAGCCCAACATTTCATATTTTCATCCATTTGGATGTACCTGTTTTATGTTAAATACAAAGAATTATTTGAACAAGTTTGACTCTAAAGCACAGACGTGTATTATGTTAGGATACTCTGAACGCTCAAGAGGGTACAGAGTATACAATACAGAAACACAGATTGTGGAAGAATCAATCAGTGTTCGTTTTGATGATAACCTTGACTCTGAAAAGTCAAAGCAGAATGAAGTTTTTGCAGGTATGGAAATTGAATTTACAGGTTTTGAAGACAAGTCATCCGAAGCTCTCAACACAAACACTCCTTCAACGTCTGAAAGGAGCACTGCTAGCAATCCTACAACAGCTGCTGATCAACCTCAGAAAAGATTACCCAGAAGCAGCTTAGATCATCCAGAAGAAACAATCTTAGGAAGAAAGGAAGATCCAATCAGAACAAGAGCAAGCTTCAGAAACTCTGAAGAAACCCTCATGGGACTTGTGTCTCTGATTGAACCCTCTTCCATTGATGAAGCACTTCTGGACAACGACTGGATTCTGGCAATGCAAGAAGAGCTGAATCAATTCACCAGAAATGACGTATGGGATCTTGTTCCCAGACCAAAAGGATTCAACGTCATTGGAACAAGATGGGTGTTCAGAAACAAGCTAAATGAACAAGGTGAAGTCATCAGAAACAAAGCACGATTGGTAGCACAAGGTTATAGTCAGCAAGAGGGGATAGACTATACAGAAACCTTTACTCCAGTCGCCAGGTTAGAATCTATCAGGCTTTTAATTTCATTTGCTGTTAATAGAGGCATCACTCTGTATCAGATGGATGTCAAAAGTGCATTCTTAAATGGTTATATAGAAGAAGAGGTTTATGTGCACCAACCCCCTGGTTTTGAAAATACAAAACATCCAGAACATGTTTTCAAACTAAAGAAGTCACTATATGGTCTGAAACAAGCTCCCAGAGCTTGGTATGAAAGACTAAGTAACTTTCTGTTAGAAAATGAATTCACCAGAGGGAAGGTGGACACTACCTTATTCTATAAGTCAGTTAAGAATGACATCTTAATCTGTCAAATTTATGTTGATGATATTATTTTTGGTTCTACTAATCCTTCTCTTGGAAGAAAATTTGCTAAGTGTATGCAGGCAGAATTTGAGATGAGCCGCATGGGGGAACTGAAATTCTTTCTAGGAATTCAGATCAATCAAACTCCAGAGGGAACTTACATTCATCAGAGCAAATATGTCAGAGATCTTCAGAAGAAATTTGACCTCTCAGAATGTAAGCCATCAAAGATTCCAATGCATCCCACGTGCATTCTGGAAAGAGAAGAGGTAAGCAAAAAGGTAGAACAGAAAGTCTACAGAGGTATGATTGGCTCTCTCCTTTATCTGACAGCTTCAAGACCTGATATATTATTCAGCGTATGTATTTGTGCTAGATTCCAATCAGATCCTAGAGAATCTCACTTAACAGCTGTTAAGCGAATTTTCAAGTATCTGAAAGGTACTACTAATCTGGGTTTATTTTATAGAAAATCTAGTGATTACAGTTTAGTAGGCTACTGCGATGCTGACTTTGCTGGAGACAGAGTAGAGCGTAAAAGTACTTCTGGAAGCTGCCAGTTTCTGGGAGAAAATTTGATCTCTTGGTCCAGCAAAAGGCAATCCATAATTGCGCTATCAACAGCAGAAGCTGAGTACATAGCAGCAGCAGGATGCAGCA
Organism: Vicia faba; assembly: GCA_948472305.1. NCBI lineage: Eukaryota > Viridiplantae > Streptophyta > Magnoliopsida > Fabales > Fabaceae > Vicia > Vicia faba. The sequence goes on along the minus strand of OX451741.1, from coordinate 760,625,276 downwards.
CACAAATGCTCTGGATGAAAAGTCAGCTTGAAGACTTCTAGATTTTTGAGAGTAACATCCCTATACTCTGTGACAATACTTCTGCTATTTGCTTAAGTAAGAATCCCATTTTACATTCTAGAGCTAAGCATATAGAAATAAAACATCATTTCATTAGGGACTATATTCAGAAAGGAATTTTGAATCTATAATTTATTGATACAGACCATCAATGGGCTGATATCTTCACTAAACCCCTTTCTGAAGATAGATTCAATTTCATTCTGAAACATCTCAGCATGAAAATCTGGCCAGAGTGAAAATGTCTTAATTCTATATATTTATCTTCAGAATGTATTTGTTTTACTGTGAACTTTTGATCAATCTCTTTTCAGAAAGATAGAACATGCAGATTGTATCAGATGCTAGTCTTAAAGATCTGAGCGTTTCAGCTCAAGGATAGACGTGCTGATCACTAAATCAAACAAGTGTCATCCAATCATCAGCAAATCTCTGAAGCAGAACGCGTGCACGCTTCTGAGAAGGCAAAACGTTGATTGGGTGCATTGAGACACATGTCTGGTAACCGTTTCAAGTATCTTTCTCAAATCCCCCAAAATCAGCAAGCATTAAATGAAAGTAATCATGTTTTTAAAACGTAATCATGATTTTATTTCTCTCTCTTGAAACCATTTACTCTTTCAAAATATTCTGAAATCTATTTAAGCACGTTAACTTCTCACATTAATCTTTTACAGTTTCTCATAATCTCTCAAATATTTTCTGCATTTTCTCTGTGTTCATCTCTTTCAAACTTAAACCCATTTTCTCAGTTTTCTCAGAAAAACCCTAAGTGTGAACATGGCAACCTCCAGCAGTGCTTCTGCAGGTTCTCAGAAGAAAGCTTCCTCTGAACAGTACCAAGTTCCATTCAGAACACTCCTTACATCAGTGAAGAATCTAGAAGTGTTGTCTGAACTGATTATTGATTTTGGCAGTCTGAAAGAGAATGGTTTTGACTTGACAGAAGAAGATCAGACAATTCAAGCTGAAGCCAGTCAAGCTGAAGATGTTGCAGAAAGCTCTCAGAAGCTCCCTGCTTCTGATGTTTCTCAAGCTGCCTTGGACAGGCAAACTCTGGAAGAGCTGAAGCTGAATGATATTAGTCTGCAGCAAAGGATGGATGAAAATGATCAAAAGATGAAGGAAAGGATGGATGTGCAGGACAGCAAGATAGATACAGTAGTCAGCATGGTGCACAAGCAGACTGAGACTGCTGATCAGATTAAGGCAATGCTGGAGACTCTGTTCACACGCTTTCCTCCCCAACCTTAGATTTTCATTCATGCTATTTTCATGTTTTCTTTGCATATCTTCTGTACTGTTTTGTCTGGCTCTGACTATTTTAATATGACAAGTTTTTCTGCTCTAATTGTTTTAGCACATCACTTACACTTTTTGATTGCTGACAAAAAGGGGGAGAACAAGAATGATATTTTTCAATAACGGATTACTGAGACAAAAAAAAAGTTTCAAACATTCTAACTCTGATATACTTGAATGTTTTCTTTTGTTTTTGCTTAAGTCTACAGGTACAAGAATGCTCTCTGATTCATTGAAGACCAAAGCTCTGATACTCTGATCCAAAGCAAAGCTCTGATAAAGCTCTGATATTCTGATCTGAAGCTCTGCTATGATATTCTGATCTAAAGCTTCTGATAGTCAAAGCTCTGATATTCTGATGTTCAAAGAAAGTCAATAAAGATCTGATCCTGAAGAACTCTTGGAATTAAAAAGGGAAGTTATAAATTCAGGGGGAGTATCTCCGATCCCAACTCTCATATCTCTTTATCTCTTATCTTTGATAACTTCTTACTCTGATACATCTTATCATTTAGTTATCTCTGATACTTTTTCACGTTATTTTCAATTAAAAATATCTAGTTTTTGTCATCATCAAAAAGGGGGAGATTGTTAGAACAAAGTTTGAATCTACTACCCTAAGTTTAAGTTTTGATGATAACAAAATGAAAAGATATATTAATTATGTGATTCATGTAAGAACTATTTGCTACCTAAAATATTACCTTCTGTTTTGCAGAAACTCTGATAGGTATCAGCAAGAGTACACTTAATCAGCATCAGAAGATTGGTTATCAATATCAGCATCAGAAGATGCTATATCAGAATACCAGAATCAGAAGAACAACTCACGCTTATGCTGAAGCTTGATGAACAGAACTGCGCTCAACACTCTGATAAAGACAACAACAGTTCATCAACACTTAAGCAGAGTCAGAATGAGCCCAAGCCAGAACACACTTTAAGTAGCAACGGTACTGTGCATTCAAAGCGAATTATTACAAACGGAATCATTCCAGACAAGATCTGCTTAATAAGGAAAGTTTGTTATTGGCATTGAATCAAAATTATTGCTCCAACGTTCAACAATTTCAGTGCTATATAAACAAGACAATGAAGATTGAATTGGCTAATGCTCTACATCAATTCACACGCCTAAAAGCTAATCATCATCTTCCTTCTCTCAGTTTGCTAAAAGCTCTATATTTCCTTACTCAATTACTTTTAGCAATCTAGTTTCAATAAGCTTAAGTTGTGTAATATCACAGTTATGATAAACAGTTTTGTAGAAAACATTCACACACCTAGATTTCTCTTCTTTGTAAGAAAGTGTTTCCTTGACAAACCGAATTGTGGTTTGCATCAAGAAGGCTTTAGCAGTTGTTAAAGCAGATTGTAATATTCAGTTGAATATAGTGGATTAAGACCTCCTTGGAGAGAGGCGAAATCACCTTGACGGGTGGACTGGAGTAGTTTGAGATCAAACGAACCAGGATAAAAATATCGTGTTCATTGCATTGATTTTCAGTTTTACAATTCAACCCCCCTTCTTGTGTTTTTCACTTCTTCACTACGGTCTTATGTCAAAAAAATTCAACCTCATTCTTCTGATAAGGACCTGTGGGTCCACTTTTTTAAGATAGTTTGTCAGGTACGCAATTGGATTGGTTCTACCAGCTTGAGAGGTCTGATGTGCACAATTGGGAGGATTTGGCTGCTGCTTTCTACCGACAATATCAATATAATACGGATTTAACACCTACTCGTACTCAATTATAGAGTATGGGTATGGTCTCTAATGAAGGCTTTAAGGAGTATGCCCAGAAATGGAGGGACTTGGCTGGAAGGGTGCAACCACCATTGTCTGAGAGAGAGCTTGTTGATATTTTTTTTGGGGACTCTATCAGGTCCATTCTTTAATCACTTGATAGGAAGTTCGTTTGCGGGCTTCACCGAGTTAATTCTGACTGGTGAAAGAGTTGAAGCTGGCATCAAGAGTGGTAAAATTCAGAAGGACACATATGCTTCCGCTGCCATCAAGAAAACTTTTACCGCTAAGAAAGAAGTCTCAGCTGTCTATTCTCAAAGAGGACAAGGAAGAGTTGAGTGCCGGCCAGTAGTGGGGGCCGTAATGATTCAGAAGTCCGCATCTGATCAGCCTCGAAACAGTCAACCAAGAACCAACCAGCAAAGGGTAGAAAGACCACAACGGCAGTATACTCGGATAAATATGACACCTGCTCAGGTTCTACCCCATCTCCTGAAGTTAAACCTTACAACCTTGAAAGAAGCACCAAAGAACCCGAATACAACTTCTCCTTTTTACCATGCCAACGCCAAATGTGCTTATCATTCAGACAACCTGGGGCATGACACCAACAATTGTTGGCCCCTCAAGAATAAGATCCAAGATTTAATAGACGCTAAGGAGGTGGAATTCGACGCGCCCAAAAAGCCGAATGTGATCTCTGCCCCAATGCCCATGCTATTGAAGAGGATCTGTATGTTGCTGCTGTTGATAATTTGATGACTCTGTGGCCAATAATCAAGATGAATCTGTTGAAAGCCGGGATTTTCCCAGGCTGTGGAAAAGATTGTTACCTCTGTTCTTCCTTACAATCCGACTGTCCGTTGTTGAAGTTAGGCATCCAACGCCTAATGGATAATCAAGAAATACTCTTTGAGAAAACTCCTATTATTCTGACTCCTGTCAACGATGTTGCTATAATTACCATTTCCGCCAATCTTTCCAAGGTCTCCAAAAGACCTGTTAAGATTACATCCGATCCAAAGATTGTACCTCTAAAGATAACTATGTCGGGGCCTATCCCATACAAGTCCAACAAATCAATACCGTGGAATTATGGAGGAGAGATCTTCTACCATGATGTTAAGCATATTGAATCAATGGAAGAAAGTTCCGATGAAGAGACTCCTGACATAGGAAATATTGATGGGACGAGTAAGATCACCCGCAGCGGAAGAATTTTCTCTCCGGAGATTGCTCCTCCAAGGGCAATCTTCGGACCCTCAAATGCTCCTAAGGTTACTCCTGTGCCAGTCAACATATCTGCGCGGATTCCAGTTATTGAATAAATTGTTACTCCCGCAGTTGTACCCTCTGCTGTTACTGCTGATAAAGGTAAGGGGATCCAAGAAGCGCCCATCCGGACGAGGGCTCAGCCGTTGATCATCCCCGAGACCACTCAAAAGGAAATGGAGGAGATTTTAAAAATAATTAAGAAAAGCGACTATGATGTCGTAGAACAACTGGGGAAAACCCCTTCAAAAATCTCTATGCTCGCCTTGTTGCTATGTTCCGAAGCTCATGCCAAAGCCTTGATCAGATTCGTAAAGACGGCCCATGTGCCTCAGGAAACCTCCGCGGACCAGTTCCAGGAGTGTGTAGCCAGCCTAACAGCCGACAATGGTCTTGGCTTCTCCGATGCCGATCTAACATCTAAGGGGAGAAAGCATAATGACGCGTTGCATGTCTCGGTGGAATGCAGAGGGACTACTCTTGCTCACGTTCTGGTTGATACTGGGTCCTCTTTAAATGTCTTGCCGAAGAAAGCATTGGACAGATTGGACTGTGAAGGTTTGACCCTGAAGCCCAGCAATATCATTGTCAGAGCCTTTGACGGTTCTAAGAGGATGGTCCACGGGGAGGTGGACATCCCAATTAAAGTGGGAACGAAAACTTTCAACTCTACATTTTATGTGATGGACATCCGTCCTTCATATTCTTGCTTGTTGGGAAGACCCTGGATCCACAATGCTAGGGCTGTCACTTCTTCTCTACACTAAATGCTCAAATACCCAGTCCAGGGGAAAATTATAACAGTTCATGGCGAGGAGGAGTATATGATAAGCCATCTTAATTCTTTCCGCTATGTGGAGTTAGATGGTGAATTCATAAAAACCCCTTTCCAACACTTTGAAGAGGTTTCTACGGAAGTTGCGGCAGCCCAGACAATGACTTCTGTACCTACAGTTACCAAACCTGTGTCTCGGATGTCATCCCTTAAAGATGTGAAGGCTGTGATCGAGGAAGGGGGAAGCACAGTGTGGGGTCAGCTACCAGATTTTCCTTTCAAGATAGATAAGTTCGGCTTGGGTTTCACTGCTTCTGCTCAAAAGGTTGTGCGTCACTCCCAGGCTAGAGGGCCACCATTAAAGATCACTCATCATGGAGTTCATGCTTTGGAGGATGGTGAAGATGAGAGCAACTTCGAAGACTGGATTTTCCCGACTATTTAAGGAGGACTGAACAACTGGGAGGCAAAGGATTTTGTTCCCATTACTTTCATAAATCAGTAATTTATCTTTCGAACATTTCTGTTTGGTCTGTAATAATTCTTAAACAATTCGTACACTTTTTCCTTGTGCCTTACCCGAGGCATATAGGTCCATTTGTAAGGGCTTGATTTTTCATCTTCATATGCCATTTTTAATGAATCATGGAAGTTTTCATATATAAACTTTTGTGTTAATCTTCTTTATTTTTACATTTTATTTGTCTAAAGGTCGCTATCCCTTACACACACCCACACTCACAAACTGCAGGTACCCTTCCATTTCGGGTTCCATGGGTGACAATTCTGCTATGGCCTTCAGTGACTCTAAAGATCTGGTCAATCATGCCGAATACGAAGGTGATGAAGACTGTGAGGTTCCTGAAGAGTTGTCTAGATTGTTGCAACAAGAAGAAAGGGCTATTCTGCCCCATGAAGAGCTGTTAGAGACAATCAATTTGGGTTTTGATGAAGACAGAAAAGAGGTTAAAGTGGGTGCCAACCTAAAGCCAAATGTCAAAGAGCGCTTAGTTCAGCTGTTGAATGAATATGTTGATATTTTTGCCTGGTCCTACGAAGACATGCCGGGACTCGACACAGATATTGTGGTTCACCGTCTCCCTACGAGAGAGGACTGTCCACCAATTAAACAAAAAGTCCGTCGTATGAGGCCCGACATGTCTGAAAAGATCAAAGCTGAAGTGATGAAGCAGTTCAACGTTGGGTTCCTCGTTGTTACTTCCTATCCATAATGGGTTTCTAACATTGTGCCCGTGCCTAAGAAGGACGGCAAAGTGAGAATGTGCGTGGATTACAGAGACTTAAACAGGGCTAGCCCTAAAGATGACTTTCCATTACCGCACATTGACATCTTGGTTGACAATACAACTCAGCACAAGGTATTTTCTTTCATGGATGGATTTTCAGGGTACAACCAAATCAAAATGGCCCCCGAAGACATGGAGAAGACTACTTTTGTTACACAGTGGGGTACCTTCTGCTATAAAGTAATGCCATTCGGACTGAAGAATGCCGGGGCAAACTACCAGCGCACCATGGTAGCTTTGTTTCATGACATGATACATCATGAGATTGAAGTCTATGTAGACGACATGATAGCCCGTTCACAAACAAAAGAAGAACACCTCGACCATTTGCAAAAGCTGTTTGTCAGGTTGAAGGAGTACAAGCTCAGACTGAACCCTAATAAGTACACTTTCGGAGTTAGGTCCGGTAAACTCTTAGGATTCATCGTCAGCAACAAAGGCATCGAGGTTGATCCTGCCAAAGTCAAAGCCATACAAGAAATGCCCGCCCCTCGCACTGGAAAGGAGGTAAGAGGTTTCTTAGGACGCCTAAACTACATTGCAAGGTTCATTTCTCGCCTAACATCTACCTGTGAGCCAATCTTCAAGCTGTTGAAGAAAGATCAGGTGGTTAAATGGAACGATGACTGTCAAGTTGCTTTCGATAAAATCAAGGAGTATTTGCTAGAACCTCCTATCTTGATTCCACCCATCAAAGGAAGGCCGCTAATCATGTATCTGACTATTTTGGATAATTCAATGGGGTGCGTACTGGGCCAACATGACGAGTCTGGCCGAAAAGAGCATACCATTTATTACCTTAGCAAAAAGTTTACCGACTGTGAGACTCGCTACTCACTGCTCGAGAAAACTTGATGCGCTTTGGTATGGGATGCTCGCCGGCTAAGGCAGTATATGTTGACACATACCACTCTGCTGATTTCTAAAATGGATCCGATCAAGTACGTCTTCGAAAAGCCTGCTTTATCTAGAAGAATCACTAGATGGCAGATGATCCTGAACGAGTACGATATACAGTACACAACCCAAAAAGCTATAAAGGGGAGTGTACTAGCTTACCATCTAGCTCATCAAGCTGTCGAACATTACCAGTCCATGAAGTTTGACTTCCCCGACAAAGACATTATGACATTGGACAACATTGAAGGTAACAGACCATATGACAGACCTGAACAAGGATCCCGATGGACCCTGTACTTTGATGGTGCCTCCAACGCACTTGGGAACGGTATTGGTGCTGTGCTCATTTCTCCACAGGGTTGCCATACACCTTTCACTGCTAGACTCTGCTTCAGTTGCACCAACAACATGGCCGAGTATGAAGCTTGTATCTTTGGTCTCAAGGTTGCTTATGACTTGGGAATCAAATCTTTGGTTATGTTTGGAGACTCAGCTTTGGTTATCAGTCAAATCAAAGGAGAGTGGGACATTAAACATCCTAACCTCATCCCATACAAAGAACATGTCTTGACATTGCTACCTCACTTCGAGCAGATTACCTTCGAGCACTTCCCGCGAGAAGAAAATCAGCTAGCGGATGCTCTAGCTACAATGTCTTCCATGTTTAAACTTAACTGGGATAATGAGGCTCCCCAAATTACCGTTGAGCGGATGGATGAACCTGCACATTGTCACGAGATTAATACCGAAGAAGTAGTGGACCGACCCTGGTTTCACGAAGTCAAAAGGTATCTCGAGACTCGAGAATACCCTGAAGGAGCTTCAGTCAACGACAAAAGGTTCTTGAGGAGATTTTCTGCCAATTTCTTCCTGAGCAATGGTATCCTATACAAGCGCAATCATGATTGTGTTCTGCTTCGTTGTGCAGACAAAGTTGAAGTTGAGCAGATCATGGCTGAACTACATAACGATATGTTTGGCACCCATTCGAGCAGACATACGATGGCTAAGAAGATTCTACGAGTAGGCTATTACTGGTCTACCATAGAAGCTGATTGTCATTAACATTCCCGTACTTGTCACAAATGCCAAATCTATGCTGACAAGGTACATATTCCTCCAGTTCCTCTCAATGTCCTAACAGCTCCCTGGCCATTCGTAATGTGGGGAATCGACATGATAGGAGAGATCAAGCCTACAACATCTAATGGACACCGTTTCATCCTGGTGGCCATCGATTACTTTACCAAGTGGGTCGAAGCAGCTTCCTTCGCCTCTGTTACAAAGAATGTGGTTTCCCGCTTCATCAAGCAAAACCTCATATGACGGTATGGTATCCTCGACCGGATCATCACAGATAACGGTACAAACCTGAACAACACTATGATCACCGCTCTGTGCGAGCAGTTCAAGATTCAACGTCATAATTCATCTCCCTATCGGCCAAAGATGAACGGTGTTGTCGAAGCTGCGAACAAAAATATCAAGAAGATCATTCAAAAGATGACGGTCACTTACAAGGACTGGCATGAGATGTTACCGTTTTCTCTACACAGATACCGTACCACGGCGCGTACATCAACTGGGGCAACACCCTTTTCGTTGGTATACAACATGGAAGCTATTTTACCTATGGAGGTTCAGATTCCCTCCTTGAGAATCATGAAAGATGCTGGCTTGAGTGAAGACGATTGGATTTAGACCCGACTTGATCAACTTAACTTGATTGATGAAAAACGACTTACTATTGTCTGCCATGGTCAGAAGTATCAAAAACGGATGATCAAAGCTTTTAACAAGAAAGTCTGACGACAAGTGTATCAAGTCAGAGATCTTGTAATCAAGAGGATCATCTTGCTGCAAAGTGATCCCAGGGGCAAATGGACTCCTACTTACGAAGGACCATTTGTGATCAAAAAAATCTTTTCTGGTGGGGCTATGATCTTAACCACCATGGACGGCGATGATCTGCCGCATCCTGCGAACGCAGACATAGTCAAAAGATACTACATATAAACGACCCGACAAGTTGAAAACCCGAAAGGGCAACTTGGGCAAAAATGGGAATCCCGGTGAATCGAAAACCCAAAAGGGCGATTCAGGCAAAAATTAGGGATAAAACAAAAAAATCTGTACACCCGGCAAGTTGAAAACCCGAAAGGGCGACTTGGGAAAAAAAGGGTTTCCCGGTGGATCGAAAACCCGAAAGGGCGGTCCAGGAAAAAGTTAGGGAATTAAAGCGTATGACTATGTCTCGTCGAATTACTTTAAGGACAATCTCTTCACGGACAAGCTCTAGGCTTCTGATCAATCCAATCATCTGCGGACAAAGCAACGAATGAACAAGATACTCAGAGTTACGAAGGCTATAGCAGAATCGGAACCCCACGAAATTGTTACACATAGCCATCTTTCTTTGTATAAATTTTTCTCAATTTTATGACTATATTCTCTTACTAGGATGAGTGTCTCCTTTGTACAAAATACTTACACAAAATTAATACAAAGATACTTCAAAGTGCAGAAAACTATTTGCCTTTTTACACTTGTGTTTTATTTGAAAACGTTCAATGATTTATTAAATGAGCATATGCATTTGAATATAATCACATGTTTATAAATAAATGAAATGGGAAAGAATAATTACTGATAGAATGAAAGTATAGGAAGACGTCTTTCGACTATTCTAGGAGAAATCCCCTGCAGTATATCATCTAGATCCCCCAGCGGACCTAAAACCTTGAAATACATATCCTCGGCGGAGTCAAATTTCAAAAATCCACACCAGACTTAAGTTTTCCAACTCCCAATCCCCAGCGGAGCAAAACTTTGAACTACAAACCCTTAGCGGAGATGAAATCTTCTTCCCCAACGGAGTCAAATTTCCATACACAATTAAATCAACATGTCATCTAGATCCCCAGCGGAGCTAAGACTATCAATCTACAGCAGAAACCATTCGGTCTCTCCAGATTCCCCAGTAAGTTGTCTTAAAGTCTGAGAATCAACCAGATAATAGTTAAGCTTTGTTTTATCCCTAATCGAGGATAACTCCCCAGAAGATTGGCATACATCCAAACTACTGATACCCTTAACAGAATGAAGATTCTCATTCTTAAAACCTCAGAAGATTGGCATACATCCAAGCTCCTAATACCCTTAACAAAATGAAGATTCTCATTCTTGAAAACCCAGAAGATTGGCATACACCCAAGCTCCTGACATCCTTAACAGAATGAAGATTCTCATTCTTGAAACCCCAGAAGATTGGCATACACCCAAGCTTCTGACATCCTTAACAGAATGAAGACTCTCATTCTTGAAACCCCAGAAGATTGGCATACACCCAAGCTCCTTACATCCTTAACAGAATGAAGATTCTCATTCTTGAAACTCCAGAAGATTGGCATACACCCAAGCTCTTGACATCCTTAACAAAATGAAGATTCTCATTCTTGAAACCCAGAAGATTGGCATACACCCAAACTCCTGACATCCTTAACAGAATGAAGATTCTCATTCAGGAAACCCCAGAAGATTGGCATACAACCCAAACTCCTGATCTCCCCATCGAGACAGCTACTCTCCACAGAGTTTTTCACTCCCCCAACAGATTGAAGATTCTTATTCTTGGTTCCCCAGTGATGTTGCCAGAGCTTTCTTTACTCTCAGCATGAATTTGTCAGAATTTTTAATCCCCTAACAGATCAAGGATTCCCATTCTCAGTTCCCCGCAGAAGCCATCAGAGCATTCCTTATTCTCCAGTAGATCAAGGTTTTCCTTTGTTTGACTCCCGATAGAGGTCTCCAGAGTTTCCATTATTCCTCATCCAAGTAAGGGTTCTCATCGTATAATCCCCACGGAAGTTGTCAAAGTTTTGATAACCCCAAGTAGTCAGCAAGGATTTCTCATCTTCAGCAGTCAAAGATTTTGAATCCTCAGCAGTGGTCAAGGATTTATTTTCCCTGACAGTAGTCAAAGATTTTATTATCTCCAGCTATGAAGGATTTTGTTTTTCCTCAGCAAGACAGCTAATCAGCTTGCATGCGCATACATTACATTCATATATCATAAACATTGATAAAGTGCATATATTGCATCATACATTTCATGCAACATAACTTTGTGTTTCAGCTAACATTTTACCTGTTTCAAGATAAGAATAACAAGCTACCAACATACAATCATGAAAACAGCTTAGAGACGCTCCAGACACGGATGCAATTCTATTGCTTATTCAGATTCGAAGTTCAGAAAACAGCTCAGAGATACCCCAGGCACATATACCATTATGATGCTCATTCTCCTGACTTTCAACAAACATTCTTGGATGGCATCTTTAAGCCCATCTCCAACAAGATTCTATCATGTCTCCAAATGGCATCTTTAAGCCCATTCCTCCTATCATCGCATCGCCGAGTACAAATTTCTGGGCACTCTAGTGTCCAATCATCTTCCACCTTCGAGTCACGAATGACAAAACTCGCCAATCTAACTCTTCAGGTTTAAGAAGATTGAACAGGGGCAGCTGTTGTACCCCAAAATTTGCCCTCTCATTTGTCAAGTATTTGCTCACAAGATATTCTAAGACGTCAAGTTTGCAGCACTGATACATCAATTTAGGCTTGAAATTGACACAAGGGAAAAATGGTCAATTGCATACTGGAAAGTCAAACTTTGACTTTTTGGTCAACATTATAAACCAAAGATCAAATTTCATCAAGACATTCAAAAATATCAAGCTTGATCATTAAGAAGTCAAGAGAATCAAAAATCCAACTTTGCAAGAATTTGAGATTTTTCTAAGTATTTTCTATACTTGGTTAATTTCATTTGCTTCATGGCATTTTACTACAACTCCAAATAATTCAAGATGATGCAAGTAATTCAAGTTATTACAAAATGACATTTTGAAAAATTACAAATTCTAAAACTATGTCTTGATTAAAACCTTGTCACAATATTTTTGCCTTTGACATAATGTGCACAAGACTAAATTTGTGACATGCTACAACTATGCTGTCCAAAATTGAAGAAAATAGGATATATCACATTGCCACAAAACCTGCATTGTTGTCCTATATAATCCAAAATATGTCCACAAAACCAGTCAAAAACTGCTCTATGCAGTCTGCCCAAGCCTACACCATGACAACCCCAAACTTGCACCAAAATGGAAAAGGAAATTTGTGTGCAGAAAGCATCAAAACAGCATGCAAAAACAATTCAAAATGAATTATTTGTTTTCCCCCCTTAACCACAGTCAAGGGGTCTACAAAAGGAAGGCTGTCTCATAAGACAATGGGGGGTTGGATTTTCGGAAGAGGCATAGAGAGAGAATAGAGAGTCTCATTGAGCAGAAAAATAGTATCCTTGTTAACCTTGACTCATTTTCAAAACATCAAATCTGTTCTTGTTCAAAACAGAACCCCAACCTCTTACTCCACCATACAAACTCTCCCTAAGCCAAACACTTCATACAAAGTTTGTCCAATCACAAAAAAACAGCTCTTGTGTTGCTATTCATCTCCATCTTCAAAACACCAAAAACATTATAGTATGGTCCAACTCAGCTCTAACAGTCCAGAGCAGTTTCCTGAAGACTCACAAGGTTATCAGATCATTTGGAAGAGCATTCAGATCTAAAACAACCAGTGCAGCCTAAAGGTAAGTCCTCTTGACTTGATATCTTGTCATTACATCATTAACAAGTTATTGTTCTTTGAAGATAAGATGTAGTACCTTAATATCTTTTTGAACTAGTCATCTGCACTTTGTTTAGACTTATTCAATCATTTTTTATTCATTTTTATTCATCATATGCCATAAACTAACCTGTACATTCAGTAAAATAATGTTTAAGACAGGAAAATGCAGCATGTATCGACACACATCCTCATGTGTCGACTCATCCTAGTGAAAAAACAGGGTATGAGTCGACACATAACCCCCATGCATCGACTCATACTGATTTCATGTTGCAAAACAGAAGTGGGAAAAGACTATGTATCGACACATACGCACTTTGCGTCGACACAAGAAGGGTGCATGAGTCACCACATCCCCTTATGTGTCGACACATACTGAGTTATTTTGTTTTGCAGGGCAGGGAAAAGCTATATGTCGATGCATAGCAGCATGGGTCGACACATAGCAGTTCAAAGTGCAGTTCTCCTTTTATTTTACACTGTTTTTACATTGTTTTCATTATCATTCGATGTGGTTGTAATGTTTCAGTCTCCACTTCATCCCCATTGTAAATTTGTACTCCCATCCCCCTAAAGTGATGTAATAGCTTAGGATTTATTTTCCGCATGTTTACTTGCTTTCATATATTGCTAGTAAATAAGTGTGTATAGTAAGATAAAAATAACAAAATAGACAAAAAAAACAAGACAAAATGCATCCAATAAAGCACACTTTGCACACATGCACCCCTAGGGTTTTCATCCACTTGTTGCCTTTAAAATAGCCATGGTATGCATGTTGAGTATCTTGGCAAAACAAATCAAAACAAAAAGATCATAGTCCCTCGAAGACACTATCTTGGTTGCCTAACAAAAATGATCTAGTCCCTCAAAAATTTGCTAAGATACTTAGCACAATTGCTATCATGGTCAATATGATGACCCGCGCCTGTCCCGTTTAATATCCAAACACAAGGTTGTTTACCAAATACAATTGTAAAACAACAATGTAAAAGGGTTAAAAATGTGTAGGAAAGATCTTTGAGTAGATAGGGTAGACAACTCCTAGTTACTTGATCAAATTTGATAACATCCTTGCTATGTTCAAAAACACACAATACAACTTCAAAACATTTCCGAAAACAAACTTTCAAACATTGAAATATCTTTTCAAAAGACAAACACCTTTATATATATTCAAACAAGAATCATTACAAAGGTTTCCTAGACAAGGCCTCTTTTCAAAATATTTTCAAAACCACACACAAAGCACCATTTCAAACAATTGAAAAAGCAAGTGATCTAAACAAGTAACTAAGAGCCCATGGAAAACAATGGATGAAAAGGGTGCTAGTACTTTCCCATTTCATAATCTACCCCCCGAGTCCAAGAAAACATCTCAAAGGTCTTTCCTGTGCTTTTTGACCTTTCCTTTGGCTAAAATAAAAAGTCGGTGGCGACTCTTGCTAAACCGAAACATTTGCAAACGCAAACGCGAAACCTCAAGTCAGTTCTCCCACCGTATCAAAATATGTATGATATATGTATGCAATGTTTTCAAGGATCTCGCAGGGTAAACAAGAAAATGTCAGAAGTTGAAATTTTTCCGTTTTGATTAAAGAACTTTGTATCGTTGAGAGTCCTTCTATAAGAGTCAATATCACCATATCAAGTGGGTCATAGCCCCTGACTCATGTTGTTGAGTTTTGATCTTCTAAAGACATTTGCTAAAGGAAAATAAATCCCCTTGCCCCTTGCTAGACGTCTGATTTATCATAACCTGCATCACAGGCCCTCGAGATCCTTGAAATGGTTAAGGAATGATGTTATGATCTGTATGCTATGCTTTTAAGCAAAGGTGCGAAGTGATGTAAGCAAGTAAACCCTGCAAGAAATCCAAGTTATTGGATAATAACTGTAAACAAAACCTGCAAGGAACTCATGTTATCAGGTAACAAAACTCTGCAAGTAGTTCAAGTTGAAAGCACACAAGTCACGCAAACAAACTTAGGTTTAGGCTTGCATGGGTTTTAAGGTCATACCCTCTTGAAGCTGGATTGGTTCAACCTATCCTATAAATACGTAACCGGGTTCTAAAGGGATTTCAATATCACCGATCTTTCCCCCAAGCCTTGTTCAATCGACGATTGACTCGTAATCAAACAAAACTCAGAAGTCAAACTTCAATGAGTGTAGAATTGAGTATCTGTCGACCTTGGGCATACACCAAAGCTAACCATCTCACTACATCCTACTGGCCAAGTTGTGCAATTAAAGGTTCTAAGGTCAGTTGATGCTTTATGACACCATGCAGCGGCCCCGTACATCTCCCAGATTGACTCAAGGGTTACGGGTACCAACCAAAGTGCCACATCAACGTAGCTACTGCTTTAACTGTGTCGGTATACCCCAGTACAGCTCCCTCATAGTTTATTGCTACTTACCTAAAAGGTGTTTCCCGATCCGGGTGTAGGATCAAATAACTCAAACAGTTCCCATAAATATAAAGCAAGCAAGACAATCAAGAGAAAGCAATTAATTATGACCTAGATCGTAAGGTTTACCCCACTTTATATTTTATTCCCCAGCAGAGTCGCCAATTCTGTGATATGGTGGTAGAACTAACTGTTAATACTGCTTTGTATTTTTTGTTCACAAATGTCGCGGTAAGCAAGAGTCGCCACCGACTTTTATTTTATCCAATCAGGAAAAGGAAAAGGAACTGAAAAAACCTTTTTTGAGATGTTACTAAGTACGGGGGGTAGATTATAGAAAGGGAAGGGGTTAGCACCTTTCTATCCGTGATTTTCCACGGGCTCTTAGGTACTTGCTCATTTTGAAAACTGCTTGTGTGTGCTTGTTTTGAAAAGTTTTGTTTTACTTCGTATTAACCCTTCTTTCGGTCCTCAAGAGTGTTACGAAGTTGTTTTTGAAAACTTTGTTTGGAAAGTGTTGGTGTGAAAAAGTTTTTGTTTGTTTGAGCAAGTACCTAGGAACTAATCTACCTACTTGAAAAAGGTCTGTTCGTTTTCCTTTTAGACAATGCTATCCCATTATTGAGAAATAGGTAGCATCGTCGTTGGAGTTTTTTAGGGAGATTCGAAGGGAAAAATACGATCACAAAAGCAATGTTAGGACATGTTAGTAATCTTCCTAAAGCCTTAAAGATCTTTTTCTGAGGCAACATCCGAATGGGTCATTTTAGATCTTTCGGGGCTAGAGGATAACCACTAACAAACCCTATACTTCATGACCGTTTACCGAAGGCAACCGGAGTGGAGTAAACCCTAGGAGTGAGCATGCACGAGTGTAATTTTCAGTTAATTATCTTTTCACATTTAGGGTTTTCTACCGTATTAATTTTTAGTTAGTCTTTCCATACAATCCTATTAATATCTAGGCAGTTTATAGTTTGCTGAAATTAAAATGCGGGAACGTTTAAAGTCCTAGCTATTACAAGGCTTTTGCAGATACATAATTATTTTGGACTAAAAATAAAGATGCGGAATTTAAAACCCTAATTACTATTACAAACTCGGAGCAGTTACAATAATAATAAAAAGGAAACTAAAAAATGCGCGCGGCGAATTAAATACGAGAATAATTAGCAAACCTTAAAAATCTAGTTGAAAAATATTTAGGTTTGTTTTTTGAGAAAAAACTAATTAGGTTATGTACAAATTAAATCCTAATTCTAATTATTTTTAATTATGAAAAAAAAGAAGATTAAATTGCCTTAAATAATTAAACTAATTAATTAAGGAAATAAAATATTTTTATGAAAAAAATTATTTTTGATGTTTTTTGTGATTTTTGATTTTATGATAAAAATGATTTTTTGGGTTATTTTGTAAAAAAGAAAATAATTAATAAATAAGAAAAATAAGAAAATAAAGAGAAAAGAATTAAATTGGGCCTGTTTGGAATCTGAAAAAGGGGGTGCATTGTTGAATTTGTAAGGCCCAAAGAGCTGAGCCCAGTCCCACGTTTGATTCGGTGTTGGTCTTTGCTGATGGTGCACCATGGTCATCCCTTGATGGGCGTTGGATCTAGCTAGGCAATGATCCATTGGCTGGATGGTTGGAGTGCATGGAAGGCGCCTTGCTGTGTAAAGTACAAGATCTGCATTCAAATGTTAAGAAAATAACAAAATGCTGGGACCTGGGATCGAACCCAGGTCCTCTCCACTTTCCAACGCACGCTTCACCACTGGGATACATGTTTTAGTTGTTAATATAATAATAATAATGCATATTATATAAAAACAAAGTGTATAACTGAAAAATTAAAAATTAAAACGCGCGTGATTCAAATCCACTATTCAGATAATGACACGCCTTCATCCTCTTCCCTGTTTCATCGTTTTAGACAATAGCCCTTTACCAACAGCAATTTCCGTCACTATAGGCTTTAATGACGGTTTTTGTGCGTTTCTATAGACCTGCAGTATCTCAAAATGCAAAGCAAGCAATATTAATCAGAACTAAAAACATAGACCCACTAAGAATCTTGTCCTGAGTTCATTGGTATCATTAATCAGTCCTAATTTTGCCTCTATGGAGAATCCCTAATTCGAAGCTTCCAAACCCTAATAATGGCGTAAGCTTGTTCCTGCACTAGAAATCAAATCCAGGCTATCCAAAAGATCACAAACATGATTATGAATACATTTATGCAAGCAAATCGAAGGTAAAATGCATAAAACCCTGAAAACGAGTTTGAGTTATAAGGGTGCAAACCGTGGCACGGTGAGGCATGATTTATGAAGGTTTTAAGGCTTGAGGATGCTTGGAATGGCTTCGGAAGATGTCCAGGAACGGATTGCTGGCCTTGGAATTTGCTTGAAACGGCCTGTAGAATCGAAACCTACCTGCACTTTTTTGACAAAAAATTGAGACTTGTCCTCCTTCTTTCACGACCCCAATCCTCTTTTTTTGCCTTGAGAATGTTATGTCCTTATATTGGAATGAATTAGGTCAATAAAAACTAATCATATCTTTGCAAATTATGGAGATTTGGTTTCATTCTTTGTCTTGTATGATTTGTTTCCAAAATAGACCAAATTAAGATCTTTTCCAATCAATTGGCTCTTGCACGAATTTTTTGATTTGCTAGCTGTCCATGGACTCATAATATGCTCATAAAATCAAATCTTTGATTTTATTTGATTATTCTACTATTTAAATTGATTTATTTTGCTTTAAATGAATAAAAAATAAAAATAAATAATAAAAATAATAAAATAATAGGTGGATAAGATCAGGGGTCGTGGGCCATCTTAGGAACAAGTTTCAAACAAGAAAACATGGGCCCATTTAGAAAAAAAGTCATTTTGATCAATGTTGACTTCATGCACATTTCCAAAAATTCGTCAACTTTGACAATACATATCTCCCTCAATTTTAACCCTAGAGAGGTGTTCTTGGACTTTTTTTATAAAGCTTAGGATGTCCCCTAAACAACTCTTTTGGTTTCATCTCAATTGGGTCTTCCATGTTCATGTAAGAAGCTTTGACCCAAAAGGTGTTTTTGTTGACTTTTCAAAAGGACCTATAATGTAGAAATTCATATCTTTTTATGAGCAAATTTATTGAACTTGAGGGCTGAATATGAGTTGTAGAAAATTGGATTCCCTTAAAAATGAGCCTTGGATGAGAAATTTCTGCTAAAGTATGAGAAATTTATGCTTGGTCAAAGTTTGGTTGACTTTTCCTAAGAAACCCTAATTTAGCAACTTTTGAGTTTTGATGAATTAGGAGCATTCCTTGAGGAATCACGATCAACCCTTGATCAAATTATGGATATCACTTCAAAATGTTAATGTTGACCAAAAATCTTGAAGTTTGACTGTATATGGGTCACAGTTGACTTTTGACCTAATATAGTTGATTTTCAAGCATCTGAGCAGTTGATTGAGCAAACTTCTTGTGCAAGGCATGAAACTTGACATGGATGATCTTGAGAACATATTGGGACCATGGAAAGAATTTGGGACCCTTGGACTTCAACCATCTTTATGAGGATTGAAACCCTAGTTTGAAGCTTGTTGCCTTAGGAGGAGGATTTGTCTGGTCAATCCTTAGTCATCCTTGAGCAATTGAGGAGAGAGGCATGTCTTGAGTGAAATAAGAGGGCAAATTTTGGGGTACAACAATCACAAAATGAAAACAAGTAAAGGTGCTTGGTGATTCCTTAAAGAGAAAATCTAAAATTAGGGAGGAGAACCAAAAGCCCTAATGTGACCTTGTTGTGGTTGAATCAATATGGTATGATGAAGGGATCTTAGGGGCAAAATTGGGGTACAACAGCTGCCCTTATTTAAGTTTCTTATATCCAGAGATGCGAAGGTTAAAAATTTTCGTATCGACGTGATCGAAGATACTTAAATATAAAAAAAAAATCTATTTTCATGCAATGCTTATGAATGCATATGAACAACTTCAAAGGGACGCAAAACACCACTAGGGATGTAGCAAAGGAAATAAGGATCAAAATAGAAACCCAACCAGGAAAATAAATCACTGGTGAATCAAAAAGACTTGACTCATAGAGGATGGTAAAAGGTCAAAGGATACACCAACTTTTACTGAAGGCGAAACTACCAACGTTCACTGAAGGTAGAAATAGAAAAGAAATAACAACACTGACGTTCACTGACGGTGAGCTACCAACGTTCACTGAAGGTAGAAAAAGATAACAATCACCAACTTTCACTGATGGTGAACTACCAACTTTCACTGAAGGTAGAGAGAAAAGGAATATCATAACACCTTTGTTCATTGATGATGAACTACCAACATTCACTGAGGGTAGCAAAAAGATAACATCACCAACTTTCACTGATGGTGACCTACCAACCTTCACTGAAGGTAGAAAGGGAAATATATCATAACATCGCCATTCATTGACGATGAACTACCAACATTCACTGAGGGTAGCAAAAAGATAACAATCACCAACTTTCACTGATGGTGACTGTTGTACCCCAAAATTTTCCCTCCCATATCTCAAGACATTGCAAGAATAATCTCCAAGTTGCTCAAGATGGCTCAAAAGTTGGACAATCAAATCATCTCCTAAGGCAGTCAATTCAAAATTAGGGTTTTGTGTTGCATCAAGGTCCTTACATCCAAATGGCCTAAAATTCTCCCCAATGTCCTAATATTTTATCAAGTTCATCCATGTCAAATTTCAAGCCTTGCAGAGGAAGTTTGGTCAGTCAATTGCTCAAGAGGTCCAAAAATCGACTGTGTTAGGGCAAAAGTCAACTGTGACCTAAAAATAGTCAAACCTCAAGATTTTTTGTCAACATTCTCATTTTGAAGTATAATTCATCATTTGATCAAGGGTTGATCATGATTCATCAAGGATTGCTTAAGATTCATCAAGATTCAAAAGTTGCTAAATTAGGGTTTTGTAGGAAAAGTCAACTCAACTTTGACCAAGCATAACTTTCTCATACTTTATGAGAAATGACCCATCCAAAGCTCATTTTGAATAGGATGAAATTTCACACAATCCATCTTCACACCCCAAGATCAAAAAATGCATTCACAAAAAGTTAAAAATTTGGACATTATAGGTCATTTTTGAAAGTCAACAAAAACACCTTTTTTGCCAAAGCTTATAACTTGAGCATGAAATATAAAAATGAGATGAGACAAAAAGGGTTGGTTAGAGGACATATCAGGGTTTCTAAAAAGTCTAAGAACACCTCCAAAAGTTCAAAATTGAATAAGTTATATATTTTTGAAGTTGGGCATTTTTCCAAAATTGCCAAAAGTCAACTATCCCCAAAACTTCAAATTTTGTCAAATGGGCCCACTTTTTTCCACTTGATTTGATCTTATCACACTACACACGTGTCCTATCTTCAGCCTTGTGTCCAATTATTAATTTTTATATTTTATTTGATTTTTATTGATTTAATTCATTTTAAATCAATTTAAATCCAAATAAATCCAAATCTTAATCACTTGGTATCTTTTTGATCATTACAGGTCTTAAATATCATCATGTACACAATCAAATCCGAATCAAGCCATGTTATGAACAAAATATTGGATTTGGGACATTTTTGGAAGCTTTGTAATGGAGGATCATATCAAATCCAAAATCATCAATGCATAAGGATTGAAAGCCCAATATTTGACTTAATACAATGCTTGATACATACACAACACAAAGGGACGAAAATTAGGGAAAAGAGGCTGCAAAAATCACAAGAAAAAACTTGAGAAAAAGCTTGAAAAAGTGTGAAACTGAAATCCATACTAGAGGCAAATTCAAGGCCTAAACTCAACGTGGTTCTCTTGCTAGCCATCCACTGAATCTATTGGAATCAAAAGCAAGCTCTGGAACCTCCTAACTTGCGCTGTAAGTCTCCTTGAACACCGCCCTGTACATGAAATCGAAACCTCTCATTCTTGCATCTTTTTGATAAACCATGGACATATTCTTGATCCTTGTTTGATTTCGAAACTTTCTGCAATATTTGATTTTATTTTCATAGCCTGTAACGCCATGCCCGAATCTAGGGTTCGTGCTTCTTGTTTTTGGGGTTTTTAGTTTCAGGAAAAATCAAAGCAAATGATGGACATAGTCATATTCAGGAGGAAGAGACGAGCACGATGATGGATTTAGAATTAATTTCCATACCCTAGAGAAGGTTTTAGGATGAACCTAGGGATTTAGCTGCGGATAAAAATCCGCACGTAAATAACCAGTGTTCCAACGAAGAAGACGCTGACGCGTCTCCCTCCCATTGGTTGTTTTAAATCTTGCACGCTTTTTTTAAATATTTTTTCTGATCCATTGAGTTATCTTATTTTATTATTATTGATTTCTAACATTATAACAATCAGGCGCGTTGGTTGAGTTGGTAAACACGTTAGTGCATTGGCTAATGGGACCTGGGTTCGAATCCCAGGTCCTCAACATATTTCTTGTATTTTTCTTCCAGATGTTCCAGCGTGCCTCATGAACTGTGGTCCACCATATGCCTTCAGATCTCAACATGCTAGATGGCCTCCAGGCCAAATCTGATGGCCCATATGGAAGGCCCATCATACGCTCCAGTCAACGTGTCACAGGGAAGTGCAAAAAGTCAGCCAGGCTTGCAACTATTAGGCCATCAGAATTGCAAATCTCACCCTCCAATTGGGCCCAAACCCCCATTTGAGTATCTCTAATTCTTTCTCTTCTTTTATTTTATTATATTGTTTATTTAATTATTTTCATTATTATTTTTAACTAACAAATCACATTTTTTTCCTCATAAATCAAAAAATACAAAAATATGTTTTATTTATTAAATTAAAATCATCACTTTATTTTTGTAAATAAATTAATTCAATTAACTTAGTTTTAATTAGGTATAATTTTTAACATCTTTTGCAAATGATTAAAATTAGCGTAGAAAAATTAGGTTTTTACTAACTTTTAATCAATTTATTTTATTTCTTTAAATACTCAAAATCCAAAAACATTTTAATTAATTAATTAATTTAATTGTTAATTTAGATTTAATTCCATTTTATTCAAAAATAATTCAAAAATGCTTTCTTTTCAAAAAGGGTCAAAACCCTAAAAAACGCTTCGTTTTAATTTCTCGCACGCGATCTATTTTACCAATATTATAATTGCTTCCGGAATGTAATAGCTTTTAATTAGGACTTTATTTTATCGCTTTATTTTATTTTCCGCAATTTAATTTCAAGGGTTGTTTTTGGTGATGTAAATACCCGACGCCTTGTAATAATTTAGATTTAATTTCCGCAAATTTAAATTCCGCAACTATACACTGTTAGATGTTTGATAAATAGGGAATGCATGACAAGATCAAATCTTTAACCTAAAATCAACGTAGCTCACCCATGACATGTACAAAGATAAATAACTGGAAAAAAATACACTCGCACATGCGCACTCTTAGGGTACACCTAACTTGGTTGCCTTCGAACGTGGTCATTGAGTATAGGAAGTTTTAGAGGTCTCCCTCTTGTCCAAAGATCATAGTTGCCTCGAAATGGTTGCCTCGGAAAAATGATCTAAGACATTAGGGTTACCGCTAAGGCGTCCTAACATTGCTTTAGTGATCACACGTCCCTTAATCGAATTGACCCTTAAAACTCCAACGATGATGCTACCTACTCATTCATAATGGGATAGCACTGTCTAAAGGACATTTGCACAAATTAATTCCTTTTTCGAGTAGGTAGATGGTTCTTAAGTACTTGCTCCCTCAAAACAAAACAAAACTTTTCATACTTACACCTTTCAAACAAAAACTCTTTTCAAACCCACAAACACAAAGAAAAGCAAATTTTGAAAACACTTTGAGCAAGTACCTAAGAGCCCATGGATAACCACGGATAGAAAGGGTGCTAACACCTTCCCTTTCTATAATCTACCCCCCGGACCCGAGAAACATCTCGAAAAAGGAATTTTTTTTGTGCTTTTATCCTTTCCTTGTTGGATAAAATAAAAGACGGTGGCGACTCTTGCTTACCGCGACATTTTGCAAAAACAAACGCAAAACGCGAACCAGCATTTCAAAAACAGTCAGCTCTCTTCCCACCGTATCACAGAACTGGCGACTCTGCTGAGGAATTACTCTTAATAAGTGGGGTGTACCTTAGGAATAGATCATTGTGTTTTCAATTGTATGCTTTATATGATTTATATTTGTGGGCTTGTATCGGAGTTCTATAGATCCTAACCCGGATCTGGGGATACCCTTTAGGTAAGTAGCAATAAACTATGAGGGAATTGTCCGGCGTAGACCGACATGGTTGAAGAAGTAGCTACGTTGGTGTTGCACTTTAGTATGTACCGATATCCATTGTGTTGGAACGAGGAGAATATGGGTCTTCTAAGGGGTCATTAAGCACCAACTGACCTTAGAACCTTAAATTGACCAACTTGGCCATAGAACAGTAGCAGTATGCTACACTCATTGAGACTAAACTCTCGCGATGATTCCGGCCACAAGAAAAGGTTGCTAAACTGGAATTATGACCGATTGAGGGTAGTCAGTGATATTGAGATCCTCTAGAACCCGGTTACTATTTTTAGGACAGTTTTAAACCAACTGAACTGAAAGAGGGTAGTACCTAAGCTTCTTGACAGCCTGAAATCTAAGGGCTCTCTGTGTGACTTGTGTGCCTATGCCATGTTTGCTATTTGTGGATACCTGTGGTGTGCTTACTATCATGACATCATGACATCATAACGTTGCATACATCTTGCATTGGACTAACCTATTTCAAAGACAGGAGGGATTCATCTTTGTTTTGTTTTGTAGGTCATCATGATGCCCATGCGTAGGAATACCATCTGGATTAACTTTGTCCAGGTTCCCACCTTGATTAAAGAGTTGGTTGCCAAGATACCTGACACTACTTCCTTCATCAGGAGGCATGGTTATCTTCTCAGTTTGGTCACCTCCAAATTGGACGAGCAAATGATGAATGTCCTAGTCCAGTTCTATGATCCGCTGTACCATTGCTTTACTTTTCAGGACTATCAGCTGGTTCCCACACTAAAATAGTTCTCTGAGCTGCTCGGTATCTCTGTTCTGGAGCAGACCCTGTTTACTGGTTGGGAAAAGATTCTTAGGCCCGAAGAGATTGCTGAAGCCCTTCATTTGACCAAAGAGGAGGTAATGGCTAATTGGGAGACTAGAAGTGGAGCAAAGGGCTTTCTGACTAAGTTCTTGGTTGGTAAGGCTAACTATTTCTGGGATGGTCTAGACTTCAAGGCATTCGAGGATATTCTGGCTTTTTTGATATACGGCTTGGTATTGTTTCCGAACTCTGACTCTTTTGTTGATGTGAATGCGATAAAGATCTTCATCTCTCGGAATCCGGTACCCACTCTCTTGGGTGACATTCTTCATCAGCTTTATGCCCGTACTGCCCGAAAGCGGGGAACCTTGATGTGCTGTGCTCCATTATTGTCGAGGTGGTTTATTTCGCACCTCCCCAAGTCAGTGTTGAAGAACAAAGAAGGAATGGGCTGGGCCTATAGGGTTATGTCTCTCTTGCATAATGACATCATTTGGACTCTCAAAGGTATGAACGAGGTGACTATCATTGATCGCTGTGGGGAGTACCCTAATGTTCCCTTGATAGGGACCAATGGAGGAATTTCTTACAACCCGTGCTTAGCCTTACGTCAGTTTGGAAGAGCCCGAAGAGAAGGACCTCATGAGCTATTAATGCCTAGTATCATCTTTGATTTTCAAGGGGATAACGACGAGCAGTGTCACAGATTCATAAGGGCTTCGGATAGAGTTCACCAATCTGATCCACATGAGTTGGGTCCAAAGACTTCACTTCCGATGGATCCATATCTCAGATGGGTCCGTATCCGTGCCCAAAAGCTGGGTATGCCTTATGAAGCCGTCCGGCCTGTCACTCTTGAAGTTGCTAATGAAGAAGGGGTTCTTCCAACCATCCTCCATCCTTATATGCCCATTGACATTGGGGCACTGAAAAGATCTTGGATGCAGCTGAGGGAGGAACGGGATTCTTATCGAGAAAAGTTCAACGAGAAAGAGCAGAAGATCCAGAAGCTGACTAGGCAACTGGAGAACGAGCGGATTCTTAATGACTATGTCTGCACTGAGAAGAAGAGACCATGGG
The DNA here is from genome assembly GCA_948472305.1 of Vicia faba. NCBI lineage: Eukaryota > Viridiplantae > Streptophyta > Magnoliopsida > Fabales > Fabaceae > Vicia > Vicia faba. The sequence continues at coordinate 760,599,578 of OX451741.1, read as the reverse complement.
AGCATTGATGGGCCTTTGTTTATTTCCATTTCAATTTTATTTACTTTTCAGTATTTCCTTTCATGTAACGCCTTAATGGCATCAGTTGAACGATTTGAATTTTGAAGTTTATCTAATAAAGTGTGTTTCCTTTCTGGTTTAGAAATTTGAATCTCTCGATTGTCTTTGAAATCATAATCATACGCATTTCATCCCCTGCACTCCATAACAGGTACCCATTACAGGTCTCTTATCTTCTTCGTTGTTTATTTCAGCACTCATCATGTCTGCTGAACCTTCAACTGAGCAAGCCATCAAGGCCCTCCAAGCCGAGAATTCCCAATTTCAAGAGCTGTTCATGAATCTAGCTAAGGGTCAGCAAGATCTGAAGACCCTGATTCTGAAAGAGAAGAAGAATAAGAAGAAGAGGACAATCTTGTTCAACACTGGGCACAGGTTTGGAAACAGGCTACAAAATGAAGTTGATTTGACCACCTCGTCTGGAGGGAAAGATAGTCAAGAGGAAATGAGGGCTCATAGCCCTGTGGTCTCTGACAACGAGACAGACTTCAATGAAGAACAGTATCGTCCTGCTGAGGATAGATACAAGAAACTGGAAGACCAGTTGAGTGCTATGGAAGTTTAGAAAGTGCCTGGTCTGGACTTCAGTGATCTGGGTCTATCATCTGGGGTGGTGATTCCCCACAAATTCAAGGCACCAGCCTTTGCTAAGTATGACGGAGTTTCTTGTCCGAAGCTTCACCTGCGGTCATATGTGAGGAAGATTCAGCCATACACCGCTGATAAAAACCTATGGATCCATTTCTTTCAAGACAGTCTCTCAGGGACTCAGCTTGAGTGGTTCTATCAGTTAGACAGAGCCAGTATCCGCAGTTGGGAAGATTTGGCTACTGCATTCTACAGGAAGTATCAGTACAACTCCGACCTTGCTCCCACGCATACCCAACTCTAGGGTATGTCAATGGGAACGGGTGAAGGATTCAAAGATTATGCTCAGAAGTGGAGAGACCTCACCGGAAGAGTGCAACCACCCTTGGCTGATCGGGAGCTTGTGGACATGTTTCTGGGGACCTTGTCTGGTCCATTCTTCAACCATCTGATTGGAAGATCCTCGTCTGGGTTTACAGAGCTAATTCTGACCGGTGAGAGGATTGAGGCTGGTATTAAGGCTGGTAAGATACAGAAGGGTGCCTCATCAAGCACCGAGAAGAAGCCATTTAAGAAAGAGTCCTGTGCCGTCTACAGTTCAAGAAACCAGAATATGCCTGAACGCCGCCAAGCTGTTAATGCGGTTGTTATTTCAAAACCTGCTGGTGCTCCTCAGTACAACAATCAACAAAAGGACGAGAGACCTCGAAGGCAATTCACCCGTCTCAGCATGACCTTGTCTCAGATTCTGCCACAGTTGTTGAAGACCAATCTGGTGATTCTAAAGGAAGCCCCGAAGAATCCAAATACCACATCACCGAGGTATAACCCTAATGCCCGCTGTGCTTATCATTCTGATAGCCCGGGGCATAATACAGATGACTGTTGGACTTTGAAGAGTAAGATACAGGACTTAATTGATGCGAAGGAGATTGAGTTTGAGGCGCCCGAGAGGCCTAACGTTGTGACTGCTCCTATGCCCAAGCATGGAGTAAATGCTATAGACGAAGAATCGTTTGTGGTTTCTGTGGATGATATTGTTACCCCTTTGATGACTGTGAAGAGGAACCTGTTGCTAGCCAGTTTATTTCCGGGCTGTGACGAAGGTTGCCGCATGTGTTCTGTTCTACCTACCGGTTGTCTGCTTTTGAAATCAGGTATTCAACGCCTGATGGATAGTAGAGAAATTCTGTTTGAGAAGACTGTTGTTCCCATAATTCATTCTGAAGAAGTTGCCATTATTACCATTTTCGACAATTCTTCTAAGGCTCTCTCGAGGAAGCCTGTTATAATTACATTTGTTCCAAGAATCGCACCTGTGATCATCACTGTTACGGGGCCCATCCCCTATACCTCTGATAAAGCTGTCCCTTGGCACTATGGGGCTGATGCTTATTTTCATGGAGTTAAGCAAGAGTTGGATGCTGATACTGACATCAGCAGTATTGTCGGACCTACTAAAGTCACCTGCAGCGGAAGACTTTTCTCGCCTGATATTTCTCCACCAACTGCCCGAAAACCTGTTGTTATCACATCTGCCAGTGTACCTGCTACTATTCCTGTTCAAGTTCCTGTTCTTACCCCTGTCGCCGAGTCATCTGACTCTCGGGGCAAAGGGATCACCACTAATGTGCCTGCCCAGACGGAGGTGCCGAAGACGATTAATGTTGAAGCTTCTAAACAAGAGATGGAAGAGATTCTGAAAATCATCAAAAAGAGTGACTACAACATAGTTGAACAGCTGGGGAAAACCCCGTCCAAGATTTCTATGTTGTCATTGTTGCTATGCTCAGAGGCCCATGCCAAGGCTTTAATTACCTTCTTGAAGACTGTTCACGTGCCACAAGAGACATCAGCTGACCAGTTTACAGATTGCATGGCCAATTTGACTGTTGATAATGGGTTGGGTTTCTCTGACGCCGATTTGACTGCTAAAGGGAAGAATCACAATGATGCCCTGCATGTCTCCATTGAATGCAGGGGCACTACTCTTGCTCATGTATTGGTGGATATTGGTTCCTCGTTGAACGTTTTGCCGAAGAAAGCTCTAGACAGGCTGGACTGTGAAGGGTTGGAGCTAAAACCAAGTAACATTGTTGTTAGGGCCTTTGATGGGTCTAAGAGGATGGTGCACGGAGAAGTTGATATCCTGATCAAGGTTGGTTCTCAGGTCTTCAATTCTACATTCTATGTGATGGATATTCGGCCATCTTATTCTTGTTTGCTGGGTCGTCCATGGATCCACAAAGCTGGGGTCGTAACCTCAACACTCCATCAGAAGCTGAAGTACCCGGTCAAAGGGAAGATTGTGACAATACAGGGAGAGGAAGAGTACATGGTTAGCCACCTCAACTCTTTCCGATATGTAGAGATGGATGGGGAGTTCATTGACACCCCATTCCAACATTTTGAAGAGGTTCCCCAGACATTGGCTTCAGCTGAGACTGTTGATGAAGATTCTCCTATGAAGATGGCTTCCCTCAAGGATGCTTGGGCTGTTATTTAGAAAGGTGGGTGTGCAAATTGGGGATGACTCCCTAATTTTACACAGAAGACTAATAAGTTTGGTTTGGGTTTCACTGTAGAAGCTCAAAGGGCTGTTCGGAATGCACGGATCGGAAGACCTCCCGTGTTCATCAGCAACTCGGGAGTGAATGCCATTGAAGACGATGTGGAAGAGTCTGAGTTCGACGGTTGGATCTATCCTACGACCGACGGTGGACCAAGCAACTGGACAGCAAAGGACTTCATCCCTATTACTTTTGTTACCCAGTAATGAAACTTTTTGTTTTTGTAATAGACAATGTTTTAAACTTTATGGCCCGGTGTCTTACCCGGGGCACCGTGGCTTCATTTGTGGGGGCTTTTGTGTGTCATCTATATATATCATTAATAAAAGCATTAGACATTTTCTTGCATCTCAAATTTTGCGATCCTTGTTTTTCTTTATTATATATTGCAAAACAGCTATTTTACGCACACTCACATATACAGGTCCACATCCACTCTGGATCTCACTGGTAATGACTCTGCTACTGCCAGTTATGACTTCGAAAATCCGATCAACTTAGCCAAAGACGAAGGTGAAGACGATTGCGAAGTGCCTGGTGAACTTGCAAGACTGTTACTTCAAGAAGAGAGGGCTATTCATCGGCACGAAGAGCCAGTGGAAACAGTGAATCTGGGTACAGACAAGGACAAGAAAGAAGTTAAGATCAACACAAATCTGGAGCATAGTGTAAAACAACGGTTGGTTCAGATGCTGCATGACTATGTTGAGATCTTTGCCTGGTCTTACGAAGACATGCCTGGTTTGGATACTGATATTGTGGTTCACCGATTGCATACCAAAGAAGACTGTCCTCCAGTAAAACAGAAGGTCCGTCGGATGCGCCCAGAGATGTCTGAGAAGATCAAGGCTGAAGTTATGAAACAGTTTGACGCCGATTTTCAAGCAGTTACCTCTTACCCTCAGTGGGTGGCCAATGTGGTTCCTGTGCCGAAGAAGGATGGTAAGGTCCGAATGTGTGTTGACTACATGGATCTGAACATGGCGAGCCCCAAGGATGACTTCCTTCTACCTCATATCGACGTTCTGGTTGACAATACTGCTCAGCATAAAGTATTCTCCTTTATGGATGGCTTCTCCGGTTATAATCAGATAAAAATGGCTCCCGAAGACTTGGAGAAGACAACCATTGTTACTCAGTGGGGTACCTTTTGCTACAAGGTCATGCCTTTTGGACTGAAGAATGATGGGGCAACATATCAGCGTGCCATGGTTGCTTTGTTTCATGACATGATCCATCATGAGATTGAAGTATACGTCGACGATATGATTTCAAGGTCCCAAATTGAAGAAGAACACCTTGACCATATGTAGAAGCTGTTTGACAGGCTGAAGTTGTACAAACTGAGATTAAACCCGAACAAGTGCACGTTCGAGGTGAGATCTGGTAAGCTGTTGGGTTTCGTCGTGAGCGACAAAGGTATTCAAGTGGATCCTGCAAAGGTGAAAGCCATACAAAAGATGCCAGCTCCCATAACAAAGAAAGAAGTCAGAGGTTTTCTGGGACGTCTGAATTACATTGCCTGATTCATCTCGCACCTAACTGCTACTTGTGAGCCAATCTTCAAGTTACTGAAGAAAGATCAGGTAGTACGTTGGAACGATGAATGCCAGGCCGCTTTCAAAAGGATCAAAGAGTATCTCCAAGAGCCACCTATTCTGATGCCACCAGTTGAAGGAAGACCTTTGATCATATACTTGACAGTACTCGACAACTCAATGGGGTGTGTGCTGGGTCAACATGACGAGTCTGGCCGAAAAGAGCATGCTATTTATTACCTTAGCAAAAAGTTTACCGACTGTGAGACCCGATACTCACTGCTCGAGAAAACTTGCTGCGCTTTGGCATGGGCTGCTCGCCGGCTGAGACAGTATATGTTGACTCACACTACTCTATTGATATCAAAGATGGATCCAATCAAGTATATCTTCGAAAAGCCTGCCTTGTCCAGAAGAATAGCAAGATGGCAGATGATATTGACTGAGTATGACATCTAGTACACGACCCAAAAGGCAATCAAGGGAAGTGTGTTGGCAGACCATTTGGCACATCAGGAAGTGGATGATTACCAGTCTATGAACTTTGAATTTTCGGACGAGAATATCATGTTAGTGACTAATTGTGAGACACCTGGACCGGATGAAGGACCTGAGGAAGGATCCCGATGGTCTATGTACTTTGATGGAGCTTCAAACGCTTTGGGTAATGGCATTGGCGCTGTGATCATATCTCCTAAAGGCTCTCATACTCCATTTACCGCCCGACTATGTTTCAACTGCACCAACAATATGGAGGAGTATGAAGCACGCATTATGGGTCTTCGAGCAGCAATTGACCTAAGGATTAAGTTTCTAAGTGTCTTCGGAGATTCCGCTCTCGTGATCAGTCAGATCAAAGGAGAGTGGGATACGAAACACCCAAATCTTATTCCTTACAAGGAGTATGTATTGATGTTGCTTCCCCATTTTGAGGAGATAACCTTTGAACACTTCCCTAGAGAGGAGAATCAGTTGGCGGACACGCTAGCTACGATGTCTTCTATGTTCAAGGTCAATTAGGACAACGAAGCTCCCCGGATTATCATTGAAAGATTGGACGAACCTGCACATTACTGTGACATTGAGACTGAAGAGGTAACAGAAAAGCCCTGGTTTCATGAAGTAAAGAGGTATCTTGAGGTTCAGGAATACCCCGAGGGGGCATCTATCAATGACAAAAAATTTCTGAGGAGGTTCGCAGCGAAGTTCTTCATCAGCAATGGCATTCTTTACAAGCTTAACCATGATTCGACCTTACTGCGTTGTGTGGATAAGAATGAAGCATAAAGGATCATGATAGAGTTACATGAAGGAACTTTCAGAACTCATTCCAGTGGACACACCATGGCAAAGAAAATCCTACGGGTAGGATATTATTGGTCCACAATGGAAGCCGACTGTTATCAACATTCTCGGACATGTCACAAGTGCCAAGTCTATGCTGATAAGGTGCACATACCTCCTGTTCCTCTGAACTTCTTGACGACACCTTGGCCTTTTGCAATGTGGGGCATTGATATGATCGGCGAGATCATACCTACAACATCCAACAGGTATCTTTTCATCCTGGTGGCTATTGATTACTTTACAGAATGGGTTGAAGCAGCTTCCTTTGCTACTGTAACCAAGAATGTCGTGGCACGGTTCATTCGGCATAATCTGATCTGTCGATACAGTGTACCAGAGAGGATCATTATGGACAATGGTACCAATCTCAACAACAAGATGATCACTGAGCTCTGCGAGCAATTCAATATACAACATCACAACTCTTCTCCCTACCGGCGAAGATGAATGGGGCTGTCGAAGCGGCTAATAAGAACATCAAGAAGATTGTGCAGAAGATGACAGTGACATACAAAGATTGGCAAGAGATGTTACCATTTGCTCTCCATGGGTACCGTACCTCAGCTCGGACGTCAACAGGGGCAACACCCTATTCCTTGGTATATGGTATGGAGGCAGTCTTGCCCATTGAAGTTCAGATACCCTCTCTTCGGATCATGAAGGATGCAGGTTTGAGTGAAGACGACTGGATTCAGACCCGGCTTGATCAGCTGAACCTAATCGACGAAAAGAGACTCACTGCTATTTGTCATGGTCATACGTACCAAAAACGGATGACCAAGGCATTTAACAAGAAAGTCAGACGACAAGAGTATCAAGTTGGGGATCTGGTTATCAAGCGCATTATCTTACCTCAAGGTGATCCCAGGGGCAAATGGACCCCTACTTACGAAGGGCCATTTTGGTTAAGAACATCTTCTCAGGAGGAGCTATAATTCTAACCACCATGGATGGTGATGACCTTCCTCACCCCGTCAATGCAGACATAGTAAAAAGATACTACGCATAATCAAAGACCCGCTAGGTTGACTAGACTAGGCAAAAATAAGGGCTTCCCGGCGAACCAAAAGGGTTCGGGCAAAAATAAGGGATGAAAATAAAAAAAATCTGTACACCCGGCAATTCGAAAACCTGAAAGGGCGACTTGGGCAAAAAAGGGTATCCCGGTGGACTGAAAGCCCGAAAGGGCAGTCCAGGCAAAAATTAGGGATCAAAGCGTAACACTATGTCTCATTGGATCACCTTGCATCCAGACTCCGGTATCAACTATCAAGCTCGGATGGCACTAATCAATCTGATTCACCTTCAACCAAGTAGCAAAGCGATGAGATGCTCGAGGACATAAAGGCAATAGCAGAGTTGGGATCCAGTGGGATTATTCACATAGATGTTTTGTTTTCTTTTCACAAATTGTAAATTCTATCTGTTCGGCGGTGTTCTCTTACTAGGACGTCAGCCTCTTGTACAAAAACGCCTATTTACAGGCCAAACTTCAAAACCAATACAATTCATTTTCAAAGAAATTTCAAACTGTTTTTCCTTTATCTGTTTTGTTTTGCAAAGAACGTCCAATGTTCATTTTTTGATATATGCATTTGAAATTAATTGCTGCTCATAAGTATTTACATGCAAAACAAAGGATGACTTACTGGTAATATCAGAAACAAGGGGCAATAAGAATTGTCCGAACTGTATAGCTGCTTTGTCCACCAGGTATAAGGGTAGGTTCAGTTGAAGAATGTGGCTAAGATACCTTCACTCCCTGCAGAGTAAGACAGTAATGGTAGCCCTCCCAGATGAGTCTTGCAACTAGGAACGAATCAGTAATACTCTCCCCAACCAGAGTTGGTCTACCATCAGCATTAAAAGGGTCTTAATATTCCCCAACGGAGTATAAGAATATTCCCCAGCAAGTATCAAAGTATCCCCGGCAGTCTTAATATTCCCCAGCAAAGTATAAGAATGTTCCCCGACAACATACAAGATACCCCCCAGTGGAATCAATATTTCCCCAGTACGCTCTGAAAAATCTTCCCCAACGGAGTTGATGCATCATCCCCAGTAGACTCTGGAAATCTATCCCCAGCGGAGTACAAAATAAATCTCCCCAGCCAAATTCAAAGGATTATCCCCACAGAAGTCTAACAGGATTATCTCCAGCAAGTTGCAACCGAAAGATCATCCCCAGCGAAGTTCTTTCCTTTCACAAACAGGAATTCAATCCTCAGCAGATTCAATATCACCAGCAATGATAATCCATCCCCAGTGGAGTTTATCAGCGGAATCCCCAGCGGAGTTTATCGTTAAAATCCTCAGCAGAGCATCTCTTCCCCACAGAGTAATCTCTTCATCAGTTTATTCCCCAACGGAGTTCTCTTCTCCTGTAGGTTTATTCTCACAATCATCTTCGTTCATCATCCCCAGCGGAAACGAAGAATTCAACTCTACTCTCCAGCAGCTCCAGGATTTATTTCCCCAGCTAAAACATTACATTTCCATACATCATAATACATGCATAAACGCATCATACCGTACAATCTCATTTATGTTGAGAACATCATTGCTTGATCCATATCATGCATTGCATATGACTGACCTTTACCTTTCAGGAAAGATCCAATTAAGTTCTCAGCTATGTCAAAAGAGACAAAACCAGTTAAATCGATTCCTAAAGATTTTTCTGAGAACAATCCAGTCAAAGGAGACAAGACCAATTAAATCGATTCCTAAAGATTTTTCTGATACCAATCCAGTCAAAGGAGACAAAACCAGTTAAATCGATTCCTAAAGATTTTTCTGAGGCCAACCCAGTCAAAAGAGACAAAACCAGTTAAATTGATTCCTAAAGATTTTTCTGAGGCCAAGCCAGTCAAAAGATACAAAACCAGTTAAATCGATTTCTAAAGATTTTTCTAAGGCTAAGCCAATCAAAAGAGACAAAACCAGTTAAATAGATTCCTAAATATTTTTCCGAGGCCAAGCCAGTCAAAAGAGATAAAACCAGTTAAATCGATTCCTAAAGATTTTTCTGAGGCCAAGCCAGTCAAAAGAGACAAAACCAGTTAAATCGATTCCTAAAGATTTTTCTGAGGCCAAGCCAGTCAAAAGAGACAAAACCAGTTAAATCGATTCCTAAATATTTTTCTGATGGCAGTCCAGTCAAAGGAGACAAGACCAGTTAAATCGATTCCTAAAGATTTTTCTGATGCCAACCCAGTCAAAGGAGACAAAACCAATTAAATTGATTCCTAAAGATTTTTCTGACGCCAATCCAATCAAAGAAGACAAAACCTCCCCGGGTCCAGTTAAATCGATTCCTAAAGATTTTTCTGATGCCAATCCCGTCAAAGAAGACAAAACCAGCTACCAACAATCTCCAAATGGCATATGTAAGCCCATTCCCGACATCACAATGCTGATACCAGTTCATGCGAGTGCAAATTTCTGGGCACTCTAGTGTTCAATCATCTTCCACCTTCGGATCACGAAAGGCCCGAAAGCCAATCTATATCCTCAGGTTTAAGAAAATTGAACAGGGGCAGCTGTTGTACCCCAAAATTTTCCCTCCCATATTTCTCAAGACATTGCAAGAATAATCTCCAAGTTGCTCAAGATGGCTCAAAAGTTGGACAATCAAATAATCTCCTAAGGCAGTCAATTCAAAATTAGGGTTTTGTGTTGCATTAAGGTCCTTACATCCAAATGGCCTCAAATTCTACCCAATGTCCTAATATGTTCTCAAGTTCATCCATGTCAAATTTCAAGCCTTGCAGAGGAAGTTTGGTCAGTCAATTGCTCAAGAGGTCCAAAAATTGACCGTGCTAGGGCAAAAGTCAACTGTGACCTACAAATAGTCAAACCTCAATATTTTTTGTCAACATTCTCATTTTGAAGTATAATTCATCATTTTATCAAGGGTTGATCATGATTCATCAAGGATTGCTCAAGATTCATCAAGATTCAAAAGTTGCTAAATTAGGGTTTTGTAGGAAAAGTCAACTCAACTTTGACCAAGCATAACTTTCTCATACTTTATGAGAAATGACCCATACAAATCTCATTTTTAAGAGGATGAAATTTCCTACAATCCATCTTCACACCCCAAGATCAAGAAATGCATTCACAAAAAGTTACAAATTTGGACATTATAGGTCATTTTTGAAAGTCAACAAAAACACATTTCTTTCCAAAGCTTATAACTTGATAATGGAATATAAAAATGAGATGATACCAAAAGGGTTGGTTATAGGACATCTCAAGGATTCTAAAAAGTCCAAGAACACCTCCAAAGGTTCAAAATTGAAGAAGTTATGCATTGTTGAAGTTGGGCATTTTTCCAAAATTGCCAAAAGTCAACTATCCCCAAAACTTCAAATTTTGTCAAATGGGCCCACTTTTTTCCACTTGATTTGATCTTATCACACTACACACGTGTACTATCTTCAGCCTTGTGTCCAATTATTAATTTTTCTATTTTATTTGATTTTTATTAATTTAATTCATTTTAAATCAATTTAAATCTAAATAAAATCCAAATCTTAATCACTTGGTATCTTTTTGATCATTACAGGTCTTAAATATCATCATGTACACAATCAAATCCGAATCAAGCCATGTTATGAACAAAATATTGGATTTGGGACATTTTTGGAAGCTTTGTAATGGAGGATCATATCAAATCCAAAATCATCAATGCATAAGGATTGAAAGCCCAATATTTGACCTAATACAATGCTTGATACATACGCAACACAAAGGGACGAAAATTAGGGAAAAGAGGCTGCAAAAATCACAAGAACAAACTTGAGAAAAAGCTTGAAAAAGTGTGAAACTAAAATCCATACTAGAGGAAAATTCAAGGCCAAAACTCAATGTGGTTCTCTTGCTAGCCATCCACTGAATCTATTGGAATCAAAAGCAAGCTCTGAAACCTCCTAACTCACGCTGTAAGTCTCCTTGAACACCACCTTGTACATGAAATCGAAACCTCTCATTCTTGCATCTTTTTGACAAACCATGGACATATTCTTGATCCTTGTTTGATTTTGAAACTTTCTGCAATATTTGATTTTATTTTCATAGCCTGTAACGCCATGCCCGAATCTAGGGTTCATGCTTCTTGTTTTTGGGGTTTTTAGTTTCAGGAAAAATCAAAGCAAATGATGGACATAGCCATGTTCAGGAGGAAGAGATGAGCACGATGATGGCTTTAGAATTAATTTCCATTGCCTAGAGAAGGTTTTAGGATGAACCTAGGGATTTAGCTGCGGATAAAAATCCGCAGGTAAATAACCAGTGTTCCAACGAAGAAGACGCTGACGCGTCTCCCTCCCATTGGTTATTTTAAATCTTGCGCGCTTTTTTTAAATATTTTTTCTGATCCATTGAGTTGTCTTATTTTATTATTATTTATTTCCAACATTATAACAATCAGGCACGTTGGTTGAGTTGGTAAACACGTTAGTGCATTGGCTAATGGGACCTGGGTTCGAATCCTAGGTCCTCAACATATTTCTTGTATTTTTCTTCCAGATGTTCCAGTGTGCCTCATGAACTGTGGTCCACCATATGCCTTCAGATCTCAACATGCCAGATGGCCTCCAGGCCAAATCTGATGGCCCATATGGAAGGCCTATCATACGCTCTAGTCAACGTGTCACAGGGAAGTGCAAAAAGTCAGCCAGGCTTGCAACTATTGGGCCATCAGAATTGCAAATCTCACTCTCCAATTGGGCCCAAACCCCCCTTTGAGTATCTCTAATTCTTTCTCTTCTTTTATTTTATTATATTGTTTATTTAATTATTTTCATTATTATTTTTAACTAACAAATCACATTCTTTTCCTCATAAATCAAAAAATACAAAAATATGTTTTATTTATTAAAATTAAAATCATCACTTTATTTTTGTAAATAAATTAATTCAATTAACTTAGTTTTAATTAGGTATAATTTTTAACATCTTTTGTAAATAATTAAAATTAGCGTAGAAAAATTAGGTTTTTACTAACTTTTAATCAATTTATTTTATTTCTTTAAATACTCAAAATCCAAAAACATTTTCATTAATTAATTAATTTAATTGTTAATTTAGATTTAATTCCATTTAATTCAAAAATGAACCAAAAATGCTTTCTTTTCAAAAAGGGTCAAAACCCTAAAAAACGCGTCGTTTTAATTTCTCGCACGCAATCTATTTTACCAATATTGTAATTGCTTCCGGAATGTAATAGCTTTTAATTAGGACTTTATTTTATCGCTTTATTTTATTTTCCGCAATTTAATTTCAAGGGTTGTTTTTGGCGATGTAAATACCCGACGCCTTGTAATAGTTTAGATTTAATTTCCGCAAATTTAAATTCCGCAACTATACACTGTTAGATGTTTGATAAATAGGGAATGCATGACAAGATCAAATCCTTAACCTAAAATCAACGTAGCTCACCCATGACATGTACAAAGATAAATAACTGGAAAAAAATACACTCGCACATGCGCACTCTTAGGGTACACCTCACTTGGTTGCCTTCGAACGTGGTCATTGAGTATAGGAAGTTTTAGAGGTCACCCTCTTGTCCAAAGATCATAGTTGCCTCGAAACAGTTGCCTCGAAAAAATGATCTAAGACATTAGGGTTACCGCTAAGGCGTCCTAACATTGCTTTAGTGACCACACGTCCCTTAATCGAATTGACCCTTAAAACTCCAACGACGATGCTACCTACTCATTCATAGTGGGATAACACTGTCTAAAGGACATTTGCACAGATTAATTCCTTTTTCGAGTAGGTAGATGGTTCTTAAGTACTTGCTCACTCAAAACAAAACAAAACTTTTCGCACTTACACCTTTCAAACAAAAACTCTTTTCAAACCCACAAACACAAAGAAAAGCAAATTTTGAAAACACTTTGAGCAAGTACCTAAGAGCCCGTGGATAACCACAGATAGAAAGGGTGCTAACACATTCCCTTTCTATAATCTACCCCCCGGACCCGAGAAACATCTCAAAAAAGGAATTTTTTCTGTGCTTTTTTCCTTTCCTTGTTGGATAAAATAAAAGACGGCGGCGACTCTTGCTTACCGCAACATTTTGCGAAAACAAACGCAAAATGCGAACCAGCATTCCAAAAACAGTCAGTTCTCTTCCCACCGTATCACAGTGACCTACCAACTTTCACTGAAGGTAGTAAGAAAATATATCATAGCACCAACGTTCACTAACAGTGAACTACCAACGTTCACTGAAGGTAGCAAAAAGATGACAATCACCAACTTTCCCTGATGGTGACCTACCAACTTTCACTAAAGGTAGAGAGAAAAGAAATATCATAGCATTGTCGTTCACTGACAGTGAACTACCAACGTTCACTGAAGGCAGCAAAAAGATAACAATCACCAACTTTCTCTGATGGTGACCTACCAACTTTCACTGAAGGTAGAAAGGGAAATATATCATAACATCGTCGTTCACTGATGATGAACTACCAACGTTCACTGAGGGTAGCAAAAAGATAACAATCACCAACTTTCATTGATGGTTACCTACCAACTTTCACTGAAGGTATTAAGAAAATATATCATAGCAACAACGTTCACTGACGCTGAACTACCAACATTCACTGAAGGTATAAAAAAGATAACAATCACCAATGTTCACTAATGGTGACCTACCAACTTTCATTGAAGTTAGAGAGAAAAGAAATATCATAGCACTACCGTTCACTGACAGTGAACTACCAACGTTCACTGAAGGTAGCAAAAAGATAACAATCACCAATTTTCCCTTATGGTGACCTACCAACTTTCACTGAAGGTAGAGAGAAAAGAAATATCATAGCACTGTCGTTGACTGACAGTAAACTACCAGCATTCATTGAAGGTAGCAAAAAGATAACAATCACCAACTTTCACTGAAGGTAGAGAGAACAAAATAACAAGTTTCTCTGAAATTCAGGCGTTTTACCTAAAATGGATCTCAATTTCTTCTTTAACCAAGGCACTCCGCCTGGAAAGGGTGATATATAAGTTGTCTCAAATAATGAGACTACTACTTGCAAAGATTTCACAATGAGTTGTCTCTGTCATGTTGAAAAGACTTGCCATCTGCTGGAGTAATTTGACAATGAACTGCAAACTATCCACTCATAGAGAAAATAGAAAAAAAGTAATGTTGACTTTTACGGGGAAGTACAAGTTGCTCAAATAAATAGACCTTCTACTTGCTGTTATAGGAAGGGTTGTAAAAATGACTTTATGGGGAAAGCAATATGGCTTCCTGGGGAAAGAAATATGACTTCCTGGGGAAATGCCAACATATTCCTACTGAGGAGATAAAAGTCTTCTCGTGCCAAAATAAATTCACATTCTCAAACCAAGGCTCAAAGCTTGCAGAAATCCAAAGTAATAATATTGCTGGGAAACAAAGATTCAAACCAGAAATAAACTGGAGTAAAACAGTCAACCAAAATACATCCTTTGAGAAATAAACTCAAGAGGGAAATCCAAACTATCCAGACAAAGAGTTGTACAGGAAGGCTAAAGCAAAAATCATCCACGAGGGATAACTCAGTGGGGAAATTGAAAGAATATACACTTTCTGCTTAAGGCCGACATTCTATTGGAGAGAGGACAACATAACTCTGCAAAAAAGGGTAATATGTCAACAAAATATTAACGAATGTGAATGAGCAATGATTTCCTAAATTTAACTACGCATGGTGTATGTATGAATGTATGAGTGTTATCATGTATATGCTGACAAAACAGACATATAACACTGGGAGTAACCAGGAAAAACCAACCCGGGCACAAACAACACTCGGCTAAATCACATCCAAGATGAACATTCCATAAGAAAATACGCACCGAACGAGGAAACATAATCATATTCCACGGCTTAACTTCACTAGGAAGGAACATAATCCGGAAGTAAACAAATCAAAGCGACAAAACAGTACAGATACAAGGATATAACATCCTTCTCTAGGCTTCACCGGGGAATAGCACTCAGACTTCAATGGGGAAAACAAATGTTTCACGATACTCACTTCTACTAGGGATTACAATACTAATTTCAAATAAGGTGGATGGAAACCATATTGGAAAAATATCAACGAAGGATTTCGAGCTGACTTCAAAGGAGAAATATCATACAGACTTCACTAGGGGAGATAGTGCCTCATCATAGAGATATCAATAGGAGACCTCATGCTGACTCCATTGGGGAGGTCAACACCATATCAAAGAGAGGAAACCAAGATACATTCTTCACTAGGGAAACCAAATATACGTTCTTCAATATTAAGAGTAAGTATTGCACCAACTTCTCTTGGGAAAAAGTATGAAACCTCATGAGGAAAACAATTAGGGAGTTAAGAAGTCAAACATTACAACAAGAAATCAATCTTATGGGGATTTTAAATCAAACCTAACACTTGGCGGGTGAAAACCCAAAAACTGACAAATGCCTCAACACTTCTTAAATAAAACATTGCCCTTGCATGATTATCGGGAAATCAAACATAATGCAAGTACTTCTGTAAGGGAGATACTTCACAAATGAGCCCAACTCAGCATGCACGGGGAGAAAAGAGTTTTATCAAATAGTAAAGCCTTCATTGGGAATTCTTGGATTGAGTCTTCATATTATGCAAGCCTATTCCAACAAAAGATGCCCTGGGATAGCCTTCTCGGGGAATTAAGAAGTCAACATTATAGAAAGAGGTCAAACTCATGGGAATTTTAAATCAAACCCAACACTTGGCAGGTGAAAACCCAAAGGGTTGACAACTGTCTCAACACTTCTTAGAAAATATACTGCCCTGGTCTAGTTGTATGGGAAATAAATACCAACAATAATGGCAATACAGCAAAAAGAGCGACATTTTGCAAATAGTTCCATCTCAGCACACCAAGGGAACAAGATCTTTCGTCATATGAGGGAATACTTTGCTGGGGAATCCATGATAGAGGCCTCAGACCATGAAAACCCAAAATAAAAAATGAACCAAGACTTGACTGGGGACACTGGGATCACAAACCTGATATCGCACCTTACATCAATTGGCATCATCTTCAATATACAAAAATCATGTGCATACTAACGAAAATGACCTGAGAAAACCTTCCCGGGGGGAACAAAACTTCTCAAATTTACTGGAGTCCTTCCATTCCTGGGATCACCATTTTTGTTTTCCTCTTGAATCACAAAATCTTAAGTAAAAGTAAGTTGTAAATTCTTTTTGAATTTTTTTTTGTTATTTAATCTTTTTGCTTTGAAAATTATTATCAATAATAAATGGAGTCTTTGTAAGCTAAATAAAATAGGAATTACAAAGAATTGGGTAAAAGCTCAAATTTTATTGATAGAATAGTAGTCTGCAAATGGCGAGACTCCATAAATAATTATAAAGTTTGGAAAATGGTAATATATAATGGAAAAGATACATTGAGATACAATGACCACTATTCCCTCTAACAACTTTGAAATTCTGAGCAGTAGCTTCTGTTGAAGTATGGTGAGGATCCAAGAAGATTGTTGCTTCAATGATCAAGTCTTGTCTGATGTAGTTACTTTCCAAGAAAGTCCCTAACTTTTTCCTAAGCTGCCCTTGTGGGTTTTAAAATTAGCAGGAAATTTTATTCTGTTTATGTCTCTAATTTTTTCCTAGACCGCCCGTAATACGGTGGCAGAACTGACTGTTTTTTGTTACTACTGGTTTTTGTTTGTGTTTGCAAATGTACGGTAAACAAGAGTCGCCATCGTCTTTTATTTTATCCAACAAAGGAAAAGGGAAAAAGAACAGAAAAAAACCTTTTTCGAGATGTTTCTGAGTATGGGGGGTAGATTATAGAAAGGGAAGGTGTTAGCACCTTTTCTATCCGTGGTTTTCCACGGGCTATTAGGTACTTGCTCATTTTTAAATTGCTTTTGTGTGTGTTTTGAAAAAGCTTTGAAAATTCCTTAGTGCGGTGTTTCACTTTATGGTAACCCTTGTATCAGTCCTCAAGATTGTGATAAAGTGTTTTGAAAACTTTGTTTGAAAAGTGTTTGAAAGTGTAAGTGTGAAAAATTGATTGTTTTGAGCAAGTACTTAAAAGTTTCTACCTACTCGAAAAAGACTATTCATTTTCTTAATTCCTTTAGATAGTGCTATCATACTAATAAGGAATAGGTAGCTTCATCGTTGGAGTTTGAGGGACAATCGAAAGGGACGATTACGGTCACTTAAGGCAACAGGGTAGGATCTTTTAGTAATTGTCCTAAAACTCTAAGATCACTTTTTTACCGAGGCAACGTCAAAAGGGTCATCAAGGGTGATCTTTTGAATTAGAGGACAACCACTAAAAATTCTCATGTTTCAAGAATAGTGACTGTTTTCCAAAGGCAACCGAAGCGGGGGAAAACCCTAGGAGTGAGCATGTGCAAGTGTTTGTTTTTCAGTCAATTATCTTTGCACAATTAGGGTTTTCTACTGCTTTAAACATTGATTTATCTTTCGCATACAATCCTATTATCAACCATATAACAGTTTAATTAATAGCAGAAAATAAAGTGCGGGAAATTTAGAGTCTAACTATTACAAGGCTTCGAGGGATGGGAATTACATAATCCAAACTTGGGAGAAAAGCGGTAAATAAAAACAGTAATAAATCTAAGTTAAAAGCTATTACAAACTCGAAACAGATACAATAATTGGAATAAATAAATAAATAAATGCATGCGAGAATAAATTAGATATCCTAAAGAATCGACTTAAATAAAGAAAAATATTTTTGATTTTTTTATTGAGAAAACTAAATATTTGTGAATTAAACCTAATTTTTTCTAATTAATTTTACTTAATGAAAATAAATCAATTTAATATCATTAAATTAATTAATTTCCAAAAAAAAACTAATTTTGATTAAAAAAAACCTAATTCTATATTTGTTTTGTGATTTTTACTTATTTTATGATTTAATAATGATTTTTGTAAAGTAATTAAAAAAAACCAATAATTAAATAAAGAAATTCAAAAGAATTAAAATGGGCCTGGTATGAAATAGTAAACTGGGGCGTGCCTTGCTGAATTTATGTGAGGCCCAGAATAGCTGGCCCATCTGCCTTGCGCGTGATTCAGTGAGGCTCTCATATGAGGGTTCACCATGTGTTGCTTTTGCTGGACGTTTAGATCTTATCACGTGATGGATCTGATGGTTGAGATCAGGGGTGCATGTTGGGCATTTGATGATGAGCCACATGGGATCTGTAAGAAATAACTCAGGAAATAGGAAAATGTTTAGACCTGGGATCGAACCCAGGTCCTTCCTCTCAAAGGGTAACACCTGGACCAACTGCGCTAGAAAGTTTATTTGTTAATATACTAAACAAATAAAAACATAAGCCAAACAAAGTAGCATGCCCAGAAAACGCGCGTGGATTCAAATCCTCCAATGGGATGCTGCCACCTGATCTTTCTTCTTCATGGGGCTGTCGCTTTTGATGCTAAACCTTTACCTACGGACAAAATTGTCACTAAAAGCTATAGTGACCGTTTTTGTCCATAGCTATAACCCTGCAACATTTCAAAGCGCAATATAAGCAATATTAATCAAAACCAAAAGCCATGAATCAATTGCTCATGACCTCCTGAATACAATACCCCCCTAATTTTGTCCAATTTTGTCTCTAGTTAGGGTTCCCCAATTTGGAGCTTCGGATCCCTAACAATGGCGAATGGTTGTACCTGCGCTTAAACTCTGATTAAACCATTCAAAAACATTGCAAATGTGATAGCAAGCATGGATATATGATCAAAAAAAATTCATGATGGATAAATCATTGGAACCGAGTTTGGAAAAAAAGACAAACCGTGACTGTTAGAGAGCACGATTCCTGATGTTTTAGGCTTGGGGAATGAGTGTGGTAGCTTCCTAGAGTTCCAAGGATTGTTGCTTAGTCCTTGAAATGCTTTGAACTTGCTTGTGGAAAGGAATCCTATCTGCACTTTTTGACCAAAAATTGACACTTTGTTCTTGCTCTTAGAGGTAGCTGCGCATCTGAAAACCTGTGTTCTAGGGTTGCAATACATTGGCATATGTAGTGAATCAGATTAGGGCAATATTTGTGGCAAGAATCCCAAGATTAATGGCATGGTTTTAAGAAAAAATCAAATCTTGAAAAGTTGCCATATGTGAAGATTTTGTGTCCATTTGGCCTTACACGATTTCTTTGGCTATTGACGGCATATGAGATCTCCATTCAATGCAAAAATCATTCCTAAACAAATTATGTGATTTATTTGATTTTATTTGAGTTTTAAATGAATAAAAATCAAAATAAATTAAATAAACAAAAAAATAAGGCATGGAGGGTCCCATAGGTCGTGGACCATGCTAGGACTGAGATTCAATCTTGAAAAGATGGGCCCATGTGGAAAAAAATGCAATTTTGAGCATTGTTGACTTTGTGCAAATTTCCAAAAATGGACAAATTTGACAATGCATATCTCTCTCAATTTTAACCCTAAGAGGGTGTTCTTGGACTTTTTAGAAAGATTAGGATGTCTTCTAAACAACCCTTTTGATTTCATCTCCATTGGATCTTCCATGTACATGTAAGGCGCTTTGACCCAAAATGTGTTTTTGTTGACTTTTTTAAATGACCTATAATGTATGAACTTGTATCTTTTGATTGAGGCATTTCATGACCTTGAGGGCTGAAGAGGAGTTATAGAGAATTGGATTCTCTTCAAAATGAGCCTTGGATGAGAAATTTATGATAAAGTATGAGAAAGTTATGCCTGGTCAAAGTTTGGTTGACTTTTCCAATAGGAACCCTAATTTAGCAACTTTTGAGTTTTGATAAATTAGGAGCATTCCTTGAGGAATCATGATCAACCCTTGATCAAATGATGGATATGACTTAGAAATATTGATGTTGACCAAAAATCTTGAAGTTTGACTGTATGTGGGTCACAGTTGACTTTTGACCTAGTATAGTTGATTTTCAGGCATTTGAGTAGTTGACTGAGCAAACTTCTTGTGCAAGGCATGAAACTTGGCATGGATAATCTTGGGGACATATTAGGACCATGGAAACCATTTGAGGCCTTTGAAGCTCATACATATTGATGATAAGTGAAACCCTAGTTGGTGGTTCATTGCCTTAGGAAGAGAACTTGTCTGGTCAATTCTTTGAGCATCCTTGGGCAAGTTAGGGACCTCAATGGGCATGTGTTGAATAAAATGAGAGGGAAAATTTTAGGGTACAACAGATTCCCCTGTTCAATCTTCTTAAACCTGAGGATGTAGATTGGCTTGTCCGCCTTTCATGATCTGAAGGTGGAAGGTGATTGAATACTAGAGTGCCCATAAATTTGCACTCGTATGAAGTGAATGTCGATCAATAATATCGGGAATGGGCTTACATATTCCATTTGGAAAGCGACAGAGAATATTCGAAGATAGGCTTAAAGATGCCATCCAGAAAAGATATCGATCGCATAAGAGATTTCTTTGCGAGAATCCCTGTACCAGCCATTGAGGAGGACTTTGCCGGGGCATGTTGACTCTACTGGGGAATTATTTCTTGATTGATGAGACAAAAGTGAGTTGTTATCTGGTTGAGTCCAGGCTTCACAATGACTGGTTGAGGATGATAAGGCTGACTAATATCTAGTCGTATTCCAGGCTTCCCAGCGACTTACTGGGGAATATAAAATCAATTGTATCTGGTCGGGTCCAGGTTTTACAGTGTTGTAAACTGTTGCCTAGAGATAAAAGGGAAGGTTTCTCGGGATAAGTCCATGTAAAACCGCGTCAGGTAATTCATAAAAAGGATCCTGGATAGTAGGGCTATGAGAAGGAACCTGGGTAGTAGGGTTACTTCGAAAATAAAGCCTGGGTAGTAGGGCTATGAGAAGGAACCTGGGTAGTAGGGTTACTTCGAAATAAAGCCTGGGTAGTAGGGCTATGAGAAGGAACCTGGGTAGTAGGGTTACTTCGAAATAAAGCCTGGGTAGTAGGGCTATGAGAAGGAACTTGGGTAGTAGGGTTACTTCAAAATAATCCTGGGTAGTAGGGCTATGAGAAGGAACCTGGGTAGTAGGGTTACTTCGAAACAAAACCCTGGGTAGTAGGGATGCTTAGGAATAAAAGCCTGGGTAGTGGGCTATGAGAAGGAACCTGGGTAGTAGGGTTACTTCAAAATAAAAGCCTGGGTAGTAGGGATATCTCATTTGATCACGTAGATTAGTTGACCCGTTTGGTTTCGGGAACTGATTTTCCATTAGTTGTCTGTAAATATGACATGTATAGCTTCATAGATTTAACCTTGAACTGTTGGAATTGTTGATGATAACCATCTTTCCTGAAAAGGTACATGATTAATTATATGCGATGCATGAAATGCATTGTGTGATGATGTTCTCAACATAAATGAGATTATGCTGTATGCAATATGTATGCGCACGTCATAATGTATGAACATTAAATTCTATTGTGACATATCCGAGTATGGGAAAATAAATCCCTGACTGCTGCTAGAGAGTATCAGAAATTGAATTCCTGACCGTTGTAGAAAAAGTGGTTCTTCTACTTCCGTTGGGGATGGTGAACGGAGATGACTATGTCGTGGATTTACTCCTTTCTATTTGTGAATATTCTACTGGGGAGAGACTCTGCTTGAGAATAACTCTGCGGGGGAATAACTCTGTTTGAGAGAGGAGATGCTTTGCTGGAAGATTTTGTCGATTTAGAGAAATAAACTCCGCTGGGGGATGAACTTCCATAGCTGGAGGAATAAACTCTGTTGGGGATTGAGCTTCTGTATTCAGAGAAATAAACTCTGCTCCAGAGAAAACTTTATGAACCGCTTGCATTTATAAAATTCGCCTGGGGAATATAGACATCGGCTCTCTGAAGGAACTTGGCTGGGGAAAGTAACTCCTGTTTGGGGAAGCCGGTGTCAAAGCTTTGGTTGCCTCTACTCTATGGGGAGTGTAGATGTCACGGGGTCGCATGTAATGGTGACTTTGTTTCAAAGCTGTCCCTGCCCTTGTTTCTTAAGTTATAAGCAAATGTCTTTTTGTTTCTTATGTGAATATTTGTGAATAGCAATCATATTTAAATGCATATGTCAAGAATAAATCATTGGACATTTTTTCAAAACAAAACAGAAAAGGAAAAACAAATGGTTTTGTAAAAATGACTTGTATTAATTTCTGAAGTTGGCCTATAACAGGCATTTTTTGTACAAGGAAGTTGACACTCTAGTAAGAGAATGCCCCAGTGAAAATGAAAGTTATACAATATTGTGTACAAAGAGAAGAAAACAGCTATGTGTAATAATCCCATTGAGTTTCAATTTCCTCTATTACCGCTATCTCCTCGAGTATCTCATCACTTTGCTGCTTGTCCGAAGCTGACTAGATTGATTGGTGTCGTTCGAGCTTGATAGTTGATACTGAAGTCTGGTCGCAAGGTGATCTAATGAGACATAGTGATACGCTTTAAATCCCTAACTTTTTCCTAGACTGCCTTTTCGGGTTTTCAGTCCATAGGGATACCCTTTTTTGCCCAAGCCGCCTTTTCAGGTTTTTGACTTGTCGGGTGTACAAGGTTTTTTTTTGTTTTCGTCCCTAATTTTTGCCTTGGTCAGTCAACCTAGCGGGTCTTATATCATGCGTAGTATCTTTTCACTATGTCCGCATTGACAGGGTGAGGGAGGTCGTCACCGTCCATGGTGGTCGGAATCATGGCTCCACCAGAAAAAATGCTTTTGATTACAAATGGCCCTTCGTATGTGGGAGTCCATTTTCCCCTGGGATCACCTAGTGGCAGTATGATGTGCTTGATCCCTAGATCCCCACCTTGATATGCTTGGCGCCTGACCTTTTTGTTGAACTCCTTGATCATCCATTATTGATACACTTGACCATGACAAACAACAATAAGTCTCTTTTCATGGATCAGATTCAGTTGATCAAGTCGAGTCTGGATCCAATCATCTTCATTCAGACTTGCATCCTTCATGATTCTCAGAGAAGTGATCTGGACCTCAATAGGCAGGACATCTTTCATGCCATATACCAGAGAGTAGGGTGTTGCCCCTGTCGATGTTCGTGTGGAGGTACGGTACCCATGAAGAGCAAATGGTAACATCTCATGCCAGTCTTTGTATGTCACCGTCATCTTCTGTATGATCTTCTTGATATTCTTATTAGCAACTTTGACAACGCTATTCATCTTCGGTCGGTAGGGAGAAGAGTTATGATGTTGTATCTTGAATTGCTTACAGAGTTCAGTGATCATTGTATTACTGAGATTGGTACGATTGTTAGTGATGATTCTTTTGGGGACACCATAACAACAAACCAGGTTATGCTTGATAAACCGCGCCACAACATTCTTGTTAACGGTAGCAAAGGAGGCAGCCTCAACCCACTTCATGAAGTAATCAATAGCCACCAAGATGAAGCGATGTTCTTTGGAAGCGGTAGGTCTAATATCTCCGATCATGTCAATGCCCCACATTTCAAAGGGCCAAGGAGCCGTCAATACATTCAAAGGAACAAGAGGCACATGCACCTTATCAGTATAGATCTGGCATTTGTGACAAGTTCAGGAGTGCTGGTAGAAGTCTGCTTCCATAGTGGACCAATAATATCCCGCCCGTAGGATCTTTTTAGCCATGGTATGTCCACTCGAATGGGTTCCAAAGGTACCTTCGTGTAAATATGTCATAATCCTCTCCGCTTCTCTCTTGTCTACGCACCAAAGTAGAGTAGAGTCATGGTTGCACTTGTAGAGGATTCCATTACTGAGGAAGAACTTTACAGTGAACCTTCTCAGAAACTTTTTATCATTGACAGATGCCCCCTCGGGATACTCTTGAGCCTCGAGATATCTATTTACCTCATAGAACCAAGGTTTGTCCGCTACTCCTTCAGTGTCGATATCGTAGCAGTATGGTGGTTCATCCAATCTCTCGATAGTGATCCAAGGGGACTCGTTATCCCACCTGACCTTAAAAATAGAAAACATGGTAGCTAGCGGGTCCACTAACTGATTCTCTTCTCGTGGAAAATGCTCAAAGGTTACCTCCTTAAAGTGTGGAAGCAATGTCAGCATGTGCTCTTTGTATGGGATGAGATTCGGGTGCTTCGTATCCCCGAAAACGGTCAAGAATTTGATCCTCAGGTCAATAGCATCCTTGAGACCCATGATGCATGCTTCATTGGTACAGTTGAAGCATAGTAGGGCAATGAAAGGTGTATGACAACCTTTAAGAGATATGATTACAACACCAATGCCATTACCGAGTGCGTTCGAAGCTCTGTTAAAAACCATGGTCCATCGGGATCCTTCTTCAGGTCCTTCATCCGGTCCAGGTTCTTCATAGTCAGCCACTAGGATAATATTCTCGTCTGGGAACTCAAAATTCATGGACTGGTAGTCATCCACGGCCTGATGAGCCAAATCATCAGCTAATACGCTTCCCTTGATTGCTTTTTGGGTTGTGTATTGGATATCGTATTTGGATAAGATCATCTGCCATCTTGCTATGCTTCCGGAGAGAGCGGGCTTCTCGAAGATGTACTTGATTGGATCCATCTTAGATATCAAGAAAGTAGTATGGGTCAACATATACTGTCTCAGTCAGCGAGCAGCCCATGCCAAAGCGTAACAAGTTTTCTCGAGCAGTGAGTATCTTTTCTCACAGTCGGTAAACTTTTTGCTAAGATAGTATATTGCGTTCTCTTTTCGACCAGACTCGTCATGCTGCCCCAGCACACACCCCATTGAATTATCTAGCATTGTTAAGTACATTATCAAAGGTTTTACTTCAATTAGAGATATCAGAATGAGAGGCACTTGGAGGTATTCCTTGATTCTTTCGAATGCAGTCTGGCATTCGTCATTCCATTTTACTACTTGATCTTTCTTCAGGAGCTTGAATATTGGCACACAAGTAGCAGTCAGATGTGAAATGAACCTGGCGATATAATTTAGGCATCCCAAGAAACCTCTAACTTCTTTCTCAGTACGGGGAGCCGACATCTCTTGTATGGTGTGATACGGTGACATAATCGACTGTTTTTATTGGTTTGTGTTTTGCATTTTTTGTTCGTAAAATGTCGCGGTAAGCAAGAGTCGCCACCGGCTTTTATTTTATCCAATCATGGAAAAGGAAAAAGAACAGAAAAAACCTTTTTTTTTGAGATTTCTGAGTACGGGGAGTAGATTATAGAAAGGGAAGGTGTTATCACCCTTTCTATCCATGGTTTTCCATGGGCTCTTAGGTATTTGCTCATCTTTTTAAAATTTCTTGTGTGTGCGCTTGTTTTAGAAAATGTTTTACTTCGTGATAACCCTTGTATCAGTCCTCAAAGGTGTGACGAAGTTGTTTTTGAAAATTGTTTTGCAAGGTTTTTGTGTGAAAAGTTTTGTTGAGCAAGTACTTAAGATTCTACCTACTCGAAAAAAGATTGTTCATTCTCATTTCCTTTAGACAAAGTTATCCTACTATTAAGGAGTAGGTAGCCCCGTCGTTGGAGTTTATAAGGGATGTTCGAAAGGGATGAGTACAGTCACTAAAGCAATGGGTAGGGAACCTTAGTAGTAACCCTAGAGTCTTAACATCTTTTTGAGGCAACATTTCCGAGTCAACATTCGAATAGGACATTTGATCTTTTAGACAGGAGAACAACCACTAAAATCTCCTATGCTTAAATGACTATTTTACCGAAGGCAACCGAAGTGAGGCAAACCCTAGGAGTGAATATGTGCATGTGAATTTTTTCAGTTATTTAGTCTTTGCACATTAGGTTATCTACCGTTTTAATCTTCAAGCATTCTTTCCATACAATCCTATTAACCATGCATCTAACAGTTTATAGTTTGCGGAAATTAAAAGTGCGAGAAGTTTAAAGGTCCTAGCTATTACAAGGATTTGGCAGTTACATAATTATCTTGACTGAAAATAAAAATGAGGAATTTAAAACCCTAATTACTATTACAACTCGGAGCAGTTACAATTATAATAAAAGAATTAAAATACGCGCGGCTAATTAAATGCGAGAATGGTTAAAAACCATAAAAATCTAATTGATGAAAATATTTAGGTTATTTTTTAGAAAAGAATTAATTAAGTTATGTACAAAATTAACCTTAATTTCTAATTATTTTTAATTATAGTGAGGAAGTAAATTTCCCTAAATTAATTAAACTAAATTAATTAATTAAAGAAAAAATATTTTTTATGAAAGAAAAAATATTTTTGGTGTTTTCATGATTTTTTTTGTTAGATAAAAAATGATTTTTGATGTTAATTAAAATAATTAAGGAAATAATTAAAAGAATTAAAAATAAAAAGAATAGAAAAAAGAGAAAAATTGGGCCTATGTTATGCTGAATGGGGGGTGTCTATTGAGATTCTCCAAGCCCATTAGCCATTCAAGCCCAACCAGCGCTTGATTCCATGTGGCGCTGACCTGAAGGTATACCATGGTCCTTGACATGTGAGACGTTGGATTGAATGGATGAGGAATCCATTGGCTGGAGATTGGTAGCGCACGGTAGGACGTTTGGACTAGGGATGCATTGAATCTGCAAGTGTGAATTAAGAAAACAAAGAAATTTGTTGGGACCTGGGATCGAACCCAGGTCCTTATACTCTCCACCAATGCGCTCTTCCACAGGGCCAACTTGCTTAATTGTTATTATACTGAAAACGAAATATAATATGGAAAAACAAATGGTTAGTGGACAAAAACGCGCATAATTTCAAATGTCCCAATGGTTGGCTGCCACATAATCTTCTTCTTCCTTCCTCCGTCGCATTAGATATCAGATCTATACCTACAAACACCTTCCGTCGCTATAAGCCTGCAATATCTCAAAACATAATACAAGCATGATAAATCCCTTATGAATACACTAATCAATTCGTTTTGACCTCACGAACACGATGGCACCCTTTATTTAGGCTAATTTATCCTGTGGACAAAAACCCTAAAAGGAACGTGAAAACCCTAGCAATGGCAATTGCACATATATACGTCAAAACTTCAATTAAACTATTCAATTAGCTTGCAAACATGTCAAAGATCACAAATATGTCAATCAAATGTGCTAATAATGCAGGAATGACAGTAATCGATTTTGAAAAAGTGGGCGAACCGTATGAGTTGTAGCTCATGTTTCTGGATGCTCCAAGCCTTGCAAATGATTGTGTTAGCTTCAATGCACGCCCAGGATGCGATTGCTGGCCTCAAATTGTTTTGAAAGGTCCTGTGGAGTGAAAACCGAGTCACACTTTTTGTCAAGAAATTATGTTTTTGTTCTCTGACTTTCACGCCTGTAAAACCTTGTCTTTTTCCTTGTACTTGTTCATTATATGTGCTAGAACGATTTAGGGTTCTAAAAACCATATGTATCTTTGCAATTATGGAAGATTTGATTTGATTTCCATGCCATATGCAAACTTGCTATATTGAGCCAAATTATCCCTTTCTTGTATCAATCAGCCCTGATTCGATTTGCCCTTGATATTTCAGCATATTTTGATTGCAATCCTGTCAAAATATCATATCAAAACATATCTTTGTTATTATTTACCAATTATTTGATTTAATTCAATTTATAATTAATAAAAAATAAAAATAAAATGGAAAATGAAGAAAATAACATGTGGATAAGTAATTGGGTCGTGGACCATGTTATAAGTGAGGTGCAATCATGAAATGCTAGGCCCATTTGGTAAAAAATGCATTTTTGAGCATATTTGACTTTTGGCAATTTCGCAAAAAATGTTAACTTTCACAAGGCATATCTCTTCCAATTTTAACCCTAGAGGGGTGTTCTTTGACTTTTTAGAAAGCTTAGGATGTCTCCTAAGCAACCCTTTTCGTCTCATTTTAATTGGGTCTTCCATGTTCATGTAAGAATCTTTGACCCAAAAGGTGTTTTTGTTGACTTTTCAAAAGGACCTATAATGTAGAAATTCATATATTTTGATGAGTGCATATTTTGAACCTGTGGGCTGAATTTGAGTTGTAGGGAATTGCATCCTCTTCAAAATGAGCCTTGGATGGAAACTTTCTGATAAAGTATGAGGAAGTTATGCTTGGTCAAAGTTTGGTTGACTTTTCCTATGAAACCCTAATTTAGCAACTTTTGGGTTTTGATGAATTTAGGGCATTCCTTGGAGAATCATGATCAACCCTTGATCAAATGATGGATATAACTTAAAAATGTTTATGTTGACCAAAAATCTTGAAGTTTGACTGTATGTGGGCCACAGTTGACTTCTGACCTAATACAGTCGATTCTCAAGCATCTGAGCAGTTATTGAGCAAACTTCTTGTGCAGTGCTTGAAATTTGACATGGAAGGTCTTGAGAACATATTAGGACCATGGATATCATACGAGGTCTTTGGAGTTCACCTATCTTGATGAAAATGGAAACCCTAATTTGAGACACACTACCTTAGAAGAGAGTTTGTCTGGTCAACTCTTGGCAAACTTGAGCAAATTAAGGATCTCTAGGAGTATGTATTGAGTAAAATGAGAGGGAAAATTTTGGGGTACAATAGCTGACCCTGTTCAATCTTCTTAAACCTGAGGATATAGATTGGCCTGTCTGCCTTTCGTGATCTGAAGGTGGAAGATGATTGAACACTAGAGTGCCTAGAAATTTGCACTCGTATGAATTGACACTTGATTTGTGATATCAGGAATAGGCTTATAGATGCCATTTGGAAGTTGCTAGAGCATTATTAGAGATGGGATTAAAGATGCCATCCAAGATGTGAGGGAGTATCGTTCGAGATGGGCTTAAAGATGCCATCTAGAGGATGTTGATTTCCTGATATATTCCTTTAATGAGAATTCTTGTTCCTGTTGTTGATGAGGAATCTACTGAGGAATACTGGTATTTGTCTTGGGAGAAATAGAGTTTTAGGAGCTTCAGTTGTCCATTACTCTACTGGGGAATTAAATCCGGAGGTGAACTGCATATCTGGTCAGTGTACAGACTGCATCATGACTTACTGGGGAAAGGTGAAATTGACCAAAACTGGTCGGTCCAAGTTTTACCGTGTTGTAAATTGTCGTCAGAATGTAAGAGAAAAGAAAACATGGATGGTAATGTTATGAGAAGGAACCTGGATAGTAGGGTTTCTTCGAAATGAAAGCCTGGATAGTAGGACTGTGAGAAGGAACCTGGATAGTAGGGTTACTTCGATATGGAAGCCTGGATAGTAGGGTTGTGAGAAGGAACCTGGATAGTAGGGTTACTTCGATATGAAAGCCTGGATAGTAGGGCTTGTAAGAAGGAACCTGGATAATAGGGTCACTTTGATACGAAAGCCTGGATAGTAGGGCTGTGAGAAGGAACCTGGATAGTAGGGTTACTTCGATATGAAATCCTGGATAGTAGGGCTTGTGAGAAGGAACCTGGATAGTAGGGTCACTTCGATATGAAAGCCTGGATAGTAGGGTTGTGAGAAGGAACCTGGATAGTAGGGCTTGCAAGAAGGAACCTGGATAGTAGGGTCACTTTGATATGAAATCCTGGATAGTAGGGTTGTGAGAAGGAACCTGGGTCGTAGGGTTACTTCGATATGAAAGCCTGGATAGTGGGGCTGTGAGAAGGAACCTGGATAGTAGGGTTGTGAGAAGGAACCTGGATAGTAGGGTTACTTCAATAAGAAAGCCTGGATAGTAAAGCTTTGAGAAGGAACCTGGATAGTAGGATTACTTCGATATGAAAGCCTGGATAGTAGGGCTTGTGAGAAGGAACCTGGATAGTAGGGTCACTTTGATATGAAATCCTGGATAGTAGGGTTGTGAGAAGGAACCTGAATAGTAGGGTCACTTCGATATGAAAGCATGGATTGTAGGGATGTGAGAAGGAACCTGGATAGTAGGGTTACTTGGATATGAAAGCCTGGATAGTAGGGCTTGTGAGAAGGAACCTGGATAGTAGGGTCACTTCGATATGAAAGCCTGGATAGTAGGGCTGTGAGAAGGAACCTAGATAGTAGGGTTACTTTGATATGAAATCCTGGATAGCAGGGCTTTCAAGAAGGAACCTGGATAGTAGGGTCACTTCGATATGAAAGCCTGGATAGTAGGGCTGTGAGAAGGAACCTGGATAGTAGGGTTACTTTGATATGAAAGCCTGGATAGTAGGGCTTGTGAGAAGGAACCTGGATAATCAGGTCACTTTGATATGAAATCCTGGATAGTAGGGCTGTGAGAAGGAACCTGGATAGCAGGGTTACTTCGCCATGAAATCCTGGATAGTAGGGCTTATGAGAAGGAACATTGATAGTAGGGTCACTTCGATATAAAAGCCTGGATAGTAGGGCTATGAGAAGGAACCTGGGTCGTAGGGTTACTTCGATATGAAAGCCTGGATAGTAGGACTGTGAGAAGGAACTTGGATAGTAGGGTTACTTTGAAATGAAAGCTTGGATAGTAGGGCTGTGAGAAGGAACCTGGATAGTAGGGTTACTTCGATATGAAAGCCTGGATAGTAGGGCTGTGAGAAGGAACATGGGTCGTAGGGTTTCTTTCATATGAAATCCTGGATAGTAGGGTTGTGAGAAGGAACCTGGGTCGTAGGTTTACTTAGTTATGAAAGTCTAGATAGTAGGGCTGTGAGAATGAACCTGGATAGTAGGGTTACTTCGAAATGAAAGCCTGGATAGTAGGGCTGTAAGAAGGAACCTGGGTCGTAGGGTTTCTTCGATATGAAATCCTGGATAATAGGGATGTGAGAAGGAACCTGGGTCGTATGGTTACTTCGAAGCGATAGTAAAGATTAGTTGACCCGTTTGGTTTCGGGAACTGAGTTTCCATTAGTCGTGTAGAGATGTGACTTGCATAACTGCTGGATTTGTTGAAGCTAAATGCCTTTTCCTAAAAAGATATCAGGGTAAGTTATATGTGATTTATGAAATGCAAGGTGAGATGATGTTCTCAAAATAAATGAGATTATGCTGTATACGATATGTATGCATATGTCATGATGTATGTTCATGAAATGCTATCGGGGTATGCTCGTGTCTGGGAAAATAAATCCCTGCCAGTTGCTGGAGATTTGTAAATATTCTGTCGGGAAGAGATGCTGCTTGAGAATAAACTTTGCGGGGAACGAACTTAGAAAATGTATTTTTGTAGCTGAAGTGCTGAACTCTGCCGGGGATTGAGCCTCTGTATCTGGAGAAATAAACTCTTCTTGGGGGATGAAATTTACTGACTCGCCCGCAACTATGAACCTCAGCTGGGGTGGTTACGTCCTGTTTCGGGAAAGCTGACATTAATGCCTTTGGATACTCTTACTCTAGGGAGTGTATGCATCAATAATTATGTTCCCAAGCTGGATCTATCCCAGTACCTGTTGGGAAGAGTAACTGTCAGGTTTGGCACTTCTTGTATTTGCCCCTGTTTCTAGAATTACGAGTAATTGTCTTTTGTTTCTTATGTAAATATTTATGAGCAATAATCATTTTCAAATGGATATATAAAAAATAAGTCATTGGATGTTCTTGCAAAACAAAACAGAAAACAAAAACAAACTCGAAGTGAAAATAATTTTGTATTGATTTTTGAAGTGGGCATGTAATAGGCGTTTTTTGTACAAGGAGGCTGACGCTCTAGTAAGAGAACACCGCTGAAAAAATGGATTCTATACAAATTTATGTAAAATAAAAAAACAACTATATGAAACAACCACATTGGGTTCCAACTCTGCTATTGCCTTTATATCTTCAAGCATCTCATCACTTTGCTACTTGGCCGAAGGTTGATCTGATTGATTGGTGTCGTCCAAGCTTGATAGTCGATACCGAAGTCTGGTCGCAAGTTGATCCAATGAAACATAGTGGTACGCTTTATATCCCTAACTTTTTCCTGGACCTCCCTTTCGGGTTTTCAGTCCACCAGGATACCCCTTTTTGCCCAAGCTGCCCTTTCGGGTTTTCGACTTGTCGGGTATACAGATTTTTCATTTTCATCCCTTAATTTTGCCCGAGCCCTTTTGGTTTGCCGAGAAGCCCTTATTTTTTCCTAGGCCAATCAACCTAGCAGGTCTTTTAGTTAGGCGTAGTATCTTTTCACTATGTCTGCATTGACAGGGTGGGGAAGGTCGTCACCGTCCATGGTGGCTAGAATCATAGCTCCTCCCGAGAAAATGTTCTTAACCATAAATGGCCCTTCGTACATGGGGGTCCATTTTCCCCTGGGATCACCTTGTGGCAGTATGATGCGTTTGATTACTAGATCCCCGACTTGATATTCTTGGCGTCTAACTTTCTTGTTAAAAGCCTTGATCATTCGCATTTGATATGTCTGACCATGTCAGATAGTAGTAAGTCTCTTTTCATTGATTAGATTTAACTGATCAAGTCGGGTTTGGATCCAGTTGTCTTTGTTCAAACCCGCATCCTTTATAATCCTGAGAGAAGGTATCTGGACTTCGATGGGTAGGACTTCCTCCATGCCATATACTAGAGAATAGGGTGTTGCCCGTGTCGACATCCGTGATAAGGTACGGTACCCATGAAGAGCGAATGGTAACATCTCATGTCAGTCCTTGTATGTCACTGTCATCTTCTGCACAATCTTCTTGATGTTTTTGTTAGCTGCTTCAACAACGACATTCATCTTCAGCCGGTAGGGAGAAGAATTATGATGTTGTATCTTGAACTATTTACAGAGCTCGGTGATTATTATGTTGTTGAGATTCGTACCATTGTCGGTGATAATTATCTCTGGCACACCATATCGAAAGATCAGATTATGTTGGATAAACTGCCACGACGTTCTTGGTTACTGTAGCAAAGGAAGCTACTTCAACCCACTTCATGAAGTAATCAATGGCTACTAAGATGAAGCGATGTCCATTGGAAGCGGTTGGCCTGATTTCTCCGATCATGTCGATGCCCCACATTGCAAAGGGCCACGGAGCTGTCAAGACGTTTAAGGGGACTGGAGGCACATGCACCTTATCAGCATATATTAGGTATTTATGACAAGTTCGAGAGTGCTGATAACAATCGGCTTCCATAGTGGACCAGTAATATCCTTCCCGTAGGATCTTCTTAGCCATGGTGTGTCCACTATAATGGGTTTCGGAGGTGCCTTCATGTAGATTTGTCATGATCCTCACTGCTTCATTATTGTCTACACACCGTAGTAGTGTGGAGTCATGGTTGCGTTTATAGAAGATTCCATTACTGAGGGAGAACTTTGCAGCGAACCTTCTCAGAAACTTCTTATCATTCATAGATGCGCCTTCCGGATACTCTTGAGTCTCGAGATATCTTTTGACTTCGTGAAACCAGGGTTTGTCTGCCACTTCTTGGGTATCAATTTCACAACAGTGTGCTGGTTCATCCAACCTCTCAATGGTAATTTAGGGAGCTTCATTATCCCACCTAACCTTGAACATAGAAGACATGGTAGCTAGCGCGTCCGCTAACTGGTTTTCCTCTCGTGGGAAATGTTCGAAGGTTACCTCCTCAAAGTATGGGAGCAATGTCAGTACATACTCTTTGTAAGGAATGAGATTCAGGTGTTTCATATCCCACTCGCCTTTGATCTAACTTATCACCAAAGCGGAATCCCCGAATACACTCAAGAACTTGATCCTTAAGTTGATAACAGCTCGAAGACCCATAATACATGCTTCATACTCCGCCATGTTGTTGGTGCAGTTGAAACATAATCGGGCAGTGAACGAAGTATGACAGCCCTCGGGAGATATGATTATAACGCCAATGTTGTTACCCAGTGCGTTTGAGGCTCCATCAAAATACATATACCATTGGGATCCCTCCTCAGGTCCTTCATCTGGTCCAGGTTCTTCGTAGTCAGTCACCAATATAATATTCTCATCTGGGAACTCAAAATTCATGGACTGGTAGTCATCCACGGCCTGATGAGCCAAATGATAAGCCAATATACTCCCCTTTATTGCTTTTTGGGTTGTATATTGTATGTTGTACTCAGCTAAGATCATTTTCCACCTTGCTATCCTCCCGGAGAGTGCGGGCTTCTCGAAAATGTACTTGATCGGATCCATCTTCGATATCAACAAGGTAGTGTGAGTCAGCATATACTGTCTCATTCGGTGAGCAGCCCATGCCAAAGCGCAACAAGTTTTCTCGAGTAATGAGTATCGTGTCTCACAGTCAGTAAAATTTTTTCTAAGGTAGTATATTGCATGCTCTTTTCGACCAGACTCGTCATGCTGCCCCAGCACACACCCCATTAAATTGTCTAGCACTGCCAGGTATAATATCAAAGGTATTCCTTCAACTAGAGGCATCAGAATTGGTGGTTCTTGTAGGTATTCCTTGATTCTTTCAAAAGCGGTCTGGAATTCATCATTCCACTTTACTACTTGATCTTTCTTCGGAAGCTTGAAGATGGGCTCACAAGTAGCAGTCAAATGTGAAATGAACCTGGCGATATAATTCAGGCGTCCCAAGAAACCCATAACTTCCTTCTCTATACGGGGAGCTGGCATTTCTTGTATATCTTTTACCTTTGTAGGATCTACTTGGATTCCTTTGTCGCTGACAATGAAACCCAGAAGCTTACCAGACCTTACTCCGAAGGTGCACTTATTCGGATTCAACCTCAGCTTATATATCTTCAACCTGTCGAACAACTTTTGGAGATGATCAAGGTGCTCTTCCTCAGTCTGAGATCGGGCTATCATGTCATTAATATAAACCTCTATCTCATGGTGAATCATATCGTGGAACAAAGCGACCATGGCGCGCTGATAAGTTGCCCCAGCATTCTTTAACCCAAACGACATCACCTTGTAGCAGAAAGTGCCCCACTGTGTAACAAAGGTTGTCTTCTCCATGTCTTCAGGTGCCATCTTGATCTGATTGTAGCCATAGAAACCATCCATGAAGAAGAATATTTTATGTTGTGCGGTGTTGTCGACCAGAACATCAATGTGAGGAAGTGGGAATTCATCCTTGGGGCTTGACCTGTTCAAATCTCTGTAATCCACACACATCCGTACCTTATCGTCCTTCTTATGTACCGGAACGACGTTAACAACCCACTGTGGATAAGAAGTGACAGCTAAGAATCCTACGTCGAATTGTTTCATGACCTCTGCCTTGATCTTCTCTGACATTTCGGGACGCATACGGCGGACCTTCTGCTTAACCGGAGGACAGTCTTCTTTAGTCGGAAGGCGATGTACCATAATATCAGTGTCCAAACCAGGCATGTCTTCATAGGACCAAGCAAGGATCTCAACATAGTCGTGCAACATCTGTATCAACCTCTGTTTGACGCTAAGCTCCAGATTTTCACCTATTTTAACCTCTTTTCTGTCTTCCTTAGTACCCAAGTTCACTGCCTCAACCGGCTCTTCATGAGGCTGTATGGCCCCTCTTCCTGTTGTAGTAGTCTAGCAAGTTCTCCAGGCACCTTACAATCATCCTCACCTTCGTCTTTGGCTTGGTTGATCGGATTTTCGAAGTCATAACTGGAAATAGCAGAGCTGTTATCAATGGGATCTATAGTGGATATGGATCTGCAGTATGATACGTGAGTGTGTGTAAGAGAATAGCTGTTTTGATAAAGTGAAAAATAGAAAATAAAAATAGAGAGCGCAAAATTTGTACGCATGAAACATCCAATGCTTTATTAATGATATATGAAATGACAAATAACAGCCCTCACAAACAAAACCAATGTGCCTCGGGCAAGGCACAAGGCCGTAAAGTTTTATATTGTTTATTACAAATCTCAAAACAAGTAAGTCAATTACTGCGGAATAAAAGAAACTGGTATAAAGTCCCTAGCCGTCCAGTTACTCGGTCCACCATTGGTAGTTGGGTAGATCCAGCTGTCAATGTCTGAGTCTTCCTTGCTGTCTTCAATGGCATTAATTTCCTGATTACTGATGCATAGCGGGGGGGGGGGGGGTCCTCCAGCCCGAGCATGTCGAACAACCCTTTGAGCCCCTGTAGTAAAGCCCAAACCAAATTTGTCAGTTTTGTGAGTGAAATCAGGGAGCTAACCCCAATTGGCACACCCACCTTCTTCCACCATGGACCTTGCATCCTTGAGGGAAGCCATCTTCCGAGGAGGTTTCCTGTTGGTAGTAGTTTCAGTTGATGCCAATATCTGAGGGTCCTCTTCGAAATTCTGACAAGGAGTTTCTATGAATTGCCCGTCCATCTCTACATAGTGGAAGGAATTGAGATGGCTCACCATATACTCCTCTTCACCCCGCACAGTGACAATCTTCCCTTTTACCGGATACTTCAGCATTTGGTGGAGTGTAGAAGTCACTACCCCAGCCTCATGGATCCAAGGACGACCCAACAAACAAGAATACGACGGCCTGATGTCCATCACATGGAAGGTGGACCCAAAAGTATGAGAACCTACTTTGACAGGGATGTCCACCTCCCCATGCACCATTCTCTTTGACCCATCAAAAGCCCTTACCATAATGTTACTAGGGTTTAGAGTCAAACCCTTGCAATCCAACCGATCCAACGCTTTCTTCGGCAGAACATTCAGCGAAGACCCAGTATCTACCAGCACATGAACCATAGTGGTGCCCCTATATTCAATCGAGACATGCAGAGCATCATTATGCTTCCTTCCCTTCGGTGTCAAGTCTGCATCTGAAAAACCCATCCCATTGTCAGCAGTCAGGATGGCCACACAATCTTTGAACTGATCAGCTGAAGTTTCCTGCGGCACATGTGCAGTCTTGAGGAATGCAATCAAAGCCTTCGCATGGGCCTCAGAGCATAACAACAGGGATAACATGGATATTTTTTAGGGGGTCTGTCCCAGCTGCTCGACCACATTATAGTCACTCTTCTTAATTATCTTCAGTATTTACTCTATCTCTTGCTTAGAGGCTTCCACAACATTTTTTCTAGGTGCCTCCGTCCGGGCAGGCTCACCTATAACCTCTTTGCTGCGGGCATCAGACGATTCACCGACAGGGGTAATAACTAGAGTAAGAACACGAGCAGTAGTTGATGTACCAGTAGGAACAGCAGATGGAATGACAATAGGCTTATTGACAGTCTTAGGGGAAATCTCGGGAGAGAAGACCCTTCCACTTCGGGTGATTTTTCTGGTTCCGGAAATGTTACCAATATCAGGATCATCCTCTTCATCTTTCAAATCTTGTTTAATGCCATGATAGTACACATCGGCACCATAATGCCTGGGGACAGCTTTGTCCGAGACATACGGGACAGGACCAGGAACAGTGATTATCAGCGGAGAAATTCTTGGAGCAGATGTAATCCTAACAGGTCTTCTCGAGGAGACCTTGGAAGGATTGGAGGAAATGGTTATAATGGCAATGTCTTCAGATGGGACAACGGGAACCAAAGTTTTCTCGAACAAAATTTATTTGCTGCCCATCAGCCGTTGAACACCTAACTTCAACAAACGACAACCAGAAGGTAGAAGCGAACACATGAGGCAACCTTCACCACAACCCATAAATAAACCGGCCAACAACAAATTCTGTAAGTTCAGATGCGCCTAACAGGGGGGGGGGGAATTAGGTTCTTTAAAAATTTTTCTGAATTGTATGAATATTTTTGCACGAGTTTCTTTTCTTTCTTTTTCTGATAAGTGATGAAAGCAGTAAATGCGAAAAGTAAAAAACACAGAGATGTATCCTGGTTTCCCTCACAGTCCGAGAGTACTCCAGTCCCCTTTCAACATGAAAGAGATTTCCTTATAGTTGGTAATTTGTACAAAGACTACCAAACAACCAAGAACAATCCTCTTGGACCAAGAACAATCCTCTTGGATTTTCACTAAGACCACAAAGAGAACAATCCTCCCTAAGTGTCTTTCTTGTTTCCAACAATCCTGAAAACAAGGATACAATAGTTTGTTTGATTTGTATAAGAGTTTGAATAATGAAAGAGAAATGTCAATCACTTGATTGATCTTTTCTATTCAATATGAAATTTAAGATGGAATACTCTTCTAAGTGCTCAAGAATAATTTTCAGTATGCATGTGAAAATGATAAACATAAATCTTGAGTATAGAGAGTATGATCAAAAGAATAGAAAGTAATAGTTGTTAGTGATTGTTGTTGTATTTTCAAAATTCTAAATAAAAATAATTTATAGTGTAGTAATACCTCTTCAATGAATTATAGCAATGTTTAAACCATTTTTACTGGAAAAAAAAGTTTGAAAAGATACAAAGATTGCCATGAAAAGGTGTTACAAAAAGTTGCTGGAAAAATGAAAATTTTCAAAATCTAAAGCACAACAACCGGTTGCACTAAAGCAACAACCGATTTCTGTAAAAGCAACGTTTAAAAAACTTGAAAAATATAACTATGACAATCGATTATCATTGAGGAGAAATCGGTTTCTCATAGGCCAACGTTCAAAAAATTTGAAAACAGAACACATGACAATCGATTGCTGCTAGATGACAATTGATTGTTTGTCAAAACAGAAACTTTTGTTTTTTTGACTGCAACTGATTGCCCTAGCATGACAATCGATTGCTTGTGTACAAAAATTGAAAAATCATTATTTTTTAAATATTTTAAGTAATTTAAAACATCCTTCTTCAATCATACATAGTATATACTCAAAATATTATTTTAATAAAGTAAATGCATGATTAAAAATAGTTTTGAGCACTAAGAGCATAAGATCAAAAATTTCATATACCTAAAGCCATAAGTCTTGAAATGTTGATCTTGATCAATGAATCTTGCTTGAGATAAATCTTCTATCTTGATCCATTCATTTTTGCATGCTAGCTTGTCTTCATCAAAACATTTGGAAAGCTTGATTTCACAGTCTCCTCCTTTTTGATGATGACAACCATTGCTTGAAGTTTGGAGTGCATCTTGGTTTTCTCTAATCAAGTTGTTTAAAACTCCCCCTAAGTCAAAGACTCCCCCTTGATCTATTGCATTAGGGTTTTGAAGATTGCTTGCTTGCTGCAATTAGGGTTAGAGAAACACAAAAGAAACTGCAAAGTCTTCTCCCCCTTTGTCATTAGCAAAAAGGAATGGGAAAGAAGATCATAAAAATTTTGCACATAGAAATAACATAGCATAAATAAAGTTTGCATACATAGATATAACAGAAACAAAGTGCACAAAACGAAAGGGATCACAATACATGAAGTGTCTTAAACGAAACTAGAAAAATTACATAAAACATTAGAACATAAAGTACTAAGAAATATAATAACTTAAAAACTCATCATCCATGCCTTCAACAAAGTCTTCACCATCATTGCCTTCATTTGTTTGTGGTTGAATGAAAGGGTAATGATAGGGTTGAACTTCATAAGGAGGGACATTTGTATGGGCATAGAGATGAGCAAATTGATTGTTCATGTTGTTGTTCATGTATTGAAGGTAGTTAAAAACTTGATTGAAAGAGTTTTCCATTGGTTGTGGAGGTTGGTTTTGAAGTGGTTGTTCTTGTGGAGGTTGGTTTTGTGGAGGAGTATGAATGTATGTGATGGTTCTATTAATTGGATCAAATTTGATGCCGGTTTTGGTATTACATACTTTCTTCGGAGTGATTTCATGTTTGGGGTTAGTCATAGGAACCATGTATTCACCAGACAAGGGAACATTGAACTTCTCAAACACAAGGGTAAGCCAGGAGCCATAAGGAAGAGCAGAAGAATTTTCATTATGTAGTGTCAAATGATGTAGAATCACATAAGACCAGTTGATTTGAATCCCATTCTTCATCGCATATAGAATCTGCATCTCACAATCATTGACATTGGAAATGTTTGAGAACTTTGGCATAACCACATACGCCAAAAAGTAGTGGATCAAACGATCATCAATAGTGAGAATTCCTGCAGACCAAGAGTTCCTCTCCAGAGTTCCCCCAATAAGCCTTTGCCTTTTTTGAATAAAATCACGCTCGGGAATTCTTGCAATTCCATAGTAGAAGTCTCTTTTGTTGTAGCCAGGCAAATTTTCATTTGAGAGAAGTTTAATGCAAGCCCCATCATGTGGAATACCCAAAGCTTCACCAAAATTCTGCACTGTGAGTTCTATAGGAACCCCTTTGATATTTGAGATCATGCATCCTCTACTAATGGTTAGATTGCTGTAGAAAATCCTAACCAAAGTGGGGTAATTGGGTCCATTAACACCAATCAACTTGTCTATCCCTTGATATATAAATAATGCTGGAAAACTGAAGCATTCGGAATAGAAGTTGTCAAGATTACCGAACCTTGGTAGAAGAACCGTCTTCTTCTGAAAGTGAGACACAAATCTTTCCCTTTGGATTCTTGATGGAATGAGTTTGGAGACATCATCACTTTGAGATGAGGAAGAAGCTTTTACCTTGCCTATCTTTGATGTTGACATGGTGAGGGATGAGAGAATTGGAAGGGGAAAAGGGTATTTGGTGTTTTTAGGGTTTCTTGAGACAAAAGAGGATATATGAAGTTTTTAGGTTTTGGTTAGGCTTTTATAGATGGATAGGCATTCAATGGATAGGTAAGGCATTCAATGGATTAGTCAAGACAATAAAGACTTGTAGCATAGAGATTCTTGAGTGTGTGACTATCCAAAATATTGTGTCATTGGAAAAGACTAAGCATTAAAAAGTTGTTGACCAAACACTTAAAACATTCAAAAAGAGAATAAAAATCTGGTATAAAATAAATAATAGTAATGGAAATGGAAGAGAAAGAATAAAAGAGAGTGTAACTGGAAAAAAAAATTCAAAATTTTGAACTGTGCAATCGATTGTTGTTTGATGACAACCGATTGCACCCTTTGAAAAATTCAAACAGGGGCGAAAAAATTGAGAGAGAAACCGTTTGTCGTGGAGTGACAACCGATTGTTGTGAAAACAGAAGCTAAAATTTTTTAGCAACAACCGATTGTCACTCTATGACAACCGATTGTCATTAGTGAAAAAGTGAAAAAATACTTAATTTTTTGGGGATTTCATGGTCATATATCAAAAATTTAGTAATAAAAACATGGATCATGATATATTACCATAAAGTTAAGATTAAGATCATAGCCATGTACCTTAATTAGATAATGTCATTTTCGTCCAAGATACCTAGCTCTCTTCAGATCTTGAAGAATGGTTCTCTTGCCAATGGTTTAGTGAAAATATTTGCTAGTTGATTATGCGTATCCATGAAGGTGACTTTGACATCTCCTTGAAGTACACGATCACGAAGAAAGTGATGTCGAATGTCGATATGCTTTGTTCTAGAATGCATCACAGGATTCTTTGTAATGTTGATTGCACTTGTGTTATCACATCGGGGTGGAATGCATCCAAGGTCGAGTCCGTAGTGACGGAGTTGTTGCTTAAGCCATAGAATTTGCGCACAGCAACTACCCGCTTCAATATATTCTTCCTCGGCCGTACTAAGAGCCACAAAAGCTTGTTTCTTGCATGCCCAAGAGACTAATGCATTTCCCAAAATGTGACAAGTGCCACTTGTGCTTTTTCTATCTGTTTTACATCCTGCATAATCAGCGTCAGAATAACTAATTAAATTGAATTTATTACCTTTTGGGTACCATAGGCCGACATTGGTTGTTCCTTTAAGATATTTCATGATTCTTTTTACCGCCATGAGGTGAGATTCCTTCGGGTTTTCTTGAAATCATGCACACAGACATACACTGAACATGATGTCAGGACGACTTGCCGTCAAGTATAATAGTGATCCAATCATGCCTCGATATTTAGTAATATCAATGGAAATACCAGATTCATCTTGATCAACATAAGTACCGGAGCCCATTGGCATGTGCATTGATTTGCAATTATCCATATCAAACTTTTTCAAAAGTTCCTTGCAATATTTTGATTGATTAATGAAGATACCATCTTTCAGTTGCTTAATTTGCAATCCAAAGAAATAATTCATCTTGCCCATCATAGACATCTCAAATTCTCCTTGCATCATCAACGAGAATTCTTCACACAAATCTTTGTTAGTTGAACCAAATATAATATCATCGACATAGACTTGTACTAATAAAGTGTTACCTTTGATCTTCTTTATGAACAAGGTCTTATCCACTTTACCTTTCTCGAAACCTTTTTCACATAAGAATGTACTGAGTCTGTCATACCATGCTCTAGGTGCTTGTTTTAAGCCATAAAGATCTTTTCTCAACTTAAAGACATGTGAAGGATTCTTGAAGTCTTCAAAGCCCAGGGGTTGTTTGACATAAACTTCTTCATTGATGTAGCCATTTAAGAATGCGCTTTTGACGTCCATTTGGTAAAGCTGAAAATTCAATGAACAAGCGTAAGCAAGTAAAACACGGATATCTTCTAACCTTGCAACCGGAGCAAAAGTTTATTCAAAGTCAATTCCCTCTTCTTGGTTGTATCCTTGGGCTACCAATCTTGCTTTGTTTCGGACAATTATACCGTTCTCATCAAGTTTATTTTTGAACACCCATCTTGTACCTATGATGTGTTTATCACTTGGTCTAGGAACAAGTTCCCAAACTTTATTTCTCTCGAACTGATTTAATTCTTCTTGCATAGCAATCATCCATTGGTCGTCTCCTAATGCGTCGTCGACTTTGGAAGGTTCAATTTGAGAAACGAACGCCATGTTCAAGCAAGCATCTTTGAGGTTCAATCTTGTTGAAACGCCTTGACTGATGTCACCGATGATTTTATCAATAGGGTCATCTCTATGGGTTCTCCATTCCTTAGGTAGATCATTGACATTTGATTCTTCCGGAATTTGTTCTTCTTGTTGTTCCAATTGATTCTCATTGTTGGTCTTGGAGCCATCTTCTTGAGGAATATCTAAAATCTCATCATCATCATTTAAAACAATAGTATCCTCCTCGGAGGGGTAAGATTCATCAAATGATACGTGCATAGATTCCTCAATAGTTAAAGTTCTTTTATTGTAAATACGATAAGCTTTACTAGATAAGGAGTATCCAAGAAAAATACCTTCATCTGATTTTTCATCAAACTTACCAAGGTTGTCTTTGTCGTTGTTAAGGATAAAACATTTGCAGCCAAAGACATGAAAGAATGAAATATTTAGTTTCCTTCCTCGAAAGAGTTCATACGGAGTCTTCTTCAAGATAGGTCGAATATTAACTCTATTGCTTACAAAGCATCCCGTGCTTACAGCATCCTCCCAAAAGTATTTTGGAAGGTTTGTATCACTAAGCATTGT
Organism: Vicia faba; assembly: GCA_948472305.1. Lineage (NCBI taxonomy): Eukaryota > Viridiplantae > Streptophyta > Magnoliopsida > Fabales > Fabaceae > Vicia > Vicia faba. The sequence continues at coordinate 760,556,261 of OX451741.1, read as the reverse complement.
CCTTGCAAGTTCAATAAGAGACCTATTCTTCCTTTCTACAACTCCATTCTATTGAGGATTCCTTGGTGCTGAGAAATTATGTGATATTCCATGTTCTTCACAGAAATCTTCAAAGGAGGAATTTTGGAATTCTCCACCATGGTCGCTTCTTATGGAGGCAATAGATAGTGACTTCTCATTTTGAATTTGCTTTGCATATTTCTTAAACGCCTTGAATGCATCATTTTTCTGCACTAAAAAGAGTGTCCAAGTATATCTATAAAAGTCATCAACAATAACTAGAGCGTATACATTACCTCCGAAGCTCCTCGTTCTGGAAGGGCCAAACAAGTCCATATGAAGCAATTGTAGTGGCCTAGTAGTGGACACCACATTCTTGGATTTGAAAGTTGATTTTGTTTGCTTTCCCTTTTGACATGCATCGCAAAGTCTATCTTTGATGAACTTTATCTTAGGCAGTCCAACAACAAGGTCATTCTTAATCAATTTGTTTAAATGCTCCATATGAATATGAGCGATTCTTTTGTGCCATAGCCGTGAGTCGTTGTTGTTTGCCATGAGACATTTAACCTTCAAAGACAAATCGTTAAGGGAAATCATAAAAATATTATTTACTCTTTTACCTTTAAGTTTAGCCTCATGTGCGACTTCATCTTCTATCAAACATTCATCTTTAGTGGACTTGATCTTGAAACCTTTGTCACATAGTTGGCTAATACTTAGAAGATTGTGCTTTAGTCCTTCGACATAAAGAACATCTTCAATTGATGTGAAAGGTGGACCACCAACTTTGCCTATGCCAAGAATCTTTCCTTTGTTGTTATCTCCATACGTCACATAACCCTTGGCCTTAAGCGTTAGATGTGAAAATTTGTCGATATCTCCCGTCATATGCTTGGAACAACCACTATCGAGATACCATAGATTTGAAGTGGTCGTCAAGCTTACCTACAAAACAATATTAGGTTTTGTTAGGTACCCAAGTTGCTTTGGGTCCTTCATAATTAGTTCCTTTCTTAACCCACACATAATGCCCATTTTCCATGCCATAGTTTCTAACGTAACACGCATTAGGTGTGTGTCCTTGTATACCACAATAAAAACAAGTAGGTTCAAATTTACTTCTATATCTAGAAGGATAAGATTTCTTCTTAGAGGGTATTTTCTTTTTAGGATAGTTATGAACTATTTTTGGAGTGATTTCTTTCTCTTTGGTTGGTTGATCGCTAGCCTTGACAAAGATGGTTTTGTTGGTACTTGGTTTTGAAAATTTTGAGTATCCAAGACCACTTTTGTCATTTGAGTATCTTTCTTGGATAAGAACACCTTCCAATCCAATTTGTACTTTTTCATATCTTTCAAGAACCCTTTTCAATTTGACAATTTGGAAAGAGAGAGATTCACACTTTGTGCATACAAATTCTGTTTTTCATCACTAACTTTTTGCTTTTCATCTTTGAGATCTTTTTCAATAGATCCACATTTTTCTTCCAACGATGAAATTTGTTTCTTTTGTGATGAGATAGTTTTGTACAGAATTTTTCATTCATTTAACAGTTCATTTATAGCACCTTGTGCATCACTATCAAAAAGAGAGAATACGTTACTAACCTCATCATCTTCGCTTTCGGAGTGGTGTGATGCCATTAATGCAAGATTGGCACTTTCGTCGCTATCGGAGTCGGATGACGAACTTAGTTCAACATATTCCCATGCAACATATTCTTTCTTATCTTTTGATTCCTTCTTGCCTTTGTAGCCACTTTTCTTTGAAAGTTTTGGACAGTCCGGTTTAATGTGACCTTGTTTACCACATTCATAACAAGTAACTTCTTGTGTTGATGAGGATCCTTCCTTCTTCTTGAAGTGTTTCTTCTTCTTTGAGTGCGAGAAGGCTTTGTCTTTTTTACCAAAGAATTTTCCAAGTCTTCTAACGAGAAGCATGAAGTTTTCATCTTCATCATGATTATCTTTCTTTTCGTCTTCCTTGGAGTCAATCTTCAAGGCAATGTTCTTAGACTTCTTTTCTTGATTTTCACGCTTTTCCAATCTACCAAGTTCTGTCTCGTATTCTTGAAGTTTTCCGAACAAGGTTGCAGATGTCATAGTAGCGAGACTCTTCTTTTCTGAGATTGTCGTTACCTTTGGTTTCCATTCTCTAGTCAAGGATATGAGCACTTTTAGGTTCAATTCATCATTAGTCAATGTTTTGCCAAGTGCCCTTATATAATTTGTTAGATGCACAAATCTCTTTTGTAAATCAAGAATGGATTCTCCGGGTTGCATGCGGAACAATTCATATTCTTGACTTAACGTATTAAGTCTCGATCTCTTAACTTCAGTTGTTTCTTCATGTGTTTCAACCAGTGTATCCCAAATTTCTTTTGCCGTTGTGCATGCTGAGACACGGAAGAATTCATCCATACTAAGTGCGCTTTAAAGGAGGTTTATTGCCTTTTTGTCATACAAGACCTTTTTCTTATCATCATCATCCCATGTAGTTTTAGGCTTTGATGAACCAACATCGTTTACTACAGTTACCGGAACAAAAGGGCCATTTTGGACAGCATCCCATATTTCTTCTCCTTGTGCTTCTAGATGAGCCTTCATACGGATCTTCCAGAAATCAAAATATTCACCACAGAATAGAGGAGGCTTGTTGCTACTGCCACCGTCTCTGAACACATAATTGTTGTTTGCGGAAGCTATTCTAGATCTAGTAGGAAAAGGTTACCTATAACCTGCTCTGATGCCAATTGTAAGTTCATATACGCCTAAGAGGGGGGGGGGGGGTGAATTAGGTTCTTTAAAACTTTTTCTGAATTGTATGAATATTTTTGCACAAGTTTCTTTTCTTTCTTTTTCTGATAAGTGATGAAAGCAGTAAATGCGCAAAGTAAAAAACACAGAGATGTATCCTGGATCCCCTCACAGTCCGAGAGTACTCCAGTCCCCTTTCAACATGAAAGAGATTTCCTTATAGTTGGTAATTTGTACAAAGACTACCAAACAACCAAGAACAAACCTCTTAGATTTTCACTAAGACTACAAAGAGAACAATCCTCCCTAAGTGTCTTTCTTGATTCCAACAATCCTGAAAACAAGGATACAATAGTTTGTTTGATTTGTATAAGAGTTTGAATAATGAAAGAGCAATGTCAATCACTTGATTGATCTTTTCTATTCAATATGAAATTTAAGATGGAATACTCTTCTAAGTGCTCAAGAACAATTTTCAGTATGCACGTGAAAATGATAAACAGAAATCTTGAGTATAGAGAGTATGATCAAAAGAATAGAAATTAATAGTTGTTAGTGATTGTTGTTGTATTTTCAAAATTCTAAATAAAAATAATTTATAGTGTAGTAATACCTCTTCAATGAACCATAGCAATGTTTAAACCATTTTTACTAAAAAAAAAAGTTTGAAAAGATACAAAGATTGCCATGAAAAGGTGTTACAAAAAGTTGTTGGAAAAATGAAAATTTTCAAAATCTGAAGCACAACAACCGGTTGCACTAAAGCAACAACCGATTACTGTAAAAGCAACTTTTAAAAAATTTGAAAAATATAACTATGACAACCGATTGTCATTGAGGAGCAATCGGTTGCTCATAGGCCAACATTCAAAAAAATTGAAAACAGAACACATGACAATCGATTGCTGCTAGATGACAATCGATTGTTTGTCAAAACAGAAACTTTTGTTTCTTTTACTGCAACTGATTGTCCTAGCATGACAATCGATTGCTTGTGTACAAAAATTGAAAAATCATTATTATTTAAATATTTTAAGCAATTTAAAACATCCTTCTTCAATCATACATAGTATATACTCAAAATATTATTTTAATAAAGTAAATGCATGATTAAAAATAGTTTTGAGCACTAAGAGCATAAGATCAAAAATTTCATATACCTAAAGCCATAAGTCTTGAAATGTTGATCTTGATCAATGAATCTTGCTTGAGATAAATCTTCTATCTTGATCCATTCATTTTTTCATGCTAGCTTGTCTTCATCAAAACATTTGGAAAGCTTGATTTCACAAATTCTTTTTCACAATCATGAGAGGAGTAGAAACTTCATCCACCAAGGTCACAAATAAGTCAGTATCAACAACATTAACTCCACGAACGTGCTTAGGCATGGGAGAAGTTATGACATTGGGCTTCTCGGGAGCATCGAACTCAATTTCCTTGGCTTCAATCAGATCTTGTACTTTATTCCTTAGAGCCCAACATTCACTGGTATCGTGGCCAGGACCCTCAGAATGATAGGCACACCGAGCATTTGGATTATATCGGGGAGATGTAGTATTTGGGTTCTTGGGAGCCTCTTTCAAGGTTGCCAAGTTGGATCTCAGCAGATGAGGTAGAACTTCAGCCAATGTCATGTTGATTCTGGTAAATTGTTGTTGTGGTCTTTCCACCCTTTATTGATTGTTCATTGTGGAGCAACTGTAGGCCTCAGTATCATTATGACACTTACTGTCTGATGATGTTTAGCCTTGTTTTGGCCCCTCGGGATATAAATGGCACTCGCTTCCTTCTTAACAGTAAAAGACTTCTTTACTGAGCTTAAAGAGGCATCCTTCTGTATCTTACCACTCCGAATCCTAACTTCTACTCTTTCTCCAGTTAGAATCAGTTCGGAGAAACCAACTGACAAGCTGTCGATCAAATGATTGAAAAATGGACCAGATAACATCCCCAGAAACATATCAACCAACTCCCTATCAGACAACGGGGGTTGAACTCTTCCAGCCAAGTCTCTCCATTTCTGCGCATAGTCTTTAAAGCCTTCACTTGCACCCATGGACACACTCTGGAGTTGAGTACGAGTAGGAGCAAGGTCGGAGTTGTATTGATACTGCTTATAGAAAGCAACAACCAGATCTTCCCAATTTCGGACATTGGCTCTCTCCAATTGGTAGAACCATTCAAGCTGAGTCCCTGACAGACTATCTTGAAAGAAATGAACCCACAAATTTCTATCAGCAGTATGGGGCTGGATTTTTCTAACATAAGAACGGAGATGGGGTTTTGGGCAGGACACCCCATCATACTTAGAAAAAAATGGAGCTTTGAACTTCTGCGGGATGACTACTTCCGATACCAATCTCAGTTCTTTGAAATCCAGTCCAGGTATCCTCTGAACTTCCATGGCGCTCAAACAATCTTCCAATTGCTTGTATCTATCCTTAGCAGGAGGATATTGCTCATCATTGTAGTAGGTATCATTGTCAGAAACTACAGGACTGGGATCCTTCTCTCTTATCTCTTATTCTTGATTCTCCCCTTCCTTAGATGAAGAGGTCAGATCGACTTGTCGTTTCAACCGCTCTCCAAACCTTCTGCCCATATTCAGAATACCGACAACCTTCTTCTTTTTCTTTTTCTATTTCAGGATGAGGGCTTTCATATCCTCCTTCCCTTTTTCCAGACTTATGAACATTTGTTGGAACTGGGCGTTCTGTGCCTGAAGGTCCTTGATGCTTTGTTTGGAAGACATTTCTGCTGAAATAAACAGCGAAGAAGATGAGAAACCTATAATGGTACTTGTACATGCAATGCTATGAATGGGATGCGTATGCAATGATTTCAAAGACTTTAGGGAATTTAAATTTGCAAACCAAAATAAACAAAGATTTTATTAGTTGAATTCAAAGTTCAAATGCCTTTTAGGCGTTACAATTAAAAACAAAGCTAAAACTAAAAAAGAAATCAAAATTCCCATGGATGTTTCCTCTTCGTGCTGAGATAAGCATTGAGTCCTCTTTCTTCATGGAGTTGCTTTGTGACCTCTAGAACCTTCCTCTCCTGAGCATGGAACTAACCCCTGTAAGTATCCCTCTCCTTCATCAACTGAATCAAAGACCTCTGTAATTCCCCAAGATCAGTGGGCATATAAGGATAGAGAACCGTGTAAGGAATACCCCCTTCAGTAGTGGGTTCCACAATCACTGGTAAAACGGCCACATAGGGCATCATAAGCTTCTGGGTGCGAGCTCGTACTCATTGGAGGTAAGGTTCCATAGGAATGGAAGCCTTTGTCCCCAAAGCCTTGGTGCCAGATATGTTTACCATTCTCCAAGCTCGTATGAACCTCCGGCGATACTCGTGAGCGTTATCTTCATAGTTGAATACAATGCCCTCGATAAGTAACTCATGGGGACCATCTCTTCGAGTGTAACCAAATAGTCGCAGAGCTAAACAAGGGTTGGAGGTTATACCCCCTCTAATACCAAGTAATGGGACATTAGGGTACTCCCCGCAACGGTCAATAATAGCAGTGTTTTCCATAGCTCGGGAACACCAGAGAATATACATGTGAGCAAGTGACATTATCCTTTGCAACCAACCCAAACCTTCTTCATTCTTCAGTACGGACTTAGGGAGGTGAGAAATAAAACACCTCGACAGCAACAACATGCAACACATAAGAACCTCTATTCTATTTATGGTACGAGTATGGAGAGTGTGCAAAATATCTCCGAGCAAGGTAGGTACAGGGTTGCGAGAGAGGAAAATCTTGATAGCATTCACATCTATGAATGAATCTAGATTAGGGAATAGAACTAACTCATAGATTAGAAGAGCCAAGACCTCCTCAAAAGCCTTAAAATCCATATCATCCCAAAACAGTTGGGCCTTGTCTATCAGAAACTTAGCTAGAAAACCTTTGACTCCACTTCTTGTTTCTCAATTGGATACCACGTTGGCCCGTTTCAGATGCAAAGCTGAGGCAATGACTTCTGGATTAGGAACTTCTTCCAGACCTGTGAAGGGCAACTGTTCAAGAATGGGTATATCCAATAGCTGAGAGAATTCTTCCAAGGTAGGCACTAACTGATAGTTTGGAAAGGTGAAGCAGTGGTGCTTGGGATCAAAGAACTGAAAGAGTACACTCATCATCTTTTCATCAAAGTTTAAAGTAACCAGGTTGAGAAGTTGACCATGTCTCTTAGTGAACGCAGAAGTTTCAGAAACCTTTGACACTAGCTCTTTGAGTTGAGAAGGTATCTTCACAAAGCTGATTCAGATAGTGTTTCTACGAATGGAAGCCATGATCTTTAAAATAGAACAAATATAAATTCCCTTGGTCTTTGAAATGGTTAGTGCAATAAGAATGGATGTTATGCTATGATGCATGATGTAATGATAAACCACATGTATAGCAAACACAGACAAATCACACCAAGTTCTTAGGTTTAAGGCTTGTATGAGGTTAAAGGTCATACCCTCTTAAAGTTTAGTTGGTTTTAAACTTGTCTTAAAAAGTAATCAAGTTTTAAGGGATCTCAATATCACTGACCATCCATTATCGGGCATTGTCTCAGCTCAAGCAATCTTTTCTTGCAGCCGAAATATCCTGAAAGTCTGATCTCAATGAGTGTAGCATCGAGTATCAACCAATCCTCAGCTCTACACTGAGGCCAGCTATCTCACTACTTTCTAATGGCCAAGTTTGTTCAACTAAGGTTCTAAGGTCCGTTAGTGCTTCATGACACCACGCGGCGGCCCCGTATTCTCCTCGTTTCTCCACGAAGGATACTGGTACCAACCAAAGTGCCACACCAACACAGCCATTGCTTAAACCATATCGGTCTATGCCGTACAGTCTCCACGATCTATTGTTGTTTACCTAATAAGTTCCCCCAGATCCGGGTGTAGGATCTATAGTAACCCAAGCAAAAACCCTTTAAGAATAAAGCAAACAAACAAGAAAGCAATTTGAAATGACCTAGATCCTAAGGTATACCCCCACTTTACATTCCCCAGCAGAGTCGCCAGTTCTGTGATACGGTGGCAGAACTGACTGTTTTTACTGGTTTGCATTTTGTGTTTTTTGTTTGCAAAATGTCGCGGTAAGCAAGAGTCTCCACCGACTTTTATTTTATCCAATCATGGAAAAGGAAAAAGAACAGAAAAAACCTTTTTTCGATATTTCTGAGTACGGGGGGTAGATTATAGAAAGGGAAGGTGTTAGCACCCTTTCTATCCATGGTTTTCCATGGGCTCTTAGGTACTTTCTCATCTTTTTAAAATTGCTTGTGTGCGTGCGTGTTTTCGAAAATGTTTTACTTCGTGATAACCCTTGTATCAGTCCTCAAAGGTGTGACGAAGTTGTTTTTGAAAATTTTTTTGCAAGGTGTTTGTGTGAAAAATTTTGTTGAGCAAGTACTTAAGATTCTACCTACTTGAAAAAAGATTATTCGTTCTCATTTCCTTTAGACAACGCTATCCTACTATTAAGGAGTAGGTAGCCCCGTCATTGGAGTTTGTAAGGGACGTTCAAAAGGGACGAGTACAGTCACTAAAGCAATGGGTAGGGAACCTTATTAGTAACCCTAGAGTCTTAAGATCTTTCTGAGGCAACATTTTCGAGGCAACATTTTCGAGGCAACATTCGAATGGGACATTTGATCTTTTAGACAGGAGAACAACCACTAAAATCTCCTATGCTTAAATGAATATACCGAAGGCAACCGAAGTGAGGCAAACCGTAGGAGTGAATATGTACATGTGAATTTTTTCAGTTATTTAGTCTTTGCACATTAGGTTATCTACCGTTTGAATCTTCAAGCATTCTTTCCATACAATCCTATTAACCATGCATCTAACAGTTTATAGTTTGCGGAAATTAAAAGTGCGGGAAGTTTAAAGGTCCTAGCTATTAAAAGGCTTTGGCAATTACATAATTATCTTGACTGAAAATAAAAATGCGGAATTTCAAACCCTAATTACTATTACAACTCGGAGCAGTTACAATTATAATAAAAGAATTAAAATGCACGCGGCTAATTAAATGCGAGAATGGTTAAAAACCATAAAAATCTAATTGATGAAAATATTTAGGTTATTGATGAGAAAAAAATTAATTAAGTTATGTACAAAATTAACCCTAATTTCTAATTATTTTTAATTATAAAGAGGAATTAAATTGCCCTAAATTAATTAAACTTAATTAATTAATTAAATAAAAAATATTTTTTATGAAAGAAAAAATATTTTTGTTGTTTTCATGATTTTTTTTATTAGATAAAAAATGATTTTTGATGTTAATTAAAATAATTAAAATAATTAAAAATAAAAAGAATAGAAAAAAGAGAAAAATCGGGCCTGTGTTATGCTGAATGGGGGGTGTCTGTTGGAATTCTCCAGGCCCATTAGCCATCCAAGCCCAGTCAGCGCTTGATTCCATGTGGCGTTGACCTGAGGCTATACCATGGTCCTTGACATGTGGGACGTTGGATTGAATGGATGAGGAATCCATTGGCTGGAGATTGGTAGCGCACGGTAGGACGTTTGGACTAGGGGTGCATTGAATCTACAAGTGTGAATTAAGAAAACAAAGGAATTTGTTGGGACCTGGGATCGAACCCAGGTCCTTATACTCTCCACCAATGCGCTCTTCCACTGGGCCAACTTGCTTAATTGTTATTATACTGAAAACAAAATATAATATGGAAAAAACAAATGGTTAGTGGACAAAAACGCACGGAATTTCAAATGGCCCAATGGTTAGCTTCCACATAATCTTCTTCTTCCTTCCTCTGTCGCATTAGACATCAGATCTATACCTACAAACACCTTCCGTCGCTATAAGCCTGCAATATCTTAAAACATAATACAAGCATGATAAATCACTTATGAATACACTAATACATTCGTTTTGACCTCACGAACACGATGACACCCTTTATTTAGGCTAATTTCACATGTGGACAAAAACCCTAAAAGGAACGTGAAAACCCTAGCAATGGAAATTGCACATATATACGTCAAAACTTTAATTAAACTATTCAATCAGCTTGCAAACATGTCAAAGATCACAAATATGTCAATCAAATGTGCTAATAATATAGGAATTACAGTAATCGGTTTTGAAAAAGTGGGCGAACCGTATGAGTTGTAGCTCGTGTTTCTAGATGCTCCAAGCCTTGCAAATGAATGGGTTAAATTCAATGCACGCCCAGGATGCGATTGCTGGCCTCAAATTGCTTTGACAGGTCCTGTGGAGTGAAAACTGAGTCACACTTTTTGTCAAGAAATTGAGTTTTTGTTCTCTGACTTTCACGCCTGCAAAACCTTGTCTTTTGCCTTGTACTTGTTCATTATATGTGCTAGAACGATTTAGGGTTCTAAAAACCATATGTACCTTTGCAATTATGGAAGATTTGATTTGAATACCATGCCATATGCAAACTTTCTATATTGATCCAAATTATTCCTTTCTTGTACCAATCAGTCGTGATTCGATTTGGCCTTGATATTTCAGCATATTTTGATTGCAATCCTGTCAAAAACTCATATCAAAACATATCTTTGCTATTATTTACCAATTATTTGATTTAATTTAATTTTTAATTAATAAAAAATCAAAATAAAATGGAAAATGAAGCAAATAACATGTGGATAAGTAATTGGGTCGTGGACCATGTTATAAGTGAGGTGTAATCAGGAAATGCTAGGCCCATTTGGTAAAAAATGCATTTTTGAGCATATTTGACTTTTAGCAATTTTGCAAAAAAGGTCAGCTTTGATAAGGCATATCTCTTCCAATTTTAACCATAGAGGGGTGTTCTTGGACTTTTTAGAAATCTTAGGATGTCCCCTAAGCAACCCTTTTGGTCTCATTTTAATTGGGTCTTCCATGTTCATGTAAGAAGCTTTGACCCAAAAGGTGATTTTGTTGACTTTTCAAAAGGACCTATAATGTAGAAATTCATATCTTTTGATGAGTGCATATTTTGAACTTTTGGGATGAAGAAAATGATCCTTGGATGGAAAATTTCTGATAAAGTATGAAGAAGTTATGCTTGGTCAAAGTTTGGTTGACTTTTCCTGTGAAACCCTAATTTAGCAACTTTTGGGTTTTGATGAATTTAGGGCATTCCTTGAAGAATTATGATCAACCCTTGATAAAATGATGGATATAACTTCAAAATGTTGATGTTGACCAAAAATCTTGAAGTTTGAATGTATGTGGGCCACAGTTGACTTCTGACCTAATATAGTCGATTCTCAAGCATCTGAGTAGTTGACTGAGCAAACTTCTTGTGCAGTGCTTGAAATTTGACATGGAAGGTCTTGAGAACATATTAGGACCATGTAGAGCATATGAGGTCTTTTGAGTTCACCTATCTTGATGAAAACGGAAACCCTAATTTGAGACACACTGCCTTAGAAGAGAGATTGTCTGGTCAACTCTTGGCAAACTTGAGTACATTGAGGATCTCTAGGAGTATGTATTGAGTAAAATGAGAGGGAAAATTTTGGGGTACAACATATGGCCTTCACCTTTATAGGGTCTACCTGAATACCTTTGTCACTGACGATGAACCCCAACAGTTTACCAGACTTTACCCTGAAGGTGCACTTATTCAGATTTAACCTCAACTTGTATGTCTTCAACCTGTCTAACAGCTTTTGTAGATGGTCAAGGTGTTCTTCCTAGGTTTGAGACCTGGCTATCATGTCATCAACATAAAACTCTATCTCATGGTGAATCATATTGTGGAACAAAGCTACCATGGCTCGCTGATAAGTTGCCTCAGCATCCTTCAACCCAAAAGGCATCACCTTGTAACCTAAAGTGCCCCACTGTGTGACAAAGGTTGTCTTCTCCATGTCTTCGGGTGCCATCTTGATCTGGTTGTAGCTAGAGAAACCATACATGAAGGAAAAGATTTTGTGATGTGCGGTGTTGTCAACTAGAACATCAATGTGGAAGGGGGAAAGTCATCTTTGGGGATTGCCCTGTTCAGATCTCTGTAGTCCACACACATGCGTACCTTACCATCTTTTTTAGGAACCGGCACTATGTTGGCCACCCATTGGGGATAAGAAGTGACAGCTAAAAACCCAACGTTGAACTGTTTCATAACTTCTGCTTTGATCTTCTCTGACATTTCAGGGCGCATACGACAGACTTTCTGTTTAACCGGAGGACAATCTTCTTTAGTCGGCAGATGATGTACCACAATATCAGTGTCTAAACCAGACATGTATTTATATGACCAGGCGATGATCTCGACATAGTCATACAACATTTGTATCAACCGTTGTTTGACACTAAGCTCCAGATTTGCGACAATCTTGATTTATTTTTTGTCTACCTTTGTGCCCAAGTTTATTGTCTCAACTGGTTCTTCATGTGGTTGTATAGCCCTATCTTCCTTCTATAACAGTCTATCAAGTTCTCCAGGTACCTCACAATCTTCCTCACCTTCGTCCTCGGCTTGGTTGATCGGATTTTTGAAGTTATAACTGGAAATAGCAGAACTGTTATCAATGGGATCCAGAGTGGATATGGATATGCAGTTTGATATGTGAGTGTGTGTAAGAGCATAGCTGTATTGATAAAGTGAAAAGTAGAAAAGAAAAACAGAGAGCGCAAAATTTATATGCAAGAACGTCCAATGTTTTATTCATGACATATGATAATGACATATAATAACCCTCACAAATAAACCATTGTGCCTCGGGTAAGGCACAAGGCCATAAAGTTTATATTGTTTATTACAAATCTGAAAAACAAGTAAGACAATTACTGCTGAACAAAAGTAATCGGCACAAAATCTTTGGCCGTCCAGTTACTAGGTCCACCATTGGTAGTAGGGAAGATCCAGCTATCCTTGTCATCCTCATTGTCAGCATCTTCCATGGCGGAGACAACCTCAATAGTGATTCCCGAGCCATGCTTGGGCATGGGTGCAGTTATGACATTGGGAGTCTCAGGGGGGTCAAATTCAATCTCATTTGCCTCGATCAGATCATGCACCTTGTTCTTCAAAGCCCAATAGTTGTTGGTATCATAGCCTGGACTTTCAGAGTGGTAAGTACAACAAGCGTTAGGGTTGTAGTGAGGAGAGGTAGTGTTAGGATTTTTTGGAGCTTCCCGCAGGGTTACCAGATTGGTCTTCAATAACTGTGCCAAGATTTGAGACAGAGTCATGTTTATCCGGGCAAACTATCTTACCTGCCTTTTTGTCCTCGGTTGATTGTTCCTTTCTTGGGTAGGTTCAGACTTAGAGATCATGACAGCCCCTACTGCTAGACGGTGCTCGGTTCTATTCTGACTTCTTGGATTATAAATAGCATTGACCTCCTTCTTACCCATGAATGGCTTTTTCACTGTACTTGAAGAGGTGTCTTTCTGGATCTTTCCACTTCGGATCCCAGCTTCTACCCTTTCTCCAATCAATATCAGCTCAGTAAAACCAGCTGAGGAGCTACCGATCATGTGATTAAAGAACGGGCCAGATATCGTACCAAGAAACATGTCCACCAACACCCTATTAGACAAAGGGGGTTGAACTCTCATTGCCAAATCTCTCCACTTCTAAGCGTAGTCCTTAAAACCTTCGCTTGCACCCATAGACATACTCTGGAGTTGAGTACGGGTAGGAGCAATGTCAGCGTTATATTGATACTGCTTATAAAAAGCAGCAGCCAGATCTTCCCAGTTGCGGACATTGATTCCCTCCAGCTAATAGAACAACTCAACTGAGTCCCAGACAGACTATCTTGAAAGAAATGGACCCACAAGTTCCTATCAGCAGTGTGAGGCTGAATCTTCCTCACATAAGAACGGAGATGAAGCTTGGTACAAGAAACCCCGTCATACTTTACAAATACCAGAACCTTGAACTTCTGTGTGATGACAACCCCAGATACCAAACCCAGCTCTTCAAAATTCATCCCTGGTACTCTTTGGATCTCCATTGCATTCAGACGATCCTCTAGCTGTTTGTACCTTTCGTCAGCCGGAGGATACTTCTCTTCATTGTAATCAGTGTCATTATCAGATTCCCTTTGACTAGGGTCTTCCTCCCTTACCTCACCCTCTTTGTTATCCCCTTCTTTGGATGAAGAGGTCAGATCAACTGTTTGCTTCAATGGTCCCTTGAATCTTCTGCCCAGATTCAGGATACCAGTGGTCTTCTTCTCCTTCTTCTTTCTATCTTTCATAATAAGGGCCTTCAGATCTTCCTGCCCTTTAGCCAAAGCTACGAACATTTGTTGAAATTGGGCATTTTGTGCCTGGAGATCCTTGATACTTTGTTCAGAAGTCATTACTGCTGAAATAAACAGCAAAGAAGATGAGAATCCTACTTTGAAACCTGTTTAGGCAATGTCATGGATGATATGCGTATGCAATGACTTCAAGGATTCTTAAAGATTCAGATTTGCTTAAACGAAAGAAACAAACGTTAATTGTATTAATAAGTTCGAATTGTTACAAAGAGTGCCCTTTAGGCATACAATCAAACAAAATAAAACTTAAAGCAAAAAGAAAATTAGGTTTCCCAAAAGTGCATCCTCTTTGGTGCAATGTAGGCGTTTATATTCCTCTCTTTATGAAGTAGCCTAGTGAGTTCCAGGACTTTCTTCCTGCTGGCGTAGAATTGAGCTTCAAACGTATCTCGTTCCTCCTTAAGTTGAACCCAAGATTATTGTAACTTCTCATGATCAGTTGACATGTCAGGATGAAGAACAAGATAAGGAGTGTCTCCTTCAGCAACCTGTTCCATAATCATAGGTAGGATGGCGGGGTAAGGCATCATAAGACTTTGGCACGGGCTCGTACCCATTTGAGATAAGGCTCAAGAGGGATGGAATTCTTGTGCCCCAGTTTCTTGCTATCAACCCTATGTACCATGCCCCAAGCTCGCATGAACCTTTTACGATAACCCTGAGCATCACTCTCGTAGTTGAAGGTGATTCCTTGTATAAGTGTATCATGAGGACCATCCCTTCTTGCATATCCAAACTATCGCAGTTCCAAACAAGGATTGTAAGTGATTCCTCCCCTAATGCCTAAGAGAGGGACATTAGGTAATTCTCCGCATAGATCAATGATGGTAACATTCTCTGAGGATCGAGGACACCAATGAACACCTAAATATGTAAGAGTCATTAGCCTATGAGACTATCTCAAACCCTGTTCATTATTTAGGATGGATCGGGGTAGGTGCGAAATAAACCACCTAGCCAAAAGAGGAGTGCAACACATAAGGGTCCCTCTTTTCTTTATAGTGCGAGTATGCAGAGAATGTAGGATATCTCCAAGCAGGGTAGGTGCCAGATTGCGTGACAGGAAAACCTTAACCGCATTCACGTCTATGAAATGGTCTGGATTAGGAAACAATACCAACCCATAGATGAGAAGGGCTAACACCTCTTTAAAGCCTTGTAATTCCAGGGTATCCCAAAAATGATGAGCTTTCTCAAACAAGAACTTAGCTAAGAAACCCTTGACACCTCTCATGGTTTCCCATTTTGCTACTACGTCAGACCGTTGTAAGGACAGAGCTTTAGCAATATATTCAGGTTTAGGGTCTCTTTCCATACCATTGAAGGGTACCTTGTTAAGGATAGGAGCCCCCAATAACAGAGAAAACTCCTCCATAGTAGGCATTAACTGGTAATCCGGAAAAGTGAAGCAGTGATGTAGAGGGTCAAAGAATTGAAAGAGCACTTTTAACATTTCTTCATCAGGGTTTGAGGTTACCAAGCTCAGAAGTCGACCATGCCTTTCAGTGAAGGGAGAGCTTTCAGGAACCCTTGATACTTACTGCTTAAGCTGAGGAGGTACCTTTACCAGACTGACTTGGATAGTGAATCTACGGGCGAGGGCCATGTCCTACAAAACAAGACAAAAATAAACCCTAAGAATCCTTGAAATGGTTAGTATGATATGCTATGTTATGATGTCATGATTATACTAAGATATAGAAGATATAGCAAACACAAGCAAATCACACAGAGACCTTAAGTTTAAGGCTTGCATGGATTTTAAGGTAATACCCTCTTGAAGTTGGGTTGGTTCAACCTGTCATAAATATAGTAACCGAGTTCTAAGGGATCTCAATATCACCGATCTTTCCCCCAAATTTCGTTCCGATAGACAATTGACTTGCCACCAAACAAAACTCAAGAGTCAAACCTCAATGAGTGTAGCCTCGAGTATCAACTGACTTTGGGTTTACACCAAAGACAGCTATCTCACTACATCCTAAAAAGCCAAGTTGGTCAATTAAGGTGCTAAGGTTAATTGACACTTTATAATACCACGCAGCGGCCCTGTATCCTCCTTGATTACTCAAGGGCTATCGGTACACACCAAAGTATCGCATCAACGTAGCTACTATTTCAACCGTGTCAGTATACCCCGCACAGCTCCCTCACAGTTTGGTGTACTTACCTAAAAGGAATTCCCCGATCTGGGTTTAGGATCCAAACAACCCAAACAGATACCCTTAAAAGTAAATCAAACAAGACAAGCCAAAGAAGCAATTAAAATGACCTAGATCCTAAGTTAAACCCCACTTTATAAATATTTTTCCCAGCAGATTCGCCAGTTCTATGATGCGGTGGCAGAACTGATTGTTTTTAGTTATTATTGGTTTTGTGTTTGTATTTTCAAATGTACGGTAAGCAAGAGTCGCCACCGTCTTTTATTCTATCCAACAAAGGAAAAGGGAAAAAGAACAGAAAAAACCTTTTTCGAGATGTTTCTGAGTACGGGGGGTAGATTATAGAAAGTGAAGGTGTTAGCACCCTTTCTATCCGTGATTTTCCACAAGCTCTTAGGTACTTGCTCATTTTTAAATTTCTTTTGTGTGTGTTTTGAAAATACCTTAGTGCGGCGTTTCACTTTATGGTAACCCTTGTGTTGTACCCCAAAATTTGCCCTCTCATTTCTCAAGGGATCACCCTGGATCCTCAGGTTCGCTTTCATCAAATCCCCGGGCCTTGAATTAACAATTTTTCCAAGCAAACCATTCATAAGGGCAAAATGGTCATTTGCATGTTGAAGAAGTCTGACTTTGACTTTTGGATCAAAATCAAATCTCAAAAATCATATTTCATCAAGACATGTTGGAATATGAAATTTGTTTCATCGAGAGTTTCAAAAGTCAAATTTTTACTTTGGAAGAATCAAATTCTAAAGACTTAGAAATTTTTCTAAGTATTTAAGAAATATGACAGTTTCAGAACTTCTGAGCCAGTGTTCACACTCAGCAAATTCTGGATGTTCTCAAGACAGAGTTTAGTCAGAACTTCTGAGCCAATGTTCATAACGGTCCAGTCATAGTTTGCAGAGGTTAAGTCAAAGAAGGTAACAAAGTGTGCTGTAAGTATATTGGAAATTCTGAAGGATCCCTCAAAACATGCTGAAGTCAGAAGATAAGAGGATCAGGAGATGAGATGCCACACTGAAGAAGAACTTCTAATCCAGATTCAAGCAAGGATCCAGATTTTCACATGGGAACTCATTTAATGCTCACAACCGCCTGAGTTTGTATTCAAGGGATTTTCCCCACGTGTACCCCTATTGTCTTGGGAAGACAAATTTATGTGCAAAAGTATGTTAGACCCACACGTTGTCTCTGCTTTTCATTAATTCATGGTGCCAAATCCAGCTGAGGCGCTGTTAAATATCCAACTTGAATACATTGAACCCCCACTTGTTAAGCTTACTTCAAGGGTAAGTCTGCATCTAGCATAATGTTGGTGCCACTTGACCGCCCCAACTGCAAAACTTTTCCTATAAATAGAACACCATTTGCACACTAAAAAAACCCCTCTCCCCTCCCCAGAAAAAAATTTGTGAAAGAGACGAGAAAATTGAGAACTAGCTTTGAACCACTGCAAAATTTCCAAGAACCCAGGAAACTATAAACACAAAATACCAAAATCTTAGCATTAATTCCTTATATTCAAATTCCATTCTTCCTCAAGTGTTCTTGACTATAGCCATCCACGTAGCTGCTGATTCATACATTAGAAGCTACCTTAAACTTTTGTATTCCTATTGTCATACACTCTCCATTCACTTTCACCACAAAGGAATCAAAATATCACCCCTTAGATGTCCCAGAAGTTGTAAACTTCCATCCTGCTGAATACGTGAAGAAGCTACTCAAAACATCACCAGAATTAAAGAACAACCTCCAGTTTGCAGAATTCTTTCAAGCTGCAAGGTAAGTTTTGCTGACTCTCACCATAACTGATTAAGCATTGTCAGATTTTGCACATTCAGCACAATGTAGATATTCTGATCCCGATGATGAACATATTCTGAAAATTCCTGCATTTGCTTGCCTCAGTAAAAGAAATCCCAGTCCAAAGTTTCATAAAGAAAATAGGACTCAAAATTAGAACTAGCAAATACATGTTGCCTCTGATTCTTGCTTCTGATATTTCATGAAATTCGTCATAACTATTATGCATGCAACTCCTGTTATGTAAATGACTAAGCTGCAATTGTTTTGACTAGCCAGGAGAGAGGCAAAGTTCTGACAGTTGCGTCAGAACTTCTGAAAACTTCTAAATTTTTAGAAGGTCCAGAACTTCTGAACTTCCATATTTTGCTAACATGTTTCTGTTTGTGCAGCAAGTTAGCGTCAGAACTTCTGACCTCTTCTATTTTGCGTTGGTTATGTTTTCTTCTCTTTTATTTTTGCCATCATATTATATTTTATTTCTAATAAAAAAACACCAAAAATATTTTACATTTGCATGATATGTTAATATAAAAGGACAAAAAAATATTTTCTTAAGTAAAAGTTATTTTCTTTTTAAACAGACAAACATTTTACATTTCCTGTATATTCTTGTCTATTTCAATATGGTTGTAATAAGTAACCTAGAATTTTAACTTGCAACCCCCATTCATAAATATGTACCCCCATCCCCTTAAATATCGTAATAGCGTAGAACTTTACATTTTTGCATTGTCATTGCTTTCAATATATGCTAGTAATTAGGGTGTATGACAGGATATAAAAATTGACAAATAGATCACCCTAATCAAAGACAAATTATGTATGCAATCAAACACACTCGCACACATACACCCTTAGGGAAATCCCACTTGTTTCCTTACAAAAATAATCATGTTATGCACGTGGGATGTCTTAGCATAAACGAATCGAAAAAAAGATCATAGTCCCTCGATGACGCTATCAAAGTTTCCTTTCAAAATGATCTTAGTCCCTACAGAAAAAGTGCTAAGTCATTTCACAACATTGCTATCATGGTCATACGATGACCCAACGCTCGTCCCTTTACATCCAACGATGGGGCTTCTTACCAAAACAGTGGTAAGTTAGCAACATCTAAAGGAGGAGGAAAAACACATCTAAAACCTTTTGAGTAGGTAGATTACTTTTAGTTACTTGCTCAATTTCAAAACAAATATCCTTGCTATTTTCAAAATAATCACATACATCTTTCCAAAACCTTGAAATATTTTCAAAAGCTCAACACTTTGCATACATTCTTACAAACGGGAATCATTGCAAAGTTTTCCTAAGCAATGGCACCTTTTCAAAATACTTTCAAAACCACATAAAAAGCACAATTTTCAAACAAAAGCAAATGATCTAACGAGTAACTAAGAGCCCATGGAAAACCATGGATGGAAAGGGTGCTAATACCTTCCCTTTTCATAATCTACCCCCCGAACTCATGAAAACATCTCTAAAGGTCTTTCCTATGCTTTTTCACCTTTCCTTATTGGATAAAAAAAAGTCGGTGGTGACTCTTGCTAAACCGCGACATTTGCAAACACAATCGCAAAACCCTCAAGTCAGTTCTCTCACTGTATCACAGAACTGGCGACTCTGCCGGGGAGGAGTCAAAAATGGGGTTACCTTAGGGTTAGATCATATTTACTTGCTTACATTGTTTGATTTGCTTGCTTTATATTTTGGTTCCTTGTTTGGGTTTATTTTAAATCCTACACCCGGATTTGGGGGATACTTTTTAGGTAAGTAGCAATAAATTATGAGGGAACTGTGCGGGGTATACCGACACGGTTGAAGCAGTAGCTACGTTGATGTGGCACTTTGGTTGGTACCGGTAACCCTTGAGTCAGTTAAGGAGAGTACGGGGTCGCCGTGTGGTGTCATAAAGCATCAACTGACCTTAGAACCTTACTTGACCAACTTGGCCATTAGGACGTAGTGAGATGACCGGCTTTGGTGCAGTCCGAAGTTGGTTGATACTCAATGCTACACTCATTGAGGTTTGACTCTTGAGTTTTGTTTGGTTGCGAGTCAATCGCTTATTGAACGAAACTTGGGGGAAAGATCAGTGATATTGAGATCCTTTAGAACCCGGTTACTTTTAACTAGGACAGGTTGAGCCAACTAAAACTTCAAGAGGGTACTCACCTGAAACCCCATGCAAGCCTAAACCGAGGACTTGCTTGCTTTGTATATGCACTTGTACATAACATCATAAACATCATAAACATCATAAGCATCATAAACATAACTAACCATTTCAAGGATTTTTGGATTTATCTTTGTTCTATTTTGTAGGACATGGCCTCCGCTCGTAGAAGCACTATCCAAGTCAGTCTTGTGAGGATACCTCCACAACTCAAGGATTTAGTGTCAAGGGTCCCTGAAGATTCCCCATTCACCAAAATACATGGAAGACTCCTTAGTTTGGTTACCTCAAGTATTGAAGAAGATATGATAAAGGTGCTTGTCCAATTCTTCGACCCTTTGCATCATTGCTTTACTTTTCCTGATTACAAACTTGTGCCCACTTTGGAGGAATTTTCTCAAGTCGTTGGGATCCCTATTCTTAATCAATTACCTTTCAACAGTATTGAAAGAGACCCTAAACCCGAGGAAATTGCTCGAGCTCTACATTTGCAACCATCTAACATAGTAGCAAATTGGGTAACAAGGAGTGGTGTTAAAGGGTTACTAGCAAAGTTTTTGTTGGAGAAGGCTCAAGAGTGTTGGAATACTTTGGATCTACAAGACTTCGAGGAAATTCTGACTCTTCTCATCTATGGATTGGTACTATTTCCAAATCCTGACCAATTTATAGATGTGAATGCGATTAAGGTTTTCATATCTCGTAATCCGGTGCCTACATTGCTTGGAGACATATTGCATTCTCTTCACTCTCGCACTTTGAAGAAAAGGGGGACTTTGATGTATTGCACTCCTCTGTTGGCTAGGTGGTTTATTTCGCACCTACCTCGATCCGTGGTGAAGAATGAACAAGGTATGAGATGGTCTAAAAGATTGATGTCACTTTCGCATGCTGATATCCGTTGGTATTATCGCTCCTTAGAAGACATTACCATCATTAACCGCTGTGGGGAATTCCCTAATGTCCCTCTACTTGGCATTAGGGGAGGCATTACTTACAACCCTTGTTTAGCTTTACGAAAATTTGGATACGCTAGGAGAGATGGCCCTCATAAGGTACTCATCCAAGGAATTGCATTTGACTACGAAAGCGACACCCAAGGTTACCACCAAAGATTTATACGAGCTTGGGGTATGGTTAACAAAGTTGATAGCAAGACATTAGGTCATAAGAATTCCATTCCTTTGGAGCCTTATCTTAAATGGGTAAGGGCTCGCGCTCAAAGTCTCAAGATGCCTTATGAATCCGGCTTACCTATTATCATGGAGCCAGTAGTCGAGGGAGACATTCCACATACGATCATCTATCCTGATATGCCTACTTCTCTTGAAGATTTGCAAAACGCTTGGATTCAGTTAAAAGGAGAGTGAGACACCTTCGAAGCTAAGTTCTATGAAAGAGAGAAGAAGATATTGGATCTTACAAGGGAACTTCATGAAGAAAGGAGCTTAAACACCTACATTGTGCTAAAGAAGATGCACACAACTTTTTTGTCTTAGGAGTTTACTTTATGCTTATTTCTGTTGTTGTAAGCCCAAGAGGCATGTTTGTATTCAAATCAAGGATTATTTAATGCAAGTTAACGTTTGTTCACTCTTTGTCTATACAAAGTTAAATTCTTTAAATCCTTGAAATCATTTGCATATTGCATATTCATGCATCATGACATGACAGGTGTCCGCATAATAGGTTTCCTTATCTCTTCGCTGTTTATTTCAGCAAGATGGATCTAGAGAAAACCGTGACAGAACTTCAAGCCCAGAACTCTCAATTTCAGGAAGCTTTACTCGCCCTGGCCAAGGGGCAGCAGGATATGATGGCCTTGTTGGCCGCTAAAAAGAAGCCAAAGAAGAAAGCTATACTCAACATGGGTAAAAGGTTCAAAGAGACAATCCGTCAAATTCCAATAGAGGAAGATTCATCCGAAGAAGACGAGAACCAAATTGGTGAAGTCAAGAGTACTCATGCCGATTGTATCAATGACCAAAAATTTGATGATGATTATTTTAATGAACAATATCCGCCCGCAGACATCAAATACAAGCAGCTAGAAGACAAATTGAAAGCAGTTGAAATCCAAGCTACTCCCGGTTTGAATTTTAACAATTTGGGCTTAATCTCTGGGGTAGTCATTCCCCACAAGTTCAAAATACCAACCTTTGCAAAATACGATGGGGTTTCTTGCCCAATGCTCCATTTGAAGTCCTATGTGCACAAGATACATCCGCACACTGCTGATAAAAAACTTTGGATTCACTTTTTCCAAGAGAGTCTGGCTGGAACACAACTTGAATGGTTTTATCAGTTGGATGGCTCTCGCATCAATACTTGGGAGGGTCTAGCTACTGCCTTCTACCATCAATATCAGTACAACACCGACTTGGCGCCAACGAGGGTTCAATTGCAAGGTATGACTATGGGGAAGGATGACGGATTTAAGGAGTATGTGCAAAAGTGGAGAGACCTTTCAAGTAGGGTCCAACCTCCCTTGACTGATAGGGAACACATTGACATGTTCATGAGCACATTATCTAGTCCTTTCTTTAATCTGTTGGTTGGCTGCTCTTCTTCTGGTTTCGCCGAATTAATCCTAACCGGTGAGAGAGTAGAAAGTGACATTAAGAGTGGAAAGATCTCTGTGGCATCTACTTCCACTCCCAATCCTGTCAAGAAACCTTTTGCCGCGAAGAAAGAAGTTAATGTTGTGCATAGAGCAAAGTCCCATACCAAAATGAATAATCATTTGTCTATCAATGTTGTCCGAATCTCCAATCCGACTACTACTCAAAGACCATCTACCAATCATCAACGGGTTGAAGCTCCAAGAAGACAGTTCACAAGGTTAGGCATGTCATTATCTCAAGCCCTTCAACATCTACTCAGGGCCGACTTAGTGACATTGCGAGATCCTCCTGCCAACCCTGACACCTCGTCACCGAGATATAATCCAAATGCAAAGTGTGCTTATCATTCAAATAGCCCAGGGCATGAGACTGCTCAGTGTTGGTCTCTGAAGAACAAAATCCAGGACTTAATTGACAACAAGACTATTGAATTTGATCCTCCTCCAACTCTAAATGTAATTACCGCTCTAATGTCGAAGCACGACAAAGGTGTTAATTCCGTCAAAGATACAACATTCATTGCCTCTGTCAAAGGGTTAACTACTCCATTGAATGTAATCAAGAGCAATCTATTGAAAGCTGGGACTTTCCCCGGCTGTGAAAACGACTGTGTGGGCTGTATGAGACAACCTGATGGGTGTGAAAAACTGAGGAAAGGTATACAACGCCTAATGGATAGCCGCGAAATTCTATTCGAAACGAATCCCGCTATCAAAAAATTCAATCAACAAAGCTGAAGATTTAGCCATCATAACAATTTCAAACAAACCTCTTAGGATCTCATCCAAATGTCCTATCAGGATTTCCAACGAACCAATCATTGCTCCTCTCATAATCAGTGATGTCGGACCCGTTCCATACACCTCTGATAAAGCGGTACCATGGAATTATGGCGTCGAGGTTTATTATCATGGGGTAAAACAAGATTCTTGGATTGATGATAATAAAACTGGTGTTACTAATATTACTGGTTCTAGTAAAGTCAAAAGAACATGAAGACTCTTTTCCCCTGATATCTCACC
This sequence comes from Vicia faba, assembly GCA_948472305.1. Taxonomy (NCBI): domain Eukaryota; kingdom Viridiplantae; phylum Streptophyta; class Magnoliopsida; order Fabales; family Fabaceae; genus Vicia; species Vicia faba. The sequence continues at coordinate 760,532,419 of OX451741.1, read as the reverse complement.
ACCAACCACTACCGCAGTTCCAATCCGCATAACCAACGACAATGCTGGTGCCAGTACTAGAGGGAAAGAGAAAGAATGTGAGCCTGCCAGGGAAGAGGCACTTGCTAAAAAGACTGTTATGGAAGAACCATCCACTCAAGAGATGGAGGAGATTCTGAAAATCATCAAGAAAAGCGACTTCAAAATAGTAGAGCAGTTGGGGTAAAGCCCTTCTAAAATATCAATGTTGTCCCTATTGCTATGTTCCGACGCCCATGCACAAGCTTTGATTAAGTTCTTGAAAAAGGCTCACATGCCTCAAGAAACCACAACCGACCAGTTTGAGAATTGCATAGCAAGTCTGACAGCTGACAATGGTCTGGGGTTCTCCGACGCAGATTTAACTCCCATGGGAAAGAATCACAATAAAGCCTTGCATGTTTCTGTTGAATGTAAGGGGACCCCTCTGGCACATGTTTTAGAGGACACATGCTCATCTTTAAACGTGTTACCTAAAGGCGCTTTAGATCGGCTAGACTGTGAAGGTTTGGTTTTGAAGCCAAGTGATATTGTTGTGAGGGAATTTGATGGGTCGAAAAGGATGGTTCATGGAGAGGTGGATCTCCCAATTAAGGTTGGTTCACAGATTTTCAACTCTACATTCTACATAATGGACATACGAACTGCGTATTCTTGCTTACTTGGGCGCCCATGGATCCATGGGGCAGGTGCGGTCACTTCTACTGTCCACCAGAAGTTAAAATACTCAGTTCAAGGGAAGGTTGTCACTGTTTGCCGTGAAGAAGAATTTATGGTAAACCACCTCATTTCTTTCAAGTACGTAGAAATGGATGGCGAATTCATAGAGACTCCTTGCCAGACATTTGAAGTTGTGGCCACCACCAAAATCTCCTCCGACACTCCAAAAGCCGACAAAGTTATTCCCAAGATGGTTTCTCTTAAGGATGCCCGTGCTATGGTAGAAAAAGGAAACAATAAGATATGGGGTCAACTCCTCGACATCCCACTCAAGAAAGATAAGTTTGGGATAGGTTTCACCTCCAAAGCTCAGAAATAAATTAGAGGTGCTCGTACTGGAAAACCGTCTCTCCACCTCAAGAGTCATGAAGTGAACGTTGTAGAGGATTCCGATGATGAGTGTGCTTTTAAAGACTGGATCTACCCAACAACCAAAGGGAAGCCCAAAAATTGGCATGCGAAGGAATTTGTGCCCATATCCTTCATTGAGGAGTAATCTACTTGTTTTTGCTTTTAATCAATTCAAGAACTCTTTGTCTGTAATATTTTGATATGAACTTTTAAGCCATGTGCCTAGCCTAGGGCACTTTGGTTCTTTTGTCAAGAGTTTTATATTTTGTTCATCTAATCATATGATCATTCAGTACATTGGACTCTTTTGCAATCAAATATTTGTGTTCATTGTCTTTCTTTTCTTTCAAATACATTTCCAAAAGATAGCCATGTATCTTACATGCACACACACATATACTCTTGCAGGTCTACATCCACTCTGGATCCTATTGCCAACAACTCTATTATTGCCAACTATGACTTTGAATGTCCTATCAACCAAGCCGAAGAAGAAAGCAAGGAAGATTATGACATACCAGGAGAACTACCCAAAATTCTGTTACAAGAGGAAAAGGATATTCAACCACATGAAGAGTCAATTGAGGTTATCAACCTGGGTACTGTGTCAAATAAGAAGGAAATCAAGATCGATGCTAATTTTGAAAGCAGTGTCAAAAGCCGTTTGGTTCAGATGTTGCGCGATTATATGGAAGTATTTGCTTAGTCGTATGAAGATATGCCTGGGTTGGATACCGACATTGTGGCTCATCGTCTGCCAACTAAAAAAGACTGCCCTCCTGTTAAACAAAAAGTTCGTCGCATGAGACCTGACATGTCTGAAAAGATCAAAGCCGAAGTAATGAAATAGTTTGATGCAGGACTCCCAGCTGTAACATCCTATTCTCAATAGGTGGATAATATAGTGCCAGTGCCAAAGAAAGACGGGAAAGTTTGCACGTGCGTAGACTATAGGGATCTGAATAGGGCAAGCCCCAAGGATGATTTCCCTCTACCATACATTGACGTCTTAGTCGATAATACCGCTCAGCATAAAGTCGTCTCATTCATGGACGGCTTCTCGAGCTATAATCAAATAAAGATGGCTCCCGAAGATATGGAAAAAACTACTTTCGTTACACAATGGGGCACTTTCTGCTACAAGGTCATGCCGTTCGGATTAAAGAATGCAGGGGCAACATATCAAAGGGCTATGGTGGCTTTATTTCATGACATGATTCATCATGAGATAGAGGTATATGTGGATGATATGATCGCCAGATCATAAACCGAAGAAGAACATCTCGGTCACCTGCGTAAGCTATTTGAGAGACTGAAGAAATATAAACTGAGGTTAAACCCTAACAAGTGCAGATTCGGAGTACGCTCTGGAAAGCTTCTAGGATTTGTTGTCAACAATAAAAGGCATTGAAGTTGATCCTGCCAAGATAAAGGCCATCCAAGAAATGCCAGTCCTTCGTTCTGAAAAAGAAATCAGAGGATTCTTGGGTCATCTCAATTACATTGCTCGTTTCATATCACACTTAACTGCTACCTGTGAGCCACTCTTCAAAATCTTGAAGAAAGATCAGGTAGTCAAATGGAACGATGAATGCCAGATTGCCTTTGACAAGATTAAGGAATACCTACAAGAACCTCCTATTCTCATGTCTCCGGTTGAAGGAAGATCGTTGATCACATACTTGACAATACTAGAGAATTCTATGGGGTGTGTTTTGGGCCAACATGACGAGTCTGGCCGAAAAGAGCATGCAATTTACTACCTTAGCAAAAAGTTTACCGACTGTGAAACCAGATATTCACTGCTCGAGAAAACTTGTTGTGCTTTAGCGTGGGCTGCTCGCCGGCTAAGGCAGTACATGTTGACTCATACCACTTTGTTGATTTCTAAGATGGATCCGATTAAGTACATCTTTGAAAAACCTGCCCTTTCCGGACAAATAGCCAGATGGCAAATGATATTGACTGAGTACGACATTTAATACACAAATAAAAAAGCAATCAAAGGAAGTGTACTAGCAGATCATTTGGCCCATCAAGCTGTGGATGATTATCAGTCAATGAACTTCAACTTCCCTGACAAGAATATTATGCTGGTAACCGACTGTGCAAAACCTAGACCATATGATGGACCTGAACAAGGATCCCGATGGACTATGGTATTCGATGGGGCTTCCAACGCCTTAGGTAATGGAATTGGTGCTGTGATCATCTCTCCTGAAGGTTGCCACACTCCTTTTACCGCCAGACTATGCTTCAATTGTACAAATAATATGGCTGAGTATGAAGCATGCATCTTAGGTCTAAGGGCTGCTATTGACTTAAGGATCAAGCATTTGGATGTATTTGGAGATTCCGCTTTGGTGATCAGACAAGTAAAAGGAGATTAGGACACTAAACATCCTAATCTTATCCCTTACAAGGAGTTTGTGCTATCACTACTTCGAAGAAATCACGTTCGAACACTTCCCTCGAGAAGAAAACTAGTTGGCTGACGCTCTGGCAACCATGTCCTCAATGTTCAAAGTCAGATGGGCCAACGAAGCCCCTATGGTTACAATTGAAATATTTTATGAACCTGCATATTGCTATGAGCTTGACACCGATGCGGAAAAGCCATGGTACCATGAGATAATGAGATACCTTGAAGCGCAAGAGTATCCAGAGGGAGCATCTATCAATGACAGAACGTTCTTACGAAGATTTGCAGCCAAATTCTTCCTAAGTAACGGGATATCGTACAAGCGCAACATGATTCGACTCTACTCTGATGTATGGATAAGAGGGAGGCATAGGAAATCATGGAAGACATGCACGATGGCCTTTTCGGTACTCACTCAAGTGGACATACAATAGCTAAGAAAATCTTAAGAGCTGGCTACTATTGGTCAACGATGGAGACCGATTGCCATCAACATTCAAGAACTTGCCACAAATACCAAATTTACGCTGACAAGGTCCATGTACCTCCAATCCCTCTGAATGTCATGACCACTCCGTGGCCATTTGCAATTTGGGGTATTGACATGATCGGAGAGATCAAGCCCACAGCTTCCAACGGACACCGCTTCATTCTTGTTGTTATCGACTATTTCACTAAATGGGTCGAAGCCGCCTCATTTGCCTCAGTCACCAAGAACGTGGTAGCCAGATTCATCAGACACAATCTTATCTATTGTTATGGTATCTGTTGTACCCCAAAATTTGCCCTCCCATATCCTTCAAGATTTGCTAAGAGCATGCTTCAAAATCTCCCAAAGGTTGCACAGTTCAATGGCCTCCTAACAGTCAAAAATTACGGTTTTGATTCTAGCAAAGAAATTGAAGTTTCCAAGGGTCCAATCAAGTCCCACATGCCTATAAACATTGGCAAGCATCCTTATGTCAAGTTTCAAGACTCACAGCTCAAAATTGCACAGTCAAAAACCCTAATTGCTCAACAGTCAACTACAGGGGCAAAATGGTCATTTGACAGTCAAAAGTCAAATTTTTTTGTCAACATCTTATTTTGAAGCCACAAACATCATTTGATCAATTCTTGATCATGATTCTCAAGGCATGGTTCAAAAAGTCTCAAGATGCAAAAGTTTCCATATTTGGACAGTTGAAAAGTCAATTGTAACTTGACCAGGGCATAACTTCCACATGGTTTATCAGAAAAATTCCATCCAAAGCTTATTTTGAAGATAATGACATTTACTACAACTCCTCTTCACACTTCAAGTCCAATAAATGCTCTCACAAAAAGTTATCAATCTCAACATTATAGGTCATTTTCAAAAGTCAGCAAAAAGGCACTTTAAGTCAAAGACCATAACTTGAGATTGGTAAATCCAAATGACATGGGACCAAAGGCATTGGTTATAGGACTTCAAGACCTTTCCAAAATGTCCAAGAACATGATCAAATTCTAAAAATTGAGCAAGATATGAATTGTGGAAGTTGGGAAAGTTTTGGGAATTTTGAAAAGTCAACTTTGCTTCAAATGCCTCAAAATTGCTAATGGGCCTCAATTTCTTCCAAGAGTCATCACCCAAAAGCTATGCACGACCCATTGACTTTAAAGGGAGTTATTTTATCATTTTTTATTAATTATTTGAATTATTATTATTATTAGTTCATTTAATTAAAATAAAATATAACAAAAATAGCAAATCATGTTTTCCAATCCTTTTTTGCAGCATATTCTCTCCATAAAACCTAAATATTTCGTGCATACTTAAAAAGGCAAGATTTGGCAATGATTGGTATCAAAAAGGAATGAAAAAGATTGGAAAAGATTCATGGAAGATCACAAATTCAAAAGCATTGATTCCATGGATTTTGGACTTGTTTTTTTTACCCTAATTCACTCCACATATAAACAGAAACACAACCCTAATCTTAAGGACAAGCTAGCTGCGCTCAGAGTCAAGAATCAAACTTGTATTTTTCACAAAAAAGCCAAAAACTGTTTTCACAATTCCAACGTAATTCCAAGCAAAAGAACCATCCCATAAGCTTGCCAAGGTTATCAGGAATCTATTCCAATCAGAATCACGCTTCCATACTCAAAGAATCGGTAGATAGAAGCTTGACTTTCTTCTAAAAATTGCATATTCTTATTTGAATTTATACACATTTCCATGCATTTTAATGTTTGATTTATACTAATGTGATGATTCTAAAGCTAATGGCGTGATTCAATTGGAGAATGGCTGTCTGAATAGAAAGTTACCATGAACGTCTTTTAGGGTTTCAGGAACTTTAAAAGGGGGTTTCTTTCATAAGGCTGGTTTCAGGCAAAAACGAACAAACGAAGAAGAAGGCTGGTTGTCATCCTGTGGTTGGCTGATTCAAAGCTTGGCGCACGTTTTTTTGTTTTATACCACTTGCACTTACTTTTTATTATATTAATTGTGTTTCATTGTAATAACAAAGAAGATCAGTGGCTCAGATGGTTAGTGCGTTTGCTTGTAGGTATTGGGACCTGGGTTCGATTCCCAGGTCCCCTTGTATATTTTCATGATTTTTTCACTAACCCATTCCAGTGTGACATTCATGCAAAGGAGTATCACGCACCCCTACATCTAAGCCAGCCAGGTGTCTCTGATGGTCAGCCCAATGGCCAGGATGTGCAGCTCATCATAAGCATTAGTCAGCTATTCCACACGCAAGTCTGAAAAGTCAAATGGGCTTGCATTTCATGGGCCAAATTACTCTCAACATACCTCCTCAATTTGGGTCAACACCCCCATCTGTTTGCATTTTCTTCTCTTCTTTTTTTTCTTTTCTTCCATTTATTTTAATTATATTAATTGTTTATTTAATTCCACAAATTAATTTTTTATAACATAAAAATACAAAAAAAATCAGAAACTATAAATAAAAAATATGTTCATTTATTTTTTAATCAATATTTTGTAAATAAAATTTTAAAAATTAACTTAGTTTTAATTTTAGGATTAATTTTAATGCTTTCTTAATAAACTAAAAAAATGTAGAAATTAGGGTTTTGATACTTCTATTCTTTTTTCCCTTTTTTACCATTATTAATTATTAATTATTTTTGTAAATAAATATGCCATTTAATTAATTAGGGTTAAATTAGGTTACAACTTAAACATTCTTTTTTTTTATAATTAAAAGCCATTTAGAATTAGGTTTCTTTCAATATTAATTTTCTTTATTCTCTTTAATTTCACAAATACAAAAAAAAACATAAAAAATAAGTCCTTTCCTTTATTTAATTTAATTAATTTAATAATTTCAATTTAATTTCCTCAAAGGGTCCAACGCCCTCGCACCTTCGAATATAATTTTCTCTTCGCGCGTTTATTTTATTTTTCTTTGTGAAATTTATGTACTTGACCCAAAGCCTTGTAATAGATTAATTAGATATTTACTTTCTGCATTTTATTTATTTCAAATCGGGTCTTGGTTTAATTTGGCGATGTAGACCCGCGCCTTTGTAATAGCGTAGGACTTTTATCTTCCCTCACCTTTTAACTGCTAATAATTTGCATGAAAGAATGAATGACCAAAAATAAAATCAAAGCGTAGAACACTCAATGCATGATCCAGACAAATATATCTGAAAATGACACACAATTCACACACCACTCCTAGGGTACGCCTCACTGTTGCCTTACCCCTCGAAACGTGGTCGTCAAGTAGATGACGTTTTAGTAAGTCCTCATGTCCATGAACATGGCATGGGGGTAGCTTCTAAGGTGTCTTCCTATTGCTCTGGTGACCACACTGTCCCTAATCCTCGAATTGACCCGAACACCTCCAACGGTGGTGCTACCTACCTCTCAATGGTGGGATGGCACTACCTTAAGGACATTTACACAGACTAATTCCTTAGGGTAGGTAGATGACTCGTAGATGCTTGCTCTAAATCAAAACAAATCAAAAACTTCTTTTCACACCGACACTTTGCAAAAAGCTTTCAAAAACAACTTTTCAAACACTCTTGAGGACTGATACAAGAGTCGAACTGAAATTTTAAACGAAACTTTTTCAAACCCACTCACACTTTGAAAAGCAAACAAACATTTTGAAAACACAATGAGCAAGTATCTAAGAGCCCATGGATAACCATGGATAGAAAGGGTGCTAACACCTTCCCTTTCTATAAATCTACCTCCCGAACCGAGAACTAATCTCAATAAGGAATTTTTCTGTGCTTTTGTCCTTTCCATTTGGAGAAAATAAAAGACGGTGGCGACTCTTGCTTCCGTGACATTTCGCGAACCAGCATTAAACAGTCAGTTCCAGATCCACCGATCACAGAACTGGCGACTCTGCTGGGGACTCTTTTAAAGTGAGGTGTACCTTAGGACTAAGATCACTGTGTTTTCAATTGCTTTGACTTGTTTGCTTTAAATTGTGGGACTGTCTTGGGAGTTCTATAGATCCTAACCCGGATCTGGGGATACCTTCTTAGAAAGTAGCAACAAGGCTGTGAGGGAACTGTGCGGGGTATACCGACATGGTTGAAGCAGTCTGCTACGTTGATGTGGCACTTTGGTGTGTACCGGTAACCCTTGAGTTCAGTCAAGGAGAGTACGGGGCCGCCGCGTGGTGTCGTGAAGCATCGACTGACCTTAGGAACCTTAATTGAACCATCTTGGCCTCTTTAGGGTAGTGAGATAACTGACTTTGGTGAAGTCCGAGGTTGGTTGATACTCGATACTACACTCAATTGAGGGTTGCTTTCCTGGAATATTTCGGTCGCCAGTTCAGTGGCTAAATCGAAACGATGAACAATGAAAGCAATCCAGTGATATTGGGACCCTTAGAACCCGGTTACTTCTAATAGGACAGGTTGAGCCCACCAACTTCAAGAGGGTAATACCCAGACCCCATACAGGCCTAAACTCTAAGGGCTTGTCCTTTGTGACTTGTGTGCCTTAACATGTTTGCCTTTGTAAATATTTGTGGTGTGTCTAATCATATCATCATGACATCATACAGCATCATATGCATTGACTAACCATTTCAGGGGTTCGAATCTTCATCTTTGTTCTTGTTTTGTAGGACATGGAAACTGTTCGCAGAAAGACAATTCAGATCAGCCTTGTAAGGATCCCTCCTTAGCTTAAGGAGCTTATATCCAGGATTCCCGAGAGCTCTTCATTCAGTGAGAGACATGGAAGACTCATTAGCTTGGTCAACACCAACATTGAGGAAGATATGATAAAGGTCCTGTTCCAGTTCTTTGACCCTCTGCATCACTGTTTCACTTTCCTGGATTATCAACTGGTACCTACATTGGAAGAGTTCTCCCGGCTTCTGAAGATCCCTATCCTTGATCAACTACCCTACAACGGTACAGAAAAGGAACCCTAGCTTGAAGAGATTGCTAAAGCCTTACACCTACAATCCTCTGACCTCAAGGGACATTGGGAAGCTAGAAGTGGTATCAAAGGGTTCTTAGCCAGGTTTCTGTTTGAAAAGGCCCAGGAATGTTGGAACTCCCTTGACTTACAAGCTTTTGAAGAAGTCGTGGCCCTCCTTGTCTATGGTTTGGTGTTGTTCCCTAACCCAGATCAGCTTATAGATATCAGTGCTGTCCAGATCTTCATGTCCAGGAATCATATACCTACGTTGCTGGGGGACATCCTTCACTCGTGTTACACTCGAACCATGAGAAAAAGAGGTGTTCTTATGTCCTGTACTCCTCTCCTGGGAAGGTGGTTTATTTCGCACCTTCCACAATCAGTTTTGAAGAACGAGCGGGGTTTGAGATGGTCACAACGATTGATGACTCTTACACATGCAGATATACATTGGTGCTCTCGGTCCAAAGAGGATGTCACTATCATTGATCGTTGCGGCGATTACCCTAATGTTCCTTTACTTGGAATCAGAGGAGGTATTACTTACAACCCGTACCTAGCTTGGAGACAGTTTGGTTATGCTCGGAGGGACGGCCCTCATGACATGTTAATTCCTGACATAGTTTTTGACTTCGGCAACGATGCACAAGGACTACGCCAGAGATTTATCAGAGCTTGGAGGATGCCAAGTAGGATAGATAGCAAGACCCTGGGGCACAAGAATTCCATCCCATTGGAACCTTATCTCAAGTGGGTACGAGCCCGCTCCTAGAAGTTAGTAATGCCTTATCCCCATGTGCTCCCTGTGATCAAAGAGCCAGTTTTGGAAGGAGAGGTGTCCTACACCATTCAACATCCTGACATGCCCACGTCCTGGGAAGAGATGCAGAAGAGCTGGATCCAGCTTAAGGAAGAACAGAATTCTCTTGAGACCAGTCTGCATGCTAGTGAAAAGAAGGTCTTGGAGCTCACCCGCCTATTGCACGAGGAGAGGAATCTCAACACCTACATAGCTCCAAAGAGGATGCGTAGTGTCTTTTGGGATTGATTTTCTTTGTAATATGTTCCCATGAGGCTTTGATGTACTGAACAATTATTTCCTTAATGATAATGTGTGTTCCTTTTTTTGTCTACAACAAATTTGAACTTTCGAACCCTTGAATGCATTGCATAAACGCATTCCATTCATCATGTGCATAGCAGGTATTCTTCTTTTCAGGTTGCTTACTGTTCTTCGCTATTTATTTCAGCATCATGAACCCTGAATCATCAACCGAGATGTCTATCAAGGCCCTTCAGGCACAGAACGCACAATTTCAGGAGCTGATCATGGGTTTGGCTCAGGGCCAAGAAGAGCTGAAAGCTTTGCTCCTGAAGAAGAAGAAGGAGAAGAAGAAGAAGAGAACTGTCCTTTTCAACACGGGCTGAAGGTTTGGTAACACACTGCAGAATGAGGAAGCTGGTTCTTCTGTAGGCAAGAGCAGTCCCCAAGGGGGAAAAGGTCCTAGTCCGGTAGTCTCTGACAATGAGACTGACTTTAATGAGGAACAGTATCCTCCTGCTGAAGACCGGTACAAGCAGTTGGAAGACAGACTGAACGCTATGGAGATCCAACAAGTGCCTGGGCTGGATTTCGGAGACTTGGGCTTATCTACTGGTGTGATCATTCCTCACAAGTTTAAGGCACCATCTTTCACCAAGTATGACGGGGCGTCTTGCCCCAAGCTACACCTCATATCTTATGTGCTGAAGATTCAACCGTACACAGTGGACAAGAACTTATGGATCCACTTCTTCCAGGAGAGTCTTTCAGGGACTCATCTCGAATGGTTCTATCAGCTGGATGGGACCAAAGTTCGTAACTGGGAGGAGTTGGCTACTGCTTTTTACAAGCAGTATCAATATAATGCCGACCTTGCTCCTACACGTACCCAACTCCAGGGTATGTCGCTAGGATCAAGTGAAGGTTTTAAAGAGTATGCACAGAAGTAGAGGGATCTGGCTGGCAGGGTGCAGCCTCCGTTGACTGACCGTGAGCTGGTGGATATGTTCTTGGGGACCCTCTCCGGGCCATTCTTCAATCATCTTATCGATAATTCGTCTGCAGGGTTCACTGATCTTATTCTGACTGGGGAGAGGATAGAGGCTGGAATGAAGTCCGGTAAAATTCAGAAGGGTGCATCTTCAAGTTCTGAGAAGAAACCCTTTAAGAAGGAGGCCAGTGCTGTGTATGGGCCTAGGAGGCAAGAGAAACCAGAACGCCGCCAATCTGTCAACGCGGTGATGATTGCAAAGCCTGCTGCCGCTCCTCGGCAAACCAATCCACCCAGGGCTGAAAGACCCAGAAGAGAGTTTACCCGTCTAAGTATGACCCTATTGCAAATCTTGCCGCAGTTGCTATCCACCAATTTGGTGACTGTTAGAGAGGCCCCGAAGGTTGTGAATACTGCCTCTCCCAAGTACAATCCAAATGCCCGCTGTGCTTATCACTCCGATAGCCCGGGGCATTCCACTGATGACTGTTGGGCCTTAAGGAATAAGGTGCAAGACCTTATTGATGCGAAGGAGATACAATTTGAAGCGCCTGAGAGGCCAAATGTGGTGACTGCTCCTATGCCCCAGCATGGAGTGAATGTCGTTGATGAAGATGTGTATGCCGTCTCTGTGAATGATGTAGCTACTCCCTTGATGACTGTTAAGAGGAACCTACTGCTGGCCGGTTTATTTCCGGGTTGTAGCGAAGGTTGCCTTTTGTGTGCTGTTTCCCTTTCTGGTTGTCCTTTGCTGAAGTTAGGCATCCAAAGCCTGATGGACAGCAAAGAGATTCTGTTCAAGAAGACCGCTGTTCCGTTTGTTCCGGTGGAAGAAGTATTTGTTGTTACCATTTTCAATAATCCGATCAAGGCTCTCCCGAGGAAGCCGGTTAAAATCATGACTATCGCACCCGTTGTTATTACTGTTCCGGGGCCCCTCCCCTATGAATCTGATAAGGCTGTCCCATGGCACTATGGGGCAGATGTATATGTACATGGTATAAAGCAAGAGTTCAACACTGGTACCAGTATCAGCAATATCACTAGTCCAGCCAAAGTAACCCGCAGTGACAGGCTCTTCTCGCCTGACATTGCACCGCCAGCCATTCGAAGATCTCTCGTTATAACACCTGCAAGTGCACCTGTTCCCATTTCTGATCAAGTTGCTTCCCCTGCTGCCGAGTCATCTAATGCTCGGGGCAAAGGGATTGAAGATGAGCCTGCCCGGATGGAGGCACCAAAATCTGTGAATGTTGAAGCCTCCCAACAAGAGATGGAGGAAATTCTTAAAATAATCAAGAAGAGTGACTTTAATGTTGTTGAACAGCTGGGGCATACCCCCTCCAAGATCTCTATGCTCTCCTTGCTGTTGTGCTCAGAGGCCCATGCTAAGGCCCTGATTTCATTTCTAAAGACGGCCCACGTGCCACAAGAGATCTCTGCAGTCCAGTTTACTGATTGCGTAGTCAATTTGACAGCTGACAGTGGTTTGGGTTTCTCGGATGCTGACCTTACTGCTAAAGGAAAGAACCACAATGATGCCCTGCATGTCTCTATTGAATGCAGGGGCACTACTCTTGCGCACGTGCTGGTGGACACCGGTTCTTCCCTGAATGTGCTACCCAAAAAGGCCTTAGACCGGTTGGATTGTGAGGGCCTGGAGCTGAAACCTAGCAACATCATTGTCAGAGCCTTTGACGGTTCTAAGAGGATGGTTCATGGAGAGGTAGACATTCCTATTCGTGTGGGTTCTCAAGTATTCGACTCAACTTTCTATGTGATGGATATCCGTCCATCTTATTCCTGTTTACTGGGTCGACCTTGGATTCACAAGGCTGGGGCAGTGACCTCTACCCTACACCAGAAGCTCAAGTACCCCGTCAGAGGGAAGATTGTCACTGTGCAAGGAGAGGAGGAGTATATGGTTAGTCACTTGAATTCCTTCCGATATATTGATATGGATGGGGAATTTATTGAAACCCCCTTTCAGCATTTTGAAGAGGTACCTCCAACATTGGCAGCAGCAGAAGCAGTGGTTGAAGAGGACTTTCCATTGAAGATGGCTTCCTTGAAGGGCGCCCGGGCTGTAATCAAGAAAGGTGAATGTGCTAACTGGGGCAGGCTCCCTAATTTTACACCTAAAACTGACAAATTTGGACTGGGTTTTACTGCAGAGGCTCAGAGGGCTGTACACAAAGCTAGAACCGGAAGACCTCCTGTGCTCATCACCAATCCAAGGGTGAATGCTATTGGGGATGAAGATGAAGTGGAGGAGTCAGAGTTCGATAGCTGGATTTACCCGACGACTGATGGTGGATTGACCAATTGGACTGCTAAAGATCATACTCCTGTTACTTTTGTTACGCAGTAATAAACTCCTTTGTTTTTGTTATTTGTAATAAACAATGAATTAAAACTTTATGGCCCGGTGTCTTACCCGGGGCACCGTGGCTTCATTTGTGAGGGCATATTAATTGTCATTTCATATATCATGAATAAAGACCTTGGACGTTTTCTCGCACTTCAAATCTTATGCTACTTTTCTTTCTTTCCTTTCTTTATATATTGCAAAACAGCTGTATTTACACACACTCACTCATACAGGTTTCAATCCACTCTGGATCTCACTGGTAACGACTCTGCTACTGCCAATTATGACTTCGAAAATCCGATCAACTTAGCTGACAACGAAGGTGAAGATGATTGCGAAGTGCCTGGCGAACTTGCAAGACTGTTACTCTAGGAAGAGAGAGCAATTCAACCACATGAAGAGCCGGTGGAAACGATAAATCTGGGTACCGAGGCAGACAGAAAGGAGGTCAAGATTGGTGCCAACCTAGAGCTCAGCGTGAAGCAACAGTTGATTCAGATGTTACATGATTATGTGGAAATCTTCGCCTGGTCCTACGAAGACATGCCTGGGTTAGATACTGACATTGTGGTCCATCACTTGCCTACCAAGGAAGACTGCCCTCCGGTTAAGCAAAAGGTCCGCCGTATGCGTCCAGAGATATCTGAGAAGATCAAAGCCGAGGTTATGAAGCAATTCGATGCCGGGTTTCTTGCAGTGACTTCTTACCCTCAGTGGGTTGCCAATGTGGTGCCGGTGCCAAAGAAGGATGGTAAGGTCAGAATGTGTGTTGATTACAGGTATCTGAATAGGGCCAGCCCCAAGGATGACTTTCCCCTACCTCACATTGATGTTCTTGTTGACAATACTGCTCAGCACAAGGTATTCTCCTTCATGGATGGTTTTTCAGGGTATAATCAGATCAAGATGGCTCCGGAAGATATGGAGAAGACTACCTTTGTCACCCAGTGGGGCACCTTCTGCTACAAGGTCATGCCTTTTGGACTGAAAAATGCTGGGGCAACCTACCAACGTGCCATGGTGGCTTTATTTCATGACATGATCCATCATGAGATAGAAGTGTATGTCGACGACATGATCGCAAGGTCCCAAACTGAGGAAGAACACCTCGATCATCTGCAGAAATTGTTTGACCGTCTAAAACTGTACAAGCTGAGGTTGAACCCGAACAAGTGCACCTTCGGGGTTAGATCTGGAAAGTTGCTAGGCTTCGTTATAAGTGATAAGGGTATTCAAGTGGACCCTGCCAAGGTTAAAGCCATTCAAGAGATGCCAGTTCCCAAGACAGAGAAAGAGGTCAGAGGCTTTTTAGGATGCCTGAATTACATTGCTCGATTCATCTCGCACCTAACCGCTACCTGTGAGCCAATCTTCAAGCTGCTGAAGAAAGATCAGGTAGTACGTTGGAATGATGAATGTCAGGCCGCTTTTGACAGAATCAAAGAGTATCTCCAAGAACCACCCATCCTTATGCCACCGGTTGAAGGGAGACCTCTGATACTATACCTAACAGTACTTGACAACTCAATGGGGTGTGTGCTGGGGCAGCATGACGAGTCTGGCTGAAAAGAGCATGCCATTTATTACCTTAGCAAAAAGTTTACCGACTGTGAGACCCGATACTCACTTCTTGAGAAAACTTGTTGCGCTTTGGTATGGGCTGCTCGCCGGCTGAGACAGTATATGCTGACTCACACTACCTTGTTGATTTCAAAGATGGATCCAATAAAGTATATATTTGAAAAGCCTGCTCTGTCTGGGAGAATAGCAAGATGGCAAATGATCTTGACAGAATACGACATCCAGTTCACAACCCAGAAAGCCATCAAAGGAAGTGTATTGGCATACCACTTGGCACATCAGGCAGTAGACGACTATCAGTCAATGAACTTCGAATTTCTAGACGAGAGTATCATGATTGTGACTGATTGTGAAGTACCTGGACCGGATGAAGGACCTGAAGAAGGATCCCGATGGTCTATGCACTTTGACGGAGCCTCCAACGCTTTGGGTAACGGCATCGGCGCTGTGATCATATCTCCTCAAGGCACTCATACTCCACTTACTGACCGGTTATGTTTCAACTGCACCAACAACATGGCGGAGTATGAGGCATGCATCATGGGTATTCAAGCTGCGATCGACCTAAGGATCAAGTTTCTGAGTGTCTTTGAAGATTCCGCTCTCGTGATCAATCAGATCAAAGGGGAGTGGGATACGAAACATCCGAATCTTATTCCTTACAGAGAATGTGTGTTGACAATGATTCCCCACTTCACAGAGATAACCTTTGAACATTTCCCAAGAGAGGAGAATCAGTTAGCGGACGCGTTAGCTACGATGTCTTCCATGTTCAAAGTCAAATGGGACAATGAGGCTCCCCGGATCATCATCTGGAAACTGGACGAACCGGCATACTGTTGTGATCTCGAGACTGAATTGGTGACTGAGAAGCCCTGGTATCATGAGGTGAAGAGATACTTGGAATCTCAGGAATACCCTGAAGGTGCATCTGTCAATGACAAGAAGTTTCTAAGAAGATTCGCAGCAAAGTTCTTCCTTAGCAATGGCATCCTGTATAAGCGAAACCATGATTCGACCTTACTGCGTTGTGTGGATAAGACTGAAGCAGAAAGGATCATGGCAGAGCTACATGAAGGTACCTTCGGAACACATTCCAGTGGACACACTATGGCAAAGAAGATCCTTCGGGCAGGATATTTCTGGTCCACAATGGAAGCCGACTGTTACCAACATTCTCGGACGTGTCATAAATGCCAGATTTACGCAGACAAGGTGCATGTTCCTCCAGTCCCTCTGAATGTACTGACTGCACCTTGGCCGTTTGCAATGTGGGGCATAGATATGATCGGTGAGATTAAACCCACAGCATCCAATGGGCATCGCTTCATCCTGGTGGCGATTGATTACTTCACGAAGTGGGTTGAAGCAGCTTCCTACGCTACGGTAACCAAGAACGTTGTGGCACGGTTCATTCGGCATAACTTGATCTGTCATTACGGCGTCCCTGAGAGAATCATTACGGACAATGGTACCAATCTCAATAACAAGATGATCACTGAGCTCTGCGAACAGTTTAAGATACAGCACCACAACTCTTCTCCTCACCGGCCGAAGATGAATGGGGCTGTAGAAGCAGCGAATAAGAATATCAAGAAAATCGTGCAGAAGATGACAGTGACTTATAAAGATTGGCACGAGATGTTACCGTTTGCTCTACATGGGTATCGTACCTCAGCAAGGACGTCAACCGGGGCAACTTCTTTCTCCTTGGTCTAAGGTGTGGAAGCAGTCTTACCGATCGAAGTGCAGATACCCTCTCTCCGGATAATGAAGGATGCAGACCTGAGCGAAGATGATTGGATCCAGACACGACTTGATCAGCTAAACCTTATTGATGAAAAAAGACTTGTTGCTATCTGTCATGGTCAGACGTACCAAAAACGGATGATCAGGGCATTTAACAAAAAGGTCAGACCACAAGAATATCAAGTTGGGGACCTGGTAATCAAGCGTATCATCCTTCCTCAGAGTGATCCAAGGGGCAAATGGACCCCTACGTACGAAGGACCATTTGTGGTTAAACATGTGTTCTCAGGAGGAGCCATGATCCTAACCACCATGGATGGTGACGACCTTCCTCACCCCGCCAATGCAGACATAGTAAAAAGATACTACGCATAAAAAAGACCCGCTAGGTTGACATACCTAGGCAAAAATTAGGGCTTCCCGGCGAACCAAAAGGGTTCGGGCAAAATGAAGGGATGAAATGAAAAAAATCTGTACAACCGGCAAGTCGAAAACCTGAAAAGGCGGCTTAGGAAAAAATGGGTATCCCGGTGGACTGAAAACCTGAAAGGGCTGTCCAAGCAAAAGTTAGGGATAAAGCGTATACTATGTCTCATTGGATCGCCTTGCATCCAGAATCCGGTATCAACATCAAGTTCAGACGGCATCAATCAATCAGCTTCATCTTCAGCTAGGTCATCAAGTGATGAGACTCTCGAGGATATAAAGGCGATAGCAGAGTTGTAACCCAGTGGGATTATTCTTTCACACAACTGTTTTATTTTCCTTTGTACAAATTTGTATAAACTCTTTTGTTCGGCGGTGTTCTCTTACTAGGACGTCAGCCTCTTGTACATAAACGCTTATTTACAGGCAATTTCAAAAATCAATATAAAATCACTTTTCAGTTAAAATTGCCAATAGTTTTTCCTTTTCTGTTTTGTTTTGCGAAGAACGTCCAAGGTTTAATTTGTGATATATGCATTTGACACTAATTGCTAACTCATAAATATTTGCATACGAAACAAAGGATTAATTACAGGTAACATTAGAAACAGGGGCAATAATGAGTTGTCTAAGCGATCTAATTGCTCTGTCCATCAAGGTATCAAGGTAGGTTCAGCTAAAGAACACGACCAGTATATCTTAACCCCCCGGAGAGTGAGCCAGCAAGTCAATACACTCTCCCCAAGCAGTTATACAATCAGCCTTAAGGAAATTGAGTATCCTCCAACAGATCTCAATATTCCCCAGTACAATATATGAATATTCTTAACAAGCATCCCCGGCAATCTCAATCTAAGATTGTTCCCCGGCGGTATACCAGGCATTCAGTGGAGTCACTCCCAGTCCATCTCAAAATTTCCCCAGGAGAGTCCAATCCAGTTTCCCCAGGAAAATTGGAATCCATCTCCCCAAGCAGTAAGCTTATCCCCAGTAGATTCTGGAAGCTTATCCCCGTAGAGTACGAACGCGTCCCCCGGCTTTATTCAAAGGTTATCTCCCTATCAGGATATAACTGGGTTATCCTCAGCCAATGGCCACGGAAAGATCGTCCTCGGTGAAGTCTTCTTATCCCCAACGGAGTCTATTAACACTTCTAACATAACAATGGTATCCCCAGTGGAGTTATCATCATCCCAGCAAAATATCTCTCTCCCCACAGAGCATCTTTCCAGCAAGGTCGCTAGAGTAATTTTCTCCCCGCAGAGTAATTTATTCGCCAAGTTTATTCCCCAACGGAGTCATCTTCTCCTACCGGTATTCTTGCAACCACCATCCCCAGCGGAAACAAAGAACGCTACTTTTTAACATTAGCCAAGGATTTGACTTCCCAGCACCCGTCAAGGATTTATTTTCCTAAGACGAAAACATACATTCAAAAACATCACATACACCATGATACATGCATAAACGCATCATACCTTACAATCTCATTTATGTTGAGAACATCATTGCTTGATCCATATCATGCATTGCATATGACTGACCATTACCTTTCAGGAAAGATCCAGTTAAGTTCTCAGCTATGTCCAAGACTTTAGCCTGGTTCAGTTAAATCGACCCTAAGATTTTCCTGATTCTTATCCAGTCAAAGGCCTTCTCTGGTCCAGTTAAATCGATTCCTAAAGATTTTTCTGATTCTTATCCAGTCAAAGGCCTTCTCTGGTTCAGTCAGATCGACCCTAAGATCTCCCTGATTCTTATCCAGTTGAAGATTTCAAGACCTCGTTCGGTTCAGTTAAATCGACTCCTAAAGATTTTTCTGATTCTTATCCAGTCAAAGGCCTTCTCTGGTCCAGTTAAATCGATTCCTAAAGATTTTCCTAATAAAGACTCAGTAGAAGACATCCAAGATTCTCTCATCGTTACTGTTGAGGTAGTAATCGCCCCAGATTCTCTCACCGTTACTGTTGAGGTAGTAATCACCCCAGATTCTCTCATCGTTACTGTTGAGGTAGTAATCGCCCCAGATTCTCTCATCGTTACTGTTGAGGTAGTAATCGCCCCAGATTCTCTCATCGTTACTGTTGAGGTAGTAATCGCCCCAGATTCTCTCACCGTTACTGTTGAGGTAGTAATCGCCTTAGGTTCTCTCACCATTACTATTGAGGTAGTAATCGCCCCAGATTCTCCCATCGTTACTGTTGAGGTAGTAATCACCCCAGGTTCTCTCATCCTTACTTTTGAGGTAGCAACCATACCTGATTCATTCATAACCTTTTGAAGCTCCAGATTCAATTCCTGTAACCAGTCAGGACACATCTACACAAAGGGTCTGAAGACCAGCTCCTGTAACAGGTCAGGTAATCATCTTTCTTTTTTCAGGTACGCAGGTTCTCGCTAAGGAATCTCTTACGCGATCGACACCCAGATGGCATCTATAAGCCCATCCACCTTCCATCACCTCTCAACATGGCATCTATAAGCCCATCTTCCTATCCACTAATCTCCAAATGGCATCTGTAAGCCCATTCCCCCATCACACTGCTAACATGTGAGCGCAAATTTCTGGGCACTTTAGTGTTCAATCGTCTTCCACCTTCGGATTACGAAAGGCACGTCAGCCAATCTGCATCCTCAGGTCTAAGAAGATTGAACAGGGGCAACTGTTGTACCCCAAAAATTGCCCTCCCATATCCTTCAAGATTTTCTAAGAGCATGCTTCAAAATCTCCCAAAGGTTGCACAGTTCAATGGCCTCCTAACAGTCAAAAATTAGGGTTTTGATTCTAGCAAAGAAATTGAAGTTTCCAAGGGTCCAATCAAGTCCCACATGCCTATAAACATTGTCAAGCATCCTTATGTCAAGTTTCAAGACTCACAGCACAAAATTGCACAGTCAAAAACCCTAATTGCTCAACAGTCAACTGTAGGGGCAAAATGGTCATTTGACAGTCAAAAGTCAAAAATTTTGGTCAACATCTTATTTTGAATCCACAAACATCATTTGATCAATTCTTGATCATGATTCTCAAGGCATGGTTCAAAAAGTCTCAAGATGCAAAAGTTTCCATATTTGGACAGTTGAAAAGTCAATTGTAAATTGACCAGGGAATAACTTCCACATGGTTTATCAGAAAAATTCCATCCAAAGCTCATTTTGAAGAGAATGACATTTCCTACAACTCCTCTTCACACTTCAAGTCCAAGAAATGCTCTCACAAAAAGTTATCAATCTCAATATTATAGGTCATTTTCAAAAGTCAACAAAAAGGCACTTTAAGTCAAAGACCATAACTTGAGATTGGTAAATCCAAATGACATGGGACAAAAGGCATTGGTTAGAGGACTTCAAGACCTTTCCAAAATGTCCAAGAACATGATCAAAGCTTAAAAATTGAGCAAGATATGCATTGTGGAAGTTGGGAAATTTTTGGGAATTTTGAAAAGTCAACTTTGCTTCAAATGCCTCAAAATTGCTAATGGGCCTCAATTTCTTCCAAGAGTCATCACCCAAAAGCTATGCACGACCCATTGACTTTAAAGGGAGTTATTTTATCATTTTTTATTAATTATTTGAATTATTATTATTATTAGTTCATTTAATTAAAATAAAATATGACAAAAATAGCAAATCATGTTTTCCAATCCTTTTTTGCAGCATATTCTCTCCATAAAACCTAAATATTTCGTGCATACTTAAAAAGGCAAGATTTGGCAATGATTGGTATAAAAAAGGAATGAAAAAGATTGGAAAAGATTCATGGAAGATCACAAATTCAAAAGCATTGATTCCATGGATTTTGGACTTGTTTTTTTTACCCTAATTCACTCCACATATAAACAGAAACACAACCCTAATCTTGAAGACAAGCTAGCTGCGCTCAGAGTCAAGAATCAAACTTGTATTTTTCACAAAAAAGCCAAAAACTGTTTTCACAATTCCAACGTAATTCCAAGCAAAAGAACCATCCCATAAGCTTGCCAAGGTTACCAGGAATCTATTCCAATCAGAATCACGCTTCCATACTCAAAGAATCGGTAGATAGAAGCTTGACTTTCTTCTAAAAATTGCATATTCTTATTTGAATTTATACACATTTTCCATGCATTTTAATGTTTGATTTATACTAATGTGATGATTCTAAAGCTAATGGTGTGATTCAATTGGAGAATGGCTGTCTGAATAGAAAGTTACCATGAACGTCTTTTAGGGTTTCAGGAACTTTAAAAGGGGGTTTCTTTCATAAGGAAAAATTAGGCAACGAGACCAGGACCATTGAACTCAGGGCATCTGGACGATTCAATCCCACTAGTCGCGCCCTTTTTATGCTTGCGTATGGCCTAATCGTTATTTTTGCAGGTTGAAGTTAGTGGGGGTTTAAAACCCCCGTTATCCATTCTATATTTCTCAGGCAAAAACGAACAAACGAAGAAGAAGGCTGGTTGTCATCCTGTGGTTGGCTGATTCAAAGCTTGGCGCGCGTTTTTTTGTTTTATACCACTTGCACTTACTTTTTATTATATTAATTGTGTTTCATTGTAATAACAAAGAAGATCAGTGGCTCAGATGGTTAGTGCGTTTGCTTGTAGGTATTGGGACCTGGGTTCGATTCCCAGGTCCCCTTGTATATTTTCATGATTTTTTCACTAACCCATTCCAGTGTGACATTCATGCAAAGGAGTATCACGCACCCCTACATCTAAGCCAGCCAGGTGTCTCTGATGGTCAGCCCAATGGCCAGGATGTGCAGCTCATCATAAGCATTAGTCAGCTATTCCACACGCAAGTCTGAAAAGTCAAATGGGCTTGCATTTCATGGGCCAGATTACTCTCAACATACCTCCTCAATTTGGGTCAACACCCCCATCTGTTTGCATTTTCTTCTCTTCTTTTTTTTCTTTTCTTCCGTTTATTTTAATTATATTAATTGTTTATTTAATTCCACAAATTAATTTTTTATAACATAAAAATACAAAAAAAATCAGAAACTATAAAAAATAAAAAAATATGTTCATTTATTTTTTAATCAATATTTTGTAAATAAAATTTTAAAAATTAACTTAGTTTTAATTTTAGGATTAATTTTAATGCTTTCTTAATAAACTAAAAAAATGTAGAAATTAGGGTTTTGATACTTCTATTCTTTTTTCCCTTTTTTAGCATTATTAATTATTAATTATTTTTGTAAATAAATATGCCATTTAATTAATTAGGGTTAAATTAGGTTACAACTTAAACATTCTTTTTTTTAATAATTAAAAGCCATTTAGAATTAGGTTTCTTTCAATATTAATTTTTTTTATTCTCTTTAATTTCATAAATACAAAAAAAAAACATAAAAAATAAGTCCTTTCCTTTATTTAATTTAATTAATTTAATAATTTCAATTTAATTTCCTCAAAGGGTCCAACGCCCTCGCACCTTCGAATATAATTTTCTCTTCGCGCGTTTATTTTATTTTTCTTTGTGAAATTTATGTACTTGACCCAAAGCCTTGTAATAGATTAATTAGATATTTACTTTCTGCATTTTATTTATTTTAAATCGGGTCTTGGTTTAATTTGGCAATGTAGACCCGCGCCTTTGTAATAGCGTAGGACTTTTATCTTCCCGCACCTTTTAACTGCTAATAATTTGCATGAAAGAATGAATGGCCAAAAATAAAATCAAAGCGTAGAACACTCAATGCATGATCCAGACAAATATATCTGAAAATGACACACAATTCACACACCACTCCTAGGGTACGCCTCACTGTTGCCTTGCCCCTCGAAACGTGGTCGTCAAGTAGAGGACGTTTTAGTAAGTCCTCATGTCCATGAACATGGCATGGGGGTAGCTTCTAAGGTGTCTTCCTATTGCTCTGGTGACCACACTGTCCCTAATCCTCGAATTGACCCGAACACCTCCAACGGTGGTGCTACCTACCTCTCAATGGTGGGATAGCACTACCTTAAGGACATTTACACAGACTAATTCCTTAGGGTAGGTAGATGACTCGTAGATGCTTGCTCTAAATCAAAACAAATCAAAAACTTCTTTTCACACCGACACTTTGCAAAAAGCTTTCAAAAACAACTTTTCAAACACTCTTGAGGACTGATACAAGAGTCAAACTGAAATTTTAAACGAAACTTTTTCAAACCCACTCACACTTTGAAAAGCAAACAAACATTTTGAAAACACAATGAGCAAGTATCTAAGAGCCCATGGATAACCATGGATAGAAAGGGTGCTAACACCTTCCCTTTCTATAAATCTACCTCCCGAACCAAGAACTAATCTCAATAAGGAATTTTTCTGTGCTTTTGTCCTTTCCATTTGGAGAAAATAAAAGACGGTGGCGACTCTTGCTTCTGTGACATTTCGCGAACCAGCGTTAAACAGTCAGTTCCAGATCCACCGATCACAGTATCCCTAAAAGGATCATCACCGACAATGGGACTAACCTCAACAATGCCATGATCAGGGAATTGTGCACTCAATTTAAGATCAAGCATCACAATTCTTCTCCGTATAGACCAAAAATGAATGGCGCAGTCGAAGCAGCCAACAAGAATATCAAGAAGATTGTGCAGAAAATGGTAGTGACCTATAAATATTGGCATGAGATGCTACCATTTGCTCTACATGGTTACCGTACTTCAGCTAGAACATCAACTGGGGCAACTCCCTTCTCTCTAGTCAATGGCATGGAAGCCGTTTTGCCAGTGGAAGTTCAAATTCCCTCACTGAGGATCATGATTGAGGTAGGCCTAAGAAAAGAAGAATGGATTCAAACGAGATTGGATCAGCTGAACTTGATCGATGAAAAATGATTAGCTTCTATTTTCCATGGTCAGACGTATCAAAAACGGATGATCAAAGCTTTCAACAAAAAGCTCAAGCCTCGAGTATATCAAGTTGGTGACCTGGTGATAAAACACATCATTTTACCACAAGGTGACCACAGAGGAAAATGGACTCCCACCTATGAAGGACCGTTTGTTGTCAAGAGAGTTTTCTCTGGCGGTGCCATGATACTGACCACCATGGATGGTGAAGATTTCCCACATCCTATAAACGTGGACATAGTTAAAAAATACTATGCATAAGAGACCCGTTAGGTTGACACACCTAAGCAGAAAAGGGCATCCCGACAAACCAAGAGGTTTGGGCAAAAATTAGGGATATATACAAAAGATTGTACACCCGACAAGTTGAAAACCCGAAAGGGCGACTTGGGCAAAAAAGGGTATCCTGGTGGACCGAAAACCCGAAAGGGAGATTCAGGCAAAAATTAAGGATTAAAAGCGTACGACTATGTCCCGTGAAATCAACACGGTCAATACTATCACCGAGGTCCAAGTTCAAATGGTCCACGATCAATCCAATCAACTTCAATCAATGGCAAGGGACGTTCAAAGACATTGGGGAAATAGTAGAGCTGAAAGGCAATGAGATTATTTCACATGGCTATTTGTTTTTCATTCTCAATTTTGTTTTCTTTTCGGCGATTTCCTCTTACTAGGATTTCCGTCTCTATGTACAAAAACGCCTATTCATGGGTAAAATATCAATACAAATACACTTTGAAGTACAAAATTGTCTATCTCTGTTTTGAATACAAATTTGTCCAATGACTAAAATTGAATGAACATATGCATATGAACATAATTAAAGCTATTTGGCACATGTGTCATGCCAAGCAGCAACCTCAACAAGGCATCAGTGCACAACAGCAGTAAGCATCCCTTTAATGTATGTGAAATAGCCCCAGAGTTATCTCACCATCATTATCCCCACCAGGGCGTTGGCAATAAACCTTTCCCCAACAGAGTTGCCCATAAAATATCCTTGCACGGGACGATCCTTAGCCAGAGTCTCAATCTCTTGACAACTTTTTTCCCAGCTAAAGCCTAGGAGATCTCTTCCTAAAGGGAATCCACCTCCTCAGCAGATTTTATTCCCCACAGAGTTATCTCATCATCATTATCCCTATAGGGACAACCCCAATTCAACTTTCCCCAACGGAGTTGCCTACAAAAATTTCTTCACATAGGATAAACCCTTGGCCAGAGTCTCAATCTCTTGGCAACTTTCTCTAGCTAAGTCAATTTCTACAAAATTGAAGCCTAGGGGTCTCTGTCTAAAAGGAATTCATCTCCTCAGCAGGGTTTATTTCCCCAACAGAGTTATTTCCCCAGGCCAAGTGTCAATTCTTCAATGTATAAAGACACCGCGAATTCCCCAGTCAAGTAAGCACTCCCCAGTGAGTCCAAAATTGCCCAGATAATCCCATCATTCCCAGCGGAGTATATCTCCCAACCGGGGTTTTTATCCCCAGTAGAGTATATCTTCCAACCAAGATTTTATTCTCCAAGTTGAGTCCATCCTCCCCAGCTGAATAAACACTCCCCACTGAGTCCATCTTCCCCGACGGAGTATATCTTCCAACCAAGATTCTATTCCCCAGCGGAGTACAAATCCCTCAACGGAACCCAAATTCCCCATTTGAGTATGAATCGCCCAGCTGAGTACATCTTTTCCAACCAAGGCTATTTTCTCTAAACATAATCTATCCTCCCTAAATGAGGCCATCATCCCCAACTGAGTATATCCTCCCCAAGCTAAGTCTGCCTTGCCTGATTGAGTCCATAGTCTCCAGTTAGAATTTCCCCTTCAAACGACTGCAAATCACAGGGCCACAACCCCTAATCCCTAGTAAAGTCTTCAACAAAGCCTTTATTATTACCAAGAAATGCTATGAAGCCTGGATTCGACCAGATATTAGCACAATTTTCAAGTTATACTGAAGCCTGGACCCGACCAGATAACAATTTGACTTCTTCAATTTCTGAACCTGGACCCGACCAGATAACAGTTTGACTTCTTGAGTTACTGAAGCCTGGACCCGACCAGATAACAATTGACCTCACTTCTCAAAAAGCTATGAAACCTGGACACGACCAGCCCAACTCTTCAAAGATATAGAAGAATCTAAACTTAATCCAACCAAGGTTTTAACCATTTGTACCCAGTAGAGTTGCCTCTTTATTCCCCAACAAAGGACTGAGAAACTGGATCCAACCAGATATCATTCCTCATTTCCATATTTTTCAAGAAAGTCATTGCGAAGCCTGGATCCGACCACATAGCAATCATCCTCGGAGATTCATTGTGAAACCTGGAAACTGACCAGATAACAACTAAATCCACAAGCAGTTCATTGTGAAGCCTGGACCCGACCAGATAATAATTAAATTAATCAGAAATCTGCAAAGCCTGGACCCGACCAGATAAGAGTTTTCGAACGGTATATTGTAAAGTATGGACCCGACCAGATAATAATTAACCATGATCCCCAGAAAGACACTGTGAAACTTGGATTCAAACAGATAATAGTATAACTTTCCAAAAGACCATAAAGCCTGGACCCGACAAGATAACAGTCTTCAAGAAGTTACTGTGAAGCCTGGATCCGACCAGATAACAGTTAATTCACTCTTACCTCCAACAAGTTACTGTGAAGCCTGGATCCGACCAGATAACAGTTAACCTCCACATCCCCAGCAAGTTGTTATAAAACCTGGACCCGACCAGATGACTATTCAATTACAAGGAATTTTCTGCAAATCCTGGATCCGACCAGATAACAGTTAATTTATCTCTTCCCTCAGTAAGTTGCCATGAAACCTGGACCCGACCAGATAGAAACCGACTACTTCATCCTCAGCAACTGTGAAGCCTGGATCCGACCAGATAACAACTGATCTTTGAGTCTTGTTCCCTAGCAAAAGCATCTCTTCAATAGAATTTGAAGATATGCATATTCTTCATTTCCAACAGGCAATCAAGGATTCAACCTCCGAAGATTTCCTCAACAATAGTCAGGGATTTATTTTCCCGGACAAAAACACACATTTCGCATTCATATATCATAGCATGTACATAACAATGCATTTAGCATGATACCACATCTGGTAAGCATCATGCAAGCATCTGCATTTTTCTAAACCCCCTTTCTCACAGGTAAAACAGAAAGTCTAGTATGGATCAACAGGGGATTTGTGCTGATACTTCTTCCAGAGTTTACCAGCATTCCTCTAAATGGAATCTATAAGCCCATTCACCATCCATCTTTGAGTGCAAATTTCTAGGCACTCTAGTGTTCAAACATCTTTCACCATCAAGTCACGAATGCCGGATCTACCAATCTAACTCTTCAGGTTCAAGAAGTTTGAACAGGGGAAGCTGTTGCACCCCAAAATTTTCCCTCTAATTTCTCAAGGGATCACCCTGGATCCTCAGGTTCGCTTTCATCAAATCCCCAGGAATTGAATTAACAATTTTTCCAAGCAAACCATTCACAAGGGAAATGGTCATTTGCACGCTGAAGAAGTCTGACTTTGACTTTTGGATCAAAATCAAATCTCAAAAATCATATTTCATCAAGACATGTTGGAACATGAAGTTTGTTTCATCAAGAGTTTCAAAAGTCAAATTTTTACTTTGGAAGAATCAAATTCTAAAGACTTAGAAATTTTTCTAAGTATTTAAGAAATATGACAATTTCAGAACTTCTAATCCAGTGTTCACAGTCAGCAAATTCTGGATGTTCTCAAGACAGAGTTTAGTCAGAACTTCTGAGCCAGTGTTCATAACGGTCCAGTCAGAGTTTGCAGAGGTTAAGTCAAAGAAGGTAACAAAGTTTATTGTAAGTATACTGGAAATTCTGAAGGATCCCTCAGAACATGCTGAAGTCAGAAGATAAGAGGATCATAAGATGAGATGCCACGCTGAAGCATAACTTCTAATCCAGAGTCAAGCAAGGATCCAGAGTTTCACATGGGAACTCATTTAATGCTCACAACCGCCTTTGAGTTTGTATTCAAGGGATTTTCCCCACGTGTACCCCTACTGTCTTGGGAAGACAAATTTCTGTGCAAAAGTATGCTAGACCCACACGATGTATCTGCTTTTCATTAATTCATGCTGCAAATCCAGCGGAGGCGCTGTTAAACATCCAACTTGAATACATTGAACCCCCACTTGTTAAGCTTACTTCAAGGGTAAGTCAACATCTAGCATAATGTTGGTGCCACTTGACCGCCCCAACTGCAAAACTTTGCCTATAAATAGAACACCATTTGCACACTGAAAAAACCCCTCTCCCCTCCCCAGAAAAAAATTTGTGAAAGAGGCGAGAAAATTGAGAACTAGCTTTGAACCACTGCAAAATTTCCAAGAACCCAGGAAACTATAAACACAAAATACCAAAATCTTAGCATTGATTCCTTATATTCAAATTCCATTCTTCCTCAAGTGTTCTTGACTAGAGCCATCCACATAGCTGCTGATTCATACATTAGAAGCTACCTTAAACTTCTGTATTCCTATTTTCATACACTCTTCATTCACTTTCACCATAAAGGAATCAGAATATCACCCTCTAGATGTCCCAGAAGTTGTAAACTTCCATCCTGCTGAGTACGTGAAGAAGCTACTCAGAACATCACCAGAATTCAAGAACAACCTCCAGTTTACAGAATTCATTCAAGCTGCAAGGTAAGTTTTGCTGACTCTCACCATAACTGATTAGGCATTGTCAGATTTTGCACATTCAGCACAATGTAGATATTCTGATCCTGATGATGTACATATTCTGAAAATTCCTACATTTGCTTGCCTAAGTAAAAGAAATCCCAATCCAGAGTTTCATAAAGAAAATAGGACTCAGAATTAGAACTAGCAAATACATGTTTCCTCTGATTCTTGCTTCTGATATTTCATGAAATTTGTCATAACTATTATGCATGCAACTCTTGTTATGTAAATGACTAAGCTGCAGATGTTCTGACTGGCCAGGAGAGAGGCAAAGTTCTGACAGTTTCGTCACAACTTCTGAAAACTTCTAAATTTTCAAAAGGTCCAGAACTTCTGAACTTCCATATTTTGCTAACATCTTTCTGTTTGTGCAGCAAGTTAGCGTTAGAACTTCTGACCTCTTATATTTTGCGTTGGTTATTTTTTCTTCTCTTTTATTTTTGCCATCATATTATATTCTATTTATAATAAAAAAAACACCAAAAATATTTTACATTAGCATGATATGTTAATATAAAAGGACAAAAAAATATTTTCTTAAGTAAAAGTTATTTTCTTTTTAAACAGACAAACATTTTACATTTCTTGTATATTCTTGTCTATTTCAATATGGTTGTAATAAGTAACCTAGAATTTTAACTTGCAACACCCATTCATAAATATGTACCCCCATCCCCTTAAATATCGTAATAGCGTAGGACTTTACATTTCTGCACTGTCATTGCTTTCAATATATGCTAGTAATTAGGGTGTATGACAGGATATAATAATTGAAAAATAGATCACCCTAATCAAAGACAAATTATGCATGCAATCAAACACACTCGCACGCTTACACCCTTAGGGAAATTCCTCTTGTTGCCTTACAAAAATGATCATGTTATGCATGTGGGATGTCTTAGCATAAAAGAATCGAAAAAAATATCATAGTCCCTCGATGACGCTATCAAAGTTGCCTTTCAAAATGATCTTAGTCCCTACAGAAAAAGTGCTAAGTCATTTCATAACTATGCTATCATGGTCATACGATGACCCAATGCTCGTCCCTTTACATCCAACGGTGGGGCTTCTTACCAAAACAATGGTAAGGTAGCAACATCTAAAGGAGGAGCAAAAAAACATCTAAAACATTTTGAGTAGGTAGATTTCTTTTAGTTACTTGCTCAATTTCAAAACAAATATCCTTTCTATTTTCAAAACAATCACATACATCTTTCCAAAACCATGAAATATTTTCAAAAGCTCAACATTTTGCATACATTCTTACGAACGGGAATCATTCCAAAGTTTACCTAAGCAATGACACCTTTTTAAAATACTTTCAAAACCACACAAAAAGCACGATTTTCAAACAAAAGCAAGTGATCTAACGAGTAACTAAGAGCCCATGGAAAACCATGGATGGAAAGGTTGCTAATACCTTCCCTTTTCATAATCTACCCCCCTAACTCATGAAAACATCTCTAAAGGTCTTTCCTATGCTTTTTCACCTGTCCTTATTGGACAAAAGAAAAGTCGGTGGAGACTCTTGCTAAACCGCGACATTTGCAAACACAATCGCAAAACCCGTAAGTCAGTTCTCCCACCGTATCACACCTTGTATCAGTCCTCAAGAGTATGATAAAGTGTTTTGAAAACTTTGTTTGAAAAGTGTTTGAAAGTGTAAGTGTGAAAAATTGATTGTTTTAAGCAAGTACTTAAAAGTTTCTACCTACTCGAAAAAGACTGTTTATTTTCTTATTTCCTTTAGATAGCGCTATCATACTATTAAGGAGTAGGTAGCTCCATCGTTGGAGTTTGAGGGACAATCGAAAGTGACGATTATGGTCACTTAAGGCAACAGGGTAAGATCTTTTAGTAATTGTCCTAAAACTTTAAGATCACTATTTTACCGAGGCAACGTCAAAAGGGTCATCGAGGGACTAGTGATCTTTTGAATTAGAGGACAACCACTAAAAATTCTCATGCTTCGAGAATAATGACTGTCTTCCGAAGGCAACCGAAGTGGGGAAAAACCCTAGGAGTGAGCATGTGCAAGTGTTTGTTTTTCAGTCAATTATCTTTGCACAGTTAGGGTTTTGTACTGCTTTAAATATTGATTTATCTTTCGCATACGATCCTATTATCAATTATCTAACAGTTTAATTAATAGCAGAAAATAAAGTGCGAGAAATTTAGAGTCTAACTATTACAAGGCTTCGGGGGATGGGAATTACATAATCCAAACTTGGGAGAAAAGTGGTAAATAAAAGCAGTAATAAACCTAAGTTAAAAGCTATTACAAACTCGAAACAGATACAATAATTGGAAAAAATAAATAAATAAATGGGCGCGAGAATAAATTAAATATCCTAAAGAATCTACTTAAATAAAGAAAAATATTTTTGATTTTTTTATTGAGAAAACTAAATATTTGTGAATTAAACCTAATTTTTTCTAATTAATTTTACTTAATGAAAATAAATCAATTTAATATCATTAAATTAATTAATTTCCAAAAAAAACTAATTTTGATAAAAAAAACCTAATTCTATATTTTTTTGTGATTTTTACTGATTTTATGATTTAATAATGATTTTTGTATAGTAATTAAAAAAACCAATAATTAAATAAAGAAATTAAAAAGAATTAAAATGGGCCTGGTATGAAATAGTAAACTGGGGGGTTCCTTGCTGAATTTATTTTAGGCCCAGAATAGCTGGCCCATCTGCCTTACGCGTGATTCAGTGAGGCTCTCATCTGAGGGTTCACCATGTGCTGCTTTTGCTGGACATTTAGATCTGATCACCTGATGGATCTGATGGTTGAGATCAGGGGCCCATGTTGGGCATTTGATGATGAGGCACATGGGATCCGCAAGAAATAACTCAGAAAATAGGAAAATGTTGAGACCTGGGATCAAACCCAGGTCCTTCCTCTCAAAGGGTAACACCTGGACCAACTGCGCTGGAAAGCTTATTTGTTAATATACTAAACAAATAAAAACATAAGCCAAACAAAGTAGCATACCTAGAAAAACGCGCCTGGATTCAAATCCTCCAATGGGATGCTGCCACCTGATCTTTCTTCTTCATGGGGTTATTTCTTTTAATACTAAACCTTTACCTACGAACAAAATTGTCACTAAAAGCTATGGTGATAGTTTTTGTTCATAGCTATAACCCTGCAACATTTCAAAATGCAATACAAGCAATATTAATCAGAACCAAATGCATGAATCAATTACTCATGACCTCCTGAATACAATACCCCCCTAATTTTTTCCAATTTTGCCTCTAGTTAGGGATCCCCAATTTGGAGCTTCGGATCCCTAACAATGGAGAATGGTTGTACCTGCGCTTAAACTCTGATTAAACCATTCAAAAACATTGCAAATGTGATAGCAAGCATGGATATATGATCAAAATAAATTCATGATGGATAAATCATTGGAACTGAGTTTGGAAAAAAAGACAAATCGTGACTGTTAGAGAGCACAACTCTTGACGTTTCAGGCTTGGGGAATGAGTGTGGTAGCTTCCTATTGGTCCAAGGATTGTTGCTTAGTCCTTGAAATGCTTTGAACTCGCCTGTGGAAAGGAATCCGATCTGCACTTTTTGACAAAAAATTGACACTTTGTTCTTGCTCTTAGAGGTAGCAGCGCATCTGAAAACCTGTGTTCTAGGGTTGCAATACATTGGCATGTGTAGTGAATCAGATTAGAGTAATATTTGTGGCAAGAATCCAAAGATTAATGACATGGTTTTAAGAAAAAATGAAATCTTGAAAAGTTGTCATATTTGAAGATTTTGTGTCCATTTGGCCTTACACGATTTCTTTGGCTATTGACAGCATATGAGAACTCCATTCAATGCAAAAATCATTCCTAAACAAATTATGTGATTTATTTGGATTTATTTGATTTTATTTGAGTTTTAAATGAATAAAAATCAAAATAAATTAAATAAATAAGGCATGGAGGGTCCCATAGATCGTGGACCATGCTAGGACTAAGATTCAATCTTGAAAAGATGGCCCCATGTGGAAAAAATGCAATTTTGAGCATTGTTGACTTTGTGCAAATTTCCAAAAATGTCTAACTTTGACAATGTATATCTCTCTCAATTTTGACCCTAAGAGGGTGTTCTTGGAATTTTTAGAAAGCTTTTGATGTCCTTTAAACAACCCTTTTGGTTTCATTTCCATTGGATCTTCCATGTTCATGTAAGGAGCTTTGACCCAAAATGTGTTTTTGTTGACTTTTTGAAATGACCTATAATGTATGAACTTGTATATTTTGATTAGGGCATTTCTTGACCTTGAGGGATGAAGAGTAGTTTTAGGGAATTGGATTCTCTTCAAAATGAGACTTGGATGAGAAATTTCTGATAAAGTATGAGAAAGTTATGCCTGGTCAAAGTTTAGTTGACTTTTCCTATAGGAACCCTAATTTAGAAACTTTTGAGTTTTGATGAATTAGGAGCATTCCTTGAGGAATCATGATAAACCCTTGACAAAATGATAGATATCACTTAAAAATGTTGATGTTGACCAAAAGTCTTGAAGTTTGACTGTATATGGGTCACAATTGACTTTTGACCTAATATAGTTGATTTTCAGGCATTTGAGTAGTTGACTGAGCAAACATCTTGTGCAAGGCATGAAACTTGGCATGGATAATCTTGGGGACATATTAGGACCATGAAAATTATTTGAGGCCTTTGAAGCTCATACATCTTGATGAAAAGTGAAACCCTAGTTGGAATTTCATTGCCTTAGGAAGAGAACTTGTCTGGTTAATTCTTTGGGCATCCTTGGGCAAGTTGGGGACCTTAATAGGCATGTGTTGAATAAAATGAGAGGGCAAATTTTAGGGTAAAACACCGCCCTTTCTGGTTTTCGGCCTACCGAGACGGTCCTTTTTTCGTAAGCCGCCCTTTCTGGTTTTCAACTTAACGAGTTGTTCTTTTATTTCTTTAGGTGAAGTATTTCTTGACTGCATCAGCATTCATGGGACGTGGGAACTCCTCGCCATCCATAGTTTCAAGAATTAATGCACCGCCAGATAAGGCTTTCTTGACAACATATGGGCTTTCAAAATTGGGAGTCCACTTGCCCCTAGAATCAACGTTAAAAGACATGATCTTCCTGAGCACGAGGACGCCTTCTCTGAATTCACGAGGTTTGACCTTATTATCAAAAGCTTTCTTAATTATCTTCTGGTATAACTACCCACGACACAAAGCTGTTATTCTATTCTCTTCGATCTAATTCAATTGGTCAAACTTGTTCTGGACCAATTCAACCTCTAATAACTTGGCTTCCATTATCACATGCAAAGAGGGAATCTCAACTTCGATTGGGAGAACTGCTTCCATTCCATACACAAGGGAGAACGGGGTTGCTCCTGTTGAAGTGAGGACAGATGTCCGATATCCATGTAAAGCAAAAGGAAGCATTTCATGCCAATCTTTATAAGTAACAACCATCTTCTAGATGATCTTCATGATATTCTTATTAGCAGCTTCAACAACCCCATTCATCTTCGGCTTGTACGGAGTTGAATTATGATGGACAATCTTGAATTCTTCACAAAGTTCTGTCATCATCTTGTTGTTCATATTTGAGCCATTATCGGTGATAATTCTGCTCGGCAACCATACCGACATATGAGATTATTCTTAATGAAGCGCACTACCACCTGCTTGGTAACATTAGCATATGAAGCAACTTCCACCCATTTGGCGAAGTAGCCAATTGCTACCAAGATAAAACAGTGTCCATTTGAAGCTTTGGGTTCTATCATTCCAATCATGTCAATACCCCACATAGAGAAGGGCCACGGGGAAGAAATAACATTGAGAAGCGTCGGAGGCACATGAATCTTGTCCGCATAAATTTGGCATTTATGGCACTTCTTTGCAAATTTGTAACAGTCAGATTCAATTGTCATCCAATAGTAACTTTCCCTTAGCATCTTTTTAGTCATCGAATGTCCATTGGCGTGAGTTCCAAATGAACCTTCATGAATCTCATGCATCAACATGTCCGCTTCATGTCTATCCACACATCTAAGCAAGACCATGTCATAATTTCTCTTGTGCAACACATTTTCACTAAGGAAGAAGCTTTCAGCCAATCTTCTCAATGTCTTTCTATCTTTATTCGATGCCCCAATCGGGTATTCCTGAGTCTGAAGGAAATTTTGGATATCATAATACCAAGGTTTCTCATCTGCTACCTCTTCTGTTGTAAACACATGAGCGGGCCTATCCAGTCGCCGAACTATAATTCGAGGTATATCATTCCAAGTATTCACTTGATACATAGAAGCCAGAGTTTCCAGAGCATCCGCCATTTGATTTTCGTCTCTGGGGATGTGATGGAATTCAACTTTATTAAATAAGGGTAACAATCTTATAGCATAATTTTTGTAAGGGATCAAGTCGGAGTGACGAGTATCCCACTCTCCTTTAATCTGATTTATTACCAAAGCTGAATCGCCATACACATCTAGAATTTTAATTCTGAGATCAATAGCTTCCTCGAGACCCTTGTATTTTTTATTGCTTTTTGTTAAGACATCTCACATGCATAACATGGCCATTTTTGTAAGGAAACAAAGTGTAATTACCCTAAGGGTGCAAGTGTGCAAATGTGTTTGATTTACATGCATTGTCATCTTGGATTAGGGTTTGCTAACTTGTTGATTTTAGTCTTGCCATACAAACCCTAATTACTAGCATTTATATTAAAGTGATAAATTGCAGAAAGTAAAATTACAAATATGTGATATTTCTGGCTTGATATACACCGAATATTTCTCATACTTTAGTTTAAATTAAATTATTTTATAAGTATTATGCAGGTATTTTTCTATTTTTGCAGATATGCAATGAGCCGGACACTTTTGAAGAAACGAAGAAAAAAGGGTGCAAAAAGTAGTAAAAAGGCCTAAGGAGAAGAAAACAGCCCAAAAGCCCATTACACATGTGAGCACGTGGCCCACATGCAAGCAAGCCCTGACGACCGTCAAGGGGGACGTGACGAACGTCACGCTCCATGAAGACCAAGTGACGATAGTCACTTGCGTGTGACGAACGTCACAACTGTCACCCCACTTTCTCTCATCCAACGGACAGCAACTCATTCAAAGATGAATCCAACGAGCTCCTCAATTCACTCACC
Source organism: Vicia faba (assembly GCA_948472305.1). Classification (NCBI taxonomy): domain Eukaryota; kingdom Viridiplantae; phylum Streptophyta; class Magnoliopsida; order Fabales; family Fabaceae; genus Vicia; species Vicia faba. The sequence goes on along the minus strand of OX451741.1, from coordinate 760,496,590 downwards.
CACTCAGTCAAAAGCAACGAACGTGACTATTATTTCTCCTATTATTTCTGAAGGAAGAAAGAGGAGCGGTTGCTACATTTTCGAGACCAACAAACCAAGCAAGCATTATAAATAGAACCTGAGACCACAATAGAAAGGGTTCTGCTTTTTGACGAAAAAAGTCCAGATATTATTTTCAGCACATTATTATTTTTCAGCATTATTTCTTTTCAGCATTATTTTCTTTTCCAGTTATTTCTAGCCAGCAATATTCTTTCCAGTTTTATTTTCTTTTGTACGATTAAATACATCCTTGGATCGAAGCAAAGCCTACAACTTGTGGAGGACTGCTTCTATCTTCAGAGTAATTGCCAGGTTTATGTTTACAATTTCTTATTGCTTATTTATTAATATGATTATGTTTATTTGTATTTTTTCTTTAAATTATTCTGCAATTTCGTTTAATATTATGTTAGGCTAGAAATCTTATATCAGTATGTAAGGTCAATCGACCGAGGGAACGAGTAGCTTAGTCGGGATTATTTTTACTATGAAACTTTCTTTTCTGGCCTAAGTAACTATTTTTCAAATCATTAAATTGTTTTGTTACGGAAATAAAAAACAAATAGAGGTTAGGGTCAACAAAGTGGAAGTTTGAGATCTTTTAACTGGACAGTAGTAATTAGGCATTAGCTTAAAATACAGCGGAAGCACTTTAAAGTTAATTAAGATTTTGTTTAGTTTCCAAAAAGTGTTTTTAACTCCTGCGGGATGGCGGAAGCGTACGTTAGGACTTAACTGCATAGCCTAGATCAACAAAACAACAGTGTGAGACGAGGGTTTTTAAACTAGATAGGTTTTACTGAAAACTGTTTTGAAAATATAAAAACTCCTGACAGGTCGCTAGTTCCAGAGGTAAGACCGGTGCATACTGGTAATTTAGCTCATTGATTATTAAAATACAACTTAATTTAGTAATTAGTTTCCTTACAACCCAAATCAAATATTCATTAGCTTTAGATTTACATAGTAACAATAGAAAACGGTAGATCGATTCATCAGTCTCTGTGGTTCGATATCTTTTAAAACTACTCGACAAGACTGTGAACTTGTAGTCGGAATCATTGGATACATAAGTACAAATCCCATGATCAAGTTTTTGGCGCTGTTGCCGGGGACTGATTTAAGTCGATATCGCTACTCTTTTGTTACGCAGTAGAGACTAGAGCAAAAACTTATCTCTTTCTTTTCTATTTCTTTTCTTTTCTTCTCTAAATTTTGTATGCCGAACACTCGTTCGCAAGACGAGCCGTTATACATACAAATCAACGATATCGAGCGTTATCTCATACTTAGACGCCACATTCAAGAGTACCATCTCTTGCATAACACTCAACCTCGTCAATCACTCGAACCTCCTATTTCTCGACCAACCGAAGAAATGGCTGCAAATCCTGCTCCGCGCCCACTCAAATCCTATGCCATACCCTCACAAGATGAACCACATAACAACATTGCTTCCCCTCCGATTGAGGCTAACAACTTTGTGAAGATGTGAAAAACACAAGAAAGGGGGGGAGTTGAATTGTAAAACTGGAAATCAAATGCAGACAACACTGTATTTTTATCCTGGTTCGTTTGACCTCAAACTACTCCAGTCCACCCGCCAAGGTGATTTCGCCTCTCTCCAATGAGGACTTAATTCACTATATTCAACTGAATATTACAACTGCTTTAGCAACTGCTAAAGCCTTCTTGAGTCCGAAACCACAACCCGGTTTCCTCAAGGAAATTCACTAAACAGATAATTGTATATAAAAGTGTACAGAGGTGTTTCTAAATAAACAGTATCACAAACTTGTGATGTATTACACATCTTAATAATGAATTGATGAAGATGAAGACTGTTTGTAGCTTTACTGACTTTTCATGTTTTTTGTCGTTGTTTTTCTCATCTGAAATCTTCTTCTAGTCTTCTTTATAGGCTTTGCAATAGAGACATAGGAAGATACTTTTGGTATGTCCGTAACACGCGTTTAATGAGCTTTCCAAAACAGGAGATTCTTGTCTGTTTGTAGTCGTTGTATATGATCTTGCATTGATGGAGTTGTAACGCTTGATAGATAGTATCAGATATTCTGTTTTGCTGCGCTGGTGCATTCAGAAGTTCAAACAGAACTTCTTCATATAAACGTGTTATGCATATTTGATGCTGCTGAATCTTTCATGGTCCACTTAACTTCTGTGCTTGCATAATCAGAACTTCTGATGATGTTCTGGCAGATCTTCCAGTTGCATTAGAACATCTTTTTCACATCAGAACTTCTGCATGTAAAGATACTTATTATTAGCAAGCATATTTGTTCTTTATATCATGTGTTTGTTATCATCAAAACTCTTGTTGGGCTGTAGAACTAAATTATGTTCTAACACTTTGAACTTAAACCCTCTTTGTTATCTGCTGTGCAACAAAACCAGTTCTCTGGTGGATCGATGGAAGACCCTAATCTTCATCTATCAATATTTCTACAGTACGCAGATACAATCAAGAACAATGGGGTCAGTCAAGAAGCAATAAGACTTCGTCTCTTCCCTTTCTCTTTAAGAGACAGAGCAAGAGCTTGGCTCCAATCTCTACCCGCAAACTCAGTCACTACATGGGACGAGCTGAAGAAAGTTTTTCTTGCGAGATATTTTCCACCAAGCAAAACAGCTATGCTAAGATCTCAGATAAGCGATTTTAGACAAAAGGAGAACGAATCCCTTTTCGATGCTTGGGAAAGATACAAAGATCTGATGAGACTATGCCCACATCATGGCCTGGAAGAATGGTTGATTATCCACACCTTCTATAATGGTCTCATCTACAATACAAGATTAACAATAGACGCTGCCGCAGGTGGTGCACTTATGGACAAATCCTACACCGCTGCTTCTGCTCTAATTGAAAGTATGGCCCAAAACCACTATCAGTGGGGAAGTGAAAGAGGACACGCAGACAAAGGTACTACAGAGAAAACACCGACAAAAGGAGGAATGTATGAGATAAGCGACCTAGACAGTGTCCATGCTAAGGTAGATTCCCTCACCCTAAAGATTGATAATTTGACCGTAATACCTCCAGCCACTGTGGCTGCTATAACTCCCAATTGCGAAATATGCGGAGTACCTGGACATCTAGTTACTGAATGTAAAATCTTGGCAGGAACTCCGGATGACCAAGTGAATTATGCTCAAGGAAACCCTTACTCAAACACGTACAACCCTGGATGGAAAAATCACCCAAATTTCTCATATAAAAACCCTAATGAGTTGTATGCTCCAAACCAAGCACATGCCGTACCACCTGGATATCAGAAAGCTCCTGCAAATGCTCCTAGTGCACCTAAAAAATCAAACTTAGAACTGATGATGGAGAACTTCATAGCTACTCAAGCGCAAACAAATAAGGATGTCCAAAATCAGAACATACACACTAATGAGCAGATAAAACAATTAGCAAACAAAATAGATGCTTTGGTCACCCACAATAAAATGTTAGAAACCCAAATATCTCAAGTGGCTCAACAACAAGCACCTACAGCCGCACCAGCTGATACATTTCCCGGTCAACCACAACCTAACCCAAAGGGGCATGCTCATGCCATTATATTAAGAAGTGGAACCGAGTTAGATGGACCGCCTGACCCAGGACTATCAAACCAAAGTATGTATCAAAAGGCTGAAACGTCAACTGAAAAGGAGAATCAACCAGAGAAACCAGAGGTAGACGAAGAAGATAAAGGAGGAGAGGCCAAAGAAAAAGAAAAACCCTATGTGCCTCCACCGCCTTATAAACCCCAAATCCCTTTTCCTGGTAGATTAGCCAAACCCAAGAATGTAGGGCAATTTAAAAAATTCGTAGAACTTCTGAAACAACTCAATACAATTCCTTTCACAGAAGTTATAACTCAAATGCCCTCCTATGCAAAATTCCTCAAGGAAATCTTATCTAACAAGAAAAAGCTAGAAGATAACGAAACAGTAACGCTTACAGCAGAATGTAGCACGATTATCCAGAACAAGATGCCTCCTAAGCTGAAAGACCCTGGAAGTTTCTCTATACCATGCCATATAGGTAAGTTTGTCATAGACAAAGCCCTATGTGATTTAGGCGCTAGTATTAGCGTTATGCCTTTATCCATATGCAACAAACTGGAAATGGGTGAACTTAGACCGACAAATATGTTCGTTCAATTAGCGGATCGCTCCGTAAAATACCCAGTAGGAATCTTAGAAAATGTTCCTGTACGAATAGGCCAATTCTACATCCCTACAGATTTCATAATCATGGATATAAGAGAAGACGAAAGCACACCTATCATCTTAGGAAGACCATTCTTAGCCACAGCTGGAGCTATCATAGATGTAAAAAAGGGCAAACTAACCTTTGAAGTAGGTGAAGAGAAAGTCGAGTTTATTCTAACACAATTCTTACAAGTTCCCGCCATAGATGACACATGTTATCTGGTGGACATCGTCGACGAATGCGTAAGAGAAATTGAATGGGAACCGATACCTTGTTCTGAAACCATGAAGATTCCCACACCTCTTATATTCGAAGATAACAAATGGTGTCCTGAATGCCGAGACGACAATCTGAGTGAATGCTTAGCTCTGACACCCGATCACATGCCTTGTCCAAGAAAACCGACATTGGATCTTAAGCCATTACCTAAGACCCTCAGATATGAATTCCTTGACTCTGAATTAAAGCGACCTGTAATTGTCAACACGGACTTAGGACAACAAGAAACAGACAAATTATTACAAGTCTTAAGAAAATATCCCTCCGCCTTAGGATACAACATCACAGATCTCAAGTTAATAATCCCTTCCATATGCATGCATCGTATTATGCTGGAAAACGACTGCAAATCTTCTAGAGAACACCAACGAAGAATTAACCAAATATGGAGCACCGTAGTTAAGGATGAAGTTAAAAAACTTTTGAACGCTGGAATCATATACCCCATCTCCAATAGTCAATGGGTAAGCCCAGTCCACTGTGTACCAAAGAAAGGTGGTATAACGGTGACAAGAAACAAAGCAGGCGAAGCTGTAGCAGAACGAACTATAAGTGGAGCTAGAATGTGTATTGACTATAGGAAGCTAAACAAGGCCACTCAAAAGGACCATTTCCCTCTACCATTCATTGATCAAATGCTTGAACGATTAGCTAAGCACTCACATTATTTTTATCTAGACGGTTACTCCGGATTCTTTCAAATCCCTATTCACCCCCGATGACCAAGAGAAAACAACATTCACATGTCCTTATGGAACTTTCGCCTACCGACGAATATCGTTTGGGTTATGTAATGCTCCCGCCACGTTTCAGAGATGCATGATGGCAATCTTTGCTGATTTCATAGACAACATTATGGAGGTCTTTATGGACGACTTCTCTGTATGTGGAGAGAGTTTTGAAGATTGTCTGGTGAATTTGGAGAAAGTTTTGGAAAGATGCGTAAAAGTTAACCTCGTTCTGAATTGGGAAAAGTGCCACTTTATGGTCAAACAAGGAATTGTACTAGGACACGTTGTGTCCGAAAAGGGGATTGAAGTCGATAAAGCTAAGATCGAAGTCATAGAAAACTTGCAACCCCCTAAAACAGTGAGAGAAATACGCAGTTTCTTAGGACACGCCGGTTTCTATCGACGATTCATCAAAGATTTCTCGCAAATATCAAAACCTCTAACCACCCTCCTTATGAAAGACGTTGAATTTGATTTTGATGACAAATGCCTAAAAGCATTTAACCAACTTAAAATAGCTCTTGTTTCCGCACCAATCATGCAACCACCTGATTGGAGACTTCCATTTGAAATCATGTGTGATGCAAGTGATTACGCCGTAGGTGCAGTCCTGGGACAACAAAGAGATAAGAAGCTTCATGCGCTATACTATGCTAGTAGAACCTTGGACCCTGCACAGATGAATTATGCAACAACGGAAAAAGAACTTTTAGCCGTAGTCTTCGCACTAGACAAATTTCGCTCCTACCTCGTAGGTGCAAAATAATTATCTATACAGACCACGCAGCTATTAGATATCTCTTAACCAAGCAAGACTCAAAGCCGAGACTTTTGATATGGATTCTGCTTCTACAAGAGTTCGATCTAGAAATTAAAGACAAAAAAGGTACCAAAAATGTGGTAGCTGACCATTTATCTCGAATGGAATAGCTGACATCAAAAGAAGTACCTATTAACGATGACTTCCCGTATGAACGTCTGATGGCTCAGATGGACTTAGGAGAAGCCAGAAAAAAACCGCCTAAATCAAATCCAAATCAAATGCTCTTAGGACTTGACACACAAGCCGCTAACAACGATTCACGAGAAAGCCAAGACCATATAAATAATGCTATACAAGAAGTCGTGGTCTCTATCCAAACCATACCATGGTATGCGGACATAACAAATTACTTAGCTTCCAAAATCCTACCCCCCGACATGACTTATCAACAGAAGAAGAAATTCTTTCACGATTTGAAACATTACTTTTGGGATGAACCTTTATTATTCAAAAGGAGTGCAGACGGTATTTTCCGAAGATGCGTCCCGGAAAACGAAATAGAAAGCATTATTTCTCATTGTCATGATGCCCTGTACGGAGGTCATGCAAACACATCAAAGACATGTGCCAAAATTTTGTAGTCTGGCTTCTACTGGCCAAATTTGTGGAAAGATGTGCACATAGCCATCCTAAACTGCGACCGATGCCAATGCACCGGAAATATATCCAGACGCAATGAGATGCCTCAGACTGGCATTCTACAAGTGGAAGTCTTTGATGTATGTGGAATCGACTTCATGGGACCATTTCCATCCTCCTTCGGAAACAAATATATACTCGTGGTTGTAGATTACGTTTCAAAATGGATTGAAGCAATAGCTTCTCCAACAAACGATACTAGAGTCGTGATTAAACTCTTCAAAACCATTATATTCCCAAGGTTTGGTGTACCCAAACAAGTTATTAGCGACGGTGGCTCCCACTTCATATCACGAATCTTTGATAAACTCCTAACCAAATACGGGGTGAGGCACCGCGTCGCAACACCATACCACCCTCAAACAAGCGGACAGGTGGAAGTCTCAAATCGAGAAATAAAACAAATTTTGGAAAAAATTGTTGCCACCTCAAGGAAGGATTGGTCGTCTAAGTTACCTGATGCATTATGGGCCTACAGAACGGCATTCAAGACACTGATAGGTACAACTCCCTTTAAACTCATATATGGAAAATCATGCCACCTGCCAGTGGAAATTGAACACAAAGCTTACTGGGCAATTAAAACTTTAAACCTAAGCTACATTGCGGCAGGAGAAAAAAGAATCCTTGACATAAATGAATTAGAAGAACTAAGATTAGATGCATATGAAAATGCAAGGATCTACAAGGAAAGAACGGAAAAAATGGCATGACAAACGTATCTCAAGGAAAGAATTCAATGAAGGAGATGTCGTACTCCTATTCAACTCTCGTCTGAAACTGTTCCCTGGAAAACTCCGCTCACGATGGTCTGGACCATTTGAAGTAACCAAAGTTTTCCCCAGTGGTGCCATAGAAATCAAAGGAAAATCTATGAATCCATTCTTAGTGAACGGCCAACGCCTAAAGCATTATTACAGCGTCGAAAATAAGGATTACACCGTGAGCTTAACGCTATAGAGTTACCGCACCAACTTGAAAACTAATTCACGTCTAACAACTTTGTCAAGCTAACGACATTAAACAAGCGCTGTGTGGGAGGCAACCCACAAATTTTTATTTTATTTATTATCTCTCAAATATCTTTATCTTTTATCTTTTATTTCTATTCTTATTTTTTCATTTCTGCATTCTGATTTTTACTTTCTGATCTTTTTCCTTTTCTTTCTTTCTCCCACAACATATTTTACTTATTTGCATTTTTCTTTTCCAAATTTTAGTACCGATTCATAGGAACCTACAAGCTGAAATTCATGGATACTGTCATTTTTGCCTCGGAGACTCAGCAGAGAAGATATGAGATTTTGGCTCAGCGCCAGATGAGTATGACCATGTATGTGCATGATCCCACCTTGACAGCCTTAGGAATCAGGGAAAGTGTCTATTTCATGTTTAACCAGATAGGATGGGAGGGATTCCTAGCCCATAAACACCCTACACACCAACGCCTCACTTTGGAGTTCTTGAGCTCCCTCATCTATAAACCCACACAAGGCTTAGGACGTAGTAGAGGTCAGATGTCCTTTAGATTGTTCGGTTTCACCCACCAGTTTAAAGTTCGCAGTCTAGCTCAGCTGCTAGGATTCCCTAGCTCTTTAGACGCCTACATGGAAACACAGGCGGATGAGTACCTCAACTTTGAGCTTAATCACTTTTGGAGAGACATAGCGGGACAATATCCCGAGGACCCCGACCACCTTGATGCCACCGAGATTCATAACCCTGCTATTAGGTATTTCCATCACATTTTAGCTTTCACATTTTTTGGAAAACCTATTAATCAAATCTCGATTTCTAGGGATGAGTTGTTCATCATTTACTGTGCTTTTCAGACCAGACCAGTCCTTGGCGCATCATTTATGATCGCCAACATGTCAGTTATAGCTCAGTGTACCCATGGCCCCATCTGTGTCGGTGGGCTAGTCACTATGATAGCCGAGGCCCTATCCCTACGGTCATCTCTGTCGCGCTTTACACCGTACGCCAGATATCATACCATGGACATCCCTTTTTGCTTTAACATTTCCTTGATTGGTAACCTCAGCCCACCTCACTTTCAGCTGCTTATCTAACGTAACCCTGTCTATTGCTTCAAATTGCCTAGCCCCGAGCATACCAGTGTCTATACCAAGACAAATTGGCTATATCCTCTAGAGAAGACAAACGAACACGACCCTGAGAGGGAGGAGAGCGACCCATCTACACCCACAGGTTACCACGATTATACACCTTTGGACTATCCTTCACTACCCCTTATTCCTACAGTGGATGACATACCCATGCCTGATCATGCACATACAATCAAGACTCTGCAGACAGATGTTACCACACTCCGCGGAGAGCTCGACACTGTTAAAGAAAATGTCAACACTCTTCGGCGTGACTTCTTTCATTTCATGGACGTTGTCACGGAGCAGTTTGACCACATTTATCAACATCTGCACGCTTCTGCACCACCTCCTGGAGGCCCTCACGCTTGATTTTTTCTGTACTGCCACAGTGAGGACACTGTTTGTTCTTAGTATGGGGGGGTTTTTCATTGTTTTTAATTATTATTCTCAAACTCATTATGGTTTTAATTATTTTCGAATAATATATTACTTTTCGGTCCTAAAATTTTATTCATATCCATTCTATTTATTTCTATTTACAAAGCATGCATTCATTTTTGCAATTTCAGTTATTATTTTCATTTGTTTTCAATTTCTATTTTTATGTTTATTTATGTTACCATCTTTATTTGCTTCTTATTTACCATATCATTTTTCCAAACTATACAATATGCTACTAATCCCTTGCAATACACTTCTCAAAATTGAAATTAATTAATTAAATCCAAAATTGAAATTAATTAATTACTTTAGTGGAGCACGTTCAAAGCAGTCAAAGAAACCAATGTCTTTGACTCTGACGAACGTCAGAGTACATGTGACGAACGTTAGAGGGAGTATCTTTGACTCTGACGAGCGTCAGAGGGAACATGACGGGCGGCAGGCAAATGTCCCCCACGCTTTTCAAGTCCGTGAGCATTGATAGTATTGATGCACTAAAATTTGTATTAAAATCCCACCACCCCACTTATTCCACTCACCCATAACTTCCGTAACCTCCCAAATTTCAAAATTCTCCCATAAACACCATTAAATTTCTTACTCCACAACCATCTATATAAACCCTCCCCTTCCATCCCTACTTTCATCACTACCACTTCCTTTCCATCTCTCTACCACATATACATTTTCTTTTCTTTCTATCAAGTTCAATACTCATGGCCAACCAACCCGAACCCGACATGCGACATCTCGTGCTCCGACAAGGAGAAGTCGGTGAGCTTCAAAAATAGAGGTACATCAAATTCCATCACCGAGGGCTAACACCAACACGGTTTGTCGATAACACTTGCTTGCAAGAATTTGGCTTGCAACCTCATATGGAAGGCCTGCTGAATAAAGCTGGCCTAAGCTTTATTAGCACGATGAACACGACAACTTACGAAGCTCTCACGTTGGAATTCTTGAGTTCCTACGCATATCACACCCGAGAAGATGCAGACGCACACCTAACGGGAGCCGCTCATTTTCGAATGTTCAATCGAGAGTACCAACTCAACCATGAGATCTTGAGCAACATATTTCATTTCCCCCGAGGGAATAATGTGCAATACCGCATACCCCCAGAATTGGATTGGAATGGAAGTGCATACGCACTATGGGAGAGAATAACCGGCGAACCAAATGTCACACCCGAAGCACGGTACGCCTCTCACATCCACAGCCCTAACATCCGCTTCTTACACCGTGTTATGGCAAACACAATATTCAGAAGAGCAAATAACAACAAGGTAAACACTAAAGAATTATATGCTCTCCACTGTACCTTTTTGCAAAACATCCGTCTTAATCTCGTCACTTTAATGATGGCTCATATTCAAAACCTCGTAGCAAGAGAAGGGACCACACCTTTTTGCATCGGAGGCATCGTCACCGCCATCGCAGTTCACTTGAACTGGGGGGAAAGGATCCAACTCCTACCCCCGCTGCCAGCAGTTTTTATGGACATTGATAACTGTAGAGATGGCCGCCTGATTAAAGTACGAGAAGCTGGAGGATACTATCTCATGGTTAAGAATGATAGAGTTCGTAGTGTGATCATGCCAAATCATAATCGCACTTACTTGGGTAATCCGGATAACTGGCTTTACAACCTGAACGCCCCTGAACCCGGAGAAAGTGTGCAAGGAAACCAAGATCAGGCTAACAACGCTGCAGCTGACGAAATCGAAGAAGAATTAGAGCAGCAAGAGCCCCAACAACAGCAAGCCAACAATCCCGCCACCATCGACGCAATATATGCCGCAATAATGCAACAAAACTAGTTGTCTACTCAACGCCACCAAAGCCTCGAGACACGCCAAATCGAGATGATGACTCTCATGCAACAAATGCAGAGAGACCAAAATGACTATGCTCGCAGGCATGATCAAAGTATGCTGGAATTCACCACAGGAATAACGGTAGATATGCGAGCCTTAACACTCCGTGTTGACGACTTGCATAATATCATATCCCAAAGAGATGGCGGCGAATCTTCCAGACATGGCGAGCAAGCACGTCGAAGAGCAAGGACACGTGGCCAATACCAAAGACAAGAGGAGGAAGAATGATTATGTTGTTATCTTTCCCTTTCCCGCTTCTTTCGATACATTGAGGACAATGTATGATTCAAGTATGGGGGAGGAAGTATTTCCCTTTTTCCTAGTAATTTTTATTTTCTTTGTAATTTTCCTTCTGTTATCTTTAATTCAATAAAAAAAAATTATCAAGTCATCTATTGCAGCAATTTGTGTTGTTCTTTTAGACTCCCCTTTCTTTTTGAGCCTATAAAAAAAATTATTTTTGTCTCACTCGACAAAGTAAATAGACTGCAAAATCCTTAATCATCAAGAATTGGGGCGAGATTAAGCGAAATTTCTACCGTCTAGACACTCTACAACCCCAGAGTATGATAGATCAGTTCAAGTACATGTTGTTTCCAATGCCTTGAGTTTAGTCTTTATAGTAGCCTTGAGTAGTTTATATTAGCAGTCAGCACCGTCTTAAACACAAACTACGCAGGAAGTCGATGAATATAAGTGGATGATAGAATATTTCAGCAAAATGTTGCAAGGAAACACACTGATTAAATTGGACGATCCTCACCCGATCGCCTAATCCAAAGGATGTAAACCTTACAAAGTAACATGAAAATTCATTTGATGGATGGTTCAGGAGCATCTGGTACTGAACTCGGTAGGGCAGATTACGGTCTGATCCCCCGCATCCGACATTTGAATTAAAGGTTGCCACGTTAATGTGCCAGAAACCTCTAAAAGTTTAAAAAGGATCATACCCACTAACCGACTATTCTGCTATGTGCGTGTGAAGATAAAGGGCTTAATGTGATTGCGCTAGAATGAAAAAGGCAAAACAAGACAAATACTCGAGGTAGGCTATGATAGGACCTGTAGCTAGTTTACGTAAAATGGGATTGTCTAGCGTCGCCGACATAATTATGGAGCACGAATCAAGCCATCGATTTTCTGACAAAAACACAATGCAGCTATGTATTAGTCGAGCCGAGTCATAACCATGTTTAGAAAAACATCGTACTTAGAATTTGCTTGAGGACAAGCAAAGTTTAAGTATGGGGGAGTTTGATAACACACAAATATGTGATATTTCTGGCTTGATATACACCAAATATTTCTCATACATTAGTTTAAATTAAATTATTTTATAAGTATTATGCAGGTATTTTTCTATTTTTGTAGATATGCACTGAGCCGGACACTTTTGAAGAAACGAAGAAAAAAGGGTGCAGAAAGTAGTAAAAAGGCCTAAGGAGAAGAAAACAGCCCAAAAGCCCATTACACATGTGAGCACGTGGCCCACATGCAAGCAAGCCCTGAAGACCGTCAAGGGGGACGTGACGAACGTCACGCTCCATGAAGACCAAGTGACGATAGTCACTTGCGTGTGACGAATGTCACAGCTGTCACCCCACTTCCTCTCATCCAACGGACAGCAACTCATTCAAATATGAATCCAACGAGCTCCTCAATTCACTCACCCACTCAGTCAAAAGCAACGAACGTGACTATTATTTCTCCTATTATTTCTGAAGGAAGAAAGAGGAACGATTACTACATTTTTGAGACCAACAAACCAAGCAAGCATTATAAATAGAACCTGAGACCACAGTAGAAAGGGTTCTGCTTTTTGACGAAAAAAGTCTAGATATTATTTTCAGCACATTATTATTTTTCAGCATTATTTCTTTTCAGCATTATTTTCTTTTCCATTTATTTCTAGCTAGCATTATTCTTTCCAGTTTTATTTTCTTTTGTACGATTAAATACATCCTTGGATCGAAGCAAAGCCTACAACTTGTGGAGGACTGCTTCTATCTTCAGAGTAATTGCCAGGTTTATGTTTACAATTTCTTATTGCTTATTTATTAATATGATTATGTTTATTTGTATTTGTTCTTTAAATTATTCTGCAATTTCGTTTAATATTATGTCAGGCTAGAAATCTTATACCGGTATGTAAGGTCAATCGAACGAGGGAACGAGTAGCTTAGTCGGGATTATTTTTACTACGAAACTTTCTTTTCTGGCCTAAGTTACTATTTTTCAAATCATTAAATTGTTTTGTTACGGAAGTAAAAAACAAATAGAGGTTAGGGTCAACAAAGCGGAAGTTTGAGATCTTTTAACTGGACAGTAGTAATTAGGCATTAGCTTAAAATACAGCGGAAGCACTTTAAAGTTAATTAAGATTTTGTTTAGTTTCCAAAAAGTGTTTTTAACTCCTGCGGGATGGCGGAAGCGTACGTTAGGACTTAACTGCATAGCCTAGATCAACAAAACGACAGTGTGAGACGAGGATTTTTAAACTAGATAGGTTTTACTGAAAACTGTTTTGAAAATATAAAAAACGCCCGATAGGTCGCTAGTTCCCGAGGTAAGACCGGTGCATACTGGTAATTTAGCTCATTGATTATTAAAATACAACTTAATTTAGTAATTAGTTTCCCTACAACTCAAATCAAATATTCATTAGCTTTAGATTTACATAGTAACAATAGAAAACGGTAGATCGATTCATCAGTCTCTGTGGTTCGATATCTTTTAAAACTACTCGACAAGACTGTGAACTTGCAGTCCAAATCATTGGATACATAAGTACAAATCCCACGATCAGTATATAAATTTACAAATGGGGGTTTGCAATAAAATTAAACCTAATTATCTATTACAACCATATTGAATAAATGTACAAGAATTGAATAAATAATGTAAGAAATGCAAATGGAAAAAGAAATGATTTTATGTTTGGTTTTTTATGAAAGGGTTTGGTCTTTACCTAATTAAGAAAATGGTTAGTTAAAAATAAACAAAATTAATTTTGAACTAATTAAGAAAGAAATTAAGTTTAAAAAAGTATTTTTTTTAGGGTTTTTTATGAAAAGGTTTTAAATTAATAATAAAAAAATTAAAATTAATTAATTAAAAGAAACCTAAATTCTAAATTAATTTTAATTTAAAAGAAAATAATATGATAATTAAACTTAAGTCTAAATATTTATTGTTTAAGAAAAAGAAATTAATTTGTTTAAGAAAATGTTTTTTTATCCTTTTTTGTTTTATAAAGAAAATAAAATATATAAGTGTAAAAAAGAAATAAAATATTTTTATATTTTTAATAATAAAAATAATAATAAGAATAATAATAGTAATGAAAAATAATAAAATAAAACTGAAATAAAATAAAATAAGAAAAGCGATAAATGAAAATGAAATACAAAAATAAATTTGGGCCAGGGGTGCAAAAGTAGGCAAGGGGTCAGAAGCCAGCAAAAACAATAAATCCCAATGTGGGAGGCCCAGGCGCCTGTGTTTGTAAACAAAAAAAGAATGAAAATGTAAAAAATAGAACCAAAAGGTAGCGCTGGGTGTTGAACCCCTGACCTCTAACACAAACGCGCGCTACCTTTGCCACTGGGGTGGCTGTACATCCGGTAACATAACTGAAATAATAAATGCATAATACAATACAAGTTCCAAAAATGAACTTCATCTTCAACCTCCAGCCATGGTTCATGTAACCCACTCATTTCTCATCCATTCACAAAACTTCCAACATCAAACTTGTTAGAAATTTCATCACGATTATGAATATGTAAATAACTTAAGCTAATTCTTAAAGATGAGCATGAATTTCTAAAAGTACCAAATTCTGACCTAATTATTTTCAGAGATTCAATCCTAAAATTCTCTAAGCTCAAGCAATATAAATGAAATATACGGACATGTATAGTTTCAGGGTAATGATGTCTACATTTTATCTTCAAAAATACAAGCCTAACAATGCCTAAATGAGAAGATAGAAGTTCAAAAAAATATACCTCAAAACTAGAATTCGTGAAATGAGCTTGAGCTGGATTCGAGGTGCTGCAATGATAAGGTTAGCTTCCGCAAGTTCCCAGGAAGCTAATGCAATGGTTAGATTGAGCAATGGATGGCTGGAATGGCTTGGAGAATTTAACCTGCAATGATCTGTTTTTGGTTATGGAGTTTGATGCAAATGGTGTTACAGTCGTGTAACAGGTACAGGGATGAGTTGTATTTTATGTAAGGAAGCTTTAGGAAATAAAAGTCAAAAGAGCGCACGAGGGAAATATGAGTTACAAGTCCAAGGTCAGAAACTGTGCAACAATGGAGTTTTTGGGCAATTTCTGATTTGAGGGAGTTTGGGAGAGTTTCAGGGTGGTAATGCTCGTGTCTTAGCTCACAAATAGTGCCTCTATTTATAAGCAACAAGTTTGGAGGCTTATCCTTGATCAGAATTCAAAATCAAATGTTTGAGTTCAACATGTGATTTTTAAGAAATCAAGTTTCAATGTCTTGTGTACTCTCTAATGTAAAGTGGTTATGCTTTAAACACACTTTATTCTGACTTTGTAGATGGAGTGTGATTAGAGGGAACAAGTTAGAGGCTCAAGAATTGACTTTGTGCATAAAGCTTGCTTTTCAAGAATGGCATTCTCCACTTTCTTCCCAAAATGGTAATGTGAATTGGATAAAGCTAAAACCACTTAGGTTATAGCTCAAAAGTTTGTGCAATACATTAATAATGGATAGATACACAAGTTAGAATGCATGCAAAGCAAGATTATGCAGCCTAACATTGAAATTGAGTTATGTGTTCATCAAGAAATGACTTGTAATTCAAGAATGAAACCCTAACTTCTTACCTTCGATTATCCTTGATCAAATATGATCTCAATGAGTTATTTGACATTTTGGAAAACTTGTAACATCCTCTACAACCTCTATGTTTTACATTTTTAAAAATTAATCTTGGAACTATGTGCAAAATTACCATGAAGTTAGGTCAAAATCCTTCCTAAACTAGGGCAAAATTTCACTAAGTTTCCAAGTTTCATGAACATGTCTTCACAAAATCATAACTTGAAATCCATGAATTTCTAGAAGAAGTTGTGTTCAACAATGTTTTAGATCTCATTTAGATATACAACTTTCATGTTGGAAGTTTCCTTTGAATCAGAAATTGCACTTTCTCAGTCAAAACCCTAATTTTGACCATTTTTCCCTTTTGATGATCTGATCAAATTTCTTGTGGAATTGTGGTCCAAACTTGATCAAATGACATATATGAGTTCATGATGTTGATATGGATCAAAAATTATGAATTTTGACTGTAAATTGACCACATTTGACTTTTTTTACCAATACAGTTGATTTTAGGTTAATTGATCAATTGACTGAGCAAAAATGTGATCAAAGACTTGAAACTTGACATGAGGAATCTTAAGGGTCCAACATGATCCATGAAAGTCATATGGGGCATTAAAAGTCCATTTGTCCTTGTGCAAACTCAAACCCTAATTTTCAGTCATCAGTGCTTGAGGAAGTGTCTTGAGCTGATCAACCCTTGTGCAGTCTTGAATCAATGGGGATCTTGTGAGAGATTACTTGAGAAATGAGAGGGCAAATTTTGGGGTACAACAAAGGAACAATAACATTTACTCCCTCTTCAACACAATCAGTCATTACAGAGTCATCTCTAGAAAATATATCTTCATCTGAGGAGAAAAACTCATCCACAGAGGCATACTCATCATCTGACTCCTCTTCAGCCAAACAAACCTCAACCAAATCAATTTCATGATAATAATCCCTTTGGCCTGTAACCTTTATAGTCCCATTATCCAACAACAACTGAACACCTTTCCTAACAATTGAACATCCTCGGGAGTCCCGACAGCAAATTTGGCAAGATCCATATTGATGTTCTACCTGACCAGCCATGTGGCAGAAAGTAGCATGCAATTGTACAAGGTCTTCATTCATATATTTCACATCAAAGATTCTAAAATCTCCAGGACATCCAGAAACCATATTTACTTCCTCTTCATACTCTGCCCTGGGCCTGATTATGTGGATGAAGCCTTTATCCATCATCTCCTACAAATCAGCCTTTATCTTGTCACAACCCTGTATATCCGTACTGCAAATAGCATAACCAGCATGGTCATGCATATAGTATCTAAATTCACAGAGGTATGTATGCATTTTTACCAAATCTCCTCTAACCAGATTAACATCAAAAATCTGGAAGTCGCCTGGACAACCGGCCACCATGTTCACAGTATTCGCTCCTCCATGCTTGGGAAAAGGATTATCTTTCACATTAGGGCCAACATCCTTGAAAGATAAGATACCATACTTCACCAATTTTTGTACTTCAGTCTTCAAAGGATAGCAATTCTCAACATTGTTCCCTGGTGCTCCCTGATGAAAAGCACATGTTTGGTCTGCCTTGTAATACCAAGGCAACGGTGATGGTACATCGGGAGGTGGTCTAGTCTGAACCAACTTCTTCTGAATTAACATCAGGAGTAATTATGTATATCTCATAGGGATAGGGTCATAAATCTGCCTTCTCTAATTATACCTTTGATTCCCCTGATGAGACGGTCTCTGATAAGCAACGGTGGTTGGAGCTACACCAACAACTGGAGTAACTGAGGCGACTTGTTGATGACGCTGATAATTTATTCTAGGAGTGTTAACCCTCCTCTCTTGCATAACAACATTTTTATTTCCTTCCTTATTTTTGGCAAACCCATAGGATGGTTTCTTTGTGCTTTCGGAACTTTCACTTTTTGTTAGACGACCTTCTCTTATAGCCTCTTCTAAGCAGATACCCATGCCCACCATTTCAGTAAAGTCACTTGGTGCACTCACTACCATCCTCTCATAGTAGAAAGCACCCAGAGTCTTCAAGAAAATCTTAGTCATCTCCTTCTCTTCCATGGGAGGAATCACTTGGGTGGCTACCTCACGCCGTCTCATTGCATATTCTTTGAATGATTCCCTGTCCTTCGGGACCATGGCCCTGAGTTGATCAGGGTCAGGCGCCATGTCCATGTTGTATTTGTATTGTCTGATAAATTCTTCTCTCAAGTCATTGAAAGTATGGATATTGACACTGTCCAAACTCATATACCACTTCAGCGCAGCACCAGTCAAACTATCCTGAAAAAAGTGAATCAGCAGACGCTGATCATCAGTATGGGTAGACATTCTTCTTACATACATCACAAGATGAGCACAAGGACAAGTGTTGCCCTTGTACTTCCCAAATTCTGGGACTTTAAACTTTGCAGGTATCTTGACATTCGGGACGAAGCATAAATCATTCACATTCTGCCCGAACAATTCCTTTCCCCTGAGGGCCTTCAACTCCCTCTCCATATTGTCAAACTACTCTTGCAAATCATCCATTCTATCATAGAGACCCAAGTCTTCACTTGGTGGAGGAAAAGGATGACACATATCATCATTAGTAAATGGGACCATATTCACCGAAAGAGGTACAGCAGGAGCAACATGCACCACAGGAGGTGCAGGAGTATCAGTAGTCTGAACAACTGGAGTATCTTGAGGACCAAGATTGAAACCTCTAGGCGCAAAATTCTCTGGCATTCCCCATGGACAACCTTGAGGCATGTGATTCTGAACAACAGTTGGAGTAGCAGACACAGGAACAGTTGGAGCTTCAGTAGTAACCCTTGTTGGTTGAGGTTGAACACTCGATGGCTGATTCTGAGCATCCACCATAGATTCCATCAGAGCAGTAAGATTGGCCATGCCGTCCTTCAGAGTATAAACTTCCTCGTGCAGCTCGCGATTCTCTTGTTCTAAGTTGTCCATCTTCCTTCTGAAATTAGCTCGAGTATTGTAGTGGTGAGACAACTTTCTAAAGAAGTAAAGAAGTTTGGTAAGACACATGGATATGCAAATAAATGCAAGAAATCTGTGCAATATGATGCATGATATGCAATGCACATGATTTATTTTATTATTAATATTTCAAGGGACTTATAGATTTATAGACACATTGCAAATATCAAAGTAATAACACATTTGAAATACTGAAATTTTTTATTATAATAACTTCCAAATAGGTTACAAGTTTCAATAATCCCAAGTACAAGATGAAAATAATGTCTAAAACCCTAAGAAGTAAAGCTGATGGAGATCACTCCATACACTGGCGCTTCCCTGTAAGCCTGGAAATTTGAGCCTTCAACCTTTGGTTTTCTTCCGCATATCTGGTGGCAAACTCCTTCCAATCACCTGAATCAGGAAGTGAGCAACTAGCATCTGACTGAGGCTTAGGAGAAAATAAATCCCCTTTCCTCTCCATGGTCTCTACAACCTGACTCTCAAGAATCTCAATCAAGTCGTCTTTCTCCTTCAAGTATGCTCTATGGGAAATCTCTAAAGTTTGGCACTTATTCTTCCAAGCATCCTTTTCCTGCTGCATCCTAACCAAAGCAAGCTGTAGCTCTTCAACATCATCCAATAAGTGAGGAGTGGTCTTCACAAATAAATCAGGCATAGGTGTTTCCCAGGAATACGGAATCTTCAACTGAATATCCTTTGTTTGGACTGATTGAAGATAAGGCTCCAAAGAAACAGCCCCCCTAGGTCCCAAGTCTTTCCTACTCTTCCTATGAATGTGACACCGAGCCTTCGCAATCTTCTCCATAGCTTCCTTATGGTATTCTCCCTTCTTCAGGAAGCAACTACTCAAATGAATACTATTTGGTTTATCCCTCATCGGATAACCAAGTTGTCGTCATGCAAGAACAATGTTGTAGTTAATTCTTCCCTTTGTACCAAGAAGAGGTACATTGGGGAAACTACCACAACTGTCAACTATCTCTACATCATGGTAAGCCCGATGACACCAATCAATATTCGAGTGAGTAAGTGCCATGATCTTAGGAGCCCAACGGGGTTACTTCCTGACATCCCATAAAGCATCAGACTGAGGCATATGAGAAGTAAACCACCGGTACAACAGAGGCGTGCAACAGATAATCATCCCCCCATGATAAGAATTCCAAATATGAATAGAGTAATAAACATCACCCAACAATGTAGGAACTGGATTTCCAATCATGAAGATCCTGATAGCATTAATGTCAACAAACTTGTCCACATTAGGAAATAAAAACAACCTGTAAGCAAGTAGAGCAAAGATGGCCTCAAAAGAAATTGTACTCTACATCCTTGCAAAGTAACAAGCTTTCTCCAATAAGAACTGAGATGGTAATCCTCTAATTCCTCCTTTAGTAGTCATATGGGCTTCAACATCAGACTTCCCCAGATGGATCAAATCATCAATCTCGTGTGGTTTTGGCTCACCCTCCAAACCAGTAAAAGGAACACGATCGGTAATAGGTAAATCCAACAGATAAGAATACTCCACTAGTGTATGCATCAACTAATAGTCAGGGAAAGTAAAGCAATGATACATCGGATCATAGAACTGGACCAAGGTCGAGAGAGTACCCTCCTTCATCCTAAGCTTCATGAGAGGAATGATGGATCCATACTTCTTCTGAAAATCTGCAGGACACTCAATCTCGGGAATTAGACTGATCAACTCATCTATCTTGGGATCTTTGAAACTATATTTTCCGGTCTTTCTTTTTCCAGAATCCATGGTCAAAAGGTACCTGAGATATTCACAAATGGTCAACTTTTAAGTCCCTTGAAATGAAATTTCTTCAAAAGATGCTTATGAGTGCATGGATGCATGATGCAACAATCACACACAAGATCACAAACATAGGGTTCATAAGTTCAACGTCACGAGCATGAGGTCGAAGGTACTACCCATAAGGTATGGTCTAAAAATTATCACCTGCCGAACAAGGTTCTAGAGGTTCCCAGAGTCTACATCCTTCCTTCGGATATTACCAATTCCCGATGTAATTAGTAATATTCTCAAGAAAAACTCGTCCGAGCGTAGTATTGCATGACAACTATTTCCGGAATACTTAGTCATAGCTTCCGCACTACGCCTAAAAGGCCAAGATGGGTTAGGTATTCGACGGTCCTCAGCTTCATCATGCTCCTAGGTCGAAAGCAGCACGTCTTCCCGATTACTCGGTAAATGACACTACAGTCAAAGGGGCCTCCACGGAATGGGAGATCTCATGCCTTCTTTTTTGGGATTACTCCCTCAAAGTTAACATGACTATACCACCCGTCCTATCTTAAATTTTGCCCAATTCCGGGTATAGGACTTATAAGTAATCACCAAGCACCCTGAAAACCAGGAAAATCCAGACAAACAGATATACAACATATAATATATAACAAACAATAGCACATATACAAATATGAACAAAGATAAGTTTAACCCAATTAGGGATGGACCAGAAAGAGGTCAATCTTTCCCCAGTGAAGTCGCCATTTTTTTGTAGCGGTAGAAATGCTTAAGACTAAGCCATTAGATTGACTAGACTTACATAGATGAAAATAAAAATCACCACCGTGCTTTATTGATTCCAAAGGAATGGGAAAAGAGTGAATAACCCAAAATATGGGGGAAAGATTCAAGGTAAGGGGGTTGGTTATGCAAATGGAAGGTATTAGCATCCTAAATATCCACGGTACTCCGCAGGAACCTCTTTGAAAAATCTGTATATTTTGGCTATAAAATATTGTATAAATAATAGATGGTGGAGGTGAGAAAAGAAGTATTTTTTATGATTTTTGCACCCGCCGCAGTTGCGAACCTTTAGTGCCTACGTACCACCTTTCGTGCAATAGGGGATCAGGGTACACGTAGTTCCTCTTTTAAAAAAAATAAAACACAAGTGTGTTGGTTAATTTTATGAGATAAGACATCATCGTCATTGTCCGTGTGGAAAACATACTTACTACCCACAATCATGAGAATGGATAATTTGCATCATCTCAAAGTGGAGGATATGGCTTGGATTTTAAAATTAATAATGCCTCACTTAACACCCAAGTGGAAAATATCTCTCTTCACTACATATTATAGAAGTATAGTTGTTTGCATCACTACAAGGATTGACAAGAGTCTAATCTTTTGAGAAAGGTTTTAAAATGAAAAAAAACCAAAGTGGCAAAATGGTTTGAAATGAGATTGATTGACTTTTAGTCTTCTCACAAAACAAGTGTCAAGGTATTATTAAGTTGATTGAAGTTTATTTATGAAAATGTTTTGAAAATGCATGGACCTAGGTCCAAGTTTATTATGAAAGTAGTTTAAGTTTAAAAACAAAGAAGAGTTTTCAAAAGGAGGAAAAATATTTTTGAAATTAAAGAAGGTGGGAGGAGAAGAAGAGACTATCCTAAAGCATAAGGTAAAATCTAGGGATAAGAACTATCTAACCAAAAAGAAGCCAATACTTGACATTATGAGTCAAGATAGAATTCCCATTCCTTGGATTAAAACCAAGCAAGCAAAGATACTAGACCTCTTGAGAGAAACGAACTTCAAATGTATTAAGTCTTCACAAAAATTGGGCAGAGTAACGGTTGTATACGGGTTAACTCCATATTACAAACAAAGAATGTAATCACAATAACCTGCACACAAAACAAACAAACAACCCAATGTCTTGAGGTAAACCTCAAGAACTCTAGACAAAATATCAATTAAGGTCACAAGGTCTCCAACATAAGCCAAGGTTTATAATCCTAAGTCCAAGAAGTCCAATACTCCATAATGCCAACGATAGTAACCAAATAGTCCAAGTATCATTAAAGTTTTTTTATGGTTCATGTTGATTATTAGGTATCTTATAAGGAAAATAAACGCTCAAGTGAGCAAAATAAAAATGACAAGAATATAAAGGGGCTCAAGTGAGCAAAGATGGAAAATAGCATGAAATGTAATGCTTAAAGTAAATGGTACATAAAGCATAAAAATAAAAGTATAAAATAAAGTCAATTATTAGAAATTAGTGGTTAGTTGGATGACCATCTTAAAACTTGCATTTGGAACTCATTAGAGGATTGGTAGAACCAAAGCCTCCACACAACAAGTTGCATTTTCTTTTTGTCAAATATATTATCCATTTGGAATCCTCACAAGTAAAATTTAATGATCAACAATGTTTAAGTGGTCCCCGTTGACCAAAAGTGATGTAGATCCATTAGAGGATTGGTAGAACCAAAGCCTCCACACAATGAATCTCAAGGTTATTGGATCAAAGAGATCAAATTAACATACTTGGGCTTGCAAACATAGTTCTGGGCCACGAATGATCATTTATTCAAATCGGGACAAATTTAGCGCTATTTTAAGCAATCGTAAGTGGACTTATATAGAAGTTGCACCTATTTTGAGGCCGGTCAATAGCAATCTATGCACCATTTGTTTTGAGACATGATATAGAGATCATGCTCCAATAACACTTAGTGCAGTGAGAAAAGGATGATATGAAGAGGGATGGAGAAGAATATACAAACCATATTTGAATTAAATTTTAATCAAATTATTATTAAAATCATTCATCCATTTTTATGGAGTTAGACTCAACAACATGGATCCAATGATGTTAACAAAGTTCATGATCAAAAATTCAACCCAAGTGTAGCGGTAGAAATGTTCAAGACTAAGCCATTGGATTGACTAGACTTTATACAAATCAAAAATAAAAATCGCCACCGCGCTTTATTGTTTCCAAAGGAATGGGAAAAAAGTGAATAACCCAAAAAGAGGGGGAAAGATTCAAGGTAAGGGGGTTGGTTATGCAAAGGGAGGGTATTAGCACCCTAAACATCTACGGTACTCCGCAGGAACCTCTTTGTAAAATCTGTATATTTTGGTTATAAAAAATGTGTTGTATATAAAATGGATGGTGGAGGTGAGAAAAGAAATATATATATATATATATATATATATATATATATATATATATATATATATATATATATATATATATATATATATATATATATATATATATATATATATATATATAATGACTTTTGCACCCGCCGCGGTTGCGAACCTTTAGTGCCTACGTACCACCTTTCATGTAATAGGGGATCATGGTACACGTAGTTCCTCTTTTTAAAATTTAAAACACAAGTGTGTTGGTTGATTTTAAGAGTTAAGACATCATTGTCATTGTCCGTGTGGAAAACATACTTACTACCCACAATCATGAGAAAGGAGAATTTGCATCATCTCAAAGTGAAGGATATGGCTTGGATCTTAAAATCAACAATGCCTCACTCAACACCCAAGTGGAAAATATCTCTCTTCACTATATATTATAGACGTATAGTTGTTTGCATCACTACAAGGATTGACAAGAGTCTAACCTTTTGAGAAAAATAAAGTTTAAAGATAAAAGCCAAAGTGGCAAAATGGTTTGAAATGAGATTGATTAACTTTTAGTCTTCTCACAAAAAAAGGTCAAAGTATTATTAAATTGATTAGAGTTTGTTGATGAAAATGTTTTAAAAATGCATGGACCTAAGTCCAGGTTTATTATGAAAGTGATTTAAGTTTCAAAGCAAGAAGAGTTTTCAAAAGGAGGGAGAAGATTTTTGAAATTAAAGAAGATGGAAGGAGAAGAAGAGACTATCCTAAAGCATAAGGTAAAATCTAAGGATAAGAACCATCTAACCAACAAGAAGCCAAAACTTGACATTATGAGCCAAGATAGAATTCCCATCCTTTGGATTGAAACCAAGCAAGCAAAGATACTAGACCTCTTCAAGTGTATTAAGTCTTCACAAAAATTGGGCAGAGTAACGGTTGTATACGGGTGAATTCCATATTACAAACAAATGATGTAATCACAAAAACCTGCACACAAAAACGAACAAGCAACCCAATGTCTTGAGTTAAACCTCAAGAACTCCAGACAAAATAATCAAATAATATCACAAGGTCTCCAAGATAGGTCAAGGTTTCTAATCCTAAGTCCAAGAAAAAGTCTCATGCTCCATAATGCCAAGGATAGTAACCAAATATTCCAAGTACCATTAAGAGTTTTTTAGGGTTTAAGTTGATTATTAAGTATCTTAGGAAAAGAAAAAGAAAAGCTCAAGTGAGCAAAGTAAAAATGACAAGAATATAAATGCTCAAATGAGCAAAGATGAAAAATGGCATGAAATGAAAAATGCTAAAAATAAATAAATAGTGCATAAAGCATAAAAAATAAAAGCATAAAATAAAACAAGTCAATAATTAGTGGTTAGTTGGATGACCATCTTGAAACTTGCATTTGGAACTCATTAGAGGATTGGTAGAACCAAAGCCTCCACACAACAAGTTGAATTTGCTTTTTGTCAAGTATATCATCCATTTGGAATTCTCATAAGTACCATTTAATGATCAATGATGTTTAAGTGATTCGCGTTTACCAAAGGTGTTGTAGATCCATTAGAGGATTGGTAGAACCAAAGCGTCCACACAATGAATCTCAAGATTATTGGATCAAAGAGATCAAATTAACATACTTGGGCTTGTAATCATAAGTTTGGGCCACAAATGATCATTTATTCGAATCGGGATAAAATTTAGCGCTATGTTAAGTAAGTGGACTTATATAGAAGTCGCACCTATTTTGAGGCCGGTCAATAGCAATCTATGCACCATTTGTTTTGAGACATGATATAGAGATCATGCTCCAACAACATTTAGTGCAATGAGAAGGGGATGAGATGAAGAGGAATTAGGGTAAAAAAGAGAAACTACATTTGAATTAATATTTAATCAAACTATTATTAAAATCATTCATCCATTTTTTACGGAGTTAAACTCAACACCATGGATCCAATGATGTTAATAAAGCCATGACCAAAAAAAAATCAACCTAAGACAGCCAGAAAATATTCACAAAAAATAATAATGTATTTAATATATACATTAAAGGGTTTAAAAATGTTTTAAAAATGGAAAATAATGAAGAAAATGCCAATTATATTCAAATTAATCAAGAAATAAAAAATAAGACCATAGAAAATTCAGAAAAGAGGCCAAGTAATTTTATAAAAATTTTGGGAATTTTTAAAAGTCAGAAACTATTTTTAGAAATTAAAATAAATGGGTAAAATAAACAAAAATATTAAAAAATAGTAAAGTCAGAAACAAAAATAAAATAAGGTCACCAATATTTGTTACAATATCACTCGATCATTCGATAATTTTTTCAGAATTTAAAAATATGTAAAAGTATTTTTAGACATTTTAAACAAATCAAATAAGTGTAACATTCATTAATAATACCAAAACACAAAATTAAATTATGAAAAAATAAAAATCAGAAAGAGAATAATAAAAAATATTTTTCAGAATTTTTTCAGATTTTTTGGGCTAAAAATGAATTTTCAATGATTTTTTTTAAATTTAAAACAATTAAAATATAAAAATCAGAAAAAGAAAATAAAAGAAAAAGATGTGGACCATTGGATGAGAGTCAAAACGCATTAGTAATCAAATCTAAGGGATCTGGCTCGCTGTGCATATCATGGTCTTTAATGAATAATGTACAGATTCATTAATAAAATCAGAATTTGAAAATAACAAATATCACGCTTTCATTGGTTAGAAGATGACACGTAGGTCATCTTCAACCTCCAGCTCTCACGAATTGCATGTCTCTCAAACTGTAAAATCAGAAGCTCGGACCTATGCCATTCGCTTAGTCTCTTCAAGACGAAGAAAACCACACCCTCACGCCAAATTTATATAAACTGTAGCTCAAGCAATTTGGAAAGAAAGTTTTGAAGAGGGATTTGAAAATTCATGGTCAAAACGTGCTTCCAGATGAAAGTAGGTGTTGCAACTAGAATTAGGGCAATGAGAGTAACACAATGATACCAAAGTTTTGAAGAATTGATGAAGGAATCTACCTATTGAAGTTGAGTTGCAGAGCTCTGAAACTGGACTTCTATGGAGCAATATAGGGCACGATTCTTGAATGTAATAATATGGTTAGCTTCAGGGAAGACCAAGGAAGGTGAATTGATGGAAAAAATGGATTGAAAAAGGCTTCAGAATAGGATTCGAAGTAGCTGAATTTTGAGTTGTGAAGCAAGTTTGGCAGGGTGATTCTGGCTATCTAAGCTTGGGAAATTGAATGGGGGATGACCCTCTATTTATAGGGAATCAAATGGAATGTTCAAGCGTGTGAAATGATAAAGTTTGGAGGGAAATCGTGTGAACCTGATGCACGAGCAAAGTGTGATCTGATTTGCATCAAAACTCATCTATTCTTTGCGTTTCAAGGCTCTAGTCCACTTTGGCAACTTGGTTAAATATGTTTAGATCACAAACGCATGCTAATTTGATGTTTAAAGGCCAAAACATGAATTTCAAATTCTAACTTATGGAGCAACTTCAGTTCCAAGTTACCAAGTTCAATCCAATGGCATTACCACCTCAAGGGGTCTTAGGGCAAAATGCTTGATGCTTTGGAAAGATGAGGTAACAAGCTTTGAAATGGAAAAATAATGGAATCAAATGGATGCTTGAGCTGAAAGTTACATGGAGTCAAAGTTGAAGAAAAATGGTTGACTTTCCATACTTAGAAATATTTCAAATTCTTCTTTAAAAATGACCTATAATCTCTTGCATCAAACATGGCCTTCCACTTAGAATTTTCTCTTGACCAAAAAATATGGAATGAAGTAGATCTCTTGAATGACATTTTTCAATTTGAACCACTTAAAATCTCCAAAAATTGAGCAAGTTATGACTTGTTGAAGTTGGCCAAAAATCATGAAATGACCTATAATCTTTTGCATTCTTAAGGTAACTTCCATCCATTTTTTTACTTTGAACATAAAAGAAGGCATGAAGTACACATTTTTAAGATCATCATGAAAAAATAATGGGCTCAAGGTGATAAAAATTGACCAAGTTATGACCATTTGAAGTCACATATGGAGAATTGGGGATTCATCCAGGTGACTTCTAGTCTTTCCTCTTCACCAAGTCCCTTCAACATGAAAACTCCTTGGAACTTTTGAAGTGATTTGTTGTAAATCATTAAAGAGAAGAATGTTTTTGGAATAACTCAAAAATATCAAAAGATGAGAAAGATATGCCCCTTTGAAGTCCAAAACCCTAGCCTCTAGATCAAGAGAATGCTTGGGGGAACTTTGCCAAGTTTGAACAAACTTTTTATGCCAATATTCTTCCTTTGTGAATGGAAACTGTTGAGGAGGATGATGAGGACTCGTGGTCACCAAAACCACTTCCATACCAACTTCAATGGTGAGGTTTCAATTTCTCAAGCTATTGACTAGGGCATGGAAATAAACTCATGAACCCATGAAACAACTTGATAAACCTCATTGCCTTTACCTACATTATTAACAAGTAAGACAAACCAATATTTCATTTTTTTAATTAGAGAGAAAATCAAAGCAGAATATCCATGACCACAAAAGAAAATAAGTTAAGGTGCTTGGTAATTCCTCAGAAGAGCAGGGC
Organism: Vicia faba; assembly: GCA_948472305.1. Taxonomy (NCBI): domain Eukaryota; kingdom Viridiplantae; phylum Streptophyta; class Magnoliopsida; order Fabales; family Fabaceae; genus Vicia; species Vicia faba. The sequence goes on along the minus strand of OX451741.1, from coordinate 760,467,988 downwards.
TAAAGATAGGGAGAAGAACCAAAAGCCCTAAATATGGTATGATGAAGGGATCTTAGGGGCAAAAATTGGGGTACAACGCCAAGATCAGCCAGAAAATAATCACAAAATAATATTGCATTTAATATATACATTAAAAAGGGTTTTAAAATGTTTTAAAATAGAAATAAAATAGAAAAATATCAATTATATTCAAATTAATCAAGAAAAATTAAGTAACACCATTGAAAAATCAGAAATGAACTAAAATATTTTTATAAAAAAATTTGGTAATTTTTTAAAGTTAGAAACTATTTTTAGAAATTTTAAGAAATGAGTAAAATAAACCAAAAATGATAAAAAATAACAAAGTGAGAAATAAAAAATAAATGATGTCACCAATATCTGTCACAATATCATTGGATCATTCCATATTTTTTTCAGAATTTAAAAATGCATAAAAGTATTTTTATACATTTAAAACAATTCAAATAAAGTGAAAATTTATAAAAAATATCAAAACACAAAATAAAATTATGAAAAAATAAAAATCAAAAAGAGAAAAAACAAAAATATTTTTCATAATTTTTTCATATTTTTTGGACTTAAAATGAACTTTCTATGATTTTTTGAAATTTAAAATAATTAAAATAAAAATCAGAAAATAAAATATCAAACTAAAAAAATACGGGCCATCTGATCATTGTCAAAACGCGTTAGTATCAGATCAAGTGGATCTGGCGCGCTGTGTATGTTATGGACTTTAGTGAATAAAGCACTAAATCAAATGTAAAATCAGAAATTCAAAAAATACAAATGGCACGCCATCATTGGTTGGAAGATGACACATTGGTCATCTTCAACCTCCAGCCAGTCCCAAAACCAGATCATCCAAACTGTAAAATTAGAGCATGAGACATATGCCATTCGCTTCGTCTCTTCAAGACAAAGACAACCACACATTCGCGAAAAATTTATATAAATTGTAGCTTAAGCAATTTGGAAGAGAAGTTTTGAAAAGGGATTTGAAATTTCATGGTCAAAATGTGTTTCCAGATAAAAGCAAGTGTTGCGACTAGAACCAGGGCAATGAGAGCTTCACAATGATATCAAATTTTAGAAGAATTGATGGAGAAATCTACCTATTGAAGTTGAGTTGTAGAGCTCTGAAACTGGACTTCTATGGATCAATATAGGTCGCGATTCTTGAAGGTAATTGTATGGTTAGCTTCAGGGAAGATCAAGGAAGGTGAATTGAATGGAATCAAATGGATGTTTGAGCTGAAAGTTGCAATGAGTCAAAGTTTGGGTAAAAAGGTTGACTTTCCATACTAAGAAATATTTCAAGTTTTTCTTCAAAATTGACCTATAATGTTTTGCATCCAAACATGGCCTTCCACTTGGAATTTGCTCTTGACCAAAAAAGATGGCATGAAATAGACCTCTTGAATGACATTGTGAGACTTGAACCATTCAAAATATCCAAAAATTGAGAGAGTTATAAATTGTTGAAGTTGGCAAAAAATCATGAAATGACCTATAATCTTTTGCATCTTTAGGGCATCTTCCATCCATTTTCTCACTTTTCACATAAAAGAAGGAATAAAGTTCACATCCTCAAGATAATTGTGGAAAAATGTTGGACTCTGATAAAAATTAACCAAGTTATGATCATTTGAAGTCACACATGGGAAATTGGGGGTTCATCTGGAGGACTTGTAATCTTTTTTCATCATCAAGTTTCTTCCACATGAAAACTCCTTGAAACTTTTGAAGTGATTTATTAATAACCCTTTGAGGAGAAGGATGCTTTTGGAATCACTTAAAAAAATACCAAAATATGAGAAAGATATACTTCTTTGAAGTTCAAAACCCTAGCTCCTAGATCAAGAAAATGCTTTGAGGAACTTTGACAATTTTGAACAACTTTCTTGTACCAACACTTTTGCTTTGTGAATAGAAGTTGTTGAGGATGATAATGAGAACTCATAGAAACCAAAACCACTTCCACATCTTGAGAATTGAGATAAATGTGCACTTGTGACCAATGGGAACAAGGCCTTGTCCAACCATGACAACTTCTTCAATCAACCCCTTGTACTTTTGAATCAATCTTGCTAACTTTGAAATGTGGTGAACCAAAATAAACCTTGACATGCCTTTTCTTCCAAAAAAACTTCAATGTGATGTTTGAATTTCTCAAGCTTTATTGACTAGGGCATGGAAATAAACTCATGAACCAATGGATAAACGTGCTAAGCCACATTTCCTTTACCTACATTATTAACAAGTAAGACAAATCAACATTTTTTTTATTAATTAAAAGGAAAGTCAAAACAAAACAGGCATGATCACAAAAGAAAAATAAGTCAAGGTGCTTGGTGATTCCTCAAAGAGCAAAGCTAAAGATATGGAGGACAACCAAAAGCCCTAATGTGACCTTCTTGTGATTGAATCAATATGGTATGATGAGGGGATCTTAGTGGCAAAAATTGGGGTACAACATTAGGGAGCTTTGGGAAGTTGATTCTCGGACTGCTGTTGGGGATGAAGAGTATGCACCTCTCCAGACTTTATATTTAGAATGTTTCCGCTGGGGATTCCTGTTTTGTTTTTTTAGGAGAACTCTGCTGGGGAATGTTGATTTTGCTTAAGAAGAAAGCTCTATGTAGAGTGTTGATTTCCGCTTGGGGAAAGAGTTTAGGAGTTTCAGTTGTCTGTTGCTCTACTGGGGAGCTATCTCTTGATGGAAGAGAAAGGGAGTTAACAAACTGTTGGGGACAAAGAAATTAACTGTTATCTGGTCATCTCCCAGGTTTTGCAACAACTCACTAGGGATTATAGAGTAGTCTACTGGGGAAGTGGAGTTGTGGTCCCTTGATTTGTAGTAATCAGAGAGGAAAACTCAAGCTTGGAAATCTGTAGTTTGTTGGGGAAATAAACCTTGTTGCCAATCTACTGGAGAGGTGTATTCTTTTGGCAGAACTCCCCGAAGATTCTTGAGATCAACTCAGTTGGGGAGAAGTTTTCAGAGATTGAACTCTGGCTGAGGATCACCCTAATGAAAAGTACTTCATGGGGGACTTGTCACTACCCCTAGTAACAAGTGTTTATAGCATTCTCAGGAAATGTTTGCTTGGTCGTACTTGACCCTTTGTTGGAATTCATGTTCAATACCCCCAGTGATTCAAACATAGACCTGTCTCTGGTTATTCATCATTTCTTGGGAGATTTCTTGGAATCTTGACTTGACTACCCCATATGTGCTAAACAATGATCATGTTGTGTCCCATTTCTTATAGGAGATTTGTCATTAGAAGTGTCATCCTATTTGAAGTGATTTTTTTCACTGAGGGAGCTTTCGTTCGTTGGACATTCGTTGTGTGAATTTCTCTGTTGTCAAACAATTAGCCATGTGCAAACAACGATATTCAAAATAATGTAAAGTTTATGCTTGTCATGAAGTTTTGAAAATGCATTTTAGCAGATAAAAGAATTTTGCAAGTATGTGAATTCAAATCCGGATTTAGAGTAAGCCTTACAGGAGTCAGGATACCTTTTGTAACAATATGCTTTCGAACTAACCCATGCTTCATTTAGGACTTTGAAATGTTGTATCGTGGTCTAGATTCACGGTTTAAGAAACAAAGGATAAGGCTCAAAGTGTAATTGTACCCGCCCGTTCTTCGTGATGTTCTTCGGTCCTAAACTCAGTTAATTATGCGTTTGAACTTCAATTGAGTCTAGAATGGCGTTTTGGTGATGGTTTAGACAAGTTAAGTTTGTTGGAAGGCAGTCATTTTTTCCATATTTTCCATGTTGTTGAGGATTTGTAGTGACCTCTTTTGGATTCATTATCCCTCATTTTGCCTGACTGTTCTTGTTTTTGAGATTACATTCCCTAGTTTTTCCCTAAGTCTCCTTCGTAGTTTTTGACTTAGTGGGTTTTTCTTTTGAGAGATAATGACTGCCTATTTGATAGGGAACCATCACCATCTTTTGGTTCAGAAGGAATGTTTTTGATGTTATTCGTTGCATACGAAGTGAAAGTTTGCGACTGAACGCGCATTTAAATCAACTGAGAGACTAACCTGCCCCAGGTTTTGATTAAAGGTTTTAATTTGTGTAAAAAAGAAAACTTCTACTTCTTCGGCTCGAAGGGGTTGACTAGGGATTATCCTCCTTATAACTCCAGTGTTTAGGAATTGAAAGAACACTTGTATATCGTCAGCAAGGTCTGTTCAAAAGCATATCGTATGAGATTATGGCATTGTTTTCGTCATCCTCCCTCTAAAGGCTTACAACTTTTTGAAGCAAGAGTTAAATATCATAAAGGGAGTAAAAAGCATAGTTTAAATATACTGAAAATGAATGGATTGATTCAAGACAAACATATTTAATGCATTAATGAGAGTAACCAAAGTCTGACATAAAGATAAGTGTTTAAGCAAACAAAGAAATTACAACTGAGAATGTGGATAAACAAAACATTTCCTCGCCCAGACCGTCGCTTCATGTGGATGCCCTTTAGGGGTGATAGAAGAGCTCTAGTTGCCCGTCTTGTGCGAATTCCAATGCTCCTTTGTCGATCAGGTCTTGAATCTTCTTTTTCAACGTCCAATAACTATCAGTATTGTACCCTGTACTGTTGGAGTGATATGCACATCTTTCATTGGGATGATAACTAGGAACAGCAATGTTAGGATTCTGAGGAGGATCCTTCAGTGTGACCAAATTCAGATTCGACATGTGTAGCAAGACTTGCGACATTGGCATATTGAGTTTGGTATATTGCCTATTGGATGCATTATGTTTACGCTGATTATCCTGTCCTTGTTGACAAGGTGGTTGTTAGGCTTGTGACGTGGAAGTAACTTGGAAAGGTCCACTCTCCATCAAACCGACTTCTTGTCTCATCGGATGCTGACTAATGACTCGATGCCCAATTCTAGTTGTTTGCTCCATATGGCTTCATCTGTCTTGATGAAGTTTATTGACGAGGGTCCTTAGCTCCTCTTTCCCCCGAGCTAAGTTTTGGATAAGAGCCATCTAGCCGACCAGTTGTCCCATCATCTGGACTTTCATTGTTGCCATTTCAGTTGGTAGCCGTTCTAGCTGGTCATCCCTGCGTCCTCAGGATTCTACATGGTCAAGCCCCTGGTGAGGAGTGCTTTCACTTCTTCTTTCCCCTTGGATAGGTTCAAGAACATTTCCTGAAGTTGAGCATTTTGAGTCTGGATGTCCTTGATAGTCTATTCTAGATCCATCTCTACTGAAATAAGCAGTAAGCAGATGAGAGACCTATGTGGGAAAAGCCTGTCATGATATGATGTATGGTATATGGATGCATGTTTTCAAGGATCTCGCGGGGCAAACACAAGAAGATGTTAGAAGTTGAATTTTGATCAACATCTTTGATTGGAGAACTTCGTATCGGTGGATGTCCTTCCACGAGAATCAAGCTCACCATGTCATGTGGGTCGTAGCCCTTGACTTAAGGTACCATGCTTTGGTTTTTGACGATGCTTGATTAGAGAATGGATCCTAGTGCCCCTTGATAGGCATCTGGTTTAATATGACCCTGCAGCATAGGCCCTTGAGATCCTTGAAACATTATTAAAAATGATATGGTATGATGTCATGATGTACAAGTATGCAAAATAAGCAAGTTGTTATGTACAAATAGTCATATATACACAAAGCAGACAAATCCTTAGGTTAAGGCTTGCATGGGTTTGTAGGTAAGTACCCTCTTGAAGTTCAGTTGTCTCAACATATCCTAGTAATAGTAACCGGGTTCTAGGGGATCTCAATATCACTGATCTTTCTTCATCAGGCATTGTTTCAGCGTAAGCCTCTTTAATGGCGACCAAAATATCCCAAAAGTCTGATCTCAATGAGCGTAGCATCGAGTATCAACCAATCTTCTGTCGGAACCAAATTTGGCTATCTCGTTACTTCCAAATGGCCAAGGATAAGTCAATTAAAGGTTCTAAAGTCAGTTAGTGCTTCATGACGCCGCTCAGCGGCCCCGTATTCTCCTCGATTCAATACAAGGGATACCGGTACCAACAAATGCGTCATGCTAACATAGCCATTGCTTCAACTGTGTCGGTCTATGTCATACAGTTTCCACATCTATTGCTACTTACCTAAAAGGTGCCCTCAGATCTGGGTAGAGGATCAAAACAAGCCCAAACAAGGAACCATAATGTAAAGCAAGCAAGTCAAACAAGGAAAGCAAGTAAAGGTGATCTAGCCCTAAGGTAACTCCACTTTTAAGAAATTACCCAACAGAGTCGCCAGTTCTGTAACACGGTAGGAGAACTGACTTGGGTGTTTTTCATTTTATCGCAATTATCGTGGATATCAAGAGTCGCCACCGACTTTTCTTTTATTCAATAAGGAAAGGTTAAAAATAATAGGAAAGACCTTTCGAGATTATTTCTTAAGTTCGGGGAGTAGGTTATGGAAAGGGAAGGTATTAGCACCCTTTCCATCCGTAGTTATATACAGGCTCTTAGTTGCTTGCTAGATCACTTGCTTTTGTTTGAAAATGTGTTTGTGGTGTGGGTTTCAAAAGTATTTTGAAAACTTCTTTGTAATGGTTCTCATTTCTATAAGAACACGTACAAAGTGTTGGATTTGAAAATAGTTCAAAGAGGTGTTTGTGGAATGTGTTTTGAAAGTGATTTTAAAAGTGTCTTTGTAATGACTCTCGTTTCTATAATAATGTGTACAAAGTGTTTTAACTTTTGAAAATATTTCAAATTAAAGTGTTGGTGTATAAAATGTTTTGGTTGTGAGCAAGCGATCGACTAGGAGCATCCTACCTACTCAAAAGGTCTTTAATGTTCTTTTCCTCCTCCTTTAGATGTTGCTATCTTACTATTGATTTGGTAAGAAACCCCATCATTGGATGTGAAGGGACGGGCGTGGGTCGTGTGTATGGTCATAGAAAGCAACCTATGAGACATTTTAGCAATGTCTTTTAGGGACTAGATCGTTTACCGAAGGCAACATCGAGGGTCATCGAGGGACTACGATCTTTTATCGAGGGTCTTTGCTAAAACGCCCATATTCGAGGGACATGACTATTTTCCAAGGCAACAAGTGATATTATTCTAAGGTTGCACGTGTGAATAACGTGTTTGATTTTCATGCATTTTGTCTTTGAATTTTAGATTGTCTACTTGTTGTTTTTATCTTGCCATACATCCTAATTACTAACATTTGTATAAAAGCAATAAAAATGAAAAAATAAATCCTAAAATATTATAACCATATTGAAATAGCAAAAAATATAAAGATAAAATAAAAATAAAAAAAGAAGAAAAATGAGCTCTTTCGATTCAGGCAGAAGCTTCCTTCGATTCTGCATTTTTTGACCTCTTTCGATTTGGGCCCGGAGTCAGCAATGTTCTGTCCTTCGATTGGGAGCTGGAAGTCAGCAAGGCCACCTTTCAGGTTACTTCCTTCGTTTGAGGCATGGGGTCAGTGTGAGATGCATTCTACTGGCTACTTCCTTCGTTTGAGGCTTGGAATCAGTGTGAGGTACATTCTTTGCCTTAGGCTCCTTGCTGACTCCTTCGACTGTAAGCATGTTAGGCCCTCAGGTTGAGATTCGAAAGGCTTGAGCATTTAGCCAATCGAAGGGTACAGTGAACCTGTCTTAAATTCTTAAAATGCAATATTCAAGTGTAACTACAGGCCAGGGGTTAGCACAAAATTATTGGGTCTCAAAGTCCAAAGCCTAACTAGTCAGAGTTGAGATTTTTAGCATATGGGCAGTCAGGATCGAAGGTTAAAACATGGTCAAGCTCCCTATATGAAATATCTACATTTCTCTTTATTGGCATGTGCACGTGATATTTAAATAAAATAGATTCATGTTTAAAGGGAACTTACCTCTTGAAGTTCTTAAATCGAAGGAAACTGCAAGTGTCTTTCTTGGTGGTGAATGGAAGTTCATTGGGGCCTTCCTGAGATTAATACAGTTACTACTTTGTGCAAGCAATCACTGAATCGAAGGAAGGTGTGTGAGTGGAACGAAGGTTCATTCTATAATAAGTAACAGAATGAATTAAAGGGTTACTGTATTGTAGTTGGGGAAGTGGGTCGAAGGATAGTTAGATGGTCACTTAGGGGGTGAATCGAAGGATTCACTTAGTGTACAGAGGGGGTTGAGTTTCTAGAAGTGTTTGGAAAAACTTTGGGAGGTGTTTGAGAGTTTTGGGAATTTTCACAAGAGTTCTCTTGCAATTCTTCAGGCGCCCTTAGCATGTGTGGTGAAGGCTCATATTTATTGATGGCCTTGGCTGATGTTTTAGGAGGGAAAACAAAAAATTTAAACAAAAAAGGCATGTTGTGTTTGTAGCTTTCAAGGGACAGTGTTTGTATGCCATTTTGGTGCAAGGAATAAGGCAGTGTTGCAATACTAATGTGCAGCAGTTTTGGAGTTTTATGGCCAGTGTATCAGGCCTGAACCTAGCAGCGCATGGGACTTGGTCAACAAGTACCTTTGGGCATCTCAACCTTTTGTCTTGTCCCCCTAGCCTTATCCTTCGACCTGACTCTTCAACAATCATTTCTTTTTTCAAATTGAAGTGTTCTTCGAATGGCTCATGTGGGTATCCTTTGAAGGGGCCCAAACAAGTGTCTTTCAACCAGGCCCTTCATGGGTTCCTTCGAATGGTCCAAATACATGCTCCTGGGGTGGGTCAGCAAAACATGTCATTCAATTGGGACATTCAGACATGTTTGGCAAGTCCTTCGAATGTGCCACCATGGTACTTCTTTCGCACGAGACAATGGCATAATGTAGAATTTGAAGTAAGCTACTTCCAAGGGAGATATTGCCCACTCAAACTTGTCTGCAAGGGGTCATATGGCCAAACGAAAGGGTGTATGTAGGAGGTCCCTGCTTTGTGACTTTATGCAAACATGCAAGAGATTTTTGCTTAATCGAAGGTGTGATCGGTGGATCTGGAACTGACTGTTTAACGCTGGTTCGCGAAATGTCGCGGAAGTAAGAGTCGCCACCGTCTTTTATTTTCTCCAACAAGGAAAGGACAAAAGCACAGAAAAATTCCTTATGAGATAGTTTCTCGGTTCGGGAGGTAGATTTATAGAAAGGGAAGGTGTTAGCACCCTTTCTATCCATGGTTATCCATGGGCTCTTAGATACTTGCTAATTGTGTTTTCAAAAGTGTTTGCTTTTCAGAGTGAGTGGGTTTGAAAAAGTTTCTTTGAAAATTTCAGATCGACTCTTGTATCAGTCCTCAAGAGTGTTTGAAAAGTTGTTTTGAAAGCTTTTTGAAAAGTGTCGGTGTGAAAAGAGTTTTTGATTTGTTTTGAATTAGAGCAAGTATCTACGAGTAATCTACCTACCCTAAGGAATTCTATTGTGTAAATGTCCTTAAGGTAGTGCCATCCCACCATTGAGAGGTAGGTATCACCACCGTTGGAGGTGTTCGGGTCAATTCGAGGGTTAGGGACAGTGTGGTCACCGAGCAACAGTAAGACACCTTAGAAGCTACCTTTATGCCATTAATCTTTTTATTCCGAGGCAACTGTTTCGAGGCAACTATTCCGAGGCAACTATTCCGAGGCAACCGTTCCGAGACAACTTGTTCGAGGCAACTAGATCAATGGACATAAGGACTCACTAAGACGTCCTATACTCGACGACCACGTTTCGAGGGGCAAGGCAACAGTGAGGCGTACCCTAGGAGTGGTGTGTGAATTGCGTGTCATTTTCAGTTATATTTTATCTTGTCATGCATTGGGTGAGCTACGCTTTGATTTTATTTAGGCATACATTCTTTCATGTGATTAGCAGTTAAAAGGTGCGGAAATTAAAATGCGGAAAATAAAAGTCCTATGCTATTACAAGGCGCGGGTCTATACATCGCCAAATTAACAAAGACCCGATTTGAATAAAAGCGGAAAGTAAATGTCCTAATTACTATTACAAAGCTTTGGGGCAATTACATTATATTTAAAAAGGAAATAGAAATAAACGTGCGAAAAGAAATTGGAATCGAGAGTGCGAGGGTGTTGGACCCTTTAAAGATGAAATTGAAATCAGGAAATGATTAATGATTAAATAAAGAAAAAGAAATTATTTTTATGTTTTGTGGTATTTTATGAAATAAAGAAAATTAACTGAAATTAGAAATTAAATAAAACCCTAGTTCTAAATTGTTTTTAATTATTAAAGAAAATATTTAAGTTTTGACCTAATTTATCCTAATTAATTAATTACATATTTATTTACAAGATAATTAATAGTTAGTAATAATGATGGGAATTATTTATTTATTTAAGAAAAAGGATGGAAATGTGACAAACCCTAATTTCTACATTTTTTTAATTATTTAAGAAAAAAAATATTAAAATTTTAACCTAAATTAACCTAAATTGATTATTAAATTTATTTACAAAAATATAATAATGAATTAAATATTAATAAACATATTTTTATTTTTGACTTTTTCTGGATTTTATATTTATGAAAATTGTTTTGGTGAATTAATTAAAACAAATTAATAAATTAAAAAGAATAAAAGGGGAAAAAATAATAAAAGAAAAAGAATAGAAAAATTGAGCAAACCCTGGGGGTGTTCTGGCCCTTTTGGAGGTGTTTGGGAAGCATTTTGGCCCAACAGATTCCAGGCCTCTTTGACTTTCAATGATCACATAGGACTCAGTTGACTAACGTGCATGGTGAGCCACTTTTGTGGCCTTCAGATCAGAGCCTATGGACACTTGGCAGGCCAGGAGATGAGGTTGTACAATGGTCCCTTATGAGCACACTGCACAGAAGCGCGTTAAAGGAAAAATTATAGAGGAAGTGGGGGACCTGGGAATCGAACCCAGGTCCCAGTACCTGCGTGACAGCACATCTACCAACCCAACCAATGCGTTTATTTGTTAACTTAGTGGAACCTGATTAATGTATATGAAAACAAATGCTATTGGTGTAAAACAAAAATTAAGCGCGAAGATTTGAATCTCCCAGCCACGTCCAGACACGCAAGCATCATCTTCATCGTTTTACCTGTAACATAATCAGTTAGCGGGGGTTTTAAACCCCCACTAAGTCAAACCTGCCATAATAGCGATTAGCATATAGTTAAAAAGAAAAAGGGCGCGATGGGTGATTTCTATTCGTCTGGATGTCCTGAATCCAATGGTCTAGGTTTCATGGCCTGATTTTTCCATATATGCAAAACCCCAAATTTGAGCTTCAGAAACCCTAGAAAGCTTTCATGGCAACTTTGAATACAAGCACTGTTAGTTCAATTAGAGGGCACCAATAGCTTCAGCATATTCATATTAATATAAACCAATCATTAAAACACAATAATCATGCATGAAAAGTGAAACACGAATATGAAAATATTTATGAACAGGGAGGCTTCATTCTACCAATTCTTTGTGCGTGGATAGTCGATTTCAATTGGAATAGCTTCCTGGTAATGCCAGGAGTGGATTGGAATGCTTTTTGGACCTTGAAACACCTTGCAATTAGGTTTTCAGTTTTCAAATTTTTTGTCAAAAAGTTGCAATGTGTTCTTGTGTTTGCAGCGCAGCTTGTGTGTTCTTAGCATTAGGGTTATGTTATGCTTATGTATGTGAGTAGAACTAGGTCAAAAAACCAGCCCAAAATCCATGTTTTAATGCTTTTCAATATTTGATTTTCCATGATCTTTTTCAATCCTTTTTTCCATCAAACCATTGCCAATCATGGGATATTCTTTCCCTTTTGGATGATACACGAATATTGAGTACATAAAGAGTGCATATGCTGCATAAAAAGATTTGAAAGGTGGCATTTGATATTTTTGTCATATTTAATTTTAATTAAGTGAATTAATAATAATAATGATTCAAATAATTAATCAAAAATGATAAAATAACTCCCTTGGATGTCAATGGGTCGTGCATAGCCTTTGGGTGATGATTCTTGGAAGAAATTGAGGCCCATTAGCAATTTTGAGGCATTTGAAGCAAAGTTGACTTTTCAAAATTCCCAAAAATTTCCCAACTTCCACAAGGCATATCTTGCTCAATTTTTAAGCTTTGATCATGTTCTTGGACATTTTGGAAAGGTCTTGAAGTCCTATAACCAATTCCTTTGTTCCCATGTCATTTTGATTTACCAATCTCAAGTTATGGTCTTTGACTTAAAGTGCCTTTTTGTTGACTTTTGAAAATGACCTATAATGTTGAGATTGATATCTTTTTGTGAGAGCATTTCTTGGACTTAAAGTGTGAAGATGAGTTTTAGGAAATGTCATTCTCTTCAAAATGAGCCTTGGATGGAATTTTTCTGATAAACCATGTGGAAGTTATGCCTTGGTCAATTTGCAGTTGACTTTTCCAACTGTCCAGAAATAGAAACTTTTGCATCTTGAGTCTTTTTGAGCCATGACTTGAGAATCATGATCAAGAATTGATCAAATGATGTTTGTGGCTTCAAAATAAGATATTGACCAAAAATTTGGACTTTTGACTGTCAAATGACCATTTTGCCCCTGCAGTTGACTGTAGGGCAATTAGGGTTTTTGACTGTGCAATTTGATGCTGTGAGTCTTGAAACTTGGCATGAGGATGCTTGACAATGTTTGTAGGCATGTGGGACTTGATTTGACCCTTGGAAACTTCAATTTCTTTGCCAGAACCAAAACCCTAATTTTTGACTGTTAGGAGGCAATTGGACTGTGCAACCCTTGAAAGATTTTGAAGCATGCTCTTAGAAAATCTTGAAGAAAATGGGAGGGAAAATTTTGGGGTACAACAGTTGCCCCTGTTCAGTCTTCTTAGACCTGAGGATGTAGATTGGCTGGCGTGCCTTTCGTAATCCGAAGGTGGAAGATGATTGAACACTAGAGTGCCCAGAAATATGCACTTACATAGTAGAGTATCAGCAATATGATGCAGGGAATGGGCTTACAGATGCCATTTGGAGAGATGCTGGATAGGGGGATGGGCTTACAGATTCCATTTGGAGACTGATGTATAGGTGGATGGGCTTATAGATGCCATCTGGGTGTCGATCGCGTAAGAGTTTCCTTAGCGAGAACTTGCGTACCTGAAAAAAGAAAGATAATTACCTGGCCTGTTACAGGAGTTGATCCTCAAACTTTTTATGTAGATGTGTCCTGGATGGTTACAGGAATTAAATCTTTAAACTCTTCAGACGTGCCCTGGCGAGATACAGGAATCGAGTCTTGGAGAATATAGTCGTCAACAGATACGCCCTGGCAAGATACAGGAATCGGATCTTTGAACTCTTCAGACGTGCCCTGGCGAGATACAGGAATCGAGTCTGGAGCTTCAAAAGGTTTTTGTCGGTAATGATGTGATGAATGAATCAGGGATGGTTACTACCTCAACGGGGCGATGAGAGAACCTTTGGGTGATTACTACCTCAACGGGGTGATGAGAGAACCTTGGGACGATTACTACCTCAACAGGATGATGAGAGAATCTTTCAGACGCACCCTGGCAAGATACAGGAATCGGGTCTGGTAATGCTAGTTGTCAACAGATACACCCTGGCAAGATACAGGCATCAGATCCTCGAACTCTTCAGACACACTCTGGCAAGATACAGGAATCGGATCTGGTATTGTTAGTCGTCAACGGATACACCCTGGCAAGATACAGGCATCGGATCCTCGAACTCTTCAGACGCACTCTGGCAAGATATAGGAATCGGATCTGGTATTGTTAGTCTTCAACGGATACACCCTGGCAAGATACAGGCATCGGATCCTCGAACTCTTCAGACGCACCCTGGCAAGATACAGGAATCGGATCTGGTATTGTTAGTCTTCAACGGATACACCCTGGCAAGATACAGGCATCGGATCCTCGAACTCTTCAGACGCACCCTTGCAAGATACAGGAATCGGGTATGGTAATGCTAGTCTTCAACGGATACACCCTGGCAAGATACAGGCATCGGATCCTCGAACTCTTCAGACGCACCCTGGAAAGATACAGGAATCGGGTCTGGTAATGCTAGTCTTCAACGGATACACCCTGGCAAGATACAGGCATCGGATCCTCGAACTCTTCAGACGCACCCTGGCAAGATACAGGAATCGGATCTGGTATTGCTAGTCGTCAACAGATACACCCTGGCAAGATACAGGCATCGGATCCTCGAACTCTTCAGACACACCCTGGCAAGATACAGGAATCGGATCTTTAGTTGCGACCGTTGATGGTAATCATCTTGGTATCAACCTTTGTCCTGAAAAGACAAAACGTTAGTTGCATGCGATGTCATGATGTATGACATGCGTGATGAGATTATATGTTCATGATGCGTATATGCATGCTATAATGTATGGAAATGCGATGTTTATGAATGTATGTTTTCGTCTTAGGAAAATAAATCCTTGACAGATGCCGGGAAGTTAAGTCCTGGGCTGATGTGAATAGCTTTTGTTTCCACTGGGGAGTGATGGTTGCAAGAATACCGGTAGGAGAAGATGCCTCTGTTGGGGAATAAACTTGGCGAATAGAATACTCTGCGGGGGAAAATTATTCTAGCGACCTTGCTGGGGAATAATACTCTGTGGGAAGAGAGGTACTCTGTTGAGATGTTGATGATAACTCCGCTGGGGATACCGTTGTTATGTTGGAAGTGTTAATAGATTCCGCTGGAGATAAGAAGACTTTGCCGAGGACGGTCTTTCCGTGGCTTTTGGCTGAGGATAACCCAGTTATATCCTGGTAGGGAAATAACCTTTGAATAAAGCCGGGAGACGCGTTCGTGCTCTGCAGGGGGAAGCTTCCAGAATCTACTGGGGATAAGTTTCCTGCTGGGGAGATTGATTCAAACTTTCCTTGGGAAATCTGGATTGGACTCTCCTGGGGAAATTTTTTAGATACATTGGGGAAGTGGCTCCGCTGAATGTCTGGTATACCGCCGGGGAACAATCTTAGATCAAGACTGCCGGGGATGCTTGTTAGGAATGCTTGCGTACTCCGCTGAGGAATGTTGAGATCTGCTGGGGATGCCCACTTTCCTTAAGGCTGACAGGATAATTTTGCTTGGGGAGGGTGTATTGACTTGTTGGGTCACTCTCTGGGGAATTAAGATATCTTGGTTATGTTCTTCAGCTGAACCTACCTTGGTACCTTAGTGGACAGAGCAATTAGATCGCTTAGACAACTCATTATTGCCCCTGTTTCTAATGTTACCTGTAATTAATCCGTTGTTTCGTATGCAAATATTTATGAGTTAGAAATCATTGTCAAATTCATATATCACAAATTGAACCTTGGACGTTCTTCGCAAAACAAAACAGAAAAGGAAAAACAATTGGCAATTTGTCTGAAAAGTGAATTTGTATTGATTTTTGAATTTTCCTGTAAATAGGCGTTTTATGTACAAGAGGCTGACGTCCTAGTAAGAGAACGCCGCCGAACAAAAGAGTTTATACAAATTTGTACAAAGGGAAAACAAAACAGCTATGTGAAAAGAACAATCCCACTGGGTTCCAACTCTGCTATCGCCTTTATATCTTCGAGCGTCTCATCACTTGATGACCTAGCTGAAGATGAAGTTGATTGATTGATGCCTTTTGAACTTGATAGTTGATACCGGATTCTGGATGCGAGGTGATCCAATGAGACATAGTATTACGCTTTATCCCTAACTTTTGCCTGGACCGCCCTTTCGGGTTTTCAGTCCACCGGGATACCCATTTTTGCCCAAGCCGCCTTTTCAGGTTTTCGACTTGCCGGGTGTACAAATTTTTTTCATTTCATCCCTCATTTTGCCCGAACCCTTTTGGTTCGCCGGGAAGCCCGAATTTTTGCCTAGGTATGTCAACCTAGCGGGTCTTTTATCATGCGTAGTATCTTTTTACTATGTCTGCATTGGCGGGGTGAGGAAGGTCGTCACCATCCATGGTGGTTAGGATCATGGCTCCTCCTGAGAACACATGTTTAACCACAAATGGCCCTTCGTATGTAGGGGTCCATTTGCCCCTGGGATCACTCTGAGGAAGGATGATGCGTTTGATTACCAGATCCCCAACTTGATACTCTTGTGGTCTGACCTTTTTGTTAAATGCCCTGATCATACGTTTTTGATACGTCTGACCATGACAAATAGCAGCAAGTCTCTTTTCGTTGATTAGATTTAACTGATCAAGTCGTGTCTGGGTCCAATCATCTTCGCTCAGATCTGCATCCTTCATTATCCGGAGAGAGGGTATCTGCACTTCGATCGGTAAGACTGCCTCCATGTCATAGACCAAGGAGAAAGGAGTTGCCCCGGTTGACGTCCTTGCTGAGGTACGGTACCCATGTAGAGCAAACAGTAACATCTCGTGCCAATCTTTATAGGTCACTGTCATTTTCTGCACGATTTTCTTGATATTTTTATTCGCTGCTTCTACAGCCCCATTCATCTTCGGTCGGTAAGGAGAAGAGTTGTGGTGTTGTATCTTGAATTGCTCGCAGAGCTCAGTGATCATCTTGTTATTGAGATTGGTACCATTGTCTGTAATGATCCTTTCAGGGACGCCGTACCCACAGATCAGGTTATGCCGAATGAACCGTGCCACAACGTTCTTGGTTACGGTAGCATAAGAAGCTGCTTCAACCCACTTCGTAAAGTAATCAATCGCCACCAGGATGAAGCGATGTCCGTTGGATGCCGTAGGTTTAATCTCGCCAATCATATCTATGCCCCACATTGAAAACGGCCAAGGTGCAATCAAGACATTCAGAGGAACTGGAGGAACATGCACCTTATCTGCATAAATCTGGCATTTGTGACATGTCCGAGAATGTTGGTAACAGTCAGCTTCCATAGTGGACCAGAAATATCCTGCCCGAAGGATTTTCTTTGCCATGGTATGTCCACTGGAATGTGTTCCGAAGGTACCTTCGTGTAGCTCCGCCATAATCCTTTCTGCTTCAGTCTTATCCACACAACGCAGTAAGGTCGAATCATGGTTTCATTTGTACAGAATGTCGTTGCTGAGGAAGAACTTCGCTGCGAACCTTCTCAGAAACTTCTTGTCGTTGACAGATGCACCTTCAGGATACTCTTGAGCTTCCAAGTACCTCTTTACCTCATGGTACCAGGGTTTCTCAGTCACCGTTTCAGACTCAAGATCACAACAGTATGCCGGTTCGTCCAATTTCTAGATGATGACCCGGGGAGCCTCATTGTCCCACTTGACTTTGAACATGGAAGACATCGTAGCTAACGCGTCCGCCAACTGATTCTCCTCTCTTGGGAAATGTTCAAAAGTTATCTCTGTGAAATGGGGAATCAATGTCAACACACATTCTCTATAAGGAATAAGATTCGGATGTTTCGTATCCCACTCGCCTTTGATCTGATTGATCACGAGAGCGGAATCCCCGAAGACACCCAAAAACTTGATCCTTAAGTCAATCGGAGCTTGAAGACCCATGATGCATGCCTCATACTCCGCCATGTTGTTGGTGCAGTTGAAACATAGCCGGGCAGTGAGTGGAGTATGAGTGCCTTGAAGGGATATGATCACAGCGCCGATACCGTTACCCAAAGCGTTGGATGCTCCGTCAAAGTGCATAGACCATCGGGATCCTTCCTCAGATCCTTCATCTGGTCCAGGTACTTCACAATCAGTCACTATCATGATACTCTCGTCTGGAAACTCGAAGTTCATTGACTGATAGTCGTCTACTGCCTGGTGTGCCAAGTGGTCTGCCAATACACTTCCCTTGATAGCTTTCTGGGTCGTGTACTGGATGTCGTATTCTGTCAATATCATTTGCCATCTTGCTATTCTCCCAGACAGAGCAGGCTTTTCAAATATGTACTTTATTTGATCCATCTTTGAGATCAACAAGGTAGTGTGAGTCAGCATATACTGTCTCAGACGGCGAGCAGCCCATACCAAAGCGCAGCAAGTTTTCTCGAGCAGTGAGTATCGGGTCTCACAGTCGGTAAACTTTTTGCTAAGGTAATAAATGGCATGCTCTTTTCGGCCAGACTCATCATGCTGCCCCAGCACACACCCCATTGAGTTGTCGAGTACTGTCAGGTATAGTATCAGAGGTCTCCCTTCAACCGGTGGCATAAGAATGGGTGGCTCTTGGAGATACTCTTTGATTCTGTCAAAAGCGGCCTGACATTCATCGTTCCAACGTACTACCTGATCTTTCTTCAGTAACTTGAAGATTGGTTCACAAGTAGCAGTTAGGTGTGAGATGAATCGAGCAATGTAATTCAGACGTCCTAGGAAGCCTCTGACTTCTTTCTCTGTCTTAGGAACTGGCATCTCTTGAATAGCTTTAACCTTGGCAGGGTCCACTTGAATACCCTTGTCACTTACAACGAAGCCTAGCAATTTTCCAGATCTTACCCCGAAGGTGCACTTGTTCGGGTTCAATCTCAGCTTGTACAGTTTCAGACGGTCAAACAACTTCTACAGATGATCAAGGTGTTCCTCCTCAGTTTGGGACCTTGCAATCATGTCGTCGACATACACTTCAATCTCGTGATGGATCATGTCATGAAATAAAGCAACCATGGCACGTTGGTAGGTTGCCCCAGCATTTTTCAGTCCAAAAGGCATGACCTTGTAGCAGAAGGTGCCCCACTGAGTAACAAAGGTAGTCTTTTCCATGTCTTCCGGAGCCATCTTGATCTGATTATACCCTGAAAAACCATCCATGAAAGAGAACACCTTGTGCTGAGCAGTATTGTCAACCAGAACATCAATGTGAGGTAGGGGGAAGTCATCCTTGGGGCTGGCCCTGTTCAGATCCCTGTAATAAACACACATTCTGACCTTGCCATCTTTCTTTGGTACCGGCACCACATTGGCAACCCACTGAGGGTAAGAAGTCACTGCAAGAAACCCGGTATCGAATTGCTTCATAACCTCAGCTTTAATCTTCTCAGACATCTTTGGACGCATACGGCGGACCTTTTGCTTAACCGGAGGGCAGTCTTCCTTGGTAGGCAAATGATGGACCACAATGTCGGTATCCAACTCAGGCATGTCTTCGTAGGACCAGGCGAAGATTTCCACATAATCATGTAACATCTGAGTCAACCGTTGTTTTACGCTGAGTTCCAGATTGGCACCAATCTTGACTTCCTTCCTATTTGTCTCAGTACCCAGATTTATCGTTTCCACTGGCTCTTCATGTGGTTGAATTGCCCTCTCTTCCTGGAGTAACAGTCTTGCAAGCTCGCCAGGCACTTCGCAATCATCCTCACCTTCATCTTCGGCTAAGTTGATCGGATTTTCGAAGTCATAACTGGCAGTAGCAGAGTCGTTACCAGTGAGATCCAGAGTGGATTGAAACCTGTGTAGGTGAGTGTGTGTAAATATAGCTGTTTTGCAATAGATAAAGAAAGAAAGAAAGAAAGGGAGCACAAGATTTGAAATGCGAGAAAACGTCCAAGATCTTTATTCATGATATATGGAAATGACAGTTATAAGCCCTCACAAATGAAGCCAACGGTGCCCCGGGTAAGACACCGGGCCATAAAGTTTTAATTCATTGTTTATTACAAATAACAAAAACAAAGGAATTCATTACTCCGTAACAAAAGTAACCGGTAGGTTGTCCTTTGCAGTCCAATTGATAGGTCCACTGTCGGCCGTCGGATAAATCCAACTGTCGAACTCAGATTCTTCCACTTCGTCTTCATCCCCAATAGCATTCACTCCATGAGCAAGCAGGGGAGCTGTCACCACATTAGGTTTCTCAGGCGCTTCAAACTTTACCTCATTCGCATCAATAAGGTCCTGCACCTTGTTCCTTAGGGCCCAGCAGTCATCAGTAGAATGCCCCGGGCTATCGGAGTGATAAGCACAGCGGGCATTTGGGTTATACTTGGGAGATGCAGTATTCACGACCTTTGGAGCCTCTCTGACCGTCACCAAGTTGGTGGATAGCAGCTGCGGCAAGATTTGTGACAAGGTCATGCTCAGCCGGGTGAATTCTCTTCTAGGTCTTTCAGCCCTTGGTTGGTTGAGTTGCCGAGGAGCGGCAGCAGGCTTAGCAATCACCACCGCGTTGACAGTTTGGCGGCGCTCTGGTTTATCTTGTCTTCTAGGCCCATACATAGCGCTGGCCTCCTTCTTGAAAGGCTTTTTCTCAGAACTAGAGGATGCTCCCTTCTGAATCTTTCCTGACTTCATACCAGCCTCTATCCTTTCCCCAGTCAGAATGAGGTCAGTGAACCCTGCAGACGAATTGCCGATAAGATGATTAAAGAACGGCCCAGACAGGGTCCCCAAGAACATATCCACCAATTCACGGTCAGTTAATGATGGATGCACCCTGCCAGCCAGGTCCCTCCACTTCTGCGCATACTCTTTAAAACCTTCGCCTGATCCTAGCGACATACCCTGGAGTTGGGTACGGGTAGGAGCAAGGTCGGCATTGTATTGATACTGCTTGTAAAAAGCAGTAGCCAACTCCTCCCAGTTACGAACCTTGGTTCCATCCAGCTGATAGAACCATTCGAGATGAGTCCCTGAAAGACTCTCCTGGAAGAAGTGGATCCACAAGTTCTTGTCCACTGTATACGGCTGAATCTTCCGCATATAAGATCTGAGGTGTAGCTTAGGGCAGGACGCCCCGTCATACTTGGTGAAAGATGGTGCTTTAAACTTATGAGGGATGATCACACCAGAAGATAAGCCCAAGTCACCGAAATCCAAGCCAGGCACTTGTTGAATTTCCATGGCGTTCAGACGGTCTTCCAACTGCTTGTATCTGTCTTCAGCCGGAGGGTACTGTTCCTCATTAAAATCAGTCTCATTGTCAGAGACCACCGGACTTGGAGCCCTTCCCCCCTGGGGACTGTCTTTTCCTACAGAAGAACCAGCTTCCTCATTCTGCAGAGTGTTACCAAACCTCCGGCCCGAGTTGAAAAGAACAATTCTCTTCTTCTTCTTCTCCGTCTTCAGGAGCAAAGCCTTCAGCTCTTCTTGACCTTGAGCCAAACCCATGATCAGCTCCTGAAATTGTGCGTTCTGCGCCTGAAGGGCCTTGATAGACAGCTCGGTAGATGATTCAGGGTTCATGGTGCTGAAATAAACAGCGAAGAACGGTAAGCAACCTGAAAAGAAGAGTACATGCTATGCACATGATGAATGATAGGTGTTTATGCAATGTATTCAAGGGTTCGAAAATTCAAATTTGTTGTAGACAAAAAGGAACACACGTTATCATTAAGGAAATAATTGTTCAGTACATCAAAGCCTCATGGGCAAAATATTACAAAAGCAAATCAATCCCAGAAGACACTACGCATCCTCTTTGGAGCTATGTAAGTGTTGAGATTCCTCTCCTCGTGCAGTAGGCGGGTGAGCTCCAAGACCTTCTTTTCACTAGCATGTAGACTAGTCTCAAGAGAATTCCGTTCTTCCTTAAGCTGGATCCAGCTCTTCTGCATTTCTTCCCAGGATGTGGGTATGTCAGGATGTTGAATGGTGTAGGACACCTCTCCTTCCAATACTGGCTCTTTGATCACAGGGAGAACATGAGGGTAAGGCATTACTAACTTCTGGGAGCGGGCCCGTACCCACTTGAGATAAGGTTCCAACGGGATGGAGTTCCTGTGCCCCAGTGTCTTACTGTCTATCTTAATTGGCATCCTCCAAGCTCTGATAAATCTCTGGCGAAGTCCTTGTGCATCATTGTCGAAGTCAAAAAATATGTCAGGAATTAGCATATCATGAGGGCCGTCCCTCCGAGCATAACCAAACTGTCTCCAAGCCAGGCACGGGTTGTAAGTAATACCTCCTATGATTCCAAGTAAAGGAACATTAGGGTACTCCCCGCAACGATCAATGATAGTGACCTCCTCTCTGGACCGAGAGCACCAATGTATATCTGCATGTGTAAGAGTCATTGATCGTTGTGACCATCTCAAACCCCGTTCATTCTTCAAAACTGATTGCGGAAGGTGCAAAATAAACCACCTTCCCAGGAGTGGAGTACATCACATAAGGACACCTCTTTTTCTCATGGTTCGAGTGTAACATGAGTGAAGGATGTCCCCCAGCAACGTAGGTATAGGATTCCTGGACATGAAGATCTGGACAGTACTGATATCTATAAGCTGGTCTGGATTAGGGAACAACACCAAACCATAGACAAGGAGGGCCATAACTTCTTCAAAAGCTTGTAGGTCAAGGGAGTTCCAACATTCTTGGGCCTTCTCAAACAGAAACCTGGCTAAGAACCCTTTGATACCACTTCTAACTTCCCAATGTCCCTTGAGGTCAGATGGTTGTAGGTGTAAGGCTTTAGCAATCTCTTCCAGCTTGGGTTCCTTTTCCGTACCGTTGTAGGGTAGTTGATCAAGGATAGGGATCTTCAGAAGCCGGGAGAACTCTTCCAATGTAGGTACTAGTTGGTAATCCAGGAAAGTGAAACAGTGATGCAGAGGGTCAAAGAACTGGAACAGGACCTTTATCATATCTTCCTCAATGTTGGTGTGGACCAAGCTGATGAGTCTTCCATGTCTTTCACTGAATGAAGAGCTCTCGGGAATCCTGGATATAAGCTCCTTAAGCTAAGGAGGGATCCTTACAAGGCTGGTCTGAATTGTCTTTCTGCGAACAGTTTCCATGTCCTACAAAACAAGAACAAAGATGAAGATTTGAACCCCTGAAATGGTTAGCCAATGCATATGATGCTGTATGATGTCATGATGCTATGATTAAACACACCACAAATATTTACAAAGGCAAACATGATAAGGCACACAAGTCACACCACAGCCCTTAGAGTTTAGGCCTGCATGGGGTCTGGGTATTACCCTTTTGAAGTTGGTGGGCTCAACCTGTCCTATTAGAAGTAACCGGGTTCTAAGGGTCCCAACCTCACTGGATTGCTTTCATTGTTCATCGTTTCGATTTAGCCACTGAACTGGCGACCGAAATATTCCAGGAAAGCAAACCTCAATTGAGTGTAGTATCGAGTATCAACCAACCTCGGACTGCACCAAAGTCAGTTATCTCACTACCCTAAAGAGGCCAAGATGGTTCAATTAAGGTTCCTAAGGTCAGTTGATGCTTCACGACACCACGCGGAGGCCCCGTACTCTCCTTGACTGAACTCAAGGGTTACCGGTACACACCAAAGTGCCACATCAACGTAGCAGACTGCTTCAACCATGTCGGTATACCCCGCACAATTCCCTCACAACCTTGTTGCTACTTTCTAAGAAGGTATCCCCAGATCTAGGTTAGGATCTATAGAGCTCCCAAGACAGTCCCACAATAATAAAGCAATCAAGTCAAAGCAATTGAAAACACAGTTATGAACTATCCTAAGGTACACCTCACTTTATAAGAGTCCCCAGCAGAGTCGCCAATTCTGTGATCGGTGGATCTGGAACTGACTGTTTAACGCTGGTTCGCGAAATGTCGCGGAAGCAAGAGTCACCACCGTCTTTTATTTTCTCCAACAAGGAAAGGACAAAAGCACAGAAAAATTCCTTATGAGATAGTTTCTCGGTTCGGGAGGTAGATTTATAGAAAGGGAAGGTGTTAGCACCCTTTCTATCCATGGTTATCCATGGGCTCTTAGATACTTGCTCATTGTGTTTTCAAAAGTGTTTGCTTTTCAGAGTGAGTGGGTTTGAAAAAGTTTCTTTGAAAATTTCAGATCGACTCTTGTATCAGTCCTCAAGAGTGTTTGAAAAGTTGTTTTGAAAGCTTTTTGAAAAGTGTCGGTGTGAAAAGAGTTTTTGATTTGTTTTGAATTAGAGCAAGTATCTACGAGTAATCTACCTACCCTAAGGAATTCTGCTGTGTAAATGTCCTTAAGGTAGTGCCATCCCACCATTGAGAGGTAGGTAGCACCACCGTTGGAGGTGTTCGGGTCAATTCGAGGGTTAGGGACAGTGTGGTCACCGAGCAACAGTAAGACACCTTAGAAGCTACCCTTATGCCATTGATCTTTTTATTCCGAGGCAACCGTTTCGAGGCAACTATTCCGAGGCAACCATTCCGAGGCAACTTGTTCGAGGCAACTAGATCAATGGACATAAGGACTCACTAAGACGTCCTATACTCGACGACCACGTTTTGAGGGGCAAGGCAACAGTGAGGCGTACCCTAGAAGTGGTGTGTGAATTGCGTGTCATTTTCAGTTATATTTTATCTTGTCATGCATTGGGTGAGCTACGCTTTGATTTTATTTGGGCATACATTCTTTCATGTGATTAGCAGTTAAAAGGTGCGGAAATTAAAATGCGGAAAATAAAAGTCCTACGCTATTACAAGGCGCGGGTCTATACATCGCCAAATTAACAAAGACCCGATTTGAATAAAAGCGGAAAGTAAATGTCCTAATTACTATTACAAAGCTTTGGGGAAAATACATTATATTTAAAAAGGAAATAGAAATAAACGTGCGAAAAGAAATTGGAATCGAGAGTGCGAGGGCGTTGGACCCTTTAAAGATGAAATTGAAATCAGGAAATGATTAATGATTAAATAAAGAAAAAGAAATTATTTTTATGTTTTGTGGTATTTTATGAAATAAAGAAAATTAACTGAAATTAGAAATTAAATAAAACCCTAGTTCTAAATTGTTTTTAATTATTAAAGAAAATATTTAAGTTTTGACCTAATTTATCCTAATTAATTAATTACATATTTATTTACAAGATAATTAATAGTTAGTAATAATGATGGGAATTATTTATTTATTTAAGAAAAAGGATGGAAATGTGACAATCCCTAATTTCTACATTTTTTTAATTATTTAAGAAAAAAACATTAAAATTTTAACCTAAATTAACCTAAATTGATTATTAAATTTATTTACAAAAATATAATAATGAATTAAATATTAATAAACATATTTTTATTTTTGACTTTTTCTGGATTTTATATTAATGAAAATTGTTTTGGTGAATTAATTAAAACAAATTAATAAATTAAAAAGAATAAAAGGGGAAAAAATAATAAAAGAAAAAGAATAGAAAAATTGAGCAAACCCTGGGGGTGTTCTGGCCCTTTTGGAGGTGTTTGGGAAGCATTTTGGCCCAACAGATTCCAGGCCTCTTTGACTTTCAATGATCACATAGGACTCAGTTGACTAACGCGCATGGTGAGCCACTTTTGTGGCCTTCAGATCAGAGCCTATGGACACTTGGCAGGCCAGGAGATGAGGTTGTACAATGGTCCCTTATGAGCACACTGCACAGAAACGCGTTAAAGGAAAAATTATAGAGGAAGTGGGGGACCTGGGAATCGAACCCAGGTCCCAGTACCTGCGTGACAACACATCTACCAACCCAACCAATGCGTTTATTTGTTAACTTAGTGGAACCTGATTAATGTATATGAAAACAAATGCTATTGGTGTAAAACAAAAATTAAGCGCGAAGATTTGAATCTCCCAGCCACGTCCAGACACGCAAGCATCATCTTCATCGTTTTACCTGTAACATAATCAGTTAGCGGGGGTTTTAAACCCCCACTAAGTCAAACCTGCCATAATAGCGATTAGCATATAGTTAAAAAGAAAAAGGGCGCGATGGGTGATTTTTATTCGTCTGGATGTCCTGAATCCAATGGTCTAGGTTTCATGGCCTGATTTTTCCATATATGCAAAACCCCAAATTTGAGCTTCAGAAACCCTAGAAAGCTTTCATGGCAACTTTGAATACAAGCACTGTTAGTTCAATTAGAGGGCACCAATAGCTTCAGCATATTCATATTAATATAAACCAATCATTAAAACACAATAATCATGCATGAAAAGTGAAACACGAATATGAAAATATTTATGAACAGGGAGGCTTCATTCTACCAATTCTTTGTGCGTGGATAGTCGATTTCAATTGGAATAGCTTCCTGGTAATGCCAGGAGTGGATTGGAATGCTTTTTGGACCTTGAAACACCTTGCAATTAGGTTTTCAGTTTTCAAATTTTTTGTCAAAAAGTTGCAATGTGTTCTTGTGTTTGCAGCGCAGCTTGTGTGTTCTTAGCATTAGGGTTATGTTATGCTTATGTATGTGAGTAGAACTAGGTCAAAAAACCAGCCCAAAATCCATGTTTTAATGCTTTTCAATATTTGATTTTCCATGATCTTTTTCAATCCTTTTTTCCATCAAACCATTGCCAATCATGGGATATTCTTTCCCTTTTGGATGATACACGAATATTGAGTACATAAAGAGTGCATATGCTGCATAAAAAGATTTGAAAGGTGGCATTTGATATTTTTGTCATATTTAATTTTAATTAAGTGAATTAATAATAATAATGATTCAAATAATTAATCAAAAATGATAAAATAACTCCCTTGGATGTCAATGGGTCGTGCATAGCCTTTGGGTGATGATTCTTGGAAGAAATTGAGGCCCATTAGCAATTTTGAGGCATTTGAAGCAAAGTTGACTTTTCAAAATTCCCAACAATTTCCCAACTTCCACAAGGCATATCTTGCTCAATTTTTAAGCTTTGATCATGTTATTGGACATTTTGGAAAGGTCTTGAAGTCATCTAACCAATGCCTTTGGTCCCATGTCATTTTGATTTACCAATCTCAAGTTATGGTCTTTGACTTAAAGTGCCTTTTTGTTGACTTTTGAAAATGACCTATAATGTTGAGATTGATATCTTTTTGTGAGAGCATTTCTTGGACTTGAAGTGTGAAGATGAGTTGTAGGAAATGTCATTCTCTTCAAAATGAGCCTTGGATGGAATTTTTCTGATAAAACATGTGGAAGTTATGCCTTGGTCAATTTGCAGTTGACTTTTCCAACTGTCCAGAAATAGAAACTTTTGCATCTTGAGTCTTTTTGAGCCATGCCTTGAGAATCATGATCAAGAATTGATCAAATGATGTTTGTGGCTTCAAAATAAGATATTAACCAAAAATTTGGACTTTTGACTGTCAAATGACCATTTTGCCCCTACAGTTGACTGTAGGGCAATTAGGGTTTTTGACTGTGCAATTTGATGCTGTGAGTCTTGAAACTTGGCATGAGGATGCTTGACAATGTTTGTAGGCATGTGGGACTTGATTGGACCCTTGGAAACTTCAATTTCTTTGCCAGAACCAAAACCCTAATTTTTGACTGTTAGGAGGCAATTGGACTGTGCAACCCTTGAAAGATTTTGAAGCATGCTCTTAGCAAATCTTGAAGAAAATGGGAGGGCAAATTTTGGGGTACAACAGAAGGCTTGTAAAACGGGAGCCACATGCCCAAACGAAAGGTGTGACCAAAATCTTGTACCGAAGGATTCACATGCCCTAAACAAAGAATGCATGCAGAGGATGAAGGGAACAATTGAAGCTTGCAACACAGGGAAGGACATATGCCCCAAACGAAGGAGGTAAGATATGTAATCAAAAGAGACCAGAAGAGAGGCTTTTGCCTCCTGAATCGAAGGACATCATCAGGAAGTTTTTTCCTTGTGAATTGAAGCTAGTTAAAGATAAGTGTTGCCCTGTCGAAGCTTGTAACAATTTGTTCCAAAGGGTGACTTTGTCCTTGTGCATGCTAGCATGGTAGGGAATTCTGCCTTGTAAATCTTGGCTAACACGCGGGAAAGATGCTACATGGACAAACGAAAGATTTGCACAAAGATAATAAAACGTTTAAACGAAGTCTAGTGCCCAAATGAAGCAGGAAATGAACTTGCCCAAATGAAGTCTAATGCCCCCAACGAAGCAGGAAATGAACTTGCCCAAAAGGAGTCCAGTGCCCAAAGGAAGGATATAACCAAAGCCTACATCGAAGGAGCCAAAGTGCCCAATCGAAGGATGTAAAATTCAAGAGAACTTTTTGTTCCTTCAACTATGTCAAAAAGAGTATTTTCATCTATTTTGCCCTTTTTAGAAATTTCCTCTTTAATCTTGATGCTGAAAAATACAAATATATTTGTGTAAGCTTGAATTTTTGGGAGCCCCTTGTGAGAAATTCCTTGAGGAATGAGAGGGAAAATTTTGGGTACAACACCCTAGTTTCTTGAAAATTTGAATATTTTAGGGTTTCTTCAATGATGTAGCATGCATGTTTTTAAATGGCTGAAGGTATTGTGTATTTATAGGAGAAGAATTGGGTCAACAAAAGTGGACAAAATCTTTGTAATTCATGGTGTAATATTTGATTTTGAATTTGCATGAAAAGTTTCTTTTTTAAGCTCAATCATGTGCCAATCAGCCTCACATGGTTTTGGCAAGTTGTCATGAGCTTTTTGGGCCTCCAATTTGATCAAAACAAAATCCTTGCGCCTTAATCCATTAGTTTTGTATGTTATTTGATTTATTTTGAGTTTAGTTGAATAAAATCAAAATAAAAAGAAATAAAAATCAAAAAAATATATGAATGGATTTAGAGGTCTAATATGAGGTCATGAACACGTTTGAACCTAACAACTTAGGTCCATTAGCCCAAAAATTCAACTTTGCTCAAAGTGGACTTCATGCATTTTCTCAAAATTGCTCAATTTGCATCAATCATAACTCCCTCAATTTTTTTCATATGAAGATGATCTTGGACTTTTTGGAAACCTCAATATGTCTCCTACAACATTTTCGTTGGTCATTTTTTCATTTGAAGTCTTTAACTTCATGTAAATTGCTTTGACAAAAAATGTCTTTTTGTTGACTTTCAAAATGACATGTAAAGTTTTGACCCATAAATCTCAAATGAAGCATTTTTGGCCTTGAGCTTAAAGAGAAAAAGTTATAGAGAATTGAATTTCCTTAAAATTGAGCCTTGGCTAAGAAATTTTTGATGAAGTATGTGAAAGTTATGCTTGGTCAAAGTTCAGTTGAGTTCTCCTTAAGAAAACCCTAATTTAGCAACTTTTGACTTTTGAACAATCTCTTGATGAATCATGATCAAAACTTGATCAAATGATGATTATGACTTCAAAATCTTGATATTGACAAAAAATGATGAATTTTGACTGTCAACTTGTCAAAGTTGACTTTTTGTCCAATATAGTTGATTTTCAATCATCTGATCAACTGAATGAGAAAACTTGTATTGCAAAGCTTGAAATTTGACATGAGGATACCTTAATACATATGTAAAACCATGAAGTCCATTTGAGGCATTAGAAACTCAATTTCCTTTGAGAGAAGAAAATCCCTAGTTGTAGGTCAATTGCTTAGGATGAAGGTTTTTCTGGTTAACCCTTGATAACTCTTAAGCAATTGAGACCTTCATGAGCATGAGGATGTGTCTTGAATCAATTTGTCTCAAATATGGGAGGGCAAATTTTGGGGTACAAGAGTTTCCCCTGTTCAATATTTTTAAACTTGAGGAGTTAGATTGGCATTCTCACCATTCGTGACCTGAAGGTGGAAGAGGATTGAACACTTAAGTGCCCAAAAATTTGCACTCACGTGCGCACAAAGTAACATTGTTGGTTGATTGTACGGCTTGAGCGAGATTAAAGTGTTAGAACATAGTTTGATTCTACTACCCTTGATTAGAATTTTGTTGATAACAAATACAAAGAATAAATAAATGCAAAATATATATACAAAGAACAAACATGCACCTTAAAATTATGTTTTATGTATGCAGAAGTTCTGATAGGATCAGCATCAGAAGATAAGCTAAAGAAATACACGCTGAAGCAAAACAGTTTTTACGCTGAAGTTTGATGACCAGAATCTGCGCCTAAACAAGTAAACTATGACTCTGAATAAATACATATCAACCAATTCATCAACACTCTGAAGCGTCATCAGCAGTTAAAATAAAGAAGACTCTGAAGCATTACTGATTATTCAAGACAGAATTAATGCCAACGGCTTTCTTCAGACAAGATCTTCTACAAAAGGAAAGTGTGTTATTAACATTAAACTTGCTTTATGGACAACGTCTCTTGCTTGCCTATATAAACAAGTCTGCTTGCAAAAGAAGCACGTACGTACGCACACATAAATTTGTAGAGAATTCCAAACCACGCATATTCAAGCTCTAGCAAATTCATTCTATTCTAAGCTTACATGTGTAATTATCACAGTTGTGATATACTGTTTTGTTAGAAAACAACAACACTTTCTTGTTCAATTATTTGTAAAAGATTTCCTTGAGATTAACCGATTTGTGGTTGTACTCAACAAGACTTTAACAGTTGTTAAAGTAGCTATTGTAATCCTTTGAGATTAGTGGATTAAGACCTCGTTGGAGTGAGGCGAAATCACCTTGACGGGTGGACTGGAGTAGTTTGAGATCAAACGAACCAGGATAAAAATACTGTGTCATTAAGATGTTTTATCTAAGTTTTCAATTCAACCCCCCCTTCTTGTGTTTTTCACATCTTCAATTGGTATCAGAGCGCCTAGTTCTGAGCTTAAACACTTAACTGTGTCAGTACAAGATCCAGCATCAGAAAAACACTATGGCGGGACCACGTCAAAACATCAACAATGACAACAATGAAGAAAGGGACAGGTTCAGTGGCAAACCTCCAGTCTTTGATGGAGAGAACTTTGATTACTGGAAAGACAGAATTGAGAGTTTCTTTCTGGCCCATGATGCTGATCTGTGGGACATGGTGACTGATGGATACACGCATCCAGTGGATGGACGTGGTCAGAAGATAGAAAGAAAAATTATGTCTGATCAGCAAAAGCGTGAATTCAGAAACTACCACAAGGCCAGAACAATTCTCCTCAGCTCCATCTCATACTCAGAATATGAAAAAATATCAAACAGAGAAACTGCCAAGAATATGTTTGATTCTCTGAGAATGACGCATGAAGGCAACATTCAAGTCAAAGAAACCAAAGCCCTTGCGCTCATCCAGAAGTATGAGGCATTCAAGATGGAAGATAGTGAATCAATAGAAACTATGTTTTCAAGATTTCAAATTCTTGTTGCTGGTCTAAAAGTTCTTGACAAAGGGTATTCTACTGTTGATCATGTTAAGAAGATCATCAGAAGCTTGCCAAAATAGTGGAGGCCAATGGTCACAGCGCTTAAGCTAGCCAAAGATCTCAACAAAATCTCTTTGGAGGAACTTGTCAGCTCCCTCAGAAGTCATGAGATAGAGCAAGAATCAGATGAACCTCAAAAGCAAGGTAAGACATTAGCTTTAAAATCTAACAGAAAATCTGACTCCAAAGTTTTGCAGGTTATGGAAGAAACCTCTGATGAATCCTCATCAAAAGAAGATGAACTGTCTCTCCTCTCCAGAAGGGTGAACCAACTGTGGAAGCAAAGGCAAAGGAAGTTCAGGAATCCTAGAAGATCAGAAAATCAGAATGAATCTTCCTCCAGATACAGAAGGTCAGAATCCTCCTCTGGACACAGAAGATCTGAAGGTTCTTCAGGATACAGAAAGCCAAACAACAAAGACATCATCTGCTATGAATGTAACGAGCAAGGGCACTACAAAAGTGATTTCCCAAAGCTTCAGAAGGAGAAGCCCAAAAAGAAGTTTATCAAGGAAAAGAAGAAAAGTATCATGGCTACATGGGATGATTCTGACACATCTGAAGCTGACTCAGAATCAGATGATGAAAGAGAAAACAAAGCTCTCATGGAAAACGTATCTGAAGACAGTGAAGCTTCTAGTTCAGACTCAAAATCAGACACAGAAGAGGTATTCCCTGACTTTACTATAAACTTTACTAAGGCTGAACTTGCTGAAAGCCTTAATGAAATTCTGGAAAAGTATCAGCAGATCAGAGTCAAATTCAGAAACCTGAAAAGGAATCTTGCTTCTGACTCTGATAAGACTGAGAGTCTCAGATTGGAGAATTCTGAGTTAAAAGAAAAAATTTCAAAATTAGAAAACCAATTGCAAAACTCTCGAGAGGAAACAATCTCTGAAACTCCCAGCAATGTTGATGAGATCATCAAAGAATTTGATCACAGCTTTCAGAAATTTCTAGCTAAAAACATAGACAGAAGCAAGATGGCTTCAATGATCTATGGAGTTAGCAGAAATGGCAGAAAAGGGATAGGATATCAAGGTAAGGTACCTACACCAAAAAATGCCATGGACTTAGTTATAAAACGCACTCCACTTGATTCACACTTTATTTATGGGCACACACATGACATAAAATACACAAGAAAATGTGGGTACCTAAGGATAAAATAATACATGTGACAGATATCTTTAGCAGCAAAGCAAAGACACCAATCATGGTACCTGGACTTTGGATGCTCACGACACATGACGGGAAGAAGGCATATGTTCCAAAGCCTGGAACTTAAGCCTGGAGGCCACGTAGACTTTGGAGGCAATCAGAGAGGAAAGATCATTGGCTCTGGAATAGTAGGTAATGGAAATCTTCCCTCTATAAGTAATGTTTTATTAGTTGATGGATTAATGCATAACCTGTTATCCATAAGTCAATTAAGTGATAACGATTATGATATAATCTTCAATCAAAATTCATGCAAAGTTGTTAGTCAGAAAGATGGGACTATCCTATTTAATGGAAAGAGGAAAAACAACATTTATAAAATCAAACTTTCTGAACTGAAAAGTCAGAATGTAAAATGTCTACTGTCTGTCAACAACGAGCAATGGATCTGGCACAGAAGATTGGGACATGTTAGTATGAGAAGAATATCTCAGATTAACAAACTCAATCTGGTCAGAGGACTTCCTAACTTGAAGTTGAATTCAGATGCTCTGTGTGAAGCATGTCAGAAAGGAAAGTTTGTAAAACCTGCTTTCAAATCCAAAAATGTTGTTTCAACCTCTAAGCCATTAGAACTTATGCACATTGACTTATTTGGACTAGTAAAAACTGCTTCAGTCAATGGCAAGAAGTATGGGTTAGTAATCGTAGATGACTATAGCAGATGGACATGGGTAAAGTTCTTAATACACAAGGACGAGTCACACTCTGTGTTTATTACCTTCTGCAACCAAGTTCAGAATGAAAAGGATCTTAGAATCGTCAAAGTCATAAGTGATCATGGTGGAGAATTTGAAAATAAAAATTTTGAAATATTCTTAAATGAAAAAGGCATTCTGCATGATTTCTCTTGTCCTAGAACTCCCCGGCAAAATGGAGTTGTAGAACGAAAGAACAGAACATTGCAAGAAATGTCCAGAACCATGATCAACGAGACTAACGTTGCTAAGATCTTCTGGGCAGAGGCAATAAACACAGCGTGTTATATTCAGAATAGAATCTCCATAATACCTATTCTGGAAAAGACTCCATATGAATTGTGGAAGAACAGAAAGCCCAACATTTCTTATTTTCACCCATTTGGATGTACATGTTTTATTTTGAATACAAAAAATTATTTGAACAAGTTTAACTCCAAAGCACAAAAGTGTATTATGTTAGGATACTCTGAACGCTCAAGAGGGTACAGAGTATACAATACAGAAACACAGATTGTTGAAGAGTTAATCAGTGTTCGGTTTGATGATAAGCTTGACTCTCAAAGGTCAAAGCAGAATGAATTCCTTGCAGGTATGGAAGTTGAACTCACAGGTACTGAAGACAACTCATCAGAGGCTCTCAATAGAGACACTCCCTCAACATCAGAAAGAGTAACTACAAGAAATCCAGCACCTTCTGTTGATCAACTCCAGAAAAGACCATCCAGAAGCAACATTGATCACCCAGAAGAAACAATTTTAGGAAGGAAGGAAGATCCAATCAGAACAAGATCTACCTTCAGAAACTCTGAAGAATCCCTCATGGGACTGGTTTCTCTAATTGAACCAACAACAATTGATGAAGAACTTCTGGACAATGACTGGATTCTGGCAATGCAAGAGGAGCTAAATCAATTCACCAGAAATGACGTATGGGATCTGGTTCCCAAACCAAAAGGATTCAACGTCATTGGTACAAAATGGGTGTTCAGAAACAAACTGAACGAACAAGGTAAAGTCATCAGAAACAAAGCACGACTGGTAGCACAAGGTTATAGTCAGCAAGAGGGGATAGATTATATAGAAACCTTTGCTCCAGTCTCCAGGTTAGAATCTATCATACTTTTAATATCATTTGTTGTTAATAAAGGCATCACTCTGTATCAGATGGATATCAAAAGTGCATTCTTAAATGGCTATATAGAAGAAGAGGCATATGTGCACCAACCCCCTGGTTTTGAAAGCTCCAAAAATCTAGAATATGTTTTCAAACTAAAGAAGTCACTCGATGGTCTGAAACAAGCTCCCAGAGCTTGGTATGAAAGACTAAGTAACTTCCTGTTAGAAAAGGAATTCACCAGAGGTAAAGTGGACACAACCTTGTTCTGTAAGACAGTTAAGAATGACATATTAGTGTGTCAAATTTACGTTGATGAAATCATATTTGGATCCACTAAACCCTCTCTAGGAAGAGAGTTTTCTAAATGTATGTAGGCAGAATTTGAGATGAGCCTAATGGGGGAACTAAAATTCTTTCTGGGCATTCAAATAAATCAAACTCCAAAAGGAACTTATATTCATCAGATCAAATATGTCAGAGAACTTCTGAAGAAATTTGATCTCTCAGAATGTAAGCCCTCAAGGATTCCAATGCACCCCACGTGCATTCTGGAAAAAGAAGAGGTAAGTAAAAAGGTATAACAGAAGTTCTACAGGGGTATGATTGGTTCTCTTCTGTATCTGACGGCTTCAAGGCCTGACATTCTATTCAGCATTTGCATTTGTACTAGATTCCAATCAGATCCTAGAGAATCTCACTTAACAGCAGTTAAGCGAATTTTCAAGTATCTGAAAGGTACTGCTAATCTGGGTTTGTTTTATAGAAAATCAAGTGATTATAGCTTAGTAGGATACTGTGATGCTAATTTTGCTGGAGACAGAGTAGAACGTAAAAGCACTTCTGGAAACTGCCAGTTTCTGGGAGAAAATCTGATCTCATGGTCCAGCAAAAGACAATCCACAATAGCTCTATCAACAACAGAAGTTGAATACATAGCAGCAGCTGGATGCAACATGCAAATTCTCTGGATGAAAAGTCAACTTGAGGACTTCAATATATTTGAGAGTAACATCCCTATCCTCTATGACAATACTTCTGCTATTTGTCTCAGTAAAAATCCTATTTTGCATTCTAGGGCTAAGCATATAGAAATAAAACATCATTTTATTAGGGACTATATTCAGAAAGGGATCCTTAATTTAAAATTCATTGACACAGACCATCAATGGGATGATGTCTTTACAAAACCTCTTTCTGAATATAGGTTTAACTTCATTCTGAAACATCTCAGCATGAAGCTTTGCCCATAATAAACTGTTTTATTTACATATCTTAACCTCCGGAATTTTGGTTATTTTCTGTGAACTACTGATCATCCTGCCTTCAGAATTTTAGAAGTACAGATTGTATCAGAATCTATCCATAAAGATCTGAGGGTTTCATTTCAAGGATAGAAGTTTGATGTTCACATAAGCAAACAGTTGTCATCCATTCATCAAGCTACCTTTTGAGGCTGAACACGCGTTCACTTTTCTGAAAGGTCAAAAGCGCTGACTGGGTGCATTGAGACACATGTCATGGATAACCGTTCCAATATCTTTCTGATTCCCCTAAAATCAGATGTCAATAATGCTTATAATCATTACTAATTATTTCTCTCTCTGGCAGTTTATGTTTTCAAAAATCTATTTAAACACAAATCTCACACTTTACACTCTTTCACGTTTACTCTCTCAATACACTCTAATTGTTTTCTGTTCATCTTTCAAAACCTTTTTATTTTCTTGTGTGAACATGGCTTCCTCAAGCATCCCAAATACCAGTACTCAGAGAACAGAATCCATGGAACAATATGAAGAACCATTCAAAAATCTCCTTACGCCCATTGACAACCTAGAAGTGCTTTCAGAACTAATCGTGGATTTTGAAAGTCTTCAAGAAAATGGATTCAATCTTTCTGAAGAAGTAAAAGCTCAAGGATGGAATAGATATTTTGACCGTCTTCTAGGTCCAACGTTTCCAATCCTTGTGAAGGAATTCTGGATTCATGCTTCATCATCCAACCATTAAGTCACTTCGTATGTAATGGGGAAGAAGATAGTAATTACTGAAGACCTAATTGCAAGACTGATAGGTTACAGTGGTGGTGGCGTAAGGTGTATAGACATGGCTGAAAGATGTGCTGATGTTGCTTCAATTGCAAGAGAAATTTTCACTCTGGGTCTTCCCTCCAGCAAGATAAGGGATCTGAAGGATCATCACAGAATATGGGCTAAGATAATTCTGGCATGCATCAACCACAAGAATCCAACCAGCTCTCCTGACTATATAAACATTGATTAGCAGTTTATGATCTACTTTATCTCCCAGAAGACTAAGGTAAATATGGCTCACTTGTTGTTCAATCATCTGAGGACCAGTGTTAAGGAGACTAGAGAAGATGAGCGTACCAAAAGGGACTGGATACCCTTGGAAGGCTCATATCAGATATTCTGACAGAGAATAGGCTGATAGAGCATCTAACAGAAGCACAAGAAATCGGCTCTCTAGAGGCAACTGTTGGGAAGCCTTTGAATACGAAGAATCTGAAAAAGATGAAAATTATTGAGAACATCAAAAAGGAACCCAATGTTACATCCTTTGCAACCATTACTTCCAGAAGAATCCCTCTGGATGATTTCCCTATGTTCTCAGAAATTGATACCAAGCCTGAGATTACCGTCAAATATTTGAATGCATGCAAGGCAGATGGCACTGCACCAGGGGTAAAAATTTAGGACTTACAACAGGCGGCTCCAGAATTTGTGCTGAAGAAGAACAAGAAAAGAAAGGCAGCAACAGAAGGATCATCCCAGCGGACTCCAAAATCTGCTAAAAGGAAAGGTAATCCCTCTTTTGTTAATGTTTTAGAATCAATATCTCTATCAACATATGGACCCTTACCTACCCAATCAGAAAATCCTACCCCACAAACGTTTGATGATTTTGACATAGGGTTTGACCCCTCAGAAACTCTAAGTCTTAGAGAAACTCACTCCCTTCCTATCAATCCAAATATTGAATCAACTCAACCAGAACTTGCAAAAGTTCTGTCAGATATTGAATCTTTTGGCCAAAATATTTCTGCTCCTACACCAGAAAATCCAAACTCCGAAACCACATCAGAAGCTCCATAACCAGAGATTCCTCTCTCTCCACAACCAGAAATACCACTACCACCATCTCCACAACCTGAACAATCACAACCAGAAGTTCAAACTTCTGAGAACCAACCATCTGAAACATGTGAAACAGAACCTCACAATGTTCAAACCAACCAATCTGAAGGACCCACTTCAGATTCAGATACAATTCCCATTCCAGGAATCACTGAACCTCTGGCCATCCGTATGCCCCTCACTATTCGGGACATTCCCCAAATTCCCTCTTCACTAGAATCAACTCCACCAAATTCCCCAACCAGTCCAATAATTATACCAGACTCTCCCACTCCCTCATCAAAAATAAATCCAGATGACAACGCTAAACTTGTCATTGACCTAACTGTTTTTGAACGCCTAGCTGCCATAACTCATAAAACCACCATTCCAAAACCAAAACCATCTGAACCCACACCAGATGTTGGTACTAGTTTATTGATGTTTGAAACAGAAATGCAGAAATGGATAACCTCCCTGAAGCAAGCTAGTCTTGATATGACCAATCCTGCTGCCTCAGATTATCTTTGGACAAGTTTCAGAAAATGGATAAGGTCTGAAACTCATAAGATGTAAGAACAGTGCTACGGACAAGTTCAATAGAATTTCAGTAATCTGCTAAAGGTGTTTGAAGACCAAGTTCTGAGCCAACTGCTCAAGGAAGAGATTCTCCCTCTGGACAATGCTCCCTGGTCAGAACATCGTCCATCAGACAATGTTCAACCAGAGTCAGAAGGTCCTACTCTGACTGCTGCTCCAGATGAAATGATTTCTGTAGAAGAATTGGTTCAAAATAACCATGTTGCAGAATGCTCTGAGAAGCATCCAGTTACTATAGATTCTCCAACTCCCTCCTATGAAAGGAAAACTCTGGAAGAACTGAAGAGAACGGATATTGTCATTCAGGAAAGATTGGATAAACAGGATGATACAGTCAAGGAAAATAAGAGAATGTTAAGCAAACAAGAGGAAACCAACACCCAGATCAAGGGATTGTTGGAAGCTTTGTTCACGCGCCTTCCTCCTCCCTCTTAGATTTTCCTTTGTTTTTTAAAAATCTGTTTATCTGTAATATTTGTTCTACATTGCTGCTGTTCTGAACTTCTTATCATTACTTCTTATTTTAATATAAATCCTTTTTAGCTCTGATTATATGGCCATTTTGATAACTGAAAAAAAGGGGGAGAAAGAATAAGATATTTTCAATAACGGATTACTGAGACAGAAGTCTCAAACATTTTGAACTACTTAACTTCTTTCTTCTGAAAAGCTTGAACAGGTATAAAACTCTGATGAAAGACGTAGTCAAAACTCTGATTATCAAGGACTCAAAGAATTTAACGGAAGCAATCAACTTAGGGGGAGTTTTTCTTCTTAACTCTATACTTTTTATTCTTTATTTTTAATTGAAAAATCTGGTTTTTGTCATCATCAAAAAGGGGGAGATTTTTAGAACATAGTTTGATTCTACTACCCTTGATTAGAGTTTTGATGATAACAAATACAAAGAACAAATAAATTCAAAATATATATACAAAGAACAAACATGCACCTTAAAATTATGTTTTATGTATGCAAAAGTTCTGATGGGATCAGCATCAGAAGATAAGCTGAAGAATTACACGCTGAAGCAAAACAGTTTTACGCTGAAGTTTGATGACCAGAATCTGCGCCTAAACAAGTAAACTCTGACTCTGAATAAAGACATATCAACCAAGTCATCAACGCTTTGAAGCGTCATCAGCAGTTAAAATAAAGAAGACTCTGAAGCGTTACTGATTATTCAAGACAAAATGAATGCCAACGGCTTTCTTCAGACAAGATCTTCTACAAAAGGAAAGTGTGTTATTAACATTAAACTTGCTTTATGGACAACGTATCTTGCTTGCCTATATAAACAAGTCTGCTTGCAAAAGAAGCACGTACGTACGCACACATCAATTTGCAGAGAATTCCAAACCACGCATATTCAAGATCTAGCAAATTCATTCTATTCTAAGCTTACCTGTGTAATTATCACAGTTGTGATATAATGTTTTGTTAGAAAACAACAACACTTTCTTGTTCAATTATTTATAAAATGTTTCCTTGAGATTAACTGGTTTGTGGTTGTACTCAAGAAGACTTTAACAGTTGTTAAAGTAGCTGTTGTAATCCTTTGAGATTAATGGATTAAGACCTCGTTGGAGAGAGGCGAAATCACCTTGACGGGTGGACTGAGTAGTTTGAGATCAAACGAACCAGGATAAAAATATTGTGTCATTAATATGTTTTTTATCTAAGTTTTCAATTCAACCCCCCCCCCCCCCCCCTTCTTGTGTTTTTCACATCTTCATAAAGATGCCATTCAGATAGGTGATAGAGTATCGTCAGAGATAGGCTTATAGATGCCATTCGAAGTAAATGTTGATAGGAGTATGAGAATGAGTCTATGCCCGACTATATCTGAAAAAGTATTAGAATGAGTATAAGCCCGACTTTATCTAAAAGTGGATCAGAATGATTCCTCTCCCGACTATATCTAAAAAATATATTAGAATGAGTCTACGCCCGACTATATCTAGAAATGGATCAGAATGAGTCTTCGTCCGACTGTATCTGAACAATGTATTCGAATGAGTCTACGCTCGACTGTATCCAGAAATGGATCGGAATGAGTCTTCTCCCGATTGTATCTGAAAAATATATTAGAATGACTCTACGCCCGACTGTATCTAAAAATGGATCAGAATAAGTCTTCGCCCAACTATATCTGAACAATGTATTAGAATGAGTATCATAATGAATCTATATCTCAATCGTATCTGAACTATATCCAGAAGAGAATCTGGAATGAGTATCAGAATGAATCTATATTTTGATCGTATCTGAACTGTGTCTAGAAGATATACTGGAATTAGTATCAGAATGAATTTATATCTCGATCTTATCTGAACTGTATCTAGAAGATGTACTGGAATGAGTATCAGAATGAATCTATATCTCGATCGTATCTGAAATGGATTTAGAAGATGTACTGGAATAAGTATCAGAATGAATCTATATCTCGACCATATTTAAACTCTATCTAGAAGATGTACTAGAATGAGTATCAGAATGAATCTATATATCTCGATCGTATCTAAACCGTATCTAGAAGATATACTAGAATGAGTGTCATAATGAACCTTCATCTGGTTTTATCTGACTGATGCTTTTCAGAATGAATCTATCTGATTTTATCTGAGGGAAATGCTTTTCAAAATGAATCTCTGAAGGAAATGCTCATCAAAATTAGTCTCTGAGGGAAATTCTTTTCAGAATGAATCTATCCGATTTTATCTAAAGGAAATGCTTTTCAAAATGAATCTCTGAAGGAAATGCTCGTCAGAATTAGTCTCTGAAGGAAATGCTTGTCAGAATAAATCTCTAAAGGAAATTCTTTTCAGAATAAATTTATGAAGGGTGTCATCTGGTCATGTAGATATTCGCCCCTTCCTATTTCGGAAATTGATCTACGACCTATCTATAAATCGCTGATAATATTCATTTGTTTGCGAACTTAACCTGAAAACAAAGTTAGCTTCATGCAAAGTCATGATGCATGAAATGTATTTTGTAGTGATGTTCTCGAAAACAAATGAGAATGTTATATATGCCATGATATTTTGTGAATGATGTATGGACGTAAATATTGCTGAAGTGTATGGTAGCTTCGTGTAACAATGTCTAGCTGGGGAAAATAAATCCTTGACTGTTGTTGGGGATGAAGAAAGTAACTCTTCAATTTTTGTTTAGAATGACTTTACTAGGGATTTCCGCTTTCTGTTTGAGGACACACTGCTAGGGATGTTCGACTTCTGCTTAGGGATAGAAGCATTCAAGGAGATTCGGTCGTTCGTCATTCTTTTTACTGAAGGATTTGATTCTTATGTACCCTGACTGGGATAAAAGAGATGGATATTCCTCTGATGTGCTATCTGACCAGGTTTCAGATATGGGTATTAGCTCTTCTGGGGAGGACAACATTGAATGACATCTAGCTGGAGAAGAGAATTATGTCGGGGAATTTGCAATATTGGAGAGATAAACTCCGTTGGGGAATTAAATCTTGTAGACTGCATTGAAGAAATAATCTCTAATGGGGACTGGAAATTCATAGGGTGCACTGAGGAAGTTTCCACTATATGCTGGGGAAATTATCCAACTTCCTTATCTGCTAGGGGAACTATTGGGGAAGATGATCATATGAAGCTATCCATCAGGGATATGGAGGTGAATGGCTGGAAAATGCCCTAATTTTTGTCTGAGGGAATATTAGATTTGTTGGGAATATATCTATGTTGGGGATGAGCTTGTGAAGATAGCTCTGTAGAGATAGTTCCCTAGAGATTTCTCTATGGGGATTTATGGATAACTTGAACATTATCCCAACTCCTAGAGTCTTTAGTAAATGCTTATTAGAGTGATAAATCTTCTACTATTAAACAAGTGATGAGATAATGGGACATAGTTGTACGTTTTAATCCCTAACTTTTTTTGGACCGCCTTTTCATACTTTCAGTCCACCGGGATACCCTTTTTTGCCCAAGCCTCCATTTCAGGTTTTCGACTTGTCGGGTGTACAATTTTATTTATATATCCCTAATTTTTTCCCAAACTCATTTTAGTTCGTCGAGATGCCCTTAATTTTTCTTAGGCCAATCAACCTAGCATGTCTCTTTTTCATGCGTAGTATTTTTTACTATGTTCGTGTTCACAGGGTGCAGAGAATTTTCACTGTCCATGGTAGTAAGTGTTGTAGCACTGCCATAAAATATTTTCTTGATCATACGTGGACCTTCGTATGCGGGAGTCCATTTGCCCCTTGGATTAGTCTTGTGCACTTAATGTTTGAAGTTATTAATCAACCATTTATTTCCAACTTTATGATAGCCTTGACCTTCCTCTGTATTTTTTCTAAGAACTGTCACGGCAGAATGACACCATCTGATACTATTGACATAGACAAGCAATTTGGTGATACCGAAGATTCAATATTAATAGTGGATTTTGCTGAAACTCATGATCAATGTAGCATGCCCCAAGTGATTCAGATGGAGATCTTCCCATGGCTATTCAACACTTTTGAGAGATTCTTTGAATCTTGACTTGACTGCCACACATGAGTTGGACAATTACATGTCATGCCCCTTGATTTATAACCAATTGGGTCCACAAAAGACCTATTACTGGAAGTGTCATTCTCTTTGACACATCATCTGAAGTAATTCTATCCATTGGGAGGATTTTCATTCATTGAATATTCGTCATGTGAATTTCTTTGTTGTCAACACTTATTCATATGCAAACAGTGGTATTAAAATGCAAAGCTTATGTCTATCTTGAAGTTTAAAAATGCAATTTTTAGTAAAACAAAATTTTTAAGAATATGATATCAACTCAGGATTTACAGTAAGCCTTACAGGAGTCGGGATACCTTTTTGTAATAGTATGCTTTTGAACTAACCCATGCTTCAGTTAGGACTTTTAAGGGTTCTAACGTGGCCTGGTTCACGATTTAAGAAACAAAAGATAAAGTCTCAAAGTTTATATGCATCCAACCCTTTCTCCGTGATGTTCTTCAGTCCTATACTCAGTTAATTATGCATTTAGGTTCCAATAGAGTTTGGAATTATAGAACTGATACTTTGGTGATGGTTTCGAAACTGAAGGTTTATTTGGGAAGATAATCATTTTTCTTGTAACATATTTCTTTTGTTGAGGATTTGTAGCAACCTCTTTTTGACTTTATTATCCATAACTTTTGCCTGAACTATTTCATTTGAGATTACAGTCAACGGGATGCCCCAGTTTTTTTCCTAAGTCTCCTTCATAGGTTTTGACTTAGCGGGATTTTCTTTTGGAAGATAATAACTGCCTGACTCAATGATTATGGGGAACCATCATTGGTTTTCGATTTAGAAGAGTATCTTCGACACTACTCATCGTGTACGAAGGTAAAGCTTGTGAATGCACAATTGATTTGACTGAGAAACTACTATGCCCCAGGTTATGTTTAAGGGTTTCAAATTGTGTGAAAAAGAAAACTCTTACTTCTTAGGCTCAAAAGGGTTAACTAGGGATTAACTTCCTTATAACTCCACTATTTAGGAATTAAAGCAATGCTTGTGCATCATCAGTAAGGTCTGTTCAAAAGCATACTGTATGAGATTATGGTATCATTTTCGTCATCCTCACTTTAAATGCTTATAGCTTTAACGAGAGTTGAATATCATAAAAAGAAGTAAGAACATAGTTTAAATACAGTGATCAAGACAAACATATGCAACGCGTTAATGGGAAAAACCAAAATTTGACATAAAGATAAGTGTTTGAACAAACAAGAGAATTTACAAATAAAAGTCCAATGAACTATAAACTTCCATTGTTGGCGGCCGAGTCGTTATCGCTATCAGCATCTTTCACAACGTTGACTTGATTTTTATGAACTCCATTGTTATTGATGTGGAATAGCGGTCTCCAAGAATTAGCATGAGCATAACGGACAACCCTCTGAGCCTCTGAAGTGAAACCCAAACCAAATTTGTTGGACTTGTAAGGAATGTCGGGAATCTGACCCCAAATAGTGCCACCACCTTCTTCTATCACAGCCTTAGCGTCTTTCAGAGAAGTCATTCTTGGTGGGATCTTGGTAACCTTAGGAACAGTAGAAACAGCTTTAACAACAGAGATTTTCTGAGGAATAACATCAAAGGCCTGACAATGAGTCTTGAGGAATTCACCATCCATCTCAACATACTTGAAGGAGTTCAAGTGTCTCACCATTTATTCTTCTTCACCATGAATTGTAATGGTTTTTCCCTTCACGGGATACTTCAACTTTTGGTGTAAAGTAGAAGTAACAACGCCTGCCCCGTGAATCCAAAGGCGTCCAAGCAAACAAGAATAGGCTAAATGAATGTCCATCACATAGAAAGTAGAGTCGAAGACTTGGGAACCCACTTTGATTGGAAAATTAACCTCTCCATGCACCATTCTCTTTGAACCATCAAAAGCTCTCGCCACAACGTCATTGGGTTTTAGCACAACCCATTCATAGTCAAGTTTGTCTAAAACAACTTTTGGCAATACATTCAATGAGGAACCTGTGTCCACTAACACGTGAGATAAGGTAGTGCCCCTACACTCAATAGAGACATGGAGAGCCTTATTATGGTTCCTTCCTGCGTGAGTTAAATTAGCGTCAGAAAAGCCTATCCCATTATCAGTTGTCAGGCTAGTAACACAATTTTCGAACTGATCAACCGGGATTTCCTGCGCTACATGAGAAAATTTCAGAAACTTTACCAAAGCCTGAGCATGAGCTTTAGAGCATAATAATAGATATAAAATAGATATTTTGGAGGGGGTCCACCCCAACTGTTCAAAAATCTTATAGTCACTCTTTCGAATAATTTTCAATACCTCCTCCATCTCTTACTTAGAGGTATCTTCAACAATAACCTTTTTCGATGCTTCAGTCTAGGCAGGCTCAATCATCTGTTTTTTGCCTCGAGTCTCAGTAGTTAATTCAGTAGCAGTGATACGACCTGGTGTAGTAACAGCCTTTGGAGAGAAAACTCTTCCACTTCTTGTAACCTTACTAGTCCCAACAATATTTCCAACATTAGGATCAATAACTTCAGTATTTTCATTTTCGACAACCAATGGTTCTTGC
Source organism: Vicia faba (assembly GCA_948472305.1). Taxonomy (NCBI): domain Eukaryota; kingdom Viridiplantae; phylum Streptophyta; class Magnoliopsida; order Fabales; family Fabaceae; genus Vicia; species Vicia faba. Next base: position 760,423,206 of record OX451741.1, on the reverse strand, counting down.
TTGACACCATGGTAGTAGACATCAGCTACATAATTCCAAGGGATAGCCTTGTCAGAGGAATATGGAATTAGCCCAGGTGTGGTAATGATCATAGGAGCAACCCTAGGCTCGGCAGTAATCTTCACATGACCCTTAGAAGTGATCCTTACAAGAGTACCAGAAATTGTAATCACAAATATGTCTTCAAGCTTCAGGCCTTGAGACATACATTTACATAAGCTCTCCTCAGAAGGATTCTTCTCAAATAGAATTACATTGTCATCCATCAAACATTGAGTACCTTCTTTCAACAGTACACAACTATTGGATTGGGATGCACAGTAGTAGTGTTTTTTAATTCAACCCAGAAATAAACCGTCTTACAACAACTTCTTCTTGACAATCATCAGAGGAGTAGTCAAGTCACTCACAGCAGAAACATAAGAAACATCGTCAATAGCATTAACACCTTTGTCATGATTAGGAATAGGTGCATTGATAACATTAGGAGTCTCAGGAGGATCAAATTCAATTTCCTTAGAGTCAATAATATCTTGAATCTTATTTTTCAAACCCCAGCAGCCATTAGTTTTATGTCCAGGACTATTGGAGTGATATGCACACCTCGCATTGGGATTATAACTGGGAGAAGAAGTATTTGGATTATGAGGAGGATCCTTCAATGTAATCAGCTCTGCCTTCAACATGTGTTGCAATCTGTTGTACCCTAAAATTTGCCCTCCCATATTCCTCAGGATATGTCAAGAATCATCTTCAAATTGCTCAAGATTGCTCAAGGGTTGTACAGTCAAACCATCTCCTAAGTAGCAGTCAATTCAAAATTAGGGTTTTGGTTCTTTCAAGGAATTTTGGGTTTTCAATGGTTCAATCAAGTCTCATAGGCCTATATACATTCTCAAGCACCTACATGCCAAGTTTCAAGATTCACAGTGCCAATTTGCACAGTCAAAAGCTCCATTTGATCTACAGTCAACTGCAAGGGCAAAATGGTCATTTTGCAGTCAAAAGTCAGATTTTTTTGTCAACATTCTCATTTTGAAGGATAATTCATCATTTGATCAAGGTTTGATCATGATTTATCAAGGATTGCTCAAAATTCATCAAGATTCAAAAGTTGCTAAATTAGGGTTTTGCAGGAAAAGTCAACTCAACTTTGACCAAGCATACCTTTCTCATACTTTATGAGAAATGACCCATACAAATCTCATTTTGAATAGGATGCAATTTCCTACAATCCATATTCACACCCCAAGATCAAAAAATGCACTCACATGAAGTTACAAATTTGGACATTATAGGTCATTTTTGAAAGTCAACAAAAACACCTTTTGTGCCAAAGCTTATAACATGAGAATGAAAGATCAAAATGAGATAAGACCAAAAGGGTTGATTATAGGACATCTCAAGGTTTCTAAAAACTCCAAGAACACCTTCAAAAGTTCAAAATTGAAGAAGTTATGCATTTTTGAAGTTGGGCATTTTTCCAAAATTGCCAAAAGTCAACTATCCTCAAAACTCCAATTTTTGACAAAAGGGCCCACTTTTTTCCATTTGATTTAGTCTTGTCATTCCACACACGTGTCCCATACTTAATTTCATGACAAAACATTTATTTTTCTATTTTATTTAATTTTTATTGATTTAATTCATTTTAAATCTATAATAATTCAAATAAAATCTAAAAATCAATGGAATAGTATCTTTGTGATTTGTACAGCTTTCATACCTCATGTGACAACTAACCAATTCGTGCTAAGGCTTATTTGTGCACAAAATCTTAGATTTGGCCATATTTGGAAAGGTTAACAATGGTGATAAAGTCAAAACCTAATTCTTGAATATACATGGGTATAAGCCCAACTCTTGACCTAAAATCATTCTCATATACATAAGCAAGCCACACAAACCTAATTCACGACCTAAGAATTGCTAAAACGGCCAAACCATAAACTGAAAAAGCTTGGAAAAGAGAGAGATCGAATTCTTGGTTAGAGCTTGCTTCAATCAAAAATATCAACGTGGTGTTCTTGCTTGATATCCTGTGAAGCAAAAGCGATCAAAACCAGGCCTTTTCATCACCTACAGCGCACTTTAAGTTTTCACGAATGGACCTCTGAACATGGAATCGTGATCTTCTATTCTTGCACTTTTTCTTCAAAACATTAGCATATTCATGTTTATTGTTTGATTTCTAACATAACTGCAATAGTCAATTTTGTTTGTATGCCTTGTATCGCGATGCCCGATTCTAGGGTTCATATGCTTGATTTTTAGGTGTTTTTGATGCAGGGAAAATTGGCCACAATAATTGGTATAGGAGTGATCAGGAGATGGAGACGAGATCAGCCATGGCCTTAGATGGCATTTTCATAGCCTAGGGTGGATTTTAGAGATGAGCCACGGACTTTGATGCGGAATCAAATCCGCAGGAAAAAATACAGGGTTTGGGGGAAGAAGACGACCACACGTCGCTCCCCCATTGGTCTATTTTGAATTAACGCGCGTTTTATTTTTTTTCCAGGCATAAGCGTTTGTTTTCTACATATTAATTCTTGTGTATTATATTTACAAAAGAAGTGAATGGCTCAGTGACTAGGGCGAACAAGCATTGAGCATTGGGGCCTGGGTTCGAATCCCAGGTCCCCCAACATATTGTTATTATTTTCTTGCAGCTGATCCAGCGTCTCTCATGCCTTGAGGTCCACCATACACCTCCAATTCCCAAGCGCCAGATGTCTCCAAATCCAAATCCAATGGCCAAAGCTGAGTATCCACCATACTCTACAGTCAACGCATACACATGGAAGTGGAGAAGTCAACAAAGGCCATGATGTTTTGGGCTTCAGGATTGTCAAATACACCTCCAAATTGGGCCCAGACCCCTTGAGTTTGCCTTTTATTTTTCTTTCATTATATTTTTTCTTTTACTTATTTAATTTTATCATTTAATTAATTACTAACAAAAATAATTAACATTTTCTCAATAAAATCAGAAAACATAAAGAATATAATATTTTTCTTTATTAAATTTAATTAGTTTATTTTTGTAAATAAATATTAATATAATTTGTGTAGTTTTAATTAGGCATAATAATAATATTTTTGCAATAAATAAAAATTGGTGTAGAATTAGGTTTTCAATATATTTAATCATTTTTATTATTTCCTTAAAACATTCAAAAAACCCAAAAATATTTCTATTTTTATTTAATTAATTAAGTAGTTTAGGTTTAATTTAATTAAATGCGAGAAATAACAAAAAATCTCTTTCTTTCTTAAAAAGGGTCAAAACCCTAAAAACTCTCCGATTTAATTTTTCTCGCGCGTATTACTTGTTGATCCATATAATTGTATTTGCTCCGAGGATGTAATAGCTTTAACTTAGGACTTTTTACAGCTTTTATTTACTTTTCCGCATTACTTTTCAAGGGTTTGTTTTTGGCGATGTAAATACTCGACGCCTTGTAATAGCGTAGTTTTATTTTCCGCAACTATTGACTGCTAGATGTATGCTAACTAGGCTATGCATGACAAGATCTCTCTTAAATTAAAATCAACCGTAGCTCACCATAACATGTACAAAGATAACATAACTGAAACTTGACACACTCGCACATGCCACTCCTAGGGTACGTCTCACTTGGTTGCCTCGACGTGGTCATTGAGTATAGGGTGTTTTAGAGGTCGTCCTCCTGTCTAAAGATCAAAGTTGCCTCGAAACGGTTGCCTCGATAAAAAATGATCTAAGACATTAGGGTTACCGCTAAGGTGTCCTAACATTGCTTTAGTGACCACATGTCCCTAAAATCGAACTGACCCGAAAACTCCAACGACGGTGCTACCTACTTCTCAATAGTGGGATAGCACTGTCTAAAGGACATTTACACAGCTTAATTCCTTTTGAGTAGGTAGAGGTTCTCAGGTACTTGCTCTTTCAAAACAAAACAAACTTTTCGCACTTACAAACAAAGTTTTCAAACAACACTTCATACACTCTTGAGGACAGAAACAAGAGTTAAATCGAAGTTTTCAAACAAAACTTTTTCAAAACCCACAAACACAAGAAAAGCAAACCTTTTGAAAACATAGTGAGCAAGTACCTAAGAGCCCGTGGATAACCACGGATAGAAAGGGTGCTAACACCTTCCCTTTCTATAATCTACCTCCCGAACCCGAGAAACATCTCGAAAAGGAATTTTGCTGTGCTTTTGTCCTTTCCTTGTTGGAGAAAATAAAAGACGGTGGCGACTCTTGCTTACCGCGACATTTTGCAAAAACAAACGCAAACGCGAACCAGCATTCCAAAACAGTCAGTTTTATTTCCACCGATCACAGAACTGGCGACTCTACTGGGGAATAATTTATAAGTGAGGTGTACCTTAGCATTAGATCACCATGTTTTCAATTGTGTGCTTTGTATGCTTTAAATTTTGTGGGCTTGTATCGGAGTTTTATAGATCCTAACCCGGATCTGGGGGTACCCTTTTTTAGGTAAGTAGCAATAAACTGTGAGGGATCTGTCCGGCGTAGACCGACACGGATGAAGCAATAGCTACGTTGGTGTGACACCTTGGTCTGTACCGATATCCCTTGTGTTGGAACGAGGAGAATATGGGTCTTCTGAGGAGTCATTAAGCACCAACTGACCTTAGAACCTTAAATTGACCAACTTGGCCATAGAACAGTAGCAGTATGCTACACTCATTGAGACTAAACTCTCGCGATGGTTCCGGCCGCAAGAAAAGGTTGCTAAACTAGAATTATAACCGATTGAGGGTAGTCAGTGATATTGAGATCCTCTAGAACCCGGTTACTATTTTTAGAACAGGTTTTAACCAACTGAAACTGAAAGAGGGTAGTACCTAAACTTCATGCCAGCCTGAAATCTAAGGGCTCTTCTGTGTGACTTGTGTGCCTTTACCATGTTTGCCTTTTGTGAATACTTGTGGTGTGCCTTTACCATGACATCATAACATCATAACATTGCATACATCCTGCATAAGGACTAACCCATTTCAAAGACAAGAGGGTTTCATCTTTGCTCTGTTTTGTAGGACCTCATGATGCCCATGCGTAGGAATACTATCCGGCTCAACTTTGTTCAACCACCTACTTTGCTTAAAGAATTGGTTGACAGGATTCCAAACATCACTTCCTTCATCGGGAGGCATGGTTCTCTTCTCGGTTTAGTCACCTCAAAGTGGGACCAACAATTGATGAGTGTCCTAGTCCAGTTTTATGATCCGCTATACCATTGCTTCACCTTTCAAGACTTCCAGCTGGTCCCTACCCTGGAAGAATTCTCTGAATTGCTTGGTATCTCTATGTTGGAGCAGATTCCATTTACTGGTTGGGAAAAGACTCTCAGGCCAGAAGAGATGGTTGCATCCCTTCACTTGACCAAAGAGGAGGTAATGGCTAACTGGGAGACTAGAAGCGGAGTTAAGGGTTTTTTGGCTAAGTTTCTGGTTGGCAAAGCTAATTTTTTCTGGAATGACTTAGACTTCAAAGCATATGAAGATATTCTGGCTCTCTTAATCTATGGTCTGGTATTGTTTCCAAATCCTGACACCTTTGTTGATGTTAATGCCATAAGGATCTTCATCTCTCAGAACCCTGTACCCACTCTCTTGGGTGATATCCTTCATCAGCTATATACTCGTACTGCCCGAAAATGGGGAACTTTGATGTGTTGTGCTCCTTTATTGGCGAGGTGGTTTATTTCGCACCTCCCTAAGTTCGTGCTGAAGAACAAAGAAGGAAGGGGCTGGGCTCATAGGATAATGTCTCTTACTGATAATGACATTATTTGGACTCTCAGAGGCTTAGATGAGGTGGCCGTCATTGACCGTTGTGGAGAGTATCCTAATGTTCCATTGATCGGAACCCGTGGAGGAATCTCTTATAACCCATGTTTAGCTCTCCGTCAGTTTGGAAGAGCCAGAAGAGAAGGGCCCCATGAGATGTTGATACCTCATATCGTCTTTGATTTTCAGGTAGATAGCGACGAGCTGCATCGTAGATTCATCAGGGCTTGGGATAGAGTTCACAAATCTGACCCACATGAGTTGGGACCAAAGACTTCTCTGCCAATGGAGTCATATTTCAGATGGGTCCGCATCCGTGCCCAGAAGTTAGGTATGCCATACGAAGCTGTCAGGCCTATTACTCTTGAAGTTGCTGATAAAGACGGGGTTCCTCCAACTATTCTCCATCCTCATACGCCCACTGATGTTGGCACACTGAAGAGGTCTTGGGCACAACTGCAGGAAGAACGGAATTCTTATCGGGAAAGGTTCAACGAACAAGAACTGAAGATCCAGAAGCTGACTAAGCAATTGGAGAACGAGCGGATCTTGAATGATTATATCCGCACTGAGAAGAAGAGGCCATGGGAACACTGATGGACCTTTGAGGGTTTCTTTTATGGTTTTATTTACTTTTCCGTATTTCTATTCTTGTAACGCCTAAGGGCAATTTGTTGAACAATTTAAATTCCGAAGTTAAATCTAATAAAGTGTGTTTCTTTTCTTGTCTACAAATTTGAATCCCGATTGTCTTTGAAAACATAAATCATAAGCATTTCATCGCATGCACTGCATAAACAAGTACCCTTTTACAGGTCACTTATCTTCTTCGCTGTTTATTTCAGCAATCATCATGTCTACTGAAACTTCCACTGAGCAAGCTATCAAGGCCCTCCAGGCCCAGAATGCCCAGTTCCAAGAGTTGGTTATGAGCCTAGCCAAGGGTCAACATGATTTGAAGACCCTGATTCTGAAGTAGAGGAAGAAGAAGAAGAAGAGGACCGTCTTGTTCAACACTGGACGCAGGTTTGGGAATGGACTACATAATGAGGTTGATCTGACCACCTCATCTGTAGGGAAAGACAGTCCACAAGAGAGGAGGGTTCCTAGCCCTATAGTCTCCGACAACGAGACGGACTATGATGAAGAACAGTATCCTCATGCTGAGGATAGGTACAAATAGTTGGAGGACCGCTTGAGCGCTATGGAGATACAGAATGTGCCCGGGCTGGACTTCGGAGACCTAGGTTTATCCTCTGGGGTGGTGATTCCCCATAAGTTTAAGGCACCCGCCTTTGCCAAATATGACGGAGCTTCCTGTCCAAAGCTGCACCTCTGGTCATATGTAAGGAAGATCCAGCCTTACACAGCTGATAAGAATTTGTGGATCCATTTCTTCTAGGACAGTCTTTCTGGGACTCAGCTGGAGTGGTTCTATCAGCTGGATGGAGCCAGTATCCGTAACTGGGAAGATTTGTCTACTGCGTTCTATAAGCAGTATCAATATAATTCCGACCTTGCTCCTACGCGTACCCAACTCCTGGATATGTCAATAGGGACGGGTGAAGGATTTAAAGAGTATGCTCAAAAGTGGAGAGACCTTGCCGGAACGGTTCAGCCACCTTTAACTGATCGTGAACTTGTTGATATGTTTCTGGGGACTCTGTCTGGTCCGTTCTTTAACCATTTGATTGGAAACTCTTCAGCCGGGTTTACAGACCTTATCTTGACCGGTGAGAGGATTGAAGCTGGTATCAAGGTCGGGAAGATACAGAAGGGTGCCTCCTCGAGCACTGAGAAGAAGCCGTTCAAGAAAGAATCTAGTGCTGTCTATGGTTCAAGGAGACAGAATAGATCTGAACACCGCCAAGCTGTCAACACGGTGGTTATTTCTAAACCTGCTGGTGCTCCTCAGCATCACAACCAACAAAGGGGTGAGAGACCTCGAAGGCAATTTACTCGCCTCAGCATGACCTTGTCCCAGATATTGCCACAGTTACTGACAACCAATCTGGTGGCTCTAAAAGAAGCTCCGAAGATTTCAAACACAACATCCCCAAAGTACAATCCTAACGCCCGTTGCGCTTATCACTCTGACAGCCCGGGGCATAATACGGATGATTGTTGGGCTTTGAAGAATAAGGTTCAGGACCTAATCGATGCAAAGGAAATTGAGTTCGAGGCGCCCGAGAGGCCTAATGTTGTGACTGCTCCCATGCCCAAACATGGAGTAAATGCTGTAGAGGAAGACTTATTTGTAGCCTCTGTGGATGATATTGTTACCCCGCTGATGACCGTCAAGAGGAACCTGTTGCTAGTCGGTTTATTTCCGGGATGTAGTGAAGGTTGCCATCTGTGTTCTGCTTCACCTACTGGTTGCCCATCCTTGAAGTCAGGTATCCAAAACCTGATGGATAATAAAGAAATCCTGTTTGAGAAGATTGTTGTTCCTGCCACCCCTACGGAAGAAGTTTCCATTATTACCATCTTCAACAATTCTCCCAAGGCTCCCTCGAGGAAGCCTGTTAGAATTACGCCTGTTCAGAAGATTGCACCCATAATCATCACTGTTCCGGGGCCTATTCCCTACACCTCTGACAAAGTTGTCCCTTGGCACTATGGGGCATATGTTTATGTTCTTGGAGTTAAGCAAGAGTTTGATACTAATACCGGCGTCAGCAACATTACCGGGCCTGCTAAGGTCACTCGCAGTGGTAGGTTGTTCTCACCTGACATTGCGCCACCAACTGTCCGAAGACCTATTGTCATCACACCTGCAAGTGTGCCTAATGCCATTCCTAATCAAGTTCTTAGTCCTACCCCTGTCGCCGAGTCATCTGACGCTCGGGGCAAAGGGATCGCCAATGATATGCCTGCCCGGACGGAGGCGCCAAAGACCATCAATGTTGAAGCTTCCAAGCAAAAGATGGAAGAGATTCTTAAGATTATCAAGAAGAGTGATTATAATGTAGTTGAGCAACTGGGGCAAACCCCATCCAAGATTTCTATATTATCACTGTTGTTGTGTTCAGAGGCCCATGCCAAAGCCCTGATTACCTTTCTGAAGACTGCCCACGTGCCACAAGAGACATCAGCTGATCAGTTTACCGATTGTGTGGCCAATTTAACTGCTGATAATGGTTTGGGTTGCTCCGACGCTGATTTGACTGCTAAAGGGAAGAACCATAACGATGCCATGCATGTCTCTATTGAATGCAGGGGCACTACTCTTACACATGTATTGGTTGACATTGGTTCCTCATTGAATGTCTTGCCCAAGAAAGCTCTAGACAGGTTGGATTACGAAGGGCTGGAGCTAAAACCAAGTAATATTGTTTTCCGGGCCTTTGATGGGTCTAAAAGGATGGTGCATGGTGAAGTAGATATTCCAATTAGAGTTGGTTCTCAGGTCTTCGATTCTACATTCTACGTGATGGACATTCGGCCATCCTATTCTTGTTTGCTGGGTCGTCCATGGATCCATAAGGCTGGAGTTGTGACCTCCACACTCCATCAGAAGCTGAAGTACCCGGTCAGAGGGAAGATTGTGACAGTACAGGGGGAGGAAGAGTACATGGTCAGCCACCTCAACTCGTTCCGGTACATAGAGATGGATGGGGAATTCATTGAGACCCCATTTCAACACTTTGAAGAGGTTCCTCAGACACTGGCATCAGCTGAGACTGTGGTTGAAGATTCTCCTTTGAAGATGGCTTCCTTAAAGGATGCCCGGGCTGTTATTGAGAAGGGTGAGTATGCAAACTGGGGCCGAATTCCTGATTTCACTCAGAAGACTAACAAGTTTGGTTTGGGTTTCACTGCATAAGCTCAAAGGGCTGTTCGTAGTACAAGGATTGGAAGACCTCCTGTGTTCATTAGCAACTCGGGAGTAAATGCCATCAAAGATGACGTGGAGGAATCTGAATTCGACAGCTGGATCTACCCTACGACCAACGGTGGACCAAACAACTGGACGGCAAAGGACTTTGTCCCTATTACTTTCGTTACCCAGTAATGAACTCTTTGTTTTTGAATTTGTAACAGACAATATTGTGAAACTTTATGGCCCGGTGTCTTACCCGGGGCACCGTGGCTTCATTTGTGAGGGCTTTTGTGTGCCATTTTCATATATCATTAATAAAAGCATTGGACGTTTTTTGCATTTCAAATCTTGCACTCCTTGTCTTTCTTTATTATATATTGCAAAACAACTATTTACACACACTCACATATACAGGTCCCAATCCACTCTGGATCTCACTGGTAACGACTCTGCTACTGCCAGTTATGACTTCGAAAATCCGATCAACTTAGCCGAAGACGAAGGTGAAGATGATTGCGAAGTGCCTAGTGAGCTTGCAAGACTGCTACGTCAAGAAGAGAGGGCCATTCAGCCACATGAAGAGCCAGTGGAAATGGTAAATCTGGGTACTGAGACAGACAAGAAGGAAGTTAAGATCGGTGCAAATCTAGAGCTTAGTGTGAAACAGCGGTTGATTCAGATGCTGCATGACTATGTTAAGATCTTTGCCTGGTCTTACGAAGATATGCCTGGGTTGGATACCGATATTGTGGTTCATCACTTGCCTACCAAGGAAGACTGCCCTCCGGTAAAATAGAAGGTCCGCCGTATGCGTCCAGAGATGTCCGAGAAAATCAAAGTTGAGGTTATGAAACAATTTGACGCCGGTTTTCTAGCAGTAACTTCTTACCCTCAGTGGGTTGCCAATGTAGTTCCAGTACCAAAGAAAGATGGTAAGGTCCGAATGTGTGTTGACTACAGGGATTTGAACAGGGAGAGCCCTAAGGATGACTTCCCTCTGCCTCACATCGACGTTCTGGTTGACAACACTGCTCAGCATAAGGTATTCTCCTTCATGGATGGTTTCTCCGGTTATAATCAGATAAAGATGGCTCCCGAAGACATGGAGAAGACCACCTTTGTTACTCAGTGGGGCACCTTTTGTTACAAGGTCATGCCTTTTGGGTTGAAAAATGTTGGGGCAACGTATCAGCGTGCCATGGTTGCTCTGTTTCATGATATGATCCATCAGGAGATCGAAGTGTACGTCGATGATATGATTGCAAGGTCCCAAACTGAGGAGGAACACCTTGACCATCTACAGAAGCTGTTTGACCGGTTGAAGTTGTACAAGCTGAGATTAAACCCGAACAAGTGCACCTTCGGGGTGAGATCTGGAAAACTACTAGGTTTCGTCGTAAGCGACAAAGGTATTCAAGTGGACCCTTCCAAAGTGAAAGCCATACAAGAGATTCCAGTTCCCAAGACAGAGAAAGAGGTCAGAGGATTTCTAGGACGGCTGAACTACATTGCCCGATTCATCTCGCACCTGACTGCTACTTGTGAACCAATCTTCAAGCTACTTAAGAAAGATCAAGTAGTACGTTGGAACGATGAATGTCAGGCCACTTTCAAAAGAATCAAAGAGTATCTCCAAGAGCCACCCATTCTTATGCCACCGGTTGAAGGGAGACCTCTAATATTATACTTGACAGTACTTGAAAACTCAATGGGATGTGTACTGGGTCAGCATGACGAGTCTGGCCGAAAAGAGCACGCTATTTATTACCTTAGCAAAAAGTTTACCGATTGTGAGACCCGATACTCAGTGCTCGAGAAAACTTGATGTGCTTTGGTATGGGCTGCTCGCCGGCTAAGATAGTATATCTTGACTCACACTACTCTGTTGATTTCAAAGATGAATCCAATCAAGTATATCTTCGAAAATCCTGCCTTGTCCGGAAGAATAGCAAGATGGCAGATGATCTTGACTGAATATGACATCCAGTACACGACTCAAAAAGCAATCAAGGGAAGTGTGTTGGCAGACCATTTGGCACATCAGGCAATGGATGATTACCAGTCTATGAACTTCAAATTTCCAGACGAGAATATCATGGTAGTAACTGATTGCGAGATACCTGGACCGGATGAAGGACCTGAGGAGGGATCCCGATGGTCTATGCACTTTGATGGAGCCTTAAACGCTTTGGGTAATGGAATTGGCGCTGTGATCATATCTCCTAAAGGCTCTCATACTCCTCTCATCGCTCGACTATGTTTTAACTGCACCAACAACATGGCAGAGTATGAAGCATGCATCATGGGTCTTCGAGCTGCAATTGACCTAAGGATCAAGTTTCTGAGCGTCTTCGGAGATTCCGCTCTCGTGATCAGTCAGATCAAAGGCGAGTGGGATACGAAACACCCAAATCTTATTCCTTACAAGGAGTATGTATTGACGTTGCTTCCCCACTTCGAGGATATAACCTTTGAACATTTCCCAAGAGAGGAAAATCAGTTGGCGGACGCGTTAGCTACGATGTCTTCTATGTTCAAAGTCAAATGGGACAACGAGGCTCCCCGAATCATTATTTGGAAAGTGGATGAACCTGCATATTGTTGTGATCTTGAGACCGAAGAGGTAACAGAAAAACCTTGGTATCATGAAGTAAAGAGGTACCTTGAAGCTCAAGAATACCCCGAGGGCGCGTCTGTTAATGACAAGAAGTTTCTGAGAAGGTTCGCAACAAAGTTCTTTGTCAACAATGGCATTCTTTACAAACGTAACCATGATTCAACCTTACTGCGTTGTGTGGATAAGATTGAAGCAGAAAGGATCATGCCAGAGCTGCATGAAGGTACCTTCGGAACTCATTCCAGTGGACATACCATGGCAAAGAAAATCCTTCGGGAAGGATATTACTGGTCAACAATGGAAGTCGACTATTATCAACATTCTCGGACATGTCACAAGTGCCAGATCTATGCTGATAAGGTGCACATTCCTCTGGTTCCTTTGAACGTCTTGACAGCACCTTGGCCTTTTGCAATGTGGGGCATTGACATGATCGACGAGATCAGACCCACGGCATCCAACAGGCATCGTTTCATCCTGGTAGCAATTGATTACTTTACGAAATGGGTTGAAGCAGCTTCCTTTGCCACCGTAACTAAGAACGTCGTGGCACGGTTCATTCGGCACAACCTGATCTGTCGATACGGTGTACCAGAGAGGATCATTACGAATGATGGTACCAATCTTAACAACAAGATGATCACTGAGCTCTGCGAGGAATTCAAGATACAGCACCACAACTCTTCTCCCTACCGGCCGAAGATGAATGGGGCTGTAGAAGCAGCTAATAAGAACATTAAGAAGATTGTGCAGAAGATGACAGTGACCTATAAATATTGGCACGAAATGTTACCATTCGCTCTTCATGGGTACCGTACCTCAGCACGGACGTCAACAGGGGCAACACCCTTTTCCTTGGTTTATGGCATGGAGGCAGTCTTTCCCATTGAAGTTCAGATACCCTCTCTCCGGATCATGAAGGATGCGGGTTTAAGTGAAGACGAATGGATCCAGACCCGGCTTGATCAACTGAACCTAATCGACGAAAAGAGACTCACTGCTATTTGTCATGGTCAGACGTACCAAAAACGGATGATCAAGGCATTTAACAAGAAAGTCAGACGACAAGAGTATCAAGTCGGGGACCTGGTAATCAAGCGCATCATTCTACCTCAAGGTGATCCCAGGGGAAAATGGACCCCTACATACTAAGGGCCATTTGTGGTCAAGAACATCTTCTCAGGAGGAGCGATGATTCTAACCACCATGGATGGTGACGACCTTCCTCACCCCGCTAATGCAGACATAGTAAAAAAATACTACGCATAATTGAAGACCCGCTAGGTTGACTGGCCTAGGCAAAAATAAGGGCTTCCCGGCGAACCAAAAGGGTTCGGGCAAAAATAAGGGATGAAAATAAAAAAATCTGTACACCCGGTAAGTCGAAAACCTGAAAAGGCGGCTTGGGCAAAAATGGGTATCCCGGTGGACTGAAAACCCGAAAGGGCGGTCCAGGCAAAAGTTAGGGATAAGCGTAATACTATGTCTCATTGGATCACCCTGCATCCAGACTTTGGTGTCAACTATCAGGCTCGGACGACACCGGCCAATCAGATTCATCTTCAACTAAGCAGCAAAGTGATGAGATGCTTGAAGATATAAAGGCAATAGCAAAGTTGGAACCCAGTGGGATTATTCACCTAGCTGTTTTGTTTTCTTGTTACAAATTGTATAAATCCTATTTGTTCGGCGGCGTTCTCTTACTAGGACGTCAGCCTCTTGTACAAAACGCCTATTTACAGGCAAACTTCAAAATCAATACAAGTTCATTTTTCAGACAAATTACAAATTATTTTTTCCTTTATCTGTTTTGTTTTGCAAAGAACGTCCAATGTTCATTTTTGATATATGCATTTGACATTAATTGCTGATCATAAATATTTGCATGCGAAACAAAAGACTAATTACAGGTGATATCACAAGTAGGGGCAATAAGAATTGTCTAAGAGGTCTAGTTGCTTTGTGCACCAAGGTACCAAGGTAGGATCAGCTGAAGAATATGACCAAGATACCTTCACTCCCCGCAGAGTAAGACAGTAAGGAAAGCTCTCCCCACTGAGACCTGCAATCATGGACGAATCAGCAATACTCTCCCCAAGCAGAGTTGATCTACCATCAGCACTAGAAAGCTTGGTATCCCCAGAAGGTCTTAATATTCCCCAGCGGAGTATATAGATATTCCCTAGCAAGCATAAGAGTATCCTCGGCAGTCTTAATATTCCTCGACAGAGTATAAGAATGTTCCCCGGTAGAATGCAAGGTACCCCCAATGGAGCCATTTCCCAGCGCAGTCTAAAAAAGCTTCCCCGCCAAAGTTGAATCATCTTCCCCAGTAGATTCTGGAAGCTTGTCCCCTGCAGAATGCAAATGCATCTCCTCAGCCAAATTCAGAGGTTATCCCTACAAGGGTCTAACTGGGTTATCCTCAGCAAGTTGCAATGGAAAGATCATCCCCAGCAAAGTTCTTTCAATCCCCCAGCGGAGTTCATCATCAAGATCCCCAACAGAGCTTATCAACGGAATCCCCAGCGGAGTTATCGTTGAAATCTCAACGAAGCATCTCTCCCCGCAGAGTAATCTCTTCATCAAGTTTATTCCCCAACGGAGTTATTTTCTCCTACAGGTTTATTCTCACAACCATCTTCGTTCATCATCCCCAGCAGAAACGAAGAACTCAACACTATTCTCCAGCAGCTCCGGGATTTATTTTCCCCAGCTAAAAACATCACATCTTCATACATCATGACATGCATACACATCATACAACACATATCTCATTTATTTTGAGAACATCATGACATCATGCCTTTCATACATCATGACATTGCATACAGCTAATGTTTTGCCTTTTCAGGAAAAGGTCAAGCAAAAGATGATTACCATCAACCTTTCCAAGTTCCAAATTAATACCTGTAACAAGCCAGGAAAACTATCTGTGGACGACTGATTATAGGTTAATACCTGAAACCAGCCAGGAAAACCACCTACACGAAGAGATTGAAAATTAATACCTGTAACCAGCCAGGACAACTATCTCATCGGCCAACCTTTTCAAGTTCCAGATTAATACCTGTAACAAGCCAGGAAAATTCTGTGGACGACTGATTGTAGATTTATACCTGTAACAAGCCAGGAAAGTTATCTACATGAAGAGATTGAAGATCAATACCTGTAACAAGCCAGGAAGACCATCTTTCTTTCTCAAGACCGATTAATACCTGAAACCAGCCAGGACAACCATCTCGTCGGCCAACTTTTTTTCAAGTCCCAGTTTAATACCTGTAACAAGCCAGGAAAACATCTGTGGACGACTGATTGTAGGTTAATACCTGAAACCAGCCAGGAAAACCACCTATACGAAGAGATTGAAAGTTAATACCTGTAACAAGCCAGGAAAACTATTTTTCTTTCTCAGGACAGAGATCAATACCTGTAACCAGCCAGGACAACTATCTCATCGGCCAACCTTTTCAAGTTCCATATTAATACCTGTAACAAGCCAGGAAAACATCTGTGGATGACTGATTGTAGGTTAACACCTGAAACCAGACAGGACAATTATCTATTTGACCATCATGAAGCAACCCTACACCGGTTCTTTCTCTCTTTCAGATGAAGCTTCACACGGACTCATCATCAGGCAACCCTACACAGGTTCCTTCTTTCAACTTACAAAGTTACAATTCAACAAACAACCTCCAGATGGCATCTATAAGCCATCCTGCTACCAACAATCTCCAAATGGCATCTGTAAGCCCATTCCCGACATCACATTGCTGATACTACACCATGCGAGTGCAAATTTCTGGGCACTTTAGTGTTCAATCATCTTCCACCTTCGGATCACGAAAGGCATGCAAGCTAATCTACATCCTTAGGTTTAAGAAGATTGAACATGGGAAATTGTTGTAACCCAAAATTTGCCTCCCATATTCCTCAGGATATGTCAAGAATCATCTTCAAATTGCTCAAGATTGCTCAAGGGTTGTACAATCAAACCATCTCCTAAGCAGCAGTCAATTCAAAATTAGGGTTTTGGTTCTTTCAAGGAATTTGGGGTTTTCAATGGTTCAATCAAGTCTCATAGGCCTATATACATTCTCAAGCACCTACATGCCAAGTGTCAAGATTCACAGTGCCAATTTGCACAGTCAAAAGCTCCATTTGATCTACAGTCAACTACAAGGGCAAAATGGTCATTTTGCAGTCAAAAGTCAGATTTTTTTGTCAACATTCTCATTTTGAAGGATAATTCATCATTTGATCAAGGGTTGATCATGATTCATCAAGGATTGCTCAAAATTCATCAAGATTCAAAAGTTGCTAAATTAGGGTTTTGTAGGAAAAGTCAACTCAACTTTGACAAAGCATAACTTTCTCATACTTTATGAGAAATGACCCATACAAAGCTCATATTGAAGAGGATTCAATTTCCTACAATCCATCTTCACACCACAAGATCAAAAAATGCACTCACAAGAAGTTACAAATTTGGACATTATAGGTCATTTTTAAAAGTCAACAAAAACACCTTTTGTGCCAAAGCTTATAACTTGAGAATGGAAGATCAAAATGAGATAATACCAAAAGGGTTGATTAGAGGACATCTCAGGGTTTCTAAAAAGTCCAAGAACACCTTCAAAAGTTCAAAATTGAAGAAGTTATGCATTGTTGAAGTTGGGCATTTTTCCAAAATTGCCAAAAGTCAACTATCCTCAAAACTCCAATTTTTGACAAAAGGGCCCACTTTTTTCCATTTGACTTAGTCTTGTCATGCCACACACGTGTCCCATACTTAATTTCATGAACAAACATTTATTTTTCTATTTTATTTAATTTTTATTGATTTAATTCATTTTAAATCTATAATAATTCAAATAAAATCTAAAAATCAATGGAATAGTATCTCTGTGATTTGTACAGCTTTCATACCTCATGTGATAGCTAACCAATTCGTGCTAAGGCTTATTTGTGCACAAAATCTTAGATTTGGCCATATTTGGAAAGTTTAACAATGGTGATAAAGTCAAAACCTAATTCTTGAATATACATGGGTATAAGCCCAACTCTTGACCTAAAATCATTCTCATATACATAAGCAAGCCACACAAACCTAATTCACGACCTAAGAATTGCTAAAACGGCCAAACCATAAACTGAAAAAGCTTGGAAAAGAGAGAGATCGAATTCTTGGTTAGAGCTTGCTTCAATCAAAAATATCAACGTGGTGTTCTTGCTTGATATCCTGTGAAGCAAAAGCGATCAAAACCAGGCCTTTTCATCACCTACAGCACACTTTAAGTTGTCACAAATGGACCTCTGAACATGGAATCGTGATCTTCTATTCTTGCACTTTTTCTTCAAAACATTAGCATATTCATGTTTATTGTTTGATTTCTAACATAACTGCAATAGTCAATTTTGTTTTTATGCCCTGTATCGTGATGCCCGATTCTAGGGTTCATATGCTTGCTTTTTAGGTGTTTTTGATGCAGGGAAATTAGCCACAATAATTGGTATAGGAGTGATCAGGAGATGGAGACGAGATCAGCCATGGCCTTAGATGGCATTTTCATAGCCTAGGGTGGATTTTAGAGATGAGCCATAGACTTTGATGCAGAATCAAATCCGCAGGAAAAAATACAGGGTTTGAGGGAAGAAGACGACCACATGTCGCTCTCCCATTGGTCTATTTTGAATTAACGCGCGTTTTATTTTTTTTCCAGGCATAAGCGTTTGTTTGCTACATATTAATTCTTGTGTATTATATTTACAAAAGAAGTGAATGGCTCAGTGGCTAGGGCGAACAAGCATTGAGCACTGGGGCCTGGGTTCGAACCCCAGGTCCCCCAACATATTGTTATTATTTTCTTGCAGCTGATCCAGCGTCTCTCATGCCTTGAGGTCCACCATACACCTCCAATTCCCAAGCGCCAGATGTCTCCAAACCCAAATCCAATGGCCAAAGCTGAGTATCCACCATACTCTACAGTCAACACATACACATGGAAGTGGAGAAGTCAACAAAGGCCATGACGTTTTGGGCTTCAGGATTGTCAAATACACCTCCAAACTGGGCCCAGACCCCCTGAGTTTGCCTTTTATTTTTCTTTCATTATATTTTTTCTTTTACTTATTTAATTTTATCATTTAATTAATTACTAACAAAAATAATTAACATTTTCTCAATAAAATCAGAAAACATAAAGAATATAATATTTTTCTTTATTAAATTTAATTAGTTTATTTTTGTAAATAAATATTAATATAATTTGTGTAGTTTTAATTAGGCATAATAATAATATTTTTGCAATAAATAAAAATTGGTGTAGAATTAGGTTTTCAATATATTTAATCATTTTTATTATTTCCTTAAAACATTCAAAAAATCCAAAAATATTTCTCTTTTTATTTAATTAATTAAGTAGTTTAGGTTTAATTTAATTAAATGCGAGAAATAACAAAAAATCTCTTTCTTTCTTAAAAAGGGTCAAAACCCTAAAAACTCTCCGATTTAATTTTTCTCGCGCGTATTACTTGTTGATCCATATAATTGTATTTGCTCCAAGGATGTAATAGCTTTAACTTAGGACTTTTTACCGCTTTTATTTACTTTTCCACATTACTTTTCAAGGGTTTGTTTTTGGCGATGTAAATACCCGACGCCTTGTAATAGCGTAGTTTTATTTTCCGCAACTATTGACTGCTAGATGTATGCTAACTAGGCTATGCATGACAAGATCTCTCTTAAATTAAAATCAACCGTAGCTCACCATAACATGTACAAAGATAACATAACTGAAACCTGACACACTCGCACATGCCACTCCTAGGGTACGCCTCACTTGGTTGCCTCGACGTGGTCATTGAGTATAGGGTGTTTTAGAGGTCGTCCTCCTGTCTAAAGATCAAAGTTGCCTCGAAATGGTTGCCTCGATAAAAAATGATCTAAGACATTAGGGTTACCGCTAAGGTGTCCTAACATTGCTTTAGTGACCACATGTCCCTAAAATCGAACTGACCCAAAAACTCCAACGACGGTGCTACCTACTTCTCAATAGTGGGATAGCACTGTCTAAAGGACATTTACACAGCTTAATTCCTTTTGAGTAGGTAGAGGTTCTCAGGTACTTTCTCTTTCAAAACAAAACAAACTTTTCGCACTTACAAACAAAGTTTTCAAACAACACTCCATACACTCTTGAGGACAGAAACAAGAGTTAAATCGAAGTTTTCAAACAAAACTTTTTCAAAACCCACAAACACAAGAAAAGCAAACCTTTTGAAAACATAGTGAGCAAGTACCTAAGAGCCCGTGGACAACCACGGATAGAAAGGGTGCTAACACCTTCCCTTTCTATAATCTACCTCCCGAACCCGAGAAATATCTCGAAAAGGAATTTTGCTGTGCTTTTGTCCTTTCCTTGTTGGAGAAAATAAAAGACGGTGGCGACTCTTGCTTACCGCGACATTTTGCAAAAACAAACGCAAACGCGAACCAGCATTCCAAAACAGTCAGTTCTATTTCCACCGATCACACAATCCTTGAGACAGCGGCATGTTGATTTTCGTGAACTGTCTATTGGGTTCGACTTGCCTACGTTGATTATTTTGTTGTTGGTATTGCACTAGCACGGGATTAGAGATCAGAAATGCCCCCACAGATTGGTTGAGGTCACTCTTATTACGGCCCTTCTTGTTGTGCACAACATTAGATTCTTTCTTACCATTGTATGACTTCTTCGCAGTATTCAAAGATGTAGCCACCTGAATTTTACCACTTCTGATTCCATTCTCAACATGTTCCCCTGTCAATATCAGTTCAATGAAAACGGATGAAGAACTTTTAAGTAGGTGATTATAGAAAGGACCTATTAGCGTACTCATGAACATGTCAACCAATTCTCTATCAGCCAAACGAGGTTGAACTCTGCCTACAAGATCTCTCCATTTTTGTGCGTACTCTTTAAAGTCTTCCTCGGAACCCATTATACTGATACTGTCTATAGAAAGATGCAATCAAACCTTCTCAGGCATGGATATTAGTACCTTCGAGTTGATAATACCATTCCAATTATGTTCTAGATAGACTTTCTTGAAAGAAATGCAACCAAAATTTCTTGTCAGTAGTGTGGTTGAATTTTCCGAACATATGATCTCAAATGCAGCTTCAGGCAAGAAATGCCATCATACTTAGAAAAGGTAGGAGTTTTGAACTTTGGAGGAATGACGACTTCTGAGACTAAACCCAATTCTTCAAAGTTTAAGCCAGGCACCTTCTGGATCTCCATCGCTTTCAGAAGCTCTTCTAACCGCTTATACTTCTCACCAGCAAGGGGTATTGTTTATCCAAATAATCCTCTTCCTCTTCATCAGAACATTTGTCAGAACCATGATTGCTTTTTTTAGTTTTAGCATGCTTACCATCTTAATCTTGTTCGTCATCTTCGTCATATGGGATATCAAGATCTTGAGCTCACTTGACTGGACCTCTAAACTTTCTCTCCATGTTAAGGATGTCGATTGGTTTCTTTGTACTCTTCTTCTTCTCGTTGGCGATGAGCGTCTTCAGTTTTTTTTGTCCCTTGGCGAAGCTTAGGAACGTCTCTTGGAACTGAGAATTCTGAGCCTGGAGATCTTTGACGGTCTGTTCGAGAGCCATTTTTGTTCTGAAATAAACAGCGAGAAGATGAAAAACCTGTCTTAGAAACCTGTTATGCAATGATATGTGTGGCATGTAGATGCATATTCAATGTTTTCAAGGACCTCGTGGGATTTAAATTTGTTAGTCAAAAGGGAACATAAACAAAGACTCTTATTAGTAAGATCAAATTATAACTGCCTCTTAGGCTTACAATGAAAACAAAAGGGTTACAAAGAAACAAATTATGAACTTCTAAGACCTAAGACTCAAGTATCCCATAGACGCTTCCTCTTTGTGTTGAAATATGCATTAAGGCTTCACTCTTCATGAAGTCGTTTTGTCAGCTCCAACACTTTCTTCTCACTAGCATAGAACTGAGTCTTAAAGGTTTCCCTTTCTTCTTTAAATTGAATCTTATACTTCTGTAGCTCTTCAAGGTCAATAGGAATATCTAGATGAAAAATGATATGAGGAATATCTTCTTCAACAACAAGCTTCACAATTACTAGTAGGATAGTAGGATATGGTATTATAATATTTTGAGTATGATATCGCACCCATCTAATATAGGGTTCCAACGGGATAGAGTTTTCTTGTCCCAAAGTCTTGCTATAAATATTATTCACTATGCCCCAAGCACGTATAAACTTTTGACGGTAACCTTGAGGATCGTTCTCATAATCAAATACAATATCCTAGATAAGCATATCATGAGGGCCGTTTCTTCGAGCATAACCAAATTGACGTAGAGCTAGAGAAGGGTTGTAAATAATACCTCCCCTTATGCCAAGGAGTGGCACATTAAGGAATTCCCTACAACAATTAATAATAGTGATGTCCTCCCGAGATAAAGAACACCAATAGATATTTGAATGAGAGAGTGACATCATCCTTTGAGACCACTTCAAACCTTGTTCATTCTTCATCACTAACCGGGGAAGGTGCGAAATAAACCACCTGGATAGTAAAGGTATGCAATACATGAGAGTCCCTTGCTCTCTCATAGTACGAGTGTGAAGAGAGTGCAAAATATCTCAAAGCAAAGTAGGCACGAGATTATGAGTAATAAATATTTTGATGGCGTTCACATCTATGAGTTGGTCTGGATTAGGGAATAGTACCAAACCATAGATCAACAGAGCCAGAATATCCTCAAAAGCATGAAAACTCATAGCATCTAGAAACCACTGAGCCTTCTCTATCAGAAATTTATCAAGAAGACCTTTAACTCCACTTCTTGTTTCCCAATTAGATACAATGTCTTACCACTTTAGATTTAAGACTGCTGCAATAACTTCAAGTTTTGGAACTTTCTCTAAACCGGTGAAGGGTGTCTGATCAAGAATAGGTACTCCAAGTAGCTTTGAAAACTCTTCCATTGTAGGTACCAACAAATAATCTGGGAAGGTAAAATAGTGATGCTTAGGATCAAAGAACTGGAACAGAACACTCATCATGTCTTCTTCAAAACCTGAGGTAACCAAACTGAGTAGATAACTGTGCTTCTTGGTTAATTGAGAGTTTTCGGGAACCTTTGGGACTAACTCCATAAGAATAGAAGGTACCCTTACAAAGTTGATTCGGATATCATTTCTGTGAGCGGAGGCCATAACAAGCAACAAGGAACAAAGATAAATCCCTAGGTCCTTGAAATGGTTAGTGAAAATATTATGTTATGATGATATGATGTTATGATATTATGTTCATGTTAAATAAGTAGCAAACACAAACAAGTCATATAAGAGCCTTAGGTTTAAAAGCTTGCATTAAGTGTATATGTAAATACCCTTCCCCAGTGAAGTTAAGTTGGCTCAACCTACCCTAAAATAGTAATCGGGTTCTAAGAATATCATATCACATATCTTTCTCGCATGCTTTATTTTAGTACCGCAACTGGCTTGCCACCAAAACATCTCGAAAGTTGAATCTCAATGATCATAGCCTCGTGTATCAACCAACTTCGGACTGCACCAAAGTTGGTTATCTCACTACTTTCTAAAGGCC
The DNA here is from genome assembly GCA_948472305.1 of Vicia faba. Lineage (NCBI taxonomy): Eukaryota > Viridiplantae > Streptophyta > Magnoliopsida > Fabales > Fabaceae > Vicia > Vicia faba. The sequence continues at coordinate 760,400,311 of OX451741.1, read as the reverse complement.
AGGATGGGTCAATTAAGGTCCTAAAAGTAAGTTAGTGTTAACGACACCATGCGGAAGCCAAATGTTATCCTCGACTGACTCAAGGAACATTAGTACAAACTAAAGTGTCTTACTAAATATAGATATCTTGTTAACCATGTCGCTATATGTCATACAATCTTTATGATCTATTGCTACTTACCTAAGGAATCACTAGGTCTAGATGTAGGATCTTTCACACAAGCAATAATACCCAAACAAGCCCTTAAATTTAAAGCAAACAATTAAAAAAATTAAGGTAAGTAAAAGTGATCTAAACTCTAAGGTAACCCCTCTTTTTTTAAGTAAGTCCCTAGCAGATTCGCCAGTCCTGTAATACGGTGGGAGAACTGACTTTTTTGGTTTTATCGCAAATGTTGCGGTTAGCAAGAGTCGCCACCGACTTTTCTTTTATCCAATATTTAGGAAAGATGAAAATAATAGGAAAGACCTTTGATAGATTTTGAGTTCGGGGGGTAAGTTATGAAAAGGGAGGGTGTTAGCACCCTTTTCATTCGTAGTTATCTACGAGCACTTAATTTCTTAGCTCACTTTTAAAACTTGCTTTGCGTGTGTGTGATTTGTTCGAAAATATTTCAAAATGCCAATGTAAGGCTAACATTTTAATAATCCTTGTGTTGGTCCTCAAGAATGTATACAAAGTGTTTTTTTTGAAATATCATGTTTGAAAGTGTGGTGTGGAAAATGTTTTGTTTGTGAGCAAGCATTCAAGAGTTCTTACCCAATAAAGTATTTCTTGTTATTTTCCTTCTCTTTTGGAGATAGTATTATTCATATCATTAGTTGGCAGGTAATCCTATCTATTGGATGTGAATGGACATGTGTAGGGTCATCGTATGGTCATCGAAGGCAACATGTAAGGATATTTTAGCAATTGTAACCAAGGGACTATCATCATTTTGCTCATAGCGTCATCGAGGGACTAGATCATTTTGTAGGAAACTCGAAGGGTCATCGAGGGATTATGATCTTTATTCAAAAGGGACTGTAACACGGTGGGAGAACTGACTTGGGTGTTTTGCGTTTGATCGTAATTGTTGCAGATAGCAAAAGTCGCCACCAAATTTTCTATTATCCAAAAGGAAAGGCTGAAAAGAACAGGAAAGACCTTTCAAGATTATTTCTTGAGTTTGTGGGGTAGGTTATGAAAAGGGAAGGTATTATCACCCTTTCCATCCGTAGTTATCTACGGGCTCTTGGTTGCTTGCTAGATCACTTGCTTTTGTTTGAAAATGTGCTTGTGGTGTGGGTTTTAAAAGTATTTTGAAAACGTCTTTGTAATGGTTGTCGTTTCTATAAGAACGCGTACAAAGTGTTAGTTTTGAAAATAGTTCAAAGAGGTGTTTGTGGAATGTGTTTTTGAAAGTGATTTTGAAAAGTGTCTTTGTAATGGTTCTCGTTTCTATAAGAACGCGTACAAAAAGCTTTGTCTTTTGAAAATGTTTCAAATGAAAGTGTTGGTGTATGAAATGTTTTTGTTGTGAGCAAGCGAGCAACTAGGAGCATCCTACCTACTCAAAAGGTATAATGTTCCTTTCCTCCTCCTTTAGATGTTACTATCTTACCATTGATTTGGTAAGAATCCCCATCATTGGATGTGAAGGGACGGGCGTGGGAAGTTTGTATAGTCATAGAAGGCAACCTATGGGATGTTTTAGCAATGTCGTTTAGGGACTAGATCGTTTACCGAAGGCAACATTGAGGGTCATCGAGGGACTACGATCTTTTATTAAGGGTCTTTGCTAAAACGCCCATATTCGAGGGACATGACTATTTCTCCGAGGCAACAAGTGAGATTATCCTAGGGGTGCATGTGTGTGAATAGTGTGTTTGATTTGCATCCATTTTATCTTTTTTTTGGGTTGTCTACTTGTTATTTTTATCTTGCTATACATCCTAATTACTAACATTTGCACAAAAGCAATAAAAATATAGAAAATTAAATCCTACACTATTACAACCATATTGAATAGCAAGAAAATATAAAGACAAAATAAAATAAAGAAAGAAAAATGGGATTTTAGATTTAGGAAGCAAAACCCTTCGATTATGCTTCTATGGCTCCCTTCAGTTTGGCATGGAAGTAGTGAGGGCATACCTTTTGATTGGGCCTGGAATCAGCATGAGATGCAGTCTACCTTTCTGCTTCCTTCGACTAGGACCTGGAAGTAGTGAGGGTGTGCCTTTCGATTGGGTCTGGAATCAGCATGAGATGCAGTCTGCCTTCCTGCTTCCTTCGACTAGGGCCTGGAAGTAGTGAGGTGTAGCCTGACTTTCTACTTCCTTCGATTGGGGCTTGGAAGTCAGTGTGGCCATCCTTCTATCTTCCTCTTCCGTTTGGACCTGGAAGTCAGTGTGGAAGCCTAAGGCTTCATTTCATACTTCTTTCCTCCTGTTTCTTTCGTTTGGGATTTTAAATAGCAACATGGCCTGAGGTCATGCTAGCATGGTCTTATGGCTAGGTTAGTTCTTAAATCATGTTTAATAAAACAAGAAGCAAAACTAAATGGGTTAGCAATGAAAAAAAATTAAAAGGGTGGAAACTAAAAGGAAATAAATGTGATGTACATGTTTGAAACGAAAGGAAAGATTATTCACATGTTATGTTAGAAACGAAAGGTTCAAATTTAAGAGTGACTTACCTTGTTTGAAGTTTGAGCGTGTGCTAGATCTTGAGTGGCTTCCTTAGATGTCCCTGGATTTGATGGAAAGAAACAAGGATGACGTTTCTAATATTGGATTTGAAGGAGAAGAACAAGTGTGATGTTCTTTCTACTGGATTCGAAGGAAAACAAAGTACGGGGATGTTTCAGATTCGAAAGAGGCAAATGTTTAGATTCTAGGTTTGTGTATGTGTTTAAGTGTTTGAGAGTGTTTGATAATTTTTTCTACATGACCTCAAAGTCCTTGGATGTTTTGTCCAGCCCCTTATACATGTTATGGAGCCTCTTATTTATAGGCAAAGCGGGCTGAGATTTAGGAGGGAAAACAAAATAATTTGAACAATTTGGGTAAACAGCTTTTTGTAGCTTTCGAGGGGAAGTGTTCGTATGCCATTTTGGTGCAAGAATGGGGCAGTGTTTCAGGACTATTGTGCAACAGTTTTGGAGCGTTATGACCAGTATACTAGGCCTGAACTTGGCAGCAAGCATCTTTTGAATATTTCATCCTTTCGTTTTGACCCCCCTTCCACCAGATTCTTCTTCCAACAATGTTATTTGAATTTCCTCCAACAAGCGTCCTTCGAATGGGTCACTTTTGTGCATCCTTCGAAGGAGCCAAATGTGTGCCCCTTGGATGGGTCACCAAAGTATGCCTTAAGGTGGGTCTTGTAAATCCTTCGAATGGGCCATCAAACATGTCCTTCGAATGGCACACCCAAACATGTCCTTTGAAGGGGTCATGCATGTATCTTTGAAAGGGTCAAATGTATCCTTCGAATGGCACACCCAGACATGTCCTTTGAAGGGGTCATGTATGTATCTTTGAAAGGGTCAGATATGTCCTTCGAATGGACTATGAAATTCTTTGAATGGGCTAGTAAGGTACATCCTTGACAGGGACCCCTATGTATGCCCTTCAAATCCACTAAAACAAGTCCTTTGAAGGGGGCCACCAACCATGTGTGTTGAAGGTTGTCAAGGGTGGAATTGCAGCATACTAAAGGGAAATGTGTCCAGTCGAAGCTAGTGTAAACATAGCCAATGCCCTGTTGAAGCCTGCATGCAGGAGGTCTAAACTTTGTGACTCCAAGCAAGAATACAAGAGGACAATTCTCAAACGAAGACTTGCATGAAGGGAGCCACATGCCCAAACTAAAGAGGCATGCTAGGCTGGCATCAAAGGAGGTCCACATGCCCAAATGAAAGAGGCATGCAGGAAGAAAAAATGCCCAAACGAAAGAGGCATGCAGGAGGCAAAAATGCCTAGATTCGAAAGAGGCATGCAGGAGGCAAATTGTGCAATCGAAGGATGCCAAAAGGAGGCTTTTTTCCTTGGAATCAAAGGAGGCTACATGAGGCTCTTGCCTTGTGCCTGCTGGCCTTGTGGGCGACTCTTGCACACAAAAAAGGAGTTATGGCTCAATCGAAGGCTGCATGCAGCCAACCATTACTTTGTGGATCAAAACAAGCATGGAGAGATCAAATGTTCAAACGAAAAAGGCATGCAGGAAACCATTGCACTGTGAATCCTGTGAGGCCAAAGACGCAATTGAAGGTGGCATGCAGGAAAGTCCTACCTTGTGAATCAAAGCCAGTGTGTCAGAAGCCAGTGCCCAATCGAAGGATGTAAGCCAAGCTTGCATCGAAAGAGGCCAAAAGGCCAATTGAATGAGGTGAATTGAAGAAGACTTGTTTTTCTCCAATTTTGTCAAAAATGTTATTTTTATCTATTTTCCCCTTTTTTAACAGCTTCCTCTTTAATTTGATGTTGGAAAATCCAATTGTACTTGTGCAACCTTGAATTTTGAGAATCCTTGTGAGAAATGCCTTGAGAAATGAGAGGGAAAATTTTGGGGTACAACAGCTGCCCCTATTCAATCTTCTTAAACCTAAAGAGTTAGATTGGCGAGTTTTCCCTTCGTGACTTGAAGGTGAAAGATGATTGAACACTAGAGTGCCCAGAATTTTGCACTTGATGATGTGGTGGTTGATTGTGTAGGGAATGGGCTTAAAGATTCCATTTAGAGAGATGATGGAGAGTTGTCGGAGATGGGATTATAGATGCCATCTAAATGTGATTGTTGACAGAAATTAGACTAAGTATAAACTTGACTTCAACTGGAAAAGAATCAGAATAAATCTTGAGAGCAATTTATATGAACCAGAGAAGATGTCTACCGGAGAGGAATCAGGATAAACCATTGATCAATTTAAACTGAACTAGCAGAGGTATTGAATATTCTTTAACTGGAAAGAATAAGAATAAATCTTGGAGCGATTTATCTAAACCAAAGAAAATGTCTACCAGAAAGGAATCAGGATAAACCATGGATCAATTTAAATTGAACCAGCAGAGGTCTTGAATATTCTTTAACTAGAAAGAATCAGAATAAATCTTGGAGTGATTTATCTAAACCAGAGAAAATGTCTATCGGAAAGGAATTAGGATAAACCATTGATCGATTTAAACTGAACCAACAAAGGTCTTGAATATTCTTTAACTGGAAAGCATCAGAATAAATCTTTGGAGCAATTTATCTGAACCAGAGAAAGTGTCTACCGGAAAGGAATCAGGATAAACCATTGATTAATTTATACTGAACCAGCAGAGGTCTGAAGGAAGTATCGTCATGTAGATAGTCACCCAGTCCTGTTTCGAGAATTGGTCTACAATTGATTTGTTCACAGATAGTTGTCCTGTCTTGTTACAGGTATTAATCTAGAACTATTAAAAATTGTTGACGATAGCTATCTGTTGATTGATCTTTTCTGAAAGAGTTAGTCGTATGCAATGTCATGATGTATTAAATGAATGGAGTAATGATGTTCTCAAAATAAATGAGGTTATATTGTATGCATTTATCATGTATGTAAATATGATGCATGAAATGTTGTTGGAATGTAATTTTGTCTTGGAAAATAAATCCTTGACAAGTGTTGGGGAGTTTTTTTTTGGGAAGTTGATTCCCGAACTGTTGTTGGGGATGAAGAGTATTCCCATCTTCAAACCTTGCTTAGAATTTTTCCGATAGGGGTTCATGTTTTGTTGTTTGAGGGGAACTCCGCTGGGGAATGTTGATTTTGCTTGAGGAAAACTCTATGGAGAGTGTTGATTTCCACTTGGGGAAAAGAGTTCAGGAGTTTCGGATGTCTGCTTCTCTACTGGGGAGCTATCTCTTGATGGAAGAGAAAGGAAGTTAACAACTTATTAGGGATAAAGAGGTTAACTATTATCTAGTTTGGCTTACAGGCTTTGTAGCAACTCACTAGGGGTTGTAGAAAAATTCACTGAGGAAGAGGAGTTGTGGTCCCTTGATTTGTGATAGTCTGAGAGGCAAATTCAAGTTGGGGAATCTTGTCATTTTTTGGAGAAATAAACCCTGTCGCCAATCTGTTGGAGAGGTGTTTTCTTTTGGTAGAACTCCTCGAGGGTTCTTGAGATCAACTCAGTTGGGAAGAAGTTTTCAGAGATTGAAATTTTGGCTAGGGATCACCCTATGAAAAGTATTTTGTAGGGGATTTGTCACTGCCCCTAGTAGCAAGTGTTTGTAGTACTGCCAGGAAATGTTTGCCTGGCCGTACGCAACCCTCTTTTGGAAATCATGTTTAATACCCCCTAAGTGATTCAGATACAGACCTATCCCTGGTTATTCATCATTTCTTGGGAGATTTCTTGAAATCTTGCCTTGACTGCCCCAAATGTGTTGGACAGTGATCATGTTGGTGCCCCCTCGCTTATAGGATATCTGTCATTGGAAGTGTCATCCCATTTGAAGTGATTTTATCCACTGAGAGAGCTTTCGTTCGTTGGATATTCATTGTGTGAATTTCTCTGTTGTCAAACAAATAGCTATATGAAAACAGCGGTATTCAAAATAATGCAAAGTTTATGCTTGTCTTGAAGTTTTGAAAATGCGTTTAGATAAAAGAATTTTTGTAAGAAAATTCAACTCATGATTTGGAGTAAAGCCTTACAGGAGTCAGGATACCTTTTGTAACAGTATGCTTTCGAACTAACCCATGCTTCAATTAGGACTTTAAAAGGGTTGTAGCATGGTCTGGTTCACGGTTTAAGAAACAAAGGATAAGGCTCAAAGTATATTTGTACCCACCCGTTCTTCGTGATGTTCTCCAGTCCTAAACTCAGTTATTTATGCGCTTGAACTCTTATTGAGTCTGAATGATGTTTTGGTGATGGTTCGGATAAGTTAAGTTAATCGGAAAGCAGTCATTTTTGCAACGTTTTTCACGTTGTCAAGGATTTGTAGTGTCCTCTTTTTGATTCATTATCCCTGATTTTTGCCTGACTGTTCTTGTTTTGAGATTACAGTCAGTGGGATGCCCTAGTTTTTCTTAAGTCTTCTTCATAGGTTTTGACTTAATGGGCTTTTTCCTTTGGAGAGAAAATGACTGCCTATGCGATAGGGAACCATCGCCGTCTTTTGGTTCAGAAGGATGTTTTTGGTGTCATTCATTGTATACAAAGTGAAAGCTTGCGACTGAACGCGCATTTGAATTAACTGAGAAACTACCCAGCCCCAGGTTTTGATTAAAGGTTTCAATTTGTATGGAAAAGAAAAACTCCTATATCTTTAGCTCAAAGGGGTTGACTAGGGATTAACTTCCTTATAACTCCAATGTTTAGGAATTGAAAGAACGCCTGTACATCGTCAACAAGGTCTGTCCAAAAGCATATTGTATGAGATTATGGCATTGTTTTCGTCATCCTCCCTCTAAAGGCTTGTAACTTTTAAAACAAGAGTTGAATATAATAAATGGAGTAAAAAGCATAGTTTAAATATAATGAAAACAAATGGATTAATTCAAGACAAACATATGCAATGCATTAATGAAACAAAGTTTGACATTAATAGATAAGTGTTTAAGCAAACAAAGAAATTACAACTGAAAATTCGAATAAATAGAAAATTCCTCCGCCTATATCGTCACTTCATATGGTATGCTTTTGAGGAAGACAGAAGAACTCCAGCTGACCATCTTGTGCGAATTCCAATGCTCCTTCATCAATTAGGTCTTGAATCTTGTTTTTCAACGTCCAACAACTATCAGTATCGTGCCCCGGACTGTTGGAGTGATATGCACACCTTTCATTGGGATGATAACTAGGAGCAGCAGTGTTAGGATTCTGAGGAGGATCCTTAAGTGTGACCAAATTCAGATTCAACATGTGTAGCAAGACTTGCGACATTGGCATGTTGAGTTTGGTATATTTCCTATTGGATGCATTATGTTTACGCCGATTACCCTGTCCTTGTTGACGAGGTGGTTGTTGGGCTCGGGACATGGAAGCAATTTGAAAGGTCAATTTTCCATCAAACCGGCTCCTTGTCTCATCGGAGGCTGATTAATAACTCGATCCCCAATTCTAGCTGTTTGCCCCATATGGTTGCATCCGTCTTAATGAAGTTTGTTGACGAGGGTCCTTAGCTCCTCTTTCCGTCGAGCTAAGTTTTGGATAAGAGCCATCTGACCCACTATCTGGCCCATCATCTGAATCTTCATTGTGGCTATCTCAGTTTATAACCGTTCCAACTGGTCATCCCTGTCATCCTCAGGATTCTTCATGGTCATGCCCCTAGTGAGAAGTGCTTTCACTTCTTCTTGCCCCTTGGATAGGTTCAATAACATTTCTTGAAGTTGAGCATTTGGAGTTTGAATGTCCTTGATAGTCTATTCTAGAGCCATCTCTACTGAAATAAACAGTAAGCAGATGAGAATCTTGTGCGGGGAGAACCTGCTATGATATGATGCATGGTATGTGGATGCATGTTTTCAAGGATCTTGTAGGGTAAACAAGAAGATGTTAGAAGTTGAACTTTGACCAGATATTTGAGTGGAGAACTTCGCATCGGTGGATGTCCTTCCACGAGAATCAAGCTCACCATGTCAAGTGGGTTGTAGTCCTTGGCTCAAGTTAACGTGCTTTGGTCTTGACGGTGTTTGATTAGAGAATGAATCCTTTTCCCCTTGATAGGCATCTGGTTCAACATGACCCTGCATCATAGGCCCTCGAGATCCTTGAAATGGTTATTGGAAATGCTATGTTAATTTCATGATGTTATCTACAAGTATGCAAAGTAAGCAAGTTTTTATGTACAAATAGTCATATACACACAAAGCAGACAAGTCCTTAGGTTTAGGCTCACATGGGGTTTGTAGGTAAGTACCCTCTTGAAGTTTAGTTGGCTCAACCTGTCCTAGTAATAGTAACCGGGTTCTAGGGGATCTCAATATCACTGATCTTTCTTCATCGGGCATTGTTTCAGCGCAAGCCTCTTTAATAGCGACTGAAATATCCTTAAAGTCCGATCTCAATGAGTGTAGCATCGAGTATCAACCAACTTTGGACTGCATCAAAGCTGGCTATCTCACTACTTCCTAATTTCTAAGTTGTTCAATTAAGTTTCTAAAGTTAGTTAGTGCTTCATGACGCTGCTCAGCGGCCCCGTATTCTCCTCGATTCAACATAAGGGATACCCGTACCAACAAATGTGTCACACTAATGTAGCCATTACTTCAACCGTATTGGTCTACACCGTACAGTTTCCACAATCTATTTCTACTTACCTAAAAGGTGCCCTAGATCTGGGTAGAGGATCAAAACAAGCCCAAACAAGGAACCATAATGTAAAGTAAGCAAGTCAAACAAAGAAAGAAAGTAAAGGTGATCTAGCCCTAAGGTAACCCCACTTTTAAGTATATTCCCAGCAGAGTCGCCAGTTCTGTAACACGGTGGGAGAACTGACTTGGGTGTTTTGGGTTTGCTGATAATTGTTGCGGATAGCAAGAGTCGCCATCGACTTTTCTTTTATCCAAAAAGAAAGACTGAAAAGAACAGGAAATACCTTTTAAGATTATTTCTTGAGTTCTGGGGGTAGGTTATGAAAAGGGAAGGTATTAGCACCCTTTCCATCTGTAGTTATCTACGGGCTCTTAGTTGCTTGCTAGATCACTTGCTTTTGTTTGAAAATGTGCTTGTGGTATGGGTTTTGAAAGTATTTTGAAAACGTCTTTGTAATGGTTCTCGTTTCTATAAGAATGCGTACAAAGTGTTAGTTTTGAAAATAGTTAAAAGAGGTGTTTGTGGAATGTGTTTTTGAAAGTGATTTTGAAAAGTGTCTTGGTAATGGTTCTCGTTTCTATAAGAACGCGTACAAAAAGCTTTGTCTTTTGAAAATGTTTCAAATGAAAGTGTTGGTGTATAAAATGTTTTTGTTGTAAGCAAGCGAGCAACTAGGAGCATCCTACCTACTCAAAAGGTCTAATGTTCCGTTCCTCCTCATTTAGATGTTACTATCTTACCATTGATTTGGTAAGAAGCCCCATCGTTGGATGTGAAGGGACGGGCGTGGGACGTTTGTATAGTCATAGAAGGCAACATATGGGACGTTTTAGCAATGTCGTTTAAGGAATAGATCGTTTACCGAAGGAAACATTGAGGGTCATCGAGGGACTACGATCTTTTATCAAGGGTCTTTGCTAAAACGCCCATATTCAAGGGACATGACTATTTCTCCGAGGCAACAAGTGAGATTACCCTAGGGGTGCATATGTGTGAATAGTGTGTTTGATTGGCATGCATTTTGTCTTTGATTTTTGGGTTGTCTACTTGTTGTTTTTATCTTGCCATACATCCTAATTACTAACATTTGTACAAAAGAAATAAAAATGCAGTATAAATCCTACACTATTACAACCATATTGAATAGCAAGAAAATATAAAGACAAAATAAAATAAAGAAATAAAAATGGGCTTTTCGATTTCGAGAGCAGAACCCTTCAATTATGCTTCTCTGGCTCCCTTCGATTTAGCCTAGAAGTAGTGAGGGCGAGCCTTTCGATTGGGCCTGGAATTAGCATGAAATGCAGTCTGCCTTTCTGCTTCCTTCGCCTGGGACCTGGAAGTAGTGAGGGCGTGCCTTTCGATTGGGTCTGGAATCAGCACGAGATGCATTATGCCTTTCTTCTTACTTCGACTAGGGCCTGGAAGTAGTGAGGTGTAGCCTGACTTTCTGCTTCCTTCGATTGGGGCCTGGGATTCAGTGTGGCCATCCTTCTAGCTGCCTCTTTCGTTTGGGCCTGGAAGTCAGCGTGGAAGCCTAAGGCTTCATTTCATACTTCTTTCCTCCTGTTTCTTTCGTTTGGGATTTTAAATAGCAACATGGCCTGAGGCCATGCTAGCATGGTCTTATGGCTAGGTTAGTTCTTAAAGCATGTTTAATAAAACAAGAAGCAAAACTAAAAGGGTTAGCAATGAAAGCAAATTAAAAGGATGGAAACGAAAAGGAAATAAATGTGATGTACATTTTTGAAACGAAAGGAAATATTATTCACATGTTATGTTAGAAATGAAAGGTTCAAAGTTAAGAGTGACTTACCTTGTTTGAAGTTGGAACGTGTGTTGGACCTTGAGTGGCTGCCTTGGGTGTCCCTGGATTTGATGGAAAGAAACAAGGATGACGTTTCTAATGCTGGATTAGAAGAAGAAGAAGAACAAGTGTGATGTTCTTTCTACTGGATTCGAAGGAAAACAAAGTATGGGGATATTTCAGATTCGAAAGAGGCAAATGTTTAGATTCTAGGTTTGTGTATGTGCTTAAGTGTTTAAGAGTGTTTGATAAAAAATTTCTCCACGCCCTCAAAGTCCTTGGATGTGTTGTCCATCCCCATATACATGTTATGGAGCCTCTTATTTATAGGCAAAGTTGGCTGAGATTTAGGAGGGAAAACAAAATAATTTGAACAATTTGAGTAAACTGCTTTTTGTAGCTTTCGAGGGGCAGTGTTTGCATGCCATTTTGGTGCAAGAATGGGGCATTTTTTCAGGACTGCTATGCAGCAGTTTTGGAGCGTTATGGCCAGTGTACCAGGCCTAAACTTGGCAACAAGCATCTTTTGAATATTTCATCCTTTCGTTTTGACCCCCCCTTCAACCAGATTCTTCTTCCAACAATGTTATTTGATTTTCCTCCAACAAGTGTCCTTCGAATGGGTCACTTTTGTGCATCCTTCGAAGGAGCCAAATGTGTTCCCCTTGGATGGGTCACCAAAGTATGCCTTAAGATGGGTCTTGTAAATCCTCTGAATGGGCCATCAAACATGTCCTTCGAATGGCACACCTAGACATGTCCTTTGAAGGGGTCATGTATGTATATTTGAAAGGGTCAGATGTGTCCTTTGAATGGACTATGCAATTCTTCGAATAGGCTAGTAAGGTACATCCTTCGACAGGGACCCCTATGTATGCCCTTCAAATCCACTAAAACAAGTCCTTTGAAGGGGGCCACCAACCATGTGAGTTGAAGGTTGTCAAGTGTGGAATTGCAGCATACTAAAGGGAAATGTGTTTAGTCAAAGCTAGTGTAAACATAGCCAATGTCGTGTCGAAGCCTGCATGCAGGAAGTCTAAACTTTGTGACTCCAAGCAAGCATACAAGAGGCCAATGCTCAAACGAAGACTTGCATGAAGGGAGCCACATGCCCAAACGAAAGAGGCATGTAGGAAGCAAAAATTCCCAGACGAAATAGGCATGCAAGAGGCAAAAATGCCCAGATGAAAGAGGCATGCAGGAGGCAAAAATGCCCAGATTCGAAAGAGGCATGCAGGAGGCAAATTGTGCAATCGAAGGATGCCAAAAGGAGGTTTTTTACCTTGGAATCGAAGGAGGATACAGGAGGCTCTTGCCTTGTGCCTGCTGGCCTTGTGGGCGCCTCTTGCGTGCAAAAAGGAGTTATGGCTCAATCGAAGGCTGCATGCAGCCAACCATTACTTTGTGGATCAAAACAAGCATGGAGAGATCAAATGTTCAAACGAAAAAGGCATGCAGGCAACCATTGCATTGTGAATCTTGTGAGGCCAAAGATGTAATCGAAGGTGGCATGTAGGAAAGTCCTACCTTATGAATTAAAGCTAGCGTGCCAGAAGCCAACGCCCAATCGAAGGATGCAAGCCAAGCTTGCATCGAAAGAGGCCAAAAGTCCAATCGAAGGAGGTGAATCGAAGAAGACTTGTTTTTCTCCAATTTTGTCAAAAATATTATTTTTATATATTTTCCCCTTTTTTAACAGCTTCCTCTTTAATTTGATGCTGAAAAATCCAATTGTACTTGTGCAAGCTTGAATTTTGAGAATCCTTGTGAGAAATGCCTTGAGAAATGAGAGGGAAAATTTTGGGGTACAACAGGGACCATGATGATATGACTGAGGGTCTTTTGCTAAAGTATCCCCACTTTCGAGGGACATGACCAATGTTTCGTAAGGCAATAAGAGAGGTTACCCTAGAGGTGCAAGTGTACAAAGTGTATTACTTTCAGTTATTTAGTCTTGAATTAGGGTTTTCTAGATTTTCTTTTAGTCTTGCCATACAAACTATATTTTACTAACAGTTAAATATGTACAGAAAATTAAAGTATGAAATGTAAAATTTTACGCTATTACATAGCTTTGGGGCAGATACATAACAGGAAAATGCAAGTAAATAAATCTACGTTATTACAATTGAAAATGCAAACCTATACACTTGTTATAGGAAATTAAATAGAAAAAGATGAATAAAAGGAATGTTAGAAAAATGTTAAAATGTTTTTTCATTTTTTTAGAAAATGATTTAGGGTTAGGGGTGATAATTAAAACCTAATAAAAAATTAATTAAGTTAATTAAAAAACCTAAAACCCTAATTAGAAACCCTAACGTCTAATTAATTAAGAAGAATTATTTGGCTAAAACCCTAAAACTAATTAATTTTAATTAAAACCTGAGGTCTAATTAATTAATTAATTAAAATCCAAACCTTAATTCTAGTTAATTAAAAGAAACATAAGCCTAATTTGTTTAAGGACTAATGTTTAATGATTTAATGTTAATTAGTTAAAAATAATAAGTTAAATGGAGTGAAAAACCAAGGTAAAAAAAATGAAAACCAAAATGTTTAGGGTGGGATTTGAACCCATACCCTTGATCTCAAATGTATGCCCTTCTATCCACTGCGCCATGGTGTTATTTGTGATATGGAATAGGAATGAATCCATTTGTAATAATCTTGCGTTGAAACCTGAAAAAGTAAAAACATTTGTAAAACATAGAGATCGAACCCACGCCTCTCATGTCACAGGTCTCCGTCTCCAACCATCTGAGCTATGCTAGTTTTGTGTTATTCAAACACAAATCAAACATATAATAAAACAATCGGATCAGAGAAGCGTCGGAACCCTAGCTTCGATCATCTTCTCTAGTAAGCTCCAACATCAAACCTACAAACCACGTAAAATTGAGACACAAGATGAACCCTATCCCCCTAATTTGACCCTTGCGAATTTAATGGTAGCATTAGCTTGACCTGGAAATGCTTGTAGAGTGAGTTTCGAAGAAAATATTTCAAACTTCCCTAACAATGCAAGATCTTCATTCCTGTGTCAAACCTCACAAATAATGCGTCAAAATTGTTCCAAACATCAATATGAACATGAATATATGCATCAAATCATTCAATAATGCGTATATTAAAAGTTTGAAATTAAAGAAGGTTACCAAACCGGTGCAGTTGAGATATAATGTTCTAGCATGCTTCAAGCTTGAGTGATGATCGGTATGACTTCATGGGAACCTCAAGAGTGTGATAGAATGCTTGGAATTGATTGATAAATGTTGCACATTAGGGTTTGAGTTTTCCCTAGTTTCTTGAAAATTTAAAGATTTTAGGGTTGTTTCTATGATTTAGCATGCATGTTTTGAATGGATGAAGGTATTGTGTATTTATAGGAGAAGAATTAGGTCAACAAAAGTGGACAAAATCTTTGTAATTCATGGTGTAATATTTGATTTGGAATTTTCATGAAAAGTTTCTTTTTTTAAGCTCAATCTTGTGCCAATCAGCCTCACACGATTTTGGAAAGTTGTCATGAGCTTTTTGGGCCTCCAATTTGATCAAAACAAAAGCCTTGCGCCTTAATCCATTAGTTTTGTATTTTATTTTATTTATTTTGAATTTAATTTAATAAACTCAAAATAAATAAAAAATAAAAAAATATATGAATGGATTTAGAGGTCTAATATAAGGTCATGAACACGTTTGAACCTAACAACTTAGGCCCATTAGCCCAAAAATTTAACTTTGTTCAAAGTGGACTTCATGCATTTTCTCAAATTTTGTCATATGAAGATGATCTTGGTTTTTTTGGAAACCTCAATATGTCTCCTACAACTTTTATGTTAGTCATTTTTTCATTTGAAGTCTTTAACTTCATGTAAATTGCTTTGACAAAAAATATCTTTTTGTTGACTTTCAAAATGACCTGTAAAGTTTTGACCCATATCTCTCAAATGAAGCATTTTTTGCCTTGAGCTTAGAGATACAAAGTTGTAGAGAATTGAATTTCCTTCAAAATAAGCTTTGTTTGAGAAATTTCTTATGAAGTATGTGAAATTTATGCTTGGTCAAAGTTCAGTTGACTTCTTTTTAAGAAAACCCTAATTTAGTAACTTTTGACTTTTGAGCAATCTCTTGATAAATCATGATCAACACTTGATCAAATGATGAATATGACTTTAAAATATTGATATTGACCAAAAATGATGAATTTTGACTGTCAATTGGTCTAATTTGACTTTTTGTCCAATACAATTGATTCTCAATCATCTGATCAATTGAATGAGCAAACTTGTACTGCAAGGCTTGAAATTTGACATGAGGATACCTTGATACATATGTAAAACTATGAATTCCATTTGAGGCATTATAAACTCAATTTCATTTGAGAGAAGTAAAGCCCTAGTTATAGGTCAATTGCATAGGATGAAGGTTTGTTTGGTCAACCCTTGATAAGTCTTGAGCAATTGAGACCTTCATGAGAATGAGGATGTGTCTTAAATTAATTTGTCTCAAAGATGAGAGGGAAAATTTTTGGGTACAACACTTTAAAAGCTCCTCCTTCATAAGGTCCACCTTCAGAGACATGATTTCCACAAGAAAATGGTCATCTTCAGAAGCTTGTCCTCCAGAACCTACGTCTTCAGAGTTTTCCCTTCTAGAAGCATGACCACCACCAGATTCAAAATTTGGATCAGAATCGAATTCACCATCTGACTCATCTTTAGAGTCTCTAGAAGATTCTTCATCCTCTGACTCTGACTCATCTTTAGAACTTTCAAGTTCTGACTCATCTTCAGAAGTAGAATCTCCTTCAGATTCTAACTCATCTTCTGATTCTTCTTTAGACTCAGAATCACCTTGAAATTCTGACTTGTCTTAAGCTTCAAAATCATCTTTTAACTCTGAGTCATCTTCAGAAACCTCAGATTCTGACTCATCTTCGGAATCTTTAGCGCCATCTTTTGATTCTGACTCATATTCAAACACTCCTTCAGAATCAGAATATTCGGAATCATCTTCTTCCCCTTTAGAATCGGAAAATGACAATCTCACAGGTTCCTCATCAGATTCATAAGTCATTAATAACACAAGTTTATCACCTGAATCTCCTCTGGCTATTTTTGCTTCTTCTTTGTTTGACCAACAATCTTTAGCAAAATGGCTAAGCCTATTACAACAATAATATTGAACCATTCTCTTGTCATACTTCTCCTTTCCTTTCTGATGTTTCTTTTCTTCATAATAGAAGACTTCTGACTTATGAGAACTACCACCATGTCTCTGCTGCTTCTGGTCTTTCGTGACAAAAGAAGCCTTCAGAGCTTGCTCAACTTCCCTCGCAGAAGTTATTTCAGTTAGACTCAACTCTTGTGCCTCTAGACTGCTTTGCAGCTCTTCTATTATCATGGTGTCCAGATCTTTAGAATGTTCAATTTCTACCACAATGTAATCAAACTGAGAATTTAAAGATCTCAATACATTTTCTATGATTACTTGTTCATAAAGGGTTTCTCCACAAGCTTTCATCTCATTAGTGATCAAAATCACTCTAGAGATGTACTCAGAAACCTTTTCACTGTCCTTCATTATGAGATTCTCATATTGGTTTCTTAGGGAGTGAAGCTTCACCTTCTTCACTTATGTGTTACCACTGTAACATCTGACCAGTGTGTCCCACGCAACCTTTGTTGTTTCAGAGTCAACAATCTTCTCAAACACATTCGCATCCACACACTGATGGATATAAAACAATGCTTTCTGATCTTTCTTACTTATCGCCTTCTACATTGTCTTTTGTGCCTCTATCGCGTCTTCTGCTAATGGAGCATAGCCATCTGTGACAAGATCTAACATATCTTGAAAACCAAACAACATACGCATCTGGGTCTTGCAACGATTCCTGTTTTTTCCATCAAACACTGGAAGCTTGGAACTGATATCTTCATTTCCGTTCATCTTCAACCTTGTGCAGTTCACTCAAAACTCACTTAAACAGTGTTTCCCAAATCTCACAAAATCATAAAAATGTGATTCTCAATCACACAACACCACACTGTTCACTCGTGTTTCCCATGGATTTTGAACTGGAGCTCTGATACCAGTTGTTGGTGCACTAAGAAGAGATGAAAGACAAAAGGAATATATTAAATGACGGCTACAAAATAAGGAATAATGAATACATTAACCTACCTATTACTAAGATATTTATACACAATATTATGGTATAAAAAAAACTAAAAATACCCTCTAACAGACTTAGTCAACAAGATATTCCTAAAATATAAATTATTTCCATCACAAACTACAAGCTTATCATGTAATAGTCCCAAGATAATCATGTTTATTTCCACTGATGTTGTAGTCCCATGAGCATGTCAGTAACAAATAAATTTTGAAAATTTCAAACCAAGCATACAATAATAGATTTACACAAACATAGATACATGAAGTGATTTGACAAGTCACTTATGGCAGCCACTATTCACCACTCTTAAAATGTGACCCTAAGTAAAATTTTTAGCTTCATGAGCAACAATTTGGAACAAAGTAGTAAGGTCCGGTTAACTGTTAGATGTAGTAGCCGAAATCCCTCGCATTACTGCAATTATTGACTCAACTTTGTTGCTAAATTCTTTCCTTATTACTTCTAATCAACTATTTTATCTATTTATTATTGAAAGTAAGAATGAATTTATCAAAATCCAATAAATGTTATACTTAACTAACTCATTTGACGTATAAAGAAGAGCAACACCACCACCTGTGAAAAACAAACATACTTCATATACGAATTATGATAGGAGAAGATAAAACTAAGCATATGAATGTAAGTGATAATAATTTACCAGGTATTATGCATTCCTCTACAGCTGCCTTGGTTACATTTAAGGCATTTGTTACTCTATCCTTTTTCTCACCAACTTCAGCTTCACTGGCTCCTCCATTCTACAAAAGTTAAGTTTCAGGTGTTAGTTTTATCAAGGAAAAACCTTAGGATGATTAACATGTAATAAAAGACCATAAGCAAGCAAGGTCGACTTAAATAACCATATGCACCTTAAGCACACAACACCCCCAGAAAGCTTGGCCAATCTTTTCTGTAATTTCTCCTTGTCATAATCTGAAGTAAATTTTTCAAATGCAGACCTAATATGTAAATCAAAATTCATAACCTGACACAAATCATAATAAACATCATGGAAAAACAAGATCTAGATCTATATGAAAGTGGTAAAATCAAATTGAATGGGAGATTTAAATACACCTTCTCACATGTTTCCTCGATAGCTTTCTTATCTTCGGCACCGTCAAGAATGACAATGTCATCTTTGGAAATTGTAATCTAAAAGATTAAGAAATTGGATCAAATGTCTAAATTATTTGACATTATATGTTATCATGCTAAAAATGTTGAGGAATTATTAGAAAAGTTAATTTGAGCTAATGCACCATCAGTCAAGGAAAGTCTGCATTTTTTACCAATACTGAGTTCATGGAAATTAATAAAAAAAGTTTATCAAAACTCGAATGGGCAATAAAATCATGAAATAATAAAGCTAAACTGCTACCTTTTTCAAAGAGCCAAACATTTCCAAATCCACTTTCTCAAGATTGTGGTCGAGGTCTTCAGTAATAAGCTGAATATAGAGAAAACATAGCATTCATGGGTTTAATGATGGGCGCGAATATAACATTTAACTTATTGTGAACATATAACTTACTTTACCTCTAGTAAGAACGTCAAGATCCTGGAGATCGGATTTACGATTTTCACCGAAACCATGAGCTTTGATGGAACATACCTAATTAAATAAGCAAAACTCTAGTACTTTAACTATAGCATTTATATTTGAGATTTTTTTCTCATGGTTATTGATGAGGGGATCCTCAAGTTCATGTTTACACAAATAGATGGCATCATTAAACATGATATATCAACAATAAAACAAACGGATTCAAGACAAAAATTGATTTAGAAAGCATATCCTTCCACCAAACTCATAAATCCCGCTCATAACCCTAACCAAGCTTTTATATTCATCGTCGTTCCAAACTCTAACTCCACCCACATTTATCTAAACCATCATGAAGATGAAGATATTGTTGATGAACATGGAGATCAAAGAGAAAGAGAAATAGGAATTAATTTACGACAGAGAAAGAGAAAGAATTGATTTACGACAAAGAAAGAGAAAGAGAAAGAGTCAGATTGGGAAAAGATGAAAACGAGAGAGAGAGAGAGAGAAGACATTTCAAAATGCAGACGACGTTGAATGTCGAGGAGCTAGCAGCGTGGAAGACTGTGAAGCTAACATGGTAGATTAGTCTTTTCCATAATATAATTTGTTCTTATATGATAGATATGTGATAGGGGAATATTTTGATAAAAATATTTATAAAAAATAAATACAAAAGGTTATAATTTTATAGAGACAAAATTATATTTAATATATACTCGGTTAGAAACAACATAAATATATTAGTTATTATACATTGTTATTTTAAATCTTTTTACACATTAAGTGATCACTACCTTCATACATATTATTTTTTAAATGAATAAGATAAAAGTTAATCATTAGTAAGAATCTAACAGTCATGGTTAATTTATATTGTAAATTTTTTTAACTCATTCAACATTAAGTGTACACCAATTAAAGTTTATTGTAAATATGGAATAGTCCACTATCATAATATTCTGAAAATATTTGAACAGAAATATATTCAATAAAATTCAAAATTCAAAATTGTAAAAATAAATAAATTTCAAATATTTCTTTTTTAGTTTTTTGTGTTCTTAATACACATTATGTATTCTGAAAATCTAGTGGTAGAGAAAAATGTCTTAGAATTGAAGATAATTTTGTTAATAAAACATGAGGCTAGTGTGGGATTTAGGGATATTAATAAATGTATGGTGTAGATTAGGAAACTTAAGATATTATGGTTCCATCCTAAAAACAAGTGAGAAATGTTACGCAACCATACAGATATGCTACTCAAATAAAATAAAATAGAAGTCCAAGTCTTTTATTAGTCTTGAACATTCATTTTCGGTCATTTAATCCCATTACTTTTTTCTCACTGCTGATTTTAAAATTAAACGTATAAATTTTTACAAGTTATATAGATTTAAAATTCAATCACCTTCTGAATTAGAATTGAAATTATAAATTAATTATTTTTTATTTTTATATAAAATTATGTTGCTCAAATTTTAGATTTAAAACATGTAAATTTAGATATTTTGAGAAAAAATATATGTTTGAATTCTTAAACCTTAATGATATTTTTGGAATTTTTAAAAGTATTTTAGAAACTACTACAGAAAATACTTTTTGTAACATAGTATTACAACGACCTCCATGTTAACCGTGGTAATAATTTGTTTTTAGACGCTTTGCTCATAGATAAAAGTTGTAGTGAAATATATCAGAAGTTACATGATTCAAATCTAAACTCTAACAATTTCCCATTTTATGATCATAAAATGGAATTGTCCTTGTATATCACCAAGGTTCTTTTAGTCAACCCTTGTGTAAAATTCAATCATTTCATCACGGTTTGTCTTATCAACCGTGGTGAAATGTGATATTTATTTATATATAAGCGAAATCGTCTTACACTCATTACATAATAGACGTTTCTCTCAAAATAAAACCCTAACATATTTCACTCTTCTCTCTTAAAACAAAACTCTAACATATATGTCACGCATCTCTCGTAGGACAACATTCAGGTTCGTCTTCACCAAACTAATACATCGATTTTGTCTTCTTCAAACTTATGGCTACCTTCAGGTTCGTCTTCACTAAACTTTTTTGCAGTGATTTTGTTTATGTTTGAAACTCTTGTTATCTATTATTGTTTAGTTTTTGTTTATGTTTATGCTTATTGTTTATGTTTCAAACCCTAACATATAATGTTTCAATCCTATATATAATTGTTTTTCTTCAAACCCCAACATATGATGTTTTGACTTGTTTATGTTTTTATTTGTTTTGACTTGTAGGTATGGATTGATGGGTGAATGAAAAAAACTAACGAGGATGAAGTTAAAGTGAGCACAACAAACTTGTGTGAGCGCTGCAAACTTATCAATTAACACGTATTTGCTACTCTCACTTTATCTTCATCCTCCTTTTCTTTAATTTTAGGTTCCATTATAGGACATGTACGTTTACTACTACAAAACGCGTAAACAACAATGCCATGGTCACCACGGTTCTTTCCTACACCGTGGTGACATCTTTAAACTAATGTGCTACCATATTATTTTTGTTTTTTTATTAAAAGTTAATTGTACATAACAAAATTTTTGGAGCCAACCGTGGTGATATCATGAAGTCTTCATGGGTTCGAACCTCAAATATCTCATATATATTATTCTTTTAAAGTTAAGACACGCCTTTTCATTTTTATTTATTTTTAAATAATAAAGTTAAAGGGTTATGACTACGGCTGGTTTGTTCCACCGTTGTGATATATTTATAATAAATAAATACTTACCAATACAGTTGGTAGATAACCGTTGTGAAAAAATTTACCCATATATAAGCGAGTTAACTCTCACTTATTGATAGTAACGTCGTTTGTTTCACAGTGAAACCCTAGCACCCATCTTTTCTCTTCTTCTTCGCCATTAGCCGTGAATCTTGTGCTTCATACATTAAGGTATTCTTCTTCTTCCATCTTCGCCATTATCTCGTTTGTTGTATGTTATTTTTGTTGACTGTTCTTATTTTTTCAAATTCGTCTTCACTACTTTGTCTATGGGACATATTATTTGTGTAGATATGGAAAAAAGTACAAGAAGCCTGAAGCTATGATGGAAACTTCACCCACCTTGTACTTCTTCTTCATAGCTTCACAAACAAGATGATTTTCATACTCTGTTCACATGTTGGTAACTTCATATTAATTCCTGTTTCACGATTATTTTAAATAAAAGGTGCGTCCTAGAAACTTATAATATATCTTTTTCATTGCTCACAAATTCATAATATTTGGTTATGGTGTATGATGTTGTTTGAGTTTATTATATTCTATGTAGATTGTTTGTTTCACTAACCCTCACTTAAAATACATTCATTTAAATTGACATAGATACTCTAATCTGAATATTAAATTGTATTTGAAAACCAACTTATATAAATCATTGCTTCTGAATTTCATGTGTCTCGTTGTTCATTTTATGCTCTTTTACCTATAGTTTATGGTATAATGACCTGTCTCCTCAGATGCATCGTTGTCTTCGATTATAGTTAAATTTCATTAACTATAATTTATTAGATAGTATATCTCTTCATCAACAGTAATGATCATAAAATTTAGGACTATAAAAATTACAATGATAAGTAATGATGATGAGGTAGATTATCCAATGTCTTGTTGTTATAGAAATTTAACTATAATCAAAGATAACGATGTATTGAAGGAGTTAGATCAATAAACCACAATATATATGTAAAAGAGAATGAAATGCAAGATGAGACGCATGCAATCAGAAAAAACAATGGTTTGTTTAAGTTAGTTTTCAAGAATAGCTTAATTTTCAGATTATAGATTTCTTCATCAATTTGAAAGTTTGTATTTATTTAGTGTGGTGTATTTAGTGTGGTGTATGGGAAAACAAGTATTCTACATACTTTCCAGAACGGTTATATATTGTAATTATGATCAAAGGTGATTTATGATTTATATAATTTGTGTTGATGGGTTTCGAACCCAGTACCTATGTGTAAGTATCACAACAGTGGATAAGTATAACCGTTGTGATAAGTGGTGTGCGTCCTTCCCTTCAATAACGGTTTCTAGACCGTGAAAGAAACAACAAACTTACAATCACACCCTACTCAATAATGGTATGACTCGTATAATGGTACCCATTTCCCAACCATTGTTAAATGGGTTTTCGGTAGTAGTGGTTCTATGTTGTTTAAAGTTTGTTGTTGATGAATGTTGTTGTTAATATTTGTTTTGTATGAGTTTATTATATCTTATGTGGTTTGTTTGTTTTTCCAACACCTTACCGAATATATATTTCGGATTGCGTTAGAAAATTATAATATGATAGATAAAGTTATATTAGAAAATAAGTTACATGTTCAATTCTAGACAAGAATTCTTCAGACCATTATCTGTATTTCGCTCTTTAACAGTTTAGACTTGGTTTAACGCTCCATGCTCTTCAACCTCCCGTTTTTTCACCTCTAATTTTGTTTTTCAAAGTAAATAATATATTTCAAAATGAAATAGAGGTGAGCAAATGGGGGTTGAAGATCTAGGAGCATTAAACTACGTTATAACAGTTAAGAGAAAAATATGATTAAGGAGCTGAAGAATTCTTGTTTAGAATTGAACGTCTAACTTGTTCTTCTAATAGCATTTAATTTTTTATACTATGATGTTCTAGATTAGATAGAAACATTATTGTTTAGTGAGAATTGTTGAAATAATTATTCTACATAATTTATAATAAACTCAGTGTATATATCACAACGGTTGCTTAGAACAACCGTTGTTAAAAATTTTTCTTTAAAGTATACGACAATGGTTAATAAATATTATATAAAAATAAATAATTTATCACTTACAAGTAAGAATGACAAACATAACGGAATGAGAGAACAAATTCAAATATTATTAGTTCTGTCATTTCTTATTGTACCGGCCCTGCCTTCGCTCTCATCCTTAATTGAGAATAACGAATAATCACTCATCTCGCATCACCCTACTACGTGCGCGCACGCGCGCATATATATATATATATATATATATATATATATATATATATATATATATATATATATATATATATATATATATATATATATATATATATATATATATATATATATATATATATATATATATATATATATATATATATATATATATATATATATATATATATATATATATATATATATATATATATATATATATATATATATATATATATATATATATATATATATAATTTTTTATAACAACGTAAATCAATTATTAAATTAAATACCAGATGGTTTTAATAATAAAAATAATACTTGATTAATTATATTAAATTTATATTTAAAATTTTTTTTTATTAAATTTGCTATCCTAAGATTAAAATAAGCAAATAGATATTAAAATTATTAAAAATAAATACAAGAAAATAAATTTAATAGATCGGCTCGAGTACTAGCATCCACGCTCTCGTCCACATAATTAAAAATAGGATTTTTTTTCTGCACCTACCCCTACCCCCAATTAAATCAATTTTTTTCGTTATACTCCAAACTGAAACGACATGATTCAATTGAAGACGGATTTTTTTTTATCATACCTACTTACAATGTAAGAGACTATGTAAAGAATGTCAAATTTATATCAATACTTTTCAGTTCTTGCAATTAATTTCCATATTTATTTAATTTTCATTGTTTTCAACCCAAATGTTTCTATTAACAATGTTTGTCTTTCACAACGTACAACGTAGTATTCAAGATATATAATTGTAATATTGCGTTTTAATTGATTAGTGTAAAAATTTCACACAAATTATTTGTATTTTTTGTGAATTAATGTGTTGATAATATCTTGAATATTATATTTTTTTATAAAAATGACAAATATTTGTTTATAAATAAAACTGAATTCTTTTTTCACTTGAAATTTTATGAACATCAAGAACATATATTATTTATTTTTTAAATAAAATAAAGATTTTTCCACTCTGATTGCCGGTCTATTTGAGGAATAAATATTTCTATTGCAGTTAAAAAGAAAATTATAAACTACAAAGAATATCATTTATAATTTTTTATCATTTATCATTTTCTTTTTGCGTTGCAATATCATTAAATTAAATTATTAAATTATTAATTTTTTAACTTAAATAATATCATTGAAAAATTATTTCTAAATACATCAATTAATTACAAGAGGCGAAACCAACAACCATAACAATGACATTCTCTAAATAAATTATAAGAGCTGAAAAATGTTTTTGTTAAAAATCGGTAAAATTAATTTCTTTCACATATAACAACAACATCAACACGTGACCTTTAAATATTTGCTAACTAATTTAAAAATCTTAGTTTTTTTTCTCTCGAACTCATTTCCGGCGATAATTGATGTTTAAGAATTTGGAGTGATACAAATGAATTATGTTAGAGTAAAAGTGAAAGCAAGTAGATGTTTAGTATCCTCCTTATTAATGAATCACAAGATGAAATTTCATTTTTTAAACAAGTCTCCTACAGTCTTCTGAGCATCACCAGCAGCTTTCGCAACACCACTAAAAACACCTGGTTCAGCGGGTGGTGGATCTGGTTTGGAATGAACATAATCAGCAGCCTTGTCAACGTACTCTCCTACGGTCTTCTGAACACCACCAGCAGCGCTTGTAACCTTTGCAGTCTGTTCCCCCACAGCTGTCTTTGCTGATGCTGCTGTTGCCTTTGCATTCTTTACAAGATCGCTATCGGTGGTTCCGGTTGACGCCATTGTTTTTAAGCAAGGGTTGATGATAGCTTACTCAAGGGTTCTTCAGTTATTTATAATGTATGACTGATGTGCTGATATTATGCAATGTGAAAATATCTATGGTAATTTGTGGTTGGAGATTTTAATGTATCGACATATCATACATAAATAAATAAATAACATAGTAGGGTAGGGAATACCGAATATGTTATACGTGTCCTTTTAAACACCGTTTGCTTTCTATGTCGGCAAGGCGCGTTCCTTTTACCACCACCACTCATTATTTGTTTTTTCATATATAGGTATATAAAATATTTAGATAATAATATTCGGTTAGTGTAAAGTTTTTTCACATATTCAACTAATAAATAATAAACAATTTTTATATTATTAAATAAATTTAAAATTTTAAAAAATATAATTTAATATATAATTGTGATTGATTGATAATACAAAATTATTTTATATTGTTCGTAGATTATTTATTTTCTCAAATATTTATAGGTAAAAAATTATTGAACACTGCTCTAAAAGGCCAGTTGTAATATCTAAAGGTTTTTGCCCCAATAAAATACTTGAGATGACTTTTCTAAAAAGGTAACAGAGGGCGAAGTTATGTAAGAGCATAATTATCGGCCGACAAAGTGTCGTTGTTACACAGTTTTTAATATTTGGATAATTGAGAAAAAGTAGTGTTCTTATATTCATGCATGTTCTCTGATTTAACCACGTTCTTTAACTGATTTTTTGTCCAAGTGTAAAAAAGTAATGGTTATATCATTAATGGAAATTGTTACAAGCCATAAATATTAATTTTAATTTCAATTTTTTTTGAAAGTTGAAAGAATGCAACGGTAAGAATTTTCTAACGGTCATAATTTTTAACATAATAAATAGTTCCTCATTTTATTATAATTTTGATTTACCACTAGTTTAATTTTCAACTATTTATTTTATATCATTTTTATTTTCTTCTTCTTGCACATTCATTTGTCAATGGATCCCAATCAACATAACTCTTGGTCTAATTTTATACAAAATGGTGGTATTCTTCCTTCAATTCCAAATCAACAAAGCAACTCATACATCGGAAATGTACCTCTTATCTCAAATTCACACCATAACCCAAATTTTCAAAACTCTCATTTTATCCCAAATTCACAAAATAATCCACACTTTGGAAATTACTCATATCATACTCCACCTTATCCATATCAATATCAACAACTTACATCTCAACCAACTAACCCCACTATTCCTCATGTGGCTCAAATAGGCAGTAGTGGTGTGCAATCAAATGATCAAGAACATGAAACACAACAATTTTGCATTCAAGGTAGCGTAGAAACTATTAACCTTGGTGAAGAAGTTGCATCTGCACCGGTTGCGAAAACGCCTAAACAAAGGTTCCAACAAAAAGAGGATGAAGTTCTCATTCAATCATGGCTCAACGTTTCAAAGGATTCAATTGTTGGGGTTGATAAAAAAGGAGATAGTTTTTGGAACAGGATTGGCGAAGCTTACAACAAGCATCGTGACACCAATTACAAAGAGAGGAAACCGATGGCACTTAAAGGTCGATGGCACAAAATTAATCCATCTGTTCAAAAGTTTGTTGGATGCTACAAACAAGCTGTGTCTACACAACAAAGTGGGAGCTCCGAGAGCAATATCATGCAAGCTGCATATAAAATTTATTTTCAAGATGAAGGTGAAAAGTTTATATTTGAGGCTGCATGGAGATTATTGAAAGATGAACCTAAATGGCTCGCGGGTTCATCGGAAGCTTCTACAAAAAGAACAAAGAATTCAGCTTCAGGAGCATATTCTTCATCTTCTAATCCACCGACACCAACGAGTAGCGGATACAATCCACCATCGCCTACTTTGTCACGCCGTCCAATCGGTCAAAAGGCAGCCAAAAGGAAAGAGAAGGAAAAGTTTGTGGAAATGTCAACTACTCCCAATGTCAAATATGAGTCTTTGAAAGATGACTTTAAAAAAAATTGATTTGATGTCAACTTTTGCACGAGACTATGCACGCATTGAGGGTGAAAAAGTTGAGATAGAAAGAAAAAAGGTTGATGCAAAGATTAAGAAGGCTGAGAGTGCGGAGGAAAGATTGAAGATGAATGATCTGCAAATACTCTCCAAAGATACATCAAATATGGATACGCGACAACTACAAGCTCATGAAATATTGTGCGACATGATTAGAGAAAAATATGGAATTAATTAGTATGATTATGTATTTTGGGTTTAATTAGTAGGATTATGTATTTTGAACTTAATTAGAATAATTATGTATTTTGGACTTTATTAGTATGATTATGTATTTTAAATTTAATTGGTATGGACTTAATTAGTAAGATTATCTATTTTTAAATTTTGATTATTCAAACTAGCCGTTATTCAAACTAGCCGTTATTCAAAGTCAAACTAGTCGTTATTCAAACTAGTCGTTATTCAAAGTCAAACTAGCCGTTAGAAACTAGTCCTATAAATAGTATTAACATGCACACTAAGCTTCATAGATTTCTCAACCTTTTTCATTCTATAGAATTTGTTATCATCTTCCACTCAATATCAAACTTCTTTTCACATGGATCCTTCCAATCCTTCCCATATCGCAAAAATGTTCATGGATTATATGAATGATGATATGGATGAAGAACTTGTGAGGTTGGTTATGGAAGAAGAAGCCTCGAGCTCTAAAAGGCCTAGACGTCAAAGAAGGAATATAGAGAGGAATCGTGAAGATGGACATGATCGATTGTTCAATGATTATTTTTCACAAACTCCGGTATACACGAATGAGCAGTTTCATCGAAGGTACCGAATGCATAAACATGTGTTCCTTCATATTGTTGAAGCTCTGGGTCAGCATGATGAGTATTTTCGAATGATGGTTGACGCAACTGGTAGGTCAAGTCTTTCACCATTACAGAAATGCACTGCTGTTATCCGTATGTTGGCATATGGTACATCTGCTGATAGTGTGGATGATTATTTGAGAATTGGTGAAACCACAACACTAAAATGTGTTGATAAGTTTACAAAAGGAGTGATCAACATCTTTGGGCCATAATATTTGCGAAGGCCAAACGCTGAAGACATTGAACGCCTAATGTGAATGGGAGAGGCGCGAGGATTTACAGGTATGTTAGGGAGCATCGATTGTATGCACTGGGAATGGAAAAATTGTCCGGTTGCATTGAAGGGGCAGTATGTTTGAGGCGATCATGGGAAACCAACTGTTATGCTTGAAGCAGTGGCTTCACAAGACTTGTGGATTTGGCATGCATTCTTTGGGGGTAGCGAGTTCAAACAACGATATTAATGTGTTGAACCAATCTAATGTCTTCAACGATGTTCTACAAGGACGAGCTCCCGAGGTTCACTATACAATCAATCATACTGAATACAACAAGGGTTATTATTTGTCAGATGGTATTTATCCTGAATGGGCCACGTTTGTGAAAAGTATCCCGATGTCACAAGGGGATAAGAGAAAATTGTTTGCCCAACATCAAGAAGCCGCGAGAAAGGATATTGAACGAGCATTTGGAGTTCTTCAATCCCGATTTGCGATCATACGTAACCCAGCACGATCGTGGCACTTAGACACACTCCAGCGCATAATGAATACATGCATAATATTACACAATATGATTGTTGAAGATGAATGTTCCACATATGGTAGAAATTTTGATTTTTCTTATGATCATTTGAGCAATGACGCGACAACATTGTCGAATGATTCTAATATTGATTTTCAAGAGTTCCTACGTAGAAGATTTGATGTTCGTGATAAACAAATTCATCGACACCTTTAACATGACTTGATAGAACATATATGGCAACGTTATAGACCAGAGAATAGTAACAATTGAAACATGTTTTAAATATATCGTTTTCTTGTATTTTATTATAGTAATTTATTCTAACTTTTATGTTTTTTAATGTATTTTTTAAGTAATTTATTTTAACGTTTATGTTTTTTAATATATTTTTTAAGTAATATATTTAATTATTTATTTATTTAAATTTTATTTCATTTTAAATGTACAATTCTTTTTAATGTATTTTGATATATTTGAATTAAATTGTTTCAATTATATATTTTTTATAATAATAATAATGTGAAATATATTGTAAGATTTGGTGGGATCCATTTTAAAGTTTTTGATGGGTTGTATGGATATTTAAAAAATGTAGTTGGGTTGTTTAGAAAATGTGAAAGTGTGATATAATATAAAAAATTAAGTGGGTCCCATTTAAAGAACCCATAAAGAGATGATGAATGTGGATGCTCTAAGTAGTTGTTTATTTAGAGTTTATCAATACCACGTCATATAAAAAAGTCATGTGATACTTATGATGTGGATTTGGATGGGTTAGATATAAGAATTAAGATTAAATTTGTTGAAATATTAAATTAGATTTATTAAAATATTATATTAGATTTGATTTAATTAAATTTAATATTTAAATATAATTTAAGTTGGGTAGATATAAGTTTAATTAGGGTTGTATATAAATAATTTTAATATTATTTGTATAATTCAATAATATAAATTTTTAATTCTTTTATTATTCTCTCTTTCTCTTCTCACCAAAGTGCCCCACGCACTAATAAATTGGTATTTAGAATTTTCGATTATTATTTTTGATCGAATTTTCAAGAATTTCACGTCAGAGATCGTGTTTCTATGGCAAGTGAATCAACCGCTGCGAAGATGGCTAGTGATAAGGACATTCTGAATTCTCTTCCAATGCTTGGCGATAAGAATTAAATCCGATGGAAAAAAACAGATGCAATCCTTGTCTGACTTCCATGAAACCCTAGAAGTGGTTACCAACAGAGTTCCTGCATTGGCTGTAAATGCAACCGACGAATAGAAAAAAGGCTACAACAAAGTCAAAAAGAAAGATTGCAAGGCTGCTTATTGTATTCAGACGGTGGTCGATGCTGCTAATTTCGACAAAATCTCTTATGCTAAAGCGGCGAAGGAGGCATGAGATATTCTAGTGAAGTATTACAAAGGAGGTGAGACAGTCAAGGTTGTCAAATTATAAACCTTGCGGCGACAATATGAGTTGTTGTTGATGGGAGAAGATGAAAAAGTTGCAGAATATGTGTCGAAGGTTCAAAAACGCGTCCATCTCATAAAGGGTTGTGGTGAAACCATAACTGATAAGATGATAACTGAGAAGGTAATGAGAATGCTGACCTCTCAATTTGATCACATTATCGTAGCTATTCAAGAATTCAACAATCTTGAAACCACTAAAGTGGAAGATTTGGTTGGTTCGTTGAAGGCGCATGAGATGAGGATTGTTGAAAGGAAAGGAGTGCAAGACTCAATACAGGCTCTGCAAGCTCAGTCATGGAAAAAGGATGGTGCTTCCAATAAATTCAAAGGCAAGTTTGACAAGACTCAGGGCAAGAAGCCTTGGTCAAAACCTCACAAACATCAGGTCGAAGATGGAGCTTCTGAATCCTCGAAAGGAGGAGGAGGAAACTATTGAAAGGGAAACGAAGATAAAAAAGGCATGCAATGCTATAATTGTGAAAAGTGGGGTCACATAGCTAAGAATTATTGGTACACAAAAGACAAGGGATCAACAAGCAAGGACAAAGGAGCGAACCTGGCGCGCCAAGATTCAGATGATTTTGAAGGTGGTATGGTGGTTATGGCTGCAGTTGTAGATAACTATATCGAATCCAAAATCTAGTTTCTTGACTCGGGCTGCTCAAACCACGTGACTGGTCGAAAGGAGTGGTTGGCAGATTTTGACGAGTCGAAGAAGAGCAAGGTGAAACTTGTTGATAATAGTTCATTTTAAGCAGAAGGTACTGGAAATATAGTCTTTCAAATGAGTAATAGAGGGAAAGATATGATCAAAGATGTGCTTTATGTACCTGGAATAAAGTGGAACTTGCTAAGTGTTGGACAACTAGTCGAAATTTTTTCTCAGTTGTCATGAAAGATGGAGTTTTGAAATTGTTTGACACCAAGAACAATTTGGTCTTAAAATCTTCGTTGTCGAAGAGCGGGACATTTAAGACAATGATCAGTTTGACTGAAGTTCAATGTTTGAAAATTGTTATTGACCACAAGGATAGTTAGTTGTGGCATTTGAGGTTTTGAAATTTAAATTTTTTATCACTCAATTAATTGATTACTCAAGATATGGTTACTGGAATTCCAAGTCTCGAGATGCCTGAAAAAATTTGTGAAGGTTGTTTAGTAGGAAAGCAATCCATAAATTCTTTCATTTCGACTATGCCAATGAGATCATCTTGCATAATCTAAGTGATTATTGAGAATACATTTGAAGTTGAAGAAGAAGCAGTTGCTTACATTTCCGACACAGTCGAAGTCGAAGAGGTTGTGGCTGAAACAAGCCAAAGACCTCAAAGAAATAGAGTTCTTCCAACAAGACTTCATGATTATGAAGTGGTGGGTGATGATGAAGTAATACCAGATGAAGAATTAGTTCATTTTACTTTACTTGTAGGTGTTAAACCAATTAACTATAGTGAAGCTTTGAAGACTAAATAGTGGAAGTTATCTATGGTCGAAGAGTTACAAGCAATCGAAAGAAACAACACATGGGAGTTATTCGAATTTCCAGCATATACAAAAGCTATCGAAGTAAAGTGGGTATTCAAGTTGAAACATAATATTGATGGATCTATAACAAGACATAAATAAATATTAGTAGCTCGAGGGTTTCTTCAAAGAGAAGGACTTGACTACTCTGAAGTATTTGCTCCACTAGTAAGATTGGAGACTGTTCGACTAGTGGTAGCATTGGCATGCAACCAAGGCTGATCGACATTTCATTTAGATGTAAAATCAACATTTTTGAATGGTCCTTTATACGAAGAGGTCTATGTAACACAACCTCTAGGGTTTATGATTCAAAAGGAAACGAGTAAAGTATATAAGTTGCACAAAGCACTCTATGGCCTCAAGAAGGCACCTAGGGCATGAAACAAGAAGATCGACTAATACTTAGTCGAATTGGGATTGTCAAATGAAAATCTGAGTATGGTGTCTATGTTCAGGTTGTAGCATAAGATATAACAAGCATATTCTTATATGTCAATGACTTGCTAGTAACTGGAAATAGCTTGGAGAACGTGTCGAAGTTCAAAGAGCTGATGATGAAGGAATTTGAAATGTCTGATCTGGGAAAATTGTGCTATTTCTTAAGTATGGAATTTCAAATGCCGAAGCAAGTTATGGTTCTACATTAAAGGAAGTATGTCAAAGAAATACTCAAGAGATTCAGAATGTATTATTCAAATCCTGCATCCTCACCTGTTGAACCAAATGTAAAATTGGAGAAGAATGTAGAGGAAGACAAAGTCGATGTAACTTTGTTCAAGTAAATTGTGGGATCTCCGAGGTATGTGTGCAACAGTCAACCTGATATAGGTTTTGCTATAGGATTAGTAAGCATATATATGAGTGAACCAAGAGTGTCACATATGAAGGCTGCAAGAAGAATCCTGAGTTATTTGAAGGGTTTGATTAACTGTGGAATACTATTTCGACGAGATTCTGAAGACAAAGAAGCAATAGTTAATTGTTTTTTAGATGTTGATTGGTCTGGAGATAAGAAAGACCAAAGAAGCACAAATGGACATTTCTTTCAAGTATTTGGTGCCCCAATCTCATGGTGTTCGAAGAAACAACATGTGGTGCATTATCATCTTGTGAAGCTGGGTATATAGCAGGATCGTATGCTACATATTAAGTAATTTGGATCAGATTTGTACTTGAAGAAATGAAGGCCGAAGTGAAGAAACCTCTTGTATTGCAAATCGACAACAAGTCAGCCATAAATCTGGCGAAGAATCCAGTTCTGCATGGAAGAAGTAAACATATTGAAGAAAAGTTTCACTTCTTGAGGGAAAAGGTAAATCAAGGTGAACTTGAAGTAAGGCATTGCTCGAGTGAAGCACAGTTGGCCGATATTTTCCCCAAAGGATTGAAGATTGACAAATTCCTGAATTTGAGAAAGAAATTAGGAATAGTTTAGATTGACTATTTTTGAGGATGTTCGACAACTTGGATTATGGGGGTGTGTTTAAATGTTAAATTAGATTTGTTAAAATATTAGATTAGGTTAAATTTGATTAGATTTAATATTTAAGTATAATCCAAGTTGTGTAGACCCAAGCCCAATTAGGATTATATGTAAATAGTCCTAGTCTGTATCATTATTTGTACAACTCAATAATATAAATCCTAATTTCATTTATTATTCTCTCTTTCTCTCCTCACTAAAGTGCCTCACGCACTAACAATTATCTCGTAAGAAAACTTGTTTTGTTTCTCTCTTGACTCATTATCATCTTTTGGCATTTTGTTAATTTTGTTTGAATTTTATTTAATGGTGATTTCTTAACTCACCTCATGATTTTCTTACACACCACGTGAAATTTCATAAGTGCTCCTCAAAATTGAAAGTATATTTCTGGTGCGCACCTAGATCTAATAAAGTATACATAGAAACCAGAAATTTAATTATGGTTTGGAACCGGAGGTGTATTTCCGGTTTTATTCTTTACAGAAACCAGAAAACATTATTGAATTGCATCATAATCTCACAATACAATTCATTACATAAACATAGCAAATACATTTATGAGTTGCAACATAAACATAAATCAAATATTACAAACTAACGTCCAGGTGAACGTTGCAACATCGTGATAATATCATCGACTGATCTTATTATAGTCGCATCTAGCTCAATCGGAACTTTATCCTCAAAACAGGTAAAAGTATTCCACATACCCCGTAGGTCATCATCGTTCTTCAGCTCATGGTTAATGAACACACGCCTCCCATTTTTGTCAACAGATGTCGAGCGATACTCGATCTTCACAACTTTCAAATTGTCGCCATAAGGTACAAGTTCCTGCAATATTTCACGCACATCTTCATTAGGGGTGTACACGGTGAACTTAAATTTTTGAGATGGTGTAGCGCCAGTAAAGTGGACAACTCCAACATATCATTTGATGTTCAATTTCATGTTCATTTCTGGTTTTTGGTGTTGTGGTATGAAAGAAAATAAGAAGTGATGTTTTTTATAGTAGTTGGAGGTAAACATGAACCATACAAATCCTATCTCTGTGTCAATGATAGAACCAGCAATTAATTTCTGGTTTTTTATTAAATGTAACCAAAAATATATTTCTGGTTAAGGTTCTGGGAGTGAAAAACCAAAAACAAAACATAAACAACAACTCTAATAAAAAAGCCTCATGTATTCAAATATTGTATTTTTGGTCAAACTACAAAAATGGCTATACTTTCACATCCTAATACATGAACAAAATGACGTTAACAATAAAATGATACCTAACTACTTGAATGAGCCGTAAAAAGTGTCGCCGAATAAATCGATCGGTGGCACCCCTTTTGACTTTTCCCTATTTTTTTTTCTATTTCAATTTGGTTCAACTTGTTGTATTCTTGTATCCTTTTAATGAATTGGTCCGGCCAGGTCTCAGATGGGTTTGTGAAATGAAGCGGCTACTCTGGTGATGTAGGTGGTATAGGACATCCTGGTTTTAAATACACTTGAACAAAACACCGTAGATTTGAAACCCACCTAACACATATGATACAATGATTGGGATTTAGTGTTGGAGCAGTGTACAGAGGGAAATAAGTCTCCGATAAACTGTATCTTGTAAGATAATATACACTCTCTCATATGCACTTGCTATGAGATGACCTATTTTAGAGAAGTGCATCCATTTATCCTCTGGTGCAACTCCAACCTTGGGTGGTATAAGTTTGTGATATATTTCCTCAACCTTCTATTTACTCCCTAACACACATATGTATAATTCTCTATTTCCCGTCAACTCTCTGATCAGGGTATCTCGGACATTATTGTAATACTCTTCCCCTCTACCGAGAAAATCAGAAATAGCTCGAAAGCCACAGTTACTATCAGCCCTGACATTGACGATCCGTTCAATGTACTTGTGCATAAAAACTAGCATGTGATCGATGAATGGCATTTTGGATGGAGTCGGTGTAGGAGGTGGTTTGCTAATACAGACTCCTTTGAAATCATTTTGAATCAGGAAATTTTTTTCAACATGTTCAAAATATGAAGGACTCCTTGTAGTTAAACTGTCGCCCGATGTCAGTTTCACCTTCTTAGGTCCCCCTTTAGTTTTTACCAGTTGGGATGGTGGTTTCGAGTATGTGGTCTCTGGGAATGCAATATTCCTCAATTTTTCTTTGATGTGGAGTTTGGTGGCGTCATCGGCTTTCAAAAATCTTTCTTGTATCGCTTCCCATTCGGTCAAGATGGAGATATTTAATTTATCGGTTTTCATTTTACTGTCATCGTCAAAACTTAGTCTCTTCCAATGACTGGAGAGCCCGTCCATACATATTGAGCTATCAACTTCATCTTCTTAGATATGATATAAGCACAAGGAGACCATATGTTTTCACAATTATGTAACCATGCTTTGAGCTGTCAGAACCTACATTAGAAGCTTGTTTGGCCTCATAAAAATATAATTCAGAGCTGTCCGAGATATGTTACCAACCAACTGAGAATATAGCGTGTTGTCTTTGAACCTATGTTCCAACACCGTGATACTACGTCCAAATGTTGTATGTATCTCGTTATGCTGGTTTAGTAGCATCTGGTTCACGAATCCAAACCCATAATCAAATCACCCTTGATATTTCCTAGCCAATTCTTCAGACATGCATGTGCAGACTCAACTCAATTTGTTGTTGTATTACCGGTGCATAACCTGATCGGTCCATGCACAAACAACCTTCTCCTTAATCTGATCAAGAATTGTGATTTCAACATTTTTCAATAGATCGGGATATTTCATGCAAACATTCCTGAATTGTAAAACAACATTAGCGTATAACTCCTTTGTAGATGCATTTATTATAACATTCCATGCATTCATAATTTTCTCCACAATGACGCCCGCCTTGACCAATTTTCCATCTTCACCTGCAACCTGTTTTGTCCCCACCGCGGGTTTAATCGGACTTCTCATATTTTTAGTAATATGGTACCTACAAAGAAATGCGTAAGAAGTGGGAAATACAGTTGTAACTTAATTCATCAATGTTGTATCTTGGTCGGTAATAATGAATTTCGGCATATCTTCTTGATCCTTCAACATTTACCTACAAACCTCTAAAGCCCCATGCAAAGTTGTCCTCTTTTTCGCACTCTAGAAATGTAAAACCAATATAATACGTCTTCTCAGTCGATGTAACACCAACAATTTCCAACAATAGAAGGTTGTAATTGTTGGTCTTATAAGTTGAACCAATTATGAGCATGATATGAAACATATTGAACAATCTAATGGAATTAATATGAGTCCAATAAATATCTCTTACCGTTACCCCATTATGATACGGCCGCAGAACTGACTGTTAATACTAGTTTTGCGTTTGTGTTTGCAAATGTTGCGGTAAGCAAAAGTCTCCACATAATTTTCTTTTGTCCAATAAGGAAAGGGTGAAAAGAACAGAAAAGAACTTTTCGAGAGTTTTATGAGTAAGGGGGGTAGATTATGGAAAGGGAAGGTGTTAGCACCCTTTCCATCCATAGTTATCTATGGGCTCTTAGAGGTTTGCTCATTTTGAAATACCTTTGTGCTTTGTGTGTTTGAAATTTTTTTTGAAAATGCCTTAGTGCAGCGATTCGCTTTATAATAACTCTTGTGTCAGTCCTCAAGAGTGTTGACAAAGCGAATGTTTTTGAAAGTGTTTTGAAATGTTTTTGAAAAGTAGAATTTGTGTAAGTGCAAAAGATGTTTTGAGCAAACGTCTAACATCTATCTACTTTTATACTCTAAAAGGTAGTTCTTTTCCTCCTACCCTTTAGACAGTGGTATCCTACTATTAATGAGTAGGTAGCCCTATCGTTAGATGTATGAGGGACAATCGAAGGGACGTTGCGGTCACGAAGGCAACTTGGAAAGAAATTTTAGTAACTTCCCTAAAGTTTCTAAGACCATTTTTAACTGGGGCAACGTCAAAAAGGTCATCGAGGGACTTGTGATCTTTCAAACTAGAGGACAACCACTAAAACTTCTCACATTTCGAGAATTGTGACCGTTTTCCGAAGGCAACCAAAGTGGAGTACCCTAGAGGAGTATATGTGCATGGTGTGTTTAATTCAGTTATTTATCTTACATCGTTAGGTTCGCTAACGTTTTTTGTTTTCAGTTTTTTCATACAAGCCTAATGACTAACAGTTAATATTTTGCATAAATTTAAAGTGCTAAAGATAAACCTACACTATTACATGGCTTTGGGGATGGGGTATTTACAATGTCCAAAGCAATTGGGGGAAAATAAAATAAAGCAATGAAAGGATCCTAATTAGTTATTACATCCAGTATACAGGTACAATAATGAATAGATATTGTACAAATAAATTATGCGCGCGGAAGTTGAAAATACGTCTATCAACTTAGTAAGAAAATCTTTTTGCTCATTTGTTTGTTTTTTATCTAAGAAAATAATTAAGTTAATTATCCTAAAGTCTAATTAGAAGATGAAATTAATGAAGAAAAATAGTCTAAATTCTTTTTAGTTTTTATTATTATGAAAAGAAAGTAATTAAATCTAAATTAAATCCTAAGTTCTATTTTATTTTAAATTAAAGAAAATAGTTAAAATTTAATTAATTAATCAATTAAATAAATTAATTATTTAATTAAGGAAAAATTAGTCCTAAGTTTTTTTTTTGATTTTTTTTAGTGTTTGATTAATGATAAACAAAGTAAAAGAAATAAATAATAAAATAAAATAAAGAAAAATTAAATGGGCCAAGATAGCAAAATTAAATGGGGGTGCCGATTTGAAATAACGCTAGGCCCAAGAGTGAGGGAATCCTGAGGCTGTATTGGGATCCAGTGAGGAGAAGCCTTGGGGGCGTATGTTGAATCTCACGTTGAAGCTCTTGGATCTGACTGCATTGGCATTGAAAGGTGTAGATCTGATGCTACATGATGCACATGCATATCCTGGCTGCACTAAATCATGGTTGAGATTCGGTTGAGCACTTTTGGGCATGAGGAAGCTCGAATGGAGGGTAGTAGGTGCTCTTGGGAAGCTCAGGATGCTGATGGAGGACTTAAAATGGGCTGAAAGAGGCTAGAGACTGTTTTTTTTATTTTTTAATTTCACGATTTTGATAATTTTTGCAATTTTTTGGTGGTTCTTCTCAAGCAATTTTCGTCTCTATGAAGCTTGCTAGTGTGTTGTATATATAGTGGAGATGGAGGGGACAAGAAAGAAAGGAATGAAATGGCCAAAAACATGTGTTTCAAGGCCATGAATGAGAATTTGAATTTTGGCAAGATACATGAAATTTTTGTCTTTTTTCAAATTGAATGAATGTGGACATGCTTTCACGAATTCTTGGGCCTTATGGCTGTCCAAAGCATTAGCCCACATGCCAAAGCCTACTTCTAATTATTTTATACATTTTATTTTATATTTATTTGAAATAAATTAAAATAAATATGAATAAAATAGTTAGCAAATGCAAGACATGGCAAGAATAATTTTAGAAGTCCTCTATAAGCTTAGGAAGATGCTTGAAGTCCAAGAAATTGAGCCCTTTCCTTAAAACTTTAAATTTGCTCAATGCATAATTCTTGAAAATTCCCAAATTTTCCCAACTTGGGAAAGCCATAACTTTCTCAATTTTTATGTCATGATGATGATCTTGGACTTTTTGGAAAGCCCAAGATGTCTAATTCAATCCCTCTTTTGATCAATTTTTCATTTGAATATTTTATCTTGATGTAAATGGTCTTGTTAAAAAGTGCCTTTTGTTGACTTTCTGAAAATGACCCGAATGTATAAGCTTGTATCTTTCAAATGGTGCATTTCTTGGACTTGAGGGCTGAAGAGAAGTTGTAGGGAATTGGATTCTATTCAAAATGAGCCTTTATGGAAAAATTTCTAATAAAGTATGAGAAAGTTATGCCTGGTCAAATTTGGTTGACTTTTCCTATAGAAACCCTAATTTGCAGCTTTTGACTTCTGATGAACTAGGAGCATTTCTTAAGGAATCATGATCAAACCTTGATAAAATGATGGATATCAATTTAAAATGTTGATGTTGACCAAAAATCTTAAGGTTTGACTGTATGTGGGCCACAATTGACTTTTGACCTAGTATAGTTGATTTTCAGGCATTTGAGCAGTTGACTGGGCAAACTTGTTGTTCAAGGCATGAAATTTGGCATGGATGATTTTGAAGACATATTAGGATAATGGAGAACATTTGGGATTCTTTGGACTCAACCCTCTTGATGATAATTGAAACCCTAGTTTGCGGCTTATTGTCTTTGGAGAAGAATTTGTCTAGTCAATCCTTAGTCATCCTAGGACCAGTTGGGGACCTTAATGGGCATGTATTAAGTAAAATGAGAGGGAAAATTTTGGGGTACAATAGTTTCCCCTGTTTAATCTTCTTAAACCTGAAGATATAGATTGGCTTGTCTGCCTTTCGTGATCTGAAGGTGGAAGATGATTGAACACTAGAGTGCCCATGTTGTACCCCAAAATTTTCCCTCTCATTTCATCAATATTTTCTCACCACAAGACCCTTGGAGCTCAAGATCAAGTTAGAGTTTGCTCTGCTCAAGACTCCTCCTTGCACTGTTGACCCAAATTAGGGTTTGAGTTTGCACAAAGATGTTTTGACCTAAAATGCCCAAAGTGACTTTCATGCTTCATATTGGACTCACAAGTTTATCCATACCAAGTTTCAAGCCTTGATTCCAATCTTTGCCCAGTCAATTGGACAGTTGACCTAGAAATCAACTGTGTTGGGGAAAAAGTCAACTGTGACCAATTGACAGTCAAACCTCATGATTTTTGACCCACATCAACATAATGAACTCATATGGACCATTTGATCAAGTGTGGATCACAATCCCACAAGAAATTTGATCAGATCACCAAAAGGGCAAAATGGTCATTTTTAGGGTTTTGACTGCACAAAGGCAATTTTTGACTGTTTGACCTAACCAATGGAAAACCAAGCTCACATACGGACTTAAGAACTCAATGGCATGGTCTTGACACATTCAACAAATTCAAAAGATCTCAAATGCACAGGATTGACAGATGAATTTTTCAGTCAACTGATCAAAATTTGACTGTATACTAAAAAGTCAAACTTTGACTTTTTGGTCAAAATCAAGTGCCAAGATTCATTTTTCATCAAGACATGTCAAATTATGAAACTTGTTCATCAAGAAATCCAAATTTGCAAATTAGGGTTTAAAATAAGAAAATTTCATAACTTAGAATTTTTCTAAGTTATAAAACTTCCTTATTTTTTCCTAACTTTGTCCCATTTTTTCATCAAGATACATTTGGATTCAAACAAAACTCAAAACATGAAAGTTGTAGTCCATTGCAAAATCTACAACTTTGATTCACAAAGTTTCCTCAAAAGAAGCTTGTAGCTCAAGTTATGATTTTTGGAACAAGGGTGCAAAACATTCTTAACTTAGAGAAATTTTGACCTATTCTAG
Source organism: Vicia faba (assembly GCA_948472305.1). Lineage (NCBI taxonomy): Eukaryota > Viridiplantae > Streptophyta > Magnoliopsida > Fabales > Fabaceae > Vicia > Vicia faba. The sequence continues at coordinate 760,359,146 of OX451741.1, read as the reverse complement.
GCAAGATTTTTGTCCAACTTCATGGCCACTTTTCGAATTTTTTTTATTAATAACCATATATTAAAAAAATATTTCACAAATAACCGGGTTTCGGAAAAAATTACGCAAATAACCATGTTTCAGATGGCTCCACAAAGGAGGAGCCATCTCATTTGGCGCATGCACCTAGGGTTTTGCCCTAGGCGCCATCTCATTTGGCGCCTCCCTTGGCTTTTAGCCAAGTGAGATGGCGCATGCTCCTTAAAAAGGAGAGGAGGCGCCATCTCACTTGGCTCCTAGGGCAAAACTAGGGTTTTTTGCTGTTTTATAAATAATTCGTCCGTTTCTTTGAAATTTCTCACACTTTCTCGCACTGTATTTTTATTTTGTACTCCCTTATTTACGTAATGACGTCGCCTATGATTTTTAGAAGAGATGGTTACGTTATATTCTCCGCCACGAAACCTGCGATGAAAATGAAATTCTGGCACATTCACTCCATGGAGTGTCTGAAGCGGGAGTTGATGCGGTGGCTAGATGGAGACATCGCCGAGGGGGAAAAATTCGAAGGATCCAGCGAAAACGAACAACAACCTCGCATGCGACAGGAAGACCTAATGTGTGGTTGGAGGAAGTCAAAACAGACAGTGATGTAATGCTGATGATGCATGGGTCAGATGAAATTGTGTTAATAGTTGTAATTTCCTAGATTGAATATTGTTAATCATTGTTGTACGCGAAAACCCTAATGTAATTTCCTATATTGAATTTCTTAAATTGTGTGAACAGTTTTATTATCGGAAAACCCATAATGTTTACAACACAAATATTGAAAAGATTTATTGTATTACAAAATTTATGTGGTCGAGCCAGACGCCCGATTCGGACAGTTTTTGCGATTGTGTCCGACCTGACGGCATAAACCACACTTTCTTTCCAACCTGTCAAGATCGTCCATTTCTGTTGTTATGCGCCTGCTTTTGGGACGACCCTTCTTGTTCCTTCGCATTTGGTCATTGTGCCAAACTATATCACCGTTGTATTCAGGCCAATAGTCCAGTTTTGCCACCAAAGGAAAGTTGTTGTTGTAAACAGTGAGCAACGTTTCAGATTTATAAACGTTTGAGAGCAGTTGAAGCGCGTCTTGATGGGTATGAGCACAAGCGGCAATGACATGAGAGCAAGGCATACGAAAAGCTTGAAACCTGCCACAATCGCACCATTGAGAAGGTAAAATGACCCTGTATTCTTGTCTTGCCAGGCCTTCATTATGGTCAATTGTCTCTTTCACAATGAAGTTGTGGCTATGGCGGTCAAACCGTGTAACCATGTGAGTGTTGGCTTTAGCACTTTCAGCCTTAATGTATTTCATACAGCTTTCACTCCATAGTTGTCCTGATTGCAAGACCGCATACCACATTTCACCTCTTTTGGCAAATAACGCAGCCATCCTAAAATACGTGGATTTCACCAAGGCAGTGATGGGGAGGTTTCGTATGCCCTTGAATACCCCATTCATTGATTCAATAAGATTTGTTGTCATATGCCCCCATCTTTGGCCATTGTCGTATGACCTAGTCCACTTTTCGACCGGTATATTGTCGATCCACGTACCGGCTTCTGGGTTAGACAAACGGATCTCGTTGCGGTAATATTTGAATGTGGGCTGTGTCAGTGCGTATCCCGCATTCATCACCGCTTTCCTCAATTTTTTGTCCTTGACCTCCCTCGAGAAATTCTGGACGATATGCCTGACGCAATAGACATGCGTAGAAGGAGGGTCATGCCAACCATTTGCCGGATTATTATAGGCACTTTCAATGGAGGCATGTCTGTCCGAGATCAAACAGAGATCTGGTTAAGGAGCCACGTGTGTACGAAGATTTTTCAGGAAAAAGCTCCAAGCACCACCGGTCTCCCCCTCGACAAGGGCAAACGCAACGGGGAAAATGTTATTGTTGCCATCTTGTGCAACTGCCATCAAAAGCGTGCCTTTGTACTTCCCATACAACCAAGTCCCGTCTATTTGTAGAATTGGTTTGCATGATGCAAACCCTGTGATGCATGGTTGAAATGCCCAAAAGACGCGACTGAATATTCCGTTGCCATGTAGTAGACTACCATCTTGGGCGTACGCTGGCAATGTTTCCAGAATATAAACACTACCTGGAGAATATGTCTTGAGTGCATTTAGGTAGCGGGGAAGTTCTGGGTATGACTCCTCCCAGTTTCCGTACACCCTTTCAATCGCCTTAGTCTTTGCTAACCACGCCTTACGGTAAGAGGGAGTGTAGTTAAAAACCGTGGTGATGTGGGAGATGATTGTTTTCACCTTCAAAGAAGGGTCGTTGCTGACCAGGGGTAGGATTTCTTGACAGATTAGATCATGGTTGAGTTTTCGGTGGTCTTGTGATTGAGTGGAACTTACACAAGTATGGGTAGTCATGGAACCTATGACCCAGCAGTCACCCCTTAGTCTGTATGAAGCGGTCAGCTTGAACATACAGTCAGGGTGGACACACTTGATCTTGTACCTTTCCGGGTTTACACGATCCACCTTATAATCAACCGAGTTGAGCATGTGAAATTTTTTGATGGCCCTTATGCATTCCTCTCTATTACGAAACTTGTCCTTCTCTTTTAAATTTTCATCCGACTGCATATACGGTTGGAAAAACAAGTCCGTAGAAGGTTCATCTCCGCCCATGTTGAAGTTTGTCATGTGCGTAGGTGGTGTGTAGATTTTGTCGGTAGGAATACTTGGGATGCCATCATTGTCAGAATCGTCGTTCACCATTTCATCAAACTCTAACTCGTTATCTTCTTCTTCATCATCAACTGCATCCACCTCATCTTGCTCATTCTCCAAAGGATCAACCTCCTGTGTCACCGGAGGCTCTACGTCCTGTGTCACCGGAGGCTCTTGAAACAAAACGTACAACTCAATAGAGTCGTTTCCAGAATAGACATGGACTCTGATAAAATATCTGGGATACCGGGCCTCGTTCAAGTTTGGCCTCCAATCTTTTCTTAAAGTACGAGAAATTTGCTTTCCCGTTTAAGAGAAATCGAACATTGTCGGTGTTTCTAAACAAAAACCCAACTGTGGGACACATGTATGTCTCACCGTTGAAATGTGCTTTGACAATAAATTATGGTGAAGAGGCCATTGTGTAGAATTGTTTTAAGGTATGAAGGTGGGAATGTTTTGGGTTTATTGATTGTATGAAGGTATGAATGCTGGAATGTTTGAAGGTTAGATGACTGATTCGAAGGTTGGAAAATTTTACAGTTTATGTGAATGAATGTTATGTTCAACGTAAGGCAAAAAATTTCAATTAAGTAAGTGATGCAACCCCCCAAGGCTGCCAATAATATTACATGCATGGGCTTATGCAGCCACCTAGCCTGCCACCCATCAACTCCAATGGCCTTGCATGCAACAAAGAAAGGAATCCCAAAGGCTGTCACGTAGCCTGAGCCAATGCTGTAAAAAGTGACACCTCTTATTCGCCAAATGGGGTGGCGACACCATTCATTTTTGTACTCTTTCGCCAAGTGAGGTGGCGCCTCCCTTACTGTCCAATCGTGATACATGCATGGGCTTATGCAGCCACCTAGCCTGCCACCTAGCCTGGCCCTATTCTGCACACATAAATGTTTTGTGTAAGACTCCACCCATCAACTCCAATGGCCTTGCATGCAACAAAGAAAGGAATCCCAAAGGCTGTCACGTAGCCTGAGCCAATGCTGTAAAACGTGACACCTCTTATTCGCCAAATGGGGTGGCGACACCATTCATTTTGTACTCTTTCGCCAAGTGAGGTGGCGCCTCCCTTACTGTCCAATCGTGATACATGCATGGGCTTATGCAGCCACCTAGCCTGCCACCTAGCCTGACCCTATTCTGCACACATAAATGTTTTGTGTAAGACTCCACCCATCAACTCCAATGGCCTTGCATGCAACAAAGAAAGGAATCCCAAAGGCTGTCACGTAGCCTGAGCCAATGCTGTAAAATGTGACACCTCTTATTCGCCAAATGGGGTGGCGACACCATTCATTTTTGTACTCTTTCGCCAAGTGAGATGGCGCCTCCCTTACTGTCCAATCGTGATACATGCATGGGCTTATGCAGCCACCTAGCCTGCCACCTAGCCTGGCCCTATTCTGCACACATAAATGTTTTGTGTAAGACTCCACCCATCAACTCCAATGGCCTTGCATGCAACAAAGAAAGGAATCCCAAAGGCTGTCACGTAGCCTGAGCCAATGCTGTAAAACGTGACACCTCTTATTCGCCAAATGGGGTGGCGACACCATTCATTTTTGTACTCTTTCGCCAAGTGAGATGGCGCCTCCCTTACTGTCCAATCGTGATACATGCATGGGCTTATGCAGCCACCTAGCCTGCCACCTAGCCTGGCCCTATTCTGCACACATAAATGTTTTGTGTAAGACTCCACCCATCAACTCCAATGGCCTTGCATGCAACAAAGAAAGGAATCCCAAAGGCTGTCACGTAGCCTGAGCCAATGCTGTAAAACGTGACACCTCTTATTCGCCAAATGGGGTGGCGACACCATTCATTTTTGTACTCTTTCGCCAAGTGAGATGGCGCCTCCCTTACTGTCCAATCGTGATACATGCATGGGCTTATGCAGCCACCTAGCCTGCCACCTAGCCTGGCCCTATTCTGCACACATAAATGTTTTGTGTAAGACTCCACCCATCAACTCCAATGGCCTTGCATGCAACAAAGAAAGGAATCCCAAAGGCTGTCACGTAGCCTGAGCCAATGCTGTAAAACGTGACACCTCTTATTCGCCAAATGGGGTGGCGACACCATTCATTTTTGTACTCTTTCGCCAAGTGAGATGGCGCCTCCCTTACTGTCCAATCGTGATACATGCATGGGCTGCCACCTAGCCTGCAAGAGTGACACCTTACATTTTTTGTAAATGCATGCATGCATATGTGTAACACCCTAAGCATGCAAATGTGACACATCGCAGGCATGCAACCACTACATCAATCTTATTTGCCTATAAATACATACCTTATGAAACATCTCTCACACCCACACAACTCTCACTCTCTGCTATGAAATATTTCTTAAGTCTATCATACTCTCTATTTCTTCCTAAGTCTTTCATTCTCTCAAGCATTCTGAACAATGGCTCTTCTAACAATGGGAGATACTCACAGAGGCACAAGGGAAAACATTGCTGCATTTGTAAGTCTCTTCTTTGGTTATACATTTTTCATACTTCAAATAACGTGTTGTTCATCTTAATTAATCTTACTCTTGTTTAATTATGATCTCAGGATACACAAAGATTCAGAATCCGTTCGCACAAATACCTGGCTCCCGACCCATTTATCGTCCCTTATCTGGAATATGCAGGTTTTGGACACGTGATAAAGATCTCCAACTGCACCATTGACTCAAAATTCATTCTTGCAATGTTGGAGAGGTGGAGACCGGAGACCCATACATTTCACCTACCAATAGGTGAATGTACCATCACTCTCGAAGATGTGTACATGCTACTGGGCCTCCCTATCGACGGTAAGGCGGTGAACAGGTCGGTTCAACAACCCAACTCACAGTGTGAAGAACTGTTGGGTAGGGACATGGTAGAAGGTGGTGGAGCAAGAGGGCAGGGAATACTACTCACTGACCTGAAACGGCATTATGCTAGTATGGAATTAAATGAAAATTCCTCAGAGAATGACCGAGTAGTAAAAGCCAGAACGTATATTATGATACTTTTTGGTACATTTTTATTTCCCGAAAGTACGGGAAATAGTGTAAATTTCATGTACTTACATTTACTAACAAATTTTGATAAAACTAGAAAATATAGTTGGGGTTCTGCAGTATTAGCCCACCTGTACAGTTCCTTGTGCAAAAACGCAGTCAAGGAAAAATGTACATTTTATGGGTGCGTATTTTTACTACAAGCCTGGGGTTGGTGGAGGATGGAGTCCTTAAACCCCATCAACAACAACACTTTTGGATTCCCGTATGCAACAAAGTAAGTCATTAAGTTATAGCATTTATAACTATTCTGCTCTTTCCAAAATATATGCTAAAAATAACATGTTTCTCATTTCCTTTAGGTACTGCGTGAGGGGTATGGATTACGGCAAGAATCCCAGATTCAATGTCGCACTCTACCGGAATCTGTTGGATCACTTAGGCCCAGATGACGTACGTCGTAACTTTTAACTTTTGTTCATTTTAATTATTTATACATTACTTTTGCGCTTACCTGATTTAAATTTTATCGCAGTTCGTCTGGAGACCATATTTGGGTTTGGGCCATTCTCCAAATCCAGAGGATGCAGCAACTTGGACTGCAAAGACTGCACTCATTCGGTTCAACATTGTGGAGATGCACCACAGCGACCGTGTGAAGATGCAGTTCGGAATGATCCAAGAGATACCAAGTGATCCAACAGATTTGTCCCCCTGGCATCTAAAAAGGGTCGACGCCCAGTGGGGTCTTACCAACTGGAAAGACTTTGCTCCAGAATGGTGTAAAATGTGGCAAAGGCGTCACCGCTACATCTTGCAATCCCCGGTTTTCCTTACTCAAGGTAACATGCGACACACTGATCAATATATGTCGTGGTACAGGTCGGTTAGTAACCCAGATATGCACGTGTCTCATCCGAGGTACTTGGTTGACCCACGTACACAATGGGCACAACCCTCGATTCCCCACCAACAAACCCAAAATCCATCAACCTCAAACCAACCCCCAAGAAGAAACAGACCAACAAACACACAACCACATTCCCCACCACAACACAACTACAATCAAATGCCGTACTACCAACCACAATCACCGCCAAACTACCAATACCCGGATATGCCTCAAACCCAACCACAATACCAACCCCAATACCAGCAAACCCACATACCCCATACACAATTTCAGTCTTCCACATATCCCAATATGGCGCCCTCAACATCCAGCCTTAGTCCTGATATGGGAATGTCAGAAGATTATGACCAAGCCGACCAAACCTACCATCAACCACCTTATCACCAAACAACCCAACATCCACAATACCAAACACCCCAAGATCCATTTCCTTTCTACCCCCCTACTCAGACGACCAATGCTACCGACCAACCATGGAACCCCACCCACCGCCAACACGACCAAACTTCGAGGGTATGGGTAACCGACTGTACCAGAGCGGATCTTCGAGATATGGAGATCTTACTGATTTTATGGATTCGGATCGCATTGACTTCGCTGGGCCATCGACCTTGCCGCAGCAGGAAACGAGACGGCACCCAGCAAGAGAAAGGCGAGGACGGGGATGCGGAACTGGGGGTCATTACCGGGTTTCTGGGGATCACTGATGTATCTTTTTTTTTCCCAGTATTTTTTGTATCCATTTTTTTACTGTTCTTTAAATGTAAAACAGTTGAATGTAATTATTTTTTTTAAAATAAAAAATCTATTTTGTTAATCTCTGTCTAATACGCAACGCGCAGGAAAGAAAAAAAAAATTTTTTTGACCTAATTTTCTACATAGGCGCCATCTCACTTGGCTTAGGGCTTGCCCTAAGCACTTAGGCGCCAAGTGAGATGGCGCCTCCCTTAAAAAAAGAGGAGCATGCGCCATTTGAGATGGCTCCTCCTTTGTGGAGCCATCTCAAACATGGTTATTTGCGTAATTTTTTCCGAAACCCGGTTATTTGCGAAATATTATTTTAATACTTGGTTATTAATAAAAAAAATTCCCACTTTTCATATGGTTCCAGTTGGAATTTCAATTTTCATTACAAAGATGGATTGTAGTACACATTCCAAGCTTTCCAAATTGTCCAAAAACTCATCAAACACCCTTGTGGTTAGGGAGAATCGAATTTGCAAAGATGGGCAAAAGTCACTTTGTTCATGGCCAAATACATGTTCATAACATTGGCATTTTTCAAGTCAGCTTGCACAAGCTAGATTACAGGCCTCTTATCCTCTTCACACTCAATAATTAAATGCTTAACCTTTGTGTTCAAGTCTTATTTTGTGCATTTAGCCATTACATGCAGGATTAATCCATTATTAGAAAAAGCATTTTTGCCATTTTTGAAAAGGTACACTTTATGTCAAATACCATATCCAAGAGGTACAAGCCAAATCTTTTAGGCACAAGTTTGTGGACAAATCCCACTGATCAAGAACAAAGTATGCAGCATGCTTGAGGGACCTGCATTGGCCTATAACCCAACTTGACTATCTTTGCTTACTTTAGAAGAAAACTTGCATAACAACCGCCATCTCTCATTCCTGTAAGAAGCAGCCAAAGCAAACTTTGCAAACACTTTTCACATTACCTAACTGACCTAAAACACAAGTCAACCACAGTTCAAACACCCTCATTCACAGAAACACCATTTTTCTGCAAGAAACAGGGCATTCCTGCAGTTTGACTTGGCCAACATCATTCACTCGTGCGTTTTTGCCCAAACAAGTTCCAATACACTCCCTACCATCCATTGAAGCTATCCCAAGCCTTAGATACAAGCTGTAACATCCATATCCAAGTTTGCCATTTCCACTTTTCAGTTTTGCAGGTTGACTTCCATAGCTCGATACCGTTAGATTCAAAGCAAGCTAAGTGTTGGAGAAGGTTCCTTGGACCTCAGGCAAGCTGTACAAGTCCTCAAACACCATTGAAGTTGGCCATATTACTCTGTTCAAGTCAAGCTGAAATAGGTAAAATGTGAACTTCTATCTCTCTATCCAAGCATATTTAGGCTTATGTTTGTGAAGAAAGTATGTTCTACTCATAGCCCTGAAGCTATCCATGTAGTTACTTTTCATTTATATTGCGTGTGCTATGAGAATTTTGGACTTGAACATGGAAGAAAACTTAGGTCAAGAATTGGGGATGGAGAAATTCTCCCTCGTTACTGAGAGTTAGAACAACTTTTTTATATGTTTGAAATCGTGACTTGATGCTCTACATTATTGATGTTGTAAGTTTTTGCTAAAAGTCAGAGAATCAGAAGTTAGTAGGATGAGCAAGGGACGCGCGTTTTTTTTTGTTTCAAACAGAAGCTGGAGGAAGAAGATGATGTTTTGGGCTGGGCCTGGGCAATCCCTGCTTTTTGCACCTCATTTTTCCACTTACACCCCCAGGGTCCATTGTGTGATATTTTGATCATTTTTTACTTTTTCTTTTTTCTTCTGACTTGATATTTTTTGTCAAAACATAAAAAATATTAAAAATATTTTTTCACCCATTTTTGCATTTATTTGACATTTATTTGTTTTATTTAGCTTATACATGTAAATAAATATATATACTTTTTATTCAAAACCCTAGAAAATGATATAAAAAATATATTTTTTTAGTTTTTATTTCTTATTTACATTTTGGAAACATTTTCTAAAAATATACCTTTTTTTGTAAATAATTAATATTTCATTTTTGCATATATTAGTATATTTAATATATAAGATAAATACTTATACATATTTTATTAAATATTTAGGATAAAACATAAAAATAATACCCTTTTTTATTTTTATTAATATTTGACATCAAAAATACTTTTTACAATATACTTCTCTTTTATTTATTTTTTGTATAAATAAATATATAAATATTGTACATAATTAGTAAATAATTACTATTTATTAAAAATTAGGGTTTTGCCCTAAAACCACAAAATATCCAAAAAAATTGACTTTTTATTTTTGTTTATATTTCACATAGAAAAATACTTTCTCATACATAAAAAACCATTTTTGTGCATAATACATTTTGCATTTTATATTTGTTTAAATATTGTACAATTTATTATTTGTCTATTCAATATGGATGTAATAGTTTAGATTTAAATTTCTTGCTAAATATCCCCCATTCAAACATCTGTACCCCCATCCCCATAATTATGTTGTAATAATCTAGGACTTTAAATTTCCGCATTTTAAAGCTTTTTAATTATGCCATGATAGACCTAGGGTTTGTATGCAAAAATCAAATAACAAATAGCTTGACCTAATGCAAAGACAAAAAAGCATGAAAATGGACAACACCAATCACACTTGCACCCTTAGGGTTACTCCACTTGTTGCCTTCAAAAATGGGCCATGTTGCATGTTGAGTGTCTTTGGCAAGACAAAACAAATCAAATGATCATAGTCCCTCGATGACGCTTTCTCAAGTTGCCTAAAAAATGATCAAGTCCCTTGAAGGAAAAATTGCCAAAGACACTTGGCACTATTGCATTCATGGTCTAAACGATGACCCGCGCCCGTCCCGTTAACATCCTAACACAAGATTGTCCACCAAATACAATGGTGGAACAATACTGTTAAAAGAGTTAAAACATAGGAAAGATCTTTGAGAAATTTAGGGTAGATAGCTCTTGGTTACTTGACCAACTTGCAAAACAAATCCTTGCCATTTTTCAAAACACACTCCACAAACACAACTTTCAAAACGACTTTCAAAACCTTGAAACATATTTTCAAAAAGACAAACACCTTTTGTAAAACATTCGAGTAAAGAATTGTTACAAGGGTTGCCTAGACAAGGCATCTTTTTCAAAACATTTTCAAACCCACACACAAAGCACCATTTCAAACAATTGAAAGCACCATTTCAAACAATTGAAAATGCAAGGCAAGTGATCTAAGCAAGTACCTAAGAGCCCATGTATAACCGTGGATAGAAAGGGTGCTAATACCTTCCCTTTCTATAATCTACTCCCCGAACCCATGAAAACATCTCAAAGGTTTTTCATGTGCTTTTTAACCTTTCCTTAGGATAAAATAAAAAGTCGGTGGCGACTCTTGCTAAACCAAAACATTTGCGAAAACAAACGCAAAACCCAAGTCAGTTCTCCCACCGTATCACAGAATTGGCGACTCTGTTGGGGAATAATTTAAAAGTGGAGTAACCTTAGGGCTTAGATCACCCTTTTGCATGACTAATTGTTTACTTTGATTGCTTTACATCTTGGTTCTCTTGTTTGGGCTTGAAATCCTACACCCGGATTTGGGGAAACATTCATAGCAATACGTTGTGGAAATTATGCAGGGTATACCGACACGGTTGAAGCAATAGCTATATTAGTGCGATATATTTGTGAGTACCGGTAACCCTTGAGTTCAATCAAGGAGAGTACGGGGCCGCTGAGTGATGTCACTAAGCACTAATGACCTAGAACCTTACTTGACCATCTTGGCCTTTCATTAGGGGTAGTGAGATGACCAGCTTTGGTGCAGTCCGAAGTTGGTAGATACTCGATACTATACTCATTGAGGGTTGTTTTCTTGGAATATTTTGGTCGCTAGTTAAGTGGCTAAACCAAAACAATGAACATGGAAAACAATCCAATGATATTGAGCTCCTTAGAACCCGGTTACTATTTATAGGACAGGTTTTTAAGCCAACTTCACTCAAGAGGGTACTTACCTATGAAACCCCATGCAAGCCTGAGACTAGGGTTTTGCGTGACTTGCTTGTACATATGTTTGTGCATACATCATGAACATCATAAAGCATCATATGCATCCACTAACCATTTCAAGGGTTTGGATCTTCATCTTTGTTCTTGTTTTGTAGGTCATGGAAATTCTTCGCATGAAAACTATCCAAGTCAACCTTGTGAGAATCCCTCCTCAACTCAAGGAGCTCACATCCAGAATTCCAGAAAGCTCTCTCTTCAGTGAAAGACATGGTAGACTACTCAGCCTAGTCAACACCAGCATTGAAGAGGACATGGTGAAAGTGTTGTTCCAGTTCTTTGACCCCCTTCACCACTGTTTCACATTCCCCGACTACCAATTGGTGCCCACTTTGGAGGAATTTTCTCAACTCATGAGAATTCCTATTCTTAATCAACTACCCTACAACGGTACGAAAAAAGAACCAAAGCCTGAAGATGTTGCTCAAGCACTACACTTGCAACCATCTGACATCAAGGGGCATTGGGAAACTAGAAGCGGTGTCAAAGGCTTCTTGGAAAAATTCTTGTTTGAGAAGGCACAAGAGTGTTGGAATTCATTGGATCTACAAGCCTTTGAAGAAATTGTGGCACTCCTCATTTATGGGTTGGTCTTGTTCCCAAATCCGGACCAGCTTATAGATGTCAACACCGTCAAGATCTTCTTATCCAGGAATCCCATACCAACATTGCTTGGGGACATCCTCCACTCATTTTACACACGAACAATGAGAAAGAGGGGTGTTCTCATGTGCTGTACTCCTCTCCTTGCAAGGTGGTTTATTTCGCACCTTCCACAATCTGTTTTGAAGAATGACCAAGGCTTAAGGTGGTCACAACGATTGATGACCCTCACACATGCTGATGTACATTGGTGTTCTCGGTCCAGAGAAAATGTCATCATCGTCGATCATTGTGGAGAGTTCCCTAATGTTCCATTACTTGGCATTAGGGGAGGCATTACCTACAACCCTTGTCAAGCTTTGATACAATTTGGATATGCACGGAGGGATAGCCCTCATGACATGTTGATTCCTGACCTAGTTTTTGACTTCGACAACGATGCGCAAGGACTTCGCCAAAGATTCATCAGAGCTTGGAGGATGCCTAACAAGGTAGATAGCAAGACACTAGGACACAAGAACTCCATCCCTCTTGAGCCTTATCTCAAGTGGGTACGAACCTGAGCCCAGAGTCTAATGATGCCTTACCCTCATGTTCTCCCTTTGATTAAAGAGCCTGTTAAGGAAGGAGAGGTTCCCTACACCATCCTACACCCTGACATGCCTACATCATGGGAGGAAATGCAGAAGAGTTGGATCCAACTCAAGGAGGAACATAATACTTTTGAAGCCAGCTTCTACGCCAGTGAGAAGAAGGTTTTGGAGCTTACCCGCCGACTTCACGAGGAGGAGACCCTCAACACTTACATCGCACCAAAGAGGATGCGCAACGTCTTTTTACCTTAAGAAGTTTTTGTAATATTTGGCCCATGGGGCATTTATGTACTGACAAAATTTCTTCTTATTAATATGACGTGTGTTCTTTTTGTTTGCAACAATTTTGAATTTTTAAATCCTTGAATGCATTGCATGAATAAACATATCATTCTTCATATGCATAAGCAGGTCTCCACACCAGGTTTCCTTATCTTTCTGCTGTTTATTTCAGTAAAATGGATCTCGAACAGACGGTCAAAGATCTGCAGTCACAAAACTCACAGTTTTAACATCTCCTAATGACCTTGGCAAAGGGTCAGGAGGATCTAAAAGCATTGCTTGGGAACAAAGAGCAAGAAAAAGTGAAAAAGAAGAAGAAAAGAGTCGGGATAGCTACACTGGGAAGAAGGTTTGAGAATGAAGCAAGAAGAGTTCTTGAATTTCCCTCCGCATCTGAAGAGGGAACCAGTAAAGGAAAAGGAGCTGCACTACCTTCCGAGTCCGAAGCTGAAGAGGAAGAGGCTGAGGAAGATGAAGACTACTCAGAGCAACAATACCCGCCAGCGGACGACAAATACAAAAACCTGGAGGATAGACTGGCAGCTATGGAGCTGCAAAGGGTTCCCGGGTTAGATTTCGAAGATTTGGGATTGATTGCTGGAATTGTGATCCCTCCAAAGTTTAAGGTGCCAATTTTTGCAAAGTATGATGGGCTGTCTTGCCCAAAGATGCACCTAAGGTCATATGTCAGAAGAATTCAACCTCATACATCTGACAAGAATCTTTGGGTACACTTCTTTCAGGACAGCTTGTCCGGTACACAGCTAGATTGGTTTTACAAGCTTGAGAGCTCAGAGGTACACAGTTGGGAATACTTGGCAGCTGCCTTTTATCTCCAGTATCAATATAACTCTGACTTGGCGCCAACCCGTACTCAGCTACAGAGTATGGGGATGGCCTCAAATGAAGGATTCAAAGAATACACCCAGAAATGGCGCGACTTGGCCGAAAGAGTGCAGCCACCTCTTTCTGATAGAGAACTGGTTGATATGTTCTTGGGGACCCTATCTGGCCCGTTATTCAACCATTTGATCGGGAGCTCTTCCGCAGGGTTTACTGAATTGATTCTGACTGGCGAACGGGTGGAAGCCGGTATTAAGAATGGGAAGATTCAAAAGGATGCCTCTGCATCTACAACTGTTAAGAAGTCATTTCCGGCCAAGAAAGAAGCAGCTGTTATATACTCTCAGAAAAGATCGGGAAGAACTGAGCGCCGACCGACTGTGGGGGCCGTGATGATCCAAAATCCATCAAATGATCAGCCTCGTAACAATCAGTCCAGACCAAATCAACAACGGGTAGAACGGCCACAACGGCAGTTCACCCGCATCAATATGACGCCCGCACAAGTTCTTCCCCATTTGTTGAAGTTGAATCTCACTACTATCAAAGAGGCACCAAAAAATGTGAACACATCTTCCCCACATTATCATCCTAATGCTAAATGCGCCTATCATTCTGACAGCATCGGGCATGACACCAACGATTGCTGGGCACTTAAGCATAAAATTCAAGATTTAATAGATGCAAAAGAGGTTGAGTTCGATGCTCCAGAGAAGCCAAATGTAATATCCGCTCTAATGCCAAAGCATGGTCGCAATGTCCATGCTATTGAAGAAGATCTGTATGTTTCTGATGTTGATGACCTGATGACTTCACTGTTGACGATCAAGTTAAATCTGTTAAAGGCTGGGATTTTCCCAGGATGTAAAGAAGACTGCTACTGTTGTTCCTCTCTACCAATCGACTGTCCATTGCTGAAGATAGGCATCCAAGGCCTAATGGACAGTCAACAAATTCTTTTCGAAAAGATTCCCGCTACTCCAACCCCTATCGAAGATGTTTCAATAATCACCATTTCCACCAATCTTTCCAAGGTCCCTAAAAAGCCTGTTAAGATTACATCCTCTACAAAGTTTGTTCCTCTGAAAATAACTATGCCTGGGCCTATCCCCTACATTTCTGACAAATCAATACCATGGAATTACGGTGGAGAAATCTACTACCATGGTGTTAAACAAGTTGAGATAACCGAGGAAAGCTCTGATGAAGAATATGCCGACATTGGAAACATTGCCGGTATAAGTAAGATTACCCGAAGTGGGAGAATATTTTCACCAGAGATTGCCCCTCCAAAGGCAATCTTTGGACCCTCAGCTGTTGCCAAAGTTACTCCTGCACCGATAAAACTTTCCGCAAAAACTCCATTGATTGAAGAAGCTGTTACTCCTGTGGTTGTCCCTCCTACTCCTGCTGATAAGGGGAAAGGGATCCAAGATGAGCTCGTCAGGACGAGGGCTCAACCTTTGGTCATCCCCGAAACCTCTAAGAAAGAAATGGAGGAGATTCTAAAAATAATTAAGAAGAGTGATTATGATGTGGTAGAGCAACTGGGGCAAACCCCCTCGAAGATCTCCATGTTAGCATTACTGCTTTGTTCAGAGGCGCACGCCAAAGCATTGATAAAATTTCTGAAGGCAGCCCATGTGCCCCAAGAAACCTCAGCCGATCAATTCCAAGATTGTGTAGCCAGCCTTACCGCAGACAACGACCTGGGTTTCTCTGATGCCGACCTAACTCCGAAAGGAAGAAAGCACAATGACGCATTACATGTGTCAGTAGAATGCCAAGGAACTACTCTGGCCCATGTCTTGGTCGACACTGGTTCTTCTCTGAACGTGCTGCCTAATAAGGCTCTCGACCGATTGGATTATGAAGGTTTGGAGCTAAAGCCGAGTAATATCATTGTAAGGGCATTTGACGGGTCAAAAAGAATGGTACATGGGGAGGTCGACATTCCCATTAAGGTAGGTACTGAAGTGTTCCCCTCAACTTTCTATGTGATGGACATCCGCCCATCATACTCTTGCTTGCTAGGGAGGCCATGGATACATAATGCTGGCGCAGTCACCTCCTCTCTACATCAAATGCTGAAATACCCTGTCAAAGGAAAAATCATAACCGTGCACGGTGAGGAGGAATATATGATCAGCCACCTGAACTCCTTTTGGTATGTAGAGGTGGAGGGTGAATTCATTGAAACACCATTCCAGCACTTTGAGGAAGTCTCTCCCGGGGTGGCAGTGGCAAAAGCGGTAGCTGAGGAGCCCAAGCAGGTGGCCAGGATGGCATCTCTAAAAGACGCAAAGTCTGTGATGAAGGAAGGGAAGAGCTCAACATGGGGTCAGTTGCCTGATTTCCCTCACAAGACAGACAAGTTTGGATTAGGATTTACCGTTGCAGGGCAGAAAGCTATGCGCCGCTCAAAAGTTGAAAGAACACCCATCAAGATTTCTCCTTATGGGATCAATGCTTTGGAAGGTGAAGACGAAGAGGCCAACATTGAAGATTGGATCTTCCCAACCATCGAAGGGGGACTACGCAACTGGGAGGCGAAAGACTTCGTCCCCATTACTTTTATTAATCAGTAATTATCTGTCAAACATTTCCTGTCGGTCTGTAATAATTACTTTTGAACAAACTGCACACTACTTTTTCACCTCATGCCTTTCCCGGGGCATGTAGGTCCATTTGTAAGGGTTTTGATTATCTTCATATTCATATGCCATGTTTAATGATTCATTGGACGTTTTTCATTTATAAACTGCTATGTTCATTTTCTTTCCTCTTGCATTTTTTGTTTAAGGATGGTTATCCCTTACACGCACCCACACTCACAAATGCAGGTACCCATCCACTCTTGATTCTATGGGTGACTATTCTGCTATGTCCTTCAATAACTCTGAAGATCTGGTCAATCAGGATGAGTATGAAGATGACGAAGATTGTGAAGTACCGGGAGAGCTAGCCAGACTTCTACAACAAGAAGAGAGGGCCATCTTGCCTCACGAAGAGTTGTTGGAAACTGTCAACTTAGGAATAGAGGAAGATCGGAAAGAAGTACAAGTGGGTGCCAATCTGGAGCCAAGTGTCAAGGAACGCTTGATACAACTGTTGAATGAATACGTTGAAATCTTCGCCTGGTCTTATGAAGACATGTCGGGTTTAGACACAAATATAATGGTTCACTGTCTCCCTACAAGAGAGGATTGTCCACCGATCAAGCAAAAAGTCCGCCGAATGAGGCCCGACATGTCTGAGAAGATTAAAGCAAAAGTAATGAAGCAATTCAACGCTGGCTTTCTGGCTGTTACATCCTATCCACAATGGGTTTCTAACATTGTGCCAATACCTAAAAAAGACGGCAAGGTCAGGATGTGTGTGGACTACCGGGATTTGAATAGGGCTAGTCCTAAAGATGATTTTCCGCTACCACACATCGACATTTTGATTGACAACACAGCTCAGCACAAGGTGTTTTCCTTCATGGATGGCTTCTCGGGCTACAACCAAATCAAAATGGCCCCCGAGGATATGGAGAAAACAACCTTTGTTACACAATGGGGTACTTTCTGCTACAAGGTGATGCCGTTCGGACTAAAGAACGCAGGGGCAACTTATCAACGTGCCATGGTAGCTTTGTTTCATGATATGATACATCATGAGATCGAAGTTTACGTAGACGACATGATATCTCGATCACAAACAGAGGAGGAACACCTTGAGCATTTGCAGAAGCTGTTTGCCAGGTTGAAAGAGTACAAGCTCAGGCTGAATCCAAGTAAGTGTACTTTTGGAGTTAGGTCTGGTAAACTTCTAGGATTTATTGTCAGCAACAAAGGCATTGAGGTCGATCCAGCAAAAGTGAAAGCTATACGAGAAATGCCTGCTCCCCGTACTGAAAAGGAGGTTAGAGGGTTCTTGGGGCGCTTGAACTATATTGCCAGATTCATCTCTCATCTGACGTCTACCTGTGAGCCAATTTTCAAACTATTGAAGAAAGATCAGGTAGTCGAATGTAACGATGATTGCCAAGCTGCTTTTGATAAGATCAAGGAGTATTTGCTAGAACCTCCTATTCTGATGCCACCCGTCGAAGGAAGGTCGCTGATCATGTATCTGACCGTTTTGGATAACTCAATAGGGTGCGTGTTGGGCCAGCATGACGAGTCTGGTCGAAAAGAGCATGCTATTTATTACCTTAGCAAAAAGTTTACCGACTGTGAGACTCGCTACTCACTGCTCGAGAAAACTTGATGCGCTTTGGTATGGGCTGCTCGCCGACTAAGACAGTATATGCTGACTCATATCACCTTGCTGATTTCCAAAATGGATCCTATCAAGTATATCTTCGAGAAGCCTGCTTTATCTGGAAGAATAGCTAGATGGAAAATGATCCTAACTGAGTATGACATCCAGTATACTACCCAAAAAGCTATAAAAGGGAGTGTACTAGCTGATCATCTAGCTCATCAAGCTATCGAAGATTATAAACCCATGAGATTTGACTTCCCAGACGAGGACATCATGAATTTGGACAACATTGAAGGTAACGGACCGTATGACGGACCTGAAAAAGGATCCCGATGGACCCTGTACTTTGATGGTGCTTCAAATGCACTTGGAAACGGTATCGATGCGGTACTCATTTCCCCGGAAGGTTATCACACGCCTTTCACGGCCCGACTTTGCTTCAGCTGTACCAACAACATGGCTGAGTATGAAGCTTGCATTTTCGGTCTCAAGGCTGCTATAGACTTGGGGATCAAATCTTTGATCGTATTTGGGGACTCGGCTTTGGTTATCATTCAAATCAAAGGAGAGTGGGATACCAAGCATCCTAATCTTATCCCATACAAAGAACATGTCCTGACATTGTTGCCTCATTTCGAGCAAATTACCTTCGAGCATTTCCCGCGAGAAGAGAATCAGCTAGCAGATGCTCTGGCTACAATGTCTTCCATGTTTAAACTCAACTGGGATAACAAGGCTCCCCAAATCACCATCGAGCGAATGGATGAACCTGCGCATTGTCATGAGATTAATACCGAAGAAGTAGTGGAACAACCCTAGTTTCACGAAATCAAAAGGTATCTCCAGACTAGAGAATATCCCGAAGGAGCTTCCGTAAATGACAAAAAGTTCCTAAGGAAATTTGCTGCCAAGTTCTTCCTGAGCAACGACATTCTCTATAAGCCCAGTCATTATTGTGTGTTACTCCAATGCGTAGACAAAGCTGAAGCAGAGTTAATCATGATTGAGATACAAAGCGGTACGTTTGGCACCCACTTAAGCGGACATACAATGGCTAAGAAGATCCTAAGGGCAGGCTATTATTGGTCTACCATGGAAGCTGACTGCCATCAACATTCCCGTACTTGCCACAAATGTCAAGTCTACGCTGACAAGATTCATATTCCTCTGGTTCCTCTCAACGTGCTGACAGCTCCTTGGCCATTTGCAATGTGGGGCATTGACATGATTGGAGAGATCAAGCCCACGACATCCAATGGACATCGCTTCATCCTGGTTGCTATTGACTATTTCACCAAATGGGTCGAAGCGGCTTCCTTCGCCTCTGTTACTAAAAATGTGGTTGCCCGCTTCATCAAGCAGAACCTTATATGCCCGTATGGTGTCCCCGACAGGATCATCACAGACAACGGTACAAATTTGAACAATATTATGATCACCGCATTGTGCGAACAGTTCAAGATTTATCATCACAATTCATCTCCCTATCGGCCGAAGATGAACGGTGTTGTTGAAGCTGCGAACAAAAACATCAAGAAGATCATTAAGAAAATGACAGTCACTTACAAGGACTGGCATGAGATGTTACCGTTTGCTCTGCATGGATACCGTACCACGGCACGTACTTCAACCGGGGTAACCCCATTTTCTTTGGTATATGGCATGGAAGTTGTCCTGCCCATGGAAGTTCAGATTCCTTCTTTAAGGATTATGAAGGACGCTGGTTTGAATGAAGACGATTGGATTCAGATCCGACTTGATCAACTCAATTTGATCGACGAGAAGCGACTCGCCGCTGTTTGCCATGGTCAGACGTATCAAAAACGGATGATTAAGGCTTTCAACAAGAAAGTCAGACGTCAAGTGTATCAAGTCGGAGATCTCGTAATCAAGCGGATTATCTTGCCGCAAAGTGATCCCAGGGGAAAATGGACTCCTTTATACGAAGGACCATTTGTGATCAAGAGTATATTTTCTGGTGGTGCAATGATTCTGACCACCATGGACGGCGACAATTTGCCGCACCCTGCAAACGCAGACATAGTCAAAAGATACTACGCATAAAATAACCCGACAAGTCGAAAACCCGAAAGGGAGGCTTGGGAAAAAATGGGCATCTCGGTGAACCGAAAACCCGAAAGGGCGGTTCAGGCAAAAAATTAGGGATAAAACAAAAAAATCTGTACACCCGGCAAGTTGAAAACCCGAAAGGGCGGCTTGGGCAAAAATGGGTTTCCCGGTGGATCGAAAACCTGAAAGGGCGATCCAGGCAAAAGTTAGGGAATTAAAGCGTATGACTATGTCTCGTCGGATCACTTTAAGGACAATCTCTTCATCAGCCAGCTCCAAGCTTCTGATCAATCCAGTCACCGGCAGACGAAGCATTGAATGGATCGGTATTCAGAGTTGTGAAGGCTATAGCAGAATGGAATCCCATGGAATTGTTGCACATAGCCATCTTTCTTTTGTATAAAATTTTCAATTTTTACGACGACGTCCTCTTACTAGGATGCCTGTTTCCTTTGTACAAAGATACTCATAGAAAGTCAATACAAATACTTTTCCAAATACAGAAATTTGCTTTGACTTCCTTTTTCTATTTTGCACTTATGTTTATTTGAGAAACGTCCAATGTTTTGTTAAATAGGCATATGCATTTGAACATAATCATTTTCTTACAAATCAGGTAAAGATGATTACTGATAGGTTGAACGAATAGGTAGATACCTTGATGCCCTTTCAAAAGGAATCCCCAGCAGATTTAAACTCCGAATTCCTTAATCTAGAACTTAATTCCCCAAACAGAGTTAAACTTCAGGATCTTCAGCAGAGCAAAAGCTTTCTCAAAACTGATTTCCCCAATCGGAGAGCCCTCCAGAACTCAATTCCCCTTAGAGTCAATAGCCCCAGTGGAGCCTTCAAAATCTGAAAATCCTATCCCCAGTGGAGCCAAGATTCCAACTATCAATCCCCAGTGGAACTAAACTAATGAACCTTCTCCCCACAAAGATACTCCCCACTAGACTGAGGATTCTCAGTCTTACTTCTCCAGCATAAGTCTACCAGATTCTGGACTCCCCAGTAGAGATAATCAGAATTCTCTTGTCCTACAAGTCACCAAGGAGTTCCAATCCCCAGCAGTGGTCCTAAGATCCCTCAACAATGGAAGATCTTGTTCCCCTAGCAGTCAGTAGTCAACAAGGATGTCTCATCCTCAGCAATAAAAAATTCTTGCAATCCCCTGCAGCAGTCAAGGACTCACTTTCCCTGGCAGCAGTCAAGTTTCTATTATCTCCAACTATCCAAATTCATCTATCCTCAGCAAGACAACTCATCAGCTTACATGCGCATTCATTACATTAATCTCATGAATATCGATATAACATATATTGCATCATACATTCCATGCAGCATAACTTTGTGTTCAGCTAACATTTTATCCTTTTCAGGATAAGAATAAAAGGCTATCATTAACAATCTAGATGCTGTTTTTATACAGACTCATCATCAGGCGACCCTACACCGGTTCCTTCTTCAACTTCAAGACTTCTGAAAACAGTTTACGGGTTCTCCAGTAACGGATGTTAACCTATCGCTTGTTCGGATTCCTCAACTTCTGAAAACAGTTTATGGGTTCTCCAGTAACGGATGTTAATCTATCGCTTGTTCAGACTCAAGACTTCTGAAAACAGTTTACGGGTTCTCCAGTAACGGGTGTTAACCTATCGCTTGTTCGGATTCTTCAACTTTTGAAAACAGTTTACAGACGCTTCCCAGCAACGGATGCTTCTCTATTGCTTATTCAACTTCAAGACTTCTGAAAACAGTTTACGGGTTCTCCAGTAATGGATGTTAACCTATCGCTTGTTCGGATTCTTCAACTTCT
The DNA here is from genome assembly GCA_948472305.1 of Vicia faba. Classification (NCBI taxonomy): domain Eukaryota; kingdom Viridiplantae; phylum Streptophyta; class Magnoliopsida; order Fabales; family Fabaceae; genus Vicia; species Vicia faba. Next base: position 760,337,203 of record OX451741.1, on the reverse strand, counting down.
GAAAACAGTTTACGGATTCTCCAGTAACGGATGTTAATCTATCGCTTGTTCAGACTTAACTTCTGAAAACAGTTTACGAATTCTCCAGTAACGAATGTTAATCTATCGCTTGTTCAGACTCAACTTCTGAAAACAGTTCACGGGTTCTCCAGTAACGGATGTTAACCTATCGCTTGTTCAAATTCTTCTCAACTTTTGAAAACAGTTTACGGACGCTTCCCAACATGGATGCTGATCTATTGCTTATTCAACTTCAACTCCTGAAAACAGTTTACAGATTCTCCAGTAACGGATGTTAATCTATCGCTTGTTCAGACTCAACTTCTGAAAACAGTTTATGGATTCTCCAGTAACGGATGTTAATCTATCGGTTGTTCAGACTCAACTTCTGAAAACAGTTTACAGATTCTCCAGTAACGGATGTTAATCTATCGCTTGTTCAGACTCAACTTCTGAAAATAGTTTACGGATTCTCAAGTAACGGATGTTAATCTATCGCTTGTTCAGACTCAACTTCTGAAAACAGTTTACAGATTCTCCAGTAACGGATGTTAATCTATCGCTTCTTCAGACTCAACTTCTGAAAACAGTTTACGGATTCTCCAGTAACGGATGTTAATCTATCGCTTGTTCAAACTCAACTTCTGAAAACAGTTTACGGGTTCTCCAGTAACGGATGTTAACCTATCGCTTGTTCAGACTCAACTTTTGAAAACAGTTTACGGACGCTTCCCAGTAACGGATGCTGCTCTATTGCTTATTCAACTTCAAGACTTCTGAAAACAGTTCACGGGTTCTCCAGTAACAGATGTTAACCTATAGCTTGTTCAGATTCTTCTCAACTTTTGAAAACAGTTTACGGACGCCTCCCAACATGGATGCTGATCTATTGCTTATTCAACTTCAACTCCTGAAAATAGTTTACGGATGCTTCCAGATACGGATGTCAATCTTTTGCTTATTCAGACCCCCAGTTCAGAGATGTTCCAAAGCATAGACACCTTTCTGATATTCATTCCAGATGGCATCTTTAAGCCCATCCCCGACAAAATTTTGTCACCCCTCCAGATGGCATCTTTAAGCCCATCTCCAAATGGCATCTCTAAGCCCATCCCCGCATCCATGTCTTGACGAGTGCAAATTTAAGGGCACTCTAGTGTCCAATCTCCTTTTACCTTCGAGACGCGAAAGGCAAACCTGCCAATCTAACTCTTCAGGTGCAAGAAGATTGAACAGGGGAAACTGTTGTACCACAAAATTTGCCCTCTCATTTCATCAATATTTTCTCACCACAAGACCCTTGGAGCTCAAGATCAAGTTAGGGTTTGCTCTGCTCAAGACTCCTCCTTGCACTGTTGCCCCAAATTAGGGTTTGAGTTTGCACAAAGATGTTTTGACCTAAAATGCCCAAAGTGACTTTCATGCTTCATATTGGACTCACAAGTTTATCCATACCAAGTTTCAAGCCTTGATTCCAATCTTTGCCAAGTCAATTGGATAGTTGACCTAGAAATCAGCTGTGTTGGGGAAAAAGTCAACTGTGACCAATTGACAGTCAAACCTCATGATTTTTGACCCACATCAACATAATGAACTCATATGGACCATTTGATCAAGTTTGGATCACAATCCCACAAGAAATTTGATCAGATCACCAAAAGGGCAAAATGGTCATTTTTAGGGTTTTGACTGCACAAAGGCAATTTTTGACTGTTTGACCTAACCAATGGAAAACCAAGCTCACATATGGACTCAAGAACTCAATGGCATGGTCTTGACACATTCAACAAGTTCAAAAGATCTCAAATGCACAGGATTGACAGATGAATTTTCCAGTCAACTGATCAAAATTTGACTGTATACTGAAAAGTCAAACTTTGACTTTTTGGTCAAAATCAAGTGCCAAGATTCATTTTTCATCAAGACATGTCAAATTATGAAACTTGTTCATCAAGAAATCCAAATTTGCAAATTAGGGTTTAAAATAAGAAAATTTCATAACTTAGAATTTTTCTAAGTTATGAAACTTCCTTATTTTTTCCTAACTTTGTCCCATTTTTTCATCAAGATACATTCGGATTCAAACAAAACTCAAAACATGAAAGTTGTAGTTCATTGCAAAATCTACAACTTTGATTCACAAAGTTTCCTCAAAAGAAGCTTGTAGCTCAGGTTATGATTTTTGGAACAAGGGTGCAAAACATTCTTAACTTAGAGAAATTTTGACCTATTCTAGGCAAGATTTTTGTCCAACTTCATGGCCACTTTTCATATGGTTCGATTTGGAATTTCAATTTACATTACAAAGATGGATTGTAGTACACATTCCAAGCTTTCCAAATTGTCCAAGAACTCATCAAACACCCTTGTGGTTAGGGAGAATCGAATTTGCAAAGATGGGCAAAAGTCACTTTGTTCATGGCCAAATACATGTTCATAACATTGGCGTTTTTCAAGTCAGCTTGCACAAGCTAGATTACAGGCCTCTTATCCTCTTCACACTCAATAATTAAATGCTTAACCTTTGTGTTCAAGTCTTATTTTGTGCATTTAGCCATTACATGTAAGATTAATCCATAATTAGAAAAAGCATTTTTGCCATTTTTGAAAAGGTACACTTTATGTCAAATACCATATCCAAGAGGTACAAGCCAGATCTTTTAGGCATAAGTTTATGGACAAATCCCACTGATCAAGAACAAAGTATGCAGCATGCTTGAGGGACCTGCATTGGCCTATAACCCAACTTGACTATCTTTGCTTACTTTAGAAGAAAACTTGCATAACAACCGCCATCTCTCATTCCTGTAAGAACCAGCCAAAGCAAACTTTGCAAACACTTTTCACATTACCTAACTGACCTAAAACACAAGTCAACCACAGTTCAAACACCCTCATTCACAGAAACACCATTTTTCTGCAAGAAACAGGGCATTCCTGCAGTTTGACTTGGCCAACATCATTCACTCGTGCGTTTTTGCCCAAACAAGTTCTAATACACTCCCTACCATCCATTGAAGCTATCCCAAGCCTTAGATACAAGCTGTAACATCCATATCCAAGTTTTCTATTTCCACTTTTCAGTTTTGCAGGTTGACTTCCATAGCTCGATACAGTTAGATTCAAAGCAAGCTAAGTGTTGGAGAAGGTTCCTTGGACCTCAGGCAAGCTGTACAAGTCCTCAAACACCATTGAAGTTGGCCATATTACTCTGTTCAAGTCAAGCTGAAACAGGTAAAATGTGAACTTCTATCTCTCTATCCAATCATATTTAGGCTTAAGTTTGTGAAGAAAGTATGTTCTACTCATAGTCCTGAAGCTATCCATGTAGTTACTTTTCATTTATATTGCGTATGCTATGAGAATTTTGGACTTGAACATGGAATAAAAATTAGGTCAAGAATTGGGGATTGAGAAATTCTCCCTCGTTTCTGAGAGTTAGAATAACTTTTTTATATGTTTTAAATCGTGACTTGATGCTCTACATTATTGATGTTGTAAGTTTTTGCTAAAAGTCAGAGAATCAGAAGTTAGTAGGATGAGCAAGGGACGCACGTTTTTTTTTTGTTTCAAACAGAAGCTGGAGGAAGAAGATGATGTTTTGGGCTGGGCCTGGGCAATCCCTTCTTTTTGCACCTCATTTTTCCACTTACACCCCCAGGGCCCATTGTGTGATATTTTGATCATTTTTGACTTTTTCTTTTTTCTTCTGACTTGATATTTTTTGTCAAAACATAAAAAATATTAAAAATATTTTTCACCCAATTTTGCATTTATTTGACATTTATTTGTTTTATTTAGCTTATACATGTAAATAAATATATATACTTTTTATTCAAAACCCTAGAAAATGATATAAAAAATATATTTTTTTAGTTTTTATTTCTTATTTACATTTTGGAAACATTTTCTAAAAATATACCTTTTTTGTAAATAATTAATATTTCATTTTTGCATATATTTAGTATATTTAATATATAAGATAAATACTTATACATATTTTATTAAATATTTAGGATAAAACATAAAAATAATACCCTTTTTTATTTTTATTAATATTTGACATCAAAAATACTTTTTACAATATACTTCTCTTTTATTTATTTTTTGTATAAATAAATATATAAATATTATACATAATTAGTAAATAATTACTATTTATTAAAAATTAGGGTTTTGCCCTAAAACCACAAAATATCCAAAAAAATTGACTTTTTATTTTTGTTTATATTTCACATAGAAAAATACTTTCTCATACATAAAAAACCATTTTTGTGCATAATACATTTTGCATTTTATATTTGTTTAAATATTGTACAATTTATTATTTGTCTATTCAATATGGATGTAATAGTTTAGATTTAAATTTCTTGCTAAATATCCCCCATTCAAACATTTGTACCCCCATCCCCATAATTATGTTGTAATAATCCAGGACTTTAAATTTCTGCATTTTAAAGCTTTCTAATTATGCCATGATAGACCTAGGGTTTGTATGCAAAAATCAAATAACAAATAGCTTGACCTAATGCAAAGACAAAAACGCATGAAAATGGACAACACCAATCACACTTGCACCCTTAGGGTTACTCCACTTGTTGCCTTCAAAAATGGGCCATGTTGCATGTTGAGTGTCTTTGGCAAGACAAAACAAATCAAATGATCATAGTCCCTCGATGACGCTTTCTCAAGTTGCCTAAAAAATGATCAAGTCCCTTGAAGAAAAAATTGCCAAAGACACTTGGCACTATTGCATTCATGGTCTAAACGATGACCCGCGCCCGTCCCGTTAACATCCTAACACAAGATTGTCCACCAAATACAATGGTGGAACAATACTGTTAAAAGGGTTAAAACATAGGAAAGATCTTTGAGAAATTTAGGGTAGATAGCTCTTGGTTACTTGACCAACTTGCAAAACAAATCCTTGCCATTTTTCAAAACACACTCCACAAACACAACTTTCAAAACGACTTTCAAAACCTTAAAACATCTTTTCAAAAAGACAAACACCTTTTGTAAAACATTCGAGTAAAGAATTGTTACAAGGGTTGCCTAGACAAGGCATCTTTTTCAAAACATTTTCAAACCCACACACAAAGCACCATTTCAAACAATTGAAAGCACCATTTCAAACAATTGAAAATGCAAGGCAAGTGATCTAAGCAAGTACCTAAGAGCCCATGGATAACCATGGATAGAAAGGGTGCTAATACCTTCCCTTTCTATAATCTACTCCCCGAACCCATGAAAACATCTCAAAGGTTTTTCCTGTGCTTTTTAACCTTTCCTTAGGATAAAATAAAAAGTCGGTGGCGACTCTTGCTAAACCGAAACATTTGCGAAAACAAACGCAAAACCCAAGTCAGTTCTCCCACCGTATCACAACCCAGAAATTTGCACTCATCTGAAATGATACCTGACTGTATAGGTAATATCAGGAATGGGCTTATAGATTCCATTTATAAAATATGATAGGAGACTGTCGGAGATGGGCTTAAAGATGCCATCCAAGGAGTATGACAAAGAGTCGTCAGAGATGGGCTTAAAGATGCCATCCAAAATAGATGCCAACTTCATAAGAATTCTCTTTGTGGGGATTCCTGCTCCTGTTGTCTGAGGAGGAGTCCGCTGGGAAATGTTTCTCAGGGGAATAGAGTCTAGGAGCCTCGGTTGTCCATTACTCTGCTGGGGAGTCATCTCTTGACTGAAGAGACTGACGTGAACTGCTATCTGGTCAGGATCTAGGCTTTGCAGTGACTTGCTAAGGATGATAAAGTTGACTGCTATCTGGTCGTATTCCAGAATTCACAGTGACTTACTGGGGAAATGAGATTAAACTGTTATCTGGTCGTGCTCCCGGCTTCATAGTAACTCAAACTATTATCTGGTCGGAGTCCAGGCTTCAGTGACTTGAACAAATTAAGTTGTTATCTGGTCGGGTCCAGGATTCCACTTGAATCTAAGGCATATCGTTATCTGGTCGTATCCAGGCTTCCGCAATTTGAAGAAATTAAGCTGTTATTTGGTCTGGTCCAGGCTTCACCTTGAATCTAAGGTATACTATTATCTGGTCGAGTCCAGGCTTCATAGTAATTGACAGAATAAACTTCTATCTGGTTGGATTCTAGGCTTTGCAGTGTCTGAAGAAGTTCATTGTTATCCGGTCGTATTTTAGGCTTCGCAACAACTTAAATTGTTATCTGGTCGAAACCCAGGCTTCATAGTGTCTGAAGAAGTGGACTACTATCTGGTCAGATTCTAAGCTTCGCAACACCTTATATTGTTATCTGGTAGAAACCTAGGATTCACAGTTTCTTTGAAGAAGTGAACTGCTATCTGGTCGGATTCTAGGCTTCACAACACCTTATACTGTTATCTGGTCGAAACCCATGATTCACAGTGTCTTGGAAGAAGTGAACTACTATCTGATCGGATTCCAGGCTTCACAAAACCTTATACTATTATCTGGTCGAAACCAAGGCTTCACAATGTCTTTGAAGAAGTACTACTATCTGGTTGGATTCTAGGCTTCGCAGCACCTTATAATGTTATCTGGTTGAAACCCAGGCTTCACAGTTTTTTCAACTGGCATGGAAATTAGAAAGATCTTAGTGTCGATCTAACTGAACCAGAGAAGGTCTTGGATTAACTTTGACTAGAATGGAAATCAGAAGAATCTTAGCATCGATTCAGCTGAACCAGACAAAAGTCTTAGAATATCTTCATCTGGAATAGAACTCAGAGAGATCTTAGTGGTGATCTGAACCAGAGAAGGTCTTGTGAGGGAATCTTTTTCTGAGGAAGATCCTGAGATAACCCTTTGTTATACGTGGCTTTTGAGAAGAATACCAGGTCACATAAGTAGTCAACGGTATTTGCTTATTTGACCTTTCCCTGAAAAAGGTAAAGAATTAGTCATATGCAATGTCATGATGTATGAAATGCATTGTGGTGATGTTCTCAAAATTAATGAGATTATGTTGTATGTGATGTGTATGCGCATGCCACGATGTATGAACAGGGGATGCTATTGTGATGCTTCCCAGTCTAGGAAAATAAATCCCGGACTACTGCTGGAGAGTACTGGAAATTGAATTCATGATCGTTGTGGAGACAATGGTTCTTCTACTTCCGCTGGGGATGATGAGTAGAGATAATTTGTCGAGGATTTCTTCTTTTTGTTTGAGAATCAATCTGTGGGGAGAAAAGTACTTCTGCTTGCGAATATTCCACTGGGGAGAAGATGCTATATCCGAGGAGTGCTCCTCTGAGGGAGAAGAATTCTTCTACAGTGAGAAAAGAATTATGTTGGAGACTCTACTGGGGAATATTCAGTAGCTAGGAAGAAGAAACTATGTTGAGGATAATCTTCTGTTGCCAGAGAAATAAACTCTAAGGTATATGAAGATTTGAAAGCTTCCGGAGATTATAAAGCTCTGTTGGGAATGAGAGGTCAAACTTTGGTCGCATTACTCTACGGGGACGAGGCTTCATAAACAGCCGGGGGACAAAAATAAACCTAGCTGGAAATCATGAATTTTCAAAATTCGGAAGAATTCTGCTGGAGAAGGTAATTCATGTATGGGAAAAAAACTGTAGAGACTAGGACTGGCTTTCAGACATTGCTTCGTTCCTTAAGCCATTAGCAATTGTATTTCTGTTCTTTATGTAAATTTTTGCAAACAATAATCATATTCAATATGCATATGCCACAAATAATCACTGGACGTTTTTACAAAACAAAACAGAAAAATAGAAAAACAAGTAGTTTTGAACTTCAACAACTGATTTATATTGATTTTTGAAGTTTTCCTATAAAAGGCATTTATATACAAGGAGACAGGCATTCTAGTAAGAAGATGCTGTCGCAAGAAAGATTTACACAAAGTTATATACAAAGAGAAAACAACTATGTATAACGATCCCATTGAGTTTCAATTCTGCTATTGATAGTCTGATACTGAAGTTTGATCGCAAGGTGATCCAATGGGACATAGTTATACGCCTTAAATCCATAATTTTTGTCTGGATTGCCCTTTCAGGTTTTCAATCCATCGGGATACCCTTTTGTGATACGGTGGGAGAACTGACTTGGTGTGTTTTGCATTTTATCGCAAATGTTGCGGTTATCAAGAGTCGCCATCGACTTTTCTTTTATCCAAAAGGAAAGGTAAAAAAGCATAGGAAAGACCTTTGAGATTGTTTCTTGAGTTCGAGGGGTAGATTATGAAAAGGGAAGGTGTTACCACCATTTTCATCCATGGTTTTCCATGGGCTCTTACTTACTTGCTAGATCACTTGCTTTTGTTTGAAATTGTGCTTTGTGTGGTTTTGAAAGTATTTTGAAAAGGCGCCATCGTTTAGGAAAACTTTGTAATGATTCTTGTTTGTAAAAATATATACAAAGTGTTGATCTTTTGAAAATGTTTTTCAAGTTTGAAAGATGTTTTTTAAAGTGTTGGTGTTTGTTTTGAAGATAGCAAGGATGTTTTTGGTTTTGAAATTGAGCAAGCAACTAGGAACGTTCTACCTACTCAAAAGTCTTTCTTGTTTTTTTCCTTCCTTTGACATTGTTATCTTATCATTGATTTGGTAAGCAACCCTATCTTTGGATGTAAACGGGACGGTGTGGGTCATCGTATAACCATGATTAGCAATGTTGCAAGGCATCTTAGCATCTTTCTCTAGGGACTAAGATCATTTTGAAAGGAAACTTTTGATAGCGTCATCGAGGGGCTATGATCTTGTGTTTGTTTGTTTTTGCTAAGATATCTCACATGTGTAACATGGCCATTTTGTAAAGCAACCAAGTGGATTTTACCCTAGGGGTGCTTGTGTGCAAGTGTGTTGATTTTCATGCTTTGTTTAGTCTTTGATTAGGGCTTGCTACTTGATTGATTTTAGTCTTTCCATACAAACCCTAATTACTAGCATTTGTATAAAGCGATAAATTGTGGAATTTAAAATTACTACGCTATTATAATACTTGTCGGAAGGGGGTGCACAAATTACAAATGAGGATTGCTAGAAAATATACCTAATTATCTATTACAACCATATTGAATTTGGATAAATAATGTACAAAATGAATAAATATACAAGAATGTAAGATGGAGAGAAAATGGATTTTTGTTTGGATTTTTTTAGGAAAAAGGGTTTTGTTTTAACCTAATTAAGAAAAATAATTAATTAAATTAGTAAAAGTAAACCTAAATTTACTAGGAAAAAAATTTAAATAAAACCCTAATCTAAATATTAATTGATTAAAAAAAAGGAAATTAAGTTTGTAAGAAGAATATTTTTGGTATTTTTGTCTTAAAAATAATTTATAGTATTATAAAATATTTTTGGTCTTTTTATATTTTAAAATAATATATTTTAATTGTTTAAAGGAAAATAACTAAATAAAACCTAGTTTCTAATTAAATTTGTAAATTAATTAGTAAAATAAATAAAATATAATTAAAATAAAAGTAATTTTTATTATAAAAAATAAATAAACTATATCAAAATATAAATCTAATATTTTTATATTATTTTCAGATTTTTTAATATTAAATAAAATATTTAAGAAAACAAATAAATGAAAAAATGAGAAAAAGAAATAAAATGGGCCAGGTGTGAAAAGTGAGCAGGGGGTCAGAATATAGCAAAAATACAAAGCCCAAAGAGGGGAGGCCCAGTGCTGCAAACAAGTGTCAAAAATGAGAAAATGTGAGAAAATAAGCAAAAGGGTACCATTGGGGCTCGAACCCAGGTCCCAAAGGTTAACAAGCGCGCGCTTTACCACTGGGGTGACTATACATCCGTTCATATATAGAAAACAATAAATATATATTAGAAATTAAGTCCATGGCCTGGACTTCATCTTCAACCTCACGCCCAGCCAAAGTACCTGCATCTTGTTCATCTCTCATCCATTTGCAAAAATGTAAACATGAATCTTGTGGAAAATTTCCTTACGATTTCAGAAATGCAAAGTAATAAAATTATAGATAAAAAACAAGCATGAACTTTAATGGCCCTAATCTGAACCCTAAAAGTTTCAGAAACTTCAATCCTAAAATTCTCTAAGCTCAAGCAACATAAATGAAAACTATGGACATGGTTAGCTTTGGAGCAATGATACCTACATTTTTCATTCACAAATAAACCATTAATGGTGCGTGTATGAAGAGTTCAAAGTTGAGATAAATTACCTCAAAACTGGAAATCGTGTTATGCAAATGAGCACTCCTCAAGGTGTTGTGATAATCAGAATAGCTCCACTGAGGTCCCATGAAGCTAATGCAATGATTAGCTAGGTTGGAGAGTGGCTGAAATGGTCTTGATAAGTCCACTTGCAATGCTCTGTTTTTGAACTTGGAAATGGAGGAAGATGATGTTACATAACTGTAACAGGGTAAGGGATGACTTCTAAATGATGTTTAGAAGCTTTAGGAACAAAGAGGCTTGAAAACGCACGAGGGAGTTATGAGTTTCAAACTTTTGGTCAGGTTATGTGAAAATAGAGGTATGAGATGCAAATCTGAGTTCTTGGTGTTTTCTGGGGTCAAACATGTGTGGGATTTGTGACAAATTACTTGTGTATGTATAAGCAAAAGGCTTGAGTGCTTGGGAGAGTTAGAAGTACAAGTTATAGGCTGATTGCTATGTTACTTGATTTTGAAGAAAAGTGGAAAATATGGTTCCAAGAGGAGGTACTAGCATGGGCTGAGTGACTGTAAGTGTTGAGATCAACTTCTCTTGAGTCATAGGACATGTATAATCAGAAGAAAATAATTGCAAGGCTCAAGAACAAGTTTTGTGCAAAAGCTACTTTATCAAAATGGTACTGTGCACTTTCTTCCCAAAATAGATATAAAGCATGGCCTTGCATTGAATGTTTGAATTGAGACCTCTAACAGATGTGCAAGCAATTAATTATGGAGTGCCTAACAAGTTTGTGGCCTGTAAAGTAGAGATTATGCAGCATAGGTTTGAAATTTGAATATTGTTCATCACAAAATGACTTGTATTTCAAGTGTGAAAACCCTAACTTCATCTCTTTGATTCTCCCTGCTCAAGAATGATCTCAAGGAGTTCTGTGACATTTTGGAAATCTTTTAATATGCTCTACAATCCCTAATTGAATCACTTTTGAAAATTCCCCTTGGAACTATATGAAAAAGTTCCATGAAGTTAGGTCAAAATCCTGACCAAAACTAGGGCAAAATTTCACTAAGTGTCAAATTTCAAGACTATGACTTTAGGAATTAATAACTTGAGATCCAAGAATTTTTAGAAGAAGTTGTGTAAATAAATATTGTAGATATCATGGAGATATACAACTTACATGTTGAAAGTTTCTTCTGAATCCTCTTGCATCATGGTGAAAAATTTGCCCAAAGTTATAAAAAAACGTGAAGTTTAAACACTTAGAAAAATTTCTAAGTTAGAAAACTTTGACTTTTCAAAATGAAATCTTGAATTTTTGATTTCTTGATGAATAAGTTTCATATTTTGACATGTTTTGATGAATTGTGATCTTTGACATTGAATTTTGACCAAAAAGTCAAAGTTTGACTTTTCAGTGTATAATTGACTTTTTGATTAGTTGACTGAAAATTCACTATCTATCCAATTGATCATGAGCAATGTTTTAGGTCATGCCCTTAGGTAAAAATGATGCAATTGAAATATTGAAATTATTCTTCCAACCGATTGACCATTTGCTAGGTCAAAAAAAATCAGAAATTGCCCTTTCTCAGTCAAAACCCTAATTTTGACCATTTTGCCCCTTTGATGATTTGATCAGATTTCTTGAGGAATTATGGTCAAAACTTGATCAAATTATACATATGAGTTTATAATGTTGACGTGGATAAAAAATCATGAGGTTTGACTATAAATTGGCCATAGTTGACTTTTTCCCCAATACAATTGATTTTAGGTCAATTACTCAATTGACTGAGCAAAAATGTGATCCAAAGCTTGAAACTTGACATGAGTAATCTTGGGGGCCCATAATGACCCATGAAAGTAATATGGAGCATTTAAAGTTCAAATATCCTTGTGCAATCTCAAACCCTAATTTTGGTCATTAGTGCTTGAGGAGATGTCTTGAGCTGATCAACCCTAGTGTAGTATTGAAACAAGAGAGGTCTTTGTGAAGAAATATTTGATAAATGAGAGGGAAAATTTTAGGATACAACACCTTTCTTTCCCAAGCCTCCCTCTCAGGTTTTCGACTTGCCGAGTGTACAAAGTTTTTGTTTTTATCCCAAATTTTTGCCCGAACCCTTTTGGTTCGTCGGGATGCCCCGATTTTTGCCTAGGCCAGTCGACCTAGTGGGTATTTAATCATGTGTAGTATCTTTTCACTATGTCTGCATTCACAGGATGGGGAAGGTCATCACCATCCATGGTGGTTAGAATCATCGCTCCACCCGAAAATATGTTCTTGATTACGAATGGCCCTTCGTATGTGGGGGTCCATTTTCCCTTGGGATCACCCTGCGGCAGGATGATGCGCTTGATTACTAGATCACTCGCTTGATATACCTGACGTATGACCTTTTTGTTGAAAGCCTTGATCATCCATTTTTGGTACATCTTACCATGACAAACAACAGTAAGCCTTTTCTCATCAATCAGATTCAGTTGATTAAGTCGAGTCTAGATCCAATCGTCCTTGTTTAAACCCGCATCCTTCATGATCCTCAAAGAAGGGATTTGGACCTCAATTGGAAGGACAACCTCCATACCATATACCAGAGAATAAGGTGTTTCCCCTGTTAACGTACGCGCTGAAGTGCGGTAACCATGAAGAGAAAATGGTAACATCTCATGCCAGTCTTTGTATGTCATTGTCATTTTTTGTATGATCTTCTTAATGTTCTTATTTGCAGCTTCAACAACGCCATTCATCTTCGGCCCGTAAGGGGAAGAATTATGATGCTGGAACTTGAATTGTTTACAGAGTTCGGTGATCATTGTATTATTGAGATTTGTACCATTGTTAGTGATGATTCTCTCTGGTACACCGTACTGACAGATTAGGTTATGCTTGATAAATCGCGCCACAACGTTCTTGGTAACAGTAGCAAAAAAGGCAGCTTCGACCCACTTCGTGAAATAATCAATGGCTACTAGGATAAAGTGATGCCCATTGGAAGCAGTAGGTCTAATCTGTTTGATCATGTCAATGCCCCACATTGCAAAGGGCCAAGGAGCCGTCAATACGTTCAAAGGAATCAGAGGTACATGCACCTTATCAGCATAGATCTGGAATTTGTGACAAGTTCGTGAATACTTATAGCAGTCTGATTCCATAGTGGACCAAAAGTATCCTGCCCGTAGGATCTTTTTAGCCATGGTATGTCCACTCGAATGGGTTCCGAAGGCACCTTCATGTAATTCTATCATAATCCTTTCCGCTTCGCTCTTGTCTATGCACCAAAGTAAAGTAGATTTATGGTTGCGCTTGTAAAGGATTCCATTACTAAGGAAGAATTTCACGGCAAACCTTCTCAGAAACTTCTTATCATTGATAGATTCCCCCTCGGGATACTCTTGAGCCTCTAGATATCTCCTTACCTCATAGAACTAAGGTTTGTCTGCTACTCCTTTTGTGTCGATCTCGTAGCAGTATGTTGGTTCATCCAATCTCTTAATAGTTATTCGAGGAGCCTCGTTGTCCCACCTGACCTTCAACATAGAGGACATGGTAGCTAGCACGTCTGCTAACTGATTCTCTTCTCGTGGGAAATGTTCAAAGGTGACTTCCTCAAAGTGTGGAAGCAATGTCAGCACGTGCTCTTTGTACGGAATGAGATTCGGGTTCTTTGTATCCCACTCGCCTTTAATTTAACTTATTACCAAAGCTGAATCCCCGAATACCCTCAAGAACTTGATCCTTAGGTCAATAGTAGCTTTGAGACCCATGATGCATGCTTCATACTCCGCCATGTTATTTGTACAGTTGAAACATAGTTTGGCAGTGAAAGGAGTATGACAACCTTCAGGAGATATGATTACAGCACCAATGCCATACGAGTGCGTTTGAAGCTCCGTCAAAAACCATAGTCCATTGGGATCCTTCTTCAGGTACAGGTTCTTCATAGTCAGTTACTAGCATAATATTCTCATCTAGGAACTCAAAATTCATGGACTGGTAGTCATCCACGGCCTGATGAGCCAAATGATCAGCTAATACACTCCCTTTGATTTCTTTCTGGATTGTATATTGAATGTCGTATTCAGTTAGGATCATTTTCCATCTTTCTATTCTTCTGGATAGAGCGGGTTTCTCAAAGATGTATTTTATTGGATCCATCTTAGATATCAACAAAGTAGTGTGGTTCAACATATACTGTCTCAGTCGGCGAGTAGCCCATGCCAAAGCGCAACAAATTTTCTCAGGCAGTGAATATCGTGTTTCACAGTCAGTAAATTTTTTCCGAAGGTAGTATATTGCATGCTCTTTTCGACCAGACTCGTCATGCTGTCCCAGCACACACCCCCATTGAATCATCCAATACTGTTAAGTACATTATCAAAGGTATTCCTTCAACCGGAGGCATTAGAATTGGAGGCTCTTGAAGGTAATCTTTGATTCTTTCAAAGGCATCTTGGCATTCGTCATTCCACTTTACCACTTGATCTTTCTTCAGAAGCTTGAAGATTGGACCACAAGTAGCAGTTAGATGTGAAATGAACCTGGCAATGTAGTTCAAACGTCCCAAGAAACCTCTAACTTCCTTCTCAGTACGAGGAGTGGGCATCTCTTGTATAGCTTTTACCTTTGCAGGGTCTACTTGAATACCTTTGTCACTGACAATGAAACCTAATAGTTTACCAGACCTTACCTCAAAGGTGCACTTGTTCGGATTAAGTCTCAACTTATACGTCTTCAACCTATCAAAAAACCTTTGTAGATGATTGAGGTGGTCTTCTTAATTTTGAGATCTGACTATCATGTCGTCCACATATACCTCTATCTCTTGATGTATCATTTCATGGAACAAAGCTACCATAGCTCGCTGATAGGTTACCCTGACATTCTTTAACCCAAATGACATCACCTTGTAATAGAAAGTTCCCCATTGCATGACAAAGGTTGTCTTCTCCATGTCTTCAAGAGCCACCTTGATTTGATTGTACCCAGAGAAACTGTCCATGAAGGAAAATATCTTATGTTGTGCGGTGTTGTTAACCAGAACATCAATGTGGGGAAGCGAGAAGTCATCCTTGGGGCTTGCCCTGTTCAAGTCTCTGTAGTCCACACACATACGTACTGTTTTGTCCTTCTTAGGTACTGGCACCATGTTGGCAACCCATTGGGGGTAAGAGGTGACAACTAAGAACCCAGTGTTGAACTGCTTCATAACCTCTGCTTTGATCTTCTCTGACATTTCAGGGCACATGCGATGAACCTTCTGCTTTACCAGAGCGTAATCCTCTTTAGTTGGTAGCCGATGAACCATGATATCTGTATCCAGTCCTGGCATGTCTTTATATGACCAGGCAAAGATCTCGACATAGTCGTGCAACATTTGTATCAACCTCTATTTGACATTAAGCTCCAAATTTTCACCTATCTTGAGTCTTTCTTGTCTTCCTTTGTACCCAAGTTTATTGTCTCAACTAGCTCTTCATGAGGCTGTATGGCCCTTTCTTCCTGCTGTAACAGTCTAGCAAGCTCTCCAGGCACCTCACAATCTTCCTCACCTTCGTCCTCAGTTTGGTTGATCGGATTTTCGAAGTTATAACTTGAAATAGCAGAACTGTTATCAATGGGGTCCATAGTGGATATGGATCTGCAATTGATACGTGAATGTGTGTAAGAGCATAGCTATATAGACAAAGTAAAAGGCAGAAAGGAAAAACAGAGAGTTCAAAATTTGTATGCAAAAACGTCCAATGTTTTATTGATGACATATGATAATGACATGTAATAACCCTCACAAATAAACCATTGTGCCTCGGGTAAGACACAAAGCCATAGGGTTTATATTGTTTATTACAAATCCAAAAAACAAGCAAGACAATTACTGCTGAACAAAAGTAATCGACACAAAATCTTTGGCCATCCAGTTATTAGGTCCACCGTTGGTAGTAGGGTAGATTCAGCCGTCGATATCAAAATCTTCATCATGGTCTTCTATAGCATTGACCCCATGATTGCTGATGCGTAGGGGAGGTCCTCCAGCCCGAGCACGCCGAACAACCCTTTGAGCTCCTGAAGTAAAGCCCAAACCAAATTTGTCAGTTTTGTAAGGGAAATTAGAGAGCTGTCCCAAAATGGTACACCTACCCTCTTCAACTACTGCTCTGGCATCCTTGAGAGAAGCCATCTTCAAGGGAGGTCTGGTGACTTTTGGCACACTAGTAATAGTCTCGGTTCATGCCATAGTCTGGGGAACCTCTTCAAAATTTTGACAAGGGGTCTCTATGAACCCGCCGTCCATTTCCACGTACCTGAAAGAGTTCAGATCGCTTACCATGCACTCCTTCTCACCATGCACGGTGACAATCTTTCCCTTTATTGGATACTTCAACATTTGGTGCAGTGTAGAAGTAACGGCTCCAGCCTCATAGATCCAAGGACGACCCAACAAACAACAATAAGATGGCCTGATATCCATCACGTAGAAGGTGGATTCAAAGGTCTAGGAACCCACTTTGACAGGAATGTCCACCTCCCCATGCCCCATTCTTTTTGAATCGTCGAAAGCCCTCACCACAATGTTACTGGGCTTTAAGGTGAAACCTTCACAATTTAGCCTGTCAAGAGCTTTCTTAGGCAGAACATTTAGTGACGATCCAATGTCCACTAGCACATGGGACATAGTAGTGCCCCTGTATTCGGTCGAGACATGCAGA
This sequence comes from Vicia faba, assembly GCA_948472305.1. NCBI lineage: Eukaryota > Viridiplantae > Streptophyta > Magnoliopsida > Fabales > Fabaceae > Vicia > Vicia faba. Next base: position 760,320,334 of record OX451741.1, on the reverse strand, counting down.
GCATCATTATGCTTTCTCCCCTTGGGTGTCAAGTCAACATCAGAAAAACCCAACCCATTATCGACAGTCAAACTGGCCATACAGTCCTTGAATTGGTCAGCGGAGGTTTCTTGCGGCACATGTGCAGTCTTGAGAAATGTAATCAAAGCCTTTGCATGGGCCTCATAACACAGTAGTAGATCCAACATTGATATCTTCGAAGGGGTCTTCCCCAGCTGTTCGACCACATTGTAGTCGCTCTTCTTGATTATTTTTAAAATTTCCTCCATTTCTTGTTTAGAGGATTCCAAAATAACTTCTCTAGGCGCCTCCGTCCGGGAAGGCTCACCTGTAGCTTCTTTGCCCCGAGTCCCAAATGACTCAACGGCAGGGGTAACAACTGGAGTAAGGATGGGAGTTGTAGAAGAAGTACTAGCAGAAACAACAGACGGAATAACAACAAGCCTCTACCGTTGGATGGTTCTCAGTTCTATTCCTAATTCTTGGATTGTAAATAGCATTGACCTCCTTCTTGCCCATGAATAGTTTTTTTACTGAACTTGAAGAGGTGTCTTTCTGCATTTTGCCACTTCAGATCCCAGCTTCTACCCTTTCTCCAGTCAATATCAGCTCAGTAAAACCAGCTGAGGAGCTACCAATCAAGTGATTAAAGAACAGACCAGATAGCATACCAAGAAACATGTTCACCAACTCCCTGGACTCTCCCTGCCAAATATCTCCATTTCTGAGCGTAGTCCTTAAAACCTATACTCTGGAGTTGAGTACGGGTAGAAGCAAGGTCAGTGTTATATTGATACTGCTTATAAAAAGCAGCAGCCAGATCTTCCTCGTTGTAGATATTGATTCCCTCCAACTGATAGAACCACTCAAGCTGAGCCCCAGACAGACTATCCTGAAAGAAATGGACCCACAAGTTCCTATCAGCTGTGTGAGGTTGAATCTTACTCACATAAGAACGGAGATGAAGCTTGGGACAGGAAACCCCATCATACTTGGCGAACAGCGGCACCTTGAACTTTTGCAGGATGATAACCCCAGAGACCAAACCCAGCTCTTTAAAATCCAAACTCGGTATCTTCCGGACCTCCATTGCATTCAAACGATTCTCCAGCTATTTGTATTTTTCATTAACAAGAGGATATTGTTCCTCATCATAGTTAGATTCATCATCGGATTCTTTTGGATTGGAGTCTTCCTCTCTCGTTTCGTCCTCTTGATTGTCAACTCCCTTTGATGGAGTTGCCAGCTCTAACACTCGCTTAACCGGTCCCTTGAACCTTCTGCCCAGATTTAGGACACCAGCGGTCTTCTTCGCCTTCTTCTTTCTATCTTTCAGAATAAGGGCCTTCAGATCTTCCTGCCCTTTAGCCAAAGCTACGAACATTTGCTGAAGTTGGGCATTTTGTGCCTGGAGATCCTTGATACTTTGTTCAGAAGCCATTATTGCTGAAATAAACATCGGAGAAGATGAGAAACCTACTTTGAAACCTGTTTATGCAATGTCATGGATGATATGCGTATGCAATGATTTCAAGGATTCTTAAGGACTCAAATTTTCTTAAACAAAAAGAAACACACGCTAATTGTATTAATAAGTTTGAATTATTACAAAGAGTGCCTTTTAGGCTTACAATCAAACAAAATGAAACTTAAAGCAAAAGAAAAAGTTAGGTTTCCCACAAGCGCATCCTCTTTGGTGTAATGTAGGCGTTTATATTCCTCTCTTCATGAAGTAGCCTAGTGAGTTCCAGGACTTTCTTCTTGCTGGCATAAAATTGAGCTTCAAACCTATCCTGCTCCTCCTTAAGTTGAACCCAGGATTTTTGTAACTCCTCATGATCAGTTGGCATGTCAGGATAAAGAACAAGATAAGGAATGTCTCCTTCAACAACCGGTTCCATAATCATAGGTAGGATGGCGGGGTAAGGCATCATAAGACTTTGAGCTCGGACTCGTACCCATTTGAGATAAGGCTCAAGAGGGATTGAATTCTTGTGCCCCAGTGTCTTGCTATCAACCCTATGTACCATGCCTTAAGCTCGCATGAACCTTTTACGGTAACCCTGAGCATCATTCTCATAGTCGAAAGTGATTCCTTGGATAAGCGTATCATGAGGACCATCCCTTCTCGCATATCTAAACTGTCGCGGTGCCAAAAAAGGATTGTAAGTGATTCCTCCCCTAATGCCTAAAAGAGGGACATTAGGGAATTCTCCGTATCGATCAATGATGGTAACATTCTCTGAGTATCAAGGACACCAATGGACACCTGAATGTGTAAGAGTCATTAGCCTATGAGACCATCTCAAACCCTGTTCGTTCTTCAAGACGGATCGGGGTAGGTGCGAAATATACCACCTAGCCAAAAGAGGAGTGCAACACAGAAGGGTACCTCTTTTCTTTATAGTGCGAGTATGCAGAGAATGTAGGATATCCCCAAGCAAAGTAGGTACCGGATTGCGTGACAGGAAAACCTTAACCGCGTTCACGTCTATGAGCTGGTATGGATTAGGAAACAATACCAACCCATAGATGAGAAGAGCTAACACCTATTCAAAATCTTATAAGTCCAGGGTATCCCAAAAATGATGAGCTTTATCAAACAATAACTTAGCCAAAAAACCCTTGACACCTCTCCTGGTTTCCCAATTTACTACTATGTCAGACCGTTGTAAGGACAGAGCTTTAGCAATATCTTAAGGTTTAGGGTCTTTTTCCATACCATTGAAAGGTACCTTTTTAAGGATGGGAACCCCAAGCAACATAGAAAACTCCTCCATAGTAGACACTAAGTGGTAATCTGGAAAAGTGAAGCAGTGATGTAGAGGGTCAAAGAATTGAAAGAGCACTTCTAACATTTCTTCATCAGGGTTTGAGGTGATCAAGTTGAGTAGTCGACCATGTCTTTTGGTGAAGGGAGAGCTTTCAGGAACCCTGGATACTAAATCCTTAAGCTGAGGAGGTACCTTTACCAGACTAACTTGGACAGTAAATCTGCGGGCGAGGGCCATGTCCTATAAAACAAGACAAAAATAAACCCTAAGAATCCTTGAAATGGTTAGTATGATATGCTATGCTATGATGTCATGATTACGTTCAGATATACAAGATATAGAAAACACAAGGAAATCACACAAAGACCTTAGGTTTAAGGATTGCATGGGTTTTAAGGTAATACCCTCTTGAAGTTGGATTGGTTCAACCTGTCCTAAATATAGTAACCAGGTTCTAAGGGATCTCAATATAACCGATCTTTCCCCCAAATTCCGTTATGATAGACAATTGACTTGCCATCAAACAAAACTCAAGAGTCAAACCTCAATGAGTGTAGCATCGAGTATTAACCGACTTTGGGTTTACACCAAAGACGGCTATCTCACTACGTCCTAAAAGCCAAGTTGGTCAATTAAGGTGCTAAGGTCAGTTGCCACTTTATGATACCACGTAACGGCCCTGTATTCTCCTTGATTACTCAAGGGCTTTCGGTACACACCAAAGTATCGCATCAACATAGCTACTGCTTCAACCGTGACGGTATACCCTGCACAACTCCCTCACAGTTTATTGCTACTTACCTAAAAGGAATTCCCCGATCTGGGTTTAGGATCCAAACAACCCAAACAGATAACCTCAAAAGTAAAGCAAGCAAACAAGAAAACAATTTAGAAATAATATAGACCCCACTTTTATAATATAGTCCCCAACAGAGTCTCCAGTTCTGTGATACGGTGGCAGAACCGACTGTTAATACTGGTTTTGCATTTGTGTTTGCAAATGTTGCAGTAAGAAAGAGTTGCCACCGACTTTTCTTTTATCCAAAAAGGAAATGGTGAAAAGAACAGAAAATACCTTTTCGAGAGTTTTCTGAGTAAGGGGGTAGATTATGGAAAGGGAAGGTGTTAGCATCCTTTCCATCTGTAGTTATCTACGGGCTCTTAGAGGTTTGCTCATTTTGAAATACCTTTGTTCTTTGTGTGTTTGAATTTTTTTTTGAAAATGCCTTAGTGAGGAGATTCGCTTTATGATAACTCTTATATCAGTCCTCAAGAGTGTTGACAAAGCGAATGTTTTTGAAAAGTAGAATTTGTGTAAGTGCAAAAGATGTTTTGAGCAAACTTCTATCATCTATCTACTTTTATACTCTAAAAGGTAGTTCTTTTCCTCCTATCCTTTAGATAGTGATATCCTACTATTAATGAGTAGGTAGCCCTATCGTTAGATGTATGAGGGACAATCGAAGGGACGTTACGGTCATGAAGGCAACTTGGCAAGAAATTTTAGTAATTGTCCTAAAGTTTCTAAGATCACTTTTAACTGAGGCAATGTCGAAAGGCTCATCGAGGGGCTTGTGATCTTTCAAACTAGAGGATAGCCACTAAAACTTCTCACATTTCGAGAATTATGACCGTTTTCCGAAGGTAACCGAAGTGGAGTACCCTAGAGGTGTATATGTGCATGGTGTGTTTAATTCAGTTATTTATCTTGCATCATTAGGTTCGCTAACATTTTTTTCCCAGTCTTTTCATACAAGCCTAATTACTAACAGTTAATATTTTGCAGAAATTTAAAGTGCGGAAGATAAACCTACACTATTACACGGCTTCGGGGATGGGGTATTTACAATGCCCAAAGAAATTGGGGGAAAATAAAATAAAGCAATGAAAGGATCCTAATTTGTTATTACATCCAGTATACATGTACAATAATGAATAGAAATTGCAAAAATAAATTATGCGCGCGGAAGTTGAAAGTACGTCTATCAACTTAGTAAGAAAATCTTTTTGCTTATTTGTTTGTTTTTTATCTAAGAAAATAGTTAAGTTAATTATCATAAAGTCTAATTAGAAGATGAAATTAATCAAGAAAAATAGTTTAAATTCTTTTTAGTTTTTATTATTATGAAAAGAAAGTAATTAAATCTAAATTAAATCCTAAGTTCTATTTTATTTTAAATTAAAGAAAATAGTTAAAATTTAATTAATTAATCAATTAAAGAAATTAATTATTTAATTAAGGAAAAATTAGTCCTAAGTTTTTTTGTGAATTTTTTAGTGTTTAATTAATGATAAACAAAGTAAAAGAAATAAATAATAAAACAAAATAAAGAAAAATTAAATGGGCTAGGATAACAAAATTAAATGGGGGTGCCGATTTGAAAAAACGCTAGGCCCAAGAGTGAGGGAACCCAGACGCTGTATTGGGATCCAGTGAGGAGAAGCCTTGAGGGCGTATGCTGAATCTCACGTTGAAGCTCTTGGATCTGACTGCGTTGACATTGAAAGGTGTAGATCTGATGCTACATGATGCGCGTACATAGCCTGGTTGCACTAAATCATGGTTGAGATTCAGTTGAGCACTTTTGAGCGTGAGGAAACTTGAATGGAGGGTAGTAGGTGCTCCTGGGAAGCTCAGGATGCTGATGGAGGACTTGAAATGGGCTGAAAGAGGCTGGAGACTGCTTTTATTTTGAATTTCACGATTTTGATAATTTTTGCAATTTTTTGGTGGTTCTTCTCAAGCAATTTTCATCTCTATGAAGCTTGCTAGTGTGTTGTATATATATTGGAGATGGAGGGGACAAGAAAGCAAGGAATGAAATGGCCATAAACATGTGTTTCAAGGCCATGAATGAGAATTTGAATTTTGGCAAGATACATGGAATTCTTGTCTTTTTTCAAATTTGAATGAATGTGGGCATGCTTTCACGAATTCTTGGGTCTTATGGCTGTCCAAAGCATTAGTCCACATGCAAAAGCCTACTTCTAATTATTTTAAACATTTCATTTTATATTTATTTGAAATAATTTAAAATAAATATGAATAAAATAGTTAGAAAATGCAAGGCATGGAAAGTATAATTTTAGAGGTCCTATATAAGCTTAGGAAGATGCTTTAAGTCCAAGAAATTGAGCCCTTTCCTTAAAACTTCAAATTTGCTCAATGCATAATTCTTGAAAATTCTCAAAATTTCCCAACTTGGGAAAGCCATAACTTGCTCAATTTTTATGTCATGATGATGATCTTGGACTTTTTGGAAATCCCAAGATGTCTACTTAAATCCATCTTTTGATCAATTTTGCATTTGAATATTTTATCTTGATGTAAATGATCTTGATAAAAAGTGACTTTTGTTGACTTTTTGAAAATGACGTGTAATGTATAAGCTTATATCTTTCAAATGGTGCATTTCTTGGACTTGAGGGCTGAAGAGAAGTTTTAGGGAATTGGATTCTATTCAAAATGAGCCTTTGTGGAAAAATTTCTAATAAATTATGAAAAAGTAATGCCTGGTCAAAGTTTTGTTGACTTTTCCTATAGAAACCCTAATTTGCAGCTTTTGACTTCTGATGAATTAGGAGCATTTATCGAGGAGTCATGATCAACCCTTGATAAAATGATGGATATCACTTCAAAATGTTTATGTTGACCAAAAATCTTGAGGTTTGATTGTATGTGGGCCACAATTGACTTTTGACCTAGTATAGTTGATTTTCAAGCATTTGAGCAGTTGATTGGTCAAACTTGTTGTTCAAGGCATAAAATTTGGCATGGATGATCTTGAGAACATATTAGGACAATGGAGAACATTTGGGATTATTTGGACTCAACCCTCTTGATGAGAAGTGAAACCCTAGTTTGAGGCTTATTGTCTTAGGAGGAGAATTTGTCTGGTCAATCCTTAGTCATCCTAGGACAAGTTGGGGACCTCAATGGGCATGTATTGAGTAAAATGAGAGGGAAAATTTTGGGGTACAACACCCATCATCACCTCATCGGTGCCTACAAACGTAATTGTTTTCATCTAGAAGTTTCAAGAGGGGTTGCATCTCAGTTCAATCCTCCCTAAGCGATATTTTAGTTTGATAGCACTTATTGTAAACTTGTTTTATATTTGATGTGTTCTCAGGTATTTTGCGCTTCAAGGTTGCTACTATGTTTTTTGGCGGTACCAAATTCAAAGTCATATCAGAAACATATGTCTTCTTATTCGGAAGGAGCCGACATGCAATTGGATGACCTGCTAACTTTTGACTTAAATCATGATTGTGTAAACCGCATAGCATGTTAAATTTCCATTTCTTATTTTCCATAAGATAAACACGCAACCTAAATGGACATTCATATTTTCTTGAACCGGTGTCGTCGCGTTTCAAATTTTGGATACGACGTATGTATTTCCCACTTCTTTCGCATGTCAAAATCACAAAGTCATTTCTTCTATCCGTACCATTAATAGACCTTCCAATCACAATACCAAATCATAGTTTCATAGCCTCTATATGAATCCGCTGCAACATGTCTTTGCGTACTTTAAATTCTTCTACATTTCCAAATTGCTCAAGAACGTCTACCACCTTAATTACGAGAATAGAAACTACGAGAGGCGAAACAACTTGAGACACATCAGGTTTGAGATTGTTATCAAGGTGCACCATACCTAATGTTAGATAAAACATAAAACTTATTAACATATCATATAGACAGATTACTGTCAAAATAAACACAGACAGAAACTGGAAGTTAACTTCTGGTTCTGTTCAACTAACAACCGGAAGTATACATCCCGTTTGTACGTAACCTTTTTCTATAGAAAAGAACAGATTAATGTAGGGAATAAGGGTTGAAATGAATAAACTTTACCTGAAATTCTACTTCCTTGAGCTCTTTCTAATATGATGAACCATAAAAATGATGATTTGGAGTGGAAAATGGATTGAGAATGATGAGGGTTTTTGAGAGGTTTTAAGGAAAGAAAGAAGAAATGGTGTTAATCAAACATGACCATATTGGTTAATGTTTTAAGTAACCTGCATCGTCCATAAAACTGGAATTATACTTCCGGTTATATATAAAATATCAAGGTGGTAACAAAATTCAATCTTCTCACTAATAAATCCGGAAACAGAATTTCGGCTTAGAACTGGAAATATACCGCCAATACCATTTTTTGAATTTTGAAGGGTGAAATCACATTTAGATGGTTTGTGCAAAATATGGTGCGAACTAGAAATACATTTCCGATTTTCCGTGGGACAATTTTGAAATTGTATAGGGTGTCTCTTTTCCATATGAGGTGGAGTAAGAAATTCTCTTATTCAACATTTTTCTTTTGGTATTAAGTAAGTGTATCTACCTTTATATATATTTTATAACAATTTTAAAATTATATGGATGTTATAGCCTATAATCATTCTATTGATCAAATAGAAAAATCCCTTTTTGTGTATGCAAGCTTAATTTATTTCCCCATTTGAATGTTTAAATCTGAAACTTTTAGACCATTTTTTATAATTATTATTTAGATATAGTGTTAAATAAATGGAAGATAAAGAGCCTACAACAACAACCATGGGAACTTCTAATCTAAATCCTCCTATGAATATAAATCATGAACATTTGGATAGTGAAATATGGGCTGCAACTGTAGCTCAAGATAAGGGAAAAGGTGAGAAAAATGACATTGAGGAAGAAAGTAGAAGAAAAAAAAAGGAAATCAATAGTTTGGAATGATTTCAAGAAACTATTGTTATCTGAAATTAAGAGTGGAAAAATGGTCCGTCTGCTCTGTCCCACCCCGCTCTGCTTTAAGCCCGTTAAAAAAGAGCATGGTGGGCAAGTCCTCCAAATAGAAATGGACATAAAAATCTAGTTTGTCCTGCCAAGGTGGCAGATTGGCGGGCGACAAACTTGCCCGCTTACTTATTTATTTATTATTTATTATTTTCTAATATATTAAAAAACTGTTTTTTTACATTTCAATTAGATTTTTCATTTATATTTTAGAACAATTTTTTATAAATCATCTTTTTAACAAAACTTATTTAATATTTTTTTTACATATATTCACAAATAAATGTGTAAAATAAAACCATCAAGAATTGGACCTACTAGAATAAACTATAAAAGGGGTTTAAGGTGGGTCAAGTTGAACGAATAAGTGTGGCGACTTTGGCGGGCATCGGGTTTTGGCAGGGCGGGCTTTGGCGAACGACGGTATTTAGCGGGGTGGACTTTAGTGAGAGGCAGGTCCAAAATCCTAACTCAATCTGCCATTTTTTGACGGGTGCGCGACCGGTTCGGCGGGCCTCATCCCGTTTTGCCACCCCTATCTAAAACTAGTGGTGAACATAAGGCCAAATGCAACCATTGTCGTGCAATATATAGTTTTAATCCTATTAGACATGTCAATTCTATGAACAAGCACTTATATAGGTCACATAAATGGATATTCAATAAAATGGGTAAGAAAACGACACTTCATGGGTACATGCCAAAGATTAATGAAGATGGTGATTTAGTGACGACAAATGTTGTATGAGTTTCTTAGCAGAATTTGTTATTTGTGATAAAATGTCTTTTAATGCTATAGAACATAAACTTGTGAACCGATTAAAGCCTCGATTTACTGTAGCATCTAGGTTCACAATTGCAAGAGATTGCTACTAATTATTTTTAGTTGAGAGGAAAAAGTTAAAGATTTGGTTTATGAAGTCTAGCATGCGTGTTTGTTTAAGTACATATTCTTGGACTTTAAACTAAAATCTTGCCTATATGTGTTTAACATCCCATTTTATTTACGAGGAGTGGAAATATCAAAAAAGAATTTTGAACTTTAACTTAATTGAAAACCATAAGGGTGAGACCCATTAGAAGATAGATTGAAAGATGATTAAGATAATGAGGCATTGATCGTGTATTCATAATAACTATTGATAATGCTAGCTCAAATGATGTGGTTGTTTCTTATCTTCAAAATAAACTATATGTTAGAGGTAGGCTAGTGTGTGTGGGAAAATATATGCATATGAGACATTGTGCTCACATTCTAAATTTGGTAGTTAATGAAGGCATAAAGGAACAAGATTCTTCTATTGAATGCATTAGAAATTTTCTGTGGAATGTAAGATCTTCTTCCTAAAGGTTTAAAAATATTTAAAGAATGCATCTATGATATTCCTACACCGTCCCTTATACCTACACCATATTCACTGTTTATAAATACGATGAACAATGACATGAACAATGAATAGTGACATAAATAATGACCATGAACAATGTCATAATCATGATCATTTCCCATGAACAATGCGTGAACAATGACTTTTAATAATAAAACAAAGTTGGTTAATATATGGTAAAAAGTTGGTTAATGAAGTGATAAAGTTGGTTAACATACGCTCAGATATTAAAAATGATTTTTAAAAGTAAAATAAATTTGGTTAATGAAATGTAAAAAATTGGTTAATGAAGTGATAAAGTTGGTTAATAAGCGCTCAGATATTAAAGGTAATTTTTAGTAGTAAAACAAAGTTGATTAATGAAATGTAAAAGTTGGGTAATAAAGTGATGAAGTTGATTAATAAACGTCCAGATATTTAAAAATAATTTTCAGTAATAAAATAAAGTTGGTTAATGAAATATAAAATATTGGTTAATAAAGTTATGAAGCTGGTTAATCACACAATTTTATATTAGTATCCCTTAATCTAAAAAATAAAAAATAAGAAAAATAATAATTTTTATATTTTTTTTTAAAATATTTTATTATTATAATATTTCATTGTTCATCAATATGGTGAACAGTGAAATACGGTGTAGTGTATGAATATGGTGTAGAAGTATCATTTTTCTAAAGAATGTGTTGATGAAGAAATGATAAATTCTCAAAATCTTGTGTGCTTAGATGTTTCAATAAGATGGAACTCAGCTTAGTTGATGTTGGAATTGAAGGTTAAGGAAACACACGAAATGGGGTTTGAATTGGATTTCTAGAATGAAACTTTTTCGTGACCCAAGACAAGGAACAAAGAACTTCGATTAAAAATAATGAACACAATATTTTTATCTTGGTTTGCTGTTAACGAAGCTACCTCCAGTCCACCCGCCAAGCTGATTTCTCCTTCTCACAAGGACTTAATCCAATATAACCAAACTTGATTACAACAACAAAGACCTACTGCCAATGTCTTCTTGAGACTTCTGACAATACCCTAGTCTCTCAAGGAATATCAACTCACAAGTTGAGATACAAAAGGTGTATTTACAAAGATGCTTATATGAAAGTAGATTTCACAAATTGAAATACAATGATTAACACAAAATTGTTTTGAGAAAGTGTATGAAAAAAAGTTCATTGCTTTACAACTTTTCTCACAAATTGAAATATTCACGTTCAAGTTCTCTTTGAAATATCGCGTGAAAAATTCTTGTCAAAAGTTCATCTTTCAATCTTCTAAGGGCTTCATTATATAGGAATAGAAAGATCTGTTGATGGGTAGAATAGAAATTCCAAAATTACAACTGTATTCTTTCATAACAGTCAGTGAGAGTGGTAGGCAAAATGGTACCATAATACTGTCCTTGCACCACAAAATCAGTGTAGTGGAAGGAATATTTGATCGTGTAGCATGTATTATTCACTAACGTAAAACTTTTTGATCTTATCTTCTAATCTTCAGAGGCTTTAAAATGCATGTTGATGAAGCATGTTTAGAAGGATCAAAACATTGTATCAGAGTCTTTAGAACCCTGTCTTCAGATTTTGGTCTTCAGAATCTTTGTTTTCAAAGTCTTTAGAACCTTGTCTTCAAAGTCTTTAGAACTTGGTCTTCAAAACCTTAGAACTTGAGAGTGTAGAGTCTTCAGAAGCTCTTTTATTAGAGTCACAATAAGAAGCTGTTAAGAGAACGTTCTTCAAAAGAGTTGTTTAGGAGCTTTCCAGAACTTGACTAAATATTTGTAAAGTTCCCTTTGTATCTCTCTAGAGTCAAAGTGTGTTGAGTTCAGAAATTGATGATATCACACGCCACTTCTCTAGAGTCAGAACCTGTTAGCAAAATCTACACACTAGATAAAACCATTAGGGTACAAATTTTTCTCTAAGAATTAATGTATTTTTATTATCAAAACTAAAGGCCAAATGCATAACTAAATCTTGTTCTTACAATCTCCTCCATTTTTTATGATGACAAAACCATGTATTTTGATGAACATTTTTTACTAGGTTTAATCACATAAAATAATTCAGAGTAAGCTATAAAGCTCCCTGTGAGTTCTACACTATCAAAACTTATCTCAACTTGTTCAGAGGCTCTCCCTGAGTCTAAGACTTATAAAATAATTTTTATGTATAAAACCTTTTTAATCACCATGAAAGGAATACTTTCCTGATTAAGACACTATTAGAGTCTAAATAGTAATGCTTAGTTCGTCATCTCAGAGCCTGGCTTGCTATAAGAGCTTGATGAAGTGTTGTAGCTTGGTTTCACACTATTAGAGTCTGAATAATACTTCCTGGTTTGTCATCTCAGAGCCTAACTTTGATAAAATATCAAAACATGGTTGATGTATCAGAGTCTAGTTGGATTTCCTTTTAACAAAGGCCTGGTTAACATGACTTCTATTTATCAGAACCTGATAAATCTTCAAAGATTCTTATCCTAGTTAACTTCTAAATATCAAAGCATGATATATATATATATATATATATATATATATATATATATATATATATATATATATATATATATATCTTCAGAACTATATGAACCTGATTGTATGAACTTCTTACTTTCCTATTTAGAAACAATTCAGTGAACATTCTCAAAGTTCTTTATCAGTTAAACAATTGTTATAGGTAAAATATATCAGAACATGTATGGGATAATTATTTGAGAAATAAAGATATCAAAATCATCTAATTTCTCCCCCTTTGTCATTATTCAAAAAAGACTTAAATGATTTGAAACCAAAATAAGACTTTCATTTATTAACCAAATGATAAAGATATAGATTCAGAAAACAAAAGAAAATTAACTAAACACTTGAAAACTGTAAAGGTAAAAACAAAAAAGTGTTTATGGTTTAGGTGGAGGAGGAAGTCTTAACATAATAACTTCCAACATGCTAGTAATCTTGGAATTTGTCTCAGCTTGTTCTTTGAACCTCTCATCCTATTGATCCTGTCGCGATATGAGAACAACGTTCTCTTGCTTGAGCTCCTCAAGAGTCTGAATGAGAACCAGAGTCAAAACATCAGAATCAGAAGTAGTATACTTCTTAATTCCAAAAGAAATAGTGATCTCAGAAACTAGTGCAAAAGTAGATTCATCAGAAGAAGGCTTCAATTCAACATGACCAAAAGTAGAAGCTTCTTCAACTAGAATCTTTGGCTAAGGATCAACATAATTAGATGATTCGGTCAAAATTAATTCAGATTCAGGACCGTGCAGAAGAAGTTGTTCACATTTCTGCAGAAGCTGATTCATGACACCAAGTAATCTTGAATGGAAATTCGGTTGTGTTCTTGAAACAAATTTCCTTTAACTCTAGAGAGAGAGAGAGTTAAACTATGTTCTGACTTCAGTCCAGACCGTGTCACTCTTAGCAGGGCATACACAATATGTGCAAACTTGCTTCAAAGAGGTCACATGTTCATTTACCTCTTTCTCAAACAGTACCATTAATTCATCCAAATATGGTTTGGGTGGTGGAAGGATATTTGTTTGAAGAAAAGCTAGGTTAGAAAGGCCAGTCTGGGTATCATAGGCATTTATCATAATCTCATCATTAGAATCTGATGAGATAGAGATAACATCTTTTTGAGGAATCTGGAGATGACGTATGGTTTAAAATGTAATCTAGTATAATATTAATAACTGGAATATTGATTACATTAGTTTGGTCTGGCGAAGAAGGGTCTTTGGGTGAGGGAGAGTCTTCAGGATAATAATTAATTTTTGGGATATTAGTTCTAAAGGAAGTATGGATAGAAGGTGATGGTAGGTGTTTAACAAGTGGGGTTTGTGTATGTAGTTTTCTGATCTGGGTTAAGAGTGGTTCATAAATATATGGTTGAGTGGGTGGATTTATAGTGGTTATTGAAGTTTGGATGTTTGATAATATGATTTTAGAAACAGTGGTTTCAAAAATAAAAGGTTGTTTGTTGGTAGACTCAAGTGGAGGTACACCAAATTGAGTGGTTTGTTAAGGTAAGGATTGAGAAGAAGGTGCTGATCAATAATGATTAGGATGAAGAAAGATAGGTAAATAAGTGTCAGCATTAGTGGACTTACTTTGAGGAGGATTCTGAGAAGGAATAACAACAACATTCTCATAGATCACATAACCTTCATCACTTTGGAGGCATTTCATAATACCTTTTCCCATTTCCATCAAGATAAAGCAGCTTGGAAATAATTCTCTCAGTAATACAGATATTCATCCCCACAACACAAGACGTAACTTGCATTTTGGTTTCCTCAGCCATAATCCAAAACTACTTTACCAGTTCAGGGTAAACTGGTCCGTTGAGACGGTTGAAAAAGTTTCCCAACCTTGAATATATAAATATTTAGAAAAGTCAAATCCATTTGATTTGAAATTATCAAAATCCATAATCAAATCACTGAGAACATCCAACTATGAATCAGGAATGGACAAGCGAACATCTAGAATTCTTTCTTTCTCTTGATTTTGTTGTTGAGAAGATGAAGATTCACACTATTGTTGAGAAACTGAAGCTTGACGTTGTTTTTGATCAGTCATGGTGAAGAACATGGACAAAAGTTTGGCTGTAGAGAAAATTTTGGGGGGTTTTGAAAAAATAGAAAGTGTGGGATGAAAGGCGTAGTGTGTGAAATGTGAGTGAAGTGGGTTTAAGTAAAAGGTTTAATTGTGATGATTAAAAAAAATTTAAACAATGCAAAATTCTGACAATGGTGAGGTGAATATATTTTACATAATACCAATATAAATCATGTGTCACTCAAGCGTTTAGCGTGTTTCAAGAAAAGACAATCATCTTATTTTGAACCATAAACCTTTAGCTTGCTTGACATCTATTAATGAAGTAAACTCTTCAGAATCCATAAGACAGAACTTATTCACAAAGAAGGTTCTGACCTAGGAGTCTTTTGATACATGAGACCTTCACACTTCAGAAGAATAATATTTCAAAAACATACAAAGCCCCAGAGTCTCATTTTCTCATTTTGAGAAATAACCATTATGAAATTTCCATCCTTTTCATCATGGACAAAGCACCGTTTTTAATTTTTCATAATGAAAACAAATCTATCTTTAACAAGGGGTTTCATAAAGAAATAAGCCCATTGGTGGTCTGTATCAATGAATTTTAGATTTAAAATTCCCTTCTGAACATAGTCTCGTATAAAGTGATGTTTAATCTCAATATGCTTAGCTAGAATGCAAAATGAAATTCTTAGATAAACATATGGAAAAAGTATTATCCATGAGAATATGAACATTACTCTCATTTATCTGAAATTCTTCTAGTTGGCTTTTCATCTGAATGATCTGAGTGTTGCATCTAGAAGCTGCAATATACTCAGCTTCTGCTATTGACAGTGCAATTATTGATTGCCTCTTGCTGGACTATGAGATCAAATAATCAACATGTCAAACTTCTTCAGAAGTTCTTTGATATACTTTCTCTGATGGATAAATGTCCCTTCTGGACTTTGGTTAATCGAGATTCCCAAAAAGAACTTGAGTTCTCCCATCAGACTCATCTCAAACTCAACCTGCATAAACTTAACAAAATCATTTCACAAGGTAGTATTAGCAGAACCAAGTATAATATCATCTACATATTTGAACTACTAGAATGTCATTTTTGAATGTTTTACATAACAAAGTATTATCCACCTTTCCTCTGGTAAAATCATTTTCTAAGAGAAAATTGCTTAGTTTTTCATACCATGCTCTAGGAGCTTATTTCAGACCATACAATGATTTCCTAAGTTTGAAAAGAAAATCAATATTTTTTATGATTTTCAAACCCAGGAGGTTGGTGTACATATACTTCTTCATTTATGTAACCATTCATAAATGCAGTTTTAACAAGCATCTCATCCAAGATAATGTTATGATTAACGATAAAATAAATTAAGAGACGAGTAGAATCTAATCTAGAAACTGGTGCAAAGGTTTCTATATAGTCAATCCCCTCTTACTTACTATAAAGTTTTGCCACCAGTCTGGCCTTGTTTCTTAACACTTCACCTTTCTTATTAGTTTATTTATGAAAATCCACTTGGTTCTCAGAACATGATTTCCTTTGGGTCTAGGTACAAGATGTGACACCCCAAATAATCCGATTATTAAATAATTAGAATTTTTAATTATTAATTTAATTGGAAATTTAATTATTGGTATTTTTGGATTATTGGAGTTAATTTAATTAATTAAAGGAAAGAAGTATTGATGGTGTGAAGAGTGATTAGAGGGTGTGAGGGGTAAAATACTCTACTCTTACTAATTACTAATTTAATTATTTTATTGGAATAAAAAAATAAGTATTAAAAGGAAAAAGAAGAGAAAGAGAGTTATTTTGGAATATTCATCATACGTGCATTTGAGAAGAGGAAAAAGAAAGAGAAAACCGGAAGCGTCAGAATTCGAAGAACCCACAAGGTAAGGGGTGATTTCGATTAGTTAATTCGTATTATCGGTTTAGATATTCAATAGTATGGATCATAGTATGTTAGGGAATCCCGGTTTGGAATTCTAGGGTTCCGTAGAATTGTCCATATTGCATCGAATTGTAGGTAGAAAACCATTAGGGTGTCAGATGATAAAAAGGAATGATGAAATAATGTTGTTTGATGTTATAATGGTGCAAAATGGATGTGTTTTGGTGTTTCTCATGTTGCAATTCGTATGGGTATGTTTGGAATTGGTTTAGAATGAATAAATGCTGTCAAAAGTGCAGAATTTGACTCTGCAGGTCATGGGAACCGGTTCCCAGTGGGGAGGAACCGGGTTCCACTGTGTGAATTTATAAAAATTGGCAAAAATGCACGCAGGAACCGGTTCCTGTATAGGTAGGAACCGGGTTCCCATACATTTTTCTAGAAGCGTGATTTTTTAACTTCGCAGGAACCGGTTCCTGCATATGTAGGAACCGGGTTCTGCTGTAACTTATGAAAAATATTAAACTTTGAAAATTCATAACTTTCAAACCGTAAGTCCGTTTTGAGTGCCGTTTTGGACGTTATTTCTTAAATTTAATGCTCTATTTTATAAAATGAAAAGATTTCCTAAAACCTGAAATTATTTTGAAAATGAGTCAAATCCCGGAATAAGTGATTATTGGCTAACGCACATGGGTGTGTATGTAGCAGTGAACCTGTGATGGATGGATGTATTAGTATTGTGTGAATGAAAGGAAAGTTTATGTTGCTAATGATGGTGTGCATGATCGTTGAGATATCATGTTTTGGTTTTGGTTCAGTTATGATAAATTGATGTATTTCATAGACTGATTTGATGTTGCATGCTAGTGATGTGCGTGCATATGCATTGTTTTGGTGAAGTTAATTCCCATTGTGTGGAATTTGACTTGTATTTCCGTTAACCGATACCCGGGTGATGATGGGTGGTTAGGCTGGATTCGTGTCCGGGTGTTTATGGACGAATCGATGGTTGCTGTATCCGGTTGATGATGGATCAGTGTTGGGTGACTTGGTCACGTGTTGGTACCACATGCATTGTGTCTGCATTTGTGTTTGCATGGAATTGTAACATGTTAGGATGTCTTCCAGTGTTACAATTCTTTGGTTGATTATTGATTTGTGCATAATGACTTGTATGATTGGAACTGCGTGTTGAATATGAATTTATGCTAAAATGGGTGAAATAATATGCTTGTGATATAATGTTGATTGAGAAGCTTATAATGCATGTTAATTATGAGAAATCTCACCCTTACTTTAACAATTTCAGATTAAAGTTAGCAGCTCAGGAGTTGGTGAGGATGGCTCTAGAGCTATGTTATTTTAAGTCCGCGTGTCAGTGTCGTGCTCTGATAGGTTGTAACACTGGGGAACGTTTAGTTGAGGAATTCGTTATTATTCAATTGTTTCTTTGAATTTCATTGAGAATAATTATGTTTTGGTTTATTCCGTTTTGGTTATGGTATTTTTCCACTGTGTAAGACATGGTCTTAATTTGATTGAATTATTTGAATAATGACCCTCAGTGTAGCATGACTACTGTTTTATTGGAAGTTTTATTTATTTTATAATTGTGACATCCCTTGTTCCGTGTTAACTCTGATGGAATATGTATTTAATCATTGATATAATTAATATTATTCGGGATATTTTAGAAGGGGTGTTACAATAGTGGTATCAGAGCATAGTCGGTCTTGTCTTGTGTCATTATCCCTTTTGTATGCGACTAGTGTAAGATGACACTGTCAATACTTGTGTGCTGATGAGGTTGTTTTGTAATGTTACAGAACAATGGCCGGAAGAGGTAACGGAAGAAACGACGATGCTATTGTTGAAGCATTGTGAATGTTGGCTGGAGTACTCGGAGGGAACCAGCAGGGAGCTGTGATTGGTGCTGACCGACAATTGGGGAATTTTCAGAGGAATAATCCTCCGTTGTTCAAGGGTGCACATGATCCCGAAGGTGCTCAGAAGTGGTTGAAGGAGATCGAGAGGATCTTCAGAGTAATTGACTGTGCTGAAGGGCTGAAGGTGAGATACGGAACTCACATGTTAGCAGAGGAAGCTGATGACTGGTGGGTTGCTACCAGAACTGAAATGGAAGAAGATGGTATTGCATTGACTTGGGCTGTGTTCAGGAGGGATTTTCTGAGGATGTACTTTCCTGAGGACATCAGAGGCAAGAAGGAGATTGAGTTTCTGGAACTCAAGCAGGGTAACAAGACTGTCAGTGAGTATGCTTCGAAGTTTACTGAGTTAGCGAAGTATTATGCTCATTATACTAACGATGCAGATGGAGAATTTTCCAAATGTATCAAGTTTGAGAATGGTCTTCGTGATGAGATTAAGCAGGGTATTCGGTATCAGCGTATCCGAAGATTTCCTGATCTGGTTGACTGTAGTAGGATTTTAGAGGAGGATCTTGCTAGCACTAAGTCGAATGCTCGAGGGTATGTTGATAGGAAGGGTAAGCAACAGATGGACCGTGGTAAGCCTTATGATAGAAGTAATCAGATACCCGGTGGTTGGAAGAAGTTTGGTGGAGGAGATTCTAGTTCTTCCATTAAGTGCTACAAGTGTGGTGAGACAGGACATCGTATGGTGGA
Organism: Vicia faba; assembly: GCA_948472305.1. Classification (NCBI taxonomy): domain Eukaryota; kingdom Viridiplantae; phylum Streptophyta; class Magnoliopsida; order Fabales; family Fabaceae; genus Vicia; species Vicia faba. The sequence continues at coordinate 760,301,250 of OX451741.1, read as the reverse complement.
TTGCAAAAGTAATGATAAGAAGTGTTTCAAGTGTGGGAAACTCGGCCATGTGGCCAATGATTGCAGAGTAAGAGTGGTGACTTGTTACAACTATGGTGAAGAAGGTCATACTCGTCCTAAGTGTACAAAACCCAAGAAGGAGAAAGCTGGTGGTAAAGTGTTTGCATTGTCTGGGTCAGAGACTAAGCCAGATTATGGCTGATTAAAGGTACATGTTTTATTAATGACATACCTTTGATTGCAATTATTGATACTGGAGCTACGCATTCTTTTATTGCTTTGGATTGTGCTAAAAGATTGAATTTGGAAATTTCTAATATGGATGGAAGTATGGTTATTGATACTCCTGCGTCGGGTTCAGTGACTACTTCGTATGTTTGTAGGAATTGTCCTATTGTGATTTTTGGTAGGGGTTTCGGTATGGATTTAGTGTGCCTACTGTTAGAACAACTTGATATCATCCTTGGAATGAACTGGTTGGAATTCAACCAGGTTCATATCAACTATTTTGCGAAGACGACTATTTTTCTTGAAGAGGTTGGTGTCGAAGATGTGACTATGTCGGTTAAACAGATGAACCTAGCTGTGAAAGATGGTGTTGTGGTATTTATGTTGTATTCTGCAATAGAAGCGGAGGGAAAAGCAAAGAGTGATGGATTGCCAGTGGTGAATGAATTTCTAGAGGTGTTTCCGGAAGACGTTAGTGAATTGCCACCTGAGAGGGAGGTAGAATTTACTATAGATTTGATTCCTGGAACTAGTCCGGTGTCGATGGCGCCTTACCGTATGTCGGCATCTGAATTAGCGGAGTTAAAGAAACAGTTGGAGGAGTTACTTGAGAAGAAGTTTATTTGTCCGAGTGTTTCGCCGTGGGGTGCTCCGGTGTTGTTGGTTAAGAAGAAAGAAGGTTCAATGAGATTATGTGTTGATTACAGACAGCTGAATAAAGTTACAATCAAGAATCGGTATCCTTTACCGAGGATCGATGATTTGATGGATTAACTAGTTGGAGCTTGTGTATTTAGTAAGATTGATCTGAGATCTGGATATCATCAGATTCGTGTAAAGTCGGAAGATATTCAGAAAACTGCATTTAGAACGAGGTATGGACATTACGAGTATTCTGTTATGCCGTTTGGAGTTACTAATGCACCTGGTGTTTTCATGGAGTATATGAACAGGATATTTCATCCGTATCTTGATAAGTTTGTGGTGGTGTTCATTGATGATATTCTAATTTATTCAAAGAGTGATGAAGAGCATGCATAACATCTCAGAGTTGTGTTGGAATTGTTGAAAGAGAAGAAGCTTTATGCGAAGTTGTCCAAGTGTGAATTCTGGTTAAGTGAAGTAAGTTTTCTTGGCCATGTAATTTCCAAGAATGGAATTGCTGTGGATCCTACGAAGGTAGAAGCAGTATCTCAGTGGGAAGCGCCGAAGAATGCTTCTGAGATCCGTAGTTTTCTGGGTCTTGCAGGTTATTACAGGAAGTTTATAGAAGGATTTTCCAAATTAGCGTTACCGTTGACTAAGTTGACCAGGAAGGGTCAGATGTTTGTTTGGGATGTTGAATGTGAGAAAGGATTTCAAGAGCTGAAGAGGAGGTTGACAAGTGCTCCGATCTTGATTTTGCCAAATCCGACTAAGTCTTTTATTATGTATTGTGACGCATCATTAATGGGATTAGGTGGTGTGTTGATGCAAGATAAGCATGTGGTGGCTTATGCTTCGAGACAATTGAAAGTACATGAAAGGAATTATCCGACTCATGATTTGGAGTTGGCAGCTGTTGTGTTTGTTTTGAAGTTGTGGAGGCATTATTTATATGGTTCTCGGTTTGAGGTGTTCAGTGATCACAAAAGTCTGAGGTATCTCTTTGATCAGAAAGAGTTGAATATGAGGCAAAGGAGATGGTTAGAATTTCTAAAGGATTATGATTCGGTTTGAATTACCATCCTGGTAAGGAAAATGTTGTTGCGGATGCCTTGAGTATGAAGTCCTTGCATATGTCGATGTTAATGGTCCGTGAGTTAGATTTGGTTGAGCAGTTCAGAGATTTAAGTTTGGTATGTGAAACTACTCCGAATAGTGTGAAATTGGGTATGTTGAAACTGACTAGTGGTATTCTGGAAGAAATTCGGAATGGACAGAAGTCCGATGTTGGGTTAGTTGATAAATTGACATTGATCAACCAAGGTCAAGGAGGCGAGTTCCGGATTGATAAGAATGGTGTTATGAGATTTGGTAATAGGGTGTGTGTTGCGGATGTTGCAGAGATTAGGAAGAGTATTTTGGAAGAAGGACATCGTAGTGGATTGAGTATTCATCCTGGTGCTACTAAAATGTACCATGATTTGAAGAAGTTGTTTTGGTGGCCGGGAATGAAAAAGGAAATTGCTGAGTTTGTGTATGCTTGTTTGGTTTGTTAGAAGTCGAAGATTGAGCATCAGAAACCGTCAGGATTGATGGAACCGTTGTTTGTTCCAAAATGGAAATGGGATGGAATCTCTATGGATTTTGTGTCTGGTTTGCCAAGGACATCGAAGAATTGTGATTCTATCTGGGTTATTGTTGATCGGTTGACGAAATCTGCTCACTTTATTCTGATAAGAATGGATTATCCGATGGAAAGGTTGGCAGAATTGTATGTTGAGAAGATTGTGAGTTTGCACGGTATTCCTTCTAGTATTGTGTCGGATCGAGATCCGAGGTTTACATCTAAATTTTGGACGGGATTGCAAGAAGCTTTGGGTACTAAGTTGCATTTGAGTTCCGCTTATCATCCACAGACAGATGGTCAGACGGAGAGAACGATTCAGTTGTTGGAAGATTTGTTAAGAGCTTGTGTGTTGGAGAAAGGTGGAGCTTGGGATAGTTATCTACCATTGATTGAGTTTACCTACAACAATAGTTTTCATTCGAGCATTGGTATGGCTCCGTTTGAGGCATTGTATGGTAGGAGGTGTCGGACACCGTTGTGTTGGTATGAATCTGGAGAGAGTGCTGTGATTGGACCGGAAATTGTCCAACAGACTTCGGAAAATATTAAGATGATTCAGGAGAAGATGAGGACTTCTCAGAGTCGTCAGAAAAGTTATCACGATAAGAGGAGGAAAGATCTCGAGTTTAGCGAAGGAGAACATGTTTTTATGCGAGTTACTTCGATGACTGGTATTGGTCGAGCTTTGAAGTCAAAGAAGTTGACTCCACGTTTTATTGGTCCGTTTCAGATTACCAAGAGAGTTGGGAAAGTTGCTTATCAGATTGCTTTGCCTCCGTCACTTGCAAAATTTGCATGATGTTTTTCATGTATCTCAGCTAAGGAAGTACATTGCTGATCCGTCTCATGAGATTCGGGTAGACGATATACAGGTACGAGAGAATTTGACTGTGGAAGCGGTACCTGCGAGAATTGAGGATCGGAAGTTGAAACAGTTGCGAGGCAAGGAGATCGCGTTGGTAAGAGTGGCTTAGGGAGGACCAGCAGATGGAAATGTCACTTGGGAGCTGGAGAGTCAGATGAAGGACTCGTATCCCGAACTGTTCGTCTAAGGTATGTTTTCGAGGATGAAAACTCTTTTAGTTGGGGAGAGTTGTGACACCCCAAATAAACCTATTATTAAATAATTAGAATTTTTAATTATTAATTTAATTGGAAATTTAATTATTGGTATTTTTGGATTATTGGAGTTAATTTAATTAATTAAAGGAAATAAGTATTGGTGGTGTGAAGAGTGATTAGAGGGTGTGAGGGGTAAAATACTCTACTCTTACTAATTACTAATTTAATTATTTTATTGGAATAATAAAAGGAGTATTAAAAGGAAAAAGAAGAGAAAGAGAGTTATTTTGGAATATTCATCATACGTGCATTTGAGGAGAGGAAAAAGAAGGAGAAAATCGGAAGCGTCAGAATTCGAAGAACCCACAAGGTAAGGGGTGATTTCGATTAGTTAATTCGTATTATCGGTTTAGATATTCAATAGTATGGATCATAGTATGTTAGGGAATCTCGGTTTGGAATTCCAGGGTTCCGTAGAATTGTCCCTATTGCGTTGAATTGTAGGTTGAAAACCATTAGGGTGTCAGATGATAAAAAAGAATGATGAAATAATGTTGTTTGATGTTATAATGGTGCAAAATGGATGTGTTTTGGTGTTTCTCATGTTGCAATTCGTATGGGTATGTTTGGAATTGGTTTAGAATGAATAAATGCTGTCAAAAGTGCAGAATTTGACTCTGCAGGTCGTGGGAACCGGTTCCCAGTGGGGAGGAACCGGGTTCCACTGTGTGAATTTATAAAAACTGGCAAAAATGCACGTAGGAACCGGTTCCTGTATAGGTAGGAACCGGGTTCCCATACATTTTTCCAGAAGCGTGATTTTTGAACTTCGCAGGAAACGGTTCCTGCATATGTAGGAACCGGGTTCTGCTGTAACTTTTGAAAAATATTAAACTTTGAAAATTCATAACTTTCAAACCGTAAGTCCGTTTTGAGTGCCGTTTTGGACGTTATTTCTTAAATTTAATGCTCTATTTTATAAAATTAAAATATTTCCTAAAACCTGAAATTATTTTGAAAATGAGTCAAATCCCGGAATAAGTGATTATTGGCTAACGCACATGGGTGTGTATGTAGCAGTGAACCTGTGATGGATGGATGTATTAGTATTGTGTGAATGAAAGGCAAGTTTATGTTGATAATGATGGTGTGCATGATCGTTGATATATCATGTTTTTGGTTTTGGTTCAGTTATGATAAATTGATGTATTTCATAGACTGATTTGATGTTGCATGCTAGTGATGTGCGTGCATATGCATTGTTTTGGTGAAGTTAATTCCCATTGTGTGAAATTTGACTTGTATTGCCGTTAACCGATACCCGGGTGATGATGGGTGGTTAGGCTGGATTCGTGTCCGGGTGTTTATGGACGAATCGATGGTTGCTGTATCCGGTTGATGATGGATCAGTGTTGGGTGACTTGGTCACGTGTTAGTACCACATGCATTGTGTCTGCATTTGTGTTTGCATGGAATTGTAACATGTTAGGATGTCTTCCAGTGTTACAATTCTTTGGTTGATTATTGATTTGTGCATAATGACTTGTATGATTGGAACTGCGTGTTGAATCTGAATTTATGCTAAAATGGGTGAAATAATATGCTTGTGATATAATGTTGATTGAGAAGCTTATAATGCATGTTAATTATGAGAAATCTCACCCTTACTTTAACAATTTCAGATTAAAGTTAGCATCTCAGGAGTTGGTGAGGATGGCTCTAGAGCTATGTTACTTTAAGTCCGCGTGTCAGTGTCGTTCTCTGATAGGTTGTAACACTGGGGAACGTTTAGTTAAGGAATTAGTTATTATTCAATTGTTTCTTTGAATTTCATTGGGAATAATTATGTTTTGGTTTATTCTGTTTTGGTTATGGTATTTTTCCGCTGTGTAAGACATGGTCTTAATTTGATTGAATTATTTGAATAATGACTGTGATCGGTGGATCTGGAACTGACTGTTTAACGCTGGTTCGCGAAATGTCGCGGTAAGCAAGATTCGCCACCGTCTTTTATTTTCTCCAACATGGAAAGGACAAAAGCATAGAAAAATTCCTTATTGAGATTGCTCTCGGTTCGGGAGGTAGATTTATAGAAAGGGAAGGTGTTAGCACCCTTTCTATCCATGGTTATCCATGGGCTCTTAGATACTTGCTCTTATGTTTTCAAAATGTTTGCTTTTCAAAATGTGAGTGGGTTTGAAAAAAGTTTCTTTGAAAGATTTCTGAATAACTCTTGTATCTGTCCTCAAGAGTGTTTGAAAAATTTATTTTGAAAGCTTTTGAAAGTGTAAGGTGTGAAAAGTATTTTGTTTTGTTTTTGAAAAGAGCAAGTGTCCATGAGTCATCTACCTACCCTAAGGAATTAAGCTGTGTAAGTGTCCTTTAGATAGTGCTATCCCACCATTGAGAGGTAGGTAGCACCACCGTTGGAGGTGTTCGGGTCAATTCGAGGGTTTAGGGACGGTGTGGTCACCGAGCAATAGTAAGATACCTTAGAAGCTACCCTTATGCCGTTGATCTTTTATTCCGAGGCAACCGTTCCGAGGCAACTTGTTTCGAGGCAACTAGATCAATGGAACATAAGGACTCACTAAGACGTCCTGTACTCGACGACCACGTTTCGAGGGGGAAGGCAACAGTGTGATCACCAAAGCAACAGTAGGATACCTTAGAAGCTACCCTTATGCCATTGATCTTTTATTCCGAGGCAACCGTTCCGAGGCAACTTGTTTCGAGGCAACTAGATCAATGGAACATAAGGACTCACTAAGACGTCCTGTACTCGACGACCACGTTTCGAGGGGGAAGGCAACAGTGTGATCACCAGAGCAACAATAGGATACCTTAGAAGCTACCCTTATGCCATGTTCATGGACATAAGGACTTACTAAGACGTCCTATACTCGATGACCACGTTTCGAGGGGCAAGGCAACAATGAGGCGTACCCTAAGAGTGGTGTGTATTTGTGTGTTGTATTCAGTTAATGTTTGTATTGTCATGCATTGGTGATCTACGTTTTGATTTTATTTTTGGACATTCATTCTTTCATGTGATTGTTTAACAGTTAAAGGTGCGGGAATTTAAAGTGCGGAAAAGATAAAGGTCCTACGCTATTACAAAGGCGCGGGTCTACATCGCCAAATTAATCCAGACCCGATTTAAAATAAAATGCAGAAAATAAACGCCTAATTAACTATTACAGGGCTTTGGAGCAAGTACATTATATTCACAAAAATAAATGAAAATAAATGCGCGAATGGAAATAAGAATCGAGTGCGAGGGCGTTGGACCCTTTAAAGAAATTAAAAATGAAATTATTAAATTAATTAAATTAAATAAAGGAAAGGGCTTATTTTTTATGTATTTTTGTATTTATGACATTAAAGAAAATTAAATTGGAATTTAAAAGTTAAATAAATCTAATTCTAATTATTTTTTAATTTATTAAAGCAAATTGTCTAAAGTTAAACCTAATTTAAACCTAGTTGATTAATTACAAGTATTTACAAAATTAATTAATGGTTAATAATAATTATAATAAGAAAATATAAATATTTAATTAAAAAAAGATAAAAATGTGCTAAAGACCTATTTTTTATTATTTTTGGTTATTGAGAAAAAGAATTAAAGTTAACAACCTAAAATTAAAACTAAATTAATTATGGAATTTATTTACAAAAAAGAGTTATTGATGAATTAAATTAAAATAAAACATATTTTATTTTTGTTATGATTTTTTTGTTTTATGAAAAAAAATAAATTATTTTGATGAATTAATTAGAAATAATAAAAACAAAATAAAAAAAGAATGAAAAGGAAATTAAATGCAAACTGTGGGGGGTGTTGACCCCAAATGAGGAGGTGGATTGATGAACTCTGGCCCAACAGGAGGAGGCCCCTTGCTGACTTTTTGGATTATGTGGAGAACCTTTGACTGACGCCTATGGTGGATAGCAGGTAGTAGCCACTGGATGGACCATTTGAGACACATGGCAAGCGCCAACGCTGGGGTGTATGATGGCTCCCTGGGTGGTGTACTGCATGGGAACGAATTAAGCAAAATAATAGAAGTAATGTGAGGGGACCTGGGATTCGAACCCAGGTCCCAGCGTTTACCAGCCAACGCCTTAACCAATTGAACTATCAACGCGCTTTGTATATAAGATAAGAAACAAATAATATAAAATAAAATTGACATTAGTGGTATAAAATAAAAAAAAAGCGCTGGATTTTAAACCAGCCACTCACACCGTGCCACGCTAGCCTTCGTCCCCAATTGTACCTGTAATGAAAATGAAATAGCGGGGGTTTTAAACCCCCCCAAAGCAATGTCCACAGAAAATAGCGAATAGCTCAGGGTGGAAAAGAAATTAGGCGCGATGGTTCAATTCCACTCAGTGGAAGGTGCTGATTTTAATGGTAGGGGTCTTAGGGTCCAATTGTTCCAGATATACAAAGCCCTAAAATTTGAACTCTGAAACCCTAAGGAATGGCCATGGTGAAATCGCGTACAGGCTTGGAAAACTCAATTAAACCATGCTATCAGCTTCAAAACAGTCACATTAGTCCAAATCCATGATCAAAGATGACAAATACAACATGAATAATAAAATGCGAATATAAAAAATTTCAAGGAAAACTGGACTTGGTTATACCTGTTCTTTGCGTTTAAAGGTCTGAATTTGATTGCTATCGCTTCCTTAGGATGTCAGCAACGTATTTGGATGAGGATGAGAGTCTGAAACAAGCTCTAGAGGTGTTTTCAGTTTTGAAAAATTTTGGCAAAAATGTGAGTTTGCTTATGTGCTTTGGGCGCAGCTTAGGTCTCAATGTTGTGTCTGGTCACTTGCATAGGCCTTATGTAACATGTTTTGATCAAAGTTATAGCCTCATAATGCCTTGCCTTCATGTTCAAGATTCTCCATAAACCTCCATTAACAACCTTCCATTTTTGAACCAAATTTTGAATTATTGCTTCATTTGGCCTCTTGCACGAATTTGGAACATGTATAATGGTGATTCAAGGTTCATCAAAGTCAGATATCCTCCTTAATTAACCTTTTTTATTTTCCTTTGATTTTAAAAGATTTAAAATTAATTAAATCCAATAAAATCAATAAAAAATGAAAAAATTAATTTAAAAATTTGAAATAAAAGGTGGGACACGTGGGAAGCATGGCCAAGCTAATTCAAGTGGAAAAAGTGGGCCCCTTTTGTCAAAAATGAAGTTTCAAGGATAAATGATTTTGGCCATTTCACAAAAATTTCTCAACTTCTCCAATGCATATCTTGCTCAATTTTTAAGCTTCGATCATGTTCTTGGACATTTTGTAAAGGTATTGAAGTCCTCTAACCAATGTCTTTGGTCCCATGTCATTTTGATTTACCAATCTCAAGTTATGGTCTTTGACTTAAAGTCCCTTTTTGTTGACTTTTGAAAATGACCTATAATGTTGAAATTGATAACTTTTTGTGAGAGCATTTCTTGGACTTGGAGTGTGAAGATGAGTTGTAGGAAATGTCTTCCCCTTCAAGATGAGCATTGGATGGAATTTTTCTGATGAACCATGAAAAGGTTATGCCTTGGTCAAGTTACAGTTGACTTTTCAGCTGTCCAAAAATAGAAACTTTTGCATCTTGAGACTTTTTGAGCCATGATTTTGAGAATCATGATCAAGCATTGATAAAATGATGTTTGTGGCTTCAAAATAAGATGTTGACCAAAAATTTTGACTTTTGACTGCCAAATGACCATTTTGCCCCTACAGTTGACTGTTGAGCAATTAGGGTTTTTGACTGTACAACTTGACCTTGTGAGCCTTGAAATTTGACATGTAGGTGCTTGACAATGTTTATAGGCATATGATACTTGATTGAGCTCTTGAAAACTTCAACTTCCTTGCAGGAACCAAAACCCTAGTTTGACTGTCTTAGGAGGATGGTTTGACTGTGTGGCCCTTGAGTAAACTTGAACCAATTATGGATGATTCTTGTTAAAACTTTGAAGATTATGGGAGGGCAAATTTTGGGGTACAACAGTTGCCCCTGTTCAATCTTCTTAGACCTGAGGATGTAGATTGGCTTGTGTGCCTTTCGTGATCCGAGGGTGGAAGATGATTGAACACTAGAGTGCCCAGAAATTTGCACTCACATAGTAGAGTATCAGCAGTGTGATAGCAGGAATGGGCTTACAGATGCCATTTGGAGAGGTGGTGGATAGGAGGATGGGCTTGTAGATGCCATCTGGAGGTGTCGATCGCATAAGAGATTCCTTAGCGAGAACTTGCGTACCTGAGAAAGAAAGAAAATTACCTAGTCTGTTACAGGAGTTGACTTTCAAACTCTTTATGTAGACGTGCCCTGGCTGGATACAGGAATCGAATCTTTAAACTCTTCAGACGTGCCCTGGCAGGATACAGGAATCGAGTCTGGAAATGTAGTCGTCAACAGATACTCCCTGGCAAGATACAGGAATCGGATCTTCGAAATCTTCAGACATGCCCTATCAAGATACAGGAATCGAGTCTGGTACTGTAGTCGTCAACAGATACTCCCTGGCAAGATACAGGAATCGGATCTTCGAACTCTTCAGACGTGCCCTGTCAAGATATAGGAATCGAGTCTGGTACTGTAGTCGTCAACAGATACTCCCTGGCAAGATACATGAATTGGATCTTCGAACTCTTCAGACGTGCCCTGTCAAGATACAGGAATCGAGTCTGGTACTGTAGTCGTCAACAGATACTCCCTGGCAAGATACAGGAATCGGATCTTCGAACTCTTCAGACGTGCCCTGTCAAGATACAGGAATCGAGTCTGGTACTGTAGTCATCAATAGATACTCCCTGGCAAGATATAGGAATCGGATCTTCGAACTCTTCAGACGTGCCCTGTCAAGATACAGGAATCGAGTCTGGTACTGTAGTCGTCAACAAATACTCCCTGGCAAGATACAGCAATCGGATCTTCGAACTCTTCAAACGTGCCCTGTCAAGATACAGGAATCGAGTCTGGTACTGTAGTCGTCAACAGATACTCCCTGGAAAGATACAGGAATCGGATCTTCGAATCACGACAGTTGATAGCAATTATCTTTGCGTTAACTTTTGTCCTGAAAAGACAAAACGTTAGTTGTATGTGATGTCATGATGTATGACATGCGAGATGCTCTCAGAATGAATGAGATTGTATGTTCATGATGCGTATATGCATGCTATAATGTATGAAGATGTGTTGTTTATGAATGTATGTTTTCGTCTAGGAAAATAAATCCTTGACGGGTGCCGGGAAGTCACATCCTGGGCTGATGTTAGAGAATAGTGTTTCCACTGGGGAGTGATGGTTGCAAGAATAAACCGGTAGGAGAAGATGACTCCGTTGGGGAATAAACTTGGCGAATGGATTACTCTACGGGGAGAAAATTATTCTAGCGATCTGGCTGGGGAACAATACTCTGTGGGGAGAGAGGTACTCTTGTTGAAATGTTGGTAGTAACTTTGCTGGGGATACCGTCATTATATTGGAAGTTTTAATAGACTCCGTTGGGGATAAGAAGACTTCGCCGAGGACGATCTTTCCGTGGCTTTTGGCTGAGGATAACCCAGTTATAAGCTCTGGTGGAGCATAACCTTTGAATAAAGCCGGGAGACGCGTTCGTGCTCCGTAAGGGATAAGCTTCCAGAATCTACTGGGGATAAGCTTACTGCTTGGGGAGATGGATTCCAACTTCCCTGGGGAAACTGGATTGGATTCTCCTGGGGAAATTTTGAGATGTATTGGAAGTAACTCCACTGAATGTCTGACATGCCGCCGGGGAACAATCTTTAGGTCAAGACTGCCGGGGATGCTTGTTAGGAATGCTCGTACATTGTGCTGAGGAATGTTGGGATCTGCTGGGGATAATCCAACTTCCTTAAGGTTGATGGTATAGCTTGGGGAGAGTGCATTGACTTGCTGGTTTACTCTCTGGGGAATTAAGGTATATTGGTTATGTTCTTTGGCTGAACCTACCTTGATACCTTGGTGGACAGAACAATTAGATCGCTTAGACCACTCATCATTGCCCCTGTTTCTAATGTTACCTGTAATTATTCCTTTGTTTTGTATGCAAATATTTATGAGTTAGCAGTTATTGTCAAATGCATATATCAAAAATTGAACCTTGGACGTTCTTCACAAAACAAAACAGAAAAGGCAAATAATTGGCAATTTTAACTGAAAAGTGTATTTGTATTAATTTTTGAATTGCCTGAAAATAGGCGTTTATGTACAAGAGGCTGACGTCCTAGTAAGAGAACGCCGCCGAATAAGAGTTTATACAAATTTGTACAAAGGAAAATAAAACAGTTGTGTGAAAAGAATAATCCCACTAGGTTCCAACTTTGCTATCGCCTTTATATCTTCGAGCTTCTCATCACTTGATGACCTAGCTGAAGATGAAGCTGATTGATCAATGCCGTCTGAACTTGATGTTGATACCAGATTCCGGATACAAAGTGATCCAATGAGACATAGTATTACGCTTTATCCCTAACTTTTGCCTGGACTGCCCTTTCGGGTTTTCAGTCCACCGGGATACCCATTTTTGCCCAAGCCGCCTTTTCAGGTTTTCGACTTGCCGGGTGTACAGATTTTTTTCATTTCATCCCTTCATTTTGCCCGAACCCTTTTGGTTCGCCGGGAAGCCCTAATTTTTGCCTAGGTATGTCAACCTAGCAGGTCTTTTTTCATGCGTAGTATCTTTTTACTATGTCTGCATTGGCGGGGTGAGGAAGGTCGTCACCATCCATGGTGGTTAGAATCATGGCTCCTCCTGAGAACACATGTTTAACCACAAATGGCCCTTCGTACGTAGGGGTCCATTTTCCCCTTGGATCACTCTGAGGAAGCATGATACGTTTGATTACCAGATCCCCAACTTGATACTCTTGTGGTCTGACCTTTTTGTTAAATGCCCTGATCATCCGTTTTTGATACGTCTGACCATGACAAATAGCAGCAAGTCTCTTTTCGTCAATTAGGTTTAGCTGATCAAGTCGTGTCTGGATCCAATCATCTTCACTCAGGTCTGCATCCTTCATTATCCGGAGAGAGGGTATCTGCACTTCGATCGGTAAGACTGCCTCCATACCGTAGACCAAGGAGAAAGGAGTTGCCCCGGTTGACGTCCTTGCTGAGGTACGGTACCCATGAAGAGCGAACGGTAACATATCGTGCTAATCTTTATAAGTCACTGTCATCTTCTGCACGATTTTCTTAATGTTCTTATTTGCTGCTTCTACAACCCCATTCATCTTCGGTCTGTAAGGAGAAGAGTTGTGGTGCTGTATCTTAAACTGCTCGCAGAGCTCAGTGATCATCTTGTTATTGAGATTGGTACCGTTGTCCATAATGATCCTTTCTGGGACGCCGTACCGACAGATCAGGTTATGCCGAATGAACCGTGCCACAACAGTCTTGGTTACCGTAGCGTAGGAAGCTGCTTCAACCCACTTCGTGAAATAATCAATTGCTACCAGGATGAAGCGATGCCCATTGGATGCCGTAGGTCTGATCTCACCGATCATGTCAATGCCCCACATTGCAAAAGGCCAAGGTGCAGTCAGGACATTCAGAGGAACTGGAGGAACATGCACCTTATCAGCATAAATCTGGCACTTGTGACACGTCCGAGAATGTTGGTAACAATCAGCTTCCATTGTGGACCAGAAATACCCTGCTCGAAGGATCTTCTTAGCCATAGTGTGTCCACTGGAATGTGTTCCGAAGGTCCCCTCATGTAGCTCTTCCATGATCCTTTCTGCTTCAGTCTTATCCACACAACGCAGTAAGGTCGAATCATGGTTTCGCTTGTACAAAATGCCGTTGCTAAGGAAGAACTTCGATGCGAACCTTCTCAGAAACTTCTTATCGTTGACAGATGCACCTTCAAGATACTCTTGAGCTTCCAAAAATCTCTTCACCTCATGGTACCAAGGTTTCTCAGTCACCAACTCAGTCTCAAGATCGCAACAGTATGCCGGTTCGTCCAGTTTCTAGATGATGATCCGGGGAGCCTCATTGTCCCATTTGACTTTGAACATGGAAGACATCATAGCTAACGCGTCCGCTAACTGATTCTCCTCTCTTGGGAAATGTTCAAAGGTTATCTCGGTGAAGTGGGGGATCAAGGTCAACACACATTCTCTGTAAGGAATAAGATTCGGATGTTTCGTATCCCACTCGCCTTTGATCTGGTTGATCACGAGAGCGGAATCTCCGAAGACACTCAGAAACTTGATCCTTAAGTCAATTGCAGCTTTGAGTCCCATGATGCACGCCTCATACTCCGCCATGTTGTTGGTGCAGTTGAAACATAGCCGGGTAGTGAGTGGAGTATGAGTGCCTTGAGGGGATATGATCACAGCGCCGATACCATTACCCAAAGCATTGGAGGCTTCGTCAAAGTGCATAGACCATCGGGATCCTTCCTCAGGTCCTTCATCCGGTCCAGGTACTTCACAATCAGTCACTATCATGATACTCTCGTCAGGAAACTCGAAGTTCATTGACTGATAGTCATCTACTGCCTGATGTGCCAAGTGGTCTGCCAATACACTTCCCTTGATGGCTTTCTGAGTTGTGTACTGGATGTCGTATTCTGTCAAGATCATTTGCCATCTTGCTATTCTCCCAGACAGAGCAGGCTTTTCAAATATGTACTTTATCGGATCCATCTTTGAGATCAATAAGGTAGTGTGAGTCAGCATATACTGTCTCAGCCAGCGAGCAGCCCATACCAAAGCGCAGCAAGTTTTCTCGAGCAGTGAGTATCGGGTCTCACAGTCGGTAAACATTTTGCTAAGGTAATAAATGGCGTGCTCTTTTCGGCCAGACTCGTCATGCTGCCCCAGCACACACCCCATTGAGTTGTCAAGTACTGACAGGTATAGTATCAGAGGTCTCCCTTCAACCGGCGGCATAAGGATGGGTGGTTCTTGGAGGTACTCTTTGATTCTGTCAAAAGCATCCTGACATTCATTATTCCAACGTACTACCTGATCTTTCTTCAGCAGCTTGAAGATTGGCTCACAGGTAGCAGTTAGGTGCGAGATGAATCGAGCAATGTAATTCAGGCGTCCTAGAAAGCCTCTGACCTCTTTCTCTGTCTTAGGAGCTGGCATTTCTTGAATAGCTTTAACCTTGGAAGGGTCTACTTGAATACCCTTATCACTTACAACGAAGCCTAGCAGCTTTCCAGATCTAACCCCGAAGGTGCACTTGTTCGGGTTCAACCTCAGCTTGTACAGTTTCAGACGGTCAAACAATTTCTGCAGATGATCAAGGTGTTCTTCCTCAGTTTGGGACCTTGCAGTCATGTCGTCAACATATACTTCTATCTCATGATGGATCATGTCATGAAATAAAGCAACCATGGCGCGTTGGTAGGTTGCCCCAGCGTTTTTCAGTCCAAAAGGCATGACCTTGTAGCAGAAGGTGCCCCACTGAGTAACAAAGGTAGTCTTTTCCATCTCTTCAGGAGCCATCTTGATCTGATTGTAACCTGAGAAGCCATCCATGAAGGAGAACACCTTATGCTGAGCTGTATTGTCAACAAGGACATCAATGTGAGGTAGAGGGAAGTCATCCTTGGGGCTGGCCCTGTTCAGATCCCTGTAATCGACACACATTCTAACCTTACCGTCTTTCTTTGGTACCGGCACCACATTAGCAACCCACTGAGGGTAAGAAGTCACTTCAAGAAACCCGGCATCGAACTGCTTCATAACCTCAGCTTTGATCTTCTTGGATATCTCCGGACGCATACGGTGGACCTTTTGTTAACCGGAGGACAGTCTTCCTTGGTAGGCAGATGATGGACCACGATATCAGTATCTAACCCGGGCATGTCTTCGTAGGACCAGGCGAATAGTTCCATGTAGTCATGTAACATCTGAGTCAACCGTTGCTTCACGCTGAGCTCTAGGTTGGCACCAATCTTGACTTCCTTACGGTCGGTCTCAGTACCCAGATTTATTGTCTCCACTGGCTCTTCATGTGGTTGAATTGCCCTCTCTTCCTGGAGTAACAGTCTTGCAAGTTCGCCAGACACTTCGCAATCATCTTCACCTTCGTCTTCGGTTAAGTTGATCGGATTTTCGAAGTCATAACTGGAAGTAGCAGAGTCGTTACTAGTGAGATCCAGAGTGGATTGAAACCTGTATGAGTGAGTGTGTGTAAATACATCTGTTTTGCAATATATAAAGAAAGGAAAGAAAAGGAGCGCAAGATTTGAAATGTGAAAAACGTCCAATGCTTTTATTTATGATATATGACAGTGACAAACAAAAGCCCTCATAAATAAGACCACGGTGCCCCGGGTAAGACACCGGGCCATACAGTTTCAAAATATTGTTTATTACAAATCCAAAACAAAGAAGTTCATTACTGGGTGACAAAAGTTATGGGTGTAAAGTCTTTAGCAGTCCAATTGGTCAATCCACCGTCAGTCGTCGGGTAGATCCAGCTATCAAACTCTGACTCTCCCACTTCATCTCTAATAGCATTCACTCCTGGGTGGGTGATGAGCACAGGAGGTCTTCCAATTCTCGCCTTGCGCACAGCTTTATGAGCCTCCGCAGTGAAACCCAGCCCAAACTTGTTAGTTTTAGGAGTAAAATCAGGGAGCTTGCCCCAGTTTGCACATTCACCTCTTTCAATCACAGCCCGGGCGTCCTTTAAGGAGGCCATCTTCAAAGGAGAAACCTCTTCAACCACTGCTTCTGCTGCTGCCAAAGTTTGTGGCATCTCCTCAAAATGTTGAAAGGGGGTCTCAATGAACTCCCCATCCATTTCCACGTACCTGAAGGAGTTGAGGTGGCTGACCATGTATTCCTCTTCTCCTTGCACTGTTACAATCTTCCCCCTGACCGGGTACTTGAGTTTCTGATGCAACATAGAGGTCACATCTCCAGCCTTGTGGATCCACGGGCGACCCAGCAAACAAGAATAGGATGGACGGATGTCCATCACATAGAATTTTGAATCAAAGACCTGTGACCCGACCCTGATTGGGATGTCAACCTCACCATGTACCATTCTTTTGGACCCGTCAAAGGCCCAGACAATAATGTTACTTGGTTTGAGCTCTAGACCCTCACAGTCCAGCCTGTCCAGAGCCTTCTTGGGTAGCACGTTTAATGAAGAACCAGTGTCAACCAGCACATGAGCAAGAGTAGTGCCCCTGCATTCAATGGAGACATGCAGGGCATCATTATGGTTCTTCCCTTTGGCTGTCAGATCGGCATCAGAGAAACCCAGACCATTATCAGCAATTAGGTTGGCCACACAGTCGGTGAACTGATCAGCAGACGTCTCTTGGGGTACGTGGGCTGTCTTTAAGAAAGCAATCAGGGCCTTGGCGTGGGCCTCTGAACACAACAGCAGTGATAGCATGGAGATTTTGGAGGGGGTGTGCCCCAGCTGTTCGACAACGTTGAAATCACTTTTCTTTATAATTTTGAGGATTTCTTCCATCTCCTGCTTGGAAGCCTCAACAATGGTCTTTGGCGCCTCCGTCCGGGCAGGCACATCAGCAGCAATCCCCTTACCCCGAGCATCAGATGACTCGCAGCAGGGGTGGAAACTTGGTCAGGGGAAGAGACAGACACACTGGCAGGTGTGATGATCAAAGGCCTCTGAATTACCGGAGGAGCAATGTCTGGTGAGAACAGTCTTCCACTACGAGTGACCTTAGCAGGCCCAGTGATGTTGGTGACACCAGTATCAGTGTTGAACTCTTGTTTCACACCCAGAACATAAACATCTGCCCCATAGTGCCATGGGACAGCCTTATCAGACTTGTAGGGGATGGGCCCCGGAACAGTAATGGTGATGGGAGCAATCTTGTGAATAGGCAAAATTTGGACAGGCTTCTTTGAAGGAGCCTTGGAAGGGTTGTTGAAAATGGTAACAATTGAAACTTCTTCAACAGGGGTAGCAGGAACAACAGTCTTTCTGAACAAAATCTCTTTACTATCCATCAGGTTTTGGACGCCTGATTTCAGCAAAGAACAACCAACAGGGGAAGCAACACATAGAGGGCAACCTTTGCTACATCCCGGAAATAAACCGGCTAGCAACATGTTCCTCTTGACCGTCAGCAGCGGAGTAGCAACACCATCCACCGAAGCTACATACAAATCCTCCTCAACAGCATTCACTCCATGCTGGGGCATGGGAGCGGTAACAACATTTGGCCTCTCGGGTGCCTTAAACTGTATCTCCTTTGCATCAATAAGGTCCTGAACCTTATTCTTTAGGGCCCAACAGTCATCTGTGTTATGCCCCGGGCTATCAGAGTGATAAGCGCAACAGGCGTTGGGGTTGAACCTGGGGGATGTAGTATTCACAACCTTCGGGGCCTCTCTAACAGTCACCAAGCTGGCTGATAACAGTTGCGGCAGGATCTGAGAGAGAGTCATGCTGAGTCGAGTATACTTCCGTTTGGGCCGTTCAGCTCTGGGTAGGTTGTACTGTTGTGGAGCAGTAGCAGGCTTAGAGATTACCACCGCGTTGACAGCTTGGCGGAGTTCAGGTTTGTCTTGCCTTCTTGGACCATACACAACACTTGCCTCCTTCTTGAAGGGCTTCTTTTCAGCATTGGAGGAGGCAACCTTCTGTATCTTCCCCGATTTTATACCAGCCTCGATCCTTTCACCAGTCAGGATCAGATCAGTAAACCCAGCAGAGGAGTTACCAATGAGATGATTGAAAAATGGCCCAGATAGGGTCCCCAAAAACATATCCACCAGCTCTCGGTCCGTCAATGGTGGCTGCACCCTGCCAGCCAGATCTCTCCATTTCTGTGCGTACTCCTTAAAACCTTCACCCGACCCTAGAGACATACCCTGGAGTTGGGTACGCGTAGGAGCGAGGTCGGAATTATATTGATACTGCTTGTAAAAAGCAGTGGCCAGATCCTCCCAGTTACGAATGTTGGTCCCATCTAGCTGATAGAACCATTCGAGGTGAGTCCCTGAAAGACTCTCCTGGAAGAAGTGGATCCATAAGTTCCTGTCTGCTGTGTAAGGCTGGATCTTCCTTACATAAGAACGGAGGTGCATCTTGGGACAGGAAGCCCCGTCATACTTCACAAAGGCAGGCGCCTTGAACTTGTGTGGGATCACCACCCCAGTAGATAACCCCAAGTGTCCGAAATCCAGTCCAGGCACACGCTGAATTTCCATAGCATTTAATCTGTCCTCCAGCTGCTTGTACCGGTCCTCAGCAGGAGGGTACTGTTCTTCGTTGAAGTCTGTTTCAGTATCAGAGACCACAGGAGTAGGGACCTCCCTTTCTTGGTGACTACCTTCCCCCACAGATGGAGTAGTCCTCTCAACTTCATTTTGCAAAGTATTCCCGAGCCTGCGCCCAGTGTTAAATAGCACAGTCCTCTTCTTCTTCTTACTCTTCTTCAGGAGCATAGCCTTCAGCTCTTTTTGACCTTGAGCCAAACCCATGATCAGCTCCTGAAATTGTGCGTTCTGCGCTTGAAGGGCCTTGATGGTCAGCTCGGTAGATGATTCAGGGTTCATGATGCTGAAATAAACAGCGAAGAACAGTAAGCAACCTGAAAAGAAGAGTACCTGTGATGCACATGATGAATGATATGTGTTTATGCAATGCATTCAAGGGTTCGAAAATTCAAATTTGTTGTAGACAAAAAGGAACACACGTTATCATTAAGGAAATAATTGTTTGATACATCAAAGCCTCATGGGCAAACATTACAAAGCAGATCAATCCCAAAAGACACTACACATCCTCTTCGGAGCAATATAGGTATTGAGATTCCTTTCCTCGTGCAGTAGGCGGGTGAGCTCCAGGACCTTCTTCTCACTAGCATGTAGACTGGTCTCCAGAGAATTCCGTTCTTCCTTAAGCTGGATCCAGCTCTTCTGCATCTCTTCCCAGGACGTGGGCATGTCAGGATGTTGAATGGTGTAGGACACCTCTCCTTCTAAGTCTGGCTCTTTGATCACGGGGAGAACATGAGGATATGGCATCACCAGCTTCTGGGAGCGGGCTCGTACCCACTTGAGATAAGGCTCCAATGGGATGGAGTTCCTGTGCCCCAGGGTCTTGCTATCTATCTTGTTGGGCATCCTCCAAGCTCTGATAAATTTCTGGCGAAGTCCTTGTGCATCGTTGTCGAAGTTAAAAACTATGTCAGGAATTAACATGTCATGAGGGCCGTCCCTCCGAGCATAACCAAACTGTCTCCAAGCCAAGCATGGGTTGTAAGTAATACCTCCTCTGATTCCAAGTAAAGGAACATTAGGGTACTCCCCGCAATGATCAATGATAGTGACATCCTCTCTGGACCGAGAGCACCAATGTATATCTGCATGTGTAAGAGTCATCAATCGTTGTGACCACCTCAAACCCCGCTCGTTCTTCAAAACTGATTATGGAAGGTGAGAAATAAACCACCTTCCCAGGAGGGGAGTGCAGCACATAAGGACACCCCTTTTTCTCATGGTTCGAGTGTAACATGAGTGAAGGATGTCCCCCAGCAACGTAGGTATAGGATTCCTGGACATGAAGACCTTGACAGCACTGATATCTATAAGCTGATCTGGCTTAGGGAACAACACCAACCCATAGACAAGGAGGGCTACAACTTCTTCAAAGGCTTGTAGGTCAAGGGAATTCCAACACTCCCGGGCCTTCTTAAACAGAAACTTTGCCAAGAACCCTTTGATACCATTTCTGGCTTCCCAATGCCCCTTGATGTCAGATGGTTGTAGGCATAATGCTTTAGCTACTTCTTCAAGTTTTGGTTCCCTTTCCGTACCGTTGTAGGGTAGTTGATTGAGAATGGGAATCTTCAGAAACTGGGAAAATTCTTCTAAAGTAGGCACCAGCTGATAATCTGGGAAAGTAAAACAGTGATGCAGAGGGTCAAAGAATTGGAAGAGGACCTTTACCATCTCTTCCTCAATATTGGTATTGACCAGGCTGATGAGTCTACCATGCCTTTCACTGAATGACGAGTTCTCGGGAATCCTGGATGTAAGCTCCTTAAGCTGAGGAGGGACCCTTACAAGGTTGATCTGAATTGTCTTTCTGCGGATAGTTTCCATGTCCTACAAAACAAGAACAAATATGAAGATTCGAACCCCTGAAATGGTTAGTGGATGCATATGATGCTGTATGATGTTATGATGCTATGATTAAACACACCACAAATATTTACAAAGGCAAACATGTAAGGCACACAAGTCACACAAGACAATCCCTTAGAGTTTAGGCCAGCATGGGGTCTGGGTATTACCCTCTTGAAGTTGGTGGGCTCAAACCTGTCCTATCAAAGTAACCGGGTTCTAAGGATCTCAATATCATTGGATTGCTTTCATTGTTCATCGTTTCGATTTAGCCACTGACTGGCGATCAAAATATCCCAAGAAAACAACCCTCAATTGAGTGTAGTATCGAGTATCAACCGACTTCGGAGTACACCAAAGTAGTTATCTCACTACCCTAAAGAGGCCAAGATGGTTCAATTAAGGTTCCTAAGGTCTGTTGATGCTTCACGACACCACGCGGAGGCCCCGTACTCTCCTTGATTGACTCAAGGGTTACCGGTACACACCAAAGTGCCACATCAACGTAGCAAACTGCTTCAACCATATCGGTATACCCCGCATAGTTCCCTCACAGCCTTGTTGCTACTTTCTAAGAAGGTATCCCCAGATCCGGGTTAGGATCTATAGAACTCCCAAGACAGTCCCACAATTTAAAGCAAACAAGTCAAAGCAATTGAAAACACAGTGATCTTAGTCCTAAGGTACACCTCACTTTAAAGTTAGCTTCCCCAGCAGAGTCGCCAGTTCTGTGATCGGTGGATCTGGAACTGACTGTTTAACGCTGGTTCGCGAAATATCGCGGTAAGCAAGAGTCGCCACCGTCTTTTATTTTCTCCAACATGAAAAGGACAAAAGCACAGAAAAATTCCTTATTGAGATTGCTCTCGGTCGGGAGGTAGATTTATAGAAAGGGAAGGTGTTAGCATCCTTTCTATCCATGGTTATCCATGGGCTCTTAGATACTTGCTCTTATGTTTTCAAAATGTTTGCTTTTCAAAATGTGAGTGGGTTTGAAAAAAGTTTCTTTGAAAGATTTCTGAATAACTCTTGTATCTATCCTCAAGAGTGTTTGAAAAATTTGTTTTGAAAGCTTTTGAAAGTGTAAGGTGTGAAAAGTATTTTGTTTTGTTTTTGAAAAGAGCAAGTGTCCATGAGTCATCTACCTACCCTAAGGAATTAAGCTGTGTAAGTGTCCTTTAGATAGTGCTATCTCACCATTCAGAGGTAGGTAGCACCACCGTTGGAGGTGTTCGGGTCAATTCGAGGGTTTAGGGACGGTGTGGTCACCGAGCAATAGTAAGATACCTTAGAATCTACCCTTATGCCATTGATCTTTTATTCCGAGGCAACCGTTCCGAGACAACTTGTTTCGAGGCAACTAGATCAATGGAACATAAGGACTCACTAAGACGTCCTGTACTCGACGACCATGTTTCGAGGGGGAAGGCAACAGTGTGATCACCAGAGCAATAATAGGATACCTTAGAAGCTACCCTTATGCCATGTTCATGGACATAAGGACTTACTAAGACGTCCTATACTCGATGACCACGTTTCGAGGGGCAAGACAACAATGAGGCGTACCCTAAGAGTGGTGTGTATTTGTGTGTTGTATTCAGTTAATGTTTGTCTTGTCATGCATTGGTGATCTACGTTTTGATTTTATTTTTGGACATTCATTCTTTCATGTGATTGTTTAACAGTTAAAGGTGCGGGAATTTAAAGTGCGGAAAAGATAAAGGTCCTACGCTATTACAAAGGCGCGGGTCTACATCGCCAAATTAATCCAGACCCGATTTAAAATAAAATGCAGAAAATAAACGCCTAATTAACTATTATAGGGCTTTGGAGCAAGTACATTATATTCACAAAAAGAAATGAAAATAAATGCGCGAATGGAAATAAGAATCGAGTGTGAGGGCGTTGGACCCTTTAAAGAAATTAAAAATGAACTTATTAAATTAATTAAATTAAATAAAGGAAAGGGCTTATTATTTATGTATTTTTGTTTTATGACATTAAAGAAAATTAAATTGGAATTTAAAAGTTAAATAATTCTAATTCTAATTATTTTTTAATTTATTAAAGAAAATTGTCTAAAGTTAAACCTAATTTAAACCTAGTTGATTAATTACAAGTGTTTACAAAATTAATTAATGGTTAATAATAATTATAATAAGAAAATATAAATATTTAATTAAAAAAAGATAAAAATGTGCTAAAGACCTATTTTTTATTATTTTTGGTTATTGAGAAAAAGAATTAAAGTTAACAACCTAAAATTAAAACTAAATTAATTATGGAATTTATTTACAAAAAAGAGTTATTGATGAATTAAATTAAAATAAAACATATTTTATTTTTGTTATGATTTTTTTGTTTTATGAAAAAAAATAAATTATTTTGATGAATTAATTAGAAATAATAAAAACAAAATAAAAAAAGAATGAAAAGGAAATTAAATGCAAACTGTGGGGGGTGTTGACCCCAAATGAGGAGGTGGATTGATGAACTCTGGCCCAACAGGAGGAGGCCCCTTGCTGACTTTTTGGATTATGTGGAGAACCTTTGACTGACGCCTATGGTGGATAGCAGGTAGTAGCCACTGGATGGACCATTTGAGACACATGGCAAGCGCCAACGCTGGGGTGTATGATGGCTCCCTGGATGGTGTACTGCATGGGAACGAATTAAGCAAAATAATAGAAGTAATGTGAGGGGACCTGGGATTCGAACCCATGTCCCAACATTTACCAGCCAACGCCTTAACCAATTGAACTATCAACGCGCTTTGTATATAAGATAAGAAACAAATAATATAAAATAAAATTGACATTAGTGGTATAAAATAAAAAAAAAGCGCTGGATTTCAAACCAGCCACTCACACCGTGCCACGCTAGCCTTCGTCCCCAATTGTACCTGTAACGAAAATGAAATAGCGGGGGTTTAAAACCCCCCCAAAGCAATGTCCACAGAAAATAGCGAATAGCTCAGGGTAGAAAAGAAATTAGGCGCGATGGTTCAATTTCATTCAGTGGAAGGTGCTGATTTTAATGGTAGGGGTCTTAGGGTCCAATTGTTCCAGATATACAAAGCCCTAAAATTTGAACTCTAAAACCCTAAGCAATGGCCATGGTGAAATCACGTACAGGCTTGGAAAACTCAATTAAACCATGCTATCAACTTCAAAACAGTCACATTAGTCCAAATCCATGATCAAAGATGACAAATACATCATGAATAATAAAATGCGAATATAAAAAATTTCAAGGAAAACTGGACTTGGTTATACCTGTTCTTTGCGTTTAATGGTCTGAATTTGATTGCTATCGCTTCCTTAGGATGTCAGCAACGTATTTGGATGAGGATGAGAGTCTGAAACAAGCTCTAGAGGTGTTTTCAGTTTTGAAAAATTTTGGCAAAAATGTGAGTTTGCTTATGTGCTTTGGGCGCAGCTTAGGTCTCAATGTTGTGTCTGATCACTTGCATAGGCCTTATGTAACATGTTTTGATCAAAGTTATAGCCTCATAATGCCTTGCCTTCATGTTCAAGATTCTCCATAAAACTCCATTAACAACCTTCCATTTTTGAACCAAATTTTGAATTATTGCTTCATTTGGCCTCTTGCACGAATTTGGAACATGTATAATGGTGATTCAAGGTTCATCAAAGTCAGATATCCTCCTTAATTAACCTTTTTGATTTTCCTTTGATTTTAAAAGATTTAAAATTAATTAAATCCAATAAAATCAATAAAAAATGAAAAAATTAATTTAAAAATTTGAAATAAAAGGTGGGACACGTGGGAAGCATGGACAAGCTAATTCAAGTGGAAAAAGTGGGCCCCTTTTGTCAAAAATGAAGTTTCAAGGATAAATGATTTTGGCCATTTCACAAAAATTTCTCAACTTCTCCAATGTATATCTTGCTCAATTTTTAAGCTTTGATCATGTTCTTGGACATTTTGGAAACGTCTTGAAGTCCTATAACCAATGTATTTGGTCCCATGTCATTTTGATTTACCAATCTCAAGTTATGGTCTTTGACTTAAAGTCCCTTTTTGTTGACTTTTGAAAATAACCTATAATGTTGAAATTGATAACTTTTTGTGAGAGCATTTCTTGGACTTGGAGTGTGAAGATGAGTTGTAGGAAATGTCTTCCCCTTCAAGATGAGCATTGGATGGAATTTTTCTGATGAACCATGAAAACGTTATGCCTTGGTCAAGTTACAGTTGACTTTTCAGCTGTCCAAAAATAGAAACTTTTGCATCTTGAGACTTTTTGAGCCATGATTTTGAGAATCATGATCAAGCATTGATCAAATGATGTTTGTGGCTTCAAAATAAGATGTTGACCAAAAATTTTGACTTTTGACTGCCAAATGACCATTTTGCCCCTACAGTTGACTGTTGAGCAATTAGGGTTTTTGACTGTGCAACTTGACCTTGTGAGCCTTGAAATTTGACATGTAGGTGCTTGACAATGTTTATAGGCATAGGAGACTTGATTGAGCTCTTGAAAACTTCAACTTCCTTGCAGGAACCAAAACCCTAGTTTGACTGTCTTAGGAGGATGGTTTGACTGTGTGGCCCTTGAGTAAACTTGAACCAATTGTGGATGATTCTTGTCAAAACTTTGAAGATTATGGGAGGGCAAATTTTGGGGTACAACAATGACCCTCAGTGTAGCATGACTACTGTTTTATTGGAAGTTTTATTTATTTCATAATTGTGACATCCCTTGTTCCGTGTTAACTCTGATGGAATATGTCTTTAATCATTGATATAATTAATATTATTCGGGGTATTTTAGAAGGGGTGTTACACAAGATCCTACCCATCATTTCTTGAATTTCTATAATCCATTATGTGTCCAGAAGCGCTTCATCAACTGACGTAGGTTCTATGAGGGACACCAAACCCATAAGCATTACTTCAGAAGGTTTGAAAGAGGATTTGGTTCAATTTGGTTTAGTCTTGTCACCCATAATCAATTCTTCAGAATATAAAGATCTTTGTCTATGCTTCCTCAGAGGAGTAGGGACTTCAACAGTTCTTGGTTGAACATCATCAAAATCCTTTGTCTCAGTTTCTTTAGAAACAACTTCTTCACCCTCAGAACCTGAGTAGGTTATTTCCAAATCTACAAACTTTTCAACTAGCTTTGACTTCTTCAACAATATATGTTTCTATGTTATATACTCTATAGCCTTTTGAGTGATCAGAGTATCCTAAGATTAATCACTTTTGTGCTTTAGAATCAAACTGTAGAAACTCAGAAATAATCCAATAAAGTCACCACTAAGATTTATTTGTTTCAAAGGATAAATAAATCTCGATGACGACTTCACTATGTTATTTTTCGAGTTGCTTCACAAACTTGTTAAGATTTTCCTTAGTGTTCAGAATAAAATGTTCACATCCAAATAGATGAAAATATGAAATGTTGGGTTTTTTGTTCTTCCACAATTCATATGGAGTCTTATTCATAATGGGTCTTATAGAGATCATATTCTGAATATAACATGTTGCGTTAACTGCCTCAGCCCAGAAGTTCTTAGCCATGTTAGTTTCGTTGATCATGGTTCTGGCCATTTTTTGCAACGTCCTATTTCTCCTCTCCACAACTCTATTTTAATGTGGAGTTCTAGGGAAATATAAATCATAATGTTTATTTCAAACTTGCCACCATGATCAGTTCTGACTTTAACAATTTTAAAATCCTTCTCGTTTTACACTTGAGATAAGAAGGTAGAGAATACAGAATGTGACTCATCCTTGTGTCTGAGAAACTTAATCCATGTACATCTGTTATAGCCAACAACAATGACTAAACCATATTCTTGCTGAAACAACCGGCTGAAAATCATCAAACAATGAATTCGCCATCGAACATATTTTTATCCCACATGAAGGGAAAGGTAAACATCGAGAAAACCTAAGAAGGGATAAGTCACGGTCTTGCGACTGAGAGATCAGGTAAGGGAGTCTGTTACGCGAGGGGAAGGTATTAGCACCCCACACACCCGTAGTACTCTACGGTATCCACTCTTGTTGTTCTAATCTTATGGGTATGTCTAAACTATGCTTACTGTTTACTACTGAGAAAGAATGCATGCAAAATAAATGAGAAAATAATGTAGGGAAAATAAAGTTGTACTCGCTTGGGCCCTACCCCAATGCCTACGTATCCTTTTTGAAGAATCAGAGCTACCGTAGTTTGGCTCACATATTTCTGTTTGTTTGTGTTTTTTATGGATAATGTTAATTCTGCCTTCTACCATAGCTCGACCTTTGGAGACTTATGCGTTGGCACAAAAGTAAATTAATCATGTCCTTACCTGAAAAGGGTTTTAGAGGAAAGGTGCTCGAGCGTGCAAAAAGGTTTGAATTGGTTTGTGTTTTTGTTATCTTGAAAAAGGGTTTAAGTGAGATTAGCATGTTTTAGGGTTTGCTAAGAAAAGAAGTTTTAGTTTTAAATGCAAGGATGCAAAAGGGGAAGAAAAAGAGTCTAAGGGAGACTAGCCTACTTCTAATCCTAATGTTATCATACAATGGTAGCCCTATGTTAAGGATGAAAGGGGAAATTCCTACCTAATGTTAGCATGCATGGTTTGCAACCTAAGGTCTAGCTTGCATCTGAAAGGAGTAAGCAAATCCTAAGGGAACATGGTATGTACAAGGATAAAGAAAACAAGCTAATAAGCTCAAGATAGCACACCTAGAGAGATCCTATCTAGGTTAGCATGCCAAAGAAAGTCTAACAAAACTATCCTATAGGGCACATGCAATAAGAGCGAAGTCGTGATCTCAATTTCTAAATTGAGTGACTCATTGATCAACCAGAAATAAAGGAAAGTGATAAAATCTTATAGGGAGCATGCACTGAGAGCGAATTCGTGATCTTAATTCCTAAATTGAGTGACTCATCTATCAACAACCAAAGAAATAAACACAAGCGCAACACATATAGAAAATGAAGTGCGAAATGCCTACTACAGGTCTTTAAACAGCGACTTCGAGCGCACGCTCTTTATTTCCTACTTCTCATGGTATCTAGAAAGCAATAAAGTGCAAAAATGAGGAATAAAATAAGGCCACGATGATATCGAACGGAGAAGGTTCGTTGCCTCTTCAAAGCCATGCAAGCAGTAAGAAAACTCTACAGAAGCCGCTTCACACAAGTGATCACATGATTAATCTCCAAGCATTCCACATTGCGAAAGTTACATCGATATTCTATCGCAAAATCTTAGCTAGAAAATGATTATTAAACATGAAAATAATATAAAACTCTAATGAAGATTATAAAGAGATGTCCTAAAGAATTCTAAAATGTACTAATATTTTGGTATCATTTTTATCATGTGGAAAATTAATCAAAATCATGAAGAGGAAAATTAGTATGGAAATCAATTGAAATTCTAAAACAGAAGGAGGGTGTAAACTTGACCTATAGTGCTACAAAGCAATAGCTGGCACAGAGGCCCAAACTGGAATAAGGTCCACTAAACATTTTTTGTTCACAAACCAAAAGTTGCCAAAAAATACTCTTTGGGCCATAACAAAGGATGACTCGGTCCATCCACATATCTTAGCAACCATCAACATTTCAATTATTTCATCATTTATTTATTATCATTATTCAACACATTGTTTATTTTTATTAATATATTAAAATAAAAGAAAAATGAAATAGCCAAAAAATAAAAATGGAGGATACAATGCGTTTGATCTTTGTTTAGGGTTGAGAAGTGTCCATTGAGATTCACGAGACCTTCTTCTCCATATCAAAGCGGTGGTGCTTCATTTCTTCACCGATCTAGCCAAATTCAACGCTACTGCTACCTCTGTTTTAACTTTCGATTCGAAATCGATGATGTTCTCCTTCTACAATGCTTTGACGCCTCTAAATCAACCTCCTCCGAGTTTCGTCTCATCACCATCGATTATCCTTAATCGCGGCTCTGTCTTCTCCTTCTTTCAGCCTCCGTCTTCTCCTTCTTTCTATCTACGATGTCAAGAAACCTCCGCCTTTGAAGCTTCAGTCGCAGTTTCAAGGTCCTTGATTCAACTTTCATGATATCGTGCCCTAACACACAACAACCATAGCTCATACACGTTAACAAAACGCGAAGAACGTGACTTATAGTTTGAATCTCCTTTCCTTCTGCCTTTTTCGGTTTCACTCTTGATCTTGTGTTGCAATTTTGGCGGTGGATAAAAGATTATGATGATATAGGTTGTTGAACAACAAGATTGAAGAGGAAGCAATGAAGTTCTTGTGATGAATCGGATAAGCCGCAGAGATCAAGATTACGTTATTGACGAAGATGGCAGAACGGTTCTGTGTAGATGATAGGTGAAGATTGAAGAGGTTGGAATATGTTGATGATGCTGAAGCGAGCAGAAGAATTGATCGCAGAAAGATATGAGTTTTCTGGCTTTGTATAGGGATTCTTCATATTGAAAATTGGTTGTGAATGGTTGAAGAGAGCAAAGGTATTTTTGTTCAGAGAGATTGAAGAAAATATTGCAGAGGAAATGGTGGGTTATTAAACAATGAAGATGAGGATGAAAAGAGTGAAGGAGCTTCTTGCAAAGAAAAGGTGAGGTTTTCTGAGATTTTCTTTTTCTCTTAATCTCTCTGAAATCTGATAGTGAATTACCTCCCCCCTGAATGAATCCCTGAATTCTATTCTCTCTCAGTTTCTTGTGTGGATAATGAATAATGAATCGTGAAAAAAAATCGGAAAAAAAATTCCTTTGAATCTTTTAGAAAACTCTGTTATATGGCTTGAGAGTTTGTTGGAAATTCTGTTAGAGATTGGTTAAACCAGTCAGGGTTAGTTGGGAGGTTTTGAATCTGTTAGGCTTCAGTTAGGAACTGAAATTATGCTGTTATTCAGTTATAGGGGTTATGAAATTAGTTAGGATGAATTAGGGATGGAAGAGTTAGGATATTAACTAGAGTTGATAATTAGTTAGAGGAAGCTATAATTCAGTTAGAATTCTATTTAGGGAATGTTAGTTAATTCTGTTAGCCCTTTCTGTTATGAATTTTCTCTTGGCTGGAAGTTTTTGTTTCTGTTGAGAAGTTAGGAAGTTAGTTACAATTGTTTAGGAGGATAGTTAGAGATAGGTTGGAAAATGTTATGGGAATTGGTTTAGGAAACCAGTTAGGGGGCTGTGAATGATTAGAAACAGTTATAAGTGGTTATGTTAGAGGTTAGAGCAGTTAGTTAGGGGTTGTTTTTTCTGTTAAACATGGCTGTTTGGAAAGGGCCGGAGTTAGGGTGTTAGAGAAGTTTTTTTCTTCTTTCTGTTATGTGGTTTTATCTATTTACTTTCTCCTGAATTTTCCATTGGATAATTTTGTTTTCACAGTTTGCACATTTTCTGATATATTTACTCCCATCTTCTGAACTCAACTGTCGTTAGCTTGCTTTTTTTTTCTTTCTATCTTGATACAGCATCACAGGGCAGTACAAGGTTGTCTGAACTCACGATAAATTGTTGTATGTGCAAAGCTCTCCAATTGTCCGGATATGGCATTGATAGACTGACATTTCAAGTTCGGGCAATAGGTCTTTATGGCTGATAAATTAATGATTGATTAGAATTGGCATTGTAAGTTTTGTCGGATTGAAAGATACTTGGTTTTGTTTTTAAAATTGCACAAAGTTGTTGCTTGAATAGGCATGTTTATTCGATGGGTTTTAATTTTGAATTTTGTAGGTTGAAACATGGCTTGGAGCTGAAGAAGTAGCTTGCAATATGTTTGATAAATAAAGAAAACAAACCAAATGACTTAGCAAAGAAAGCAAATAAAGAAGGTGAAAACGAAGACAAACAAAAATGTAATGATAATGCTTGAAATGAAAATAAATGATTACTCACATGTTATGCTTGAAACGAAATGTTAATGTCAAGAGAACTTACCTTGCTTGAATCTGGAATGTGGGTCTTGGACTTGAGCTGTTTCTCTGGGTGTCCTTGAATTCGAAGGAGAAGAAACAAATGTGATGTTCCTTTGGCTAGATTCGAAAACCAAGAAAAGTTGATTTGTGTTTGTTTATTTTTGGATTTTAAAGAAACAAGTGTGGTGTTTCTTCAAGTTCCGGGTTTCAGAGGGTGTTAAGTGTTTGAGAGTTTTGAGTTCTTTGAAGATTATTTCCATACAGCCAAAATCCTCTTCAGTGTTCTTCCTCTTTCTTTTTATTTTTCAGCCCCTTTGATGTGCAAATGAACTCTCTATTTATAGAGAATTTTTTTGGAATGAGAAACTTTGTGAAGGAATAAAATATAGTTTCTTTGAAAGGCCAACATCCACTTGTGTCAACTTTTTATAATCCCAAGATAAAAGTACTAAAATCAATGGTTGAGATGGGGGCTCCTAGTTTATAGGGGGCAAGTGTGCAGAAGGGGAAAGCGCAAGGATCAAGAACTTTCTAAAAAGGTAATGATGTCATTAGGAACAAGTTGGATTGAAGAACAATTTAATATGGAGTGAAGAACAAGTTGGAGGCCTATGTAGCCTGACCTATGGACAACTTGACTCTTTGAATCGGATCCTTCATTTTTTCATAGTCTTCGACCAGACTTAACAAAGGAGCATTTGTTTTCACCAGTTGTGTATCCTTCGAATGGACCAACTGTGTGTTCTTCGAATGGACCTCATAAGCTGAATGTGACACTGAGTCTTCTTGCTTTTGATCACTTAGGCACAACCCTTCGACCAGACTCAAAAGTAACTAAAACCAAATATTTTCCAACCATGGCAAGTCCTTCGAATGGGCCACCAAGTTGTGTATCATAATGCAGCACTATGTATGTTGAAGGGTCTGGAGATGGATTCGAAGGTGATATGAAAGTGATTCAAGACAATGCTGAAGATTGATTCGAAGCCAACATATAGGTGCATTCGAAGGAGACATGAAGGTGACAATGCCTTGTGCACGCTAACATGAGGAAAATTCCTGCCTTGAGAATCAAAGCAAACACGTAAGGAGCCAATGGTGAAATTGAAACCAGCATGCAGGAGGTCCCTACTTTGGGTCAATGGAAAACCTTCAGAAGGCCATTGCCCTCTGAATCAAAGAAAGATTTCAGAAGGTCATCTCCTTCTGAATCGAAGGAAACTAATATGAAGGTCATAATGCCCAGTCGAAGCTAGCATGCTGAAGGCAAATGCTTTGTGAGACAAACATTCAGGAGGCCATTTCTCTTGAATCTAAGCTTGCATACATGAAGCCACATGCTTTATGAATCAAATCAATCATGTAGAGGTCCATATACTTAATCGAAGCTTGTGGAAAGCTTGCTCAAAGGAAATCCAAATGTTCAATCAGAGTGTGTAAATCAAAGCTTGCTCGAAGAAGCCATATGCTCAATCGAAGGATGAAAACCAAGCTTGCATATAAGGAAGCCTAAATGTTCAATAAGAGTGTGTAAATCAAAGCTCACTCGAAGAAGTCGGATGCTCAATTGAAGGACGAAAACCAAGCTTGCATCAAAGGAGGCCTAAATGTTCAGTCGAAGCCTGTGAATCAAGGTTGCATCAAAGAATCCAGAATGTTTAGTCGAAGGATGAATGAGTCAAAGCAAGCTTGATTTTCTTCAATTTTGTCAAAAATAATTTTTTATCTGTTTTTCCCTTTTTGTCTGCTTTGTACTTGTGCAAATTTTGAGCTTTTGAAAATCATTGTGAGAAAATGCCTTGAGAAATGAGAGGGAAAATTTTGGGGTACAACAGTTCTAATGGTGGATTTTTTTAGGTCCAGGGGCACTATAATCTATCCATTAGACATTAAAACATCAAATATTTTATTGCATTTTGTAACATCAAAGGTATAAGTTTTAGCAAGAAACTTCTCATTTTTAGGCTCGACAAGATTCTTCTCGTTCGATGGTTTTAAAACCTGGCATGCATATGGTGGCCCTAACTTTTACTCTGCCTCATTGACCTCACTCTCTTCGATGTAGTCATTGACCCAGTATGAAGAATACTCTTTTGTAGCAACATAAGAAACTTTCTCTCTTTTATTGGGTTTAGACGTTCTGGCTTTTTCAACTTTCAAGTGTTTGTCCGGGAGAACCCTATCAGCTAGTTGGGCCATATCCCTAAGGTATTGAGTGTCTAACTTCTTCCTAATAGAATAGTTTAGGCCTCCAACATCCATTTTGACCAACTCATGCTCAGGGACTTGAGTAAAGCATCTTGGTTTAAGAAGTCTAAACTTGTTGAGATAGTCATCGATCGACTAAGATGTTTTGTTACCTAACAATAGATAATTCTTTAAGGCTTATCTTTGACTGGCACATATAAAACTGTTCATGAAGAATTCTCTCTAGTTGATCCCATGTTCATATCGAATTTGGAGTAAGAGTTGTTAACCATGTGAATGTGTTGTTTGCCATCAAACTGGAAAAATACCTCATTTTTAAATGTCCGTCGTTGGCAATGTCGCAAACTTCAATTTCAAACCTGGCTATGTGTTCTACAATTGATTCATTTGTATCACCGACGAACTTGGTACATTTGGGGACTCTACATCCCCTGGGCAATTCAGTTTGACGAATGTAATCAGGTAAAATGGACATGTAATTAGGCCCGTGAAGGCCAACATTAAGCCCACTTTGGTCCAGGACTTCTTCAACCATATTCACAATGTAGTTGCGTCCCACTAGGTTATTTTGGTTGGTGTTTCTAAAGACGTGATCAACATCTTGGTTTCTCTCAACTATCAGTGGTCTAGGATTATATTGCTCTATGTATTCCTCTTCCTCGTTAGGAGTAGGTTCTTGTGATCGAAATGTCGTAGGCTTCTCTTGATTTACTGGGGCAGCCTTATCATCAGGCGTGTCAACGCGACTTACATTTGATCTTTGGGGTATTGGTTGAGACTGAACCGAGGGAACGCCAAAGGATTCAATAATTTGACTCATTTGGTCGATCATAGGGTTAAATATAATACCCATTTGTCGAGTAAGATTATTTAGCAAATCTAGATTACTTTCACCCATTTTCTGCTTCAAAGCCATCACTGAAGTCATATTCTGTGAGGGTGTTGTTCGGGGGACGTAACTTACCCCTCCTGGTCGACCACTAGTATTCAAGGTTGTAATAAAAGCATTTTGATGGTTAAACGATGGCCCGCCACTGTAGGCCATCCATCATCTACTAAGGCATACCATATTGATAGTATCATGGAGATGGAATTGATCCTAACTTAAAAAGTGCCCTTTAAAGGTTAAAAGGTGAACCCCTAGGTTGCACTGATATCGACGAAACTGTTGCTGTTGATCAAGTGACAGTGGTTGTCCTAACAGGGGATAAAATCGTCACATTTGAGTCCTTGTACCAACTGGTATAACGTCAACATTATAAGCGTTCCTCTTTGTAATGTTGGAAGTGTTAGTATCTGTGCTAGAACGTGACATTTTAGACAGTTATTCCCCACTTCTCAAGTTCATTCATTAACACACATTTGTATTATGTTACATGAAACAAACCACACACATTGAAAACAACATTGAGTTTAACAAAATATTTGAAAAATATTAGCACATGTTGTAACGCCCTGATTTAATTTAAATTAGTTTCATGATTTAATTATGTGATAATGAGTGATCTTGTTGTGTGATTGGTATTTTTGTGTATTATAGGGCCCTTGAGTGTAGGGTGGTAACCTCAAAAAATATAGTCTTTGAAGTTTGGGGTGGGTGAGTAATAGTGTAGAGATAAGAGGTGTGGTGAGTGAAACTAATTAGTAATATTGGTTAATTTTTAATTGGTTAAATGATACTGTTGTACGCCAAGATTTTCCCTCTCTTTTCTCAAGACATTTCTCACCAGAAATCTTCAATGACTCTAGTTTGTACAAGTGTTGACTAGGTCAGATCATCTCCTAAGCACTGAGACCACAAATTAGGTTTTTGATTGAAGTTAACTGATCCTTGACTGTTGACCTAATTTCGTGAATCAAATAATTTCTCAAGATCAAAAGATCGATAGTTGAATTTTTGGTCAACTGATGAAAAGTCAATCGATGCACAAAAAGTCAAACTTTCACTTTTTGGTCAACATTGAATTTCAAAAATCAAAATTTATCAAGACATTCAAGAATATCAAACTTGGTCAACAAGAATCAAGAAAGTCAAGAAAGTCAACAAAAAGTCAAGATTTTCAATACTTGGAAATTTTCTAAGTGTTTTTATACTTGATAATTTCATTACTTCATGACAAATTTTCACCAAGATGCAAGATGATTCAAAGAAAACTTTCAACATGAAAGTTGTAGATCTTGATGAATTCTACAAATTTGTATTAGAGGGTTGATGTCCAAAAAATTCTTAGATTTGAAGATATAGTCTCATGAAGTCATGACATTTTTGTATAAAACACTTAGAGAAATTTTCAACAGGTTTTTGTCCCAACTTCTTAGCCAATTTTCATCAAGTTCCAATTGGATTTAGCCAAAATGGTAAACATGAAAGTTGTAGAAAAAGTTTCATGCTTTCAAAAACAACAAAGAACATGAATTTATCATACTTGAGCATAGAGATTCAAAGGCATGAAGTTGGACATCCATTCTTGAATTACAAGTCATTTTGGTGAAGAACACATAATCGAATCTACATGCTATGCTACATAATCTTGTGTTGCAGGCCTTCTAACTTGCAAATCTCACCATGATTTAATGCTTACACAAACTTTTGAGCTATGGTCCATTTTATTTAAGTATTGTCCAAGTGATCTTTCCATTTTTGGCACAAAGTTAACATTTCCATTCTTACAAAGTAGCTTTAATCACAAAGTCAGCTCTTCTTGAGCCTCTAACTTGTTCCTTCTACACACACTAAACACACGAAATCAGACAAGCATGCTTAAAGTATCCAACAAATCTATGAAGCAAAGTACAAAGCATTGGAACTATGATCTTCAAGCTTTCTTCATGTACAATCCAGCCTAGACACAACATGTGATCTTGAAAATATGATCAACCCTTGTCTTAAAACCTCTTGCCTATAAATAGAGAGATCATTTTGCAAGATAAAAGAGATGAACAAGCCCTCAAAACTGATGTACTGTCAAAAAACCATAATTTTCCATAAAACCTCAATTTTTGAGCTTTGAAGTTCAAATCTTTGAACCTCTCACACCTTGCAAGTTTTTCCCAAATATACTTCACATACATCATATATGAGTTATCCAAACATAAGAAAAACTTATATAACATCATTATCACAATCTTCCAAACTCAAAAATGGTACTTTGCAACTTGACTTGGTTGGAGTGATTCAATAACTTTCAGCATAAAGTGAGGATTTGCATAACTTCAAGAAGATCCAAAGAAGCTCAATCAATCACAACTTCATACCCGGAAAAATCCATACGCGTTCTTAAGTTTTTTCTTCAAGGGGTAAATTTTCTCAAACTGTAATATCTTTATCCATACATCATTTGCTTTTTCTTTCAAAAGGATACAACCGGATAGATCAAAAAGAAAACTTAGCAAAAAGCAAGGACAGGGGCTGACACGGGTGCCCATGTCACACGACATGGCCTGTGTCATCTCAGTTGGGTTGAAAACTTAACAAAAATGGAGGGCAGGTCCTGACACAGGTGCCTGTGTCATACGACACGACCCATGTCAACTCAACTGGTTCATGCACGTGTAAAAACAGGCAGGTAGGGGCTGGCACGGGAGCCCGTGTCACACGACGCGGCCCATGTCAATTTGGATGGAACAAAACTGTGCAGAGAAGCTTGAACAGGTCCTGACACGGGCGCTCGTGTTCACTGACACGGCATGTATCAGCTCAGGCACCAAATTTCCTAATTTTTAGATATTTTAGGTTATTTTGGACATATTGCATTGCTTCGAGATGACCTAACACCATAAAACTATTTTTCTAAATGAAACTTCAAAAATATTTTTCTACACAATTAATTTTCTTTTAAGTTAACTAAGACCTAAGTTTTTTCTTCAATTGAATTAACTACAAAACCGTTAATATAAAAAAACCCTAAAAAAACCATCTCTTTTCATTTTACATTTTCTTGAGCATTTTACTATTTTGTATTATAAATTATGTAATTGTCAAATCCTTGTAATAATAATTAGGATTTGCTTTACTTATCATCCCCATTTGTAAACTTGTATCCCCCATCCCCTCAAGTATTGTAATAGCGTAGGACATTTAATTTCTGCAATTTATCGCTTTCCATATTATTGCCAGTAATTAGGATTTGTATGGCAAGACTTAAAACCAAATAATAGACAACCCTAATTCAAGACAAAATTAAATAATAACAATACACGTTGCACATATGCACCTCTAGGATAATCCAGACTTGTTGCCTCAGATAAAAATAGTCATGTCCCTCGAGCGTGGGATACTTTAGCAAAGACCCTCAATTACAAGATCGTAATCCCTCGATGACCCTTTAATTTTGCCTTCGGTAAATGATCTTGATCACTTACGACAAATTTCTAAGGTATCCTACAATGTTGCCTTCAATTACTATACGATGACCCATGCATATCCCTTCATATCCAATGATATGGCTCCTCACCAACCAATGGTAAAATAGCACTATCTAAAGGAGGAGGAAAAGAACAAAGACTTTCTTTTGTGTAGGTAGAAAGCTCGTATTTGCTTGCTCACAAACATTTCAAAATAAAACATCTTTTCAAAACACACCAACACCTTCATGAAATATTTTCAAAAGTCAACGCTTTGTATACGTTTTTTCCGAAACGAAAAACATTACAAAGTTCACCTAAACGAAGGCACTTTTCAAAAATACTTTCAAAACAAATCACAAGCACATTTACAAAGCATTTCAAAGTGAGCTAGCAACTAAGAGCCCGTAGATAACTACGGATGAAAAGGGTGCTAGCACCTTCCCTTTTCATAACCTACCCCCCGAACTCAAGAAAATTCTCAAAAGGTCTTTCCTGTTCTTTTCACCCTTTCCTTTATTGGATAATACGGAAGACACCCAAGTCAGTTCTCCCACCGTAACAAAAATACACATATAGGTATTATTTAATTTAATTAGATAAATAAATTATATTATTATTATTATTATTATTATTATTAATAAAGGGAATAAAATAATAGTAATAATAAAATAATAAAAGGACTTTTGGGAATAGAAAAGTGTCAGAACGTGAAATAAGAAAAAGTGAGAAGGGAAGCTAGGGCTCAAGAGAAGGAGACAACCACCATTGTTAAGAGGTAGAAGAATTGCAAGAACTCTAAGATAAGGGTGGGCTTCTAATTATCAAATGAGTTGTATAATGATTTATGGGTAGGGGTTAATTACTTGTTAGAACTTAATTCTACCACATGTGATACACCTTCAATTGTGAAATTCAGTTTTGTTGATGATATTGGGTACAATTTGAAATTTCTCTGATACAGGCGACACATGTTAATAATGATGTTCCAACATCAGAACAATGTCACTACAAATGTTACAACATCTGTTGATAGACTGGACATATATATCAAGTTATAGCAGATACTAAAACTTAAACTACAAAATGATAAATAACACATAAAGTTGTTAATCCAGTTCGGTGCAACATCACCTACTATGGGGGCTACCAAGCCAAGAAGAAAGTCCGTTATTAGCAGTATTAGTTCAAATCCTAAACAGTCCCAATTTATAACTTCTCTCCTAATCCCTACCCAATGAAACTTCTACCTAAGAACCTCCTAAATATGAGAAATTTCCATCTCACTTCCTAAATCACCTCAGTGATATCTAACAGTCCTAATCCCAGTGAATGTATCAAGTATAACTCAACAAGAAGATCATACTTCCATTACAATACCTAGCCATGACTCTTGACTAAGAACAATACTTGGATTTGCTTAAAAGCTTCATCCAAGAAAAATACTTAGCTCATTGCCTAAAGGCTTCTGAGTGAGAACATAATGTCAACCACAAGTATCAAAAGATAAAAGGGTGGCTTACACCACACAATACACAAGAGACTCTCAAAACCTAAGACTATTTTTCCTTCCCCTAATTTTACAATTATTGAAAGAACTAATTACATTAGGTTATGTCTTCTCTTTAAATTTACCTCTACAGTCCATGGGCTTCAAAACATTCATCCAAATATTTCTTGATCCATAAGCTAAGTGATGCACCAATTGTGCAACAAAATCTCCTTAAATCTTAGAACAAACAATACAAAGTTTCCTAAATTGACTTAAGGACAAATTTAGTAACTAATGTACAGTTGGAGATATAAAACTTGTTCTAGATTAAATCTTCTTGACCTGCGAAATTTACTGAGATATATCCAAAAAGAAATATCACATAATCAAATTAAATTTGTTAAGATTTAAAATAGCAGCACCTGCTGTACCAGACCAAGATGTCATGACATCTGCTTCAACATCTGGCTGAAAAACCCATAACATCAAACTTGTTATGTCAGTTGATAAAAATGATGCACCATCTTGATCAACATCATTTTAGAACCATGTTTTAGCAAAATTATGCCAATCCTAAAACCATTGGACTAACACAATTGATAATGAGAAATTGTATGTTTGTGTTGATGTAAATTAGTGTGATTTAATTATACGATTTCATGTGTTTATGTGTGTTTTGGTAAATTAGAATGTTGCTAATGAGGAATATGCTGATAAGTTTCCTAAACATGTTATGCTATAGAAAGCGATAAACGAGTACCTTGAATGAAACAACTTCAAAAATATGATTACCATACATCCACAAGTTGAAACAATCAAACCTAGAAAATAATCTCAAAAATCTACAAGTTAACGGACCAAAACTGGAGTCCAAAAAACAATAATAGGATTAGTAATACTATTGTTATTTACAACTCTAAAGCTTGGGTAAAAGTGGGAAAAAGGAGGGTCAAGTGAAGCAAAAGACCACTGGCACAAAACTAAGTGCGTAAAGCGGGACGGAGCGTGCTAAGCACCCGTTAAACAAATAGGGCGTGCTAAGCAGGCTTAACCACGCTAAGAGGTAGCAAAAAAATGTAGACAGATCAGAACAACCCCTGACTTCTCATGCCTAACCTCCACTAACACCTACACATCTCAGCAACAAAATTGTACAAAATTTACAAGCGTTGGGGTGCCTCCCAACAAGCTTGAAGCCTTTATTTATGTACACATGCTCCTCCGTGTTGCTTCATTCACTAGCATCTACCAATAACCTAAAAAACACTTTGAGAAAACATAAACGAAAAAAAGGTATATACAACCACACTTTAGCACAACAAAAACACATACATAGTGAGTGTGAAAAATAAACACACAACAAGTATATATCAAACAAGTATACATTATAAAAGTTTAGTAAACATAGACAAGTCAATTTACAAGTGAAAATATACAAGATATACGATATTTACAAAACTCAAAACTATAGAAACTATTGTGATGCAATTCAATATCAAAATAATAATCCCTGACAACGACGCCATTTTGTTCGAACTGTAGTATAACAGTAAGGAACAAAAATATTTTGAAGTATTTTTACGGGAAATTTACCGTCTCCATAGGGATAGGTGCGAGGGAAAGAATGTCGTTCAATAGTTTTTTCGTTTCTGAGCTTGGGTTATAATGTGTTTAAGGTATAAGGAGCGAAAAGTAAAGTTATTAACAGAAAATAAATACATTCTTCGGAGAGGAGAGGACTCTTCCGGGTTTGAATTTCATCTACCATAACAAATAATTAAATGTATTACTCAATTGTACACAACCTAAACAACTCGCCAAAATCATCACGTATCTCCCACACAGAGGTTATTTCTAACGCATAGTGAGATATCAACCATAATGCTCTCAGAGGTGATGTCTCGTGAAACTCAACCAAGACAAAGGAATTAAGAATCGATAACCCTATGAATATTAATCCTAAATCTAATTCAAGAATCTAGAACCTAATAGATGTTCATCCTATATCTGGACTCGAACCGTACATGTCAGCAACAACTCAAACCCAAACAAAGTAAACAATCATCAATATTAATTTGTAAAAGAGGTTTTATACAACACCATGAGAAATAAATATACATATAATCAAGGTAAACTTACATTTAAACTCCAACAGATAGAGAATACAAAGAGAAGAAAAGAAGAAGAACTTTAAATTTATGGTACCAACAACACATGTTCATACTGATATCCCAACATCAGAACAATGTCAAGACAAATGTTACAACATCTGTTGACAGACTGAACAAATTTATCAAGATGCAAGTAATACTAAAATTAAACTGCAGACTAATAAATAACACAAATAATTGTTAACCCAGTTCGGTGCAACATCACCTAATCTGGGGGCTACCGAGCCATGAAGGAAATTAACTATTAGCAATATCAATTCAAAGCCTAAATAATACAACTTTACAACTTCTCACTTAATCCCTACCCAGTGTAACTTCTACCTAGAAATCACCATCTATATATGAGAAATCCCATCTCACTTCCTAAATCACCTCAGTGATATCTAACAGTCCCAATCCCAGTGATTATATCTAAAACAACTCAACAAGAATATTACACTTCCCGTACAAAAATACTAAGTTAAGACTTTTAACTAAATACAATACTTGGTGTTTCTTAAAATATTCAACCAAGAACAATACTCAACTTATTACCTAAAGGCTTCTGAGTGAAAATATTACGTCTACCACAAGTATCAAAAGATACATGGGTGACTCACACCCACACAAGAGACTCTCAAAACATAAGACTCTAAGCTTTCTCAAATTTACAAATTATAAAAATATTAATTGAAAGAATTTATCCAATAATTTTAGGTTTTCTCCTTTAAATACACCTTTGAATTCTATGGGCTTTGAAATCTGCATCCAGATATTTATTGATACATAAGCTGAGTGATGCACCAATTGTGCAGAAAAATCTCCTTTAATCTTGGAAAAAACAATACCAAGTTTCCTAAATTGTCTCAAGGCCCAATTTAGTAGCTTATGTACATCTGGAGATATAAAACTTATTCCAGATTAAATCTTCTTGACCTGTGAAATTTACTGAGACATATCTAAAAGGAATATCACATAATCCAATTAATTATGTCAAGATTTAAAACAGCGTGTACTGGTGTTCTGGTACAACATGTTACAACATCTACCATAACATTTGCCTTAAATGAACCTGACCAACATGTTAGAACATCTTCCATAACATCCTTGTTGTAAACCATGTTTTAGCAAAATTATGCAATGCTAAAACCATGGTTCTAGAAATCCCCCCATTTGGCAACTTTTGACTAAAACAACCAAAACCCAATTAAAATGGAGAGAGGAATAAAACCATAGAGGAATAAAACCACAAACCAAACTGCACAAAAACAAGTATCAAAGATACAACATTTACACAAAAACAAGCTACATGCTAAATATGTAAACTTTGCACATGAGGAAGAAGATAACTTGCATCTTCAAAACCGTCCAAGTTACTCCCCCTAAACTACATAACTAGTTCTTGTCAGATACAGATAAATCTCCCCCTCAAGAACTCAACACATTAGAAGAACAAGAAGCAGAAGCAACACACATAACTCAAAGCACAAGACACAATAATGATCATAACTCAGAATACAAGACAAAACAAACAAGATTTTAGAGCATCCTATATAACATCCTACAAACAACCACAACTGAAGTAGTAGTAGTAGAAGCAGAACAAAAACAAGATTGACAAACTTAAGACTCACATTATAGATGGTCATGCTCCCCCTAAAGTGTTGCATAAAACAAGAAACAACACCAGACTAGACCCAAATACACTTTCTCCTCCTTTTTAGCCAAAAATTGACAAAATTTTAATAGAAAAGAAACTAACACAAAGAATCAAAAGAAGCAAGAATTAATTCAAGAAATAAATAAGAAGAAACTAACTCTATGACTTGATACAGGATTAATAACATCAAACCGACTCAAAAGAAATAACAGAAAGAAGAAAGAAAAAAAATGAAACTGAAGGAAAAACAGACTTGACCCAAAGAGAGAAAAACTAAGTCTCTTTAAGTAGACAAAAACTAACGAGACACAACCAAAACGACTTAACTGAAACAAAAGATAGAATAAAAAAAAACTTTTTTTTTTAAATTTTTCTATTTTTTGGTTCTTTTTTAACAGATAGTAGGCAATGGCTATCCAACTCTACCTCCTGAGTCAATGAAATTGGCCCAATCTTCATCAGCATCTGAGTATGAAGCAAGTATTTAATCATGCCTTTTCTTGAGGGATTTCATCTTTGTTACAAAAGTTTTCCCTATTATGGATGTTCCAGTAGATGTTCCAACATTTGTTACAGTGTTGGACACTATTTTCTTTGAACCAGAACCCACTTCCTTCTTGGTTTCCAAGAGAAGAGCCTTCTTTGCATCAACAATTTTGGAAGATTTTCTCATGTTGAAATGCATCTTGTGAGGATGGTGAGGTAGTAAGGCCTTTAAATACAAAGAGAGTTACCTAGATTCTAACGACACCTTACTTGTAATGACAGTCTAGTAAATAAGATAATTTTGGAAGAAGATAAGATCTACATTAGTAACAGTGCCCCATTCACCATAGGAGAGAGACACATTCTTGTTCAGCTTCCTCTCTTTCCAAGCTTTTTGTGCTGGAAAATGTTATAACATTTAAAATGACATTCTCCTTGCCATTGAAAATGATTCTTCCGAGATTGTACACACCCCTAGGTGAAGGAATAAAGTTTGCAAGTCGTCCAAACAGTTACTACTATAGTTCTTCAATAATGCAATTCCATAATTATCCTTCATATTCTCAATGTATCTTGAACCTCAAGTTATGATGAAAATACCCCCTAAAGCTTCTCAGCCATACCAAGTTTAGGAGTATCAATATAAGCATGTAGAAAGATCCTTGGCACAATGATGATAAAACCAATGACTTTGTTCTGTAAGCAGAATAAAATCCTTGTACCTTGATTAAAGTAGCATGTCACACTACAATGTCATGACATTCAATTCGACATTGTACTCTTTTAGTAATCAACCCAGTTGATAATACATATACCTTCAACAATGAACCTAATCTTGAAGATATACCAGGATTCAATTAATTCTAATCCAAGTGACTGGATTGTCCTCCAATTATACAATCTTCTCCATATTTGGACAATAGGTTTTTACTCCAAGACTCATCATCATTATATATTTCATCTCTGAAACAAT
Source organism: Vicia faba (assembly GCA_948472305.1). NCBI lineage: Eukaryota > Viridiplantae > Streptophyta > Magnoliopsida > Fabales > Fabaceae > Vicia > Vicia faba. The sequence goes on along the minus strand of OX451741.1, from coordinate 760,257,322 downwards.
TGATGATTTCAAACTAAAATAAACTCCAAATAGTGAACTCCCTTTTTAAAAAAAATGTTGTTTCCTTGAGAGCTTTCTCATTCAGTGCGTGTTATATCTTTAGAGTCTTCCACAATGTTTAGAGTATTAAACTGTTGTAATGATGTTCCAACATCTGGTTAAACATCAGTACCTTTCTCAACGAACATATCACTGATTTTGGTCTTGAAGTTAACATCACTAAAAGTACTTCTCTCAGTAGAGTAACTTAGAAACATACCTTGTTCTCCTTCTAGGAGTAGATAAGAACCTTTGAAGACTTCACAGATATTAGATTTACTTTTCTATAGATCATAACAAAAAATCATATATATGTCTCTATCCACCGGGACACTCATTTTGCATTGAACTAATCAGATCCATATAACAGGTTTTAGAGCTTTTTCAACAGTCTGATGTTGCACCTTCTGGTGTGACATCTTGACTTCATCTTCCTTGAACATAAAGAAAAAGGATAAGCAATTAAATACTTGTGGAGTCCATAAATAGAAATTGTTTTTAAATCCTCATAAGAAATCCATACATCTCATTAGAGATAAAATATTCTTCCTTGATGACATTCACCACCAGAACTTGATCAGACACTTGACTTAAGTTTAACACAATAGTCATCAGTCCTTTAGTAAGAAGACCATTACTAAAACTTAGACACTCCATCTTATATTCTTTAGATATCCAATTCCCTTAAACTCTGCTTTTAGCATCAACAAAAAAAGTAACAGTTGATAAAATGAGACTAAACAAACCACCAGAAATACTTTTACTGCAGTTAAGTGTCTGGAACAATCAGTGCCAAAATACCAATCATCTTAGTTAAAGTTCTAAGAAAGGTATGATGAAAAAGGCAATTATAACCTTCCCTAAGTTGTAACCACTTCTTGGTTACCCATGCTGAACTTGACCTTTGAGGAAGTAAACAAAACTGTTAAGATCAACTTTTTACAAAAGAGACATCTTCAATGAAAAAATATGCCTTTAGCGTGAGTATTCATATGTATAGCACAATGTTGAGACATTAAGATTGTCATCCTTGACTCAGCTTGCCTTTTGATAAAAACAACCTTTTCTCACTTGAGTTTTATCTTTGCTAATTATAGCTTGAAAACCCTATCCTCCTTAGACTTCCAATTACCTTTCCACTAGAAGAAACCTCTCCCATTTATTCTGAACTATCCTTACAGACTTGATCGAAATATCAAGTTTTAGGATTAATAGAATCACTTCACCCTGCAAGTCATAAATGGTTGACAATCCTTCATTATCTTAAGACATAAGATCAAAAATAAATCACCTCTTATTTCTTCATGGTTGACAACCTTTTTTTTCTAGATACACTGATTTTTCAATAAAACAACCAGTACATCATGAGATAATTCTTCAAAATAGAAATGTTCATCAGAAATCCATCTTTAAGTCAAAACAGTAAAATCCTTGGAAAATTCATAATCAAGATCACTTTTCGAATCAACCCAAGAAATAGAAAACCCATTTTGTTGTTCTTGAAATAAGTAGGGCATTTTGCTCCACAGAGATCTGAGGTCTTCACACTCATATGAATGATATGACATTGGTTGAACTATACTCCAGTTCCAACCTTTTCTTTAACATTATAGACTTGTTGAAGTCAAAATAGATGTTCTGGTTATTTGGTCTAGATATTGTGTCTAATATCTTCAACACCTAATTGGATTGCCTTCCAAAGAACACAATAGTAATAAGAAACCCTTCATTAAAGACCAGGACACAAGTTCCTAAAAGTTGGAAACAAATAGAATTCTCTTGTTGTTCTTCAATGGCTTGTGACTTTCATGTCAAACCTCTTTAGTAGAGACCAAAGTATCTTCTTCTTGATCATCCTCTCTTCTGAACTATTTTCTCCCAAACACACTTAGATGTGCCTTTATGAGTGGTCTTGGGAAATTCCCAAGTATCTTTGGCTACAATAAAAATGATACAACCAATTCCATAGAACATGAAGTTGATAATTTTAGAGTGACAAAGAGCCAACTCAAACTCCTCCCTTCTATCTTTTCGGCACTAGGATTCTCCTATCCTGATAATTCTTCAAAACCCACTATCAATTGATAACCAGAATGCTCTCATTCCAGCCTTCCAAAAAGTATAGTAGTACCATAAAAATACTCCCTAAATCTCACCCAATAGACCAAGGTTCCTTCTCTGATACCAAATGAAATTTCTGGTACATGCAACATATGTTCACACTGATATCCCAACATCAGAGCAATGTCAAGACAAATGTTACAACATCCTTTGACAAACTGAACAAATTTATCGAGATTCAAATGATACTAAAATTAAATTGTATAATGATAAATGACAGAAAGAATTGTTAACCCAGTTCGGTGAAACATCACATACTCTGGGGGCTACCAAGCCAAGAAGGAAATGAACTATCAGTAGTATCAATTTAAAGCCTAAACAGTCACAATTTACAACTTCTCACTTAATCCCTATCCAATGTAACTTCTACCTAGAAATCACCATCTAGATATGAGAAATCTCATCTCACTTCTTAAATCACCTCAGTGATATCTAACAGTCCCAATCCCAGTAATTGTATCTAAAACAACTCAACAAGAATATTACACTTCCAATACAAAAATACTAAGTTGAGACTTTTAACTAAATACAATACTTGGTGTTGCTTAAAAGATTCAACCAAGAACAATACTCAACTCATTATCTAAAGGCTTCTAAGTGTGAACATTACGTCTACCCCAAGTATAAAAAGATACATGGGTGACTCATACCCACACAAAATACTCTCAAAGCCCAAGACCCTAAGCTTCCCCTAATTTAAAAATTATGAAAAACTTAATTGAAAGAATTAATCCATTAGGTTTAGGTTTTCTCCTTTAAATACACCTCTGCAGTCCATGGGCTTCGAAATATGCTTCTGTATATTTCTTGATCCACAAGCTGAGTGATGCACCAATTATGCAACAAAATCTCCTTAAATCTTGGAACAAACAATACCAAGTTTCCTAAATTGTCTCAAGACCCAATTTTGTAACTTATGTACAACTGGATATATAAAACTTGTTCAATATTAAATATTCTTGACCTGCGAAATTTACTGAGACATATCCAAAAGGAATATCACAGAATCCAATTAAATCTGTCAAGATTTAAAACATCCTGTATTGATGTTCTGGTACAACATGTTACAACATATGCCAGAACATCTACCTTCAAATGAACTTGACCAGTGTGTTAGAACATCTTCCACAACATCCTTGTTGTAATCCATGTTTTAGAAAAATTGTGTCAATCCTAAAACCATGGTACTAATAAAACCAAACATCTTTATTTTATCAGCTCCGATTGATGAGAAATCTGACTCCAGATCATCCTGATGCAACCTTCATTGTTGTTTTCTAAGCTCAATCATCAAAGAATGGAAGGTGATGAAGTTGGGACAAAAATACCCATGACCCCATACCTAAAAAATTAAATGAAATTCTAATTATACAAAATTAGAAACAGACACGCTTGCACGATGCTCAAAATCCTCACCCGGCAAGAGGCCACTTTACACCTACAGAACCTGTGCCACATGCACAGACTAGCACAAAATATCTACTATTTCCCGACAAGAGGAAGTCTCGCCCGATGATGTCCTAAATATCGCTCGACGCTCAATACGTGAGGCTAATATAATAACTTTTGGAACAAGAATCAATCAAATTAAAGAAACAAAAGCAATCAACCAAAGAATCATGAGTCAACAATTTTTGAAAAAAAAACCAAATGTATTATTCAAAACAAAAACATACAACCAAAGTAAAACTTACCACAATCCTACAACGACAACATGAAAATGAAACGAATCTTAAGCACAAAAACCATATAAAAAAATCTAAAACAAAACAAGCTCAATCATTAATCACACCTATGAAAAATTCATCAAGGGATGAAAACACACAAAAGTGAGGGACTTTGACACTCATCCAACATTATTGCAAACAAAAGACTAAATTATGAATTCATCCACAAACTCATATTGAAAATATAAAGGCAAGAATCACAAGGGCTTTAAGGATTGTAATGTGGCCTGGTTAACAAACAAGGTGCAATTTCTAAAGCTAATTGAAACAAAAACTTGCCTAAACCTAATGGAGTGATCAAATCACAATGTTTCAAGGAAAAAATCTTATTCAAACTTCTTCTCTTATTCTAATTGCTACACCAAAACACATTACTGATTAGCACAATTATTCTACTCTTTATGTTTTTATTTTTCAAAACTTTTTCATTTTTTCATTTCTTTTTATTTTATTTTCTTTTTCACACATTTCTTTTTCTTTTTCTTTTTCTCAATCTCATAGAAAACAACTAATAAACAAGCAATCTTTTTTCTCCCCAACTTGAATTCAACCAACATCATAGTGTGAATACTCCCTACTTTCTAAGGCAAGGTAAACATTCAAACAACAACACAAGGTTGAGGGTTCAAGAAAAAAATCGAAATCTATTCAAAAAAGGTGAACTAAACACTCATACACAAGCATAAAGTTCAAATGAAACACAGATATTGACAAAATCTCAAAGGGGTTAACAAATGCTCATAGACTCACAGGGAGAATTGACTATTTTATTAGGTATTTATGCTCAAAATGAAACAAAAATACCTTAATCATTTTCATACTTTCATACAATCAACATAAATAAAAGATTAAACATAATAAAATCAAGTTATAACAAAAAAGTTGGTCTCTAACATAAATGAACAATGGAAAGCTTCCTCACATTTGGGGTTAAAAAGGAACTAAAGTGATTCAATAAAAAAAAGTAATGCAACAAAATGAATGACATGGAATTTATACAAATTTTAAGTTTCCTAAACATGTTATGCTATAGAAAGTGATAAATGAGTACCTTGAATCCAACAACTTTAAAAATATCATTACCATACATTCGCAAGTTGAAACAATCAAACTTGAAAAATAACCTCAAAAATATTCAAGTTAACGGACCAAAATTGGAGTCCAAAGAACAACAAAAGAATTAGTAATACTACTGATATTTACTACTCTAAAGCCTTGGTGAAAGTGAGAAAAGGAGGGCCAAATGAAGCAAAAATACCTCTGGCACACAGCTAAGCGCGCTAAGCGGGACAGAGCATGCTAAGTGGCCGCAGAAAAATAGGGTGCACTAAGCAGGCTTGGGCGTGCTAAGCGGTAGCAGAAAAATGCAGAAAAATCAGAACAACCTCTGACTGCTTATGCCTAACCTCCATCAACACCTACACATCTCAGCTACAAAACTGTATAAAATTTACAATTGGTTGGGTGCCTCCCAACAAGCGTTTGTTTTACGTCATTAGCTCGACGCTTTATTTACATACACATGCTCCTCCATGTTGCTTCATTCACCAGCATCTACCAATAACCTGAGCAACACTTTGAGCAAACGTGAACGAAAAACAAGTAAATACAACCACACTTGAACACAACAAAAACACACACATAACGAGTGTGGAAAACAAACACACAACAAGTATAGATCAAACAAGTATACATTATACAAGTATAGTAAACATAAACAAGTAAATTTACAAGTGAAAATATATAATATATGTGATATACATAAAACTCAAAATCATAGAAACTATTGCGATGCAATTCAATATCAAAACACCAATCCCCGACAACGATGCCATTTTGTTCGAACTGTAGTATAGCAGTAACGAACAAAATATTTGGAAGTATTTGCGGGGAAATTTATCGTTTCCATAGGGATCAGTGCAAGGTAAAAATGTTTATCAATAGTTTGTGTTTCTGAGCTTGGGTTATAATGGGTTTAAGGTATGAGGAGCAAAAAGTAAAGTTATTAACAAAAAATAAATACATTCTTCTGAGAGAAGAGAACTCTTCTTGGTTTTAATTTCATATACCTTGTCAAATACTTAAACATATTACTCAGTTGTACGTTGAAGCAACTACAAAAATAATGAACAACAAAGTCGCCATCAAATATTTATTTATCCCAAGGAAGGGAAAGGAAAACATCAAAGAAAACCTATAAAGGAAAAGATTAAGGTCTAATGAGACCAAGAGAAGGGTAAGGGAGTCGATTACACAAGGGTGAGGTTTTAGCACCCCTCACGTTTATTGTACTCTACGAGATCCACTCTTGTTGTTCTAATCAAATAGTGTGTTATATCTAATGCTTACAAGCTAAGGGAATGCATGAGAATGAATTGTTAACAAACAAAAATAATTTTTTTTATTATTGTGCTCTCCTGGGTTTCGAAACCTCGTGCATACATATCCTCATCGTGCATTTGGGAATCAGAGCACTGTATTTCTTCTGAAAAAGAATTGTTTTGTTTGTGTTTTTTATGATCGATGTTAATTTCATATTCTACTGTCGCTCGACCTTTGGAGACTCACGCATTTGTCGTAGAAAGGAATTAACATGTTCTTTTTATGAAAATACTTTTAAGAGAAAATCCCAAAGGAAAAATAGATTTGATTGGTGGAGTATTTTGGTAGGAGAATACATCAAGTATCTCCCTTAGGCAAGGGGTACTTGAGTACTTCTCCTTTACTTTTGAAATTGTTCAAGTAAAATTAGATGTTTTTGAATTTTTTATTAAGAAAAATAAGTTTTGTTTTAAAGATGCAAATGAAAAATGGAAGAGAGAATCTAAAGGGGAAACTCAAACCCTAAAGTTTTCATGCAATATGGACCTTAAGTTAAGATATCAAAGGGGAAACTACCTAAAATTTATCATGCATCATGGTCCGAAGGGCGAGGATTAAGGGAACTTCTACCTAATGTTAGCATGGTTGGTTTAGAACCTAAAGTCTATTTAATTCACATCTTAGACAATATGGAATAAAATTCCTAAGGGTGCATGTGAAGCACACAATCATATAACACTAAGAAGCCATGATCAATTACAAGACATGTCTTAAATAACAAATGAAACAAATGAAATAAGAAGTAAATGTTTAACCAATTAATCAAGATTTGATTAAACTTAGTTAATTAGGTTAGGAAAAATTAATTAGCAAAACTAATTAATTTTTAATAACAAAATCAACTAAGTAAATCAATATTTGATTAATTAATTAAAAGTAGCAAAGTATGCAAAAGATGAAATCAAATAATCGAAAAAAAACAATTAAATGATTAACACACTAAATTAATTAAGTTAAGTGAAATTATTTAATAAAAATAATCAATCAAAATTAGTTAAATTACATAAACACAATTAACTAAAAAACTAATTATTATATTAACAATTAACAAAAATGAAATAAAACAATTAAAAAGAAAATAAAGGGAAAAGGCATGAAAAGTAAATAGGGGAGTGTGTGTACCAGAATTCGTATGGTCTAGCAAGATTGAAGGTGATAATACAAAACTACATTGTATTTTCGACTCGACTCACATGAATTTGGTTACTATTTATTATTTATTTTTGTCCTATTATGGTGGTATTTCTATTATATTTCAGGTGTATGCTAGCTAAGAGGCTAAATGTGAAGAAGAGAAAGAAACTGAGAAGAATGGAAGAAAATATGAAAGAAAAGCGCCAGAAAACACATTTCAAACCTGTGGCCCTCGCCACAATTTTTTTTTGTGAGCCACATATGTGGCCTTCCCCACGTCAACGTTCAAGAAAACCACTTGTCCCTATTCTTTCTCCGTAAAGTAAGTTTCTAGGAAGATTCTCTATGAAGCGATAAGTTCCTGATTCTTCCCGAGGAAAGTTATGAGAATTTAGCTGGGAGTCTATAAAAGCAGCAGTTCTTCACAGTTGAAGGGGTGTCCAATTTTTTTGAGTTCTGAAGCACAAAGTATTGTTCTTGTTATATTTTAGGTAGAAAAACTTACCATCGAAAGTGATAGCTGTAGCGGTAGAAATGTCAAGACTAAGCCATTGGAATGACTTAACTCGCACAAATCAAATAAAAATTGCCACCGCGCTTTATTGTTTCCAGAGGAATGGGAAAAGAGTGAATAAACCAAAAAAAGGGGGAGAGAATATAGGTAGGGGGTTGGTTATGCAAAGGAAAAGTACTAGCACCCTAAACATCTATGGTATTCCGCAGGAACTTTTTTGAGAATTTGTATATTTCGGCTATATGTGTTGTATATGAAAATAGATGATGGAGATGAGAAGTGTTTTCTTACAGTTTTTGAACCCGCCACGGTTGTGAACCTTTAGTACCTATGTAACACCTTCCTTGCAATAGGGGATTAGGGTACTCATAGTTCTTCTTTAAAAATTTTAAAACACAAGTGCGTTGGTTAATTTTAAGAGAAGAGACATCATCGTCATATTCGAGTGAAAAATATACTTACTACCCATGATTATGAGAAAGGAGAATTTGCATCATCTTAAAGTGGAGGATATATCTTGGATTTTAAAATCAACAAAGCCTCGCTCAACACCTAAGTGAAAAATATCTCACTTCACTATGTATTATAGAAGTATAGTAGCTCGCATCACTACAATGATCGACAAAAGTCTAATCTTTTGAGAAAAGAGTTTTAAAATAAAAAGACAAAGTGGTAAAAATGGTTTGAATGAGGTTGATTGACTTTTAGTCTTCTCACAAAAAATATTAAAGTATGATTAAGTTGGTTAAATTTTAATTAAGAAAATATTTTTGAAAATGCATGGACTTAAGTCCAAGTTTATTATGAAAGCGGTTAACATTAGAAAACAAGAAGAGTTTTGAAAAGGAGGGAGAAGATTTTGAAATTAAAGAAGATGGGAGGAGATGAAGGGACTATCCTAAGGTATAAGGTAAAAGCTAAGGAAATGAACCATCTAACCAACAAGAATCCAACACTTGACATAAAGAGTCAATTTAGAATTCCAATCCTTTAGATTTAAACCAAGCAATCAAATATACTAAACCTCTTAGGAATACCAAGCTTCAGATGCATTAAGTCTTCTCAAAAGATGGGCCGAGTAACGACAGTATACAGAGAAATTCTCAATCACAGACAAACCACATAATCAGAATAATCTGCACACAAAGAAAATAAACCCAATGTCTTGAGGTAAACCCCAAGAGCTCCAGAAAAAATAACAATAAAGTCACAAGGTCCTAAATAGTATCAAGGCTTCTAATCCTAAGTCTGAGATGTCCACAATCTCCATAATATCAAGGATAGTAATTGTTGCTGCAGTATAGCGGCAAGCAAAAAGTAAGTTATTAATTTACCAGGTGATATAGGTTATATCCTATCGTGTCTATAGAGATTGGTTATTGATTCGCCGTTCGACAAATTTCTTGTTAATGATTTTGGGGATAAATGGGTTGAAAGAAAATGTATTAATAGAAAATAAATGTATAAAAAGGAAAAAGGAATAACTTATCAAGCATGCATATATACTACTTCTCACAGACTTAAACCTATCGACCTTTTATACTCAACCTACAATATTCATTAATGTCACTACGTATCACTCATAATCTAAGTCATTTCTAACCCAAATTGAGAGACCGACTGCATCACCTCGGTAGCAATCTCTCAACCACCTCAACAACACAGAAGTTAACCGTGCTCGCATGCATCGAAGATCTCTCAGAGCGACATAAACAATATAGAGGCATTAAGCTCTAATACCCAAGTAGATGTCAGCTCTAAATCTATCTCTAGAGTTCAGAAGCTAATAGATAAGCATCCTAGATAAGAATTTAAGCAGTATATGTCTTTAACAACTCAAATCCCTAACACAGAGTAAAAATATAGGACAACAATCCATAAAGATTCGTAAAGCAAGTTTAATATAACGCCAAGGGCGACAAATATACATCAGTTCAAAGAAAATATACATACAAACTCAACCAATAGAGAATACACAAATAAAAAGAGAAATGAACCGCAAATCTACCGGTTTGTCAACACCGAGCGAAGAGCAATACACTACAGATCATCCGTATGCAAGCTCCATAGTTTTTATCTAAGCTAATCCTAACAAAATTTACAGGTTGATGGAGTTGGGAGAAAAAAATTCCCCAAAACCATCCCTAAAAATGATTTGAAATGAATGTTATAAAATAAACCTCAGCAGACCGTGCTAAGCACGACTTGCTTATTTTACACATCAAACCGACCTAAATCGCACTAAGCGCGCTATCTGCGCTAAGCGGGATTCAAAACATTGGTTCTTCCAAATTGTCAAATGCAAGCAGTGCGCTATAAAATTCATTGAGCGGCCCTCATGCTTAGCGGACTCTACGCGTTAAGCGGGCTCTCCTGAACAGAATGTCCCAAAATTGGACTTTTATTCCGAAAACGCGCATCCGGCATCGTGCCTTCGACACCTTATTCCTCAATGCTCCAAAATGAAACAAATACCTACAAAATGAATAGAAAACATCAAACAGTACACTATGTACACAAAACACAAATAAACACAAACTAAACATATTTATATAAAAGTCGGGTTTATTTAACAATATTAACAATAAAAAGTCGTTAAGTACAATAAAAAGTATATACAAAAATAACTACAATTTGCACTTATCAAACTCTCCCCAACTTGAACTTGTTTATCCTCAAACAAGGCCAAACAACTCAAAGAACCAAAAGTAATCAACCAAAATATCATGAATCAACAAGTTTTAGAAACGGAAAACAAATGCAATGGTTTAAATGAAAAAAGTTACACACAAAGAAACATACCTACCACTAAACTACAACGATAACTGTTGTACCCCAAAATTTTCCCTCTCATTTTACTCATCACATACTCCTAGAGGTTCTCAATTGCGCAAGGTTGACCAAGAATTGACCAAGATAACTCTCCTCCTAAGGCAATGAACCCCCAACTAGGGTTTCCATTTTCATCAAGATGGTTGAGCTCCAAGGATCCCAAATGATCTCCATGGTCCTAATATGTCTTCAAGAACATCCATTCCAAATTTCATGCCTTACACAATAAGTTCGCTCAGTCAATTGCTCAAGTATTGGAAAATCAACTATGCTAAGTCAAAATTCAATTGTGGCCCATGTGCAGTCAAACTTTAAGATTTTTGGTCAACATAAACATTTTTAAGTGATATCCATCATTTGATCAAGGGTTGATCATGATTCCTCAAGAAATTCCCCTAACTCATCAAAAGTCAAAAATGGCAAATTAGGGTTTCTATAGGAAAAGTCAACCAAACTTTGACCAAGCATAACTTTCTCATACTTTATCAGAAATTTTCCAACCAAAGCTAATTTTAAAGAGAATCCAATTCCCTACAACTTGGTTTTATCCCCAAAGATCAATAAAATTCACCATTTGAAAGATACAACTTCATACATTACATGTCATTTTCAGAATGTCAACAAAAGACACTTTTTGTCCAGACCTTTTACATCAAGATACCTTCTTCAAATGAAAAAATGATTAAAAGAGGGATTGAAGTAGACATCTTGATATTTCCAAAAAGTCAAAGATCATCTCCTTGGGATACAAATTGAGAAAGTTATGGTTTTCCCAAGTTGGGAAATTTTTGGAAAATTCAAAAAATCCTACATCGAGCAAAGTTGAGTTTTCAAGGCATTAACTCATTTATTTAAGTTTTAAACTTCTACATGGAATACTATAGGACCCATAAGCTCTTCCACTTGTGGTATTACTTTTTATCCATTTATTTTCCATTTATTTGGATTTATTTTCAATAAAACATGAAATAAGTGGTTTAAATAACCAAGGGAGGTGTATAGCACAAATGGGCTTGGAATTATCTTGCACAAGGGCCCAAGCCACGCAGAAAATGATGTCAGGTTCATCCCCTTCAATAAATGGCACAAAGTCATTTTGGACAAGTTTTCAAATTTTGCATTATGGTTCTTTAAAACATCAATTTGGCAAGTTTTTGAATATTATATCAATACTTCATTACAAGACATTATGTCATGGATTTTGCATTCAAGACCATTCATTCCTTACTTCCTATATATATTGGACCATTTTCAAGCATTAAAAAGAAAAATAAAAGAAAGACACTTACCACGCTACAGAAGCCCTCTCTCAAACTCTCCGTTTTTATAAATTCTTCAAAAATTTGCAACCGCACTTATAAGTTGTTTCGTGGAAAAATAACATTATAGTAATTCTCCCAGCATTCCCAAGAATTGATCCAGGCCATCCCTAGGCCCTTGCACGACTAAGAACCCTACATATCCGAACCTGTGTATTTGGTAAAAAATTTAATTCGAATTTCATTTATCTGTAAATTTTAATGCCTTGGTTTGTTTGAATGTTGCACAGGACCTAAAACTATGAGGTTTGGGCATGAGAATCACAAGGTTTGAGCCTGAAATCCAATCGTGCCATAGCTCGGACACGATCTGCATTCCGTTCTCATAGCGTAGGATACAGGCCCATTTATTTTGTTTTTTCCGTTCTATTCTTTATGTTTTATTTCTTCTTTTGATATTATTTTTATTAATTAACCTTAATACCAAAATATAAAAAAAAATAATTAACTTTTTTAAATAGATCACTAATTAATTAATTAATTAGTTAATATTTTCCTAAAGTAATGATTAAGTAGAACTAGGTTTTATGTTTAATAATTCTTATTTTCTTTAATATTCAAAAATCAAAAAATTTTAATTTGGTTTATTTTATGTTATTAATTAGACTTTAATTTAATATTTTCATAAATTAAAAACCAAACAAAAGACATGCCTTTTCTTTTTTTAAAACTAATTCAAAAAACATCAAAAGTTTCCTTTACGCATTTTCCTATTTCGCGCACATTTTCTTCTTTCGCACTTTAAATTCATGTACATATAAATGTAGCCAAACTATAAGACATTTTTATTGTTTTCCTTTATATTTCTCTCGGTTTTGGACTTGTAATTAAATCCCTCTCCCCGAAGCCATGTAATAGCGTAGGAATTTACATTTCCGCACTTTATATTTTTGTACATATATTAACTGTTAGATGTATGGCTAATAGGATTGCATGAACAAGATAAAACCAATCGCTAGAAAACTAACACAAAGACTAATATATCTGAAATCAAATACACTCGCACATACGCACCCCTAGGGTATCACCACTTCGGTTGCCTTCCGTAAACGGTCATTAAGCATAGGGAGTTTTAGTGGTCACCCTCCAGTCCAAAAAAGATCAAAATGACCCATTCAAATGTTGCCTCAGAAAGATCTTTAGGACTTTAGGGTAATTACTAAATTTTCCTAACCATTGCTTTTGTGACTGTAAAAACGTCCCTTTCGATTGTCCCTTAAACTCCAACGATGGGGCTACCTACTCCTTAATAGTAGGATAGCATTGTCTAAAGGAAATGAGAAAAAACGAACAAGCTTTTTTCGAGTAGGTAGATAGTTCCTAGGTACTTGCTCAAAAATCTCAAAATCTTTTCACATAAACACTTTCAAAACAATTTTCAAAAACAACTTCGTCACACTCTTGAGGACAAAAACAAGAGTTATCACGAAGTAAAACAATTTTTTTTTCAAAACACATGCACAAAGAAATTTCAAAAAGAGCAAAGTGCTTAAGAGCCCGTGGAAAACCACAAATAGAAAGGGTGCTAATACCTTCCCTTTCTATAATCTACCCGCCTTACTCAGAAAAGTCTTGAAAAAGGTTTTTTTCTGTTCTTTCTTTACCTTTCCTTTGTTGGATAAAATAAAAGACGGTGGTGACTCTTGCTTACCGCACGTTTGCGGATGCAAACGCAAAACCAGTATTAACAGTCAATTCTGCCACCGTATTACAGAACTGGCGACTCTACTTGGGACATGATTTATAAAGTGGGGTTTACCTTAGGATCTAGGTCATTTTAATTGCTTCTTTGGCTTGTCTCATTTGATTTACTTTTAAGGGTATCTGTTTGGGTTGTTTGGATCCTAAACCTGGATTGTGGAATTCCTCTTAGGTAAGTAGCAATAAACTTGGAGGGAGTTGTGCGGGGTATACCGACACGGTTGAAATAGTAGCTACATTGATGCGATACTTTGGTGTGTACCGGTAGCCCTTGAGTAATCAAGGAGAATACAGGGCCGCTGCGTGGTATCATAAAGCGTCAACTGACCTTAGCACCTTAATTGACCAACTTGGCTTTTTAGGACGTAGTGAGATAGTCGTCTTTGGTGTAAACCCAAAGTCGGTTAATACTTGATGCTACACTCATTGAGGTTTGACTCTTGAGTTTTGTTTGGTGGAAAGTCAATTGTCTATCGGAACAAAATTTGGGGGGAAAGATCGGTGATATTGAGATCCCTTAGAGCCCGTTTACTATTATAGGACAGGTTGAACCAATCCAACTTCAAGAGGGTACTACCTTAAAACACATGCAAGCCTAAACCTAAGGCTGTTTGTGTGACTTTTTTGCTTTCAACTTGAACTACTTGCAGGGTTTTATTATCTGATAACATGATTTCCTTGCAGGATTTGTTTACAGTCATTATCCAATAACTTGGATTTCTTGCAGGGTTCACTTGTTTTCATCACCTTAAACTTTTTCTTAATGCATATCATACACATCATAACATCATGCCACAACATTTCCTTAACCATTTCAAGGATCTCGAGGGTTTATGATGCAGGTTATGATAAATCAGACGTCTAGCAAGGGGCAAGGGGATTTATTTTCCTCTAGCCAATGCCGTCAGATCATCAAAACTCAATAACTTGAGTCAGGGGCTATGACCCACTCGATATGGTGATCTTGACTCTCGTAGAAGGACCTTCAATGATATGAAGTGCTTCAATCAAACTGTAAAGTTTAATGCCTAAAATTTTTCTTGTTTCCTCTGCGAGATCCTTGAAAACATTTGCATATCATACATGTCATCGCATAAAAGGTAGGCTCCTGTACAGGTCTCTCATGTTCTCACTGTTTATTACAGCAATGGCTCTCCAAAAAGACAACAGAGATCTTCAAACTCAAGAGGCTCAATTCATGGAAATGTTCCTAAACCTATCCAAGGGACAGGAAGAATTGAAAGCACTCCTCGCTGGGAATCTGACCAAGAAACGTCCTGATAACAACAAGGATGACCAGGTTGAACAACTGCAGGTTGAGATGGAAGAAATGAGAATCCAAATGTTGGGGAAGATGGCTCTTATCCAAAGCCTAGCCCGGGGACAAGAAGAGCAGAGGACCATTGTCAACAAGCTTCATCAAGACAGATGCAACCGTATGAAATAAACAATCGAGGCTGGGGGTCAAGTCATTCATCAACCCTTGATGGGACAAAAAGTTGGCTTGGAGAGTAGAACTTTCCAAATTGTTGCTACGTCATAAGCCCAACCACAACCTCGCCAACAACAACAGGGAAATCGACGTAAGCGGAATACATATGAAAGACGCTTTACCGAAATCAACATGTCATTGGATCAAGCATTGCAACACATGTTAGAGGCCAAGCTGGTTACGTTAAAGGGCCATCCTCAAAATCCCAACACAGCCTCCCCAAGGTACAATCCAAATACAAGATGTGTGTACCACTCCAACAGTCCTGGACATGACACCAATAGCTGTTGGACGTTGAGAAATAAAATTCAAGACCTGATTGACGAAGGAGCGCTAGAATTCGCACAAGATGGTCAACTAGAATTCTTCTGCCATTCCTCAAAGGCACATCATCTAAAGTGACAAGTTCTGACAAGAAGGATTTTCGTTCATTAGAATTTTCAAGTTATAATTGTCTTTTGATTTGTTCGAACACTTATTTATGTCAAACTTTGTTATTTCATCAATGCATTGCATATGTTTGTCTTGAATTATTTCATTCGTTGTCACTATACTTAAGTTGTGTTTTACTTTTTTTTTGTGACATTCAACTCTCGATCAAAAGCTCTAAGCCTTTAGTGGGAGAATGACAAAAACGATACCACAATCCAAACAATGTGCTTTTGAACAGACCTTGTTGACGATGTACAGGCGTTGTTTCAAATCCCAAATAGTGGAGTTATAAGGAAGATAATCCCCAGTCAACCCCTTTGAGCCAAAGAAGTAGGAGTTTTTATTTTCATGCAAATTAAAACCCTTAATCATAACCTGGGAAAGGGTAGTTTCTCAGTCAATTCAGACGCGCATTCAGTCGCAATCTTCTGCTTCATACACAATGAATGGCATCGAAGACGTCCTTCCAAATCAAAAGACGACGATGGTTCCGCATAATCATCAAAGCAGACAGTAATTATTTTTCAAAAGAAAAGCCCGTTAAGTTAAAACCTATGAAGGAGACTTAAGAAGAAACTAGGGCATCCCGCTGACTGTAATCGTAAAAGAAACAGCTCAAGCAAAAGAAGGGATAACGAAAACAAAAAAAAGAGGTTACTACAAATCCTCGACAAAAAGAAGATTACAAAATGACTGCCTCTTCAAAATAAACTTTCAGTATCCGAACCATCACCGGAACATCAAGGACAAGATGCCAGACTCATTTAGGATTCAAAATGCACAATTAACTGAGCATAAGACTGAAGAACATCACGAAGAGCGGGTGGGTACAAATAAATTTTGAGCCTTTATCCTTTGTTTCCTAAACCGTGAACCAGGCCACGTTACAACCCTTAAAAGTCCTAGCTGAAGCATGGGTTAGTTCGAGAGAATACTGTTACAAAAGGTATCCTGACTCCTGTAGGACTTGCTATAAATCCTGAGTTGACATCACACTTTTACAAAATTTATTTGTTTTACTAAAAAAATGAATTTTCAAACTTCAAGACAGACATAAGCTTTGCATTCTTAAAAACCATTGTTTGCATATGACTATTTGTTCAACAGCAGATAAATTCGCATGACGAATATCTAGTGAACAAAAACCTTCTCAATGAAAAGGATCACCTCAAGTGGAAAAAAATTCCTACCAAGGTGCACGGCATGATCATTGTCTATCACCTGGGGCAGTCAAGTCAAGATTCAAGTAATCTCTCAAAGATGCCGAATAGCCAGGGACAGATCTCGATCTGAATCACTTGGGGAATTGGGCATGAATTCCAGTAACAAATCCTGTACAATCAAACAAACACCTTCTGGCAGTGTGACAACACTTACTACTATGGACAATGACAATTCTCCGTACCCGGTGAACGTGGACATAGTCGGAAAATACTACGTGTTGTACCCCAAAATTTGCCCTCGCACTTTTCCACAAGAAATATCAGCTTCAAACATTTCCTGACTTCTCAAACTGGCTCAAGAATCGGACAAACGGACTTTTCTTGACAATCAAGCAAAACTAGGGTTTTTACTGATTTTCAGAGCTCTGAATTGTTTCATACAGTGGGCTTAGGGTTTGGTTGATTTTTGGTTCAATTTTGATCAAGCAAGTGTTATTTGGCATTTAATCGGGAATTAAGGTTTTATGGGCATATTCTCAGAAGAATTTAAATTCCACAGCGCTTTGCAGTTTATTCCAAGATTCAGATTAAAATTTGCGTTATCTTGGTTTAATCAGTAAAAGAGACAGTGGTTTGAATTCAGTACGTTTTGATTGGGCCAGTCAGATACAGTATGCAGTATTGGGTTCACAAGTGTTTATGGCAAATCAGTGAAGAAGGATTGTGTTTGTTCAGTCCATTTGGGATTGACTGCTGCTTTGCTTTGGATGTTGAATAAGACAGACTTTAATTGGCCAATATTGTTATCATTTAAGTTATTTATTATTCTAAAAAATTGAATGATTGAAATTTATTTTTCAATTGTTTTAATTCTAAGAATTTTAAATAAATAAATAAACAATAAAGAAAATTGGAATTAATTGGATAATTTAGATTTTATTGAATAATTGAATTATTTGTACAAATTGTTGTTTAAATTATGAACAATGATATACATTAATTTAAATATTACATAAAATCAAAACTATCCTATTTTCTAATATTCTTCATTCTTCGCTCCGCTCCGGTGCTCCATTTTTATCTGCAAAAAGAAACAAGAAAAGTCAGAAAGCAATTAATTAAAAGACAGATAAAAAATTGCTCATCATTAGGGGCCACTGACTGGGATCAGTTGACCCTCTCTGCAAATCACGGGATTTCTCCCGGTTCACAGAGAGGGGAGATTTTTTGTTCATGAAATGCAAATGCATAATTTCTAAAAATTCAAGCTGCATAAGAATCTCAAATCCAAAATCCAAACTAAACTGAAAAGATCCAGTTTCAACTTTCTATCCAAAGCAAAAGGGAAGTTATTGTCAAAATGCCCAAGCTGTCAAAGAAAGATATGAGAGATATCACAAAATCCCAAAATATCAAAGAAATGCAAAAAGTGTAGCAAGCTGTCAAAAGCAGGATAAAGATGCAAAATGTGTTATGCAAGAAATCTAAAATCATCATTTCCCTAGTCAAACCCCTTCAGAGCAAGTACAACATAAATTATATAAAATTCTTTGTTGTACTGTAAAGTGAGAGAAAGAGAGATAAAGGCAGCAAGGCAGGTTTCCAGGCATAGACAGTAGGAGAAGACAGAAAAGATATAATCCAAACTCAGTTCAGCAGCAGGCAGGAGGGAGGGGTGAAAACGAACAGAAAATACAGAAGCCAATACCAAGACAGTTCAGAAGAGAGGAAAATATATACAAAAGCTAATACAAGACTGTCCAACATAAGACATCTAAAACCTGAACCTAGCCAAAAACCTGCATCAGGCCCCCCAACATAACACATCAAAAAACTACATACTGTCAACACATAAAACACGTAACCTGCAAACTGTGAATCAAAACCAGTTTAACAACCTCAAGCTTCAAAACTGAAACCACACAAGTTATCAAACCCTTTTCAAAAACTCAAAAAACTAAAACTTCATACCAGAATCACCACCCCTATTGCCAAGTCTCAAGCCTGAACATCAAAAACCTGATAAGCAATACACCAGTACATAACCTGCCTAATCTCAAGCATAACCAAACACATAATCCCTCAAGCATACTCAAGCCAGCCATTGTAAAAGATAAGCTTAAAGCCTTTCAAAGCTTCAAAGCTCCAAAAGGGCATCAAGCCTTCGAGCCCTCAGAATCTTGGATTCATCATGGGGCGAGAAAAAACATGTCAAATTAGGCAACACAGGTAAAAGGCTAATAGTTTTCAGAAGACAACACATTTAAAGGCAAACCCATCAGGCCCTCAGTGAAGCACATCATGGGGCAAGCTCAAGGCAAAACATTTGAGGCAACGAAAGCAAAAGTTCTAGGCAAGCAAACACACAGGAGAGGCAAATTCAAGGCAACGTGAGCAGTAGAGAAGAGGAAAGGGAGCCTCAGAAGCAAGCTTCATCATAGGCAAAGGCAACATTCTGTCCATACAAATTCCCAAAGGCAACATACAGTAGGAAAGAAGAGATAAAGAAGTGAATTGTTTCAAGAGGGTTTTTCAGCACAAATCATCATCAAACCCTAATATAGCAAAAGAACGAAAATACCAGGAAAGCATCAAAAGCTCAAAGTTTCGTCACATTTCTCTCCGCCGTTCCGGCCTCCTAAAGCATCACTCCGCCCCTCCTCCATCTCCCAAACGAAGGTAGCCAATCTTTTCCCACTTCTCTTCTCCTTCACCTCATAATCATAAAAACTCAACTTAAAACTCAAATCAAAACATGCAATCTGTAAAAAGGGAAAGAGATAAAAACATAACAACAAAAGCTAACCTTAAATCAAAGGCGCTGAGTTCATGTTAGGGAGGGAAGAAAAGCGTTGGAATAATGTTGGTGGCCGGACATAAGCATTCAGGGAAGCGAAGTGGACGGAGAAGACGAACGCACGGCGCCGCTGCTAACCCTACGTTTTCATCTCACTTGACCGAACAAAACGCGTGAAACCCTAATTTCGCCTTTGGTTTGATATGGGCTCGACCCGTTTCCGCTTTCCCCAAAGCCCATCAAAGGAATCATTAACATTTTCTAGCCAAGCATTTTCCTTAATACTAACCAACTGTCTTTGTAATATATAAACTCTTTTTGTCACAAAATCATGTAAATAATAAACACTTTTACATCATATACTTGAAATTAAAATGACCCTCTTTTTTTAACTAAAGATATATTTTGTATATAGTAATTTAATTAAAATTCTAAATACACTTTAAAATACATTTTGTATCATATAAGTTAAAATATCCTTTTAAGTATATTTGTACATAAAAATAAAATACCTTTCTTAACACACATAATTTAATACTTTTTGTACATACATTTTAAAACATTAATTTTGTACATATTATACATTTTTTTATATACATAATTAAAATTGAAACTTTTTAATTAAAATACATATTTGTACATATTATACATTTTTTATACATAATTAAAATTGAAACTCTTTTTTAGTTAACATTCTTTTTCATATATAACAATTCAATATATTTTTTTTCTCTAATATCAAATTCATACCATTTAATCAAAACACTTTCTTTTTTTTTGTTTTTGTACATAATTAAGCATGCAAAAATCAAAGATACATTTAAAAACATTTCTCTAGGTCAAACCCTAATACGATTCAACTTCACATTATCGCACTTGTACATAATTACACAATTCATATACATATACATCTCACATTTTACACTTACACAAATACATTCACATTGCCTTATATACATTTTTATCTTATATTTGTATATTGGATATTTACATTTTGATCGCACATTCGATTTGGTTGTAACTTGTTGGATACTATAAGTCACATCCCCTTGTACATTTATACCCCCACTCCCTGATACTATTTTGTAATAGCGTAGATTTACATTCCGCAATTTACAGTTTTTTTCAATTATACCATGGTTAGACCTAGGGTTTGTATGAACATAAAATCAAACGCTAGATAACCTAATACAAGACAAACGCATGTAATCAATACACAATCACACTTGCACCCTCTAGGGTAATCCCACATGATGCCTTCCAAAATGGGCCATGCTTGCACGTCGAGTATCTTTGGCAAAACAAAAGCAAATGATCAAAAGTCCCTCAAGATGTCGCCTAAATGGAATGATCATAGTCCCTTCAAAATAAATTGCCAAAGACACTTGGCATCATTGCATTCATGGTCCATACGATGACCCACGCCCGTCCCGAATAAACTTCCTAAATACAAGATTGCCTATCAATTTCAATGATAGAACAAAATTGTCAAAGGGGTTAAAACACGACGAAAATCTTTGAGAAAAGCTTTAGGGTAGATAAACTTTTAAGTACTTGTCAATTTGCAAAGAAAACACTTGCCTAATTTCAAAACCCACTTCACAAACACTTTCAAAAATCAAACTTTTCAAACCCTTGAAACATCTTTTTAAAAGATAAAACACCTTTTGTAAAACATTCGAGTAAAGAATTATTACAAGGTTAGCCTAGCACAAGGCATCTTTTCAAAACATTTTCAAAACAACCCACAAAGCACCATTTCATACAATTGAAAACCAAGGCAAAATTGATCTAAGCAAGTACCTAAGAGCCCATGGATAACCATGGATGAAAAGGGTGCTAATACCTTCCCTTTTCATAATCTACCCCCCGAACCCACGAAATATCTCAAAAGGTTTTTGCTGTGCTTTTTTTAACCTTTCCTTTAGGATAAAATAAAAAGTCGGTGGCGACTCTTGCTCAACCGCACAAGTGCGAATACGAACGCAAAATACTAGTCAGTTCTCCCACCGTATCACAGAACTGGCGACTCTGCTGGGGAAACGTTTTAAGTGGGGTTACCTTAGGGTTTAGATCACCTTTACTTTCAATTGATTGCTTTGTTTGCTTTACATTTATGGGCTTTGTATCAGAGTTTTATAGATCCTAACCCGGATCTGGGGAAACCCTTTTAGGTAGCAACAAGGCTGTGAGGGAACTGTGTGGGGTATACCGACATGGTTGAAGCAGTCTGCTACGTTGATGTGGCACTTTGGTGTGTACCGGTAACCCTTGAGTTCAGTCAAGGAGAGTACGGGGCCGCCGCGTGGTGTCGCGAGGCGTCAACTGACCATAGAACCTTAATTGACCATCTTAGCCTTTTTAGGGTAGTGAGATAACTGACTTTGGTGCAGTCCGAGGTTGGTTGATACTCGATACTACACTCAATTGAGGGTTGCTTTCCTGGAATATTTCGGTCGCCAGTTCAGTGGCTAAATCGAAACGATGAACAATGAAAGCAATCCAGTGATATTGGGACCTTTAGAACCCGGTTACTTTTGATAGGACAGGTTTTAACCAACAAACTGAAAGAGGATAGTACCTGAACCTCATGCAAGCCTAAACCTAAGGCCTTGTGTGCTTTGTGTGAATATTGTTTGCCTGTATATACACTTACTCGCTTGTGCATACATGTACATAACATCATAACATCATACCATAGCATTTTAGCATCTTCAATAACCATTTCAAGGATCTCTAGGGTTCTTTTGATGCAGGGTTACGTTGAACCAGACATCTACCAAGGGGCAAGGGGGTTTCTCCTCTAACCAATCCAGTCAAAGATCAAGTGCAACAACTTGAATCAGTGGCTATGACCCACTTGACATGGTGAGCTTGATTCTCATGGAAGGACATCCACCGATACAAAGTTCTCCAATCAAAGATCGAAGTTCAACCTCTAACATTCTCTTGTGTTTACCCCAAGAGATCCTTGAAAACATTGCATATATATCACACATATCATTGCATAACAGGTTTCTCCCCTACAGGTCTCCTTATTCTTCCTACTGTTTATTTCAGTAAGATGGATATGGAACAAACAGTGAAAGAGCTCCAGGCTCAAAATGCTCAATTCCAACAAATGCTTCTGGCTATGGGGAAAGGGCAAGAAGATCTGACAGCTCTCCTTCTCAAAGACAAGAAGAAGAAGCCCAAGAAGGCAGCCCGCATCCTGAACTTGAGGAGAAAGCCTAAGACCCAAGACCTTGCAACTCCATCCAACACAGTGGTTAGTCTTGAAGAAGACCACAATGAGGAGATGGTTGAAGAGGAAGCTGATTACTCCGAAGAACAATATCCTCTTACTGATGACAAGTACAAAGAGTTGGAGGATCGCCTCAATGCTATGGAGATCCAACAAATACCTGGCTTGGATTTAGGAGACATGGGGTTGGTTCCTGGGTTGGTCATCCCTCCAAAATTCAAAGTTCCTACCGTTGCTCTATACGACGGAGTTTCTTGCCCTAAGATGCATCTAAGGTCTTATGTCCGCAAGATTCAACCATACACGGCTGATAAGAGGCTTTGGATCCATTTCTTCCAAGAAAGTCTAGTAGGGGCTCATCTCGAGTGGTTCTATCAATTGGAGAGTTCTCGCATCCACACCTGGGAAGATCTAGCCGGGGCCTTTTACGAACAGTATCGGTACAATGCTGATCTTGCACCAACTCGTGTGCAGTTGCAGAACATGACCATGGATTCCGACGAGAATTTCAAGGGATATGCCCAAAAGTGGAGAGATTTGGCTGGTAGGGTGCAACCTCCTTTAATTGACAGAGAGTTGATCGACATCTTCATGGGAACTTTGACAGGGCCTTTCTTCAAGCACTTAATTGGAAGCTCCTCAGCTGGGTTCACCGAGCTAATACTGACTGGCGAGAGGGTCGAGGTTGGCATCAAGAGTGGAAAGATCCAGGGAGCCACAACCTCCGATACTCAGATAATTCCCTACAACGGGAAGAGAGAGTCCATTGCTGCGAACGGTCAAAAGGGTCGTCATGACCAACATATAGGGGCAATCATGATTCCTAATCCTGTACCTTCTCAACAAAGACAGGGGCATCAGGATAAGGAGGTCGCACCTAAGAGGCAGTTCACCAAGATCAACATGTCACTGTCTCAGGCACTGCAACACTTGTTGAAGAGGGGTATGATTACTTTGAGGGCTCCTCTCCGGAACCCGAATACTTCTGCTCCTACCTATCACCCCAATGAAAGATATGAATACCACTCTGATAGCCCGGGGCATGATACCAACAACTGTTGGCCTCTGAAGAACAAGATCCAGGACATGATCGATGCCAAGGAGATTGAGTTCGGTCCCCCAGAGACTCCAGCATGATCACTCCTCCTATGCCAAATCATTGAGATTGCGTTTGTTTCATTTTGAATTTTCAAAGTTGTAATTTCTTTTGTTGTCAAACAATTATCTGTTGATGTTAAACTCTGTTTTCATTAATGCATTGCATATGTTTGTCTTGAATTCATCCATTCGTTTCACTACTTTTATGCTTTTCTTTATGATATTTGACTCTTGATAAAAAGCTGCAAGCCTTTAGAGGGAGGATGACGAAACAATACCACGATCTTATACAGCATGCTTTTGAACAGACCTTGCTGATGATATACAGGCATTTCTTTCAATTCCCAAACACTGGAGTTATAAGGAAGTTAATCCCTAGTCAACCCCTTCGAGCCAAAGAAGTAGGAGTTTTCTGTTCTAAACAATCAAAACCTTTGATATAAACCCGGGGCAGGGTAGTATCTCAGTTAATTCAAAAAAAAAACGCGCATTGAAGTCGCAAACTCTCAGTTCGTAATACAACGAACGACGTCAAAAAAGAAAGCGTTCCTTTGGAATCAAAAGACAAGGGTGGTTCCCTATCACATAGACAGTCAATCTCTCAAAAGAGAAAAGCCCACTGAGCCAAAACCTATAAAGGAGGCTTAAGAAAGCTGGGGCATCCCGCTGACAGTAATCCCGAAAACGGTAACAGTCAGGCAAAAGTTAGGGATAACAAATCAAAATCAAAATAGTGAGGTCATTACAAAACCCTCAACAACATGAAAATGTTGAAAAAGAAAAAGGAGATGATGACTGTCTCCCCAAAATTCAACTGGTGAACCATCGCCCAAAAGTCGTTCCAAACTCAAAACAGAGTGCGACGCACAGTTAACTGAGCTTAGGTTGAAGAACATCACGAAGAGCGGGTGGGTACAAATATACTTTGAGCCTTTATCCTTTGTTTCTTAAACCGTGAACCAAGCCACGTTACAACCCTTCAAAAGTCCTAATTGAAGCATGGGTTAGTTCGAAAGCATACTGTTACAAAAGGTATCCTGACTCCTGCAGGGCTTTGCTCTAAATCTTGTGTTAACTTGTCTTATGAAAAGTTTTCTGCTAAAAAACGCATTTTTCAAAACTTCAAAGACAAACATAAACTTTGCATTATTCGAATATCACTGCCTGCATTTGACCCTTTTGTTTGACAGCGAAGAAATTCATATAGCGAATGTTCGGAGGAACGAAAACTCTCTCAGTAAGTCGAAATCACTTCAAGAGAATGACACTTCCATCAAGTCCCCTATCAACAAGGGGCATGACATGTCACATTTCAGTTAACCTGAGGCAGTCCAGTCAAGATTTCAAGAAATCTCTCAATATGCAGAGTAATCTGATTCAAGACTCCTTCATCACCACTTGGGGCATTCGAATGTCAAAAGTGTTCAACAAGTTCCTTATCACCTCAAAAGACAGATATAGTTCAAGATGTGACCCAGACATGGCGACATTCTATAACTCATTCAGACTTTCCAGATATAGTTTAAGATGTGACCCAGACATGGAGACATTCTATAACTCATTCAGACTTTCCAGATATAGTTTAAGATGTGACCCAGACATGGCAACATTCTATAACTCATTCAGACTTTCCAGATATAGTTTAAGATGTGACCCAGACATGGCGACATTCTATAACTCATTCAGACTTTCCAGATATAGTTTAAGATGTGACCCAGACATGGCGACATTCTATAACTCATTCAGACTTTCAGATATAGTTCAGATGTGACCCAAGATTTGGCGACATTCTGCAACTCATTCAGAATTTCATTCCAGATATAGTTCAGATGTGACCCAAGATTTGGCGACATTCTGCAACTCATTCAGAATTTCATTCCAGATATAGTTTAAGATGTGACCCAGACATGGCAACATTCTATAACTCATTCAGACTTTCAGATATAGTTCAGATGTGACCCAAGATTTGGCGACATTCTGCAACTCATTCAGAATTTCATTCCAGATATAGTTCAGATGTGACCCAAGATTTGGCGACATTCTGCAACTCATTCAAAATTTCATTCCAGATATAGTTCAGATGTGACCCAAGATTTGGCGACATTCTGCAACTCATTCAGAATTTCATTCCAGATATAGTTCAAGATGTGACCCAGACATGGCGACATTCTATAACTCATTCAGACTTTCCAAATATAGTTCAGATGTGACCCAAGATTTGGCGACATTCTGCAACTCATTCAGAATTTCATTCCAGATATAGTTCAAGATGTGACCCAGACATGGCGACATTCTATAACTCATTCAGACTTTCCAGATATAGTTCAGATGTGACCCAGACTTGGCGACATTCAGTAACTTATCCCAGACCAAACAGCAATCAAAAGATTCTTCCTATCCCCAGCGGAGTTCATCAAAATTCCCCAGCAGTAACTTATCTTTGCAAATCCCCAGCCAGAGAATCCTCCGGAATTCAATTCCCCTCAGAGTATAAACTTCAGTATCCCCAGCGGAGTCAGACTTTCAAACTTTCTCCCCACAGAGTTTTTAGGAAGGCAAATCTTGAGTTCCCCAGTCTCTAGGGTTACTTCCCATCAAGCCAAAGACTCTCAATCTGGTCTCCCCGGCATGAGTCTACTAGTTGGAACTCCCCAGTAGAGGTCATCAGGAATTCTCTTCCCCAGCAACAACCAAGGATTTATTTTCCCCGGCAGCAGTCAAGATGCTTTTATCTTCAGCCATCTCGGATTCATGTATCCTCGGTAAGATCAGTCGACAGACACAGATAAACTCCCAGGATTCATCCAGAAATAGTTCAGATGTGACCCGGACACGGCGACATTCTGATACTTATTCCAGATCCATTCAGACGCATCATCAAGAAACCCTACACCGGTTCCTCTTCAACTTCAAGATTTCTGAAAACAGTTCACGGGTTCTCCAAGTAAACGGATGTTAACCTATCACTTGTTCAGATTCTTCTTCAAGACTTCTGAAAATGGTTCATGGATTCTTCCCAACAACGGATGTTAATCTATCGGCTTGTTCAGACTCTTCTCAAAACAGTTTACGGATTCTTCCCTACAACGGATGTCAATCTACCAACTTATTCAGACTCTTCTCAATTTTTGAAAATAGTTTACGGACATGTCCCAACAACGGATACTGCTCTATTGCTTATTCAATCTCAGATAGCTTACAGATTCTCCAGATATGGACGTCAATCTGTTGCTTGTTCAGACCCCCAATTCAAAGATGTTCCAGAACATGGTTGCCTTTCTGATACTTGTCCACTCACCATTGACCTACAGTTCAACATGTCCAGATGGCATCTATAAGCCCATCCTCCTACCAGCAGTCGCCGAATGGCATCTTTAAGCCCATTCTCAGATGGCATCTCTAAGCCCATCCCCCGACAAAATTCTCTCGCACCAGATGGCATCTTTAAGCCCATCACCAAATGGCGTCTTTAAGCCCATTCACCTCCACCATCACCTCGACGAGCGCAAATTTTCTGGGCACATTAGTGTCCAATCTCCTTTTACCTTCAAGTCGCGAAAGGCAAACTTGCCAATCTAACTCTTCAGGTCAAAGAAGATTGAACAGGGGCAACTGTTGTACCCCAAAATTTGCCCTCGCACTTTTCCACAAGAAATATCAGCTTCAAACATTTCCTGACTTCTCAAACTGGCTCAAGAATCGGACAAACGGACTTTTCTTGACAATCAAGCAAAACTAGGGTTTTTACTGATTTTCAGAGCTCTGAATTGTTTCATACAGTGGGCTTAGGGTTTGGTTGATTTTTGGTTCAATTTTGATCAAGCAAGTGTTATTTGGCATTTAATCGGGAATTAAGGTTTTATGGGCATATTCTCAGAAGAATTTAAATTCCACAGCGCTTTGCAGTTTATTCCAAGATTCAGATTAAAATTCGCGTTATCTTGGTTTAATCAGTAAAAGAGACAGTGGTTTGAATTCAGTACGTTTTGATTGGGCCAGTCAGATACAGTATGCAGTATTGGGTTCACAAGTGTTTATGGCAAATCAGTGAAGAAGGATTGTGTTTGTTCAGTCCATTTGGGATTGACTGCTGCTTTGCTTTGGATGTTGAATAAGACAGACTTTAATTGGCCAATATTGTTATCATTTAAGTTATTTATTATTCTAAAAAATTGAATGATTGAAATTTATTTTTCAATTGTTTTAATTCTAAGAATTTTAAATAAATAAATAAACAATAAAGAAAATTGGAATTAATTGGATAATTTAGATTTTATTGAATAATTGAATTATTTGTACAAATTGTTGTTTAAATTATGAACAATGATATACATTAATTTAAATATTACATAAAATCAAAACTATCCTATTTTCTAATATTCTTCATTCTTCGCTCCGCTCCAGTGCTCCATTTTTATCTGCAAAAAGAAACAAGAAAAGTCAGA
Organism: Vicia faba; assembly: GCA_948472305.1. Classification (NCBI taxonomy): domain Eukaryota; kingdom Viridiplantae; phylum Streptophyta; class Magnoliopsida; order Fabales; family Fabaceae; genus Vicia; species Vicia faba. Next base: position 760,228,882 of record OX451741.1, on the reverse strand, counting down.
AAGCAGTTAATTAAAAGACAGATAAAAAATTGCTCATCATTAGGGGCCACTGACTGGGATCAGTTGACCCTCTCTGCAAATCACGGGATTTCTCCCGGTTCACAGAGAGGGAAGATTTTTTGTTCATGAAATGCAAATGCATAATTTCTAAAAATTCAAGCTGCATAAGAATCTCAAATCCAAAATCCAAACTAAACTGAAAAGATCCAGTTTCAACTTTCTATCCAAAGCAAAAGGGAAGTTATTGTCAAAATGCCCAAGCTGTCAAAGAAAGATATGAGAGATATCACAAAATCCCAAAATATCAAAGAAATGCAAAAAGTGTAGCAAGCTGTCAAAAGCAGGATAAAGATGCAAAATGTGTTATGCAAGAAATCTAAAATCATCATTTCCCTAGTCAAACCCCTTCAGAGCAAGTACAACATAAATTATATAAAATTCTTTGCTGTACTGTAAAGTGAGAGAAAGAGAGATAAAGGCAGCAAGGCAGGTTTCCAGGCATAGACAGTAGGAGAAGACAGAAAAGATATAATCCAAACTCAGTTCAGCAGCAGGCAGGAGGGAGGGGTGAAAACGAACAGAAAATACAGAAGCCAATACCAAGACAGTTCAGAAGAGAGGAAAATATATACAAAAGCTAATACAAGACTGTCCAACATAAGACATCTAAAACCTGAACCTAGCCAAAAACCTGCATCAGGCCCCCCAACATAACACATCAAAAAACTACATACTGTCAACACATAAAACACGTAACCTGCAAACTGTGAATCAAAACCAGTTTAACAACCTCAAGCTTCAAAACTGAAACCACACAAGTTATCAAACCCTTTTCAAAAACTCAAAAAACTAAAACTTCATACCAGAATCATCACCCCTATTGCCAAGTCTCAAGCCTGAACATCAAAAACCTGATAAGCAATACACCAGTACATAACCTGCCTAATCTCAAGCATAACCAAACACATAATCCCTCAAGCATACTCAAGCCAGCCATTGTAAAAGATAAGCTTAAAGCCTTTCAAAGCTTCAAAGCTCCAAAAGGGCATCAAGCCTTCGAGCCCTCAGAATCTTGGATTCATCATGGGGCGAGAAAAAACATGTCAAATTAGGCAACACAGGTAAAAGGCTAATAGTTTTCAGAAGACAACACATTTAAAGGCAAACCCATCAGGCCCTCAGTGAAGCACATCATGGGGCAAGCTCAAGGCAAAACATTTGAGGCAACGAAAGCAAAAGTTCTAGGCAAGCAAACACACAGGAGAGGCAAATTCAAGGCAACGTGAGCAGTAGAGAAGAGGAAAGGGAGCCTCAGAAGCAAGCTTCATCATAGGCAAAGGCAACATTCTGTCCATACAAATTCCCAAAGGCAACATACAGTAGGAAAGAAGAGATAAAGAAGTGAATTGTTTCAAGAGGGTTTTTCAGCACAAATCATCATCAAACCCTAATATAGCAAAAGAACGAAAATACCAGGAAAGCATCAAAAGCTCAAAGTTTCGTCACATTTCTCTCCGCCGTTCCGGCCTCCTAAAGCATCACTCCGCCCCTCCTCCATCTCCCAAACGAAGGTAGCCAATCTTTTCCCACTTCTCTTCTCCTTCACCTCATAATCATAAAAACTCAACTTAAAACTCAAATCAAAACATGCAATCTGTAAAAAGGGAAAGAGATAAAAACATAACAACAAAAGCTAACCTTAAATCAAAGGCGCTGAGTTCATGTTAGGGAGGGAAGAAAAGCGTTGGAATAATGTTGGTGGCCGGAGATAAGCATTCAGGGAAGCGAAGTGGACGGAGAAGACGAACGCACGGCGCCGCTGCTAACCCTACGTTTTCATCTCACTTGACCGAACAAAACGCGTGAAACCCTAATTTCGCCTTTGGTTTGATATGGGCTCGACCCGTTTCCGCTTTCCCCAAAGCCCATCAAAGGAATCATTAACATTTTCTAGCCAAGCATTTTCCTTAATACTAACCAACTGTCTTTGTAATATATAAACTCTTTTTGTCACAAAATCATGTAAATAATAAACACTTTTACATCATATACTTGAAATTAAAATGACCCTCTTTTTTTAACTAAAGATATATTTTGTATATAGTAATTTAATTAAAATTCTAAATACACTTTAAAATACATTTTGTATCATATAAGTTAAAATATCCTTTTAAGTATATTTGTACATAAAAATAAAATACCTTTCTTAACACACATAATTTAATACTTTTTGTACATACATTTTAAAACATTAATTTTGTACATATTATACATTTTTTTATATACATAATTAAAATTGAAACTTTTTAATTAAAATACATATTTGTACATATTATACATTTTTCATACATAATTAAAATTGAAACTCTTTTTTAGTTAACATTCTTTTTCATATATAACAATTCAATACATTTTTTTCTCTAATATCAAATTCATACCATTTAATCAAAACACTTTTTTTTTTGTTTTTGTACATAATTAAGCATGCAAAAATCAAAGATACATTTAAAAACATTTCTCTAGGTCAAACCCTAATACGATTCAACTTCACATTATCGCACTTGTACATAATTACACAATTCATATACATATACATCTCACATTTTACACTTACACAAATACATTCACATTGCCTTATATACATTTTTATCTTATATTTGTATATTGGATATTTACATTTTGATCGCACATTCGATTTGGTTGTAACTTGTTGGATACTATAAGTCACATCCCCTTATACATTTATACCCCCACTCCCTGATACTATTTTGTAATAGCGTAGATTTACATTCCGCAATTTACAGTTTTTTTCAATTATACCATGGTTAGACCTAGGGTTTGTATGAACATAAAATCAAACGCTAGATAACCTAATACAAGACAAACGCATGTAATCAATACACAATCACACTTGCACCCTCTAGGGTAATCCCACATGATGCCTTCCAAAATGGGCCATGCTTGCACGTCGAGTATCTTTGGCAAAACAAAAGCAAATGATCAAAAGTCCCTCAAGATGTCGCCTAAATGGAATGATCATAGTCCCTTCAAAATAAATTGCCAAAGACACTTGGCATCATTGCATTCATGGTCCATACGATGACCCACGCCCGTCCCGAATAAACTTCCTAAATACAAGATTGCCTATCAATTTCAATGATAGAACAAAATTGTCAAAGGGGTTAAAACACGACGAAAATCTTTGAGAAAAGCTTTAGGGTAGATAAACTTTTAAATACTTGTCAATTTGCAAAGAAAACACTTGCCTAATTTCAAAACCCACTTCACAAACACTTTCAAAAATCAAACTTTTCAAACCCTTGAAACATCTTTTTAAAAGATAAAACACCTTTTGTAAAACATTCGAGTAAAGAATTATTACAAGGTTAGCCTAGCACAAGGCATCTTTTCAAAACATTTTCAAAACAACCCACAAAGCACCATTTCATACAATTGAAAACCAAGGCAAAATTGATCTAAGCAAGTACCTAAGAGCCCATGGATAACCATGGATGAAAAGGGTGCTAATACCTTCCCTTTTCATAATCTACCCCCCGAACCCACGAAATATCTCAAAAGGTTTTTGCTGTGCTTTTTTTAACCTTTCCTTTAGGATAAAATAAAAAGTCGGTGGCGACTCTTGCTCAACCGCACAAGTGCGAATACGAACGCAAAATACTAGTCAGTTCTCCCACCGTATCACACTACGCATGAACAAAGACCCGCTAGGTTGACTTGCCTAGGCAAAAATTAGGGATAAAAACAAAAAATTTGTACACCCGGCACGTCGAAAACCTGAAATGGTGGCTTGGGCAAAAAAGGGTATCCCGATGGTGTAAAAATATGAAAAGACAGTCCAGGAAAAAGTTAGGGATTAAAGTGTACGACTATGTACCATCATCTTGTCACTTGTCTAATCAGTAGAAGGTTTATTACCCTGATCTGCATTCACCAAGGACTCCAAGTGTTGGGATAACAATCAAACCATCTACAAAATCCCCGATTGATATTTTCTACAACAGGTATCGAGACAGAGGCATTCTACTACAAGGTCACTGCCATGTTCTTAGCATGCATCCTATTGATGTCAAGTGTTATCATACCCTCGGCAGAGCAAAATCTCCAAATTACTGCTCCAATAAAAATTCCCCAATGAAGTCGCCAAGATTCTCATGATTTCCCAACAGAAACATTCTGAATAAAGCAAATTATATCTAGAAATGGTTCAGGTACGATCCAAAAACGGATGTCATCCTGACACCTACTCCAGATTTTATCCTAGTACAGTGCAGATACGATCCAGAGAGGGATGTCATTCTGACACTTATTTTAACACATCATCTAGAAACGGTTCAGGTACGATCCAAGGATGGATGTGATCCTGACACTTATTCGAGATTTTCATCTAGAAACAGTTCAGGTACGATCCAAAAATGGATGTCATCCTGACACTTACTCCATATTCTCATCTAGAAACGGTTCAAGTACAATCCAAAGACGGATGTCATCCTGAGACTTACTCCAGATTCTCATCTAGAAACGGTTCGGGTACGATCCAAGGATGAATGTCATCCTGACACTTACTCCAGACTCTCAAATAGAAACGGTTCAGGTACGATCCAAAAACGGATGTCACCTACTCCAGATTCTATTCCAGTACAGTGCAGATACGATCTAGAGATGGATGTTATTCTGAAATTCATTCAACACATGTTTCAATTACAGTGCAGATATGATCCAGAGATAAATATCATTCTGACACTCATCCATCACATATTTCAAGTATAGTGCAAATACGATCCAGAGATAGATGTCATTCTGACCCTCATTCAACACATGTTTCAAATACATCTCATATACGATCCAGAGACGAATGTCAATCTGACGCTCATTCAACACATGTTTCAAATACAGTTCAGATACGATCCAGAGACGGATGTCATTCTGACACTCATTTAACACATGTTTCAAATACGGTTCAGATATGGTCCAGAGACGGATGTCATTCTGACACTCATTCAACACATGTTTCAAATACAGTTTAGATATGATCCAAAGACGGATGTCATTCTGACACTCATTCAACACATGTTTCAAATACAGTTCAGATACGATCTAGAGATGGATGTCATTCTGAAACTCACTTAACACATGTTTCAAATACAGTTCAGATATGATCCAGAGACGGATGTCATTCTGACACTCATTCAACACATGTTTCAAATACAGTTCAGATACGATCCAAAGACAGATGTCATTATGACACTCATTCAACACATGTTTCAAATACAGTTCAGATTCGATCCAGAGATGAATGTCATTCTGACACTCATTCGACACATGTTTCAAATACAGTTCAGATACGATCTAGAGACGAATGTCATTCTGAAACTCATTCAACACATGTTTCAAATACAGTTCAGATACGATCCAGAGATGGATGTAATTCTGACACTCATTTAACACATGTTTCAAATACAGTTCAGATACGATCCAGAGATGGATGTCATTCTGACACTCATTCAACACATGTTTCAAGTACAATTCAAATACGATCTAATGACAGATGTCATTCTGACACTCATTCAACACATGTTTCAAGTACATTTCAGATACGATCCAGAGACGGATGTCATTCTGACACTCATTCAATACATGTTCAAGTATAATCACGACAGAGATCCATACACAAAATCTATGCATGTACTTTCTCCAACAGGTACAAGGGCGGAAACGTCCTGATGCGAAGTCACCATTACATCCGACCCCATGACATATAAGTTCCACACAGAGTAGAAATAACCGAAGTTTTGATCTCTTCTTCCCCACACAAGAGTTACTTCCTCCAGCAAAGTGCCTTCAGAGAGCTGAAATCTGTTTTCCCCAGCCCAATTTTAACGGTTCATAAAACCTCCTCCCCGATAGAGTTTATTTCGCAAACTGCAGAAGCTCATTCCCCAATAGAGTTTATTTCTCTACATCAACAAAATCGTCCAACAAGCATCTCCCTCCACAGAGTTATTCTCAAGCAGAATAAATTCTCAAGCAGAGTCAATCCCCAACAGAACATCCTCAAATAGAAATAGGAAATCCTCGACAAATCATCTCTACTAATCATCCCCTGCGGAAGTAGAAGAACCACTTTTTCTACAACGGTCAGGAATTTAATTTCCAGTACTCTCCAGCAGCAGTCAGAGATTTATTTTTCTAGACTCGAATATGTCACAATATCATTTCATATTTATACATCATGACATGTGCATACATATTGCATACACCATACTCTCATTTATTTTGCAAACATCATCACACAATGCATTTCATGCATCGCATATAATTAATCTTGTACCTTTTCAGGAAAGATGGTTATCATCAACAATTCCAATAGTTCAAGGTTAAATCCATGATGCTATACATGTCATGTCTGCAGACAACTAATGAAAAATCAGTTCCCGAAACCAAACGGGTCAACTAATCTACATGATCAAATGAGGCAGCCCTACTATCCAGGCTTTATTTCGAAGTAACCCTACTACCCAAGTTCCTTCTCACAGCCCTACCACCCAGGATTTATTCCGAAATATCCCTACTACCCAGGCTTTATTTCGAAGTAACTTTACTGCCCAGGTTCCTTCTCACAGCTCTACCACCCAGGCTTTATTCCGAAACAGCCCTACTACCCAGGCTTTATTTCGAAGTAACCCTACTACCCAGGTTCTTTCTCACAGCCCTACCACCCATGCTTTATCCCAAAGCAGCCCTACTACCCAGGCTTTATTTCGAAGTAACCCTACTACCCAGGTTCTTTCTCACAGCCCTACCGCCCAGGCTTTATTCTGAAGCAGCCCTACTACCTAGGATTTATTTCGAAGTAACCCTACTACCCAGGTTCCTTATCACAACCCTACCACCCAGGCTTTTATTCTGAAACAGCCCTACAACCCAGGCTTTATTTCGAAGTAACCCTACTACCCAGGTTCCTTCTCACAGCCCTACCACCCAGGCTTTATTCTGAAGCAGCCCTACTACCCAGGCTTTATTTCGAAGTAACCCTACTACACAGGTTCCTTTTCACAGCCCTACCACCCATATTTTTATTCTGTAGCAGCCCTACTACCTAGGCTTTATTTTGAAGTAACCCTACTACCCAGGTTCTTTCTCACAGCCATACCGCCCAGGCTTTATTTCGAAGTAACCCTACTACCCAGGTTCCTTCTCACAGCCCTACCACCCAGGCTTTTATTTCGAAACAACCCTACAACCCAGGCTTTATTTTGAAGTAACCCTACTACCCAGGTTCCTTCTCACAACCCTACCACCCAGGCTTTATTCTGAAGCAGCCCTACTACCCAGGCTTTATTTCAAAGTAACCCTACTACCCAGGTTCTTTCTCATAGCCCTACCACCCATGCTTTATCCCGAAGCAGCCCTACTACCCAGGCTTTATTTCGAAGTAACCCTACTACCCAGGTTCTTTCTCACAACCCTACCGCCCAGGCTTTATTCTGAAGTAGCCCTACTACCCAGGCTTTATTTCGAAGTAACCCTACTACCCAGGTTCCTTCTCACAACCCTACCACCCAGGCTTTTATTCTGAAACAACCCTACAACTCGGGCTTTATTTCGAAGTAACCCTACTACCCAGGTTCCTTCTCACAGCCCTACCACCCAGGCTTTATTCTGAATCAGCCCTACTACCCAGGCTTTATTTCGAAGTAACCCTACTACCCAGGTTCCTTCTCACAGCCCTACCACCCATGCTTTATTCTGAAGCAGCCCTACTACCCAGGATTTATTTCGAAGTAACCCTACTACCTAGGTTCCTTCTCATAGCCCTACTATCCAGGCTCCTTTTTCATGAATTACCTGGCGCAATTTTACATGGACGTGTCCCGAGAAAGCCCTATATAAGTTCCTTCTCTTTTATCTCCGGACAACAATTTACAACACTGTAAAACCTGGACCCGACCAGATACGGTCGATTTCATATTCCCTTGTAAATCACCGTAAAACCCCGACTCGACCATATAATAACTCACTTTTGTCTCATCAATCAAGAGTTAATTCCCCAGTAGAGTAATGGACAACCGAAGCTCCTAGACTCTATTTCCCAAGACATAAATCAACATTCCCCGGTGAAGTCCTACTCAACGGCAGGTATAAGAATTCTTGCAAAGAAATCTGTTATGCAACAGATATCTTTTCTGGATGACATCTTTAAGCCCATTTCCGACGATTCTCTGTCGCCTTCCAAATGGAATCTGTAAGCCCATTCCTGATACTATCGATCGACATTCACTTCATGCGAGTGCAAATTTTTGGACACTCTAATGTTCAATCATCTTCCACCTTCAGATCACGAAAGGCAGACAAGCCAATCTACATCCTAAAGTTTAAGAAGATTGAACAGGGGCAGCTGTTGTACACTAAAATTTTCCCTCTCATTTTACTGAACACATACTCCTAGAGGTTCTCAATTATGCAAGGTTGACCAAGTATTGACCAAGATAACTCTCCTCCTAAGGAAATGAACCCCCAACTAGGGTTTCCATTTTCATCAAGATGGTTGAGCGCCAAGGATCCCAAATGTTCTACATGGTCCTAATATGTCTTCAAGATCATCCATGCCAAATTTCATGCCTTGCACAATAAGTTTGCTCAGTCAATTGCTCAAGTATTGGAAAATAAATTATGCTAGGTCAAAAGTCAACTGTGGCCCATATGCAGTCAAACTTCAAGATTTTTGGTCAACATCAACATTTTGAAGTGATATCATTCATTTGATCAAGGGTTGATCATGATTCCTCAAGAAATGCCCATAACTCATCAAAAGTCAAAAATGGCAAATTAGGGTTTCTATAGGAAAAGTCAACCAAACTTTGACCAGGCATAACTTTCTCATAATTTATCATAAATTTTCCAACCAAAGCTCAATTTGAAGAGAATACAATTCCCTACAATTTATTTTCATTCCCCAAGATCAAGAAATGCACCATTTGAAAGATACAAGTTCATACATTACATGTCATTTTCAGAAAGTCAACAAAGACACTTTTTATCCAGACCTTTTACATCAAGATAACTTCTTCAAATGCAAAAATGATCAAAAGAGGGATTGAAGTAGACATCTTGAGATTTCCAAAAAGTCAAAGATCATCTCTTTGGGATGAAAATTGAGCAAGTTATTGTTTGCCCAAGTTGGGAAATATTTGGAAAATTCAAACAATCCTACATCGAGCAAAGTTGAGTTTTCAAGGCATTAACTCATTTATTTGAGTTTTAAACTTCTCCATGGCATATTATAGGACCCATAAGCTCTGCCCCTTATGGTATTACTTTTTATCCATTTATTTTCCATTTATTTGGATTTATTTTCAATAAAACATGAAATAAGTGGTTTAAATAACAAAGGGAGGTGTATAGCACAAATGGGCTTGGAATTATCTTACACAAGGGCCCAAGCCACGTAGAAAATGATGTCCAGGTTCATCCCTTTCAAGAAATGGCGCAAAGGTCATTTTGGGAAAGTTTTTAAATTTTGCATTATGGTTCTTTAAAACATCAATTTGGCAAGTTTTTTAATATTATATCAATACTTCATTACAAGGCATTATGGCATGGATTTTTCATTCAAGACCATTCATTACTTCCCTCCTATATATATTGGACAATTTGCAAGCATTAAAAATAAAAATAAAAAAGACACTTACCACGCTACAGAAGCCCTCTCTCAAACTCTCCATTTTCATAAATTCATCAAAAATTTGCAACCGCACATACAAGTTGTTTCGTGGAAAACTAACACTATAGTCATTCTCGCAGCATTCCAAAGAATTGATCCAGGCCATCCCTAGGCCCTTGCACGACCAAGAACACTACATATCCGAACCTGTGTATTTGGTAAAAAATTTAATTCGAATTTCATTTATCTGTAAATTTTAATGCCTTGGTTTGTTTGAATGTTGCACGGGACCTAAAAATATTTTGTTTTTTTCGTTCTATTCTTTATGTTTTATTTATTCTTTTGATTTTATTTTTATTAATTAACCTTAAAACCAAAAAATCACAAAAATAATAATTAACTTTTTTTAAATAGATCATTAATTAATTAATTAATTAGTTAATATTTTCCTAAAGTAATGATTAAGTAGAACTAGGTTTTATATTTCATAATTCTTATTTTCTTTAATATTCAAAAATCAAAAAAATATTAATTAGGTTTATTTTATGTTATTAATTAGAATTTAGTTTAATATTTTCGTAAATTAAAAACCAAACAAAAAACATGCCTTTTCTTTTCTTAAAACTAATTCAAAAAACAACAAAAAGTTTCCTTTACGCATTTTCCTATTTCGCGCGCATTTTCTTCTTTCGCACTTTTATATTCATGTAGATATCAATGTAGCCAAACTATAAGGCATTTTTATTGTTTTCCTTTTATATTTCTCCCGGTTTTTGACTTGTAATTAAATCCCTCTCCCTTAAGCCATGTAATAGCATAGGAATTTACGTTTCTGCACTTTATATTTTTGTACATATATTAACTGTTAGATGTATGGCTAATAGGATTGCATGAACAAGATAAAATCAATTGCTAGAAAAATAAACACAAAGACTAATATATCTGAAATCAAATACACTCGCACATACGCACCCCTAAGATATCACCACTTCGGTTTCCTTCGGTAAACAGTCATGAAGCATAGGGAGTTTTAGTGGTCACCCTCTAGTCCAAAAAAGATCAAAGTGACCCATTCGAATGTTGCCTCGAAAAGATCTTTAGGACTTTAGGGTAATTACTAAAGTTTCCTAACCATTGCTTTTTTGATCGTAAAAACTTCCCTTTCGATTGTCCCTTAAACTTCAACGATGGGGCTACCTACTCCTTAATAGTAGGATATCGCTGTCTAAAGGAAATGAGAAAAAACGAACATCCTTTTTTCGAGTAGGTAGATAGTTCTTAGGTACTTGCTCAAAAATCTCAAAATCTTTTCACACAAACACTTTCAAAACAATTTTCAAAAACAACTTTGTCACACTCTTGAGGATAGAAACAATAATTATCACGAAGTAAAACAATTTTTTTTTCAAAACACACGCACAAAGCAATTTCAAAATGAGCAAAGTGCTTAAGAGCCCGTGAAAAATCACGGATAAAAAGGGTGCTAATACCTTCCCTTTCTATAATCTACCCCCCTTACTCAGAAAAATCTCGAAAAAGGTTTTTTTCTGTTCTTTTTTTACCTTTCCTTTGTTGGATAAAATAAAAAATGATGGCGACTCTTGCTTACCGCACATTTGTGAATGCAAATGCAAAACCAGTATTAACAGTCGGTTCTTCCACCGTATTACAATAACATAAACATGAAGCAAATGCTAAATACAAAAATTATGCCAAACATTCTAAAAAAATACTAGCTCACAAATGAATCACACCTACCAAACACAATCATCGGTAGATGAAAAACACACAAAAATGAGGTATTTTCACTCATCCAACAATATTTCAAACAATAGACTAAATTATGCATTCATCCAAAAATTTACATTGAAAATATAAAAGCAAAAATCTCAAGGGCTTTTCAAGGTTGTAGCGTGGTCGGGTGAACAAACAAAGGATAATTCTTATGGCTAATCGAAAAAAAAACTTGCCTAAACCTAAGGGAGTGATCAATTCACCATAGTTTCAAACAATAGAATTTTAAACAAACTTCTTCTTCATCCTAAGTGTTACACCAAACACACATCACTTATTAACACAATATTATTCCATACTCTTTTTTTTTTCAAAACTTTTTAAATTTGGTTCTTTCTTTTTCTCTTCTTTCTTTTTCACTTTATTTATTTTTCTTTTCTTCTTTTTTTATTTCTCAGCCTCATAACAATCAACCAATAAATACACAATCATTTTCTCCCCAACTTGAATTCAACCATACATTAAAGTGAATACTCCCTACTTTCTAAGACAAGGTAAAAATTCAAACCAAAACAATGGTTGAGGGTTCAAGAAAACAACGAATCAACATCCATGCAAAAAGGGAAACTAAACACTCATAGACAAGCGTTTAACTAATACAACATGGATATCGTCAAAAAGATCAAAGAGGTTACTAATGATCACACACTCACAAGGTGAATTGACTATTTGACTAGGGTAGTTGTGCTCAAAATGGAACAAAAAATGCCTTGATCATGTTCATGCTTTCATAAAAACAATACAAACAAAAATATTAAGCATAATAAAATCCAATTAAAATAAGAGTTGTTGTCTCTAGCATATGTGAACAATGGAAAGCTACATCACAAAAAGGTAGGAACTAAAGTGATTCACAAATGAACAAGTATACAAAAGAATGAATGACATAAAAATTGTAAAAAGTCTATGTATCATGAATATTCTAAAGTATAGAAAGAGATAAACACATACCTAGAACGTGTACAAAACTTTAACACAATCATTACCACACATCCGCAAGTTGAAACACACAAACTTGGAAAATAACCAAAAGCAACTTCAAGCTATCGAAACAAAATTTGAGTTCAAACAACAACAAAAGAATTAATTATACTAATATTATTTACTATTTAAAGCTTAATGGAAGTTGGAAAAAGGAATGCCAAGCGAAAAATTTAAAAGAATTCACTGGTTTTGCACAGTAGATCGCGCTAAGCGGCACAGAGCATGCTTAATGCGCTACACCAGTTGTAGAAAAATAGGACAACAACTGGTGCAACTGCTATGCAGCTCCACAATCACCTACACAACCTAAATACACATAATATTTACAACATACAAACTTTGTCAAGCTAAACATGACAAGCTTGTGGAAAAATACAAATCTAAAAAATGAAACAAACGATTGAAAATGAATTAACAAGTTGAAAAGTGAAAATTTGAAAATTTAAAACAAGTCCAATTTCAACTTGTTAAAACGCAAGTCACATATAACAAAATGAATACAAATAAAACATGTTTGTTTTACGTCGTAAGCTCGACGCCTTTATTGTGCGAGCTAGTAACCTCCTCTCGTCATAACATCCACACAACAAACATTACAAAAACGAGACAATTTACAACAATACGTGAAAATAAAGAAAAAACACATACATGCACAAGTATAATATACAAGTTAATGTACAATTTCTGTACAACATATACATTAATTACAAAACTCAAAAACAAAAGAATTATCGCATTGCGAAAATAATGGAACCAATCCCCAACAACGATGCCATTTTATTGCTGTGGTATAGCGGCAAGCAAAAAGTAAGTTATTAATTTACTGGATGATATAGGTTATATGATATCGTGTCCACAGAGATTAGTTATTGATTCGTCATTCGACAAATTTCTTGTTAATGAGTTTGGGGATAAATGGATTGAAAGAAAATGTATTAAAAGAAAATAAATGTATAAAAAGGAAAAAAAACTTATCAAGTATGCATATATATATATATATATATATATATATATATATATATATATATATATATATATATATATATATATATATATATATATATATATATATATATATATATATATATATATATATATATATATATATATATATATATATATTACTTCTCACAAACTTAAACCTATCGACCTGCTATACTTAACCAATAATATTCATCAATGTTACTATGTATCACTCACAACCTAAGTCATTTCTAACCCAAATTGAGAGGCCGACTGCATCACCTCGGTAGCAATCTCTCAACCCCCTCAATAACATTGAAGTCAACCGTGCTCGCATGCATCGATGATCTCTCAGAGTGAAACAAATAACACAGAGGCATTAAGCTCTGATACCCAAGTAGATGTCAGCTCTAAATCTATCTCTAGAGTTCAGAAGCTAACAGATAATCATCCTAGATCAGAATCTAAGTAGTATATGTCTATAACAACTCAAATCCCTAACACAGTAAAAATCCAGGACAACAATCCACAAAGATTCATAAAGAAAGTTTAATATGACGCCAAGGGCAATAAATATACATCAATTTAAAGAAAATACACATACAAACCCAACCAATAGAGAATATACAAATAAAAAGAGAAATGAACCGTAAATCTACTAGTTTGTCAGTGCCGATCAAAGAGAAATCCCCCCTGGATCATCTTTATGCAATCTCCATAGTTTTTATCTAAGCTAATCCTAACAAAATTTATAGGTTGATGGAGTTGGGAGAAAAAACATCCCCAAAACCATCCCTAAAAATGAGGTGAAATGAAAGTTATAAAACAAATCTCAGCAAACCGTGTTAAGCGGACCTGGCGCGCTAAGCGTGACTTGCTTATTTTACACATCAGATCGACCTAAACCTCGCTAAGAGCGCTATCCGCACTAAGCGGGCTTCAAAACATTAGTTCTGTCAAATTGTCAAATGCAAGCAGTGCGCTACAAAATACGCTGAGCTGCACTCGTGAATAGCGGCCTTTGCGTGCTAAGCGTGCTCTCCTTGATAGAATGTCCCAAAACTGGTATTTTATTTTGAAAACACGCATCCGGAGCTGTGCCTTCGAAACCTTATTCCTTAATGCTCCAAAATGCAACAAATACCTACAAAATGAATGGAAAAACATCAAACAGTACACTATATACATAAAACACAAATAAACACAAACTAAACGTATTTACATAAAAGTCAGGTTTATTCAACGATATGAACAACAAAAAGTCGATAAGTGCAACAAAAAGTATATAAAAAAATAACTATAATTTGAACTTATCAGTAACCCAATAGTCTGAGCAACATTAAAGTTTTTTGGTAATCAAGTTGATTATTAAGTGTCTTCAAAAAGAAAATGAAATCTCAAGTGAGCAAAATAAAAATGACTTAAAGATAAATGATCAAGTGCGAAAAGATTAAAATAGTATGGAATGTAAATGCTAAAATAAATGGTGCGTAAAAGTAATGGTATAAAATAAAGGGCATAAAGTAAAAACATAAAGTGAAAGTTAATTATTAGTAGAAGTCAAAGGTTAGTTGAATGACCATCTTGAAACTTGCATTTGAAGACTCATTAGAAGATTGATAAAATCAAAGCTTCTCAACAAAAAGTCTCATTTTCTTTTTGTCAAGTATGTCATTCATTTCAAATGCTCAAGGAAACCTCATATGATCAACGATGTTTAAATGATTCACTTAGACCAATGTTTTTGAAGGTTCATTAGAGGATTGATAAGATCAAAGCCTCCTAACAATGAACCTCAAAGTTATTGGACCAAAGGTTTCAAATTTAACATACTTGGGCTTGCAAACATAGGTTTGGGCCACAAATGATCATTTCTCGAATCGGGAGAAAATTTAGTGTTATATTAAGCAATCGTAAGTGGACTTATTTAGAAGTCACACCTATTTTGAGGCCAGTCAGCATCAATCTATGTATCATATGTTTCGATAAATGATATGTAGATTATTCTCCAACAATATGTAACACAAGAAAGAAAGGGATAAGATGAAGAGGGAGGGGATGTATTAGATGAAATTATGGTTTCAAATATCATCAACATCATTCATCTATTTTGATGGATTTGGTCTTTCAACCTATCAGCACCTAAGATCCAATGAAGTTAAGGGGTTTGTCCCAAAATAACTCCGAAGTCAGTAGTATATGCCATGCCAAAAGTTAACCAAAAACTACGCACAAAAGCTCTCAAACACAAACTTTTTGATCAAAGCAAAAGTCTAAGCAAACTCCTAAGTCAAAATTAGGTTAAAAATAGGAAAATAACTTGTAAATTTATGTAAATTTAACTCTACTTCCCAAAAGACTTCTAAAAGTCAAAGGAATGGCCAAAAGCATCTGAAAAAAGGAGGAAATATGATTTTGAAACTCAAACATCAAAACTAGTTGGTCAAAGACTAAAACTAGGCATGCTTTACAAAATATTTTGAATAAAATGGAAGATCATACTTTAAAAATTAGAAGAAAAAAAAGGTTTAAATGATCTTGACTCATTCAGGAAATTTGAAAATATTTTCTTTGATTTTTAGAAATGAGGTAAGTTAGAGAATTAATTGTTTCTTTATGCTTAGGAAAGGAAAGACCTTAAAAACATCAATTAACTTCTAAAATTTTGAAAAATAAGCAAACTGACATGTAAACTCAATTAAAGATCATGAAAAATTAGTTCAATACCTAAGAGTTAGTGAATATATTTTTTCTTGAATTTTATCTCAAAAGGAAGAATTAAACAAAAATTATTTACACAATATATAAAAAAAAAACAAAGAAAAAGTGATATAACCAATCAATTGATTTAATTTGTATCTTACGAATTTTGTAAAATTAAAGAAAAAATATTTTTAATAAGAAGACTCAGAGGGAAGCTCAAATTTTTTTTTTTTTATGGATTTTTAGATTAGTAGAAATAAGAAAATAAAATTCTAAAGCTTATAGAATGATTAAAACCCTAATTAAACTACTTGAATTTATTTAATCATGAAAAGAAATAATAAGACTATGAAATAAAAATCATAATATGAAAATATATTGAAAATAGAGTTTAAAATATTTTTGTGGTGATTTTTGAATTAAGAAAAATATTAAAACAAAATTAAAGAAAATAATAAAAATTCAAATATATTGAAAACCTATTACACCTATTTCTAACAAAAGGCGCTGTAAAAGAATCTAAGATCATGTTCAATTAAAGGATGATACATAATCGTCCCTGTCCTACAGCCTAAAGCCCTAACTAATTTCCAGTTTGGCAAGCAAAGTTCATGGACGTATAACTCCCTTATTTCGCCATGAAAACGTAAAGTGTAAACATCAAACATTAATATCTAAATGAGAAGAACACGATAGAATCAAAAAATTCATCAAAAGATGCATGGATCATAGAGAAAATGCTACACGAAAATTGCTATATGAACATGATTTTTGAGTTGAACAATTTAACAAACAGTTTTCAAATCCAAATATCTCATTTGATTCTCAACCAAATCAAATGATCCAAACATCAAAATTCATCACAAAATGAAAAAGAACACAATGATGCTTATGATTATTTTAAATGATGCAAGATTAAAACGAAAATTGAGCATTAAGGCACTGGTTAAAACATAACTTCAGACAAATTATTGGATGAAAATCAAGCAAAAAAATGCATGAAATTATTCTTTAGATCTAAGATCTGACTAGCTAAAACATGATATACATGATCCTGAACAAGAATGCAAGCCAAATCATGAATTTGAGTTCAATGATGCTCACTTAAATTTTCGAAAAATAAATTCATAAGGTGCCTCTAAACTTAGTATGAAACCCGATGATCCTTCAGTTTTCAACTTCAATGCAGTAGAGTTGAGTAGATATTGGAGCTTGCACAAAAATTAAGATAGATTAAAAGATGTGAAATCTGGTTTGGATGAAGAGGAAACTTTGTGTTGAGAGGGAGATGCATAGTGTAGCTTACAAATTCTCTTTTTTATTTTCTCAATGAGATAATAGAGAGGGTTTATATAGAGTGGAAAGAGAGTTGGGGAAGCTTCCTTGAGGGTAGAAATGGGAAAAGAATCAGAAAAATCAAAATAGGGTGGTGTGATGTCTGTTTTTGCATTTTGAGGCTTGGCTTATGTATTCATGCTGTCGTTTTTGAGTGAGAAAAAAGAGAGCATATTTGAGTGAAATAAGCATGCATGATGAGCTATCAACTTGATGCTATTTGAAACAAGCATCATGCAGTTCCATGTAAACATATTTCCCTCCTTTAAACTTGTTGAATTCGTGATTATTTGAGATGAGGGTTGGCTTGTTAGAAAGAGGGTCATTGAGTGAACAATTTTCATGTTAACCACAAGTTGAAATGAGCCCTTGAAGTTACTTGAAAATGGCCACAAAGTTACCCTCAAGATGCTAGAAAACGCACTAGTTTAGTAACCATGCAAATATCAAAATTTTACCTGTTTTGGAATCATGACTTCAACTCATTGTATCTCTCTCCACAGGGCATGAAATGAAACGAAATTTGAATCAAAATTGAAAAGGGCATAACATACTCTAACTTTCATGTCCAAAAACTTTCAAAATAAGGTTTAAATAAATGAGATAAATGGCTATGAATGTGTGCACATCAAGTGTTTGATGAAATGTCTGCCTGTTATGCGTGCATGACATGCCTTGGCGCTGGGAAAAATATTCAGTTTCATGTCACCTACTTCCCATGATCATATCTTAAAATGTAGGAACTATTTTGAGAAAATTATTGAAGAAAAGTTGTTCATAACACATGGAGCTTAATCTTTGATGTTGGACACTTTTCAAAATAATGAATATCTCAAAGAGAAAAGTGATGATGAACGTGTGCCCATGAACCGTTTGATGAAATGCTTGGCCTGGCACGCACGCGACTTGGCAAAGTGACATCTCAAGGCTTCAAATCCTAAGCATTGTATCTCTCTCCATACTTTACCATTTGAGATGATTCTTGAATCAAAAGTGAAGAGAAAGTTTCAAACTCCAACTTTGATGTTGATAACTTTTTAATTTGAGCTCAAATGGACATTCAAAATTAGCCATGAAGAAATCATGTCTTGTGCACATATTTAGAAATTTCACCAAGTGTCCAGAATATTCCAAACTCAATAACTTCTTCTGCTTTCACTTTTTGGACTTGAGCCCTCAATGACAAAGTTTGTATTTTTTCAATAATAAATGAAGAAGTTATGATCATCCAAAGTTTAGTAATAGGAACACTTAAACAATTTAAAAAGTTCAAATAACTTCTTTGACAAGTTATCCATCTAATTCAACACTTCCTCTTGATTTTATGCCACCATTGACCATAAATGGGAAAATAGGGACATTGAATTGATGGTTGACCAAAAGTCCACTTGGTCAACAGTTGACTTTGGTTGACTTTTGATAAAATGACCATTTTACCCCTTTTGATCAATTGGAACTTTTCAAATCAAAATTGATGATCAAACATCAAATTATAGATGCTCATGAACATGTAGAAAAGCATGGAATCAATTCTTGCGCACAAAGTCAAAAATTTCCTAATTAAACTAAAAACCCTAGTTTTGACCCTCTGTGCTAGGAGATGGTGAGATGAATGCAATGGTGCCATTACCTACAATATGAACATTCAAAGAGACATATATACATATTTTGATTTTAGTTAAAATAACATATGTATAAGATACACAATTCAAGGTGCTTGGTGATCCCTCAAGAGCAAATTTAAAGATGGGATACAGTAGAAAGAGAGAACCAACCCTAATGTGTGATCTTGATGTATTGATAAAAAAAAGAGATGATGAGAAATCTTAGGGGGAAATTGGGGTATAACAATAGCCTTCCACATTGGGGAACTATCACAACTCTAGTTTTTATTTTTAGTTTTCATTGAGTACTCTTGATTTAGCTAATCTTGCTAATATTTATGGAGGATCGTGATTTTCAATTCCAGCATTCAAGTTCGATTGTACTAGAATAATTTACACATAATTTATTCAGTTTTTAATTTCCAGGTTTCAATTTAATATTTGTTATCTTTGTTCTTAGAAATCATGCTCAGGGGTATATTTAATTTATTCAATTACTGTTTTTGTATGTTTACTTTTAAAACCATGACAAACTAATTCACTTGATACCGGTATGTGAAAGTAGTCTCACGAACGAGGTTTTTAAATCTGTTGGCATAAATGTTTCACAAACTATTTTTCTGGTTTAGTTCCTAATTTTAATTGACACAGTTTTGTTATGAGAGTAAAAGACACACAAAGGTTATAATCAATAAAATGGGAGTTTGAGATTTTTAATCGGATAGTATAAACTAGACATTAATTCTAAACACATCGAGAGCACTTTAGGGTTAATTAGAATCTGTTGATTTCCAAAAATTATTTCTAAATTCAAATGAGACAGGTAGATTAATGCATTCTGATTTACGAATTTAGTCAGAGTCAATAAACACGAGAGTGTGAGACAAAGACTTTTAAATTGATATTTTCTACTGAAGAGTATTCTAACATTTAAAGATTACACCAACGATTTATTGAATCCCCAAATTTTGACGAATTTCATACTAGTGTCTCGTTATCGAATATTTTAATTAATCCTGAATCTATTTCCCGTTTCTCTCAAAAACCTAAGATTAATCATCAACCTTAGATTTACATAGTAACATTAGATATCATTAGTTTGATTATCAGTCCCTGTAGGTTCGATATCTTTTGAAACTACACAATTAGAATGTGCACTTGCAGTCATTAATTCTGATAGACTCTTAAATTTGCAATCAAGTTTTTGGCAATGTTGCCAGGGACTGATTTAGTCAATATTGTGATTCCTTTGTTACGCAGTACAGACTAAGGCAACAAATGTTATTACCTTTAGTCTATTGATTGTATGCCAAGAACTGGTTCTTAAGGGGAAGAATTAGAGCAACCAATCGATGAGGTTGAGCATTTTATTTATATTAGACGCCGAATTAGAGAATACCAAATTAAGTACAATCTTTCCGAATTAAATCTTCCCAACCTTTCTCTACCTGAACCAGAACCAAGAATGGATGACGGACCCCAAAATCGTCCTCTGAAGGAACATGTTGTCCCATTACAGGAGGAACCTTACAACAACATTGCTGCCCCCGCTATCGCTCAAACAATTTTGAGTTGAAAACTTCATTGCTACAAGCTGTCCAACAAAATCAGTTTTCAGGATGTCCTACAGACGACCCGAACTTACATTTGTCCGTGTTTATGAAGTATGCAGACACAATGAGAGAAAAGAGTTTCATCCGCAAGGAAATAAGGCTACGTCTTTTCCCTTTCTCATTACGAGATAGAGCTAGAGCTTGGCTCCAGTATCTACCATCCAACTCTGTTACCACATGGAACAAGTTGAAGAAAGTTTTCTTAGCGCGATATTTTCCACCAAGTAAGACGGCTATGCTAAGAGCCAATGTTAATGGTTTTAAACAAAAGCAAAGTGAATCTCTTTTCGAAGCATGAGAAAGATACAAATACATGTTGCGGCTCTATCCACATCATGGACTAGAAGAATGGTTGATTATCCACACCTTTTACAATGGCCTCTTGTATAACACAAGATTGACAATAGACGTTGTAGCTGGTGACGTACTGATGGATAAACAATACCATGACGCTTATCAATTTATCAAAAGTATGGCTCAAAATCATTAACAATGGAGAAGCTATACAACCATTATGGAGAAACCTTAAATGAAAGGTGGTATGTACGAAGTTAGTAGTTTAGACCAAGTTAACACTAAGGTAGAAACCATTAACCAAAAGATAGAAAGCTTGACCACAACTCTCGCACCCGCCATGGTTGTATTAGATCCAACCTATGATTTATGCAGATTTCACGCACATGCTGCTCCCAAATGTCCACTTTTGACAGGAGTACCAATTGATCAAGTAAATTATGCTAAAGGGAACCCTTACGGTAATACCTATAACCCTGCCTGGAAGAACCATCCAAAATTTTTGTACAAAAATAACAATGCATTATATGCTCCTGGCCAAGCTCCTGCTACACCTCCAGGATATTAGAAAGCCTCCCCAATTGTTCTAAATGTTCCTGGGAAATCCAATATAGAAATCATGATAGAAAATTTAGTGGCCACTCAAGCTCAACAAAATAAGGATTTTCTAAATCAGAACATACACACTAATGAATAACTCAAGCAACTACACAAATCTCTCAAGTGGCTCAATAGTAAGCAGATACCGCTGCTCCAGCTGCCACTTTTCCTGGACAACCACAACCAAATCCAAAAGGTCGTGCTAATTCTATAATACTTCAGAGTGGGACGAAATTAGATGGACCAACTGATCCAAGAACTAAAAAACCAGCCATGTATCAAAATACTGGCAAACCGACTAAAAAGGAAGACGAACCAAAAGAAGATGAGAAGGAAGATAAAAGTGAAGAGGCCAAAGAGAAAGAAAAACCTTATGTGCCTCCGCCATCGTACAAACCACTAATACCATACCCCCAACGGTTAGCTAAGTCTAAAAATGTAGGGCATTTTAAGAAATTCATTGAACTTATCAAACAATTAAATACCAATATACCTTTCACAAAAGCTATCACACAAATGCCCTCTTATGCTAAGTTCCTTAAAGAAATATTATCCAATAAGAAAAATCTCGAGGAAAAAGAAATTTTTATGCTTACTGCAGAGTGTAGCGTTATAATCCAAAATAACACGCCTCATAAGCTAAAAGACCCTGTTAGTTTTTCCATACCATGTGAATCGGAAAGTTTGTCATAGACAAAGCTCTATGCAATTTAGGAGCCAATATTAGCTTAATGTCCTTATCAATTTCAAAAAGGCTCAACATGGGAGAAATGAACCCAACAAGAATTGTCATGCAACTAGCTGATCGTTTAGTGAAATTTCCTTTAGGTATGCTAGAAAATGTTCTAGTGCGTATCATACAATTCTATATTCCCACTGATTTCATTATTATGGACATCAATGAGGACTCCAATATTCCTATTATATTAGGAAGACCATTCCTCGCCATCGCTGGAGCCATTATAGATGTAAAAAGGGGTAAACTCACTTTTGAGGTTGGCGAAGAAAAGGTCAAATTTATTCTCTCACAATTCTTCAAGGCACTGACTATAGATGATTCATGTTATTTCTCTATTTATTTAACGCGTCCATCAATGACATCTAAGATGGCAATCTAAGTGAAAGTCTCACACTAACTCCTGACCCTATGCCTTTCCCAAAGAAACCAGTTGTAGAACTTAAAACACTACCCAAAGATCTAAGGTATGGATTCCTAGACACAACTTGAGCAACCCGTTATAGTCAATGCAGATTTAGGACATATAGAAACTGAAAAATTATTACATGTTCTAAGAAAATACCCAACTGCTTTAGGCTATAACATCTAAGATCTAAAAGGAATAAGTCCCTCTATCTGCATGCATCGCATTATGCTTGAGGAAGACTGTAAGGCCTCGAGAGAACATCAGAGAAGAATAAATCTCGTTCTGAGTGATGTAGTTAAGAAAGAAGTACAAAAGTTATTAGAAGCAGGAATCATATACCCGATATTCGATAGTAAATGGGTTAGCCCAATATATGTTGTAGGAGGTGTTACAGTTGTCAGCAATGCAAAAGGAGAATCTATAGCACAACGTACTCAAATCGAATGGAGAATGTGCATTTACTATAGGAAATTAAACAAAGCCACTCGAACATCTCACTTTCCTTTACCTTTTATTGATTAAATTCTCGAACGATTGACTAAGCATTCTCACTTCTACTATTTAGATGGTTATTCAGGATTCTTTCAAATCCTTATTCATCCTGAAGACCAATTGTAATACGCTGGGAGAACTGGCTTTTGGGTTTTGTGTTTTATTGCAAATGTTGCGGATAACAAGAGACGCCATCAAATTTTCTTTTATCCAATAAAGGACAGGGTGAAAAGAACATGAAATACCTTTTGAGAATTTTCTAAGTAAGGGGGTAGGTTATGAAAAGGGATGGTGTTAGCACCCTTTTCATCAGTAGTTTTCTACGGGCTCTTAATCGCTAGCTCACTTTTGGAAATGCTTTGTGCTTGTGTATGTTTGAAAATATTTTGAAAATGCCTAAGTGCGACACTTTTATAATGATTCTCGTATCGTTGAGAATGTATATAAAATGTTTTTTTTTGAAAATATTTATGAAAGAAAGTGTTGTTTTGTGAAAATATGTTTTGTTTTGAAAAGTTTGTGAGCAAGCAACTACAAGCGTTCTACCTACTCAAAAAAAGTATTTATTCTATTCCTCCTCCTTTAGATGGTGCTACCCTACCATTAGTTAGTAGCAAGCCCTATCATTGGATGTGAGTGACAGGCGCGGGTCATCGGACAATCATAGAAGGAAACTTGTAGGATGCTTTAGCAATTTTCGTAAGGGACTAAGATTGTTTACCGAAGGCAGTATCGAAGGGTCATCGAGGGGATACGATTTTTTAATTAAGGGTCTTTGCTAAAACATCCCACGTTTGAGGGACATGACTGTTGTTTATCCGAGGCAACAAGTGAGGGTCACCCTAGAGGTGTGCGTGTGCAAAGTGTTTTGGTTTCAAGTATTTTTGTCTTTGATTTATGGTTATCTAACATTTACTTTTAGTCTTTTCCATAAAATCCTATTACACTAACAGTATTAAGGAAAGCAGTAAATTGCGGAAATTAAATATTCTACGCTATTACAAGGTTTTAGGGATGGGGAGTACAAACCATAAAAATTGGGGAGAAAAGTAAAGTATAACCTATTTGATCTATTACATCCTTTAACAGTTACATAATTATGAAAATAACGATGTGAAAAAATAAACAAACGCGTGGAGATGGTGAAAAGGAAAAGAAATTTAAAACCTAAGAAATTCTAATATTTTTGGGTGTTTTTTTAGAAAAATATTTTATAGTGTAGAAATAATAAACCCTAATTCTAATTAACTTACAAACTAATTAATAAAATAAAACAAAGTGTGATTAAAATGAAAATTTTTATTTATAAAAATTTAATTAATTAAAAAAAACCTAAATCTAATTGATTTTAACTATTTTTTTTAAAAACAAAAAAAAAAGTCTCTAAATTAATTAATTTAAGAAAGAAAAGTTAAATGATAACCCTAAATAAAACTAAACTAATTAATTTAAATGAAAAAAGTTCAATTTTTTTAATTAAATTTTTTTATTAAGTTAATAAAAAAACCTAATCTCTAGATTAATTTTATTTAAGAAAAAGTTAATTTAATTATGTAGAAAAAGTAATTAAAAAAAAAGATAGGGATTGGGGCCTGATATGAAGAAGTTTAGGGGGTGCTGGAAACATAAATTACTAGGCCCAAACAACAAGCCCATATGCCTATATTGATCCATTGTGGCTGTCCATTGAGGGTTCATCATAGGCGCGTGGATCTGGGGTGTCAGATATGAGATTGTAAAGATCTGATGATGATGAGGTGAGGGCACACGATGGACTTGCGAAGGTTTGGTGTGCTGAATCTGCAAGAAAAATATGTGAAAAAAACAAAAGGGTAACACTAGGGCTCGAACCCAGGTCCCTGAGATCATAGGCGCGCATAGTTTACCACCGGGTGGCTGTTTCATCCGGTTATGAAACGCCTCCCATTAAATATAATATGAAATCAATTATGAAAATTTGAAATTGTCTCCTTCTTCTTCCTCGCGCGAAACAACCAACAACAACAACAACATTGTTGATTTTCAAAAACTCTCATTTCTCATCCATTTTAAAAAGTGTAAACACCAAACTTGCTTGAAATTTAATTACAAATTCAACTATGTAATTTACTCAAGCTAAAACTCAAAGATTAAAGAGAATTTATGTTGGTACAAATTACAAACCCTAACGTATAAGAGGAAAAATTCTCAACACACAGACAACATAAATGAAAACTAAGGACATGATTAGTTTCAGGGCAATCATATATATATTTTATCTTTTGAAATCGAAAGAAAATGATGTATGGATAAGGATATCACAGTTTGAGTTTTTTACCTCTTTGGAGAAAAGTCTAAAGCTTCGTCTAGCTGTTCCAGGTGCAATATTATGATTGATTAAGCTCCCTTGGACCTTACTAAAGATATTCCAATTGGTAGAATATTTTGAAAGTTGCTGAAGCACTCCAACCAAGTCAAGTTGCAAGGCTCGGTTTTTGAGTTTTGAAGATGATGATGATGATGCTACAAAAGTCTTTTTGGTGTTTGGATGACTTCCATATGATGATTATAATGTGTTAGGATGGTTATATCACAAGGAACTTACAAGGTTTGAGAGATTCGGAGATAAGGTTTTCTTAGAGCTTTAATGGGGTTTTGGAGTAATTTTAGAATTTGAGAGAAATTGAGGGTGGTTTGGAGTTGTGAATTTGTGTTTATGACTGCAAGTGAACCCTATATTTATAGGCAAAAGGTTGAGGGCAAGGGTTGATCAGGTTTAAGCTTTAAGGTTTTGAAACTTGGTTGAAAGGTAAGTGAGAAAGTTACATGAAGGTCATGGTTCCAATGCATCAATAGGGTGGTTGGTAGGCTTAGAGATATTGCTTCTCAGCATTCATGTTGTGTGTGATCATAAGAAATAAGTTATAGGCTCAAGGAGTGGACTTTGTAACTAAAGTGGTCTTTATGCAAATGGATATGGAGCTTTTTTGCAATTTCATCCAAAAATGGTATGATCAAGTGGATAAAGCTTCAAATCCTTGTTTAATGCACCATAATCTTGTGTAAAGCTATGCTTATATGGAGATTAAGAAGCAACATAGCCTGAAAAGTGAGATTGAATGATAAGGTTATGAGATTTTCTCTTGAGTTCTTTACAAAATGACTTGAAATTCAAGCATGAAATGCTTAACTTCATCTCTTCGATTCTCCTTGCTCAAGCATGATATTTTATGCTCTTAGACATTTTGGAAAGCTTAGAATAATATATTCAACATTCATGTTTACCACTTTGGCTAGATCAATAGGGAAATTGGTGAAAATTGGCCAAGAAGTTGAGATAAAAAATTGATAAAAACTTGTTGGAAATTTTTCTAAGTGTTAGATAAAAAACATCACAACTTCATGGGTTCATATCTCTTAATCCAAGCACTTTTTGAGGATCATCCCACATTAACAAAGTTGTATAATTCATTAATCCGTACAACTCTCATGTTGAAAGTTTTCCTTGAATCAGTTTGTATCTTAGTGAAAAATGGCCATAAAGTAGTGACTTTGTGAAGAACATAACACTTAGAAATTTGTCTAAGTGTTGGAAAATTTTCCATTTTTTGACTTTTGTTGACTTTGTTTTTATACTTTTGATGATCAAACTTGATAATTTTGAATATTTTGATGATTCTTGATTTTTGAATTCCAATGTTGACCAAAAAGTCAAAGTTTGACTTTTGTATGACTGTTGATTTTTTATCAATTGATTCAATTCTTCAACTATCAATCACTTGTATCTTTGGAAATGTCTTGAGCCATGTAATTAGTTCAAGATGTTGTGTTTGAGCCCTTGAGGTCATGCTTTAAGCCATTAGGTCATGCACTAGGCCAAAAGTCAATGATCAGTCATCTTCAATCAAAACCCTAATTTGGCAATTTTTGACCTTTGATGATTTGAGGGATTTCCTTGAGGAATCATGATCAACCCTTGATAAAATAATTAATATCACCTCAAAATGTTGATGTTGACAAAGAATCTTGAAGTTTGACTGTATGTAGGCCATAGTTGACTTCTTACCCAATACAATTGACTTTCAATCTTCTGAGCCATTAATTGAGCAATCATGTGATGCAAGACTTGAAACTTGACATAAGCATTATTGAGGACCTATGATGAACCATGAAAGTCATTTGAGACCCTTGAAACCCAATCTTCCTTGAGAAGCACCAAATCCTAGTTGAAGACCCTTGCTTAGGAGGAGGTTTGACCAGTCAACTCTTGAGTGGCTTTGAGTATTTGAGACCTTTATGAGCATGTTTTGAAGAAAATGGGAGGGAAAATTTTGGGGTACAACATCCGCACCTATTCAATCTTCTTAAACCTGAAGAGTTAGATTGGCATCTCCTCCGTTCGTGACTTAAAGGTAGAAGGTTATCGAACACTTAAGTGCCCAGAAATTTGCACTCGCTGGTTCACGAAGTAACGCTGTTGGTTGATTATATTGGGAATGTGCTTTAAGATGCCATTTGGAGAGGTAATGATGAGTCATCAAAGACGGGATTGTATATGCCATCCAAAGTAACTGTTGATAGAAATTATACTAACTCTACGCTCGAATTCAATTGGAAGAAGTATCAGAATAAATCTACGCTTGATTTAATCTGAGCTAGAAGATGTCTACGCATGTCTTTAACTGGGAGGAGTATCAGAATGAATATATGGTCAGTTTAATTTGAGCCAGAAGAGGTCTTTTTCTCTTTAACTGGAAGAACTATCAGAATAAATCTCTAGTTGATTTAATCAAAGCCAAAAAATGTTTACTGGAAGAAGTATCAGAATAAATCTACGCTTGATTTAATTTGAGCCAGAAGATGTCTACGCCTGTCTTTAACTGGAAGAAGTATCAGAATAAATCTACACTTGATTTAATCTGAGCCAGAAGAGGTCTTTTTTTCTTTAACTGGAAGAAGTATCAGAATAAATCTATGGTTGATTTAATCTAGGCCAGAAAATGTCTACTGGAAGAAGTATTAGAATAAATCTACGCATGATTTAATCTGAGCTAGAAGATGTCCACGTCTGTATTTAATTGGAAGAAGTATCAGAATAAATCTACACTCGATTTAATCTGAGCCAAAAGAGGTCTTTTTGTATTTAACTGGAAGAAGTATCAGAATAAATCTATGGTTGATTTAATCTGAGCCAGAAAATGTCTACTGGAAGAAGTATCATAATAAATCTATGGTTGATTTAATCTGAGTCAGAAGATGTCTTCGCCTTTCTTTAAATGGAAGAAGTATCAAAATAAATCTACACTCGATTTAATCTGAGCTAGAAGAGGTCTGCGTCCGTCTTTAACTGAGAGAAGTATCGGAATAAATCTATGGTTGATTTAATCTGAGCCAGAAAATGTCTAGTGGAAGAAGTGTCACAATAAATCTATGGTTGATTTAATTTGAGCCAGAAGACGTCTGTTTTGAGAATGATCCTCTAAGGAAATTTCTGAAATATCCCTTGGTCAGATGTAGCCTTGGAGAAGACTGTTAGGTCATATAAGTAGTTGATGATATTTATCTGTTGATTGATTTTTCCTGAAAAGGTAAAAAGTTAGATGTATGCGATTTCATGATGTATGAAATGCATTGCGTAATGGTGTTATCAAAATAAATGAGACTGTGCTATATGTGTTTCGTATGCATTTGCTATGATATTGGTAAATGATGTATGAATGTGAAATGTTGTTGGAAGTGTATCAACAATTCCGTATGACATCTTGCTGTGGAAAATGAATCCATGACTAGTGCTAGGGATGAAGAACATGTGTAATCTTCAACCTTGTCTAGAATGCTTCCACTAGGGATTCCTGCTTGCTGTTTGAGGAAACTCCACTGGGGAATGTTGACTTCTGTTTGGGGAGAAGAGTTTAGGAACATTAGTCGTTCATCGCTCTACTAGGGAGTTTAATTATTATATACCATGATTGGGGATAAAAGAGTAGGATAACCCTCCGACTTGTCTGGGGAGGATAAATTTGGTTGATATCTGGTTCGATTCCAGGTTTCATAGGAACTCTCTGGGGATAGTGGCGACTTCACTGGGGAGAGGATTTTTTCTAGTGATTCGTAGCCATCTAAGGAATTGACTCAAACTAGGAGACTGTAATCTGTTTGGGAAATAAACCTTGTTGGGGAAATAAACCCTGTTGACGGAGAAGTACTCTACTGAGGAAACATCCTTGCTGAGGAAATGAGCTCTGTTGGAGAGAAGAAATCTGTAGGAGGTTTTATAGTTTTGGAAGAATAAACTCAACTAGGAAAGAGAACTTCCGTGAATTGAACTGATTGGAACTCGGTAGGTTGGTGATATTTCGGGGAAGGAGATCATACTCCTTTATCTGCCAGAGCGATTTGTCGGGGAAATTGCGGGGAATGTATCTTCATTGAAGATGAATTTGTGAAGATTACTCTATGGGGATAATCCTATGGAAGTTACTCTATGGGGATTTGTGGACAGCTTGAACGTCATCCCAACTCCTAGAGTCTTGAGTAAATGCTTATTCCTATCCTTATGCATATATTTGTTAATAGTTAATCGTGTTCATATGCATATGTTCATTCAATCTTAGTCATTGGACATTTTTGCAAACAAAACAGAAAAATTTAAAAAAAAAAGCTTGAGTTTTAGGGTGTGTTTGTATTGATAGTTTTCCTATAAACAAATGATTTTGTATAAAGAGACATAAATCCTAGTAAGACGAAATTTTCATAAAATGAAAAGAGTACAAAGTGAAAACAAAACATATAGCTATGTGGAAATGATCTCGTTGGGTTCCAGCTCCGCTATTGCCCCTATGTCTTCGAACATCTCGTCCCTCGCCGTTGGAAGAAGTTGATTGAACTGATCTGTACCATTTGAACTTTTGATTTTGGTAATAAAGCTTATTGTAAGTGATCCAACAGGACATAGTCGTACGCGTTAATCCTTAGTTTTTGCGTGGACCGCCCTTTTGGGTTTTCAGTCCACCAGGATACCCTTTTTTTTGTCCAAATCGCCTTTTCAAGTTTTCGACTTATCGGGTGTACAATCTTTTATACATATCCCTAATTTTTTCCCGAACCCTTTTTGTTCACCGGGATGCCCTTATTTTTCCTAGGCCAGTCAACCTAGCGGGTCGTTTTTATGTGTAGTATCTTTTAACTATGTCCACGTTCACAGGGTGCAAGAAATCTTCACCACCCATGGTGGTTAGTATCATAGCACCGCCCAAAAATACTTTCTTGACAACAAATGGCCCTTCATAGGTGGGATTCCATTTTCCTCTAGGATCACCTTGCGGTAGAATGATGCGCTTTATTACCAAATCACCAGCCTGATATACCCGATGCCTGATTTTCTTGTTAAATGCCTTAATCATACGTTTCTGATACATATGACCATGACAGACAGCCGCGAGTCTCTTTTCGTCAATCAAATTCAACTGGTCTAGCCTGGTCTGAATCCACTCGTCTTCGTCTAAGTCTTCTTCTTTCATAATCCTCAGAGAAGGAATCTGAACCTCAACAGGTAGGATAACTTCCATACTATATACCAGAGAGAATGGGGTTTCCCCGATTGATGTTCGCGCTGAAGTGCGATAGCCATGAAGAGAAAATGGTAACATCTCGTGCCAGTCTTTGTAAGTCACAACCATCTTCTATATGATCTTCTTAATATTCTTGTTGGAAACTTCCACTACGCCATTCAACTTTGGTCGATACAAAGAAGAGTTATGGTGCTTGATCTTGAACTGCATGCAGAGTTCAATGATTATAATGTTGTTGAGGTTGGTACCATTGTCTGTGACGATTCTCTCAGGGGTTCCATACCGACATATAAGATTATATTTTATGAACCGGGTGACCACATTATTGGTAACAGAGGCGAACGAGGCTGCTTCAACCCATTTTGTGAAGTAGTCAACGACGAAGAGAATGAAGTGGTGTCCGTTAGAAGCAGTAGGCTTGATTTCTCCGATCATACCGATGCCCCACATTGCGAATGACCAAGGAGCAGTCATGATGTTTAGAGGTTCCAGAGGCACATGAACCTTATCAGCATAGATATGGCACTTATGACAAGTCCTCGAGTGGTGGTGACATTCGGTTTCCATAGTCGTCCAATAGTAACCCGCTCTCATAATCTTTTTAGCCAAATTATGCCCGCTGAAATGATTACCAAAGATGCCTTCGTGCATATCCTCTATAATTTTCTCTGCCTCCTTCTTGTCTACACAACAAAAGAGAGTTGAATCCTGATTACGCTTGTACAAAATTCCATTGCTCAAGAAGAACTTAGCCGAGAGCCTCCGTAGGAATTTCTTGTCATTGATCAATGCCCCTTCAGGGTATTCTTGAGCTTAAAGGTACCTTTTCACTTCATGAAACCAAGGTTTTTCTTCTACTTCATCAGTATCAATTTCGTAGCAATGTGCTAGTTCATCGAATCTTTCAATGGTAATTTTGGGAGCCTCATTATCCCATCTGATCTTGAACATGGATGACATGGTAGCTAATGCATCCTCCAACTGATTCTCTTTTCTTGGAATATGCTCAAAAGTAATCTCTTCGAAGTACGAAATCAAAGTTAGCACATGTTCTCGGTAAGGGATAAGATTCAGATGCTTTGTATCCCATTATCCCTTGACCTGAATGATTACCAAGGCTGAATCCCCATATACGCTTAGGAATTTGATTCTCAGGTCAATAGCAGCTTTAATACCCATGATGGATGCTTCATATTCAGCCATATTATTGGTGCAGTCAAAGAAAAGTATGGCAGTGAAGGGCGTATGACAACCCTGGGGAGAGATAATTACAACACCAATCATGTTTCCAAGTGCGTTAGAAGCTCCATCAAATACCATAGTCCATCGGGATCCTTACTCAGGTCCTTCATATGGTCCCGACTCTTCACAATTCGTAACTAGTATAATGTTCTCATTCGGGAATTCGAAATTCATAGACTGATATTCGTCTACAGCTTGGTGTGCCAAATGATCTACCAATACACTTCCTCTGATTGCTTTTTGAGTGGTGTACTTGATGTCATATTTTGTTAAGACCATTTGCCATTGGGATATTCTTCCGGAGAGAGATGGCTTCGCGAATATGTACTTGATGGGATCCATTTTAGAGATCAATAAAGTAGTATGAGTCAACATATACTGTCTTAGTTGGCGAACAGCCCATGCCAAACCCAAGAAGTTTTCTCGAGCAGCGAATATCTTTTTTCACAGTCGGTAAACTTTTTTCTAAGGTAGTATATTGCATGCTCTTTTTGACCAGACTCATCACGCTGCCCTAGTACACACCCCATTGAATTATTTAGCATTGTTAGGTACATGATTAGAGGTCTTCTTTCAACTGGTGGCATCAGAATCAGAGGTTCTTGTAAGTACTCCTTGATTTTATCAAAGGCTATTTGACAACCGTCGTTCCATTTTAATACTTGATCTTTCTTCAACAGCTTAAAGATTGGCTTACAGGTAGTAGTCAAATGAGAAATGCATCAGGCAATGTAATTCAGTCGTCCTAAGAAACCTCTTAAGTCTTTCTTAGTACAAAGAGTCGACATTTCTTGAATAGCTTTAACTTTTGCGGGATCAACTTCAATACCTTTACAACTGACGACGAAACCTAGGACTTTACCGAATCTCACCCCAAAAGTGCATTTGTTCGTATTTAGCCTTAGTTTGTACTTCTTCAATCTCTTAAATAACTTATACAGATGATCAAGTTGTTCTTCTTTAGTCTGTGACTTTGATATCATATCGTCGATGTAGACTTCTATCTCATGATGAATCATGTCATGAAATAAAGCTACCATGGCACGTTGATAAGTTGCCCCGACGTTCTTCAACCCAAAAGGCATGACCTTGTAACAGAAAGTGCTCCACTATGCGACGAAGGTAGCTTTCTCCATGTCTTCAGGCACCATGTTAATCTGATTATAACCTGAGAAACCATCCATGAAGGAGAATACCTTGTGCTGAGCGGTGTTGTCAACCAAGACATCAATATGTGGCAGCGGGAAGTCATATTTGGGGATCTCCCTGTTCAGTTCCTTGTAATCTATGCATATATGTAACTTGCCATCTTTCTTTGGTACCATAACAATATTAGTGACCCATTGAGGATAGGATGTCACTACTAAGAAACTTGCGTTGAATTGCTTCATAACAACGACCTTGATCTTCTCTGACATCTCGAGACGCATGCGACGAACACTCTGCTTAATTGAAGAACAACCATCTTTCATCGGCTAACGATGAACCATAATACCAGTGTCGAGCCCTGACATATCTTCGTATAACCAAGAAAAGATCATAACATAGTCGTGCAACATCTGAATCAATATGTTCTTAACACTACCCTCTCAGTTGGCGTCTATCTTGACCTCTTTTCTGTCTGTCTCAGAACCCAAGTTTCTACTTCTATCGGCTCTTCATGCGGTTGGATAGCCCTTTTTTTTAAGAGTCTGGAAAGTTCTCTAGATATTTCACAATCTTCCTCACCTTCATCCTCGGCTTGGTAGATCAGATTTTGAAAGTCATAAGCGGCAATAGAAAAATCGTTATCAACGAGATCCAGAGTGAATGTGGTTCTGCAATGTAGTGTATGGGTGTGTGTAAGAACACATAGCTATTTGAAAGTGCAATAAAGTAAAAGAAATACACAAAGTGCAAAATTTGAGTGCAAAACGTCCAATGCTTTTATTAAATGAAAATATGACTTATGAAATGATAACCCTTAACAAATGGAACATTGTGCCCCGGACAAGAGACAAGGTTTAAAGTCATTATTTTTAAAAGAAATTACATAACCAAACTTCTTAAAGCAATAAAACATAAATAACTATTACTCCTGACTAAAGGAGATAGAGACAATGTCTTATGGTTTCCAATTGTCGAGTCCATCACCAATGGTAGGGAATATCCAGCTTTCGAAATCACAATCACTATCAGCATCATCTATAGCATTGATTCTGTTGTTGCTGATACAGAACAAAGATCTTCCAGCTCGAGCGTGACGAACAACCCTTTGACCTTCTGCAATAAATCCTAAACCAAATTTGTCAGATTTGTAAGGGATATTAGGAAGCTGACCCCAAATAGTACAACCACCTCCTTCTATAGTTGCTTTGGCATCTTTTAAAAAAAGCCATCTTGTGCGGAACCTTGGTGGTCTTCGGAATGGCAGAAACATGTTTAATAATAGTAGGAGAAATCACTTCAAAAGTTTGACAGGGAGTCTCGATGAATTCCCCATCCATCTCCACATATCAGAATGAATTCTGATGGCTGACCATGCACTCCTCTTCTCCGCAGACATTAACAATCTTCCCTTTCATAGGATACTTTAATTTTCGGTGCAAAGTGGAAGTAATGACACCTGCCCTATGGATCCAGGGGCGTTCTAATAGATAAGAATAAGCTGGCCGGATGTCCATTACATAGAAGGTGAATTCGAAGATCTGTGAACCCACTTTGATAGGAAGATTCACTTCTCCATGTACCATTGTTTTGGACCCGTCAAAGGCTCAAACTATAATGTCATTGGGTTTCAGCACAACCCCTTCCCAATCTAGTCTATCGAGAGTGCCTTTTGGAAGAACATTCAGAGAAGATCCAATATCAATTAACACATAAGCCAACATAGTTCCCCTGCATTAAATGGAAACATACATGGCCCTATTATGACTTCTTCCCTTTGGAGTCAGGTCAACATTGGAGAAGCCTAATCCATTATCAGTTTCTAAACTTGCTACATATCTTCCAAATTTATCAGTTGAAATTTCTTGCAGCACATGAGCAGTCTTCAAGAATTTTACTAAAGCCTGCGCATGGGCTTCAGAACATAGTAGTAAAGATAGCATGGAGATTTTGGACGGGGTCTTCCCCAGCCGTTCAACAATTTTATAGTCGCTCTTGCAGATGATTTTCAAAACCTCTTCCAACTCTTGTCCAAAGGTATTCTTGATTGTAGCTTCTTTTGGTGCCTCCGTCCGGGTAGACTCCATCATTGGCTCTTTACCCCGAGCCTCAGTAGTTGTCTTGGTAACTGTGACTTGAATAGGTGGAGAGATTTCCGGGGAGAAAATCCTTCCTCTTCTAGTAATTTTGCTGGTCCCTGCAATATTGTCAATATTGGGATCAACCTCTTCATCATCTTCGTTAGACAACTCTTGTTTAATGCCATGGTAATAGACGTCAGACCCATAATTCCATGGAATAGCCTTCTCCGAGGAATATGGGATTGGCCCAGGTGTTGTAATAATTAAAGGAGTAACTTTTGGATTGGAAGTAATCCTTACAGGACTCTTGGAAGTAATCCTGAAAGGAGTACCAGATATGATAGATAAATCTTGTCACAAATTCTCAGCATACAAAACTTTCTCGATCAAAATTACATGTTCATCCATCTGGCACTGAATGCCTTCCTTTAGTAACCTGTAACCATTGGGTTGAACTGCACAACAATAACATTCTTTAACACAGCCCGGAAATAAACCGACTTTTAGAAAATTCTCCTTGATTGTTGAGAGAGGAGTAACCACATAACTTACGAAGGTAATATACATAAAATCTTCAATAGCACTTATGCCTTTGTCATGCTTAGGCATCAGTGCATTAATCACATTCAGAGTCTCCGGAGGATCAAACTCAATTTCCTTATTATCGATCATATCCTGAATCTTGCTTTTCAGGGCCCAACAGTTGTTGGTGTCATGCCCATGACTATTTAAATGATGGGCATACCTCGCATTTGGATTGTACTTTGGAGAGGATGTGTTGGGATTCTAAGGAGGATCCCGTAGGGAAATGAGTTCAGCCTTTATCAAATGTTGTAATTCCTGAGATAGAGGCATGCCGATCTTGGTAAACTTCCATGAATGAGCATCTGGCCTTTGATGGTTTCCCTGTTGTGATTGTTGAATAGGAACTGGATTAGAGATTAATATCGCTCCCACAGATGGATAACAACTCTTCTGGCCATATACCACATTGGTTTCTTTTTACCACCGAACGACTTCTTCACATCATTAGAAGTTGTTTCCCACTCTTAATACCACTTTCAACTCTTTCTCCTGTCAGAGTTAACTCAGTAAAGCCAGATGAAGAAATCCCAATCAGATGATTAAAGAATGGGCCTGTCAGAGTACCCATGAACATATCAACTAATTCCAGGTCAGACAAGGGAGGTTGGACCCTTCCAGCTAAGTATCTCCACTTCTGGGCATACTCCTTAAACCCTTCATTCGATACCATGGACATGTTTTACAATTGTACACGAGTTGGTGCAAGGTCAACATTATATTGATATTGCTTGTAAAAAGCAGCAACCAAGTCTTCCCATGTGTGAAGGTTGGTTCCTTTGAGCTGGTAGAACCACTCAAGTTGAGTACCGAACAAACTTTATTGAATGAAATGGACCCATAATTTCCTGTCAGCAGTATGAGGTTGGATTTTTTGAACTTACAACCTCAGATGAAGTTTGGGACAAGAGACTCCATCATATTTAGCAAAGATAGGACCTTGAATTTGTGAGGGATGACCACCCCCAGGATTAGACCTAGCTCTCCAAAATCCAATCTAGGCACTTTATAGATTTCCATAGCTTTGAGGAGATATTCCAATTACTTGTACTTGTTATTTACAGGAGGGTACTGTTCTTCGGAGTAGTCTTCATCTTTAGGAATATTCTTAGAACCCTCGTTATTTCTACCTTCACCCCTGACACTTCTACCATCCTCTTCTTGGTTGTCGTCTTCCTCAGAGGAAACATCATCCATTTGAACCAAATGAGCAGGACCTTTGAATATTCTCCCCATGTTGAGGATAACAACCCGCTTCTTAGTCTTCTTTTTCTTGGCGAGGAGCGCCATCATCTCTTGTTGCCCTTTAGCCAGATTCAGAAGAGTCTCTTGAAATTGTGCATGCTGAGCCTGGAGATCCTTGACAGTTTATTCAAGGGTCATCTTATACTAAAATAAATAGTAAATATATGAGGAAACCTATATTAGAAAACCTGTTTATGAAATGATGCATGATATGTGGATGCAATGTTTTCAAGGACCTTAGGAGATTTAAAGATTCCAACCGAGAGGAAACAAAAACAAAGATTTTTATTAGTAAGTTCAAGATTACAATTGCCTCTTAGGCTTACAATGAAAACAAAAGGGTCTCAAAGAGACAACAATATGAACTTCTAAAACCTAAGACTCAAGTATCCCACAGACGCTTCCTCTTTGTATTGATGTATGCATTAAGGCTTTGCTCCTTGTGAAGTTGCTTTGTGAGCTCCAACACTTTCTTTTCACTTGCATAGATTTGAGTTTTAAAGGTGTCCCATTCTTCCTTGAGTTAAATCCAAGACTTCTGCAATTCTTCGAGGTCATTGGGCATGTCTGGATAGAGGATGGTGCGAGAAACGTCTCATTCGACAACAGGCTCTATAATCACCGGTATAACAGCTGGATATGGAATCATGTGGTTTTGAGAGCGAGCTCATACCCATTTGAGGTAGGGCTCCAAAGGTATGGAGTTCTTTTGTCCTAAAGTCTTGATATCAATCTTGTTTACTATTCCCCAAGCACGTATAAAAATTTGATGATAACCTTGAGGATCATTTCTGTTGTCGAACACAATACCCTGGATAAGTATGTCATGAGGACCATCTCTTCGGGCATAACCAAATTTACATAGATCCAGAGTGGGGTTGCAAGTAATACCCCCCTAATGCCATGGAGAAGAACATTAGGGAATTCTCCACAACGATCAATGATAGTTATATTCTCTAGAGATCGGGAACACCAATAGATATCTGAATGAGAGAGCGACATCATCCTTTGAGACCACCTCAAACCTTGTTCGTTCTTCACTACTGATCATGGAAGGTGAGAAATAAACCACCTAGATAGCAAGGGTATGAAACACATAAGAGTCCCTAGCTCCCTCATAGTACGAGTGCGAAAAGAATGTAAAATATCTCCAAGCAAAGTAGGCACAGGGTTATGAGTGAGGAAAATTTTGACAGCATTCACATCTATGAGTTGGTCTGGATTAGGGAATAGCACCAAACCATAGATCAACAAAGCCAAGATTTCCTCGAAAGCCTGAAAACTCATAGCATCCAGAAACAGTCGAGCCTTCTCTAACAGATATTTAGCAAGAAAACCCTTGACTCTAATTCTTGTTTCCCAATTAGATACAATGTCAGACCTTTTCAGATGTAAGGCTGCTGCAATTTCTCCAGGTTGTGGATCTTTCTCTAAACCAGTGAAAGGTGTCTGATCAAGAACAGGTATTCCCAGTAGCTTAGAGAATTCTTCCATTATGGGTACCAGCTGATAATCTGGAAAGGTGAAACAGTGATGTGCGGGATTAAAGAACTGGAATAAAACACTCATCATGTCTTCTTCAAAACCCGAGTTAACCAAACTGAGTAAATGACCATGCCTTTTGGTGAATTGAGAGCTTTCAGGAACTTTTGAGACTAACTTCTTAAGTTGAAGAGGTATCCTCCAAAAATTGATCCGAATAGTATTTTTGCGAGCGAAGGCCATAACCTATTGTTGTAACCCAAAATTTTCCCTCCCATTTTTACTCAACATATGTTCATTGAAATCCTCAACTTGCCCAAGGATGGCCAAGGATTGATCAGAAAAATGCTCTCCTAAGACAATGAACCTCAAACTACGGTTTCCATTTTCATCAAGATGGGTGAACTCTAAAGGTATAAAAACTTTTCCATGGTCCTAATATGTTCTCAAGATCATCCATTCCAAGTTTTATGCCTTGCACAAGATGTTTTCTCAGTCAACTGCTCAAATGCCTGAAAAACAACTGTGTTAGGTCAAAAGTCAACCGTGACTCGCATACAGTCAAACTTCAAGATTTTTGGTCAACATCAACATTTTTAAGTAATTTCCATCATTTGATCAAGGGTTGATCATGATTCCTCAAGGAATTCCCCAAATTCATCAAAACTCAAAAGTTGCTAAATTAGGGTTTCTAGGGGAAAAGTCAACCAAACTTTGACCAGGCATAACTTTCTCATACTTTATCAGAAATTTCCCATCCAAGGATAATTTTGAAGAGAATTAAATTCCCTACAACTCATCTTCAGCCCTCAAGTTCAAGAAATGCACTCATGAAAAGATATAAATTCATACATTATAGGTTCTTTTCAAAAGTCAACAAAACACCTTTTGGGTCAAAGCTTCTTACATGAACATGGAGGATCCAATTGAGATGAAACTAAATGGGTTATTTAGGAGACATCCCGAGATTTCTAAAAAGTCCAAGAACACCCCCTTAGGGTCAAAATTAAAGGAGATATACATTGTCAAATTTGGCCATTTTTGGAAAATTGTCAAAAGTCAACAATGCCCAAAATTGCGTTTTTTTTGTCAAATGGGCCTAACTTTTTATGCTTGCATCTTACTTCTAGCATGGTCCACAACCCAAACACCTTTCCATGTATTATTGGATTTATTTATTTAATTTATTTTGATTTTAATCATTTAAAAATCAAATTAAATCAAATAAATAATCAAAATAATAAAATATTTTATTGCAAATCTTTTTCTCATCAAATAACAATCAACAAAAGCTGGAAAATAAAGGAAAATTCGTGGAGAGAGAGTAAGAGTGGATTTGTTCCAAAAATAAACAAAAATCAAATAATTGAAGGAATAATATTTTCCATCAAAGCATTAGATTTTTTTCCCACTTATGTTGACCTAATGTGCTACAATATATAACCACAACAATCCCAGACCTAGAGGACACGAGAAGGCTGCCTCCAAACCAAGAACAAAGTTTCAAAAATATTCAAGTTTAGTGCAATTTGAGATCTCACGATCCAACCATTCTCCATTGATTCTAAGCCTCTAATCGTACTCCTGTAGCATCAAGGGACTCAACCCAACTCCTGAGCAATCCTATAGCATAAAAAATCAGCAAACCTGTACCTCACTTTTGGGTAAGATTTATTTTATCTTAAACTTACACAACGCCTAATTTAAATCCATATCGACTGCATACTTGTGTTTCTATTAATTATTGTGAGTGTTTGAACATATAACATGTGAAGCTAACACCCGTAATCACCCTTTGCCATTAACGACTGTGGTTTCACGTTTGTTCTCATAGCGATGTTTGCAAGCCATTTCAGGGCAAGAGGAGGTCACCATTGGATTTGCAACCCTCGAATTAGGGGGGTAGGGTCCAATTAATTGTTGTTTTTGCAGGTTTGCGTGAATGGGATGGAGGAGATAGCCAGAGAAGATGACTGGAGCTAGGGCTCCAGCGCTTCTCCGGTGAGTCAAAGGCTGATGGCAATTTGACTGTTGGTGTAGAAATTCCTTATAACATGATTAGCTCTTGAAATGCTGACGCGTTTATTTTTTGCTGATTGAGATTTAATGGTTTGCTTAATATATAATATTTTTGAGTGATTATGTTCATGAGTTAACATCCAGCACAGTTGGCAAGGGAAGTGAACGTGTGAAAGGATGGACCTGGGTTCGACCCCAGGTCCAGACCTTTTATATTTTCTGAGTTTCTTATTTCAGACCCAGCGCGCCTCACTATCCAGTGTCCATTATACGCCCAAGATGCAAAACCATCAGATCTATCTCCAGCCAGATCCAACGCTCCAAGATTGCAGCCACATGATGGACCCTCAGAAGGAAGATTTATTGAATCACGCACTAGACAAACTGGGCCATCATCCTGGGCCTAAAACCAAATTCAGTGCATACCCCCAAATTGGTCATCACATCAGGCCCACTTTTTATTCTTTTTTTTTAAATTTCTTTTATTTGTTTTAATTATTTGTTTAATTTACCAAAAAAATCATTATTTTTTTAATTAAATCATAAAATAAAAAAATCACTAAAAAATATTAGGTTTAGTTTTTTTCAAAAAATATTTATTTGCCTTAATTAATTAGGTTAATTAGGTTAACTTAAATTCTTTTTTCCATAATTAAAATTAAATAGAAGTTAGGTAAATTTGCAAAGTTAATTATTTTTTTTCTCATAAAAATAAAAAAAAATCTTTTCTTTATTCACCAATTAATGGTTTCTTAATTTAATTCTCCGTTTAATTTACTCTCGCGCGCATCTTTTTTCCCATTATTTGATTAATTACTGTAACTGCTTCGAGTTTGTAATAGTTAATTAGGTTTACTATTTTCCCCGGTTTTATGATTATATAATACCCTTCCCCAAGGCCTTGTAATAGCTAGGGCTTTAATTTCTCGCATTTTAGTTTCCGCAATTATAAACTGCCTAGATGTATGGATAATAGGATTAAATGGCAAGATAAATCAATTTAAAACATTAGATAACCCTAAATGCGCAAGATAAATGAAACTGAAATCAAACACTTGCACATGCTCACTCTTAGGGTTTTGCCTCACTTGGTTGCCTCAGAAATAATGGTCGTGTCCCTCGAACATAGGGATATCTTAGCAATGACCTGCAGTTCAAAGTCATCATAAATATCATAGTCCCTCATTGTCCCTCGAGTTGCCTACGAGAAATGATCTTATGACGATAGTCCCTTCGAAATTCTAAGGTATCCTTACTTGTTGCCTTCAGTGACCATTTCGTCCCTTCGAATGTCCCTTTAAACTCCAACGATAGGGATACCAACTCTGTAATAGTTGGATCGCATTGTCTAAAGTAAATGAGAACGAACAATCTTTTTTCGAGTACGTAGAAAACTCTTAAGTACTTGCTCAAAACAAAAACTCTTTCACACAAACACTTTTCAAAATAGTTTTCAAAATAACTTCGTCACACTCTAGAGGACAGATACAAGGATTATCATGAAGTAAACAAAACATTTCAAAACAAACACACACAAGCAATTTCAAAATGAGCAAGTACCTAAGAGCCCATGGAAAACCATGGATAGAAAGGGTGCTAACATCTTCCCTTTCTATAATCTACCTCCCGTACTAAAAAACTCTCGAAAAAAAATGTTTTTTCTGTTCTTTTTCCCTTTCCTTTGTTGGATGAAATAAAATTCGGTGGCAACTCTTGCTTACCGCGACATTTGTGAACAAAAAATGCAAACCAGTATTAAACAGTCGGTTCTACTACCGTATCATAGAACTGGCGACTCAGCCGGGGAATAAATAAGTGGGGTATACGTTAGGATCTAGGTCATTTCTAAAAATTGCTTTCTTGTT
This sequence comes from Vicia faba, assembly GCA_948472305.1. Taxonomy (NCBI): domain Eukaryota; kingdom Viridiplantae; phylum Streptophyta; class Magnoliopsida; order Fabales; family Fabaceae; genus Vicia; species Vicia faba. The sequence goes on along the minus strand of OX451741.1, from coordinate 760,186,461 downwards.
TTGCTTTTCCTGCTTTATATTCAAGGGTTTTGTTGGGGTTATGTAGATCCTACACCCGGATCTGGGGACACCTTTTAGGTAAGTAGAAATAAACTATGAGGGAACTATGTGGGATATACCGACACGGTTGAAGCAGTAGCTACATTGATGTGGTACTTTGGTTGGTACCGGTAACCCTTGAGTCAATCAGGGAGAGTACGGGGCTGCCGCATGGTGTCATAAAGCATCATCTGACCTTAGAACCTTTAATCGCACAACTTGGCCAGTAGGACATAGCGAGATGGCCGACTTTGGTGTATTCCCAAGGTCGACAGATACTCGATGCTACACTCATTGAGGTTTGACTCTTGAGTTTTGTTTGGTTGCGAGTCAATCACCTATTGAACAAAGCTTGGGGGAAAGATCGGTGGTATATAACCCGATTACTATTTATAGGACAGGTTGAACCAATCCAACTTCAAGAGTGTATGACCTTTAAAACTCATGCAGGCCTTAAACCTAAGAACTTGGTGTGACTTGTTTGTTGCTTGCTATACATATGATTTTTTTAGCATAATCATGACATCATAAGCACGACATATCATATTAACCATTTCAAGGATTTTCTAGGGCTCATCTTTGCTTTGTTTTGTAGGACACCACATCCGCCTGTAGGAACACTATCCAGATTAACCTTGTGAAAGTGCCTCTCCAACTAAAGGACTTGGCATTAAGGATTCATGAAAGCTCTCCCTTCACTGAAAACATGGTCGGTTGCTTAACTTGGTCTCTTCATAACCTGATGAAGAATTGTTAAAGGTGCTATTTCAGTTCTTTGATCTTTTGCACCACGTCTTCACCTTCCCAGATTACCAACTAGTGCCTACTATGGAGGAATTTTCTCGATTGTTGGGGGTACCTATTCTTAATCAGTTACCTTTCATCGGTATGGAAGAGCATCCAAAGCCTGAAAAGATTGCTCGAGCTCTGTCCTTACAATGGTCTGATGTAGTGACAAATTGGGAAACTAGGGGAATTGTCCAAGGAATCCCGATTAAATTTCTATTCGATAAGGCTTATTATTTTTGGGATACCCTGGATTTACAAGCTTTCGAAGAGGTATTGGAACTCCTCATCTACGAGATGGTACTTTTCCCTAATGCAGACCAACTCGTAGATGTGAATACTATTAAGGTTTTTCTGTCTCATAATCCGGTGCCTACATTACTTGGGGATGTTCTACACTCTCTGTATGCTCGTACTCTAAAGAGAAGGGGGACCCTCCTGTGTTGCACTCCTCTATTGGCTAGGTGGTTTATTTCGCACCTACCCAGGTCTATTTTGAAGAATGAGCAGGGCCTGAAATGGTCTCATAGGCTGATGTCCTTACACATTCAGATATTCATTTGTGTTCACGGTCCTCGGAAGATGTTACCATCATTGATCGCTGTGGTGAATTTCCTAATGTCCCTCTCTTAGGAATTAGGGGAGGAATCACTTATAACCCTTGTTTGGCATTGCGGCAATTTGGTTATACGAGAAGGGATGGTCCTCATGATACACTTATCCAAGGAATCGCCTTCAACTATGAGAATGATGCTCAGGGTTACTGCAAAAGGTTCATGAAAGCTTGGGGAATGGTACATAAAATTGACAGCAAGACACTGGGGCACAAGAATTCCATCCCTCTTGAGCCCTATCTCCGATGGGTACGATCCTGCACCCAAAGTCTTATGATGCCTTACCCTGCTGTCCTACCAATGATTGTGGAACCAGTTGCTAAAGGAGACACTCCTTATCTTGTTCATCATCCTGACATGCCAACTAATCATGAGGAGTTATAGAAATCCTGGGTTCAACTTAAAGAGGAGCGGATATGTTTGAAGCTCAATTCTATGCCAGTGAGAAGAAGGTCCTGGAGCTCACTAGGCTACTTCATGAAGAAAGGAACATAAACGCCTACATTGCACCAAAGAGGATGCACTCTTGGGAGACCTAGTTTTCTTTTTGTTTTAAGTTTGGTTTGTTTGATTGTAAGCCTATAGGGCATTCTTTGTAATCGTCCAAATTTATTAATACAATTAACATGTGTTTCTTTTTGGTTAAACAAATTTGAGCCTTTACAAGTCCTTGAAATCATTACATACGCATACCATCCACGACATTGCATAAACAGGTACCATTAAGGGTTTCTCATCTTCTTCTCTGTTTATTTCAGCAAAAATGTCTTCTGAATAAAGCATCAAAGATCTTCAGGCACAAAATGCCCAATTTCAACAGATGTTCATAACTTTGGCAAAAGGGCAAGAAGATTTGAAGGCCCTCATCCTGAAGGAAAAATAAGAAGAAGAAGAAGGTCTCTGGTGTTCTGAATCTGGGCAGAAGGTTCAGGGGGCCGTTAAAGCAACCAGTCGATCTGACCTCCTCGTCCAAAGAAGGGGAGAATCAAGAGAGGGAGACAAGGGAGAAGGACCCTAGCCCTGAAGTTTCTGACAATGATACAGACTACAATGATGAGCAGTATCCTCCCACTGAGGATAAGTACAAACAATTAGAGGATCGGCTGAGCGCTATAGAGATCCAGAGAATAGCAAGGCTGGATTTTGAAGAGCTGGGGTTGGTGTCTGGGGTAGTCATCCCACAAAAGTTTAAAGCTCTGGTTTTTGAAAAGTATGATGGAGTGTCTTGTCCCAAGCTTCATATCCTTTCGTATGTGAGGAAGATTCAACCTCACACTACTGATAGGAACTTGTGGGTTCACTTTTTTCAAGACAGTCTGTCAGGGACTCAACTTGAATGGTTCTATCAACTGGAGGGAACCAATTTCGGAAACTAGGAGGATTTGGCTGCTTCTTTTTACAAGAAATATCAATACAATGCTGACCTTGCCCCTACTTGTACTCAACTCCATAGTATGTCCATGGGTGCAGGTGAAGGCTTTAAGTATTATGCGCAGAAGTGGAGAGATTTGGCTGGGAGAGTCCAACCCCCTTTGTCTGATAGGGAGTTGGTTGACGTGTTTCTTGGGACGCTGTCTGGTCCATTCTTTAATCATTTGATTGGTAGCTCATCAGTCGGCTTCACCTAGCTGATATTAACAGGAGAGAGGGTAGAAGCTGGGATCCGGAGTGGCAAAATACAGAAAGACACCTCTTCGAGCTTAGTAAAGAAGCCTTTCGCAGGAAAGAAGGAAGTTAATGCTATCTATAGCCCAAGAGGTCAGAGAAGAGATGAACACCATCCAACGGTAGGTGTTGTGATGATATCTAGGCCCGCGGCTACCCCACAACGCAATAATCAGCAAAGGGTAGAAAGACCGCAAAGGAAGTTTACCCAGATTAATATGACATTGACTAAGGTTCTACCCCATCTGCTAAGATCCAACATGGAAACCTTGAAAGAGGCTCCCAAGAATCCTAACACCACATCTCCTCGGTACAATCCAAATGCTCGGTGTGCCTACCATTCTGAGAGTCCTGGCCATGATACAAATGACTGTCGGGCTCTGAGAAATGAAGTACAAGATCTGATTGAAGCCAAGGAGATTGAGTTTGATGCTCTAGAGAAGCCCAATGTCATAACTGCTCCCATGCCCAAGCACAACCGTAGAGTTAATGCCATTAATACTGACCTGTTCATTACTTCTGTTGATGAAGTTTCTACTCCTCTTATGACTGTTAAGGGTAATTTGTTGTTGGCCGGTTTATTTCCGAGTTATGGTGAAGGTTGCCACATGTGTTCATCTCTTCCCACTAGTTGCTATTTTCTAAGAGCAGGTGTTAGAAACCTGATAGACAGCAGAGAAATTTTGTTCGAAAATACTTTGATTCCAATTATTCCGTTTGAAGATGTTACCATTATAACCATTTCCGCCAATCCTTCCAAGGTATCCTCTAAAAGACCTATTAGGATTACACCCGCTCCAAGAATCGCTCCGTTAATAATCACTTTTCCTGGTCTTGTCCCATACGCCTCAAAAAAAGTTGTCCCTTGGCATTATGGCGCCGATGTTTACTATCATGGCGTTAAACAGGATTTGAAGAATGAAGAGTCTGATCCCGATGTCAGTAACATTGTTGGGACCAACAAGATTACCAAAAGTGGAAGGGTTTTCTCTCCCGAGATCTCCCCAAAGACTGTCAGTAAGCCTATTGTTATTCCATCTTCTATTCCTGCTAGTACTTCAGCTACTACTCCCATTCTTACTCCAATTTTTACTCCTGCCGTTGAGTCATCTGGGACTCGGGGCATAGAAGCTGTAGGTGAGCCAGCCCGGACGGAGGCACCTAGAAAAGTTTTTGTGGAATCCTCTAAGCAAGAGATAGAGGAAATATTAAAAATAATCAAAAAGAGCGACTACAATGTGGTCGAGCAGCTGGGGCAGACCCCCTCGAAGATATCAATGTTGTCTTTGCTGTTATGTTTCGAGGCCCATGCAAAGGATTTAATTGCATTCCTCAAGACCGCGCATGTGCCGCAAGAAACATCAACCGATCAATTCAAAGACTGTGTGGCCAGCTTGACTACTGACAATGGATTGGGTTTTTCAGATGCTGACTTAACACCAAAAGGGAGGAAGCATAATGATGCTCTGCATGTCTCGATCGAATGTAGGGGTACCACTATGGCTCATGTGTTGGTGGATACTGGGTCTTCACTGAATGTTCTGCCTAAGAAGGCTCTTGATAGGCTGGATTGTGAAGGCTTGACCTTAAATCCTAGTAACATTATGGTAAGGGCTTTTGACGGATCAAAGAGAATGGTGCATAGGGAGGTGGACATCCCTGTCAAAGTAGGATCTCAGACCTTTGGGTCCACCTTCTACGTGATGGACATCAGGCCATCGTACTCTTGTTTGTTGGGTCGTCCTTGGATCCATGAAGCTGGGGCCTTTACTTCTACACTGCACCAAATGCTGAAATATTCGGTGAAGGGGAAGATTGTCATTGTGCATGGCAAAGAGGAGTATATGGTGAGCCACCTGAACTCCTTCAGGTGTGTAGATATAGACGGGGAATTCATAGAGACTCCTTGTCAAAACTTTGAAGAGGTTCCCCAGATTTTGGCGTCAACCGAGACTACCACCAGCACCAAACCTTCTCTAAAGATGGCTTCCCTCAAGGACGCCAGAGCAATGGTCGAAGAAGGTGGGTGTACCAACTGGGGACAGCTCCTTGATTTTACTCACAAAACTGACAAATTTGGTTTGGGATTTACTTCAGGAGCTCAAAGGGTTGTTTGACGCGCTCGAGCTGGAGGACCTCCCCTACGCATCAGTAATCGTGGGGTCAACGCTATTGAAGACAGTAAGGAAGACTTTGATATTGACAGCTGGATCTACCCAACTACCAACGGTGGACCGAGTAATCGGACGACCAAAGATTTTATACCAGTTTCTTTTATTCTGCAGTAACTGTCTTACTTGTTTTGTGAGTTTGTTATAAACAATTTAAACTTTAGGGCCTCATGTCTTACCCGAGGCACAATGGTTCTATCTGTGAGGGTTATTATATGTCATTTCATATATGATCAATAAAACATTGGACGTTCCTTGCATACAAATTTTGCGGTCTCTGTTTTTCTTTTCTGCTTTTCACTTTATCAATACAGCTATGCTCTTACACACACTCACGTATCAAACTGCAGATCCATATCCACACTGGATCCCATTGATAATAGTTCTGCTATTTCCAGTTATGACTTTGAAAATCCGATCAACCAAGCCGAGGACGAAGGTAAGGACGATTGTGAGGTGCCTGGAGAAATTTCTAGATTGCTACAGCAGAAAGAGAGGGCTATATAGCCTCATGAAGAGCCAGTTGAGATGATAAACTTAGGCACGGAGGTGGACAGAAAAGAAGTCAAGATCGGCGCAAATCTGGAGACTAGGATCAAACAGTGGTTGATACAGATGTTGCATGACTATGTTGAGATCTTCGGCTGGTCATATGAAGACATGCCTAGTTTAGACACTGATATTGTGGTACATCGTCTGCCGACTAAAGAAGATTGTCCTCCGGTTAAACAGAAGGTCCTCCATATGCGCCCTGAAATGTCAGAGAAGATCAAAGCAGAGGTCATGAAGCAGTTCGACGCAGGATTCTTAGCTGTCACCTCCTATCCGCAGTGGGTTGTTAATGTCGTCCCCGTTCCAAAGAAGGATGGTAAGGTACGGATGTGTGTGGACTACAGAGACCTGAACAGGGCAAGCCCATAAGATGACTTCCCGCTTCCCCATATTGACGTTCTGGTTGACAACACCGTGCAGCATAAAATATTCTCCTTCATGGATGGTTTCTCTGGCTACAACCTGATCAAGATGGCTCCTAAAGACATGGAGAAGACAACCTTCGTCACACAGTGGGGAACCTTCTGTTACAAGGTGATGCCTTTTGGGTTGAAGAATGCTGGGGCAACTTATCAGCGAGACATGGTCGCCTTGTTCCATGATATGATTCTAAATGAGATCGAGGTTTATGTTAATGACATGATAGCTAGGTCTCAAACCAAAGAGGAACACCTTGATCATCTACAAAAGTTTTTCGACAGGTTAAAGACATACAAGCTGAGGTTGAATCCGAACAAGTGCACCTTCGGGGTAAGGTCTGGTAAGCTTTTGGGTTTCATCATTAGTGACAAAGGTATTCAGGTAGACCCTGCGAAGGTAAAGGCCATACAAGAGATGCCAGCTCCCCGTACAGAGAAGGAGGTTAGAGGTTTCTTGGGACGCTTGAACTATATCTCCCGGTTAATTTCACATCTGACTGCTACTTGTGAACCCATCTTCAAGCTTCTGCAGAAAGATCAAGTGGTAAAATGGAATGACGAATTCCATACTTCTTTCGAAATATCAAAGAATACCTTCAAGAACCACCAATTCTAATGCCTCCAGTTGAAGGAATACCTTTGATATTGTACCTAACAGTGCTAGACAATTTAATAGGGTGTTTGTTGGGGCAGCATGACGAATCTGGTCGAAAATAGCACGCAATATACTACCTTAGCAAAAAGTTTACCGACTGTGAGACAAGATACTCACTGCTCGAGAAAACTTGCTGCGCTTTGGCATGGGCTACTCGCCGACTGAGACAATATATGTTTACCCATATTATTTTGTTGATATCTAAGATGGATCCAATCAAATACATCTTTGAGAAGTCCGCACTCTCCGGAAGAATAGCAAGATGGAAGATGATCTTAACTGAATACGATATACAATGTACAACCCATAAAGCAATCAAGGGAAGTGTATTGGCTGATCATTTGGCTCATCCGGACGTGGATGACTACCAGTCTATGAATTTTGAGTTCCTGGACGAGAATATTATGCTGGTGACTGATTATGAAGAACCTGGACCAGATGAAGGACCTGAGGAAGGATCCCGGTGGAATATGGTTTTTGACGGAGCCTTGAATGCACTCGGTAATAGCATTGGCACCGTAATCATATCTCCTGAGGGTTGTCATACTCCTTTAACTGCCCAACTATGTTTCAACTGCACTAATAACATGGCGGAGTATGAAGCCTGCATCATGGGTCTCAAAGCCGCTATCGTCCTCAGGATCAAGTTCTTAAATGTCTTCGGGGATTCAGCCTTAGTGATAAGTCAGATCAAAGGTGAATGGGATACGAAGCATCCGAATCTCATCCCGTATAAAGAGCACGTACTGAAATTGCTCCCGCACTTTGAGGAGGTAACCTTTGAACATTTCCCACGAGATGAGAATCAGTTTGTGGACGCGCTAGCCACCATGTCTTCTATGTTCAAGGTCAGGTGGGACAACGAAGCTCCCCGAATCACCATTGAAAGGTTGGATGAACTAGCGCACTGCTACGAGATTGATACTGAAGAGGTAGAAGATAAACCTTAGTTTCACGAAGTAAAAAGGTATCTCGAGGTTCAAGAATATCCCGAAGGGGCATCTGTCAATGATAAGAAATTTCTGAGAAGGTTCGCTGCGAAATTCTTCCTCAGTAATGGAATCCTCTACAAGCGCAATCATGACTCTACCTTACTGCGGTGTGTAGACATGAGCGAAGCAGAGAGGATTATGATAGATCTACATGAAGGTACCTTCGGAATCCATTCAATTGGACACACCATGGTTAAGAATATCCTACAGGCAGGATACTACTGGTCCACTTTGGAAGAAGACTGTTATCAGCACTCCCGAACCTGTCATAAGTGCCAAATCTATGCTGATAAGGTGCATATGCCTCCGGTTCCTTTAAATATCTTAACGGCTCCTTGGCCCTTTGCAATGTGAGGCATTGATATGATCAGAGAAATCAGACCTACCGCTTCTAATGGGCATCGCATCATCCTGGTGGCCATTGATTACTTCACAAAATGGGTTGAGGCGGCCTCTTTTGCTACTGTGACCAAGAACATCGTGGCGCGATTTATCCGGCATAACCTGATCTGCCGGTATGGTGTGAAAGAGATAATTATCACTGACAATTGTACGAATCTCAACAACACGATGATCACCGAGCTCTATAAACAATTCAAGATACAACATCATAACTCTTCTACCTACCGGCCGAAGATGAATGGCGTTGTTGAAGCGGCTAACAAGAACATCAAGAAGATTATACAGAAGATGACGGTGACATATAAAGACTGGCATGAGATTTTACCATTTTCTCTTCATGGGTACCGTACCTCAGCACGGGCAACACTCTATTTTCTGGTATATGGCATGGAGGCAGTCCTACCCATTGAGGTTCAGATTCCTTCTTTAAGGATTATGAAAGATGTGGGTTTGAACGAAGACGACTAGATCCAGACTCGACTTGATAAACTAAATATGATCGATGAGAAGAGACTTACTACTGTCTGTCATGGTCAAACATATCAAAAACGAATGATCAAGGCATTCAACAAAAAAGTCAGACGCCAAGAGTATCAAGTCAGGGATCTAGTGATCAAGCGCATCATACTTCCGCAAGGTGATCCCAGGGGAAAGTGGACTCCTACATACGAAGGGCCATTTGTGATTAAAAACATTTTCTCGGGTAGAGCCATGATTCTAACCACCATGGGCGGTGACGACCTTCCTCACCCTGTCAATGAGGACATAGTGAAAAGATACTATGCATGATAAAAGACCCGCTAGGTTGACTGGCCTAGGCAAAAATAAGGGCTTCCCAGAGAACCAAAAGGGTCCGGGCAAAAATAAGGGATGAAAATGAAAAAATCTGTACACCCGACAAGTCGAAAACTTGAAAAGGCGGCTTGGGTAAAAAGGGTATCCCGGTGGACTGAAAACCCGAAAGGGCAGTCCAGGAAAAAGTTAGGGATGTAAAGCGTATCACTATGTCCCATTGGATCACCTTGCGACCATACCTCAATATCAACTGTCAAGTTCGAAAGGCACCAATCAATCTAATCAGCTTCAGACAAGCAGCAAAGTGATGAGACGCTCGAAGACAGTGCGACAATAGCAGAATTGGAACCCAATGGGATTGTTGTACATAGCTGTTTTATTTTTACACAATATTGTATAATTTTCATTTTTCGGCGGTGTTCTCTTACTAGAGCGTCAACTCCCTTGTACAAAAAGGCCTGTTATAGGCCAACTTCGAAAATCAATATAAATAATTTTTGCAAAACTATTTGTTTTTCTTTTTCTATTTTGTTATGCAAGAACGTCCAATGATTTATTCTTGACATATGCATTTTAATATGATTGCTGTTCATAAATATTTACATAAGAAACGGAAAGACAATTGCTTGTAACTTAAGAAATAGAGGCAAAAACAAAAAATGTCCAAACCCGACAGTTACTCTGTCCAGCAGGTACCAGGGCAGAGACAACTTTGAAACACAGTCATCAGTGTGTATGACCTTATGACATATGTACTCCCCACAGAGTAAAGAGGTGATCAAAGCATTGATCTCAACTTCCCTAAAGCAGGAGGTAATTTCCCCAGCCGGTTCCCTTTAGAGAGCTACCAGTTATATTCCCCCAGCCGAATTTCATAATCGTAAGCGGGTCATAAAAATTTGTCTCCCAAGAAAAGTTTACTTCCCTGAATGTGAAAACTCAATCCCCGACAGAGTTTATCCCTCCAGCTACGGAAGTTCAGTTTCCAACAAAATTATTCCCCCGTAGAGCTATTCTCAAACACATTCTCTCTCTGGCAGAATATTCACAAACAACAAGGAGTAAATCTCCAGCATAGTCATCTCCGTTCACCATCCCCAACGGAAGTAAAAGAACCACAGTTCTCTACAACCGTCAGGAAGGCCATACTCTCCAGCAACAGTCAGGGATTTATTTTCCCAAACTCGGATACGTCATGATAGCATTTCATGTTCATGTATCATAACATGCGCATACATATCACCTACAACATAGTCTTATTTATTTTGAGAACATCATCTCACAATGCATTTCATGCAGCGCATATAATCAACCCTGTTATATTTTCAGGAAAGACAATTATCACCAACAATTCCAGTAGTTATACAGGTCATATCTGCAGACAGCTAATGAAAAATCAGTTCCTGAAACCAAACGGGTCAACTAAGCTACGCGAACAAATGAAGTAACCCTACTATCCAGGTTCCTTCTCATAACTCTACTATCCAGGCTTTCATTTCGAAGTAACCCTACGACCCAGGTTCCTTCTCATAGCCCTACTATCCAAGCATTCATTTCGAAGTAACCCTACGACCCAAGTTCCTTCTCATAGCCCTACTATCCAGGCTTTCATTTCTAAGTAACCCTACGACCCAGGTTCCTTCTCATAGCCCTACTATCCAGGCTTTCATTTCGAAGTAACCCTACAACCCAGGTTCCTTCTCACAACCCTACTATCCAGGCTTCCATCTTGAAATAACTCTACGACCCAGGTTCTTTCCCATAAGCCCTACTATCCAGGCTTTCATTTTGAAGTAACCCTATGACCCAGGTTCCTTCCCATAAGCCCTACTATCCATGCTTTCATTTTGAAGTAACCCTACTATCCAGGTTCCTTCCAATAAGCCCTACTATCCAGACTTTCATCCCGAAGTAACCCTACTATCCAGGTTCCTTCTCATAGGCCTACTATCCAGGCTTTCAATTCTAAGTAACCCTATGACCAAGGTTCCTTCTCATAGCCCTACTATCCAGGGTTTCATTTCGAAGTAACCCTACGACCCAGGTTCCTTCTCATAGCCCTACTATCCAGGCTTTCATTTCGAAGTAACCCTACGACCCAGGTTCCTTCTTATATCCCTACTTCTAGGCTTTCATTTCGAAGTAACCCTACTATCCAGGTTCCTTCTCACAACCCTATTATCCAGGCTTTCATTTCGAAGTAACCCTGCTATCCAGGTTCCTTCTCATAGCCCTACTATCCAAGCTTTCATTTAAAAGTAACCCTACTATCCAGGTTTCATCTCACAACCTTACTATCCAAGCTTTTATCTTGAAGCAACCCTACTATCCAAGTTCCTTCTCTTTTATCTCTGGATAACAGTTTACAACACTACAAGACCTGGACCTAACCATAATCGGTTGATCTCATGTTTCCCCAATAAGCCGCTGTGTAGCCTGGACCCTAACCAATTAGGCAGTATGCTTCCACCTCCTCGATTAAGAGTTAATTCCCCAGTAGAGTAATGGACAACCGAAGCTCCTATACTATATTTCCCCAGACATAAATCAACATTCTCCAGCGAAGTCCTCCTCAACGACAGGTACAGGAATTATCGCAAAGGAATATCTTATGCAATTGATATCTTTTTTGGATGGCATCTTTAAGCCCATCTCCATTGATCCTTCGTCATCTTCTTCCAAATTACATCTATAAGCCCATTCCCGATATCACCAATCAGCGTTACTTCATACGAGTGCAAATTTATGGGCACTTTAGTGTTCAATCATCTTCTACCTTCAGATTACGAAAGACAGACCAACCAATATACATCCTCAGGTTTAAGAAGATTGAATAGGGGCAACTGTTGACCCCAAAATTTTCCCTCCCATTTTTACTCAACATATGTTCATTGAAATCCTCAACTTGCCCAAGGATGCCCAAGGATTGATAAGGCAAATGCTCTCTCGTGACAATGAACCTCAAACTAGGGTTTCCATTTACATCAAGATGGGTGAACTCCAAAGGTCTCAAACCTTTTCCATGGTCCTAATATGTTCTAAAGATCATCCATGTCAAGTTTCATTCCTTGCACAAGAAGTTTGCTTAGTCAACTGCTCAAATGCCTGAAAATCAACTGTGTTAGGTCAAAAGTCAATTGTGACTCACATACAGTCAAACTTCAAGATTTTTGGTAAACATCAACATTTTGAAGTAATTTCCATCATTTGATCAAGGGTTGATCATGATTCCTCAAGGAATGCCCCAAATTCATCAAAACTCAAAAGTTGCTAAATTAGGGTTTCTAGGGGAAAAGTCAACCAAACTTTGACCAGGCATAACTTTCTCATACTTTATCAGAAATTTCCCATCCAAGGATAATTTTGAAGAGAATTAAATTCCCTACAACTCATCTTCAGCCCTCAAGTTCAAGAAATGCACTCATGAAAAGATATAAATTCATACATTAGAGGTTATTTTCAAAAGTCAACAAAACACCTTTTGGGTCAAAGCTTCTTACATGAACATGGAGGATCCAATTGAGATGAAACCAAAAGGGTTGTTTAGGGGACATATTGAGCTTTCTAAAAAGTCAAAGAACAACCCCTTAGGGTCAAAATTGAAGGAGATATGCATTGTCAAAGTTGGCCATTTTTGGAAAATTGTCAAAAGTCAACAATGCCCTAAATTGCATTTTTTGTCAAATGGGCCTAACTTTTTATGTTTGCATCTTACTTCTAGCATGGTCCACGACCCAAACACCTTTCCATGTATTATTGGCTTTATTTATTTAATTTATTTTGATTTTAATCATTTAAAATCAAATTAAATCAAATAAATAATCAAAATAATAAAAGATTTTATTGCAAATCTTTTTCTCATCAAATAACAATCAACAAAAGCTGGAAAATCAAGGACAATTCGTGGAGAGAGAGTAAGAGTGAATTTGTTCCAAAAATAAACAAAAATCAAATAATTGAAGGAAGAATATTTTTCATCAAAGCATTAGATTTTTTTTCCACTTATGTTGACCTAATGTGCTACAATATATAACCACAACAATCCCAGAACTAGAGGACACGAGAAGGCTGCCTCCAAACCAAGAACAAAGTTTCAAAAATATTCAAGTTTAGTGCAATTTGAGATCTCACGATCCAACCATTCTCCATTGATTCTAAGCCTCTAATCGTACTCCTGCAGTATCAAGGGACTCAACCCAACTCCTGAGCATTCCTATAGCATCAAAAATCAGCAAATCCGTACCTCACTTTTGGGTAAGACTTCTTTGATCTTAAACTTGCACAACGCCTAATTTAAAACCATATCGACTGCATACATGTGTTTCTATTAATGACTGTGAGTGTTTGAACGTATAACATGTGAAGCTAACACCCGGAATCACCCTTTGCCATTAACGACCGTGGTTTCACGTATTTTCTCATAACGATGTTTCCAAGCCGTTTCAGGGCAAGATGAGGTCACCATTGGATCCGCAACCCTCGAATTAGGGGGGTAGGGTAAAATTAATTGTTGTTTTTGCAGGTTTGCGTGAATGGGATGGAGGAGATGGCCAGAGAAGACGACCAGAGCTAGGGCTCCGGCGCTTCTCCGGTGAGTCAAAGGCTGAAGGCAGTTTGACTGCTGGCGTGGCAATTCCTTATAACATGATTGGCTCTTGAAATGCTGACGCATTTATTTTATGCTGACTGGGATTTAATGGTTTGCTTAATATATAATATTTTTGAGTCATTATGTTCATGAGTTAACTTCCAGCACAGTTGGCAAGGGAAGTGAACGTGTGAAAGGGAGGACTTGGGTTCGATCCTAGGTCCATACCTTTTTTATTTTCTGAGTTTCTTATTTCAGATCCAGCGGTCCTCACTATCCACTATCCATCATATGCCCAAGATGCAAAACCATCAGATCTATCTCCAGCCAGATCCAACGCTCAAAGATTACAACCACATGATGGACCCTCAGAAGGAAGCTTCATTGAATCACACGCTAGACAAACTGGGCCATCATCCTGGGCCTAAAACCAAATTCAGTGCATACCCCCAAATTGCTCATCACACCAGGCCCACTTTTTATTCTTTCTTTTTTTTAATTTCTTTTATTTGTTTTAATTATTTGTTTGTTTTACCAAAAAAATCATTATTTTTTTAATTAAATCATAAAATAAAAAAATCACTAAAAAATATTAGGTTTAGTTTTTTTCATAAAATATTTATTTGCCTTAATTAATTAGGTTAATTAGGTTAACTTAAATTATTTTTCCATAATTAAAATTAAATAGAAGTTAGGTAAATTTGCAAAGTTAATTATTTTTTTCTCATAAAAATTCAAAAAAAAAATATCTTTTCTTTATTCACCAATTAATGGTTTCTGAATTTAATTCCCCGTTTAATTTACTCCCACGCGCATCATTTTTCCCATTATTTGATTAATTACTGTAACTACTCTGAGTTTGTAATAGTTAATTAGGTTTACTATTTTCCACGGTTTTATGATTATGTAATCCCCCTCCCGAAGGCCTTGTAATAGCTAGGGTTTTAATTTCTCACACTTTACTTTCCGCAATTATAAACTGCCTAGATGTATGGATAATAGGATTGAATGACAAGATAAATCAATTTAAAACAGTAGATAACCCTAAATGCACAAGATAAATGAAACTGAAATCAAACACTTGCACATGCTCACTCCTAGGGTTTTTCCTCACTTGGTTGCCTCGAAAATAATGGTCGTGTCCCTCGAACATAGGGATATCTTAGCAATTACCCGTAGTTCAAAGTCGTCATAAAGATCATAGTCCCCCATTGTCCCTCGAGTTGCCTACGAGAAATGATCTTATGACAATAGTCCCTTCAAAATGCTAAGGTATCCTTACTTGTTGCCTTCAGTGACCATTTCGTCCCTTCGAATGTCCCTTAAAACTCCAACGATAGGGCTACCTACACCTTAATAGTAGGATAGTGCTGTCTAAAGGAAACGAGAACAAACAATCTTTTTTTGAGTAGGTAGAAAACTCTTAAGTACTTGCTCAAAACAAAAACTCTTTCACACAAACACTTTTAAAAACAGTTTTCAAAACAACTTCGTCACACTCTTGAGGACAGATACAAGGGTTATCACGAAGTAAACAAAACTTTTCAAAACAAACACATACAATCAATTTCAAAATGAGCAATTACCTAAGAGCCCATGGAAAACAATGGATAGAAAGGGTGCTAACACCTTCCTTTTCTATAATCTACCCCCCGTACTAAAAAACTCTCGAAAAAAAGCTTTTTTCTGTTCTTTTTCCCTTTCCTTTGTTGGATGAAATAAAATTCAATGGCGACTCTTGCTTAACGTGACATTTGCAAACAAAAAACGCAAACCAGTATTAAACAATCGGTTCTGGCACCGTATCACACCTATAAAACAGAACAAAGATAAATCCCTCGGTTCTTGAAATGGTTAGTGAAAATGATATGTATAATGATGTCGTGATGTTATGATGTCATGTTCGAACAAATTTAATCAAACACAAACAAGACACACCAGGCCTTAGGTTCAGGCTTGCATGGAGTTTATAGGTAAGTACCCTCTTGAGTTTAGTTGGCTCAACCTATCCTAAAAGAAGTAACCGGGTTCTAAGAATCTCATATCACTGATTTTTCTCTCAGGCATTGTTTCAGCCTAAGCATCTGATTTGCGACCGAAATATCCTGAGAATCCAATCTCAATGAGTGTAGTATCGAGTATCAACCAACTTCA
Source organism: Vicia faba (assembly GCA_948472305.1). Lineage (NCBI taxonomy): Eukaryota > Viridiplantae > Streptophyta > Magnoliopsida > Fabales > Fabaceae > Vicia > Vicia faba. Next base: position 760,170,629 of record OX451741.1, on the reverse strand, counting down.
GTATGGGCCAAATCCGGCTATCTCACTACTTTCTAATTGCTAAGTTGTGTCAACTAAGGTTCTAAGGTCAGTTAGTGCTTATGGCATCACGCGGCAGCCCAACATTCTCCTTGGCTGACTCAAGGGACACCGACACTAATTAATGTGTCGCACTAACGTAGCCATAGTTTTAATCATATCGGTCTAGGACGTACAATTACCATGATATATTGCTACTTACCTAAAATGCCCCCAGATCCGGGTATAAGATCTATACAAGAAATAAACCAAAGCATATCCTGAAATATAAATCATACAAGGCAAACAAGTAAAGCAATAAAGGTGATATAACTTGTTGTACCCCAAAATTTTCCCTCCCATTTCATCAACATTTTCTCATCACAAGACTCTTGGAACTGAAGATCAAGCTAGGGTTTGCTCTGCTCAAGACACTTCCTTGCACTGTTGACCTAAATTAGGGTTTGAGTTTGCACAGGGATATTTTGACCCACAATTCCAAAAGTGACTTTCATACTTCATGTTGGACTCCCAAGTTTATCCATACCAAGTTTCAAGCCTTGATTCAAATTTTTGCCCAGTCAATTGGACAGTTGACCTAGAAATCAACTGTATTGGGGAAAAAGTCAACTGTGGCCAATTGATAGTCAAACCTCATGATTTTTGACCCACATCAACATAATGAACTAATATAGGTCATTTGATCAAGTTTGGATCACAATTCCACAAGAAATTTGATCAGATCACTAAAAGGGCAAAATGGTCATTTTTAGGGTTTTGACTGTACAAAGGCAATTTTTGACTGTTTGACCTAACCAATGGAAAATAAAGCTCAACCATGGACACAAGGACTCAATGACATTGTATTGACCCATTCAACAAGTTCAGAAGATCTCAATTGCATAGGATTGACAGATGAATTTTCCAGTCAATTGATCAAAATTTGACTGTACACTGAAAAGTCAAACTTTGAATTTTTGGTCAAAACCAAGTTCCAAGAGTTATTTTTCATCAAGACATGTCAAATTATGAAACTTGTTCATCAAGAAACCCAAAAATGCAAATTAGGGTTTAAAATGGAAATTTTTTCATAACTTAGAAATTTTCTAAGTTATGAAATTTTCTTATTTTTTCCTAACTTTGTCCCATTTTTTCACCAAGATGCAAATGGATTCAAACAAAACTTGAAACATGAAAGTTGTAGTCCATCACAAAGTCTACAACTTTGATTCACAAAGTTTTCTCAAAAGAAGCTTGTATCTCAAGTTATGATTTTTGGAACAAGGGTACCTAAAACTTTTAACTTAGGGAAATTTTGCCCTAGTTTAGGCAGGATTTTGACCCATCTTCTTGGCCATTTTTCACATAGTTACACTTGGAGTTTCCAATTGCATTTCAAATATGGATTATAGTACATATTCCAAGATTTCCAAACTGTCCAAGAACTCCTCAAACACCCTTGTGGTTAGAGAGAATCGAATGCTTGAAGTTGGCAAAAACTCACTTTTGTCCATGACCAATACATGTTCATACAAACTTGCATTTTCAAATCAACATGTTTGGTGCTAGCTTGAAGGCCTCAAAACCAACTTGAACTTCATAATTTAATGTATAACCATTGAATTAAGGTGTTATCTTGGCCATTTGGACATTACATACAAGATTAACCCTTATTTGGAAAAAGGTAAAATGCCATTTTTGTAAAAGTGCACTTCATGTCAAACCAAAATCCTTGAGGTATGGGGCCATATCTCTGAAGCAAGATTGAAGCTATAAATTCCAAGAACCAAGAGCAAAAGATGCAGCATGATAGGAGGGCCTATTCCAAGCTATAACATCACTTCCACATGCTTGCTTGAAAAGGAAGAAAAGGGGCAAAACACATACCATCTCTTATATCTGTTAAGACAAGCTTAGACAAACATTGTAGACAAGTTCCATACCTCCCAACAAGCCTGAAACACGACCCTTTCATCACTCAAACCTCCTCATACTCATAATCACTGTTTTTCTGCAAAAACAAGGCAAGTTCTACATTTTGCAAGCCATAAACAAATTCCATCGTGGCAAGCCATAAACAAATTCCATCGTGCGCTTTGTCCAAAGATAGTTCAAACACCTTCCAGTCAACTCACCTGAACTATCCCAGGCCCCCATTTCAAGCTGTAACACCTCTAACACACTTTTCCATTTTCATTTCAAAGCTCTGCAGGTCGAGTTCTACAGCACGGTTCAAGTTGTTTCAAAGCAAGCCAAGCATTAGAAAAGCTTCCTTGGACCTCAGGCAAGCTCAAAAGAAGCTCAAACACCATTAAAGGTTGTTGTATTGTCTAGCTCGAAGTCAAATGAAACAGGTATTTCATGGACTTCTATCTCCCTATTTAGGAATGGTTAGGCTTAGGTTTGTGAATGAAATATGTTGTACTCATAGCCCTGAAGCCATACATATGCTTAGTTTTCATTTACATTAATCGTGCTAAGAGAATTTCACTCATGAACTTTCTGAAAAAACTAGGTTAGAAATTAGGGCCAGAGAAATTCTCTCTGGTCTTTGAAAGTTAATCCAAGTTTTTTATATGGTTGAATTCGTTGTTTAATTCTCTACAATGTTCATGTTATGAGTTTTGTCAAAAGATCAAAGAATCAGGAGTTACAGTTTGGTACACAGCGCGTGCAGGTTTTTGTTCCAAGGAAGAAGAAGAAGTGATTCTGGGCTGGGCCTGGATCCTTTTGCTTTTGACACCCTTTTGTTCAGTTTACACCCCCCTGGCCCATTTGTTTGAATAATAATAATTGCCATTTTGATGTTTTTATTTTTTATTCTGACTTTATTATTTTTTTTCCAAATATAAAAAATGCCAAAAAAATTATTTTATATTTTTTCATATTTATTTCACATTTATTGTTTTTATTACTAGTAAATATGTAAATAAACTATTTCCTTTTTGTTAAAAACTCCAAAAAAATAATACAAAAATATACTTATCTTCATTTATTATTTTTATTTACATTCGAAAATATTTTCTAGAATATACACTTTTTTTTGTAAATAATTAATTTTTATTTTTATATATTTAATATATTTAATACATATATATATATATATATATATATATATATATATATATATATATATATATATATATATATATATATATATATATATATATATATATATATATATATATATATATATATATATATATATATATATATATATATATATATATATATATATATATATATATATATATATATATATATATATATATATATATATATATATATATATATATATATATATATATATATATATATATATATATATATATATATATATATATATATATATATATATATATATATATATATATACTTTATCTTATTAAATAATTAGGTCAAAAATATAAAAGTATCATATTTTTATTTTTGTTAATATTTTACACTAAAATTATCTTTTTATAATATACTTCTATTTTTTGTACAAATTAATATATTATTGTATATAATTAATAAATAATATTGTTTATTTAAGAATTAGGGTTTTTGCCCTAAATGATAAAAATACTAAAAATTGACTTTTTTTAATTTTTTTACTTATATTTCACATTAAAAAATATATTTTTTACATACATAAAGATCTTTTTTTTTATATAACATGTTTTATTTAATATTTATTTGTTGTATTCTTATTTAATTATTGTACATTTAAATATTGTATCTTGTACGTTCAATTTGGTTGTAATAGTAATCTAGGTTTAATTTCTTGTCAAATATCCCCAATTCAAATTTGTACCCCCCTCCCTATATCATGTTGTAATAGTGTAGCATTTAAATTCTCGCACATTTAAAAGCTTTCAATTATGCCATGCTTAGACCTAGGGTTTGTATGCAAATAAAATCAACAATTAGTTTGACCTAATCCAAGATAAATATGCATGAAAAACAAATACAATACACACTTGAACCCCTAGGGTTACAATCCACTTGTTGCCTTCAAAAATGGGCCATGATTGCATGTCAAGTACTTTGGCAAAACAAAAACAAACAAAAATATCATAGTTCTTTGATGACGCTATCTGAGTTGCCTAAACAAAATGATCAAGTCCCTTAAGGAAAATTGCCAAAAATACTTGACACCACTGCTATCATGGTCTATACGATGACCCGCGCCTGTCCCGTTAACATCCTAACACAAGGTTGTTCACCAAATATAATGGTGAAACAACACTGTTAAAAGGGTTAAAAACATAAGAAAGATCTTTGAGTAAAATAGGGTAGATAGCTCTTAGTTACTTGATCAAACTTGCAAAAACATCCTTGCTATTTTCAAAACACACTTCACCACACAATTTCAAAACCCTACTTTCCAACATTGAAAACTTCTCAAAAGACAAAAACACCTTTGTATACATTCAAACAAGAATCATTAAAAAGGTTGCCACAACAAAATGGCCTCTTTTCAAAACATCTTTCAAAATCACACACAAAGCACCATTTCAAACAATTGAAAAGAAAAGCAAGTGATCTAAAGCAAGTAACTAAGAGACCATGGATAACCATGGATAGAAAGGGTGCTAATACCTTCCCTTTCTATAATCTACTCCCCGAACCCAAGAAAACATCTCAAAGGTCTTTCCTGTGCTTTTTGACCTTTCCTTAGGATAAAATAAAAAGTCGGTGGCGACTCTTGCTAAACCGAAACATTTGCAAACACAAACGCGAAATCCCAAGTCAGTTCTCCCACCATATCACATAACTCTTAAGGTAACCCCACTTTTAGTTATAGTTTCCCCAACAGGGTCGCCAGTTCTGTAATACGGTGGGAGAACTGACTTTTGGGTTTTACGTTTTATCGCAAATGTTGCGGATAACAAGAATCACTACAGACTTTTCTTTGATCCAATACAGGAAAGGGTGAAACGAACAGGAAATACCTTTTGAGAATTTTCTGAGTAAGGGGGGTAGGTTATGAAAAGGGAAGGTGTTAAAACCCTTTTCATCCGTAGTTTTCTACGGACTCTTAATTGCTAGCTCACTTTTGGAAATGCTTTGTGCTTGTGTATGTTTGAAAATATTTTGAAAATTCCTAAGTGCGACACTTTTGTAATGATTCTCGTATCGTTCAGAATGTATACAAAATGTTTTTTTTTTGAAAATATTTGTGAAAGAAAGTGTTGTTTTGTGAAAAGATATTTTGTTTTGAAAAGTTTGTGAGCAAGCAACTACGAGCGTTCTTCCTACTAAAAAAAGTCTTTGTTCTTTTCCTCCTCCTTTAGATGGTACTACCCTACAATTAGTTAGTAGGAAGCCCAATTATTGGATGTGAGGGACATGCGCGGGTCATCGTATAGTCATAGAAGGCAACTTGTAGGACACTTTATCAATTTTCGTAAGGCACTAAGATCGTTTACCGAAGGCAGCATCGGAGAGTCATCGAGGGACTACGATCTTTTAATCGAGGGTCTTTGCTAAAGCGTCCCATGTTCGAGGGACATGACTATTTTTTATCTGAGGCAACAAGTCAGGGTCACACTAGAGGTGTGCATGTGCGAAGTGTTTTTATTTCAAGTATTTTTGTCTTGGATTTATGGTTATCTAATGTTTGCTTTTAGTCTTTGCCATACAATCCTATTAAACTAACAGTAATAAGAAAAGGAGTAAATTGCATAAATTAAATGTTCTACGCTATTACAAGGCTTCGAGGATGGGGAGTGGAAACCATAAAAATTAGGGAGAAAGTAAAGTAAACCCTATTTGATATATTACATCCTTTATCAGTTATATAATTATGATAGTAAAGATGTTAAAAAATAAACAAACGCGCGGAGATGGTGAAAAGCAAAAGAAATTTAAAACCTAAGAAATTCTAATATTTTGGGTGTTTTATTTAGAAAAAGTATTTTATAGTGTAGAAATAATAAACCCTAATTCTAATTAATTTACAAACTAATTAATAAAATAAAACAGAGTGTGATTAAAATGAAAATTTTTATTTATAAAAATTTAATTAATTAAAAAAAACCTAAATCTAATTTATTTTAATTTAAAAAAAAGAGAAGAAAAGTCTCTAAATTAATTAATTTAAGTAAGAAAAGTTAAATGATAACCCTAAAAAAACTAAAATAATTAATTTAAATGAAAAAGTTAAATTTATTTAATTAAAAAAAATTATTAAGTTAATAAAAAAACCTAATATCTAGATTAATTTTATTTAATAAAAAGTTAATTTAATTATGTAGAAAAAGTAATTAAAACAAAAAAAAATGATAGGGATTTGGGTATGATATGAAGAAGTTTAGGGGGTGCTGGAAACAGAAATTATTAGGCCCAAACAACAAGCCCATATGCCTATATTGATCCATTGTGGCTGTCCATTGAGGGTTCATCATAGACGCGTGGATCTGGGGTGTCAGATCTGAGATTGTAAAGACGGATGGTGATGAGGTCAGGGCACACAATTGACTTGCGAAGGCTTGGTGTGCTGAATCTTCAAGAAAAATATGTGAAAAAAACAAAAGGATACCACTGGGGCTCGAACCCAGGTCCCTGAGATCATAGGCGCGCATAGTTTACCACTAGGGTGACTGTTTCATCCGGTTATGAAACGCCCTCATTAAATATAATATGAAATTAATTCTGAAAATTTGAAATTGTCTCCTTCTTCTTTCTCGCGCGAAACAGCCAACAACAACACCATTGTTAATTTTCAAAAACTCTCATTTCTCATCCATTTTAAAACGTGTAAGCACCAAAATTGCTTGAAATTTAATCACTAATTCAACCATGTAATCTATTCAAGCTAAAACTCAAAGATTAAAGAGAATTTATATTGGTACCAAAAACAAACCTTAATGGTTTAGAGGAAAAATTCTCAACACAGAGACAACATAAATGAAAACTAAGGACATGATTAGTTTCGGTGAAATCATATCTATATTTTATCTTTTGAAATCGAAAGCAAATGTTGTATGGATAAGGATATCACAGTTTTAGTTTTTTTACCTCTTTGGAGAAAAGTCCAAAGCTTCTTCTAGTTGTTCTAGGTGCAATATTATGATTGATTAAGCTCCCTTGGACCTCACTAAAGCTATTCCAATTGGTAGAATATTTTGAAAGTTGCTAAAGCACTCCAACCAAGTTAAGTTACAAGGCTCGGTTTTTGAGTTAGGAGATGATAATGGTGATTCTACAAAAGTCTCTTTGGTGTTTGGATGACTTCCATATGATGACTATAAGGTGTTAGGATGGTTAGATCACAGGAAATTGCAAGGTTTGAGAGATTCGAAGATAAGGTCTTCTTGGAGCTTTAATGGAGTTTTGGAGCAATTTTAGAATTTGAGACAATTTAAGGGTGTTTTGGAGCTGTGAATTCGTGTTTTGGACTAAAAATGAACCTTATATTTATAGGTAAAAGGTTGAGGGCAAGGGCCGATCAGGTTTAAGCCTTAAGGTTTTGAGACTTGGTTGAAAGGTAAGTGACAAAGTTACATGAAGATCATGGTTCCAATGCATCAATAGGGTGGTTGGTAGGCTTAGAAATTTTGCTTCTGAGCATTCATGTTGAGTGTGATCAGAAGAAATAAGTTAGAGGCTCAAGGAGTGGACTTTGTGATTAAAATGGTCTTTATGCAAATGGATATGGAGCTTTTTGCAATTTCATCCAAAAATGGTATGATCAAGTGGATAAATCTTAAAATCCTTGTGTAATGCACCATAATATTATGTAAATCTATGATTATGTGGAGATTCAGAAGCAACATGGCCTGAAAAGTGAGATTGAATGGTAAGGTTATGATATTTGCTCTTCAGTTCTTCACAAAATGACTTGAAATTCAAGCATGAAATGCCTAACTTGATCTCTTCGATTCTCCTTGCCCAAGCATGATATTTTTATGTTCTTGGAAATTTTGGAATGCTTAGAACAAGATATTCAACTTTCATGTTGACGACTTTGGCAAGATCAACAGGGAAATTGGTGAAAATTGGCTAAGAAGTTGATATAAAAAACTGATTAAAACTTGTTGAAATTTTTTCTAAGTGTTAGATAAAAAATATCACAACTTCATGGCTTCATATCTCTTAATCCAAGCACTTTTTGAGTATTATCCCACAATAACAAAGTTGTAGAATCCATTAATCCCTTCAACTTTCATGTTGAAAGTTTTTCTTGAATCAGTTTGTATCTTAGTGAAAAATGGCCATAAAGTAATGACTTTGTTAAGAACAAAACACTTAGATTTTTCTAAGTGTTGAAAATTTTTCCAACTTTTGACTTTAGTTGATTTTTTATTTATTCATGATGATCAAACTTAATAATTTTGAATGTTTTTTCTGATTCTTGATTTTTGAATTCCAATGTTGACCAAAAAATTAAAGTTTGACTTTTGTATGCTTGTTAACTTTTTATCAATTGATTCAATTCTTCAACTATCAACCACTTCATATTTGGAAATGTCTTGAGCCATTTAATTAGGTTAATATGTTGTTTTTGAGCCTTTGAGATAATGATTTAAGCCATTAGGTCATATACTAGGCCAAAAGTCAATGATCAGTCATCTTCAATCAAAACCCTAATTTGGCAATTTTTGACCTTTGATTATTTGAGGGATTTCCTTGAGGAATCATGATAAACCCTTGATAAAATAATGAATATCACCTAAAAATGTTTATGTTGACAAATAATCTTGAAGTTTGACTGTATGTAGGCCATAGTTGACTTCTTACTCAATACAGTTGAATTTCAATCTTTTGAGCCATTGACTGAGCAAACATGTGATGCAAGACTTGAAACTTGACATAAGCATTATTGAGGACCTATGATGAACCATGAAATTCATTTGAGACCCTTGCAATCCAATATTCCTTGAGAAGCACCAAACCCTAGTTGAAGACCCTTGCTTAGGAGAAGGTTTGACCAGTCAACTCTTGAGCGGCTTTGAGTATTTGAGACCTTTGTGAGCATGTTTTGAAGAAAATGGGAGGGAAAATTTTGGGGTACAACACCAATAAAAGACCACCTTAAGTTGTCTCATGGTACATTTTCCTATCGACGAATGTCGTTTAGACTATGTAACGCTCCCGAAACATTCCAAAGATGCATGATGTCAATTTTTACTGATTTTATAGACGACATCATGGAAGTATTTATGGACGATTTCTCTCTTTGTGGGAAAAGTTTTGAAGGATGCTTATCGAACTTAGAGATGGTACTTAAACAATGCGTAAAATTAAATCTCGTGTTAAATTGGGAAAATGTCATTTCATGGTCTGACAAGGAATCGTGCTTGGACACATAGTGTCTGATAAGGGGATTTAAGTTGACAAAGCTAAAATAGAAGTTATAAAAAACCTTCAACCTTCGATAATAAGAGAAATATGAAGTTTCTTAGGACATACTGGTTTCTATCGACGATTCATTAAATATTTCTATAAAATAACCAAACCACTAACTGGCCTATTAATGAAAGACAATGAATTCATTTTTGATGACAAATGCTTAAAAGAATTCGAACAATTAAAAACAGTTCTCATTACTGCACCTATTATATAACCACCTGATTGGAGATTACTGTTTGAAATCATGTGTGACGCTAGTGATAATGTCATAGGTGCAATCTTAGGACATGTAATACCCTATATTTGTCCTACCCTTTCACTTTTATGTGGCTTATGCATTTTGAACTTCTCATTTCATCTGCATACCATCCATTAGGCTATTTAACAACATCATGCATTCGTTAATCAATAAACTTGGCATGTGATCAAGGATTTCAGAGTTAGGGGGTTCTTTATGACTCGAGGCACTTATCTTCATTCAAGCATGTTTCGATTGGTTCTTCGTCAATTAGGGTTTATGGAACCAGGGTTGTGTGTGGGCTTCTTCTACATCTAGCTATAAGGATTGGCATCTTCGTTAAGGGTAAGATACCCATGGTTTAATCAAGGATCTTAATTAACTATCTTATTGAGAAAATGCTTTGGTTCTTCTTAATATCTCAAGACTTTTCTTCATTCAAAAAGCACTGGAGGCAAGAGGATTATGGTTTCTTATTCATGAAGTTTGGAGTTACCAATAATCATCTAAGGAGATTTATTGGAGTTTCATGTCAAAGCTATTTTGATCATACATATTTCCATATTCATCTTCAAGGATACATTTATTCTTCATCCACTTATCTCAAGTTAAAGCCCAAAGTTTCTTGGATAAAGATGCTTAGGTATAAGGCAAGTCATTCAATCATTTGAATATGCTTAAAGAGGGTGGCTCATTCTTATTTTTTCAATAGAAAGACAATCCATGGTCCTTTCAAAAGTCAATGTGTCCAAGTGTAATACAGTGGGAGAACTGGCTTTTGGTTTTTGCGTTGTATCACAAATTTTGCGGATAGCAAGAGTCGCCACTGGCTTTTCTTTTATCCAATAAAGGAAAGGGTGAAAAGAACATGAAAAACCTTTTGAGAATTTCCTGAGTAAGGGGGGTAGGTTATGAAAAGGGAAGGTGTTAGCACCCTTTTTACCCGTAGTTATCTACGGGCTCTTAATCGCTAGCTCACTTTGGAAATGCTTTATGTTTGTGTATGTTTGAAAATATTTTGAAAATGCCTAAATGTGGCAATTTTGTAATGATTCTCGTATCGTTGAGAATGTATACAAAATGTTTGTTTTGAAAATATTTTTTGAAAGGAAATGCTGTTTTTGAAAGTGTTTTGAAGATTCCAAAGGAAATCTGCTTTATAATAACCCTTGCATCAGTCCTCAAGAGTGTTTATAAAGAGTTTTGAAAGTAGTTATTTTGAAAGCGTAAGGTATGAAGATTGTTTTAGTTTGTGAGTAAGAGATTACGAGCGATCTACCTACTCAAAAAGTCTTTGTTCTTTTCATCCTCCTTTAGATAGTGCTAACCTACCATTAGTTAGTATGGAGCCCTATCATTGGATGTGAGGGACAGGCGTGGGTCATCATATAGTCATAAAAGGCAACTTGTAGTATGCTTTAGCAATTTTGTAAGGGACTAAGATTGTTTACCGAAGGCATAATCGAAAGGGTCATCGAGGGACTATAATCTTTTTGATCGAGGGTCTTTCCTAAAGCATCTCACGTTCGAGGGACGTGACTATTTTTTATCCGAGGCAACAAGTGAAGGTCACCCTAGAGGTGCGTGTGTGTGAAGTGTTTTTATTTCAAGTATTTGTCTTTGAGATTAGGTTTTCTAATGTTTTGTTTTAGGTCTTGCCATACAAACCCTAATTACTAACAGTAATAAGGAAAACAATAAATTGCGGAAATTAAATGTCCTACGCTATTACAACGCTTCAGGAATGGGGGTACAAATTTATGAATGGGGATGAAAAGTGAAAGTCCTAATTAAAGCCATTACAGACCATTAGCAGTTACAATATTGGAAAATATTATGGCGAAAGATAAAGTGTGCGAAGATGGTGAAAATGGGAAAATGTTTAAGAAAACCCTAAAATATTTCTAAGCATTTAAGAAAAAGATTTTGTTGTTTTTGTTTAGAAAAATATTTGAAATGTGAAATAAAAATAAGACCTAATTTCTAATTCATTTACAATTTAATTATTTAAAATAAAATAAAGTACGATTAAAATGAAAATTTGTATTCATAAAAATTTAATTAATCAGAAAAAAACCTAAATCTAATTGATTTTAAATTTAGAAAGGAATTTGATTATTAAACCCTAAAGAAACAAGATTAATTATTTCAATTAATTTACTTACAAAATAAAAAATATTAATTTAATTGATTTAATAATAAAAAAGGATTAAGTTAATTTGATTTAAAAAATTAAGTTGATTTAGTTAAAAAAAAAAAAAAAAAAAAAAAGATGGGCCTGACTGTAAAAGAAATTGGAGGGGTGCTGGAAAGAAAAAGATTCTAGGCTAAATAGCGCTAGCCCAAATGCATATGTGATCCAGTTAGACTCATCTTAGGAAGTCCACCATGGTCCTGGCTGTCTGAGGCGCTGGATCTGGAATCTTGAGATCTGATGGTCAAGATGTGAGGTTGCATAGTGTGTGCATTGAGCTTGTACACACTGAATTTGCAAGGGAATGTTAGAAAATAATATGCCAGAGGCAGGGATCGAACCCCTGCCCTGGCACACTAACGCCTTACACACACATGCTTGCCACTGGGGTGGCTGTTACATCCGGTGATAAAACATGTTGTAATAAATATATTATAAACTCAATTTAGAAATTTGAAATTGCTATCTTCTTCTTCCTCGTGCGCGCCAACGGACAACAACACCATTATTGAATTCCTAAAACTCTCATTTCTCATCCATTTTAAAAATTGTAAACATGGAAGTTGTTCTAAATTTCACCACGAATTCAACCATGTAACTTTAGAGAGCTATAAGTTAAAGGCTGAAATGAATTTTGCTTGGTACCAAACTGAAACCTAATATTTCAGAAACTTCAATTCCAAAATTCTCATCACATAGTGAACATAAATGAAAACTAAGGACATGGTTAGTTTTAGGACAATCATATATACATTTTATCTTTTGAAATTGAAAGCAAATGATGCGTGTATAAGGATTTCAAAATTGGAGAAAGTTACCTCTGAAGTGAGAATCTAGTTTGAAGTTAGAGCACTTCTAGAGGTGTTAGGATGATCTAGATAGATTCACTGAACTCTCAGGAAGCTTTTGCAACGCCTACCTTAGGTTGAGAGTGCCTCAATTCTTATGGACAAGTCAAGTTACAGAGGTGTAAAGTGAGGTTTGGACAATGATAGTGGAGGCCTTACAGTCGTGCCAAGAGTATTTAGACAACTTCTATTTGATGGATAAAAGGTATTTGAATTATAAAAGAGGAAAACGCACGAGTGGATTTGAAGTTGGGTGTTGGAAGCGTCAAATGTGAAACAATGGAGTTTTCTAAGTTACTATGAGTTTGAGAGTGTTTTAGGGCTTCTGAATTCGTGCATTGGCTTACAAATGGACTCTATATTTATAGAGAAAAGGTTTGAGGGAAAAGGCGGATCAGATTTGAAAGATAGCATGTTATGGTTTGGTTGATTTATTTTGAAGTAATCTTGAAGAACATGGTTCCAATGCATTGTACCTTGTCTCATAAAGTTATTGAGCACTTTAAACATGTTTCTTCTGATTTGTTAGATTGAGTGTGTGTAGAAGCAACAAGTTAGAGGCTCAAGGAGAGTTGACAATTGCATAAAGCATGTTTTTCCAAAATGGAAGTGTTAACTTTGTGCCATTAATGGAATTATGCATTGGAAAATGATTTAGTCAAATGGACCATAGCTCAAAAGCTTGTCTAATATTCTGATTATAGCAATATTTGGAGGTTAGAGGCCTGTAAAATGAGATTATGCAGCATGGCTTGAAGATTTAGTTATGAACTTGTTACAAAAAATGACCTATAATTCAAGAATGGAATGCCAACTTCATGTCTTCGAATCTCCTAGCTCAAGCATGATCTCTTTGTGTTCTCTGACATTTTGGAAAGCTTGAAACATTGTCTACAACTTTCATGTTGACCACTTGGGCTAAATCAAATGGGAAAATGGTGGAAATTGGCCAAGAAGTTGGGATAAAATACTGATCAAAACTTGTTGAAATTTTTTCTAAGTGTTGGATAAAAAACATCATAACTTCATGGGTTTATATCTCTTCAATTAAGAACTTTTTGAGGATCATCCCACACTAAAAAATTTGTAGAATTCATCAATCCATACAAATTTAATGTTGAAAACTTTCCTTGAATCAGTTTGTATCTTGAGGAAACTTGCTTGTGAAGTTAGATTTTTTTAGGTATAAAACACTTGAATTTTCTAAGTGTTTGAAAATCTTGACTTTTTACTTTTGTTGACTTTCTTAATTCTTGATGATAAAGTTTGATAGTTTTGAATATCTTGATGATTCTTGATTTTTGAATTCCAATGTTGACCAAAAAGTCAATGTTTGACTTTTGTGTGACTGTTGACTTTTCATCAATTGGTTTAATTCTTCAACTATCAATCACTTGCATATTTGGAAATATATTGAGACATGTAATTAGGTCAAGATGTTGTATTTGAGCCCTTGAGATCATGCTTCAAACCATTAGGTCATGCTCTAGGTCAAAAGTCAATGACCAACATCTTCAATCAAAACCCTAATTTGACAATTTTCGACCTTTGTTGATTTGAGGGTTTTCCTTGAGGAATCATGATCAAACCATGACCAAATGATGAATATCACCTCAAAATGTTGATATTGACCAAAAATATTGAAGTTTGACTGTATGTTGACCATAGTTGACTTTTTGTCCAATACAGTTGATTTTCAGTCATCTGAGCAATTGACTCGGGAAACTTGTGATGCAAGGCTTGAAACATGACATAAGCATTATTGAGGACCTATGATGAACTATGAAATTCATTTGAGACCCTTGCAACCCATTATCCTTTGTACAAGATGAAACCCTAGTTGTGGACCCATTGCTTAGGAGGTGAGTTTGTCTGATCAACTCTTTAGAATCCTTGAGTATTTGAGAATCTTAGAAGAATGCGTTAAAGAAAATGGGAGGGAAAATTTTGGGGTACAACAGTTGCACCTGTTCAATCTTCTTAAACCTGAAGAGTTAGATTGGTATGTCCGCCATTTGTGACTTGAAGGTAGAAGATGATTAAACACTTAAGTGCCCAAAAATTTGCTTAAAGATGTTGGTTGATTATACTGGGAATGAGCTTAAAGATGCCATTTGGAGAGGTAACGGAGAGTCGTCAGAGATGGGCTTATAGATGTCATCTAAAGTAACTGCTGATAAATCTATGTTTGATTTAATCTGAGACAGAAGATGTATACTCCTGTCTTTAACTAGAATAAGTATCATAATAAATCTATGGTTGATTTAATTTGAGCCAGAAAATGTCACTGGAAGAAGTATCAGAATAAATCTACGCTTGATTTAATCTGAGCCAGAAGATGTCTGCCTCTATTTTTAACTGATTAAAGTATCAGAATAAATATATGGTCGATTTAATATGAGCCAGAAAATATCTACTAGAAGAAGTATCAGAACAAATCTACGTTTGATTTAATCTGAGCCTGAAGATGTCTACGCATGTCTTTTACTAGAAGAAGTATCAGAATAAATCTATGGTTGATTTAATCTGAACCAGAAAAGGTCTACTGGAAGAAGTATCAGAATAAATCTAGGGTTGATTTAATCTAAACCAGAATATGTCTACTGGAAGAAGTATCAGAATAAATCTACGCTTGATTTAATCTGAGCCAGAAGAGGTCTCTGAAGGAAGTGTTTGTCATGTAGATAGTCGCCCCATCTTGTTTCAGGAATTGACCTACAATCTGTTTTTGTTTGTAAACCCATCCTGTTTCGGGATTTCATACCAATTGGTGATAAAGATAGCAGCCCCATTCTGTTTTGGGAATTGATCTCCATCTAACCATAAAGAAAGAAATATAGTTTCCCTGTCCTGTTTTGGGAGTTAATCTTTGCTCGGTTGTATAGATAGTTTCCCCGTCTTGTTTCAGGAATTAATATGGAACCTGCTTTTTGTTGGCCGTAAATTTATATGCCCTGTCTTGTTTCGGGAATTAATCTCTGACCTGGTCACATAGATAGTTGCCCCGTCTTGTTTCAGGAATTAATCTTGGACCCATTTGAGAATTATTGATGATATTCGTCTGTTTGTGAACTTTACTTGAAAAGATAAATAGTTAGTTGTATGCAATGCCGTGATGTATGAAATTAATTACGTAATGATGTTCTCAAAATAAATGAGACTATGCTATATGCGTTTCGTATGCATATGCTATGATATGGGTAAATGATATATGAATGTGAAATGTTGTCGAAGTGTATTTATAAACCCGTGTAGTATCTTTGTATGGGAAAATAAATTCCTGAATGGTGTTGGGTATGAAGAACATGTGTAATCTTCAGCCTTGTCTAGAATGCTTCCGCTGGGGATTCCTGCTTGCTATTTGAGGAAAATCTGTTGGGGAATGTTGACTTCTCTTTGGGGAGAAAAGCTCAGAAACATTAGTCGTTCATTGCTCTACTGGTGAATTTAATCCTTATATACCTTGACTGGGGATAAAAGAGATGGATAACCTTCCAAATCGTATGGGGAGGAAAAAATTGATTGGTATTTGGTCCGGTTCCAGGTTTCGTAGCAACTCTCTGGGGATATTGGTGACTTCACTGGGGAGAGGAATTTTGCCGGTGATTCGTAGCCCTATGAGGAATAGACTTAAGATAGGGAGACTGTAATCTGTTGGGGAAATAAACCCTGTTGATGGAGAAATACTCTACTGAGGAAATGAGCTCTTCCGGAGAGAAGAAATTTGTAGGGAGTTTTACATTTTTGGAGGAATAAACTTAGCTGAGGAAGAAAATTTCCATGAATTGTTCTGATTGGAACTCCGTAGGTGGGTGATATTGCTAGGAATAGATAACATTATATTATCCTCCAGAGCGATCTGCCATGGAAATTGCGTGGAATGTATCTTCATTGAAGGTGAATTTGTGAAGATTGCTCTGTGGGGTTAATCACATGGAAGTGGCTCTATGGGGATTTGTGGACATCTTGAATGTCATCCTAACTCCTAGAGTCTCGAGTAAATGATTATTCCTATTCTTATGCATATATTTGTTACCAGTTAATCGTGTTCATATGCATATGTTCATTCAATTTTAATCATTGGACGTTTTTGCAAACAAAACAGAAAAATTAAAACAGAAAAAGTTTAAATTTTAGGGTGTATTTGTATTGACAGTTTACCTATAAACAGGCGATTTTGTGCAAAGAGACATAAATCTTAGTAAGAGGAAATTGTCATTAAATGAAAAGAGTACAAAGTGAAAACAAAACATATAGCTATTTTGAAATGATCTCGTTGGGTTCCAACCCTTATATTGCCGCTATGCCTTCGAACATCACATCCCTTACTGTCGGAAGAAGTTATTTGAACTAATCTGTACCATTTGAACTTTTGACTTTGGTAATAAAGCTTACAGTAAGTGATCCAACATGACATAGTCGTATGCTTTAATCCCTAACTTTTTCCTGGACCGTCCTTTCGGGTTTTCAGTCTACCGGGACACCCTTTCTTTCCCAGACCGCCTTTTCAGGTTTTCGACTTGCCAGGTGTACAATATTTTATATATATCCCTAATTTTAGCCTGAACCCTTTTGGTTCACTGCGATGCCCTTATTTTTTCCTAGGTAAGTCAACCTAGCAGGTCATTTTCATGTGTAGTATCATTTGACTATGTTCGCATTCATAGGTTGTGGGAAATCTTCACCGTCTATGGTGGTCAGTATCATAGCACCGCCCGAAAATAATTTCTTGACAACAAATGACCCTTCGTAGGTGGGAGTCCATTTTCCCCTGGGATCACCTTGCAGTAGAATAATGCACTTTATTATCAAGTCACCATCCTGGTATACACGATGCTTGATTTTCTTATTGAATTCTTTAATCATACATTTCTGATATATTTGACCGTGATAGACAATTGCAAGCCTCTTTTTATCATTCAGGTTCAACTGGTCTAGCCTGGTCTGAATCCACTCGTCTTCGTCCAAGTATGCATGTTTCATAATTCTCAGAGAAGGAATTTGAACTTCGACGGTTAGGACAACTTCCATGCTATAGACCAGAATGGAGTTTCCCCAGTGTATGTTCGTGCTGAATTGTGATAGCAATAAAGAGTAAATGGTAACATCTTGTGCCAGTATTTATAAGTCACAATCATTTTCTGAATGATCTTATTAATATTCTTGTTGGCGTCTTCCACTACGTCATTCATCTTTGGTCTATACAAAGAAGAATTGTGGTGCTTGATCTTGAACTGCGTGCAGAGTTCAGTGATCATAGTTTTATTGAGGTTGGTACCATTGACTGTGATGATTCTCTCGGGGATGCCATACCGACAGATAAGATTATGTTTTATGAACTGGGCGACCACGTTCTTTGTACAGAGGAGAACAAAGCTGCTTCAACCCATTTTGTAAAGTAGTCAATAGCGACAAGAATGAAGCGATGCCCGTTAGAAACAGTAGGCTTGATTTCTCCGATCATATCAATCCCCCACATTGTGAATGGCCAAGGAGAAGTCAAAACATTCAAAGGAACTGGAGGCACATGAAATTTATCAACATAGACCTAAAACTTATGATAAGTTCTCGAGTGGTGGTCGCAATCAGTTTCCAAAGTCACCCAATAATAACATGCTCTCTAAATTTTCTTAACCATAGTATGCCCACTGGAGTGAGTACCAAAGATGCCTTCATGCATATCCTCCATAATTTTCTATGCTTCCTTCATGTCTACTCAACGGAGCAGAGTTGAATTATGATTACACTTGTACAAAATTCCACTGCTCAAGAAGAACTTAGCCGAGAACCTCCATAGGAATTTCTTGTCATTGATCGATGCCCCTTCAGGGTATTCTTGAGCTTCAAGGTGCCTTTTCACTTCATGAAACCAAGGTTTTTCTTCTACTCCATCAGTGTCAATTTTGTAGCAATGTGCCGGTTCATCGAATCTTTCAATGGTAATTCTAGAAGCTTCATTACCCCATCTGACCTTGGACATGGATGACATAGTAGTTAATGCGTCCGCCAACTGATTCTCTTCTCTTGGGATATTCTCAAAAGTAATCTCTTCGAAGTACAGAATCAAAGTTAGCACATGTTCTCAGTAAGGTATAAGATTCAGATGCTTTGTATCCCATTCTCCCTTGACCTGACTGATTACCAAGGTTGAATCCCTATATACTCTCAGGAACTTGATTCTCAGGTCAATAGCAGCTTTAATACCTAAGATGCATGCTTCATATTCATCCATATTATTGGTGCAGTCGAAGCAAAGTCTGACAGTGAAGGGTTTATGGCAACCTTGAGGAGAGATAATTACATCACCAATTTCGTTTCCAAGTGCATTAGAAGCCCTTTCAAAAATCATAGTCCACCGGGATCCTAACTTAGGTCCTTCGTATGGTCCAGGCACTTCACAATTTGTAACTAGCATAATGTTGAAATTCGAAGTTCATAGATTGATAGTCGTCTATAGCTTGATGTGACAAATGATCTTCCAATACACTCTCCTTGATTGCTTTTTGAGTGGTGTACTGAATATCGTATTCTTTCAGGACCATTTGCCATCGAGCTATTCTTCTGGAGAGGGTTGGCTTCTCAAATATGTGTTTTATGGGATCCATTTTAGAAATCAATAGAGTAGTATGTGTCAACATATACTGTCTTAGTCGAAGAGCAGCCCATGCCAAAGCGCATCAAGTTTTTTTGAGCAGTGAATATCTTGTTTCACAGTGAGTAAAATTTTTGCTAAGGTAGTGTATCGCATGCTCTTTTTGACCAGACTCGTCATGTTGCCCCATCACACACCCCATTGAACTCTCTAGCACTATTATGTATATGATTAAAGGTCTTCCTTCAACTGGTGGCATCCGAATCAGAGGTTTTTGTAGGTACTCCTTGATTTTATTAAAGGCTATTTGATAGTCGTCGTTCCACTTTACTACTTGATCTTTCTTCAGCAGCTTGAAGACTAGCTCACAGGTAGCAGTCAAATGAGAAATGAATCAGCCAATATGATTCAGTCGTCCTAAGAAACCTCTGAATTCCTTCTTAATATGGGGAGCCGACATTTCTTGAATTGCTTTAACTTTTGCAGGGTCAACCTCAATACCTTTACCACTAATGATAAACCCAGGAGTTTTCCAAACCTCACCCAAAAGTGCATTTGTTCAGATTTAGCCTCAGCTTGTACTTCTTCAGCCTTTCAAATAACTTATGCAGATGATCAAGATGTTCTTCTTTAATCTGTGACCTGGCTATCTTTTTGTCGATGTAGACTTCTATCTCATGATGATTCATGTCATGAAATAGAGCTACCATGGCCCGCTGATAAGTTTCCCTTGCGTTCTTCAACCCAAAAGGCATGACCTTGTAATAGAAAGTGCCCCACTGTATGATGAAGGTAGTTTTCTCCATGTCTTCAGGCTCCATCTTAATCTGATTATAACCCGAGAAACCATCCATAAAGGAGAATATCTTATGTTGAGCGGTGTTGTCGACCAGAATATAAATATGTGGAAGTGGGAAGTCATCTTTAGGGCTTGCTCTATTCAGATCCCTATAATCTATAAACATATGTACCTTGGCGTCTTTCTTTGGTACCAGAACAACATTTGTAATCCATTGAGGATATGATGTCACTGCTAAGAATGTTGCATTAAATTTTTTCTTAACTTCAGCTTTGATTTTCTCTGACATCTCAGGACGCATGCGACGGACCTTCTACTTAATCGGAGAACAACCCTCTTTCATCAGCAGACGGTGAACCACAATATCAGTATCGAGCAATGGCATGTCTTTATATGACCAAGCGAAGATGTAAACATAGTTATGCAATATCTGAATCATCCTATTCTTGACATTGTCGTCTAAGTTAGCACCAATCTTGACCTCTTTTCTGTCAGTCTTTGAACCCAAGTTTACATCTTTGACTAGCTCTTCATGCGGTTGGATAGACTTTTCTTCTTGTATTAAGAGTCTGACAATTTCTTTAGGTATTTCATAATCTTCCACACCTTCATCTTCAGCTTGGTAGATCAGATTTTCAAAGTCATAAGTGGCAATAGCATAATCGTTATTAATGAGATCTGGAGTGGATGAGGATCTGCAATGTAGTGTGCGAGTGTGTGTAAGAACACATAGCTATTTGAAAATGCAATAAAGTGAAAGAAAGACAGAGAGCACAAAATTTGAATACAAAACGTCCAATGTTTTCATTAAATGAAAATATGACAACCCTTAATAAATGGACCATTGTGCCCCAGGAAAGACACAAGGTTTAAAGTCATTGTTTTAAAATAAATTACATAACCAAACTTCTTAGATCAATAAAAAAGAAATAACTATTACTCCTGACTGAAGGAGATTGAGATAATGTCTTCCGCTTTCCAGTTGCTGAGTCTATTGCCAATGGTAGGGAATATCCAGTTGTCGAATTCACAATCACTGTCAGCATCCT
This sequence comes from Vicia faba, assembly GCA_948472305.1. Classification (NCBI taxonomy): domain Eukaryota; kingdom Viridiplantae; phylum Streptophyta; class Magnoliopsida; order Fabales; family Fabaceae; genus Vicia; species Vicia faba. Next base: position 760,149,573 of record OX451741.1, on the reverse strand, counting down.
CTATAGCATTGACTCCATTGTCACTGATACGGAATGAAAGTCTTCCAGCTCGAGCGCGATAAACAACCCTTTGACCTTTTGTAGTAAAGCCCAAACCAAACTTGTCAGATTTATAGGGGATATCTGGAAGCTGACCTCAAATTGTGCAACCACCTTATTTTATAGTAGCTTTGGCTTCTTTCAAAGAAGCCATCTTGTACAGAACCCTGGAAGTCTTCGGAATGGCAGAAACATCTTCAACAATAGCAGGGGGAATCACTTCAAAGGCTTGAAATGGAGTCTCAATAAATTCTCCGTCCATCTCCATGTACCAGAATGAATTCAGGTGGCTTACCATGTACTCCTCTTCTCTGTAGACAGTAACAATCTTTCCTTTCACAGGATACTTTAATTTCTGGTGCAAAGTGGAGATAACAACACCTGCCCTATGGATCCAAGGGCGTCCTAACAGACAAGAATAAGTTGTCCGGATGTATATTACGCAGAAGCTGGATTCAAATATCTCTTAACCCACTTTAATAGGAAGATCCACTTCTCCATGTATCATTCTTTTGGACCCGTCAAAGGCTCGAACTATAATGTCATTGGGTTTCAGCACAACCCCTTCAAAATCCAGTCTGTCAAAAGCGCCCTTTTGCAGAACATTTAGAGAAGAACCAATATCAACTAACACATGATCTAAATTAGCGCCCATGCATTCAATGGAGACATACATGGCCCTATTATAATTTCTCCCATCCGGAGCCAGGTCAACATCGGAGAAACCTAATCCATTATTAGTCGTTAATCTAGCAACATAACTTCCAAATTGATTGGCAGAAATCTCTTGTGGTACATGAGCAATCTTCAAAAATTTCATTAAAGCTTGTGCGTGGGCTTCAGAACATAATAGTAAAGATAGCATGGATATTTTGGACGGGGTCTGCCCCAGTTGTTCAACAATTTTATAATCGCTTCTTTGAATGATCTTCAAAACCTCTTCCAACTCTTGTCCAGAGGTGTCTTTGACTGCAGCTTCATTTGGCGTTTTCGTCTGGGCAAGCTCTATCATTGGCTCCTTACCCCGAGCCTCGGTAGTTGATCTGGTAACTGTGACTTGAACAAGTGGAGAGATTTCCGGAGAGAAAATCCTTCCACTTCTAGTAATTTTGCTAGTCCCCGCAATATTGCTAATATTGGGATCAACCTCTTCATCATCTTTGTCAGATAACTCTTGCTTAATGCCATGTAATAGACATCAGACCCATAATTCCATGGAATGGCCTTCTCCAAAGAATATGGGATGGGCCCGGGTGTTGTAATGATAAAAGGAGCAGCTTTTGGATTGACAGTAATCCTTACAGGACCCTTGGAAGTGATCCTGAAAGGAGTACCTGATATAACAGACAAATCTCAACATAAATTCTCAGCATACAGAATTTTCTCAATCAAAATTACATGTTCATCCATCAAGCGTTGAATGCCTTCCTTCAGTAACCCGCAACCATTGGGTTAAACTACACAGTAATAAAATTCTTTAACACAACTCCTAAATAAATCGGCTTGTAGAAAATTCTTCTTGACTGTTGAGAGAGGAGTAACCGCATCACTTATGGTAGTGACGTACAAAACATCTTCAATAACACTTATGCCTTTGTCAAGCTTCGGCATAGGAGCATTAATCATGTTTGGAGTCTCAGGAGGGTCGAACTCAATTTCCTTATTATCAATCTTGTCTTGAATTTTGTTTTCCAGGGCCCAACAATTGTTGGTGTCGTGCCCAGGATTGTTCGAATGATAGACACATCTTGCATTTGGATTGTACTTTGGAGAGGATGTGTTGGGATTAGGAGGAGGATCCGAGAGTGTTTGAGGTCAGCCTTTATCAAATGTTGCAATGCTTGAGCCAATGGCATACTAATCCTGGTGAACTTCCTCCTCGGAGCATCTGACCTATGCTGGTTGCGCTATTGTGATTATTGAACAGGCGCTGGATTAGAGATCAATACCGCTCCCACACACTGATGGCAGTCATTTTTACTACGACTTTTCTGGCCATATACAACGTTGGTTTCTTTTTTTACCAACGAAGGAATTTTTCACAACATTAGAAGATGTAGCCATCCGAATCTTCCCACTCTTGATACCACTTTTAACTTGTTTTCCAGTCAGAATCAGCTCAGTAAACCCTGATGAAGAACTCCGAATCAGCAAGTTAAAGAATGGACCCATCAAAGTCCCCATGAACATATCCACTAATTCCTGGTCAATAAAAGGAGGTTGGATCCTTCTAGCTAGACCTCTCCATTTTTGTGCATATTCCTTGAACCCTTCATTCGAGCCCATGGACATGTTTTGCAATTATACACGAGTCGGCGCCAGGTCAGCATTATATTGATACTTCTTGTAGAAAGCAACAACCAAGTCTTTCCATGTGTGGATGTTGGTTCCTTCCAGATGATAGAACCATTCAATTTGAGTGTTGGACAAACTTTCTTGAAATAAATGGACCCATAATTTCCTTTCAACAATATGAGGTTGGATTTTTCGAACATACGACCTCAGATGAAGTTTGGGACAAGAGACCCCATCATATTTAGCAAAGATAGGGACCTTGAATTTGTGAGGGATGACCACCCCGAGATTAGACCTATCTCTCCAAAATCTAATCGAGGCACTTTCTGGATTTCCAAATCTTTGAGTCGGTCTTCCAACTGCTCGTACTTGTCATTTACAGTAGGATATTGTTCGTCAGAGTAGTCTTCATCTTCAAAACCTTGATTATTTCTATCTTCAACCCTGACACTTCTTCCATCCTCCTCTTGGTTGTCGTCTCCCTCAGAGGAAACACCTTGAACTGGTTGAGCAGGACCTTTGAATCTTATCCCCGTGTTGAGGAAAACAACCCACTTCTTAGTCTTCTTTTTCGTGGTGAGAAGCACCATTATCTCTTATTGCCCTTTTTCAATATTCAAAAGAGTCTCTTGAAATTGTGCATGCGGAGTTTGGAGATCCTTGACAGTTTGTTCGAGGGCTATCTTATACTGAAATAAACAGTAAATAGATGAGGAAACCTGTATTAGAAAACATGCTTATGAAATGATGCATGATATGTAGATGCAATGTTTTCAAGGACCTTAGGAGATTTAAATTTGCTAACTGAGAGGACAGAAACAAATATTTCATTAGTAAGTTAAAAATTACAATTGCCTCTTAGGCTTAAAATGAAAAGAAAAAGGGTCTCAAAGAGACAACAATATGAACTTCTAAAACTTAAGACTCAATTCTCCCACGGAAGCTTCCTCTTCGTGTCGATTTACGCATTAAGGCTTTACTCCTTGTGAAGTTGCTTTGTGAGCTCCAACACTTTCTTTTCACTTGTATAAAATTGAGCTTCAAAGGTGTCCTGTTCTCCCTTGAGTTGAATCTAGGACTTCTGCAATTCTTCGAGGACATTGCACATGTTTGGATGGAGGATGATGTGAGAAATGTATCCTTCAACAACAAGCTCTAAGATCACTGTGATATGGTGGCAGAATCGACTGTTATACTGGTTTTGCGTTTGTGTTTACAAATGTTGCGGTAAGCAAGAGTCGCCACCGACTTGTATTTTATCCAACAAAGGAAAGGGTGAAAAGAACAGAAAAAGACCTTTCGAGATTTTTCTGAGTAAGGGGGGTAGATTATGGAAAGGGAAGGTGTTAGCATCCTTTCCATCCGTAGTTTTCTACGGGATCTTAGATGCTTAGCTCATTTGAAAAATACCTTGTGCCTTGTGTGTTTGAAAAAGTATTTGAAATGCCAATAATAAGAAAACTTTCTTTATTATAACTCTTGTATCAGTCCTCGAGAGTGTTGATAAAGCGTTTTGAAAATGTTTTTGAAAGAAGTTTTGTGTAAGTTTAAAAATTGTTTGAGAAAGCATCTAACAGCTATCTACTTTTACTCGAAAGGGTTGTTCTTTTCCTCTTTTCCTTTAGACAGTGCTATCCTACTATTAGTGAGTAGGTAGCCCTAGTCGTTGGATATTTGAGGGACATTCGAAGGGACGTTTATAGTCACAAAGGCAACTGGACAAGAAACCATAGTAACTACCCTAGGGTTTTAAGATCATTTTTACCGAGGCAACACCGAGAGGGTCATTGAGGGACTTATGATCTTTTAAACCGGAGGGTAGCCTCTAAAATCTCTCACGTCTCGAGAGTTGTGACTGTTTTTCTAAAGGCAACCGAAGTGGGAATACCCTTGAGGTTTACATGTGCAATTGTGTTGTATTCAATTATTTATCTTTGCATCAGGTTTTCTAGCGTTTGATTTCATGTTCTTTCCATAAAATCCTATTAGTCATGCATCTAGACAATTAATAGTTTGTAGTAATTAAAAGTGCAGAAATGTAAATCTTAAACTATTACAAGGTTTCGGGGAGGGGGATTAATTACATGTCCAAAACTAGGAGGGAAATAAAGCAGTAAATGTAAAAGCCTACTTTAAACTATTACAACCAATAAGTAGGTACAATAATATGAAAAAAATGTGAAAGGAAATAACGCGCGTGAAATGAAACTAACGTCTAAAACTTAAGTGAAAGGAAATCTTTTTGTTAGTTTTTGTTTTTTCATGTTAAGAAAATAGTTGAATTAAAAGTAATTAATCCAGATCTATATTTAAAGAAAAAGTTACTTATTAATGAAAAAATGAAATTTAAAGAAAATAAATTAATTCTATGTTTTTTTTTGGTATTTTCGTTATGAAAAGGAAAATAAATTAAAATGAAATCAAACCTAAGTTCTATTAATTTTAATTATAAAAAGAAAAGTTAAAGTGATTAGTTAATTAATTTACAAAATTAATTTAATTGAAAAAAATGCTAACCTAATATTTTTATGATTTTTATATTTTCTTATTGATTAAAATAAAAAAAAGAACTAAAATAAATAAATAAAATGAATAAAACAAGAAAATAAAGATGAGTCTAGTAGTAAAAGTAAACAAGGGGTATAAGATTTGGAATTCGCTGGCCTAGATCAGGAAGAGGCCCATTTGCCTTTCAATCCAACGAGGGATATTGTCGAAAGTGCATGATGGACTGTACGTTGAGGGTACTGGATCTGGATTGATGGGATCTACTGGTGTAGACCACATGGTGCATGGTGTGCATGTTTTACTCTTGCAAGCATGAGATCTGGAATACAACTGTTAGAAAAAAAATGCATGACCTGGGTGTCGAATCCAGGTCCTTCCCCTTAATTCAAACTCCCCACCTAATTCGAACCCCTGAGTCCAAATATGAAGCTATTTTGTCCTGAAACGCCATGAATCCTGAGATTCGAAGGAACCAATTTCAAATGCCCTAGCAATGGCATTTTGTGTTTTGGGAACTGAAACTCACATGAATTATGTCAAAACATTCATAAACGATGACAATAACATGTATATGCAATCAAAAGAGATTTAAATTAAAGATTATACGAATTTGAGATCCATATTTTTTTACCAAACGGAAGGATCGAATGAGCGTTTTTCTGCGTGCGTTTGAATTGCTTAAGGCCTCAAAATCACTCCTGGGACCATCAGGGGGGTGAATAGTGGACTTGGTTTGGACTGAGTAAGCTTACACTATGCGTTTCGAATTTGACAACTTTAATGTATTTTTTTGTGATTTTTGTGTGGCTCTTTGAGGTGATTTCTCTGTATCTTTTGCTTCTGATTTAGTCTTGTACTTATAGGGGTGTGGTGATGAACACATATGGCATGAATCAACCATTAACTATGACTTTAAAAGCAAAATCATCAAATTTGAAAAGTTGCCATTCTGAGATATTTCATGCCATTTTGAACTTTGAGTGAACCTGGACAGTTTCATCCCATTAGGTGTTCGTTTCGACTTGCATCTCCATTTCACATCAATTTATTCTTTCAACCAGCTCCCAAGTGTTGTACCCCAAAATTTGCCCTCTCATTTATCAAGACTTTTCTCACAAGATCTTTTTGACTCAAGACTGGACTAGGGTTTGATTAGCTCAAGACATCTCATCTTGCATTGATGACCCAAAATTAGGGTTTTGGATTGCACAAAGATTTTTGGACTATCAATGTTTCATTTGACTTTCAAGTATCATCATGGACCCCTAGGATTACTCATGTCAAGTTTCAAGCCTTGAATCACAATTTTGATCAATCAATAGGACAATTGACCTAAAAATCAGATGTATTGGGGAAAAAGTCAACCATCGCCAATTTACAGTCAAACTTAATAATTTTTTATCCACAACAACATTTTAGACTCATATGTATCAGTTGATCAAGTTTGGACCACAACTCCTCAAGAAATTTGATCAAATCATCAAAAGGGCAAAATGGTCAAAATTAGGGTTTTGACTGAGAAAAGGAAATTTCTGATTTTTGACCTAGCAAATGACCAATTTGTTTGAAGCATGATTTCAAGGGCTCAATTAAATCATCATGACCTAATTACATGGTTCAAAACATTGCAAATCCATTGGATTGACAGATGAAATTTACAGTCAACTGATCAAAAGTCAACTGTATACTGAAAAGTCAAACTTTGACTTTTTGGTCAAAATCAAGTGCCAAGGATCACAATTCATCAAAACATGTCAAAATGTGAAACTTGTTCATTAATAAATCAAAGATTGAAGATTTGGTTTTAAAATTTGAAATTTTCTTAACTTAGAAATTTTTCTAAGTATAGAAAATTTCTTATTTTTTCTCAACTTTAAGCCAATTTTTCACCATGATACAAGATGATTCAAAGAAAGTTTCCAACATGAAAGTTGTAGATCTCCTTGAAAACTACAACTTTTATTCACACATTTTTTCCTAAAGATGCTTGTATCTCAATATATAATTTTGTGAATACATGCCCATGAATTAAAATAACTTAGTGAAATTTTGCCCTAATTTAGGCAGGTTTTTGACCTAACTTCATGGCAACTTTTCACCTAGTTCCATGAGTAATATTGAAATTAATTTCAAATATGAGTTATAGAGAACATTGTAAGATTTTCCAAAATGTCCAAGAACTCCTTGAGATCATTTTTGTGTAGGGAGAATCGAAGAGATGAAGTTGGCAATTTCTCACTTTGATTTCAAGCCATTCCATGAAGAACAAAATTCAAATATGAACCTATGATGCCTAATCCTTGCTTTACTGGTCTCAAACTTGTTCCTCACTTCATAATTTAATGCTTACACAGTTTATAAAGCCTTAACCAAAGCATAAGAGTGTTTGTCCAAGCTTTAATTCCATAAATGGCACAAAGTTGCCATTGCCATTTTAGAAAAGCATAACTTTTGCAACTTTTCACTTCTTGACCTTGCACCTGTTCTCTCTACACATACAAGTCCTATAAACCAAAAGCAAGTTGTCTAGGACTTGTACCAACTCCAAACAGGCCTGTACAAGCATGTGGAGAGTTGTCTCCTCACTTTTCTTAAAGGAAAAGCAATAGAGCAAAAATCCTACAATTGAGAAATGTGTTGTGGAGCTGACTTGAAACCTTATCTATACTTATACACAAACACATTGCAAAAAAACACATGATTGCTCAAGGCCAGAAACTCTCAAAAACTCCCTATCACCAAAAACCTTTCATAAATTGCAGTTTGAGACCAAGCATAGCAATCCAAAAATCTACTCGTGTGTTTCAAGTTCGAATCACTCAAACACTTAACCTAACTCATATCTAAGTGTTCCAGACCACACCCCTTCACTGTAACTCCTCCTTCTCCATCTTCCATTTTTGCATTTCAAGCTTGCAGGTTGACTTGGATAGAGAGATTCAGGCACTCTCAAAGAAAGGCAAGGATTGGAACACACTCAGGGAGGTTCAGGCAAGCTAAAGGAATCTTTAGGCCTTCATAAACCTCACTCAAACTCCATTCACGATCTCAGATGAAAGAGGTAAGAACTCTAACTTCTATCTATTCATACAGGCATCCATTGGTCTCGATTTGTGAAAATAAAATGTAGATATTATTGTGCTAAAGCCAATCATGTGCATATATTTCATTTATGTTCATTATGTATAGAGAATTTTAGATTTGAATAGGGCAGGCCCTAAAGATGATTTTCCACTCCCCCACATCGATATCCTGGTTGACAATACGGCCCAACACAAAGTGTTTTCCTTCATGGACAGATTCTCAGGTTACAACCAAATCAAAATGACACCTGAAGACATGGAGAAAACAACTTTTGTCACACAGTGGGGCACATTCTGCTACAAAGTGATGCCATTCGGATTGAAGAATGCTGGGGAAACCTATCAACACGCCATGGTAGCTTTATTTCACGACATGATACATCATGAAATAGAGGTCTACATAGACGATATGATAGCCAGATCACAAACAGAAGAAGAGCATTTGGATCACTTACAAAAGCTGTTTGAGAGACTGAAGAAGTACAACCTGAGGTTGAATCCAAACAAGTGCACATTCGGAGTACGGTCCGGTAAACTCTTAGGTTTTGTCGTCAGTAACAAGGGTATTAAAGTCGATCCTGCCAAAGTTAAAGAAATACAAGAGATACCTTTTCCTCATACTGAGAAGGAAGTCAGAGGATTCTTGGGACGCTTGAACTATATTGCCAAATTCATTTCTCACCTAACAGCTACTTGTGAACCAATCTTCAAGCTATTGAAGAAAGATCAAGTAGTCAAATGGAATGATGAGTGCCAGGTTTCTTTTGACAAAATCAAATAATACCTATAAGAACCTCCTGTATTGATGCCACCAGTCGAGGGAAGACCATTGATCATGTATCTGACTGTTTTAGAAAACTGAATGGGGTGTGTATTGGGGCAACATGACGAGTCTGGCCGAAAAGAGCACGTTATTTATTACCTGAGCAAAAGTTTACCGACTGTGAAACCAGATATTCACTGCTCGAGAAAACTTGATGCGCTCTGGCATGGGCTGCTCGCCGGCTAAGACAATATATGCTGACTCATACTACCTTGTTGATATCTAAGATGGATCTGATAAAATACATCTTCGAGAAGCCTTCTCTTTCTGGGAGAATAGCTAGATGGCAAATGATCCCAACAGAATACGACATATAGTATACTACCCAAAAATCTATAAAGGGCAGTGTATTGGCTGATCACATTGCTCATCAAGCTGTAGAAGACTATCAATCCATGAGGTTTGAATTCTCGGATGAAGACATCATGACATTAGACAACTGTGAAGAATTCAGGCCATATGACAGACCTTAACAAGGATCCCGATGGACCCTATTCTTTGATGGGGCATCCAATGCACTTGGTAATGGTATAGGTGATGTAATGATATCTCCAGAAGGGTGTCATACTCCCTTTACTGCCAAACCTTGTTTCAATTGTACAAACAACATGGCGGAATACGAAGCATGCATCTTTGGTCTCAGAGCTGCCATAGACTTAGGAATCAAATCTTTAGATGTGTTTGGAGATTCTGCTTTGGTCATCAGTCAGATCAAAGGGGAATGAGACACTAAGCACCCAAACCTTATCCCTTACAAAGAACGTGTTTTGACATTGCTACCACATTTTGAGAAGATTACCTTCGAGCATTTCCCGTGAGAAGAAAACCAGTTAGCAGACTCTCTAGCCACAATGTCATCTATGTTTAAACTTAATTAGGATAACGAGGCTCCCCAGATCACCATCGAACGAATGGATGAACCAACGCATTGTCACGAGATTAATACTGAAGAGGTAGTGGACCAGCCTTGGTTTCACGAAGTCAAAAGGTATCTCGAGGCTCAAGAATATCCAAAAGGAGCTTCAATCAATGATAAAAAGTTCTTAAGGAGATTCTCTGCTAAGTTCTTCCTTAGTAATGGCATCCTGTACAAACACAATCATGACTCCATTTTGCTTCGGTGCATGGATAAGGTTGAAGCTGAAAAGATTATGGCTGAATTACATGAAGGTACTTTTAGCACCCACTCTAGTGGGAATACGATGGCGAAGAAAATCCTACGGGCAGGCTATTATTGGTCTACCATGGAAGCAGATTGCTATCAACATTCTCGAACCTGCCATAAGTGCCAAATTTATGCTGACAAGGTGCACGTACCTCCGGTTCCTCTGAATGTATTGACGGCTCCTTGGCCCTTTGCTATGTGGGGAATTGATATGATTGGAGAGATCAAGCCGACAGCCTCCAATGGACACTGCTCCATCCTAGTGGCCATTGACTATTTTACCAAGTGGGTTGAAGCAACTTCCTTCGCTTCTGTTACCAAGAATGTTATTGCCCGCTTCATTAAGCAAAACCTTATTTGCCGGTATGGAATCTTGGAAAGGATCATCACTGACAATGGTACAAATCTCAATAACACTATGATCACTGCCTTGTGCGAGCAATTCAAGATTCAGCATCACAATTGTTCTCCCTATCGGGCAAAGATGAATGGTGCTGTCGAAGCTACAAATAAAAACATTAAGAAGATCATACAGAAAATGACGGTCACATACAAAGACTGGCATGAGATGCTACCATTCGCTCTCCACGATTATCATACCACGGTTTGCACGTCAACCGAGGCAACACCCTATTCTTTGGTTTACGACATGGAGGCTGTCCTACCTATTGAGGTTCAGATCCCCTCTCTGAGAATTATGAAGGATGCAGGATTGAATGAAAACAATTGGATCCAGACTCAACTTGATCAACTGAGCTTAATTAATGAAAAGAGACTTACTACTGTTTGCCATGGTCAGTTGTATCAAAAGCGGATGATCAAGGCTTTCAACAAAAAAGTCAGACGCCAAGTATATCAAGTTGGGGATCTAGTGATCAAACGTATCATCTTGCCACAAAGTGATCCCAGGGGCAAATGGACTCCTACCTATGAAGGACCATTTGTAATCAAAAACAAATTCTCCGCTGGGGCAATGATCTTGACCACCATGGATGGTGACGATCTGCCACACCCTGCGAACGCGAACATAGTCAAAAGATACTACACATAAGAGACCCACTAGGTTGACACACCTAGGCAAGACAAGGGCATCCCGGCGAACCAAAAAGGTTTGGGCAAAAATTAGGGATAAAATAACAAAAAATTTGTACACCCGGCAAGTTGAAAACCCGAAAGGGCGACTTGGGAAACAAAAGGGTTTCCCGGTGGACTGAAAACCCGAAAGGGCGGTCCAGGAAAAAGTTAGGGAATTAAAGCGTATGACTATGTCCCGTCAGATCACTTTACAGACAACCTTTGAGTTCCACTAACAAACTCAGAGTTTCTGATCAATTCAATCATCTTCGGACAAGGCAAATAGACAAGATACTCAGAGATATGAGGGCTATAGCTGAATGGGAACCCCATGGAATTATTACACATAGCTATCTTTCTTTGTATAAATTTTTCTTGTTTTACGACATGATTCTCTTACTAGAATGTTGTTCCTTTTGTACAAAAATACTTATTCAAAGTCAATACAAAGATATCCCTTTAAAAGTGCAAAAACTATTTGTCTTTTTCTTTACGCTTGTGTTTTGTTTACAAAAAACGTCCAATGATTCATTGATGAACATATGCATTTGAACATAATTACTGTGTACAAATAAAACAAACGAGAGAGATAATTACTAATGAGTTGAAAGAAATGGAAAATGTCTCTAGGCTATTCCATAAGTAATCCCCTACAGTACATCATTTAAATCCCCAGCAAAACAAAAATTCAAGTTTTTAATCCCTAGTAGAAATCGTCAAATTTCTCAGGATGCCCCAAGCAGATCTTACGAGCAGTACATGGCACTGCTCTCACAACAGAATTTACTTCTCTCAACAAGAGTTCATTAGTACTTCAACTTCAAGCCATAAAAATTCAACATATCCTCAGTAGCATTTAGGAATTTTCTTTCCTCAAATGGACAACGATACAACAAATCAGCTCACATGCGCATACATTGCATCCATATATCATAAAATTAATGAAGAAAATACATTGAAGCATACATTTCATGCAAACATAACTTTGTGTTTCAACTAACATTTTACCCTTTTCAAGATAAGCTTAACAACTACCATTATCAATATGCAATCATGATACAGTTCAGATACGCTCCAGACACGGATTCCATTCTGATACTCATTCAGATTCAACTTCATGATACAGTATGAATACGCTCCAGACACGGATGCCATTTTGATACTCATTCATATTCAACTTCATGATACAGTATGGATACGCTCCAGACGCGGATGCCATTCTGATACTCACTCAGATTCAACTTTTAGACACAGTACACATACGCTCCAGACGCGGATTCCATTCTGATACTCATTCAGATTCAACTATCAGATACAGTACGGATACGCTCCAGACACGGATGTCATTCTGATACTCATTCAGATTCAACTTCATGATACAGTACGGATACGCTCCAGACGCGGATGCCATTCTGATACTCATTCAGATTCAACTTTTAGACAAAGTATGGATACACTCCAGACACGGATGCCATTTTGATAGTCATTAAGATACAACCTTTCAGATACAGTTCATATACGCTCCAGACACGCACACCATTCTGATACTTATTCTTTCAGTTTACAACTTATAATTCAACAAACATTCTTGGATGGCATCTACAAGCCCATCTCCAACAAGACTCTATCACCTCTCCAAATGGCATCTTTAATCCCATTCCTTCATATGTATCATTTGATCAAGTTTGGACCACAACTCCTCAAGAAATTTGATCAAATCATCAAAAGGGCAAAATGGTCAAAATTAGGGTTTTGACTGAGAAAAGGAAATTTCTGATTTTTGACCTAGCAAATGACCAATTGGTTTGAAGCATGATTTAAAGGGCTCAATTGCATCATCATGACCTAATGACATGGTTCAAAACATTGCAAATCCATTAGATTGACAGATGAAATTTACAGTCAACTGATCAAAAGTCAACTGTATACTGAAAAGTCAAACTTTGACTTTTTGGTCAAAATCAAGTTCCAAGGATCATAGTTCATCAAAACATGTAAAAATGTGAAACTTGTTCATCAAGAAATCAAATATTAAAGATTTGGTTTTGAAATTTGAAATTTTCTTAGAAATTTTTCTAAGTATAGAAAATTTCTTATTTTTTCTCAACTTTAAGCCATGTTTTCACCATGATACAAGATGATTCAAAGAAAGTTCCCAACATGAAAGTTGTATATCTCCATGAAATATAAAAATTTGCTTCACACATTTTTTCCTAAAGATGCTTGGATCTCAAGATATAATTTTGTGAATACATGCCCATGAATTAAAATAACTTAGTGAAATTTTACCCTAATTTAGGCAGGTTTTTGACCTAACTTCATGGAAACTTTTCACCTAGTTCCAAGAGGAATCTTGAAATGCATTTCAAATATGAGTTATAGAGAACATTGCAAGATTTCCAAGATGTCCAAGAACTCCTTGAGATCATTTTTGTGTAGGGAGAATCGAAGAGATGAAGTTGGCAATTTCTCACTTTGATTTCAAGCCATTCCATGAAGAACAAAATTAAAATCTGAACCTATGCTACCTAATCCTTGATTTACAGGTCTCAAAATTGTTCCTCAATTCATAATTTAATGCTTACACAGTTGATAAATCCTTAACCCAAGCATAAGAGTCTTTGTCCATGCTTTAATTCCATAAATGGCACAAAGTTGCCATTGCCATTTTAGAAAAGCATAACTTTTGTAACTTTTCACTTCTTGAGCTTTGCACCTGTTCTCTCTATACACACAAGTCCTATAAACCAAAAGCAAGTTGTCTAGGACTTGTACCAACTCCAAACAGGCCTGTACAAGCATGTGGAGAGTTGTCTCCTCACTTTTCTTAAAGGACAAGCAATAGAGCAAAAAGCCTACAGTTGAGAAATCTGTTGTGGAGCTGACTTGAAACCTTCTCTATACTTATACACAAACACATTGCAACAAAACACACGATTGCTCAAGGCCAGAAACTCTCAAAAACTCCCTATCACCAAAAACCTGTCATAACTTACAGTTTGAGACCAAGCATAGCAATCCAAAAATCTACTTGTGCGTTTCAAGTTCTAATCACTCAAACACTTAACCTACCTCATATCTAAGTGTTCCAGACCATCACCCCCTTCATTGTAACTCCTCCTTCTCCATCTGCCATTTTTGCATTTCAAGCTTGCAGGTTGACTTTGATAGAGTGATTCAGGCACTCTGAAAGCAAGGCAAGGATTGAAACACACTCAGGGAGGTTCAGGCAAGTTAAAGGAATCATCAGGCCTTCATAAAACTCACTCAAACTCCATTCACGATCTTAGCTGAAGGAGGTAAGAACTCTAACTTCTATCTCTTCATACAGGCATCCATTGGTCTCAATTTGTGAAAAGAAAATGTAGATATTATTGCGCTAAAGCCAACCATGTGCATAGATTTCATTTATGTTCATTATGTATAGAGAATTTTAGATTTCAAATTTCTGTAAAAAATAGGTTTAAAATTAGGGCCATTGAAATTAGCTTTGATCTTTGACTGATAGTTTACCTGAGTTACATGGTTGAAATCGTGGAAAAAAGTACTATCATTTTCATGTTGGAAGTTTCCATTTTCATGGAAAAATGAAAGAGATATAGGGGGTCCGGCTGGCTTGAGGAAGAAGATGAAGTACAGGGCAAGGAGGCGTTTTGTGTTATGTTTTTCTTGTTTCATTTGAACTAACGAATGTACAGCCACCCCAGTGGCAAGGCAGCGCGCTGAGAATGCCAAGGTCATGGGTTCGAGCCTTGGTGCCTGCCTTTTGCATATTTTCTCTTTTTTTTCCATTTTTTCTCATTTTTGCAGCGCTGGGCTTTGTTCCATTGGGCTTCATTTTTTTCTAATGTCTACATCTTGATTACTCAAGACACCCTTGGACCCATACATTTTTATTATTTCTTTTTATTTCTTATTTTCATTAAATATATTTTCTTAAATATTATAAAAAATCATGAAAAAATGTAAACATGTTAAATATTTCATTTTTGTTTATTTTATTTTATTTTCACATAAAAATGTTTTTTTATTAAGTTATATACTAACTATTTTTCTTAAATAAACTTGTAAAATAAAATAGACTTAGATATATTTTTATCCTTTTTCTTCATACTTGTAAATATTTATTTTAACATATAAAAGACTAAATATTTTTATAAATATTATTTATTATTTTAAGACAAAAAAATACACAAAAATAATACTTAAAGAACTTTATTTTCTTTTAAATTAGAAATTAGGGTTAACCACGTTTCAAGAAATAATTTCCTTTTTAATATTATTAGGTTTAATTCAAAACTCTTCTTTGTATGAAAAACAAAACAAAAAATCTTTTCTTGCATACATACCATTGCATATTTACATTGTATATTATTTATTCAAATATTCGTACAAATTCGATTTGGTTGTAATAGCTTAATTAGGTTTACATTATTGCAAATCCCCATTTATAATTTGTATACCCCCTCCCATAAAATGTTGTAATAGCGTAGTAATCTCTAAATTACGCAATTTACCGCTTTTATATACCATGCTAGTAATTAGGGTTTGTATGGCAAGACAAAAACAAATCAAATAGAAAACCCTAATCCAAGACAAAACCAAGCATGAAAATAACACACTTGCACACAAGCACCCTTAGGGTTACTCCACTTGGTTTCCTTACATAAAAAATGGCCATATTATGCATGCGAAGTATCTTGGCAAAAACAAACAAGTATAAGATCATAGTCCCTCAATGACGCTATTCAAAGTTGCCTTACAAGATGATCTTAGTCCCTAAAAAATGCTAAGATACTTTGCAACATTGCTAATCATGGTTATACAATGACCCGCACCCGTCTCGTTTACATCCAAAGATAGGGTTGCTTACCAAATAAATGGTAAGAAAATAATATCAAAGGAAAAGAAAATAAACAAGAAAGACATTTGAGTAGGTAGATTACTTCTAGTTACTTGCTCCATTTCACTACAACTATCCTTGCTATTTTCAAATCAATCACACACATTTCAAAACATCCTACAAACATTGAAAACATTTTCAAAAAGACAAACATCTTTGTATACATTCTTACAAACGAGAATCATTAAAAAGATTGCCTAAACAATGGCCTGTTTTACAAAATACTTTCAAAACCACACAAAGCACAATTTCAAAACAAAAGCAAGTGATCTAGCAAGTAACTAAGAGCCCATGGAAAACAATGGATCAAAAGGGTGCTAATACCTTCCCTTTTCATAAACTACCCCCCGAACTCAAGAAATAATCTCAAAGGTATTTCATGTGCTTTTTCACCTTTCCTTTTTGGATAAAAGAAAATTCGATGGCGACTCTTGCTAACCGCAACATTTGCGATAAAACACAATACCCTCAATTCAGTTCTCTCACCATATCACACCAAGCATTGTTCTTTCGGATTGCTCTGAGTTCCAATTTGAATTGCTCAAGTTTTAATCATCATGACTTTTTTGATTAAGTCACCATCTGCATTGATTGCTTGATCTGGAAACATCATCCTAATCGAACAGTTCTTGTTCCTTTCGATCTCATTTCCCTCAATTCGACCAATCGAAGTATCACCTCTTCCTCTTAACTTGTTGAAGCTTCATTCTGTTCTTTTCGATCTCCTTCCCTTCAATTCGACCAATCTAAGTATCACCTATTCCTTTTGTCTTATCGAAGCTTCATTCTGTTCATCTTCTTCGAACATAGTTGTGACTGTTGAAGCTTCATTTTGTTCATCTTCTTGTCGAACTGAACTTCGACTCCAATCCCACCCTTGGCTTTCGTCTACAAGACCATCTTTAATGATCACTAATTTATCTTCGATTGGTGAATACAGCTTGTATGCACCAATCGAATGATAACCTATAAGAACTAAGACTTCACATCAATCATCCAACTCCTTCCTCGCCTATTCAGGTACATACCTGAAACGCATTGATCCAAAAACTCTAAGATGATTTATATTTTGTTGATTCGACCCTAACAGTCCTTCTATGAAATCATGCCACGTTCAAAGGTTGCATGTCCTTCGAACCATTAGACCTCCACGTGTTTCTTCAAAGCTTTTGAATTCAAAATCTTGTTCCTTTCGAAGCGCCAATTCAAATCAACATGACAGTCGAAATGCCTTCCCTTATAATGCTTCGAATAGCTTATTTTTTTCAATAGTTTCAAACCACACCCTTCTAAGCTCTTTACTATCTCTTCATCAATCGAAGACTTTATAAAGTCCTCCTCACACTTTCTTTCGAACTATTCTTTCTTCGATCATAGTGTCATTTATTAAAAACTTGTGTAATCGAAATTCCCAGCTAACACTACTTTGTTGGGCATCTAATCAGAGTGTATATTATTGTCGAAGCTGCTTCGACCCTAAATCTCTTAGGAAATTTTTAGCTTTCAACTTACATATTGTCAAGTTCAGTACACTTCTATTCTTTCTTTCAGTTATGAAATTATGCTGAGGCGTATAGGGTACCATGGAACTCATTTGAAGCTTTTGCAAACCAAAATTCTTTGTGAGAAATGAAACCCTAGATGGAAATCCATTGCTTAGGAGGAGAATTTATCTGGTCAATTCTTGGTCAACCTTGGCAACTGGGGACTTCAATGTGCATGCCTTGAATAGAAAGGGAGGGAAAATTTTGGGGTACAACAGCTTCCCCTGTTCAATCTTCTTAAACCTGAAGATTTAGATTGGCTTATCTGTCTTTCGTGATCTGAAGGTGGAAGATGATCGAACACTAGAGTGTCCAGAAATTTAAACTCGTATGAAGTAACACCATTGGTTGATGATATCAGGAATGCACTTACAGATGCCATTTGGAGAAGATGACTGAGAGTTATTGGAGATGGGTCTAAAGATGCCGTCTAAAGTAGATTCTGACTTCATAAGAGGTCTCTTTATGGGGATTCCTGTTCCTGTTTTTTAAGAAGGACTCCGCTGGGGAATGTTGATTTCTGTTCTTTTGGTTGAGGAAAACTCTGTGGGGAATAGAGTCTAGGAGCTTTAGTTGTCCATGGCTATACTGAGGAGTTATCTTTGGACTGAAGAGATGAAAGTTAGTTGTTTATCCAGTCGAAATATAGGTTTCACAGTAACTTGCTGAAGATAATAACATGGATTATTATCTGGTCATATTCCAGGATTCATAGTAACTTGCTGGGGAATATGAAATTAACTGTTATCTGGTAGATCTCCAAGATTTGTAGTAATTGAAGAGGTTGATTGTCATCTGGTCGGGTCTAGGCTTCAGAAATTAATGTTATCTGGTCGGGTCCAAGCTTCAACTTGAACTTGAGGTATGATGTCGCCTGGTCAGGTCCAGGCTTTGCAGTGTTATAAACTGCTATCTAGAGATATATGAGAAGGAACCTGTGTAGGGCTGCTTCGAGATAAGAATGAATCCGTGTAAGATTGCTTCAGGATGAGCTCGTGTAAAGCTGCATTTGGAAATTGTGAGAAGGAATCCGTGTAAAATTGCTTCAGGATGAGCCCGTGTAAAGCTGCATTTGGAAATTGTGAGAAGGAATCCATGTAAGATTGCTTTAGGATGAACCTGTGTAAAGCTGCATCTGGAGATTATGAGAAGGAACCCGTGTAAGATTGCTTCAGGATGAGCCTGTGTAAAGTTGCATCTAAAAATTGCGAGAAGGAATCCGTGTAAGATTGCTTCAGGATGAGCCTGTGAAAAGCTGCATCTAGAAATATATTAGAAGGAGTCTGGGTAGGGCTGTTTCATTTGGTCATGTAAATACTTGCCCCATCTTGTTTCGGGAATTGATCCACAGTCAGTTATTCACATATAGTTGCCCTGTCTAGTTTCAGGGATTAATCTGGAATTTGCTTTTGTTGGGCGTTGAGATAGTTTCCCTATCTGGTTTCAGGAATTAATCTCTAACTTGGTCTTGTAGATAGTCGCCCCGTATTGTTTCGGGAATTGATCTATAATTAGTCGTTCACAGATAGTTGCTCTGTCTTGTTTCAGGAATTAATCTTGATTTTCTTGGTTGTTGAGATAGTTGCCCTGTCTGGTTTCAGAAATTACTCTCTAACCTGGTTTTATAGATAGTCGGCCCGTCTTGTTTTGGGAATTGATCTACAATCAGTTGTTTACAGATAGTTGCCCTGTCTGGTTTCAGGAATTAATCTGGAACTTCTTTTTTGTTGGTCATTGAGATAGTTTCCCTGTCTGGTTTCAGGAATTAATCTCTAACCTGGTCTTGTAGATAGTCGCCCCATCTTTTTTTGGGAATTGATCTACAATCAGTTTGTTCACAGATAGTTGCCCTATCTTATTTCAGGAATTTATCTGGAACTTGCTTTTGTTGGTCATTGAGATAGTTTCCATATCTGGTTTCAGGAATTAATCTCAAATATGATCTTGTAGATAGGCACCTCGTCTTGTTTTGGGAATTGATCTATAATCATTCGTTCACAAATAGTTCTGTTGTCTTGTTTCAGGAATTAATTTGGAACTTGCTTTTGTTGGTCATTGAGATAGTTTCCCTGTCTGGTTTTAGGAATAAATCTCTAACCTAGTCTTGTAGATAGTCACTCCGTCTTGTTTTGGGAATTGATCAACAATCATTCGTTCACAGATAGTTTCCCTGTCTTGTTTCAGGAATTAATCTGGGACTGGTGAAAATTGATGATGATATTTGTCTGCTTGCGAACTTTCCTAAAAAGGTAAAGAATTAGTTGTATGCAATGTCATGATGCATGAAATGCATCGGGAAATGTTGTTCTCAAAATAAATGAGATTACGATATATGAATTTGTGCTGCATATTCTATGACACTTGTAAAATGATGTATGAATGCAATGTATGAACGTCTCAGCTGTTCTATTGCAGTGTTGTTGAACTAGGGAAAATAAATCCCTGATTGTTGCTGGGGATGAAGAACATAAGTCTTCAAATTTTGTTGAAGTTAAATTGCTGTGAGATGAACTTCCGTGGATAGAGAAATAAACTCTACTAGGGAAAGAAAACTTCGTAAACTGCTTGGGGATTTTTATGAAGCCCTATTGGGGAACCCAAGAAGTTTGTGAACCAGGCTAGGGAATTCTTTAAGATGCCAGGGAAATACTTGAAGATTCTTGCTCTGCCGAGGATATCAGAAAATTTGATATCATTTGGCTGTATACTGAGGATATGGTAGTAACTTTGTAGTAGGATGCCTCTGCCTCTGTACCTGCTGGAGAAAGTATCTGCAGGGATTTGCAGATTTCCTTTTAGACGTCGTCCCATTTCTTAAAGCCATTAGTAACTGTCTTTCTATTTATTATGCGTGTATTTGTAAACGGTAATCACATTCAAATGCATATGTTCAAAAAAATTACTAGACGTTTTTGCAAATAAAACAGAAAAACAAAAACAAATAATTTTGCACTTTCAAAGAGATAGTTTTGTATTCATCTGACGAATTCTACCTATAACAGGTGTTTTTGTACAAAGAGACAGATATTCTAGTAAGAGAATACTGTCGTAAGAATGAAAACTATATAAAAATAGTATACAAATAAAAACGGTTATGTGAAACGATCCCATTGGATTCCCATTCTGCTATTTCCTTTATATCTTTGAGCTTCTCATCCCTTTGCTGCTTGTCCGAAGCTGACTAGATTGATTAGTACCATTTGAACTTGACACTTGTTACCGAAGTTTGACTATAAGGTGATCCGATGGGACATAGTTATACGCTTTTAATCCATAAATTTTGCCTGGACCGCCCTTTCGGGTTGTCAGTCCACAGGGATACCCTTTTTTACCCATGTCGCCTTTTCAGGCTTTGGACTTTCCGGATATACCGATTTTTTCCATATGTATATCCTTAATTTTTGCCCGAACCCTTTTGGTTTGCCGGGACACCCTTATTTTTGCATAGGCCAGTTAACTTAGCGGGTCTCTTTTCTTGCGTAGTATCTTTTAACTATTTCCATGTTCACAGGGTGTGGAAGGTCGTCATCATCCATAGTAGTTAAGATCATAGCTCCACCAGAAAATATGTTCTTGATCACAAGTA
Source organism: Vicia faba (assembly GCA_948472305.1). Lineage (NCBI taxonomy): Eukaryota > Viridiplantae > Streptophyta > Magnoliopsida > Fabales > Fabaceae > Vicia > Vicia faba. Next base: position 760,128,553 of record OX451741.1, on the reverse strand, counting down.
ACCCTTCGTATGTGGGAGTCCATTTTCCCCTGGGATCACCTCGCGGAAATATAATGCGCTTGATTACTAGGTCACCTACCTGATATACCTGACGTCTAACCTTCTTGTTAAGAGCTTTAATCATACATTTTTGGTACATTTGACCATGACAGACAACCGCGAGCCTCTTCTCGTCAACCAGGTTCAACTGGTCAAGTCGAGTCTGGACCCATTTGTCTTCATTCAAACATGCATCCTTCATGATTCTCAAGGAAGGGATCTAGACTTCGATGGGTAGGACAACTTATATATCTTATACTAGAGAGAAAGGAGTTTCCCCTGTTGACGTACGTACTGAGGTACGGTAACCATGAAGAGAAAATGGTAACATCTCATTCTAGTCTTTGTATGTCACCGTCATCTTCTGTATGATCTTCTTGATGATTTTATTAGCAGCCTCTATAGCGCCATTCATCTTCGGCTGGTAAGGAGAAGAGTTATGATGTTGAATCTTGAATTGTGTGCCGAGCTCGGTGATCATAGTATTATTGAGATTGGTACCATTATCCGTAATGATTCTTTCTGGAATACCGTATCGACAAACAAGGTTATGTCTGATGAACTGGGCCACAACATTCTTAGAAACAGAAGAAAATGAGGCTGCCTCGACCCACTTTGTGAAGTAATCAATGGCAACCAGGATGAAGCGATGCCCATTAGAAGAGGCAGGTCTAATTTCTCCGATCATATCAATGCCCCACATTACAAAAGGTCAGGGAGCAGTCAAGACGTTCAAGGGAACTTGAGGTACCTATACTTTATCAATGTAGACCTGACATTTGTGACAAGTTTGGGAATACTGATAACAGTCTGCTTCCATAGTGAACTAGTAGTATCCTGCCCGTAGGATCTTTTTAGCCATCGCGTGCCCACTAGAATGGGTGCCAAAGGTGCCTTTGTGTATGTCTTCCATAATCTTTTTTGCTTCAATCTTGTCTACACACCAAAGCAAAGTAGAATCGTGGTTGTGCTTGTAGAGAATTCTGTTACTGAGGAAAAATTTGGCAAAGAACCTTCCTAGGAACTTTTTATCATTGACGGAAGCTCCCTCGGGATACTCTTGGGCTTTGAGGTACCTCTTCACTTCGTGGAACCAAGGTTTTTCCACTACTTCTTCAGTATCAATCTCATAATAGTATGTCGGTTCGTCCATTCTCTCAATACTGATTTGAGGAGCTTCATTATCCCATCTGATTTTGAGCATGGATGACATAGTAGCTAGCGCGTCCGCCAATTGATTTTCCTCTCGTGGAAAATGCTCAAAGGTAACTTCTTCAAAATATGGAATCAATGTCAGCACATGCTCCCGGTAAGGGATGAGATTAGGATGCTTTGTGTCCCATTCTCCTTTAACTTGACTGATTATCAGGGGCAAGTCTCCATATACGCTTAGGAATTTGATTCTCAAATTGATAGCAGCCTTGAGACCCATGATACATGCTTCATATTCGGACATATTGTTGGTACAATTGAAAAATAGTCTGACAGTGAATGGAGTATGACATCCTTCGGGATATATGATCACAACACTGATGCCATTGCCCAGTGCGTTGGAAGCTCCATCAAAAACCATAGTCCATCCGGATCCCTTTTTAGGTCCTTCATCCGGTCCAGGTTCTTCATAATCAATTACTAACATAATATTCTCGTCTGAGAATTCAAAATTCATGGATTGGTAGTCGTCCATAGCCCAATGAGCCAAATGATCATCTAATACACTTCCCTTGATTGCTTTCTGGGTTGTGTACTGAATATCATATTCGGTTAGGACCATTTTCCATCTTGCCATTCTTCCGGAGAGAGCGGGCTTCTCAAATATGTATTTTATAGGATCCATTTTAGATATCAACAAAGTAGTGTGAGTCAACATATATTGTCTTAGTCAGCGAGCAGTCCATGCGAAAGCGTAACAAGTTTTCTCGAGCAGTGAGTATCTTGTTACACAGTCGGTAAAGTTTTTGCTAAGGTAGTATATTGCATGCTCTTTTCGACCAGACTCGTCATGCTGCCCCAGCACACACCCCATTGAATTCTCCAATACTGTTAAGTACATGATCAGAGGTCTTCCTTCAACCGGCGACATCAAAATTGGAGGCTCTTGAAGATATTCTTTGATTTTTTTAAAGGAAGTCTGGTAGTCATCATTCCACTTCACTGCTTGATCTTTCTTCAGTAATTTGAAGATGGGTTCACAAGTAGCGGTTAGATGGGAAATGAATATGGAAATGTAGTTTAGACGTCCCAAGAATCCCCTGACCTCCTTCGCAGTGCGGGGAGTTGGCATTCCTTGTATAGATTTAACCTTTGTAGGGTATACTTCAATACCTTTTCCGCTGACAACGAAGCCTAAGAGCTTACCAGATCTTACTCCAAAGGTGCACTTATTCGGGTTCAATCTCAGTTTGTACTTCTTCAATCTTTCAAATAACTTTTGCAGATGATCAAGGTGCTCTTCTTCAGTCTGAGAACTAGATATCATATCATCGACATAGACCTCTATCTCATGATGGATCATGTCGTGAAACAAAGCTACCATAGCATGCCGATAGGTTTCCCCGACATACATCAATATAAATGGCATGACTTTATAATAGAAAGTACCCCAGTTTGTAACGAAGGTTGTTTTCTCCAAGTCTTCAGGTGCCATTTTGGTCTAATTATAACCAGAGAAACCGTCCATGAAGGATAATATCCTATGTTGTTGGGTATTGTCACCCAGAACATCAATATGGGGAAGTGGGAAGTCATCTTTGGGGCTTGCCCTATTCAAGTCTTTGTAATCCAAACACATATGCAACTTACCATCTTTCTTAGGTACCAAAACTACATTAGTAACCCATTGTGGATAAGAGGTAAGAACTAAGAAACCAGTGTTGAATTGTTTCATAAATTCAACTTTGATCTTTTCTGACATCTCTGGACACATACGACAAACCTTTTTCTTCACTAGAGGGCAGTCTTCTTTCGTTGGCAGACATTGAACTACAATATCAGTGTCTAGCCGTGGCATGTCTTCATTTGACCAGGAAAAGACCTCAACATAGACATGTAACATCTGAATTAACCACTCTTTGACACTATGCTCTAGATCGGTTCCTATCTTGACTTCCTCCTTATCCTTTTTAGTACCCAAGTTTATTGTCTCAACTAGATCTTCATGAGGTTGTATTGCCCTTTCCTCCTAATGTAGCAGTCTGGCGAGTTCTCCTGGTACTTCACAATCTTCCTCACCTTCATCCTCGGCTTGGTAGATTAGATTTTCAAAGTCATAATTGGTAATAGAAAAACCGTTATCAATGGGATCCAGAGTTGATGTGGGTCTGCAGTTTGATATGTGGGTGTGTGTAAGAGAGCATAGTTGTTTAAAATAAAAGCAGAAAAGAAATACAGAGAGCGTAAAGTTAGCATGCAAAACATCCAATGATTTATTAATGACATATGAAGATGAAGTAATAACCCTCACAAATAGACCATTGTGCCTCGGGTAAAGCACAGTGCTTTAGAGTTTAAATTGTTCAAATATTACATATTCCAAAAACAAAAAGACAATTACTCCTGGATTAAAGTAATGGGAACAAAATCCTTGGCCTCCCAATTGTTGAGTCCACCTTTGATAGTTGGGAAGATCCATTTGACCATGTCGTAGTCACTATCACTTTCCTCCAAAGCATTAACTCCATGGTTGCTGATGCATAGTGGTGATCCTTCGGCTATCTCTTTGGGCTCCTGAAGTAAAACCCAAACCAAACTTATCAGATTTGTAGGGTATATCAGGGAGTTGTCCCCAAATGGTACATCCACCTTCTTCGACTACTTCTCTGGCATCCTTCAGAGAAGCCATCTTCAATGGAGGTCTGATAATCTTTGGGACATTGATAGCATCTTGGTTGCACCAATTGTCTGAGAAACCTCATCAAAATTTTGGAAGGGGGTCTCAATTAACTTGTCGTCCATCTCAACTTACCTGAAAGAGTTCATGTTGCTCACCATATATTCTTCCTCGCCATGGACTGTAACAATCTTTCCATTAACTGGGTACTTCAGCATTTCATGCAGAGTAGAAGTAACAGCATCGGCCCCATGGATCCAAGGGCGACCCAATAAACATGAGTAAGACGGGCGAATGTCCATTACGTAAAAGATGGAGTAAAAGGTATGAGAACCAACTTTAATAGGGATGTCCACCTCCCCGTGTACCGTTCTTTTAGAACCATCAAAAGCCCTCACCATAATATTACTAGGCTTCAAAGTCAGTCCTTCGTAATTTAATATGTCCAAAGAATTCTTAGGTAAGACATTCAATGATGAACCTGTATCCACCAGAACATGAGCTAGGGTAGTGCCTCTGCACTCAATAGAGACATGCAGGGCATCATTATGCTTTCTTCCTTTGGACGTTAAATCAGCATCGAAGAAACCAAGTCCATTGTCAACTGTCAAACTAGCAACACAATTCTCGAATTGGTTGGAAGAAGTCTCTTGAGGCACATGAGCAGACTTCATGAACTTTACCAAAGCCTTAGCATGGGCTTCAGAGCATAGCAGTAAGGCCATCATTGAAATTTTTGATGGGGTCTGCCCGAATTGTTCCATAACATTGTAATCACTTTTCCGTATGATTTTCAGAATCTCCTCCATTTCTTTTTTAGAGGCCTCAGGAAGGGTTTCTTTAAGTGCCTCCGTCCGGGTAGGCTCAACCAGTACTTCTTTTCCTCGAGTCTCAGCTGACTCAGTAGCAGGAATGATAGTAGGAGTAGCAATAGGAGTAATAATAGGATTAGTAGCAGGAGTGGCAACATGAATAACCAAAGGAGTGGCAACATTATCAGTCTCTTCAGCATCTTCATTCTTAATGGCTAGTAAGTCTTGCTTGACGCCATGGTAGTAAACGTCAACCCCATAATTCCAAGGAACAACTTTATTAGAGGAATATGGTATCGGCCCAGGAAAAGTGATAATTGAAGGGGCAACCTTAGAAACGGATGTAATCCTAATGGTTCTTTTGGAGGAGACCCTAGGAGGATTGTCGGAAATGGTAATTATTGATATATCTTCACACAGACTTCTTGTAGAGGGTGTCTTTTCAAACATAATTTCTTTGTTGTTCACTAGGCGCTGGACACCTATCTTCAATAACAAACAACCTTTGGGTAGAGACGTACACAAGTGGAAACCTTCATCACAACCTGAAAATAAACCGGCTCGCAAGAGATTATTTTTAACAATCGGAAGAGGAGTAGCTTGTTCATCAACAGAAGAAACAAACAGGTCATCATCAATATCATTAACACCCTGGCCATGCATTGGCATTGGGGGTTTCCAGAGGGTCAAATTCAATCTCCTTCACCTCAATGAGATCTTGCAGTTTGTTTTTCAGAGCCCAACAATCGTTGGTATCATGCCCTGGACTGTCTGGATTGTGGGCACATCGAGCATTTGGATTATATCGGGGAGATGTAGTATTTGGATTTTTAGGAGCCTCCTTTAGAGTAACCAGATTAGACTTTAACAGGTGTGGCAAAACCTGAGATAAGGACATGTTAATTCAGGTGAACTGTCTTCTGGGCGCATCCTATATGCGCTGATTATTTTGTTGTTGATTTGATGCAGGGTTGGAGATCATCACAACTCCTACTGTTTGACAGCGTTCAACTTTTCTTTGATTCCTTTGACCGTAGGAAACACTTACCTCCTTCTTTCCCATGAATGGTTTTTTCACTGTACTTGAAGATTCATCTCTCTGAGTCTTACCGCTCTTGATACCAGCTTCTACTTGCTCACTAGTCAATATCAGCTCAGTAAACCTAGCTGAAGAGCTTCCAATAAAATGGTTGAAAAATGGACCAGACAAAGTACCCAAGAACATATCTACCAATTCTCAATCAGACAGAGGGGGTTGGACTCTTCCTACAAGATCTCTCCACTTTTGAGCATACTCTTTGAAACCCTCGCTGGAACCCATAGACATGCTTTAAAGTTGTGTACGGGTTGAAGCAAGGTCAGCATTGTATTGGTACTTCCTATAGAAAGCAGTAGACAAATCCTCCTAGTTACAAATGTTGGTTCCCTCCAGCTGATAATGTTAGAACATAGTTTGATTCTACAACCCTTGAGTAAAGTTTTGATGATAACAAAATACAAAGAATAAAATTATTTCTAAGGTATATACAAAGAACAATTATGCTCCTGAAAATTATGCTATGTATATGCAGAAGCTCTGATGGAATCAGCATCAGAATAGAAGCAGCATCAGAAGATCAACAACCTATGTTACACGCTGAAACATTGAAGTTTGATGACCAGAATCTGCGCCTAATCAAATACACTTTGACTCTGATCAAAGACATCTTTTCCAAGTCATCTACACTCTGAAGCGTTATCAGAAGATACAGCAAAGAAGATATCAATGCGCTACTAGGCATTCAAGACTGAATTAAATGCTAACGGCTTTCTTCAGACAAAAATCTTCTACAAAAGGAAAGTGCATTATTATCATTAAACCTGCTTTATGGACAATGTATCTGTGCTTTCCTATGTAAACATGACTACTTGTGAACAAAAGCACGTACGTACGCACTCAATTTGCTAAGCTATTCAAACCACGCTCATTCAAAGCTTCAACAAAGTCATTTTATTCCAATCTTAGTTTGTGTAATTATCACAGTTGTGATATGCAGTTTTGTAAGAAAACAACATACACACTAGTTTAATTCATTTGTAAAAGATTTCCTTGAGATAAACCGGTATGTGGTTGTACTCAAGAAGACTTTAACAGTTGTTAAAGTAGCTATTGTAATCCTTTGAAAATAGTGGATTAAGACCTCGTTGGAGAGAGGCAAAATCACCTTGACGGGTGGACTGGAGTAGTTTGAGATCAAACGAACCAGGATAAAAATACTGTGTTGTTAAGCCATTTGTTTTAAGTTTTACAATTCAACCCCCTCTTCTTGTGTTTTTCACATCTTCAATTGGCATCAGAGCTTCTGGTTCTGAGCTTTAACACTTAACCATGTCAGTACAAGATCCAGTGTCATAAAAACACAATGGCAGGACCGAGTCAAAACATCAGCAATGACAACAATGAAGAAAGGGACAGATTCAGTGGCAAACCTCCAGTCTTTGATGGAGAAAACTTTGACTACTGGAAAGACAGAATTGAGATTTTCTTTCTGGCCCATGATGCTGATCTGTGGGACATGGTGACTGATGGATACACGCACCCAGTGGATGGACGTGGTCAGAAGATTGACAGGAAAGTGATGTCTGATCAGCAAAAGCGTGAGTTCAGAAATCATCACAAGGCAAAAACAATTCTTCCCAGCGATATCTCATATTCAGAGTATGAGAAAATATCAAACAGAGAAACTGCTAAGAATATGTTTGATTCTCTGAGAATGACGCATAAAGGCAACATTCAAGTTAAAGAAACAAAAGCCATTGCACTCATTCAGAAGTATGAGGCATTCAAGATGGAAGAAAATGAATCTATAGAAGCTATGTTTTCAAGATTTCAAATTCTTGTTGCTGGTCTAAAAGTTCTTGACAAAGGATATTCCACTGTTGATCATGTCAAGAAGATCATCAGAAGCTTTCCAAAACAATGGAGGCCAATGGTCACAGCACTTAAGCTAGCCAAGGATCTCAACAAAATCTCTCTGGAGGAACTTATCAGCTCCCTCAGAAGTCACGAGATAGAGCTAGAAGCAAATGAACCTCAAAAGCAAGGTAAGCCATTAGCTTTAAAATCTAACAGAAAATCTGACTCCAAAGTTTTGCAGGCTGTGGAAGAAACCTCTGATGGATCCTCATCAGAAGAAGATGAATTGTCTCTTATCTCCAGAAGGGTGAACCAACTGTGGAAGCAGAGGCAAAGGAAGTTCAGGAATCCCAGAAGATCATAAAATCAGAATGAATCTTCCTCCAGATACAAAATGTCAGAATCCTCCTCTGGAAACAAAAGATCTGAAGACTCCTCAGGATACAAAAAGCCAAACTACAAAGACATCATCTGCTATGAGTGTAACGAGAAAGGGCACTACAAAAGTGATTGCCCAAAGCTTCAGAAGGAGAAGCCCAAAAAGAAGTTTGGCAAAGAAAAGAAGAAGAGTCTCATGGCTACATGGGATGATTCTGATACATTTGAAGCTGACTCAGAATCAGATGATGAAAGAGCAAACATAGCTCTCATGGCAAACGTATCTGAAGACAGTGAAGCTTCTGAGTCAGACTCTAAATCAGATACATAAGAGGTATTCCCTGACTTTACTATTAATTTTACCAAGGCTGAACTAGCAGAAAGCCTTAATGAAATTTTGGAAAGGTATCAGCAGATCAGAGTCAAATTCAGAAACCTGAAAAGGAATCTTGCTTCTGACTCTGATAAGACTGAGAGTCTCAAATTGGAGACTTCTGAGTTAAAAGATAAAATTTCAAAATTAGAAAATCAAATGCATAACTCTCAGAAATAAACAATCCCTGAAACTCCCAGCAATGCTGATGAGATCATTAAAGAATATGATCACAGCTTTCAGAAGTTTCTAGCTAAAAACATAGACAGAAGCAGAATGGCTTCAATGATCTATGGGGTTAGCAGAAACGGCAGAAAAGGGATAGGATATCAAGGTAAGGTTCCTACACCAAAAAATGCCATGGATTTAATTATAAGGCGTACTCCACTTGACTCACACTTTACATATGGGCACACACATGACATAAAATATACAAGTAGGGATTACTCTGTCAAACTAAAATTCAACCAGAGTTTTGGTAGAACTAACAAATCCGGACCCAAGAAAATATGGGTACCTAAGGATAAAATAATACATGTGGCAGATATCTTTAGCAGTAAAGAAAAAACACCAATCATGGTACTTGGACTCTGGCTGCTCACGACACATGACGGTAAGAAGGCATATGTTCCAAATCCTGTAACTTAAGCCTGGAGGCCACGTAGGTTTTGGAGGCAATCAGAGGGGAAAGATCATTGGCTCTGGAACAGTAGGTAATGGAAATCTTCCCTCTATTAGTAATGTTTTATTAGTTGATGGATTAATGCATAACCTGTTATCCATAAGTCAATTAAGTGATAACGGTTATGATATAATCTTCAATCAAAATTCGTGCAAAGCTGTTAGTCAGAAAGATGGGACTATCCTATTTAATGGAAAGAGGAAAAACAACATTTATAAAATCAAACTTTCTGAACTGAAAAGTCAGAACGTAAAATGTCTTCTTTTTGTTAACAACGAGCAATGGATCTGGCATAAAAGATTGGGACATGTTAGTATGAGAAGAATATCTCAGATTAACAAACTCAATCTGGTCAGAGGACTTCCTAACTTGAAGTTCAATTCAGATGCTCTGTGTGAAGCATGTCAGAAAGGAAAATTTGTAAAACCTGCTTTCAAATCCAAAAATGTTGTTTCCACCTCTAAGCCATTAGAACTTCTGCACATTGACTTATTTGGTCCAGTAAAGACTGCCTCAGTCACTGGCAAGAAGTATGGGTTAGTAATCGTAGATGACTATAGCAGATGGACATGGGTAAAGTTCTTAAGGCACAAGGACGAGTCACACTCTGTGTTTGTTACCTTCTGCAACCAAGTTCAGAACGAAAAGAATCTTAGAATTGTCAAAGTCAGAAGTGATCATGGTGGAGAATTTGAAAATAAAGATTTTGAATTATTCTTTAATGAAAAAGGCATTCTGCATGACTTTTCTTGTCCTAGAACTCCCCATCAAAATGGAGTCGTAGAACGAAAGAACAGAACATTGCAAGAAATGGCCAGAACCATGATCAACGAGACTAACGTTGCTAAGATCTTTTGGGCAGAAGCAATAAACACAGCGTGTTACATTCAGAATAGAATCTCCATCAGACCTATTCTGGAAAAGACTCCATATGAATTATGGAAGAACAGAAAACCCAACATTTCCTATTTTCACCCATTTGGATGTATATGTTTTATTTTGAATACAAAAAATTATTTAAACAAGTTTGACTCTAAAGCATAAAAGTGTATTATGTTAGGATACTCTGAACGCTCAAGAGAGTACAAAGTATACAATACAAAAACCCAGATGGTTGAAGAGTCAATCAGTGTTCGGTTTGATGATAAGCTTGACTCTCAAAAGTCAAAGAAGAATGAACTCCTTGCAGGTATGGAAGTTGAACTCACAGGTACTGCAGACAACTCAGAGTCTCTCAACAGAGGCACTCCCTCAATATCAGAAAGAGTCACTACAAGCAACCCATCACCTTCTGTTGATTAACTCCAAAAAAGACCATCCAGAAGCAGAATTGATCACCCAGAAGAAACAATCTTAGGAAGGAAGGAAGATTCAATCAGAACAAGATCTACCTTTAGAAACTCTAAAGAATCCCTCATGGGACTTGTTTCTCTGATTGAACCAACAACAATTGATGAAGCACTTCTGGACAATGACTGGATTCTGGAAATGCAGGAGGAGCTAAATCATTTCACAAGAAATGACGTATGGGATCTGGTTCCCAAACCAAAAGGATTCAACGTCATAGGCACAAAATGGGTGTTCAGAAACAAACTGAACGAACAAGGTGAAGTTATCAGAAACAAAGCACGGTTGGTAGCACAAGGTTATAGTCAGCAAGAAGGGATAGACTATACATAAACCTTTGCTCCAGTCACCAGGTTAGAATCTATCAGACTTTTAATTTCATTTGCTGTCAATAAAGGCATCACTTTGTATCAGATAGATGTCAAGAGTGCATTCTTAAATGGCTATATAGAATAAGAGGTTTATGTGCACCAACCCCCTGGTTTTGAAAGTTCCAAAAATCCAGAATATGTTTTCAAACTAAAGAAGTCACTCTATGGTCTGAAACAAGCTCCCAGAGCTTGGTATGAAAAACTAAGTAACTTCCTGTTAGAAAAGGAATTCACCAGAGGGAAAGTGGACACAACCCTGTTCAGTAAGACAGTTAAGAATGATATCTTAGTATGTCAAATTTATGTTGATGACATTATATTTGAATCCACTAAACCCTCTCTGGGAAGAGAGTTTGCTAAATGTATGCAAGCAGAATTTGAGATGAGCCTGATGGGGGAACTAAAGTTCTTTATGGGCATTCAAATTAATCAAACCCCAGAAGGAACCTACATTCATCAGAGCAAATATGTCAGAGAACTTCTGAAGAAATTTGATCTCTCAGAATGTAATCCCTCAAGAATTCCAATGCATCCCACGTGCATTCTGGAAAAAGAAGAGGTAAGTAAAAAAGTAGAACAGAAGGTCTACAGAGGTATGATTGGTTCTCTTCTCTATCTGACGGCCTCAAGGCCTAACATTATATTCAATGTTTGCATTTGTGCTAGATTCCAATCAGATCCTAGGGAATCTCACTTAACATCAGTTAAGAGAATTTTCAAGTATCTGAAAGGTACTACTAATCTAGGTTTGTTTTATAGAAAATCAAGTGATTACAGCTTAGTAGGATACTGTGATGCTGATTTTGCTGGAGACAGAGTAGAACGTAAAAGCACTTCTGGAAGCTGCCAGTTTCTGGGAGAAAATCTGATCTCATGGTCCAGCAAAAGACAATCCACAATAACTATATCAACAGCAGAAGCTGAATACATAGCAACAACTGGATGTAGCACGTAAATACTCTGGATGAAAAGTCAACTTGAGGACTTCAATATAATTGAGAGTAACATCCCTATCCTTTGTGACAATACTTCTGCTATTTGTCTAAGTAAAAATCCTATTTTGCATTCTAGGGCTAAGCATATAGAGATAAAACATCATTTTATTAGGGACTATATTCAGAAAGGGATTCTAAATTTACAATTTATTAATACAGACCATCAATGGGCTGATATCTTTACAAAACCTCTTTCTGAAGATAGGTTCAACTTCGTTCTGAAACATCTCAGCATGAAGCTCTGCCCAGAATAAAACTGTTTTGCTTCCATATCTTAACCTTCAGAACTTTAATTATTTTTCTGTGAACTACTGATCAATCTTCCTTCAGATCTGTAGAAGTACAAATTGTATCAGAATCTATCCATGAAGATCTGAGCGCTTCATTTCAAGGATAGAAATGTGCTGTTCACTCAAGCAAATAGGTGACATCCAGTCATCAGCTACTTTCTGAGGCTGAACACACGTTCACGTTTCTGAAAGGTCAAAAGCGCTGATTGGATGCATTGGGACACATGTCATGGGTAACCGTTCCAATATCTTTCTGAATCCCCCAAAATCAGCTGTCATTAAATGCTCATAATCATTATAATTTATTTCTCTCTCTTGCCGTTTATGTTTTCAAAATCGTTTTCAAAATCTATTTAAACACATTTCTCACTCTTTACACTCTTTCACTTTCACCTTCATTTTCTCTACAATCTAATTGATTTCAGTTGGCATCCTTTCTCAAAACTCTTTCAATTTCTTCTCAAAACCTTCTGTGTGAACATGGCTTCCTCAAGCAACCCTACTTCCAGTACTCAGAGAACAGATTCCTCCGAACAATATGAAGAACCCTTCAAAACTCTTCTCACACCCATCAAAAATCTAGAAGTACTCTCAGAATTGATTGTGAACTTTAACAGTCTTCAAGAGAACGGGTTTAATCTCTCTGAAGAGGTAAAGGCTCAAGGCTGGAATAGATATTTTGACCGACTGATAGGTCCACCATTGCCAATCCTTGTGAAGGAATTTTGGATTCATGCTTCATCTTCCAACCATCAAGTTACTTCCTACATAATGGGGAAGAAGATAGTCATAACTGAAGACCTTATTGCAAGATTAATAGGCTATAATGGTGGTGGTGTACGATGCATAGACATGGCTGAAAGATGTGCTGATGTCGCCCTAATTGCTAGAGAAATCTTCACTCTGGGTCTTCCCTCCAGCAAGATAAGGGATCTAAAAGACCATCACATAATATGGGCAGAGATTATTCTGGGATGCATAAACCACAGGAAGCCAACCAGCTCTCCTGACTACATCAATATTGATCAGCAATTTCTGATCTACTTCATCTCCCAGAAGATTAAGGTGAATCTGGCTCATCTACTGTTCAACCATCTAAGGACTAGTGTTAAGGAAACCAGAGAAGAGGAGCGCACAAAAGGGACTGGATACCCCTAGGAAGGCTTATATCAGATATTCTAACAGAGAATAAGCTGATTGATCATCTAACAGAAGCTCGGGAAATCAGCTCTTTGGAAGCTACTGTTGGCAAACAGTTGAATGCAAAGAATCTGAAGAAGATGAAGTTAATTGAGAACATCAAGAAGGAACCCAGTGTCACTTCTTTTGCAACAATCTCCAGCAGAAGAATCCCTCTGGATAACTTTCCCATGTTCTCAGAGATTGATTCTAAACCTGAGATAATAGTCAGATATCTGGATGCATGCAAGGCGGATGGTACAACACCAGATTTGAACATTCAGGATCTGCAGCAGAAGGCTCCAGAAGTTGTGCTGAAGAAAAATAAGAAAAGGAAGGTTGTAGTAGAAGGATCATCCCAGCGGACTCCTAAAAAGAGAGGTAATCCTTCTTCTATAACTGTTTTAAATTCAATATCTGTATCAACATCTGTACCAATCCCCACTCAATCAGAAAACCCAACACCACAAACACTTGATAACTTTGACATTAAATTTGACCCCTCAGAAACCTTAACTCTTAGAGGATCTCACTCCCTACCTACAAATCCAAATATTGAAGTAACCCAACAAGAACTTGCAAAAGTTCTATCAGATATATAAACCTTTGACCAACATATATCTGCTCCCATACCAGTAAATCCAAACTCTGAAACCATTTCAGAAGCACCTCAACCAGAAATTCCACCTTCTCCACAACCTGAAACCTTACAACCAGAAGTACAAACTTCTGAGGTCCAACCCTCTGAATCCTGCGAACCAGAACTTCATCACCATCAATCCAACCAAACACTTGATTCTGATCCCATTCCCATTCTTGGAATCACTGAACCTCTAAACATCATTATTCCCCAAATTCCCTCTTCACGAGAATCCACTCCACCAAAGACCCCAACTAGTCCAATAATCATTCTAGACTCTCCCACTTCCTCACCAAATATCAATCCAAATGACCATACCAAAACTATCATTGACTTAACTGCTTTTGAATGCCTGGCTGCCATAACCAACAAAACAGCCATTCCAAAACCAAAACCATCTGAACCCACACCAGATGTTGGTACCAGTTTATTTATATTTGAAACAGAATTACATAAGTGGATCACTTCTCTGAAGCAAGCTAGTCTTGAGTTGATTGATCCTACTGCATCAGACTACCTTTGGACAAGGTTCAGAAGATGGGTATGTTCTGAAACCCATAAAATGCAAGAACAGAGCTACGGACTAGTTCAACAGAACTTCATCAACCTGCTAAAAGTTTTTGAAGATCAAGTTCTGAGCCAGCTACTTAAGGAAGAAGCTCTTCCTCTGGACAATGCTCCCTGGTATGAACATCGTCTAGCAGACAGAGTTCAACCAGAGTCAGAAGATCTCAATCTGACTGACACTCCAGAGCAGATAATTCCTGCTGAACAACTGGGTCAAAAAGAGGACATTGCAGAATGCTCTGAGAAGCATCCAGTTGCTGAAGATCCTCAAGCTTCCTCCTATTAAAGGAAGACTTTAGAAGACCTGAAGAGATATGATACTTTGATGAAGGAAAGAATGGATAAACAGGATGACAAAATTTCGGAAATCAAGAACATGTTAACCAAGCAGGAGGAAACCAACATCCAAATCAATGGCTTGTTGGAAGCTTTGTTCACGCGTCTTCCTCCTCCCTCTTAGATTTTCCTATGTTTAAAATTTTTTGTTTTTCTGTAATATTCTCTACATAGCTCTGAACTTATCATTGATTCTGTTTTAATATAAACTTATTTTGGCTCTGATTATGTGTTCTTTTTGATAACTGAAAAAAAGGGGGAGAAAGAAAAAGATATTTTCAATAGCGGATTACTGAGACATAAGTCTCAAACATTCTAATCTACATAAATTCTCTTTTCTAAAAAGCTTGAACATGTACAAAACTCTGTTGAAAGATACAATAAGATTCTGATGCTCAAATATTCATGGAGTTAAAAGGAAGTAATCAACTCAGGGGGAGTTTTTTCTACTTAACTCTATACTTTTTGTTCCTTATTCTTTATTGAAAAATCTGGTTTTTGTCATCATCAAAAAGGGGGAGATTGTTAGAACATAGTTTGATTCTACAATCCTTGAGTAAAGTTTTGATGATAACAAAATACAAAGAATAAAATTATTTATAAGGTATATACAAAGAACAATTATGCTCCTGAAAATTATGCTATGTATATGCAGAAGCTCTCATGGAATCAGCATCAGAATAGAAGCAGCATCAGAAGATCAGCAACCTATGTTACACGCTGAAACACTGAAGTTTGATGACCAGAATCTGCGCCTAATCAAATACACTCTGACTCTGATCAAAGACATCTTTTCCAAGTCATCTACACTCTGAAGCGTTATCAGCAGATACAACAAAGAAGATTCTGAAGCGTTACTAGGCATTTAAGACTGAATTAAATGCTAACAGCTTTCTTCAGACAAAAATCTTCTACAAAAGGAAAGTGCATTATTATCATTAAACCTGCTTTATGGGCAATGTATCCTTGCTTGCCTATATAAACAGGACTGCTTGTGAACAGAAGCACGTACGTACGCACTCAATTTGCTAAGCTATTCAAACCACGCTCATTCAAAGCTTCAACAAAGTCATTTTATTCCAATCTTAGTTTGTGTAATTATCACAGTTGTGATATGCAGTTTTGTAAGATAACAACATACACACTAGTTCAATTCATTTGTAAAATATTTCCTTGAGATAAACCGGTCTATGGTTGTACTCAAGAAGACTTTAATAGTTGTTAAAGTAGCTATTGTAATCCTTTGAAAATAGTGGATTAAGACCTCGTTGGAGAGAGGCGAAATCACCTTGACGGGTGGACTGGAGTAGTTTGAGATCAAACGAACCAGGATAAAAATATTGTGTTGTTAAGCCATTTGTTTTAAGTTTTACAATTCAACCCCCCCTTCTTGTGTTTTTCACATCTTCAGATAAAAACATTCCAATTGAGCCCCTGATAAACTCTCATAGAAGAAATGCACCCACAAATTCCTATCAGCAGTTTGAGGCTGGATCTTCCTGACATAAGATCTTAGATGAAGCTTGGGACATGAAACACCTTCATATTTTGCAAAAGTGGGAACTTTGAATTTTTATGGGATAACCACTCCAGAAACTAGCCCTAGTTCTTCGAAATCCAGACCAAGTACCCACTGAATTTCCATTGCATTGATACGATCCTCCAGTTGTTTGAATTTGTCATTAGCAAGGGGATTATTGTTCCTCGGAGTAATCAGCTTCTTCTTCATCAGTCCCCGAGTTGTTGTCTTCTTCTTTTGGCTTCTCTTCCTGATTGTCCCCCTCATTTGACGGAGTTGCGAAGTCTAGAGCCTGCTTTGCTGGTCCTCTGAATCTCCTTCCCATATTCAAGACACCCACTGGCTTCTTTTTCTTTTTCTTCTTATCTTTGAGAATCAGAGCCTTCAGGTCTTCTTGTCCCTTATCTAGAGCCAGGAACATCTGCTGGAATTGAGCATTTTGTGCTTGCAGATCCTTAACTGTTTGTTCAAGAGCCATTTCTTTTTGCTGAAATAGACAGTGAAAAGAAAAAAATCCTGTTGTTGAAACCTGTTTATGTGATGATATGCATGATATGCTTATGCAATGTTTTCAAGGACTTTGGGAAATTTAAATTTGCGAACCAAAATAAAACAAAGATTTTATTAGTAGAATTCAAATTACATCTGCCTTTTAGGCTTACAATTTTAAATATTCTATAAAAAAAATCAGGTTTCCCATGGGAGTTTCCTCTTCATGCTGAGGTAGACATTAAGATTTTTTTTCTTCGTGAAGTCGCTTCGTGAGCTCCAACACTTTCTTCTTATTGGTGTATAATTGATCTCTAAAGGTATCTCGTTCTTTCTTCAAATGAATCCAAGACCTATGTAACTCTTCAAGATCAGTGGGCATGTCAGGGTGGAGAACTGTATAAGGAACATCCCCTTTGGTGATAGGCTCCACAATTATTGGCAAGATGGTTCTATACGGAATCATAAGGTTTTGGGCGCGAGCTCATACCCATTGGAGATAAGGCTCTATAGAGATGGAAGTATTAGGCCCCAAAGTCTTGCTATCAAATTTGTTTACCATGCCCCAAGCTCGTATGAATCTTTGACGATACCCTTGAACATCATCCTCGTAGTTGAACATAATGCCCTGGATAAGCATATCATGGGGACCATCCCTTCGAGCATAAAAGAATTTTCGCAGAGCCAGAGAGGGATTATAAGTTATACCTCCCCTAATGCCAAGGAGTGTGACATTAGGGAATTACCCGCAACGGTCGATAACAGAAATATCTCCCATAGACCAGGAGTACCAAAGAATATCTGAGTCAGAAAGTGACATTATCCTTTGCGACCAACCCAAACTTTCTTCATTCTTCAATACTGATTAAGGAAGGTGCTAAATAAATCACCTAGACAACAATGACATACAACACATAAGAGCCCTTCTTCTCTTCATGGTACGAGTCTGGAGGGAATGCAAGATATCTCCGAGTAAAGTAGGCACATGGTTACAAGAGAGGAAAACCTTGATAACATTAACATCTATGAGTGGGTCTGGGTTAGGGAATAGGACTAATCCATAGATTAGAAGAGCCAGAACTTCCTTGAAAGCTTGGAAATCCAAGTTGTGATACGGTGGCAGAACCGACTGTTTAATACTGGTTTTTTGCATTTTGTATTTGAAAATGTTGCGGTAAGAAAGAGTCGCCATCGAATTTTCTTTTATCCAAATTAAGGAAAGGGTGAAAAGAACAGAAAAATACATTTTAAAGATTATTCTGAGTAAGGGGGGGGGGGGGGGGGGGGGAGGGGTAGATTATGGAAAGGGAAGGTGTTAGCACCCTTTCCATCTGTAGTTATCTACGGGCTCTTAGAGGTTTGCTCATTTTGAAATACCTTTGTGATTTTGTGTGTTTGAAAAATGTTTTGAAATGCCTTAGTGTGGCGGTTTGCTTTGCGTTTAACTCTTGTATCACTCCTCAAGAGTGTTAACAAAACAAATGTTTTGAAAATTGTTTTTGAAAAGTAGTATTTGTGTAAGTGCAAAAATGTTTTTTTGAGCAAACTTCTATCAGCTATCTACTTTTGTACTTGAAAAGGTAGCTCTTTTCCTCCTATCTTTTAGACAGTGCTATCCTACTATTAGTGAGTAGGTAGCCCTATCGTTGGATGTAAAAGGGACATTCGAAGGGACGTTACAGTCATGAAGGCAACTTGTGGAGAAACTTTAGAAATTCTGTTTGGGGAATAGATCATTTATCAAGAAGGAAACTGTAGGGTCATCGAGGGACTATGATATTTTGATTTACGGGTCTTCGCTAAAGCGTTTCTGCCTCATGACTTTTTTATTTTTGAAGGCAACAAAAGTGGGCGTACCTTAGAGGTGTATATGTGCAAGTGTGTGCAATTCAGTTATTTTTTATCTTTTGTGATAGATTTGCTAATGTTTTGATTTTTTATGCTCTTGCCATACATGCCTAATTACTAGCAGTAAATATGTATAAAATATAAAGTGCAAAAGGTAAAAACCTAGACTATTACATGTCTTCGGGGAGGGGATTTACAATGTACAAAATTGGGGGAAATGTAACATACAGAAAGTGATAAAAAAGTCTTACTTAGTCTATTATATACCAGTATACAGTTATATTATTATAAAAAAGCGAGAAAATAATGCGCGCGAAACGAATATTATGTCTAAAAGAAACCTAGGGAATTGCTAAGTAAAAATCTTTTTGATTTTTTTTGTTTATTTAGGAAAATACTAAATTAAATTTAACCTAAATTTAATTTAATTAAAATAAAATAAATTTATTGATCAAAATTAAATTCTAAACAAAAAAACCTAAATTTTTTTGCATTTTTATATTTAAGAAAATATTTGGATGAAAAAACCTAAGTCTAAATGATTTTAAAGTTAATAAAATAAAATTAAAATAATTAACTAATTAATTAAAATAATTTTAGAAAACCTAAATCTATTTATTTATTTTTAGATTTTTTATGATTTGTTTTTATGATTATAATTAAAAATGATTAAGAAATGAAATAATTAAATAAAGCAAAAAGAATTAGAAATTGGGCTTGATGGCTGAAGTAGAATGGGGGTGCAATTTGGAAAAGGGTTAGGCCTAAATGAAAGCTAAGCCCAGGCCAATAGCTGGATCAGGTGAGGTGAAAACTTTGAGGGCGCATGATGAATCTCCAATCAAGACTCTTGGATCCAAATTGATTGTGATCTGATGGGCAGATCTGATGGTGCATGATGGGCAATAGGCCTTGAGGAGTATTGCATTCTGCATGAGATATTATGAAAAAATAGGAAAATGCTGGACTTGGGACCCAAACCCAGGTCCTCTCCTTCACATGCGCGTTGCTTTACTAACTGTGCTGCCAACTCAATCGTTACATAAAACAAAACAAAAATATAATATAAGAAAATTGGTCAGATATATTAAAAATTAAAAAAATGCGCAAGGATTTGAACTGGCTAATGGAAGGCTGCCACACATCATCCCCCTCCTCCCTCCGTCGTCTTAGACATTGGACCTATAGTGATAATTTTTGCTTGTCACTATAGCACCAGCGTTTTACAACATCCATAATACGTAACAAAAATTAACTTTGTGGCCATTGGTCGATTGTCCTCAACTTCCTGAGCATAATGCTACCACATGTTGGTTCCAATTTTGGCTGATTTGAAAAACCCCATTTTGAAGGTTCAAACCCTAACCATGGCCAAATGCGATTCCTTCATCAAAACTTAAATCCAAACATGAAGGTAGCATGCAAATACTCAAATGAACAGAAATGCATGGGAAAAATGGATTTAAATTACATGAATTGAATAAACAAATTTGAAAAATGGATGCAAATCGTGCAGCCTAGTTGCAACGTTTTATGATGCTTCAGGGCTTGGTAATGGCTGGAACAGCTTCAGGGAATCTCCAGGAATGTTCTTGGATCCTTTGTTTGGGCTGAGGGAGGCTGTAATTGCATTTTTTTATTTTAACAACTTTGACAAATTTTCAATTTCGTGTGACTTTTTGGGGCTGTGTCTGCGCAGATAATGCTTGCTAAGGCCTGATATTTATAGAGTAGAATGAGGAGACAAGATAGCATAAAATTAAACAGCCATGATCATGTGTTTTAAAGCCATGAATAAATATTTGTAACTTTGGCCAAAAACATGGAAACTTGTCCATTTTTGAATTTTAATGAATTGGGACATGTTGGCCATGTTGTACACGAAATATAGGGCCCCTCCATGCATCAAACCAAGTCCAATCAATAATGGCCCATATAATTTGCATTAATTTTGATTTATTTGATGTTTAATTAAATAAAATTAATATAAAATGAAAATAAAATCAAGACCATGCAAAAATGGTATTAGGGGTCCATTGACATGTCATGAACATGTTTAGGCCCTAAAAATTAGGCTCATTAGCTTGAAAAATGATTTTGCCCAAAGTTGACTCCATGCATTTTCTTGAAAATTACCCAGCTTGTGCAAGCCATAACTTGCTCAATTTTCAACTCATGATGATGATCTATGAATTTTTGGAAATCCTAAGATGTCTACTTAAATCCCTATTTTGATCAATTTTGCATTCGAAGATTTTATCTTGATGTAAAAGGTCTTTGAAAAAAGTGGCTTTTCTTGATTTTTTGAAAATGACCTGTTATGTCTGAGCTTGTATCTTTCAAATGGTTCATTTCTTGGACTTGAGGGATGAATGGAAGTTGTAGGGAATGAGATTATCTTTAATATGAGCTTTGGTTGGGGAAAAATGGATTAAGTATGTGAAATTTATGCCTGGTCAAAGTTCAGTTGACTTTTCCTATAGAAACCTTAATTTAGTAATTTTTGACTTTTGATGAATTAGGAGCATTTCTTGAGGAATCATGATCAACCTTTGATAAAATGATGGATATCACTTCAAAATGTTTATTTTGATCAAAAATCATGAATTTTGACTGTATTTGGGCCACAATTGACTTTTGACCTAGTACAGTTGATTCTCAAGCATTTGAACAATTGTCTAAGCAAACTTGTTGTGCAAGGCATGAAACTTGGCATGGACAAAATTGAAGGCATATTAGGACCATGGAAAACATTTGATACCTTTGAAGTTAAAACATCTTGATGAAAATTGAAACCCTAATTAGAGGTTCATTTCCTTAGGAGGAGAAGTCTGGTCAATTCTTGGTCAACCTTGAGCAATTGAGGATCTCTAGGAGCATGCTTTGAGTAAAAATGGGAGGGAAAATTTTGGGGTACAACACAAGTCACCCCAAAACAATGGATCTTTTTCTAATAGGAACTTGACTAGGAAACCCTAGACTCCGCTTCTTATTTCCCTGTTGGATACAATGTCGGACCGTTTCAGATGCAAAGTTGTTGCAATGACCTCTGGCTTTGGAGCTTCTTATAAACCGGTGAAAGGAATCTAATCAAGAATAGGTATACCCAATAATTGAGAGAACTTATCCATAGTGGGTACCAACTAATAATCGGGAAATGTGAAGCAATGGTGTTTAGGGTCAAAGAACTGAAAGAGTACACCCATCATCTTCTCATCAAAGTTTGAGGTAACCAGGTTGAGAAGTCAACCATATTTCTTGGTGAACGAAGAAGTCTCAGGAACCCTTGGTACTAGTTCTTTGAGTTGGAGAGGTATTCTCACAAAGCTGATTCGGATGGTATTTCTACGAATGAAAGCCATGATCTGCAAAACAGAACAAAGATAAATTCCCTTGGTCCTTGAAATGGTTAGTGAAATGAAAACTGATGTTATGATGCATGATGTTATGTTTGAAAAATTTAATCACACACAAGAAAATCACACAAGACCTTAGGTTTAGGCTTGCAAGGGGTTTATAGGTAAGTACCCTCTTGGTGTTTAGTTGGTTCAACCTTTCCTAGAAAAGTACCTGGGTTCTAAGGAGTCTCAATATCACTGATCTTTCTTTATCAGGCATTGTTTCAGCTCATGCGATCTTTTCTCGCGGACGAAATATCCCGAAAGTCCAATCTCAATAAGTGTAGTATTGAGTATCAACCAATCCTCAGCTTTATTCCGAGGCTGGCTATCTCACTACTTTCTAATGGCCAAGTTTGTTCAACTAAGTTTCTAAGGTCAATTAGTGCTTTATGACAGCACACAACGGCCCTGTAGTCTCCTCGATTTAACACAAGGGATACCGGTACTGTGATCGGTGGATCTGGAAATGAATGTTTAATGCTGGTTCGCGAAATATCGCGGAAGCAAGAGTCGCCATCATCTTTTATTTTCTCCAACATAGAAAGGACAAAAGCACAGAAAAATTCCTTATTGAGATAGTTTCTCGGTTCGGGAGGTAGATTTATATAAAGGGAAGGTGTTAGCACCCTTTCTATCCGTGGTTATCCACGGGCTCTTAGGTACTTGCTCATTTGTGTTTTCAAAAGTGTTTGCTTTTCAAAGTGAGTGGGTTTGAAAAAGTTCCGTTTAAAATTTCAGTTCGACTCTTGTATCAGTCCTCAAGAGTGTTTGAAAAATTGTTTTTGAAATCTTTTTGCAAAGTGTCGGTGTAAAAAGAAGTTTTTGATTTGTTTTGAATTAGAGCAAGTATCTACGAGTCATCTACCTACCCTAAGGAATTAGTCTATGTAAATGTCCCTAAGGTAGTGCCATCCCACCATTGAGAGGTAGGTAGCACCATCGTTGGAGGTGTTCGGGTCAATTCGAGGATTTGGGACAGTATGGTCACCAGAGAAATAGGAGGACACCTTAGAAGCTACCCATATGCCATTGATCATTTTTAATTCGAGGCAACTTTTCCTGGCGCGTGTGAGGAACAACTGACTAATGCATATGGTAGACTCCAGATCCTGACCTTTGGATTGACCCCTGGTGACATGTGGCATGCCAAGGTGTTGGGTGTATGATGGACCCTGGGCAGGGAATTGTACCTGAACGCGTTATGAACAAAATTATGAAGAATATGGGGGACCTGGGAATCGAACCCAGGTCCCAGTGTTCACAAAGCGTGTCCTCTACCACCTGTACCAAGCAACGCGTTTGTATGTATCATGGAAAACAAATATTATAAAAAATAAACCACGCTAATGATATTAACACAAAAAGCGCGCTGAAAACTTGAACGTCCCAATCATGCTATGCCATGCAAGCTTCTTCCTCGTTTGTCCTGAAAAATAAGAAACAAATAGCGGGGGTTTTAAACCCCCACTAAACAAGACCATGAAAAATAGCGATTAAGCACTGGGTAAAGATAAATTGGGCGCGATGGTATAGTTAAATTCGTCTGGAGTTTCTGAGTCCAATGGCATAGGTTTGATTGACTAATTTTGCCTTATGCGTAAAACCCCAAATCTGGAGCTTTGAAACCCTAAGCATCGTTCATGGTAACTTTCCATACGTGCAAGCATTCTTCAATTAAATTGTGCCATTAGTTTCAGAATCATCATATTAGCATAAATCAAACATTAAAACATATGGAAAATGCATGTAAATTCAAATACGATTCTGCAAAATGTTATGAACAAGGTGACTTGGTTATACCAGTTCTTTGCGTGTGGGGACTTGAAACATGTTGAGTCACGTTCAGGAAGGTTCCAGCAATCTCTTGGGACACTTTTTAGGCCTTGAAAAACACTGCAACTATGTTTTCAGTTTTAAGTTTTTTAAGAAAAATTGCAAGTTTTGTTTTGGGTTCTGAGCACAGCTTTTTTTCTTCTTCTCATTAGGGTTGCATTGTGTATATGTATGTCAATGAATTAGGGTAAAAAGATCAATCCCAAAGCCTTGTTTTAATGCTTTTCAAGTTTGTGATCTTCCATGATTTTTTCAATCTTTTTCATACCTTTCTTATGCCAATCATTGAAGATTCTTGCCTTTTTGAGTATGCACGAAATATTGAGGTCATGATGAGTGGATATGCTGCACAAAAAGGCTTGGAAAACATGATTTGTTATTTTTGTCATATTTTATTTTAATTAAATGAACTAATGATAATAATAATTCAAATAATTAATCAAAAATGATAAAATAACTCCCTTTAAAGTCAATGGGTCGTGCATAGCTTTTGGGTGATGATTCTTGGAAGAAATTGTGGCCCATTAGCAATTTTGAGGCATTTGAAGCAAAGTTGACTTTTCAAAATTCCCAAACATTTCCCAACTTCCACAAGGCATATCTTGCTCAATTTTTAAGCTTTGATCATGTTCGTGGACATTTTGGAAAGGTCTTGAAGTCCTCTAACCAATGCCTTTGGTCCCATGTCATTTTGATTTACCAATATCATGTTATGGTCTTTGACTTAAAGTGCCTTTTTGTTGACTTTTGAAAATGACCTATAATGTTGAGATTGATAACTTTTTGTGAGAGCATTTCTTGGATTTGAAGTGTGAATATGAGTTGTAGGAAATATCATTCTCTTCAAAATGAGATTTGGATGGAATTTTTATGATGAACCATGAAAAAGTTATGCCTTGGTCAAGTTACAGTTGACTTTTCAGCTGTCCAAAAATAGAAACTTTTGCATCTTGAGACTTTTTGAGCCATGCCTTGAAAATCATGATCAAGAATTGATAAAATTATGTTTGTGGCTTCAAAATAAGATGTTGACCAAAAATTTTGACTTTTGACTGTCAAATGACCATTTTGTCGCTGCAGTTGACTGTTGAGCAATTAGGGTTTTTGACTGTGCAGTTTTGTGCTGTGAGTCTTGAAACTTGGCATGAGGATGCTTGACAATGTTTATGGGCATGTGGGACTTGTTTGGACCCTTGGAAACTTCAATTTCTTTGCCAGAACCAAAACCCTAATTTTTGACTGTTAGGAGGCAATTGAACTGTGCAACCTTTGGGAGGTTTTGAAGCATGCTCTTAGCAAATCTTGAAGAATATGGGAGGGCAAATTTTGGGGTACAACAGTTGCCCCTGTTCAATCTTCTTACATCTGAGGATGTAGATTGGCTGGCGTGCCTTTCGTAATCCGAAGGTGGAAGATGATTGAACACTAGAGTGGCCAGAAATTTGCACTCACATGATAGAGTGTCAGCAGTATGATGCGGGGAATGGGCTTACAGATGCCATTTGGAGATTGATGGATAGGAAGATGGGCTTACAGATGCCATGTTGAGAGGTGATGGATAGGTGGATGGGCTTATAGATGCCATCTGGGTGTCGATCGCGTAAGAGATTCCTTAGCGAGAACTTGCGTACCCTGGTTGGTTACAGGAATCGGGTCTGGAGCTTCAAACGGTGATGAATGAATCAGGGATGGTTACTACCTCAACGGGACGGTGAGAGAACCTTGGGCGATTACTACCTCAACAGTAACGATGACAGAACCTGGGGCGATTACTACCTCAACAGTAACGATGAGAGAATCTGGGGCGATTACTACCTCAACAGTAACGATGAGAGAATCTAGGGCGATTACTACCTCAACAGTAACGATGAGAGAATCTGGGATGTCTTATACTGAGTCTTCATTAGGAAAATCTTTAGGAATCGATTTAACTGGACCTGAGAAGGCCTTTGACTGGGTCAGCATCAGAAAAATCTTTAGGAGTCGATTTAACTGAACCAGGCAAGGTCTTGGAATCTTCAACTGGATAAGAATCAGGGAGATCTTAGGGTCGATCTGACTGAACCAGAGAAGGCCTTTGACTGGATAAGAATCAGAAAAATCTTTAGGAGTCGATTTAACTGAACCAGGCAAGGTCTTGGAATCTTCAATTGGATAAGAATCAGGGAGATCTTAGGGTCGATCTGACTGAACCAGAGAAGGCCTTTGACTGGATAAGAATCAGAAAAATCTTTAGGAGTCGATTCAACTGAACCAGGCAAGGTCTTGAAATAACTTCAACTGGATAAGAATCAGGGGGATCTTAGGGTCGATCTGACTGAACCAGAGAAGGCCTTTGACTGGATAAGAATCAGGAAAATCTTTAGGAGTCGATTTAACTGAACCAGGCAAGGTCTTGGAATAACTTCAACTGGATAAGAATCAGGGAGATCTTAGGGTCGATCTGACTGAACCAGAGAAGGCCTTTGACTGGATAAGAATCAGGAAAATCTGTAGGAGTCGATTTAACTGAACCAGACGAAAGTCTTGGAATATCTTTGACTGGATAAGAATAAGGAAAATCTTAGAATCGATTTAACTGAACCAGACGAAAGTCTTGGACATAGTTGAGAGCTTAACTGGATCTTTCCTGAAAGGTAAAGGTTTGTCATATGCAATGCATGATATGGATCAAGCCATGATGTTCTCAACATAAATGAGATCGTATGTTCATGATGCATATATGCATGCTATAATGTATGGAAATGCGATGTTTATGAATGTATGTTTTTGTCTAGGGAAGTAAATCCTTGACGGGTGCCGGGAAGTTGAATCCTGGGCTGATATAGAAGAGTAGAGCTCTGTTTCCGCTGGGGATGATAGTTGTAAGAATACCGGTAGGAGAAGATGACTCTGTTGGGGAATAAACTTGGCGAATGGATTACTCTGCGGGAAGAAAATTATTCTAGCGATCTTGCTGGGGAACAATACTCTGTGGGGAGAGAGGTATGCTATTGAGATGTTGATGGTAACTCCGCTGGGGATACCGTTGTTATGTTGGAAGTGTTAGTAGACTTCTCTGGGGATACCATTGTTATGTTGGAAGTGTTAATAGACTTCGCTGGGGATAGGAAGACTTCGCCGAGGAAGGTCTTTCCGTGGCTTTTAGATGAGGATAACCCAGTTATATCCTGGTAGGGAAATAACCTTTGAATAAAGCCGGGGGACGCGTTCGTGCTCTGCAGGTGGCAAGCTTCCAGAATCTACTGGGGATAAGCTTCCTGCTGGGGAGAAGATTCAAATTTTCCTGGGGAAATCTTGAACTATACTGGACTCTCCTGGGAAAATTTTGAGATGTGTTGGGAAAGTGGCTTCGCTGAATATCTGGTATACCGCCGGGGAACAATCTTTGACCAAGACTGCCAGGGATGCTTGTTAAGAATGTTTGTATATTGCTAGGGAATGTTGAGATTTGTTGGGGATATCCAACTTCCTTAAGGCTGATAGTATAACTCTGCTTGGGGAGACTGCATTGACTTGCTGGCTCACTCTCTGGGGAATTAAGATATATTGGTTATGTTCTTCAGCCGAACTTACCTTGGTACCTTGGTGGATAGAACAATTAGATCGCTTAGACCACTCCTTATTGCCCCTGTTTCTAATGTTACCTGTAATTAATCCTTTGTTTCGTATGCAAATATTTATGAGTTAGCAATTAGTGTCAAATGCATATATCACAAATTGAACCTTGGATGTTCTTCGAAAACAAAACAGAAAAAGGAAAAAACAAAAGGCAATTTGTAGCTGAAAAGTGAATTTATATTGATTTTGAATTGCTTGTAAATAGGCGTTTTATGTACAAGAGGCTGACATCCTAGTAAGAGAACGCCGCCGAACAAAAGAGTTTATACAATTTGTACCAAGGGAAAACAAAACAGCTGTGTGAAAAGAGTAATCCCACTGGGTTTCAACTCTGCTATCGCCTTTATATCTTCGAGCGTCTCATCACTTGATGACCTAGCTGAAGATGAAGCTGATTGATCGATGCCGTCTGACCTTGATGTTGATACCGGATTCTGGATGCAAAGTGATCCAATGAGACATAGTTTTACGCTTTATCCCTAACTTTTGCCTGGATCGCCCTTTCGGGTTTTCGGTCCACCGGGATACCCATTTTTGCCCAAGCCGCCTTTTCAGGTTTTCGACTTGCCGGGTGTACAGATTTTTTTTATTTCATCCCTTCATTTTGCCCGAACCCTTTTGGTTCGCCGGGAAGCCCTAATTTTTGCCTAGGTATGTCAACCTAGCGGGTCTTTTTTCATGCGTAGTATCTTTTTACTATGTCTGCATTGGCGGGGTGAGGAAGGTCGTCACCATCCATGGTAGTTAGAATCATGGCTTCTCCTGAGAACACATGTTTAACCACAAATGGCCCTTCGTACGTAGGGGTCCACTTGCCCCTTGGATCACTCTGAGGAAGGATGATACGTTTGATTACCAGATCCCCAACTTGATATTCTTGTGGTCTGACCTTCTTGTTAAATGCCCTGATCATCCGTTTTTGGTACGTCTGACCATGGCAAATAGCTGTGAGTCTCTTTTCGTCAATTAGGTTTAGCTGATCAAGTCGTGTCTGGATCCAATCATCGTCACTCAGATCTGCATCCTTCATTATCCGGAGAGAGGGTATTTGCACTTCAATCGGTAAGACTGCCTCCATGCCGTAGACCAAGGAGAAGGGTGTTGCTCCGGTTGACGTCCTTGCTAAGGTACGGTACCCATGTAGAGAAAACGGTAACATCTCGTGCCAATCTTTATAAGTCACTGTCATCTTCTGCACAATTTTCTTAATGTTTTTATTCGCTGCTTCTACAGCCCCATTCATCTTCGGCCGGTAAGGAGAAGAGTTGTGGTGTTGTATCTTGAATTGCTCGCAGAGCTCAGTGATCATCTTGTTATTAAGATTGGTACCGATGTCTGTAATGATTCTTTCAGGGACGCCGTATCGACAGATCAAGTTATGCCAAATGAACCGTGCCACAACGTTCTTGGTTACTGTGGCGTAGGAAGCTGCTTCAACCCACTTCGTGAAGTAATCAATCGCTACCAGGATGAAACGATGCCCATTGGATGCCGTAGGTTTAATCTCGTCGATCATATCTATGCCCCATATTGCAAAAGGCCAAGGTGCAGTCAGGACGTTCAGAGGGACTGGAGGAACATGCACCTTGTCTGCATATATCTGGCATTTATGGCATGTCCGAGAGTGTTGGTAGCAGTCAGCTTCCATGGTGGACCAGAAATACCCTGCCCGAAGGATCTTCTTTGCCATAGTGTGTCCACTGGAATGTGTTCCGAAGGTACCTTCATGTAGCTCTGCCATGATCCTTTCTGCTTCAGTCTTATCCACACAACGCAGTAAGGTCGAATCATGGTTTCGCTTGTACAGGATGCCATTGCTAAGGAAGAACTTTGCAGCGAACCTTCTCAGAAACTTCTTTTCGTTGATAGACGCACCTTCAGGGTACTCTTGAGCTTCCAAGTATCTCTTCACATCATGGTACCAGGGTTTTTCAGTCACTAACTCAGCCTCAAGATCACAACAGTATGCCGGTTCTTCCAGTTTCCAGATGATGACCCGGGGAGCCTCATTGTCCCATTTGACTTTGAACATGGAAGACATCGTAGCTAACGCGTCCGCCAACTAATTCTCCTCTCTTGGGAAATGTTCAAACGTTATCTCTGTGAAGTGGGGGATCAATGTCAACACACATTCTCTGTAAGGAATAAGATTCGGGTGTTTCGTATCCCACTCCCCTTTGATCTGATTGATCACGAGAGCGGAATCTCCAAAGACACTCAGAAACTTGATCCTTAAGTCAATCGCAACTTGAAGACCCATGATGCATGCCTCGTACTCCGCCATGTTGTTAGTGCAGTTGAAACATAGTCGGGCAGTGAGTGGAGTATGAGTACCTTGAGGGGATATTATCACAGCATCGATACCGTTACCCAAAGCGTTGGAGGCTCCGTCAAAGTGCATAGACCATCGGGATCCTTCCTCAGGTCCTTCATCCGGTCCAGGTACTTCACAATCAGTCACTATCATGATGCTCTCGTCCGGAAACTCAAAGTTCATTGACTGATAGTCGTCTACTTCCTGATGTGCCAAATGGTCTGCCAATACACTTCCTTTGATAGCTTTCTGAGTTGTGTACTGGATGTCGCATTCTGTCAAGATCATTTCCCATCTTGCTATTCTCCCAGACAGAGCAGGCTTTTCAAATATGTACTTTATAGGATCCATCTTTGAAATCAACAAGGTAGTGTGAGTTAGCATATACTGTCTCAGCCGGCGAGCAGCCCATACCAAAGCGCAGCAAGTTTTCTCGAGCAGTGAGTATCGGGTCTCGCAGTCGGTAAACTTTTTTCTAAGGTAATAAATGGCATGCTCTTTTCGGCCAGACTCGTCATGCTGCCCCAACACACACCCCATTGAGTTGTCCAGTACTGTCAGGTATAATATCAGAGGTCTCCCTTCAACATGTGGCATAAGGATGGGTGGTGTGATCGGTGGATCTGGAACTGACTGTTTAACGCTGGTTCGCGAAATGTCGCGGAAGCAAGAGTCGCCACCGTCTTTTATTTTCTCCAAATGGAAAGGACAAAAGCACAGAAAAATTCCTTAAAGAGATTGCTCTCGGTTCGGGAGGTAGGTTATAGAAAGGGAAGGTGTTAGCACCCTTTCTATCCATGGTTATCCATGGGCTCTTAGATACTTGCTCAATGTGTTTTCAAAATGGCTTGTTTGCTTTTCAATTGTGGGTTTTAAAAGTTTCTTTGAAAAATTTCAGTTCGACTCATACGTCAGAGTGTTTGAAAAATTTGCTTTGAAAGCTTTTGAAAATGTGTTGGTGTGAAAAGTGTTTTGAATTTGTTTTGAAATTAGAGCAAGTATCCTTGAGAACCTACCTACCCTAAGGAATTCGTCTGTGTAGATGTCCTTTAAAGTAGTGCCATCCCACCATTGAGAGGTAGGTAGCACCACCGTTGGAGGTGTTCGGGTCAATTCGAGTTTTAGGGACATAGTGATCACCAGAGCAATGGGAAGACACCTTAGAAGCTACCCTCATGCCAGGTTCCCGGATCATGAGGACTTACTAAGACGTCCTCTACTCGACGATCACCTTTCGAAAGGCAACAGTGAGGCGTACCCTAGGGGTGGTGTGTGCGAATCGTGTGTCAGTTTCATTGATATTTGTCTTGTCATGTTCATTGCGATCTACGCTTGATTTTAATTAAGACATTCATTCTTGCATGCTTTTTAACAGTTATAAAGTTTGCGGGAAAATAAATCTAAGGCTATTACAAATGGCGCGGGTCCACATCGCCAAAATTAAACCGGACCCGATTTAGCGGAAAATAAATAAAGCGATAAATAAAAGTGCGAGAAACTTAAATTACAATGCTTTGGGAGAGATACAAAATTATAATAAACGACATAAGATAAATGCGCGAAATAAAATAATTAAAAACAATGGGCGTTGGACCCTTTTGCAAAATATTTAAAGTTAATGAGAATTAAAATTAAAAATTAAATGTTTTTTTTGGTATTTTGTGTTTTTTAGATTTAAAAGAAAAAAGAAGGAATTAATTATAATTAAAATGAAATATTAAACCTAATTCTAACTATTTTTAAGTTATTAAGAAAAAGATTGAATTTTTAACCTAATTTAAATCTAAATTATTTATATACAATTTAATTATGAAAATAAATAAATAATGATATTATGATAAAAAGGGAAAATTAAAAGGAGTGAAAATTGTTAATTAAACCTAATCCTAATTTTTTTATATTTATTAAAAAGAATTAAACTTGCAAAACCCTAATTATACTAAATAATTACATGTTAATTTATTTACAAGAAAATAATTACTATTTTTGGTCTTTTCTGATTTTTTAATGAGGTTTTTATATTTTATAGGAAAATAATTGATTAATTAAAACAATAGAAATAATAACACAATAATTAAAATAAACAAAATATGAAAAGCAAAGCAAACCATGGTGGGGGTGTAGTCCCAAATGGTGAGGTCAAATTAGTGGAATCTAGCCCAATAAGCAATGGAATTTGTTGACTTTCCTAAGCCACGTGCATGCATGCTGACTTGTCCTCATGGTATCCCTCAGTATACAACCCTTGATCTTATTCCACTAAATACGTGGCTGGCCTGATATGGTGAGTACACGGTAATCTGCAAAGTCATACCTACACCTGAATATATATTGAAAAAGAATATTGAAGTAAAGTAGACCTGGGGATCGAACCCAGGTCTTATGCATTACTCATGCGTTCGCTTGCCATCTGTGCCATTTAATCCATTTGTTATATAATAAACAAATAAATCATATAAAGAAAAAGCAACGCGCTAGTGACTGAAGCGCGCGAAACTTTGAATGAGCGAATCGTTGGTTGACACCACATCATCGTCCTCACCACCCCTGCAAAACAAAACTCAAAGGCAACGTTTTTTGGTGCGTTTCATTAGGCAGCTTTTGAAAAAATAGCGATTAGGCCTGTGTGGTTTAGAAATTAGGCGCGATGAGTGGTTCTTGTTCGTCTAGGCTCACTGAATACAACCATGGTGGTCTTAAGGGCTGATTTTACCTGGTTTCAAAAGCCCCAATTTTGTACCCTGCAAAACCCTAAGGAACGAACATGGCATCTTGGCCTTAAGCGCATGAAACTTCAATTAAAGATTATGGTTAGCTTGTAAACTTCATCAGGAATACGAAATAATGGATAACATGTCATGAAAGTGCATAAATTTAAAGACACGATCACCAATTTTTCACAAAATATTCTAGCTTCTGTACACCACCTCTTTGCGTTTGGATGAATGATTTGGATTGGGATACGTTCAGGAGTCCACGAGCAAGCTTTTGGTATAGGAATTAGGGCTTAAAACCACCTCCAAGGTTGATTTCAGATTTAAGTTTTTATGGAAAAATTTCAATATGCAACAGCTTGTTTGGGCGCAGCTCAGAGTGTAGGGCAATTAGGTTTTGATTCCTGAATATGTATAGAGCATATTAGGTTAAGAAAACTGAACAAAATCCATGGCATTGATGATTTCACATATTTGATTTCTTCATATCTTTTCCATATCTTTTTCAAGTGTATTTGCTCTCAATTATGCCAATCAACTCCAAATCTTTCCCCATTTGCATTTACACGAAATATTGAGTATCAAACATGCATAAAAAGATTTGTTTTCATTAGGTTTATATTTTTCATGCATTTTACTTAATTAAATGAATTATAAATGATAAAAAATTCAAATAAATAAATAAAAATGGAGAAAAACTTCCTTTTGGGCTTAATGGTCGTGCATAGGCTTGGCATGAAGAAACTTGGAAGAAAAATGGGCCCATTAGCAATTTTGGATCATTTGAAGTAAAGTTGACTTTCAAAAATTTCCAAAAATTTCCCAACTTCCACAAGGCATAACTTGGTCAATTTTTAAGCTTTTCTCATGTTCTTGGACATTTTGGAAAGGTCTTTGAGTCCTTTAACCAATGCCTTTGGTCCCATGTCATTTTGATTTACCAATCTCAAGTTATGGCCTTTGACTTAAAGTCCCTTTTTGTTGACTTTTGAAAATGACCTATAATGTTGAAATTGATAACTTTTTGTGAGATCATTTCTTGGACTTGGAATATGAAGATGAGTTGTAGGAAATGTCTTTCTCTTCAAAATTAGCTTTGGATGGAATTTTTCTGATAATCCATGTGAAAGTTATGCCCTGGTCAATTTCAGTTGACTTTTCAGCTGTCCAAATATAGCAACTTTTGCATCTTTGATGATTTCTGAGCCAAATTTTGAGAACCATGATCAATCATTGATCAAATGATGTTTGTGGCTTCAAAATGATATATTGACCAAAAATTTGAACTTTTGACTGTCAAATGACCATTTTGCCCCTACAGTTGACTGTAGTGCAATCTAGGGTTTTGACTGTGCAATTTTGAGTTGAATGCCTTGAAACTTGACATGAGGATACTTGACCATCTTTGTAAGCATATGAGACTTGATTGGGCCTTTGAAAAGTTCATTTGCTTGACCAGAACTCAAACCCTAGTTTTGACTGTATAGGAGACAGTTGAGCTGCACAACCCTGGGGGAATTTTGTGACCTTGACTTGGTAATTTCTTGATGAATGTGGGAGGGCAAATTTTGGGGTACAACAGTTGCCCCTGTTCAATCTTCTTAGACCTGAGGATGCAGATTGGCTGACGTGCCTTTCGTAATCCGAGGGTAGAAGATGATTGGACACTAGAGTGCCCAGAAATTTGCGCTCACATGGTAGTGTGATGGGGGAATGGGCTTATAGATGCCATTTGGAGATTGCTGGATAGGATGATGGGCTTATAGATGCCATCTGGAGGTTGATCGCATAGGAGATTCCTTAGCGAAAACCTGCATACCTGCAAAAGAAAAATGAGTACCTGACACGTTGCAGGAGCTGATTTTAGATGCTTGGTATAGACGTATCCTGACTGGTTACAGGAGCTGAATCTGGAGCTTCAAACGCTGATGAATGAACCAGGGATGGTTACTGTCTTAGCATGAATGATAAGAGAACCTTGTGTGATTTTAACTTCAACAACGCTCGTTGAGAAAAATCTTGGCGGGAACTACCATCTTTGCAATATCGGGAAGAGAACCATAGGCAATTATAGTCTGAAAGGAATGATCACCTCACACTCATCGCCGGAGAGGGAAACATCTGAAGAGGGCTTACTACCTCACACACCGTTGGAGAGGGAACCATAGGGAACTGCTGAGTCTTTATCAGAAAAATCTGTTGGGCATTGATTAAGCTGGACTAGAGGAGGTCTTGAAATATCTTCAACTGGAATAAGTGACAGAATGTTGCCATATCTGGTTTACATCTGGACTATGTCTGGAAGGAGATCTGGAAGCAGCATCAGAACGTCACCATATCTGGATCATATCTGAAACTATATCTGAAGGATACCTGGAAGCAGTATCAGAACGTCACCATCTCTGGATCATATCCGAAACTATATCTGAAGGATACCTGGAAGCAGCATCAGAACGTCACCATCGCTGGGTTTACATCTGAAACTATATCTAGAAGGAATTCTGGAAGCAGTATCAGAACGTCACCATCGCTGGGTTTACATCTGAAACTATATCTAGAAGGAATTCTGGAAGCAGTATCAGAACGTCACCATCGCTGGGTTTACATCTGAAACTATATCGAGAAGGAAATCTGGAAGCAGCATCAGAACGTCACCATCGCTGGGTTTACATCTGAAACTATATCTAGAAGGAATTCTGGAAGCAGTATCAGAACGTCACCATCGCTGGGTTTACATCTGAAACTATATCTAGAAGGGAATCTGGAAGCAGCATCAGAACGTCACCATCGCTGGGTTTACATCTGAAACTATATCGAGAAGGAAATCTGGAAGCAGCATCAGAACGTCACCATCGCTGGGTTTACATCTGAAACTATATCGAGAAGGAATTCTGGAAGCAGTATCAGAACGTCACCATCGCTGGGTTTACATCTGAAACTATATCTAGAAGGGAATCTGGAAGCAGCATCAGAACGTCACCATCGCTGGGTTTACATCTGAAACTATATCTAGAAGGGAATCTGGAAGCAGCATCAGAACGTCACCATCGCTGGGTTTACATCTGAAACTATATCTAGAAGGAATTCTGATTAGTTGATAGTAGTCATTTTTGTATTGATCTTTTTCCTGAAAAGGTAGAACATAATTGTATGCAAAATCATGACGCATGAACTGTATGTTTTCAAGATCAATGAGATTCGTGTAATATGATGCATATGCATGCTATGATGATGTATGTGACGTTTTATGAATGTACGTTTGTCTAAGAAAATAAATCCTTGACGGGTGCCGGGAAGTCGTATCCTGGGCTGATGTTGAAGAATAGTTGCAAGAATTCCAATAGACGAAGATAACTCCGTTGGGGAATAAACTTGGCAAATGGAGGATTCTGCGGGGAGAAAAAGATATTCTAGCGACCATGTTGGGAAGAAATACTCTGTGGGGAGAAAAAGATATTCTAGCGACCATGTTGGGAAGAAATACTCTGTGGGGAGATGCTTTTGCTGATTTGTTGAGGATGACTCACTGAGGATACCTTGCTGTATTGGAAGTATGAATGGACTTCGCTGGGGATAAGGAGATTCTGTCGACGACGCTCTTTCCGTGGCTTTTGGCTGAGGATAACCCAGTTATATCCTGTTAAGGAAATAACTCTTTAAATCAAGCCGGACGACGCGTTCGTGCCCTGCTAGGGGATAAGCTTCCAGAATCTACTGGGGGTACGCTTATTGCTTGGGGAAATGAATCCCACTCTCCTGGGGAAGTTTTGAACTGCGTTGGCTATGTTCTTCAACGGAGCTTACCCTGATACCTTTGAGGACAGAACAATCAGATTGCTTAGAACATTCTTTATTGCCCCTGTTTCTATGGGGGAAGGCACCTGTGGTGTGCTGATGATTGTTGAGAGTCAAACCTTCTTCTGGTAGACAGATGACAAGAAGACGGGACATGGTCGTACGCTTTAATCCCTAACTTTTGCCTGGACCGCCCTTTCGGGTTTTCAGTCCACCGGGATACCCATTTTTGCTCAAGCCGCCTTTTCAGGTTTTCGACTTGCCGGGTGTACAGATTTTTTCATTTCATCCCTTCATTTTGCCCGAACCCTTTTGGTTCGCCGGGAAGCCCTTATTTTTGCCTAGGTGTGTCAACCTAGCGGGTCTTTGACTTTGCGTAGTATTTTCCGACTATGTCCGTTCTCAGAAAGTAGGGAGTTGCCCCTGTTTAGAAGTGTTTTGTCACCAGAAGATGTTTGATCAGGCGAGATCTGTTGTCGAAATGCCCCAAGTGACTCAGGTGGAGATTTGCCCCAGGCTGGTTGGCCTTTTGAGAGATTCTCCGAATCTTGACTTAACTGCCCCAGATGATGGACAATAATCATGCCATGCCCCTTGATTGGAGATACTCTTGTTTATTAGACTTTCGTTGTGTGAATTGCTAGGCTATTCAAACAAAAAGTCATATGCAAACAAAGTTATGTTAAAAATGCAAAGCTTATGTCTGTCTCAAGGATTTTGAAAATGCATTCTTTTTCATAAAACAAATGATTGCTTGTAAAACGTGATGTCAACTCCGTATTTACCGTAGGCCTTAGGGAGTCAGGATATCTTTCGTGACAGTATGCTTTCGAACTAACCCCTGCTTCAGCTAGGACTTTTAAGGGTTATAACGTGGCCTGGTTCACGGTTTAAGAAACAAAGGATAAAGGCTCAAATTTTATTTGTACCCACCCGCTCTTCGTGATGTTCTCCAAACCTAAACTCAGTTGATCATGCGTTAGACCTGGCTTGAGTCTTTGTTTTGATGTTCCAGTAATGGTTCAGGTATTGAACGTTTAATTGAATAAGCAGTCATTTTTGTCGAGGGTTTATAAGACCTCTTTCTTGATTTTTGTTATACCTTTCTTTTTTGCCTGAACTGTTTCCTTTTTGGAATTACAGTCAGCGGGATGCCCCAGTTTCATAAGTCCCCTTTGTAGGTTTAGACTTTTTGGGCTTTTTGTTTATGATTTTTTTTTTGATAATGACTGCCTGTCCTTTTGATTGTTCTGAACCATCACTGTCTTTGTTCGTTTTGTAAAGATCTCTCTAGTGCCATTCGTCATGCACTTGGATCAACTGAGAGAACTACCCTGCCCCAGGTTATGATTAAGGGTTTTGATTTTCGAAAATAAAAACTCCTACTTCTTTGGCTCTGATGGGTTGACGAGGGATTATCATCCTTATAACTCCAGTGTTTAGGAATTGAAACAATGCTTGTACCTCATCAGCGGGGTCTGTTCAAAAGCATACTGTAAAGAATCGTGGTATCGTTTTCGTCATCCTCCCTTAAGAGGCTCAGAGTTATTAACCGAGAGTTGTCATCAGAAAAAATATGAAAAGAATATAACAAAGATAATTGTATTAATTCCCCAAAACAGACATATGCGATGCATTGATAGAATAAAAGAGTTTGCTATGACATTAATTGTTTGTATAAGCAAAGAAAAGCACAACTCAAAAATTCAAATAAACAAAAGGCTTCAATGATTGGGCAACGGAGCAGTGATTATGTTCGGAGTCTCAGACACTTCAAACTGAATCTCCCCGGCGTCGATCATGTCTTGAATTTTGTTCTTGAGAGGCCAGCAGTTGTCTGTAGTATGCCCCAGGCTATCTGAATGATATGCGCACCTATCGTTGGGATGATAGTTGGGTGCAGAAGTGTTCGGATTCCGAAGAGGAGCCCGTAAGGTGATCAACCCTGCCTTCAACATTTGTTGCAGTGCTTGATCCAACGACATGTTGAGTTTGGTGTACTGCCGTTTCTCTTTGCGCTGCTGCCCCTGTCCTTGTTGAGCAGGTCCGGGATTGGAGATCTGGATTGCCCCTGCCTCATGACGGCTCTTTTTACCGTGCACAGCATTGGATTCTTTCTTTCCATGATGAGGCTTTTTATCAGAAGGTGCAGCCTCTTGAATTTTCCCAGACCGGATGCCAGCTTCTATTCGCTCTCCAGTCAAGATAAGGTCTGTGAATCCAGCAGACGAATTCCCAATCAGGTGGTTATAAAATGGACCAGACAAGGTCCCCAAGAACATGTCGACGAGCTCGCGGTCAGTCAGAGGTGGTTGTACCCTTCCGGCAAGATCCCTCCATTTCTGCGCGTATTCTTTAAAACCTTCACTTGACCCCAACGACATACCCTGGAGTTGGGTACGGGTGGGAGCCAGGTCGGCATTGTACTGGTACTGCTTATAGAAAGCAGTTGCCAACTCCTCCCAGTTACGAATTTTGGTCCCATCCAGCTGATAGAACCATTCGAGATGAGTCCCTGAAAGACTCTCCTGGAAGAAGTGGATCCATAAATTCTTGTCCACCGTATATGGCTGAATCTTCCGAACATAGGACCTCAGATGCAGCTTGGGGCAAGATGCCCCGTCATACTTAGTAAAGGATGGTGCTTTGAACTTCCGAGGAATAACCACACCAGTTGACAAACCCAGATCTCCGAAATCCAGCCCAGGTACCTGTTGAACCTCCATAGCCTTCATCCTATCCTCCAACTGTTTGTACTTGTCCTCAGCCGGAGGGTACTGTTCGTCGTCGAAATCTGTTTCATTGTCAGAGACCACTGGACTGGGCACCTCCCTCTCATGGTGACTGCTTTCCCTCACAGATGGGGTAGTCCTCTCAGTCTCAGTCTGCGGTGTATTCCCAGATCTGCGTCTAGGGCTGAACAAAACAGTCCTCTTCTTTTTCTTGTCCTTCTTCAAAAGCAGAGCCTTCAGGTCTTGTTGCCCCTGGGTCAAATTTATGATCAGCTCTTGGAACTGGGCATTCTGAGCCTGGAGGTCCTTAATGGTCTGCTCAGCTGATGATTCAGGATTCATGACGAGCGGCTGAAATAAACAGCGGAGAAGGGTAAGCAACCTGTCAAAGGGATACCTGCAATGCAATGAGATGTATGACATGCATGTAATGTTTTCAAGGACCTCGCGGGATAAACAGAGAAATTTTGTTAGCATTTGGAATCGGTAGCTTGACTGAAGGCACTGCATATTGTTGAGAGTCCTTCTTCAAGGGTCAAAGGCTCACCATATCTAGTGGGTCATAGCCCCTGACGACCTTAGCTAGAGGAAAATAAATTCTCTTTGCCCCTTGCTGGGCAGTTGTTCATCATGACCTGCATCACAAGCCCTTGAGATCCTTGAAATGGGTTAGGATGTATGCAATGGTATGCAATGGTATGATGTCATGCTATGCATGGGGTGATGTAGGTAAACCCTGTCATGAGTCCCAATTAAGGACTATAAACAGACCCTGCAAGAAATTCAGTATACTTTGTTATGAGTCCCAATTAAGGACTATAAACAAAATCTGCAAGAGATCTAGTAAACCCTGTTATGAGTCCCAGTTAAGGACTATAAACAACACCTGCAAGAAATTTGGTAAACCCTGTCATGAGTCCTAGTTAAGGACTATAAACAAGACCTGCAAGAAACTTAGTACCCTGTTATGAGTCCCAATTAAGGACTACAAACAAGACCTGCAAGAAACAAGTGTCAGGTAACAAGTACGCAAGTAGGCAAGTACAAAGGCACACAAGTCACACAAGAGAAAACCCTTAGGGTTTAGGCCAGCATGGGGTCTAGGTAGTACCCTCTTGAAGTTGGTGGGTTCAACCTGTCCTAATCAAAGTAACCGGGTTCTAAGGTTCCCAATATCACGGGATTGCTTTCATTGTTCATCGTTTCGATTTAGCCACTGAACTGGCGACCGAAATATTCCAGGAAAGCAACCCTCAATTGAGCGTAGTATCGAGTATCAACCAACCTCGGACTGCACCAAAGTCAGTTATCTCACTACCCTAAAGAGGCCAAGATAGTTCAATTAAGGTTCCTAAGGTCAGTTGATGCTTCACGACACCACGCGGAGGCCCCGTACTCTCCTTGACTGAACTCAAGGGTTACCGGTACACACTAAAGTGCCACATCAACGTAGCAGACTGTTTCAACCATGTCGGTATACCCCGCACAGTTCCCTCACAGCCTTGTTGCTACTTTCTAAGAAAGGTATCCCCCAGATCCGGGTTTAGGATCTATAGAACTCCCAAGCAACCCACAATAATAAAGCAAGCAAAGAAGACAATTGAAAACATAGTTATGAGCTAGCCCTAAGGTACACCTCACTTTAAGTTATTCCCCAGCAGAGTCGCCAGTTCTGTGATCGGTGGATCTGGAACTGACTGTTTAACGCTGGTTCGCGAAATGTCGCGGAAGCAAGAGTCGCCACCGTCTTTTATTTTCTCCAAATGGAAAGGACAAAAGCACAGAAAAATTCCTTAAAGAGATTGCTCTCGGTTCGGGAGGTAGGTTATAGAAAGGGAAGGTGTTAGCACCCTTTCTATCCATGGTTATCCATGGGCTCTTAGATACTTGCTCAATGTGTTTTCAAAATGGCTTGTTTGCTTTTCAATTGTGGGTTTTAAAAGTTTCTTTGAAAAATTTCAGTTCGACTCATACGTCAGAGTGTTTGAAAAATTTGCTTTGAAAGCTTTTGAAAATGTGTTGGTGTGAAAAGTGTTTTGAATTTGTTTTGAAATTAGAGCAAGTATCCTTGAGAACCTACCTACCCTAAGGAATTCGTCTGTGTAGATGTCCTTTAAAGTAGTGCCATCCCACCATTGAGAGGTAGGTAGCACCACCGTTGGAGGTGTTCGGGTCAATTCGAGTTTTAGGGACATAGTGATCACCAGAGCAATGGGAAGACACCTTAGAAGCTACCCTCATGCCAGGTTCCCGGATCATGAGGACTTACTAAGACGTCCTCTACTCGACGATCACCTTTCGAAAGGCAACAGTGAGGCGTACCCTAGGGGTGGTGTGTGCGAATCGTGTGTCAGTTTCATTGATATTTGTCTTGTCATGTTCATTGCGATCTACGCTTGATTTTAATTAAGACATTCATTCTTGCATGCTTTTTAACAGTTATAAAGTTTGCGGGAAAATAAATCTAAGGCTATTACAAATGGCGCGGGTCCACATCGCCAAAATTAAACCGGACCCGAT
This sequence comes from Vicia faba, assembly GCA_948472305.1. NCBI lineage: Eukaryota > Viridiplantae > Streptophyta > Magnoliopsida > Fabales > Fabaceae > Vicia > Vicia faba. The sequence goes on along the minus strand of OX451741.1, from coordinate 760,087,033 downwards.
TTAGCGGAAAATAAATAAAGCGATAAATAAAAGTGCGAGAAACTTAAATTACAATGCTTTGGGAGAGATACAAAATTATAATAAACGACATAAGATAAATGCGCGAAATAAAATAATTAAAAACAATGGGCGTTGGACCCTTTTGCAAAATATTTAAAGTTAATGAGAATTAAAATTAAAAATTAAATGTTTTTTTTGGTATTTTGTGTTTTTTAGATTTAAAAGAAAAAAGAAGGAATTAATTATAATTAAAATGAAATATTAAACCTAATTCTAACTATTTTTAAGTTATTAAGAAAAAGATTGAATTTTTAACCTAATTTAAATATAAATTATTTATATACAATTTAATTATGAAAATAAATAAATAATGATATTATGATAAAAAGGGAAAATTAAAAGGAGTGAAAATTGTTAATTAAACCTAATCCTAATTTTTTTATATTTATTAAAAAGAATTAAACTTGCAAAACCCTAATTATACTAAATAATTACATGTTAATTTATTTACAAGAAAATAATTACTATTTTTGGTCTTTTCTGATTTTTTAATGAGGTTTTTATATTTTATAGGAAAATAATTGATTAATTAAAACAATAGAAATAATAACACAATAATTAAAATAAACAAAATATGAAAAGCAAAGCAAACCATGGTGGGGGTGTAGTCCCAAATGGTGAGGTCAAATTAGTGGAATCTAGCCCAATAAGCAATGGAATTTGTTGACTTTCCTAAGCCACGTGCATGCATGCTGACTTGTCCTCATGGTATCCCTCAGTATACAACCCTTGATCTTATTCCACTAAATACGTGGCTGGCCTGATATGGTGAGTACACGGTAATCTGCAAAGTCATACCTACACCTGAATATATATTGAAAAAGAATATTGAAGTAAAGTAGACCTGGGGATCGAACCCAGGTCTTATGCATTACTCATGCGTTCGCTTGCCATCTGTGCCATTTAATCCATTTGTTATATAATAAACAAATAAATCATATAAAGAAAAAGCAACGCGCTAGTGACTGAAGCGCGCGAAACTTTGAATGAGCGAATCGTTGGTTGACACCACATCATCGTCCTCACCACCCCTGCAAAACAAAACTCAAAGGCAACGTTTTTTGGTGCGTTTCATTAGGCAGCTTTTGAAAAAATAGCGATTAGGCCTGTGTGGTTTAGAAATTAGGCGCGATGAGTGGTTCTTGTTCGTCTAGGCTCACTGAATACAACCATGGTGGTCTTAAGGGCTGATTTTACCTGGTTTCAAAAGCCCCAATTTTGTACCCTGCAAAACCCTAAGGAACGAACATGGCATCTTGGCCTTAAGCGCATGAAACTTCAATTAAAGATTATGGTTAGCTTGTAAACTTCATCAGGAATACGAAATAATGGATAACATGTCATGAAAGTGCATAAATTTAAAGACACGATCACCAATTTTTCACAAAATATTCTAGCTTCTGTACACCACCTCTTTGCGTTTGGATGAATGATTTGGATTGGGATACGTTCAGGAGTCCACGAGCAAGCTTTTGGTATAGGAATTAGGGCTTAAAACCACCTCCAAGGTTGATTTCAGATTTAAGTTTTTATGGAAAAATTTCAATATGCAACAGCTTGTTTGGGCGCAGCTCAGAGTGTAGGGCAATTAGGTTTTGATTCCTGAATATGTATAGAGCATATTAGGTTAAGAAAACTGAACAAAATCCATGGCATTGATGATTTCACATATTTGATTTCTTCATATCTTTTCCATATCTTTTTCAAGTGTATTTGCTCTCAATTATGCCAATCAACTCCAAATCTTTCCCCATTTGCATTTACACGAAATATTGAGTATCAAACATGCATAAAAAGATTTGTTTTCATTAGGTTTATATTTTTCATGCATTTTACTTAATTAAATGAATTATAAATGATAAAAAATTCAAATAAATAAATAAAAATGGAGAAAAACTTCCTTTTGGGCTTAATGGTCGTGCATAGGCTTGGCATGAAGAAACTTGGAAGAAAAATGGGCCCATTAGCAATTTTGGATCATTTGAAGTAAAGTTGACTTTCAAAAATTTCCAAAAATTTCCCAACTTCCACAAGGCATAACTTGGTCAATTTTTAAGCTTTTCTCATGTTCTTGGACATTTTGGAAAGGTCTTTGAGTCCTTTAACCAATGCCTTTGGTCCCATGTCATTTTGATTTACCAATCTCAAGTTATGGCCTTTGACTTAAAGTCCCTTTTTGTTGACTTTTGAAAATGACCTATAATGTTGAAATTGATAACTTTTTGTGAGATCATTTCTTGGACTTGGAATATGAAGATGAGTTGTAGGAAATGTCTTTCTCTTCAAAATGAGCTTTGGATGGAATTTTTCTGATAATCCATGTGAAAGTTATGCCCTGGTCAATTTCAGTTGACTTTTCAGCTGTCCAAATATAGCAACTTTTGCATCTTTGATGATTTCTGAGCCAAATTTTGAGAACCATGATCAATCATTGATCAAATGATGTTTGTGGCTTCAAAATGATATATTGACCAAAAATTTGAACTTTTGACTGTCAAATGACCATTTTGCCCCTACAGTTGACTGTAGTGCAATCTAGGGTTTTGACTGTGCAATTTTGAGTTGAATGCCTTGAAACTTGACATGAGGATACTTGACCATCTTTGTAAGCATATGAGACTTGATTGGGCCTTTGAAAAGTTCATTTGCTTGACCAGAACTCAAACCCTAGTTTTGACTGTATAGGAGACAGTTGAGCTGCACAACCCTGGGGGAATTTTGTGACCTTGACTTGGTAATTTCTTGATGAATGTGGGAGGGCAAATTTTGGGGTACAACAGGTGGTTCTTGGAGATACTCTTTGATTTTGTCAAAAGCGGCCTGACATTCATCATTCCAACGTACTACCTGATCTTTCTTCAGCAGCTTGATGATTGGTTCACAAGTAGCAGTTAGATGTGAGATGAATCGAGCAATGTAATTCAGACGTCCTAAAAAGCCTCTGACCTCTTTCTCTGTCTTTGGAACTGGCATCTCTTGAATGGCTTTAACCTTGGCAGGGTCCACTTGAATACCCTTATCACTTACGACGAAGCCTAGCAACTTTCCAGATCTTACCCCGAAGGTGCACTTGTTCGGGTTCAACCTCAGCTTGTACAGTTTCAGACGGTCAAACAACTTCTGCAGATGATCAAGGTGTTCTTCCTCAGTTTGGGACCTTGCAATCATGTCGTCAACATACACTTCTATCTCATGATGGATCATGTCATGAAATAAAGCAACCATGGCACGTTGGTAGGTTGCCCCAGCATTTTTCAACCCGAATGGCATGACCTTGTAGCAGAAGGTGCCCCACTGAGTAACAAAGGTAGTCTTTTCCATGTCTTCTGGAGCCATCTTGATCTGATTATACCCTGAAAAACCATCCATGAAAGAGAACACCTTGTGCTGAGCGGTATTGTCAACCAGAACGTCAATGTGAGGTAGGGGAAGTCATCTTTAGGGCTGGCCCTGTTCAGATCCCTGTAGTCAACACACATTCTGACCTTACCATCTTTCTTCGTTACCGGCACCACATTAGCAACCCACTGAGGGTAAGAAGTCACTGCAAGAAACCCGGCATCAAACTGTTTCATAACCTCAGCTTTGATCTTCTCAGACATCTCTGGACGCATACGGCGGAGCTTTTGCTTAACTGGAGGGCAGTCTTCCTTGGTAAGCAAATGATGGACCACAATGTCGGTATCCAACCCGGGCATGTCTTCGTAGGACCAGGAGAACATCTCCACATAATCATGTAACATCTGAGTCAACCTTTGCTTCACGCTGAGCTCTAGGTTGGCACCAATCTTAACTTCTTTTCTGTCTGTATCAGTACCCAGATTTATCGTTTCCACTGGCTCTTCATGTGGTTGAATTGCCCTCTCTTCCTGGAGTAACAGTCTTGCAAGCTCGCCAGGCACTTCGCAATCATCTTCACCTTCGTCTTCGGCTAAGTTGATCGGATTTTCGAAGTCATAACGGGCAGTAGCAGAGTCGTTACCAGTGAGATCCAGAGTGGATTGAAACTTGTATGAGTGAGTGTGTGTAAATACAGCTGCTTTTCAATATATATAAAGAAAGGAAAGAAAGAAAAAGAGCATAAGATTTGAAGTGCGAGAAAATGTCCAAGGTCTTTATTCATGATATATGAAATGACAATTAATATGCCCTCACAAATGAAGCCACGGTGCCCCGGGTAAGACACCGGACCATAGAGTTTCAATTCATTGTTTATTACAAATAACAAAAACAAAGGAATTCATTACTCCGTAACAAAAGTAACAGGTAGGTTGTCTTTTGCAATCCAATTGCTAGGTCCACTGTCGGCCGTCGGATAAATCCAGCTGTTGAACTCAGATTCTTCAACCTCCTCATCATCCCTGATAGCATTCACCCCATGGGCGGGCAGGGGAGCTGTCACTACATTGGGCTTCTCAGGTGCCTCAAACTGTACCTCCTTTGCATCAATAAGGTCTTGCACCTTGTTCCTTAGGGCCCAGCAATCATCAGTCGAATGCCCCGGGCTATCGGAGTGATAAGCACAGCGGGCATTTGGATTATACTTGGGAGAGGCAGTATTCACAACCTTCGGGGCCTCTCTGACAGTCACCAAGTTGGTGGATAGCAACTGTGGCAAGATTTGTGATAGGGTCATACTCAGCCGGGTAAACTCTCTTCTGGGTCTTTCAGCCCTTTGTTGATTAGTTTGCCGAGGAGCGGCAGCAGGCTTAGCAATCACCACCGCGTTGACAGATTGGCGGCGCTCTGGTTTATCATGTCTTCTAGGTCCATATACAGCACTGGCCTCCTTCTTAAAGGGTTTCTTCTTAGAACTTGAAGATGCGCCCTTCTGAATTTTATCGGACTTCATTCCAGCCTCTATCCTCTCCCCAGTCAGAATAAGGTCAGTGAACCCTGCAGATGAATTTCCGATAAGATGATTGTAGAATGGCTCGGAGAGGGTCCCCAAGAACATATCTACCAGCTCACGGTCAGTTAATGGTGGCTGCACCCTGCCAGCCAGATCCCTCCACTTCTGTGCATACTCTTTAAAACCTTCGCTTGATCCTAGCGACATACCCTGGAGTTGGGTACGTGTAGGAGCAAGGTCGGCATTATATTGATATTGCTTATAAAAAGCAGTAGCCAACTCCTTCCAGTTACGAACTTTGGTTCCATCCAGCTGATAGAACCATTCGAGATGAGTCCCTGAAAGACTCTCCTGGAAGAAGTGGATCCACAAGTTCTTGTCCACTGTGTACGGTTGAATCTTCCGCACATAAGATCTGAGGTGTAGCTTGGGGCAAGACGCCCCGTCATACTTGGTGAAAGATGGTGCCTTAAACTTGTGAGGAATGATCACACCAGTAGATAAGCACAACTCTCCGAAATCCAGCCTAGGCACTTGTTGGATCTCCATGGCATTCACTCTGTCTTCCAACTGCTTGTATCGGTCTTCAGCAGGAGGATACTGTTCCTCATTAAAATTAGTCTCGTTGTCAGAGACTACTGGACTTGGAGCCTTTCCCCCCTGGGGATTGTCTTTGCCTACAGAAGAACCAGCCTCCTCATTTTGCAGAGTATTACCAAACCTCCGGCCCGAGTTGAATAGAACTGTTCTCTTCTTCTTCTTCTCCTTCTTCAGGAGCAAAGCCTTCAGCTCTTCTTGGCCTTGAGCCAAACCCATGACCAGCTCTTGAAATTGTGCGTTTTGCGCCTGAAGGGCCTTGATAGACATCTCGGTTGAGGATTCAGGGTTCATGATGCTGAAATAAACAGCGAAGAACAGTAAGCAACCTGAAAAGAAGAATACCTGCTATGCACATGATGAATGGAATGCGTATGATTTATGTTTTCAAAGACAATCGGGAATCAACTTTGTAAACAAAAAGGAACACACTTCATTAGATTCAACTTTGAAATTTAAATTGTTCAACAGGTTTCCCTTAGGCGTTACATAAAATGGAAATACTGAAAAGGGAAATAAAACTGTAAAAGAACATCCAGAGCTCATCATTGATCCCAGGGTCTCCTCTTCTCAGTACGGATGTAGTCATTCAGAGCTCGCTCATTCTCCAACTGCTTTGTCAGCTTCTGGATCTTCAATTCCTGCTCGTTGAACTTTTCCCGATAAGAATCCCGTTCTTCTCGCAGTTGCGACCAAGACCTCTTTAATGTCTCATAATCAGTAGGTATCTGAGGAGGGAGGACAGTTGGAGAAGCCCCCTCTTTGTCAAGATACTCAAGAATGACGGGTCTAACAGCTTCGTATGGCATGCCTAACTTCTGAGCACGGATGCGAACCCATTTGTAGTAGGCTTCCATAGGTAGAGAAGTCTTTGGCCCTAACTCTTGTGGGTCAGCTTTATGAACTCTGTCCCAAGCCTTGATAAACCTACGACGCAGCTCGTCACTATCCACCTGAAACTCAAAACTGAGGTGAGGCACCAGCATTTCATGAGGCCCTGCTCTTCTGGCTCTTCCAAACTGACGGAGAGCTAGACATGGATTATAAGAGATTCCTCCTTGGGTACCAATCAGAGGAACATTAGGATATTCTCCGCAATGATCAATAACAGCTAACTCATCCAAACCTCTGAAAACCCAAATGATGTCCTTAACAGTGAGAGTTATTAACCTATGAGCCCAACCTCTTCCTTCTTGGTTCTTCAGCACGAACTTAGGGAGGTGCGAAATAAACCACCTCACCAACAAAGGGATACAACACCACAGAGTTCCTCGTCTTCGGGCAGTACGAGCACAAAGTTGTTGCAGGATGTCACCCAAGAGAGTGGGCACAGGATTCTGAGACATGAAGATCCTTATGGCAGTGACATTGATGAAGTTGTCAGGATTAGGAAACAAGACTAGCCCATAGATTAAGAGAGCCAAGATGTCTTCGTATGCCCTAAAGTCCAAGTCATTCCAGAAACTGTTAGCTTTACCAATGAGAAACTTGGCCAAGAAACCCTTAACTCCGCTTCTAGTCACCCAGTTGTCCATTACTTCTTGGTGGGTCAAGGGAAGAGCTGCAACAACCTCCTCAAGCCTAAGGGTCTTTTCCCAACAAGTGTAAGGAGTCTGATCCAAGATAGGGATGCCAAGCAAATCAGAGAACTCTTCCAGGGTAGGGACTAGCTGGAAGTCTTGAAAGGTGAAGCACTGGTACAGAGGGTCATAGAACTGGGTCAGGACACTCATCAACTGTTGATCCCGCTTTGCAATGACTAAACTGAGAAGAGAACCATGCCTCTGGATGAAGGAAGTGGTGTTTGGAATTCTGCTAACCAATTCTTCAAGTAACTCAGGTGGGTGAACAAAGTTGAACCAGATAGTATTCCTTCGCATAGGCATCATGATGTCCTACAAAACAGAGCAAAGGTGAAACCCTCTTGTCTTTGAAATGGTCAGTCCTTATGCAGGATGCATGCAATGCTCATGATGTTATGATGTTATGATAAAGCACACCACAAATATTTACAAAGGCAAACATGATAAGGCACACAAGTCACACAAGACAAGCCCTTAGAGTTTAGGCCAGCATGAGGTCTAGGTATTACCCTCTTTCAGTTTGTTGGTTCATACCTGTCCTATCAAAAGTAACCGGGTTCTTAGAGGATCCCAATATCATTGACTACCCTCAATCGGTCATAACTCCAGCATCGCAATCTTTTCTTGCAGCCAGAACCATCACGAGAGTTTAGCCTCAATGGGCGTAGCATACTGCTACTGTTCTATTGGCCAAGTTGTGTCATTTAAGGTTCTAAGGTCTGTTGGTGCTTAATGACTCCTCAGAAGACCCATATTCTCCTCGTTGCAACACAAGGGATATCGGTACAGACCAAGGTGCCACACCAACGTAGCCACTGCTTCACCCATGCCGGTCTATGCCGGACAGGTCCCTCACAGCTTATGCTACCTAAACAGGGTATCCCCAGATCCGGGTTAGGATCTATGTAACTCTGATGCATCCCACAATTTAAAGAAAACAAGTCAAAACAATTGAAAACACAGTTATGAACTATCCTAAGGTACACCTCACTTTATAAAATCTCCCCAGCAGAGTCGCCAGTTCTGTGATCGGTGGATCTGGAACTGACTGTTTAACGCTGGTTCGCGAAATGTCGCGGAAGCAAGAGTCGCCACCGTCTTTTATTTTCTCCAACATGGAAAGGACAAAAGCACATAAAAATTTCTTATTGAGATAGTTTCTCGGTTCGGGAGGTAGATTTATAGAAAGGGAAGGTGTTAGCACCCTTTCTATCAGTGGTTATCCATGGGCTCTTAGGTACTTGCTCATTTGTGTTTTCAAAAGTGTTTGCTTTTCAAGGTGAGTGGGTTTGAAAAAGTTCCGTTTAAAATTTCAGTTCGACTCTTGTATCAGTCCTCAAGAGTGTTTGAAAAATTGTTTTTGAAAGCTTTTTGCAAAGTGTCGGTGTAAAAAGAAGTTTTTGATTTGTTTTGAATTAGAGCAAGTATCTACGAGTCATCTATCTACCCTAAGGAATTAGTCTGTGTAAATGTCCCTAAGGTAGTGCCATCCCACCATTGAGAGGTAGGTAGCACCACCGTTGGAGGTGTTCGGGTCAATTCGAGGATTTGGGACAATATGGTCACCAGAGCAATAGGAGGACACCTTAGAAGCTACCCCTATGCCATTGATCCTTTTTAATTCGAGGCAACTTTTCCGAGGCAACTGGATCATGTCATGGACATAAGGACTTACTAAAACGTCCTATACTCGACGACCACGTTTCGAAGGCAAGGCAACAGTGAGGCGTACCCTAAGAGTGGTGTGTGAATTTGTGTGTTGTTTTCAGTTTAGCATTTATCTTTTGATCGTGGCATGGTGAGCTACGCATTGTTTTTAATTTAGGCCATTCATTCTTTCATGTGATTAATTAGCAATTTAAAAGTGCAGAAATTAAAAGGGCGGAAAAAATAAAGGTCCTACGCTATTACAAGGCGCGGGTCTACATCGCCAAATTAAACCAAGACCCGATTTGAATAAATACGATGCGGAAAATAAATGTCCTAATTATCTATTACAAGGCTTTGGGGCAAGTACATAAATTTCACAAAGAAAAATAAAATAAACGCGCGAAGAGAAATTATATTCGAAGGTGCGAGGGCGTTGGACCCTTTAAGGAAGTTAAATTGAAATTGTTGAATTAATTAAATTAAATAAAGGAAAGGACTTATTTTTTTATGTTTTTTGTATTTATGAAATTAAAGAGAATTAAATTGGAATTAAAAGTTAAATAAAACCCTAGTTCTAATTGTTTTTTAATTTATTAAAGAAAATTGTTCAAGTTTGACCTAATTTAACCCTAATTAATTAATGACAAGTTTATTTACAAAAATAATTAATTATTAATAATAAGAATAAGATGAAATTATTTTATTGAGAAAAAGAATAAAAATCTAAAACCTAATTTCTACCTTTTTTTAGTTATTTAGAAAACAAATTAAAATTTAAACCCTAAATTAAAACTAAATTGATTATTAAATTTATTTACAAAATAAAACATTAGTGAATTAAATAATAAAAATATTTTATTTTTGACTTTCTGAATTTTTTGGTATTTTTTATGTCATAAAAATTAATTTGTGGAATTAAATAAACAATTAACATAATTAAAATAAATAAAAGAAAAGAAAAAAGGAGAGAAGAAAGTGCAAACATGGGGGTTTTCTGACCCAATTAAGAGGTATATGCAAGCAATTTGGCCCATGAAACGCAAGCCCATGTTGACTTTCCTGGCGCGTGTGAGGAACAGCTGACTAATGCATATGGTAGACTCCAGATCCTGACCTTTGGATTGACCCCTGGTGACATGTGGCGTGCCAAGGTGTTGGGTGTATGATGGACCCTGGGCAGGGAATTGTACCTGAACGCGTTATGAACAAAATTATGAAGAATATGGGGGACCTGGGAATCGAACCCAGGTCCCAGTGTTCACAAAGCGTGTCCTCTACCACCTGTACCAAGCAACGCGTTTGTATGTATCATGGAAAACAAATATTATAAAAAATAAACCACGCTAATGATATTAACACAAAAAACACGCTGAAAATTTGAACGTCCCAATCATGCTATGCCACGCAAGCTTCTTCCTCGTTTGTCCTGAAAAATAAGAAACAAATAGCGGGGATTTTAAACCCCCACTAAACAAGACCATGAAAAATAGCGATTAAGCACTGGGTAAAGATAAATTGGGCGCGATGGTATAGTTAAATTCGTCTGGAGTTTGAGTCCAATGGCATAGGTTTGATTGACTAATTTTGCCTTATGCGTAAAACCCCAAATCTGGAGCTTTGAAACCCTAAGCATCGTTCATGGTAACTTTCCATACGTGCAAGCATTCTTCAATTAAATTGTGCCATTAGTTTCAGAATCATCATATTAGCATAAATCAAACATTAAAACATATGGAAAATGCATGTAAATTCAAATACGATTCTGAAAAATGTTATGAACAGGGTGACTTGGTTATACCAGTTCTTTGCGTGTGGGGACTTGAAACGTGTTGAGTCACGTTCAGGAAGGTTCCAACAATCTTTTGGGACACTTTTTAGGCCTTGAAAAACACTGCAACTATGTTTTCAGTTTTAAGTTTTTTAAGAAAAATTGCAAGTTTTGTTTTGGGTTCTGAGTGCAGCTTTTTTTCTTCTTCTCATTAGGGTTGCATTATGTATATGTATGTCAATGAATTAGGGTAAAAAGATCAAGCCCAAAGCCTTGTTTTAATGCTTTTCAAGTTTGTGATCTTCCATGATTTTTTCAATCTTTTTCATACCTTTCTTATGCCAATCATTGAAGATTCTTGCCTTTTTGAGTATGCACGAAATATTGAGGTCATGATGAGTGGATATGCTGCACAAAAAGGCTTGGAAAACATGATTTGCTATTTTTGTCATATTTTATTTTAATTAAATGAACTAATAATAATAATAATTCAAATAATTAATCAAAAATGATAAAATAACTCCCTTTAAAGTCAATGGGTCGTGCATAGCTTTTGGGTGATGATTCTTGGAAGAAATTGTGGCCCATTAGCAATTTTGAGGCATTTGAAGCAAAGTTGACTTTTTAAAATTCCCAAAAATTTCCCAACTTCCACAAGGCATATCTTGCTCAATTTTTAAGATTTGATCATGTTCTTGGACATTTTGGAAAGGTCTTGAAGTCCTATAACCAATGCCTTTGGTCCCATGTTATTTTGATTTACCAATCTCAAGTTATGGTCTTTGACTTAAAATGCCTTTTTGTTGACTTTTGAAAATGACCTATAATGTTGAGATTGATAACTTTTTGTGAGAGCATTTATTGGATTTGAAGTGTGAAGATGAGTTGTAGGAAATGTCATTCTCTTAAAAATGAGCTTTGGATGGAATTTTTATGATGAACCATGAAAAAGTTATGCCTTGGTCAAGTTACAGTTGACTTTTCAGCTGTCCAAAAATAGAAACTTTTGCATCTTGAGACTTTTTGAGCCATGCCTTGAGAATCATGATCAAGAATTGATCAAATGATGTTTGTGGCTTCAAAATAAGATGTTGACCAAAAATTTTGACTTTTGACAGTCAAATGACCATTTTGTCGCTGTAGTTGACTGTTGAGCAATTAGGGTTTTTGACTGTGCAATTTTGTGCTGTGAGTCTTGAAACTTGGCATGAGGATGCTTGACAATGTTTATGGGCATGTTGGACTTGTTTGGACCCTTGGAAACTTCAATTTCTTTGCCAGAACCAAAACCCTAATTTTTGACAGTTAGGAGGCAATTGAACTGTGCAACCTTTGGGAGGTTTTGAAGCATGCTCTTAGCAAATCTTGAAGAATATGGGAGGGAAAATTTTGGGGTACAACAGGTACCAACAAATGTGTCACACTAATGCAGATATCGCTTTAACCATATCGGTCTATGTCGTACAGTCTCCACGATCTATTGTTGCTTACCTAAAAGGTGCCTCAGATACGGGTGTAGGATCTTTAGTAACAACCTAAACAAGCCCTCAAAAGTAAATCATGAAAAACACAAAATGAAAGCATTTTAAAATGAACTAAGCTCTAAGGTAACCCCACTTTTTATAAGTATATCCCCAACAGAGTCACCAGTTCTGTGATACGGTGGCAGAACCGACTGTTATACTGGTTTTGCATTTGTGTTTGCAAATGTTACGATAAGCAAGAGTCGCCACCTACTTTTATTTTATCCAACAAAGGAAAGGGTGAAAAGAACATAAAAAGACCTTTCGAGAGTTTTGAGTAAGGGGGGTAGATTATGGAAAGGGAAGGTGTTAACACCCTTTCCATTCGTAGTTTTCTACGCGCTCTTAGATGCTTATCTCATTTGAAAAATACCTTGTGCCTTGTGTGTTTGAAAAAGTATTTGAAATGCTAATAGTAAGGAAACTTTCTTTATTATAACTCTTGTATCAGTCCTCAAGAGTGTTGATAAAGCGTTTTGAAAATGTTTTTGAAAGAAGTTTTATGTAAGTGTAAAAATTGTTTGAGAAAACATCTAACAACTATCTACTTTTACTTGAAAGGCTTGTTCTTTTCCTCTTTTCCTTTAGACAGTGCTATCCTACTATTAGTGAGTAGGTAGCCCGAGTCGTTGGATGTTTGAGGGACATTCAAAGGGACATTTATAGTCACAAAGGCAATTGGGCAAGAAACCTTAGTAACTACCCTAGGGTTTTAAGATCATTTTTACTGAGGCAACACCGAGAGGGTCATCGAGGGATTTATGATATTTTAAACCGGAGGGTAGCCACTAAAATCTCTCACGTTTCGAGAGTTGTGGCTGTTTTTCCCAAGGTAACCGAAGTGGGAATACCCTAGAGGTGTACATTTGCAATTGTGTTGTATTCAGTTATTTATCTTTGCATTAGGTTTTCTAGTGTTTGATTTCATGTTCTTGCCATACAATCCTATTAGTCATGCATCTAGACAGTTAATAGTTTATAGTAATTAAAAGTGCAGAAATGTAAATCTTAAACTATTACAAGGCTTCGTGGAGGGGGGTTAATTACGTGTCCAAAACTAGGAGGGAAATAAAGCAGTAAATGTAAAAGCCTACTTTAAACTATTACAACCAAGAAGCAGGCACAATAATATCAAAAAAATGTGAAAGGAAATAACGTGCACGAAATGAAAATAACGTCTAAAACTTAAGTGAAAGGAAATATTTTTGTTTGTTTTTGTTTTTTCATGTTAAGAAAATAGTTGAATTAAAAGTAATTAATCCAGATCTATATTTAAAGAAAAAGTTAATTATTAATGAAAATTTTAAATTTAAAGAAAATAAATTAATGCTATGTTTTTTTTTGGCATTTTCGTTATGAAAAGGAAAATGAATTAAAATGAAATCAAACCTAAGTTCTATAGACGACCAATTCCAGATTCGATTCCTGTATCCAGCCAGGGCATATCTGTGAATATTTGATTGTGGATTCGACACTTGTATCTAGCCAGGGCATATCTGCATGATTAGTTTAGAGATTCGATACCTGTATCCAGCCAGGGCACGTTTGTAAGTAACCTTTTGAAGTTCCGGACTCGATTCCTGTATCTAGCCAGGGCATATCTGTTAGCGTTTGATTGTAGATTCGATACTTGTATCTAGCCAGGGCATATCTGCATGAAGAGACTGAAGATCAACACCTGTAGCAAGCCAGGAAACCATCTTTCTTTCTCAGGTACGCAAGTTCTCGCTAAGGAATCTCTTACGCGATCGACACCCCCGATGGCATCTTTAAGCCCATCTCCACCAATATCCATCCTATCTCCAAATGGCATCTATAAGCCCATTCCTGACATCACATTGCTGATACTCCACTATGCAAGTGCAAATTTCTGGGCACTCTAGTGTTCAATCATCTTCCACCTTCGGATCACGAAAGGCACACAAGCCAATCTACATCCTCAGGTCTAAGAAGATTGAACAGGGGCAACTGTTGTACCCCAAAATTTTCCCTCCCATTTCATCAATATTTTCTCACCACAAGACCCTTGGAGCTCAAGATCAAGTTAGGGTTTGCTCTGCTCAAGACTTCTCCTTGCACTGTTTACCAAAATTAGGGTTTGAGTTTGCACAAACATGTTTTGACCTAAAATTCCCAAAATTACTTTCATGCTTCATGTTGGAATCACAAGTTTATCCATACCAAGTTTCAAGCCTTGATTCTAATCTTTGCCCAGTCAATTGGACAGTTGACCCAGAAATCAGCTGAATTGGGGAAAAAGTCAACTGTGGTCAATTGACAGTCAAACCTCATGATTCTTGACCCACATCAACATTATGAACTCATATGGACCATTTGATCAAGTTTGGATCACAATTCCACAAGAAATTTGATCAGATCACCAAAAGGGCAAAATGGTCATTTTTAGGGTTTTGACTACACAAAGGCAATTTTTGACTGTTTAACCTAACCAATGGCAAACCAAGCTCACATATGGACTGAAGGACTCAATGACATGGTCTTGACACATTCAACAAGTTCAAAAGATCCCAAATGCACAAGATTGACAGATGAATTTTCCAGTCAACTGATCAAAATTTGACTGTATACTGAAAAGTCAAACTTTGACTTTTTGGTCAAAATCAAGTGCCAAGATTCATTTTTCATTAAGACATGTCAAATTATGAAACTTGTTCATCAAGAAACCAAGAATTACAAATTATGAAATTCCCTTATTTTTTCCTAACTTTGTCCCATCTTTTCATCAAGATACATTTGGATTCAAACAAAACTCAAAACATGAAAGTTATAGTCCATTGCAAAATCTACAACTTTGATTCACAAAGTTTCCTCAAAAGAAGCTTGTAGCTCAAGTTATGATTTTTGGAATAGGGGTGCAAAACATTTTTAACTTAGAAATTTTTTGACCTATTTTAGGAAGGATTTTTGCCTAACTTCATGGCCACTTTTCACATGCTTCCACTTGGAATTTCAACTTGCATTACAAAGATGGATTGTAGTACACATTCCAAGCTTTCCAAATTGTCCAAGAACTTCTCAAACACCCTTGTGGTTAGGGAGAATCGAATTTGTGAAGATGGGCAAAAGTCACTTTGTTCATGGCCAATTTCATGTTCATAACACTTTGCATTTTTCAAGTCAGCTTGCACAAGCTAGGTTACAGGCCTCTAATCCCATTTACACTCAATAATTAAATGCTAAACCATTGTGCCAAGATGTTATTTTGTGCATTTGGTCATTACATGAAGGATTAGTCTTAAAATGGAAAAAGCATTTTAGCCATTTTTGAAAAGAAGTGCTTTATGTCAAAAGCAAATCAAAGAAGTACCAAAGCAGATCTTTTGGGCACAAGTTCATGAACAAGTTCCACTGATCAAGAGTGATTTTATGCAGCATAGATTGAGGGACTAGGGGCCTGCAATGTGAATACACATTTTCTTACTTATCAAAGAAGAAACTTGCATTTTGAACATCATCTCTCATTCCTGTAAGCACAAGCCTAAACAAACATCTTGAACACTTTCCAAACATCAAACCAAGTTTGAAACACTACCAAATCACCTTCAATACCTCCTCATTCACAGAAACACCATCCTACTGCAAAAAACAGAGTCCCTTCTGCAACTTGACTTCTATAAACCTTTCCACTCGTGCACTTTGGCCAAAAAGAGTTCAAACATGTTCCATATCACCCACTGAAGCTATCCCAAGCATTAAACACAAACTGTAACATACCTAACATCACTTGCCATTTTCAGTTTTCAACTTTGCAGGTGGACTTCCATAGCTCGATTCAGTCAGTTTCAAAGCAAGCTAGAGGTTGGAGAAGCATCCCTGAACTTCAAGCAAGCTGTACAAGTCCTCAAAATCCATTGAAAGTGCCTCCATTGTTGTACATGATTCAAGCTGAACAGGTAAAAGTTTGAACTTCTATCTCTCTATCCAAGCATATTTAGGCTTAAGTTTGTGAAGAAAGTGTGTTCTACTCATGGCCCTGAAGCTACCCATATAATTACTTTTCATTTATATTGTGTGTGCTAGGAGAATTTTGAACCTGAACATGGAAGAAAAGTTAGGTCAGAATTTGGGGGAGAAGAAATTCTCTCTCATTTCTGAGAGTTAGAACAACTTTTTTATATGTTTGAAATCGTGACATGATGCTCTATAATGTTTGTGTTGTGAGTTTTTGTTAAAAGTCAAAGAATCAAGAGATTGCAGAGATGGAGGAAGGGCGCGCATTTTTTTGTTTGAATCTGGCTAGAGGTTGAAGACAGAGTTGACTTGGGCTGGGCCTGAGTCAACCTGCTTTTTGCACCCCTTATTTCATTTTACACCCCCCTGGCCCATTATGTGATATATTTGACATTTTTGATTTTTTCTTTTTGATTCTGATTTTATATTTTTATTCAAGCATGAAAAAACACTAAACATATTTTTCTCACATTTTTTGCATTTTATTTGATATTTATTTGTTTCATTTAGTTACATATATAAATAAATATAATACTATTTGTTTAAAACATTAAAAATAATAATACAAAATATATTTTTTAGTTATTATTTTTTTATTTACATTTTGGAAACATTTTCTAAAAAAATATACTTTTTTTTTTGTAAATAATTAACATTTTTTATTTTTGTACATATTTAATATATTTAAATATATAATATAAATACTTATATAATTATTAGAATATTTAGGATAAAAATACAAAAATAATACATTTTTCATTTTATTAATATTTAACCTCAAAAATCACTTTTTTACAATATACTTCCTTTTTATTTATTTTTTGTATATAGTTAATAAAGATTGTATATAATACATAATAAATACTTTTTATTTAGCAAATTAGGTTTTTGCCCTAAACCATGGAAAATACCCAAAAATTAAACCTTTTTATTTTTGTTTATATGTCACATGAAAAATACTTTTACATACATATAAAAATCATTTTTTGCATCTTGCATATTTATTATATTTTATTTAATTATTTGTACAATTAAATAACTTGTATATTCAATTTGGATTGTAATAGTTTAGATTTAAATTTCTTGCTAAATATCTCCATTTGAATATTTGTACCCCCCATCCCATAATTATTTTGTAATAATTTAGGACTTTAAATTCCACATTTTAAAGCTTTCTAATTATACCATGATAGACTTAGGGTTTTGTATGCAAATCAAAAATAACAAATAGCTTGACCTAATTCAAAGACAAAAAAGCATGAAAATGGACATCACCAATCACACTTGCACCCCTAGGGTTACTCCACTTGTTGCCTTCAATAATGGGCCATGTTGCATGTTGAGTGTTTTTTGGCAAAACAAAACAAATCAAATGATCATAGTCCCTCGATGACGCTTTCGAAAGTTGCCTAAAAATGATCAAGTCCCTTAAAGGAAAAATTGCCAAAGACACT
This sequence comes from Vicia faba, assembly GCA_948472305.1. Lineage (NCBI taxonomy): Eukaryota > Viridiplantae > Streptophyta > Magnoliopsida > Fabales > Fabaceae > Vicia > Vicia faba. The sequence continues at coordinate 760,069,574 of OX451741.1, read as the reverse complement.
TGGCACTATTGCAATCATGGTCTAAACGATGACCCGCGCCCGTCCCGTTAACATCCTAACACAAGATTGTCCACCAAATACAATGGTGGAACAAAAATTGTTAAAAGGGTTAAAACATAGGAAAGACCTTTGAGAAATTTAGGGTAGATAGCTCTTGGTTACTTGACCAAATCTTGCAAAATAATCCTTTCCATTTTTCAAAACACACATCACAACACACTTTCAAAACAACTTTCAAAAACATTGAAAACTTTTCAAAAGATAAGTACACCTTTGTATACATTCAAACATGAATCATTACAAAGGTTGCCACAACAAATGGCCTCTTTTCAAAACATTTTCAAACCCACACACAAAGCACCATTTCAAACAATTGAAAGCACCATTTCAAACAATTGAAAATGCAAGGCAAGTGATCTAAGCAAGTAACTAAGAGCCCATGGATAACCATGGATATAAAGGGTGCTAATACATTCCCTTTCTATAATCTACTCCCCGAACCCAAGAAAACATCTCAAAGGTTTTTGCTGTGCTTTTTAACCTTTCCTTAGGATAAAATCAAAAAGTCGGTGGCGACTCTTGCTCAACCGAAACATTTGCGAAAACAAACACAAAACTAAAGTCAGTTCTCCCACCGTATCACAGGATCTACTGGTGTATACTGTTGTACCCCAAAATTTGCCCTCCCATATTCTTCAAGATTGGCCAAGTCAAAGGTTCAAAAAAGTTCCCCAAGGGTTACACAGTGTAAGGGTCTCCTAAACAGTCAAAATTAGGGTTTTGGTTCTGATCAAGAAAATGAAGTTTCCAAGGGTCCAATCAAGTCCCACATGCCTACAAATATGGTCAAGCATCCTCATACTAAGTTTCAAGACTTTCAGCACAAAATTGCACAGTCAAAAACCCTAATTGCACTACAGTCAACTGTAGGGGCAAAATGGTCATTTGGCAGTCAAAAGTTCAAATTTTTGGTCAACATCTCATTTTGAAGCCACAAACATCATTTGATCAATGCTTGATCATGATTCTCAAAGCTTGGCTCAAAAATCATCAAGATGCAAAAGTTTCCATATTTGGACAGTTGAAAAAGTCAACTGTAAATTGACCAGGGCATAACTTCCACATGGATTATCAGAAAAATTCCATCCAAAGCTCATTTTGAATAGAAAGACATTTCCTACAACTCCTGTTCATACTTCAAGTCCAAGAAATGCTCTCACAAAAAGTTATCAATTTCAATATTATAGGTCATTTTCAAAAGTCAACAAAAAGGGACTTTAAGTCAAAGGCCATAACTTGAGATTGGTAAATAAAAATGACATGGGACCAAAGAAATTGGTTAGAGGACTCAAAGAGCTTTCCACAATGTCCAAGAACATGAGCAAATCTTAAAAATTGATCAAGTTATGCCTTGTGGAAGTTGGGAAAGTTTTGGATATTTTGAAAAGTCAACATTGCTTCAAAGGACCTAAAATTGCTAATGGGCCTCTTTTTCTTCCACAATTCATTATCCAAGGCATGTGCACGACCATTTGGCCCAAAGGGAAGTTTTTCTTCATTTTTTATTTATTTATTTGGATTTTTATTATTAATAATTCATGTAATTAATTAAAATACATGAAAAATACTAAACCTAGGTTTTTCAATCTTTTTATGCATATAATATCTCCAAGATTTCGTGCCTAACCAAATATAGAAAGAATCAATGGAATTAGACATGATTTGTATCAAAAATGCTTGAAAAAGATTTGAAAATAATAGCATGAAAAATCAAATATCCTATTCATCAATTCATGGATTTTGGATCAATTTTCTTTGACCTAATCACTCATATACATATAAGGATGCAAACCCTCGTGCCTTTGGACTGGAAGCTGCGCCATAGACAAGAAGCAACACTTGAGTTTTTGCTTAAAAATTCCAAAACTGAAAACCATATTCCAGTGCTTTTCAAGGTGAAACAACGATTCTATCACATTCCTGGGACATCAAAGAAACTTCCTGGATCAAAAGCACCAATTCTAACGCCTTGAATCATTGTACAGAAGTCAAACTTTTTCACCTTTTTCTCATAATCGTGTTTTACAATTTAGGCATATTCATTGCATTTTATTTGTGGATTTGTGCTAATTAAACCTTTCTGAAGCTAACCATATAAGTTAATTGTGTTTTTGAGCACTGTACGCGATTCCACCATTGTCATCTTTTAGGTTTTTTCAAGCTTTGAATTGGGTACTTTTACATGCTGTAAAATTGGGAGTTCTCAGTACCATGACCAAACTCAGCATGATTGGACGAAGACAAATCAATCCTCGCGCCTAATTTATGTGTTACCATGGCTTAATCGTTATTATTGGTTATGGCGTATTTTGAGGGGGTTCAAAACCCCCGCTAACCCTTTTGCATTTTCAGGAAAAAACAAAACAATGAAGAAGATGATGAGGTGTAAGGCACTGACTGGTTGATTCAAAATTTCGCGCTAAAAAGCACTAACGCGTGGTTTTATCTTATAATATTTGTTTGTTATTCAATATACAGAAAGCACGCTTGGTATGATTGGCAAGGCATTGTAGTGGTAACCTCCAGGACCTGGGTTCGAGCCCCAGGTCCTCACCCCCTTTCATATTATTTTGCCTTTAACTGTTATCCCATGCAGATTCAACATAAGGCTCTACCATATGCTCTTCCATCCAACACGCCACTTGGCCAATTTCACCAATCCTAGGGCCAGGATCTAGAGATCATGATGGATACTAGTCAACCACCTCACACGCTGGCATGAAAGTCAATCAGGCCATGAACAATTGGGCCCAAAAATGCTAAGCATACCCTCCAAATTAGGGGCAGAACCCCCTAGGTTTGCATTATTTCTTTTCATTATTTTGGTATTATTTTCAATTATTGTCTTTATTTTAATTAAGTCTTTAATTTAATTATTTTCATAAAAAATATAAAAAACAATATGAAATCAGAAAAAGACAAAAAAATAGTATTTTTATTTAATATTTCAATATTTTGTAAATAAAACCTTTATTAATTAATTAGTTTTAATTTAGGAGTAAATCTTAATATTTTCTTAATTAATTTAAAAAATTGGTAGAATTAGGGTTTGTAATAATTTTTTATCTTTTTTTCTTTTCTTTCATAATACTTAAATATTATTTATTTTTATAAATTAAAATTGCATGTAAATAATTAGGTTAATATTAGAAAAATTTAATTCTTCTTAATAAACTAAAAAAAACAATTAGAATTAGGGTTAGCATTTTAATTCCAATTAATCTCATTAAATTCTCATAAATACAAAAAACTAAAAAAAAAATTTCTTTTTCTTTTTAATTTTAATTAATTTAATCATTTAATTTAATTTTGCAAAAAGGGTCCAACGCCCTCGTTCTTAATTCTTATTTAATTCACGTGTTTATTTCTTTTTCGTATAATTTTTATGTATCTCTCCCAAAGCCTTGTAACTCGGACATTTTATATTCCTCGCACTTTACTTTACTTTCTTTATTTTTCTGTCAAATCGGGTTCTGGAAATTTTGGCGATGTGGACCCGCGCCTTTTGTAATAGCTTAGAACTTTACTTTTCTCGCACTTTTAACTGTTAATCAAGGCATGAAAGAATGAATGACAAATAAAACAAATGCGTAGATCACCTATACCATGACAAGATAAAATAAATGAATTTGACACACCAATCACACACCACCCCTAGGGTACGCCTCACTGTTGCCTTGCCTCGAAAGGTGATCATCGAGTAGAGGATGTCTTAGTAAGTCCTCATGATCCGGGAACCTGGCATGAGGGTAGCTTCTAAGGTGTCTTCCTATTGCTCCGGTGATCACCATGTCCCGAACCTCGAATTGACCCGAACACCTCCAACGGTGGTGCTACCTACCTCTCAATGGTGGGATGGCACTACTTTAAAGGACATTTACACAGACGAATTCCTTAGGGTAGGTAGACGACTCTAGATACTTGCTCTAATTTCAAAACAAATCAAAAATACTTTTCACACCAACACATTTTCAAAAAGCTTTCGAAAGCACTTATCAAACACTCTTGAGGATCGATACAAGAGTCGAACTGAAATTTTCAAAGAAACTTTTTAAAACCCACAGTTGAAAAGCAAACAAACCATTTTTGAAAACATAAATGAGCAAGTATCTAAGAGCCCATGGATAACCATGGATAGAAATGGTGCTAACACCTTCCCTTTCTATAACCTACCTCCCGAACCGAGAGCAATCTCTTTAAGGAATTTTTCTGTGCTTTTGTCCTTTCCATTTGGAGAAAATAAAAGAAGGTGGCGACTCTTGCTTCCGCGACATTTCGCGAACCAGCGTTAAACAGTCAGTTCCAGATCCACCGATCACAGAACTGGCGACTCTGCTGGGGACATCTTATAAAGTGAGGTGTACCTTAGGATAGTTCATAACTGTGTTTTCAATTGCTTTGACTTGTTTGCTTTAAGTTGTGGGACTGTCTCGGGAGCTCTATAGGTCCTAACCCGGATCTGGGGATACCTTCTTAGAAAGTAGCAACAAGGCTGTGAGGGAACTGTGCGGGGTATACCGACATGGTTGAAACAGTCTGCTACGTTGATGTGGCACTTTGGTGTGTACCGGTAACCCTTGAGTTCAGTCAAGGAGAGTACGGGGCCTCCGCGTGGTGTCATGAAGCATCAACAGACCTTAGGAACCTTAATTGAACTATCTTGGCCTCTTTAGGGTAGTGAGATAACTGACTTTGGTGCAGTCCGAGGTTGGTTGATACTCGATACTACACTCAATTGAGGGTTGCTTTCCTGGAATATTTCGGTCGCCAGTTCAGTGGCTAAATCGAAACGATGAACAATGAAAGCAATCCCGTGATGTTGGGACCCTTAGAACCCGGTTACTTCTAATAGGACAGGTTGAGCCCACCAACTTCAAGAGGGTACTACCCAGACCCCATGCTGGCCCTAAACTCTAAGGGTTTATCTTGTGTGACTTGTGTGCCTTCGTACTTGACTACTTGCATGCTTTATCTGACACATGAACTACTTGTAGGTTTATAATCCTTAATTGGGACTCATAACAAGAGTGTACTAAGTTTCTTGCAGGTTTTGTTTGTTAGTCCTTAACTGGGACTCATGACAGGTTTTACTTGAGTTTCCTGCAGGTTTCTGTTTATAGTCCTTAATAAGGGCTCATAACAGGGTTTATTCATATTACCCCATGCATCATGACATCATACCATTGCATACATCCTAACCCATTTCAAGGATCTCAAGGGCTTGTGATGCAGGTCATGAGGAATCAAACATCTAGCAAGGGGCAAAGAGGATTTATTTTCCTCTAGCCAAAGTTGTCAGAGGCTATGACCCACTGGATATGGTGAGCCTTTGACCCTTTGAAGAAGGACTCCCAATAATACGAAGTTCCTTCAATCAAGCTACCGGATCCAAATGCTAACAAATTTTCTTGTTTACCCCGCGAGACCCTTGAAAACATTGCATGCATGTCATACATATCATTGCATTCCAGGTACCCCTTTTACAGGTTGCTCACCCTTTGCGCTGTTTATTTCAGCATCATGAATCCTGACTCATCATCAACCGAGATGTCTATCAAGGCCCTCCAAGCTCAGAATGCCCAGTTCCAAGAGCTGATCATGAATTTGGCCCAGGGGCAACAAGATCTGAAGACTCTGCTCCTGAAAAAGAAGAAGAAGAGGACTGTTTTGTTCAGCCCTAGACGTAGACCTGGGAATACACTGCAAATTGAAACTGAGAGGACTACTCCATCTGTAAGGGAAGGCAGTCACCATGAGAGAGAGGTGCCTAGTCCAGTGGTCTCCGACAACGAGACAGATTTCAACAACGAACAATACCCTCTTGTGGAAGACAAGTACAAGCAGTTGGAAGACAGGTTGAATGCCATGGAAATTCAACAAGTACCTGGTTTGGATTTCAGAGATTTGGGTCTAACTTCTGGCGTGGTGATCCCACACAAATTCAAAGCACCCTCTTTTGCTAAGTACGATGGGGAATCCTGTCCCAGGCTGCATCTCAGGTCTTATGTGCGGAAGATTCAACCGTATACTGTGGACAAGAACTTGTGGATCCATTTCTTCCAGGAGAGTCTTTCAGGGACTCATCTCGAATGGTTCTATCAGCTGGACGGAACCAAGGTTCGTAACTGGGAGGAGTTGGCTATTGCTTTCTATAAGCAGTATCAGTATAATGCCGACCTTGCCCCTACACGTACCCAACTCCAGGGTATGTCGTTAGGTTCAAGTGAAGGTTTTAAAGAGTACGCTCAGAAGTGGAGGGATCTGGCTGGCAGAGTGCAGCCTCCGTTGACTGATCGGGAGTTGGTAGACATGTTCTTAGGGACCCTGTCTGGTCCATTCTTCAACCATCTGATTGGGAACTCTTCTGCTGGGTTTACAGATCTGATCTTGACTGGAGAGAGGATCGAAGCTGGTATCAAGGCTGGGAAGATACAGAAGGATGCTTCACCGAGCACCGATAAAAAACCTTTTAAGAAGGAATCCAATGCCGTCTATGGTTCAAGGAGACAGAACAGACCAGAATGCCGCCAAGCTGCCAATGCAGTGGTGATCTCAAAACCTGCTGGTGCTCTTCAACATCACAACCAACAAAAGAGCGAGAGAAGGCAGTTCACTCGGCTCAGCATGACCTTATCCCAGATATTGCCACAGTTGCTAGAGACCAAGCTGGTAACTCTAAAAGAAGCTCCAAAGAATCAAAATACAACGTCACCGAAGTATAACCCCAACGCCCGCTGCGCTTATCACTCTGACAGCCCGGGGCATACTACAGATGATTGTTGGAGCTTGAAAAATAAGATCCAAGACTTGATTGACGCAAAGGAGGTTGAGTTCGAGGCGCCCGAGGCTCCCAACGTGATCACTGCTCCCATGCCAAGACATGGCTAGGATAGAAAGCACCTTTTTGTTCATTTGAATTCAAGTTGTAATTTTCTTTTGATTGTTCAAGCATTCTATTCATGTCAAACATTGTTATTTCATTAATGCATCGCATATGTCTGTTCTGAAACAATATATTCGTATTCACTAAATGCAAATTATTTTCATATTTTTTCTGATGTCAGCTCTTGATCTAAAATTCTAAGCCTCTTGAGGGAGGATGACGAAAACGATACCACAATGTACAGTATGCTTTTGAACAGACTTAGCTGATGAGGTACAGGCATTGTTTCAAATCCTAAACACTGGAGTTATAAGGATGATAATCCCTCGTCAACCCCTCTGAGCCAAAGAAGTAGGAGTTTTTCTTTTCGAAATTCAAAACCCTTCATCATAACCTGGGGCAGGGTAGTTCTCTCAGTTGATCCAAGTGCATAACGAATGGCACCAAAAAGATCCTTACAAAACAAAGAAAGACAGTGATGGTTCCTAATGATCAAATAAAGAAAGGCAATCATTATCTTTCAAAAAAAAAACCATTAAGTCAAAACCCATGAAGGAGACTTACAAAACTGGGGCATCCCGCTGACTGTAATTCCAAAAAAGGAAACAGTTCAGGAAAAAAAAGAAAGGGATAACAAAATCAAAAAGAAAGAGGTCTTACCAACCCTCAACAAGAAAGGAATGACTGCCTATTCAAAATAAGTTATCAACATCTGAATCATCACCGAAATTTCAGAGCAAAGACTCAAACAAGGTCTAACTTATGATCAACTGAGTTTAGGTTTGGAGAACATCACGAAGAGCGGGTGGGTACAAATAAAATTTGAGCCTTTATCCTTTGTTTCTTAAACCGTGAACCAGGCCACGTTATAACCCTTAAAAGTCCTAGCTGAAGCATGGGTTAGTTCGAAAGCATACTGTTACGAAAGGTATCCTGACTCCTTAAGGCTTACGATAAAGAAGGAGTTGACATCACCTTTTACAAACATTCATTTGTTTTATGAAAAAAGAATGCATTTTCGAAATCTTCAAGACAGACGTAGGCTTTGCATTTTTAACATAACTTTGTTTGCATATGACTTTTTGTTTGAACAGTAGAGAAGTTCGCACGACGAATATCTTATGAACAAAAGTCTTCTCCACACAAGAGTCACCTCAAATGGAAGAAAGCATTTCCAATCAAGGGGCACGGCATGACTATTGTCCATTATCTGGGGCAGTTAAGTCAAGATTCGGAGAATCTCTCAAAAGGCCCAACAGTCTGGGGCAAATCTCCGCCGGAGTCACTTGGGGCATTCCAACAACGAATCTTGCCTGATCAAACACCTTCTGGTGGCATGGCAAAATACTTCCAACAGGGGCAACTCCCCACATTCCCTGAACGTGGACATAGTCGAAAAAAAATACTACGCATAATCAAAGACCCGCTAGGTTGACATACCTAGGCAAAAATTAGGGCTTCCTGGCGAACCAAAAGGGTTCGGGAAAAATGAAGGGATGAAATGAAAAAATCTGTACACCCGGCAAGTCGAAAACCTGAAAAGGCGGCTTGGGCAAAAATGGGTATCCCGATGGACTGAAAACCCGAAAGGGCGGTCCAGGCAAAAGTTAGGGATCAAAGCGTACGACTATGTCCTGTCATCTTGTCACCTGCCTACCTGAAGAAGGTTTGACCCTCAACAATTATCAGCATCCCACAGGTGCCTCCCCCATAGAAACAGGGGCAATAATGGGTGGTCTAAGCAATCTGATTGTTCTGTCCTCCAGGGTATCAAGGTAAGTTCCGTTGAAGAACATAACCAATACAGTTCAATACTTCCCCAGGAGAGTCCAATCCAGTTTCCCCAAGAAAGTTGGAATCCATCTCCCCAAGCAGTAAGCTTATCCCCAATAGATTCTGGAAGCTTATTCTCGCAGAGCACGAACGCGCCTCCCGGCTTTATTCAGAGAGTTATTTCCTTACCAGGATATAACTGGGTTATCCTCAGCCAAAAGCCACAGAAAGAGCGTCCTCGACGAAGTCTTCTTATCCCCAGCAAATTATTATCAACAACTCAGCAAGTACCTCTCTCCCCACAGAGTATTGCTCCCCAGCAAGATCGTCAGAGTACTTTTCTCCCCGCAAGATATTCCATTCGCCAAGTTTATTCCCCAACGGAGTTATCTTCTCCTACTGATATTCTTGCAACTATCATCCCCAGCGGAAGTAAAAGCTTATTCTTCAACATCAGCCCAGGAGTGACTTCCCGGCACCCGTCAAGGATTTACTTTCCTAGACGAGAACATACATAAACATCACATACATCATTATAGCATGCATATACGCATCATATCTTACAAATCTCATTTATGTTGAGAACATCATTGCTTGATCCATATCATGCATCGCATATGACTGACCTTTACCTTTCAGGAAAGATCCAGTTAAGCTCTCAGCTATATCCAAGACCTTGTCTGGTTCAGTTAAATCGACTCCAAAGATTTTCCTGGTTATTATCCAGTCAAAGGCCTTCTCTGGTCTAGTTAAACCGACTCCTAAAGGTTTTTCTTTTGAAGACTCAGTTGAAGACTCCAAGACCTTGTCTGGTTCCGTTAAATCGACTCCAAAGATTTTCCTGGTTATTATCCAGTCAAAGGCCTTCTCTGGTCTAGTTAAACCGACTCCTAAAGGTTTTTCTTTTGAAGACTCAGTTGAAGACTCCAAGACCTTGTCTGGTTCAGTTAAATCGACTCCAAAGATTTTCCTGGTTATTATCCAGTCAAAGGCCTTCTCTGGTCTAGTTAAACCGACTCCTAAAGGTTTTTCTTTTGAAGACTCAGTTGAAGACTCCAAGACCTTGTCTGGTTCAGTTAAATCGACTCCAAAGATTTCTCTGTTTCTTATCCAGTCAAAGGCCTTCTCTGGTTCAGTCAGATCGACTCCAAAGATCTCCCTGTTTCTTATCCAGTTGAAGACATTCAAGACCTAGACCGGTTCAGTTAAATCGACTCCAAAGATTTCTCTGTTTCTTATCCAGTCAAAGGCCTTCTCTGGTTCAGTCAGATCGACTCCAAAGATCTCCCTGTTTCTTATCCAATTGAAGACATTCAAGACCTAGACCGGTTCATTTAAATCGACTCCAAAGATTTCTCTGTTTCTTATCCAGTCAAAGGCCTTCTCTGGTTCAGTCAGATCGACTCCAAAGATCTCCCTGTTTCTTATCCAGTTGAAGACATTCAAGACCTAGACCGGTTCAGTTAATCGACCCTAAGGTTTTCTGTTTCTTACCCAGTCCAAGGCCTTCTCTAGTCCAGCTAAATCGACCCCAAACAGATTTTCCTGATAAAGACTTAGTAGAAGATATCCAAGATTCTCTCAATGATTGCTGTTGAGGTGGTAATCGCCTATGGTTCTCTCCCCGATCCTGCGGAGTTGGTAATCCCAGGCTTCTCTCAACGATTGCTGTTGAAGTTGAAGTTATCCAAGATTCTCTCAATGTTTGCTGATGAGGTTGTAGTCGCCTATGGTTCTCTCCCCGATACTGCGGAGGTGGTAATCCCTAGATTCGCTCAACGATTGCTGTTGAAGTTGAAGTTATCCAAGATTATCTCAATGATTGCTATTGAGGTTGTAGTCGCCTATGGTTCTCTCCCCGATCCTGCGGAGTAGGTAATCCCAGGCTTCTCTCAACGATTGCTGTTGAAGTTGAAGTTATCCAAGATTCTCTCAATGTTTGCTGTTGAGGTTAAAGTCATCCAAGGTTCTCTCACCGTTCCTGTTGAGGTAGTAACCACCCCTGGTTCATTCATCATCTTTTGAAGCTCCAGATCCAGCTCCTGTAACCAGTCAGGACACATCTACACAAAGAATTTGAAGACCAGCTCCTGTAACAGGTCAGGTAATCATTTCTTCCTTTGCAGGCACGCAAGTTCTCGCTAAGGAATCTCTTACGCGATCAACATCCATATGGCATCTATAAGCCCATCCACCTTCCATCATCTCTTAGCATGGCATCTATAAGCCCATCATCCTATCCATCAATCTCTAAATGGCATCTATAAGCCCATTTCCACCATCACTGCTACTATGTGAGCGCAAATTTCTGGGCACTCTAGTGTTCAATCATCTTCACCCTCGGATTACGAAAGGCACGTCAGCCAATCTGCATCCTCAGGTCTAAGAAGATTGAACAGGGGCAACTGTTGTACCCCAAAATTTGCCCTCCCATATTCTTCAAGATTGGCCAAGTCAAAGGTTCAAAAAAGTTCCCCAAGGGTTACACAGTGTAAGGGTCTCCTAAACAGTCAAAATTAGGGTTTTGGTTCTGATCAAGAAAATGAAGTTTCCAAGGGTCCAATCAAGTCCCACATGCCTACAAATATGGTAAAGCATCCTCATACTAAGTTTCAAGACTTTCAGCACAAAATTGCACAGTCAAAAACCCTAATTGCACTACAGTCAACTGTAGGGGCAAAATGGTCATTTGGCAGTCAAAAGTTCAAATTTTTGGTCAACATCTCATTTTGAAGCCACAAACATCATTTGATCAATGCTTGATCATGATTCTCAAAGCTTGGCTCAAAAATCATCAAGATGCAAAAGTTTCCATATTTGGACAGTTGAAAAAGTCAACTGTAAATTGACCAGGGCATAACTTCCACATGGATTATCATAAAAATTTCATCCAAAGCTCATTTTGAAGAGAAAGACATTTCCTACAACTCCTCTTAATACTTCAAGTCCAAGAAATGCTCTCACAAAAAGTTATCAATTTCAACATTATAGGTCATTTTCAAAAGTCAACAAAAAGGGACTTTAAGTCAAAGGCCATAACTTGAGATTGGTAAATAAAAATGACATGGGACCAAAGAAATTGGTTAGAGGACTCAAAGAGCTTTCCATAATGTCTAAGAACATGAGCAAAGCTTAAAAATTGAGCAAGTTATGCCTTGTGGAAGTTGGGAAATTTTTGGATATTTTGAAAAGTCAACATTGCTTCAAAGGACCTAAAATTGCTAATGGGCCTCTTTTTCTTCCACAATTCATTATCCAAGGCATGTGCACGACCATTTGGCCCAAAGGGAAGTTTTTCTTCATTTTTTATTTATTTATTTGGATTTTTATTATTAATAATTCATTTAATTAATTAAAATACATGAAAAATACTAAACCTAGGTTTTTCAATCTTTTTATGCATATAATATCTCCAAGATTTCGTGCCTAACCAAATATAGAAAGAATCAATGGAATTAGACATGATTTGTATCAAAAATGCTTGAAAAAGATTTGAAAATAATAGCATGAAAAATCAAATATCCTATTCATCAATTCATGGATTTTGGATCAATTTTCTTTGACCTAATCACTCATATACATATAAGGATGCAAACCCTCGTGCCTTTGGACTGGAAGCTGCGCCATAGACAAGAAGCAACACTTGAGTTTTTGCTTAAAAATTCCAAAACTGAAAACCATATTCCAGTGCTTTTCAAGGTGAAACAACGATTCTATCACATTCCTGGGAAATCAAAGAAACTTCCTGGATCAAAAGCACCAATTCTAACGCCTTGAATCATTGTACAGAAGTCAAACTTTTTCACCTTTTTCTCATAATCGTGTTTTACAATTTAGGCATATTCATTGCATTTTATTTGTGGATTTGTGCTAATTAAACCTTTCTGAAGCTAACCATATAAGTTAATTGTGTTTTTGAGCACTGTACGCGATTCCACCATTGTCATCTTTTAGGTTTTTTCAAGCTTTGAATTGGGTACTTTTACATGCTGTAAAATTGGGAGTTCTCAGTACCATGACCAAACTCAGCATGATTGGACGAAGACAAATCAATCCTCGCGCCTAATTTATGTGTTACCATGGCTTAATCGTTATTATTGGTTATGGCGTATTTTGAGGGGGTTCAAAACCCCCGCTAACCCTTTTGCATTTTCAGGAAAAAACAAAACAATGAAGAAGATGATGAGGTGTAAGGCGCTGACTGGTTGATTCAAAATTTCGCGCTAAAAAGCACTAACGCGTGGTTTTATCTTATAATATTTGTTTGTTATTCAATATACAGAAAGCACGCTTGGTATGATTGGCAAGGCATTGTAGTGGTAACCTCCAGGACCTGGGTTCGAGCCCCAGGTCCTCACCCCCTTTCATATTATTTAGCCTTTAACTGTTATCCCATGCAGATTCAACATAAGGCTCTACCATATGCTCTTCCATCCAACACGCCACTTGGCCAATTTCACCAATCCTAGGGCCAGGATCCAGAGATCATGATGGATACTAGTCAACCACCTCACACGCTGGCATGAAAGTCAACCAGGCCATGAACAATTGGGCCCAAAAATGCTAAGCATACCCTCCAAATTAGGGGCAGAACCCCCTAGGTTTGCATTATTTCTTTTCATTATTTTGGTATTATTTTCAATTATTGTCTTTATTTTAATTAAGTCTTTAATTTAATTATTTTCATAAAAAATATAAAAAACAATATGAAATCAGAAAAAGACAAAAAAATAGTATTTTTATTTAATATTTCAATATTTTGTAAATAAAACCTTTATTAATTAATTAGTTTTAATTTAGGAGTAAATCTTAATATTTTCTTAATTAATTTAAAAAATTGGTAGAATTAGGGTTTGTAATAATTTTTTATCTTTTTTTCTTTTCTTTCATAATACTTAAATATTATTTATTTTTATAAATTAAAATTGCATGTAAATAATTAGGTTAATATTAGAAAAATTTAATTCTTCTTAATAAACTAAAAAAAACAATTAGAATTAGGGTTAGCATTTTAATTCCAATTAATCTCATTAAATTCTCATAAATACAAAAAACTAAAAAAAAAAATTTCTTTTTCTTTTTAATTTTAATTAATTTAATCATTTAATTTAATTTTGCAAAAAGGGTCCAACGCCCTCGTTCTTAATTCTTATTTAATTCGCGTGTTTATTTCTTTTTCGTATAATTTTTATGTATCTCTCCCAAAGCCTTGTAACTCGGACGTTTTATATTCCTCGCACTTTACTTTACTTTCTTTATTTTTCTGTCAAATCGGGTTCTGGAAATTTTGGCGATGTGGACCCGCGCCTTTTGTAATAGCTTAGAACTTTACTTTTCTCGCACTTTTAACTGTTAATCAAGGCATGCAAGAATGAATGACAAATAAAAACAAACGCATAGATCACCTATACCATGACAAGATAAAATAAATGAATTTGACACACCAATCACACACCACCCCTAGGGTACGCCTCACTGTTGCCTTGCCTCGAAAGGTGATCGTCGAGTAGAGGATGTCTTAGTAAGTCCTCATGATCCGGGAACCTGGCATGAGGGTAGCTTCTAAGGTGTCTTCCTATTGCTCCGGTGATCACCATGTCCCGAACCTCGAATTGACCCGAACACCTCCAACGGTGGTGCTACCTACCTCTCAATGGTGGGATGGCACTACTTTAAAGGACATTTACACAGACGAATTCCTTAGGGTAGGTAGACGACTCTAGATACTTGCTCTAATTTCAAAACAAATCAAAAATACTTTTCACACCAACACATTTTCAAAAAGCTTTCGAAAGCATTTTTTCAAACACTCTTGAGGACCGATACAAGAGTCGAACTGAAATTTTCAAAGAAACTTTTTAAAACCCACAGTTGAAAAGCAAACAAACCATTTTTGAAAACACAAATGAGCAAGTATCTAAGAGCCCATGGATAACCATGGATAGAAAGGGTGCTAACACCTTCCCTTTCTATAACCTACCTCCCGAACCGAGAGCAATCTCTTTAAGGAATTTTTCTGTGCTTTTGTCCTTTCCATTTGGAGAAAATAAAAGACGGTGGTGACTCTTGCTTCCGTTACATTTCGCGAACCAGCGTTAAACAGTCAGTTCCAGATCCACCGATCACATATACCACATGGTGCATGGTGTGCATGTTAGACCTGCAAGCATGGTTTCTAGAATACAACTATTAGAAAAAAACAAAATGCATGACCTCGGTGTCGAACCCAGGTCCTTCCCCTTAATTCGAACCCCTACCTAATTCGAACGCCTGAGTCCAAATCTGAAGCTATTTTATCCTGAAACGCCATGAATCATGAGATTCAAAGGAACCAATTTCAAATGCCCTAGCAATGGAATTTTGTGTTTTGCTTCTAATTTAGTCTTGTACTTATATGGGTGTGGTGATAAACGCATATGGAATGAATCAGCCATTAATTATGGCTTTAAAAGCAAAATCATCAAATTTGAAAAGTTTCCATTCTGAGATATTTCATGCCATTTTGAACTTTGAGTGAACCTGGACAAATTTCATCCCATTAGGTGTTCGTTTCAACTTGCATCTCCATTTCGCATCAATTGATTCTTTCAACCAGCTCCCAAGCATTGCTCTTTTTGATGGCTCTGAGTTCCAATTCGAATTGCTCAAGGCTTTATAATCATGAATTCTTCGATTAAGTCACCATCTACATTGATTTATTGATATGAAAACATCAGCTTAATCAAACAATCCTTATTCCTTTCGATCTCCTTTCCCTCAATTCGACTAATCGAAGTATGACCTCTTCATCTTGACTTGTTGGAGCTTTGCTCTGTTCTTTTCGATCTCATTTCCTTCAACTCGATCAATCAAAGTATCACCTCTTTCTTTTATCTTGTTGAAGCTTCATTCTATTCATCTTCTTCGAACACAGTTTTGACAGTTGTGACTGTGTCAAAGCTTTGTTATGTTCATCTTCTTGTCGGACTGAACTTAGACTGCAATTCCATCCTTTGCTTTCATCTATAGGACCATATTTAATGATCACTAATTTATCTTCGATTGGTGAATACAGCTTGTATGCACCAATCAGATGATAACCTATAAGCACTAAGACTTCACTTCGATCATTCAACTCCTTCCACGCCTGTTCAGGTACATGCCTGATACACATTAATCCAAAAACTCTAAGATGATTTATATTTGGCTGATTCGACCCTAGCAGTCCTTCTATGAAATCACGCCACATTCGAAGGTTGCATGTCCTTCGAACCATTAGACCTCCATGTGTTTCTTCAAAGCTTTTGAATTAAAAATCTTGTTCCTTTCGAAGCGCCAATTCAAATCAACATGACAGTCGAAATGCCTTCCCTTGTAATGCTTTGAATAGCTTATTTTTTTCAATAGTTCGAAAACGAACCCTTCGAAGCTCTTTACTAGCTCTTCATCAATCGAAGACTTCATAAAGGCCTCCTCACACTTTCTTTTAAACTATTCTTTCTTCGATCATAGTGTCATTTATTCAAAACATGTGTAATCAAAATTCCCAGCTAACACTGCTTCATTGGGCATCTAATCAGAGTGTATATTACTGTCGAAGCTGCTTCGACCCCAAATATCTTAGGACATATTTAGCTTTCAACTTACATCTCGTCAAGTTCAGTACACTTCTATTCTTTATTTCAATTATGCCATTATGCTGAGGCGTATAGGGTGACAATTCTTTGTGAGAAGTGAAACCCTAGATGGAAATCCATTGCTTAGGAGGAGAATTTATCTGGTCAATTATTGGTTAACCTTGAGCAATTGGGGACCTCAATATGCATGCCTTGAATAGAAAGGGAGGGAAAAGTTTATGGTACAACAATCACTAATAGAACAGATGGATATGGCATCATAAGGTATTAAGCGCGAGCTCGTACCCATTTGAGACAGGTCTCCAAAGGGATAGAATTATTTTGTCCTAAAGTTTTGCTATCAAACTTGTTTACCATGCCCCAAGCACGCATAAACCTTTAACGATAACCTTGAAAATCATTCTCGTAGTCGAACATAATACCCTGGATAAGTGCGTCATGGGAACCATCTCTTTGAGCATAACCAAATTGTCGCAGAGCCAGAGAAGTGTTCTAGGTAATACCCCCCTAATGCAAAGGAGTGGAACATTAGGGAATTCCCCGCAGTGATTAATGATAGTAACATCTTTCCATAGATTGGGAACACCAATAGATATCCGAATGAGAGAGAGATATCATCCTTTGAGACCACCTAGATAGAAAAGGTATGAAACACATAAGAGTCCCTCACTTCCTCATAGTACGAGTGTGAAGAGAATGTAAAATATATCCCAGCAAGGTAGGCACAGGGTTACGAGAAAGAAATATTTTGACGGCATTCACATCTATGAGTTCGTATGGATTAGGAAACAACACCAAACCATAGATTAAGAAGGCCAAGATTTCCCCGAAAGCTTGAAAAATCATATCATCCAAAAACAACTGAGCCTTCTCTAACAGAAATTTAGCAGGAAAACCCTTGACTCCACTTCTTACTTCCCAATTAGATACAATGTCAGACCGCTTCAGATGTAAGGCTGCAACAATTTCTTCAGGTTGTGGATCTTTCTCTAAACCGGTGAAAGGTATTTGATTGAGAACAGGAACTCCCAGTAATTGAGAAAACTCCTCCATTGTGGGTACCAACTGATAATCGGGAAAGGTGAAGCAGTGATGTGCAGGATCAAAGAACTGGAATAAAACACTCATCATGTCTTCTTCAAAACCCGAGGTAACCAAACTGAGTAGTCGACCATGCCCTTTGATGAATGGAGAACTTTCGAGAACCATTGAGAGTAACTCTTTAAGTTGAGAAGGTATCCTAACAAAACTGATTCAGATAGTATTTCTGCGAGTGGAGGCAATGACCTACAAAATAGAACAAAGATAAATCCCTAGGTCCTTGAAATGGTTAGTGAAAATGATAAGGTCTGATGTCATGATGTTATGATGTCATGTTCGAACAATTAATCGTACACAAATAAAACACACAAAGCCTTAGGTTCAGGCTTGCATGGAGTTTATAGGTAAGTACCCTCTTGAAGTTTTAGTTGGCTCAACCTGTCCTAAAATAAGTAATCGGGTTCTAGGAACCTCAATATCACTGATCTTTCTCTCAGGCATTGTTTCAGCACAAGCATCTAAATTTGGACCAAAATATCCCGAAAGCTGGCTATCTCACTACTTTATAATGGCTAAGTTGTGTCAACTAAGGTTCTAAGGCAAGTTAGTGCTTATGACTGACTCAAGGGACACCAGCACAAACCAATGTTTCGCACTAACATAGCTATCACTTCAACCATATCGGTATACGCCGTATAGTTTTCATGATCTATTGCTACTTACATAAAATGCCCCTAAATCCGGGAATAGGATCTACAAGAAATGAACCCAAACAACCCTTTAAAAGTAAAGCAGGAAAGTAGGGCTTGTGAGAAGGAACCTGGATAGTAGGGTTACTTCGAAATGAAAGCCTGGTAGTAGGGCTTGTTAGAAGGAACCTGGATAATAGGGTTGTGAGAAGGAACCTGGGTAGTAGGGTTACTTCGAAATGAAAGCCTGGGTGGTGGGGCTTGTGAAAAGGAACCTGGATAGTAGGGTTACTCTGAAATGAAAGCCTGGGTAGTAGGACTACTTCGCTTGATCATGTGGATTAGTTGACCCGTTTGGTTTCGGGAACTGATTTTTCCTAGGTTTCCTGCAGATATGACGTGTATAACCGCTGGAATTGTTGGTGATAACTGTCTTTTCTTGAAAAGATAACAAGGTCAGTTATATGCGATACATGAAATGCATTGTGAGATGATGTTCTCAAATTAAACGAGATTATGTTGTATGCGATATGTATGTGCACGTCATGATGTATGAGCATGGTATGTTAGTTGTGACATATCCGAGTCTGGGAAAATAAATCCCTGACTGCTGCTGGAGAATAAATATTCTATCGAGACGAGATGCTGGAGGACAACTCTGCGGGGACCAACTTAGAGGAAGAGATACTTCGTTGGTAGGCCTGCTGACCTGGAGGAATAAACTCAGCTGGGGATGAAATTCCGTTGCTGGAGATGTTGATCCCTTGTTGGAGATTGAGCTTTCGTACCCAGAGAAATTGGCCCTTCTTGGGGAGATGAAAATTGTTGACTCGCCTGCGATTATGAACCTTGGCTGGGGATAGTTATGCCCCATTTCGGGAAGGCTGGCACCAATGCCTTCAGATACTCTTACTCGGTGGGGAGTGTACGTACCAACAAATATGTTTCCAAGTTAGATTTATCCCGGCACCTGCTAGGCAGAGTAACCGTGGGGCTTGGCACTTCTTATTTTCCTTGTTTCTGGAATTACGAGTGATTGTCTTTGTTTCTTATCTAAATGTTTATGAGCAGGAATTATTTTCAAATGCATATATCAAAAATAAATCATTGGACGTTCTTGCAAAACAAAATAGAAAAAGAAAAACAAATTTAAGTTTTGTAAAAATGACTTGTATTGATTTTTGAAATTGGCCTGTAATAGGTGTTTTGTACAAAGAGGCTGACGTCCTAGTAAGAAAACTCCGCCGAAAGATAGAATTTATACAATTTGTGTAAAAGAAAAACAACTATGTGAAACAACCCCATTGGGTTCCAACTCTGCTATTGCCTTTATGTCTTCAGGCATCTCATCACTTTACTTCTTGGCCGAAGGTTGATCAGATTGGTTGGCACCGTCCGAGCTTGATAGTCGATGCTGAAGTCTGTTTGCCAAATGATCCAATGAGACATAGTGGTACGCTTTATATCCCTAACTTTTGCCTGGACCGCCCTTTCTGGTTTTCAATCAACCGGGATAACCCTTTTTGCCCAAGCCACTCTTTCGGGTTTTTGACTTTCCGGGTGTATAGATTTTTTTCATTTTCATCCCTTACTTTTTCCCGAACCCTTTTGGTTCGCCAGGAAGCCCTTATTTCTGCCTAGGCCAGTCAACCTAGTGGGTCTTTTAGTTAGGCGTAGTATCTTTTCACTATGTCTGCATTGACAGGGTGAGGAAGGTCGTCACCATCCATGTTGGTTAGAATCATAGCTCCTCCTGAGAAAATGTTCTTGACCACAAATGGCCCTTCGTACGTGGGGGTCCATTTGCCCCTGGGATCACCTTGCGACAGTATGATGCATTTGATTACTAGATCCCCGACCTGATAACTTTGACGCCTGACTTTCTTGTTAAAAGCCTTGATCATTCGCTTTTGATACATCTGACCATGGCAGTAGCAGTGAGTCTCTTTTCGTTGATTAGATTTAACTGATCAAGTCGGGTTCGAATCCAGTTGTCTTCGTTCAAACCCGCATCCTTCATAATCCTGAGAGAAGGTATCTGGACTTCAATGGGTAGGGCTTCCCCCATGCCATATACCAGAGAGTAGGGTGTTGCCCCTGTCAATGTTCGTGCTGAGGTACGGTATCCATGCAGAGCAAATGGTAACATCTCATGCCAGTCTTTATATGTCACCGTCATCTTCTGTACAATCTTCTTGATGTTCTTGTTAGCTGCTTCAATAGCACCATTCATCTTCGGCCGGTAGGGATGAGAGTTATGATGTTGTACCTTGAACTTTTTACAGAGCTCGGTGATTATTGTGTTATTAAGATTCGTACCATTGTCGGTAATAATCCTCTCTGGTACACCATATCGACAGATCAGGTTATGCTTGATAAACCGCACCACAACACTCTTGGTAACAGTAGCAAAAGAGGCCGCCTCAACCCAATTCGTGAAGTAATCAATGGCCACTAGGATGAAACGATGCCCATTGGAAGCGATGGGCCTGATTTCGCAAATCATGTCAATGCTCCATGTTGCAAAGGGCCACGGAGCTGTCAAAACATTTAAGGGGACTGAAGGCACATGCACCTTATCAGCATAAATTTGGAATTTATGACAAGTTCGAAAGTGTTGATAACAATTGGCTTCCATAGTGGACCAGTAGTATCCTGCCCGTAGGATCTTCTTAGCCATGGTATGTCCACTAGAATGGGTTCCGAAGGTGCCTTCATGTAGATCTGTCATGATCCTCTCTGCTTCTCTCTTGTCCACACACCATAGTAGTGTGGAGTCATGATTTCGCTTATAGAGCATTCCATTACTGAGGAAGAACTTTGCGGAGAACCTTCTCAGAAACTTCTTATCGTTGACAGATGCCCCTTCGGGATACTCTTGAGCCTCGAGATACCTTTTGACTTCGTGAAATCGGGGTTTGTCTACCACTTCTTTGGTATCGATTTCACAGCAGTGTGATTGTTCATCCAACCTCTCAATGGTGATTTGGGGAGCTTCGTTGTCCCACCTAACTTTGAACATGGAAGACATGGTAGCTAGCGCGTCCGCTAATTTATTCTCCTCTCGTGGGAAATGTTCAAAAGTTACCTCCTTAAAGTGTGGGAGCAATGTCAGTACGTACTCTTTATATGGGATAAGATTCGGGTGCATCATATCCCACTCGCCTTTGATCTGACTTATCACTAAGGCTGAATCCCCGAATACACTCAAGAACTTGATCCTCAAGTCAATAGCAACTCGAAGACCCATAATACATGCTTCATACTCCGCCATGTTGTTGGTGCAATTGAAGCATAATTGGGCAGTGAACGGAGTATGACAGTCCTCGGGAGATATGATTACAGCGCCAATGCCATTACCCAATGCGTTTGAGGCTCCATCAAAATACATAGACCATCGGGATCCTTCCTCAGGTCCTTCATCCGGTCCATGTCCTTCGTAGTCAGTCACCAGCATAATGTTCTTGTTTGGGAACTCAAAATTCATGGACTGGTAGTCATCCACGGCCTGATGAGCCAAATGATCAGCCAATACACTCCCATTGATTTCTTTATGGGTTGTATATTGTATATCGTATTCAGTTAATATCATTTGCCACCTTCCTATCCTTCCGGAGAGAGGGGCTTCTCAAAAATTTACTTGATCGGATCCATCTTTGATATAAACAAGGTAGTGTGAGTCAGCATATACTGTCTTAGTCAGCGAGCAGCCCATGCCAAAGCGTAACAAGTTTTCTTGAGCAGTGAGTATCGTGTCTCACAGTCGGTAAACTTTTTTCTGAGGTAGTATATTGCGTGCTCTTTTCGACCAGACTCGTCATACTGCCCCATCACACACCCCATTGAATTGTCTAGCACTGTCAAGTATAATATCAAAGGTCTTCCTTCAACTGGAGGCATTAGAATTGGTGGTTCTTGAAGGTATTCCTTGATTCTTTCAAAATCCACCTGGCATTAGTCATTCCACTTTACCACTTGATCTTTATTTAGAAGCTTAAAGATTGGCTCATAAGTAGCAGTTAGATGTGAAATGCACCTGGAGATATACTTCAGACGTCCCAAGAAACCCCTAACTTCCTTCTCTGTACGGGGAGCCAGCATTTCTTGTATGGCCTTTACCTTCGCAGGGTCTACCTGAATACCCTTGTCACTGACGACAAAACCCAGAAACTCACCAGATCTTACCCCAAAGGTACATTTGTTCGGATTCAACCTCAGCTTGTATGTCTTCAATCTATCGAACAACTTTTGGAGATGATCAATGTGCTCTTCCTCAGTCTGAGACCTGGCTATCATGTCATCCACATAGACTTCGATCTCGTGGTGAATCATATCATGGAACAAAGCGACATTGGCTCGTTGATAGGTTGCCCCAGCATTCTTCAACCCAAAAGGCATCACCTTGTAACAGAAGGTCCCCTACTGTGTGACGAAGGTCGTCTTCTCCATTTCTTCAGGAGGCATCTTGATTTGGTTGTAGCCAGAGAAACCATCAATGAAGGAGAAGATTTTGTGTTGCGCAGTGTTGTCAACCAGAACAACAATGTGGGGAAGTGGGAAGTCATCCTTGGGGTTTGCCCTATTCAGATCTCTGTAATCCACACACATCCGTACCTTGCTGTCCTTCTTAGGTACCGGAACGACGTTAGCAACCCACTGTGGATAGGAGGTGATAGCTAAGAACCCTGCGTCGAACTGCTTCATGACCTATGCCTTGATCTTCTCTGACATTTCGGGACGCATGCGATAGACCTTCTATGTAATCAGAGGACAATCTTCTTTAGTTGGCATGCGATGTACCACAATATCAGTGTCCAAATTAGGCATGTCTTCATTGGACCAGACGAAGATCTCAACATAGTCGTGAAATATCTGTGTCAACCTCTGTTTGACACTAAGCTCCAGATTTGCACCTATTTTAACCACTTTTGTGTCCTCCTCAGTACCCAAATTCACTGTCTCAACCAGCTCTTCATGAGGCTGTATAGCCCTCTCTTCCTGTTGTAGTAGTCTAGCAAGTTCTCCAAGTACCTCACAATCGTACTCACCTTTATCCTTGGCTTGGTTGATCGGATTTTTGAAGTCATAACTGGCAATAGCAGAGCTGTTATCAATGGGATCTAGAGTGGATATGGATCTGCAATGTGATATGTGAGTGTGTGTGTAAGAGAGTAGTTGTATTGATAAAGTAAAGGCAGAAAAGAAAAACAGAGAGCGCAAAATTTGTATGCAAAGAACGTCCAATACTTCATTGATGAAATATGAGATGACATATAATAACCCTCACAAATAGAACCATCGTGCCTCGGGTAAGACACAAGGTCAAAAAGTTTAAATTGTTCATTACAAACTCAGAAAACAAATAAGACAATTACTGCCGAATAAAAGAAACTTGACCAAAATCTCTAGCCGTCCAATTACTCAGTCCACCATCGGTAGTTGGGTAAATCCAGCTGTCAATATCAAAATCTTCCTCACTATCTTCAATAGAATTGACTCCTTGATTACTGATGCGTAGGGGAGGTCCTCTAACTCGAACGCGTCGAACAGCCCTTTGAGCCCCTGAAGTAAAGCCCAAGCCAAATTTGTCAGTTTTGTGAGTGAAATCAGGGAGCTGACCCCAATTGGCACACCCACCTTCTTCAACCACAGCCCTGACGTCTTTGAGAGAAGCCATCTTCAAAGGAGGTTTGTTGCTAGCAGTTTCAGTCGATGCCAAGATCTGAGGGACCTCTTCGAAGTTCTGACAAGGAGTTTCTATAAATTCCCCGTCCATCTCTATGTAGCGGAAAGATTTGATCTGGCTCACAATATACTCCTCTTCACCCTGTACAGTGACAATCTTCCCTTTCACCGGATACTTCAGCATTTGTTGGAGTGTGGAAGCAACTTCCCCAACCTCATGGATCCAAGGACGACCCAACAAACAAAAATATGACGGCCTGATGTCCATCACATAGAAGGTGGATTTGAAAGTCTGAGAGACTATCTTGACAGGGATGTCCACTTCCCCGTGCACCATTCTTTTTGATCCGTCAAAAGCCCTTACCACAATGTTACTAGGCTTTAGAGTCAAACCCTCACAATCCAAATGGTCCAATGCCTTATTGGGCAGAACATTCAGCGAAGACCCAATATCCACTAGCACATGCGCCATGGTAGTGCCCCTGCATTCGATCGAGACATACAGAGAATCATTGTGTTTTCTCCCTTTCGATGTCAAGTGTGCATTTGAAAAACCCAGCCCATTGTCAGCGGACAGGCTAGCCACGCAATCTTTGAATTGATCAGCTGAAGTCTCTTGCGACACATGCACAGTTTTGAGGAAAGCAATCAAAGCCTTCGCATGGGCCTCAGAGCACAACAGCAAGGATAACATAGATATCTTCGAGGGGGTCTGCCCCAGATGTTCGACCATGTTGTAGTCACTCTTTTTAATTATTTTCAAAGTTTCCTCTATCTCTTGCTTAGAGGTTTCCACAACAATTTTTCTAGGTGCCTCCGTCCGAGCAGGCTCACCTATAGCTTCTTTGCCTCGCATCCCAGATGACTTATCGGTAGGGGTAACAACTGGAGTAGTAACTTAATTACTAGCTGGAGCAGAAGATGAAATAATAATAGGCTTAGTGACAGTCTTCGGGGAGATCTCAGGAGAGAAAATCCTTCCACTTCTAGTAATCTTGCTGGTCCCAACAATGTTACCGACACCAGGATCAGCTTCTTCGGTCTTCAAGTTTTGTTTAATGCCATGATAGTAAACATCGGTGCCATAATGCCAAGGGACAGATTTTTCTGAGATATACGGGACATGACTAGGACATGTGATTGTCAACAGAGAGACTCTCGTAGCGGATGTAATCCTAACAGGTTTTCTCGAGGAAACCTTGGAAGGGCTGGCGGAAATGGTTATAATAGGAATATCTTTACACGGAACAGTTGGAATCAAAGTTTTTTCGAACAAAATTACTCTGTTGTCCATCAGGCGTTTGACACCTGTCTTCAGCAAATGGCAACCAGAAGGTAGAAATGAACACATGTGGAAACCTTCACCACAACCCGGAAATAAACCGGCCAACAACAAGAGGAGTAGAAATTTCGTCAACTGAGGTCACAAACAGATTGGTGTCAATGGCGTTAACTTCATGGTTGTGCTTAGGCATGGGAGCAGTTATGACATTGGGCTTTTCCGGAGCGTCAAACTCAATCTCCTTGGCTTCAATCAGATCTTGTACTCTATTTTTTAGAGCCCAGCAACCATTTGTATCGTGACCAGGACTCTGAGAATGGTAGGCACACCGAGCGTTCGGATTGTAACGAGGAGAGGAGGTATTAGGATTCTTGGAAGCCTCTCTTAAAGTTGCCAAGTTAGATCTCAACAGATGGGGTAGAACCTCTGTCAATGTCATGTTAATCCGAGTGAACTGCCTTTGTGGTCTTTCTATCCTTTGTTGATTGTTGCATTGTGGAGCAACTGCGGATCTAGGTATCATCACAGCACTTACTGTCTGACGATGTTCAGCCCTATTTTGGCCTCTCGGGCTAGAGATGGCACTGGATTCCCTCTTAGCAGTGAAAGGATTTTTTGCTGAACTTGACGAGGTATTTTCGAATCCCAGCTTCTACCCTCTCTCCAGTTAATATCAGCTCAGTAAAACCAGCCGATGAGCTACCAATCAAATGGTTGAAGAATGGACCAGACAGCGTTCCAAGAAACATGTCAACCAACTCCCTATCAGACAATGGGGGTTGAACCCTCCCAACCAAGTCTCTCCATTTCTACGCGTAGTCCTTAAAGCCTTCACCTGTACCCATGGACATACTCTGGAGTTGAGTACGAGTAGGGGCCAGGTTGGCATTGTATTGATACTGCTTGTAAAAAGTGGCAGCCAAATCCTCCCAGTTTCGAACATTGATTCCTTCCAATTGGTAGAACCATTCGAGCTGAGTCCCTGATAGGCTGTCTTGAAAGAAATGAATCCACAAGTTTCTATCAGCGGTGTGGGGCTGGATCTTCCTTACATAGGAACGGAGATGTAGCTTCGGGCAAGACAACCCATCATACTTTGCGAAAACTGGAGCCTTAAATATTCGTGGGATGAATGCCCCGGACACCAACCCTAGTTCTTAAAAATCCAATCCTGGTATTCTCTGGATCTCCGTAGCACTTAACCGATCCTCTAACTGCTTGTACCTATCCTCAACGGGAGGATACTGCTCATCATTGTAGTCAGTATCATTGTCAGAGACTTCAAGACTGGGGTTCTCTTCTTTTGTCTGCCCCTCTTGATTTTCCCCTCCTTGGATGAGGAAGTTACATCAACTGATTGCTTTAGTGGCCCCCCAAATATTCTACCCATATTGAGGGCACCGATGCGCTTCTTCTTCTTCTTCTTCTCTTTCTCTTTCAGGATGAGGGCCTTCAGATCGTCCTGCCCTTTTGCCAGAGTTACGAACATCTGTTGAAATTGGGCATTTTGTGCCTGAAGATCTTTGATGCTTTGTTCAAAAGTCATATCTGCTTGAAACAAACGACAGAGGAGATGAGAAACCTGGAACAGAACCTACTTATGAAATGTCATGGATGGTATGCGTATGCAATGATTTCAAGGAATTTAGGGATTTAAATTTGTTCAGACCAAAAGAAGAACACACGTCATATTAATAAATCCAAACTTGAGTACATTATGCCTTTTTGGGCTTACAATGAAAGAAACAAATGTACAGTAAGACTCCTAAGACAAAAAGGTTGAACGCATTCTCTTTGGCGCAATGTAGGCGTTCATATTTCGCTCTTCATGAAGTTGCTTGGTGAGTTCCAGAACTTTCTTCTCACTGGCGTAAAATTTGGCTTCGAAAGTATCTCGCTCCCCTTTGAGTTGTATCTAATCCCTTTGGAGGTCTTCAAGATATGTGGGCATGTCAGGATGTAGGATAGTGTATGAAACGTCTCCCTCTATGACAGGCTCAATGATTACCGGGAGAATGGAGGGGTAAGGCATCATAAGACTCTGAGCGCGAGTTCGTACCCATTTGAGGTAAGGCTCAAGAGGGATGGAATTCTTGTGCCCCAAAGTCTTGCTATCCACCTTGTTTAGCATCCTCCAAGCTCGGATGAATCTCTGGTGAAGACCTTGATCGTCGTTGTCGTAGTCGAATACCAAACCTTAAACTAGCATCTCGTGCGGGCCATCCCTTCGGGAATAACCAAACGGTCTTAAGGATAAACATGGGTTGTAGGTGATACCTCCCATAATGCCTAGTAAAGGGACATTAGGGAATTCTCCACATTGGTCGACAATGATAACATTCTCTTTGGAACGGGAGCACCAATGAATGTCTGAATGCTTGAGCGTCATAAACTTTTGTGACCACCTTGAACCTTGCTCATTCTTTAAGACTGATTGGGGGAGATGAGAAATAAACCATCTTGCCAAAAGAAGAGTGCAACACATAAGGACACCTTTTTTCCTCATTGTGTGACTGTGAAAAGAATGTAGGATATCCCCTAGCAATGTAGGCACTAGGTTGCGTGATACGAAGATTTTGACGGTGTTGACATCTATGAGTTGGTCAGGATTTGTAAACAAAACCATCCCATAGTGAGGAGAGCCACAATTTCCTCAAAGGCTGCAAGTCTAAGGAATTCCAACAACTTTGGGCTTTCTCAAACAGAAACTTTGCTAGGAAGCCTTTGACACCACTCCTTGTTTCCCAATGAGTTGTGACATCAGACGAGTGCAAGTGTAGAGCTTAAGCAATCTCTTCTGGATTTGGATCTCTTTCCGTACCGTTGAAAGGTAGTTGATTGAGAATAGGAATCCTCAAGAGTTGGGAGAATTCTTCCAAAGTAGGAACAAGTTAATGGTTGGGAAATATGAAGCAATGGTGCAAAGGATCAAAGAACTGAAAGAGCACCTTCATCATGTCCTCATCTGTGTTGGAGGTGACCAAGTTGAGTAGCCGACCATGTCTCTCGGTAAATGGAGAGTTTTCAGGAATCCTTGAAGCTAGCTCCTTTAGTTGTGAGGGGATTCTCACAAGATTGACTTGAATAGTTTTCCTGTGAAGTGAGTCCATATCCTACAAAATAAGGACAAAGATGAATCCCAAAATCCTTGAAATGGTTAGTGGATGCATATGATGTTCATGATGTCCATGATGTTATGTACAAATATGCATATACAAGCAAAGCAAACAAGTCCTAGGTTTAGGCTTGCTGGGGTTTTATAGGTAAGTACCCTCTTGAAGTTTAGTTGGCTTAAACCTGTCCTAGTTAATAGTAACCGGGTTCTAAGGGATCTCAATATCACTGGTTTGTTTTCTCAGGCATTGTTTCAGCGCAATCCTCTTTAATGGCGACCGAAATATCCCAAAAAAACAAACCTCAATGAGTGTAGTATCGAGTATCTACCAACTTCGAACTGCACCAAAGTCGGTCATCTCACTACATCCTAATGGCCAAGTTGGTCAAGTAAAGGTTCTAAAAGTCAGTTAGTGCTTCATGACATTACTCAGCGGCCCCGTATTCACCTTGACTACTCAAGGGCTACCGGTACTCATAAATATGTTGCACTAACATAGCTATTTATTAGACTGTGTCGGTATACCCCACACAGTTTCCACAATGTATTGCTACTTACCTATAAGGTATCCCCAAATCTGGGTAGAGGATTCAAACCCAAAACAAAGAACCAAAATGTAAAGCACACAAGTCAACAAAGAAAGCAAGTAAATGTGATCTAACCCTAAGGTAACCCCACTTTTAGAATATTTCTCAGCAGAGTCGCCAGTTCTGTGATATGGTGGGAGAACTGACTTGATTGTTTTGCATTTGTGTTTGCAAATGTTAGGGTTTAGCAAGAGTCGCCGTCGAATTTTCTTTTATCTAATTAGGAATGGTGAAAAATCACAGGAAAGACCTTTAGAGATGTTTTCTTGAGTCCGGGGGGTAGATTATGAAAAGGGAAGGTGTTAGCACCCTTTTCATCCATGGTTTTCCATGGGCTCTTAGTTACTTTCTAGATCACTTGCTTTTGTTTGAATGTGCTTGTGGTGTGGTTTTTGAAAGTATTTTGAAAATGTAACTTTGTAATGATTCTCGTTTCTATAAGAATGCGTACAAAGTGTTTGTTTCAAAAATAGTTCAAAGAGGTGTTTGTGAGATATGTTTTTGAAAGTGATTTTTAAAAAGGTGTTTTCTTTGTAAAGGTTCTCATTTATATAAGAACGCGTACAAAGTGTTGTCTTTTGAAAAATGTTTCCAAAATGAGAGTGTTGGTGTATGAAATGTTTTTGTTGTGAGCAAGCGAGCAACTAGGAGCAAATCTACCTACTCAAAAGGTCTTAAATGTTCTTTTCCTCCTCCTTTAGATGTTGCTATCTTACCATTGATTTGGTAAGAAGCCCCATCGTTGGATGTGAAGGGACGGATGTTGGGACGTTTGAATAGTCATAGAAGGCAACTTATAAGACATTTTAGCAAGGTCGTTTTAGGGACTAGATCATTTACCAAAGGCAACATCGAGGGTCATCGAGGGACTACGATCCTTTATCGAGGGTCTTTGCTAAAACACCCATGTTCGAGGGACATGACTATTTTTTCGATAGGCAACAAAGTAGGATTACCCTAAGGGTGCATGTGTGCAAATGTGTTTGATTACATGAATTTTAGTGTTGATTAGGGTGATCTATTTTTCAATTTCATGTCTTTCCATACACACCCTAGTTACTAGCATTTACATTCAAAAGCGATAAATTGCGGAAATGTAAAGTCCTACGCTATTACAATATTATGGATGGGGATACATATTTACGAATGGGGATTACAAATAAAATTGAATCCTAAATGATTATTACAACCATATTGAATGGATAAGAATATACAAAAGATGTAAAATGGACTTGTTTTATTTTAAGAAAATATTTTGGATCTTTTGTTTTAAGAATTAAAATAAAGCATGTAAAAATATAAAAAAAGGTTTTTGGTGTCTTTTGATTAATGAAATAGAAAGTAATAGAAAAAATAGTGAGAAAAAGAAAATAGAATCAACGTATTGCTGACTAAAGGAGGTCAGAAGTTCTGACTCTGGCGTGCTACAAAACAGATATCATGTTAGTGAAAAATAGGTAAAGTCGGAAGTTCTGGGTCCGTTGGGAACAGGGTAGTTTTCAGAAGTTCTGATACTACCGGCAACGAAGTAGATTTCAGAAGTTCTGATACCACTGGCAGGACTTGGTCTCCCTCTCCATGCTAGTCAGAACATCTGCAACTTGGTCATTTCTCAACAAAACAGAAGATCTGCATATGATAGTTATGGCAGGTGTCATAGTGTTTCAGAAAGAAGAAATATTAGAACTATAAATCAGAGGCAAGTATGAATTTGCTAATCCAAATTCTGAGTTCTAATTTCTTCAAGAAGTTCTGAAATGATTTATTCCCTACTTAGGCAGGCAGATGCATGAAATCTCAAAATATGTACAACATCAGAAACATGATATCTACATTGTATTTTTGAACATGCAAATATGGTAATGCTTAAGTAATGTGGTGAGAGTCAGCGGCAGCTTACCTTGCAGCTGGAAGAGATTCTGTGAACCGGAGTTAACCTCAACTCTGATGATGTTATGAGCAGCTTCTTCACATACTCAGCAGGCTAGAAGTTTTCAACTTCTGGAACAGCAAAGGGGTGGTGTTCTGACCTCTTCGAGGTGGAGGTGGATGGAGAGTGTATAGTAGTATGAATACAGAAGTTAGGGCAATTTCTAATATGTGAATCAACAACTGTGTGGATGGTTTTAGTCAAGAAATTATTGAGAACAAATGGAGTCTGAATACAAGGAACCAAAAGTTAACAGGTTTTGTATGTTGTGTTTTTAGTTTTTGGAACTCTTGGAATTTTGGCAGGGGTTCAAGGCTTTTCTCTCTCAAATTTTCTGACCCATTTTACAGTGGCCAATGGCTTTCAATTTATAGGCAAAGATCTTATAGTTTGGAGAGTGAAACCATCAAATGCTAGGGTGTTGCCTTGTTGTTGAAGCAAGCATGGTGGTTAGTAGCCTTAGCAGCGCCTAAGCTGGAATCATAAGCAGGAATTAAGGAAAAATAATTTCCAAAGAAAAAGTAACGCATGGGTCCAGCACACTTTTGTACAAGAGTTTGCTTTTCCAAGATAGTAAAGGTACTTCTATGCCACACGTGGAGAAATCCTTTGAACAAAGACCCATAAGTGTTTGTGAGCATTAAATGATGATGAGATTGATCAACCCAGAAATCCTGCAACGTGATATTCTGCATCATTGCTTAGTTCTGGATCAGAAGTTCAGCATCAGCGTGACTTAGAATAAACAATCAACTTCTGATCCTTGAATCCCTTTGCTCCAGCATGTTCTGAAGGAGCTCTCAGACTTTCCAGGAAGCTTGTAGCATGCTTCGTAACCTTCTTTGAATTACCCTGGCAAACTCTGACTGAAGCTTTTGTGAAAACTTGCCCAGAAGTTCTGACCAAACTCTGCCTTGAGAGTGTCCAGAATTTGCTGAGTGTCATCGTGATAATCTGGTCAGAAGATCAGAAACGTAACCTCCAAATGCTGAAGGGGCATGTTCTGACCGGAGCGTTGAACATAGCCTCCATATGCTGAAGAATCATGTTCTGACTGAAGCATCATGTTCTGACCAAAGAGGATTGCTTCTGCATGTTCTGATTGAAGCGTCATGTTCTGACCGTGTTTGCAACTTCTGACTGCACTTGCATAGAGCCTGGCTCAAAAGTTCTGAAGTATCATATTCTCTAGACACTTAGAAATTTTTTTAAACCTTTAGAAAATTTGATTTTTTAAAGTAACTTCTGACTTTTGATTTTTGATGAACCAATTTCATGCCTTAATGAAATATGATTCTTGGAACTTGATTTTTGATTCCAAAGTCATAGTTTTACTCCTTTGCTGTGCAACTGACCATTTTGCCCTTGTGGGTGATTTTCTTGAAAAGTTGTAATTCAAGACTTGGAACCTGATAGAAACAAACCTGAGAGTCCAGGATGATCCTTTGAGAAATGGGAAGGAAAATTTTGGGGTACAACACTAGGGTAGAAGCAAACCTTTATTTCCAGTCCCTCTTAAGCAAAACCAACCAGCGCATCAGCCTCCTGGAAGTCTCAGGGTTCTGTTCCAGTCCTTAACTCACATTTAAACACGCTAGAACTCACCAGCCAAGTTACTCCGGTTTGCTCATGTTCTTTGATCTCAAATTTTTTATTCATGCCATATCAATTGTTTTTGTGCATTGATATATGTTTGTTAGATCATTTAAAACATGTTGAGGTGATCACATGTGAAGATGAATGATCCATGCGCTAGATGCCATTGATAGGGCATAAAATTTCTGTTTGTTTATATCTCTGTGTGCAGGCAGTTTCAGGACAAATGGACACCACCATCAGATTCTCAATTTCCGAATTAGGTGGGTAGGGCCATTCCTTTGTTTCATTTTATCATATTTTACAGGATCCAAAAGTTCCCTCACTGGAGAAGACGGGGGAAACACCAGGCCCGGTGGTTTGGCTTGTTTAACTCAAGTCAAGGGCTTGCGTGGCCAAATGATCATTTTTGATTGGCCCATTCAAAATATTTGACCCCACCCTCAGCACATGCGTTTCATTTTTTTTTTGAATATTTTTAATTCAATTTGTATTATATTTATTTATTTGCATTATATGACCAAATGAAAGCGCAGCACCGCTGGTTAAGGTGAAGGTTTGTAAATGTAGGGGCGTGGGTTTGATCTCTGCGTTTGCAATATTTTTGATATTTTTGCAAATTGATGCAGGTTTCACATATATTGTCCAAGTTTTACTTTCTAACACAATTGAGCGCTGACACAACTAAGTGCCTGCAGTCTTCTTTTTATTGATTTCTTAACCCTTTTTTTCTTCCTTTTTCTTATTTATTTTAAATAATTATTAACCAAACCCTAATCACTTTTTTTATAACCAATTAGATATAGGTTCATTTTTTTAAATAATTAATTTGAACTTTTATTTATTTATTTATCAATTAAATTAGATTAATTAATATTTTCTTAATATTAAAATTAATCAGACTTATGCTTTTATTTATTAACACTTGGACTGTTTTCATAAAAAATACCAAAAATACGTATTTAGAATTTTATAGGCCTTTAAACTTCTTCCATATTTCAATATTCTCGTATTTCTTTTGCTATTTGTTTTTTAGACGATTGTATAGGTCGCATGAGTTTTTTGTAATAGCTTAGTGTTTAAATGCCCACAAAGTTTTAAATATTGTAATTATCCCGAAGCCATGTAATAATTATAGGTCTTTGCTTTCTCACATTTTTATTTTCTCGCATTAATACTTTGTATGCCCTGTATATATATATATAGCTGATAGTTAATAGGATTGTATGGCAAGATGATAATCAAACATAGAAAAACCCTAATCCAGAGATAACATAACTGAATCGACACACTTCGCACATTCATGCCTTTAGGGTAATTCCCTCTGTTGCCTTCGAAAAAACAACAGTCATGTCCCTCGAATGTAGGGATTCTTTAGCAAAGACCCTCGAATAAAAGATCATTGTCCCTCGATTCCCCTTCGATATTGGCTTTCAAAAAATGATCTAGTCCCTTACAAAACTGCTAGAGCATCCTTACAAGTTGCCTTCAATGATCATACGACGACTCTCGATGTCCCTTCACATCTAATAGATAGGGATACCTACCGACTAATGATACGAATAACATTTTCTCTAAAGGAGAAGGAAAAAGTACAAAGAATGACTTGAGTGGGTAAAATATTGTTAACCGCTTGCTCACAAACTCTTCAAAAACAAAACATTTCTCACACCACACTTTCAAAGCAAAATATTTTCAAAACACTTTATATACATTCTTGAGGACCGATACAAGAGTCATTACAAATTTCACCTTACATTGGCAAATTTCAAAACATTTTCAAATCACACACACAAAAAAAAATAATTAAATTTCAAAGTGAGCTAAGCGATTAAGATCCTGTAGATAACTACAGATGAAAAGGGTGCTAACACCTTTCCTTTTCATAATCTACCCCCCGAACTCAAAACCTATCAAGGTATTTCCTGTTCTTTTCACCCTTTCCTTATTGCATAAAATAAAATTCGGTGGCGACTCTTTCTATCAACAAAATTTGCGATAAAACGCAAAAATAAGTGAGTTCTCCCACCGTATTATAGGTATCGTTCATGACCTGTTCAGATGGTGACTATGTTCATATGGTGACCATATGTTCTGTTGGTGACTAAGGGGTTCTTAGATTTATTTTCAGAGTTCATGACTTATTTATTTGGAGGTTCATTTGGGCCTTCAATCTTTGTATTCCTAACATGCTCAGAAAAGGCTCAACAATATACGGTATTCCAAAAGCCTTGATCTTGTGCAACTGATGATCTACATGGTATTTGGTTCTTGTATCTGTAGAAGCTATGTCGGACCTTTGATCTGGTGATATTCATATGGTTCAGAAACATTGCAACAATCATATTCCAGAATGGTGGAACTTTGCTCCCATGTATTTGTATACATAACATGGTTAACCACATGCTTAACATACATGTTCTGTTAATACTAGGGAATCATATTTATAAGTCTTATGTTGAACTTTTCCATCCATTACCTTTGTAAAATCGAAATCTAAGCATGTAAATTCCTTGGAAAAGATGGAACATGGCATGGAATCCATTCATGCACCCCAAGCATATTCATGCATCTATAACAGGTACTCGAAGATTGGGGATTCATATTCATACTTGGTATTCTCTTTAGAGTTACAAATTCAGAATTCTTACTGTACGTGTTCAGAGATCAGTTATGGAATAACTTTGTGGGGGATTGATTGATACGAAGACCCCGATGGGGTTAATTATGGTATACATGCAAGCTTCTGCCCGTGGGCGGGAATTTTTTAAGAAGGAAGATAATCTATTGAAGACTCAGGTGAGCCAAGTCATGGAAGCTCTGATGATGATATCAACAATCCTACACCTACTGTCACATCAGAGGTTCTCTCTTCTCCTCGTCTTTTAGGGGTTGCTTTCAACCATGTAACGCTACACAATATTGAGTTATTAGAACATCTTATCAGAAGATGGTTCCCATTTACTATGTGAGTTCAAGAAACTTTTTTTACCAACGAGATTTAAATACGCTTGAAGAAAAGTTGATCTTATATCAGTGCTTCATTCTCATTGGGTTCCACACTTGTTTTAGCTTCCATGGGTTAGATCTCGTACTTCAATATTGTCTATAATTTCCCTTCAAGATCATGATATCAACGTCAGATGTGGTTACCATGTCGGGGAATCCGACTATTCCATCAGGGGAACTCCCCACAACTTTGAGTTCCCTAATTTGTTCGACTATAGCCATTCTTTTTTCAACAAGTGAATTCATGGGGCAAAGCTTTTAAGAAAATATAGAAGAAGCCTGATGAGCATGTTGATGCAATCCCATTGCATTACATCCAGTTACTTACTCTCTTGTTGGAAGTTCAATTGGAAGCTCTGATTTTCGGGGTCCTCCTCCCACAAACGTCTCTTCTGGGGAATCCGATTTTGATATTGAAGACTCTAAAGGAGTTGAGGTATAAAGCCCAACACCTATCTGGCGTCTCTTCCAAAAGTCTAATTCCTATTTGGCCAACTGCCAGACTCTTTTTCACTAGTTGGATGTCTCTTCTATTGTGATAGAAGACGGATTGTATTGTTTCTTTGTGGCATAAGACGCTTGGTGATATTATTTATACCAATTCTCTTGGTAAAGTATTCATTCGTTCTCCTAAAAGAATATTTTATGCATATTATTCTGGGGCACCTGGCCATTCGATTGAAGATGGTATGTCATCCAGAAATGAGGTCCAAGACAGAATCAATTCAGAGACTGTTGTGTTCACATCAGATCAGAAGGAGAATTCTCTCACCCATTTAAGCATCAAGACTGTAGAAATTCGTCAGAATTGAGAATTCCATACAGAGTCAAGTCTCCTCAACTATGGAAATCATTGGCTTCTTTACTGCATTTTCATTTTCATTATTGCTTGTCTGTTAAAACATTGTTTGCATGTAGAAACCTGTCTATTTTTGAATGAAAATCTTAATGGAATAAGTATGCTTGTATTGAAGTGTTCCTTTCTTTTTTATTCATCCATTCGTTATCACTCTTTAAATGTTTTACTTGCATATTGATGCCAAGTTTCCAAGTATTATGCTTAGGAAAATATTGGAGGGAGGATGACGATAATATAAAAATGCAAAATATCTCTGGTTGGTATGCTTTTGAGTAAGACCCTGCTGACAATATACAGGCCTTGTTTCAATTCCTAAACACCAGAGATATTAGGGAGATAGACCCTCGTTAACCCCTCTGAGCCTTCGAAGTAGGAGTTTCTTTTCTGTTTAGAAAAAACCATAATTTAAACCCTAGGGCGGGTAGTGTACAGTTAATTTGACCAAGCGTTCAGAACTCATCAATAGTGCGCATCTAAGGATACAAAAATGATTATCCATCAAAAGGCTGAGGAAAGTCAAAACCATACTGGGTAACTTTCACTTATCAGGAGTGTGTGTCAATTAATGATATCCCAGTGGGCATCTCTCGCACATTTCTCACACATCAGGAAGTCGAGATCAGATGACGATACAACAATGGTTATCCCTCATCTACCAAGGACTCGGGCAGTCACAATTACTTCCAACAAATCAAAGATGACATAAAGATCAACAACTTATTCAAAAGGGAAAGTATGATGAAAGAAAGAGACAAAAAGCCCCGCTAAGTCAAAAATTGAAAAACAAGTCGCTTAGGAAAAAGTCAGGGCATCCCGCTGGACTTCATAGTCAAATTAAAAAAGAAAACTTGGCCAGGTAAAATTTAGGGAAAGCAGAAAGCGCGATAAGAAAAAAGGGATTACCAAATAAAAATCCTCAGCAAGGAACCAAGTCGTGTGATCAGACACCAAAATCAAAATTTAGTGACTGTCGTGTCCAAGAAAACCCCGTGGTTCCTCAACCATCGCAAACTCCTCTTTTAAGATATGAATGCTTGTATCGAGTTAACTAAACTTAGGAATGGAGAACATCATGGGGATTTTTATTTTGATTTGTATAAAAAAAATCGATGCTTCGACATCTTTTCAATAAACGTTTTTAAAACTTCAAGACAAGCATAGGATTTACATTAAAATTATCATTCTTAGATAAATATTCTTTCCATGTGAATGAGTACTTAAACATCAAGTAAGCTTACATTATGAGTATCAAATGAAAACTTGATCATCCCAAGAGACAAATTACTGCAGAAATATGTGGAAAAGAAAATCATCTTAAAGAATGATCTTATTATGGGGAAAAAAGTTTAGTGACTCTGTTGAGTAAAAGAAGATCGACATGAGAATATTTTGTTGAGTAAGAGTTCAGTCAATCCGAGGCTATCACGTTGATAAATATCTTCAAGCTGTTAAATTAGAGGATATTACGTCGATAAATTTCAAGTTCCCATCAATCAGAGTCAATCACATCGATAAATCTCTTCAAGATTTTGCCAATCATTATGAGGATATCAAATTGATAAATCTCAATTTCCATCAATCAGAGTCCATCATGTTAAAAAATCTATTCAGAATTCATTCAACCTGGGGCATTCGCATCGAGAAATCTATTCAGAATTCATTCAATATGAGGCTGTTACATAGATATTTGACAAATTTCTCCAGGAAGTCTATAATCAAGAGTAGTTTATTTCATAACTCAGATGTTGGGGAAGGCTACCTCATATCATATTGTGCCATGGACATTTTGGTCTTTCATTCATCATAGATCCTCTAGACAGGGCATTCCCCCTCCAATCTCGCAAAGCTGCTCAAGCCAATTATGTTGTATGAGACAACTATAATCAAGCTAAAAGCACCATAACAGTCACCCCGACCTGGTCAGTGCGTGAAGTTGCCTTCATCTGCTACAAATAACTTCAAACTTGATTCCCCAAGTGAATTCAGAAAGTCTGAAGTCGTTGTTTGACTTGGCGCGCGTGAGTGCACATCCCCCGAGAGCTAAACTGGGGCATTCACAGAGCTAAACAAGGGCATCCCTAGTGGAGTAAATCAGTGCATTCACATACCTAAACTGGGATATTCGCAGGTATCCATGTCCATATTTTTATACTCAATTGATTTAAGAGGTAATTTCCTATTGTGGTGTAAACTTGGGGCATGTATTCGAAGAGATCCACATGGTGTCCATCATTTATTCTTCGGAATATTCATTCCTACCATCCTCTCAATGATTTAGGATGTAGGGAAGTCAGACCATATTATCTCCTCCTCAACAATACAATTCAGAGTTCAGTGGCGTACCTGAAAACTCGCTTCGTTAACAATTCAATCTTCAGCGAAGTCATCAATAATCTTCGGTATCATGAGCCCCCCAACTTGAATTCTTATCAGTATCCCTAGTGATCTTTGGTACCATAAGTTTTCAGCACCGATATGTATTGGCATCCCCGGTGTACCGGTAGAAATGTTTAAGATTAAGCCATTGGATTGACTAGACTTTATACAAATCAAAATAAAAATTGCCACCGCGCTTTATTATTTCCAAAGGAATGGGAAAAGAGAGAATAACCCAAAAAGAAGAGGAAATATTCAAGGTAAGGGGGTTGGTTATGTAAAGGGAAGGTATTAGCACCCTAAACATCTACGGTACTCCGCAGGAGCCTCTTTGTAAAATTTGTATATTTTGGTTATATAACAAATGTAGTATATAAAAAATGGATGGTGGAGGTGAGGAAAGATATATATTTATTTTTATAATTTTTGCACCCACCGCGGTTGCGAACCTTTAGTGCCTACGTACCACCTTTTCGTGCAATAGGGTATCAGGGTACACGTAGTTCCTCTTTCAAAAATTTAAAACACAAATGTGTTGGTTAATTTTATGAGATAAAACATCATCGTCATTGTCCATGTGGAAAACATGCCTACTACCCACAATCATGAGAAAGGAGAATTTGCATCATCTCAAAGTGGAGGATATGGCTTGGATTTTAAAATCAACAATGCCTCACTCAACACTCAAGTGGAAAATATCTCTCTTCACTACACATTGTAGAAGTATAGTTGTTTGTATCACTACAAGGATTGTCAAGAGTTCAACATTTTTGAGAAAAGTTTAAAGATAAAAGCCAAAGTGGCAAAATGGTTTTAAATGAGATTTATTGACTTTTAGTCTTCTCACAACAAATGTCAAGGTATTATTAAGTTGATTGGAGTTTATTTATGAAAAATGTTTTGAAAATGCATGGACATAAGTCCAAGTTTATTATGAAAGTGGTTCAAGTTCAAAAACAAGAAGAGTTTTCAAATAAGGGGCAAGAAGATTTTTGAAATAAAAGAAGATGGGAGGAGAAGAAGGGACTATCCTAAAGCATAAGGTAAGATCTAGGGATAAGAACCATCTAACCAACAAGAAGCCAATACTTGAAATTATGAACCAAGATAGAATTCCCATTCCTTGGATTGGAACCAATGAAGCAAAAAAAATACTAGACCTCTTGAGAGAACCAAATTTCAAGTGTATTAAGTCTTCACAAAAATTGGGCAGAGTAACAGCTGTATATGGGTGAATTCCAGATTACAAACAAGGGGTGTAATCACAAAAACCTGCACACAAAAATAAACAAGCAACCCAATGTCTTGAGGTAAACCTCAAGAACTTCAGACAGAATAATCATATAAGATAACAAGGACTCCAAGATAGGCCAAGGTTTCTAATCCTAAGTCCAAGAAAAGTCCCATGCTCCATAATGCCAAGGATAGTAACCAAATAGTCCAAGTACCATTAAATATTTTTTAGGGTTTATGTTGATTATTAAGTAACTTAAGAAAGGAAAAGAAAAGCTCAAGTGAGCAAAGTAAAAATGGCAAGAAAGTAAGTGCTCAAATGAGCAAAGATGAAAATGACATGAAATGTAAATGCTAAAAGTAAATGGTACATAAAGCATATAAAAGAATAAAAGCATAAGGTAAGACAAGTCAATAATTAGTGGTTAGTTGGATGACCATCTTGAAGCTTGCATTTGGAACTCATTAGAGAATTGGTAGAACCAAAGCCTCCACACAATAAGTTGCATTTGCTTTTTGTCAAGTATATCATCCATTTGGAATTCTCACAAGTACCATTTAATGACCAACGATGTTTAAGTGATCCGCGTTGACCAAAGGTGTTGTATATCCATTAGAGGATTGGTAGAACCAAAGCCTCCACACAATGAATCTCAAGGTTATTGGATCAAAGAGATCAAATTAACATACTTGGGCTTGCAATCATAAGTTTGGGCCACGAATGATCATTTATTCGAATTAGGACAAAATTTAGCGCTATATTAAGCAATCGTAAGTGGACTTATATAGAAGTCGCACCTATTTTGAGGCCGGTCAATAAAAATCTATGCACCTTTTGTTTGGAGACATGATATAGAGATCATGTCCCAACAACATCTAGTGCAATAAGAAAGGGATGAAATAAAGAGGGATGGGGAAAAATATACAAACCACATTTGAATTATATTTTAATCAAACTATTATTAAAATCATTCATCCATTTTTGTGGAGTTAAACTGAACACCATGGATCCAATGATGTTAATAAAGTTCATGACCCAAAATCTAACCTAAGATCAGCCAGAAAATAGTCACAAAATAATAACACATTTTAATATACACAAAAGGGTTTAAAAATAATGTTTAAAAATAGAAAATAAAGAGAAAAATATCAACTATGTTCAAATTAATCAAGAAATGAAAAGTGAGACCATAGAAAAATCAGAAAAAGGCTCAAATAATTTTACAAATTTTTTGGTAATTTTTTAAAATCAGGAAATATTTTTAAAATTAAAATAAATGGGTAAAATAAACAAAAAATGATAAAAAATAGTAAAGTTAGAAACAAAAATGAAATAAGGTCACCAATATTTGTCACAATATCATTGGATCATTCCATAATTTTTTCAAAATTTAAAAATGTATAAAAGTATTTTTAACATTTTAAACAATTTAAATAAAGTGTAAAATTTATTAAAAAAAATACCAAAGCACAAAATTAAATTGTGAAAAAATAAAAAT
Source organism: Vicia faba (assembly GCA_948472305.1). NCBI lineage: Eukaryota > Viridiplantae > Streptophyta > Magnoliopsida > Fabales > Fabaceae > Vicia > Vicia faba. The sequence continues at coordinate 760,028,341 of OX451741.1, read as the reverse complement.
CAGAAAGAGAATAATCAAAAATATTTTTCATAATTTGTTCAGATTTTTTTGACTAAAAATGAATTTTCTATGATTTTTTGAAATTTAAAACAATTAAAATATAAAAATCAGAAAAAGAAAATAAAAGTAAAATATGTGGACCATTGGATGAGAGTCAAAACGTGTTATTAATCAAATCCAAGGGATCTGGCGCATTGTGCATATCATGGTCATTAGTGAATAATATATATAATCATTAATTAAATCAGAATTTGAAAAAAAATAGATGGCGCGCCTTCATTGGTTGGAAGATGACATGTTGGTCATCTTCAACCTCCAGCCATAATGAATTGCAAGTCTCTCAAACTGTAAAGTCAGAAGCTCAAACCTATGCCATTTGCTTCGTCTCTTCAAGACAAAGACAACCACACCCTCGCGCCAAATTTATATAAACTGTAACTCAAGCAATTTGGAAGGAATGTTTTGAAAAGAGATTTCAAATTTCATGGTCAAAATGTGTTTCTAGTAAAAGGTAAGTGTTGCAACTAGTACCAAGGCAATGATAACAACACAATGATATCAGATTTTTGAATAATTGATGAAGGAATCTACCTATTAAAGTTGAGTTGCAGAGCTTTGAAATTGGACTTCTATGGAGCAGTATAGGGCACCATTATTGGTTGTAATTATGTGGTTAGCTTCAGGGAAGATCAAGGAATGTGAATTGATGGAAAAATTGGATTAAAAAAGGCTTGAGAATGGATTTTGAAGTTACTGAATTCTGAGTTATGAAACAAGTTTGGCAGGGTGATTCTGCCTATCCAAGCTTGGGAAAATGAATGGGATAGTACATGTATTTATAGGAGAAGCAAATGGGATCAAAAGGAAGAGTGAATGATGCGTTTTGGAGGGAATTTATGCAAACCTTATGCACGAGTGAAGTGTGATCCAAACTTCACCAAAACTCATCCAATTCTTGCATTTTGATGCACTAATCCACTTGGGAAAGTTGGCTAATCATGTTTAGACCCAAAATGCGTGTTAATTTGAGGTTTAGAGGTGGTAACATGAAATTCAAATTCTGACTTGCAAGGAAACTTCAATTCCAAGTTACCACTTTTTAAACAATGGCATTCCCAACTCAAGGGGTATTAAGGTATGATTCTTGATGCTTTAGAAAGATGAGGTTACAAGCTTTGCAATAGAAAAATAATGGAGTTAAATGGATGCTTGAGCTGAAAGTTGCATTGAGTCAAAGTTGGAGAAAAAGGGTTGACTTTCCATACTTAGAAATATTTCAAATTCTACTACAAAAATGACCTATAATGTCTTGCATCCAACCATGGCCTTCCACTTGGAACTTGACCAAAAAATATGGCATGAAGTAGATCTCTTGAATTACATTTTGAAACTTGAATCATTCAAAATATACAAAATTTGAGAAAGTTATGACTTGTTGAAGTTGGCAAAAAATCATGAAATGACCTTTAATATTTTGCATCTTTAAGGAAACTTCCATTTATTTCCCATTTTGCACATAAAATAAGGCATCAAGTTCACATATTGAAGATCATTATGGAAAATGAATGGACTCAAGGTGATGGAAATTGACCAAGTTATGACCATTTGAAGTCACACATGGAGAATTGGGGATTCATCTGGAGGACTTGTAATCTTGCTTCCTCATCAAGTCTCTTCCTCATGAAAACTCCTTGTAACTTTTGAAGTGATTTTTTAATAACCCTTTGAAGAGAATGATGTCTTTGGAATCACTCAAAAATACCAAAATATGAGCAAGATACATTTCTTTGAAGTTCAAAACCCTAGCTCCTTAGATCAAGAGAATGTTTTGAGGAACTTTGAAAATCTTGAACAAACTTCTTGTACCGATATTCTTGCTTTGTGAATAGAAGTTGTTGAGGATGATAATGAGAACTCTTAGCCACCGAAAACACTTCCATATCTTGAAATTTGAGAGAAATTTGCTCTTGTGACCAATAGGAACAAGGCCTTGTTCAAAATGACAACTTCTTCAATCAACCCTTTGTACTTTTGAGTCAAATCTAATAACCTTGAGATGTGATGAACCAAAACAAACTTGTCATGCCAATTATTACAAAACCAATCTAATGGTGAGGTTTAAACTTCTCCAACTTTATTGACTAGGGTGTGGACATAAACTCATGAACCCCTGGGGTAACTTGTTAAATCTCATTTCCTTTACCTATATGGATAACAAGCAAGAAAAACCAACATTGCATTTTATTAGTTAAGTGTAGAAATCAAAATAATATCCATGATCACAAAAGGACCATAAGTCAAGGTGCTTGGTAATCCCTCAAAAGGGCAAAACTAAATGTAGGGAGCGAAACCAAGAATCCTAGTGTGATCTTGTTGTGAATGAATCAACATGGTATGATGAAGGGATCTTAGGGGGGAAAATTGGAGTACAACAGTTGCCCTTATTTAAGTTTCTTTTATCTGGAGATACGAAGGTTAAAAATCTTCGTGTCGACGCGATCGAAGATACTTAAATATAAGACAAGCCTTATTTTTGTCCCTAAGATTTCATGCAAATGTTTATGATCATGAATGCATCTGAACAAGACTAAAGAGACGCAAGACACCACAGGGGATGTAAAAAAAATAAAGAAACAAGGGAGAAACCCCACCGGGAAAATAAATCACTGGTGGATCAAAAGACCGGAACCAAAGAGGATGGTAGAATGGTCAAAGGATACACCAACTTCTACCGAAGGCGAAGCTACTGACGTCTACTGAAGGCAGAGAGAAAGATATCAAACATCAACATTCACTACCGATGTCCTACCAACTTTCACTAAAGGTAGAAATAAAATATATCATATCACCGCCGTTCACTGACGATGAACTACCAACGTTCACTGAGGGTAGCAAAAAGATAACAAAAATCGACGTTCACTGCCGATGTCCTACCAACTTTCATTGAAGGTAGAGGGAGAATATATCATGGCACCACCGTTCATTGAAGATGAACTACCAACATTCACTGAGGGTAGAAAAACGATAACAAACACCGAAGTTCACTGTCGATGTCCTACCAACTTTCACCGAAGGTAGAGGGAGAATATATCATGGCACCGCCGTTCACTGAGGATGAACTACCAACGTTCACTAAGGGTAGCAAAAAGATAACAAACACCAACGTTCACTGTCGATGTCCTACCAACTTTCAGTGAAGGTAGAGGGAGAATATATCATGGCACCGCCGTTCATTGACGATGAACTACCAATGTTCATTGAGGATAGCAAAAAGATAACAAACATCGACGTTCATTGCCAATGTCCTACCAACTTTCACTGAAGGTAGAGGAAAAATATATCATGGCACCGCCGTTCACTGGCGATGAACTACCAACGTTCACTAAGGGTAGCAAAAAGGTAACGAACATCGACGTTCACTTTCGATGGTCTACCAACTTTCACTGAAGGTAGAAAGAGAATATACCATATCACCTCCGTTCACTGACGATAAACTACCAACGTTCACTGAGGGTAGCAAAAGATAACAAGTTTTCCTCAAAATTCTAGAATTTCACCTAGAATGAGTCTCAACTTCTTCTTTAACCAAGGCATTCCACCTAGAAAGGATAGTATATAAGTTGTCTCAAATAAAGAGACTTCCACTGGACGAGATTTCACAACGAGCTATTTCTTGTGATATTGAAAGTCTTGCCATCAATTGGTGTAATTTGACGACAAACTACAAACTATTCACTCATAGATGAGATAGCAAAAAGTTACGTCGACTTTTACGGGGAAGTACAAGTTGCTTAAATAAAGAGACTTGCTACTTGCTGTTATGGAGAATTGCTAAAAGAAACGACTTTCTGGGGATAGAAATACGACTTCCTGGGGAAAGAGGTATGACTTACTAGAGAGATGCCATGATATTCTTTCTGAGGATATAAAGTCTTCTTGTGCAAAATAAATGCACAAACCAAAACTCGAAGCTTTCAGAAATCCAAAGTAAATAATATTGTCGTGGAACCGCAGATTCAAACCAGAAATAAACTGGAATGAAACAATCAACCCAAATACATCCTTTGATAAATAAACTCCATAGGGAAAACTAAATCCATCAAAACAAGGAGCTGTGCAAGAAAGCTAAAGAAAAAATCTTCCCCGAGGGATAACTCAGTGGGGAAGTTGAAAAAATATACACTTTCTGCTTAAGGCCAACACTCTATCAAAGAGAGGACAACATAACTCTGCAAAATAGGGTAATATGTAAACAAAAATATTAACAAATGTCGATGAACAATGATATGCCAATTTTAGCTATGCATGATGTATGTATGAATGTATGAGTGTTATCGTGCATATGCTGACGAAACAGATACACACCATTGGGAACAACCAGGAAAAACTGCCTCGGGCACTAACAACACTCGGATAAACTTAATCCAAGATGATTATTCCAAGAAAAGTAAATTCCATCTGAGGAAACAAAACTTACTGCCTGCTTTAATACTACTGGGGAGAAACATAATTCAGAGGTAGACGAATCAAAGTGATAAAATAGTACAGATACAGGAATAGAACATCCTCCTTCATGCTTCACCGGGGAAACAAGTGTTTTTAAAAAGTAACATTCCTACTGGAGATTGCAAGACCAGTCTCAAGTAAAGAAGACTGACACCAAAACATCAAAACATTCATTGGGGAATTCAGGCCTACTTCACTAGCGAGGTTAACACCACATTCATAATACGTCCTTCACTTAGAGAAACCAGGGACCTGCGTTCTTCAAGAGCGGGTATGATACCAACTTCTCTGGAAAAAGAACCTCTATTAGTCCAAACGAAAACTTCATTGGAGAAAACTCGGATTGAAACCTCACATCATGAAAAATCAGGAAAGAGGAGAAATGAATCCAAACTTGACCGAGGATACCGGAATCATAGACCCGACACGGAGAAAACATCCCGAGTAAACCTTCCTGAGGGGAACAAAAACTTCTCAATACAACTGGAGTTTGTCCATTCCTTGGGATCACCATTTTTGTTGTCATTGTTTCATCACAAATCTCAAAGTAAGAGCAGATTGTAAAATCCTTTTTGAAAAATCAATTTTGTTATTTAATCTTTTTTTTGCTTTGAAAGTTATTATCAATAATAAATGGAGTCTTTGAAATCTAAATAAAATAAAGAATACGAAGAATTGGGTGAAAGCTCAAATTTAATTAATAGAATGCTAGTTTGCGAATGGCGAGACTCCATAGATGATTACAAAATTTGAAAAATGATAATATATATATATATATAATGAAAAATATACATTGAGATACAATGACCACTATCCCCTCTAACAACTTTTGAAATCCTGAGCAGCAGCTTCTGTTGAAGTATGGTGAGGAACCGAGAAGATTGCTGCTTCAACGATCAAGTCTTGTCTGACGTAGTTACTTGCCAAGAAAATCCCTAACTTTTGCCTAAGCTGCCCTTGCGGGTTTTCAACTTAGCAGGAAATTTATTCTGTTTAGGTCTCTAATTTTTGCCTAGACCGCCCTTTCGAGTTTTCGGCCTACCGAGACGCTCCTTTTTTTCCTAAGCTGCCCTTTCGGGTTTTCAACTTAGCGATCTGTTCTTTTATTTCTTTAGGTGAAGTATTTCTTGATTGCATCAGCATTCATGGGACGTGGGAACTTCTCGCCATTCATAGTTTCAACAATTAATGCACCTCCAGAGAAGGCTTTCTTGACAACATATGGGCCTTCAAAATTGGGAGTCCACTTGCTCCTAGAATCAGCGTTGAAAGATATGATCTTCCTGAGCACGAGGTCGCCTTCTCTGAATTCACGAGGTTTGACCTTTTTATCAAAAGCTTTCTTCATTCTTCTCTAGTATAACTGGCCATGACACAAAGCTGTCATCCTCTTCTCCTCAATCAAATTCAATTGGGAAAACCTGTTATGGACCCATTATGCCTCTGTCAACTTGGTTTCCATTATCACACGCAACGAGGAAATCTCTACCTCGACAGGGAGTACAGCTTCCATTCCATACACCAGGGAGAACGGGGTTGCTCCGGTTGACGTACGCACATATGTTCGATATCCATGCAGAGAAAAGGGAGCATTTCATGCCAATCCTTATAAGTAACAACCATTTTCTGGATAATTCTCTTGATATTCTTATTAGCAGCTTCAATAGCCCCATTTATATTTGGCCTGTATGGAGATGAATTGTGATGGACAATCTTGAATTCTTCACACAATTTTGTCATCATCTTGTTGTTCAAATTCAAGCCATTGTCACTTATGATTCTGCTCGGTACACCATACTGACATATAAGGTTATTCTTAATGAAGCGCAAAACCTTCTTCTTAGTAACATTGGCATATGAAGCAGCCTCCACCCACTTAGTGAAGTAATCAATTTCTACCAAGATAAAGCGGTGTCCATTCGAAGCTTTGGGTTCTATCATCCCAATCATGTCAATACCCCACATAGAGAAAGGCCACGGGGAGGAAATCACATTGAGAAGTGTCGGAGGCACATGGACCTTGTCTGCATAAATTTGGCATTTATGGCACTTCTTTGCAAATTTGTAACATTCAGACTCCATTGTCAACCAATAATAACCTGCCCTTAGCATCCTTTTAGCCATCGAATGTCCATTGGCATGAGTGCCAAATGAACCTTCATGAATCTCATGCATCAACATGTCTACTTCGTGTCTATCCATGCATCTGAGCAAGACCATGTCATAATTTCTCTTGTATAACACATTTTCAATGAGGAAGAAATTGCCTGCCAATCTTCTCAATGTCTTTCTATCTTTCTTTGCCGCACCAATCGGGTACTCCTGAGTCTGAAGAAAATGCTTGATATCATAATACCAAGGTTTTTCATCTGCTACCTCCTCTGCTGTAAACACATGAGCGGGCATGTCCAGTCGTCGAACCATAATTCAGGGTATATCATTCCAAGTATTCACTTGGTACATAGAAGCCATAGTTGCCAGAGCATCCGCCATTTGATTTTCATCTCTAGGGATGTGATGGAATTCAACTTTATTAAAGAATGGTAATAATCTTCTAACATAATCTTTGTAAGGGATCAAGCCGGGGTGAGGAGTATCGCATTCTCCTTTAATCTTATTTATTACCAAAGCTGAATCACGATACACATCTAGAATTTTAATTCTGAGATCAATAGCTTCTTCGAGACCCATGATGCAAGCCTCGTATTCTGCCATATTGTTAGTACAATCGAATGTTAACCTTGTAGTAAAAGGAATGTGCGATCCATGAGGAGTGACAATCACAACACCAATTCCTTTACCACAAGCATTCACAGCTCCATCAAATATCATACTCCAACGAGATTCAGGGTCAGGACCTTCCTCAGGCAATGGTTCATCACAATCTTTCACTTTCAGTAACATCACATCCTCATCGGGGAACTTATATTCTACAGACTGGTGATCCTCCACTGGTTGGTGAGCAAGATAATCTGCTAACAAACTACTTTTAATAGCCTTTTGAGTGCGGTAATTAATATCATATTCAAATAACAACATCTTCCAGCAGGCAATTCTCCTAGTAAGAGCAGGCTTTTCAAAAATGTACTTGATTGGATCCATTTTGGAGATCAACCAAGTAGTGTGATTCAACATATATTGCCGCAAACGCTTTGCCACCCAGGCTAAAGCACAACATGTTTTTTCCAGCATGGAATACCGCGACTCACAATCAGTGAATTTTTTACTGAGATAATAAATGGCGAACTCCTTCTTCCCTATTTCATCCTGTTGTCCCATAATACAACCCATGGATTTATCTAACACTGTCATATACATAATCAACGATCTTCCTTCTACATGAGGGAGCAAGATAGGAGGTTCAAGAAGATATTATTTAATACTTTCAAATGCCCTTTGGCAGTCATCCGTCCACACACAACCTTGATCTTTTTTTAACAACTTAAAGATCGGTTCACAGGTTGCAGTCATGTGGGAAATGAATCTGGAAATATAATTCAAACGCCCGAGGAAACCTCTGACTTGCTTTTCAGTTCTTGGTGCTTTAACTTCTTGAATTGCTTTGAATTTATCAGGGTTAACTTCAATTCCTTTCTGGCTAACAATGAAACCCAACAATTTCCCTGATTGAACACTGAAGGTGCATTTATTTGGATTCAAGCGGAGACGATACTTCCTCAAACACTGAAACAACTTCAACAAATATTCTATATTCCATTCTTCAGTCTGGGATTTGGCGATCATATCATCAACATATATTTCAATTTCCTTATGCATCAGATCATGGAATAGGGTTGTCATAGCCCTTTGGTACGTTGCACCAGCGTTCTTTAACCCGAAGGTCATCACTCTGTAACAGAATGTTCCCCAGGGTGTGATAAACGTTGTTTTTTCCATGTCCTCTGGAGCCATTCTTATTTGATTATACTCGGAAAATCCGTCCATGAACGAGAATACTTTGAATTTTGTTGTTCTAACCACTAACATGTTGATGTGTGGCAATGGAAAATCATCTTTTGGACTAGCTTTATTTAGATCTCTGTAATCTACGCACATGCATACTTTTCCGTCTTTTTTTGGTACTGGGACAATATTGGAAATCCATTGAGGATACACTGACGTCAAAAGAAAACCTGCATTAATCTGCATTAGAACCTCCTCTTTGATTTTTACTGCCATATCTGGGTGAGTTCTTCTCAACTTCTGTTTAATTGGCGGACACTCTGGCTTCAACGACAAATGGTGTTCTACAATATCTGTATCTAGACCAGGCATATCTTGGTAAGACCAAGCAAAAATATCCACATACTCTTTCAACAGCTCAATCAACCTTCTCTTCACATCACGATGCAACAATGATCCATTCTTGACTTCTTTCGGATCTTCTTCTTAACCAAAAATAATCAATTCCAATGGCTCTTTATATGGCTGAATGGTATTTTCCTCGAGCTCAAGCAACCGTGAGACCTCTTCTAGAATCTCATCATAGTCTTCTTCTTCAGCCCCATACACAGGACATTCAAATTTGGGAGAGGGTGCAGGTTCATTTTATTCAACGGGTTTTATAATTAATCTGCACATATGATTTGTGATTGCATTTAGAAACCGACACATATAACAAGTGATCATGCAAATTGAATTTCAGTTATTATTTATTTTGAAAGGTTTTTTTTCTGATTACCATTTTCCAAGAAAAAGCAGAAAATAAAGACATAGTTCGGGAAGCAAAGACAACTTATATTATTGATCTTAAAAGTCACAGCAAACATATAAGCCCTACAACAATAATAGTTCCACCATGGGCAGAGTGAAATCTTTTTTCAAAAAGAAGATTAAAAAATCAAATTACTTTGAAACATGTATGCAAGAGGGAACATTAATGGTGATCCAGTTCTGAACCCTAACTCCGTGCGTCACATAATTCGGCATTTCCTGCTCTGCTTCATCTTCCACAATGGCGTTAATCCTGGAAACAGTCGGATGAAGATAGCCCCCGCTACAGAAAATGTCTTGATACCTGCTTGCAACAGACTTCGGCTTCATGTCCTCCCCTTTGTCATTCTTCAAAGAGAACCCCAAACCAGTTTTGTTCTTGTTCACAGGTGGATCCACAATTCGTCCCCAAACTTCACTATGACCATTACGCACAACCTGCTGCGCATCCTTCAGCAAAACCATGGAATTCTCATTTCCTCTTATGTTGTCAATGGATAAGGCTTGGATATGGGTTCCAACAGCAGCTTCATTCGCTTCTACAATGCTGAAAGAGGACAAATGAGATATCAACAATTCTTGTTCCCCATTTATGATTACTACAATAGCAGCTTCATCCGCTTCTAAAACAACTGAAAACCCTTTTTCACGATTGAACATCCTCGGGGGTTTCGACAGCAAACTAGGCAAGATCCATATTGGTGTTCCACCTGACCCGTCGTATGGCAGAAGGTAGCATGCAACTACACGAGGTCCTCATTCATATACTCCACATTAAAAATTCTGAATTCTCCAAGACATCCAGAAACCACGTTCACTTCCTCTTCATACTATGCCCTAGGCCTGATTAAATGGATTAGGCCCTCATCCATCATCTCATGTAAATTAGCCTTTATCTTATTGCAACCCTGTATGTCTGTACTGCAAATAGCACAACGGGAATGGTCATGCGTATAGTAGCTAAATTCACAGAGGTCTGCATGCATTTTCACCAAATCTCCTCTAACCAGATTAATATCAAAAATCTGGAAGTCATCTGGACAACCGGCCACCATATTCACATCATTTACCCCCCCATGCTTGGGTAAAGGATTGTCTTTCACATTAGGTTCCATGTCTTTGAAATATAGAACACCAGACTTTACCAACTTCTGCACCTCAGTCTTTAAAGGATAATAATTCTCAACATTATGCCCTGGTGCTCCCTAATGAAAAGCACATGTTTGGTCTTCCTTGTAATACCAAGGTAATGGTAATGGTATGGCGGGAGGTGGTCGGGTTTGAACCAACTTCTTCTGAATGAATGACGGTAGTAGCTCTGTATAGCTCATGGGGATAGGGTCATAACTCTCCCTTCTCTGATTATACCCTTGATTCCCCTGTTGGGACGGTCTCTGATAAGCAACGGTAGTTGGAGCAGCATTCATAATGGGAGTAACTGAAGTGACTTGCTGATGACGCAGATAATTCCTTCTAGGAGTGTTTACCCTTCTCTCTTGTATAATAGCATTTGCATCTCCTTCTTTCTTCTTGGTAAACCCATAAGATGGCTTCTTCACACCTCCGGATCCTTCACTCTTCATCAAACGGCCTTCTCTTACATCCTCTTCTAAGAGGATACCCATTCCTACCATCTCAGTAAAGTCACTTGGCGCACTTGCTACCATCCTCTCGTATTAGAAAGCAACCAGCGTATTTAAGAAAATCTTAGTCATCTCCTTCTCTTCCATGGGAGGAATCACTTGGGCGGCTACCTCACGCCATCTCTGTGCATACTCTTTGAACAATTCCCTGTCTTTCTGAACCATGGCCCTGAGTTGATCACGGTCAGGCGCCATGTCCACATTGTACTTGTATTGTTTGATGAATGCTTCTCCCAAATCATTAAAAGTATGGATATTGGCGCTATCCAAACTCATATACCACTTCAACGCAACACCGGTCAAACTATCCTGAAAAAAGTGAATCGGCAGACGTTGATCATCAGTATGGGTAGACATTCTCCTCACGTACATTACCAGATGAGCACGAGGGCAAGTTTTCCCCTTATACTTCTCAAACTCCGGGACCTTAAACTTAGCAGGTATCTTAACATTCGGGACCAAACATAGCTCATTCACATTCTGCCCAAATAGCTCTTTTACCCTGAGGGCCTTCATCTCTCTTTGCATCTTGTCAAACTGCTCTTAAAAATCATCCATTCTGTCATAAAGACCCAAGTATTCACTCGGTGGAGGGAAAGGACGACACACATCATCATTAACAAACGGAACCATATTTACCAAAGAAGGTGCAACATGAATAGCATGCACCACAGGAGGTGCCGGAGTAACAATAGTCTGAACCACTGGAGTATCTTGAGGACTAGGATTGAAACCTTCAGGTGAAAAATTCTCTGGAATTCCCCATGGATATCCTTGTAGCATGCGATTCTGAACAACAGCTGGAGTAGTAGATACGGAAATAGTCGGAGCTTCAGTAGTTTCCCCTGTTGGTTGAGGTTGAACACTCGGTGGCTGATTCTGAGCAGCCACCAGAGCTTCCATCAGAGAAGTCAGATTGTCCATGCCGGCCTTCAAAGCAGAAACTTCCTCGCGCAGCTCACGATTCTCTTGTTCTAAGTTGTCCATCTTCTTTTTGAAATTAGCCAGAGTATTGTAGTGATGAGTCAGCTCGCTGAACGAAGTAAAGAAGCTTGGTAAGACACCTGGATATGAATAACAAATGCAAGAAATATGCGCAATATGATGCATGATATGTAATGCACATGATTATTTTTACTTTGTTGTTTAATATTTCAAGGGATTTAATGTTTTATAGACGTATTGCAAACATCAAAGTAATAACGCTTTCAAAATACTGAAATTTTTTTTTATTATAATAACTCCAAAATGGATTACAAGTTTCAATGATCCCAAGTACAAGATGAAAATAAAATCTAAAACCCTGAGAAATAGAACTGATGGAGATCACTCTATAAGCTGGCGCTTCCCCGTGAGCCTGGAAATCTGAGCCTTCAACCTCTGGTTTTCTTCCACGTGTCTGATGGCAACCTCCTTCCAATCATCTGAATCAGGAAGTGAGTGATCAACACCTAGTGAGGCTTAGGAGAAAATAAATCCCCTTACCTCTCCATAGACTCTACTGCTCGACTCTCAAGGATCTCTATCAAGTCGTCTTTCTCCTTAAGGTCTTCTCTGTAGGAACTCTCTAAAGTTTGGAACTTGTTCTTCCAAGCATCCCTTTCCTGTTGCATCCTAACCAAAGCAAGTTGCAGCTCTTCTAGATTATCTAATAAGGGATGAGTGTTCTTCACAAATAGATCAGGCATGGGTGTCTCCCGGGTATACGGCATCTTTAATTGAATAACTCTCAATCGGACCCACTGAAGATATGGCTCCAAAGACACAACATCCCTAGGTTCCAAATCCTTCCTACTCTTCTTATGAATGTGACGCCAGGCCTTTGCAATCTTCTCCCTAGCTTCCCTATGGTATTCTCCTTCCTTCAGAAATAAACTAATCAAATGAATACTAATTGGTTTATCCCTCATCGGATAGCCAAGTTGTCGCCATGTAAGAATAGGGTTATAGTTAATTCCTCCCTTTGTACCAAGAAGAGGTACATTGGGGAAACTACCACAACTGTCAATAATATCTATATCCTGGTAAGCTCGATGATACCAATCAATGTCCGAGTAAGTAAGTGCCATGACCTTAGGAGCCCAACGAGATTCCTTCTTGACATCCCAAAAAGCATCAGACTGAGGCATATGAGAGATAAACCACCGGTACAACAGAGGCGTGCAACAGATAGTCATCCCCCCATGATAAGAATTCCGAAGATGAATAGAGTAATAAGCATCACCCAAAAATGTAGGAATTGGGTTTCCGATCATGAAAATCCTGATAGCATTAATGTCAACAAACTTGTCCACATTAAGAAATAAGAACAATCTGTAAGTAAGCAGAGGAAAGATGGCCTCAAAAGCAACTGTACTCTTCATTCTGGAAAAGTAACAAGCTTTCTCCAATAAGAACTAAACTGGTAATCCTCTAATCCCTCCTTTGGTAGTCATATGGGCTTCCACCTCAGACTTCCCCAGGTGAATCAAAGCAGCAATCTCATGTGGTTTTGTCTCACCCTCCAAACTAGTAAAAGGAACACGATCGGTAACAGGTAAATCCAATAGATAAGAATAATCCTCTAGTGTAGGCATCAACTGATAGTCGGGAAAAGTAAAGTAATGATACATCAGATCATAGAACTGTACCAAGGTCGAGAGAATACCCTCCTTCATCTTCAGCTTCATGAGAGGAATAATGGATCCATACTTCTTCCGAAAGTCTGCAGAACACTCGATCTCGGGAATTACACTGATCAACTCATCTATCTTGGGATCCTTGAAACTGTATTTCCCAGTCTTTCTCTTTCCAGAATCCATGGTTAAAAAGTACCTGAGAGATTCACAAATAGTCAACCTTTAAATCCCTTGAAATATGGTTTCTTCAAAAGATGTTTATGAGTGCATGGATGCATGATGCAACAATCACACACAAGATCACACATATAGGGTTCATAGGTTCAACATCACGAGCATGAGGTCGAAGGTACTACCCATAAGGTATTGGTCTAAATGTTATCACCTGCCGAACAAGGTTCTAGAGGTTCCTAGAGTCTACGTCCTTCCTTCGGATATAACAAACTTCTAGATTTACTCAGTAATTAGTAATATTCTCAAGAAAGACTCGTTCGAGCGTAGTATCGCTTGACAAATATTTCTGGATTACTCCGTCATAGCTTCCGCACTACACCTAAAAGGCTAAAATGGGTTTGGTATTCTACGGTCCTCAGTTTCAGCAGGCTCCCAGGTCAAAAGAAGTATGTCTTCCCGATTACTCGGTAAACGACACTCCAGTCAAAGAGGCCTCCACTGAGTGGGGGATCTCATGCCTCCTTTTTTGGGATTACTCCCTCAAAGATAACATGACTATACCGCCCGTCCTATCTTAAAGTTTTCCCAAGTCCGGGTATAGGAATTATGAGTAATCACCAAGCACCCTAAAAACCAGGAAAATCTAGACAAACATATATACAACATATAACACAAAAAAAACATTAATATCACATATACAGATATAAACAAAGATAGGCATAACCCACTTAGGGATGGACCAGCAAGAGGTCAATCTGTCCCCAGTGAAGTCGCCATTTTTCTGTAGCGGTAGAAATGTTTAAGAATAAGTCATTGGATTGACTAGACTTTATACAAATCAAAATAAAAATCGCCACCGTGCTTTATTGTTTCCAAAGGAATGGGAAAAGAGCGAATAACCCAAAAAGAAGAGGAAAGATTCAAGGTAAGGGGGTTGGTTATGCAAAGGGAGGGTATTAGCATCCTAAACATCTACGGTACTCCGCAGGAGCCTCTTTGTAAAATCTGTATATTTTGGCTATATAAAAAATGTTGTATATAAAAAATGGATGGTGGAGGTAAGGAAAGAAATATATTTATTTTTTATAATTTTTGCACCCACTGCGCTTGCGAACCTTTAGTGCCTACGTACCACCTTTTCGTGCAATAGGGGATCAGGGTACATGTAGTTCCTCTTTCAAAAGTTTAAAACACAAATGTGTTGGTTAATTTTATGAGATAAAACATCACCGTCATTGTCCGTGTGGAAAACATGCCTACTACCCACAATCATGAGAAAGGAGAATTTGCATCATCTCAAAGTGGAGGATATGGCTTGGATTTTAAAATCAACTATGCCTCACTCAACACCTAAGTAGAAAATATCTCTCCTCACTACACATTGTAGAAGTATAGTTGTTTGCATCACTACAAGGATTGACAAGAGTTCAACCTTTTTGAGAAAAGTTTAAAGATAAAAGCCAAAGTGGAAAAATGGTTTTAAATAAGATTGATTGACTTTTAGTCTTCTCATAAAAAATGTCAAGGTATTATTAAGTTGATTGGAGTTTATTTATGATTTTTTTTTGAAAATGCATGGACATAAGTCCAAGTTTATTATGAAAGTGGTTCAAGTTCAAAAACAAGAAGAGTTTTCAAAAAAGGGGGAACAATATTTTTGAAATTAAAGAAGACGGGAGGAGAAGAAGGGACTATCCTAAAGCATAAGGTAAAAGCTAGGGATAAGAACCATCTAACCAACAAGAATCCAATACTTGACATTATGAACCAAGATAGAATTCCCATTCCTTGGATTGGAACCAATCAAGCAAAAAAAATACTAGACCTCTTGAGAGAACCAAACTTCAAGTGTATTAAGTCTTCACAAAAATTAGGCACAGTAACGGCTGTATACGAGTGAATTACAAATTACAAACAAGGGGTGTAATCACAAAAACCTGCACACAAAAAAACAAGAAACCCAATGTCTTGAGGTAAACCTCAATAACTTCAGACAAAATAATCAGATAAGATCACAAGGTCTCTAAGATAGGCCAAGGTTTCTAATCCTAAGTCAGACAAAAGTTCCATGCTCCATAATACCAAGGATAGTAACCAAATAGTCCAAGTATCATTAAATATTTTTTAGGGTTTATGTTGATTATTAAGTATCTTAAGAAAGGAAAAGAAAAGCTCAAGTGAGCAAAGTAAAAATGGCAAGAAACTAAATGCTCAAATGAGCAAAGATGAAAATGGCATGAAATGTAAATGCTAAAAGTAAATGGTACATAAAGCATAAAAAAGAATAAAAGCATAAGGTAAGACAAGTAAATAATTAGTGGTTAGTTGGATGACCATCTTGAATCTTGCATTTGGAACTCATTAGAGGATTGGTCGAACCAAAGCCTCCACACAATAAGTTGAATTTGCTTTTTGTCAAGTATATCATCCATTTGGAATTCTCACAAGTACCATTTATTGATCAACAATGTTTAAGTGATCCGTGTTGACCATAGGTGTTGTAGATCTATTAGAGGATTGGTAGAACCAAAGCCTCCACACAATGAATCTCAAGTTTATTGGATCAAAGAGATCAAATTAACATACTCGGGCTTGCAATCATAAGTCTGGGCCACAAATGATCATTTATTCAAATCGGGACAAAATTTAGCGCTATGTTAAGCAATCGTAAGTGGACTTATATAGAAGTCGCACCTATTTTGAGGTCGGTCAATAGCAATCTATGCACCATTTGTTTGGATACATGATATAGAGACCATGCTCCAACAACATCTAGTGCAATAAGAAAGGGATGAGATGAAGAGGGATGGGGAAAAAATATACAAACCACTTTTGAATTATATTTTAATCAAACTATTACTAAAATCATTCATCCATTTTGTGGAGTTAAACTCAACACCATGGATCCAATGATGTTAATAAAGTTCATGATGCAAAATCTAACCCAAGATCAGCCAGAAAATAGTCAAAAAATAATATCACATTTTAATATACATTATGTTCAACTATGTTCAGCCAGAAAAGAAAGAGAAAAATATCAACTATGTTCAAATTAATCAAGAAATAAAAAGTGAGACCATAGAAAAATCAGAAAAAGGCTCAAATAATTTTACAAATTTTTTGGTAATTTTTTAAAGTCAGGAACTATTTTTAAAATTAAAATAAATGGGTAAAATAAACAAAAAATGATAAAAAATAGTAAAGTCAGAAACAAAAATGAAATACGTTCACCAATATTTGTCACAATATCATTGGATCATTCTATAATTTTTCAGAATTTAAAAATGTATAAAAGCATTTTTAACATTTTAAACAAATCAAATAAAATTTAAAATTTATAAAAAAATACCAAAACAAAAAATTAAATTGTGAAAAAATAAAAATTAGAAAGAGAATAATCAAAAAAAATTTTCATAATTTTTTTCATATTTTTTGGACTAAAAATGAATTTTCTATGATTTTTTGAAATTTAAAACAATTAAAATATAAAAATCAGAAAAAGAAAATAAAAGTAAAATATGTGGACCATTGGATGAAAGTCAAAATGCATTAGTAATTAATTCCAAGGGATCTGGCGCGCTGTGCATATCATGGTCATTAGTGAATAATGTACAGAATCATTAAGTAAATCAGAATTTGAAAAAAAAACAGATAGCGCGCCTTCATTGGTTGGAAGATGACACATTGGTCATCTTTAACCTCCAGCCATCATGAATTGCAGGTCTCTCAAACTGTAAAATCAGAAGCTCATACCTATGCCATTCGCTTCGTCTCTTCAAGACGAAGACAACCACACCCTCACG
Source organism: Vicia faba (assembly GCA_948472305.1). Classification (NCBI taxonomy): domain Eukaryota; kingdom Viridiplantae; phylum Streptophyta; class Magnoliopsida; order Fabales; family Fabaceae; genus Vicia; species Vicia faba. The sequence continues at coordinate 760,010,884 of OX451741.1, read as the reverse complement.
CCAAATTTATATAAACTGTAACTCAAGCAATTTGGAAGGAAATTTTTGAAAAGGGATTTGAAATTTCATGGTCAAACGTGTTCCCAGTAAAAGGTAAGTGTTGCGACTAGAACCAAGGCAATGAGAGCAATACAATGATATCAGAGTTTTGAAGAATTGATGAAGGAATCTACCTATTGAAGTTGAGTTGCAAAGCTCTGAAACTGGACTTCTATGGAGCAGTATAGGGCACGATTCTTGAATGTAATTATGTGGTTAGCTTCAGGGAAGATCAAGGAAGGTGAATTGATGGAAAAATTAGATTGAAAAAGGCTCGAGAATAGATTTTGAAGTTACTTAATTCTAAGTTATGAAACAAGTTTGGCAGGGTTATTCTGACTATCCAAGCTTGGGAAAATGAATGGGATAGTACATGTATTTATAGAGAAGCAAATGGCATCAAAAGGAAGAGTGAATGATGCGTTTTGGAGGGAATTCGTGCAAACCTGATGCACGAGTGAAGTGTGATTCAATCTTCACCAAAACTCATCCAATTCTTGCGTTTTGATGCACTAATCCACTTGGAAAAGTTTGCTAACCATGTTTAGACCCAAAACGCATGTTAATTTGAGGTTTAGAGGTTGTAACATGAAATTCAAATTTTGACTTGCAAGGAAACTTCAATTCCAAGTTACCACTTTTGAAACAATGGCGTTCTCAGCTCAAGGGATCTTTAGACATGATTCTTGATGCTTTAGAAAGATGAGGTTACAAGCTTTGCAATGGAAAAAGAATAGAGTTAAATGGATGCTTGAGATGAAAGTTGCATTGAGTCAAAGTTGGAGAAAAAGGGTTGACTTTCCATACTTAGAAATATTTCAAATTCTTCTTCAAAAATGACCTATAATGTCTTGCATCTAAACATGGCATTCCACTTGGAATTTGCTCTTGACCAAAAAATATAGCATGAAGTAGATCTCTTGAATCACAGTTTGAAACTTGAATCATTCAAAATCTCCAAAATTTGAGCAAGTTATGACTTGTTGAAGTTGGCAAAAAATCATGAAATGACCTATAATCTTTTGCATCTTTAAGGAAACTTCCATCCATTTTCCCATTTTTCACATAAAAGAAGGAATAAAGTTCACATCTTCAAGATCATTATGGAAAAATAATGGACTAAAGGTGATGGAAATTGACCAAGTTATGACCATTTGAAGTCACACATGGAGAATTGGGGATTCATCTGGAGGACTTGTATTCTTGCTTCCTCCTCAAGTCTCTTCCTCATGAAAACTCCTTGGAACTTTTGAAGTGATTTGTTAATAACCCTTTGAAGAGAATGATTTCTTTGGAATCACTCAAAAATACCAAAATATGAGCAAGATACATTTCTTTTAAGTTCAAAACCCTAGCTCCTTAGATCAAGAGAATGTTTTGAGGAACTTTGACAATCTTGAACAAACTTCTTGTACCAACATTCTTATTTTGTGAATAGACGTTGTTGAGGATGATAATTAGAACTCTTATCCACCAAAACCACTTCCATATCTTGAAATTTGAGAGAAACATGCTCTTGTGACCAATAGGAACAAGGCCTTGTCCAAAATGACAACTTATTCAATCAACCCTTTGTAATTTTGAGTCAAATCTAATAACCTTGAAATGTGATGAACCAAAACAACCTTGTCATGCCAATTCTTCCAAAACCAATCCAATGGAGAGGTTTGAACTTCATCAGCTTTATTGACTAGGGCATGGACATAAACTCATGAACCCATGGGGTAACTTGTTAAATCTCATTGCCTTTACCTATATGGATAACAAGAAAGACAAACCAACATTGCATTTTATTAGTTAAGTGAAGAAATCAAAATAATATTCATGATCACAAAAGGAACATAAGTCAAGGTGCTTGGTAATCCTTCAAAAGGTAAAAACTAAATGTAGCGAGGGGAACCAAGAATCCTAGTGTGATCTTGTTGTGAATGAATAAACATGCATACAAAGCATAAGCCAGATCGGGTATCTTACATAAAAGACCTGAATCATTCAAGTACAATAATGCATCCTGTTGTACCCTAAAATTTTCCCTCCCATATTCCTCAAGACATGTCAAGAATAATCTTCAAGTTGCTCAAGTTGGCTCAAGGGTGGACAGTCAAATCATCTCCTAAGGCAGTCAATCTCAAATTAGGGTTTTGTGTTGCATCAAGGTCCTTACATACAAATGGCCTCAAGTGCTTCCCAATGTCCTAATATGTTCTCAAGTTCATCCATGTCAAATTTCAAGCCTTGCAGAGGGAGTTTGGTCAGTCAATTGCTCAAGAAGTCCAAAAATCGACTGTGCTAGGGCAAAAGTCAACTGTGTCCCAAATACAGTCAAACCTCAATATTTTTTGTCAACATTCTCATTTTGAAGGATAATTCATAATTTGATCAAGGGTTGATCATGATTCATCAAGGATTGCTCAAAATACATCAAGATTCAAAAGTTGCTAAATTAGGGTTTTGCAGGAAAAGTCAACTCAACTTTGACCAAGCAAAACTTTCTCACACTTCATGAGAAATGACCCATCCAAAGATAATTTTGAAGAGGATGCAATTTCCTACAATCCATATTCACACCCCAAGATCAAGAAATGCTCTCACAAAAAGCTACAAATTTGGACATTATAGGTCATTTTTGAAAGTCAACAAAAACACCTTTTTTGCCAAAGCTTATAACTTGAGCATGGAAGATCAAAATGAGATGGGACCAAAAGGGTTGATTAGAGGACATCACGAGGTTTCTAAAAAGTCCAAAAGCACCTCCTAAAGTTCAAAATTGAAGAAGTTATGCATTGTTGAAGTTGAGCATTTTTCCAAAATTGCCAAAAGTCAACTATCCTTAAAACTCCAATTTTTGACAAAAGGGCCCACTTTTTTCCACTTGATATGGTCTTTTCATGCCACACACGTGTCCCATATTTAATTTCATGGCCATTCATTTATTTTTCTATTTTGTTTTATTTTTATTGATTTAATTCATTTTAAATCAATATTAAATCAAATAAAATCTAAAAATTGATGTAAAGGGATTCTAGTGATCATTCCAGCTTGGAAATGTCATGTGGTACTCAATCAAACTCGTGCCAAGTCAAAACAAGCACAAAATCTCAGATTTGATGCAAATATGGCAACTTGGTTATGGTGATCAAAATCAAATATTCCATCTTCAATGCACATGGATATTGGCCCAAATTTTGACCTAAACTCATTCCATTATATGCACACAAGGAAGCCAGACCTAAGGGGCGCACAAATCTCTGCAGAAACGGCCATACAAATTTTGGAAAAAAGGGTGAAAAGTGGGAGATCGAATTCTTGTTTGGAGCTTGTTTCAGACCAAAAGCTCAACGTAGCTCTCTTGCCAGCAAGCTCCTGAAGCTATAGCAACCAGAACCGGACCTTAAGACCCCCTGTAACGCGCTGTAAGTGTTCCTGAATATGCCCCTGAACATGAAAATACAGCCTCTCATTCATGCGTTTTTATGACAAAATCTTGACACCATCATGTTTATCGTTCCATTTAGAACGTTTTTGCATTATTTGATTTTGTTTTGGTAGCTTGTAACCATATAACCGAACCTAGGGTTTGGAAGGTCGTTTTTTGGGTATTTTTGCTACAGGTGAAATCAAGCCAATTGATGGATATGGATGTGTTCACGAGACCCAGACAAATCGAACCATGATCTTGGAATTGATTTTTGCAGCCTAGGGAAGATTTTAGGAATGAGCCATGGATTTAGCTGCGGATGAAATCCGCAGGTAAATAACCAGGCTTTTCAATGAAGAAGATGATAACGTGGTTGGGCATGATTGGTCTGTTTGAATCATTAGCGCGTTTTTTTATATTTTGCAGGGCATATTTAATTGTTTTGAATATATTATTTGTTTTCTATTCCAATAACGAATGAAGCAGTTTGGTTGAGTGGTTGGAGCGCTGGCATGTGATCATTGGGACCTGGGTTCGATTCCCAGGTCCCCCAAAACTTTATTCAATTTTGTTTTCAGGTGTTCCCATATAGCGCCTAGAATGCAGACCACCATGCGCCTCAACTATCAATATGCCAAGTGGTCCCAGATCTAGATCCAGTGGTTCAGGATGGAGGCTCATCATACTCCCTGGTCAACAAGCATGCACTGAACCACAAAAGTCCAACAAGGCTGAAGCATTTTGGGCCTTGAAATTTGCTGATTCACACTCAAATTAAGCCCACACCCCCCTGAGTATTTCTTTACATTTTATTTCTTTTCCTTATTTATTTATTTTATTATTATTATTATTAAAAATTAATTAACTAACCAATTAACTTTTCCATAAAAAAATCAAATACAACAAAAATATTTTTTTTATTAATTCCATTAATTTTATTATTTATTTTTGTAAATAACAATTAATTAATTTATTTAGTTTAATTAGGTTCAATTTTAACATATTTTATAATAAATTAAAATTAATTTAGAATTAGGATTTTTATTAACTTTTTAATCATTCTCATTTTATTAAAAAAACCAAAAATATTTTCATTTAATTAATTAATTTAATTATTAATTTAGACTAATTTTTAATTCAAAAAAATAACAAAATATGCTTTATTTAATAAAAAAGGGGTCAAAACCCTAAAAACTCTTCGATTTAATTTTCTCGCGCGCGTATTACCTTTGATCCATATTTCAATATTGTAACTGCTTCGGGAATGTAATAGTTTTTAACTTAGGACTTTATTTATTTATTTATCGCTTTATTTACTTTTCGCAATTTAATTTTTAAGGGTTTGTCTTTGGAGATGTAAATACCCGACGCCTTGTAATAGCTTAGATTTATTTCCCGCAATCTAATTTCCGCAACCATTAACTGTTAGATGTTTGAATAATAGGCAATGCATGACAAGATAAATCTTTAACCTAAAATCAACAGTAGCTCGCCATAACATGTACAAAGATAAAATAACTGAAAAACAATACACTCGCACATGCCACTCTTAGGGTACACCTCACTTGGTTGCCTCGAACGTGGTCATTGAGTATAGGAAGTTTTAGAGGTCGCCCTCTTGTCCAAAGATCAAAGTTGCCTCGAAACGGTTGCCTCGGAAAAAATAATCTAGGATATTAGGGTTACCGCTAAGGCATCCTAACATTGCTTTAGTGACCACACGTCCCTTAATCGAATTGACCCAAAAACTCCAACGACGATGCTACCTACTCCTCAATAGTGGGATAGCATTGTCTAAAGGACACTTGTACAGTCTAATTCCTTTTTGAGTAGGTAGATGTTCTTAAGTACTTGCTCCTTTTAAAACAAAAACAAAACTTTTCGCACTTACACCCCTTTCAAAACAAAAACTCTTCTCAAATCCACAAACACAAAGAAAAGCAAACTTTTGAAAACATAATGAGAAAGTACCTAAGAGCCCGTGGATAACCACGGATAGAAAGGGTGCTAACACCTTCCCTTTCTATAATCTACCTCCCAAACCCGAGAAGTATCTCAAAAAGGAATTTTTTTGTGCTTTTTTCCTTTCCTTTTTTGGATAAAATAAAAGACGGTGGTGACTCTTACTTACTGCGACATTTTGCAAAAACAAACGCAAAGGCGAACCAGCATTCCAAAACAGTCAGTTCTCATTCCCACCGATCACACATCCCCACAAGAGGTTATCACTCCCAAACCTTCAACTGGCGTCCTTTGTTATATCATGATAACCAGCTAACAGTGTCAGTACATTGTACTTCCAAACACTCATTCGTGCCAGCTTCCCAAACACTCGTTTGTGTTAGTTTTCTAAACGCTCATCCATGTCAGTTTTCCAACACTCATCGTGTCAGTTTCCAAACACCCGTCGTGTTATTTTCAAACACTCGTTGTGTCAACTTCTAAACACTCATCATGTCATCTTTCAAAACTCGTCATGCCAACTTCTAAAACTCGTCGTGTTAATTTCCAAACATTCGTCTGTATCAGTTTTTCAAACACTCGTTCGTGTCATCTTTTCCAAACACTCGCCAGTGTCTATTTTCCTCCCGAATTCCTAACAAAATCAATAGCTTGTCATTCTAAACCCAGTTCTCGTATGGTAGTCAGTTCTCACCTGACAGTTAATTCAAATTCCAGTTCTCGTCTGGTAGTCAATTCCCGTCTGACAATAAATTCTAAACATAGTTCTCGTCTTGTAGTAAACTTCCGTTTGACAATCAATTCAAATTCCAGTTCTCGTCTAATAGTCAGTTCCCGTTTGACAAATTAATTCAAATTCCAGTTCTCGTCTGGTAGTCAGTTCCCGTCTGACAATTTATTCAAATTCCAGTTTTCGTCTCTCATCCTGGAAAACCATTTCTAAGTCTAGTTCTCGCTCTAGAAAACCATTTCTAAGTCCAGTTCTTGCCCTGACCAACCATTTCTAAGTCCAGTTCTCACCCTGGCCAACCATTTCAAAGGTCAGTTCTCATCTGGTAGTCAGTTCTCGTCTGACAATCAATTCAAATTCCAATTCTTGTCTGATAGTCAGTTCCTGTCTGAAAAATTATTTCAATTTCCAGTTCTCGTCTGGTATTCAGTTCCTGTCTCACAATTTATTCAAATTCTCTTTCTTGTCTCTCGTCTTGGAAAACCATTTCTAAGACTCGCTCTCGCTCTGGAAAACCATTTCTAAGTCTATTTCTCGCCTTGGCTAACCATTTCTAAGTCTAGTTCTCTCCCTGGCCAACCATTTCAAACCCCTCCATTTTTGGGCATACTCTTTAAATCCCTCGTTCGAGCCCATAGTCATATTTTTTAATTGCACACGAGTCGGTGCATGGTCAACATTATACTTATACTGCTTGTAAAAAGCAGTAGCCAAGTCTTCCCAAGCACGAATGTTATTTCCTTCCAGCTGATAGAACCATTCAAGTTGTATACCAAACAAACTTTCTTGAAATAAGTGGGCCCATAACTTCTTGTCAACTGTATGGGGTTGGATCTTTCGAACATATGATCTCTGATGAAGCTTCGGACAGGACACACCATCATATTTACCATAAGTGGGGACCTTGAACTTGTGAGGGATGACTACCCCTGGAATAAGACCCAACTCTTTAAAATCCAGTCCAGGCACCTTCTGGATTTCCGTGGACTTAAGACGATGCTCAAACTGTTTGTATCTTTCATCCGCAGGAGGGTACTATTCATTGGAATAGTCTTTATCTTCAGGAATCTCCCCAGAACCTTGGTTACTTCCACGTTCAGCCATGACACTTCTATCATATTCCTCTTGGTTGTTATCTTCATCTGAGGAGGTATCAGCAGTTGGAACCGGTTTAGCAGGACCTTTTGAATCTTCTCCCCATATTGAGGATATCAACTGACTTCCGAGTCTTCTTTTTCTTGGCGATAAGCACCATCATGTCTTTTTGTCCCTGTGCTAAGCTCAGGAGAGTCTACTGGAATTGGGTATTATGTGCTTGGAGTTCCTAAACAGTCTGTTCTAGAGCCTTCTTTATTGAAATAAACAGTAAGAAGATGAGAAAACCTGTATGGGAAAAGCTGTGATTTAACGATGCATGATATTTAAATTCAAGGTTTTCAAGGATCATGCGCGGTAAGAAAAGAAAATGTTAGAAATTGTTGCAGCTTTGATTGAAGAACCTTTCTTCTTTGAACGTCCTTTTATGAGAATCAAGCTCAACATGTCAAGTGGGTCATAGCTTCTGACTTGAGAAAATTTTCTTCAATCTTGACTGCATCTGGCTAGAGAAAAATAAATCCTCTTGCCCCTTGCTAGATGTCTGGTTCATGATAAACCTGCATTACAGGTCCTTGAGATCCTCAAAATGGTTAATGAAAATTCTGTGGCATGATGTCATGATGTGTATGTTATGCACTAAGCAAAAGCGTAAGGTGATGAAAACAAGTATGTCTTGCAAGAAGTACAAATTATTGGATAACAAATACAAACAAGTCCTGCATGGAATTCACGTCGTTAGATGATGACTATAAACAAGCCCTACAAGGAGTTCAAGTTGTTAGATAATGAGTGAAAAAAAATCACACAAGTAGCCTAAGGTTCAGGCTTGCATGGAGTTTGTAGGTAAGTAACCTCTTGAGTTTTAGTTGGCTTAACTTGTCCTAAGAAAAGTAATCGGGTTTTAGGAGCCTCAATATCACTGATCTTTATCCCAGGCATTGTTTCAGCATAAGCATCTGATTTGCGACCAAAATATCCTGAGAGTATGATCTCAATGAGTGTAGCATCGAGTATCAACTAACTTCAGTCTGTACCAAATCCGGCTATCTTACTACTTTCTAATGGCTAAGTTGTGTCAACTAAGGTTCTACGGTCAGTTAGTGCTTTATGACACCACGCGACAGTCTAACATTCTCCTTGACTTAACTCAAGCAACACTGACACCAACCAATGTGTCACACTAATGTAGTCATCACTTCAACCGTATCGGTATACACCGTACAATTTTCACGATCTATTGCTTCTTACTTAAAATGCCCCAGATCCGAGTATAGGATCTTTACAAAAATAAACCCGAGCAAAACCCCAAAATGTAAAGCATACAAATCAAGAAAGAAAATCATTTTAAATGTGATCTAGCTCTTAACGTAACCCCACTTTTATATCTCCCCAACAGAGTCTCCAGTTTTGTAATACGGTGGGAGAACTGACTTTTGGTTTTTGCATTTTATTGCAAATGTTGCAGATAGCAAGAGTTGCCACCGCCTTTTCTTTTATCCAATAAAGGAAAGGGTGAATAGAACATGAAATACCTTTTGAGAATCTTTTGAGTAAGGGGGGTAGGTTATGAAAATGGAAAGTGTTAGCACCCTTTTCATCCGTAGTTTATCTACGGGATCTTAATCGCTACCTCACTTTTAAAAAATTCTTTGTGAATCTGTAAGTTTGAAAATATTTTGAAAATGCCTAAGTTCGGCAAACTTTGTAATGATTCTCGTATCGTTTAGAATGCATACAAAGTGTTCGCTTTGAAAATATTTTAGAAAAGAGGTGTTTTGTGTGAAAAATGTTTTCTTTTGTGAGAAAGCGACTACGTACTATCTACCTACTCAAAAGTATTTCGTGTTATATTCCTCTTCCTTCAGATAGTGCTATCCTACCATCGGTTAGTAGGAAGCCCTATCGTTAGATGTTTTAGGGACAGGCGCGGGTCATCGTACAGTAATAAAGGCAACATATAAGGATACCTTTAGCAATTCGAATGTACTATCATCATGTATTCGTAGGCAACATCGAGAGACAAGATCATTTATCGAAGGTACCATTGATGGGTTATCGAGGGACTATGATCTTTATGATGATTTTTAATCGAGGGTCTTTGTTAATGGTATCCCTATGTTTGAGGGACATGATTGTTTTTATCTGAAGGCAACAAGGGAGGTTACCCTAGAGGTGTACGTGTGCATAGTGTGTTCAGTTCAATTATATTATCTTGATTAGTTAGGATTTATCTACTGATTGATTTTAAATCTTATCATACAAGCCTATTTACTAACATTTATATATACAAGCATATAATTATAAGTGCAGAAAAATAAAGGTGCGGAAAGTAAAGCGCGAGAAAGTAAAGATCTACAACTATTACAGAGCTTTGGGGAAGTTACATAATTAGAAAAAAGTGCGAGAATGTAAATCTAAGTTATTACATTTAAACTGCGCGACCTATACAATTTCTCTAGGAATTTTAAATAGCAAAAAAAAAAAAAGAGAAAATGTTAGAAAATAATTTTTTCTTTTGTATTTTTATGGAAAATAGTTTGATGTTAATTAAATAATTAAAACCTACTTAATTCTAATAAATTTTAATAAAGAAAAATGTTCATTAAATTTAATTAAAAATATGTCAAAATTGATTATTAATAAAAATATTAAAACAACAAAATCAAACCACTCAAATCCACTAATTTGGACCTTGCGAATCTGGTGGTGAGGTTAGTTTGGTCTAAAAGTGGTCACAGTTATGGATCCGAAGCTTCATCGGAATGTTTCCCTAACAATGTTGGATTTTTGTTCCTACATCAAATCTAAAAAAAATGATGGTTCCAAACGGTTCCAGACATCATTAGAAACACACACACACACACACACACACACACACACACACACACACACACACACACACACACACACACACACACACACACACACACACACACACACACACACACACACACACACACACACACATATATATATATATATATATATATATATATATATATATATATATATATATATATATATATATATATATATATATATATATATATATATATATATATATATATATATATATATATATATATATATATATGCTTAGAATTAATTTATATAGCATGGATGAAATTTTTGAGATTGAAGAACATTACCAAGCTGAAGCCACTTGGTTGGCACGTCCTGGGATCACTTGAGCGTGAGTAAGGATTGAAACAGGCTCCTGGGACCTTTAGGAGTGTGATGGAATGCTTGGAACCGCTTGAGAGTGGTCGGAAATAGGGGTTTGTGTTTGCCCTAGTTGTGACAAAATATGAGAAATTTGGAGTGTGTTCTTGAGAGGAAAATTTCGTGCCCTATTATAGTGTGAGGGCTTGAGTATTTATAGAGGAGGAGACCTAAGTCACCAAAGAAGTAAATAATCAAGTGATCATGGTGTTACCAAAAATCAATGAAACATGTTTTCTAACTTTCCATTTATCAATGAAACATGTTTTCTAACTTTCCATTTTTCAAGATCCTTGGACTTTTTGGAAAGCTCAAGATGTCATCTTCAATTCCTCTTTTGATCATTTTTGCATTTGGAGACTTTATCTTGATGTAAGTTTCCTTGATAAAAAGTGTCTTTTTGTTAACTTTTGAAATGACCTGTAATGTAGGGGCTCATATCTTTCAAATGAAGCATTTTTTTGGACTTGAGAATAAATACAAAGTTGTAAATAATTGAATTTCCTTCAAAATGGGCTTTGATTGTGTAAAATTTGAAGAATCATGTGAAAGTTATGCTTGGTCAAAGTTTAGTTGACTTCTCCTAAGGGAACCCTAATTTGGCAACTTTATACTTTTGATGATTTTAGGGCTTTCCTTGATGAATCATGATCAAACATTGATCAAATGATGAATATCACTTCAAAATGTTGATGTTGACCAAAAATTTTGAAGTTTGACTGTATATTGACCATAGTTGACTTTTTACCCAATATAGTTGATTCTCAATCATCTGAGTATCCTTGAAGACATATGAAGAACCATGGAAATCACCTGAGACCTTTGGGACCTAATCTTCCTTGAGAAACTCAAAACCCTAGTTGTAGATCCATTACATAGGATGAGCATTTGTCTGATTAACTCTTGAGGCATCTTGAAAAATTGAGGACCCTTGGAGAATATCTGGAAGAAAAAATGGGAGGGAAAATTTTGGGGTGCAACAGCGTCCAAGCAAGATTGATCACTTCAAGTGTGCTATATTATGGTACTTCAAATGCAAACAAAGCAAAGTATTTCATACTTTGGACATTGGGAAGTCTGTCACGTGAAGTCAAAAGTCTACAAGGTTATACTTCATTTGCAAGATCATATATCATGGAATTCAACACATAAAATAAAAGAAGTGATAGGTAATGTGCTAAGAAGAAATTGCTTGGAAAATACACAATTCTATCATTGATTTCAAAAGCATGATTCAAATATCACAAACCTTGTGCATTACAAATTTGAATCTGATACTTTTCAAGCTACATTGCAATACAAGGTTACATGATTATTCAAATACAAATTTATAATATTACATTACGAGGTGACTTTTATAAAAGGAATCAAATTCTAAGTGTCCTAAAATCCTCGATCCTAATCTCCATCTTCATCACCATGAATGTCCAATCTTCACCACTTTTCCTTCCAACTTTGCCTCATACCTTCATTAACTTCAAGTGACCTCTGCATTAGGTTCCAGCTTCAACCACGTTTGTGATATTCCTAGACCATGCCTTAATTCTATGCTTGAAAACCCGCATTAAACGAAATAAGCCAAAACATTCCATTCACTAACAACTTTACAACTAAACTTTTCTGTTAGTATAGGTAACAATCTTAAAACCAAACCTGCTACACCATTAAAACAGCATATCGCAACCCATGCTTCTATTCTTACAATGTACATCAAGCTCAAATCGTGCCCAACTCATAGCAAAAAAAATTAGAAAGTGATTAAAAAAAAGTCGAAACCAGAAATCATCCAAAACAGATTTAGCAATAGACTTTTCTCTGTCTAAGAAATGCCCTATTCAAAATAAGAAGAGATTTCATAAGAAAGCTTTTAATCAGAGCAGAAGAAAAATCGTGAAACAATAAAACCAATTCCAAATAAAATTTCCATTCAACTCAATTAACCTAAGGCCAACTCATCAACACTCAAACTAACTAACAATTGAACTTGCAGAATAAATCCCAACTGATTTTTCCAGCCTAACCAATAACAGAAAAACAAAATTAAAACTAAAAATAACTTATTCCAACTCCAGATCATCGTAATTGTAACCGATTGTTAGCTAATACCTAATGGTTCATAATAGAATCACAAATCATTTTCATAACAAACTTCAAACTGACTCGATCTCTAACAGATTTCTAACAAAATATGTTAACTGATTGTTACCTGATTCATGCTCATTCTTCTTCATTTGGAGAATCACTAAGAAAACCACATAAAATTTCTCTCTCTCTCTCTGATTAAACCTACCAAACTTTATCTACAATCATCATCCTCAATCTGTAGAATTCTATGAATCTTCATCTATTATCTAATGCACATGTTTCATCTGTCCTCTATATCAATTATCATCTTCAATCTTCAACCGCAACACACAACCTCATCATCATTTCACAATTTAATCTCAATAACTCTGCAACCTTACTTCTCTGTAATTTCTAGTTGTAGTCGTAGAAATGTTGAGGCTAAGCCATTGGATTGACTTGACTCGTACAGATCAAAATAAAAATCGTCACCGCGCTTTATTATTTCCAAAGGAATGGAAAAAGAGCGAATAACCCAAAAGAGGGGGAGAGAAACTAAGTTCGGTGGTTGGTTATGCAAAGGAAAGGTATTAGCACCCTAAACATCTACGGTACTCCGCAGGAACCTCCTTGAAAATCTGTGTATTTTGGCTATAAAATGTTGTATAAAAAAATAAGTGGTAGAGATGAGAAGAAAAGTGTTTTTTGTGATTTTTTTTGTACCCGTCACGGTTGCAAACCTTTAGTGCCTATGTACCACCTTTGGTGCAATAGGAGATTGGGGTACTCGTAGTTCACCTTTAAAAAATTTAAAACACAAGTGTTTTGGTTAATTTTAAGAGACGAGACATCATCGTCTTATCCGAGTGGAAAACATACTTACTACTGACATTATGAGAAAGGATAATTTACGTCATCTCAAAGTGGAGGATATAGCTTGGATTTTAAAATCAACAAAGCCTCTCTCAACACCCAAGTGGAAAATATCTCACTTCACTACATATCGTAGAAGTATAGTAGCTCGCATTACTACAAGGATTAACAAGAGTCTAATCTTTTGAGAATAGTTTCAAAGTAAAAAAGCCAAAATGGAAAAATGGTTTGAATGAGATTAATTAACTTTTAGTCTTCTCACAAAAATGTCAAGGTACTGTTAAGTTGATTAAATTTTAATTAAGAAAATATTTTTGAAAATGCATGGACCTAAGTCCAAGTTTATTATAAAAGCGGTTCAAGTTTAGAAAATAAGAAGAGTTTTCAAAAGAAGGGAGAATATTTTTGAAATTAAAGAAGATGAGAGGAGAAGAAGAGACTATCTTAAAGCATAAGGTAAAAGCTAGGAAAATAACCTTTTAAGTAACAAGAAGCCAACACTTGACACAATGAGTCAATGTAGAATTCCCATCCTTTAGATTTGAAACCAAACAAGCAAAGATAATAAACCTCTTAATTAAACCAAACAACAATTGCATTAAGTCTTCACAAAAATTGGGCAGAGTAACAGTTGTATATACAGATGAATTCCCGATCACAGGCAAATCATGTAATCATAATAACATGCACACAAAGCAAACAAACAACCCAATATCTTGGGGTAAACCCCAAGAGCTCCAGAAAAAAATAATAGTTTTGGTCACAATGTCTCTAATCCTAAGTCCAAGAAGTCCATAATCTCCATAATGCCAAGGATTATAACCAATTAGTTCAAGTAACATTAATTTTTTTATGGTTCAAGTTGATTATTAAGTATCTTCAAAAAGAAAATGAAAAGCTCAAGTAAGCAAAACAAAATGACATAAAGATAAATGCTCAAGTGAGCAAAGATGAAAATAGCATGAAATGGAAATGCTAAGATAAATGTGCTTAAAGTAAAGAGTATTAAGTAAAGGAATAAAGTAAAGTCAATTGTTAGCAATTAGAGGTTAGTTGAATGACCATCTTGAAACTTGCATTTGAAACTCATTAGAGGATTGATAAAACCAAAGCCTCTTAACAACAAGTCTCATTTGCTTTTTGTCAAGTATATAAATCATTTAAAATTCTCAAGGCAAAAATAAATGATCAACGATGTCTAAGTGTTTCACTTTGACCAAAGCTTATGAAGATTCATTAGAGTATTGATAAGACCAAAGCCTCCTAACAATAAATCTCAAGGTTATTGGATCAAAGAATTCAAATTAACATACTTGGGCTGAAAAACATGGGTTTAGGCCACGCATGATCATTTCTCGAATCGGGACAAAATTTAGCGCTATGTTAAGCAATTGTAAGTGGACTTATATAGAAGTTGCACCTATTTTGAGGCCGGTCAATAGCAATCTATGTACCATATGTTTTGAGAAATGATATGTAAATTATTCTCCAATAACATTTAGTACAAGTGAGAAGAGGATGAGAATAAGAGGGAAGGGATAACAATTAAACCACATTTGAACCAATAATTTAATCAAGCCATCATTAAAATCATCCATCTATTTTAGTGGAGTTAAACTCAACACCCAAGATTCAATGATGTTAATGAAGCTCATGCTCATGATCAAAATCTCATAGTTCAAGATCAGCCAGAATATATACGAAAATAAAATTGTATTTAAAAAATAAAGAAAAAGATTTTTCAAATGGTCTTAAATGAAAATAAAAGGGGAAAATAGCAACTATAATCAAAACAAACAAGAAAAATTCAATGGACCACAAAAAAATCAGAAATGAGCTCAAATATTTTTATTAAATTTTTGGTAATTTTTTAAAGTCACAAACTATTTTTAAACTAATTAAAACTAATCAAATAAGTAGAAAAAAGATCAAAAATAGTAAAATTCAGAATAAAATTCTAAAAAAAATTCAGAAAATCAGAAACAATGAAAATGATATTGAAGAATTTGTTCAGAATTTAAAAATGCCAAAAAGTGTTTTTAAGCAATTAAAAACAAGTCAAAACAAAGAAAAATATCATAAAAAATATCAAATTTGAAAATAAAATTATGAAAAAATAAAAATCAAAAAGAGAATATTTGAAAATATTTTAGTGAATTTTTTCATAATTTTTGAGTCAGAAAAGAATTTTCTATAATTTTTTTTGAAGTTTTAAACAATTAAAATATAAAAACCAGAAATAAAAATAAAGTAAAAAATATATGGACCAATGAATGATAGCAAAACGCATTAGTAAGTTAATCCAATGGATCAGACGCATTGTGCATATCATGTTCTTTAATGAATAAAGCATTGAATCAATTATTTAAATCAAATTTTGAAAAAAAAACAAATGACACGTTATCATTGATTGAGAGATGACACGTTGGTCATCTTTAACCTCCAGCCACACAGGTTTGCAGGTCTCTCAAATGGAAAAATTAGAGCTCGAGGCCGGTATCATTCGCTTTGTGTGTTCAAGACGATTCCAATGGTACCCTCGCGAAAAAATTATGTAAGGTGTAGCTCAGTCGTTTTGGAAGGAAATATTTGAAAAGGGACTTGAAAATTCATGGCGAAAGCTCACTTCCAGTTGAAAATAAATGTTGCGACTAGAATTAGAATGATGAGAGCTTCATTACAATATCAAAGTTTGAGAGAATTGGTGAAGGAATCTACCTATTGAAGTTCAAATTTAGAGCTCTGAAGCTTGACTTGGCTAGCACGATTTAGGAAGTCTTAGAGTTTAGTTCTTCTTCTGTTAGCTTTAGTGAGGTTCAAGGATGAATAATTGACAAAGAAAATGGATTGAGGAAAGCTGTAAAATCAAATTCAAAGTTGAGAAAAGTGGGTTCAAGAGGAAGTTTGACAGGGTGATTCTGGCTCTCTAAGCTTGAGAAAATGAATGAGGTATGACCATCTATTTATAGGGAAGCTAATGGAATGCTTAAGCATGTGAAATGATGAAGTTTGGAGGGAAATCGTGTGAACCTGATACATGAGGAGTGTGTGACCTGTTTAGCATCAAAATTCACTCAACCTTTGTGTTTCAAGGATCTAATCCACTTTGGAAAGTTAGTTAAACATGTTTAGGCCAAAAAGTGTGCTAATTTGATGTTTAGAAGCCACAACATGAATTTCAAATTCTTACTTGAAGTGAAACTTCAGTTTCAAGGTATCACTTTTGAATCAATGGCATTCACAACTCAAGGAGTCTTAAGGCATGATTCTTGAAGAATTAGAAATATGAGATCAAAAGATTTACAATGTGAAAATAATGGGAATTAATGGATGTTTGGGCTAAGAGTTGCGATGAGTCAAAGTTGAGAAAAAGATACTGACTTTTCTACTTAGAAAAATTTCAAGCTTTTCTTCCAAAATGACCTATAATGTCTTGCACTCAAATATGGCCTTCCATTTAAAATTTGCTCTTGACCAAAAAAGATGGTATGAAATAGATCTCTTGAATGACATTTTGATACTTGAACCATTTAAAAACTCCAAAAGTTGAGAAAGTTATGACTTGGTGAAGTTGGTGAAAATTCATGAGATGGCCTATAATCTTTTACATCCTTAGGGCATATTACATTCATTTACAAGCTTAGAGCATAAAAGAAGAGTTGAAGTTCACATCTTTAATATCATTATGGAAAAATAATACGCTCAAGGAGATAAAAATTGACCAAGTTATGATCTTTTGAAGTCACATAAGGGAATTTGATGGCTTATCTATAGGACTTATAATCTTTCTTCATCATTAGGTATTGTGATACGGTGGCAGAACCGATCATTTAATACTGGTTTGTGATTTTTATTCGCAAATGTCACGGTAAGCAAGAGTCGCCACTGGCTTTTATTTCATCCAACAAAGGAAACGAAAAAGTACAGAAAAAACCTTTTTTCGAGATGTTTATGAGTACCAGGGGTAGATTATAGAAAGGGAAGGTATTAGAACCCTTCTTATATGTGGTTTTCCACGGGATCTTAGGTACTTGCTCATTTTTGAAATTGCTCGTGTGTGTTTTGCAAAAAAGTTTTGTTGAACTTCGTGATAACTCTTATATCTGTCCTCAAGAGCGTGACAAAGAGGTTTTTTGAAAACTGTTTTGAAGGTATTTGTGTAAAATAGTTTGTTTGAGAAAGTACTTAAGATTTTCTACCTACTCGAAAAAATATTTTTCGTTCTCGTTTCCTTTAGACAACATTATCCTACTATTAAGGAGTAGGTAGCCCCATGGTTGGAGTTTTAAGGGACATTCGAAGGGACGAAATGGTCACTGAAGCAATGGTTAGGAAACTTTAGTGATTATCCTAAAGTCCTAAAGATCTTTCCGAGGCAACATCTGAATGGGTCATTTTTATCTTTCAGGAGTAGAGGACGACCACTAAAATTCCCTATGCTTTAGGACGGTTTACCGAAGGCAACCGGAGTGAGGAAAACCCTAGGAGTGAGCATGTGCAAGTGTGCTTTTTTCAGTTAATTATCTTTGCACAATTACGGTTATCTACTTTTTAATCGTTGATTTATCTTGCCATACACACCCTAATTACTAACATTTATATTTGAAAGTGATAAATTGCGGAAATGTAAAGGTCCTACACTATTACATCATTTAGGGATAGGGGTACAAATTTACAAATAGGGGGTTGCAAGAATGTAAATCCTAACTAACTATTACAACCATATTGAAATGTACAATATAAGAAGAAAAAGGACTTGTTTTGAAAATGTTTTTTGGTCTTTATGAGTAAAAAAAAGAAATTAATAAAAAGGAAATATTTTTATGTATTTTTTATATCAATAAAAAGGGTATTAATGTTGAAAATGATAAAAAAAAAGGAAAATAAAGAGAGATAGAATCAGCGTGCTGCTGCAAATAAAACAAAAAGGATCAAAAGTTCTGATATTGGGCGCGTTGTGACTCATAAAGAAACGTCAGTGGGCATCAGAATTCTGGATTGATACACTCCTGCATGAATCATTGGAGGGAAAGGAAACCAAGGTTCTGGGTGGTGTTCAGACAGTGAGAAAAATTCATAAGTTCTGTGTTGTGTTAAGCAGTGAGTGAAAATCAGAAGTTTTGTGCGTGTTAAAACGGTGAGAAAGCCTAGAAGTTTTGTGTGTGTTAAAACAGTAAGAAAGCCTAGAAGTTATGTGTGTTAAAAACAGTAAGGAGAACTCAGAAGTTTTGTGTGTTTAAACAGTAAGGAGAACTTATAAGTTCTGTGTGTTAAAACAGTAAGAAAACCTAGAAGTTTTGTATGTTAAAACAATGAGGAGAACTCAGAAATTCTGCGTTACATTTCAACTCTTTCCTCATATTAATCAGCATATCAACAATTTATTCAGTTCTTAACAGCAAATCAAAGGGATAAAAGCACGGTTGTTTATAGAAGTTCTAATTCTAATTCTAAGCCTAGCTTTATTCAAGAAGTTCTGATCCATACTTTCTTCTACTTATGCAATGGTATGGACAACATCAATACTGTGATATTTACATATTTAAGGATGTTATGAATGAAAATATGCAAAGTCAAATAGAATTACCTTAAGTCTGAAGCGTGTACTTGGAACTCGAGCTGCTGCCTTCAGATGTTCTGGAGTCAGCGAGAGCAAAGGAAAAGAAAAGATTATGTTCTTTTTTAAAGGGAAGAACAAAGGTTTGGTTTTCTGTTTGGGAATTTTGAATTTTGGTGAAGGTTTCATAGTTTTCTTTTCTCTCTTTTGACAACTCTCTCTCTCTCTCTCTCTCTCTCTCTCTCTCTCTCTCTCTCTCAAAGCCCAGCCCCTTGCAAGTGTGATGAAGCAACTTATTTAAAGGTGAATTTGCTGTGGTTTTGGGGGGAAAAACAAATGGGATTTAAACCTTTTTGGTATATTGTTCCATTGCTTTTTAATCACAGTTTTTGTATGTTAATTTGGTGCAAATATAGGGTTTGAGAAAAATGCAGGCGTGGACTAGATCAACATTAATTTGGAGTGTTGTGGCAGCTGGTTGCAGGATTGCGCTATAGCTGCGCAGCAGGTTGTTCAAATGAGGTTTTGGGATTTGGTGATGTTCTGATCGCAGAAGACCAGAGTGAGACTCGAAGGGTGATGTTCTGACCGAAGTGTTGAACATAGCCTTCATATGTTAAAGAATCATGTTCTGACCAAAGAGCATCGCTTCCACATGTTCTGATTTGGAGTATTATGCTTTGAGCCGTGTTTGCAAATTCTGATTGCGCTTGCGTGGGGGCTGGCCCAGAAGTTCTGAAGTATCATATTCTCTTAACACTTAGAAAATTTTCTAAATGTTTAGAAAATTGGATCTCTTTTTTTTTTCAAAGTAATTTCTGACTTCTGATTTTGATGAACTAATTTCATGTCTTGATGAAATATAATTTTTGAAACTTTATTTTTGATCCAAAGGTGAAAGTTTGAATTTTCAGTGTGCATTTGACCATTTGACCCTTGTGAATGAACTTTTTTAGAAGATTGTAATCTGAGACTTGAAAATTGCCTGAAGCAAACCTGAGGGTCTAGAATGATCTTTTAAGAAATGAGAGGGCAAATTTTGGGTTATAACAGCTGCCCCTGTTCAATCTTCTTAAACCCGAGGATGTAGATTGGCTTGTCTACCTTTCGTGATATTTAGGTGGAATATGATTGAACACTAGAGTGCCTAAAAATTTGCACTCGCATGAAGTGAGTGTCAATTGATAATATCGGGAATGGGCTTACAGATGCCATTTGGAAGGCGATGGAGGGTCTCCAGAGATGGCCTTAAAGGTGCCATCCAGAAAAGATATCAGTTGCATAAGAGATTCCTTTGCGAGAATTCCTGCAACTGTCATTGAGGAGAACTTCACCGGGGAATGTAGTTTTATGTCTTGGTAAATAGAAGCTAGGAGCTTCGGTTGTCCGTTACTCTACTGGGCAATTAACTCTTGATTGAGGTGGTGTAAGTGAACTGCATGTCTAGTCAGGGTCCTGGCTGCCCAACGACTTACCGGGGAAATGTGAAATCGACCGTATCTGGTCAGGTCCAGGTCTTGAAGTGTTGTAAATTATTGTCTGGAGATAAGAGAGAAGGAACATGGGTCGTAGGGTTACTTCGAAATGAAATCCTGGATAGTAGGGCTATGAGAAGGAACTGGGATAGTAGGGTTACTTCGGGATGGAAGCCTGGATAGTAGGGCTTATGGGAAGGAACCTGGATAGTAGGGTTACTTCGAGATGAAAGCCTGCATAGTAGGGCTTATGGGAAGGAACCTGGATAGTAGGGTTACTTGGAGATGAAAGCCTGGATAGTAGGGCTTATGGGAAGGAACCTGGATATTAGGTTACTTCGAGATGAAATCCTGGATAGTAGGGCTTATAAGAAGGAACCTGGATAGTAGGGTTACTTTGAGATGAAAACCTGGATAGTAGGGCTTATGGGAAGGAACCTGGATAGTAGGGTTACTTTGAGATGAAATCCTGGATAGTAGGGCTTATGGGAAGGAACCTGGATAGTAGGGTTACTTCGAGATGAAAACCTGGATAGTAGGGCTTATGGGAAGGAACCTAGATAGTAGGGTTACTTTGAGATGAAAGCCTGGATAATATGGCTTATGGGAAGGAACCTGGATAGTAGGGTTACTTTGAGATGAAAACCTAGATAGTAGGGTTACTTTGAGATGAAAGCTTGGATAATAGGGCTTATGGGAAGGAACCTAGGTCGTAGGGTTACTTCATTTGGTCATGTAGCTTAGTTAACCCGTTTGGTTTCGGGAACTAATTTTCCCTTAGTTGTCTGCAGATGTGACATATACAACTACTGGAATTATTAGTGATAATTGTCTTTCCTGAAAAGATAACAAGGTTAATTATATGTGATGCATGAAACACATTGTGAGATGATGTTCTCAAAATAAATGAGATTATGCTGTGTGTGATATGTATGCACATGTCATGGTGTATGAGCATGAGATGTTGTTGTGACGTATCCGAGTCTGGGAAAATAAATCCCCGACTGTTGTTGGAGAGTATGGCATTCCTGACTGTTACAGAGAACTGTGGTTCTTC
Source organism: Vicia faba (assembly GCA_948472305.1). Lineage (NCBI taxonomy): Eukaryota > Viridiplantae > Streptophyta > Magnoliopsida > Fabales > Fabaceae > Vicia > Vicia faba. The sequence continues at coordinate 759,989,389 of OX451741.1, read as the reverse complement.
TACTTTCGCTGGGGATGGTGAACAGAAATGACTATGCTGGAGATTTACTCCTTGTTGTTTGTGAATATTATGCTAGGGAGAGACTATGTTTGGGAATAACTTTGCGGGGGAATAATTATGTGGGAAAGAGAACTTCCGTAGCTGGAGGGATAAACTCTATTAGGGATTGATTTTCCGCATTCTGAGAAATAAAATCTGCTTGGGAGACAAATTTTATGACCCGGTCGCGATTATGAAATTCGGTTGGGGAATATAGATATCAGTTCTCTGAAGGGAACAGGCTGAGGAAAATACCTCCTGTTTTGGGGAAGCTGACATCAATGCTTTGATTACCTTTACTCTGTGGGGAGTGCAGATGTCGCGAGGTCGTATGAACTGATGATTGTGTTTCAAAGTTGTCTCTGCCCCGGTATCTGCTGGACAGAGTAACTGTCGGGTTTGACATTTTTGTTTTTTTCCCCTGTTTCATAAGTTCGAGCAATTACCTTTTTGTTTCCTATGAAAATATTTATGAACAACAATCATATTCAAACACATATGTCAAGAATAAATCATTGGACGTTCTTGCAAAACAAAATAGAAAAAGAAAGAAAAAAATACGTAGTTTAGTTTTTTTTTTGTAAAAATGATTTGTATTAATTTTCGAAGTTGTCCTATAACAGGCATTTTTGTACAAGGAAGCTGACGCTCTAGTAAGAGAGTGCCGCTTTAAGAATGGAAGTTATACAATATTGTGTACAACAAAAGAAAACAGTTATGTGCAACAATCCCATTAGATTCCAATTCTGCTATCGCCGATATGTCTTTGAGCGTCTCATCACTTTGCTGCTTGTCTGAAGTTGATTAGATTTAGCGGTTCCGTTCGGGCTCAATAGTTGATACTTAGGTCTGATCGCAAGGTGATCCAATGGGACATAGTGATACGCCTTACATCCTTAATTTTTGCCTGGACTGCCCTTTCGGGTTTTCAGTCAACCGGGATACCCCTTTTTGCCCAAGCCGCCTTTTCAGGTTTTCACTTTGCCGGATGTACAAATTTTTTTCATTTTCATCCCTTATTTTTTCCCGAACCCTTTTGGTTCACCGGGAAGCCCTTATTTTTGCATAGGCCAGTCAACCTAGCGGGTATTTTATCATGCGTAGTATCTTTTCGCTATGTCCGTATTGACAGGGTGAGGAAGGTCGTCACCGTCCATGGTGGTTAGAATCATGGCTCCACCCTAGAAAATGTTTTTAATCACAAATGGCCCTTTGTAGGTGGGAGTCCATTTGCCCCTGGGATCACCTTGCGGGAGTATGATGCGTTTGATCACTAGATCCCCGACTTGATATTCTTGACGTCTTACTTTTTTGTTGAAAGCCTTGATCATTTATTTTTGATACATTTTACCATGACAGACAGCAGTAAGTCTCTTCTCATTGATCATATTTAGTTGATAAGTCGAGTCTGGATCCAGTCGTCTTTGTTCAAACCCGCATCCTTCATAATCCTTAGAGAAGGAATATGGACCTCAATGGGTAGGACTGCCTCCATGCCATATACCAGAGAGTAGGGTGTTACCCCTGTTGACGTTCGTGCTGAGGTACGATACCCATGAAGAGCGAATGGTAACATATCATGCCAGTCTTTGTATGTCACCGTCATCTTCTGTATAATCTTCTTGATGTTCTTGTTAGCCGCTTCAACAACGCCATTCATCTTCGGCTGGTAGGGAGAAGAGTTATGATGTTGTATCTTGAACTGCTTACAGAGCTCGGTGATCATCATGTTATTGAGATTCATATCATTGTCAGTGATAATTCTCTCTGGCACACCATACCGACAAATCAGGTTATGCCTGATGAACCGCGCCACGACGTTCTTGGTCATAGTAGCAAAAGAGGCCGCCTCAACCCATTTTGTGAAGTAATCAATGGCCACCAGGATGAAGCGATGCCCATTGGAAGTGGTAGGTCTGATTTCTCCGATAATGTCAATGCCCCAAATTGCAAAGGGCCAAGGAGCCGTCAAGACGTTCAAAGGAACCGGAGGCACATGCACTTTATCAGCATAGATTTGGCACTTATGACAAGTTCGGGAGTGCTGATAACAATCTGCTTCCATAGTGAACAAGTAGTATCCTTCCCGTAGGATCTCCTTAGCCATGGTATGTCCACTAGAATGGGTTCCGAAGGTACCTTCATGTAGATCTGTCATAATTCTCTCTACTTAGCTCTTGTCTACACACAGTAGTAAGGTAGAGTCATGATTACGCTTGTAGAGGATTCCATTACCGAGGAAGAATTTCACAGCGAACATTCTTAAAAATTTCTTATCGTTGACAGATGCCCCTTCGGGATATTCTTGAGCCTCGAGATACCTTTTCACTTCGTGAAACCAGGCTTTGTCTGCTACCTCTTCAGTATCAATCTTGCAGTAGTGCGCTGGTTCATCCAACCTTTCAATGGTGATTCGGGGAGCTTCGTTGTCCCACCGGATTTTGAACATATAAGACATGGTGGCTAGAGCGTCCGCTAACTGATTCTCCTCTGGTGGGAAATTTTCAAAGGTTACCTCCCTAAAGTGTGGGAGCAACGTCAGTACATGCTCTTTGTATTGGTTGAGATTTGGATGTTTCGTATCCCATTCACATTTGATCTGACTTATCACTAAGGCTGAATCCCCGAAAACATTTAAGAACATGATCCTGAGATCGATAGCGGCTTTGAGACCCATGATGCAGGCTTCATACTCCGCCATGTTGTTAGTGCAGTTGAAACATAGTCGAGCAGTGAAAGGAGTATGATAGCCCTTAGGAGATATGATTACAACGCCAATGCTGTTACCGAGTGCGTTCGAGGCTCCATTAAAAACCATAGTCCATCGGGATCCTTCCTCAAGTCTTTCATCTGGTCCAAGTTCTTCATAATCAGTCACCAGCATAATATTCTCGTCCGGGAACTCAAAATTCATGGACTGGTAGTCATCGACGGCCTGATGAGCCAAATGATCAGCCAATACACTTCCCTTGACTGCTTTCTGGTTATATATTATATATCATATTCAGTTAAGCTCATTTTCCATCTTGATATTCTTTCGGAGAGTGCGGGCTTCTCGAAGATGTATTTGATTGGATCCATCTTAGATATCAACAAAGTAGTGTGGGTCAACATATATTGTCTTAGTCGGTGAGCAGCCCATGCCAAAGCGCAGCAAGTTTTCTCGAGCAGTGAGTATCTTGTCTCATAGTCGGTAAACTTTTTGCTAAGGCAGTATATTGCGTGCTCTTCTCGACCAGGCTCGTCATGTTGCCCCATCACACACCCCATTGAATTGTCTAGCACTGTTAAGTACAATATCAAAGGTCTTCCTTCAACCGGAGGCATCAAAATTGGTGGTTCTTGAAGGTATTCTTTGATCCTTTCGAAAGCAGTCTGGCATTCGTCATTCCACTTTACCACTTGATCATTCTTCAGAAGCTTGAAGATGTGCTCACAAGTAGCAGTCAGATGTGAAATGAAACTGGCGATATAATTCAAGCGTCCCAAGAAACCTCTAACTTCCTTCTCAGTACGGGGAGCCGACATCTCTTGTATGGCCTTTACCTTTGTGGGGTCTACCTGAATACCTTTGTCATTGACAATGAAACCCAGAAGCTTACCAGACCTTACCCCGAAGGTGCACTTGTTTGGATTCAACCTCGGCTTATATGTCTTCAACCTGTCGAACAACTTTTGCAGATGATCAAGGTGTTCTTCTTCTGTTTGAGACCTGGCTATCATGTCATCAACATAAACCTCGATCTCATGGTGAATCATATCGTGGAACAAGGCGACCATAGTGTAGCGGTAGAAATTTTCAAGCCTAAGCCATTGGATTCACTAGACTTTATACAAATCAAAATAAAGATCGTCACCGCGCTTTATTGTTTCCAAAAGAATGGGAAAAGAGCGAATAACCCAAAAAGATGGGGGAAGATTCAAGGTAAGGGGGTTGGTTATGCAAAGGGAAGGTATTAGCACCCTAAACATCTATGGTACTCCGCAGGAGCCTCTTTGTAAAAATCTGTATATTTTTGGCTATAAAAACTGTTATATAAAATGGATGGTGGAGGTGAGAAAAGAAATATATATTTTATGATTTTTGCACCACCGCGGTTGCAAACCTTTAGTGCCTACGTACCACCTTTCGTGCAATAGGGGATCAGGGTACACGTAGTTCCTCTTTCAAAAATTTAAAACCCAAATGTGTTGGTTAATTTTATAAGATAAAACATCATTGTCATTGTCCGTGTAGAAAACTACCTACTACCCACAATCATGAGAAAGGAGAATTTGCATCATCTCAAAGTGGAGGATATGGCTTGAATTTTAAAATCAACAATGCCTCACTCAACACCCAAGTGGAAAATATCCCTCTTCACTACATATTGTAGAAGTATATTTGTTTGCATCACTACAAGGATTGACAAGAGTTTAATCTTTTAAGAAAAGTTTTAAAGATAAAAAGCCAAAGTGGCAAAATGGTTTGAAATGAGATTGATTGACTTTTAGTCTTCTCACAAAAAAATGTCAAGGTATTATTAAGTTGATTGGATTTTATTTATGAAAATGTTTTGAAAATGCATGGACATAAGTCCAAGTTTATTATAAATATGGTTCAAGTTCAAAAACTAGAAGAGTTTTCAAAAGGGGAAAGAAGATTTTTGAAATTAAAGAAGATGGGGGGAGAAGAAGAGACTATCCTAAAGCATAAGGTAAAAGCTAGGGATAAGAACCATCTAACCAACAAGAAGCCAATACTTGACATTATGAGCCAAAATAGATTTCCCATTCTTTGGATTGAAACCAAGCAAGAAAAAATACTAGACCTCTTGAGAGAACCAAACTTCAAGTGTATTAAGTCTTCACATAAATTAGGCAGAGTAACAGCTGTATATGGGTGAATTCCAGATTACAAGCAAAGGGTGTAATCACAATAACCTGCACACAAAACAAACAAATAACCCAATATCTTGAGGTAAACCTCAAGAGCTCCAGACAAAAATAATCAGATAAGATCATAAGGTTTCCAAGATAGGCCAAGGTTTCTAATCCTAAGTCCAAGAAAAGTCTCATGCTCCATAATGCCAAGGATAGTAGCCAAATAGTCCAAGAACCATTAAAGATTTTTTAGGGTTTATGTTGATTATTAAGTATATTAAGAAAGGAAAAAAAAGCTCAAGTGAGCAAAGTAAAAAATGGCAAGAAAATAAATGCTCAAATGAGCAAAGATGAAAATGGCATGAAATGTAAATGCTAAAAGTAAATAGTACATAAAGCATAAAAAATAATAAAAGCATAAGGTAAAACAAGTCAATAATTAGTGGTTAGTTGAATGACCATATTAAAACTTGCATTTTGAACTCATTAGAGGATTGGTAGAATCAAAGCCTCCACACAACAAGTTGCATTTGCTTTTTGTCAAGTATATAATCCATTTGGAATTCTCATAAGTACCATTTAATGATCAACGATGTTTAAGTGATCCGCGTTGACCAAAGGTGTTGTAGATCCATTAGAGGATTGGTAGAACCAAAGCCTCCACACAATGACTCTCAAGGTTATTGGATCAAAGAGATCAAATTAACATACTTGGGCTTGCAATCATAAGTTTGGGCCACGAATGATCATTTATTTGAATCTGGACAAAATTTAGCGCTATGTTAAATAATTGTAAGTGGACTTATATAGAAGTCGCACCTATTTTGAGGCCAGTCAATAGAAATTTATGCATCATTTGTTTTGAGACATGATATAGAGATCATGCTCTAGTAACACCTAGTGCAATAAGAAGGGGATGAGATGAGGAGGGATAGGGAAAAAAATTATACAAACCACATTTGAATTAAATTTTAATCAAACTATTATTAAAATCATTCATCCATTTTTGTGGAGTTAAACTCAACACCATGGATCCAATGATGTTAATAAAGTTCATGATCCAAAATCTAACCCGAGATCAACCAGAAAATAGTCACAAAATAATATCACATTTTAATATATACAAAAGGGTTTAAAAATAGAAAACAAAGAGAAAAATATCAACTATGTTCAAATTAATCAAGAAATGAAAAATGAGACCAAAGAAAAATCAGAAAAAGGCTCAAATAATTTTACAAATTTTTTGGTATTTTTTTAAAGTCAGAAACTATTTTTAAAATTAAAATAAATGGGTAAAATAAACAAAAAAAATGATAAAAAAATAGTAAAGTCAGAAACAAAAATAAAACAAGGTCACCAATATTTGTCACAATATCATTGGATCATTCCATAATTTTTTCAGAGTTTAAAAATGTATAAAAGTATTTTTAACATTTAAAACAAATCAAATAAAGTGTAAAATTTATAAAAAATAACAAAACACAAAATTAAATTATGAAAAAATAAAAATCAAAAATAGAATAATCAAAAATATTTTTCATAATTTTTTCAGATTTTTTGATCTAAAAATGAATTTTCTATGATTTTTTGAAATTTAAAACAATAAAAATATAAAAATCAGAAAAAGAAAATAAAAGTAAAACATGTGGACTATTGGATGAGAGTCAAAACGCGTTAGTAATCAAATCCAATGGATCTGGTGCATTGTTCATATCATGGTCATTAGTGAATAATGTATAGAATCATTAATTAAATCAGAATTTGAAAAAAATAGATGGCGCGTCTTTATTGGTTGGAAGATGACACGTTGGTCATCTTCAACCTCCAGCCATTACGAATTACAGGTCTCCCAAACTGTAAAATCAGAAGCTCAGACCTATACCATTCGCTTCGTCTCTTCAAGACGAAGACAACCACACCCTCGCGCCAAATTTATATAAGTTGTAGCTCAAGCAATTTGGAAGGAAAGTTTTGAAAAGGGATTTGAAATTTCATGGTCAAAACGTGTTTCCAGTAAAAGGTAAGTGTTGCGACTAGAACCAAGGAAATGATAGCAACACAATGATATCAGAGTTTTGAAGAATTGATGAAGGAATCTACCTATTGAAGTTGAATTGCAGAGCTCTGAAACTGGACTTCTGTGGAGCAGTATAGGGCACGATTCTTGAATGTAATAATGTGGTTAGCTTCATGGAAGATCAAGGAAGGTGAATTGATGGAAAAATTAGATTGAAAAAGGCTCGAAAATGGATTTTGAAGTTACTGAATTCTGAGTTATGAAACAAGTTTGGCAGGGTGATTTTGGCTATCCAAGCATGAAGAAATGTATGGGGGATGACCCTCTATTTATAGGGAAGTGAATGGGAATGAAAATTGGAATAAACAAGGAATTTTTGAGGGAAATTGAATGAAGGTCGAGCACGAGTGAAGTGTTACTTCATTTCCATCAAAACTCAACCAAATCTTGCGTTAAGGGATGCTAATCACTTCTGTAAAGTTTGCTAATCAAGTTTAAATCAAAAACAAGCATAAATCTTGTGTTTAGAAGTCACATTATGGATTTCAAAATTCTGACTTTGTGGAAAATTCAGTTTCAAGTGCCAAATTCAAATCCATGGTATTTCCAACTCAAGGGGTCTTAAGGCATGATTCTTGATTCTTTAGAAAGATGAGGTTAGAGCTTTGCAATGGAAAAAGAATGGAATCAAATGGATGCTTGAGCTGAAAGTTGCATTGAGTCAAAGTTGAAGAAAAAGGGTTGACTTTCCATACTTAGAAATATTTCAAGTTCTTCTTCAAAAATGACCTATAATCTTTTGCATCCAAACAAGGCCTTCCAATTGAAATTTTATCTTGACCAAAAAATATGGGATGAAGTGGATCTCTTGAATGACATTTTGAAACTTGAACCACCCAAAATCTCCAAAAATTAAGCAAGTTATGACTTGTTGAAGTTGGCCAAAAATCATGAAATGACCTATAATCTTTTGTATATTTAATGCAACCTCCATCCATTTTCCCACTTTTCACATAAAATAAGGAATAAAGTTCACATCTTCAAGATCATTATGGAAAAATAATGGGCTCAAGGTGATAAAAATTGACCAAGTTATGATCATTTCAAGTCACACATGGAAAATTGGGGATTCATCTGAATGACTTGTAATCTTTCTTCTTCACCAAGTTTCTTCCACATGAAAACTCTTTGGAACTTTTGAAGTGATTTGTTGATAACCCATTTAAGAGAAGTATGTATTTGGAATCATTCAAAAATACCAAAATATGAGCAAGATATACTCCTTTGAAGTTCAAAACCCTAGCTTCTAGATCAAGAAAATGCCTTAAGGAACTTTGACAAGTTTGAACAAACTTCTGGTACCAATATTCTTGCTTTGTGAATACAAGTTGCTAAGGATGATAATGAGGACTCATATCCACCAAAACCACTTCCATATCTTGAAATTTGAGGGAACTATGCCTTTGTGACCAATATGAACAAGGCCTTGTCCAAACATAACAACTTCTCCAATCAACCCCTTGTACTTTTGAGTCAAATATAATAACCTTTAAATGTGATGAAACAAAACAAACTTTCCATGCCATTCCCTCCAAAACCACTCCAATGGTGAGGTTTGAACTTCTCAAGCTTTTATTGGCTAGGGCATGGAAATAAGCTCATGAACCCATGGAGTAATTTGTTAAATCTCATTGCCCTTCTCCTACATGGATAACAAGCAAGACAAACCAATATTGCACTTTATTAGTTAAATGAAGAAAACAAAATAATATTAATGATCACAAAAGGAACATAAGTCAAGGTGCTTGGTAATACCTCAAAAGGAGAAAAGCTCAAAGTAGGGAGGGGAACCAAGAATCCTAGTGTGATCTTGTTGTGAGTGAATCAACATGGTATGGTGAAGGGATCTTAGGGGAAAAAATTGGGGTACAACACATGGCTCGCTGATAAGTTGCCCCAGCATTCTTCAACCCAAAAGGCATCACCTTATAACAGAAGGTGCCCCACTGTGTGACTAAGGTTGTCTTCTCCATGTCTTCAGGAGCCATCTTGATCTGGTTATAGCCAGAGAAACCATTCGTGAAGGAGAAGATTTTATGTTGTGCAATGTTGTCAACCAGAACATCAATGTGGGGAAGCGGGAAGTCATCCTTGGAGCTTTCCTTGTTCAAGTCTCTGCAATCCACACACATCCGTACCTTATCGTCCTTCTTTGGCACCGAAACGATATTAGCAACCCACTGCGGATAGGAGGTGACAACTAAGAACCCTGCGTCGAACTGCTTCATGACCTCTGCCTTGATCTTCTCTCACATTTTGGGGCGCATTCGGTGGACCTTTTGCTTAACCGGAGGACAATCTTCTTTAGTCGGAAGACGATGTACCATAATATCAGTGTATAAACCAGGAATGTCTTCATATGACCAGGCGAAGATCTCGACATAGTCGTGCAACATCTGTATCAGCCACTGTTTGACATTAGTCTCTAGATTTGCGCTAATCTTGACTTCTTCTTTGTCCACCTTTGTGCCCAAGTTTATCGTCTCAATTGGCTCTTCATGAGGATGTATAGCCCTTTTTCCTGCTATAACAGTCTAGCAAGTTCTCCCGGTACCTCACAATCGTCCTCACCTTCGTCCTCGGCTTGGTTGATCGTATTTTCGAAGTCATAACTGGAAATAGCAGAACTGTTATCAATGGGATCCAAAGTGGATATGGATCTGCAGTTTGATACGTGAGTGTGTGTAAGAGCATAGCTGTATTGATAAAGTAAAAGAAGAGAAGAAAAACAGAGAGCGAAAAATTTATATGCAAGGAACGTCTAATGTTTTATTGATGATATATGAAATGACATATAATAACCCTCAAAGATAGAACCACTGTGCCTCAGGTAAGACACAAAGCCATAAAGTTTAAATTGTTTATTACAAACTTGGAAAACAAGTAAGACAATTACTGCAGAATAAAAGAAACTAGTATAAAATCTCTATCCGTCCAGTTACTAGGTCCACCATTGGTAGTCAGATAGATCCAGTTGTCAATATCAGAGTCCTCCTCGTTGTCTTCAATAGCGTTGACCCCACAATTACTGATGCGTAGGGGAGGTCCTCTAGCCCGAGCGCGTCGAATAGCCCTTTAAGCTCCTGAAGTAAAGCTCAAACCAAATTTGTCAATTTTGTGAATAAACTCAGGAAGTTGTCCCCAATTGGTACACCCACCTTCTTCAACTACTGCTCTGGCGTCCTTGAGAGAAGCCGTCTTCAGAGGAGGTTTGGTGCTGGTAGTGGTCTCGGTTGACGCTAAAATCTGGGGAACCTTTTCAAAGTTTTGACAAGGAGTCTCTATAAATTCCCCGTCCATCTCTACATACCCAAAGGAGTTCAGGTGGCTCACCATATACTCCTCTTCATCATGCACAATGACGATTTTCCCTTTCACCAGATATTTCAACATCCGGTGCAGTGTAGAAGTAACAGCCCCAGCTTCATGGATCCAAGGACGACCCAACATACAAGAGTACGACGGCCTAATATCTATCATGTAGAAGGTGGACCCAAAGGTCTGAGAGCCCACTTTGACAGGGATGTCCACCTCCCCATGCACCATTCTCTTCGACCCGTCAAAAGCCCTCACCACAATATAACTGGGCTTTAGGGTCAAGCCTTCATAATCTAACCGATCGAGAGCCTTCTTAGGCAGAACATTCAGTAAAGATCCCGTGTCTACCAGCACATGAGCCATAGTGGTGTCCCTGCATTTGATAGAGACATGCAGAGCATCATTATGCTTCCTCCCTTTCAGTGTCAAGTCGGCATCTGAAAAGCCCAACCCATTGTCGGCAGTCAAGCTGGCCATACAGTCTTTGAATTGATTGGCTGAGGTTTCTTGTGGTACATGCGCAGTCTCGACGAATTCAATTAAAGCCTTTGCATGGGCCTCGGAACATAACAAAAGATACAACATTGTTATCTTTGAGGGGGTCTTCCCCAGCTGCTCGACCACATTGTAGTCGCTCTTCTTGATTATTTTTAATATTTCCTCTATCTCTTGCTTAGAGGACTCCACCACAACTTTTCTAGGTGCCTCCGTCCGGGAAGGCTCACCTACAACTTCTTTGCCCCGAGTCCCAGATGACTCAACGACACGAGTAACAATTGGAGTAAGAACGGGAGTAGTAACGGAAGTACCGGTAGGGACAACAGGTGAAATAACAATAGACTTAGTGACAGTCTTCGGGGAGATCTCGGGAGAGAAAACCATTCCACTTCTGGTGATATTACTGGTCTCGACAATGTTACTGACATTGGGATCAACCTCTTCAGTCTTTAAATCTTGTTTAACGCCATGATAGTAAACACCGGCGCCATAAATCCAAGGGACAACTTTGTCCGAGGAATACGGTACGGGACCAGGAAAAGTGATTATTAACGGAGTAATTCTTGGAGCAGGTATAATCCTAACAGGTCTTTTAGAGGAGACCTTGGAAGGATCTGCGGAAATGGTTATAGGCAACATCTTCAAACGGAACAGTCGAAATCAATGTCCTTTCGAACAAAATCTCTCTGCTTCCCATCAGGCGTTGAACACTTGCTTACAGCAAATAGAAACCAGAGGGCAGGGACAAACACATGTGGCAACTTACACCATAGCCCATAAATAAATCGGCCAATAAAAAAATCTTCTTAACAATCATAAGAGGAGTAGAAACTTCATCAACAGAGGTAACGGATAAATCAATATCAATAGCATTAACTCCACGGTTGTGCTTAGGCATGGGAGCAGTTATGACATTAGGCTTCTTTGGAGCATCAAACTCAATCTCCTTGGCTTCAATTAGGTCTTGTACTTTATTTCTCAGAGCCCAGTAGTCATTTGTATTGTGGCCAGGAATCTCAGAATGGTATGCACACCGATTGTTTGGATTGTACCGAAGAGATGTGGTGTTAGGATTCTTGGGGGCCTCTTTCAAGGTTGCCAAGTTGGATCTTAGTAGATGGGGTAGAACCTCAGTCAATGTCATGTTAATTCAAGTAAACTCTCTTTGAGGTATTTCTACGCTTTGCTAATTGTTGCATTGTGGGGTAGCCGCGAGCCTAGGTATCGTCACAGCACCTACCGTTGGACGGTGTTCAACTCTATTCTGACCTCTTGGGCTATAAATAGAACTGACTTCCTTCTTACCTGCAAAGGGATTCTTCACTGAGCTCGAAGAGGTGTCTTTCTGGATCTTACCACTCCGGATCCCAGCTTCTACCCTCTCTCCTATTAATATCAGCTCGGTAAAACTAACTGAGGAGCTACTAATCAAATGATTGAAGAATGGACCAGCCAGCGTCCCAAGAAACATGTCAACCAACTCCCTATCAGACAAAGGGGGTTGGACTCTCCCAGCCAGATCTCGCCACTTCTGCGCATAGTTCTTAAAGCATTCACCTGCACCCATGGACATACTCTGGAGTTAAGTATGAGTAGGGGAAAAGTCAGCATTGTATTGATACTTCTTATAAAAAGCAGAAGCCAAATCCTCCCAGTTACGGACATTGGTTCCCTCCAGTTGATAGAACCATTCGAGCTGAGTCCCTGACAGACTGTCTTGAAAGAAGTGAACCTACAAGTTCCTGTCAGCTGTGTGAGGATGAATCTTCCTCACATAGGAACAAAGATGAAGCTTGGGACAAGACACCCCATCATTCTTTTTTAAAACCGGAGCCTTAAACTTATGTGGGATGACCACCCCAGATACCAAACCCAGCTCTTCAAAATCCAGCCCAAGTATTCTCTGGATCTCCATAATGCTCAGCCGATCCTCTAACTATTTATATATATCCTCAATGGGAGGATACTGCTCATCATTGTAGTCTGTGTCACTATCAGAAACTTCAGGGCTAGGGTCCTTCTCCCTTGTCTCCCTCTCTTGATTCTCCCCTTCTTTGGACGAGTATGTCAGATCAACCGGTTTCTTTAACAGCCCCCTAAACCTTCTTCCCAGATTCAGAACACCAGAGGTCTTCTTTTTTTTCTTCTTTTCCTTCAGGATGAGGGCCTTCAGATCTTCCTGCCCTTTTTCCAAAGTTATGAACATCTGTTGAGATTGGGCATTTTGTGCCTGGAGATATTTGATGCTTTGTTCAGAAGAAATTTTTGATGAAATAAACAGCGAAGAAGAAGAGAAACCTGTAATGGTACCTGTTTATGCAATGTCATGGATGATATGCGTATGCAATGATTTCAAGGATTCTTAAAGACTCAAATATGTTTAACCAAAAGAAACACACATTAATTGTATTAATAAGTTCGATTTGTTATAAAGAGTGCCCTTTAGGCTTACAATTAAACAAAACTTAAAGCAAAAGGAAACTAGGTTTCCCAAGAACGCATCCTCTTTGGCGCAATGTAGGCGTTTATATTCCTCTCTTCATGAAGTAACCTAGTGAGCTCCAGGACCTTCTTCTTGCTGGCATAGAATTAAGCTTCAAACGTATCCCGCTCCTCTTTAAGTTGAACCACGGATTTCTGTAACTCCTCATGATCAGTTGGCATGTCAGGATGATAAACAAGAGAAGTAGTGTCTCCTTCAGCAACTAGTTCTACAATCATTGGTAGGACAACAAGGTAAGGCATCATAAGACTTTGGGCGCGGGCTCGTACCCATCGGAGATAAGGCTCAAGAGGGATGTAATTCTTGTGCCCCAGTGTCTTGCTATCAACTCTATGTACCATGCCCCAAGCTTGTATGAACCTTTTTCAGTAACCCTGAACATCATTCTCATAGTTGAAGGCAATTCCTTGGATAAGCGTATAATGGGGACCATCCCTTCTCGCATAACCAAACTGTCGCAGTGCCAAACAAGGGTTATAAGTGATTCATCCCCTAATGCCTAAGAGAGGGACATTAGGGAATTCACCACAACGATCAATGATGGTAACATCTTTCGAGGACTGTGAACACCAATGAATGTATGAATGTGTAACAGACATTAGCCTATGAGACCATTTCATACCCTGCTCATTCTTCAAAATAGATCTGGGTAGGTGCAAAATAAACCACCTAGCCAATAGAGGAGTGCAACACAGGAGGGTCCCCCTTCTCTTTAGAGTGCAAGCATACAGAGAGTGCAGAACATCCCCAAGTAATGTAGGCACTGGATTATGAGATAGAAAAACCTTAATCGTATTCACATCTACGAGTTGGTCCACATTAGGGAAAAGTACCATCCTATAAATAAGGAGTGCCAATACCTCTTCAAAAGCTTGTAAATCCAGGGTATCCAAAAAATAGTAAGCCTCATCGAATAGAAATTTAACCGAGATTCCTTGGATATTTCCTCTAGTTTCTCAATTTATCACTACATCGGACCGTTGTAGGGACAGAGCTCGAGCAACCTCTTCAGGCTTTGGACGTTCTTCCATACCGTTGAAAGGTGACTGGTCAATAATAGGTACCCAAACAACCGAGAAAATTCCTCCATAATAGGCACTAGCTGGTAATCCGGGAAGGTGAAGCAGTGGTGCAAAGGATCAAAGAACTGAAATATCACTTTTAACAATTCTTCATCAGGTTTTGAAGTGACCAAGTTGAGCAACCGATCATGTTTTTCAGTGAAGGGAGAGCTTTCAGGGATCCTTAATGCCAAATCCTTTAGTTGGAGAGGCACTTTCACAAGGTTAATCTGGATAGTGTTCTTGCAGGCGGGTGCCATGTCCTACAAATTAAAGCAAAGATGAGCCCTATAGAATCCTTGGAATGGTAAGTATGACATGCCATGCTTATGATGTCATGATTATGCTAAAAAAAATCACATGTATAGCAAGCAACAAACAAGTCACACCAAGGCCTTAGGTTTAAGGCCTGCATGAGTTTTAAGGTCATACCCTCTTGAAGCTGGATTGGTTCAACCTATCCTATAAATAGTAATCGGGTTCTAAGGGATCTCAATATCACCGATCATTCCCCCAAGTTTCGTTCAATAGGCGATTGACTCGTAACCAAACAAAACTAAAGAGTCAAACCTCAATGAGTGTAGCATCGAGTATCTGTCAACCTTGGGAATACACCAAAGCCAACCATCTCGCTATGTCCTACTGGCCAAGTTGTGCAATTAAAGGTTCTAAGGTCATTTGATGCTTTATGACACCACGCGGCGGGCCCGTACTCTCCTTGATTAACTCAAGGGTTACCGGTACCAACCAAAGTGCCACATCAACGTAGCTACTGCTTCAACCGTGTCAGTATACCCTGCATAGTTCCCTCACAGTTTATTTCTACTTACCTAAAAGGTGTCCCCAGATTCGGGTGTAGGATCTACTTAACCCCAACAAAACCCTTGAATATAAAGCAGGCAAAGTAAACACAAGCAAGCAATTTTAGAAATGACCTAGATCCTAGGGTATACCCCACTTATTTTATCCCCATTAGAGTTGCCAGTTATGTGATACGGTGGCGGAACTGACCGTTTAATACTGGTTTGCGTTTTTTGTTCGCAAATGACGTGGTAAGCAAGAGTCTCCACCGACTTTTATTTCATCCAACAAAGGAAAGGAAAAAGAATAGAAAAATCCTTTTTTCGAGATGTTTCTGAGTACCGGGGGTAGATTATAGAAAGGGAAGGTATTAGCATCCTTCCTATCTGTGGTTTTCCACGGGCTCTTAGGTACTTGCTCATTTTTGAAATTGCTCGTGTGTGTTTTGCAAAAAAGTTTTGTTAAACTTCGTGATAACTCTTGTATCTGTCCTCAAAAGCATGACGAAGTGGTTTTTTGAAAACTGTTTTGAAGGTATTTGTGTAAAAGAGTTTGTTTGAGAAAGTACTTAAGATTTTCTACCTACTCGAAAAAATATTGTTCGTTCTCGTTTCCTTTAGACAGCACTATCCAACTATTAAGGAGTAGGTAGCCCCATCGTTGGAGTTTTAAGGGACATTCGAAGGGACGAAATGGTCACGAAGCAATGGTTAGGAAACTTTAGTGATTATTCTAATGTCCTAAAGATCTTTCCGAGGCAACATCCGAATGCGTCATTTTTTATCTTTCGGGACTAGAGGACGACCACTAAAATTCCCTATGCTTTAGGACCGTTTATCGAAGGCAACCGGAGTGGGGCAAACCCTAGGAGTGAGCATGTGAAATTGTGCTTTTTTCAGTTAATTATATTTGCACAATTAGGGTCATCTACTTTTTAATCGTTGATTTATCTTGCCATACACACCCTAATTACTAACATTTATATTTGAAAGCGATATATTGCGGAAACGTAAAGCTCCTACGCTATTACATCATTTAGGGATGGGGGTACAAATTTACAAATGGAGGTTTGCAAGAATGTAAATCATAATTAACTATTACAACCATATTGAAATGTAGAATATAAGAAGAAAAAGGACTTGTTTTGAAGAAAAAAATTTGGTCTTTATGAATAAAAAAAAGAAATAAATTAATTAATAAAAAGGAAACATTTTTATGTATTTTTATATCAATAAAAAGGGTATTAATTTTAAAAATGATTAAAAAAAGGAAAATAAAGAGAGATAGAATCAGCGTGCTGCTGCAAACAAAACAAAAAGGATCAAAAGTTCTGATGCCGGGCGCGTTGTGACTCAGAAAGAAACATTAGTGGGCATTAGAAGTTCTGGATTGATACACTCTGAGGTCCTGCAAGAAACGTTAAAGGGAAAGGAAACAGAGGTTATGGGTGGTGTTCAGACAGTGAGCAAAAAGTCAAAAGTTATGTGTTGTGTTAGGCAGTGAGTGAAAATCGGAAGTTTTATGCATGTAAAAACAGTGAGAAAGCCTAGAAGTTTTGTGTGTATTAAAACAATAAGAAAGCCTAGAAGTTCTGTGTTAAAAACAGTGAGGAGAACTCAGAAGTTCTGTGTGTTTAAATAGTGAGGAGAACTCAGAAGTTCTGTGTGTTAAAACAGTAAGAAAACCTAGAAGTTTTGTGTTTTAAAACAGTGAGGAGAACTCAGAAGTTCTGCGTTACATTTTAACCCATTCCTCATATTAATCAGCATATCAACAATTTATTCAATTCTTAACAGAAAATCAAAGGGATAGAAGTACAGAAGTTTATAGAAGTTCTAATTCTAATTCTGAGCCTAGCTTTATTCAAGAAGTTCTGATCCATAGTTTCTTCTACTTATGCAATAGTATGGACAACATCAATAATATGATATTTACATATTTAAGGATGTTCTGAATGAAAATATGCAAAGTCAGATAGACTTACTTTGAGTCTGAAGCGTGTGCTTGGAACTCGAGCTGCTGCCATCAGATGTTCTGGAGTCAGCGAGAGCAAAGGAAAAGAAAAGATTATATTCTCTTTCAAAGGGAAAAATAAAGGTTTGGTTTTCTGTTTGGGAATTCTGAATTTTGGCGAAGGTTTCACAATTTTATTTTCTCTCTTTTGACAACTCTCTCTCTCTCTCTCTCTCTCTCTCTCTCTCTCTCTCTCTCTCTCTCTCTCTCTCTCTCTCTCTCTCTCTCTCTCTCTCTCTCTCTCTCACTCTCAAAGCCCAGCCCCTTGCAAGTGTCATGGAGCAACTTATTTATAGGTGAATTTGTTGTGGTTTTGGGGGGAAAACAAATGGGATTTAAACCTTTTTGGTATACTGTTCCATTGCTTTTTAATCACAGTTTTTGTATGCTAATTTGGTGCAAATATAGGGTTTGAGAAAAATGCAGGCGTGGACTAGATCAGTAGCAATTTGGAGTGTTGTGGCAGCTGCTTATAGGAATGTGCTATAGCAGTGCAGCAGGTTGTTCAAACGAGGTTTTGGGATTTGGTGATGTTCTGATCGCAGAAGACCAGAGTGAGACTCGAAGGGTGATGTTCTGACCGAAGTGTTGAACATAGCCTTCATATGTTGAAGAATTATGTTTTGACCAAAGAGCACCGCTTCTACATGTTCTGATTGAAGTATCATGCTCTGAGCCGTGATTTCAAATTTTGATTGCGCTTGTGTGGGGGCTGGCCTAGAAGTTCTGAAGTATCATATTCTCTTAACACTTAGAAAATTTTCCAAATGTTTAGAAAATTTTATCTCTTATTTTATTTTTTATTTTTTCAAAGTAATTTCTGACTTCTGATTTTGATGAACTAATTTCATGTCTTGATGAAATATAATTGTTGAAACTTTATTTTTGATCCAAAGGTCAAAGTTTGAATTTTCAGTGTGCATTTGACCATTTTACCCTTGTGAATGACCTTTTTTAGAAGATTGTAATCTGAGACTTGAAACTTGCCAGAAGCAAACCTGAGGGTTTAGAATTATCTTTTAAGAAATGAGAGGGAAAATTTTGGGGTACAACTGGTATCTTCCACATAAAATTTTCTTGAAACTTTTGAAGTGATTTGTTTATAACCCTTTGAAGAGAAGCATGTTTTTGGAATCACTCAAAAATACCAAAAGATGAGCAAGATATAACCTTTAGAAGTTCAAAACCCCAGCCCTTAGAGCAACAAAATGCCTTGGAAGCTCTTTTCAATTTTGACAAACCTCCTTGCACAAATACTTTTGTCATGTAAATATAAGTTGTTGAGGATGATAATGAGAAACCATGGCAACCATAACCACTTCCAAATATTGAAAATTTAGGGAGATGTGAACTTGTGATCAGGAAATCAAAGACTTGTCCAATTAGGTCAAACTCTTCCAATCAACCCTTATATCTTTGGAATATCTTTGAAAACTTGAGGCATGATGGATCATAATAGAATTTGTCATGATACTACTTAAAAACATCTTCAATGATGAAGCTTAAATATAAATGAAGCTTTATTGAAGAAGGCACGGGAATAAACTCATGAACCTGTAGATCAAATTGATAGAATATGTTGTACTTTCACCTATAATATCAACAATTAGGGAAAACATTCATTGTATTTATATTTAACAATTAATCAATAAAAAACATAGATGATCACAAAATACAAGACAAGGTGCTTGGTGATTCCCCTTGAGAAAAGCTAAAGATAAGGAGAAGAACCAAACCCTAGTGTGATCTTGTTATGATTGAGTTGATATGATATGATAGAGGAATCTTAGGGGCAAAAATTGGGTACAACACTAGTGCTTCAGCTTTGACACGTGTAACACGGTGGGAGAACTGACTTGGGTGTTTTGCGTTTGTTGTGGCCGGTTTTTAAATCAAGAGTCCCCACTATTATTTTTATCCTAAGGAAGGGCATCTAATAGGAAACCCTAATTCGCAGACAAAGATTCTAGGTTTCGAACTTCATTAGACGAAAGGAAGGTGTTAGGGACCTTTCATCTACCTTGTTCACAAGATAGGTTTTAGGTTTAGGTTTGGGTGAAACAGACTTTTAAGTTTTAATTAGGAGGATTCACCATGATTTTTGATCGTATGCCTACGTATCCTCTTATGAGGAATCAGAGTCCAAATTTGTAGTTCGTATGGGGTTTGTGTTTTTTAGGGGTTGCAAATGTACTTTGAATCACCTCACATTTTTACCGGTTATAGTGATTGCGGAGATTTTGGCTAAATGTGCGATTAGTCAAAATCCGTTTGAAACTCTTTTGCAAAAAATAGTTGTTTAGATTAGTTTGTTGCGAAAACTAGTTTGACGTTTGTTAGTATTTTTTATATTATTAACTGCAAAAACTCTTATTAATGCACGAGTAAAAAATACTTTAATGCAAATATATATAAAATATGTTCATGAGTTTAAAATAAAAATAATTTAGGTGATAATAATAATAATAATATTTACATATAATAAATAATATAAAAATTAATATTAATAACAATTATTATTATTATAAAAAATAATAAATAATATAAAAGAGTATAAAATTATAAGAATAAGCATTGTAAAAAAATAAAATAATTTAATTAAATCATGGGGGTGCGTTTTCAGTTATGAAGCAAAAATATAGGGTGTTAATAGTGATTTGGGCTAGGCCCAAAAACAGTTCAGAAAGGGGGGTCCTAATTGTTTTGCGTTTTAGAAAACTGGCAGAAGGGTTGGTGTTAAAATTAATGGGCTTAGCTCATTACAGTTTCAGAGAGGGACCAGTTCGATTGAGTGAGGTGAGGTGCATGTTGATTACGGTAGGACTTGGCCTTGCGGCCGTCCGATCAAGATCGCGCGGTTGGATTTAAGGGAACGTGATTATTACTATGAGCCAACGCGTACGAAATCGGAACTGATCATAACATGTTTTTAATATTCATTTTATTTTGTTTTTGTTACAATTTCTTCTTTCTCTCTCTCTCTCTCTCTCTCTCTCTCTCTCACTGAATACAAACCCTTCACTCCCTAAACCCTTAAGCCACCTACAGCGGCACCTCTACGAACCACAAACCCAACCCTCAAAAACCCAAATGCAAGAAATAAGAACAAAAGCTAAGTATTACCCTAGTGCATATTGTCCCGATTCTGAATTCCTGGGTTTCGATTCTGGTGCTAATCTCTTTCTTCTTTGTTTAGGTCGCAGTAGCGGTATGAGGATTGATGGTGGTGGACAACAAATCAACAGCTAGTGGTGGCGGTTCACACGGTTAGGGTTTTAGAGGTTGAAACCCCAACCGTTCTCCTTTTTGTCTTCCTCTCTTCTTATGTATTGTGTTCCCCCCTTTTCTGATTCAAGCCCCATCTGTATTGAATTCTTCTTTCTCCTCCGTATTCGCCTCCTTCGTTTTATATTCTTGCCTCCCCGTATTTTGTTAATTCATGTAGTTATTTATAGGTTTATTTTAGATTAGGGTTTTGTTAGAATTGTTAGAATTTGGATAGCATAGATTGAGGATTTGGAATCAATTAGAGATTGGATTGTATGTTGTAACACTGTAATTGATTTTTATTGATTTGGTTGAGTATAATATATTCTGGAGATTTGATATTAGCTTAAGGATTTGATTTCAACGGTATATGTTAGAGCAAAAACCAGTGTGAATTTTGGCTATGATTTGAACAGTTCCTGTTTCTAATACTTGGGCTTGTGCTAATTTTGGTTATTTAGCCCAGCAACACTTAACGAAATTAGGAGTTGCACTTAGTTATTGATACAGCCCAACACAATTAATTTTTTATTACAGCAAAAACTTTTTTTATAAAACCAGGACCAAGTGCCTTCTCCGTAGCCCAAAATTGCCTTAGCCAAACTTTTGATAACTATAATTAGCAACATGTTACTTACTAATAAAAGTGAAATTAACAAATAACAGCAACGACACTATCCTCTTTATATAAAAATAAAAAATAACAATCTTTAATAACAAATTAAAACAATTTTATCAGTAGTACAAAAACATGTTACGATTTTTTTCATAAAAATATATTATTTATTTTCCTATTTAAAATAATATCAATAGAAGTTTTCTTTTCTTTAATAATACGACTTCCTATTTTTCAAAAACAATAGATGGCCCATAAAGAACTTAATGGGCTTGTAAATTGCACACACCCTTTCGCAGTTTGCTTATTTAAAAGAAATGGGCCAAATTGAATTTTAATATAATTGCATCCTCGCCTCATCTTTTATTAACAACAACAAATTAAATGTTCTTAATTAATTTAATAACTTAGTAATTATCTTTTTCATCTTCGAATCTCATGGGCCACAGGCCAACATGCTTCGCGAATGGGTTCACAATATACGAGTCTTTCTGATTTAGAAAGTCCACTTTCCTGAATTAAAATACACTCTCTAATTAACTTAAATTTAAAAATGGGTCAACAGATATTGTTGTACCATCCTTAATTAAATAATTCTTCTGTTTTAATCTTGGAAAATATAATCGTCGAGGTAGGGCAAATTTGGGGTAGGACAGCTGCCCCTATTCAATTATCTTCCAATCAAATAGCGTGAAAAATACACGAGTCTTGCGCATTCTGATTTGGAGTTCATTGAATACGTGGAATACCCCAAAAGTTATGCGACCCATCTTAAGGTTACGCTCATATAGCATACCCTTACGAGTCTTGAAGGAAGTAGGCAAAGTTGATGATATATCACTTACCAAGGTTTGATGATGAGGCAGATGGTCTTGAGTTTGAGAGAGCATAATCTTGTGTGTTTTGTTTTTCTTTTGCTTATTCATCCATTTGGGGAATGAATAAAACAAGAAGTGATGATGCATGGCTGCTTGGAGACTGAGGCCATGGGTTATGTTCGAGAATCACTGCATGATGTCTTAGGAGATAAGCTAGTTTTGGGTTTCGAACATCGCTGCATTCGTCTTAGGCGATGGTCAGTGTTACAGAATAAAGAGACACATTATTGCATGATGTCTTAGGCAATGGTCTTTATTATGGAACAAGGAACCGCACTGCTGCATGGTGTCTTAGGCAGTGGGTTAAGTTGTATTACTACCCGAGGTCTTAGGCAATGAACTAGGTTTTGGTTTTAGAACATCGCTGCATGTCATCTTAGGCGATGATCTGTGTTGCGGAATAAGGAAGCACATTGTTGCATGACGTCTTAGGCAAAGGTCTATATTACTTAACAAGGAACCGCACTGCTGCACGATGTCTTAGGAAGTAGGTTAAGTTGCATTGTTGCCCGAGGTCTTAGGCAATGAACTAGGTTTTGGTTTTAGAACATCATTGCATGTTATCTTAGGCGATGATCTGTGTTGCGGAATAAAGAAGCACATTGTTGCACGACGTCTTAGGAAATGGTCTATATTACCAAACAAGGAACCGCACTGCTGAACGATGTCTTAGGCAGTGGGTTAAGTCGCATTATTTCCCGAGGTCTTAGGCAATGAACTAGGTTTTAGTTTTAGAACATCGTTGCATGTCGTCTTAGGCGATGGTCTGTGTTACGGAATAAAGAAGCACATTGCTGCATGACGTCTTAGGAAATTGTCTATATTACCAAACAAGGAACCACACTGCTGCATGATGTATTAGGCAGTGGGTTAGATGAGGAGAATACATTGCTGCATGGAGTCTTAGGCAATGTACCGAGCTTCGTACATTACTGCATGGAGACTTAGGTAATGAACTATTTTATGAGGAACTCATCACTACGTGGAGACTTAGGTGATGGGATGAACGCGTCACGGCATGGAGACTTAGGTGACGGGTTGAATCGTAGGAGAAGTTTTTTCTTGACTGACCCTTAGATGATTGAATCGAGGGTGAAATTTTGTGTTTGCTGTATGACACATGCGTATGATGTCTGACATTGAGGTGGAACCCTTAAGTGTGTGTGTGTTGAATGTCTGTATGTATGATGTATAAGATATGTATGCCTTGGATATGCAAAATGTATGATGTTTGACATTGATATGGAACCCTGAGTATACGTGTGTTGAATGTATGCAAAAATGTATAGTGTATGTGTGCTTTGGATATGCAAAATGTGTGTATGAAATGTGTGTAAAATGCGTGTATGCCTTGAAATGTTATGAAGATTGTTTCTAGCGTTATCTCCTGTAAACCATTGGTTTTGAATTACCAATTCCTGGCGTTGTACGTTGCATTTTTGTAGCATTGTTGAATTTGTTTTGAATGCGGTGAAAGGCGTTAGTAAGATTTTTAGCATTGATTTTTTTGTTTTTGTAAGCGCGAGCGTAGACGTAGACGTATGTATTGGCATATGTGTAGATGCAGGCGCAGGTGTAGACGTATGTATTGGATGCATACCTTTTTGTGTTGTGAGCATAGACATAGGCGTGGACATGTGTATAAACTCTTTTGTTGAAAGTGCAGGCGTAGGCGTAGAAGTGCGTATGGACGTAGATGTGGATTTTCTTTCGATATTTTTCTAACCAAGACACTTTTTTTTTTATGTTTTGTCAAATGCTTTTGTTTATTACCTCCCCCGAAGTGATTTCAAGATAATATTCACAAATAATAATCGTAGTATTTCGTAAACAAGCTTGAGAAAAGAAAAACATAATTTGAAAGATGTAAAGAAAGAAAATGTTCTATTGATATGTCTCTGAGTAGGAGAGAGTACAAGATGCAATTCCTAGAAAGAAGTAATTGCAGAAAGTTTTAAAACTGTAAATGACAATGAAAAAATGAGAATTGCTACTGTTGTTTCCCCAATGTCCTTTTAATGGCTCATGTCTCCTTTGCTTCCGAGTCGTATGATTTAGACCCATCTCTCCCTTTGTGGTTCGTAGTCGTAGTTCTTAGTTGCAGTCTTTTTGTTCTTTATTTCTTTTTGAGTGATCCCTAATTTTTTCCAGGATTGCCCTTTCGGGTTTTCAATCCACTGGGATAATTTTTTTTGTTATATGCCCCTAATTTTTTCCTGGATCACACCTTAGGGTTTTCAATCCACCGGGACACTCCTTTTTTCCTAAGTCTCCCGTTTAGGGTTCGAACTTACCGAGTTTTTTATACATAGTATTTTTTGATTGCGTCTGGACTTGCCGGATGCGGTAACTCTTCCTCATCTGTTGTTGTGAGGATGAGACCACCACCGGAAAATGCTGTTTTGAATACATATAGACCTTTATAATTGGATGTCCATTTACCATGTGACTCGAGGCGAGGTAGAAGAATCTTCTCGAGTACTAAACCATGTTGTAGTACCTCTTGTGCAGTACATTGTTACTCAGAAAGAATTTCGAGGTTGATTTCTATAGAGTTCGTCTGTCAATGATAGAGGCATTTTCTGGATATTCTTGTTTTTCGAGGTATTCCTTGATGTCGCATAACCAAGGCTTGTTATCCAGCCCTTCTTCAGTATCAAGGCACTGTGAGGGATCTTCGACGTGTCTGATTGTGATGTGTGGTTCGTGGTTTGACCAAGTTGCTTTGAACATAGCTTATAGAGTTTCTAGGGCGTCTGCCATTTGATTTTCTCCTCATGGTGTGTGACTGAAAGTGATCTTTGTAAATTCCACAGTCAGTTTTTTATTTTAAATACATGATCTTGATATGGACTCAGTTTTGGATGTTTAGTATCCCATTTTCCGCTGACTGGTGCGGAGTCTCCTAAATACTTCGAGGTGCTTTATTCTCAGATCAATGGCAGCTTCCAGTCCTAGTATACAAGCTTCGTACTCGGTGATGTTGTTGGTGCAGTAGAAACACAATCTTACACTATATGGCTTGTGATAATTCTTCGGAGAATTCAAAACATCCCCTATACCGTGCCCTAGTGCATTTGAAGCTCCGTCGAACATGAGTGTCCAACGTGCCCCTGGCTCGAGTCCTTCGTCAGGTCCTGGTATTTCACAGTCACCTATTTTTGCCTAACTGGCGAACAACCTTTTTTGAGAGGTGGTCTGTATGCCACAATGTATGTATCTAACCCTGTCTTGTTTCTATAGGACCAAGCAGATATATTCAATAATTTGATCAACTTTTCTTTGTTGCTCTGCTCTAACATTTCCCCTTAGGTTGATTTCTTTCAGATCTTCCCATGTGCCCATATTAATGGTCTTAATAGCCTCTTGATACGATTGCATGTTGTCAGCCTTTCGATCTATTTCCCTTGCCACTTTCCCGGGGAGTTTAAGATCTTCATCACCTTCCTCTTCAGCTTGGTTAATAGAGCATCATAATTATATCGGATCGCAGAAGTAACATTATTGGTGTTTTTGGGCATGGATTTGCACGTTTATCATGTTTCAGTGCAGATTTTAGTATATGAGTTTTGAAAATGAATATGCAAAGAAAGTATTTCCATTTTTAAATTTAAGAGATAAATCTTGGAAAAAGACGAGGATCTTAACGAAAAATAAAATATAACTTTTATTAATTATAAATATTGTCTGAAACAAAACGGGGGAACCCTTACAAGAAACCCATATGCCTCAGGCTTGACATAGGTTCTTTTTGTAAAACAAAGAAAAATTATTTAGGAAAGTAAAAGATCTCGTGAATCTCCATGGTAGCCCATATTTTGAGTTCTTCTCCTGGGGCGCATTCTATGATGAAGTCAGTTGCCCTTTTGGTATTGACTCTGTTGGATATCATCGCCACATGTCCACCATGCGCTGTTCCCTTGTTGACAAAGGTCTCTTGGATCGGAGGAAAACGCGCTTTACCCTTCAGAGTAGCTACATATTTTTCTTCAGGGTATGGTCTGAATTGGACTATCCCCTGGTCCACTAACTTTTGTGGAGTTTTCTCGAAGGCTTCAATATTCTCCAATAGGAACCCATATTCCCATAGATATTCCTTCAATAAGCTTATCGGGGTTTTTTCTTGTCTGATTGCCCCAAAGTTGGCGACTACTTCAATTGCATTTTTTGTTGGTCCACCATGTGGAGGCATAGGGTTTGATTTGATGTTAGGTTTCTCAAATGTGATGTCTTGAGATTCTAACAAGTTCTGCACTTTATGTTTGAATGCCCAGCATTGTTCTATGGTGTGCCCCAGAGAGTTAGCATGGTATTCACATCTAGTGTCGACATTGTACCTTCACATGAGTGGCCCGACTGGAGGAGCCAGAGGCTTGTTTTCACCAAGGATGCCTTAACCAAGTGTTGTAATAACTGGCTAGGTGGCATAGGGAGTGGATAAAAATTTCTTTGCGGCATTCCAAATATGCCTTGGTGTTGTCCTTGTGGGATCATTAATGGTTGTTGTGCCCTTGGTTATGATGCTACAACATTAATTTCTCCCTCTTTTCCTTTGGGGAAGTTTGAAGCAGGCCTTTTTAAATTGTAGGGGGAATTTGATGGTCCCCAAGATATTTTCCCACTCTTTATTCCAGTCTCGATTCTTTCTACGATAGTCACTAGATCTGAGAACACCGAAGAGATACTTCCAACCATCTTCTCATAATACAACCCCTGCAAAGTTCCCATGAACATGTCTACTAATTATTTCTCAAATAGTGGTGGTTGCACACGGGATGCCATCTCCCTCCATCTCTGAGCATACTCTTTGAAGGACTCTTCTTTCTTCTGGGACAGATTCTGGAGTTGCATGCGGGTAGGCGCCATGTCCAAGTTATATTTGTAATGCTTTAAGAAAGCATTAGTAAGATCTACCCATGTTCGAGTATGTGTTCGCTCAAATTACATATACCAGTCGAGTATGCGAAAATGATTTCTTGGACAAGTGAGCCCCTTGTATTTCCCAAAGTCAGGCACTTTGAACTTTGGTGGAATTATCACATCAGGAACTAGGCCCATTTCAAGAGGGTCTACTTAGAAGGCATCAAAACCCTCTACAACTTTTAGCCTTTCTTCCAAAGCTTTATACGGATTCATCGTCAGTAAATTATCAACATCCTGAGTACCAGTCGTCTTTAAGGGTTCTTGGTTGGCATCCTCTGGGTCGTGGTCTCTGTATTGCAGGTGCAAGTAGTTGTCTGCATTATTGGTTGGAGTTTGTAGGGTATGTTATGCCCCTGCTTTTGGTGGTGTGATCCGCTGTCGCACACGGATCAAAAACAAGTATTTTGTAAAATGCAATATAACGACAATGGCTCGAGTTGTATCGCAAGGATTCTTGATTTTATTATTAACTAATATAAATTGAATGGGGGGTTGGTTTTAGGATCGATTCATAACACGAAATAAGTGATTAAAACAAGTGATTATAAAAATAAGTCGGTCTACTGTTTTCAGGTTCCTGCTAATCATTGGTTTTTACCTTATCAATTCCCTAAGCGGCTTCAACCTCTATTCGATTTCAATACCAATTGACAAGCGCAATAGATATAAAATAGATTGAATTCCCATTATGAATTAAGCAAACGGATTAATATAATCGTGAATTATGCAAACACGATATAGAATGCGATTTAACGACTAAGCCAAGTAAACAACGATTAAAGATTAGAAATACAATCATACGAATTTAATCAAGACATTCCATGAAATAATAGATTAAGCATATACAATTTCATAAAATATAAGTGAAAGAGAAACGAAATTGAATTGATAAATTAAAAACCTCAAAGCATCGGAACGCGATTACAATAGATCAACTCTGGATGATTAGTTCTTCATTCAAGCGTACAAGTCAAAGTTTTTTTCTGAATAATGAAAAGGTAAAAAACAAAATTACTGTAGCGGCTGCTAGGTATAGCAAGGACAAGGATTCGGGTCATAATCCAACTGGGTCGAAAACATAACCAAGGCCTAAAACAAATGACCCAAAACTTAAATATAAAATACTGCAACTTCAACGAATTTTATGGCCCTGCTACAGTATAA
Source organism: Vicia faba (assembly GCA_948472305.1). Taxonomy (NCBI): domain Eukaryota; kingdom Viridiplantae; phylum Streptophyta; class Magnoliopsida; order Fabales; family Fabaceae; genus Vicia; species Vicia faba. The sequence goes on along the minus strand of OX451741.1, from coordinate 759,961,368 downwards.
TTTATCTCTCGACTTCTGAATGAAAATCGTATCTCTTTCTCTTAGGTTTCCAACTACTGGTAGCACACCTCATTCTGACTCCCGTAGCTCAAGTTATGAATTTATTCGTGCAAACTGCTAATGCTGAAAATAAAGTGCGAAAATCAAATAAGTGTAGAAATAAACTAAAATAGAAAAACACTATAAAATACAAAAATAAGCTAAACAAACCATAAAAATGCATAAGTACAATCATGGAAGAATATGCATCAAAAAGCACTGATCATGGTGGTAGGACGAACCCTTCAGTTTCAGCTTCTCTGGTCTCTTGTTGGGCCATGACGGACTTTTGGAGTCTTGATTTCGGCTCTTTCCTTAGTTGGTGACCACTTGATGCACCAATCATTTGGGCTACTTCTTCGAAAGCTGCCTTGGGAATATGTTCCTGCTTGTCAATGACGTTCTTCAAAGCTAGAAGAACTTGACTCAGATCTCCCTTCATTGAACTTACATCACCCTTTACTTGGTCGAGATCCTCTTTAAATGCAACCTGGGTTTCCTTGATTTGTTCCATTGCCTTTTGTTGGTAGCCCCTTGTTTGATATGGATGCCAAGGAGGTGGAGATATTCTTCTACCAATGGTTTAACTGGAGAGATTTCTTTTGAAGAAATGAGTTTTGACATGATATGCAGATGTTTATGAATGCATGCATGCAAATGAATATGTATGAATATGAAAAAGGTTAAATTCCTTATTCACTTTGATATGTATTTATATTTTTCTTATTATATTCGATGATCAGCTTAAAAATAGATACGGAAATGAGATGTGGAAACAAGATGTCTTTATTGAAGGTAACATAATCCATATATTGAAGAATATTACAATCTTAAACCAAAACTTGTTTTCATGAAATTAAGCAAAGGGAAATAAGTCTTCTAGGTGCATCTGCGGATGTCTGCTCTTGAAACCATCCCCCTTTGCTTTACAAAGCTTGAGAAAGTCTTCAATATATTATTTCCCTTTTGTGGCTTTGATTTCAGACATGTTTGGCGCATTGACGTAGACAAGTTGTTTCCTTTGGTATCCTTTTTAAAGACAATCACCAAGATCTTATTATTATTTTTTGTACCCTGTGAATAAGACAAATAAAAGGAAACGGGTGATGAATATATGAAATGTATGACGAATGTATGAAATGTATGAATGCATGGATGTAGGGTTTAGTGAAGGGGTTTTGTGATAGGTTCCCTTAGAAGGTAGGCTCTTAATTTTGACCTACGGTTAATCTACCCTACCAAAAGGTGGATTCCTTAAGGGTATCATGAATAACACCCGAGGGAAAAGGCACAAGGGCCTCCCTTAGGTGGAGCCTCTTTACAGACTGAGACTTCCGTCTCAAAGTCGTGACAGGTCTCGTCATGAGATTTTGGGGTTAATGTCGTTAAAAAGAGTCATGGATGGCCTTCCAAAGTTCTACTCTTCAAGAGTATATCTCTCAATAAGTATTCCTTTTTCGAAAGTCCACCAACACTAGGCGAAGTCGTCACATAAACTCGCAGGGATGATGTATCCCCTATGCTAATAGACGAACCTTCTTTCTAAGGGTTATTGAAAATATTTTTTTGAAATAAAAATTCCCGCCATGTAGTAAATATATAATGATAAGAGAGACAATAATTAAATAAATGCAATAAATAAAGAAAATAAAACCCAAAGTAGACCTAAAACCTAGGGTTAAGGAGTCCCCAGCTGAGTCGCCAGCTGTTGCGACCAGTTTTTAAATCAAGAGTCGCCACTATTAGTTTTTATCCTAAGAAAGGGCATCTAATAGGAAACCCTAATTCGCAGACAAAAATTCTAGGTTTCAGACTTCATTAGACGAAAGGAAGGTGTTAGGCACCTTTCATCTACATTGTTCACAAGGATACTAGGTTTTAGGTTTAGGTTTGGGTGAAACCGAGTTTTAAGTTTTAATTAGGAGGAATCGCCATGATTTTTGATCGTATGCCTATGTATCCTCTAATGAGGAATCAGAGTCCCAATTCGTAGTTCGTATGGGGTTTGTGTTTTTTAGGGGTTGCAAATGTACTTTGAATCACCTCGCATTTTGACCGGTTGTAGTGATTGTGGGGATTTTGGCTAAATGCGCGATTAGTCAAAATCTGTTTGAAACCCTTTTACAAAAAACAATTGTTTAGATTAGTTTATTACAAAAAATAGTTTGACGTTTGTTAGTATTTTTTATCATATTAACTGCAAAAACTCTTATTAATGCACAAGTAAAAAATACTTTAATGCAAATATATATAAAATATGTTCATGAGTTTAAAATAAAAATAATTTAGGTGATAATAATAATAATATTTACATATAATAAATAATATAAAAATTAATATTAATAATAATAATTATTATTATAAAAAAATAATAAAATAATATAAAAGAGTATAAAATTAGAAGAATAAGAATTGTAAAAAAATAAAATAATTTAATTAAATCAGGGGGGTACATTTTCAGTTATGAAGCAAAAATATAGGGTGTTAATAGTGGTTTGGGCTAGGCCCAAAAACAGTTCTGAAAGGGGGGTTCTAATTGTTTTGAATTTTAGCAAACTGGAAGAAGAGGTGGTGTTAAAATTAATGGGCTTGGCCCATTACAGTTTTAGTGAGAGACCGGTTCGATTGGGTGGGGTGAGGTGCATGCTAATTATGGTGGGACTTGGCCTTGCGACCGTCCAATCAAGATCGCGTGGTTGGATTTAAGGGAACATCATTATTACTATGAGCCAACGCGTACGGAATTGGAACAGATTATAACATGTTTTTAATATTCATTTTCTTTTGTTTTTGTTACAGTTTCTTCTTCCTCACTCTCTCTCTCTCACACTGAATACAAACCCTTCACTCCCCAAATCATTAAGCCACCCACAATGGCGCCGCTACGAACCACAAACCCAAACCTCAAAAACCCAAATGCAAAAAATAAGAACAAAAGCTAAGTATTACCCTTGCGCATATTGTCCTGATTCCTAATTTCTGAGTTTCGATTCCCGTGCTAATCTCTTTCTTCTTTGTTTTGTAGGTCGCAGTAGCGGTATGAGGATTGATGGTGGTGTACGGTGAATCAACGGCTAGCAGTGGCGATTCACACAGTTAGGGTTACAGAAGTTGAAACCCCAACCATTCTCCTTTTTGTCTTCCTCTGTTCTTCTGTACTGTGTTCCCCCCCTTTTCCGATTCAAGCCGCCTCTGTATTGAATTCTTCTTTCTCCTCCATATTCGCCCCTTCGTTTTATATTCCATCCTCCCCCTTTTCTGTTAATTCATGTAGTTATTCATATGTTTATTTTAGATTAGGGTTTTTTTAGAATTGTTAGAATTTGGATAGCATAGATTGAGGATTTGGAATCAATTAGGGATTGGATTGTATGCTGTAATTGATTTAATTTGCACTGTAATTGATTTTTCTAGATTTGGTTGAGTATAATATATTCTTGAGATTTGATATTAGCTTAAGGATTTGATTTCTATAGTATATGTTAGTGCAAAAACCAACGTGAATTTTGGTTATGATTTGGACAATTATTGTTTCTAATACTTGGGCTTGCGCTAATTTTGGTTATTTAGCCCAGCAACACTTAACGAAATTGGACCTTGCGCTTAGTCATCGATACAGCCCAGCACAATTAATTTTTTATTACAGCAAAAACTTTTTTTATAAAACCAGGCCCAAGTGCCTTCTCCATAGCCCAAAATTGCTTTAGCCAAACTTTTGATAACTATAATTAGAAACATGTTATTTACTAATAAAAGTGAAATAAAATAATAAAGGCAACAAGACTATCCTCTTTATATAAAAATAACAAACAAAAATATTTAATAACAAATTAAAACAAGTTTATCAATATTACAAAAACATGTTACAGTTTTTTTCATAAAAATATATTATTTATTTTCCTATTTAAAATAATAACAATAACAGTTTTCTTTTCTTTAATAATACGACTTCCTTTTTTTAAAAACAACATATGGACCATAAAGAACTTAATGGGCTTGTAAATTTCACACCACTTTCACTGTTTGCTTATTTAAAATAAATGGGCCAAATTGAATTTTAATATGATTGCAACCTCACCTCTTCTTTTATTAACAACAACAAATTAAATGGGCTTAATTAATTTAATAACTTAGTAATCATCTTTTTCATCTTCGAATCTCATGGACCTTAGGCCAACATGCTTCATGAATGAGTTCACGGATATACGAGTCTTTCTGATTTAGAAAGCCCCGCTTTCCTGAATTAAAATGCACTCTTTAATCGACTTAAATTTAAAAATGGGTAAACAGATATTGTTGTACCATCCTTAATTAAATAATTCTTCTGTTTTAATCTTGGAAAATATAAACGTCGAGGTAGGGCAAATTTGGGGTACGACAACATTTTATCGCAATTGTTAAGGATAGCAAGAGTCGCCACTGACTTTTCTTTTATCCAATAAAGGAAAGTATGAAAAGAACAAGAAAGACCTTTCGAGAATTTTCTAGAGTTCGTAGGGGTAGGTTATAAAAAGGAAAGGTGTTAGCACCCTTTTCATCTGTAGTTATCTACGGGCTCTTAGTTGCTAGCTCACTTTGAAATGCTTTGTAAATGTTTTTGTGTTTTGTGTAAGTTTGAAAATATTTTTAAAACGCCTTTGTTTTGGCAAACTTTATAATGATTCTCGTATCTATAAGAATGTATACAAAGTGATGGTTTTGAAAATAGTTCAAAGAGATGTTTGTTCTTGGAAAGATGTTTTAAAAGTGTGAGTGTGAAAATGGTTTTAGTTTGTGAGCAAACAACTACGAGCGTTCTACCTACTCAAAAAGTCCTAGTTCTTTTCCTCCTCATTTAGATATTGCCATCTTACCATTAATTGGTGAGAAGCCTTATCATTGGATGTGAAGGGACGGGCGTGGGTCATCATACAGTCATAGAAGGCAACATTGTCGGATACCTTAGCAATTTGTTGTAAGGGTCTAAGATTGTTTATCGAAGGCAACATTGAAGGGTCATCGAGCGACTACGATCTTGTAATAGAGGGTCTTTTGCTAAAACATCCCACGTTCGACGAACATGACTGTTTATATCCGAGGAAACAAGTGTGGGTTACCCTAGAGGTGAATGTGTGCAAAGTGTGTTATTTTCATTTAAATTGTCTTGAATTATGGTTGTCTATTTTTTTGTTTTAAGTCTTGCCATACATACCCTAATTACTAGCAATAATAAGGAAAGCGATAAATTGCGGAAATTAAATATCCTACGCTATTACAATGCTTTGGGAATGGGGTGTACAAGTTTATGAATGGGGGGAAGAAACCAATAAAGCCCTAATTACTATTATTAACCAATAATCCAAAAATAATAACAAAAAGTCTCAAAATCAAGATTTTTGGTGTCTGGGCTGACATGGCCCATGTCCTGTGACACGGGCACCCGTGTCCAGAGCCGTAATAATCCCTGCATGTTTTTTTGTCCCAGCTGAGTTGACACAGGCCGTGTCCTATGACACGGGAAGACATGTCAAGACCTTGTCCTGCCAATTGGTCAAGTTTTCAATCCCATTTAGAATGACGCGGGCTGCATCGTGTGACACAGGCACCCGTGTCAACCCCCTGCCTTCCCTTTTATCTTGTTTTCAATCCCCGTTGGATTGACATGGGCCATGTCCTGTGACACGGGCACCCGTTTCAGCCCCTTTCCTTGCGTTTTGTCCCGTTTTGTCCCTGACACGGCCCATGTCAAGTGACACGGGCGGTCGTGTCAGGCCTCCTGAAGTATTTTTTGTGGAATTTTGAGTGTTTGCAACTCTCCTGCTCTGATTTGTCATGTTTTGTTCTTTTGAAAAAAAGAAAGTAAATGATGTATGGATGATGATATCGTGGTTTGAGAAAACTTACCTCTTGAAGAAATGTCTGAAGCCTCTTCTAGCTATTCTAGATGCAATATTATGATTTATTAAGCTTCCTTGTTCCTCACTAAAGCTACTCTAGTCCTTGCTTTGTGCTGAAAGTTGTTTGAACCTTCCCAAGTCTACTTGTAATGCAATGTTTTTGAGTATGGAAGATGGTGATATTGATATTACAGAAGTTGTTCTTGTGTTTGGACAACTTCTATATGATGTATGTGAAGTATTTAGATGATTTGTTTGGAAGATGCTTGCAAGGTTTAAGAGATTTGAAGATTTGGACTTCAAAGCTCAGAAATGGAGGTTTTGCAGCAATTCTGGTTTTTTGAGAGTATGAGGGTTTTTTGAGAGCTTGTCAAACAAAAGAAACTTTCGGGCCTTAGCTTGCAAACGACCTCTCTATTTATAGAGAAGGTTTAAGAGAATGAGAGAGTTTGTTTCACAAGTTGTGGAATTCTGGTTTGGTTAAGATGAAACAACTAAGTTATGTGAAATTTGGTGTTCCAGTACATGGTACAAAAGGGATCTGAAGTGGCTAGGAGTTTTTAGGCATGTTGCTTCTTGCTTTGATATTGTGTGTGCAGAAAAAGAAATTGAGAGGCTCAAGGAGAGATGACTTTGTATAAATCATGCTTTATGTGAATAACAATGGTGCCTTTATGCCATAAATGGAATGATGCAATGGATAATACTTGAATCACTTGGATAATGGTTCAATAAATTGTGTAAACATCTGATTATGGATAGATTTGAAGGTCAAAATGCCTGTAAAGTAAGATTATACAGCATGGCATAAGGATTTTGTTATGTGTTCATCACAAAATGCCTTGTGTTTCAAGAATGGATGTCCAACTCCATGCCCTTAAATCTCCTAGCTCAAGTATGATAAATTCATGCTCTTGGACATTTTGGAAAGATTGAAATATTTTCTACAACCTTTATTTTGACCACTTTGGCTAAATCATCTTGGAACTATGTGATAAAATGCCAAGAAGTTGGGATAAAATCCTGACTAAACTTGTTGAAAATTTCACTAAGTATTTAGTGAAATTGTCATGACTTTATGGACTTATATCTCCAAATATAAGCATATTTTGACATCACCATAAAAAGAAAAGTTGTATAATTCATCAAGCTCTACAACTTTCATGTTAGAAGTTTTTCTTGAATCATCTTGCATCATAGTGAAAAATTGTCATGAAGTAGTGAATTCATTAAGGCCAAAACATTTAGAATTTTTCTAAGTGTTGGAAATTTGACTTTTTATTGACTTTTCTTGACTTTGTTGATTCTTGATGATCAAGATTGGTAATTTTGATTAGTTTGATGATTCTTGATTTTGAATTTCAATGTTCACCAAAAAGTCAAAGTTTGACTTTTTGTGTGACAGTTGACGTTTCATCAGTTAATCCAAATTTCCACTATCAATCACTTGTATTTTTGGAGATGCCTTGAGCCATATAATTAGGTTAAGATGTTGTATTTGAGCTATTTAGCAGAAAGTCTTGAAGAAAAATGGGAGGGAAAATTTTGGGGTACAACAGCTGCCCTTGTTCAATCTTCTTAAACCTGAAGAGGTAGATTGGCGAGTCTGCCATTCGTGACTTGAAGGTGGAAGATGATTGAACACCAGAGTGCCCAGAAATTTGCACTTGCTGATGTATAAAGTAATGTGTTAGTTGATTGTGTCGGAAATAGGCTTAAAGATTCCATTTGGAAAGGTGATGAAGAGTTGTCGAAAATGGGCTTATAGATGCCATCCACAGTAACTATTGATAGATGTGGAGAGAAGTATCAGAATAAATCTTTGGTCGATTTATACTAAAACAGTAGATTTCCTTTGTCTGTTTTTAACTGGAAGAAATAAATCTAACCAAAAAAGGTCTTTGATTCTCCTATCTTTAACCGAAAGAAATAAATCTAACCAAAAGAGGTCTTAGATTCACCTATGTGATACAGTGGCAGAACTGACTGTTAATACTGGTTTGCATTTTTTGTTCATAAATGTTGCGGTAAGCAAGAGTTGCAACCGACTTTTATTTCATCTAACAAAGGAAAAGGAAAAAGAAAAGAAAAAAACCTTTTTTCGAGATATTTCTAAGTACGGGGGGTTGATTATAGAAAGGGAAGGTTTTAGCACCCTTTCTATCCGTGGTTTTCCATGGGCTCTTAGGTACTTGCTCATTTTTAAATTTCTTGTGTGTGTTTGCTTTGAAAAAGTTTTGTTTACTTTGTGATAACCCTTGTATCAGTCCTCAAGAGTGTGACGAAGTTGTTTTGAAAATTATTTTCGAACGAAAACTTTTTATTTTGAGCAAGTACTTAAGATTTCTACCTACTCAAAAAAAAGTTTGTTCATTTTCGTTTCCTTTAGACAGTGATATCCTACGGTTAAGGAGTAGGTAGCTCTGTCGTTGGATTTTAAAGGGACGTTTGAAGGGACGAAATGTTCTCTGAAGGCAACAAGTAAAGATACCTTAGCATTTCGAAGGGACTATCGTCATAAGATCAGTTCGTAGGCAACTCGAGGAACAAATAGGGACTATGATCTTTATGATGATTTTGAATCGCGGGTCATTTATAAGGTATCCCTACATTCGAGGGACACAACCATTATTTCCGAGGCAACCAAGTGGGGGCAAACCCTAGGAGTGAGAATGTGCAAGTGTGCCTTTTTTAGTTAATTATCTTTGCACAATTAGGGTTGTCTACCATTTTAAACTGATTTATCTTGCCATTCAATCCTATTATACATACATCTAGGCAGTTTATAATTGTGGGAAGTAAAGTGCGAGAAATTAAAACCCTAGCTATTATAAGGCCTTGGGGAGGGGATTACATAACCAAAAATCGGGGAAAATGATAAATGCGAAATAGTAAACCTAATTAACTATTACAAGCTTGGAACAGTTACAATAATTAATAAAAATAAGGAAAAAACAATGCGCGGAAGTTAAGACGGGAACAAATTAGAAATCTAAGAAATCTAATTAATTAAAAAATATTTTTATATTTTTTATTGAGAAAAATAGTTGCAATTTGCAAGTTAAACCTAATTTACTAATTAATTTTATTTAACAAAATAATCAATGTTGAAATAATTAAAATAATTAATTTTCAAAAATTAATTTTAATTATAAAAAAACCTAATTCTATTTAATTTTAATTATGGAAGGAAAAAGTAATTAAGTTAACCTAATTTCTATTAAATTTTAATTACAAAAAAAATGTTTAAGTTAACCTAATTAAACTAATTAATTAAGTGCAAATAAATATTTTATGAAAAAAACTAAACCTAATATTTTTTTGTAATTCTCTGATTTTATGATTTAATTTGAAAAAAAGATGATTTTTATTGTGAAAGTAATTAAAATAATAAATTAAAAGAAAAACAAATAAAAAGAACAGAAAATTTAAAGAGATGGGCCTGATGGGGGTGCAACCCAGATTTGAAGGGTTGCAAGCTGAATTCCGTCTAAAAGGCCAATTCAATGGTCCAACACAGCGCTGGATTTGGTATGATTATGCAAGGGATGTCCATCATGAGTTGTAGCTTGAAAGCTTTAGATCTGGGCCATGTGACGATCCAAGACGTGAGATCTGGAGGTGCATGGTAGGCGCTTGGTTGTGAGGCGCATGAAATCCGCAATGAAAAAATTGGAAAACAAGAAAATGTTGAGACCTGGGATCGAACCTAGGTCCCCCCTCTCAAATACCTCACCCTTTGCCATCTGCACTGGAGCGCTTGTTTGAACACATAATAACATGATAACATTATATATGAAAACAAGATAAATATTTGAAAATAAAAAAAATGCGTTCCAGATTCAAACTGTCCAATGATAGGCTGCCACCTAGTCGTCTTCTTCACAGAACTATCATTTTAGACACAAGGTTTTTACCTACGGACATGTCTATTGATATAAACATGCAATCCTCAAAAATCATATTCAAGCAACATAAATCAAATCCAATTACACAGATCAATTGCGTTTGATCCCCTGAATGCAATAATATCCATCTTTAGCCCTGATTTTTCCTGAAATGCAAATCCCTAAAAAGCAACCTTAAACCCTAACAATGGTATTTCATCATACAGTCATCAAAACATGCAATTAAATATGCAAACACATTCTACAGGATGATACAAACATGAATATATACTTATAAATCATTTATCATGCGTGAATTGCAAAAATAAATTTCAAAAATATGAGCAAACTGTGATGGTGCTAGCGCGCGTTTCTTGATGCTTAAGGCCTTGATAATGCTTGCTATCGCCCCAATGAATGTCCAGGAATATGATTTGACCTTTATAACACTTTGAACTGGCCTCTGGAGGAAGATCCGATTTGCACTTTTTGACAAAAAAATTGAGGTTTGTTTTTGCTCTAGGGAGGCAGGCTGCGCGTGTGTTCTTGTCCTCTAGGGTTGGAAAGACTTTTCATATGTAGTGAATCCATTTAGGGCAACATTTTTGGCAAGAATTCAAAGAATCATGTCATGGCCTTAATGAAGAAATCAATTGTTGAAAAGTTGCCAAATGTGGATATTTTGTGCCTATTTGGTCTTGCACGAATTTCTTGCTATTATACAACCTGTATGGATTGTGATTCAATGCAAAAATCAAATCAAAATAAATCTTCATTATTTTAATTAATTTGATTTGATTTTTAAATGATTAAAATCAAAATAAATCAAATAAATAAGCAAATACTGCATGGAGAGGTTTATGGATCGTGGACCAGGCTAGGAGCAAAACACAAGCATAAAAAGTTAGGCCCATTTGAAGAAAAATGCATTTTTGGGCATTGTTGATTTTGGGCAAATTTCCAAAAATGGCCAACTTTGACAATGCATATCTCTCAATTTTGACCCTAAGAGGGTGTTCTTGGACTTTTTAGAAATCTTAGGATGTCCCCTAAGTAACCTCTTTGGTTTCATCACAATTGGATCTTCCATGTTCATGTAAGGAGCTTTGACCCAAAAGGTGTTTTTGTTGACTATTTGGAATGACCTATAATGTCTGAATTCATATCTTTCCATGAGTGCATTTCTTGAACTTGAGGACTGATGATGAGTTATAGGGAATTTAATTCTCTACAAAATGAGCCTTGGATGAGAAATTTCTGATAAAGTATGAAAATGTTATGCTTGGTCAAAGTTTAATTGACTTTTCCTGAGAAACCTTAATTTAGCAACTTTTGAGTTTTGATGAATTAGGAGCCTTCCTTGGGGAATCATGATCAAACCTTGATCAAATGATGAATATCACTTTAAAATGTTGTTGTTGACCAAAAATCTTGAAGTTTGACTGTATGTGGGCCCCAATTTACTTTTCACCTGATATAGTTGATTTTTTCAAGCATCTGAGCAGTTGACTGGGAAAACTTCTTGTGCAAGGCATAAAACTTGGCATGAATGGTCTTGAGAACATATTAGGACTATGGAGAGCATATGAGGCCCTTGGGACTAACCCATCTTGATGAAAATGGAAACCCTAGTTGGAGGTTCATTGCTTTAGGAGAGAGTTTGCCTGGTCAATTCTTGGGCATCCTTGAGCAAGTTGAGTATCTTAGTGAATATATGTTGAGTAAAATGGGAGGGCAAATTTTGGGGTATAATAACCTATCTTTAACTGGAAGAAATAAATTTAACCAGAAGAGGTCTTTGATTCGCCTGTCTTTAACTGGAAAAAATAAATCTAAACTAGGAGATGTCTTTTATTCGCCTATCTTTAACTGGAAGAAATAAATCTAAACCAAAAGAGGTCTTTGATTCGCATGTCTTTAATTGGAAGAAATAAATCTAACCAGAAGAGGTATTTGATTCGCCTGTCTTTAACTGGAAGAAATGAATCTAACCAGAAGAGGTCTTTAATACGCCTGTCTTTAACTAGACGAAATAAATCTAACCAGAAGAGGTCTTTGATTTGCTTGTCTTTAACTAGAAGAAATAAATCTAACCAGAAGAGGTCTTTGATTCACCTATCTTTAACTGGAAGAGGTAAATCTAACCAGAAGAGGTCTTTGATTCGCCTATCTTTAACTGGAATAAATAAATCTAACCAGCAGAGGTCTTTGATCGCCTGAATTTAACTAGAAGAAATAAATCCAACCAGAAGAGGTCTTTGATTCGCCTATCTTTAACTGGAAGAAATAAATCTAACCAGAAGAGGTCTTTGATTCACCTATCTTTAACTGGAAGAAATAAATCTAACTAGAAGAGGTCTTTGATTCGCCTGACTTTAACTGGAAGAAATAAATCTAAACCTAAAGAGGTCTTTGATTCACATGTCTTTAACTGGAAGAAATAAATCTAACCAGAAGAGGTCTTTGATTCGCCTGTCTTTAACTGGAAGAAATAAATCTAAGCAAAAGAGGTCTTTTAAATAAACTCGTTCATTGTTGATGGAACTCATCTATCGAAAGGTGAAGAATTAGTTGTACACAATTTAATGATGCATGCATTGCGTAATGATGTTCTCAAAATAAATGAGATTGGGATATATGCGTTTTGTGTGCATATGTCATTATGTGTGAATGTATATTGTTATTGAAATGTATCTACGTCTGGGAAGATAAATCCCTGACTACTTTTGGAGATTTTTTTTGGGAAGCTAAATCCCAGACTACTGCTGGAGATGAAGAGTATGTGTATCTTAAACCTTGTTTAGAGTGCTTCCACTGAGAAATCTCATTTGCTTTTGAGGAAAATCTGTAGGGCATGTTGATTTCTGCTTGGGGAGTAGAATTCGGGGACCTTAGTCGATCATTACTCTATCGGGGAATTTTATTCTTATATATCCTGATTGGGGAATACAAGAGATGGTTAAACTTCCAAATTTCCCGGGGAAAGTAAAGTTAATTGGTATCTGGTCGGGTTCCAGGTTTTGCAGTAACTTTCTGGGGATAGCATCAACTCTACTGGGGAAAAGGAGTTTTGTCCGTTGATTTGTAGTAGTCTGGTGACTCACCTCAAGCTGGGGAGATTGTAGTCCATTGGGAAAATAAACCCTGTTAAGGAAGGTATTCTGAAGACTTTACTGGGGAAATGAATTCATCTGGGGAAGAATTTTTGCAAGGTTTCTTTCTCAGCTTTGGAAAATTAAACTCGGTTGGGGAAGAGAATTTCCAGGAGATATACTGATTGGAACTTTGGATGGAGAATGTATGATTTCACTTTGTGGGGATAATCTCATTGAAGTAACTCTGTGGGGATATCCCAAATCCTTTAGTAACGACTTATTACTGTTCTTGTGCATACATTTATCAACATTTAATCATCTTCATATGCATATGTTCATTCAATTTTAGTCATTGGACGTTTTTACACTCAAAACAGGAAAAACAAAAAGTTTGCACTTCAAAGTATATTTGTATTGATAATCTGCCTGTAAACTGGCGTTTTTGTACAGGGAGACAAAAATCCTAGGAAGAGGAAGTCATCGATAAAGATAAAAAGAATACAAAGTGAAAACAAAAATTGTATAGCAATGTGGAAGTGATGTCATTGGGTTCCAACTCCGCTACTGCCCCCATGTTTTCAAACATCATCCCTTGTTGTCGAAAGAAGTTGATTGAATTAATCTTGTACCATTTGAACTTTTGACCTTGGTAATAAAGTTGACTGTTAGTGATCTGACGCGATATAGTTTTACGCCTCAATCCTTAACTTTTGCATGGACCTCCCTTTCAGGTTTTCAGTCCACCAGGATACCCATTTTTTCCCAAGTCGCCCTTTCAGGTTTTCTACTTGCAGGGTGTACAATCTTTTGTATATATCCCTAATTTTTCCCCGAACCCTTTTGGTTCGCCGGGATACCCTTATTTTTTCCTAGGTAGGTCAACCTAGCAGGTTATTCTTTATGCATAGTATTTTTAAACTATGTCTGCATTCAAAGTATGCGGGAAATCTTCAAATTCCATAGTGGTTAGCATCATAGCACCGCCAGAGAATACTTTATTGATAACAAATGGCCCTTCATAAGTGGGAGTCCATTTTCCCCTGGGATCACCTTGTGGTAAAATAATGCTCTTTATTACAAAGTCTCCAGCCTGGTATACTCGAGGTTTGGTCTTTTATTAAAAGCCTTGATCATACGCTTTTGATACATTTGACCATGACAAATAACGGCCAGTCTCTTTTCATCAATCAAGTTCAACTGATCTAACCTAGTTTAAATCCAATCTCTTTGCCTAAGTATACTTCTTTCATAATCCTCAGAGAAGGAATCTGAACTTCAACAGGCAGGACAACTTCCATGCCATATACTAAAGAGAAAGGGGTTTCCCCAGTTGATGTTCGAGCCTAAGTAAGGTAGCCGTGAAGAGAAAATGGTAGCATCTCAAGCCAGTCTTTATAGGTCACCATAATCTTTTGCATGATCTTCTTTATGTTCTTATTGGAAGCTTCCACTGCACCATTCATCTTAGGTTTGTATGGAGAGGAATTGTGATATTTGATTTTGAGCTGCGTGCAGAGTTCAGCGATCATGGCATTGTTGAGGTTGGTTCCATTGTCAGTGATAATCCTTTCAGTGATGTTATACCGACAAATGAGGTTATGCTTGATAAACCAGGCTACAACATTCTTAGTGACTGAGGAAAATGAAGCAGCTTCGACCCATTTGGTGAAATAGTCAATGGCGATGAGGATGAAACAATGTCTGTTGGTGGTAGTGGGCTTGATCTCTCCGATCATGTCAAAGCCCTATATTGCAAATGGCCACGGAGAAGTCATGTCGTTTAAAGGTATTTGAGGCACATGAACCTTGTCGGCATAGATTTGACACTTATGGAAAGTCCTCAAGTAATAGTGATAATAAATTTCAATAGTTGACCAATAGTAACCAGCCCTCTGAATCTTCTTGGCCATAGTGTTCCTGCTAAAGTGAGTTCCAAAGATACCTTCATGCATGTCTTCCATGATCTTTTCTGCTTCCTTCTTGTCCATACAGCGGAGCAGAGTTGAATCATGGTTGCATTTGTATAAAATCCCATTGCTTAGGAAGAACTTGGATGAGAACCTCCGTAGGAATTTATTATCATTGACTGATGCGCCTTCGGGATACTCTTGAGCTTCAAGATATCTTTTAACCTCATGAAACCAAGGCTTCTCCTCGTCAGTGTCAATCTCACAACAGTGTGTCGGTTCACCAAATCTTTCTTTAGTAATTATGGGAGCTTTATTGTCCCAATTGACTTTGAACATAATATAAATAGTTGTTAAGGCGTCTGCCAACTGGTTTTCTTCCCTTGGGATATGTTCAAAGGTGACCTCCTCAAAGTATGGGATCAAGGTTAGTGCAAGCTCTTTGTAGGGGATCAAGTTTAGATGTTTAGTATCTCACTCTCCTTTAACTTGACTAATTGTCAGAGCTGAGTCTCGTACACGCTCATAAATTTTATTCTTAGGTCAATAGCAGCCTTAAGACCCAAGATACATGCTTCATACTCGGCCATATTATTTGTACAGTCAAAGAAAAGTCTGGCAGTGAAAGGTGTATGGAAACCTTCGGGAGAAATGATCGCAACACCAATCCTATTACCCGATACTTTAGAAGCTCCATGAAAAACCATAGTCCATCGGGATCCTTGTTCAAGTCCTTCATACGGTCCAGGCTTTTCACAATCGGTTATCAACATGATATTCTCGTCTGGGAATTCAAAATTCATGGATTGGTAGCCCTCAATAGCTTGATGGGCCAAATGAACTGCAAGGACACTTACCTTTATTTCTTTTTGTGTAGTGTACTGGATATCGTATTCATTCAATATCATTTTCATCTAGCTATTCGTCCAGAGAGAGTTGGTTTCTCAAAGATATACTTGATGGGATCCATCTTAGAAATCATTAAAGTGGTGTGAGTCAACATATATTGTCTTACCCAACGAGCAACTTATGCCAAAGCGCAACAATTTTTCTCGAGCAGTGAATATCTAGTTTCACAGTCGGTAAACTTTTTGCTAAAGTAGTATATTGAATGCTCTTTTTGGCAAGACTCGTCATGTTGACCCAACACACACGCTGTTGAATTCTCTAATACAGTCAAGTACATAATCAGAGGTCTTCCTTCAACTGGATGCATCAGGATTGGAGGTTCTTGTAAGTACTCTTTAATCTTGTCAAAAGTTGTTTGGCAATCGCCGTTCAATTTGAATACTTGATCTATCTCCAATAGTTTGAAGATTGGCTCACAAGTAGCAGTTAAGTGAGATATGAACTGAGAAATGTAGTTGAGTCGACCTAAGAAACCCCTGGCCTCATTCTCAGTACAGGTGTGATACAGTGGCAAAACCGACTGTTAATACTGGTTTGCATTTTTTGTTTGCAAAATGTCACAGTAAGCAAGAGTCGTCACCGACTTTTATTTCATCCAACAAAGGAAAAGGAAAAAGAACAGAAAAAACCGTTTTTGAGATGTTTCTGAGTAAGGGGGTAAATTATAGAAAGGGAAGGTATTAGCACCCTTTCTATCCATGGTTTTCCATGGGCTCTTAGGTACTTGCTCATTTTGAAATTGCTTGTGTGTGTTTTGCTTTGAAAAGTTTTGTTTTACTTTGTTTTAACCCTTGTTTCTGTTCTCAAGAGTGTTATGAAGTTGTTTTTGAAAACTATTTTGAAAGTGTTTGTGTAAAAGAGTTTTTATTGTTTTGAGCAAGTACTTAAGATTTTCTACTTACTTGAAAAAAGCTCAATTCGTTTTCCTTTTAGAAAGCGCTATCCCATTATTAAGGAACAGGTAGCACCATCGTTTGAGTTTAAGGGACTACCGAAAGGGAAGAAATGGTCATTGAAGGAAACATGTAAGGATACCTTAGCAGTTCGAAGGGACTGTCATCATATATTCGTAGGAAACATCGAGGGACAAGATCATTTCTCGTAGGCAACTCGAGGGACGTTAAGGGACTATGATCTTTATGATGACATTTATATTGAGGGTCTTTTGCTAAGATATCCCTATGTTTGAGGGACACGGCCGTTATTTTCGAGGCAACCAAGTGAGGCAAACCCTAGGAGTGAGCATGTGCGAGTGTAATTTTCAGTTAATTTATCTTTAAAAATTTAGGGTTTTCTACCATATTAATTTTCAGTTTGTCTTTCCATACAATCCTATTAACATACATCTAAGCAGTTTATAGTTTGCGGAATTAAAAGCAAGAAAGTTTAAAGTCCTAGCTATTACAAGGCTTTTGCAGATACATAATTATTTTGGACTGAAAATAAAAATGCAGAATTTAAACCCTAATTACTATTACAACCTCGAAACAGTTACAATAATAATAAAAGGAAATTAAAAAATTCGCGCGGCGAATTAAATGCGAGAATAATTTGGGAAACCTAAAAAATCTAATTGAAAAAGGATTTAGGTTAGTTTTTTTTGAGAAAAATTAATTAGGTTATGTAAAAATTAAAACCCTAATTTCTAATTAATTTAAATTATAAAAAAGGAATTAAAGTCGCCCTAAATTAAATTAAACTAATTAATTAAGGAAATAAAATATTTTTATGAAAAAAAATTATTTTCATGTTTTTTTGATGATTTTTTGATTAAATAAAAAATAATGATTTTTTGGTGTTATTTTAATAAAGAAAAATAATTAGTAAAACGATTAAAAAAATTCAAATAGAAAAGAAAAGAATGGGCACGTGTTGTGCCAACCTGAGAGTGCACCATAGTCCTTCATTGTTTGAGGCGTTGGATATGAATTATTGATACATCCAATGGCCAAATGGTGGTAGCGCATGGTAGGCGTTTTGAATGATGATGCATTGAATCTGTAGAAACAAAATAAGAAAACAAAATTTGCTGGGATGGTTAGTAATATATATAATAACATAAATAAAATATAAAGGAAATAACGTGGTCTTTCCCAAACATGCGCGTGATTCAAATCACCCAATATGATTCTGCCACCTAATTGTCTTCTTCCCTATAACTGTTGTTTTTGGCCACACTTTTACCTACAGTCGTTTCCGTCACTAAAGGCTATAGTGACTGATTTTGTTCGTAGCCATAAACCTGTAAAATTCAAAAAAATGCAGCACAAGCAGAATAAATTCAAACCAAAGACATGGATCAATGGCAAATCATCTTCTAAGTATGATAGTACCCCTGATTTTGTCCAATTTTGCCTCTATATGGAATTCCCAATTTGAGACCTCAAAACCCTAACAGTGGCATCGTGCCATTCATGCACTTAAACTTCAATCAAACCAATCAAAAACATTGCAAATATGATAGCAAGCATGGATATATGATCAAAACATGTTTATGATGGATAAATCATTGAAAACGAATCTTGAAAAAAAGATGCAAACCGTGGCACTGTGACGCGTGATTTCTGAAGGTTTTAAGGCTTGAGGATGATTGGAATGGCTTCAGAACACGTCCAGGAACATACTGTTGGCTTTGGAATTACTTGAAACGGCCTATTGAAGAGAATACGGTCTGCGCTTTTTCTTCTAAAATTTGCAATTTTTCCCCCTGTTTTCACGACCCCAAACCCTTTTTTTTTCCTTGAGAATGTTATGTCCTTATATTGGAATGAATTAGGTCAATAAAAACTAGTCATATCTTTGCAAATTATGGAGATTTGATTTCATTCTTTGTCTTGTATGATTTGTTTACATAATAGACCAAATTAAGATCTTTTCCAATCAATTGGCTCTTTCACGAATTTTTTGATTTGCTAGATGTTCATGGACTCATAAGATGATCATAAAATCAAATCTTTGATTTTATTTGATTATTCTACTATTTAAATTGATTTATTTTGATTTAAATGGATAAAAAATCAAAATAAATAACAAAAATAATAAAATAATAGGTGGATAAGATCAGGGGTCGTGGGCAATCTTAGGAACAAGTTTCAAACAAGAAAACATGGGCCCATTTGGAAAAAAAAGTCATTTTGATCAATGTTGACTTCATGCACATTTCCAAAAATTGGTCAACTTTGACAATACACATCTCTCTCATTTTTAACCCTAAGAAGGTGTTCTTGAACTTTTTAGAAAGCTTAGGATGTCCCCTAAACAACCCTTTTAGTTTCCTATCAATTGGGTCTTCCATGTTCATGTAAGAAGCTTTAACCCAAAAGGTGTTTTTGTTGACTTTTCAAAAGGACCTATAATGTAGAAATTCATATCTTTTTATGAGTGCATATTTTGAACTTGTGGGCTGAAGATGAGTTATACAGAATTTCATCCTCTTCAAAATGAGCCTTGGATGGAAAATTTCTGATAAAGTATGAAGAAGTTATGCTTGGTCAAAGTTTGGTTGACTTTTCCTAAGAAACCCTAATTTAGCAACTTTTGGGTTTTGATGAGTTAGGAGTATTTCTTGAGGAATCATGATCAAAACTTGATCAAATAATGGATATTACTTCAAAATGTTGATGTTGACCAAAAATCTTAAATTTGACTGTATGTGGGCCACAATTGACTTTTGACCTAGTACAGTTGATTCTCAAGCATCTGAGCAGTTGACTGAGCAAACTTCTTGTGCAAGGCTTGAAAATTGACAAGGAGAATCTTGGTAACATATTAGGACCTTAGAAAGAATTTGTGGCCTTTGTGATCCACACATCTTGATGAAAGTGGAAACCCTAATTTGAGATACACTGCCTTAGGAGAGAGTTTGTCTGGTCAACTATTGGGAAAACTTGAGCAAATTGAGGACCTTTAGGAGTATGTATTGAGTAAAATGAGAGGGAAAATTTTGGGGTACAACAACTGCCCCTGTTCAATCTTCTTAAACCTGAGGATGTAGATTTGCTCGTCTGCCTTTCGTGATCTAAAGGTGGAAGATGATTGAACACTAGAGTGCCAAGAAATTTGCACTCGCATGAAGTGATACTTGATTTGTGATATCGGGAATGGGATTATAGATGACATTTGGAAGTTGCTAGAGAATTGTCGGAGATGGGCTTAAAGATGCCATCCAAGACGTGATGGATTACCGTCGGAGATGGGCTTAAAGATGCCATCTAGAGGATGTTGATTTCCTAAGATATTCCTTTGATGAGAATCCTTGCTCCTGTCATTGAGGGAGGAATCTGTTGAGGAATGTTTGTATCTGTCTTGGGAGAAATAGAATTTTAGGAGCTTCAGTTGTCTGTTACTCTATTGGGGAATTAACTCCGGAGGTGAACTGCATAACTGGTCAGTGTATAGGCTGCATCGCGACCTACTGGGGAAAGGTGAAACCGATCGTGTTTGTTGAGTTCCAGGTCTTACAGTGTTGTGAACTATTGTCTGGAGATAAGAGAAAAGAAACCTGGATGGTAAGGTTATGAGAAGGAACCTGAATAGTAGAGCTTATGGGAAGGAACCTGGGTAAGGTTGCTTCGTGAGGAGTTTGGGTAAAATTGCATCTGAGCCGAGAAGGAACCTGGGTAAGGTTGTTTTGTGAGGAGTTTGGGTAAAACTGCATCTGAATCGAGAAGGAACCTGGGTAAGGTTGCTTTATGAGGAGTTTGGGTAAAATTGCATCTGAACTGAGAAGGAACCTGGGTAAGGTTGTTTTGTGAGGAGTTTGGGTAAAATTGCATCTGAACCGAGAAGGAACCTAGGTAAGGTTGCTTCAGGATAAGTCTGAGTGAAACTTCAGAAGGAACCTGGGTAAGGTTGCTCGTGATGAGTCTGTGTAGGGCTTTAGGAGTAACCTGGGTAGGGCTACTTCGGGATAAGTCCATGTAAAACTTCGGCAGGAACCTGGGTAAGGTTACTTTGGGCTAAGTTTATGTAAAACTTCAAGAGGAACCTGAGTAAGGTTACTTTGTAATAAGTTCGTGTAAAACTTCAGAAGGGACCTGAGTAAGGTTACTTTGGGATAAGTTCGTGTAAAACTTCAAGAGGAACCTTGGTAATGTTACTTTGGGATAAGTTCGTGTAAAACTTCAGGAAGAACCTGGGTAAGGTTACTTTGTGATAAGTTTGAGTAAAACTTTAGGAGGAACCTGGGTAAGGTTATTTTGGGATAAGTTCGTGTAAAAACTTCAGAAGGAACCTAGGTAAGGTTACTTTGTGATAAGTTCGTGTAAAACATCAAAAGGAACCTGGGTAAGGTTACTTTGTGATAAGTTCGTGTAAAACTTTATTTGGAAACGTATGAGAAAAGACCCGTGTAAGATTTTTCAGGATAAACCCGTGTGAAACTGCATTTAGGAGAAACCCGTGTAAGATTGCTTCGTAACGAACCCGTGTAAAGCTGCATTTGATCGTGCGGATAATTACTCTTTTTAGTTTTAGGAGCTAATCTTGAACTTGCTGGAAGTTGTTGATGATAACCATCTTTCCTGAAAAGGTACATGATTAATTGTATATGATGCATGACATGCATTGTATGATGATGTTCTCAAAATAAATGAGATTATGCCGTATGCAATATGTATGCGCACGTCATGATATATGAACATGAAATGCAATTGTGGCATGTCTGAGTATGGGAAAATAAATCCCTGACTGCTGTTGGAGAGTAATGGAAATTGAGTTCCTGACTGTCGTAGAAAAATTGGTTCTTCTACTTTCGCTGGAGATAGTGAACCAGAGATGACTATGCTGGGGATTTGCCCCTTCTTTACAGATATTCTGCCGAGGAGAGACTCTGCTTGAGAACAACTCTGCGGTGGAATAATTACGTTGAGAGAGAAGCTTCCATAGCTGAAGGGATAAACTCTGTCGGGGATTGAGCTTCTGTATTCAGATAAATAAACTCTGTTCGGGAGAAAAATTTATAAACCTCTTGCGATTACAAAATTCGACTGGGGAATATAGATGTCGGCTCTTGGGCTGGGGAAAGTAACTCCTGTTTAGGGAGGCAGAGATCAAAACTTTGGTTGCCTCTACTCTATGGGGAGTGTAGATGTTACTGGGACGCATGCTGAGGATACGACAATGACTTCCTATCAAGACTTTTCTACCCCTGTACTTGCGGAGACCTTGTGGATTGAGTGTTATCCCAACTTATGAGGTGCTTGGTAACTTCCGATCGAAATGATAAGTCTTCTACTGATAGGAAAGTAACGAGATGACGGGACATAGTCGTACGCTTTAATCCCTAACTTTTTCCTGGACTGTCTTTTCAAATTTTCAGTCCACTGGGATACCTTTTTTTGCCCAAGCCGCCTTTTCAAGTTTTTGGCTTGCCGGGTGTACATATCTTTTTTGTTTTTATCCCTAATTTTTGCACGAACCCTTTTGGTTCGCCGGGATGCCCTTATTTTTTCCTAGGCCAGTCAACCTAGCGGGTCTTTATTCATGCGCAGTATTTTTTGACTATGTCCACGCTCTCAGGGTGTTGGGAGTTGTCACTATCGGTAGTGTTGTGTTGCCACACTAACAGAAGATGCTTGTTTGATCGTACAGGATTCGTTGTTGGAATTCATACCCAATGCCCCCAAGTGATTCAGATGGAGATATGCCCTTGGCTATTTGGCATCTTTGAGAGATTCCTTGAATCTTGACTTGAATGCCCCAGATGATGGACAATGATGATGATGGGCCCCTTGGTTGGAAGTGTTTTTCCACTTGAGGTGATCCTTTTTATTGAGAATGTTTTTGTTCACTAGATATTCGTCATGTGAATTTCTCTGCTGTTAAACAAATAGTCATATGCAAACAATATTATTTTAAGAATGCAACACTTACGTCTGTCTTGAAGTTTTGAAAATGCAGTTTTTTTATAGAAAAAATAGAATTTTGCAAAGATGTGATATCAACTCAGGATTTGTAACGGACCTTCAGGAGTCAAGATACCTTTTGTAACAGTATGCTTTCGAACTAACCCATGCTTCAGCTAGGACTTTTAAGGGTTATAACGTGGCCTGGTTCACGGTTTAAGAAACAAAGGATAAAGGCTCAAATTTAATTTGTACCCACCCGTTCTTCGTGATGTTCTTCGATCCTAAACTCAACTAATTGTGCATTTAGATCTCGTTTGAGTCTTTTCTCTGACATTCCAGTGATGGTTCGGATACTGACAGTTTATTTTGAATAGGCAGTCATTTCTTTTTTGTTGAGGGTTTGTTTGACCTCTTTCTTTTTTATTTTATTATCCATGTCTTTTGCCT
Organism: Vicia faba; assembly: GCA_948472305.1. NCBI lineage: Eukaryota > Viridiplantae > Streptophyta > Magnoliopsida > Fabales > Fabaceae > Vicia > Vicia faba. The sequence goes on along the minus strand of OX451741.1, from coordinate 759,938,360 downwards.
GAACTGTTTATTTTTTAAATTGCAGTCAGCAGGATGCCCCTGTGTTTTTTCTTAAGTCTCCTTCATAGGTTTTGACTTAATGGGCTTTTATTTTGAGAGATAATGACTGCCTGTCTTGATGATTATAGGGAACCATCACCGTCTTTTGTTTCGGAAGGACGTCTTTGATGACATTCATTGTGTACGAAGCGGCAGATTGTGACTGAATGCGCCTCTGAATTAACTGAGAAAACTACCCTACCCCAGGTTATGATTAAGGGTTTAATATGTGTTAAAAGAAAAACTCCTACATCTTTGGCTCGAATGGGTTGACTAGGGATTATCTTCCTTATAACTCCACTGTTTAGGATTTGAAACAATGCCTGTACATCGTCAACAAGGTCTGTTCAAAAGCATACTGTAGATATTGTGGTATCGTTTTCGTCATCCTCCCTTTAAAGGCTTACAGTTTTTTAGTCGAGAGTTGAATATCAAGAAAAGGAAATGTAAAGAAATTTAAGCATAATGAAAACAAATTAATTCAAGATAGACATGTGTAATGCATTAATGAAATAATAGAGTTTGACATGAAAATAATTGTTCTAATAAGCAAAGAAAATACAACTTCATAATTTATATGAACAAAAATGCTTTCAATCCTAGCCATGTTTTGGAAAGGGAGCAGTTATCACGTTGGGAGTCTCAGAAGGGTCGAATTCGATCTCCTTGGCACCAATCATATTCGGAATCTTGTATTTCAACGCCCAACAATCGTTAGTATCGTGCCCCGGGCTGTCAGAATGATAAGTACAGCTTGCCTCTGGATTGTAGTTAGGAGAGGAAATCTTCACGTTCGGATGAAGGTTTATCACCGTAATCAGCTTCATCTTCAACATGTGTTGCAATGCTTGTGACAGTGGCATGTTGATTTGGGTGAACTGTCGTTGAGGTCTTTCCACCATTGGATGATTGTTTCATTATTGTGGTCGTTGTGCGTGTGTCGAATTAGAGATCAACACTACCCCCACAGATTGGTGGTAGTCTGCCTTGCTACGCCCCTTCTGGCCGTGCACAGCATTGGCTTCCCTCTTTCCACCACATGACTTCTTCTATGTACTCGAAGAGGTATTTTTCTGGATCTTGCCACTTTGGATCCCAGCTTCTACTCTTTCTCCAGTCAATATCAGCTTGGTGAAACCAGCTGAGGAGCTACCAATCAAGTGATTGAAGAAAAGACCATACAACGTACCAAGGAACATATCCACCTACTCCCTATCAGACAAAGAGGGTTGGACTCTCCCTGCCAGATCTCTCCATTTCTGCGCATAGTCCTTGAAACCTTCGCTTGCACCCATGGGCATACTCTGGAGTTGAGTACGGGTAGGGGAAAGGTCAGTGTTGTATTGATATTGCTTGTAAAAAGCAGCAGCCAGATCTTCCCAGTTACGGACATTGGTTCCCTCTAGTTGATAGAACCATTGAATCTGAGTCCCATACAGACTGTCCTGAAAGAAATGGACCCACAAGCTCCTATCAGCAGCGTGAGGCTGAATCTTCCTAACATAAGAATAAAGATGGTGTTTTGGGCAGGACACCCCATCATACTTTGCAAAAATTGGAGCTTTGAACTTCTGCGGGATGACCACTCCCGACACAAATCCCAATTCTTCGAAATCTAACCCAGGTATCCTCTGGACCTCCATAGAATTCAAGCGATCTTCCAACTGCTTGTATCTATCCTCAGTGGGAGGATACTGCTCATCATTGTAGTCGGTATCATTATCAGAAACTTCAGGACTGGGATCTTTCTCCCTTGTCTCTTCTTCTTGATTCTCCCCTTCCTTAGATGAAGAGGTCAGATTGACTTATCGCTTCAACGGTCCTCTAAACCTTATGCCTATATTCAGAATACCGACAACCTTCTTCTTTTTTTTTCTCTTTCAGGATGAGGGTTTTCAGATCCTCCAGCCCTTTTGCCAAATTTATGAACATTTGCTGGAATTGGGCGTTTTGTGCCTAAAGGTCCTTGATGATTTGTTCAGAAGACATTTTTGCTGAAATAAACAGCGAAGAATATGAGAAACCTGTAATGGTACCTGTAATAATGTGTATGATATGCATGCAATGTTTTCAAGGATCTCGCGGGGTAAACAAGAAACTGTTAGAATTTGATTGAAGCTTAATTGAAGAAACTTTGTGCCATTGAGAGTCCTTCTTCAAGAGTTAAGCTCACCATATCGAGTAGGTCATAGCCCCTGACTCAAGATCCTTAGACAACATTGGCTATAGGAAAATAAATCCCATTTCCCTTTGCTAGACGTCTAGTTCGCCATGACCTACATCACAGACCCTTGAGATCCTTGAAATGGTTAGTATGATATGCCATGTTTATGATGTCATGATGTCATGATTATGTTGAGAAATCACAGGTATAACAAGCACAAACAAATCACACCAAGTCCTTAGGTTTAAGGCTTGCTTGAGTTTAAGGTAGTACCCTCTTGAAGTTGGATTGGTTCAGCCTGTCCTATGAATAGTAATTGGGTTCTAAGGGATCTCAATATCACATATCATCCTTTCTCGGGCATTGTCTCAGCTCAAGCAATCTTTCCTTGCGGCTGAAATATCCCGAAAGTCTGATCTCAATGAGTGTAGCATCGAGTATCAACCAATCCTCAGCTCTACGCCGAGGCCGGCTATCTCACTACTTTCTAATGGCCAAGTTTGTTCAACTAAGGTTCTAAGGTCCGTTAGTGCTTCACGACACCACACGGTGGCCCCGTAATCTCCTCGTTTCCCCATGAAGGATACTGGTACCAGCCAAAGTGCCACACCAACACAGCCATTGCTTAAACCATATCGGTCTACACCGTACATTCTCCACCATCTATTATTGTTTACCTAATAAGTTCCCCCAGTTCCTGGTGTAGGATCTATAGTAACCCAAGCAAAAACCCTTTAAGAATAAAGCAAACACACAAGGAAGAAATTTGAAATGACCTAGATCTTAAGGTATACCCCACTTTATTTAGTATTCCCCAGCAGAGTCGCTAGTTCTGTGATACGGTGGCAGAACCGACTGTTATACTGGTTTGCATTTTTTGTTTGCAAAATGTCGCGGTAAGCAAGAGTCGCCACCGACTTTTATTTTATCCAATCAGGAAAAGGAAAAAGAACAGAAAAAACCTTTTTCGAGATGTTTCTGAGTACGGGGGGTAGATTATAGAAAAGGAAGGTATTAGTACCCTTTCTATCCATGGTTTTCCATGGGCTCTTAAGTACTTGCTCATTTTGAAATTGCTTGTGTATGCTTTGCTTTGAAAAGTTTTGTTTTACTTCATTTTAACCCTTGTTTTTATCCTCAAGAGTGTTATGAAGTTGTTTTTGAAAACTATTTTGAAAGTGTTTGTGTAAAAGAGTTTTTATTGTTTTGAGCAAGTACTTAAGATTTTCTACCTACTCGAAAACATCTCTATTCGTTTTCCTTTTAAACAATGATATCCCATTATTAAGGAATAGGTAGCACCATCGTTGGAGTTTGAGGGACTATTGAAAGGGACGAAATGGTCATTGAAGGCAACATGTAAGGATACCTTAGCAGTTCGAAGGGACTATCATCATATATTCGTAGGCAACACCGAGGTACAAGATCATTTCTTGTAGGCAACTCGAGAGACGTTAAGGGACTATGATCTTTATGATGACTTTCAGATTGAGGGTCTTTTTCTAAGATATCCCTACGTTTGAGGGACACGATCATTATTTCCGAGGCAACCAAGTAAGGCAAACCTTAGGAGTGATCATGTGCGAGTTTAATTTTCAATTAATTTATCTTTGCATATTTAGGGTTTTCTACCGTATTAAATTTCAGTTTGTCTTTCCATACAATCCTTTTAACATACATCTAAGCAGTTCATAGTTTGCGGAATTAAAAGCAAGAAAGTTTATAGTCCTAGCTATTACAAGGCTTTTGCAGATACATAATTATTTTGGACTGAAAATAAAAATGCGGAATTTAAACCCTAATTACTATTAAAACCTTGAAACAGTTACAATAATAATAAAAGGAAATTAAAAAATGCGCGCGGCGAATTAAATCCGAGAATAATTTAGGAAACCTAAAAATCTAATTGAAAAAAGATTTAGGTTAGTTTTTTTTGAGAAAAATTAATTAGGTTATGTACAAATTAAAACCCTAATTTCTAATTAATTTAAATTATAAAAAAGGAATTAAATTTGCCCTAAACTAAATTAAACTAATTAATTAAGGAAATAAAATATTTTTATGAAAAAAAATGATTTTTATGACTTTTTTATTGTTTTTTGAATAAATAAAAAATAATGATTTTTTGGTGTTATTATAATAAAGAAAAATAATTAGTAAAACAATTTAAAATAATTAAAATAGAAAAGAAAAGAATGGGCATGTGTTGTGTCAGCCTGAGAGTGCACCATAGTCCTTCATTGTTTGAGGCGTTGGATCTGAATTATTGATACATCCAATGGCCAAATGGTGGTAGGGCATGGTAGGCGTTTTGGATGATGATGCATTGAATCTGTAGAAACAAAGTAAGAAAACAAAATTTACTGGGATGGTTAGTTGTATATATAATAACATAAGTAAAATATAAAGGAAATAAAATGGTCTTTCCCAAACGCGCGTGTGATTCATATCACCCAATAGGATTCTGCCACCTAATTGTCTTCTTCCCCATAACTATTGTTTTTGGCCACCATTTTACCTACAGTCGTTTTCGTCACTAAAGGCTATAGTGACGAATTTTGTTCGTAGCCATAAACCTGTAAAATTCAAAAACACGTAGCATAAGTAGAATAAATTCAAACTAAAGACATGGATCAATGGAAAATCGTCTTCTAAGCATGACAGTACCCCTGATTTTGTCCAATTTTGCCTCTATATGGAATTCCCAATTTGGGACCTCAAAACCCTAACAATGGCATCGTTCCATTCCTGCCCTTAAACTTCAATCAAACCAATCAAAAACATTACAAATATGATAGCAAGCATGGATATATGATCAAAACATGTTCATGATGGATAAATCATTGAAAAGGAATCTTGAAAAAAGATACAAATCGTGGCACCATGACACGTGATTTCTGAAGGTTTTAAGGCTTGAGGTTGATTGGAATGGCTTCAGAACACGTCCTGGAAAAGATTGTTGGCTTTGGAATTACTTGAAATGGCCTATGGAAGAGAATACGGTCTGCACTTTTTCTTCCAAAATTTGCAATTTCTTCCCCTGTTTTCATGACCCTAAACCCTTTTTTTTGTCTTGAGAATGTTATTTCCTTATATTTGAATGAATTAGGTCAATAAAAACTAATCATATCTTTGCAAATTATGGAGATTTGATTTCATTCTTTTTCTTGTATGATTTGTTTCCAGAATAGACCAAATTAAGATCTATTCCAATCAATTGGCTCTTTCACGAATTTTTTGATTTGCTAGCTATTCATGGACTCATAATATGCTCATAAAATCAAATCTTTGATTTTATTTGATTATTCTACTATTTAAATTGATTTATTTTGATTTAAATGGTTAAAAAATCAAAATAAATAATAGGTGGATAAGATCAGGGGTCGCGGGCCATCTTAGGAACAAGTTTCAAACAAGAAAACATGGGCCCATTTGGAAAAAAAAAGTCATTTTGATCAATGTTGACTTCATGCATATTTCCAAAAATTGGTCAACTTTGACAATACACATATCTCTCATTTTTAACCCTAAAAAGGTGTTCTTTGACTTTTTAGAAAGCTTAGGGTGTCCCCTAAACAACCCTTTTGGTTCTCTCTCAATTGGGTCTTCCATGTTCATGTAAGAAGCTTTGACCCAAAAGGTGTTTTTGTTGACTTTTCGAAAGGACCTATAATGTAGAAATTCATATCATTTTATGAGTGCATATTTTGAACTTGTGGGATGAATATGAGTTGTAGGGAATTGCATCCTCTTCAAAATGAGCCTTAGATGGAAAATTTCTGATAAAGTATAAAGAAGTTATGCTTGGTCAAAGTTTGGTTGACTTTTCTTGAGTAACCCTAATTTAGCAACTTTTGGGTTTTGATGAGTTAGGAGCATTTCTTGAGGAATCATGATCAAACCTTGATAAAACGATGGATATCACTTAAAAATGTTGTTGTTGACCAAAAATCTTGAAGTTTGACTTTATGTGGGCCACAGTTGACTTTTGACCTAGTTAAGTTGATTCTCAAGCATCTGAGCAGTTGACTGAGCAAACTTCTTGTGCAAGGCTTGAAATTTGACATGGAGAATCTTGGGAACATATTAGGACCTTGGAAAGAATTTGGGGCCTTTGTGATCCACACAACTTGAAGAAAGTGGAAACCCTAATTTGAGACACACTGCCTTAGGAGAGAGTTTGTCTGGTCAACTCTTGGGCAAACTTGAGCAAATTGAGGACCTTTAGGAGTATGTATTGAGTAAAATGAGAGGGAAAATTTTGGGGTACAAAAACATGGAGCAGGCATTTCTTATATGGCTTTGACTTCCGCAGGGTCGACTTTGATACCTTTGGCACTGAGGACAAACCTTAGGAGTTTTCTCGATCTCACTCCGAAGGTGCATTTGTTGGGATTTAGCCTCAAGTAGTATTTTTTTTCAACCTTTCAAATAGCTTGTGTAAATGATCAATATGTTCTTCCTCTGTCTGTTACCTTACAATCATATCATCCACATAAACTTCTATCTCATGATGAATCATGTCATGAAATAAAGCTACCATAGCTCGTTGATAGGTTGCCCCTGCATTCTTCAAACCGAAAGGCATGACCTTGTAACAGAAGGTGCCCTACTGTGTGACATAAGTGGTCTTGTCCATGTCTTCGGGAGCCATTTTGATTTGGTTGTAACCAGAGAAACCATCCATGAAGGAGAAAACTTTGTGTTGAGCCGTGTTGTCAACCAAAACGTCAATGTGTGGTAGTGGGAAATCATCCTTGGGCTTTCCCTATTCAAATCCCTATAGTCTATGCACATACGGACTTTTCCATCTTTCTTAGGAACCGGGACCACATTTGAAACCCATTGTGGATATGACATCACTTCCAGGAAACCGACATTAAATTGTTTCATTACCTCAGCTTTTATTTTCTCAGACATATCTGACCGCAGGCGAGGAACCTTTTGCTTGACTTGAGGACAACCTTCCTTCATTGGCAGACGATGAACTACGATATCAGTATCGAGCCTCGGCATATCTTCATATAACCAATCGAATACTTCAACATAGTCGTGCAACATTTTGGACCAATCTTTTCTTGACACCGTCTTCCAAGTTGGCGCTGATCTTGACTTCCCTTTTGTCTGCCTCGGTACCTAGGATGATCACTTCAACTGGTTCTTTGTGCGGTTGAATGGTCTTTTTCTCTTGTATCAGAAGTCTGGCAAGTTCCTCAGGTATTTCACAATCTTCCTCGCATTCTTCTTCTACTTGACAGATTGGATTTTCAAAGTCATAGATGATAATAGAAGAGTCGTTGTCAATGTGATCTAGAGTGGATGTGGATCTGCAAATGTGTGTGTGTGCATGTAAGGTCACATGGCTATTTTTTTAAAAAATGCAATAAAGTAAAGAAAGACAACGAGCGCAAAATTTGAATGCAAAATAGTCCAATGTTTTTCATTAAAATGAGCATATGGCATATGAAAATGACAAACCCTTAACAAATGCGCCACTGTGCCCTGGGAAAGGCACATGGCTTAAACTCATTGTTTCAATAGAAATTAAAGACAAAGTTCTTAAAGTAATAAAAACAGTAAATGGAATTTACTTCTGGTTGAAGGAGATTGGGATGAAGTCCTTGGTCTGCCAGTTGTCGAGTCCTTTGTCAGCAGTCTGGTAGATCCAATCATCAAAGTCGTAATCAACATCAGAGTCTTCAAGGGCATTAATATCATGGTTACTAATGCGGAGAGGTGGTTTCCCTATGAGATCACGTCAGACCTCCTTTTGAGATTTAGAAGTGAAGCCCAATCCAGATTTGTCTGACTTGAAAGGGAAATCAGGAAGTTGTCCCCAAATGGTACAACCTCCTTCTTCAATAACAACACATGAATCTTTAAGAGAAGCCATACTTGGTGTATCTTTAGTGTTTTACCCCAAAATTTTCCCTCCCATATTTCTCAAAACATCTTAAGAAAAACCCTCGTGTTGCTCAAGGAAGTCCAAGGGTTGACCAAACAAGCTCTCTCCTAAGGCAGTCTACCTCAAATTAGGGTTTCATATTGCATCAAGTTATTTGAGTCCAAGGGATCCCAAATTCTCAAAATTGTCCTAATATATTCTCAAGATCATCCATTTCATGTTTCAAGCCCTACAGAGGAAATTTGCTCAGTCAATTGCTCAAAGACCTGAAAATCGACTGTGCTAGGGGAAAAGTCATTTGTGGCCTATATACAGTCAAACTTCAAGATTTTTGGTCAACATCCTCATTTTGAAGTATATTTCATCATTTGATCAAGGGTTGATAATGATTCATCAAGGATTGCTCATAATTCATCAAGAACCAAAAGTTGCTAAATTAGGGTTTTGTAGGAAAAGTCAACTCAACTTTGACCAAGCATAACTTTCTCATACTTTATTAGAAATGACATCCAAAGCTAATTTTTAATAGGATGCCATGCTCCACAATCCATCTTCAGCTCCCAAGTTCAAAATATGCACTCACAAGAAGTTATGAATTTGGAGATTATAGGTCATTTTGAAAAGTCAACAAAAACACCTTTTTTGTCAAAACTTCATACATGAGAATGGAATACCAAATTGAGATGGGACCAAAAGGGTTGCTTAGAGGACATCTCAAGATTTCTAAAAAGTCCAAGAAAACCTTAAAAGAGTCAAAATTGAGGAAGTTATGCATTGGTGAAGTTGACCCTTTTTGTAAAATTGCCAAAAGTCAACTATGCCTAAAACTTCAATTTTTGCCAAATGGGCCCAATCTTTTTCACTTGTTTTAAGTTGGCAACATGGTCCACGAGCCCTAACTTTTGCCACTTGTCATTATCTTATTTATATTATTTATTTTGATTTTTATTTGAATTAAATCATTTTAAATCAAAACAAATCATATAAAATCCAAAACATTGAAATTCAAAGATCTTGTGCTTGTTTCAGGTCTTAATGTCCAGCTAGCATCAAATCAAATTCGTGTAAAGGCATGGTGTGGACAAAAAGATTGAATTATGCTATTTTTGGAAAGATTTTAAGATGAATCAAATCAAGATCAAGGACATTGATGGAGGAAGATTGAGGCCAGGTTTCCAACCCTAATCTATTCCTCAATACATATAGAAGGAAGGAAGACCAAAAACGGGAGGAGAATGAGGCGTATGAACCAGAAACAAAACTTCAAAAAACAAGAAAAAGTGCAAACACGAATTCCTACTTAGAGGACAATTCAAGACCCTTAGACCATTCCAATCACTTCCTGGGATCCCTAGCAAGCAAAAGCAATCAAAAGCAAGCGTTCCCAAGCCCTATATCTCACTGTAAGTCCATCACGACATTTCTTATTTCTTGAATTCGGTTTGTATGATTTAGGCATTGATAGCATGAATTAAAGATATATTCTTGATCCATAGAACACTTGCAAGCTTTCTATATTATTTAATTGCATTTATCTGGCTTGTATAAGATTTCACCATGGCTAGGGTTTATAGCTTCGATTTAGGAGTTTTATGTGCAGGCAAAATTAGGCCATGAAAGGGCCACCATTATACTCAGGAGGTCCTAACGAATTGATTGGTGGCCCTAGTTTTCGTTTATCTTGCTCATGGTTGGTTTTAAGATAACGCAGGTTGTAGCTACGGACAAACGTCCGTAGGTAAAAGTTTGGAACTTTTACCAACAGATCCAAGGAGGAAGATGACCAGCTGGCAAATAACTATTAGCTTGTTCAAATTTCCGCGCGAGTTTTTTAATAATACGCTTGTTTATAATATAATAATTGTTTTGTATTATTTAACAACAAAAGCAAGTAGCGTAGTTGGTTACAGGGCGAAGGCAAAATGCTTCAGGACCTGGGTTCGAATCCCAAGTCCCCCACTTTCTTCATATTATATTCTTGCAGATAATCCAGCGCGCGCATGAAGCCAAGGTCCATCATGTGACCTCAAGATCCAGTCTGCCAAGTGGCCAGATGGCCAGATCCAAAGACCATCAATGAGGGAGTACAATAGGCCATGGTCAAAGCATCATAGAGAATCTGGGAAGTCAACGTGGACTTCCATCTTTGGGCCCAGAAATCTGATTCTTGCACCCCCCATGATTGCTCAGGCCCAATCTCTTTCTTTATTCTTTTTTATATTTGTTTCATTTAATTTATTTATTTTATTTTACTAACCAATTAATTATTTTCTTTTATAAAAAAAAAATCATAAAAATATTTTTCACCAATTAGACTTAGGTTTATTTTTATCAATAAGTTTATTAATTTAATTAGATTTAATTTTAGGTAAAAATTTAATAATTTTGTAAATAACTTAAAAATAATTAGAAAATTAGGATTTTATTTCTAATTTAATTATATTTTTCTTTTTCTTAAATTAACCAAAAACATAAAAAATAGGCCATGTAATTATTTTCATTAATTAATTTAATTAACTAATTAATTTTTGTATTTTATTTAGAAAACCTAATTCTTTTCTAAAAAAATAATTAAAAACAATAAAAAACAATTTTTCTTTTGATTAGGTTAGAAGGGTCAAAACCCTAGTTCGCCCTCGTTCTAATTTTCATCACGCGCTTTATTATTTTATTTTTACCCAAATTCTCAAAATTGTCCTAATATGTTCTCAAGATTATCCATTTCATGTTTCAAGCCCTACAGAGAAAATTTGCTCAGTCAATTGCTCAAAGGCCTGAAAATCGATTGTGCTAGGGCAAAAGTCATTTGTGGCCTATATACAGTCAAACTTCAAGATTTTTGGTCAACATCCTCATTTTGAAGTATATTTCATCATTTTATTAAGGGTTGATCATGATTCATCAAGGATTGCTCATAATTCATCAAGAACCAAAAGTTGCTAAATTAGGGTTTTGTAGGAAAAGTCAACTCAACTTTGACCAAGCATAAATTTCTCATACTTTATGAGAAATGACATCCAAAGCTAATTTTTAATAGGATGCCATGCTCTACAATCCATCTTCAGCTCCCAAGTTCAAAATATGCACTCACAAGAAGTTATGAATTTGGAGATTATAGGTCATTTTGAAAAGTCAACAAAAACACCTTTTTTGTCAAAACTTCATACATGAGCATGGAATACCAAATTGAGATGGGACCAAAAGGGTTGCTTAGAGGACATCTCAAGATTTCTAAAAAGTCCAAGAAAACCTTAAAAGAGTCAAAATTGAGGAAGTTATGCATTGGTGAAGTTGACCCTTTTGCAAAATTGCCAAAAGTCAACTATGCCTAAAACTTCAATTTTTGCCAAATGGGCCCAATCTTTTTCACTTGTTTTAAGTTGGCAACATGGTCCACGAGCCCTAGCCTTTTCCACTTGTCATTATCTTATTTATATTATTTATTTTGATTTTTATTTGAATTAAATCATTTTAAATCAAAACAAATCATATAAAATCCAAAACATTGAAATTCAAAGATCTTGTGCTTGTTTCAGGTCTTAATGTCCAGCTAGCATCAAATCAAATTCGTGTAAAGGCATGGTGTGGACAAAAAGATTGAATTATGCTATTTTTGGAAAGATTTTAAGGTGAATCAAATCAAGATCAAAGACATTGATGGAGGAAGATTGAGGCCAGGTTTCCAACCCTAATCTATTCCTCAATACATATAGAAGGAAGGAAGACCAAAAACAGGAGGAGAAGGAGGCGTATGAACCAGAAACAAAACTTGAAAAAACAAGAAAAAGTGAAAACATGAATTCCTACTTAGAGGCCGATTCAAGACCCTTAGACCATTCCAATCGCTTCCTGGGATCCCTAGCAAGCAAAAGCAATCAAAAGCAAGTGTTCCCAAGCCCTATATCTCACTGTAAGTCCATCACGACATTGCTTATTTCTTGAATTCGGTTTGTATGATTTAGGCATTGATAGCATGAATTAATGATATATTCTTGATCCATAGAACATTTGCAAGCTTTCTATATTGTTTAATTTCATTTATCTGGCTTGTATAAGATTTCACCATGGCTAGGGTTTATAGCTTCGATTTAGGAGTTTTATGTGCAGGCAAAATTAGGCCATGAAAGGGCCACCATTATACTCAGGAGGTCCAAAAGAATTGATTGGTGGCCCTAGTTTTCATTTATCTTGCTCATGGTTGGTTTTAAGATAACGCAGGTTGTAGCTACGGGCAAACTTCTGTAGGTAAAAGATTGGATTTTTTACCAACAGATCCAAGGAGGAAGATGACCAGCTGGTAAATAACCATTAGCTTGTTCAAATTTCCGGGCGAGTTTTTTCATAATACGCTTGTTTATAATATAATAATTGTTCTGTATTATTTAACAACAAAAGCAAGTAGCGCAGTTGGTTACAGGGCGAAGGCAAGGTCCCCCACTTTCTTGCAGATAATCCAACGCGCGCATGAAGCCAAGGTCCATAATGTGACCTCAAGATCCAGTCTGCCAAGTGGCCAGATGGCCAGATCCAAAGACCATCAATGAGGGAGTACAATAGGCCATGGTCAAAGCATCATAGAGAATCTGGGAAGTCAACGTGGACTTCCATCTTTGGGCCCAGAAATCTGATTCTTGCACCCCCCATAATTGCTCAGGCCCAATCTCTTTCTTTATTCTTTTTTATATTTGTTTCATTTAATTTATTTATTTTATTTTACTAACCAATTAATTATTTTCTTTTATCAAAAAAATCATAAAAATATTTTTCACCAATTAGACTTAGGTTTATTTTTATCAATAAATTTATTAATTTAATTAGATTTAATTTTAGGTAAAAATTTAATTATTTTGTAAATAACTTAAAAATAATTAGAAAATTAGGATTTTATTTCTAATTTAATTTTATTTTTCTTTTTCTTAAATTAACCAAAAACATAAAAAATAGGCCATGTAATTATTTTCATTAATTAATTTAATTAAATAATTAATTTTTGTATTTTATTTAGATAACCTAATTCTTTTCTTAAAAAATAATTAAAAACAATAAAAAACAATTTTTCTTTTGATTAGGTTAGAAGGGTCAAAACCCTAGTTCGCCCTCGTTCTAATTTTCATCACGCGCTTTATTATTTTATTTTTACCCAATTATTGTATATGCTCACAAGTTGTAATAGCTTAATTAGGTCTTTACTTTCATTTATCGCTTTACTTTCAAAGGGTTTGTTTTTGGCTATGTAAATACCTGAAGCCTTGTAATAGCGTAGTTTAATTTCCGCATTTTAAATTCCGCAAAATATTAAACTGTTAGATGTATGATATTAGGATGCATGACAAGAATGTATGTAAAATTTTAAAACGGTTAGATAACCCTAAAATGTGCAAAGATAAATAATCTGAAATTGAATCACTCGCACATGCGCACTCCTAGGGCACACTCCCACTTGGTTGCCTTCGGTAAACAGTCATTAAGTATAGGATGCTTTAGTGGTCGCCCTTTTTGTCTAAACAAACACTACGCCAAAAATAAGTTTTAGCAGCACACATATGAAAGCGCTTTTAGGAAAAAGCACTGCTGTAGGTTTTAAAAAAAATTCGCTTAAAAAAAGCGCTTTCAAATGGTGCCTTAAGAAAGCGCTTTTCAAAAGCGCTGCTAAAGGTCACCCTTAGAAAGCGCTTTTTAAGAAGCGCTGCTAAAGGGTGCCTTTCAGAGGGTACCTTAAGAAAGCACTTTTCCAAAGCGCTGCTAAAGGTTAGCCTTAGAAAGAGCTTTTACAAAGCGCTGCTAAAGCTGGCCTTTAGAAAGCGCTTTTAAAAGCGCTGCTATAGGATATGCTACGAAAGCGCTTTTACATTAAAAAGAGCTGTGATAGGTGACCTTTAGAAAGCGCTTTTGAAAGCGCTTTCGTAGGTAGTTTTATAATAAATATCAAAAATTTGTATCATCACTTTTCTATTTTTCTTCACGATATCATCAAAGCCCTAAACCAGAGCTATGCCGCCGTTAGCATCTACGAGCAGATTTTCGTCACGATCACCACTTGCCACTTTTCTATTCGTCATCAGGACCTCTGCCTCCGTCTTCTTGTTCAGGACCACTGGGGCAGTTTCAGGACTTCTTCATCAGGACCTCCGCCTCTGTTCATCAGTACTCTTTCATCAGAACAACAACCACCACTTGCCACAGGAGAAACGCAAGGTGAAATCACAAAGTTTGTTGCATCAGAAATCACAACAATATACAACACAAAGTTACACAACTCAGCTCTAGGTATTTCAATTTCTAGTATAGTTTTGTATGAATAAATTGTTCTATGCTTGCTTTGATTCTAATTAATTATATTTACATACAATTAATTTGCTTCCTTACGTGCTGTTCTAATTCGTTTAAATTCTACGGTCCTGATATTAGTAGAAAACAACACATTTTCATGTGCTTTTTATTTTATCAAACATCATTCATATTAACAAGTTGTGCATTGGTAAAAAAAGCTAAGAGAGAAATAATAGAGAGCGTAACAAAATATTTAATAAAGGTATCCATATATATATTGTTAACTCTATTAATAAATTTTTTTTTCGTGTGCTTTTTATGATTGATTTTGAGCAATGATAGTTTCTTGTTTATGGTTTCTTGTGTTATACTTGTGTACTAAAGTAGTTGATAGAATAAAATGAATTTAGTGAAAAATATTGAGTATTGGTTTTGTTATATGGTTGTGCAAGAGCAAGTGCAAGTTTTGAGTATTGGTTTTGTTTTCTAATTTATCATTTAGCTCAGATTGACTCAGAAACCGTAAACCATGGATAAGACATGGATGTATTCCAATCTATTGTCGAAAGAGTACAAGAACGGGGTATCGGAATTCGTTAATTTTGCTGTTGCGCATGCTGAAGACCCCAGTCGAATGACATGTCCTTGTTTGTGTTGCTGTTATGGGAATCGGGTTGACGCGGTTCAGTTGGCATCGTATTTAATACGGTATGGAATTGATAGAAGTTATACATGTTGGAATATGCATGGTGAGAAAAGTGACGGGAATGATGAATCGGGGGATAATAGGACCTATGCTTCAAACGACAATGGCACGGATACATACGATTATGATCGAGTTGAAGAGATTGCAGAAGCGCTTGAAGAAGATCTTAATGATTGTCCCAAAATGTTCGAGAGGTTGGTAAGCGATGCAGAGAAACCGTTGTATAATGGTTGTACAAAATTCACAAGATTGTCTGCGGTATTAAAGTTGTACAACTTAAAGGCGGGAAATGGATGGTCGGATAAAAGTTTCAGAGAGTTATTAGCCCTTATGAAAGATATGCTACCAGAGGATAATGTTCTCCCCAATCGAACGTATGATGCCAAAAAGATGTTGTACTCTATTGGCATAAGCTATGACAAGATACATGCTTGTCCAAAAGATTGCGTTTTGTTTCGAAACGAGTATGCATCGTTAAATGAGTGTCCTAAATGTGGTGCCCCTCGATATAAGAAAAAGTTGTCTCCGGCAAAAGTCTTATGGTATTTTCCTATAATTCTGATATTTAGACGGATGTATCATAGTGAAACCGATTCAAGACACTTAACTTGGCATGCAAATGAAAGAATTGTTGATGGAAAGTTTCGACATCCGGCAGATTCACCACAGTGGATGAAAATTGATAATGATTATCCTGAATTTGGAAAAGAAGCAAGAATCCTTCGCTTGGCATTGTCTACTAATGGAATGAACCCACACGGTATTCAAAGTATCTCGCATAGCACATGGCCTTTGATTCTTATGATTTATAACCTACCTCCGTGGCTATGTATGAAGCGTAAGTACATGATGTTATCTATGTTAATTTATGGGCCTAAACAACCAGGAAATGACATAGACGTATATTTGGAACCTTTAATCAAAGATTTGAAGATTTTGTGGGAGAATGGTGTGGAGGTTTATGATGGGTATAGGAAAGAAAGTTTCAACTTGAGGGTGATGTTGTTTGGAACAATTAACGATTTTCCAGCCTACGGAAATCTATCCAGGTATAGCATTAAAGGTGAAAAAGCGTGTCATATCTGTGAAGATGGAACCGATACGATGAGATTGAAACTTTGTCAGAAGAATGTCTTTCTCGGTCATCGTAGATTCTTAAATTCTAAACATCAATATTGTGGATGGAGAAAAGCGTTCAACGGAGATACCAAACAACGTAGAGCTCCGCCTGGATTGACAGGTGATCAATTATTTGAAAAGGTGAAAGATGTGAGTATTCAGTTTGGCAAGCCTTTTGCACATAAAGTTGTTACAGGTGGGTGGAAGAAGAGGTCGATTTTTTTTGAATTGCCATATTGGAAATCTTTGTACGTAAGACATTTTCTTGATGTTATGCATATTGAAAAAAATGTATTTGACAGTGTTATTGGTACGTTACTCAATATAAAAGGGAAGTCTAAGGATGGTCTTAAAGAAAGGGAGGACATGGTAGAGATGGGAATAAGAACTGAATTGGGACCCGTGAAAAAAGGAAGACGAACATATCTACCACCTGCTGTTTACACTCTATCCAGAAAGGAGAAAAAAATATTGTGTAAGTTCCTAAGTGAGGTTAAAGTTCCAGAAGGCTACTCATCAGATATTAGAAGACTTGTGTCTATGCAAGACCTCAAGTTAAAGAGTTTAAAGACGCATGATTGCCATGTTATAATGGAACATTTTCTACCGATAGGTATACGTTCTATTCTTCCAGAAAAAGTAAGAAGCGCAATAACTAAACTGTGTTTTTTCTTCAAGTCAATTTGCAGCAAGGTGATCGATCCTGAGATCTTACCAACATTGCAAAAAGAAATAGTTGTTACTTTGTGTGATCTTGAAATGTATTTCCCTCCCTCGTTTTTTGACATAATGGTTCATCTTGTTGTTCATCTTGTCAAAGAGACACAACTGTGCAGACCAGCTTATATGAGATGGATGTACCCTACTGAACGTTATATGAAAATATTAAAAGGGTATGTGAAAAACCGAAGTCGACCAGAGGGTTGTATTGCTGAACGATATATTGTTGAAGAAGCGGTTGAGTTTTGTACTGAATATCTGTCAAATGTTCAATCAATTGGACTCCCCAAATCTCATGTTGTTGAAAAAAAAGAAGGTAAGAAGCTAATTGGAAATAAAGTTGTGACAGTATCAATGGTCGAACGGGATCAAGTGCATTTGTATGTTCTGCATAATGAGCTTGAAGTTGAGTCGTATGTTGAAATTCACAAGAGTGTTCTTCGAGGTTTAAATCCGAATAGAAATGAGAATTGGATTGTACCAGAGCACAATCGAAGTTTCATACCATGGTTTAAGGAACATATTTATTCAAAGTATCGTTCAGATCATGCTTCAGTAACAGAAATATTGAGATGTTTAGCATACGGTCCATGTTTAGTTGTGTTTTCTTATAGCACATATGCAATTAATGGATACACATTTTATACCAAAGAACAGGATGACAAAAGTACTATGCAAAATAGTGGTGTCACCTTGATCGCTTAAGCAATGCATATATCAAGTGTGAAGGACTTAAACCCAAAATTTGCAAATCTGTCATATTTTGGGGTTATCGAGCGCATTTGGATGTTTGATTACGAGAAGTTTCAGATTCCTATATTTGGTTGCAAGTGGGTTGAAAATAATAATGGCATACGAATGGATAAGTCAGGTTTTTTGCAAGTGGATCTTAATAGGGTGGGGTACAAAGATGAGCCTTTCATTCTAGCCTCTCAAGCTAAACAAGTTTTCTATGTCAATGATCCGACAAGTACGAAATGGTCTATAGTGCTATTATCTAACAAAGTAACTGATGAAAGCATTGGAGATCAAAGTGATATTGGTGTTGACATTGAATCTTTAACCATAACTGATCAAAATGATAATGAATCATGTATTAGAAACGATCATAATGAGGGTATTTGGATTAATCCAACTGTCCGCGTTGTTAAGAGACGAGTAGAACACATTCCTAGCAAGAAAAGAAAGAGACCTTAGTGAAAAGGGTAATAGTATATATAATTATAGCCTATATCATTCAATAAAATTTAATTTGTCATTTCATTTTTATTTGTCATTTCATTTTTATTTGTCATTTCATTTTTATATTTGTCATTTCATTTTTATTTGTCATTTCATTTTTATTTGTCATTTCATTTTTATTTGCCATTTCATTTTTATATTTGTCATTTCATTTTTATTTTTTTCATTATTACAGGTCAAATGGCTAGTAATCAAGAAAACTCAAAAGATGCAAATGCTCCTGAAAATGCTCCTGAAAATACTCCAGAAAATACTTCAGAAAAGACTTCAGAAAAAGATATTACACGAGGTATAACTATTATGAGGGGAATCATCCGTGATAGAGATAGAGGGGTAACATATAATGTAGATTGGAATGATAATGACCAACTAATTGGGTCTAATGCTGCAAAGTTGACAAGCTACATTGGTACGCTTGTTCGTATACACATTCCGATCACCACTCCTAGATGGAAAAGAGGAGAGTTGGATGAGGCTAAGGAGAAAGTTTGGACTGAGATAAAGGTACATATATGGTTTTTGTTATTTGCTTTATCTTGACGATAATATGTGTTTAAATTTCTTTTACTAACACACTTTATGCGTATGTTTTTTTGTAGAGGTCTTTTAACATTGAAGATACCCGTAAAAAGTATATAATGGGTTTGGCTGGAAAAAGACACAGAGGGTGGAGAACATTTTTAACAAACAAGTATCTTAAAGATGATGAAGGAAATTTTCTTGAAGAGGATCCGGAACGTCCAAAGAAATATGAGAACTTCATTACACCTGAAGAATGGGTTGGTTTTGTAGGCCAAAGAAGAGACGAGAATTTCAAGAAAGTGACTGCTATCAATCGCGAGAGAGCGTCAAAACCCGTATATCCATACAAAAAAGGGCGTTTGGGATATGCTCGCTTAGAGGAAAAAATTGTAAGTAAATATAAACTGTACGATCTTATTAATTCTCTCAATGTGTTATAATTTATGATATTAAGACTTGTGTCAATGCGTAGTTAGAAGAGACGAAAAGTGACGCAACATCACTACCGGCACATTTGTTGTGGAAGGAAGCCCGTGTGGGCAAGGATCAAGCTGTTAATCCCGATATTCAACATGTGTATGATGAATGTGTAAGTATAAGATTGTGTATTTAGTTAAATCAATTAATGTTTATTAATATTTAAATAATTTTTTATCTCCACTAATAATTTTCGATATGTAAATGAATTACAGGAGACCTTGTCGCAATCGGTATCCCCAGGTGAGGATCATCAGGATACCAGGAGCGTACTTAGTTGAGCACTAAATATTGCTGAGTATCCGAGTCGGGTGAGGGGTAAAGGTCATGGTGTGACTCCAACCTCTTTGTATAAGCATCCAAGGAGAAGAAATCCTAGCAATGCAGAAGTGATGCAAACATTGCAAGATTTACAAGCTCAAGTCCGTGAATTGCAGAAGGATAAAGAGAGATATATGGAAAAAAGAGCAGTTCACAATTGAAAGAAACTAGTGACAAAGCTAGTATCAACTGTCAGCATAAATTTCCCAAGGTAATTTTCAATATATATCTGTTATTATTATAGAATATTTTTAGTCACTTCTAACGGTTATTATTGGTTTAGGGCATTTCATCTTGCCAGCTATACCTATCGTCGCCGACTTATCGACTAGTTGGCAAGGGAAAAGTCCATAACACTTCGGGAGATTTACTTTACCATAGACCGCTTCCGGATGGACACATGAAAGTATCGGTTGACATTGCTTTAGATATGGATGTGTTGCTTCCGGTACCTGACATTGTTGCTGAGACCACATTGCTGCGAGATGCAATAGGATCTTTTGTTTAATGGCCATCGGACCTCATTTTCA
The DNA here is from genome assembly GCA_948472305.1 of Vicia faba. Lineage (NCBI taxonomy): Eukaryota > Viridiplantae > Streptophyta > Magnoliopsida > Fabales > Fabaceae > Vicia > Vicia faba. The sequence continues at coordinate 759,918,345 of OX451741.1, read as the reverse complement.
TAGATGATCAGGTATGTTGAAAACAATTATGAATCTTTAAGTCTTCAACTGTCAGTTCTGACCTCAGTTATTTCCATGGTAATTATAGACTCCTACAACACCCGCATCTAAGGGTAAAGGGATTTTGCGGCACGACGAGTCTGATGTATCACAAAAAGAGGTACGTTTAAAGTGTTAATTATATGATCCGAATAAAAAACTGCATAATTTTATAATTTAACTGAGTTTATATGATTTTTAGGTACCTTTTCAAGGGTCACAATAAGTGAGCCAGAAAATCATTGGCGTACCACCTAAGAAAAGGGTGCCTACTAGATTTTTCCCTCGATACCGGCAGTGTCTTGAAACAATAGTGGGAACAACAGATTTGATGGATGGTGGTATTCGTCAAATGGATATGGATCAAGTTATCTTTGGTTTTCCTTGCACCGAAATAATTGGACATGAGGACGTGGAACAGATTTTCCGTCATAAAGAATTAGGCGTCATTATTATGCACGCATACATCCGGTAACCCCATCTTTATATTATGTAATTAGCTGAAATCTTTTTTAAACATTTCAATGAATATAGTCTAATATTAATTATGTTTTTATTTAAGGATGTTATATGACAAATTGATGTGCGGGAATCAATTGTCAAATAGATTCCATTTCATGTCTTCCTCCCGTGTCAGCAGAGCGACAATTGGTAGGGAACCAGAATCAGTAAGAGAGCACTTAGTCGAAAGATTCATGGCAACTGGCAGTATAGAAAGCTTATATCTTTGGGCATATAATACTATTCCTACAGAGTTAGATTTTCATACTAAGTTCATTTTAATATTTGTAATTTTTGCGTAGAAAAATTTCTTCTAAACTGTTGTTTTAATTTATAGACGTCACTGGTTGTTGGTTGCTATCGATCCTATAAAAGAAGTGGTCTATTATCTGAATTCGGTTGACGGTGATTGGACAAATTATCCGGATATGAAGTTAATGATTGATACGCAAGTGAGATTATTCTAAATATTTATGTGTATTTATATATTTAATTATTTCTGTGACATTGTTCTAAATATATATTTTTATTTTGTTAGAGCGATACAAGTATTCTGGTGTCAAAGAGAAGCTCGGGTACGACGGTCTAAATCAAACAACATTAATTGGATCAAAGTGCAGGTATATTAATTTCCACTATTTTGCTTATAATATTTATGCTATTTGATAAAACAATACAACTATATATTCTTATTTGTTTTTCTATGTAGTGTCCTCAACAGTAAAACGGTAGAGATTGCGGATACTTCGTTATGCGATTTATCAAAGAAATCATTCAACTGAATCAAATAGAGATTCCAGTCACGGTATGGATTTATAACTTAGGATTTGTTTTATTATTTCTCGGATATTTCATATAATTTTTTACTTTTAACTAAATCATGCATATTATGTTTTGTTATGTAGTACTTCGATGAGTACAAATGTGCATATTACATGAAACTTCAGCTGGAAGAAATCAAAGAGGAATTATGTCAATATTTTATTGAGCAGAGAATCATATAAGGACTGGTTTAGTTGTTGTTAGGGTTGATTTTGTAAGACTGATTTTGAGTTACAATGCTGATAACAATGGTTTATATATATATTGAGGTATAAAAATGGTGTATATATATTTTGGATTACAATGGTATACAATGCATTACCGAGGTTTATGAATTACAGGTTATGGCAACTGGTTTATATAAATAATATGCTGCAAACAATGCAGGTATATGAATTATTTAAATTATACCTCTAAAAAAAAATACCCTATGAAAGCGCTTTTTGAAGAAAAATGCTGCCTTAGGTAGAAATATGAAAGCGCTTTTTCACATAAAGCGCTGTCTAAGGTAAACATATGACAGCGCTTTTCCAGGCAAAAGCGCTGCTAAAAGACAACCTATGAAAGCTCTTTTCCAGAAAAAAGCGCCACCTTAGGTAGACCAATGAAAGCGCTTCTTCATAAAAAAGCGCTGCCAAAAGCCTACTTAAGAGAGCGCTTTTTAGAAAAAGCGCTGCCAAAAGCCTACTTAAGAGAGCGCTTTTTAGAAAAAGCGCTGCCAAAAGCCTACTTAAGAGAGCGCTTTTTAGAAAAAGCGCTGCCAAAAGCCTACTTAAGAGAGCGCTTTTTAGAAAAAGCGCTGTCATAGGTAGACCTACGAAAGCGCTTTTCATTAAACAAAAAGCGCTGCTAAAACCTATAACAGTGCCACCTTAGAAAGCGTTTTTAAGCACTTTTAAAGGCCAAAAAAAGCGCTTTCGTAGGTCTTTTTTGGCGTAGTGAAAGATCAAAGTCCCGATTCAGAAAAGTTGCCTCAGAATGGTTGCCTCGGAATTGTTGCCTCGAATGATTGATCTAAGACATTAGGGTTATTACTAAGACGTCCTAACATTGCTTTAGTGACCGTACGTCCCTTTCATATTGACCCTCAAAACTCCAACGATGGTGCTACCTACTCACTAATAGTGGGATATTGTTGTCTAAAGGAAATGAACATAGAACAATTCTTTTTTTTTTTGAGTAGGTAGATTAGCTCTTAAGTACTTGCTCAATCCAAACAAACTTCTTTTTCACAATTACACTCCTTTACAAACAAAGTTTTCAAAAACACTTCATTACACTCTTGAAGACAGAAGCAAGAGTTAAATCGAAGTCAAAACAAAAGCTTTTCAGATCATACAAACACAAAGAAAACAATTTTGAAAATGATGAGCAAGTACCTAAGAGCCCGTAGATAACTACGGATAGAAAGGGTGCTAATACCTTCCTTTTCTATAATCTACCCCCCGTACTCAGAAATATCTCGAAAAAGGAATTTTTCTGTGCTTTTTTCCTTTCCTTGTTGGATAAAATAAAAGTCGATGGCGACTCTTGATTACCGCGATATTTTGCAAACACAAACGCAAAACGCAAACCAGAAAATTCCTCAAAAAGAGGGAAACAAGTCCCGGTTCTGGCCACCGTATCACAGAACTGGCGACTCTGCTGGGGAATTAATAAGTGGGGTGTACCTTAGGATTAGTTCATCATATTGTTTTCAACTGTTTGATTTGTTTGCTTTATCTTTGTGGGCTTTGTATCGGAGTTACTATAGATCCTAACCCGGATATGGGGATACCTTTTAGGTAAGTAGCAATAGACTGTGAGGGAACTGTACGGCGTAGACCGATATGGTTGAAGTAGTAGCTACGTTGATATGGCACATTAGTTGGTACCGATATCCCTTGTGGAGGAACAAGGAGAGTATGGGGCTGCTATATGGGTTGTTAAGCATCAATTGACCTTAGAACCTATAATTGACCAACTTGGCCATAGAAAGTAGCAGGATGCTACACTCATTGAGACCATACTCTCGCGATGGTTTCGGCCGCAAGAAAAGATTGCGTGAGCTGAAACTATGACCGGTGGAGGATGGTCAGTGACATTGAGAACCTCTAGAACCCGTTTACTATTATTAGGATAGGTTGAACCAACTAAACTACAAGAAGGTAGTACCCTAAACTCCATGCCATCCTGAAATTTAAGGGCTATTGTGTGACTTGTTTGCCCATACCATGTTTGCTATCTCTGATACCTGTAGTGTGTTTTTATCATGACATCATGCATCATGACATCGCATGCATATTTCATTAGACTAACCATTTCAAAGACCGAGGGGATTCATCTTTGTTCTGTTTTGCAGATCATGGCTTCTATGCGCAGAAATACCATTTGAATCAACTTCGTGCAAATTCTTGCTCAGCTCAGAGAGTTAGTTTCAAAAGTTCCTGATACTTCTTCCTTTGTTAGAAGACATGGTCATCTCCTTAGCCTGGTCACTTCCAAGTTGGATAAGCAAATGATGAGTGTGTTGTTCCAGTTCTTTGACCCGTTGCATCATTGCTTTACCTTCCCGGACTATCAGTTGGTCCCTACTTTGGAGGAGTTTTCTGACTTACTGGGCATATCTATTCTAGAGCAGGAACCCTTTAAAGGTTTGGAGATAGTTCCTAGGCCAGAGGATATTGCTTCAGCCCTACATCTAAAAATGGTTGATGTAGTATCTAACTGGGAGACTCGGAGTGGGGTTAAAGGTTTCTTGGCTATGTTTTTGATTGATCAAGCTAAACAATTTTGGGATAATTTGGACTTTCAAGCATTTGAAGACATCCTAGCTCTCCTCATCTACGGCTTGGTTCTGTTCCCGAATCCAGATTCTTTCGTCGATGTGAATGCGGTCAAGATCTTCATATCTCGTAACCCAGTGCCTACTCTTCTAGGTGATATTCTGCATGCTCTTTATACCCGTACTGTGCGGAGAAGGGGAACTCTCATGTGTTATGCACTGCTGCTGGCGAGGTGGTTTATTTTGCACCTCCCCAAATCTGTATTGAAGAATAAGGAAGGTGTAGGTTGGGCTTACAGAATCATGTCCCTTGCTCATACGGACATCCTTTGGAGTACTAAAGATATGGAAAAAGTAGATGTCATTGATCGATGTGGGGAATACCCCAATGTTCTATTGCTTGGAATTAGAGGAGGAATAACCTATAATCCTTGTTTGGTTTTACGACAGTTCGGACGCGCTCGGAGAGACGGTCCTCATGAGTTGCTGCTTACAGTCATTGTCTTTGACTTCAAGGGGGATGTTGAGGGACATCGCCGCAGGTTTATACGAGCTTGGGACAGGGAGAACAGGTCTGACCTCCATGAGATAGGAATGAAGACTTCTCTCCCGATGCTACCATATCTCCAGTGGGTTCGAGCCCGTGCTCAAAAGCTGGGGATGCCATATGAAGTTGTTTTGCCGGTAATCATAGAGCATACGAATGAAGAAGTTGTTCCTTATGCGGTCATCCACCCATACATGCCTACTGATCTTGGGGCATTGAAGAGATCTTGGATCCAGCTAAAGGAAGAAAGGGATACCTACAGAGAGAAGTATCATGAGCAGGAACGGAAGATCTTTAAGCTTACAAGGCAACTTGAGAATGAGAGGACAATCAACGGTTATGTCAGCACGAAGGGAAAACGACCATGGGATTTCTGATGTCTTTTATTATTTCTAGCCTAGATTTGCTTTTCAGTTCATTTCTTTTGTAACGCCTTAAAGGCATTTGTTAAACATTGTTTCAAGTTTTAATCTAATAAAGTGTGTTTTATTTTGGTTTACAAATTTGAATCTCTCTAAGTCTTAGAAATCATTTCATACGCATTCCATTCCCATGCACCTCATTATAGGTACCATTACAGGTTTCTCATCTTCTTCGCTGTTTATTTCATCAATCATGTCTTCTGAAACACCTACTGATCAAGCTATTAAGGCTCTTCAAGCTCAGAATGCACAGTTCCAAGAGCTATTCCTAAATTTGGCCAAAGGGCAGCAAGATTTGAAGTCTCTCATCTTGAAGGAAAAGAAGAAGAAGAAGAAGAAGGTGGTCCTCCTGAACATGGGTCGCAGATTTGGGAACAATTTGCGACAGGAAACTGATTTGTCCCATTCATCTGGAGGGGGAGAGAATCAAGAGGAAATGAAGGGTCCTAGCCCTGTGGTTTCTGACAATGACACTAATTTTGATGAAGACCATTATCCTCCTTCTAAGGATAGATATAAGCAACTTGAAGACCGGTTGAGTGCAATGGAGATCCAAAAGATACCTGGGTTGGACTTCGGAGATTTGGGTCTGGCATCTGGGGTGGTGATTCCCCATAAGTTTAAAGCTCTTGTCTTTGCTAAGTATGATGGGGTATCTTGTTCGAAGTTACACCTCCGCTCGTACGTTAGAAAGATTCAACCATATACTGCTGATAGGAACCTGTGGGTTCATTTCTTTCAAGATAGTCTGTCAGGGACTCAACTTGAATGGTTCTATCAACTGCAAGGAGCTAATGTCCGCAACTGGGAGGACCTTGCTGCTGCTTTTTACAAGCAATACCAGTATAATGCCGACCTTTCTCCCACGCGTACCCAACTTCAGGGTATGTTTATGGGTGCGAGCAAAGGTTTTAAGGACTACGCTCAGAAATGGAGAGATCTTGCTAGAAGAGTCCAGCCCCCTCTAGCTGACAGGGAGTTGGTGGATATATTTCTTGGGACTTTGTATGGTCCGTATTTCATCATTTGATTGGTAGTTCATCATCTGGGTTCACTAAATTGATTATGACTGGGGAGAGGGTTGAAGTTGGTATCAGAAGTGGCAAGATACAGAAAGGTGCTTCGTCAAGTACAGAGAAGAAGCCTTTCAAGAAGGAATCTAGTGCAGTTTACAACTCGAGGAACCAAAATTGACCTGAGCGCCTCCAAGCAGTGAATGTGGTAGTAATATCAAGACCAACTGTTGCCTTACAACACAACAATCAGCAAAGATCAGAGAGACCACAAAGACAGTATACTCGGCTCAGTATGACCTTATCTCAAATTCTGCCGCAGTTATTGAAAACCAACCTGATAACTCTAAGAGAAGCTCTGAAGAATCCCAGTACCACCTCTCTGCTGTATAATCCGAACGCCCATTGTGCCTATCACTCTGATAGCCCAGGGCATGATACAAACAATTGTTGGGCCTTGAGGAATAAGGTACAAGATTTGATTGAAGCTAAACAAAATGAGTTTGACGCACCAGAAAAGCCTAATGTCATGACTGCTCCTATGCCCAAGCATGGAGTAAATGTTGTGGACGATGATTCATTTGTGACCTCTGTGGACGACATTTCTACTCCGTTGATGACAGTAAAGAAGAACTTATTATCAGCCAGTTTATTTCTGGGCTGTGGCGAAGGTTGCCACCTATGTTCCATCCTACCTACTGGTTTCCATCTATTGAAATCAGGTGTTCAGCGCTTGATAGATAACAAAGAGATCTCGTTCGAGAAAACTTTGGTTCCATTGATTCATGTTAAAAATGTTTCCATAATAACCATTTCCTCCAATCCTTCCAAGGCTTCCTCAAAAAAGCCTGTCAGGATTACATCTGTTTCGATAGTTGCTCCATTGATCATTACTATCCCTTGTCCTATCCTGTACACTTCGGATAAGGCTGTCCCGTGGCACTATGGGGCCGATGTGTATTATCATGGGATTAAACAAGACTTAAAGGTCGAAGAGGTTGATACTGATGTCAGCAATATTGTTGGGTCTAGCAAGGTCACCTGAAGCGGAAGACTTTTCTCCCCTGAGATCTCCCCACCAACTGTTCGGAAGCCTGTCACTATTTCACCTGCCAGTACATCTACTACTGTCCTTGTTCATGTTACAATCATTACCCCTGTCACCGAGTCATTTGACGCTCGGGGCAAAGAGATCACTGGTGAGCCTGCCCGGATGGAGGCACCGAAGAAGATTATTGTTGAAACCTCTAGACAGGAGATAGAGGAGATTTTGAAGATCATCAAGAAAAGTGACTACAACATAGTCGAACAGCTGGGGCAAACCCCATCGAAGATCTCCATGTTATCTTTATTGTTGTGCTCAGAAGCCCATGTTAAGGCTTTAATTGCTTTCCTTAAAACTGCGCATGTGCCGCAGGAAACATCTGCTGATCAATTCAAAGACTGTATGGCTAGTTTGACAGCTGAAAACGGGTTGGGGTTCTCCGACATAGATCTGACTGGAAAAGGAAAGAATCACAATGACGCCCTACATATTTCGATCGAGTGCAGGGGCACTACTCTGGCCCACGTGCTGGTGGATACTGGGTCCTCGTTAAATGTTTTACCCAAGAAAGCATTAGACCGGTTGGACTGTGAAGGGTTGGTTTTGAAGCCAAGTAATATTGTGGTTAGGGCCTTTGACGGGTCCAAAAGGATGGTACACGGGGAGGTGGATGTCCCTGTTAAGGTTGGTTCCCAGACTTTTGTGTCTACATTCTACGTCATGGACATTCGACCATCTTATTCTTGCTTGTTGGGTCGCCCATGGATCTATAAAGCTGGGGCAGTAACTTCTATGCTCCACCAGATGTTAAAATATCCAGTGAAGGGGAAAATTGTTACAGTACGAGGAGAAGATGAGTACATGGTGAGCCATCCTTGCATTACAAATTTTGCGCTCCTTGTTTTTCTTTTCTATCTTGCACTTTATCAAAACAGCTATTTGTCTTACACACACTCACATATACAGGTCTACATCCACTCTGGATCCCACTGATAACGACTCTGCTACTGCCAGCTATGACTTTGAAAGTCCGATCAACCAAGGTGAGGATGATTGCGAAGTGCCTGGGGAACTTGCTAGATTGTTACTTCAGGAAGAGAGGGCCATACAGCCGCATGAAGAGCCAGTGGAAACAGTAGATCTGGGTACAGAAGAAGACACGAAAGAGGTCAAGATCGGTGCAAATCTGGAGTCTATTTTTAAGCAACGGTTGATACAAATGCTACGTGATTATGTTGAAATCTTTGCCTGGTCTTATGAAGATATGCCTGGGTTGGATACTGATATCGTGGTTCACCACTTTCCAACTAAAGAATACTGTCCTCCAGTGAAACAGAAAGTTCTCCGTATGCGTCCAGAGATGTCTGAGAAAATCAAAGCTGAGGTTATGAAACAATTTGATGCCGGTTTTCTACCAGTTACTTCTTACCCGCAGTGGGTTGCCAACGTGGTTCCAGTGCCGAAGAAAGATGGTAAAGTACGTATGTGTGTGGACTATAGGGATCTGAACAGGGCGAGCCCCAAAGATGACTTCCCTCTTCCTCATATCGATGTTTTGGTTGACAACAGCGCACAACATAAGGTCTTCTCCTTTATGGATGGTTTTTCCGGTTACAATCAGATTAAGATGGCTCCCGGGGATATGGAGAAGACGACGTTCGTTACGCAATGGGGTACCTTTTGCTACAAGGTCATGCCGTTCGGATTGAAGAATGCTGGGGCAACGTATCAGCGCGCCATGGTCGCTTTGTTCCACGACATGATTCATCATGAGATTGAGGTATACGTTGACGACATGATTGCAAGGTCCCAGACTGAACAGGAACATCTTGACCATCTTCAGAAGCTATTTGACAGGTTGAAGTTGTACAAGCTGAGGTTAAACCCGAACAAGTGCACCTTCAGGGTGAGGTCTGTTAAACTGCTGGGTTTCGTCGTTAGTGATAAAGGTATTCAGGTGGATCCTGCAAAGGTTAAGGCTATACAAGAGATGCCGGCTCCCCGAACAGAAAAAGAAGTCAGAGGTTTTTTGGGACGTCTGAACTACATTTCCCGATTCATTTCACATCTGACTGCTACTCGTGAGCCAATCTTCAAGCTGCTGAAGAAAGATCAATTGGTAAAATGGAATAATGAATGTCAGGCCGCTTTCGAAAGGATCAAAGAGTATCTCCAAGAGCCACCCATTCTGATGCCTCCGGTTGAAGGAAGACCTTTGATCTTATACTTGACAGTACTTGACAATTCAATGGGATGTGTGTTGGGGCAGCATGACGAGTCTGGCCGAAAAGAGTATACTATTTACTACCTTAGCAAAAATTTTACCGACTGTGAGACCCGATACTCACTGCTTGAGAAAACTTGTTGCGCTTTGGCATGGGCTGCTCACCGGTTGAGACAATATATGATGACTTGCACTACTCTATTGATATCGAAGATGGATCCAATCAAGTATATCTTCGAAAAGCCTGCCTTATCCGGAAGAATAGCGAGATGGCAGATGATCTTGAATGAGTACGACATCCAATAAACGACCCAAAAGGCAATCAAGGGAATTGTATTGGCAGATCATTTGGCACATCAGGCTGTGGACGACTACCAATCCATGAACTTCGAGTTCCCGGATGAGAACATCATGTTGGTAACCGACTGTGAAGAACCTGGACCGGATGAAAGACCTGAGGAGGGATCCCGATGGTCTATGTACTTTGATGGAGCTTCAAACGCTTTGGGTAATGGCATTGGCGCCATGATCATATCTCCTGAAGGTTGTCATACTCCATTTACCGCCCGACTATGTTCTAACTGCACCAACAACATGGCGGAGTATGAAGCGTGCATCATGGGCCTTCGAGCAGCTATTGACCTAAAGATTAAGTTCTTAAGTGTATTCGGAGATTCCGCTCTCGTGATCAGTCCGATCAAAGGAGAATGGGATACGAAACACCCAAATCTTATTCCTTACAAAGAGTATGTACTGACGTTACTTCTGCACTTCGAGGAGATAACCTTTGAACACTTCCCAAGAGAGGAGAATCAGTTGGCGGACGCGCTAGCTACGATGTCTTATATGTTCAAAGTCAGATGGGACAATGAAGCTCCCCAGATTACCATTGAGAGGTTGGACGAACCCGCACATTGCTGTGATATTGAGACTGAAGAGGTAATAGATAAACCCTGGTTTAATGAGGTAAAGAGGTATCTCGAGGCTCAGGAGTATCCCGAGGGTGCATCTGTTAATGATAAGAAATTTCTGAGGAGGTTCACGGAGAAGTTCTTCATCAATAATGGCATTCTTTACAAGCGTAACCATGATTAAACCTTACTGCGATGTGTGGATAAGAACGAGGCAGAAAGGATCATGACAGAGTTACATGAAGGTACTTTCGGAACTCATTCCAGTGGACATACCATGGCAAAGAAAATCCTACGGGAGGGATATTATTGGTCCACCATGGAAGCCGACTATTATCAGCATTCTCAGACCTGTCATAAGTGCCAAGTCTATGCTGATAAAGTGCACATACCTCCAGTTCTTCTGAATGTCTTGACGGCACCTTGGCCCTTTGCAATGTGGGGCATCGATATGATCGGCGAGATTAGACCTACTGCATCTAACGGGCATTGTTTCATTCTAGTAGCAATTGATTACTTTACGAAGTGGGTTGAGGCAGCTTCCTTTGCTATAGTAACCAAGAACATCGTGGCACGGTTTATTCGGCACAATTTGATCTGTCGATATGGTGTACCAGAGAAGATCATTATGGACAACGGTACAAATCTCAACAATACAAATATCACCAAGATCTGCAAGCAGTTCAATATACAACATCACAACTCTTCTCCTTACCGGCCGAAGATGAATGGGGTTGTTGAAGCGGCTAATAAGAACATCAAGAAGATTTTGCAAAAGATGACGGTGACCTACAAAGATTGGCCCGAGATGTTATCGTTTTCTCTTCATGGGTACTGTACCTCAACGCGGACTTCAACAGGGGAAACACCCTATTCCTTGGTATATGGTATGGAAACGGTCTTACCCATTGAAGTTCAGATACCCTCTCTCTGAATTATGAAAGATGCAGGTCTAAGCGAAGACGACTGGATCCAGACCCGACATGATCAGGTGAACTTAATCGAGGAAAAGAGACTTACGCTATTTGTCATGGTCAGACGTATCAAACGCGAATGATTAAGGAATTTAACAAGAAAGTCAGACGACAAGAGTATCATCGAGGATCTGGTGATCAAACGCATCATCCTACCTCAAGGTGATCCCAGAGGAAAATGGACCCCTACGTACGAAGGGCCATTTGTGGTTAAGAACATTTTCTCAGGAGGAGCTATGATTCTAACCACCATGGATGGTGACGACCTTCCTCACCCCGTCAATACAGACATAGTGAAAAAATACTACGCATAATTAAAGACCCGCTAGGTCGACTGGCCTAGGCAAAAATAAGGGCTTCCCGGTGAACCAAAAGGGTTCGGACAAAAATAAGGGATGAAAACGAAAAAAGACTGTACACCCGGCAAGTCGAAAACCTGAAAAGGAAGCTTGGGCAAAAAGGGGTATCCCGGTGGAGTGAAAACCCGAAAGGGCATTCCAGGCAAAAATTAGGGATTAAAGCGTAACACTATGTCTCATTTGATCACCTTGCAACCAGACTTCGGTATCGACAATCAAGCTCGGACGACACTAATCAATCTGATCTACCTTTAACCAAGTAGCAAAGTGGTGAGATACTCGAGCATATAAGGGCAATAGCAGAGTTGGAACCCAGTGGGATTGTTCACATAGCTATTTTTCTTTATTTTTCACAAATTGTATAAACTCTATCATTTCGGCGGCGTACTCTTTCTAGGACGTCAGCCTCTTGTACAAAAAATGCCTATTTTACGGGCCAACTTCAAAATCAATACAATTCATTTTCGCAAAGAAATTTGAAATTTTTTTCTTTGTTGTGTTTTGTTTTGCAAGAACATCCAATGTTCATTTTTGATATATGCATTTGACAATAATTGTTGCTCATAAATATTTACATGCGAAACAAAAGACGATTACTCGTAATATCAGAAACAGGGGAAAACAAGAAGTGTCTAAACCATACAGTTGCTCTATCCACCAGGTATAGGGATAGACCTAGTTGGAGGAAACGATTGAATGTACATTCACTCCCCGTAGAGTAAGAAAAAGACAGTGATATTTGCGGTCCCGAACAAGACACCACTCTCCCCAACTGAGGCTCGCAACCGCGAATGAATCGGAGATATTCTTCCCAAGTAGAGTTTATCTATCGTCATCATTAGAAAATTATCCCCAGTGGAGTTTGGAGAATTATCCCCAGTAGAATCTGGAGGATTGTCCCCAGTAGAGTCTAAAAAATTATCCCCAGTGAAGTTACAACTGGAAAATCATCCCCAGCGGAGTTCATTCCTTTCACAAACAGAAACTCATTTCCCAACAGATTTTACCATCGCCAGCAACGGTAATTCATCCCCAGCTGAGTTTATTCCTCCAAATCAACGGATCTTCTAGCAGAAACATCTCTTCCCCACAGAATCATTTCCTCGTCAGTCTATTCCCTATCGGAGTTGTCCTCTCCTGCAGGAATATGCTCATAATCATCTTCATTCCCTATCCCCAGCGGAAACGAAGAATTCAACTTTTGTTCTTTCCAGCAGCAATCCGGGATTTATGTTCCCCAACTAGAGATTGTCATAAAAAACATTACATGTCCATACATCATGACATATGCATACGCATCATACAACACAATCTCATTTTTTTTGAGAATATCATTGCTTGATACATATCATGCATTACATATAATTAACCTTTACCTTTCAGGAAAGATACAATCAAATTCATACAAAGTCCAAGTTATGAAGCTCGGGTACGACTGGAAAGTATCTTGATTCCTACAGCATATTATGAAACCCGGAGAACTACCGGATAACAATATCAGACTACCGCGAAGCCTGGGTTACGACCAGATAGTGGTATCGCTTAAAAGTAAGCTATGAAGCCCGGATTCGACCGGATAATAGTTTAATCCCCAACAAATTGCGAAGCCTAGATTACGACCGGATAGCAAGTTTAATCTCATCTCCCCAGTAAGTCACTGTAAAGCCTGGATTACGACCAGATAGCAGTCAGTCTTACCACTATGAAGCCTGGATTATGACCAGATAGTAGTTCACTTTCCTCTTCAATGGAGATGATCCCTCAGTAGAATAATGGACGACCGAAGTTCCTATATTTCAACAGATATGATTCCTCGGTAGAATAACGGACGACCGAAGTTCCTAAAATTCAACAGAGATGATTCCTCAACAAGAATAACGGATGACCGAAGTTCCTAAGTTTCAATAGAGATGATTCCTCAGTAGAATAACGGACGACCGAAGTTCCTAAATTTCAACAGAGATGATTCCTCAGTAGAATAACGGACGACCGAAGTTCCTAAATTTCAAAAGAGATGATTCCTCAGTAGAATAACAGACGACCGAAGTTCCTAAAATTCAACAGAGATGATTCCTCAACAAGAATAACGGACGACCGAAGTTCCTAAAATTCATCAGAGATGATTCCTCAGTAGAATAACGGACGACCGAAGTTCCTAAATTTCAACAGAGACGATTCCTCAGTAGAATAACGGATGACCAAAGTTCCTAAAATTCAAAAGAGATAATTCCTCAACAAGAATAACAGACAACCGAAGTTCCTAAAATTCAACCTTTCTCAAAACAGAGATGATTCCCTAGTAGAATAACGGACGACTGAAGCTCCTAAAATTCTATTTCTCTCAAGACACAGATCAACACTCCTCAGCGGATTCTTCCTCAACAACAGGTATACAAGCTCTCGCTAAGGAATCTCTTATGCGATCTTTAAGCCCATTCCCGACATCGCAAGACAGATACCACTTCATGCGACTGCAAATTTCTGGGCACTCTAGTGTTCAATCATTTTCCACCTTCGGATCACGAAAGGCACGAAAGCCAATCTACATCCTCAGGTTTAAGAAGAATGAACAGGGGCAGCTATTGTACCCCAAAATTTTCCCTCTTATATTTCTCAAAACATCTTAAGAAAAACCCTCAAGTTGCTCAAGGAAGTCCAAGGGTTGACCAGACAAGCTCTCTCCTAAGGCAGTCTACCTCAAATTAGGGTTTCATATTGCATCAAGTTATTTGAGTCCAAGGGACCCCAAATGCTCAACATTGTCCTAATATGTTCTCAAGATCATCCATTGCCCAATCAATTGCTCAAAGGCCTGAAAATCGACCATGCTAGGGCAAAAGTCAATTGTGGCCTACATATAGTCAAACTTCAAGATTTTTGGTCAACATCCTCATTTTGAAGTATATTTCATCATTTGATCAAGGATTGATCATGATTCATCAAGGATTGCTCATAATTCATCAAGAACCAAAAGTTGCTAAATTAGGGTTTTGCAGGAAAAGTCAACTCAACTTTGACCAAGCACAACTTTCTCATACTTTATAAGAAATGACCCATCAAAAGCTCATTTTGAAGAGGATGCCATGCTATACAATCCATCTTCATCTCCCAAGTTCAAAATATGCACTCATAAGAAGTTATGAATTTGGACATTATAGGTCATTTTGAAAAGTCAACAAAAATACCTTTTTTGTCAAAGCTTCATACATGAGCATGGAATACCAAATTGAGATGGGACAAGAATGGTTGCTTAGAGGACATCTAAATATTTCTAAAAAGTCCAAGAAAACCTTCAAAGAGTCAAAATTGAGGAAGTTATGCATTGGTGAAGTTGACCCTTTTTGCAAAATTGCCAAAAGTCAACTATGCCTAAAACTTCAATTTTTGCCAAATGGACCCAATATTTTTCACTTTTTTTAAGTTGGCAACATGGTCCACGAGCCCTAGACTTTTCCACTTGTCATTATCTTATTTATATTATTTATTTTGATTTTTATTTAAATTAAATCATTTTAAATCAAAACAAATCATATAAAATCCAAAACATTGAAATTCAAAGATCCTGTGGTTGTTTCAGGTCTTAATGTCCAGCTAGCATCAAATCAAATTCGTGTAAAGGCATGGTGTGGACAAAAAGTTTGAATTATGCTATTTTTGGAAAGATTTTAAGGTGAATCAAATCAAGATCAAGGACATTGATGGAGGAAGATTGAGGCCAGGTTTCCAACCCTAATCTATTCCTCAATACATATAGAAGGAAGGAAGACCAAAAACGGGAGGAGAAGGAGGCGTATGAACCAGAAACAAAACTTGAAAAAACAAGAAAAAGTGCAAACACAAATTCCTACTTAGAGGCCAATTCAAGACCCTTGGACCATTCCAATCCCTTCCTGGGATCCCTAGCAAGCAAAAGCAATAAAAAGAAAGCGTTCCCAAGCCCTATATCTCACTGTAAGTCCATCACGACATTGCTTATTTCTTGAATTCGGTTTGCATGATTTAGGCATTGATAGCATGAATTAATGATATATTCTTGATCCGTAGAACATTTGCAAGCTTTCTATATTGTTTAATTGCATTTATCTGGCTTGTATAAGATTTCACCATGGTTAGGGTTTATAGCTTCGATTTAGGAGTTTTATGTGCAGGCAAAATTAGGCCATGAAATGGCCACCATTATACTCAGGAGGTCCAGACGAATTGACTGGTGGCCCTAGTTTTTGTTTATCTAGCTCATGGTTGGTTTTAAGAGAATGCAGGTTGTAGCTACAGACAAACGTCCGTAGGTAAAAGTTTGGAACTTTTACCAACAGATCCAAGGAGGAAGATGACCAGCTGGCAAATAACCATTGGCTTGTTCAAATTTCTGCGCTAGTTTTTTCATAATACGCTTGTTTATAATATAATAATTGTTTTGTATTATTTAACAACAAAAGCAAGTAGCGCAGTTGGTTACAGGGCGAAGGCAAAATGCTTCAGGACCTTGGTTCGAATCCCAGGTCCCCCACTTTCTTCATATTATTTTCTTGTAGATAATCCAGCGTGCGTATGAAGCCAAGGTCCATCATGTGACCTCAAGATCCAGTCTGCCAAGTGGCCAGATGGTCAGATCCAAAGGCCATCAACGAGGGAGTACAATAGGCCATGGTCAAAGCATCATAGAGAATCTGGGAAGTCAACGTGGACTTCCATCTTTGGGCCCAGAAATATGATTCTTGCACCCCCCATAATTGCTCAGGCCCAATCTCTTTCTTTATTCTTTTTTATATTTGTTTCATTTAATTTATTTATTTTATTTTACTAACCAATTAATTATTTTCTTTTATCAAAAAAAAATCATAAAAATATTTTTCACCAATTAGACTTAGGTTTATTTTTATCAATAAATTTATTAATTTAATTAGATTTAATTTTAGGTAAAACTTTTATTATTTTGTAAATAACTTAAAAATAATTAGAAAATTAGGATTTTATTTCTAATTTAATTATATTTTTCTTTTTCTTAAATTAACCAAAAACATAAAAAATAGGCCATGTAATTATTTTCATTAATTAATTTAATTAACTAATTAATTTTTGTATTTTATTTAGAAAACCTAATTCTTTTCTTAAAAAATAATTAAAAACAATAAAAAAAACAATTTTTCTTTTGATTAGGTTAGAAGGGTCAAAACCCTAGTTCACCCTCGTTCTAATTTTCATCACGCGCTTTATTATTTTATTTTTACCCAATTATTGTATCTGCTCACAAGTTGTAATAGCTTAATTAGGTCTTTACTTTCATTTATCGCTTTATTTTCAAAGGGTTTGTTTTTGGCTATGTAAATACCCAAAGCCTTGTAATAGCGTAGTTTAATTTCCGCATTTTAAATTCCGCAAAATATTAAATTATTAGATGTATGATATTAGGATGCATGACAATAATGTATGTAAAATTTTAAAACGGTTAGATAACCCTAAAATGTGCAAAGATAAATAATTTGAAATTGAATCACTCGCACATGCGCACTTCTAGGGCACACTCCCACTTGGTTGCCTTCGGTAAACAGTCATTAAGTATATGATGCTTTAGTGGTCGCCCTTTTTGTCTAAACAAAGATCAAAGTCCCGATTCGAAAAAGTTTCCTCGGAATGGTTGCCTCGGAATTGTTGCCTCGAATGATTGATCTAAGACATTAGGGTTATTACTAAGACGTCTTAACATTGCTTTAGTGACCGTACGTCCCTTTCTAATTGACCCTCAAAACTCCAACGATGGTGCTACCTACTCACTAATAGTGGGATATCGTTGTCTAAAGGAAATGAACATAGAACAATTCTTTTTTTCGAGTAGGTAGATTAGCTCTTAAGTACTTTCACAATCCAAACAAACTTTTGTTTCACACTTACACTCCTTTATAAACAAAGTTTTCAAAAACACTTCATTACACTCTTGAAGACAGAAGCAAGAGTTAAATCAAATTCAAAACAAAAGCTTTTCAGATCACACAAACACAAAGAAAACAATTTTGAAAATGATGAGCAAGTACCTAAGAGCCCGTAGATAACTACGGATAGAAAGGGTGCTAATACCTTCCCGTACTCAGAAATATCTCGAAAAAGGAATTTTTCCGTGCTTTTTTCCTTTCCTTGTTGGATAAAATAAAAGTCGGTGGCGACTCTTGCTTACCGCGACATTTTGCAAACACAAACGCAAAACGCAAACCAGTAAATTCCTTAAAAAAAGGGAAACAAGTCCCGGTTCTGGCCACCGTATCACATTTAGCAACATTGGGAGTGTCAGGAGTGGTCTTGGCAACAACAACCATGTGAGAGACCACTTCAAAGGCTTGACAAGGACTTTCAATGAACTCGATGTCCATTTCAATATATTTGAATGAATTTAGATGACTAATCATAAACTCTTCTTCGCCATAAAAGGTAACAATTTTCCCCTTGATAGGATATTTCAACTTTTGATGTAGTGTAGAAGTCACGGCACCTGCCCCATATATCCATGGGCGTCCAAGAAGGCAAGAATAAGCAGGACGAATATCCATAACATAGAATGTTGAGTTGAAGACTTGAGACCCAGCTTTGATAAAGAGATCAACCTCTCCATGGACCAACCTTTTAGAACCATCCAAAGCCCTTACTACAATGTCACTGGGTTTTAAAAACAGTCCATCACAATCTAGCCTATCCAATGCTCCTTTTGGTAAGACATTGAGAGAAGATCCAGCATCCACTAATACATGTTCCAGGGTAGTGCCCTTGCATTCCATGGAAATGTGGAGAGCTTTATTGTGATTCTTCCACATCGAGGTCAAATCTGCATCAAAGAACCCTAAATCTTTGTCGACAGTCAAGCTAGCTAGATATTTTTCAAATTGGTCGACCGTAGTTTCTTGAGGGACATGTGCATTTTTCAAGAACTTTATCAGGGCTTAAGCATGCGCCTCAGAACATAGAAAAAATGACAACATAGAAATCTTCGAGGGTGTTTTCCCTAACTACTCAACTATCTTATAGTCACTTTTCTGATAATATTTAAAATATCCTCCTTCTCTTGGGTAGATGGGTCCTCAATGGTAATATTTTTCGTGGGCACCTCCGTCGGGGAAGGGTCCGTCATTTTTTCTTTCCTCAAGTATCAACAACAGGATTAACAGACATAATACGAATGGGTGTAGTAGTGGTTGTCAGAGGTGAAATCTCTGGAGAGAAGATCCTCCTCGTCCTAGTATCTTTACTTGATCCAGCAATGTTTGTAATATCAGCAATTTCCTTTTCATCAATCCATGAATCTTGTTTGATACCATGGTAATACACTCCCTCCCCATAATTATAGGGCACCGCCTTATTAGAAGAGTAGGGGACTAGCCCCAGTGTGGTGATAATTAGTGGAGCTATTCTTGGTTCAACGGGAATCCTAATAGGACCTTTGGAGGTGATCCTAATAGGCTTGTTTAAGATAGTAATGATGGACACATATTCAAATTCTTGAGATACACTTTGGGTCAAACTTTTCACAGGTGTAGTTCTTTCAAATAGAATCTCATGGCTATCCATCAGGTGTTGGACACCTTTCTTCAGCCATTCACAACCATTAATTTTTACAACACATCAGTAACAGTTTTCAAGGCAGCCAGGGAATACCCCGACTTTCAATAAATTCTCATTAACAGTCTTTAATGGAGTGGTTAATTATTTGATAGAGGCAACAAAAGAAGCATATTCAATAGCATTGACACTCTTACCATGATTTGGCATGGGTGCGGTGATCAAATTTAGAGTTGGAGGAGGGTCAGATTTTATTGTCTTGTTATCAATAAGATCTTGGATTTTGCATTTCAGCGCCCAACAAGTGATTAGTGTCATGTCCGGGACTATTGGAGTGGTAAGCACATTTGGCATTTAGGTTATATTTTGGTGATGAAACATTGGGATTTGAAGGGGGGTCCCGCAATGATACCAAATTAGCTTTCAATAGGTGTTGCAGAGCTTGAGATAGTGACATGTTGATTCTGGTAAATTGTCTTCTCAGGATGTCAGGCCTTTGTTGATTAACTTTTTGTTATAGTTGTTGACTAGAAGTTGGATTCGAGATTATAAATGAACTTACTGAATGATGACGGTCCTTCCTAGCATGACTCCTTGACCCACACACAACATTAGTATCTTTTTTTTACCAATAAATGGCTTTTTTACAACATTTGAGGTGGAGGCCATGGGTATCTTTCCGCTTTTAATCTCGCTTTCAACCCTCTCACCAGTCAAGATCAATTCAGTGAATCCAAATGATGAACTTCCAATAAGTAAGTTGAAAAATGATCTAGTTAATGTTCCCATAAACATATCTACCAACTCTCTATCAGTTAAAGGTGGTTGCACCCTGCCATCCAGGTCTCTCCACTTTTGGGCGTATTCTTTGAAGCCCTCGTTGGTACCCATGACCATTCCTTGCAATTGCACCCTGGTTGGCACAAGGTCAGGTTATATTGATATTGCGGTAAAAGGCAGTGGCCAAATCCTTCCAAGTATGGATGTTAGTCCCTTCCAATTGGTAAAACCACTCCAACTGCGTCCCAGATAGAATTTCTTGAAAAAAGTGTACCCACAACTTCTTATCAGCGGTATGCGGCTGAATTTTGCAGATGTAAGATCTTAGGTGAAGCTTTGGACATGAGACACCATCGTACTTGGAAAAAACAGGGATCTTGAATTTGTGGGGAATGACTACCCCAGGAACCAAACCCAAGCCACCAAAGTCCAAGCCAGGCACAACATAGATTTCTACAACCTTTAATTTGTCTTCTAGTTGCTTATACTTGTCATCGACCGGTGGATATTGCTCGTCCAAATAATCCTTGTCTTCAAAGATTTGATTGTTTCCACCCCCAGCACGGGTGCTCCTAGCATCTTCATCTTGATTCTCATCCTCTTCGGAGAAGTCTTCTTTAACTTGAACTTGTCTGGTAGGCCCTTTAAACCTCTTCCCCGTGTTGATTACGGCTTTCTTCTTTGTCTTCTTCTTAGTGACAAGAAGTGTCATCATTTCTTGCTGCCCCTTTCCTAAGTTGAGCAGAGTTTCTTGAAATTGAGAGTTTTGAGTCTGCAAGTCTTTCACAGTTTGTTCGAGATCCATATTGTATAGAAATAAACATTAGAAAGATGAGGAAACATATGTCAGAAAACCTGCTTATGATATGATGCATGTTATGCGAATGCAATGTTTTCAAGGATTCTATGGAATTTAAATTTGCTAGACAAAGAGAAGACAACAAACATTAATTGCATTAATAAGTTCATGAATTGAAAATGCCTCTTAGGCTTACAAAGGTTACAAAATAAACTCCTAAAATTAAAAATAAAGGCTCAAGTTTCCCATGGGCGCATCCTCTTTGGTGCAATGTAGGCATTCAGGCTTTGCTCTTCATGAAGTTGCCTCGTGAGCTCGAAAACATTCTTCTCACTTGCGTAGAACTGTGCTTCAAATGTATCTCGTTCCCTTTGAGTTGAATCCATAATCTTTGCAATTCCTCGAAGTTGGTAGGCATGTCAAGATGAATAAGAGTGTAAGGGGTGTCTCCCTTAGCAACAAGCTCCATAATCACATGTAGGATGGATGGGTAATGCATCATGATACTTTGAGCACGCGTTTGTACCCACATGAGGTAAGGCTCAAAAGGGATGGAATTTTTATGCGCTAGAGTCTTGCTATCCATATTGTTTACCATTCTCCAAGCTCATATGAACCTTTGACGATAGCCTTGGATGTCGCCTTCGTAGTCGAATACCAAACCTTGGATGAGCGTATCATGGGGACCATCTCTTCGCGCATACCCAAAATGTCATAATGCAAGAGAAGGGTTATAGGTGATACCTCCCCTAATACCCAAGAGTGGAACATTAGGGAAGTCCCCACAACGGTTAATGATGGTAATATCCTCCAAAGATCGGGACCACCAATGAATATCCGAGTGTGAGAGTGACGTCATCCTTTAAAACCATGTCAAGCCTTGCTCATTCTTCAACGTTGATCGAGGTAGGTGCAAAATAAACCACCTAGACAGAAATGGAATGCAACACAAAATAGTCCCCCTCTTCTTCATGGTGCGAGTGTGGAAACAATGTAGAATGTCTCCAAGCAAAGTAGGTACAGGATTACGAGAGAGAAAAAACTTGACGGCATTCACATCTACGAGTTGGTCATGATTGGGAAATAGAACCAAACCATAGATTAGAAGGGCCAAGACAACCTCAAAACTTGAAAATACATATCTTCCCAAAACAAACGAGCCTTTTCCAATAGGAACTTGGCTAAGAAACCCTTAACTCCACTCCTTGTTTCCCAATTTACCACAATGTCAGATCTCTTCATATTCAAGGCTTTGGCAATAACCCCAGGCTTTGGATTTTCCTCTAAACTGGTGAATGGTATTTGATCAAGCACAGGCACTCCTAGAAGTTTAGAGAATTCTTATAATGTAGGCACCAATTGGCAGTTGGGAAATGTGAAGCAATGATGCATAGGATCAAAGAATAGGAAGAGCACACACATCATTTCTTATTGGAAGTTTGAGGTAGCCAAGTTGAGAAGTCGACCATATTTCTTGGTGAAGGGAGAATCTCAAGGCACCCTTGATGCTAACTCTTGAGGTTGAGGAAGCACTTTCACAAAGTTGACTTGGTTGGTATTTCTACGAGTGGAAGCCATGTCCTACAAAACAAAACAAAGATAAATTCCTAAATCCTTGAAATGGTTAGTGAGAATGCTTATGATGTTATGATGTTTATGATGTCATGAATAATTGATCACAAACAAATCACACAAAGACCTTAGTTTTAGGCTCGTATAGGTTTCATAGATAAGTACCTTCTTGAAGTTTTGTTGGCTCAACCTGTCCTAGAAAGTAAATGGGTTCTAGTGAATCTCAATATCATTGATATTTACTCATTGGGCATTGGTTTAGCACAATCAATCTTTTCTTGCAGCCAAAATATCCCAAAAGTCTGATCTCAATGAGTGTAGTATCGAGTATCAACCAATCTTCAGCTTTTCACCAAAGTTGGCTATCTCACTACTTCCTAATGGCCAAGTTGTTCAACTAAAGGTTCCATGGTTAGTTAGTGCTTCATGACACCATACAGCGGCCCCGTGTTCTCCTTGATTCAACACAAGGGATACAGGTACCAACAAATATGGAACACTAACATAGCCATTAATTTAACCATATCGGTCTACGCCGTAAAGTCTCCACAATCTATTGCTACTTATCTAATAATGTTCCCAGATCCGGGTAGAGGATCTTTACAAATCCCAAACACCCTTTTAAGAGTAAAGCAAACAAGTCAAACAATGAAAGCATTTAAAGGTGATCTAGTCTCTAAGGTAACCCCACTTTTAAGTTACTCCCCAACAAAGTCGCCAGTTCTATAATATGGTGGGAGAACTCACTTGGGTGTTTTACATTTTATCACAGATGTTACCGATAGTAAGAGTCGCCACCGACTTTTCTTTTATCCAATAAAAGAAAGGGTGAAAAGAACAGGAAAGACCTTTTGAGAATTTTCTTGAGTTCGTAGGGTAGGTTATGAAAAGGGAAGGTGTTAGCACCCTTTTCATCCGTAGTTATATACGGGCTCTTAGTTTCTAGCTCACTTTGAAATGTTTTTGTGTTTTGTGTAAGTTTTAAGATATTTTGAATACGCCCTTGTTTCAGCAAACTTTGTAATGATTCTCGTCTCTATAAGAATGTATACAAAGTGTTGGTTTTGAAAATAGTTGAAAGAGATGTTTATTTTTGGAAAGATGTTTTGAAAGTGTGAGTGTGAAAATGGTTTTAGTTTGTGATCAAGCAACTACGAGCGTTCTACCTACTCAAAAAGTCTTAGTTCGTTTCCTTCTCGTTTAAACATTGCTATCTTACCATTGATTGGTGAGAAGCCTTATCATTGGATGTGAAGGGATGGGCGTGGGTCATCGTACAGTCATAGAAGGCAACATTGTAGGATACCTTAGTAATTTGTTGTAAAGGTCTAAGATCATTTACCGAAGGCAACATTGAAGGGTCATCGAGGGACCACGATCTTGTAATTGAGGTTCTTTTACTAAAACATCCCACGCTCGAGGGACATGACTGCTTATATCTGAGGCAACAAGTGTGGGTTACCCTAGAGGTGCATGTGTGCAAAGTGTGTTGTTTTATTATAAATTATCTTGAATTAGGGTTGTCTATTTTTTGGTTTTAAATCTTTCCATACAAACCCTAATTACTATAAATAATAAGGAAAGCGATAAATTGCGGAAGTTAAATGTCCTACGCTATTACAACGCTTTGGGAATGGGGTATACAAGTTTGTGAATGGGGGGAAGAAAGCAATAAAGCCCTAAATTACTATTACAAACCATTAATGATCCAAAAATAACAGTAACAAGTCTCAAAATCAAGATTTTTTGTGTTTGGGCTGACACGGGGCGTGTCCGGTGACATGAGCACCCGTGTCAGGAGCTGTAATAATTCATGCATGTTTTTTGTCCCAAATGAGTTAGCACGGGGCGTGTCTTACGACACGGGAAGCCGTGTCAAGATCATGTCCTACAATTTTGTCAAGTTTTCAATCCCAGTTGGATTGACACGGGCCGTGTCGTGTGACACGGGCACTTGTGTTAGCCCCCTGCCTTGTCTTTTATCCCTTTTTCAATCCCAATTGGATTAACATGGGTCGTGTCCTGTTACACGGGCACCCATGTCATCCTCCTGCCTTTCCTCTTGAATAAAAGTCTGAAGCCTCTTCTAGTTGTTCCAGGTGCAACACTATGATTGATTAAGCTCCCTTGTTTCTCACTAAAGCTACTTCAGTCCTTGCTTTGTGTTGAAAGTTGTTTGAACCTTCCCAACCAAGTCTACTTGTAATTCAATGTTTTTGAGTTTAGAAGATGGTGATAGTGACATTACAGAAGTTTTTCTTGTGTTTGGATAACTTCTATATGATTTATGTGAAGTATTTGGATGATTTGTTTGGAAGATTCTTGCAAGGTTTAAGAGATTTAAAGATTTGGACTTCAAAGCTCAGAAATGGAGGTTTTGCAGACAATTCTTGTTTTTTGAGAGTATGAGGGGTTTTGTGAGAGCTTGTCAACACAAAATAAACTTTCGGGCCTTAGCTTGCAAATGGCCTCTCTATTTATAGAGAAGGTTTGAAAGGATGAGAGAGTTTGTTTCACAAGCTGTGGAATTCTGGTCTGGTTGAGATGAAACAACCAAGTTATGTGAAATTTGGTGTTCCAATGCATGGTAAAAAAGGGATCTGAAGTGGCTAGCAGTTTTTAGGCATGTTGCTTCTTGCTTTGACATTGTGTGTGCAGAAAAAATAGTTGAGAGGCTCAAGGAGAGTTTACTTTGTATAAAGCATGCTTTATGTGAATGGCAATGGCGCCTTTGTGCCATAAATGGAATGATGCAATGGACAATACTTGAATCACTTGGATAATGGTTCAATAAATTGTGTAAATATCTAATTATGGATAGATTTGCAAGTCAGAAGACCTGCAAAGTAAGATTATGCAGCATGGCATAAGAATTTTGTTATGTGTTCATCACAAAATGCCTTGTGTTTCAATAATGGATGTCCAACTCCATGCCCTTGAATCTCCTTGCTCAAGTATGATAAATTCATGCTCCTGGACATTTTGGAAAGCTTGAAACATTGTCTATAACCTTTATTTTTACCACTTTGGCTAAATCATCTTGGAACTATGTGAAAAAATTCCAAGAAGTTGGGATAAAATCCTGACTAAACTTGTTGAAAATTTCACTAAGTATTTAGTGAAAATGTCATCACTTTATGGAGTTATATCTCAAAATATAAGAATTTTTTGACATCACCATAAAAAGAAAATTTGTAGAATTCATCAAGCTCTACAACTTTCATGTTGGAAGTTTTCTTGAATCATCTTACATCATAGTGAAAAATTGTCATGAAGTAGTGAATTCATTAAGGCCAAAACACTTAGAATTTTCTAAGTGTTGGAAATTTTGAATTTTTGTTGACTTTTCTTGACTTTGTTGATTCTTGATGATCAAGCTTGTTAATTTTGATTGGTTTAATGATTCTTGATTTTGAAGTTTAATGTTGACCAAAAGTCAAAGTTTGACTTTTGTGTGACAGTTGACTTTTCATCAGTTGATCCAAATTTAAATTATCAATCACTTGTATATTTGGAGATGTCTTGAGCCATATAATTAGGTCAGGATGTTTTATTTGAGCTATTTAGAATAAAGTAATAAAGAAAAATGGGAGGGAAAATTTTGGGGTACAACAACACGCATCTTCATTCCTATACATCACCATAACTGCATCTGCTTCAACACTTCGAATAAAAAACAACAACAACACCATTGTGTTAACAACGATATCATCATCATCTTTGTTTTTTTATTTAATAATGAAACAGTAAAGGAAATAGAGGAAGAAAGTATAACGAAGTAGAAGAAGATTAGGATGAAGATACCTTTGCATTTCTCATGCGACATCACCATTAAAGGGTCACCAGAACTGCTCCGGTAGGTAAGCCCTAACATTCTCTGGGTTTTCTATATTTTCTGTGTGGCTTGAGGCATGTAACTCCAACAGAGAGTTCATGGTATACGGTAGGTGTTGTTGTCGGTTCTATGTTTAGAGGATGCACGATAGATTAACCAAATCAGACTAAGACAAAAGCGCGGACGACGGAGTTAAGAATCATCAGAGAGATTGAGATGGAGATGATGAGTGTAGCACGATGATGACAGAGAAGAAAGTTTAACGAATATGATGAATAAAAGCGTTCAGTCACGTCGTTCGTGAAGGTGGAGGTTAAACGAAAATGATGATAGTGATATGGAGTTCGTCAAAGTGTTGAGTTTCCGACACCGCTGGTTAAACGATAGTGATAAGGGAAAGAGATGAAGGCTCTATGCGTGAAGCTCAATCGACACTTATAAACCCTAAACAAAGATCAAATGCATCATACCCCATTTAACTATCATAATTTTTGTTTTTACTTATAATAAATATAATTAAGTTGATGGTGGTAATTTAAATGGATGATGGATTTGTTTTGTTAGTGAATGGGATGAACTGGTTATTCCTTAGGCTCATGGATTTTTTGGCATAAATTTATCGCCTTGCAAAAACAATCCTTGTGGATTCAAGCTGATTGGGCCTTATATTTATTATTTGTCACTCCTGATCCAAAATTTCACCCCCTTGGTGTCATTTATTTTCAATAATGTTTCTTACTTGTTCCAAGATTTTTCGTCAATTATTTTGGGTGATATTATGAAAAAAAAATGGGCTTGAGTGAAGAGCTTCAAGAAGTTTTGGATCTAACTAAGAGCATAATTTTTTATCAAGGAAATTCAAGGAGATTTTCTATAGAGTTTTCTCTTTGCTTGCATGGCTTTGAAGAGGCAACAAACCTTCTCAGTTAGGTATCATCGTGACTTCATTTCATTCCTTATTTCCGCATTCTTTACTACTTTCCTTTCCATGAGAAGTAGGATAGAGATGTATGACAGGGGTCTCTATTGTTGATCATGTAAGGAACCTCTCTGATTTATTTAAAGACTCGTTTAGGGAAATTCCACATTATTTTCCATTGTTTTCTACTTGTGTGTAGTTTGTTTAAAATCCTACCTTTGTGTAGGTATTTCGCAGGTGTGTTTACATTTATGCTCTCATATGTTACAGATAATAAGTCCTCAAAAGGAGGGGAGCGGTAAGGGTTAGCAATCAACCCCCGCAATTTCGTCTATGTCATCCTTAGCTCGTTACGCACCACGATGCTTCAAAGTTGTGCCTACTCTTGTTATCGAGTCGTCAAGTGGAAAAGGGTTTTGTAATCAAATCACCACACTTTGTTAGGATTTTGCATTGGTCGATGCTGACACTCCGTGATTGTTCATATTGCCTTCTGTCGCCTACCTCGATCTTTTATATCTTGGTTAGGTGTTCAGTCGCTTTGGACATCACATTTTTGTTTTTCATCTGACTCCCGCTTATTTGTCTCGGGTGATCCACTCCCCTTGACTAAAGAATTTCTCTTATTTTCTTTACCATTTTATGTGTGTGCTCTTTCAAACTTGTTTGCTCACATGCTTTCTATACAATGTTCCCTTAGGATGTACTTGTTTCTTTCGGATGCAAGTTAGACCTTCGGTTGCAAACCATGCATGCTAACTTTAGGTAGATGTTTCTTGTTTGTTAATCAAAACCTTAGGACCACCATTGTATGATAACATTAGGATTAGGAATAGGCTAGTCTCTCGTAGACTCTTTTCTTCCCCTTCTTGCATGTGCACTTAAAACTAAAACAGAAACCAATCAAACATGGCATCTTGCCTTTAGGGTGTAACTCAAAACCATTTTCATGTAAGGAAATGTTAAATTACTTATGTGCCAACGCATCAGTCTCCAAGGGTCGAGCTGCGGCAGAAGGCGGAATTAACATTGTTCATAAAAAGTACAAAACAAACAAAAACATGTGAGCTGAACTACGGTAACTCTGATTCCTCAAAAAGGATACGTAGGCATTGGGGTAGGGCCCAAGTGAGCACAACTTTATTTTACCTACATTATTTTCTCATTTCTTTTGTATGCATTATTCCTTAGTAGTATAGTAAGCATATATTAAACACACCCATAAGATAGATAACAAGAGTGGATACCGTAGAGTACTACGGGCGTGTGGGGTGATAATACCTTCTCCTTGCGTAACAAACTTCCTTACCCGATCTCTCAGTTGCAAGACCGTGACTTCTCCCTTCTCAAGTTTTCTCGATTTTCTCCTTCCCCTTTATGTGGGATAAAAGACGTTCAATGGCGACTTCATTGTTTGGTGATTTTTAGTCAGTTTTTTCAAGACAAAGAAAGAATAAAAAGATTCATGTAATTTATTATTCTAGTAGAACCCTAGATCCTATGCAGATGAACTACGCAACACATAAAAGGAACTTTTGGCTGTCGTTTTCTCTTTGGATAAATTTCGTTCTTACTTAGTAGGAGAAAAGATAATTATCTATACTGAACATGTTGCAATTAGGTACCTATTGAGAAAAAAGGACGCCAAACCAAGATTACTCATGTGGATTTTACTCCTACAAGATTTTTATTTAGAAATCAAAGACAAGAAAGGCACTTAAAATGTAGTAGTTGATCACTTATCTAGAATGGAAGGCATTAAGCCTGAACAAGTGCCTATCAATGATGATTTCCCTTACAAATAACTCATAGCTCAGTTGGAAAATAATACAGTTGAATGCTCCGTAACTTATAATGATTCCAAAACAAATGAAGTTATGGAAGCGATATACACTAAAACCACCTTGCCATGGTATGCTGACTTTGTGAACTACTTAGCAACAAGTGTGTTACCACCAGATTTAACTTACCAACAAAAGAAAAAATTATTTCACGATCTTAAACAATATCACTGGGACAAAACTCTACTTTTCAAGAGAGGCGCCGATGGTATTTTCCATCGATGTGTCCCCGAAGATAAAGTAGAAAGTATAATTTCACATTGTCATTCTGCCCCCTATGGTAGACACACAAGCACTTCATTGACTTGCACTAAGACCTTGCAAGCTGGCCTCTTTTGACCTAATGTATGGAAAGATGTCCATATCGCGATCATAAATTATGACCGGTGCCAACATACTGGCAACATCTCTAGACGCGATGAGATGCCACAAAAAGGCATCTTAGAAGTAGAAGTATTTGACGTGTGGGGAATAGATTTCATGGGACCATTCCCATCTTCTTTTGGTAATAAATACATACTCGTTATTGTTGATTATGTATAGAAATGGATCAAAGCTATTTCTTCTCCAACAAATGATGCACGGGTAGTATTTAAGCTCTTCAAGAATATAGTTTTTCCTAGATTTAGTGTGCCAAGAATTGTCATAGTGATGGTGGCACCCATTTCATTTCAAAGATCTTTGAAAAAATATTCTTGAAATATGGAGTCCGACATCGTGTAGAAACACTTTATCACCCACTAACAAGTGGGAAAATAGAGGTCTCAAATGGAGAAATTAAGCAAATCTTAGAGAAAACAGTTTCCACCTCTAGGAAAGATTGGTCTTCAAAGTTACACGAAGCTCTATGGGCATATAGGACAGCCTATAAGACCCCAATAGGAACCACACCATTTAAGCTGGTTTATGATAAATCATGTCATGTGACAATAGAATTCGAACATAAATCTTATTGGGCCATTAAGACCCTTAATCTAAATTATACTTCCACACGCGAGAAGAGATTTCTAGATATTCATGAACTAGAAGAACTTAGATTAGACACATACGAGAATGCCCGGATCTATAAAGAAAGAACCAAAAAGTGACATGACAAGCGTATATCGAGGATAGAGTTTAATGATGGTGACATAGTACTTCTATTTAATTCTCGACATAAACTTTTCCTGGGTAAACTTTGTTCTAGGTGGTCTTTTCCCTTTGAAATTACCAAAGTTTTTCCAAACGGCACAATAGAAATAAAGGGTAAATCTAGTGAACCATTTATTATAAATGGTCAGCGCTTGAATTATTATTATTGCATTGACAACAAAGACTATTGATGTAGTATAAAGCTTACAGAGCTTCTCGATAACCCCCAGAATTAATCTTTTGATTATGTCAAGCTTACGACATTAAAAAAAGTGCTTGGTGGGAGACAACCCACATTTTAACTTTAATTTTAATTTTCTGTTATCATTTCTAACTGTTTTCTTTTTCTTTTACTTTGATTTGCGGTATTATTCTTGAGAATTAGTTATTATTGACTTAATATCATCGTCTACTTACTTTCAGACGAACTTAACTTTAGCTAACTACTAACTCTCACGATGCAACAGTAGACTATATGTATATCGTTTTCAGAGGCAGAGCTCAGAAGAGGCGATTTAAAGTTCAGGCTGAGAGAGTGATGGCACTAACTATCTTCTCTAATAGCCGCATCATGACCTCACTTGGAATTAGAGATAGTGTCATGTTTTTGCTTGACCAAATAGGTTGGAAAAAGTTTACAATAGGGAGAATATTTAGTTCTTACCATATGCTGACCCTTGAATTCCTAAGTTCGCTTACTTTCGTTCCTAACAATGGATTAAGATTTAACCGAGGACTAATGATTTTTAAGATATTTGGTATTGATTTCCAATATAATATCCGAGAGTTTAATAACCTTTTAGGAGTCCCTGGTGGCCCACATGTCTTTTCTAATACCCAAGAAGACCGTCTTTTGGACCTTGAGCTTGGATATGTTTGGGGTAGAATAGCTGGAGATAATAATCCTGAGCCTAATAACATGTTTTTTGAAAATATCCATAACCCTGATATTTTTTAATTTCATAAGATCCTTTCTCACTCCCTATTCTAAAAATAAGTAAACATAACCTCCATGTCCAGAGATGAACTTTTCATCATGTACTGTGCTTCCCAAAACTGTACCGTTGATGTTGCTACCTTTATGTTAGCCAATTTTACTCGACTTGCACAAGCTGGCCATGAACCAATCTTAATAGGAATCTTAGTAACCATGATTGCAAATTCTATTGGGTTGAGATAACCACTTTTCATCCTTAAACCTCTAGGAGTAATCCGTCCCATGAGCATTCAATTCTTTTTCAAGACTGGCTTCATTAGAAACCTAGGACCGAATGAGTTTGAACTTCTTATCAACAATCAAGTTCTGAACCTTTTTACCTTGCAAAATCTTAGGACTAGTGTACATGACAGAAATAACTGGTTGTTTGATTTGGATGTACGCCAAAATAACCCACCAACTCCTCCAGAGACACCTCAAGTTTATGACCACTTTGATAATTATGTCTCTGATGCTGAAACCGACCCTATGACCCCTCCATTCTACCATAACTTTCCATCCCAGACCATGCCAACCCTCTGGTTTCCTCTCCAATCATTAAATCACCCCCAAATGAAGGCCATCTCCCCGACACACCTTCTTGTACCCCTGCTGCTCCATTTTCTCCACCTCTTGATCACATTGTTGCCATCAACACACTCTAAACTGACATTCCTAACATTAGAGACGAGCTGATATCTTTGTGAGTCGATTTTTATGGGTTTATGGACATAGTGATAGAGAAATTTGATAACATCTATCAACATATTTATTCTGTTTCTCCTCATTTTGGACGTAGTGGCTAATGCTTATGGATAGTACTGTATTTCTGACTCTCACACTCAAACAGTAAGGACACTGTATTGTTTTCAGTATGGGGGAAGGACTACATCTTAACTTAGGATTTCCATTTGCTTTCATAATTTAGGATTTACATTGTTTTCTAGATTAGATTTAATGTTTTCAGACTATTTTGTAATTTTTCCGCATATTTTTTATATACAATAGAAATTTTCATGCTTAAATTTAATTATGGAATTTTATTTAATTATTTTATGTTTGTTTTTCTATAATTTATTCTGTTATTATGTTGCAAAATGCTTAAAATTTATTGAGTTCTACACATGTGGCCCTCACAACGCTATCCAACTTTCGTGACCCCCGCCACATGAGTGTGTGGTGCTCGCCACACTCTTAACGAATAGAAAACCAAAGTGTTTTATATGAAACTCCTCGTTTTTATCTTCTTCCTTTTCCATTCGATTCACTCTCTTCCTCTTCCAATCCCTTCCAATTCCCCATTAAATTCCTTTAATACCCACTCACGTCTCACATTCCAGCTTCCATTTCCCCTATAAATTTTGTGAATTTCTAAACCCTAAGTATCACAATCCACTTCTCTACTCACAGTAACTTAAGAGAAACCCATTTTCCTTTCTAAGTAGATGTATTCATCATGTCTGAAGGCACTCAACTGTCAAACATGAGGGCACGACCACCCCTAGATTTCATAACAATTGTCTTCCGCACTGAGGACTCTGACTTACAGAGAGAGAAGTACATTAAGTTTTACCAACATTCTGTCATCCCCACAAGGTACGTTGATGAATCCTTTTTGTGTGAATTAGGCTTGTTAGATAGTGTTCAATGGATGCTGAATAATTCGAGTCTAACACACCTCTGTACGTTGAACCACCCCACCTATGAACCATTAACCTTGGAATTTTTGAGTTTTCTTATCTATGACACCCCTATAGCAGAACCATATCTCACTAGAACTGCCAAGTTTAGAATGTTTAACAAATAATACTTCTTGAGCTAAGATACCCTAGGTGATATGTTATATTTCCTGCGCGGAGAAGATGTCTCCTGTAGAGTTCCTCTAGAATTAGATTGGCATACAACAACGTTTATCCTTTAGTAAAATTTAACAGGTGAGAAGACTCTAAATTGGGAAGGACTTAACGCCTCACTTATTCATAATCCGGCCATACACTATTTTCATCGCGTTCTGACAAGCAAATTTTTTGGCAGGATAAATAACCACAAAGTGAATTCTAAAGAGTTGTTCTTTATGCACCGTGTCTTTACACTGACTAGAACCAACGCCACTCCATTTTTGTTGGCACACATTCAGTCCATTTGTGCAAGAGGAACCAATCATTTTTGTATAGGGGGGATAGTCACATCCAGAGCACTTGCATTAGGCCTAAATGATAAACTTTCTGATTTATCACCAATACCAGCCTTGCTCCTTGATATTGACAATTATTGATCCACGCACTTGATTAAGGTTAGAGAAGATTGCAAATATAATCTGATGGTCCGAAATAAAGAGGTCAAGAGTGTCATTTTCCTTGTTACAATCGTACTAATGCACATAATATGGAAAATTGGCTTTATGATCTTGTTGCCCCTGAGCCCAATGCCCCTACACAAGGTGAACAAGGTGGTCATACTGATGATGAGTTATATGAGATGGAGCAGGGTTCACCTGAAACTGATCCACACCCACACACCACACAAGTTCCTTCTGAAAACTTTGCAAGTACATCATCCAGGCGTCGAAGAAGAAATGAAGGCACATCTACCATATCTAATAATATTATTTCTGAAATGAGGCGACATAATGAATTGGATGCTCAACGCAACCAAGGGCTTCAAGATATACAATCTAAGCAAACTGAGATGATGCAAACATTCGGCAGTTTCAATAAGATCAGCGTGACTATTGTGACAGGAATAAACAAAGAATGTCATCCATGATCAACGAGATGACGGCTTTGACAATATGTGTGGATGGCTTGAAAGAATACATTCATCATGTGGGTATGCTACCTCACTAGCCTGGTAATGGAGGGCATGGACGAGCACATGGCAGAGGCCACTAATAGTAGAGATTCCAAGTTCTACCATTCTTTTTCACCTTATTTTGAAACATTGGGGACCATGTTCGATTCGAATGTGAGGGAGAAAGCTTTACTTATTTTGTTTATCGCTTTCTAGGTAGTTTTAAATTATTATTCATTTTCCCTTTCTCGTTTAATGTTAGTGTTAGTTAAGTCGAATTCTTGTGTTGTCGAGTCTCTATGCGTATTTTTCTGCTATTAATTGATTCCCCAATTTTCTTGAGCCATAACAAAAAAATTGTTGGTTTGATCCATAACACGACACCTTTAGAGTATATAGGTTGCTTTGCACTTAGGATATGTTGGAATTATTTGAGAAAGATTCAACAAAACCAATACCGTTTTGACACCCTAAACTCCCTAATTATGCATGATCAATTTGAGTATCTATTATGCCGAGACCTTAAGTTTGAGTTTTAAACTAGCCCTGAGTAGTTTATATTAGCAGTCAACACCATCTTAAGGACAAAATACGTAGGGAGTCGATGAATATAAGTGAATGATCCCAAAATTCTAAAATTACATGCCTTAACATAATAAAAATAGGGAATGCACCTATTAAGTTAGGTGACCCTCATCCAGTCACTTAACCCAACGGTTGTGGAACCTACAAAAAAATATAATAACAATCTGTTGTTAGTTGGTCCAGAGGTGTCTGGTGCTAACTTGGTAGGGAGGACTATGGTTATATCTCCCGCAACTTGCAATTGGGTAAATAAAAGGGGTTACCAAACTGATGTACCGGAACCTCGTGTTTAAGGATTAGAATCACTAACTGACTACCCTACTATGTGCGTGCACGGATAAATGGCTTAATGTGACTGCGCTCAAATGAAAGTGGGTGAAATAAAAGAAAAGAAATAGTTTGAGCTATAATTGAATGATTCGAACAGGTTTTGTATAAGGTAGAAGTTTTTGATTGTGTTTTGCAGTTTTGTGTCATTACGGTATCCTTAGTGCTTACATTGAGTATTTATCTTTCTGACAATATTCCTCGCAACCACGTATGATTTAGGTTT
Organism: Vicia faba; assembly: GCA_948472305.1. Taxonomy (NCBI): domain Eukaryota; kingdom Viridiplantae; phylum Streptophyta; class Magnoliopsida; order Fabales; family Fabaceae; genus Vicia; species Vicia faba. The sequence continues at coordinate 759,883,401 of OX451741.1, read as the reverse complement.
TTGTCTTGTATTTGTGTTGAGCCCGGTTATAATTGAATTAACACGCTATTTATTCGCTTGAGGACAAGCAAAGGTTCAAGTGTAGGGGAGTTTAATAACACGAAATTACATTGCATATTCGACTCGACTCGGATGAATTCTTTTACCATTTTTTATTTATTTTTGTCCTATTATGTTGGTATTTCTATTGTATTTCAGGTGAATGCTAGCTAAGAGGCTAAATGTGAATAAAAGAAATAAACATAGTAGAATTGAAGAAACTATGAAAAAAAGCACCAGAAAACACATTTCCAACCTGTGGCCCTCACCGCAGATGGTGTGGCCCTCGCCACACAGCCAAGAAGTGTGTCCATCACCACACAATGTGTGGCCCTCGCCACAACTTATTTTTGTGAGCCACTTACATGGCCTTCCCCATGTTAACGCTCAAAAAAACTACTCGTCCTTATTCTTTATCCGCAAACTTAGTCTCCCGGAAGATTCTCAATAAAGCGATAAGTTCCTTATTCTTCTCGAGGGAAGTTACAAGAATTCAATAGGGAGTCTATAAAAGCAGCAGTTATTCACAGTTTAAGGGGAGTCCAAATTTTTTGAGTTCTGAAATACGGAGTATTGTTCTTGTTAGATTTTTAGGAAAAAAATTTTACCATCGAAAGTGATAGCCTTCCACATTAAGGGACTATCACAACTCTAGTTTTGGTTTATTTTTAGTTTTCATTCAATACTCTTGGTTTTGCGAATCCTTCCGGCATGTGTGGAGTATCGTGATTTTCCATTCCAGCATTCAAGTTCGATTGTACTCGAAGAATTTACACTTATTCTATTCAATTTTTAATTTCCAAGTTTGAATTTAATATTTGTTATCTTTGTTCTTAGAAATAATGCTTAGGGTTTGATAAGTGCAAATTGTAGCTATTTTTGTATATGCTTTTCGTTGCACTTATTGACTTTTTGTTGTTAATATCGGTTGACTAAACCTGAATTTTGTGTAAATATGTTTAGTTTGTGTTTATTTGTGTTTTTATGTACATAGTATACTGTTTGATGTTTTTCCATTCATTTTGTAGGTATTTGTTGCATGTTGGATCATCGAGGAATAAGGGATCAAAGGGACGGCTCCAGATGCGCGTTTTCGGAATAAAAGACCAATTTTGGGAAGTTCTATCCAGGAGAGCTCGCTTAGCATATAGAAGGCCGCTAAGCCCAAGTGCGGTCTGTGCATTTTGTAGCGTGCTTCTTGCATTTTGACATTTTGGAAAAAGCATAGTTTTGGAGCCCGCTTAGCACAGATAGAGAGCTTGGTATGGTTTAGGTCGGTTTAATGTGTGAATATTGCATAGCCTGCTTAGCACAACGAGCCCGCTTAGTGCGGTCTGTTGAGATGATTTTTATAAAAATAGATTTAATTCATTTTTAGGTTATCATTTTGGGGAGGTTTTTGCTCCCAACTCCATCAACATCCAATTTTGTTAGTATTAGCTTAGATAACAACTATGGAGCTTGCATACGGATGATCCAAGGTGGATTGCTCTTCGATCGACTCTAAAAAACCGGTAGATTTGCGGTTCATTTCTCTTTTTCTCTATGTATTCTCTATTTCTTGGGTTTTTACATGTATTTACTTTGATCTTATGTATATTTTTCGCCCTTGGTGTCATATAAAACTTGCTTTACAAATCTTTTCCAATTGTTATCCTTGATTTTTGCTCTGTGCTAGGGATTTGAGTTGCTATAGAAATACAGTACTTGAATTCTTATCTAGGATGATTATCTAATAGTGTCTGAATTCTAGAGATAGATTTAGCACTATTATTCACTTAGAGTGTCTGTGATTAATGCATTTGTGTTGTTTGTGTCACTCTAAGAGATCATTGACAAAAGTAAGCATGATTGACTCCTGTGTTGTTAAGGTTGGTTGAGAGATCGTCTCTGAGGTGATGTAGTGGGTGTTGTGTTTGACACGTGATGACATTGATGAATATTGTAGGTTTAGTATAACAGGTCGATATGTTTAAGTCTGTGAGAAGTAGTATATATGCATGCTTGATAACTTGTTCCTTTTTCCTTTTTATACATCTATTTTCTGTTGATACTTTTCCTTACAACCCATTTATCCCCAAACTCATTAACAAATAATTTGTCGAACGACATTTCAATTCACAAATCACCCGGTAAAAATAATACTTTATTTTTTGCTTGCCGCTTTACCGCACTAACAAAAATTATGCCATTGTCGGGGATTGGTGTTTATTGTTTTCCATTGCGATAGTTTCTTTGTTTTTGAGTTTTGTAATTAATCTATATGTTGTATAGAATGTGTACATAAACTTGTCTATTTTTTACTTGTACATTATTTGTGTTTACTTTCCATACTTGTGTATATATATGTTTTTCTTTGTTTTCACATATTGTTGTGAATTATCTCGTTTTCATAACGTTTGTTGTGTAGATGTTATGAAACTTTCTTTAGGATTGTGCAGTGTGACAATACCATGGCATTAAAAGAGGAGGTTACTAGCTCACACAATAAAGGCGTCGATCTTACGACGTGAAACAAGCATGTTTTATTTGTATTTGTTTATGTATATGTTGACTTGTGTTTTAACAAGTCGAAACTGGACTTGTTTTAAATTCTCAAAATTTCACTTTTCAACTTGTTTAATTCACTTTAACCCGTTAGTTTTGTTATGTCAATTTGTGTTTTTCTGCAAGCTTGTCGTGATTAGATTGAGGAAGTTTGTATGTTGTAAATCTTTTGTGTAGTTCATATTGTGTAGGTCATTGTGGAAGGTGTTATTGCACTGCTGTTGTTGTCCTGTTTTTCTGCAATTGGTGTAGCGTGCTTAGCACGCTCTTTTCCTCTTAGTGCGCCCTATTGTGTAGAGCCAGTGAATTCTTTTTAATTTTTCTCTTGGCTCTCATTTTTCCCACTTCAACCAAGGCTTTATAGTATAGTAATTAATAGTAATATTTTTAATTCTTTATTTTGTTGTTTGAACTCAAATTTTGGTTAGATAGCTTGAAGTCGCATTTGGTGATTTTTGAGTGTTTCAACTTGCGGATGTATGGTAATGATAGTTTTTTAAGTTGGTACTCGCCAGGTACTCGTTTATCGCTTTCTATAACATAACATGTTTAGGAAATTTATCATTTGTATAATTACCATTCCATTCATTCTTTTTTCGTTACTTGCTCATGACTTGAATCACTTTAGTTCCCTTTTTACCCATAAATGTGAGTAAGATTTCCATTGTTTATATGTTGGAGGCCACAATTATTGTTTTAACTGGATTTTATAATGCTTAATCTTTTATTTGTGTTGATTGTATGAAAGCATGAACATGATCAAGACATTTTTGTTTCATTTTGAGCACAACTACCCTTTTCAAATAGTCAATTCACCTTGTGAGTGTGTGAACTTTTGTTAACCCCTTTGAGCTTTTTTTGTTGATGTCCGTGTTGTTTTTGCTAAATGCTTGTCTATGAGTGATTTGTCGATGGACATTGATTCTTTGTTTTCTTGAACCCTTAACAATGAGTTGTAGTTTTAATTTTTGCCTTGCCTTAGAAAGTAGGGAGTATTCACATTATGATATGGTTGAATTCAAGTTAGGGAGAGAAATGTTTATGTGCTTCTATGTATTACTATGAGGTTGAGAAAGAAATAGAAAAATAAAGAAAAAATGTGAAAAAGAAAGAAAAGAAGAAGAAGAAAGAAAAAAAAAAGAGAAAAGTTTTGAAAAACAAAAATAAAAAGAGTATGGAATAATGTTGTGTTAATAAGTGATGTGTGTTGGTTTGAGAAATTTTGAATGAAGAAGAAGTTTGATTAAAATTATTTTGCTTGAGTCTTTGTGAGTTGATTACTCCCTTAGGTTAACGCAGGTTTTTGTTTCAATTAGATTTAGGAATTATCCCTTGTTTGTTAACTTAGCCACATTACAACTTTAAAAATCCCTTGTGACTCTTGCCTTTGTATATTCAATATGACTGTTTCGATGAATGCATAATTTTGGCTATTGTTTGCAAGATTGTGGATGAGTGTTTTTTGTCTCTCACCTTTGTGTGTTCTTCATCTACCGATGAATTTTTACTAGGTGTGATTCATAATTGAGCTTGTTTTGTTTTAGAGTGTTTAGTATAATTTTTGTACTTAGGATTCGTTTCGTTTACAAATTGTCGTTGTAGGATTGTGGTAAGTATTTACCTTGTGTGTACGTTTTTATTTGAACCATACACTTGTTTTTCGTTTTAGAACTTGTTGATTCATGATATTTTGGTTGATTACTTTTGGTTCTTTGAGTTGTTTGGCCTTGTTTGAGGACAAACAAGTTCAAGTTGGGGAGAGTTTAATAAGTGCAAATTATAGTTGTTTTTGTATATATTGCACTTATCAACTTTTTGTTGTTAATATCGGTTGAATAAACCCGAATTTTGTGTAAATACGTTTAGTTTATGTTTATTTGTGTTTTTGTTTACATAGTGTATGATTTTGTGATTCAAGTAGAACAAAAGTAGTGATTCAAAGGATGGACGAACCCCGAAGTTTTAGAAAAGATTCCCCAAGAAAGCTCTCCCAGATTAATCTTGCTAATGTGTGTATATTCCATTTATTTTTCATTCTTTGGATAATTGGACTTCATGCCGATCAATATATGGTGCGATGTTGGGTCTGTAATCCCATTTTCCCCAGTCTTGTTGTGGATTTCTCCAACTGAGTGTGACTCTTTCCCCAGCCAGGTGGTGATCAGGAAAAAATTAAAAAAAAACTATGAAGCCTTTGTTCATTTGAGGGAGTACTTTCTCCATTTATGTGTTGAGAATTGATATGGAATCTCTTGCAGGTCATTTCTCCCTCCAGTTACAATGTTGTTGTTGTTGTTATGGGCTTCCTAAGTAGCCAGACAAGAGCAGCATCTTTTCTAAGAAGTGTTGAGACAGCTGTCAAATTTTTGGGTTTTCTCTCGCCAAGTGTTGAGTTTGATTTAAAATCCCTATAATCCTGACTTCTTGCTGTATTGTTAAACTTCTTAGATTCCCAAATGAAATTGAGATGATGCTTCTCTCGAAAAGTTGTTATCCCTATGAACTTTATAATGTCTCCCCAGAGGAGTTTGTACAACTTTTACTTTTGATATTGAAGATGTATTTGGGTTCCCCTCGATAAGGTGATGTTGGTTTCCCCATTGAAGTCAGTTTGAAATCCCCAGTTGGAGTCTAGACGATAAGATATTGTCTTCCCTAGCGAAGTTTGTATGATATTCCTCGGTGAAGCCTGGAAGAGGATGTTATAAGCCATGCATTTGTATTGGTTTATTGCTATCAGATTTTGCTTTGATTATTTTTGAGCCATGTTTCTTCCCAATGAAGTTAAGCCGTGAAGTAGGACTTTGTTTCCTCAATTGGTGCTTACTCTCTTATGGAATCTTCATCCTAGATGTTATTTAGCCGAGTGTTGACTTTACCCAAGTTACTTTTATCTAGTTATTCCCAGTGTTGTATTTGTTTTGTCAGCATATATATGATAACATTCATACATTCATACATACATCATGCATAGTTGGATTTAAAATTCATTTCTCATTTGCATTCGTTATTATTTTTGTGGGCATATTACCCTTTTTGCAGAGTTATGTTACCCTCTCTCCAATAGAGTGTCAACCTTAAGTAGAAAGTGTACATCCTTTCAATTTCCCCACTGAGTTATCTATCGTGGAAGAATTTTAATTTAGCCTTCCTATTCAGCTCATTATCTGGATGGAACGTGATCCCCATTTGAGCTTAGTATTTATTGGGTGCTATCTTGGTTGACTGTTTCACTCCGGTTTATTCATGGTTTAAACCTGTGGTCCCCGACAACATTATTATTCTGATTATCATAGGCTCTGAGCTCTGGGTTGAGAATGTGCATTTATTTTGGCACGAGAAGACTTTACCTCCTCAGTAGGAATGCGTTGGCATTTCCCCAGAGAAGTTAATATTCTTTTCCCAACAGGATTATTATAATAGTATGTGGTAGGTCTCTTTATTTAAGAAAGCTATACTTCCCAAGTAATTCTGTTAATTCCCAGAGAAGATTATTTTAATTACCCCAATGAATGGAAAGTCTTTTCAATGTGATAAAGACAGTTCATTGTGAAATTACTCCAATGGATGGCAGGTCTTTTCAATTTGATAGAGACAGTTCGTTGTGAAATTACTCCAATGGATGGCTAGTATTTTCAATATGATAGAGACAGTTCATTATGAAATGACACCACTGAATAATGGGTCTTTTCAATTTGATAGAGACGGTTTGTTGTGAAATTACTCCAATGGATGGCTAGTCTTTTTTAAATATGATAGAGACAAATTATTATGAAATTACTCCAATGGATGGCTAGTCTTTTCAATATAACAGAGACAGTTCATTGTGAAATTACTCCAATGGATGGCTAGTCTTTTCAATATGATAGAGACAGTTCATTGTGAAATCACTCCAATGGATGGATAGTCTTTTCAATTTGATAGAGATAGTTCATTGTGAAATCTTTACAAGTGGCAGTCTCTTTATTTGAGACATCTTGTATATTACCCTTTCCAGGAAAGATGCCTCGGTTAAAGAAGAAACGGAGACTAGTTTTTTGAGAAATTACTCTAATTGATGGCTAGTCTTTTCAATATGATAGAGACAGTTCGTTGTGAAATTATCCAATGGATGGCTAGTCTTTTCAATTTGATAGAGACAGCCCATTGTGAAATCTTTACAAGTGGCAGTCTCTTTATTTCAGATATTTTGTATATTACCCTTTCCAAGCAAGATGCCTCAGTTAAAGAAGAAATTGAGACCAGTTTGTGGCATATGGCCAGGATCAAGGGGAGGTTTATCTGATTCTCCATCAAATGGAATCTCTGTGAAAAAGTATCACAGAGAAGTTTATTGTGAAATCTTTACAAGTGGAAGTCTCTTTATTTGAGACAACTTGTATTTTAGCCTTTCCAGATGAAACATCTTGGTTAAAGAAGAAAATAAGACCATTTTGTGGCTTTTGACCAGGATCGAGAGGAGGTTTATCTGATTCTCCATCAAATTGCATCTCTTCGAAGAAGTCTCGTAGAGAAATTTGTTCTGAAATCTTTGCAAGTGGAAGTCTCTTTATTTGAGACAGCTTGTATATTACCCTTTCCAAGCAAAATGCCTTGATTAAAGAAGAAGTTGAGACCCGTTCTAGGTGGTACACCATATTTGGGGGGAAAATTTATTATCCATACAAATCATATCTCCAATAAAATTTGGTATTGGTATATGTCTTTTCTACCTTCAACCATCGAGTCTTGTAGTTTACCATACATGTTGATCCGATATTATTTTGTTTTTCTACCTTCATCTATTGAGTCTGCAGTTCACAGTTATCTTCCGGTCGGTGTTATCCATTCCCTTTTCCTCACTTATCTGAGTTCATGGTTCCTTATCTACTCCTTGGGATTTACCCCAGTAGAGTTGAGTCTTTTGTTCACCAGTGATTTATTTTCCTGGTCGGACTTTCCTTTAATCCTTTATTTTATTTCCCGCATCCCAAGTGGTGTCTTGTGTCACCTTTGGATTTGTTTGTTTTCATGCATGATCATAAGCATTTCATGGCATATTAGGGTAAAAAATAGGGCTTGTTTCGTATTTAAGTATCTTCAATCGCGTTGTGACGAAGATTTTAACCTTCGTATCTCCAGATAAAAGATACTTAAATATGGGTAGCTATTATATCCCAATTCCCCCCCTAAGATCTCTCAATATCTCATAACAATAATACATCAAGATCACACTTTCAGATTGGTTATCTCTTTGGATTTGTTCCCCTATCTTTAAGTTTACTCTCAAGGGATCTCCAAGCACCTTAGTTGTGTATTTTGTATATGTGTTATTGATTAACCTCTAATCAAAATACCAAAAATATTTTTCTTTGTTTTTATATATTTGTGTTTTATAGGTATCAAGCCAAAGCATCCAACAAGCAAAGTTTTCTAGTGATTTTTCTCTGAGAAAATCGTTTTCCATAAGTTCTTTTTCTTTTTTGCACTAAAATTTCTTTTTTTTTGTTATGCAAATTGATTTACATACGCAAAATTTTGAAAGAAAAAAAATAATCTTCAAGTTTGTTAATTTTTGGCTCTAATTTTATTTTATTTTAAAAATATCCTTGATTATGAAAAAAAAATAATTCCCCAGTTCATAAAAATTAAACTCCATCATACACCTTCATTTGATCACATGTGCACCACTTGATTCAATTTTACCTCCAAAAATCAATTACCAAACCTAATTTTGGTTCCAAACCAAACTCCAAACCACCATTAATCCCAAGCCTAAACTCTATAAATAGATCCCTCATTTCATTTAATTCTCAAGCTTTTAATAGCCAAATTCACCTTGCAAAAAAATTCTCTCAATTCTCTCCATCTACCAAATTCACTCAAAAATACATTTTCAAAAGGTTAGTAAGCTTTTCATTGAAGCTTACTAACCTTTGAGCTTATCCTTCATCCAAACATTTTTTCTTCGTCAATTCTCTATATCCAAGCTTGGGAGATTGATTCTTGGGGCTGAATTGAAGCAAGTTCTTGAAGTTGTTTTGATAATTTTCTAGATCTACCTTTGGTATGTTGGATCTTCATCTTTCACAATGTGATCTCTTGTTAATTTTTGTGATTTAATTCTTTGAGCTACTTTTTTGATTCCATTGGTCCTAATTTCTCATAATATGATAGAATTTTTGTGCTCAATTTAATTCAAGATCATAAGGTGTTTGATGAAATGTGTGAGCAAGAATTTTGTCTTTTAAAATGCTGATTTTTTGTTTTTCGTAATGAGCAATCGATTGCTCCCAGTGTGCAATCGATTTGCATAGTGTTAATTAACGCAGATTTTTGAAAATTTTGCTGTGTAAATCGATTTGCACAAATATGCAAATCGATTTGCACTGGGACATAATGTGTTTTTTTGCCTTGTATTGGGGTTATTTTAATTCCTTTCTCTTTTTCTACTCACTTATTTTGATTGTTTCTTTGTCTGTGATTGAGAATTCCTTTGTATACAGTCGTTACTCTGCCTAATTTTTGAAGACTTAATTCATCTAAAGCTTGGTATTCTTAAGAGGTTTAGTATCTTTGTTTGCTTGTTTTCAATCAAAAGAATGAGAATTCTACATTGACTATTTATGTCAAGTGTTGGCTTCTTGTTGGTTAGACGGTTCTTTTCTCTAGCTTTTACCTTATGCTTTAGGATAGTCCCTTCATCTCCTCCCATCTTCTTTAATTTCTAAATATTCTCCCTCCTTTTCAAAACTCTTCTTGTTTTCTAAACTTGAACCGCTTTCATAATAAACTTGGACTTAGGTCCATGCATTTTCAAAAATATTTTCTTAATTAAACTTTAAACAACTTAATCATACTTTGACATTTTTCTGAGAAGACTAAAAGTCAATCAACCTCATTCAAACCATTTAGCCATTTTGGCATTTAACTTTAATATTTTCTCAAAAGATTATACTCTTGTCAATCCTTGTAGTGATGTGAGCTACTATACTTCTATGATATGTAGTGAAGTGAGATATTTTCTACTTGGGTGTCGAATAAGGCTTTGTTGATTTTAAAATCTAAGTTATATCCTCCACTTTAAGATGATACAAATTCTCCTTTCTCATAATCATTGGTATTAAGTGTATTTTCCACTCGGATATAACGATGATGTCTCGTCTCTTAAAATTAACCAACACACTTGTGTTTTAAAATTTTTAAAGAAGAACTACGAGTACCCTGATCCCCTATTGCACGGAAGGTGGTAAGTAGGCACTAAAGGTTCACAACCGCGGAAAATGCAAAAATTGTAAAAAAAATACTTCTTTTCTCATCTCCACCATCTATTTTTATACAACACTTATAGCCAAAATACACAAATTTTCAAAGAGGTTCATGCGGAGTACCGTAGATGTTTAGGGTGTTAATACCTTCCCTTTGCATAACTAACCCCCGTACCTAGATTCTTTCCCCCTCTCTTTTGGATTTATTCACACTTTTCCCATTCCTCTGGAAACAATAAAGTACAGTGGCGATTTTTATTTGATATGTGCAAGTCAAGTCAATTTAATTGCTTAGTCTTAATATTTCTACCGCTATAGTGTAAATTTTTTTACCCTATATTTTGGTAAATAATGTTTGTAATACGGTGGGAGAACTGACATGGGTGTTTTGCGTTTTATCACAATTGTTGCGGAGAGCAAGAGTCGCCATCGACTTTTCTTTTATCCAATAAAGGAAAGGGTGAAAAGAACAGTAAAGACCTTTTGAGAACTTTCTTGAGTTCGGGGGGTAGGTTATGAAAAGGGAAGGTGTTAACACCTTTTTCATCTGTAGTTATCTACGGGCTCTTAGTTGCTAGCTCACTTTGAAATGCTTTGTTTGAAATGTGTTTGTGATGGGTTTTGAAAGTATTTTTGAAAAGAGCATTTGTTTAGGCGAACTTTGTAATGATTCTCGTCTCTATAAGAATGCATACAAAGTGTTAACTTTTGAAAATATTTTCTTTGGAAATGTGTTGGTGTATTTTAAAAGATGTTTGTTTTGAAGATGATTATGAGCAAGCAACTATGAACGTTCTACCTACTCAAAAAGTCTTATTTCATTTCCTCATCCTTTAGATATTTCAACCTAACCACTGATTGATAAGAAACCCTATCATTGGATGTAAGGGGACGGGCGTGGGTCATCGTATAGTCATAGAAGGAAACATTGTATGATACTTTAGCAATTTGCCATAGGGGACTAAAATTGTTTATCGAAGGCAACATCAAAGGGTCATCGAGGGACTACGATATTGTAATTGAGGGGAGTTTGCTAAAGTATCCCATGTTCGAGGGACATGATCGTTTACATCTGAGGAAACAATTGTGGGTTACCCTAGAGGTGCAAGTGTGAATTGTGTTTTGATTACATGGATTCTTGTTTTGAGATTAGGATTCTCTAAAATAGATTTTATCTTGCCATACACACCCTAATTACTAGCATTTATTCAAAAGCGATAAATTGTGGAAATTTAAAGTCCTACGCTGTTACATCATTTAGGGGATGGGGAAACAAATTATAAATGGGAATGAAAGAAATTAAAAACCTAATTACTATTACAACCAAATTGAATAAAAAAAAGTCCCAAAATCAAGATTTTTTATGTTGAGACTGACACCGGGCGTGTCCTGTGACACGGGAACCCGTTTCAGGACCCTGTAATAGTCCATGCATGTCTTTTTTGTCTCAACTGAGCTGACACGGGCCGTGTCCTATGACACAAGCACCCGTGTCAGAACCCTGTCCTGCCACTTTGCCAAGTTTTTAATCCCAGAAAGAGGGACACGAGCCATGTCCTATGAAACGGGAACCCGTGTCAAGACCCTGTCATGTCATTTTGTCAAGTTTTCTCCCAGTAAGATGGACACGGGCCATGTCCTATGACACGGCACCCGTGTCAGAACCCTGCCTTGCTATTTTGTCCTGTTTTCTTCCTGACACAACCCGCGTCAGGTGACACGGCTCGCCGTGTCAGACTTCCAGAAGCTTTTTTCTATTGTTTTGAGTGTTTGCAACTCTTCTATTCTAATTTGTCCTGTTTTATTCTTTTGAAAACGAAAGTAAAATGATGTATGAACAAAGATATCACAGTTTGAGAAAACTTACCTCTTGAAGTGAAAATCCAAAATGTGTATGGGTGTTTCCAGGTTCAATGTGAAGATTGATTGAGACTCCTTAGATCTCCCTGAGGTTTTTTCAATCCTCCCTTTATACTGAAATTGTTTGGTTCTCTCCAACCAAGTCAACTTACAAGACAATTTTTTGAGTATGGAAGGTGGTGATAATGATGTTACAGAAGTTTATCTTGTGTTTGAACAACTTCTATATGATGTATATGAAGTATGTGGATGGTTTGTTTGGACAGAAATGCAAGGTTTGTGAGATTTGAAAATTTTGGTTTCTAAGCTCAAGAATGGAGGTTTTGTAGACAATTATCATTTTTTTAGAGTATGAGGGGTTTTGAGAAAATTTTCTACACAACAAAAACTTCTGGCCCTATAGCTTGAAAATGGCCTCTCCATTTATAGAGAATGTTTGAGAGGATGAGAGAGTTTGTTTTACAAGCTGTCAAAATTCTGGTTTGGTTGAGGTGAAACAACCAAGTTATGTGAAATTTGATGTTCCAATGCATGGTACAAAGGGATCTAAAGTGGCTAGGAGTTTTTAGGCATGTTGCTTCTTGCTTTGACATTGTGTGTGCAGAAAAAACAGTTGAGAGGCTCAACGAGAGCTGACTTTGTATAAAGCATGCTTTATGTGAATGGCAATGGTGCCTTTGTGCCATAAATGGAATGATACAATGGACAATACTTGAATCACTTGGATAATGGTTCAATCAATTGTGTAAACATATGATTATGGATAGATTTGCAATTCAAAAGGCCTGCAAAGTAAGATTATGCAGCACATCATGCAAATTGGATTATGTGTTCTTCAACAAAATGACTTGCCATTCAAGAATGGATGCCCAACTTCATGCCCTTGAATCTCCTAGCTCGAGTATGATAAATTCATGCTCTTGGACATTTTGGAAAGCTTGAAACATTGTCCACATCTTTCATGTTGACCATTTTGGATAAATCAAATTGGAACTTGATGAAAAATGGCCAAGAAGTTGAGATGAAAACTGACCAAAATCTGTGGAAAAATTTCACCAAGTGTTTATACAAAATGTCATGACTTCATGGGCTCATATCTTCAAATGTAAGAATTTCTTGGACATAAACCCTCTAATAAAAAGTTGTAGAATTCATCAATATCTACATCTTTAATGTTAAAAGTTTTCTTTGAATCATCTTGCATCTTGGTGAAAAATGTCATGAAGTTATGAAATTATCTTGTTTAAAACACTTAGAAAAATTTCTAAGGATAGAAAATCTTGACTTTTCCAAAGACATTTTGACTTCTTGATGATCAAGCTTGATATTCTTTAATTTCTTAATGAATTTTGATTTTTGAAACTTATTGTTGACCAAAAAGTCAAAATTTGACTTTTAGTGTACAGTTGACTTTTTTCATCAGTTGGCCAAATTTCATCTATCAATTCAATGATCTTGAGAAATGTTTTGAGCCATGAAATTAGGTCAACATGTTATGTTTGAGTCTTTGATATTATGCTCAAGCCATTAGGTCTTGTATTAGGTCAAAAAGTGAATGATCAGTTGTTCTTAGTCAAAACCCTAATTTGTGGTCTCAGTATTTTTGAGGTGATTTTGTCTGATCAATTCTTGAGAATCCTTGAGCATTGGAGATCCTTTATGAGGAATGTCTTGAAAAAGAGAGGGAAAATTTTGGGGTACAATAGTTTCCCCTGTTCAATCTTCATAAACCTGAAGAGTTAGATTGGTGGGTCTACCATTCGTGACTTGAAGGTGGAAGATGATTGAACACTAGAGTGCCCAGAAATTTACACTTGATGATTGTATCAGGAATGGGCTTAAAGATACCATTTGGATAAATGATGAAGAGTTTGTTGGAGATGGGCTTATAGATTCCATCCAAGGTGGCTGTTGATAGAGATTTGAAGAAGCATTAGAATAAATCTTTGGTTGATTTATACTGAAACATCATGTGTTTGTATTTGTCTTTGACTGGGTAAGAATCAGAATAAATCTTAAGTTCGATTTAACTGAATCAGAGGAAGTGTCTATCAGAGAAGTATCAGAATAAATCTTTGGTCGATTGAATCTGATCGATATGCTGGAATGGACCTGTGTTAAGCCGTTTCGGGAAATGTATTAGAAGGAACCTGTGTTGGATTGCTTTAGGATGAGCCCGTGTGAAGTTGCATCTGGAAGTAGATTAGAAGGAACCCGTGTAAGATTTCTTCAGGATGAGCCTGTGTGAATTGCATCTGGAAATATATGAGAAGGAGCCTGGGTATGGCTGCTTCGGGATGAGTCTGTGTGAAACTGCATCTAGAAATATATGAGAAGGAGCTTGGGTAGGGCTGCTTTGGGATGAGTCTGTATGAAACTGCATCTGGAAATATATGAGAAGGAGCCTGGGTAGGGCTGTTTTGGGATGAGTCTGTGTGAAACTGCATCTGGAAATGTATGACAAGAAGCCTGTGTAGGGCTGCTTTGGGATGAGTCAGTGTGAAACTTCATTTGGAAATATATGAGAAAGAGCCTGGGTAGGGCTGCTTCGGGATGAGCCTGTGTGAAACTTCATATGGAAATATATGAGAAGGAATCCATGTAAGATTGCTTCAGGATGAACCCATGTGAAGCTGCATCAGAAAGTGTGTGAGAAGGAATCTGTGTAAGATTGCTTTGGGATGGTCGTGTATGAGAAGGAACCCGTGTAAGATTGCTTCGTCTGGTTATGTAGATAGTTGTTTTGTCTTGTTTCAGGAACTAATCTTGGACCTTTTGAAAATTGTTGAGGATAATTATCTGTTGATTGATCTTTCCTTAAAAGGTAAAGAGTTAGCTATATGCAATGTCATGATGTATGAAATTCATTGCATAATGGTGTTCTAAAAAATGAGGTTGTGCTATATGCGATTCGTATGCATATGCTATGATGTATGTAATGTGAAAGGTTGTTGAAGTTTATCTTTGTATGGGAAAATAAACTCCTGACTACTGATGTGGATGTGTATCTTCAATTTTGTCTTGAATACTTCCACTGAGGATTCCTGTTTGCTATTTGAGGAAACTCTGCAGGGGACGTTGGTTTCTGCTTGAGGAGTAGAATTCAGGAACCTTTGCTGACCATTACTCTACTGGGGAATTTAACTATTATATGCCTTGACTGGGATAATAAAGATGATTAAACTTTTGATTTGTCCAGAGAGAGTAAAGTTAACATGTATCTGGTCTGTTTCTAGGCTTTGCAACAACTCTCTAGGGAGGATAAATTTAACTATTATCTTATCAAATTTCTAGGCTTCGTAACAACTTTCCAAGGAGGATTAAGTTAACTATTATCTGGTCGGATTCTACGCTTCGCAGCAACTTGCTGAGGAGAATAAAGTTAACTTTTATCTGGTTGAATTTCAGGCTTCGCAGCAACTTACTGGGGATAGTATCAACTCTGATGGAGACAAGGGGAGTTCTATCAATGATGTGTAGTAGTCTGGGGAAAAGACTCGAGCTGGGGAGATTGTAATATGTTGGGGAAATAAACCCTTTTGAGGAAAGTATCTTGACGGTCTTACTGGGGAAATGAATTCGTCTGGGGAAGAATTTTTACAAGGTTTCTTTTCCAATTTTGGAAGACCAAACTCGGCTGGGGAATGTCAGAATAAATCCAAGCCTTGATTGTATTTGAGGATGTATTAAATGATTATTAGAACGACATCCATATCTAAATTGTTTCTGAACTGTATCTGCAGGAGAGTCTGGAATGAATGTCAGAATAAATTTGTATTTAGATTGTATATGCATTGTATCTAGAAGATGATAAATTGCCGACAATTTCCATACGTTTGGGAACTGGCATGATGTGTGTGTTCGTTAGGAGAAGATCAAACTCCTCTATCTTCTAGTGAGTTTGATTATGTCATCGGTCGGAGGATGCCCAAATTTTGTTTGAAGATGTTTATGTGCTTGTCGGGGATAGCCTTGTGGAGGATTGTACCCTTATTCGTGAATATTATTCTGTGGGGATAACCTTATAGAAGTGTCTCTGGCGACTTCACTGGGGATCACTTTATGAAAGGGAATTTGTGGGGATTTGTCATTATCCGTAGTAGTAAGTAGTACTGCCAGAAAATGTTTGCTTGGTCGTATGTGGCCCTTTACTAGAATTCATGTCCAATGCCCTAGGTGATTCCGATGGAGACCTGCCCTGGCTGTTTAGGACTTTATGAGAGATTTCTTGGAATCTTAACTTGACTGCCACTGATGAGTTGGACAATAATATGTCATGACCCCTTGATTATGGGAGATTTGTCATTGGAAGTGTCTTTCCCTTTGAAGTGATTCTATTTATTGAGAGAGTTTTTGTTCATTGGATATCTGTTGTGCGAATTTCTTTGTTGTCAAACAATTAGCTATATGCAAACAGCGGTATTCAAAAAATTCAAATTTTATGTTTGTCTTGAAGTTTTGAAAATGAAATTTTAGCAAATAAAAGATTTTTTTTAAGAATATGAATTCAACTCAGAATTTACAGTAAACCTTACAAGAGTCAGGATACCTTTTGTAATAGTATGCTTTCGAAATAACCCATGCTTCAATTAGGACTTTTAAAGGGTTGTAGCGTGGCCTGGTTCATGGTTTAAGAAACAAAGGATAAGGCTCAATTTTTATTTGTACCCACCAATTCGTCATGATGTTTTCCAGTCCTAAACTCAGTTAATCGTGCGTTTGAATTCCTATTGAATCTGGAATGATATTTTGGTGATGGTTCAGATAAGTTAAGTTTATTGGAGAAGGAAGTCATTTTTGCAACATTTTTCCGTTGTCGAGGATTTTTAGCGACCTCTTTTTGACTTATTATCCCTAATTTTTTGCTGACTGCTCTTATTTTGAGATTACAGCCAGCGGGATGCCCCAGTTTTTCTTAAGTCTCCTTCATAGGTTTTAACTCAGTGGGCTTTTTCTTTTGAAAGATAACAACTACCTATTTTATAGAGAACCATCGCCGTGTTTTGATTCAGAAGGATGTTCTTGATGTCATTCTTTGTGTATGAAGTGAAAGTGTGCGACTGAACGCGCATTTGAATTAACTGAGAAACTACCATGCCCTAGGTTATGATTAAAGGTTTCAATTTGTGCGAAAAAGAAAACTTCTACTTCTTTGTCTTAAAGGGGTTGACTGGGGATTATCTTCCTTATAACTCTGCTATTTTAGGAATTGAAAGAACGCTTGTACATCGTCAGCAAGGTCTGTCCAAAAGCATATTGTATAAGATTATGGTATTATTTTCGTCATCCTCTCTCTAAAGGCTTACAACTTTTAACGAGAGTTGAGTATCACAAAAAGGGAATAAAAAACACAGTTTAAATATAGTGAAAACAAATGGGTTAATTTAAAACAAACATATGTGATGCATTAATGAAACAAAGTTTGACATAATAGATAAGTGTTCGAATAAACAAGATAAGTTACAATTGAAAATTCAAAATGAACTGGATGCTCTCAATGATTTGGCATGGGAGAAGTGATCACATTGAGACTCTCAGGAGTGCCGAATTCAATCTCCTTGGTGTCAATCATATTTGAATCTTGTATTTCAGTGTCCAGCAATCATTAGTATCATGCCCAGGAATGCCAAAATGATAGACACATCTTGCATCAGGATTGTAGTTAGGAGAAGAAGTTTTGGGGTTTAGATGAGGTCCTATCAACGTAATCAGATTCACACTTAACATGTGTTGCAGTTCCTGAGACAGTGGTATGTTGATTTTGGTAAACTGTCTCTTGGGCTCATCATGCCTTTGCTGATTTCCCCGTTGTTGTTGTCGTACCGATGCAGGATTAGAGATCAGGACTTCCCCCACAGATTGGTCGTGGTTACTCTTGTTATGACCCTTCTTGTTGTACACAGCATTAGACTCTTTCTTCCCATTGTATGGCTTCTTCTGAGTATCGGAAAATGCAACCATTTGGATCTTTCCGCTTATGATTCCATTTTTAACTTATTCCCCAGTTACAATCAGCTCGGTGAACCCGACCGAAGAGCTTCTGATTAGGTGATTGAAGAAAGGTCCTGTTAAAGTTCCCATAAAGATATCAACCAGCTCCCTATCATTTAAGGGTGGCTGCACCCTTCCATCCAGGTCTCTCCATTTTTGAGCGTATTCTTTGAAGCCCTCATTGGAACCCATGGTCATTCCTTATAACTTCACTTTAGTTGGCGCCAGATCGGTATTGTACTGATATTGACGATAGAAGGTGGTGGCCAAGTCCTCCCAGGTATGGATGTTGGAACATTCTAACTGGTAAAACCAATCCAATTGAGTCCCAGACAGACTCTATTGAGAGAAGTGCACCCACGACTTCTTATCAGTGGTATGCAGTTGAATTTTACGGACGTAAGATCTCAAGTGATGCTTTGGGCATGAAACGCCGTCGTACTTGGCATAAAATGGAATCTTGAATCTATGGGGAATTTCCACCCCAGGAACCAAACCCAAATCACCAAAATCCAAGCCAGGCACAACTTGAATTTCCACACCCTTCAATCTATCTTCCAGTTTCTTATACTTGTCTTCGGCGGGTGGATATTGCTCGTCAAAATAATCCTCATCCTCAGAAGCTTGATTATTTTCACCCCTAACATGGGTACTCCTTGCATCTTCGTTTTGGTTCTCATCCTCCTCTAACGACTCTTCAACCACTTGTACTTGACGGGAAGATCCTTTAAACCTTTTCGCCATGTTGATTAAGGCCTTCTTCTTGGTCTTCTATTTGGCCACCAGAAGTGACATCAGCTCTTGTTGTCCTTTGGCTAAGGTGAGCAAAGTTTCTTGAAATTGAGAATTTTGCGTCTGCAAGTCTTTCACAGTCTGTTCGAGATCCATCTTACTGAAATAAATAGTAGAGAGATGAGGAAACCTGTGTCGTAGAACCTGCTTATGTTATGATGCATGAAATGCGTATACAAGTGTTTTCAAGGACTTTTAAGATTTAAATTTGTTTATACAAAGAAGGAACAAACATTAATTGTATTAATAAGTTCAAACGGTTTACAAAAATGCCTCTTGAGCTTACAATGGAAGAAGAAAAAATAATACAAACTAAACTCCTAAAACAAAAAGGACTTAGGCTTCCCACGAGTGCATCCTTTTTGGTGCTATGTAGGCGTTTAAACTTCGCTCTTCATGAAGTTGTCTCGTGAGCTCAAAAACCTTCTTCTCGCTTTAGTAGAATTGGGCTTCAAAGGTATCTCGCTCCCCTTTTATTTGAATTTGTAATCTTTGCAACTCCTCAAGAGTAGTAGGCATGTCAGGATGAATAGTAGTGCAGGGAACATATCCTTCGGCAATAAGCTCCATGATGATAGGTAGGATGGCCTCATATGGCATCATGAGGTTTTGAGTGTGAGCTTGCACCCACTTGAGATATGGCTCCAAAGGAATGGAGTTCTTATGTCCTAACGTCTTGCTATCAACTTTGTTCACCATGCCCCAAGCTCGTACAAATCTTTGACGATGACTTTGGACATCGCTCTCATAGTCAAATACAATTCCTTGTACAAGCGCGTCATGCGGATCATCCCTCCTAGCGTACCCAAACTGTCACAAAGCCAAAAAAGGGTTATAAGTGATACCTCTCCTAATGCCAAGGAGAGGGACATTAGGGAATTCCCCACAATGGTCAATAATGGTAACATCCTCCAAAGATCGAGAACACCAATGAAAATCCAAATGCGATAGTGACATCAACCTATTAGACCATATCATGCCTTGCTCATTCTTTAAAACGGATCAAGAAAGGTGCGAAATAAACCACCTATCCACCAAAGGAGTGCAACACATGAGAATTCCACTTCTCTTCATGGTGCGGGCGTAAAGAGAATGCAAGATATCTCTGAGTAAGGTAGGCACCGGGTTATGAGATAGAAAAACCCTGACCGTATTCACATCTATGAATTGGTCCTAGTTAGGAAATAGTACCATCCTATAGATTAGAAGGGCCGGAACTTCTTCAAAGGATTGTAAACCTAAAGCATCCTAAAATTATTGAGCCTTCTCAAACAAAAACTTGGCTAGAAACCCCTTAACACCACTTCTTGTTTCCCAATTTTCCATAACATCGAGTCGTTGCAAATGTAAAGCTCTAGAAATATCCTCTAGTTTTGGGTCTCTTTCAATACCGATGAAGGTTAATTGATCAAGAATGGGAACTCCCAAGAGTTGAGAAAATTCTTCCATAGTGGGCACTAATTGGTAATCAGGAAATGTAAAGCAATGGTGTAAAGGGTCAAAGAACTGAAAGAGCACTTTCATCATGTCTTCATCAAGGCTTGAGGTAACCAGATTGAGAAGTCGACCATGTCTCTTGGTGAATGGAGAATTCTCAGGAACCCTTGACGCTAACTCTTAGAGTTGACGAGGCACTCTTACAAGGTTGACTTGGATAGTATTCCTATGGGTGGAAGCCATTCCTGCAAAACAAAACAAAGATAAGTCTCTAGATCCTTGAAATGGTTAGTGAAAATGATATGGTATTGTGATACGGTGGAAAAACCGACTGTTATATACTGGTTTTACATTTTGTATTTGCAAATGTTGCGGTAAGAAAGAGTCACCATCAATTTTTCTTATATCCAAATTAAGGAAAGGGTGAAAAGAACAGAAAAAGACCTTTTCAACAGTTTTTTGAGTAAGGGGGTAGATTATGGAAAGGTAAGGTGTTAGCACCCTTTCCATCCGTAGTTATCTACGGGCTCTTAGAGGTTTGCTCATTTTGAAATACCTTTGTGCTTTGTGTATTTGAAAATGTTTTGAAAATTCCTTAGTATGGCGAACTTTTTAATGTTTTTTGGGATAATGGAGAAAGTATACAAAGTGTTTAGAAAAATGTTTTTAAAAAGTAGTATTTGTGTAAGTGCAAAATGTTTTGAGCAAACTTCTAACAACTATCTACTTTGTACTCTAAAAAAGGTTATTCTTTTCCTCATATCTATTAGACAATGCTATCCTACTATTAGTGAGTAGGAATCCCTAGTCGTTGGATGTATATGGGACATTCGAAGGGATGTTACGGTCACAAAGGCAACTTGACAAGATATTTTAGTTTTTTCCATACAATCCTATTAATCATACATCTAGCAGTTAATATGAAAAGCAGTAAAAAAATGCAGAAAGTAAGGGTCCTACGCTATTACAACCAAATTGAAAGACAAGTAAAATATAAAATAAAAAAAAAAGAGAAATGAATTCTTCGATCCAGGCCATGGACTCCTTTGATTCACCCTTCTTTTTCCTTCTTTCGACTGGGCTTAAGGGTTGATGTGATCAAGCTTCAATTTGCACCCTTTCCTGCCTCCTTCGACTGGGTTTGGGAATGATATGGGAAACCTTTGACTGCAGCCTTCTCTACTTCTTTCAATTGAGTCAAGGAGTGTGCATGAGAAACCTTCTACTGAAGCCTTCTCTACTTCTTTCAATTTAGAATATGAAGTAACACGTACCTACGAAGCAGCATGAATGCATATCCTTCATTCATATTCTTTTTGTCTTTCATTTAAATCTGTACAAGTTAGTTCCAACAAGAAAAGCAAACAAACCAAAAGGGCAAAAACGAAGAACATAACTAAGAGGCTATCTACATTATGCTAAAACAAAAAGTAAGTAAAGGCTATTTACATGCAATGCTGAAACGAAAGATGCAAGGTAAAGGGGACTTACCTTGCCTGAAACTGGAACTTGCATGGCGAACTAGAGTTCCAGGATGCTTTTAGATTCCAAAGGAGAGAAGCAAGTATGGTGTGATCTTGTTGAGTTTTGAGAGTTTTTTGGTGTGCTTCTCTTAGGCTGTATATGCGTGTAAAACAATATGTGTGTATGGTTCCCCTGGGCTTCTGTCTCTACCCCTTGTGCATATGTATGTGGTCTCCTTATATAGAGGGGATGAAGGGGACAAGAAGGAAAAGGAGTAAACAGCCATTAAGTTTGTGTTTTAAGGCCATGAATACCATTTTGAAATGTTGCCAAAGACATGGTTTCTTGTCCCTTTTTGAATTTGAATGAACCTGGACATTTGAATTTCGAATGCTCTCCTTTGAATGACTATGATTGCCTCCTTCAAATGGCTCCGATGGCCTCCTTCAAATGGCTCTGATTCAGCTCCTTCTAATAGCTCTGATGGCCTCCTTCGAATAAATCTGATTGCCTCCTTTGAATGGCTCTGATGTCCTCCTTCGAATGGCTCTGATGACCTCTTTCAAATGGCTCTGATTCAGCTCCTTCAATGGAGTCCATCCATACCAATTCTAATTTCCCAGATCTTCAGAGTTTTCCCTTATCATATTTTCTTTAATTAAGTCAATATCTGCATAAATTTGAATTGCCCAAAGTTCTCTTCGTCAGAGCATTTTTCCTTGTGAATCCAAGACAAGTCTGAGGAAGCTTTTGTCTTGTGGATTGAAGGACGGTTGGGGGAGGCTTTTGACTTAGCGAATCCAAGGCAAGCATGAAGAGGATTTTGTCCTAGTGAACCGAAGGTTGCATGAAGAGGCATTTGGCCTTGTGCAACTCAAACCAAGGCTTGCTCGAAGGGGGAACCAACGCGCCATCGAAGCTGATGGGCCAATGCTTGATTGAAGGGTTTCAGACGTTCAATCGAAGCTTGTTGACATGCAAATCAAAGGACCCTTTGCTCTTATGTGCCAATCGAAGGACATTACTCAATTGCCAATCGAAAGACATTGTTTGCATTCCAATCGAAAGACACTTTGCTATCATTCAAAAAAATTCATTTTTTCTTTTGGCAAGTGTTTGTAACCAACCATGTAAAAGAAACCTTGGGAAACATGAGAGGGAAACTTTTGGGGTACAACAGCTGCCCCTATTCAATCTTCTTAAACCTGAGGATTTAGATTAGCTTGTATGCCTTTCGTGATATGAAGGTTGAAGAGGATTGAACACTAGAGTGCCCAGAAATTTGCACTCGCATGGAGTAACACTGATGGTTGATGATGGTGGGAATAAGCTTACAAATGCTATTTGGAGAAGATGACGGAGATTCGTCGAAGATGGGCTTAAAGATGCCATCCAAAGTAGATGATGATCCACACATGACCCCTTTTGGGGGTTCCTGTTCCTGTTGTCTGAGGAGGAGTCCGCTGAGGAATATGGGTTTTTGTTGTTCTCCTGCTTGAGGAAAACTCGGTGGGGAATAGAGTCTAGGAACTTCAATTGTCCAAGGCTCTGCTGAAGAGTTATCTCTGGACTGGGGAGATGAAAGTTTACTGTTTTCTGGTTGAATTCCAGGCTTCACAGTAACTTGTCGGGGAGGATGAAGTTAACTATTGTCTGGAAATGTATTAGAAGAAGCCCGAGTAGGGATACTTCAGGATGAGTCCGTGTTGGAATGCCTCTGGAAATATATGAGAATGACCCTGGGTAGGGCTGCTTCGTGATGAGTCTGGGTTGGACTACCTCTAGAAATATATGAGAAAGATCCTGGGTAGGGATACTTCATGATGAGTCCGGGTAAGACTTCATCTAGAAATGTATGAGAAAGAGCTTGGATAGGAGTGCTTCATGATGAGTTCGGGTAAGACTTCATCTGGAAATGTAAGAGAAGGAATCTTTGGATGATTACTACCTTAACAGATATTGAAGGGATCTTGGACGATTACGACCTCAATAGATAATGAAGGAATCTTGGATGATTACTACCTCAATATATAATGAAGATAATGAAGGAATCTTGGATGATTACTACCTCAATAGATAATGAAGGAATCTTGGACAATTTCTACCTCAACAGATAATGAAGGAATCTTTGACGATTGCTACCTCAACTGATAATGAAGGAATCTTTGACGATTTCTACCTCAATAGATAATGAAGGAATCTTGGACGATTGCTACCTCAACAGATAATGAAGGAATCTTTAACGATTGCTACCTCAATAGATAATGAAGGAATCTTTTACAATTGCTACCTCAATAAAGTACCATAAATTCGTCTGTGTATAGACTTTACCTGAAAAGATAAGGTTTAGCTGCATGCAATGTCATGATGCATGAAGTGCAAATGATGTTATCAAAATGAATGAGATTTGTAATATATACATTCATGTTGCCTATGCTATGACATCCATAAAATGATGTATGAATGCAATGTATGAATGTGTCAGTCATTTCATTGTTGTATTGTTGAACTAGGGAAAATGAATCCCTGATTGTTGTGAAGAATGTAGGTCTTTAATTTTGAAGTTGAAATGCTGGGAGATAAACTTCCATTTTTAGAGAAAGAAAATATGTTGGGGAAGGAAAACTCCGTGAACTTCTTGGGGATTTTGTTGAAATCCTGTTGGGGAATCTTGAGAAGCTTAGCGGCTTCACTGGGGAGTTTTTTGGAGCAGTAATTGGAGATTTTGCTCTGTTGGGGATATGAGAACACCTGACACCATTAGGCTGCATGCTAAGGATATGGCGGTGACTTTTTTAGGAGGATTCCCCTGCCTCTGTACCTGCTGGAGAAAATATCTGTCGGGGATTTTGTAGACGGTTTGACTGTTATCCCAACATCTGGAGTCCTTGGTGAATGTTGATCAGGGTAATAAACCTTCTACTAATAGACAAGTGACGAGATGACGGGACATAGTCGTATGCTTTAATCCCTAACTTTTTCCTGGACTGTCCTTTCAGATTTTCAGTCCATCGGGATACCCCTTTTTCCCAAGCTGCCTTTTCATGTTTTCAACTTGCCGGGTGTATAGATTTTCCATATGTATATCCATAATTTTTTCCCAAACCCTTTTGGTTCTTCGGGATGCCCTAATTTTTGCCTAGGCCAGTAAACCTAGAGGGTCATTGATCATGCGTAGTACTTTCCAACTATGTCCATGTTTACCGAGTACAGAGGATTGTCACTGTCCATAGTGGTAAGTGTTGCCACCCTGCCAGAAGATGTTTGCTTGATTACACGTGATTCGTTGCTGGAATTCATGTCCAATGCCCCAAGTGATTCAGATGGAGATATGCCCTTGGATATTTGGCATTTTGGAGAGATTCCTTGAACCTTTACTTGGTTGCCCGAGATCGGCTGAACACCATGCTATACCCCTGATTATGGAAGGCTTATTATTGGAATGTCTTTCCATCTGAGGTGATTATATACATTGGGAGCATTTTCGTTCATTGCATATTCGTCTGGGAATTTTTATGATGTTGAACAAATAGTCATATGCAAACAAAGGTATTTAAAGAATGAAAAGCTTATGTCTGTCTTGAAGTTTTTGAAAATTCATTTTTTCCAGTAAAACAGACAAATTTTGTAGGAGTGTGATATCAACTCAGGATTTAATAGTAAACCTTACAAGAGTCGGGATACCTTTTGTAACATTATACTTCCGAACTAAACCATGCTTCATCTAGGACTTTTAAGGGTTATAACATAGCCTGGTTCACGGTTCAGGAAACAAAGAATGAAAACTCAAATTTTATTTGTACCCAACCCATTCTTCGTGATGTTCTTCAATCCTATGCTCAACTAATTGTGTGTTTAAATCCCAATTGAGTATGGAATCTTTGCTCTGATACTTGGTGATGGTTCATAAATTGAACGTTTGTTTGAGAAGGCAGTCATTTTTGTAACCTTTTCTTTTTTTGTTGAGGATTCGTAGGACCTCTTTTTTATTTTGTTATCCCTACTTTTGCATTAACTGCTTCTTTTGTGATTGCAGTCAGCAGGATGCCCCGGTTTTTATTAAGTCTCCTTCATAGGTTTTGACTTAGTGGGCTTTTATTTTGAGAGATAATGACTGCCTGTTTTAACGATTATGGGGAATCATCGCCTTTTTCTGTTTTGGAATGATTCCCCTGACACCACTTGTCGTGTATGAAGGGGAAAGCTTGTGATTAAATGCACCTTTGCATTAACTGAGAGACTACACTGCCCCAGGTTATTATTAAGGGTTTTAATTTGTGGGAAAATAAAAACTCCTACTTATTAGGCTCAAAGGGGTTGACTAGGGATTACCTTCCTTATAACTCCACTGTTTAGGATTTGAAACAACGCCTGTACATCGTCAGCAGGGTCTTTTCAAAAGAATAATGTAGAGATTGTGGTATTGTTTTCGTCATCGTCCCTCTAAAGGCTTAGAGCTTTTGATCGAGAGTTGAATATCACAAAAAGGAAGAAAAAGCACTGTTTGAATATAATGAATACAGATGAAATAATTCAAGACAAAACATATGCAACGTATTAGTATGAATAGCCAAAGTTTGACATAAAGATAAATGTTTTTAAGAAACAGCGAAATTACAACTGATAATTCAAATGAAATAAACGCTCTCAATTTTGACCAGGATTTGGCATGGGATAGGTGATCACACTGGGGTCTTAGGAGAGTCAAATTCGATCTCCTTGTTGTTGATCAAATCCTGAATCTTGTTCTTCAAAGTCCAACAGCTGTCGGTGTCGTGCCCAGGACTATCAGAATGGTAAGCACATTTTACATTAGGATTGTACTTAGGAGGAGAGTATCAGGTTTTTGAGGAGGATCCTTTAGTGTAATCAGCTCCACTTTTAGCAATTGTTGTAATTCTTGAGACAAAGGCATATTAATATCAGTGTGCTTCCTCTATTGATACTTTATCCTACGCCTATTTCCCCGTTGATGTTGAACAGGTGTAGGATTAGACATTAACACCCCTCCCACGGACTGATGGTGGTTATTTTTACTATGGCTATTTTGGCCATAGACAACATTAATTTCTTTTCTGCCACCAAATGGCTACTTCTCAACAATAGAAGATGCAACCATCAGAATCTTCCCACTCTTGATACCTCTTTCAATCCTCTCCCCAGCCAGAACCATCTCTGTAAAACCGGATGAAGAACTTCCAATCAGCAAATTGAAGAACGGCCCTATCAGAGTGCCGATGAACATGTCCACCATTTCCCGATAAGTCAGACGACGTTGCACCCTGCCAGCCAAATCCCTCCATTTCTGCGCATATTCCTTGAACCCTTCTCTTGAGCCCATGGACATATTCTGCAATTGCACTCGAGTTGGTGCCAGGTCAGAATTGTATTGGTACTGCTTGTAGAAAGCAGCAGCCAAGTCTTCCCAGGTATGGGTGCCAATTCCTTCTAGTTGATAGAACCACTCAAGTTGAGTGCCAGCCAAACTTTCTTAGAAGAAATGGACCCATATCTTTCGGTCAGCAGTGTGAGGCTGGATCTTTCTGACATATGACCTCAAGTGAAGTTTAGGACAAGAAACCCTGTCATATTTGGAAAATGTGGGAACCTTGAATTTTGGTGGGATGATCACGGTAGAAACCAACCCTAATTCTTCAAAGTCTAAGCCATGTATCTGCTGAATCTCCATAACAATGAGACGATCCTCCAACTGTTTGTATTTATCATCAACAGGAGGATAATGCTCTTCAGAATAGTCAGGTTCATCTTCCTCAGACCCTGGATTGTTATTGTTGTACCCCAAAATGTTCCCTCTCATGTTTTCCAAGGTTTTCTCTTACATGGGTGGTCACAAACATTTGATTAAAGAAAAATAAAGATTTTGAAGATAAAGAAGGAGTCTTCGATTGGAATTGGGGCAAGGTGTCTTTGATTGGCCTTGAGAAAGGTCTTTTGATTGGAATTTTAACAAGGTCTTTCGATTGGCATCTGAACAGGATGTCATTCGATTGACATCTGGACAAGGAGATTCGATTGGGCATCTAAAACCTTTCGATCAAGCACTGAACCCCCTTTGACCAAGCTTGGTTCACAAGGCTTCGGTTGTGCATTAGCTACTTCGGGATTGTCTTCGATCCACCAGGAAGAGGCTTCCTCAGACTTGTCTTCGATTCACAAGGGCAAAGGTCTCTTCTATAATTGCCTTCAATGCACAAGGCAAAGACTTCCTCTGTGTTTGCTTTCGATGCATAGGGCCAAGACCCCTCAACACAGTTTTTGCACTATGACACCTAATATGACCCCTTCGAAAGAGTGTTCTAAAGTCCCATTCGAAGGACACACATTGGTGGCCCATTCGAAGGAGGCAAGAAAAGACTATTCGAAATACACTCAAAAAGTCCATTCGAAGGAGGCCATCAGAGCCATTCGAAGGAGCTGAATCAGAGCCATTCGAAGGAGGAAATCATAGAAATTCGAAGGAGGTAAACAAAGCCATTCAAAGGAGGCCATCAGATCCATTCGGAGGAGAGAATTCGAAAGTCAAATATCCAGGTTCATTCAAATTCAAAAAAAAAGGACAAGATCCCATGTTTTTGGCCAACGTTACAAATTCCCATTCATGGCTTTCAAATACATAATCAAGGTTGTTTAAACCTTTTCCTTCTCGTCCCTTCTACCTCTCTATATAAAGAGATCACAAGTGTTGCATCAGACACAAAGATATTGCCTAGAAAAAGAGAATACTCACACCACCATAGAAAGGATCAAAATTCTAACTAGATTTCTTTGCAGGCACCCTCAATCCAGACAAATGTTATATTTGTGTTCTTGAGATTCCCAAGAATCTGTTCCAAGCCAAGCCACGCTCAGATCGAAGCATCTCCAGTTAGTAAGAATTTACCCAAATCGAAACTGCATTTCTAAGTATTTTAAATACATATTATTGGTATATATGTGTTTCTAATACCATTTGTGTTTATATGAGCATATCATATGCAAGATAACATGCAGGAATAAAATCACGCCATTTAAAGGCATGACATGATCTTCCTTTTGAAACTCATGGCACAGCCTGTTTCAAGTCAAACTAAGCTTAGGCCTTAGGGCAGAAGATTCGAATTAGGGAGAAGGACCTAGGTTCGATACCCAGGTCCTGCATCTTTATTTTTTTTGCAAGAATTTTCCTTGCAGGTTCAATTCGAAGAACAACTCCCTCCTTGGATCGAAAAAGGCAACATCCCTCCTGGATCAAAAATACCATCCCCTTTACAGAATTGAAAGGCAACATCCTTCATGAATCGAAAGGGCATGACTCTCTCTGGATCGAAGCTTCTCCTTTCTCCTTGGATCAAAGGATGTCCTTTTTTATATTTTATTTTTGTGCTTTTTGTTATTTCTTTATTGATCTTTTTATTTAAATTGACTTTAAATCAAAATCACAAAAAAAAAATATTAGGCTAGTGTCTTTTCTAATTAAATTAATTTTGTAAATAAATAGATTAATTATTTTAACCTCTTTCTTGAAATTAAAGCTAAATAGACATAGGTTATATTTTCTTAAAATAAAAACAAAACAAAAATATTTTTCACCTTAGGATTTTTCAGACATCTTTTCTACTTCGTGCATTAACCTATTTTCATATTTTTTCCATATTATTGTATCTGCCTATTGGATGTAATAGATTAAAACTCGGACACTTACTGCTTTATCCCCCACATTCTTGTACAGTGTAAATCTCCTCCCCAAAGCATTGTAATAGCGTAGATTTAAATTCTTGCACTTTAATATTCTACAATATATATTAACTGCTAGTAATTAGGCGTGTATGATAAGACTAATAATCAAACGCTAGCAAACTTAACAAAAGATAAATAACTGAATTGAACACAATTGCACACAAGCACCTTTAGGGTATCCCACTTTGGTTGTCTTTAATAAATAAAACAGTCATGAGGCAGGAACGCTTTAGCAAAGACCCATAAATCAAAAAAGATAATAGTCCCTCGATGATCCTACAGTTGCCTTTCGGTAAATGATCTAGTCCCTAAAAGAAAATTTTTAAAGTGTCTCCACAAGTTGCCTTTGTGACTGTAAAACGTCCCTTCGATTGTCCCTCAAACATCCAACGATAAGGCTACCTACCCACTGATAGTAGGATAGCACTGTCTAGAGGAAAAAAGGAAAAGAACGACCCTTTTTTAGTATAAAAGTAGATAGCTGTTAGAAGCTTGCTCAAACATTTTGCACTTACACAAAAAACTACTTTTCAAAAACAATTTCAAAGCACTTTGTATACTTTCTCCACTATCCCGAGAAACATTACAAAGTTCGTCGTAGTAAGGTGTTTTCAAAACATTTTAAAACACACAAAGCAAAAAGGTATTTCAAAATGAGAAAACCTCTAAGAGCCCTTGGAAAACCACGGATGGAAAGGGTACTAGCACCTTCCCTTTCCATAATCTACCCCCTTACTCAGAAAACATCTCGAAAAGGTCTTTTTCTATTCTTTTCACCCTTTGCTTAATTTGGATAAAAGAAAAGACGGTGGCGACTCTTGCTTACCACACATTTGCGAATACAAAATGCAAAACCAGTATTAAACAGTCGCTTCTGCCACGATATCACACTTACCATCTTCATGATTATCCTCTTCATTTGGTGGAGTTGCGAGATCTAGAGCTCTCTTGGATGGTCTTTAAAGTCATCTTCCCAAATTCAAGACACCAGTCCGTTTCTTTGCCTTCTTAGTCTTCTCTTTGACGATCAGAGCTTTCAGGTCTTCTTGCCCCTGGGTCAGAAACAGGAACATTTGTTAGAACTGAACGTTTTGAACTTAATAGGCTTTGATTGTTTGTTCAAGAGCCATTTCTTCTGTTGAAATAAACAGCGAAGGGATAAGAAACCTGTCTGGAGAATACATGTTATGCAATGACATGTATGATATGTAAATGTTTTCAAGGATCTCGCGGGTTAAACAAGAAAATGTCAGAAGTTGAATTTTGCAGCTTTGATTGAAGAACTTTGTATCATTGAATGTCCTTTTACAAGAGTCAAGCTCACCATATCGAGTGGTTCATAGCCCCTGACTCAAGTTGTCGTGTTTTGGTCTTTTGGAGGCATTTCGTTAGAGGAAAATAAATTCCCTTGCCCCTTGCTAGACGTCTGCTTTATCATAACCTGCATCACAGACCCTTGAGACCCTTGAAATGGTTAAGAAAATGCCATGGTATGATGTTATTATGTGTATGCTATGTATCAAGCAAAAGTGTAAGATTATGAAGACAAGTGAGTCTTGCAAGAAGTTCAGGTTAATGACTATAAACAACCCCTGCAAAGAGTTCAAGTTGTTAGATAATGAAAGAAAGCAAGTCACACAAATAGCCTTAGGTTCAGGCTTGTATAAGTTCCATAGGTAAGTACCCTCTTGAAGTTTAGTTGG
Source organism: Vicia faba (assembly GCA_948472305.1). Lineage (NCBI taxonomy): Eukaryota > Viridiplantae > Streptophyta > Magnoliopsida > Fabales > Fabaceae > Vicia > Vicia faba. The sequence goes on along the minus strand of OX451741.1, from coordinate 759,852,584 downwards.
TTCAACCTGTCCTATCAACAGTAACCGGGTTCTACGGAATCTCAATATCACTGATTTTTCCCACAAGTTTCATTCTGATCGACAACTGACTTGCCACCAAATAAAACTTGGGAGTCAAATCTCAATGAGTGTAGTATCGAGTATCAACCGACTTAGGACTACACCAAAGACGACTATCTCACTATTTCCTAATGCCCAAGTTGTTCAATTAAAGGTTTTAAGGTCAGTTGATGCTTCATGACACCATGCAGCGGCCCTGTATTCTCCTTGACTACTCAAGGGCTACCGGTACCAACCAAAGTGTCACATCAACGTAGCTATCGCTTCAATCGTGTCAGTATACCCCGCACAGTCCCCACAATATATTTCTACTTACCTAAAAGGTGCCCTAGATCCGGTTGTAGGATCTACAGTAACAACCCAAACAAACCCTCCAAGGATAAAGTGTACAAAGCAAGTAATTAAAATAGTTTTAAAATGAACTAACTCATAGGTAACCCCACTTTTTATAAATCCCCAGCAGAGTCGCAAGTTTTGTGATACGGTGGCAGAACCGACTGTTATATACTGGTTTTGCATTTTGATTTTTCAAATGTTGCGGTAAGCAAGAGTCGCCACCGAATTTACTTTATCCAAATTAAGGAAAGGGTGAAAAGGACAGAAAAATACCTTTTCGAGAGTTTTCTGAGTAAGGGGGGTAGATTATGGAAAGGGAAGGTGTTAGCACCCTTTCCATCCGTAGTTATCTATGGGATCTTAGAGGTTTTCTTATATTGAAATAACTTTGCGCTTTATGTATTTGAAAATGTTTTGAAAATGACTTAGTATGGAGAACTTTGTAATGTTTCTCGGGATAGTGGAGAAAGTATACAAAGTGTTTAGAAAAATGTTTTTAAAAAGTAGTATTTGTGTAAGTGCAAAATGTTTTGAGAAAACTTCTAACAGCTATCTACTTTGTACTCGAAAAAAGGTTATTCTTTTCCTCATATCCTTTAGAGAGTGATATCCTACTATTAGTGAGTAGGAAGCCCTAGTCGTTGGATGTATATATGACATTCGAAGGGACATTACGGTCACAAAGGCAACTTAACAAGAAATTTTAGTAATTGTCCTAAAATTCTAAAATCACTTTTAACTGAGGTAACATCGAGAGGGTCATCGAGGGACTCATTATCTTTTCAAACTAGAGGACAGTCACTAAACTTCTCACATTTCGAGAATTATGACTGTTTTCCGAAGGCAACCAAAGTGGGCGTACCTTAGAGGTGCATATGTGCATGTGTGTTATGTTTCAGTTATTTTTTTTATTAGGTTTACTAGCATTTGATTTTAGTTTTTCCATACAATCCTATTAATCATACATCAAGCAGTTAATATGAAAAGTAGTAAAAAATGCAGAAAGTAAGGGTCCTACGCTATTACAACCAAATCGAAAGAGAAGTAAAATATAAAAATTAAGAAAAGAAATGAATTCTTCGATCCAGGCCATGGACTCCTTCGATTCACCCTTATTTTTCCTTCTTTCGATTGGGCTTAAGGGTTGACGTGAGCAAGCTTCGATTTTCACCCTTTCCTACCTCCTTCGACTGGGTATGGGAATGATATGGGCAACCTTCGATTACAGCCTTCTCTACTTCTTTCGATTGAGTCAGGGAGTGGGCATGAGAAACCTTCGACTGCAGCCTTCTCTACTTCTTTCAATTTAGAATATGAAGTAATATGGACCTACAGAGCAGCATGAATGCATATCCTTCGTTCATATTCTTTTTGTCTTTCATTTAAGTCTGTACAGGTTAGTTCCAACAAGAAAAGAAAAACAAAGAAAAAGGGCAGAAACGAAGAACATAACTAAGAGGATATCTACATTATGCTAAAACAAAAAGTAAGTAAAGGCTATTTACATGCCATGCTGAAACAAAAGATGCAAGGTAAAGAGGGCTTACCTTTCTTGAAACTGGAACTTGCATGGGGAACTAGAGTTGTTGGGTGCTTTTGGATTCGAAATGAGAGAGGCAAGTATGGTGTGATCTTGTTGAGTTTTGAGAGTTTTTTGGTGTGCTTCTCTTAGGCTGTGTATGCGTGTAAAATAATATGTGTGTTTGGTTCCCCTGAGCTTCTGTCTCTACCCCCTGTGCGTATGTATGTGGTCTCCTTATAAAGAGAGGATGGAGGGGACAAGAAGGCAAAGGAGTAAACAACCATTAAGTTGGTGTTTTAAGGCCATGAATAACATTTTGAAATGTTGCCAAAGACATGGTTTCTTGTACCTTTTTGAATTTGATGAACCTGGACATTTGACTTTCGAATGCTCTCCTTCGAATGACTCTGACTGCCTCCTTTGAATGGCTCTAATGGCCTCCTTAGAATGGCTCTGATACAGCTCCTTCGAATAGCTTTGATGGCCTCCTTCGAATGGCTCTGATTTCCTCCTTCGAATGGCTCTGATCGCCGCCTTCAAATGGCTCTGATGGCCTCCTTCGAATGGCTCTAATTCAGTTCCTTCAATGGAGTCTATCCATACCAATTCGAATTGCCCGGATCTTCAGAGTTTTCCCTTATCATATTTTCTTTAATTAAGTCAACATCTACATAAATTTGAATTTCCCAAAGTTCTCTTCGTCAGAGCATTTGTCCTTGTGAATCCAAGACAAGTCTAAGGAAGCTTTTGTCTTATGGATCGAAGGCCAGTTGGGGGAGGCTTTTGACTTAGCGAATCCAAGGAAAGCATGAAGAGGCTTTTGGCCTAGTGAATCGAAGGTTGCATGAAGAGGCCTTTGGCCTTGTGCAACTCGAACCAAGGCTTGCTCGAAGGGGGAACCAACGCGCCATCGAAGCTGATGGGCCAGTTCTTCATCGAAGGGTTTCAGATGTCTAATCGAAGCTTGTTGACATGCCAATTGAAGGACCATTTACTTTAATGTACCAATTGAAGGACATTACTCAGATGCCAATCGAAAGACATTGTTGGCATGCTAATCGAAAGACACTTTTCTATCATTCAAAAAATTTAATTTTTTTTCTTTTGGCAAGTGTTTATAACCAACCATATAAAAGAAACCTTGGGAAACATGAGAGGGAAAATTTTGGGGTACAACAGGTATGATGTCATGGTGTTATGTACAAATAAACATATACAAGCAAAGAAAATAAGTCCTTAGGTTTAGGCTTGCATGGGGTTTATAGGTAAGTATCCTCTTGAAGTTTAGTTGGTTCAACCTGTCCTAGAAAGTAATCGAGTTCTATGGGATCTCAATATCATTGATCTTTCTTCATTGGGAATTGTTTCAGCACAAGCCTCTTTTTTTGTGACCGAAATATCCCAAAAGTTTGATCTCAATGAGCGTAGTTTCAAGTATCAACCAACTTCGAACTGCACCAAATCCGGTTATCTCACTACTTCCTAATGGCTAAGTTGTTCAATTAAAGGTTCTACGGTCAGTTAGTGTTTCATGACACCATACAATGTCCCTGTATTCTCCTTGTCTGGACTCAAGGGATACCTTTACCAACAAATGTGTCACACCAACGTAGCCATCTCTTCAACCATGTCAGTATACCCCGCACAGTCCCCATGATCTATTGCTACTTACCTAATAATGTTCCCCGATCTGGGTAGAGGATCAATACAAAACCCAAACAACCATTTAAGAGTAAATAAAACCAATCAAACAATGAAAGCATTTAAATGTGATCTAGTCTCTAAGGTAACCCCACTTTTAAGATTATCCTCAGCAAAGTTTCCATTTTTGTAATACGGTGGGAGAACTGACTTGGGTGTTTTGCATTTTATCGCAATTGTTGTGGATAGCAAGAGTCGCCACTGACTTTTATTTTATCCAATAAAGAAAATGGTGAAAAGAACAGGAAAGACCTTTTGAGAACTTTATTGAGTTCATGGGGTAGGTTATGAAAAGGGAAGGTGTTAGCACCCTTTTCATTCGTAGTTATCTACGTGCTCTTATTTTCCAGCTCACTTTGAAATGCTTTATTTAAAATGTGTTTGTGATAGGTTTTGAATGTATTTTTGAAAAGTTCCTTCATTTAGGCGAACTTTGTAATGATTCTTGTCTCTACAAGAATGCATACAAAGTGTTGACTTTTGAAAATATTTTCTTTGGAAATATGTTGGTGCATTTGAAAAGATGTTTATTTTGAAGATGATTATGAGAAAGAAACTATGAATGTTCTACCTACTCAAAAAGTCTTAGTTATTTTCCTCCTCCTTTAGATATTTCTCACTTACCAATGATTGATAAGAAACCCTATCATTAGATGTAAGGGGACGGGTGTGGGTCATCGTGTAGTCATAGAAGGCAACATTATAGGATGCTTTAGCAATTTTTCATAGGGACTAAGATCGTTTATCAAAGGAAACATTGAAGGGTCATCGAGGGACTACGATCTTGTAATTGAGGGTTTTTTGCTAAAGTATCCTAGGTTCGAGGGACATGACCGTTTACATCTGAGGAAACAAGTGTGGGTTACCATAAAGGTGCAAGCGTGAATTGTTTTTTTATTGCATGCATTCTTGTCTTGAGATTAGGTTTCTCTAAGATTGATTTTATCTTGCCATACACACCCTAATTACTAGCATTTATTCAAAAGCGATAAATTGCGGAAATTTAAAGTCATACGCTATTACATCGTTTAGGGGATGGGGATACAAATTATAAATGAGGATGAAAGCAATTAAAAACATAATTACTATTACAACCAAATTGAATAGAAAAGTCTCAAAATCATGATTTTTGGTGTTGAGGCTGACACGGGCCGTGTTGAGGCTAACACAGGTCGTGTCCTGTGACACGGGCACCCGTGTCAGGACCCTGTAATAGTCCATGCATGCCTTTTTGTCTCAGCTGAGCTGACACAAGCCGTGTCCTGTGACACGGGCACCCGTGTCAGAACCTTATCCTGCCACTTTGCCAAGTTTTTAATCCCAGTAAGAGGGACACGGGCCGTGTCCTGTGACACGGGCACCTGTGTCAAGACCTTGTCCTGTCATTTTGTCAAATTCTCTCCCAGTAAGATGGACATGGGCCGTGTCAAGTGACACCGGCACCCGTGTTAGAACCCTGCCTTGCTATTTTGTCCTGTTTTCTTGTTGACACGTCTTGTGTCAGGTGACACGGCCGACTGTGTCAGACTTCCAGAATCTTTTTTCCTGTAGTTTTGAGTGTTTGCGACTCTTTTATTTTGATTTGTCCTATTTTATTCTTTTGAAAACGAAAGTAAAATGATGTATTAAAAACGATATCACAGTTTGAGAAAACTTACCTCTTGAAGTGAGAATCCAAAATGTGTATGGGTGTTTCCAGGTTCAATGTGATGATTGGTTGAGCTTCCTTAGACCTCACTGAGGTTATTTCAATCCTCCCTTTGTGCTGAAAGTGTTTGGATCTCTCCAACCAAGTCAACTAGCAAGACAATGTTTTTGAGTTTGGAAGGTACTGATAATGATGTTACAAAAGTTTCTCTTGTGTTTGAATAACTACTATATGATGTATATGAAGTATGTGGATGGTTGGTTTGGTCAGGAATGCAAGGTTTCAGAGATTTGAAGATTTTGGTTTCTAAGCTCAAGAGTGAAGGTTTTGTGGATAGTTATGGTTTTTATTGTATGAGGGGTTTTGAGAAACTTGTCTATACAACAAAAACTTATGGCCCCATAGCTTTCAAATGGCCTCTCTATTTATAGAGAAGGTTTGAGAGGATGAGAGAGTTTGTTTTACAAGCTGTCAAAATTCTGGTTTGGTTGAGATAAAACAACCAAGTTATGTGAAATTTGATGTTCCAATGTATGGTACAAAAGGGATCTGAAGTAGCTATGAGTTTTTAGGCATGTTACTTCTTGCTTTGACATTGTGTGTGCAGAAATAACAGTTGAGAGGCTCAAGGAGAGCTGACTTTGTATAAAGCATGCTTTATGTGAATGGCAATGGTGCCTTTGTGCCATAAATGGAATGATGCAATGGACAATACTTGAATCACTTGGATAATGGTTCAATCAATTGTGTAAACATATGACTATGGATAGATTTTCAAGTCAAAAGGCTTGAAAAGTAATATTATGCAGCACATCATGCAAATTGGATTATGTGTTCTTCAACAAAATGACTTGTCATTCAAGAAAGGATGCCCAACTTCATGCCCTTGAATCTCCTAGCTCAAGTATGATAAATTCATGCTCTTGGACATTTTGGAAAGCTTGAAACATTGTCTACATCTTTCATGTTGACCATTTTGGATAAATCAAATTGGAACTTGATGAAAAATGGCCAAGAAGTTGAGATAAAAACTGACCAAAATCTGTTGAAAATTTCACTAAGTGTTTATACAAAATGTCATGACTTCATGGGCTTATATCTTCAAATCTAAGCATTTCTTGGATATCAACCCTATATTACAAAGTTTTATAATTCATCAATATCTACAAATTTTATATTGAAAGTTTTCTTTGAATAATCTTGCATCTTGGTGAAAAAATGTCATGAAATTATGAAATTATCATGTTTAAAACACTTAGAAAAATTTCTAAGTATAGAAAATGTTGACTTTTCCAAAGACTTTTTGACTTCTTGATGATCAAGCTTGATATTCTTGAATGTATTGATGAACTTTGATCTTTGAAACTTATTGTTGACCAAAAAGTCAAAGTTTGGCTTTTCAGTATACAGTTGACTTTTTCATTAGTTGACCAAATTTCATCTATCAATCCAATGATCTTGAGAAATGTTTTGAGACATTAAATTAGGTCAACATGTTATGTTTGAGTATTTGGGATTATTCTTCAAGCCATTAGGTCCTATATTATGTAAAAAAGTCAATGATCAATCGTTCTTAGTCAAAACCCTAATTTATGGTCTCAGTATTTTGGAGGTGATTTTGTCTGATCAATTATTGAGAATCCTTGAGCATTGGAGATCCTTTATGAAGAATGTATTGAAAAAGAGAGGGAAAATTTTGGGGTACAACAATGCTAGTATCTTATTAAAGGTTGCTTTGCGAGACCGACTAGTGAATCTCAGAACAATGTGCTTGGCGTTTTTTCAAATATAGTAAAAATGGTAAGCGTTTTAGTGACTTCAACAGTGGTCAAGATCACATCGTGATATTTTGAACAAGAAAAAGTAAATACTTGGATGGAAACATAAAGGTTTTGGTCTTGAAACATAAAAGAAAGAAAATAAAACTTAATGTAAAGCTTTGCATAAATGAAAATTTGGTGATCAAACATACCTTTGCACTCGTGAGACTCATTTCGTGCTTTGTTGGGAACTCATAGTTTGCGTGAGTTCGTGAGTAAATTTAAACACCATAAATATAACAAGGAAACTACTATTTAAAATACAATGTAAATAATTTCTTAAATGACGAGCTTTCCTCCAACGAGTGCCACATCGTTGTTGGATGTCTTCTTATTTCCTAAATCGCTTTCTCCATGTTTTCATGCTGAGGATGAGGTTAAGTGGTTACTAAACTACGCTTTCTTGCTTTACTGCCTTGATCAACACAATTGTATTAGTCAAACTATCTGCGTTTGTTACCTGGAAAAAAATCCTAAGTCCACAATTTTCTTCAAACCAGATTTCGACATCCAAGTCCCTTATGCTTGTGTCGAACCTGAAAGTGTGAAAAACACAAGAAAATGGGAATTTGAATTGGGTTTTAAATCAAAAAAAATTCTATAAAAATATTATTATCCTTTAAGTTAAAATACTTTTCCTTCACTCTTGATAATAACAATAAGTAAGAACGGGAAGTAAAGAACAAGGTATGTTTATACTAGTTCACTTGAAAATTATCAAACTAGTCTAGCCCACCCGCCAAGGTGATTTCACCTCACTCAATCGAGGACTTAATTCACTATAACCAAATTGATTACAATTTGCACAAGCTATCTGCAAGTGACTAACAACCTCTAAGACACACAAGTCCTAGACTTCTTAAGGACACAGACCTACTCGATCCCTTAAGGAAAATTCTGCATAAGCTACATGCAAGTGACTAACAACCTCTAAGACAGACAAGTCCTAGACTTCTTAAGGATACAGACATACCCGATCCCTTAAGGAAAAATCAAATAACCGTTTGACTACAAGTTTTGTTTATAAGAGTATTACTTCTACACAAGTTGAATATGTAAACCATTTTAAGAACAATGACTAAAAAATATGAAAGTTATGAACAACGCTTTATGCGTGAATATTTCGTTGATTTGAAACTTTTTCTCTTAGTCTTCAAGCCTTTATATATCCAATAGAATAATTTATCCATTGAGGGGTACTCTTGGAATTTCCAGATATTTGGCAGCTTAAGCAATAACGTGGGAGACAAATCATGTAATGCGTCTGTCCTTTTATGGTAGTGGAATGAAAAGTTGATTGTACCATGTACTATTTGTACCACGTTAACATTATATTCTTTCCTTCTGCACTTCATAGGCTTCTACGAGTATGAGTTTAGAAACGAGAACAACACAAGGTCATTAGAACTTCAAGTCTTCAGTCTTCAGAACTGCGTCTTCAGCACTTGGTTATGAGAACCTTTTCTTAGAATATTGGGTCTTTAGAACTTCAAGTCTTTAGAATCTTTAGAACTCTTGTCTTTAGAGTCTTCAACACTTGGTCTTTAGCATCTGTATTTGAGTAGAAACTTCTGTCTTCAGATCGTCTAACTGTTTCTTTAGAACCTGTTGTCTTCAGAAATATGAGTCTTTAGCATCTGGACTTAAGTAGAAACTTCTGTCTTTAGATATTCTGACTATTTCTTTAGAAAAAACATCATAGCTTTTACTTCAGATCCTTCTGGAGTGTCTTGCTATTGTTTAATAGAACTTATGTAGCATAGAAGAGGAACTAATTCTCTTCTAATGTCTTGGCCACGCCATCCATCAGAAGCAGAACTTGTTTGTTAAGTACTCAACAATAACAAACATTAGAGTATCAAAATTGTCCATACAAACATACTCATTTTTTATCATCAAAACTCAGATAATATTGCAGAACCAAATCTTGTTCTTACAGAACCATCACCCTTATGAGTGTCGATCACGTTCTCGCCTCCTAGCCATAACTTTGCACAAAGTCTTTTCATCTTCCTCTTATCTTAGCTGGATTTTTAAGTCTTGTCGAATATCCCAGCTAACACATATTTTTCAAATAAATATTAAAAATATTTTTCTAAATGGTGATATTCACAAGAAAGTTTATATGGTGACTCTACTAGGTGTTTTTCATAATTAAGGGAAGTCATTAAGTTCAAGAAGGTCATATATGATCTGAAACAAGCTCCACGAGTTTGATTTGAGAGATTTTCACATGTTAATATATCTTTAGGTTTTCACTCTAGGGATCATTATATTTCTTTGTTTGTCAGGACCACTTCTTATGGTTGTATATTACTTTTATTATACGTTGATGATATGATTTTTACACACGAAGATTTTGATACTTTAAAATTATAATTTTCCGATCAGATTGATATGATGAACTTAGGTACTCTTCACTACTTCTTAGGGATTGAAATTACTAACCCTCATCAAGGTTATCTTCTCTCTGTATTACAAACATTCTTGAACAAGCTCTCATATATGATACTAGAGCAACAAATAACCCTCTTGGATAAAGTGTGAATTACACTTCCTCTAAAGGCGTTTCACTACCATATTCCACATTGTATCATATTTTGGTCGGAATATTGGTGTACCTTACTATTACTAAGTATGATATTGCTTACGTTGTTTATGTTGTGAGTTTGTTCTTTTCCATTATAGTATATTAGACAATTGTTTTTGTATCTTTCGTCATCTTCACTGAATCTAGTTTCAAAGTTTTATATTTTTCTTATCGTTCTCATTTAAGTTACATGATTATTGTAATGTTTATTGGGTTGATGACTTCGAGTATCGTAAGTCCTCCACAAGCGTCTGCATTTTTCTTGTAGACTCTTATTTTGGAGAAAAGTGAGAAACGCAATATTGCATCTCATTGTATTACAAAATATTATTATCGTGCTATTACATTGCTGAAATAGTCCATTTGTGGTTGTTATTTTCTAATATGAGTATCCCTCTTTTAAACCAACTTATATGTAATGCAATAACAAGAATGTCATTCAAAATTTTCAATATTCGATATTTCATGAACGCACTAAACACGTTGAGATAGAGTATCACTTCATTCATCATCATTTTAAACAAAGAACGATTAATCTACCATTTGTTTTGTCTTCCTTACATATCATTGATTTGATTACCAAGATGATTTCATTAAAAAAATTATTTGAAAAACTCTCGATATTCACTTGCAAGATAATATTATTATAATATATCATATATTTTTATTATATCTTAATTAGTCATTTTTTATACAACAAGTTAGTCTTTTCTAACATCTACTATTTATACTAAATATTCTTTTGTAATCTTTAGTGCCTATTTTTTTTCATTTTAATAAAAATGGATGTCTCCTTTCTCCTTCACATCTTTCTTTTGCTAACAAAAGGAACAAAAGTTCATGAAGCCAAAACCAAACAAAATATGAAATAGGATTGATTAACATATCTGTACATGCTGACATATGCAGCAGAATTAAGAAAAACATAAACAAATAAGGGGTGAAAGATCTTGGTTCAAGCAATAATAGAGTGGACAACACAACTATCTTACCTTACATATTACATTCATCATCACACAACACTATATCCTATCATATATTAATTATATGACAAGATAACAACAATACTCAAAGGAACTGGAAATAAAGTGTCCTTATTAATGAAGCCAGTTAAGACACTGAAGCAAAATCAGATAATTTTCATTTAAAGAAACCTCCAGCAACCTTAGCAAAATCTCCACCTAGTCCACCAAGTCCACCTGATCCTCCTCCATCTTCGGATTTGACAGCTTCTTCAGATTTGGGTGCAACATCATCACCTTTGGGTTGATCAGGTTTGGAAGTTGGTGGAGTAGCAGCAGTGGTGGTGGTGTTGGTGGACTGATACTGATGCAGATAATCAGCAGCCTTATCAAGATACTCTCCTGCGCCCTTATTATCATCCAATTTAGCATACTGACCAACTGCATCTAGAAGATCACCTGCAGCTTGTGCCGCTTTCGCTTTGTCTGCCTCTGATTCTTTCCCGAAACCCGTCTGTGCTGCCTCTGCTACCACCTTTGCGCTTGCCATAAGCTCGCTTGTTGAATACTTCTTCTCTTCTCCACTTGCTGCCATCGTTTTTGTTGTTTGTTTTGGAGTAATGTTGATTGGTTCTGCATAACTTTAATAGGGTCGTTCAATTATTTATAATCTTAGTGGGGATATTTTTAAAGTAAAGATTGTGGTTGAAGATCATGTGGGTCTACCTTATCGATTCATGCATAAATAATACTACAGTGTGGGGTTTGCGTGTCCTTTGAAACACTCTTTGCCTCTAACTGGGCAAACCGTGTTCCTTTAACGACCACTCCTTATAATGTTTCTTAAGTCTTTGTCACGTTAATGGTTAGAGTTAGGGTAACTCACACTACCTATCTAATAAAGTTAGTTACTCATTTAACCAACTTTTAGTGAACTTCCAATAAGTCATGCTTGAATTTATTCTTTAACATATTCTCTTAACTCAACTATCTTTTTAATAACTACACCTCCAATTGTATGATTCACTATAAATTTTAGTAAGTTATTATTTATAATTATTATAAAGTAAAAATATATTTTTGAATTAAATCAAATAATTTCTCTTAATAAAAAATGGTAATGATTAGATAGTTACACACAAAGTTATCAAAGATAAAACTATCAAATTTTTTTTCATGATCATCCGACTATTCAAACAAAAATCACATAAAAATAATTAATAAATTTAATAAATCACTTATAAGTAATATATTTCACCTCAATTGAAAATAAGTGGATTAGAAAGAAGATAGTGTTGTGAAGTTAAATATATCAATTATTATGATTGTCTCAATCAATTCAACCGTAAAAAATATTATAATTTTAAGAATATTAAAATTATAATATTAAAAATATTATAATTTTAAATCGTAAAAAATCATAATAATAAAAATAATAAAGAATAAGAGTTTTTTAAGCCACCATATTTTACAATTTAACTTTTCCAACAATATAATTTAAAAAAAAAAATTTTATGATGTTAAAATTTATATTTAAGAAAACATCATCAAAACTAAGAGTAGTATAATAAGTTGAAGATAAGCTTAATCATAATAACTAAATTTATATATCTAAAAATCAAATAAAAACACAATTAAAACATTTTTCTTAAAAAAAATTAAAACGATAATATTATTGAGAATATAAAAAAATAAAAATTTAAAAGTTAAGAAAGTACACAATGTAATCACCATTCATATGTAATGTCACTCATACAATTATTTCAATTCTCTTTCTTTCACCGATTCTTCTTTTGCAACAAATTTATACCTAAAAAAATATAATCTAACTATCCAATAACAAAAAAATTAAGAATAAAAGAAAATAAAAATTAAAAAACAAAGACAAATTACAAAATATTAACAATAATGAAACAATGTGATTGTAAATAAATATTTAAATTATGAAAATAAATAGTTTTAGTTAATAATAAATAAAATAAATAATAAAAATTAATAAAATAAATTGTGAAGATGACGTGTGAAAAAAAAAACAAAGACAAATTATAAAATATTAACAATAATGAGACAACATGATTGTAAATAAATCTTTAAATTATGAAAATGAATGATTTTAGTTAATAATAAATAAAACAAATAATAAATATTAATAAAATAAATTGTGAAGATGACTTGTGTAAAAAAAATTGAAAATGAGTGGTTTTAGTTGATGATAAATAAAACAAATAATAAATATTAATAAAATAAATTATGAAGATGACTCGTGGAAAAACCAAAAAACAAAGACAAATTATAATATTAATAATAATAAGACAACATGATTATAAATAAATATTTAAATTATGAAAATGAGTCGTTTTAGTTAATAATTAAATAAAATAATAATAAATATTAATAAAATAAATTGTAAAGATGGTTTGTGGCAAAAAAATTATTTAAATTTTGGGATGTTGAAATGATATTTTTTTTATATTTACAATTTAAAAAAATAAATAAATAAGTTTACCATATAAAATAAATTATAAATATTAATAAAATAAATTATAAAAATAGTTCGCAACAAAAGTGTTTAAATTTTGAGATTTAGAAATGATGATTTTTCAAATTCACAATATTAATAAATAAATAAATAATTAAGTTTGTTACAATTTAAAAAAAATTAATAAATAAATCAATTTTTAAATTATGAGAATGAATTGTTTTAGTTAATAAAAACTAAAATTTTAAATTATGAGAATGAGTAGTTTTAATTAATAATAAATAAATAAATAAATAATAAATAAATATTAATAATTATTAAATTAATTTTAATTTTAGTTCTAATTTTTTTTATGAGATTTAACATTTTTAATTAATAAGATTTATTCATTGAATTGAATTACACTCAATTCGTTTCTAAGAATAAAAAATCTATTAGTTTTCAATCTTTTGGTCAAAATATATCTTCAAGTTGTGATTCAGTTGGACAGGGTGTTACCTCTAACCTTTCAATGTTCACTTGCTCCACCAGTAAATGAAATCTTGTCTTTATATGTTTGCTCATATAGTGTAGTGTGGGATTCCTTGATAGGTGTGTTATTTGTTGTCAATTTGCAATTCGATAAGCTTCTTCCTTTAAATCTTTAGCTCCTTAAATATTAATGTAACCTTTTTTTTTTGTGACAAGAATCATATGAACTTGTTAGACACTCATCTTCATAATGATAAGCCACAATAATCATAGTACAAGTACATGACGTGGAAATCTAAAGTTGGAGAAAAAATTACAGTTGTTGTCAAATTAAAATTAGAAAATAATAATATTATATAAAAATATTATAACTTATAAGTTACTCTCAACCACTATCAAGTTTCAAGTACACCCACACTCTTTAAAATAGATATTTAATTATATTATATAACATTTTAACATAAGAGTATAAGAAAATAATAAAATTAAATACAAGTTTAAAAGAATTTTGACAGAGAGTTTTCTGTAATGAAAATTTTGAATTCTTTATATAGTTTTAGACTCCTTTTTCCTTTATAAAACAAAGTGATGTGAGATTTCTTTAACATGTATATTTTTAATAAAAAACAATCTCTACATTGATTAAAAATAATATATCAGCTTTCATTGTCTTCACCAAAAATCATACTCCACCATAAAGAATATAGTCACTTGAAGATACACCACTCTAAAAAATTTGTATTGTCTTCGTTGAAAATCATAGTTTAAAAACTATCATACTCCACTTAAAGAAGAGTATACTTAACTTGAAGCCAAACTACTCTAAGAATTTCACATTATCATCATCGACAATCATATACTCTATGATGAAGAATATAATTCACTTGAAGATAAATCACTCCATAAAATTCACTTGTCGAAAACTAAATTGAAAACTTATGGTGAAACTTTCATGTTTTCCAAGAAGCTCTTCTCTAAAGAAAACCCTAACATATTTCATTCTTCTCTCTCAAAACATAACCCTAACATCCATGTCACTCTTCACACATAATGCAACCTTCAGATAAAAAAAATAAAAGAACAGAATCACAACACAAGGACATAATATGGAAAATCTAAAACTGAAGAAAAATCACAGTCATTGTCAAATGACAACCAGAGAATAATACTATCTGAAAATTGTTACAACACATAATTTATCCTCAACCACAAACAAGCCCCCCAGTACATCCACATCCCCTAATGCAAATATTTAACTACATCTCACAACACTCTAACACAAGAGTATAAGAGAACAATAAATCTCAAATAGAAGCTTAAAGTGTTTTTGATTGGTGCATTTTGTAATGAAGAACTTGAATCTTTTATATAACTTTTTGTCAGTCACCATGACTAACTTTTTTACCAAAATGTCACATCTCAAAACATGCAACTGACAATCCATCTTTACCTTGGTTTTCAAGGTCACTAAATAACCACTAACAAGGAAGTTAGAATTTTATTTTTAATTTCATTAGTCGCATTTTCCACAACTAGAGGTTATTTGTTGGTTCTGAACACGCCACTTGTCCATGTTTCTGGACGGAAAATGTTTCATCGCCTTTTCTCTTTCTATTTAAACTCTTATTGTCTCCCAGCTTATACTTTCTTCTTCCATCTTCCCTACTGAGAAAACGAAAAGGCGAGAAGTGTTACCAGACTTTCTTCCATCGTTACTTTCATTCGTACCCTTTAAGCTATAAATGGAACCCAATCACTCTGATTTGATGCATACTCTAGTTTCTACTCGTATTAATGAGCCGATCTTGAAAAAAAATTGGACTTATGTATCAAATCCTCATCTGGAAGAAGTCACCTAAAAACTTTAGTATTTTGATGCTTTGATCCTTTTTTCTATTGCAGACACTACATTCGCCTTCATGGGCCCTCTCCCTAGGCTTATTAAGAAGCTTGGCTTCTTGGCAGGAGTTTTTCCCAGCAACCAAGGATGGGAACCCATGATTTTCTATGGTCATCCTTTCGATTTTTGTTTCCTGAAGAACAATGTGTATTGCTCTCCTCTTCCTATTGAGGCTTCTGATTCAGCCTATATAAAATGATTAAATATGGTAGAGGGAAAGAAGAAGTTTGCATGGCAAGCGCAGGGAATCTATGACTTCATTCAGCTCTCAAGGGTAAGTCTCAAATATAACCCAGCCATACTCCTTGTCCCTTCGTGCTTTTGGGAGGCGACCAGAAACATTTTCCATCTCCCTTGTGGGATGATCACTCTTACTCTCTTTAATTTAGATGCCATCGTTAGTCTTTGGCCCACTAGAGAGAGTTATGAGCCCTCACGTCTTGCAAGGACCAAACTAAATTTCGAGTTTTCCAACGACGCTTTTAACATTTTTATCGAGGAATGTTGCAACTCAACTGAGGCTGTCAGTGCCCACGAGGATATAGAATTCCTAACCTACTAGTTGAGTCCCTGCGTCTTCTGTCCTTACATGGATAAAATTATGAATATGTTTGTGCCATTAGCCACTCATTTACATGAATAGAAAAAGGATTGCCTTAACAAACTTGTCCTGTGTAGCCTTTACGAAAAACTAGGGATGGTGTCTCATAACCTTATCGATCGAGCCTACTGTCGCGGTGAAAAATCAGAGACCAAGCTATTAACTAACTTGACTCATAAATTAAAAAATCACCACCGAACTTTATTATTTCTAAGGAAAGGGAAAATATTAAAACCCTATATGAACATGCAATGCAATAAGCACAACTAAAAGTAAAGCAACAAGCAAAGCAATAAAGAGATTTAAGGTATGGGGTTTAGTTATGTAAAGGGAATGTATTAGCATCCTATGTATCTATAGTACTCTAAAGGAACCTCTTGTAATATCTGTGTTTTTTTGGATAAAATGGCTTGTTTGCAAAAAAAAGTGTGGAGGTGAGAAAAGAAATATATTATTTTGTTTGGAAAGACATAAAGTCTTATACCTACGTACCAATGAAGGATCAAAACCTCTTAGTTCTTGGTAAAAATAACAAAATATTTGTTGTGGTTATTTTTAGGAGAAGAGACAAATTGTCATATTAAGGAGAATACTCAATTGATCGACTCACAAGTATGAGAAGATGGACATTTGCATCATTATGAAGGAAAGGCTCCAACTTGGATATGAAATCAACAAGTATGCCTCTAACTCCCTCAAGTGGAAAATAATCAACATTCAATCAATATTATGAGGATAAGAGAATTATGTCTCAACTATGGAGATGGATCATGTCTAACCCCTTTGAGAAAATATTTTAAGTTGAAAAGCCAAGTGGAAAAAATATTTGGGTGAGGTTGAATCTCTTTTAGTCTTTTGAAATTGTTTTAACATGCTTAAGTGTATTGAAGCATTTATTATAGAAAGTTTGAAAATTTAATGACTAAAGTCAAGGTTTTTTAATGAAAGAAGTTTCAGAGTTTGAAAATAAGATTATGGTTTAGGTGCACAAGGGTAAACGCAAGGTAAAAATTAATAAAGGTAACATACAAAGGTAAACACATGAATATTAACATAAGACAAACACATGCACATGACTATCAAGTCAACACTATAATCTATTTCCATGGATTTGAACACAAGTACTAATGCATAACAATATATGATAAACATCAACCATCATGGTCATTACATAATAATTAAGATCATTAACAAGAGTCAAATAAGTTCATGCAAGTTCAAATATTAATGACAAAGTTACAAAGAAAAATGGATTAGGGTTTAAAGTCTTTCATGACAAACAAACACACCAACATCAAGTTCTCAAAACAAAGTATGGATAAAACATATGTGGCAACAAGTACTAAACCCTGAGGATATTTATCATTCATATTGTTGTACCCCAAAATTTTACCTCCCTTTTCTTCAAGAAGTTCCTCACAAAAGTTCTCAAATGCTCAAGGATACTCAAGAGTTGATCAGACAAGCTCGCCTCCTAAGCACTAGGACCCCAACTAGGGTTTTGGTTTTATCAAGGAAAATTGGACTTCTAATGCCTCAAGTGACTTTCATGGTTCATCATAGGTCTCCAAGAATGCTCATACCAAGTTTCAAGTCTTGCATCACAAATTTTGTCAGTCAATTGCTCAAAATGACTGAAAATCAATTGTATTGGGTAAAAAGTCAATTATGGTCAACATACAGTCAAACTTCAATATTTTTTGCCAACATAAACATTTTGATGTGATATTCATGATTTTATCAAGGGTTTATCATAATTCCTCAAGGAAAACACTCAAATGATCAAAGGGGAAAATTGTCAAAATTAGGGTTTTGACTGAGAATGACTGATCATTGACTTTTTGACCTAGTACATGACCTAATGACTTGAAGCATGGTCTTAAGGGCTCAAACACAACATATTGACCTAATTACATAGTTTAAGACATTTCTAAATTTGAAAGAGATTGATAATTGAATAATTGCGATCAATTGATGAAAAGTCAACTGTCACACAAAAGTCAAACTTTGACTTCTTGGTCAACTTTGAACTTCAAAGGTCAAAAGTCATTAAAATATTCAATTTTTTCAAGTTTGATCAATAAGAATCACAAATTCAATAAAAAGTCAAAATCTCCAATACTTAGAAAAATTCTAAGTGTTTTGTCCTTAATAAATTCACTACTTCATGACTATTTTTCACTAAGATACAATATGATTCAAGGAAAACTTTCAACATAAAAGTTGTAGAGAATTATGAATTATACAACTTTATCCTTGAGGAATGATGTCCAAAAAATTCTTGGATAAGGAGATATAGGCTCATGAAGTCATGACATTTTTATCTAACACTTAGAGAAATTTTTAACAAGTTTGGTCAGATTTTTGTCCCAACTTCTTGGAAATTTTTCACCAAGTTCCAAGTTGATTTAGCCAAAGTGGTCAACATGAAGGTTGTAGACAATGTTTCAAGCTTTCCAAAATGTCCAATAACACATTTTTATCATGCATGAGCTAATAGATTCGAAGAGATGAAGTTGGGCCTCCATTCTAGAATTATAGGTCATATTTGTGAAGAGCTCAAGAACAAATCCTCATGCCATGCTGCATAATCTTGCTTTGCAGGCCTCTTAACTTCAAAATGACTCTATAGTTAAATTTTTACACAAAGTTTTGAGCTATGGTCCATTTGATTTAAGCATTGTCCAAACCATTTTTCCATTTTTGGCACAAAGTTAACATTGCCATTCTTGCAAAGTTGCTTTAATCACAAAGTCAACTTCTTGAGCCTCTAACTTGCTCCCTCTACACACAATCAACACAAAAGCAATAAGCAACATGTTTAAAGTACCTAACCACTCTAGATTTCCCTGTACTTCACATTGAAACCATGTATTTTAAAGATTGCTTCATTTACAATCCAACCTAGCCATAACATGTGATTTTGTAAACCAAGCCCTCTCAGCATCTAAAACCTTTTCTCTATAAATAGAGGAAGTATTTTCAAGCTAAGACACAAGTTCGCAAGCCTCCTAACCCTCTCAAACTCTCTGAAATCAGAATTTGCATCCAAAATTCCATTGCTTGCAATTTCTGACCTTGAACTCCAAACACCTAATCCACTCGTACGTTTTAATTCTAAATCATTCACCAATCTTCTACAACTCACATATAACTTATCCAAGACCTTGTTTCATCACTATAACATAATTTTCATCATCCTCCATTTTCATAAACAGAGCCCTACAACTTGACTTGTCCAGAAGAATCCAGGCACTCTCAATCCAAAGTAAGCATTGCAATAGCTTCCTGGGAGTTCAGTGAAGCTATCCAGATCATCACAACATCTCCAGGAGTGCTCCAACTTCAAACACGATTCTCACTTTTGAGGTAAGTTTTCTAAACCTTGAAATTTCTGTAAGAGAATCATTAATGTTTACTTTCTGAATAAAAAATGTAGACACCATTGCCCTAAAGTTAACCATGTGCTTACATTTCATTTATCTTGCCTGAGTGATGAGAATTTTGAAACTGAAGTTTCTGAAATTCTAGGTTTCATTTTGGTACCAAGTAAATTTCTCACTTATCTTTGATCTATAGCTTTTGAAATTTATATGGTTGGATTTGTGGTTAAATTTCAAGCATGTTTCATGTTTACACTTTTCAATTTGGTTGAGAAATGAGCATTTTCAGAAATTCAAAAATGTTATTGTGATTACTGGTGTGAGGAAAAAGATATAATTACATTCAGGAAGGAGTTTGTAATATATTTAATAGTTATGTTTTTAACTACCAGATGTATCACCACCCCAGTGGTTAAAGCGCGCGCCTGTTTACCTTAGGGATCTGAGTTCGAGCCGCAACGGTACCCTATTGCATTTTTATGTTTTTATTCTGTTTTCTCACAACTTCAAACACCCTAACATGGGCCTCCTGACTTTGGGCTTAGTTCTTTTTGCTTTTCAGCACCTCCCCCATTTCTTTACACAAACCCAGGCCCAATTGTTTTGATTTCTTCATATTTTCTTTTTTATACTTTCATTTATTTATTTCATTTAATAAAAATACAAAACAAAATAATATATTTTCTCTTTTTCTAAGTAAATATTAATAAAAATTCTATTTATTATTTTTTCTCTTATTCTATTTTTTTGTGAAAAAATTTAGAATTAGGTTTCATTATTATTTTACACTATAAAAATATTTCAAATAAAACCTCAAAAATATTTTCTAATAATTAGTTTATTTTTTTAGAATTAAAATTAATTTAGAATTAGGTCTTTCTTAGGTTAACTAAATTAATTTTCCCTTTAATTAATTAAATTAATTGATTTTTTATTTTAACTTAATTTCTTTAGGTTAACTAATTTCTCTTAATACAAATCTAATCAATTAGGTGAAATCATTAAACCTTTTTCTATATCAAAATCACAAACAAAACATTTTCTTTTCCCTTTTATTTATTTTTCATCTTTACGTGTTTTTATTACTTCATATTATTGTAACTATTCAATGGTCTGTAATAGATAATTAGGGTTTATTGCTTTCCTTCACATTCACAAAATTTGTAAACCCCCCCCCCCCCCCCCAATTCCTAAAGCATTGTAATAGCGTAGAATATTTAATTTCCGTAATTTATCACTTTCCATATTTCTGCCTGTAATTAGGGTTTGAATACAAAATTAAAATCAATCATAGCAAAACCCTTATTCAAGATAAAATACTTGAAATCAAAACACTTCGCACACATGCACCTCTAGGGTTAACCTCACTTGTTGTCTCGGATATAAACAGTCATATCCCTCGAGCGTGGGATGTTTTAGCAAATACCCTCGGTTAAAAGATCGTAGTCCCTCAATGACCCTTCGATGTTGCCTTTGGTAAACGATCTTAGTCCCTTACGACAAATTGCTAAAGCATCTTACAAGTTACCTTCTATGATTGTACGATGACCCACGCATGTCCCTCACATCAAATGATAGGGCTTCCTACTAACTAATGGTAGGATATCACCATCTAAATGAGGAGGAAAAAAATAAATACTTTTTGAGTAGGTAGATCACTCGTAATCGCTTGCTCACAAACTAAAACAATTTCCACACTTCACACTTTCAAAACAACTATCTTCAAAACAATTTTCAAAAACAAACATTTTGTATACATTCTCAATGATACGAGAATCATTACAAAATTTCCCTACATTGGAATTTTCAAACCATCTTTCCAAAATAACACTTCCTTTCACAAATATTTTCAAAACAAACATTTTGTATACATTCTCAACGATACGAGAATCATTATAAAATTGCCGCACTTAGGCATTTTCAAAATATTTGCAAACATACACAAACAGAAAGCATTTTTCAAAGTGAGCTAGCAATTAAGAGCCCGTAGATAACTACGGGTGAAAAGGGTGCTAACACCCTCCCTTTTCATAACCTACTCCCCGAACTCAAGAAAATTCTCAAAAGGTCTCTATTGTTCTTTTTACCCTTTCCTTTATTGGATAAAAGAAAAGTCGGTGGAGACTCTTGCTATCCGCAACATTTGCGATAAAACGCAAAACAAAAGTCAGTTCTCCCACCATATTACACATATCAACCTTTAATGATCAAAAACTTAAGTCACAACCCAAATAGAAGATCAAGCATGTATCAATGACAAACCACACACTCATGGAAACAAGAATCAAGTATCTTCAAAGATCAAGTATTTAAAACCCTAAAGTTTCAACTAACAATCACTTAAACAATTTTTTTTCCAAAGGGATAACATTTAATCATGGTATAAGTACTAAAAATAAAATCATGCTTAAGTAAACACCTTAAAGTATCATGGCATTGAGAGAGTCATTTAAGAAAAAAATTTCACAAGAGTTCAACAAAAGAAACATCAAGATTTAAAAAAACTAAACAAAGAAAACTATTTTTGGTTTTTTCAATTAACATTTTAAACAAAAGAAAATAAAATCAAAGTTTGATAAAATACATAAAATATTTTTTTTGTTTTTAAATATTAAGTTTGATAGAATAAAATCAGAAGAGAAAAATAAAATAAAAAATTAAACTAAAACTAAAATTAAAATAATAGAAAAGAAATAGAAACAAAATTAAATGGGAAAAAGTAATAAAAGTTAAGGATGGGGGCCAATGGTTGTTGAACCCCTGACCTTGTGCTTCCAACTCAAAAGAATGACCGTCAGGTCATGCACTATGGCTTATCAATAACATACAACCATAAAAACAAATATGAAACAAGTTCAAAAATGATTTTGGAAAAAGATAAAACAACCAAAAGGGTGTCACTGAGACTCGAACCCAGGACCCCTCACTTACACACAAACATGCAAATACCAGCGAATTAACCATTGAGGCGCAATGCCAACTCGTTCATATCATAGCTTCAACTAAATATAAAATAAACTTAACTTTTAAAAATGAATTTCGCACACAACCTTCATCATATTCAACCTTACGAATTCATCTATGGTGCAATTCTAAATTTCTTATTTCTCAACCAAAAATGACAAGTGAATATAACATTTCACTCATATTTCACAAGGATTTTAATCATGTCATTCAGTTAGATCAAAATTAAAAAAATAAAGCACATCATTATCAAAACCAGAAAATATTAACTATTTCAAAGTGAAATTAAATAGCATACACGATCAACCAATGGCAGTTGACTTAAGGGTTTCACTCAACACATTAGAGGCTACATTTTTTCTTCAGAAATCAAACACAAATGATCCATGTATCATGAGTTCCAAGACAAAAAAGTTTACCTATTGAACAAAGGTCTAACACCTATTTAAATCTCTTTCAATGATGGGAAATGATCTCTCTAGCTTCCTTGTAGTCCCCGAAACACAATGCTATCCTTAGTTTGCTTTGAAACTTCCTCAAACTCTATGACCAACTTAAGTTGCTGAGGTGAATCCGTGTGAATTGGGTGGAGTGATTGGGAGGTTTCAATGATGTTTCAATGCATACAAAAGCTCATATTAAGTGTATGGATGGTGAATATATGATTGGTTTACTAGGAACTTGCAAGAACTCAAAGTTTCGAAGAAATGGACTTTGAGCTCCAATGGAGTTTTCAAAAATTCTCACTATGTGTTTTCTGAATTTCTGAGTATTTGAGGGGTATTCAAGGTGTATCAAGGTGTGTTTTGTAATGAAATTAGGTCCTCTATTTATAGGGAAGGTTGAAAGAATGAGAGTTGATCACATTTGAAGTTTGGAAGTTATGGTTTGGTTTAAATGCAAGTGGAAGATTCATGATGTTCATGGTTGTTAGAACATAGTTTGGTTCTACATTCTTATAAGAGTTTTGATGATAACAAACACATGTTATATATAAAGAACAATTATGCTATCTAATAAAGTATTTTAATATACAGGAAACTTTGATGAAAGAAGCATAGAAGATGAGAGAGTTACACTTTTGAAGCTCTGATTTGGCACATCATACTTAAAAGCAAATTTGTATAACACGCTTAAAATAGAGAAGTTCTAAAGCTACAACTTCTTATTGCACCAACACTGCGAGCCAAACACTGATACTCTGATAAAGTAAAGTGATGGAAGAAAAAAAAGAAATCTCAAATGGTAACATTCATCTTCTGATTTGATTCAAAAAAAGCAATATCCCGAAGCATTACTAAACCATTCATTACAAATCAAAAGTAACGACTGAACCAAGACAAGATCTCTATTTTTGGAAAGAACATTAACTACACTTTATCAACCTTCCAAAAGTATCTCCTGATGTCTCCCATGCATCGCCTATATAAAGCAGACTTGAAGAAGAGATCAAGCTAGACAATACTGCACACTGAAAGAGAAAAATCATCATTACCCCATTTTATATTGTGCTTTTCAATTGTGTATAAATCACTGTTATGGTATAGTTTTGCTTAGAAAACATTTTTGTACAAAAATTCAATTGTTGTATCATGTAATACCTTGAGAAACCCAAGTTGTGGTTTAAACTCAAGAAGACATTGACATTAGTCATTATATCTGTGTAATCAAGTTTTGATTAGTGGATTAAGACCTCGTTTGAGAGAGGCGAAATCACCTTGGCGGGTGGACTAGAGTAGTTTGAGTTCAAACGAAACAAGATAACCAACGTGTCTATTGATTTAATTTTGAAAACCCCAATTCAAACCCCCCTTCTTGTGTTTTTCCATTCTTCAATTGGTATCAGAGCACCTGGTTCTGGGTGAAAAAACTTAATTGTGTCAGAAAAAGATCCTAGCAAGAAAGAAACTATGGTGGCACCTAGTCAAATCATCAGCAATGATAATCATGATGAAAAAGATAGAATCAATGGCAATCCTCCAACATTTGATGATGAAAACTTTGACTACTGGAAAGACAAAATCGAAAGTTTCTTTATGGCTCATGACGCTGATCTTTGGGACATAGTAACTGATGGATACATTCATCCGGTTGACGAAAGTGGTCAGAAGATCGACAGAAAGAGAATGACAGATCAACAAAAGAAAGAATTCAGAAATCATCATAAAGCCAGAACAATATTCTTGAGTACATCTCGTACACAGAGTATGAGAAGATCACGAAAAGAGAATCAACTAAAAACATGTTTGACTCCTTGAGAATGACGCATGAAGGCAACATGCAAGTCAAATAAACCAAATCTCTTGCACTCATTCAGAAGTATGAGGCCTTCAAAATGGAAGAAGATGAAACAGTTGAAACAATGTTCTCAAGGTTTCAAATTCTGGTTGTTGGGCTGAAAGTTATGGATAAAGGGTACTCAACAGCAGATCATGTAAAGAAAATCATCAAATGCTTACCCAATAAATGGAGACCCATGGTCACAGCCTTAAAACTAGCCAAAGATCTGAACAACAAATCTCTTAAAGAACTTATCATCTCCTTGAGAAGTCATGAAATAGAACTAGAAGAATATGATACCCATAAGCAAGGTAAGTCTCTCGCTCTTAAATCTAATAAAAACTATGAACCTAAAGTTTTTCAGGCAAAAGAAGAAAACTCTAGTGGATCTTCGTTAGAAGAAGATAAACTATATCTTCTCTCTAGAAAAGTCAATAAGCTATGGAAGCAAAGACAGAGGAAGTTCATAAATCCCAAAAGAATAGGAAATCACTCTGAATCATCTTCTGGATACAGAAAACCTAGAAACAAAGACATTGTATGCTACGAATGCAACAAACCAGGTCACTATAAAAGTGACTGTCCAAATCTACAAAAAGAAAAGCCTAAAAAGAAATTCTCCAGAGAAAATAAGAATATTCTTATGGCAACGTAAGATGACTCAGAATCTTCTAAAGCTGAAACAAAATCAGAAGATGAACGAGCCAATATAGCCTTAATGGCCAACGTATCATATGACACTGGATCATCATAATCAGAGTCAGACTCAGAGGCAGAAGAGGTATTCTCTAACTTCTCTAGATCTCAACTAGAAGAAAGTCTGTCAGAAATTCTTTGAAGATATCAGCAACTTCAAGTCAAAAACAAGATTATGAAAAAGGATCTAGTATATGACTCTGAAGTAACTAAGAAACTAAAAACATAAAACTCTGAGCTAAAAGAAACCATTTCTAAACTTGAAAATGAAAACTATGTTTTTAAAAATGAATTACAAAAAGCTCAGAAAGAAACCGTTTCAGAAGTTTATAATAGTTCTGATAGAATCATAAACGAATATGATCATAGCTTTCAAAAATTTCTAGCTAAAAACATAGATAGGAGCAAGATGGCTTCAATGATCTATGGAGTTAGAAGAAATGGCAGAAAAGGTATATGATATGTTAAACCAAAGGGAAAAGAAACTCAACCAAAGAAAGTTGATGATATAGTCATAAAACACACACCTCTCTATTCACACTTTACATATGGACATACACATGTCATAAAGTATACTAGTAATGCTTTTTATGCTAAACCAAAATTCAAACAGAATTTTGGTAACTCTAACAAACAAGGACCCAAAAAGATATGGGTGCCTAAGGATAAAATTATTTATGTTACTGATGTCTTTAACAGCAAAGTTGAAACACCAATCTTGGTACCTGGACTCTGG
Source organism: Vicia faba (assembly GCA_948472305.1). NCBI lineage: Eukaryota > Viridiplantae > Streptophyta > Magnoliopsida > Fabales > Fabaceae > Vicia > Vicia faba. Next base: position 759,826,435 of record OX451741.1, on the reverse strand, counting down.
ATGCTCTCAACAAATGACGGGAAGAAAGCATATGTTTCAAAGTTTGGAGCTTAAATCTGGAGGCTTTGTAGGTTTCAGAGGCAATCAGAAAGGAAAGATTATTGGCTCTGGAACTATTGGTAACAATACACTTCCTTCTATAACAAATGTTCTGTTAGTAGATGGATTAATGCATAACCTGTTATCCATAAGTCAATTAAGTGATAACGATTATGATATAATCTTCAATCAAAAGTTTTGTAAAGTAGTTAGTCAGAAAGATGGGTCTATCCTTTTTAATGGAAAGAGAAAGAACAACATTTACAAAATAAAACTTTTGGAACTAAAAATTTAGAACGTAAAATGCCTAATGTCTGTTAACGACGAGCAATGGGTCTGGCCCAAAATATTGGGGCATGTTAGTATGAGAAGAATATCTCAGATTAACAAACTCAATTTGGTCAGAGGACTTCCTAATATGAAGTTCATCTCAGATGCTCTGTGTGAAGCATGTCAAAAAGACAAGTTTACAAATCCTTCTTTCAAATGAAAATGTTGTTTCTACCTCTAGATCATTAGAACTTCAGCATATAGATTTGTTTGGAACAGTGAAAATTGCATCCACCAGTGGCAAGAAGTATGAATTAGTGATCGTAGATGACTATAGAATATGGACACGGGTAAAATTCTTAAGACACAAGGATGAGTTACACTTTGTGTTCTCTACCTTCTGTAACCAAGTTCAAAACGCAAAGGATTTAAGAATTGTTAAAGTTAGAAGTGATCATGGTGGGGAATTTGAAAACAAAAGATTGATTTTTTTAATGATAATGGCATCTCTCATGATTTCTCTTGTCCTAGAATTCCTCAACAAAATGGAGTTATAGAACGAAAGAATAGAACTTTACAAGAAATGGCCAGAACCATGATCAACGAGACTAACATTGCTAAAAACTCCTGGCCAGATGAAATTAACATATCGTGTTATATTCAGAATAGAATTTCAATAAGACATATTATGGATAAGACTCCATATGAACTGTGGAAGAACAAAAAGCCCAACATTTGTTATTTACATCCATTTGGATGTACTTGTTTTATACTAAACACTAAAGAACATCTGAACAAGTTTAATTCCAAAGCACTAAAATGTATCATATTAGGATACTCTGAACACTCAAAAGGGTACAGAGTATATAACACAGAAACACAAATTATGGAAGAATCTATCAGTGTCAGATTTGATGATAAGCTTAGCCCTCAAAAGTCAAAGCAGGGTAAATTTTTTGCAGATATAGAAGTTCAATTTACAGATATCAAAGACAGAGCATCAGAAGTTCTTAATAAATAATCACAGCCAAATACAAAAGAGGATGTCACAAATATTACAGCAACATATGAAGACCCCATCCAGAAAAGACAATCCAAAAGCAGCCTAGCTCATCCAGAAAACATGATTTTGGGAAAGAAATATGACCCAATCAGAACAAGATCTACATTCAGAAATTCTGAAGAATCACTCATGGAATTAGTATCTCTGATTAAGCCAACTTCCATTGACGAAGCTCTTCTAGACAATGATTGGATCCTTGCAATGTAGGAAGAACTAAATCAATTTACCATAAATGATGTTTGGGATCTAGTTCCTAAACCAAAAGGCTTTAACATCATTGGGACCAAATGGGTCTTTAGAAACAAGCTAAATGAACAAGTAGAAGTATTCAAAAACAAAGCACGGCTAATTGCACAAGGTTATAGTCATCAAGAAGGGATAAACTATACAAAAACCTTTACTCCATTCGCCAGGTTAGAATCTATCAGACTTTTAATTTCTTTTGCTGTAAATAATGGAATCACTCTTTATCAGATGGATGTTAAAAGTGGTTTTTTAAATGGTTACATTGATGAAGAAGTTTATGTGCACCAACTCCTGGCTTTGAAAATACAAAACATCCAGAATATGTTTATAAACTTAACAAATAATTATATAGTCTGAAACAAGCCCTCAAAGCTTGGTATGAAAGACTAAGTAATTTTATGTTAGAAAATAATTTTACCAGAGGGAAGGTGGACACAACCTTATTCTATAAATTGTTTAAAAATGACATTCTGGTTTGTCAATTTTACGTAGATGACATAATTTTTGGATATACTAAAGCCTCTTTGGGAAAAGAATTTTCTAAGTCTATGCAGGCAGAGTTTGAAATGAGCCTGATGGGTGAACTCAAGTTCTTTCTGGGTATCCAAATCAATCAAACTCCGGAAGGAACCTTGTAGTGGTATAAATGTTGAGACTAATCCATTGGATTGACTTGACTCGCACAAATAAAATAAAAATTGTTATCGCGCTTTATTGTTTCCAAAGGAATGGGAAAAGAGTGAACAACCCAAAAAGAGGGGGAGAGAAATCTAATTTCGATGGTTGGTTATGTAAAGGGAAGTTATTAGCACCCTAAACATCTATGGTACTCCATAGTAACCTCTTTGTAAATTTGTGTATTTTGGCTATAAATAGATTATGGAGATGAGAAAAGAAATACTTTTTACAATTTTTGCAACCACTGCAATTGAGAATCTCTAGTGCCTACGTACCACCTTCTGTGCAATAGGGAATTAGGGTACTCATAGTTCACCTTTAAAATTAAAAAAAAAAACAAGTGTGTTGGTTAATTTTAAGAGATGAGATATCATCGCTGTATCCGAGTGGAAGAACATACTTACTATCCACAATTATGAGAAAGGACAATTTACGTCATCTCAAAGTGGAGGATATAGCTTGGATTTTAAAATCAACAAAGCTTCTCTCAAAACCCAAATGGAAAATATCTCACTTCACTACATATCATAGAAGTATAGTAGTTTGCATCACTACAAGGATTGAGAAGAGTCTAATCTTTTGAGAAAGTTTTTTAAGATAAAAAGCCAAAATGGCAAAAATGTTTTGAATGAGATTGATTGACTTTTAGTATTCTCACAAAAAAATGTCAAAGTATGATTAAGTTGGTTAAAATTTGATTAAGAAAATATTTTTGAAAATGCATGGACTTAAGTCCAAGTTTATTGTGAAAGAGGTTCATGTTTTTTAAAACAAGTAGAGTTTTCAAAAGGAGAGATAAGATTTTTGAAATTAAAGAATATGGAAGGTGATGAAGGGACTATCCTAAATCATAAGGTAAAATCTACGGAAAAGAATCGTTTAACCAACAAGAATCCAACACTTGACACAATGAGTCAATATAGAATTCACATCCTTTGGATTGAAACCAAGCAAGAAAAGATATTAAACCTCTTAAGAATACCAAACTTCAAATGCATTATGTATTCACAAAAATTAGGCAGAGTAACGGCTATATACAAATGAATTCCCGATCACAGACAAAGCATATAATCAAAATAACCTGCATGCAAAGAAAACAAACAACCCAATGTCTCGGGGTAAACTCCAAGAACTCCAGACAAAATAGCAATAGAAGTAACAAGGTCTCAAGGTAGGCCAAAGTCTCTAATCCTAAGTCCAAGAAGTCCACAACTCCAAAATGCCAAGGATAGTCACCAAATTGTCCAAGTAACATTAAAGCTTTTAATTGTTCAAGTTGATTATTAGGTATCTTCAAAAAGAAAATGAAAAGCTCAAGTGAGAAAAATAAAAAGACATAAAGATAAATGCTCAAGTGAGAAAATATAAAAATAGCATGAAATGTAAAAGCTAAAATAAATGGTGCGTAAAAGTAAATGTGTAAAGTAAAAGCATAAAAATAAAAGTCAATTGTTAATAGGTTAGAAATTAGAGGTTAGCTGAATGACCATCTTGAAACTTGTATTTGAAAACTCATTAGAAGATTGATAAAATCAAAGCCTCTAAATAACAAGTTTCATTTGCTTTTTTTGTCAAGTATATCATTCCTTTCAAATTCTCAAGGCAACAACAAATGATCAACGATATTTAAATGATTCACTTAGACCAAATTTTATGAAAGTTTTAGAGGATTGATAAGACCAAAGCCTCCTAACAATGAACTTCAAGGTTATTGGATCAAAGGTTTCAAGTTAAACATACTTGGGCTTACAAACATAGGTTTGGGCCACGAATGATCATTTCTCGAATCGAGACAAAATTTAGCGCTATGTTAAGCAATCGTAAGTGGATTTATATAGAAGTCACACTTATTTTGAGGTCGGTCAATAGCAATCTATGTACCATATATTTAGAGAAATGATATGTAGATCATTCTCTAATAACATGTGGTACAAGTAAGAAAGGGGTAAGATGAAGAGGGTGGGGAAATATTTGAATAAAAAAATTTAATCAAATTATCATTAAAATCATCCATCCATTCATTTTGGTGGAGTTAAACTCAACACCCAATATCCAATGATGTTAATGAAGTTCATGATCAATAATCACATAGCCAAAATATATTAAAAATATAAATTGCATTTAATATATAAAATAAAAAGGAAAAATGATTTTTAAATTGTTTTTTTTTAAATGAAAATAAAAGGTAAAATAGCAAACTATGTCCAAAGTATCAAACAAAAATTAAAAGAGACCATAGAAAAGTCAGAAATGATCTCAAATATTATTATAAAATTTTTGGTCATTTTTTAAAATAGAAAAGTATTTTTTTAACTAATTAAAATCACTCAAATAAATGAAAAAAGATTTAAAAAAATAGTAGAAGTCAAAATAAAATTCTAGAAAATTTTCAGAAAGTCAGAAATAAGGAAAATGATTTTTATAAAAAAAATTTAGAATTTAAAAATATCAAAAAGTATTTTTAAATAATTAGAAACAAATCAAAATAAATAAAAATTATAAAAAAATATAAAACCTGAAAATAAAATCATGAAAAAATAAAAATCAGAAAGAGAGTATATGAAAATATATTTGTGAATTTTTTCATAATTTTTGAATTAGAAATGAATTTTCTATGATTTTTTGAAGTTTGGTGTAAAAAACAGAAAATAAAAAATTCTTTAAAAAATGTGGACCATTGGATGAGAGTCAAAACGCGCTAGTAATCAAATCCAAAGGATCAGGCACGTTATGCATATCATGGTCATCTTTGGAAATTGCACCAGATCACCTTTTAATATTTAAAAACAACTAAAATTCTAGCGCGTTGCATGGAGTCTGACTAATAGAAGTAATCAGATGCAAGGGCTCTCAAAGCGCATATATCATAAAGCAAACACACTGGATTGAATTCAAAAAAATACATGTCACACCTTCATTGGTTAGATTGGGGTTCCTGAAACTGTAAATTTAGACGACCAACCCGGTACCATTAGATTCGTCTCTTCAAGACGATTCTAATGGTACCATCGCACCAAATTTATATCAACTGAGCAAGGCTTAAATTGAGAAAATGCATAAATAATAGCGAGCATAAAATTCTGGAATATCTCACTCAAATCTCAATGAAATTGCAAATTATAAAAAGCATGAGAATCAGAAGGATGTAGAGAGTAGATTAGTCTTTTATTTGGATTGATTTTACAAAGAAATCTACCTGAACGAAGTAGCAAAAGGTGGCTCTGAAACTGGACTTATATAGATCAATATAGGTTACAATTCTTGAAGGTAAGAGTATGGTTAGCTTCATAGAAGTTCAATGAAGCTAACTGAATGGAGCTTTTGGTGTTTTGGAGTGAGATTGTAAGAAATAAGAAATTCAAATTCTGAGTTTGTGTGGGATCTGAACAAGGGTCAATTGGCTATCAAAGGCTTGCGAAAATGAGTGGAAAAGTGTCTGTATTTATAGGAGAAGCGAATGGAATCAAGAGTAGGGGTGAATGAGGCAACTTCCCTTGAGTTCGTGCACACCTGTGATCATGAAGAAAGTGTGATCACATGTGCATCAAAAATCAATCAAATGATGTGTTTTATCATTCTAAATGATCCAAACATATTTTCTAATCATGTTTAAGTGGAAAACACGTGGAAATTTGGTGATTAGAAGCCAAATTATGAATTTTGTAATCTGACTTGAAGTGGAACTTCAGTTCCAAGGTACCAACTTTGAATCAGTGGTATTCATAGCTCAAAGGTTCTTAAGTCATGGTTCTTGAAGCATTTGAAAGATAAGTTCACAATCTTTGCAATGTGCCAAGAATGGGATCAAATAGATGTTTGAGCCAAAAGTTGTGATGAGTCGAAGTTGAGAAAAAGATGCTGACTTTTTGTACTTAGAAATATTATAAGTTTTTTGTTCAAAAGTGACCTATAATGTTTTGAGTTCTTAGGGAATCTTCCACTAATTTTCAAGATTTGTACATAAAAAAAGAGTTGAAGTTCACATCCTTAAGATCATTGTGGAAATGGAATGGGCTCAAGGAGATAAAAATTGACCAAGTTATGATCTTTTGAAGTCACATAAGGGAATTTGATGACCTATCTCGAGGACTTGTAATCTTTCTCCATCATTAGGAATATTCCACACAAAATTTTCTTGAAACTCTTGAAGTGATTAATTGATAACCCTTTAAAGAGAAACATATCTTTGGAATCACTAAAAAATATCAAAAGATGAGCAAGATATAACCTTTAGAAGTTCAAAACCCTAGCTCCTCAAGCACCAAAATAACTTGGAAACCCCTTTCAATTTTGACAAACTTTCTTGAATAATTACTCTTTCCATGTGAATAGAAGTTGTTTTGGATGATAATAAGAACCCATAGAAACAAAAACAACTTCCAAATATTAAGAAATGATATATTTATGTACTTGTGATCAAAGAATCAAGAATTTTTCCAATTAGGTCAAACTTCTTCAATCAACCCTTACATCTTTTGAATTTCTTTGACAAACTGAGGCATGATAAATCATAGTAGACCTTGTCATGATATTACTTTAAAGCATCCCCAATGATGAAGTTTGAATCTCAATTAAGTTTTGTTAAATAAGGCATGGAAATAAACTCATGAACCTATGAATCAACCCGATGAAGTGTGTTGTGTCCTCACCTATAGTATCATCAATTAGAGAAAACATTCATTGCATTTGTTAGTTCAGAGTTAATCAATACAAAACATATATGATCACAATATACAAATTAAGGTGCTTTGTGATTCCTCATGAGCAAACCTAAAGATAGGGAGAAGAACCAAACCCTAGTGTGATCTTGTTGTGATTGATTTGATATGAGATGATAAAGGAATCTTAGGGGGGGAAATTGGGGTACAAAAAAACTAAATTCATCAAAGCAAATATGTCAAATAACTTCTGAAGAAATTTAACCGGTCAGAATGTAAGTCATCCAAAACTCCTATGCATCGCACATGCATTCTACAGAGGTATGATTGGTTATCTTTTTATATTTAATAGCTTCAAGACCTAATATTATGTATAGCGTCTGTCTTTGTGCTAGATTCTAATCAGATCCTAGGGAATCCACTTAATAGCAGTTAAGCGAATTTTCAAATATCTGAAAGATACTACTAATCTTGGTCTTTTCTATAGAAAATCCAGAGAATATAAATTAGTAGGTGTTGTACCCCAAAATTTTCCATCTCATTTTCTTCAAGACATTCTCCTAGGGTTCTCAAATGCTCATGGTTGCCCAAGAATTGATCAGACAAATTCTCCTCCTAAGCAAAGGGTCCACAACTAGGGTTTCATCTTTCACAAGGAAATTTTGGTATATAAAGTCTAAAATGGAATTCATGGTTTCTTATAGGTCTCCAAGAATTCTCATACCAAGTTTCATGCCTTGCATCACAAGTTTGCTCCGTCAATTGCTCAGATGACTGAAAATCAACTGTATAGGGTAAAAAGTCAACTTTGGTCAACATACAGTCAAACTTCATGATTTTTGGTCAACATTAACATTTTGAACTCACATTCATCATTTGATCAAGGGTTGATCATGATTACTCAAGGAAAACTCTCAAATCATCAAAGGTCAAAAGTTGTTAAATTAGGGTTTCCCTTAGGAGAAGTCAATTGAACTTTGCCCAAGCATAACTTTCACATGCTTCATCAGTTTTTCCAAAAAAAAAGCTCATTTTGAAGAAAATTAAATTCTATATAACTTTTTATTTCTAAGCTCAAGTCCAAAAAAATCTTCATTTGAGAGATATGAGCCAATACATTACATGTCATTTCAAAAGTCAACAAAAAGACACTTTTTGTCAAGGAAATTTACATTAAGAAAAATCTTCAAATTCAAAAATGATAAACATAGAGATTATAGAGGACATCTTGGGCTTTCAAAAAAGTCAAAGATCACTTTCAAAGGATCAAAATTGAGAGAGTTATGACCAGTGCAAGTTTGGAAATTTTGAGCAAATGCATGAAGTTCAAATTGAGCAAACTTGATATTTTGGGCTATTGGGCCATTGATTAAGAATCCAAGCGTGTATTAAACTCCTTATGCACCTAAAATATTGTTTGTGTACCCCTTGGACTATTTTATTTTAATTATTTTTTATTTATTCATTATTAATTCAAAAATAAATAAGATAAAATACAAGGCTTCTTACACAAAGTCCAAGCCCATTTTATCGTTGACCTAATTCATGCTATATAATCTCCATCATTCATACACAAAGAACACTAAACCCTTATCTCAAGAATCACCTCCAAAAACTCAAAACTATTCAAGCTTAGGACAACCTTCAGATCCTTATCACAGCCGTTTCCAAGGCAAATAAACCATCTCATTCACTTCCAGCAATCCTACAGACTAAGAATGGATCAAATCTAATGATCCAAAATGCATGAAACACCATCGCATACATCTTAGATCTCATGCTTTTGCAAAATTGTATTTTTGATTTTTTTTCGTTTGCTTTAAGACATACTAATGATATCATTGTGTTTCTGAGGTTTGATAGTGCAGGATAGAACCATCGTGGATGTCCCATGCTGGTCAAATCGTAAAACACCATAACTGCACCGGTCCATGCAGTTTTCATCATAACTCAAAATCCCTTGCGATTCAGGCCAAAATAATTATCTCATTGAAATTGGAGACCCTTATTTAGGGGGGTAGGGTCCCCTTAGATTACTGATTTTGGTAGTTTTGTAGGTTTGATAAAAGGAGGTTACCGGAGAAAACGACCGAAGCTAGGGCTCCGACGCCTCTCCGGTTCATGAATGATTTCTATATTATATATGTATTGTTTCATTTTAATGAACAAATGTATTACCGCCTCAGCGGTTCAAGCGCGCTCATTAAAGACCTTACTATGCCAAAGCGTGGGTTCGACCCCAGACTTTTGGAATTTTGACATTTTTTGTGATTTTTTTTTTGCAGATTACAAAAGGCGTTCCTTTACCTTCTTTGTCACCAATGCGCGCCTGGCCCAGTGGTGAATGTGTTGTTTGAATTGGCTGAAGGCGTGAGTTCAACACCCACTCCTACCATTTTGGTTTATTTTCCTCAATTCTCTTTCTCTTATTTTCCTATTTTTACAAAACCTTTTTCAAAATCTTATTTTTATATAAACCTAATTAGTTTTAGGTTTTGATTTAATCAACCCTAATTAATTTTTAGGTTTTTATTTAATCAATTAATTTAGTTTTTTAGGTTTTTTCGTTAAACTTTCTTTTTAATTAAAATCAATATAGGGTTTGTTTAACTTAATTAATCAATTTCTTTTGTAAGTAAAATTAATTAGATTATTAGGTTAATCATCAAATCTTTTCTATCAAAAATCACCAAAGAAATTTCCTTTCCCTTTTCTTTTTTTTACCGCTTCGCGTATTTTATTAATTTTGCATTTTTCCAATTATGTAATTGCACACTATTTGTAATAGATAATTAGGGTTTTTACTTTTTCCCGGCATTTTATTACTTGTACCCCCCCCCCCCCCCCATTCACGAAGCTTTGTAATAGCGTAGAATTTTATTTTTCGTACATTTATCACTTTATTATATTTGTTACTATTGCTTAGTAATTAGGTTTTGAAAGAAAAGACTAATAACAATCATTAGCTAACCCTAATTTCAAAGATTAAAAATAACTGAAACACAAATCATTTGCACACGCAGACCTCTAGGGTAACTTACCTTGTTGCCTTTGATAAACACAATCATGTCTCTCGAACGCGAGGACGCTTTAGCATTGTTTCTCGATTAAAAAGATCGTAGTCCCTCGATGACCCTTTCGGATGTTGCCTTTGGTAAACGATCTAGTCCCTTACGAAATTGCTAAAGAGGCTCTACGAGTTGCCTTCAATGACTGTACGATGACCCGTGCCTGTCCCTTTACATCTAACTGTAGGGTTTCCTACTAACTAATGCTACGGATAGCACTCTCTAAAGGAGAAGGAAAAGTACAATAAATACCTTGAGTAGGTAGATAGTTCTTAATCGCTTGCTCACAAACCTTTTCAAAACGAAACATCTTTTCACAAACACTCTCTCAAAATTATTTTCAAATAAAATACTTTGTACGCATTCTCGAGGACACATACGAGAATCATTAAAAAGTTACCTTACTATTGGCATTTTTAAAATATTTTTCAAACACACAACACAAAGCATTTTCAAACAAAGTAAGCTAAGCGATTAAGAGCCCGTAGATATCTACAGATGAAAATGGTTCTAACGCCTTAACTTTTCATAACATACCCCCCGAACTCAAAATCTATCAAGGTATTTCCTGTTCTTTTCACCCTTTCCATATTGGATAAAAGAAAAGTCGGTGGCGACTCTAGCTATCCGCAACATTTGCGATAAAATGCAAAAACAAGTCAGTTCTCCCGCCGTATTACATAACTGGCGACTCTGCTGGGAATTACTAAAAAGATGGGTTACCTTTAGAGTTAGATCACTTTAAAATGCTTTCCTTATTTGCCTTGTATGCTTTACATTTGAAGGTTGCCCGAGTTTACTTTTCTTGCAAAGATCCTACACTCGGATCTGGGGTCATTTTAGGTAAGTAGCAATAGATCATGGAAACTATATGGCGTATACCGATATAGTTGAAGTGATGCCTACGTTAGTGCGACACATTGGTTTGTACTGGTGTACCTCGAGTCAGCCGGGGAGAATACTAGGCTGCCACATGGTTTCATAAGCACTAAATGACCTTTAGAACCTTAATTGACCCAACTTAGCCATTAAAAGGTAGTGAGATAGTTGTCTTTAGTGTAGTCCTAAGTTGATTGATACTCGATGCTACGCTCATTGAGATTAGACTCTCGGGTTTTCTTTGGTGGCAAGTCAGTTGCCATGTTAAACAAAACCCGTGGGAAAAATCAATGATATTAAGATCCCTAGAACCCGGTTACTTCTTCAGGACAGGTTGAGCAAACTAAACTTCAAGAGGGTACTTACCTATGAACCCTATGAAATCCTTAAACCTAAGGCTCTTGTGTGCTTTGTATATGTTTGTTATCTGTTTAAACATGGCATCATAACATCATATCATGACTAACCATTTCAAGGATCTAGGGGATTTATATTTGTTCTGTGTTGCAGGGTCATGGCTTCCAGTCGCATGAATACCATCCGAATAAACTTCGTAAGGGTGCCTTCCAAGCTTGAGGAATTAGTCTCAAAGGTTCTTGACAATTCTCAATTCACCAAGAGATATGGTCATCTACTCAGTTTGGTTACTACTGGTTTCCAGGAATACATGATGAGTGTTATGTTCCAGTTCTTTGATCCTAATCATCATTGTTTTACCTTCCCGGATTATCAGTTGGTTCCCACAATGGAAGAATTCTCTAAGTTGCTCGAAGTGCATATTCTTGACCAGATACCCTTCAATAGTTTAGAGAAATCTCTGAAACCTGAAGACATTGCAGTAGCCTTACATCTGAAACGATTGGACATTGTATCTAATTAGGAAACAAGGAATGGAGTCAAGGGTTTTTCTCCTAAATTTCTGATAGAAAAGGTTAAGTGTTTTCTAGATGCCATGAATTTTTGTGCTCTTGAGGATATTTTGGCTTTGCTGATCTATGGTTTAGTACTATTCCCTAATCTGGACCAATTCATAGATGTGAATTCCATCAAAATATTTCTCACCCATAATCTAGTGCCTACTTTGCTTGGAGATGTCATGCATTCCCTCCACACTCATACTAGGAAGAAGCGAGGAACTCTTATGTGTTTCATACCTCTACTATCCAGGTGGTTTATTTTGCACCTGCCCCGATCAATGATAAAGAACAAACAAGGTTTGAGGTGGTCTCAAAGGTTGATGTCACTCACTCTTGCAGATATCCATTGGTGTTATCAATCTTAGGTAGATGTCACTATTATTAATCATTATGGGGAATTCCCTAATGTACCACTCCTTGGTATAAGAGGGGGCATCACTTACAACCCGTCTCTAGCTCTGCATCAGTTTGGTTATGCTCGAAGGGACGGTCCTCATGATATGCTCATCAAAGGTATTATGTTTTATTATGAGAACGATCCTCAAAATTACCACCAAAGGTTTATACGTGCTTGAGGCACGGTCAACAAGATTTATAGGAAGACTTTGGGACATAAGAATTCCATTTCTCTATAGCATTACCTCAGATGGGTGCATCCTCGTGCTCAGAATCTTAAAATTCCATATCCTGCTATCCTACCAGTGATCATAGAGCCTGTTGTTAAAGGGGATGTTTCTTATACCGTTCTTCATCCCGATATGCCTACTGACTTTGAAGAACTATAGAAGTTCTGGATTCATCTCAAGGAAGAAAGAGATGCCTTCGAGGATCAGTTCTATGCTAGTGAGAAGAAAGTAATGGAAATGACGAAAAGACTCCACAAAGAACAAAGCCTTAATACATATGTCAACACAAAGAGGAAGCGCCCATGGGAGACTTGAATTGATATTTTGTTTCTTTGTAACTCTTCGTGTTATCCTAGAAGGCAATTATAATTTGAGCTTGTTACTAAAATTTCTTTTGTTTCCTTTTGTTTAAAAAATTTTAAATCCCGTAAAGGTCCTTGAAAACATTGCACTTGCATTTACATATCATACATATCATCACATAACAGGTACTTTCTAGATATGTCTTCTCATCTTCTTGCTATTTATTACAGAAAAAAATAAAAGATGGCACTCGAACAAATCATGAAGGAACTTCAAGCTCAGAACATTCAATTTCAACAAATGTTCTTGGACTTATATAAGGGTCAAGACGAGATGAAGACCCTCATCACGAAGGGGATTAAGAAGAAGACTAAAAAGTAAACAGTCTTTCTTAATATGGGTAGAAGATTCAAAGGTCTGGTCAAAAGGGCTCTAGATTTTGAGGCCCCCCTGAATAAAGACGATAACCAAGAAGAAGATGACAAGAGTGTGAAAGCTTAAGAGAATAACAACCTTGGTTCTAGCCAAGATTCTGATGATGACTATTCTGCTAAACAATATCCTCCCACTGATGACAGGTACAAGCAGCTGGAAGATCGACTTAATGTTATGGAGATATAGATAGTGCCCGGGATGGACTTTGAAGAGTTGGGTCTTATTTCGGGGGTTGTTATCCCTCACAAGTTCAAGGTTCCTACTTTTGCCGAATATGATGGTGTGTCCTGTCCAAAGCTTCATCTGTGGTCTTATGTTTGGAAGATCCAACCCCATACTAATGACATAAATTTATGGATTCACTTCTTTCAAGAAAGTTTATCTGGGACACAAATTGAATGGTTCTATCATCTGGAGGGAACCAATATAAATACTTGGGAAGACCTGGCTACTTCTTTTTACAAGTAATATCAATACAATGCTGACCTTGCACCAACTCGTATGTAATTACAAAATATGACCATGGGCTCGAATGAAGGGTCTAAAGAATATGCCCAGAAGTGGAGAGATCTGGTCAGAAGAGTACAACCTCCTTTGTCAGATAGGGAGTTGGTTGATATGTTCATGGGCACTTTAACAGGGAATTTCTTTAACCACCTTATCGGAATCTCCTTATCTGGTTCTACTGAGCTGATTCTAACTGGGGAACATGTCGAAAGTGGTATCAAGAGTGGAAAAATTTTAAGTGGTTGTGTCTTCAAGTGTTTTAAAGAAGACATTTAGTGAAAAGAAAGAAGTTAATGTTATTTATGGCCAGAAGGGTCGTGTTAGAAGTGACTGCAACCAGTCTATAGGAGCGGTGCTAATCTCAAATCCTACACTTGTTCAACAACAACAGGGCAATCAGCATAGGTCAGACGCACCAAGAAGACAGTTTACCAAAATCAGTATGCCACTGTCTCAAGCATTACAATATTTACTGAAAGCGGAGCTGATTACATTAAGGGATCCTACTCATAATTCCAACACCTCATCTCCTCGCTACAATCCAAATATGAAGTATGCTTACCATTCCAACAGTCCTGGGCATGACACCAATAACTACTGGGCCCTAAAAAACAAAATTTAGGATATGATTGACAACAAAGAGATTGAGTTTGATCCCCCGAAGACTCTGAATGTAATTACTGCACCAATGTCAAAGCATGAAAAAGGCATAAGTGCTATTGATGATGTTATTTACGTTGTTACTGTAAGTGAATTGGTTACTCCCCTCCCAATTATCAAAGAAAATACGTTGTAGGCCTGTTTATTTCTGGGCTGTATTAAAAGATGTTACTGCTGCACAGTCCAACCTAATGGATGCAAGTTACTGAAGGAAGGCATTCAGCGCCTAATAGACAATCACATAGTTCTGGTTGAGAAGATTCTGTCTGCTGAGAATCTATTTCAAGACTTATCATTAATATCTGGCCCTCGTGTCAGGATCACCTCCAAAGGTCCTATAAAGATTACTGCCAATCCAAAAGCTGCTCCTCTGATAATTAGCACACATGGACCTATCCCATACTCTTTGGATAAAGCTATCCCGTGGAACTATGGATCAGATGTCTATTACCATGGCGTCAAGCAAGAACTACCAATTATTGAGAATGAAGGTACTGAAGTTATTGATCCCGACATTGATAATATTGTTGGGACCAGTAAGGTTACTAGAAGCGGAAGGGTTTTATCCCTAGAAATCTCTCTAAACATTGTTGCTATGCCAGTTAAAGTTACCGCTATCAAGTCAACTATTGAGGCTTAAGGTAAAGAGAAAATAATGGAGCCCGCCCAGACGGAGGCACCTAAAGAAGTTGCAGCTGAAGACACTTCTAAGCAAGAGTTGGAAGAGGTATTAAAGATTATCCGTAAAAGCGATTACAAGATTGTTGAACAGCGGGGGCAGACCCCATCCAAGATCTCCATGTTATCCCTGTTACTATGTTCAGAAGCCCATCCACAAGCTTTGGTGAAATTCTTGAAGTCCGATCACGTGCCACAAGATATTTTTGTTGATAAATTTGAGAACTATGTTGCTAGCTTAACGACCGATAATGAGTTAGGTTTCTCTGATGCAGATCTGACCCCTGAAGGAAGGAACCACAACAAGGCCCTATATGTCTCCATTGAATGTAGGGGCACTACTATGGCTCACGTATTGGTTGATATTGGTTCCTCGTTGAATATTCTACCAAAAGGTTCTCTTGACAGACTGAATTATGAAGGGGTTATATTGAAACCTAGTGATATTATAGTCTGAGCCTTTGACGGTTCAAAGAGAATGGTATACGGAGAGGTGGATCTTCTGACCAAGGTAGGTTCGCAGGTCTTCGAATCTACTTTCTACGTAATGGATACTTGACCATCTTATTCTTTCTTACTAGGACGCCCCTGGATCCATGGGGATGGAGCTGTTACCTCAACCCTACACTAGAAGTTGAAGTATCCCATGAAAGGGAAAATTATTACAATATGTGGCGAAGAAGAGTATATGGTTAGTCACTTGAACTAATTTCGGTATCTAGATATGGACGGTGAATTCATCGAGACTCTTGTCATACTTTTAAAGTTATCCCTCTTGCCACCACTGAAGACGTCTCTGATATCCCTAAGGTTACCAGGGTTCCTCCCAGAGTGGCTTCTTTGAAGGATGCTAGAGCTGTCATAGAAGAAGGTGGTTGTAATACATGGGGTCAGCTTCCTGATATTTCGTATAAATCTAACAAATCTGGTTTGGGTTTCACTTTATAGGCTCAGAAGGTTGTTCATCGCGCTCGTGCTGGAAGACCAACATTCCACATCAGCAACAATGAAGTTAACGTTATAGAAGATGCTGGCAATGATTATAACCTTGACAGTTGGATCTTTCCCACCATCGGCAACAGGCTCAGCAACTGGAGGATTCAAGACATTATTTCAGTCTCCTTTAGTTAGGAGTAATAGCTACTTTCTATTTTTATTGCTTTCAAGTTTGGTTATGTAATCTTTTAAAAACAATGACTTTAAGCCTTGTGTCTTACCTGGGGCACAACGGTTCGTTTGTTAAGGGTTGTCATTTCATAAACATGTTTTCATTTAATAAAGCATTGGACGTTTTGCATTCAAATTTTGTGCTCTCTATCTTTATTTTTATTTTTATCACTTTCAAATAGCTATTTGTTCTTACACACATCCACATAATACATTGCAGATCCACATCCACTTTGGATTTTGTTGATAACGATTCTGTTATTGCCACTTATGACTTTGAAAATCCAATCTACCAAGTTAAGGACGAAGGCGAGGAAGATTGTGAAACACCGGGAGAACTTTCTAGACAGTTAATGCAAGAGGAAAAGGCTATTCAACCACATGAAGAGCCAGTCGAGGTTGTAAACTTGGGTTCTGAAACAGACAGGAAAGAATTCAAGATAGACGCTAACCTAGAGGACAGTGTCAAGAACAGGTTAATTCAGATGTTGCCTGACTATGTGGAGATATTTGCTTGGTCATATAAAGACATGCCAGGGATCAATATCGATATTGTGGTTCGCCGGCTAAGATAGTATATGCTGAACCATACTACCTTGTTGATATCTAAAATGGATCCAATAAAATACATCTTCGAGAAACCTGCCCTCTCTGGGAGAATAGCGAGATGGCAGATGATCCTGACAGAATATGACATACAGTATACCACCCAAAAAGCAATAAAAGGCAGTGTACTAGCTGATCACCTTGCTCACCAAGCTGTGGAAGACTACCAGTCCATGAAGTTCGAATTCCCAGATGAAGACATCATGATGGTAAACAACTGTGAAGAATTCAGACCATATGACGGACCTGAACAAGGATCCCGATGGACCCTGGTTTTTTACGGGGCATCTAACACACTCGACAATGGTATTAGTGTTGTACTCATATCTCCTGAAGGAAGCGTGCATTTTTGGTCTCAAAGCTTCCATAGACTTGGGGATCAAATTCTTAAATGTATTCGAAGATTCAGCTTTGGTCATCAGCCAGATCAAAGGGGAATAGGACACCAAACACCCTAACCTTATCCCCTACAAAGAACATGTGTTTACATTTCTCCCACATTTTGAGAAGATTACCTTCGAGCTTTTCCCGCGAGAAGAAAATCAGCTAGCAGACACACTAGCCACAATGTCATCCATGTTTAAACTTAAATGGGATATGAGGCTCCCCAGATTACCATTGAACGAATGGACGAACCAGCTCACTGTCACGAGATTAATATTGAAGAAGTAGTGGACCATCCTTGGTTTCACGAAGTCAAGAGGTATCTCGAGACTCAAGAATATCCGGAAGGAGCTTCAGTCAATGATAAGAAGTTCTTAAGGAGATTCTCTGTGGAATTCTTCCTTAGTAATGGCATTCTCTACAAACGCAACCATGACTCGATGTTACTTCGGTGCGTAGATAAGGTAGAAGCAGAAAAGATCATGGCTGATCTACATGAGGGCACTTTTGGCACCCATTCCAGTGGGCATACGATGGAAAAGAAGATCCTACAGGAAGGCTATTACTGGACTACCATGGAAGCAGATTGCTATCAATACTCTCGAACCTACCATAAGTGTCAGATCTATGCTGGCAAGGTGCACGTACCTCCGGTTCCTCTAAATGTCTTGACGACTGTTTGGCCCTTTGCTATGTGGGGCATCGATATGATTGGGGAAATCAAACCAACAACCTCCAATGGACACCGTTTCATCTTAGTGGCCATTGACTATTTTACAAAGTGGGTTGATGCAGCCTCTTTTGCTTCCGTAACCAAGAATGTTGTCGCCCGTTTCATCAAGAAGAATCTCATTTGTCGGTACGGTATCTCGGAAAGGATCATCATTAACAATGGTACGAATTTAAAAAACACTATGATCACTGCCCTGTGCAAGCAGTTCAAGATCCAACATCACAATTCTTCCCCTTACTGGGCGAAGATGAACGGTGTTGTTGAAGCCGCAAATAAGAATATCAAAAAGATCATACAGAAAATGACAGTCACATACAAAGATTGGCATGAGATGCTACCATTCGCTCTCCACGGGTATCGTACCATAGCACGCACGTCAACCAGGGCAACACCCCACTCTCTGGTATATGGCATGGAGGTTGTCTTGCCTATTGAGGTACAGATCCCCTCTCTAAGAATTATGAAGGATGCAGGTCTGAACGAAGACGATTGGATCCAGACTCTACTTGATCAACTGAACTTGATTGATGAGAAAAGGCTTGTTGCCGTCTGTCATGGTCAGATGTACCAAAAACGAATGATCAAGGCTTTCAAAAAAAGGTCAGACGCCAAGTGTATCAAGTTGGGGATCTAGTGATCAAGCGCATCATACTGTCGCAAGGTGATCCCAGGGGAAAATGGACTCCTACATACGAAGGACCATTTGTAATCAAAAGCATATTCTCTGGTGGAGCAATGATCTTGACCACCATGGATGGTGACGACCTGCCACACCCTGTGAACGCAGACATAGTCAAAAGATACTACGCATAAGAGACCCACTAGGTTGACACACCTAGGCAAAACAAGGGCATCCCGGTAAACCAAAAAGGTTCGGGCAAAAATTAGGGATAAAACAAAAAAATTCTGTACACCCGGCAAGTTGAAAACCCGAAAGGGCGATTTGGGAAAAAAAGGGTATCCCGGTGGACTGAAAACCCGAAAGGACGATCCAGGAAAAAGTTAGGGAATTAAAGCGTATGACTATGTCCCATTGGATCGCTTTACGGACAACCTGCAAACTCGATGTTTCTGATCAATTCAATCAGCTTCGTACAAGGCAACAAATATACAAGATGCTCAGAGGCACGAAGGCTATAGCAGAATGGGAACCCCATGGGATTATTACACATAGCTATATTTTCTTTGTATCAAATTTCATTTTTTTACGACGACATTCTCTTACTAGAATGTTAGTCTCATTGTACATAAATACTTACTCAAAGTCAATACAAAGATATCTCTTTGAAAGTGCAAAACTATCTATTTTTCTTTACTCTTGTGTTTTGTTTGCAAAAACATCCAATGATTTATTTTTGAACATATGCATTTGAACATAATTACTGTTTATAAATAAACAAAATAAAAGACAATCGTTGATAGCCTTGAGGTAGGGAAATCTCTCTAAGCTATTTCTATAAAACCCCCGCAGTGTGCAGTAGAAATCCCCAGTAGAACAAATCTTCCAGTTATCAATCCCCAGAAGAAGTCATACAATTTCTCAGAATTCCTCAACAGGATTTTACAGGCAGTACACGACATTCCCCTTACAACAGAGTTTATTTCTCTAAAAAGGAAATCCATCAAAACTTCAACTTCACAACATGAAGACTTACACTCCATATCCTCAGTGAGTCAGGGATTTATTTTCCCCAATCCAACAGCAGATCAGCAGATTAGCTCACATACGCATGCATCACATCCATATATCATAAACATTGATAACATGAATACATTACACTATGCATTTCATACAACATAACATTGCATATTAACTAACATTTTCCCCTTTTCAGGATAAGGTTAATCAATAGCTACCATTAACAATGTTCAAAGGCTTTTCAGATACAGTTCAGATACTCTCCAGACACGGATGCCATTCTGATACTCATTCAGACTCAACTTTTGACACAGTTCAGATACACTCCAGACACGGATGCCATTCTGATACTCATTCAGACTCAACTTTTGACACAGTTCAGATACACTCCAGACATGGATGCCATTCTAATATTCATTCAGACTCAACTTTTGATACAGTTCGGATACGCTCCAGACATGGATGCCATTCTGATACTCATTCAGATCCAGCTTCTCAGATACAGTTCAGATACGCTCCAGACACGGATGCCATCCTGAAGCTCATTCAACTCTCAGATACAGTTCAGATACGTTCCAGACACAGATGCCATTCTGATACTCATTCAGATTCAATCTCCAGATACAGTTCATATACGCTCTAGACACGGATGCCATTTTGACACTCATTTGATTACAGCTTACAGATACGGTTCAACAATTATTTTTGGATGGCATCTATAATCCCATCTCCAACAACTTTCTATCATCTCTCCAAATGGAATCTTTAAGCCCATTCCCTCTTCCATCACATCACTGAGTGTAAATTTCTGGGCACTCTAGTGTCCAATCCTCTTCCACCTTCGAGTCACGAATGGCCAAACTCGCCAATTTAACTCTTCAGGCTTAAGAAGATTGAACAGGGGAAGTTGTTGTACCCCAAAATTTTCCCTTTCACTTATCAATAATTTTCTCACAAGATCTCCTTGGGCTCAAGACTGCACTAAGGTTTGATCAGCTCAAGACATCTCCTTCAACACTGATGACCAAAATTAGGGTTTGAGTTTGCACAAGGATCTTTGAACTTTAAAGATCCCATATGATTTTAATGAATCATTATGGACCCCCAAGATCACTCATATCAAGTTTCAAGCCTTGGATCACACTGTTGCTCAGTGAATTGAGCAGTTGGCCTAAAAATCAGCTAAATTGGGGAAAAAGTCAACCATGACCAATTTACAGTCAAACTTCATAATTTTTGATGCACATCAACATTTTAAACTCATATGTATCATTTTATCAAGTTTGGACCACAACTCCTCAAGAAGTTTGATCAAATCTCCAAAAGGGCAAAATGGTCAAAATTAGGGTTTTTGACTAGGAAAGGGCAATTTCAGATTTTTGACCTAGAAAATGATCAATTGGTTTAAGGAATGATCTCAAGAGTCCAATTTAATCATTTTGACCTAATAAAATGGCTCAAAACATTGCTCAAGTCCAATGGATTGACAGATAAATTTTTAGTCAACTGATCAAAAGTCAATTGTATACTGAAAAGTTAAACTTTGACTTTTTGGTCAAATTCAATTACCAAAGATCATAATTCATCAAAACATGTCAAAGTATGAAACTTATTCATCAAGAAATTAAAAAGTCAAGATTTCATTTTGAAAAGTCAAAATTTCTAAACTTAGAAATTTTTCTAAGTGTTGGAAATTTCATGTTTTTTTCATAACTTTGAGTAAAATTTTCAGCATGATGCAAGATGATTCAAGAGAAACTTCCAACATGAAAGTTGTAGATCTCCATGAATTCTAAAACTTTTCTTCACACAACTTCTTCCAAAAGTGCTTGGATCTCAAGTTATAATTTTATGAACATGTGGTCATGAAACAAAACACTTAGTGAAATTTTGCCCTAATTTGGTCAGGATTTTGACCCAACTTCATGGCACTTTTTCATATAGTTCCAAGGGGAATGTTCAAAATAAATTCAAATATGGGTTATAGATCACATTACAAGATTTCCAAAATGTCCAAGAACTCCTTGAGATCATTCTTGAGTAGGGAGAATCAAAGAGATGATGTTATGGTTTTATCACTTGAATTACAAGTCATTTTGTGATGAAACAAATTCAAAATTCAAACTATGCTGAATAAACACTACTTTGAAGGCCTCAAACTTGTTAGGAACTCCATAATTAATGGTTTACACAGTTGTTAGAGGTCTCACTTTAAGCATTCCATGCATGGACATGCTTTATATCCATTTTTGGAAGAAAGGTTACATTGCCATTTTGATAAAGTGACTTTTTGCACAAATCTTGTTCTTGAGCCTTGCACTTGTTCTCTTCTGATCAAACAAGTCCTATAACTCATAAGAAATGGTTTAGACACTTACAATCACCCAGCACATGCTTGTACCTCATCTTGAAACTTGTTTCCCACTTTTCTTCAAAATCAAGTAACCTTGCCAAAAGCAAAAAACTTGTACTTCTGACTTGCCAATGCACTCAAGACCTTTTGCTTATAGATATACAAACTATTTGCAAGCTAACAAAAAAAATTGCTCATGCCCTGAAAACAGCTAGAACTCAATCACATTCCATACCTCCATTTTAACATAAACTGACCAAAAACTTGAAACTCATAACTCCCTCGTGCGTTTTCAAGCCTTTTGGTTTCTAAAGCTTCTAAACATCATTTAGAATTGATACCACACCCTGTTACAGAACTGTAATACCATTAACACCATCCTCCATTTTCAAAAATAGAGTTTTTCACTTGAAATTCTCCAGAACTCCTCAGGTCCTTTCAGCTCAAGCTAAGCATTCCATTAGCTTCCTGGGAACTTGAGGAAGCTAACCCAACCATTGGAACTCCTTGAAAGCTGCTCAAACTTCAAACCCGATACCCTCTTGCAAGGTAAGTTTTCTAACTTTGGAAATTCTCATATAGGCATCACCAATGACTTGTTTGTGAACAAAACATGTAGATATCATTGCCCTAAAGCTAACCATGTCCATAGTTTCTATTAAGTTTGCCTGAGCTTAGAGAATTTTAAGATTGGATTTACTGAGTTTTTTAGGGTTCAGTTTAGGGACAATGAAATTCATGCTTGTGTTTGATCTATAGTTTTAATGCTTTACATTTTTGAAACCGTGAGAAAATTTGCTACAAGTTTTATGTTTACAGTTTTCATTTTTGATGAGAAATGAACAAGTTACAGTTGGTCTGGCTGGAGGTTGAAGATGAAGTAATCATGGCGCGTTTTGTATCATATATTTTTTTATTTGCTTATGTTAATGGATGTATAGCCACCCCAGTGGTAGAAGCGCGTGCCTGTAACCTTTGTGACCTGGGTTCGAGCCCCAATGGTACCCTTTTAATTTTTTCCACATTTTTTTGTTTTTCTGACTTTGTTTTTTTTGGGCAGGATGCTGGGCCTCTTTGGGCTTTGTTTTGTTTTTGTTTTTGCTAGCTAACCCCCTGTTTCATATTTTCACCTTGGTCCAACTTTATTTTATTTTCTTATTTTCTTAATTATTTTTTCTAATATTAAAAATCATGAAAAATACAAAAATATTAGATTTTCATTTTGACATAGTTTACTTATTTTTTCTCATAAAATTATTTTTATTTAATAAATACTTTATTTATTTTACTAAAATATTCTTGTAAATTTAATTAAAACTAGGTTATTATTTATTTTCTTTCACACTAATTAAAATATATTATTTTGATATAAAAAAGACTAAAAATATTTTATAATGCTATAATTTATTTCCAAGACTAAAATATGAAAAATACTTTTCTTACAAACTTATTTTATTTTAATCAATTTAGGGTTTTATTTAATGTCTTTTTCTTAATAAATTTAGGTTTAATTAATTATTTTCTTTTAATTAATTGGGTTAAAACAATTTCCTTTTTTTTCCTAAAAAATCCAAACAAATATCCATTTACTTTACATTTCATATTTTTGTACATTTATTCATTTTGCACATTATATTCATTTAAATTCTTGTACATTTATATCAGTTCAATATGGTTGTAATATACCAATTAGGTTTAAATTCTTGCAACCCCCATTTACAATTTGTATACCCCCTTCCCACAAATATTGTAATAGCATAGTAACTTTAAATTTCGCTATTTATCGCTTTATATATAACATGCTAGTAATTAGGGTTTGTATGGAAAGACTAAAACCAATACTTAGAAAACCCTAATTCAAGGCAAAATTAAGTATTAAAACAATACACTTGCACACAAGCACCCCTAGGGTACATCCACTTGGTTGCCTTTACAAAATGGCCATATTACGCATGTGAGGTATCTTAGCAAAAAGAAGCAAAAAGTATAAGATCATAGTCCCTCGATGACGCTATCTAAGTTGCCTTTAAAATGATCTTAGTCCCTAAAAAGAATGTTAAGGTACCTTGAAACATTGCTAATCATGGTCATACGATGACCCACGCCCGTCCCTTTTACATCCAAAGATAGGGTTACTTACCAAATTAATGGTAAGATAACAATGTCAAAGGAAAAGAAAAATGAACAAGAAAGACTTTTGAGTAGGTAGAATGCTCATAATTACTTGTTCCATTTCAAAACAAACATCCTTGCTATTTTCAAAACAAACACCCACACTTTCAAAACATCTTACAAACTTGAAAATGTTTTCAAAAGATCAAACACTTTGTATACATTCTTAAGAACGAGAATCATTACAAAGTTTGCCTAAACAATGGTCTCTTTACAAAATACTTTCAAAAACCACACAAAGAAAAATTTCAAACAAAAGCAAGTGATCCAGCAAGTAACTAAGAGCCCATGGAAAACCATGGATGAAAAGAGTGCTAATACCTCCCCTTTTCATAATCTACCCCCCGAACTCAAGAAATAATCTCAAAGGTCTTTCCTGTGCTTTTCAACCTTTCCATTTGGATAAAATAAAAGTCGGTGGCAACTCTTGCTAACCACAACATTTGCGATCAAACGCAAAACCCTCAAGTCAGTTCTCCCACCATATCACATCTTACTATTGGTATTTTCAAAATATTTTTCAAACACGATGTTGTACCCCAAAATTTGCCCTCTCATTTCTCAAGGCATCTCTCACAATGATTCTCAAAATTCAAGCTTGCACAAGTACATTGCGATTTTCCAGCACCAAAATTAAGAGGAAGCTGTCAAAAAGGGAGAAAACACATGAAAATAACATTTTGACGAATTTGGAGGAAAATAAGTCTCCTTCGATTCAGCCCCATTCAATTGGACTTTGCACCTCCTTCGATTGCTCAAAAGTTGCTGCTAGCGTGCCTCTTTCATCTGGGCATGTGACGTCAAATAGGTCTCCTTCGATTCAGAAGGAAATGATCTTCATACAAGCTTCAATTGAGTTTTTTTTCCCTTTGAAATAGTGTCCTTCGACTCAGGAATGTCCTTCGACTTAGGAACGTCCTTCGACTCAGGAATATCCTTCGACTCAGGAATGTCCTTCGACTCAGGAATGTCCTTCGACTCAGGAACGTCTTTCGACTCAGGAATGTCCTTCGACTCAGGAATGTCCTTCGACTCAGAAATGTCCTTCGACTCAGGAAGTAAAGGTCTCCTTTTGGTTTTCTTCAATTCAAAAAGTCAATAATCTTTTGAAAGCTTCCTTCGATTCAGAAGTTAATAACCTTCTGAAAAGTGTCATTCGACTGCACCATTCGCCCCTCACCTGTTGGCCTTAGATTCATAAGTTTTCGATTGGATGAATGGCTACCTTCATGTGACTTTCAAATTCATCTTCATGTAGGATTCAAATGCGCCCTCATATCACCTTCGAATCCATCTGCAAACCCTTCGACACGCCATAGTCCTGCATCATGACACACAACTGGTGAAAACGAATGTTGTGTTGTTCTAGTTTGGTCGAAAGGTGTAGAAATATGGAGGATTCGACTCAAAAGATCAAGTTGAACATTTAGACCCATAGGCTAGGCTACATGTTTTCCATTTTCATGCCTCAAACCTATGACTCACCCTATACTTATTTGTTTATGCAAGCTAAAATAGGCCTTTACCCATTTGTTGTCCAAGACCACTTGCACTTAACAACATAATACTACCTTTTAGAAAGGTTTGTCTTGAGCCTTGTGCCTATTTTCCTTCAGAAGGAAGCAACCCCATCTGAACCATTCATTTTACTTTTATGGCACAAGTGGACACTTACTTTCCAGACTAAGTCTTATTTTATTATTTTTTCTCCCCAAGCCTTTCTCTATAAATAGAGAGTTCATTTGCACATAATAGAAAAAAAAGGAAGAGGGAAGAGGAACGTATCTTCAAATTCTCACACACCATAAAATTCTCAAACACTTCAACACTTGTGAAATCAGAAACTAGAATCACCGTTACCTCCTTCAAACAACACATTCCAGTTTCCTTCGACTCAAGGAGCATCCCATTTGTTCTTTCCTTTGAATCCAACAAAGAAGGATATTTCACTTGTTTTTCTCTTTCGAATCCAGTGTCGAAGGCCTACCCTGGGTCTTTTCCTTCGAATCCAGAGGCGTTCAAAGCAACCTCTTCAAAGTCCATAACACGCTCCAACCTCCAGCAAGGTAAGCCATTTCTAACCTTTGCCCCTTCGTTCCCAACATAGCATGTAAATAAGTTTTCTTTTTCATTTAAAACATGTTCATACTATTTTCTTCCTTTTGTTTTGTTTTCACTCTCTTAATATATGTCATGGTTAACCATCTTCTTGGCTTTTGCTCTTGGTACATTTAAATACGCTTTAAAGAATTAATCTAGTCTTAAGGTGATGGCCTTGGGCCATATTGCTATTCAAACTCAAATGAAAGAAATAGGAGACAGAAAAGTTAGAAACGAAGCCTCTGGCTTCCATACTAACCTTCAGTCCAAATGAAAGAGGCAGTCGAAAGACACAACATGCTGGCCTCCAGGCCCCAATCGAAAGCCAAAATATGTTGTCTTCTAGGCCCCAGTCGAAACTCATTCTTTCACCCCTTTTCAGGTAAGGTCGAAGAAGGCCAAAAATGGCAGAATCGAAGGGTTACTGCCCTAAGTCGAAAGATCCATTTTTCTTGCTTTTACCTTATTTTTGCCTTTATATTTTCATGCAATTCAACATGGTTGTAATAGTGTAGGATTTATCTTTTTCACTCTTTTATTACCTTCATATAAATGTTAATTAGGTATGTATGGCAAGATAAAATCAACAAGTAGACAACCCAAAAATCAAAGACAAAATGCATGTAATCAAACACACTTGCACACATGTACCCTTAAGGAAATTCCACTTGTTGACTTATAAAAATGGCCATGTTATGCATGTGGGATGTCTTAGCACAAACGAATTGAAAAAAGATCATAGTCCCTCGATGACGCTATCAAAGTTGCCTTTCAAAATGATCTTAGTCCCTACAAAAAAGTGCTAAGTCATTTCACAACATTGCTATCATGGTCATACGATGACCCAACGCTCGTCCCTTCACATCCAATGATGGGGCTTCTTATCAAATAAATGCTAAGGTAGAAACATCTAAAGGAGGAGGAAAAACATATCTAAAACCTTTTGAGTAGGTAGATTACTTTTAGTTACTTGCTCAATTTCAAAACAAACATCCTTGCTATTTTTAAAACCATCAGATACACTTTCAAAACATCTTCAAAACACTTTCCATGACTTGAAATATTTTCAAAAAAAGCTCAACACTTTGCATACATTCTTACGAACGGGAATCATTGCAAAGTTCGCCTAAACGATGGCAGCTTTTCAAAATACTTTCAAAAACCACACAAAAGCATAATTTTCAAACAAAAGCAAGTGATCTAACAAGTAACTAAGAGCCCATGGATAACCATGGATAGAAAGGGTGCTAATACCTTCCTTTTCTATAATCTACTCCCCGAACCCAAGAAAACATCTCAAAGGTCTTTCCTGTGCTTTTTGACCTTTCCTTAGGATAAAATAAAAAGTCGGTGGTGACTCTTGCTAAACCGAAACATTTGCAAACACAAAGACAAAACCCAAGTCAGTTCTCCCACCGTATCACACACGACACAAAGCATTTTTAAACAAAGTGAGCTAAGCGATTAAGAGCTCGTAGATAACTACAAATGTAAAGGGTGCTAACACCTTCCCTTTTCATAACCTACCCCCCGAACTCAAAATCTATCAAGGTATTTCCTGTTATTTTTACCCTTTCCTTATTGGATAAAAGAAAAGTTGATGGAGACTCTAGCTATTCACAACATTTATAATAAAATGTAAAAACAAGTCAGTTCTCCCACCGTATTACAGTAGGGTACTGTCACACTGACTTTGTCGAAGACAGAATAGAAAGAAAAAGTACTTATGGAAGCTGCCAATTTCTAGGAGACAATCTAATATAATGGTCCAGCAAAAGACAATACACCATTGCACTGTAAACTGCTGAAGCTGAATATATAGCAGCAGTTGGGTGCAACACACAAATGCTCTTGATGAAGAGTCATCTTGAAGACTTTAACATATATGAAAGTAACATTCTTATCCTCTATGATAATACTTTTGCTATTTGTCTTTCAAAAAATCCTATTTTACATTCTAGGGCTAAACATATAGAAATTAAACATCACTTTATTAGGGACTTTATTCATAAAGGAATTAGTTCTTTAAAATTTATAGACACAAACCACCTATAGGCTGATGTCTTTACAAAACCCCTTTCTGAAGATAGATTTAATTTCATTCTGAATCATCTCAGTATGGAATTATGCCTAAAATGTTAATGTTGTTTATGTATATTTAAACCCTTAGAACATTATGGTTTAATTATATTTGTGTGAACATCTTACCAATAGTTCTTCAGAAGTGAGAAGGAAAGTTGTATCAGGATCTATCCAAAAGATCTGAACATTCTCTAAAAACGTTTCATTTCTAAGTTAGATGCAAGCAGTTCACCATATCAACATCTTTCAACTCTAAATGAAAGGTCACCCTTTAAGGCTGAACACGTGTTTAAATTCTGAAGGGACTGAAATGGCTGAGTTAATGCATTGAGGCGCTAGTCAAATCGGTAACTATTCCATATCTTCATGCTATCCCTCTTTTTAGGAATCATCAAACGCACGTAATCATTTTTTTAATTTAAAATTAAATTTTTCTCTCTCTTCCATTAGCTATTTATACTTCACTTCTTCACCAACACTATCACATATTCACTCTCACTCACTTTTCTCTCTTCATCTGTTCATTTTTCAAAAAACCTAAAAGAGTTTGTGAGCAAATAGCTTCCTCTCAAAAAATTCCTCAAGTTTCTAAAACCATCCCTGGTTCTTCCTCCTCAAATGAAGAAAGGTACATCTAACCTTCAAGAACTCTTCTCACACCCATTAATTCTCTGGAAGTTTTATGTGAACTTATTGTTGATTTTGTAAGCATGAAAGAAAATGGTTATGATTTAATCCCCGATGTTGAGTTCTAAGGTCGAACTAAGTAATTTGATCGCCTCATAGGTCCAGTTTTTCTAAAACTTGTGATAGAATTCTGGATCCATGCCACAACCTCAATCATCAGGTAACATCCTCCGTCATGGGTAAGAAGATCATCATCACTGAAGATCCCATTGGGAAACTCATAGGTCACAACGGCTGCGGTATTAGATGAAGTGATATGACAGACAAAGGCTTTGACCTAACCATTGTGTTAAAGGAAATTTTTACTTCTGGTCAACCATCCAACAAAATCAAAGATTTGAAGGATTACCTTAGAATTTGGTCCAAAATAATTTTGGGATGCATCAATCACAGGAAACTAACCAGCTCACCAGACTATATCAACATTGATCAGCAATACCTTTTGTACTTCATCGCCACCAAAGCAAAAGTTCATCTTCCACATCTTCTGTTCAATCATTTGAAAACCAGTGTAAAAGAAATAAGAGAGGAAGAAAGAACAAAGAGAGATTAGATTCCTCTGGGAATACTCATTTCAGATATTCTAATAGAAAACAGGTTGATAGAACATCTAACTGAGGCTAAACAAGCTCATGTTCTAGAAGCTTGTGTAGAAAAGCCCCTAAACGCCAAGAATATGAAGAAGATGAAGATCATTGACACCATAAAGAAGGACCCAACAATCACTACAAAGGAATTCATCACCACCCGAAGAGTGCCTCTGAAATATTTTCCTCTCTTCACTCAAGCAGACTCTTCTCCAGAAATTGTTCTCAGATATCCGGAAGCCTGCAAGAGTGAAGGTACGATTCCAGATGTGATCATTCTTGATCTAAAGCAATAACCTTTGGAAGTTTCTCCCAAAAAAACAAGAAAAAGGAAAGCAGCTGGAGAAGGAACTTCTTAGAAGACCCCTAAAGCTGTCAAAAAGAAAGGTAACTCGTCTCTCGTTTCTGTCATTGAATCAGTATTTTTATCAACATCTGAAAATCCCTCATCTCCAAAGCCCACTTAAGATCCATCTCCTCAAACATCTGATGATTTTAACCTATATATTGACACTTCAATACCTATAAATAATCCTCTGAACAATCCACCCTCTACCCATTTTGATCAGCCTCAGCCAGAACTTGCACAAGTTCTCTCTGATATTGATCAATTTGATCCGCTATTTGAAGCTCCCAAAAGCGAAAATCCAAATCTTTGACTCTGATACCACAACATCCATCCTTGGCATCACTTGACCTCTCTTTATCTCTCAACCACCAATAATTCCCACAACTACATCACAAACCTTCTCCATCCCAGATCTTGCATCTCCCTATCTTTCAACACCACCCAACTCACCCATAATTCTTTTTGATTCTCCTTCTCCAAATAACCACCCAGAAGATCCCCTCAGAACAATAATTGACTTAGACGCTTGACAAAATCTTGTCACAAGCTCTAATAAAATAGCCATTCTTAAAGCAAGACCAAAAATATCCAAAGCAGATGTTGGTAAATCCTTGTTGATTTTTGAAACGGAAAAATACAAGAATGGGTTAACTCTCCAAAGCTAGCTTGCATGGAGAATCTCAATCCAGCTACATCTGATTCTTACTGGAATCAATTCATAAAATGGTTTAAATCTGAATCTCTGAAGCTAAAGGAGCTCAGATAAGAAATAGCTCAACAAAACTTCTATGATCGCCTAAATATTTTCAAGGATCAAGTTCCGTGACACTGAGAAAAGAAACCCCTCTTTTTGCTGGACAACACCCTTTGGGAAGCCCCTCAGACATCAGAGTTTAAAGAAATGTCTCCCGAACCTCTTCCTCTGGTCATGCTTCAAGACAAAGGTAAGGCAATTGTAATATGGTGGCAGAACCGACTATTATATTGGTTTTGCATTTATATTTGCAATTGTTGCGGTAAGCAAGAGTCGCCACCGACTTTTCTTTTATCTAACAAAGGAAAGGGTGAAAAGAACAGAAAAAGACCTTTCGATATTATTTCTGAGTAAGGGGGGTAGATTATGGAAAGGGAAGGTGTTAGAACCCTTTCCATCCGTAGTTATCTACGAACTCTTAGATGCTAGCTCATTTGAAAATACCTTGTGTTTTGTGTGTTTGAAAAAGTATTTTTAAAATACGCCTTATTGCGGAGAACTTTGTAATGTTTCTCGTATTGTTGACAACATATACAAAGTATTTTGAAAATGTTTTTGGAAAGAGTTTTGTGTATGTGAAAAATTGTTTTTGAGCAAGCATCTAAGAACTATCTACTTTACTCGAAAGGATTCGTTCTTTTCCTTTTTTCTTTTAGATAGTGCTATCGTACTATTAGTGAGTAGGTAGCCCCATTGTTGGATGTTTGAGGAACATTCAAAAGGTCATCGTTACAGTCACAAAGGTAACTGGACAAGATACTTTAGTAACCACCCTAGGGTTTTAAGATCATATCGAGGCAACATCGAGAGGGTCATTTTTGTGAACTTTAAACCGAAGGGTAACCACTAAAATCTCTCATGTTTTGAGAGTTGTGACTGTTTTATTCCGAAGGCAACCGAAGTGGGGGTACCCTAAAGGTGCGCATGTGCAAGTGCGTTGTGTTTCAGTTATTTATCTTGATGTTAGGTTTACTAATGTTTTTTTTAATCTCTTACCATGCAATCCTATTACCATACATCTAAACAATTAATATATGTACAAGAATTAAAAGTGCGGAATTTAAAACCTAACTATTACATGGCTTCAGGGAAGGGGAAAATTACAAGTCCAAAAAATGGGGAAAGTAAAAAAGCAGTAAATGTTCTAATTTTTAACTATTACAAACCGGGAAGCAGGTAAAATAATAAGAAAATGTAATAATAATGCGAAAGTATTTAAATGCACGCGAATTGGAAAGGACGTTTAAAACCCTAGAAAGTTCTAAGTAAAAGAAACTCTTTTTGTTGTTTTTGTTTATTAGGGAAAATATTTAAGTTAAATTAAATCTAAACTTAATTAAGTAAAAAAAAGAAAAGAAGTTTATTAATTAAAATTAATTCTAAAATAAATCTAATATTTTTGACATTTTTGTTTAAGAAATATTAAAAATTAAACCTAATTCTAATTGGTTTTAATTTAGGAAATAAAAGTAAAAAACAATTAACTAAATTAATTACGAAAATTAAATTTTAATAAATAAAATCTAAATCTAAGTTTTTAAGTTTTTTTTTTCTGATTTTATGATTAAATAAAAATATATTTTTTGAAAATAATAAACTAAAAAAGAATAAAACAATATAAGAAAATGGACCTGTTGAGAAGCAATTTGGGGTGCAAGCTTGAATTTCTAGGCGCAAAGTGATGAGCCCAAGTGTGGAAATTAGGAAATAGAGAGGTGTGAATTGGAAGCCCCTAGGCCCATCAGCGTGGAGGCCCAAACACTTCAGAAAAAAACCTGCAAAAAGAAAATGTTGACAAAAAATGAAAATGTAAAAAACCGGGATCGAACCCAGGTCTTGGGGGGTGAAAGCCTTAAGCGCATGTACTCTACCACTGGGCCATCTGTTCATTCATTATCTAAAATAACAAATTAATATTATATATGAAAATTGGTCATAAATTATTTAAATAAAAAACGCGTGCTCTAGTGGGCCATGATTGTTTTGAATGGACGAATCAGATACAAGGATCTGGACACGTTGGCTCCGGGAGAGTCAAATCACCATCCACGGTTGTTGACCTCTTTCTTCTTTGGAAACGTTCATGGTCGTTCCTACAAAAACGAAGCAAACACAAAAACAAAACATCTTGATTAGATGAAAAACATCTCTTGATTCCGAAAATGTCATCATTTTGGCCTGAAACGCAACGTATGATGAGATCTTAAGAACTCAGTTCATGTTTCCCTAACAATGGCAACACACATTTGTGACGTCGAAACTCTCATCTAAAGGTTCAAACCTGTTCCAGACTCCATCACAAACACAAATGGTTGAATATCCATGGATCATGAAATACGAATTTAAGAAAACCTTACCAACCAGTTTGTTTGAACAGACGGATTCTGGCGTGCTTCAGGCATTGAGAATGGTTGGTATGTACTCCTGGATGTCTCAGGAACACGTTGTGACACTTGGTTTTGATGAATATGGGCTGGAAGTGGTCTTTTGAGTTTTTACAACTTTGGTGATATTTTGTGAAATTTGGTATGGCTTGCTTAGGCTATTTGCACGTGTCCTCTTGGCCTACGTTGCTCCAGTATATATAGAGGAGTGAGGTGAATAAACAAATGTGGAAGGAAATCAAGTAATAACTTGTTTTAAAAACCAAGAAATCAAGACTTGAAAGAAATGCCAAAAATGTGAGATCTTTACCATTTTGGTCCCTTGCATGAACTTGGTCCCTTTGGGTGTATCTTGCACGAAAATAAGGGCCTTCTAATAGATCAAACCAAACCCAAATGTCACGGCACATTATTCTTGCATTTTATCTTCATTTATTTAATTTTAAATTAAATAAAAATAAGTGCAAATAAAATCAACTCCATGCAAAAATGGATTTATAGGACCTTTAGGACACTATGAGCATGCTTGAAGTCCAAAAAGTAGGCCCATTGGTCTAAATATACAAATTTGCTCAATGTGTACTTTTTGAAATTCCTCAAAATTCTCCAACTTGTGAAAACCATAAATTTCTCAATTTTTATATTTTGGAGATGATATTTGACTTTTTAGAAATCTCAAGATGTCCCCTAAAATATATATGTTTACCATTTTTACATTTGGAGGATTCATCTTAATGTAACTTGCCTTAACAAAAAATACCTTTTTGTTGACTTTCAAAAAGACCTGTAACGTATTGGCTCACATCTTTCTAATGATGCATTTCTTGGACTTGAGGGAAAAATAAAAGTTGTATGGAATTGAAGTTTCTTCACAATAAGCTTTGTTTGGGGCAAAATGGATGAAGCATGTGGAAGTTATGTCTGGTCAAAGTTCAGTTGACTTTTCCTAGGAAACCCTGATTTTGCATTTTTGGATTCTTGATGATGTGAGAGCATTCCTTGGGGAATCATGATCAACCCTTGACCAAACGATGGATATCACTTCAAAATTTTGATGTTGACCAAAAATATTGAAGTTTGACTGTATATTGGTCATAGTTGACTTTTGACCTAGTACAGTTGATTTCCAAGCATTTGAGCAATTGACTGAGCAAGCTTGTAGTGCAAGGCATGGAACTTGGCATGGAAATTCTTGAGGACATATTAGAGACCATGGAAATCACTTGAAGCCTTTGCAACCCAAAATTATTTGTGAGAAGTGAAATCCTAGTTGAGAGTCCATTGCTTAGGAGGGGAATTTATCTGGCCAATTCTTGGTTAATCTTGAGCACTTTAGGACCTCAATGAGCATGTCTTGAGTAAAATGGGAGGGAAAATTTTGGGGTACAACAACATTCAAAGAAACTCCTGATCAAGAATCAACTTCAGTGAGTTTTGAAAATATGGTCTTAGCTCCTCAAACTTAGCTATGAATTTTTTTTTGTTTCTGCTATTTGTTACCCATTTCCATCTTCTGTCTATCTTAATTCTTTTGAATACAAATGCATTCTATTATATTTCTGTGTTTTTGTTGCTTTTTGATTCTTGACAAAAAGGGGTAGAACATAAGATATTTTGAATATAACAATAACCGAGACCCAGTCTCGAACATTTCGAATATCATAACTTCTATTTGTATCATCTGAAAGCAAACATTAAAAACTATTGAAAAGCAACCTCTGAAAGTAAATTATATTATGGACGCATCAAAAACCTCCATCTCAAAGCCCTGATCAGAACATATTCAGGGAAGTATTTTTCTCTTTATCTGAGTATCCAACTCATGGGGAGACGTTAATTATTTATGTTCTTAAGTATTATATCAAAATATACAAGTTTTTGTCATCATCAAAAAAGGGGAGATTGTTAGGATATAGTTTGGTTCTACATTCTTATAAGAGTTTTAATGATAACAAA
Source organism: Vicia faba (assembly GCA_948472305.1). NCBI lineage: Eukaryota > Viridiplantae > Streptophyta > Magnoliopsida > Fabales > Fabaceae > Vicia > Vicia faba. The sequence goes on along the minus strand of OX451741.1, from coordinate 759,791,455 downwards.
CACATGTTATATATAAAGAAAAAATATGCTCTCTAATAAAATATTTTAATATGCAGGAAACTCTGACAAAAGAAGCATAGAAGATGAGAGAGTTACGCTTCTGAAGCTCTAATACAGAACATCATACTTAGAAGCAAATCTGTGTAACAAGCTTAAAACAAAGAAGTTCTAAAGCTATAACTTCTGATTGCACCAACGCTGCGAGCCAAACTCTGATACTCTGATAAAGTAAAGTGCTGGAAGGACGAAAAGAAATCTCAAATGGTAACTTTCATCTTCTGATATGATTCAAAGAAAGCAATGTTCTGAAGTGTTACTAAATTATTTATTAAAAATAAAAATTAACGGTTGAACCAAGACATGATCTCTATTTTTAGAAAGAACATTAACTAAACTTTATCAACCTTCCAAAAGTATCTTCTCATGTCTCTCATGCATCGCCTATATAAAGCAGACTTGAAGAAGAGATCAAACTAGACACTACTACACACTGAAAGAGAAAAATCATCATTACCCCATTTTATATTGTGCTTTTAAATTGTGTATAAATCACTGTTGTGATATAGTTTTGCTTAGAAAACATTTTTGTACACACCTTCAATTGTTTTATCTTGTACTACCTTAAGAAAACCAAGTTGTGGTTTAAACTCAAGAAGACATTGACAGTAGTTATTGTTTCTGTGTAATAAAGTTTTGATTAGTGGATTAAGACCTCATTAGAGAGAGGCGAAATCACGTTGGCGGGTGGACTGGAGTAGTTTGAGTTCAAAAAAACCAGGATAACTGTTGTACCCCAAAATTTTCCCTCCCATATTCTTCAAGATTTGCCAAGTCAAAGGTTCAAAAAGCCCCCAAGGGTTGCACAGTTCAAGGGCCTCCTAACAGTCAAAAACTAGGGTTTTGGTTCTAGCAAAGTAAATGAAGTTTCCAAGGGTCCAATCAAGTCCCACATGCCTATAAACATGGTCAAGCATTCTCATACCAAGTTTCAAGACTTACAGCACAAAATTGCACAATCAAAAACCCTAATTGCACTACAGTCAACTGTAGGGGTAAAATGGTCATTTGACAGTCAAAAGTTCAAATTTTTGGTCAACATCTCATTTTGAAGCCACAAACATCATTTGATCAATGCTTGATCATGATTCTTAAAGCTTGGCTCAAGAAGTCTCAAGATGCAAAAGTTTCCATATTTGGACAGTTGAAAAAGTCAACTGTAACTTGACCAAGGCATAACTTCCACATGGATTATCAAAAAAATTCCATCCAAAGCTCATTTTGAAGAGAAAGACATTTATTACAACTCCTCTTCACACTTCAAGTCCAATAAATGCTCTCACAAAAAGTTATCAATTTCAACATTATAGGTCATTTTCAAAAGTCAACAAAAAGGGACTTTAAGTCAAAGGCCATAACTTGAGATTGGTAAATCAAAATGACATGGGACCAAAGGAATTGGTTAGAGGACTTCAAGACCTTTCCAAAATGTCTAAGAACATGATCAAAGCTTAAAAATTGAGCAAGATATGCCTTGTGGAAGTTGGGAAATTTTTGGATATTTTGAAAAATCAACTTTGCTTCAAATGCCCTAAAATTGCTAATGGGCCACATTTTCTTCCAAGAATCATCATCCAAAGCATGGGCACGACCATTTGGCCCAAAGGGAAGTTTTTCATCATTTTTTATTTATTTATTTGAATTTTTAATTGCTAATAATTCATTTAATTAATTAAAATATGTGAAAAATACCAAACCAATGCAATCAAATCTTTTTATGCATGAAATAGTCTCAAGATTTCGTGCATAATCAGATAGGGAAAGAATCAATGGTAATTGGACATGATTGGTATCAAATATGCATGAAAAGATTGAAAAATTATATGCATGAAAATCCAATATTCTCTACATCAATGCAAGGATTCTTTGGACCAAATTTTCAACCCTAATCATTCATATACTTATACTCATGCAAACCCTAGTGCTCATGACCTCTAAGCTGCACAAGAACACCATAACCAAGTTTGCATTTTTTCAAGAAAACTCCAAAACTGAAATCACGATTGCAAGACTTTTCAAGGCAAGAAAATCATTCCATTGCCTTCCTGAGACCTCAAGGAAGGTTTTCAGATCAAAACCATCATCCCTAACATCAAGAACTGGTAACTAGAAGTCAGCCTGTATCACTTTTTTTGCACAATCGTGTTTTATTATTCAGGCCATATCCATGCATTTTTATTCTTGAGTTGTACTAATGAGATGATTCTGAAGCTAGCAGTATGATTTAATTGAAGAATCATTGCATATATGAAGAGTTGCCATGAACGACACCTAGGGTTTTAAAAACCTTGAATTGGGGTTTCTCAGTTATGGAAAAATCAGGACGTGAGACCTAGACCATTAAAATCAGGAGACTTGGACGATTTGAACACACATATCGCGCCTAATTTATGATGCAGGGATTTCTAATCGCTATTTTTTCACACTGCATATAGTGGGGGTTTAAAACCCCCGCAATCTTGTTTGTTTTGTTTCAGGAAAAACATAAGCAACGAAGAAGAAGATCAGGTGTCAAGGCGTGGTTGGTTTATTTGAATTTCGCGCTAAATTTGTCCATTAACTCACGTTTTGATTGATATTGTTTATTAGTTATATAATATACAAAGAAGCATAACAGCGCGGTTGGCATGGCATTAGTGTGGTAACCTCTGGGACCTGGGTTCGATTCCCAGGTCCCCCATATTTCTTAATAAATTTTGTTCTAACATAATTCCATGCAGTTTCAACCTCCTGGCCTACCATGCACCTTCTTGCCTGTGTTGGCCACGCGCCCACTGAGATTAATCCATTGGCCATGATCAGAGGAGCACCATACTCGTTGGTCAATCAGGCCACACGCTAGCCAAAAAGTCAACAAGGCCAAAGGGTCATTGGGCTAGAATTGCTACAATTATACCTCCTGATTGGGGCAGAACCCCCCTTGGTATTGTATTTCTTTCTATTTTCTTTATTTTTTTTTATTTTTTATTATTTGTTTTAATTCCATTATTTTCTTTTAATTCAATAAAAATAAATTTCACATAAAAATACTGAAAACCAGAAAAGACAAAAACAATAAATATATTTGATTTAGTATTTTTTTTTGTAAATAAATAATATCATTTAATTTAGTCTTCAATTCTAGGGTTAATTTTAATATCTTTTCTTAATAAATTAAAAACTTGTAGAATTAGGTTTTTATTATTTTAATTACTTTTTTTCTTTTATTTTCTCATCACTAATAATTAATTATTTATTTTTCAAATTGCATTAATTAATTAGGCTTAATTTTAGATAATTTTCATATCTCTCTTAATAAATTAAAAATAACTAGGATTAGGGTTACTTAATGTTTTAATTTCATTTAATTCTCATAAAAATCATAAATACCAAAAAACCCTCAAAAATAATTTCTTTTTATTTTATTTTAATTAATTTGTTAATAATAATTTAATTTCATTAAAAAGGGTCCAACGCCCTCACTTTCAATTTTAATTCAATTCGCGCATTTTATTTTATTTCTTTTAAATATTGATGTAATTCTCCCAAAGCCATGTAACTCGGACATTTTATATTTCTCGCACTTTATTTCCTTATTTTATGTCAAATCGGGTCCTGGATTTAATTTGGCGATGTGGACCCGCGCCTTTGTAATAGTTTAGGAACTTTATAATTCTCGCAATTTTTTAACTGTTAATAAGGGCATGCAAGAATGAATGACAAAATAAAAATAACGTGTAGATCACCCCTGACGTGAACAAGATAAATGTAAATGAACATGACACACAAAATCACACACCATCCCTAGGGTACGCCTCACTGTTGCCTTGCCTCGAAAGGTGATCGTCGAGTAGAGGATGTCTTAGTAAGTCCTCATGATCCAGGAACCTGGCATGAGGGTAGCTTCTAAGGTGTCTTCCCATTGCTCTGGTGATCACCATGTCCCGAACCCTCAAGTTGACCCGAACACCTCCAACGGTGGTGCTACCTACCTCTTAATGGTGGGATGGCACTACTTTAAAGGACATTTACACAGACGAATTCCTTAGGGTAGGTAGACGACTCTAGATACTTGCTCTAAATTCAAAATAAATTCAAAAATACTTTTCACACCGACACCTTTTCAAAAAGCTTTCGAAAGAAATTTTTCAAACACTCTTGAGGACCGATACAAGAGTCAAACTGGAATTTTCAAAGAAGCTTTCTAAAAACCCACAGTTGAAAAGCGAATAAACCATTTTTGAAAACACATTGAGCAAGTATCTAAGAGCCCATGGATAACCATGGATAGAAAGGGTGCTAACACCTTCCCTTTCTATAATCTACCTCCCGAACCGAGAGCAATCTCTATAAGGAATTTTTCTGTGCTTTTGTCCTTTCCATTTGGAGAAAATAAAAGACGGTGGCGACTCTTGCTTCCGCGACATTTCGCGAACCAGCGATAAACAGTCAGTTCCAGATCCACCGATCACAATAACCAATGTGTTTATTGCTTTAATTTTGAAAACCCAAATGCAAACACCCCTTCTTGTGTTTTTCCATTCTTCAATTGGTATCAGAGCGCCTGGTTCTGGGTGCAAACACTTAACCGTGTTCAAAAAAGATCCTAGCAATAAAAACATTATGGTGGGACCTAATCATCAGCAATGATAATTATGATGAAAAAGATAGAATCATCGGCAAACCTCCAATATTTGATGGTGAGAACTTCGACTAATGGAAAGACAGAATCGAAAGTTTCTCTCTGGCTCATGACGTTGATCTCTTGGACATAGTAACTGATGGATACATTCATCCGGTTGATGAAAGTTGTCAGAAGATCGACAGAAAAAGAATGACAGATCAACAAAAGAAAGAATTCAGAAATCATCATAAAGCCAGAACGATACTTTTGAGTGCTATCTTGTACATAGAGTATGAGAAGATCACGAACAAAGAATTAGCTAAAAACATGTTTGACTCCTTGAGAATGACGCATGAAGGCAACACACAAGTTAAAGAAACCAAAGCTCTTGCAATCATTCAGAAGTATGAGACCTTCAAAATGGAAGAAGATGAAATAATTGAAACAATGTTCTCAAGGTTTCAAATTTTGGTTGTTGGGCAGAAAGTTCTGAACAAACGGTACTTGTAATACGATGGGGAACTAACTTGTTTTGTGTTTTATTGCAATTGTTGTAGATAACAATAGTCTCCACTAACTTTTCTTTTATCCAATAAGGAAAGGACGAAAAGAACAGGAAAGACCTTGAGAATTTTGAGTTCTGGGGGTAAGTTATGAAAAGGGAAGGTGTTAGCACCCTTTTCATTTGTAGTTATCTACAGGATCTTAATCGCTAGCTCACTTTGTTTTGAAACCTGCTTTGTGAATGTGTGTTTGAAAATATTTTGAAAATTCCAATAGTAAGGAAAACTTTGTAATGATTCTCGTATCTGTTTTTGAGAATGCGTACAAAGTGTTTGTTTGAAAATATTTTAGAAAAAAGTGTTTGTGAAAAGGTGTTTTTGTTTTGAAATGTTTGTGAGCAAGTGACTACGAGCGTTCTACCTACTCAAGGTCTTTATTGGTCTTTTGATCCTTCTTTAGATAGTGTTACCCTACCAATAGTTAGTAGGAAGCCCTATTGTTAGATGTGAAGGGACAAGCACGGGTCATCGTTCAGTCATAAAAGGAAACTTGTAAGGACACTTTAGCAATTTCGTAAGGGACTAGATCGTTTACCGAAGGCAGCATCGAAGGGTCATCGAGGGACTACAATCTTTGATTTCGAGGGACAATGCTAAAGCGTTCCCACGTTTGAGGGACATGACTGATATTCGTAAGGAAACAAGAGAGGGTACCCTAGAGGTACAAGTGTGTAAAGTGTGTTATGTTCAGTTATTTTAACCTTTGAAATTAGGGTTATCTAACGATTGTTTGTATCTTCCCATATAAGGCCTATTTACTAAGCAGTAAACAAAATAATAAAGAGAGCGGTAAAGTGCGAAAAGTAAAAATCTACGCTATTACAGGGCTTGGGAATGGGGGGTACAAGCAATAAAAATGCGGGGAAATAGAAACCCTAATTACTATTACAAACCATAGGTAGTTACAATAATTGGAAGGAAAAAAACGTGAGAATAACAAACTATGCGAAAATGTAAAATAAGAAAGTGAAAGGAGGAGGGAATTGTTTCCTTGGAGATTTTTATTGATAAAATATTTGATGGTTAACCTAAAACCTAAATTGATTTTAATTAATTAAAACCTAAGAACCCTAATTAATTTGAATTTAAAAAAAATAAGAAATTTTGTTAATTAAACAAAAGCTAAACCCTAATTTTGATTAGGGTTTGTGAAAAAATTAATTGATTAAAAATGGTTTTTGTTTGGTGAATTTAGGGTTTATAAATGAAAATAGTAAGAAAATAAGGGTTTTTAAAAAAGTTACCAGGGCTAGATGTTGAACCCATGCCCTTTACCCTTTTAATCAGCATCTTCACCATCAGGCCAAGCGCGCCTTGGTGTCAAGGAAAGGATCCAACACGCTTTATCATCTGCAAAACAAATAAAACCATAAAAACATCGGAATGCTAAAATGTTGGGATCGAACTCACGCCCTGGCATAGTAAGGTCTTTAACGCGCGCGCTTAAACTGTTGGGGCGGTAATACATCCGTTAACTTTAATGAAACAAATAAAATAAATATGAAGCACAACGCCTGGACCAGAGAGACGCCAAAGCCCTAGCTCCGATCGTCTTCTCCGATGAGAAGATTTCTTGGTCCTGCAAAATAAAATATTTTAGCAAACAAAAAGTACCCTATACCCCTAAATTGAGGGATGTGAGTTCAATGGGATGGTTATTTTGGACTGAAAAGGTCTGATTTGAGAGTTATGGTGAAAACAACACCAATCTGCATGAATATGGTGATTCACGGTTCTGATAGCATGAGTACCATGTGATTAATATTTCCTACACATAGAGACCTCACGAACACATTAGCATGGTTAGTTTATCTTAAAATGCAATGAAACTCAAGAATGAAAAAATTATACAATGATGGAATCGTGATGCATGCACGAGTATTTTCTGGCCGTTTGGGTCGTTGTAAATGATCCAATCTTACCCTTAAATCCCTACGTTGATCATTTTTGCATTTGAATACTTTATCCTAATGTAAATTTCCTTTACAAAAAGTGTTTTTTTGTTGATTTTTGAAATGACCTATAATGTATTGGCCTATATCTCTCAAATGAAGCATTTTTTGGACTTGAGCTTAGAGAGACAAAGTTGTAGAGAATTTAATTTCCTTCAAAATGTGATTTGGTTGGGTAAAAACGGATGAAGCATATGGAAGTTATGCTTGCTCAAAGTTCAGTTGACTTCTCCTAAGGGAAACCCTAATTTAGCCACTTTTGAATTTTGATGATTTGAGAGCTTTCCTTGATGAATCATGATCAAAACTTGATCAAATGATGAATGTGAGTTCAAAATGTTAATGTTGACCAAAAATCTTGAAGTTTGACTGTATGTTGACCATAATTGACTTTTTGTCCAATATAGTTGATTTTCAGTCATCTGAGCAATTGACTGAGTAAACTTGTGATGCAAGGCATGAAACTTGGTATGAGAATTATTAGGGACCTATAAGAGACCATGAATTTCATTTGATACCTTAGAAACCCAAATTTTCTTGTGAAATATGAAACCCTAGTTGTGGACCCATTGCTTGGGGGGGAGAATTTGTTTGATCAATTCTTGAGCAACCTTGAGCATTTGAGAATCCTAGGAGAATGTCTTGAAGAAAATGAGAGGTAAAATTTTGGGTACAACAGCTGCCTCTGTTCAATCTTCTTAAAGCCGAAGAGTTAGATTGACATGTCTGTCATTCATGATCTGAAGGTAGAAAAGGATTGAACACCTAAGTGCCTAGAAATTTGCACTCGCATGTGCAGGAGGTGATGTTGTTGGTTGATAATATTGATTGAATGGGCTTAAAGATACCATTCAGAGAGATGACAAAATTTCGTTAGATACAGGCTTATAGATGCCATCCAAGGTAAGTATTGATAGAAGTATCAGAATGAGCCTATACTTGACTGTATCTGAAGAATGTTTTCCAGAATGACCCTCTAGGGAAGGTGTTTAACTAGATGCTTATTAGATTTAGTCTGTGAGGGAAATGTTTATCCGAATTTAGTCTCTGAGGGAAGTCCTCGTCATGTAGATAGTTTCCCCATCCTATTTCGGGAATTGATCTACAATCTGTTTTTGTTGGTAAACCCGTCCTGTTTCGCGAATTCATACCTCCTGGCAATGTTGATAGTTTCCCCATCCTTTTTCAGGAGTTAATCTTTTCCTGGTTATAAAGATAGTTTCCCCATCCTACTTCGAGAATTAATCTTTATGCGGTCATACAGATAGTTGCCCCGTCTTGTTTTGGGAATTAATCTCTGACCTGCTTTCTGTTGGTGAACCCGTCTTGTTTCATGAATTCATACCGTCTGGTCGTATAGATAGTTTCCCCTTCTTGTTTAGGGAATTAATCTTGGACCTGGTTATATAGATAGTTTTCCCATCTTGTTTCGACAATTAATCTACGACCTGTTTGAGAATTGTTGATGATGTTCATCTATTTGTAGGATTTTACCTGAAAAACAAAGTTAGTCTTTATGCAATGTCATGGTGTATGTAATGCATTGCGTAATGGTGTTCTCAAAGTAAATGAGAGTGTTCTATATGCGTTTCATGTGCATATGCTATGATCCTTGTAAATTATGTATGGATGCGAGATGTCGTCGAAGTGTATCGATAGCTTCGTATAACATCTTTGCTGGGGAAAATAAATCCCTGACTTTCACTGGGGATGAAGTATATGAATCTTAAATCTTGTTTAGAATGTCTCTGTTGTACCCCAAAATTTGCCCTCCCATATTTCTCAATACATTTCAAGTGAGGTCTTCAAATTGCTCAAGGAAGTCTAAGGGTTGACCATACAAGCTCTCTCCTAAGGCAGTCTACCTCAAATTAGGGTTTCGTGTGGCATCAAGATACTTGAGTCCAAGGGATCCCAAATGCTCAATATTGTCCTAATATGTTCTCAAGACCATCCATGTCAAGTTTCAAGCCTTGTAGAGGAAGTTTTCTCAGTCAATTGCTCAAAGGCCTGAAAGTCGACTGTGCTAGGGCAAAAGTCAATTGTGGCCCACAAACAATCAAACTTCAAGATTTTTGGTCAACATCCTCATTTTGAATTATTATTCATCATTTGATCAAGGGTTGATCATGATTCCTCAAGGATTTGTCACAATTCATCAAAACCCAAAAGTTGTTAAATTAAGGTTTTGTAGGAAAAGTCAACTCAACTTTGACCAAGAATAACTTTCTCATACTTTATTAGAAATGACCCATCCAAAGCTAATTTTTAAGAGGATTCAATTCCCTACAATTCATCTTCAGCTCCCAATTTCAAAATAAGCACTCACAAGAAGTTATGAATTTGGATATTATGGGTCATTTTGAAAAGTCAACAAAAACACTTTTTTTGTCAAAGCTTCATACATGAACATGGAAGACCCAATTGAGATGATACCAAAAATGTTGCTTATAGGACATCTTGATATTTCTAAAAAGTCCAAGAACACCTTCAAAGAGTCAAAATTGAAGAAGTTATGCATTGGTGAAGTTGACCTTTTTTGCAAAATTGCCAAAAGTCAAAAGTGCCTCAAATTGCAATTTTTGTCAAATGGGCCCAGCTTTTTGCACTTGTCTTGAGTTTGTATCATGGTCCACGAGCCCTAGCTCTTTCCATTTGTCTTTATATTATTTTTGCTATTTATTTTGATTTTTTATTTCAATTAAATAAATTTAAATCAAAATAAATCATGAAAATATCCAAATCATTCAAACCTCAAGATTTTGTGCATATTTCAGATCCCATATCCAGCTAGCAAGTGAATCAATTCGTGCAAGGCATAGGTGGGCACAAAAAGATTGACCTTGGCTTATTTTGGAAGGAATTTCATGGAAATCAAATCAAGATCACAAATCATAATGGACAAAGATTGAGATCACAATTGCAACCCTAATTCAATCAGTGGTATATAGTGTACAATTGCAGCCAAAAACTACAAGGGTTTAGAGGCGTGTAGAAAGAGAACCAAACTTGAAAAAACTCAAAGAAAGTGGTAATCTGATTTTGCACTTCCAGGCATTTTCAAGGTTCCCAAGCCATCTCATTCGCTTCTTGGGCATACAAGCAAGCTATACCAATCAAGAACAAGCATTTTCCTGCACTAAAACTCAATGTAAGTGGTTCACGACCTTGAATCTTTCTTGAAATCGAATTACATTATTTTGGCACTTGTAGCATGAATCACTTACATATTATTGTTCCTTGAAGCATTTGCAAGCTATCCATAACAATTAATTGCATTTTTGTTGACTTTATCAGAATTCACCATTGCTAGGTGTGATACGGTGGGAAGAACTGATTGTTTTTGGAATGCTGGTTTGCGTTTGTTTTTTGAAAGATGTCGCGGTAAGCAAGAGTCGCCACCGTCTTTTATTTTATCCAACAAGGAAAGGAAAAAAGCACAGAAAAATTCCTTTTTCGAGATATTTCTCGGGTTCGTAGGGTAGATTATAGAAAGGGAAGGTATTAGCACCCTTTCTATCTGTGGTTATCCACGGGCTCTTAGGTACTTGCTCAATTGTTTTCAAAATTGCTTTCATTGTGCTTGTGGGTTTTGAAAAAAGTTTGTTTGAAAACTTCGATTTAACTCTTGCTTCTGTCCTCAAGAGCGTATGAAGTGCTTTTGAAAAAACTTTGTTCGAAAAGTGTAAGTGTGAAAAAGATTTTGTTTTTTTTTAAAGAGCAAGTACTTAAGAACCATCTACCTACTCGAAAAAAGGAATCGTTCTATGCAATTTTCCTTTAGACAATGCTATCCTACTATTGAAGAGTAGGTAGCACCATCGTTGGAGTTTTAGGGTCAATTCGAATGAGGGACGTGCGGTGACTAAAGCAATGTTAGGACACTTTAGCGGTAACCCTAATGTCTTAGATCATTTGTTTTGAGGCAACAATATCCGAGGCAACCGTTTAGAGGCGACTATGATCTTTAGACAAGAGGGCGACCTCTAAAGTGACCTATACTCAATGACCGCGTACGAAGGCAACCAAGTGGGGTGTACCCTAAGAGTGCGCATGTGCGAGTGTGTCGTTTTCAGTTAATTTTATCTTTGTACATGTCAATGGTGATCTAAGTTGATTTTAGGTTAAAGCATTCATTCTTGTCATGCATACCTATTATCAAACATCTAGCAGTTATATTTTAAGGAAAATAAATTGCGGAAATTAAATTACAAGGCGTCGGGTATTTACATCGCCAAAAACAATCCTTTGAAATTTAAATGCGGAAAATAAATAAAGCGATAAAAATAATTAAATGGTCCTAATTATCTATTACATTCCGGGGACAAATACAATATTGAATAAATAGATTGCGTGCGAGAAAATTAAATCGAGCGCAAGTAGGGTTTTGACCCTTTGTTATTAAAGAAAAGATTTTTTTTGTTATTTTTGAATTAAGAAAGAAAGTAATCTAAATTAATTATTAAATTAATAAATTAATAAATTAATTAATTAATCAATGTTAGTAAAAAACCCTAATTAAGTCTAATTTGTTTTAATTATTTACAAAGAAATATATTAAAGTTAATTCTAATTAATGGCCTAAATTAATTAAATTAATGTTTGTTAATAAAATTAAAATTTGATTTTACGAGGAAAATATTTTTGTGGTTTTAATTTTATAAAAATAAAATAAAATTTGATGGTTAGTTAATAATAAAAATATAATAAAACAAACAATTAAATAAAATAAAAATGAAATAGAAAGAGTTAGGGGGTATGGGCCTGCTTGGAGGTTTGAGAAGAAAATTCTATGGCCCAAACGAGTTGGCCTGATTGACTTTTGAGATCCCCTGTGCGCGCTTGGACTTGGTCCATGGTAGACCATCAATCTGGATCACCAGATCTGGCCTTTGGCCATCTGGCTGTTGGAGATGTGGAGGTGCATAGTATGCTACAATGCTTGAATGTGCATCTAATCACCTGAAGAGAAAAAACAAATGCAAATTGGGGGGACCTGGGATCGAACCCAGGTCCTGTGGGTGCTTGGATTGCTTGCTTCGCCACTAGGCCATTGTGCTTCAGTTGTTAGTATATTAAACAATAATAATAATAAGAGAAAATGCGCTATATGCCAGAAGAAAAAAATGCGCGCGTGTTTTTGAATGGTCCACTAGGGAGGCGACACACCACCATCCCCTACCTCCAGCCACTGTAAAATTTCCTGCGGATTTGGATCCGCAGCTAAATGCGTAGCTCGACCCAAAAATTAATTCCAGGCCATAAAAACGACCCCCAAAGGCATGGTTAGGTTCGTCTCCCTCTCCTGAGTGCACCCATGCTTATCACGAGATTCAATTTCACCTGAAACACAAACCCCTAAAATCCAAAACATAACCCTAGCCATGCTGTTATGAGGTTACAGTCCATATAAATCAAATTAAGAATTGCCAAAAGTTTAGAAATCTCATGAGAATCACAAATATATCAATGATTTGCCAGAAAGATGCAAGAATCGAGAGCTATCATTTCGAATACAGGGCTGAGAAACATGATACTTACAGAGCGTTTGGGCGTGTATGGGAGCTTGATTTGGGTTGGTTTCAACTCAGTGAATCTCCAGGAATTGATTGAGATCCTTCTTGGCTTCTGAGATCGCCTCTTGCTATGATTTCGAATTCTCACTTTTTCACCACTTTTTCAAGTTTGGTTTTGATTGTTCTTGCATCCTCTGACCCCCAATTTCGTGTTCCTCTCTTGCTTATGTATGATAGAATGCATTAGGTCAAGAATTATGGTCCAAATCTTCTCCCATCATGGCTTGCATATTTGATTTGATTTCCATTTGAAAACTTGCCAAATTTGTCAAAAAACCATCTTTTTGCACATGATTTTGTGTGATACGAATTTGATGATGATATTGATGAGAATCCAATCCTGAAAATAGCAAAAAATCTCATGTAATCAAAGTTTGAGATTTTATTTGATTTAATTTGATTTAAAATGAAATAATTCAATAAAAAATCAAATAAAATAATAAAATTTATAAATGGACACATGGATGAAGCTAGGAAACGTGGACAATGATGCAAGCTCAAATTAAGTGGAAACGAATGGGCCCATTTGACAAAATTTGAGGTTTTGGGGATAGTTGACTTTTGGCAATTTTGCAAAAATGCCCAACTTCAACAATGCATAACTTCTCCAATTTTGAACTTTTGGATGTGTTCTTGGACTTTTTAGAAAGCTTGAGATGTCCTCTAACCATCCCTTTTGATCTCATATGATTTTAACATTCCATGCTCAAGTTATAAGTTTTGACAAAAAAGGTGTTTTTGTTGACTTTCAAAAATGACCTATAATGTCCAAATTTATAAATTCTTGTGAGTGCATTTTTTGATCTTGGGGTATGAAGATGGATTGTAGGAAATTTCATCCTATTAAAAATTAGCTTTGGATGGGTCATTTATCATAAAGTATGATAAAGTTATGTTTGGTCAAAGTTGAGTTGACCTTTCCTACAAAACCCTAATTTAGCAACTTTTGAGTCTTGATGAGTTTTGAGCAATCCTTGATGAATCATGATCAACCCTTGATAAAATGATAAAATAGCCTTCAAAATGATAATGTTGGCAAAAAATATTGAAGTTTGACTATTTGTAGGTCATAGTTGACTTTTGCCCTAGCACAGTCGATTTTTGGACCCTTTGAGCAATTGACTGAGCAAACTTCCTCTGCAAGGCTTGAAACTTGACATGGATGACCTTGAGAACATACTAGGACATTTGGGAGCACTTGAGGTCATTTCGACTCAAGGATCTTGATGCAACACAAAACCCTAATTTGGGTTTGACTGCCTTAGGAGATAGCTTGACTGTCCAACTCTTGAGCAAACTTAAGCCACTTGGAGATTTTTCTTGCAATGTTTTGAGAAATATTAGAGGGAAAATTTTGGGGTACAACAGATTCCCCTGTTCAATCTTCTTAAACCTGAGGATGTAGACTGGCTTTCGTGCCTTTCGTGATCCGAAGGTGGAAGATGATTGAACACTAGAGTGCCCAGAAATTTGCACTCGCATGAAGTGGTATCAGCCTTGTGATGTCGGGAATGGGCTTACAAATGCCATTTGGAGATTTTTGGTGGGAGGATGGGATTAAAGATGCCATCTGCAGGAGTGTCGATCGCATAAGAGATTCCTTAGCGGGAACTTGCATACCTGTTGTAGTAGAAGATTCCGCTGGGGAAGTCTGACTTTTATTGAGATTTAGGAACTTGCCTGTACCTCAGCTGAGAGAATATATTTGCTGAGTTTTAAGAGCTTGTTCGTAATTCAACTGGGGGAAACATCTTCATCAAGATCTAGGAATGTCTGGTCTTCAACGTAGTATCCCGTTGAGATTGTAGAACTCGTCAACACTATGACAGAGGGAAACATCTTCATCAAGATCTAGGAACTGTCTGGTCTTCAATGTAGTATACCGTTGAGATTGTAGAACTCGTCCACACTATGACGGAGGAAAACATCAAGATCTAGGAACTGTCTGGTCTTCAACATAGTATACCGTTGAGATTGTAGAACTCGTCCACACTATGACAGAGGGAAACATCTTCATCAAGATCTAGGAACTGTATGGTCTTCAACGTAGTATACCGTTGAGATTGTAGAACTCGTCCACACTATGACGGAGGAAAACATAAAGATCTAGGAACTGTCTGGTCTTCAACGTAGTATACCGTTGAGATTATAGAACTCGTCCACACTATGATGGAGGAAAACATCAAGATCTAGGAATTGTCTGGTCTTCAACATAGTATACCGTTGAGATTGTAGAACTCGTCCATACTATGACGGAGGGAAACATCTTCATCAAGATATAGGAGCTGTCTGGTCTTCAACGTAGTATACCGTTGAGATTATAGAACTCGTCCACACTATGACGGAGGAAAACATCAAGATCTAGGAACTGTCTGGTCTTCAACGTAGTATACCGTTGAGATTATAGAACTCGTCCACACTATGACGGAGGAAAACATCAAGATATAGGAATTGTCCGGTCTTCAACGTAGTATAACGTTGAGATTATAGAACTCGTCCACACTATGACGGAGGGAAACATCTTCATCAAGATCTAGGAACTGTCTGGTCTTCAACATAGTATACCGTTGAGATTGTAGAACTCGTCCACACTATGACGGAGGGAAAATGTCGAGATTGAGAACCTTATCTGAAATTCAACCGAGGATAATTCATTTGAGATTTAAGAACCGGTCAGGTCTTCGACATAGCTGAGAACTTAACTGCATCTTTCCTGAAAGGTAAAGGTCAGTCGTATGCAATGCATGATATATATCAAGCAGTGATGTTCTCAAAATAAATGAGATTGTGTTGTATGATGCGTATATGCATGTATCATGATGTATGGAAGTGTAATGTTTTAGCTGGGGAAAGTAAATCACGGATAGCTGCTGGAGATAAGAGTTGAATTCTTCGTTTCCGTTGGGGATGACGAACAAAGATGATTGCGAGAATAAACCTACAGGAGAAGATAAATCTGTTGGGGAATAAACTGATGAGGAGATTACTCTGTGGGGAAGAGATATTCTGCTGAGGATTCCACCGATAAATTCCACTGGGGATGAATTACCGTTGCTAGTGATACTGAATCTTGTTGGGGATTGAATTCCTGTTTGTGAAAGGAAAGAACCCCGCTGGGGATGATCTTTCAGTTGCGACTTCACTGGAGATAACCTGTTAGACTCTTATGGGGATAATCCTTTGAGCTTTTCTGGGGAGAGCCTTTGAACTCGGCTGGGAATATTATTTTTATACTCCGCCGGGGACGAAACTTCCAGAGTCTACTGGGGATGATTCTTCAACTCCACTGGGGAAGCTTTTTCAGATTGCGCTGGGAAAATTTTAACTCCACTAGGGATATCTTGTATTCTTCCGAGGAATATTCTTATGCTCCGTTGGGGAATATTAAGACTGTCGGGGATATTAAGCCTTCTCAGCGTTGATGGTAGATAAACTCTGCTTGGGGGAGAATATTACTGATTTATTCACAGTTGCAGGTCTCAGCTGGGGAGAGCTATCATTACTGTCTTTTTCTTACTCTGCGGGGAGTGAAAGTACCTTAGCCATATTCTTCAACTGAATTTACCTTTGTACCTTGGTGGATAGAGCAACTGTAAAGCTTGGACAATTCTTATTTGCCCTTGTTTCTGATATTACCAGTAATCATATTTTTGTTTCGCATGCAAATATTTATGAGCGGCAATTAATGTCAAGTGCATATATCAAAAATGAACATTGGACGTTCTTTGCAAAATAAAACAGATAAAGGAAAAACAGTTTGAAATTTCTTTGAAAATGAATTGTATTGATTTTGAAGTTTGGCCTGTAAATAGGCGTTTTTTGTACAAGAGGTTGACGTCCTAGTAAGAGAACATCGCCGAATAATAGAATTTACACAATTTGTGAAAAACTAAACAAAACAGCTATATGAATAATCCCACTTGGTTCCAACTCTGCTATTGTCTTTATGTCCTCGAGCATCTCATCACTTTGCTGCTTGGTTGAAGGTAGATCAGATTGATTAGTGCCGTCCGAGCTTGACAGTTGATACCGAAGTCTGGATGCAAGGTGATCCAATGAGACATAGTGTTACACTTTAATCCCTAATTTTTGCTTGGACCGTGTTTTCGGGTTTTCAGTCCACCAGGATACCCTTTTTTGCCCAAGCCGCCTTTTCAGGTTTTCGACTTGCCGAGTGTACAGATTTTTATTTTCATCCCTTATTTTTTCCCGAACCCTTTTGGTTCGCTGGAAAGCCCTTATTTTTGCCTAGGCCAGTCAAACTAGCGGGTCTTTGATTATGCGTAGTATCTTTTCACTATGTCTACATTGACGGGGTGAGGAAGGTCGTCACCATCCATGGTGGTTAAAATCATAGCTCCTCCTGAGAAAATGTTCTTAACCACAAATGGCACTTTGTAGGTAGGGGTCCATTTGCCCCTAGGATCACTTTGAGGTAAGATAATACGCTTGATGACCAGGTCCCCAACTTGATACTCTTGTCGTCTAACTTTCTTGTTAAATTCCTTGATCATCGGTTTTTGATACGCTTGACCATAACAAAAGACAATAAGTCTCTTTTCATTGATTAAGTTCAGCTGATCAAGCCGGGTCTAAATCCAGTCATCTTTGCTCAAACCTGCATCCTTCATGATCCGAAGAGAGGGTATCTGAACTTCAATGGGCAAGACTGCCTCCATACCATATACCAAGGAATAGGGTGTTGCCCCTGTTGACGTCCGTGCTGAGGTACGATACCCATGAAGAGCAAATGGTAACATTTCGTGCCAGTCTTTGTACGCCACTGTCATCTTCTGCACGATCTTCTTAATGTTCTTATTAGCCGCTTCTACAACCCCATTCATCTTCGGCCGGTAATAAGAAGAGTTGTGATGCTGTATCTTGAACTATTGGCAGAGCTCAGTGATCATATTATTGTTGAGATTGGTACCATTGTCCGTAATGATCCTCTCTGGTACACCGTATCGACAGATCAAATTATGCCGAATGAAGCGTTCTACGACATTCTTGGTTACAGTAGCAAAGGAAGCTGCTTCAACCCACTTCGTAAAGTAATCGATAGATACTAGGATGAAACGATGCCCGTTGGACGCTGTAGGTCTGATCTCGCCGATCATATCGATGCCCCATATTGCAAAAGGTCAAGGAGCTGTCAAGATGTTCAGAGGAACTGGAGGTATGTGCACCTTATCAGCATAGACCTGGCACTTATGACATGTCCGAGAATGTTGATAACAGTCAGCTTCCATTGTGGACCAAAAATATCCTGCCCGTAGGATTTTCTTTGCCATGGTGTGTCCACTGGAATGAGTTTCGAAAGTACCTTCATGTAACTCTGTCATGATCCTTTCTACTTCGTTCTTATCCACACATCGCAGTAAGGTCGAATCATGGTTACACTTGTAAAGGATACCATTGCTGATGAAGAACTTCGCCGTGAACCTCCTCAGAAACTTCTTGTCATTAACAGATGCACCCTCGGGGTATTCCTGAGCCTCAAGGTACCTCTTCACCTCATGAAACCAGGGTTTATCTGTTACCTCCTTAGTCTCAATGTCACAGCAATGTGCAGGTTCGTCCACTTTCAATGATAATCCGGGGAGCTTTGTTGTCCCAATTGACTTTGAACATAGAAGACATCGTAGCCAGCGCGTCCGCTAACTGATTCTCCTCTCTCGGGAAGTGTTCAAAGGTTATCTCCTCAAAGTGCGGAAGTAAAGTCAACACATACTCCTTGTAAGGAATAAGATTTGGGTGTTTCGTATCCCACTCGCCTTTGATCTGACTGATCACAAGAGAGGAATCTCCGAAAACACTCAGGAACTTAATCCTTAGGTCAATTGCCGCTCGAAGACCCATGATGCACGCTTCATACTCCGCCATATTGTTGGTGCAGTTGAAACATAGTCAGCCGATAAATGGAGCATGAGAGCCTTTAGGAGATATGATCACGGCACCAATGACATTGCCCAAAGCGTTCGAAGCTCCATCAAAGTACATAGACCAACGGGATCCTTCCTCAGGTCCTTCATCTGGTCCAGGTGTCTCACAGTCAGTCACTATCATGATATTCTCATCCGGAAATTCAAAGTTCATAGACTGGTAATCATCCACTGCCTGATGTGCTAAATGGTCAGCCAACACACTTCCCTTGATTGCCTTTTGGGTCGTATATTGGATGTCATATTCAGTCAAGATCATCTGCCATCTTGCTATTCTTCCGGACAAAGCAGGCTTTTCGAAGATATACTTGATTGGGTCCATCTTTGATATCAATAGAGTATTGTGAGTCAGCATATATTGCCTCAGCCGGCGAGCAGCCCATGCCAAAGCACAACAAGTTTTCTCAAGCAACGAGTATCGGGTCTCGCAATCGATAAACCTTTTGCTAAGGTAATAAATGGCATGCTCTTTTCGGCCAGACTTGTCATGCTGACCCAGCACACACCCCATTGAATTGTCGAGTACTGTCAAGTATAAGATCAAAGGTCTCCCTTCAATTGGAGGCATCAGAATGGGTGGATCTTGGAGATACTCTTTGATTCTTTCAAAAGCGGTCTGGCATTCATCGTTCCATCTTACCACTTGATCTTTCTTCAATAGCTTGAAGATTGGCTCACAAGTAGCAGTCAGGTGCAAGATAAATCGGGAAATATAGTTCAAACGTCCCAGAAAGCCTCTGACTTCTTTTTCTATTCTGGGAGCTGGCATTTCCTGTATAGCCTTCACCTTGGCAGGATCCACTTGAATACCTTTATCGCTTACCACGAAACCCAACAGCTTACCAGATCTCACCCTGAAGGTGCACTTGTTCGGTTTTAACCTCAGGTTGTACAATTTCAACTTGTCAAATAACTTCTGAAGGTGGTCAAGATGCTCTTCTTTCAGTCTGAGATCTTGCAATCATGTCGTCAACGTATACCTCAATCTCATGATGGATCATGTCATGAAACAAAGCAACCATGGCGCGCTGATATGTTGCCCCAACATTTTTCAGTCTAAAAGGCATGACCTTGTAGCAAAAGGTACCCCACTGAGTAACAAAAGTTGTCTTCTCCATGTCTTCGGGAGCCATTTTAATTTGATTATAACCAGAGAAACCATCCATAAAGGATAATACCTTATGATGTGCGGTGTTGTAAACCAGAACATTGATATGAGGTAGAGGGAAATCATCCTTGGGGCTTGCCCTGTTCAGATCCCTATAGTCAACACACATTCGAACTTTACCATCTTTCTTCGGTACAGGAACCATGTTGGCCACCCACTGAGGGTAAGAAGTAACTGCTAGAAAACCGGCGTCAAACTGTTTCATAACATCAGCCTTGATTTTCTCAGACATATCTGGGCGCATTCGGCGGACCTTCTGTTTCACTGGAGGACATTCTTCCTTGGTAGGCAATCGATGAACCACAATATTGGTATCCAACCCAGGCATATCTTCATAAGACCAGGCAAAGATCTCAACGTAGTCACGCAGCATCTGAATCAACCGTTGCTTCACATTAAGCTCCAGATTTGCCCCGATCTTGACCTCTTTCTTATCCTCTTCTGTACCCAGATTTACCGTTTCCACTGACTCTTCGTGCGGTTGAATGGCCCTCTCTTCTTGGAGTAGAAGTCTAGCAAGTTCACCAGGTACTTCACAATCATCTTCACCTTCGCCTTCGGCTAAGTTGATCGGACTTTCGAAATCATAATTGGTAGTAGCAGAGTCGTTGCCAGTGAGATCCAGAGTGGATGTAGACCTGTATATGTGAGTGTGTGTAAAATATTTGTTTTGCAATATAATAAAAGAAAAACAAGGAGCGCAAGATTTGAAATGCAAGAAACGTCCAATGCTTTTATTAATGATATATGAAAATGACACACATAAAGCCCTCACAAATAAAGCCACAGTTCCCCAGGTAAGACACTGGGCCATAGAGTTTAAAACATTGTCTGTTACAAATTCAAAACAAAAAGTCTCATTACTGGGTAACAAAAGAAATTGGGATTAAGTCCTTTTCTATCCAGTTGCTTAGTCCTCCATCAGTAGTAGGATAGATCCAACTGTCGAACTCAGACTCTTCCACATCATCTTCAATGGCATTCACTCCCGAGTTGCTGATGAACACATGAGGTCTTCCGATTCGTGCATTCCGAACATCCCTTTGAGCTTCTGCAGTGAAACCCAAACCAAACTTGTTAGTCTTCTATGCAAAATCAGGGAGTTGGCCCCAATTTGCACACCCACCTTTCTCGACAACAGCCCGGGCATCCTTGAAGGAAGCCATCTTCATTGGAGAATCTTCAACAATAGTCTCAGTTGATGCCAGTGTCTGGGGAACCTCTTCAAAATGTTTAAACGGGGTCTCAATGAATTCCCCATCCATCTCTATATATCGGAAAGAGTTGAGGTGTCTCACCATGTACTCCTCTTCTCCTTGCACTATCACAATCTTCCATTTCACTGGGTACTTTAATTTCTGGTGGAGTGTAGACATCACTGCCCCAGCTTTATGGATCCATGGGCGACCTAGCAAACAAGAATAAGATGGCCGAATGTCCATCACATATAATGTAGATGCGAAAATCTGAGAACCAACCTTAATCGGGATATCAACTTCTCCATGTACCATTCTCTTTGACCCATCAAAGGCCCTAACAACAATGTTACTTGGCTTCAACTATAAACCTTCACAGTCCAACCGGTCTAGAGCTTTCTTAGGTAAAACGTCCAATGAGGAACCAATATCCACCAATACATGGGCTAGAGTAGTGCCCCTGCATTCAATGGAGACATGCAGGGCGTCATTGTGATTCTTCCCCTTAACAGTCAAGTCGGCATCAAAGAATCCCAACCCATTATCAGCAGTCATACTAGCCACACAGTCTTTAAACTGATCAGCTGATGTTTCTAGTGGTACGTGGGCGGTCTTTAGGAATGCAATCAGAGCCTTGGCATGGGCTTCTGAGCATAGCAACAGTGACAACATAGAAATTTTGGACAGGGTCTGCCCCCAGCTGCTCGACTATATTATAGTCGCTCTTTTTGATGATCTTCAGAATCTCCCCCATCTCTTGTCTAGAGGCTTCAGCGGTAATCTTCTTCGGTGCCTCCGTCTGGGCAGGCTCACTGGTCGTCCCTTTGCCCCGAGTATCAGATGTCTCGGAGACAGGGGTAAGAATGGGAACTTGAACAAGAATAGCAGCAGGTACACTGGCAGGTGTAATAACAACATGTTTCCGGGCAGTTGGTGGAGAGATATTAGGTGCGGAAAGTCTTCCGCTGTGGGTGACTTTGGCAGGTCCAACGATGTTGCTGACGTCAGTATCAACATCCATATCTTGTTTAACTCCGTGATAATAAACATCAGCCCCGTAATGACAAGGGACAGCTTTATCATATGTATATGGGATAGGCCCTGGAACAGTGATGATCAACGGCGCGATTCTTGGAACATATGTAATTCTAACAGGCTTTCTCGAGGAAGCCTTGGAAGAATTGTCGAAAATGGTGATAATAGCAACTTCTTCAGTAGGGACCAAAGCAACAAGAGTCTTCTCAAACAGAATTTCCTTATTGTCCATCAGGCGTTGGACACCTGACTTCAATAGATGGCAACCGGTAGGTAGGACAGAACACATACGACAACCTTCGTCACAGCCTGTAAATAAACCGACTAACAAAAGGTTCTTCTTCACAGTCATCAAAGGAGTAACAATGTCTTTCACGGAAACCACAAACGAGTCTTCATCTACATCATTTACTCCATGCTTGGGCATGGGAGCAGTCACAACATTAGGTCTTTCAGGTGCTTCGAACTCAATCTCCTTCGCATCAATTAAGTCTTCTACTTTGTTCTTCAAAACCCAACAATCATTTGTATCATGCCCTGGGCTATCAGAGTGAAAAGCACAACGGGCATTAGGGTTGTACTTCGGTGATGTTGTATTGGGATTCTTTGGGGCCTCCCTTGGAATCACTAGATTGGTTTTCAATAACTATGGCAGAATCTGGGATAAAGTCATGTTGAGCTGAGTGAATTGCCTTCGCGGTCTCTCGGCCTTTGGCTGTTTGTTATGCTGAGGAGCACTAGCAGGTCTTGAAATAACAACCGCATTAACAGCTTGGCGGTGTTCGGGTCTATTCTGGCTTTTCGAACTATAAACAGCACTGGACTCATTCTTAAAAGGCTTCTTCTTGGTACCTAATGAAGCACCCTTCTGTATTTTACCAGACTTAATACCAGCCTCAATCCTTTCCCCGGTCATAATCAGCTCCATAAACCCGGACGAAGAACTTCCAATCAGATGGTTGAAATATGGACCAGACAAGGTCCCCAGAAACATATCCACTAGCTCCCTATCAGCCAAGGGTAGTTGCACTCTTCCAGCGAGGTCCCTTCACTTCTGAGCATAATATTTGAAACCTTCACCCGCACCCATTGACATACCCTGGAGTTGGGTACGCGTGGGAGCGAGGTCGGCATTGTATTGGTACTGCTTGTAGAAAGCAGCAGCCAAGTCTTCCCAATTACGGATGCTAGTTCCTTCCAACTGGTAAAACCATTCAAGCTGAGTCCCTGAAAGACTGTCTTGAAAGAAGTGGATCCAAATATTCTTTTCAGCGGTGTATGGCTGAATCTTCCTAACATACGACCGGAGGTGCAGTTTCGGGTAAGAAACTCCGTCGTATTTAGCAAATGTTGGTGCTTTGAACTTGTGGGGAATCACCACCCCAGACGACAGACCTAAATCACCAAAGTCCAGACCAGCCAATTTCTGTACTTCCATCGCACTCAAACGATCTTCCAGTTGCTTGTATCTATCCTCAGCTAGAGGATACTGGTCTTTGTCGAAGTTCGTCTCATTGTCTGAAACCACAGGGCTAGGAACCCTCCTTTCTTCCTGGCTATCTTTCCCTCCAGATGAGGTGGTCAAATCAACTTCATCTCGTAGCATGTTTCTAAACCTGTGGCCCATGTTAAACAGGACCTTCTTCTTCTTCTTCTTCTTCTTCTTCTTCTTCTCTTTCAGGATAAGAGCCTTCAGATCTTGCTGACCCTTAGCCAAATTCATGAACAACTCTTGGAATTGGGCATTTTGAGCCTGCAGAGCCTTGATTGCTTGTTCAGTTGATGGTTCAGAAGACATGATGCTGAAATAAACAGCGAAGAAGATGAGAAAACCTGTAGGGGTACCTGTTATGAGGTGCATGGAATGAAATGCGTATGCTATGATTTCAAAGACATCGAGAGATTCAAATTCGTAAACCAAACATGAAACACACTTTTATTAGGTAAACTTTAAATTCAATTGTTCCACAAATTGCCCTTAAGGCGTTACAAGAAAGGAAATACTGAAAAGTAAATAAAAACGGGAAATAATCAAAGGACATCAGCACTCCCATGGTCGTTTTCCTTTAGTGCTGACATAGTCTTTGATGATCTGCTCCCTCTTCAGCTGTCTAGTCAACTTCTGGATCTTCTGTTCTTGCTCGTGATACTTTTCTCGGTAAGTATCCCGCTCCTCTCTCAGCTGCATCCAGGACCTCTTCAATGCCCCAATGTCAATAGGCATGTAAGGGTGTAAGATAGTAGGAGGAACCCCTTCCTCATCAGCAACTTCAACAATAATAGGCAAGACGGCTTCATAGGGCATTCCCAACTTTTGGGAACGTATGCGAACCCATCAGAGATATGGTTCCATTGGTAGAGAAGTCTTCGCACCCAGCTCGTGTGGATCAGATCTGTGTACTCTATCCTAAGCTCTTATGAATCTGCGGCGTTACTCGTCACTAACCCCTTGAAAATCAAAGACTATACTAGGCATTAGCAGCTCATGAGGTCCTTTGTAACACCCCAGTTTCAATTATTTGATTTATTTAAATTTGGGAAATTATTTTATTAGAATTAATAAAATAAAAAGGAATTATTTACTTTGAAATATGGAGGAAAATAAAAGAAATAATAATATGCTGAGTTTTAAGTTATTGGGCTTGGATGTTGTTAGTAAAGAGTGGGGGTGCAAAAGAAGTAAAGTTATGTTTTGGAACTCAAGTTAGTTTTCTCATTTTTCACGATAAACAGAAGTTGGGATTTTGGGAAGCAGAGCTCTGAAGTTACGAAGAACGAAGAACATCGCTCAAAAAGTTCAAAGCTGCTAATTGATAAGGTAAGGGGGGCTATTACTCGATTTACCTTTGTTTATGGGTTTATGTACGGTTGATTTGGGTAATCGTAGGGAAAAACCCCAATTGTTAGATGTTAGTAGGAATCGATACCCTTAGGATTGAAACTTGTTAGAAAAAGGTTAAGTTCCCAATTTTTATGAATCGATTAGGAATTTTAGTTTCCAAATGGTGAATTGGGAGTATATCTGCATGATCGTGAATTTACCTTAGAGGTTTAGGGATAACCTTAATGTTGTCAGAAATTCCCTAAAAAGGACGAGTAATCCCTGTTAAGGTTACTATAATAATTGTTGGTAATTATGAAATGGATGTGTTATTTTGAGTTGTGAAATATCGATGTCGTTAGGTACCGAAATGCGCGTTTAGCCGGCATTTTTCCGCGTTTGGCTTCTGTTCTGAGCTGCTACAGGTGCAGGAAAATCCTGTACGCGCTCAGCAACACGGGCCGTGTTGCACAACACGGGCACCCGTGTTGCTCCCCCTGTATTGATAAGAAAAATGTGTCTTCTGGTTGCACAACACGGGCCGTGTTGCACAACACGGGTACCCGTGTTAGGACCCTGTAATGAGAAAAGAAAAAATGTGTGTTTTCTGGACGCGCTCAGTAACACGGGCCGTGTTGCACAACACGGGCACCCGTGTTGCTCTGCTGTGTTGATTTTTCTGAATTTTGTTTTTTTGTGCGTTATTGTGGATTTTATTGTCATGCTTTTGGATAATGTTATCGAGCATGAATTATGATATGACTTGATATGATTGATGTTTAAATAGTATGCTGAGTGATTACATGCTATCCATATCCTGTTATGATTGACGTTGTTGATGTGCATGATATGTTGATTAATGTTCATAGTATGCTGAGTGTTACATACTTACATATCATGTTGCATTTGTTAATTCCCATTGTGTGGAATTAACATGGTGGCCAATATACGTGTCCGCGATTTAATGGAACGTTGAGGTGGTAGCCGTGTCCGCGATATAATGGAACGGTGAGTTATCCGTGACCCGAGATTTAATGGGGGCGGTAAAGTGGTACCACATGCATGGGTGTGTTGCATTACCTTGAATATAACATGAATGGATGATTTTTCCAATGTTGTATTTGATTGTTTGTATGCACGTATGGTTGCTAAATGGTTGACGATGTTTGATGATTATGTGCAAATATGAAAAGCAATATATCATGGGTATATGAATTGTAAAGGTTTTTGTAAACTATGAAATATGCTAATTATTGGGTGATGCTTATGATTTCCTGAATTGATTGTTATGAACGTATAATCAAATGTATAATTGAGATGCTCACCCTTACTGTTGAATATTTCAGATTGAGGAGCTTCGTTCAGGTGCTTGGCGAAGGCTTGTCGTTCTAGTTTATTTTTCGTTTTAGTATTGTCCGGGTCATGCTCTGATAGTTGTAACTCCGGGAACGTTTGTTTGTCGAGCTGCTTTAGTCAGACTCGTTTATTTCCTTAGTATTTGGTTATAATATGATGTTGATATATTCCAGGTGTTAATCCCTGATGATTGAGAATATTATAACTTTGGTTTTATTAAATAAATTATTCCGCTGTGTAAACATGTATGAGTTACTACTAAGATTATGCATGACAGGAATTTGTGTTATTAAAAGAGAATTGTAGCATCCTCGATTATACATGTACTCTGATATTATGCTTTCAATAATTGCGAAAATTATTCGGGGTTTTAGAGGGTGTTACAATAGTGGTATCAGAGCATAGTCGGTCGTTGCGACCAGAGTCTTGAGTCAGTCATCCCTTTTGTATGCGATTAGTGTAAGGTAACACTGTCGATACTGTATTCTGATGAAGAGTATGTTTTGATTCTCAGGAACATGGCTGGAGGTAACGGACGAAATGATGCTGCACTCGCTGAGGCTTTGGGGATGTTAGCTGGTGTACTTGCTGGAAACCCAACTGGAGGCGTGATTGGTGCTGATAGGCAATTGGGAAATTTCCAAAGGAACAATCCTCCGTTGTTCAAAGGTACACATGACCCTGAAGGTGCTCAGAAGTGGCTGAAGGAAATCGAAAGGATTTTCCGTGTGATCGATTGTGCTGAAGATCTGAAAGTCAGATATGGTACGCATATGTTGGCAGAAGAGGCCGACGACTGGTGGGTTGCCACAAGGACTGAAATGGTTCAGGATGGAGAGGCACTGACTTGGGCTAACTTCAGAAGGACTTTTCTGAGGAGGTACTTTCCTGAAGATGTTCGGGGAAGAAAGGAAATTGAGTTTTTGGAGCTTAAGCAGGGCAATCTGACGGTTAGTGAGTATGCTACTAAGTTCACTGAGCTGGCAAAGTATTATGCACACTACAACAATGATGAGGCTGGAGAATTCTCTAAATGTATCAAATTTGAGAATGGTCTCCGAGATGAGATTAAGCAGGGAATCAGGTACCAGCGTATTCGTAGATTTTCTGATCTGGTGGATTGTAGCAGGATCTTGGAAGAAGATATTACCAAGAATAGGTCGTCTCACTCTCGTGGGGCTGTTGATAAAAGAGGAAAGCAACATATGGACCGTGGCAAGCCATATGGTAGAGATAACCAGAAATCAGGTGGTTGGAAAAGGCCTAGTGGGGGAGATTCTAAGGCTCCTATCAGATGCTACAGGTGTGGTGAGTCTGGTCATCACATTCGAGATTGCAAGAGTGATGAGAAGAAATGCTATAAATGTGGAAAGGCTGGTCATTTGTCTATTGATTGCAAAGGGAAGTCTGTTACTTGTTATAATTGTGGCGAAGAAGGTCACATTCGTCCGCAGTGTCCTAAGCCTAAGAAGGATCAGTCAGGTGGAAAAGTGTTCGCTTTGTCTGGATCAGAGACTACTCCAGAGGATCGATTGATTAAAGGTACGTGTTTTATTCATGGCACACCTTTAGTTGCAATTATTGATACTGGTGCAACTCATTCTTTCATTTCTTTGGATTGTGCTGAGAGGTTGAAACTGGACATATCTGGTATGCAAGGTAGCATGGTTGTTGATACTCCTGCATCGGGTTCAGTGACAACTTCACTTGTATGTAGGAATTGTCCTATTGAGATTTTTGGTAGAAGTTTCGGTATGGATTTAGTGTGCCTACCGCTTGAACAAATTGATATTATCCTTGGGATGAACTGGTTGGAATTCAACCGGGTTCATCTGAACTGCTTTGCTAAGACGGTGATTTTTCCAGAAGCAGTTGGTGTCGAGAATTTGACTATGACTGCTAGGCAGGTACAAGAAGCAATGGAAGACGGTGCTAATGTGTTTATGTTACTTGCTTCGTTAGATGCAACAGGAAAGGTCAGGAGTGGTGAATTGCCCGTGGTGTGTGATTTTCCAGAAGTCTTTCCTGATGATGTTGGTGAGTTACCTCCTGAGAGAGAAGTGGAATTTTCTATAGATTTGATTCCTGGTACGAGACCGGTGTCAATGGCGCCATATCGTATGTCTGCGTCTGAGTTGGCTGAATTGAAGAGTCAGTTGGAAGATTTACTGGAGAAGAAGTTTATTCGTCCAAGTGTTTCGCCTTGGGGTGCTCCGGTGTTGTTGGTTAAGAAGAAAGAAGGTTCTATGAGACTGTGTGTTGATTACAGGCAATTGAACAAGGTAACCATTAAGAATCGGTATCCGTTACCGAGGATTGATGATTTAATGGATCAACTAATTGGAGCCAGTGTATTCAGTAAGATTGACTTGAGATCTGGATATCATCAGATTCGTGTGAAAGCGGAAGATATTCAAAAGACTGCTTTTCGAACGAGGTATGGGCATTATGAATATTCTGTTATGCCGTTCGGAGTTACTAATGCACCTGGTGTTTTCATGGAATATATGAATAGGATTTTTCATCCGTATCTGGATAAGTTTGTTGTGGTTTTTATTGATGACATTCTGATTTATTCCAAGAATGACAAAGAGCATGCGGGACATCTCAGAATTGTGTTAGAGTTGTTGAAAGATAGGAAGTTGTATGCCAAGTTGTCCAAATGTGAGTTCTGGCTGAGTGAAGTTAGTTTTCTTGGACATGTGATTTCTAAGAATGGTATTGCAGTGGATCCTACAAAAGTAGAAGCAGTATCTCAGTGGGAAGCGCCGAAGACTGTTTCTGAAATCAGAAGTTTCCTTGGTCTTGCAGGTTATTACAGAAAGTTTATCGAAGGATTCTCAAAGTTAGCATTGCCGTTGACGAAATTGACTCGTAAAGGACAAGCGTTTATTTGGGATTCTGATTGTGAGAAAGGTTTCCAAGAATTGAAACGGAGATTGACTAGTGCTCCTATTCTGATTTTGCCGAATCCGGCGGAATCTTTTGTGGTCTATTGTGATGCATCTCTGTTGGGTCTAGGTGGTGTTTTAATGCAGAATCAGCAGGTAGTTGCGTATGCTTCGAGACAGTTGAAGGTTCATGAAAGGAACTATCCTACTCATGACTTAGAGTTGGCAGCAGTTGTGTTTGTCTTGAAATTGTGGAGACATTATCTGTATGGTTCGAGATTTGAAGTGTATAGCGATCATAAGAGTTTGAAGTATCTTTTCGATCAGAAAGAGCTCAATATGAGGCAAAGAAGGTGGTTGGAATTTCTCAAAGACTATGATTTTGGTTTGAATTACCATCCTGGTAAGGCAAATGTGGTTGCGGATGCTTTGAGCAGGAAATCCTTGCATATGTCTATGATGATGGTTCGTGAATTGGATTTAATTGAACAATTCCGAGATTTGAGTTTAATTTGTGAAAGTACTCCGGAGTGTGTTCGTTTGGGTATGTTGAGACTTACTAGTAGTATTCTAGAAGAGATCAGGATCGGGCAAAAATCTGATGTTAATTTAGTTGATAAATTGACATTGATCAACCAAGGTCAAGGTGGTGAGTTTAGAATTGATGAAAATGATGTTATGAGATTTGGCGATAGAGTTTGTGTTCCTGATGTTGCAGAAATCAAGAAGAGTATATTGGAGGAAGGACATCGCAGTGGGATGAGTATTCATCCGGGTGCCACAAAAATGTATCATGATTTGAAGAAATTGTTTTGGTGGCCGGGAATGAAAAAGGAAATAGCTGAATTTGTGTATGCATGTTTAATATGTCAGAAATCGAAGATTGAGCATCAGAAGCCGTCTGGATTTATGCAACCAATGTTTATTCCAGAATGGAAGTGGGATAGCATTTCGATGGATTTTGTATCTGGGTTGCCGAGGACTCCTATGAATTGTGAAGCGATATGGGTCGTTGTAGATAGGTTGACTAAGTCTGCTCATTTTATACCGGTGCGAATGGATTACTCAATGGAGAGATTGGCACAGTTATATATTGAGAAAATAGTGAGTTTACATGGAGTTCCTTCTAGTATTGTGTCGGATAGAGATCCGAGATTCACTTCGAAATTTTGGGAAGGATTGCAGAAGGCTTTGGGTACTAAATTGAGGTTGAGTTCAACTTACCATCCTCAGACTGATGGACAGACGGAGAGGACGATTCAATCGTTAGAAGATTTATTGCGTGCTTGTGTTTTAGAGAAGGGTGGAGCTTGGGATAGCTATTTGCCATTGATTGAATTTACTTATAACAATAGTTACCATTCGAGTATTGGTATGGCTCCGTTTGAGGCGTTGTATGGTAGACGGTGTAGAACACCTTTGTGTTGGTATGAATCTGGAGAGAGTTCGGTAGTTGGGCCAGAGATTGTTCAGCAGACTACTGAAAAGATCAAATTGATTCAAGAGAAGATGAGAGCTTCTCAGAGTCGTCAGAAAAGTTATCATGATAAGAGGAGAAAGAATTTAGAATTTAGTGCTGGAGATCATGTGTTTATGAGAGTTACTCCGATGACGGGTATTGGTCGAGCGTTGAAATCTAAGAAATTGACTCCGCGTTTTATTGGTCCGTTTCAGATTACGGAAAGAGTTGGAGAAGTTGCTTATCGTATTGCTTTACCTCCGAGACTTGCGAATTTGCACGATGTTTTTCATGTTTCTCAGCTGAGGAGATACATTCCAGACCCATCTCATGTAATCCAAATAGATGATGTACAGGTGAGAGATAACCTGACAGTAGAAACATTGCCTATGAGGATAGAAGATCGGGAAGTGAAACAGTTAAGAGGTAAGGAGATAGCATTAGTGAAGGTTGCTTGGGGAGGTCCAGCAGATGGAAATATCACTTGGGAGCTGGAGAGCCAGATGAAAGAGGCTTATCCGGAACTGTTCGTCTAAGGTATGTTTTCGAGGACGAAAACTCTTTTAGTGGGGGAGAGTTGTAACACCCCAGTTTCAATTATTTGATTTATTTAAATTTGGGAAATTATTTTATTAGAATTAATAAAATAAAAAGGAATTATTTACTTTGAAATATGGAGGAAAATAAAAGAAATAATAATATGCTGAGTTTTAAGTTATTGGGCTTGGATGTTGTTAGTAAAGAGTGGGGGTGCAAAAGAAGTAAAGTTATGTTTTGGAACTCAAGTTAGTTTTCTCATTTTTCACGATAAACAGAAGTTGGGATTTTGGGAAGCAGAGCTCTGAAGTTACGAAGAACGAAGAACATCGCTCAAAAAGTTCAAAGCTGCTAATTGATAAGGTAAGGGGGGCTATTACTCGATTTACCTTTGTTTATGGGTTTATGTACGGTTGATTTGGGTAATCGTAGGGAAAAACCCCAATTGTTAGATGTTAGTAGGAATCGATACCCTTAGGATTGAAACTTGTTAGAAAAAGGTTAAGTTCCCAATTTTTATGAATCGATTAGGAATTTTAGTTTCCAAATGGTGAATTGGGAGTATATCTGCATGATCGTGAATTTACCTTAGAGGTTTAGGGATAACCTTAATGTTGTCAGAAATTCCCTAAAAAGGACGAGTAATCCCTGTTAAGGTTACTATAATAATTGTTGGTAATTATGAAATGGATGTGTTATTTTGAGTTGTGAAATATCGATGTCGTTAGGTACCGAAATGCGCGTTTAGCCGGCATTTTTCCGCGTTTGGCTTCTGTTCTGAGCTGCTACAGGTGCAGGAAAATCCTGTACGCGCTCAGCAACACGGGCCGTGTTGCACAACACGGGCACCCGTGTTGCTCCCCCTGTATTGATAAGAAAAATGTGTCTTCTGGTTGCACAACACGGGCCGTGTTGCACAACACGGGCCGTGTTGCACAACACGGGTACCCGTGTTAGGACCCTGTAATGAGAAAAGAAAAAATGTGTGTTTTCTGGACGCGCTCAGTAACACGGGCCGTGTTGCACAACACGGGCACCCGTGTTGCTCTGCTGTGTTGATTTTTCTGAATTTTGTTTTTTTGTGCGTTATTGTGGATTTTATTGTCATGCTTTTGGATAATGTTATCGAGCATGAATTATGATATGACTTGATATGATTGATGTTTAAATAGTATGTTGAGTGATTACATGCTATCCATATCCTGTTATGATTGACGTTGTTGATGTGCATGATATGTTGATTAATGTTCATAGTATGCTGAGTGTTACATACTTACATATCATGTTGCATTTGTTAATTCCCATTGTGTGGAATTAACATGGTGGCCAATATACGTGTCCGCGATTTAATGGAACGTTGAGGTGGTAGCCGTGTCCGCGATATAATGGAACGGTGAGTTATCCGTGACCCGAGATTTAATGGGGCGGTAAAGTGGTACCACATGCATGGGTGTGTTGCATTACCTTGAATATAACATGAATGGATGATTTTTCCAATGTTGTATTTGATTGTTTGTATGCACGTATGGTTGCTAAATGGTTGACGATGTTTGATGATTATGTGCAAATATGAAAAGCAATATATCATGGGTATATGAATTGTAAAGGTTTTTGTAAACTATGAAATATGCTAATTATTGGGTGATGCTTATGATTTCCTGAATTGATTGTTATGAACGTATAATCAAATGTATAATTGAGATGCTCACCCTTACTGTTGAATATTTCAGATTGAGGAGCTTCGTTCAGGTGCTTGGCGAAGGCTTGTCGTTCTAGTTTATTTTTCGTTTTAGTATTGTCCGGGTCATGCTCTGATAGTTGTAACTCCGGGAACGTTTGTTTGTCGAGCTGCTTTAGTCAGACTCGTTTATTTCCTTAGTATTTGGTTATAATATGATGTTGATATATTCCAGGTGTTAATCCCTGATGATTGAGAATATTATAACTTTGGTTTTATTAAATAAATTATTCCGCTGTGTAAACATGTATGAGTTACTACTAAGATTATGCATGACAGGAATTTGTGTTATTAAAAGAGAATTGTAGCATCCTCGATTATACATGTACTCTGATATTATGCTTTCAATAATTGCGAAAATTATTCGGGGTTTTAGAGGGTGTTACAATAGTGGTATCAGAGCATAGTCGGTCGTTGCGACCAGAGTCTTGAGTCAGTCATCCCTTTTGTATGCGATTAGTGTAAGGTAACACTGTCGATACTGTATTCTGATGAAGAGTATGTTTTGATTCTCAGGAACATGGCTGGAGGTAACGGACGAAATGATGCTGCACTCGCTGAGGCTTTGGGGATGTTAGCTGGTGTACTTGCTGGAAACCCAACTGGAGGCGTGATTGGTGCTGATAGGCAATTGGGAAATTTCCAAAGGAACAATCCTCCGTTGTTCAAAGGTACACATGACCCTGAAGGTGCTCAGAAGTGGCTGAAGGAAATCGAAAGGATTTTCCGTGTGATCGATTGTGCTGAAGATCTGAAAGTCAGATATGGTACGCATATGTTGGCAGAAGAGGCCGACGACTGGTGGGTTGCCACAAGGACTGAAATGGTTCAGGATGGAGAGGCACTGACTTGGGCTAACTTCAGAAGGACTTTTCTGAGGAGGTACTTTCCTGAAGATGTTCGGGGAAGAAAGGAAATTGAGTTTTTGGAGCTTAAGCAGGGCAATCTGACGGTTAGTGAGTATGCTACTAAGTTCACTGAGCTGGCAAAGTATTATGCACACTACAACAATGATGAGGCTGGAGAATTCTCTAAATGTATCAAATTTGAGAATGGTCTCCGAGATGAGATTAAGCAGGGAATCAGGTACCAGCGTATTCGTAGATTTTCTGATCTGGTGGATTGTAGCAGGATCTTGGAAGAAGATATTACCAAGAATAGGTCGTCTCACTCTCGTGGGGCTGTTGATAAAAGAGGAAAGCAACATATGGACCGTGGCAAGCCATATGGTAGAGATAACCAGAAATCAGGTGGTTGGAAAAGGCCTAGTGGGGGAGATTCTAAGGCTCCTATCAGATGCTACAGGTGTGGTGAGTCTGGTCATCACATTCGAGATTGCAAGAGTGATGAGAAGAAATGCTATAAATGTGGAAAGGCTGGTCATTTGTCTATTGATTGCAAAGGGAAGTCTGTTACTTGTTATAATTGTGGCGAAGAAGGTCACATTCGTCCGCAGTGTCCTAAGCCTAAGAAGGATCAGTCAGGTGGAAAAGTGTTCGCTTTGTCTGGATCAGAGACTACTCCAGAGGATCGATTGATTAAAGGTACGTGTTTTATTCATGGCACACCTTTAGTTGCAATTATTGATACTGGTGCAACTCATTCTTTCATTTCTTTGGATTGTGCTGAGAGGTTGAAACTGGACATATCTGGTATGCGAGGTAGCATGGTTGTTGATACTCCTGCATCGGGTTCAGTGACAACTTCACTTGTATGTAGGAATTGTCCTATTGAGATTTTTGGTAGAAGTTTCGGTATGGATTTAGTGTGCCTACCGCTTGAACAAATTGATATTATCCTTGGGATGAACTGGTTGGAATTCAACCGGGTTCATCTGAACTGCTTTGCTAAGACGGTGATTTTTCCAGAAGCAGTTGGTGTCGAGAATTTGACTATGACTGCTAGGCAGGTACAAGAAGCAATGGAAGACGGTGCTAATGTGTTTATGTTACTTGCTTCGTTAGATGCAACAGGAAAGGTCAGGAGTGGTGAATTGCCCGTGGTGTGTGATTTTCCAGAAGTCTTTCCTGATGATGTTGGTGAGTTACCTCCTGAGAGAGAAGTGGAATTTTCTATAGATTTGATTCCTGGTACGAGACCGGTGTCAATGGCGCCATATCGTATGTCTGCGTCTGAGTTGGCTGAATTGAAGAGTCAGTTGGAAGATTTACTGGAGAAGAAGTTTATTCGTCCAAGTGTTTCGCCTTGGGGTGCTCCGGTGTTGTTGGTTAAGAAGAAAGAAGGTTCTATGAGACTGTGTGTTGATTACAGGAAATTGAACAAGGTAACCATTAAGAATCGGTATCCGTTACCGAGGATTGATGATTTAATGGATCAACTAATTGGAGCCAGTGTATTCAGTAAGATTGACTTGAGATCTGGATATCATCAGATTCGTGTGAAAGCGGAAGATATTCAAAAGACTGCTTTTCGAACGAGGTATGGGCATTATGAATATTCTGTTATGCCGTTCGGAGTTACTAATGCACCTGGTGTTTTCATGGAATATATGAATAGGATTTTTCATCCGTATCTGGATAAGTTTGTTGTGGTTTTTATTGATGACATTCTGATTTATTCCAAGAATGACAAAGAGCATGCGGGACATCTCAGAATTGTGTTAGAGTTGTTGAAAGATAGGAAGTTGTATGCCAAGTTGTCCAAATGTGAGTTCTGGCTGAG
The DNA here is from genome assembly GCA_948472305.1 of Vicia faba. NCBI lineage: Eukaryota > Viridiplantae > Streptophyta > Magnoliopsida > Fabales > Fabaceae > Vicia > Vicia faba. The sequence goes on along the minus strand of OX451741.1, from coordinate 759,755,879 downwards.
TGAAGTTAGTTTTCTTGGACATGTGATTTCTAAGAATGGTATTGCAGTGGATCCTACAAAAGTAGAAGCAGTATCTCAGTGGGAAGCGCCGAAGACTGTTTCTGAAATCAGAAGTTTCCTTGGTCTTGCAGGTTATTACAGAAAGTTTATCGAAGGATTCTCAAAGTTAGCATTGCCGTTGACGAAATTGACTCGTAAAGGACAAGCGTTTATTTGGGATTCTGATTGTGAGAAAGGTTTCCAAGAATTGAAACGGAGATTGACTAGTGCTCCTATTCTGATTTTGCCGAATCCGGCAGAATCTTTTGTGGTCTATTGTGATGCATCTCTGTTGGGTCTAGGTGGTGTTTTAATGCAGAATCAGCAGGTAGTTGCGTATGCTTCGAGACAGTTGAAGGTTCATGAAAGGAACTATCCTACTCATGACTTAGAGTTGGCAGCAGTTGTGTTTGTCTTGAAATTGTGGAGACATTATCTGTATGGTTCGAGATTTGAAGTGTATAGCGATCATAAGAGTTTGAAGTATCTTTTCGATCAGAAAGAGCTCAATATGAGGCAAAGAAGGTGGTTGGAATTTCTCAAAGACTATGATTTTGGTTTGAATTACCATCCTGGTAAGGCAAATGTGGTTGCGGATGCTTTGAGCAGGAAATCCTTGCATATGTCTATGATGATGGTTCGTGAATTGGATTTAATTGAACAATTCCGAGATTTGAGTTTAATTTGTGAAAGTACTCCGGAGTGTGTTCGTTTGGGTATGTTGAGACTTACTAGTAGTATTCTAGAAGAGATCAGGATCGGGCAAAAATCTGATGTTAATTTAGTTGATAAATTGACATTGATCAACCAAGGTCAAGGTGGTGAGTTTAGAATTGATGAAAATGATGTTATGAGATTTGGCGATAGAGTTTGTGTTCCTGATGTTGCAGAAATCAAGAAGAGTATATTGGAGGAAGGACATCGCAGTGGGATGAGTATTCATCCGGGTGCCACAAAAATGTATCATGATTTGAAGAAATTGTTTTGGTGGCCGGGAATGAAAAAGGAAATAGCTGAATTTGTGTATGCATGTTTAATCTGTCAGAAATCGAAGATTGAGCATCAGAAGCCGTCTGGATTTATGCAACCAATGTTTATTCCAGAATGGAAGTGGGATAGCATTTCGATGGATTTTGTATCTGGGTTGCCGAGGACTCCTATGAATTGTGAAGCGATATGGGTCGTTGTAGATAGGTTGACTAAGTCTGCTCATTTTATACCGGTGCGAATGGATTACTCAATGGAGAGATTGGCACAGTTATATATTGAGAAAATAGTGAGTTTACATGGAGTTCCTTCTAGTATTGTGTCGGATAGAGATCCGAGATTCACTTCGAAATTTTGGGAAGGATTGCAGAAGGCTTTGGGTACTAAATTGAGGTTGAGTTCAACTTACCATCCTCAGACTGATGGACAGACGGAGAGGACGATTCAATCGTTAGAAGATTTATTGCGTGCTTGTGTTTTAGAGAAGGGTGGAGCTTGGGATAGCTATTTGCCATTGATTGAATTTACTTATAACAATAGTTACCATTCGAGTATTGGTATGGCTCCGTTTGAGGCGTTGTATGGTAGACGGTGTAGAACACCTTTGTGTTGGTATGAATCTGGAGAGAGTTCGGTAGTTGGGCCAGAGATTGTTCAGCAGACTACTGAAAAGATCAAATTGATTCAAGAGAAGATGAGAGCTTCTCAGAGTCGTCAGAAAAGTTATCATGATAAGAGGAGAAAGAATTTAGAATTTAGTGCTGGAGATCATGTGTTTATGAGAGTTACTCCGATGACGGGTATTGGTCGAGCGTTGAAATCTAAGAAATTGACTCCGCGTTTTATTGGTCCGTTTCAGATTACGGAAAGAGTTGGAGAAGTTGCTTATCGTATTGCTTTACCTCCGAGACTTGCGAATTTGCACGATGTTTTTCATGTTTCTCAGCTGAGGAGATACATTCCAGACCCATCTCATGTAATCCAAATAGATGATGTACAGGTGAGAGATAACCTGACAGTAGAAACATTGCCTATGAGGATAGAAGATCGGGAAGTGAAACAGTTAAGAGGTAAGGAGATAGCATTAGTGAAGGTTGCTTGGGGAGGTCCAGCAGATGGAAATATCACTTGGGAGCTGGAGAGCCAGATGAAAGAGGCTTATCCGGAACTGTTCGTCTAAGGTATGTTTTCGAGGACGAAAACTCTTTTAGTGGGGGAGAGTTGTAACACCCCAGTTTCAATTATTTGATTTATTTAAATTTGGGAAATTATTTTATTAGAATTAATAAAATAAAAAGGAATTATTTACTTTGAAATATGGAGGAAAATAAAAGAAATAATAATATGCTGAGTTTTAAGTTATTGGGCTTGGATGTTGTTAGTAAAGAGTGGGGGTGCAAAAGAAGTAAAGTTATGTTTTGGAACTCAAGTTAGTTTTCTCATTTTTCACGATAAACAGAAGTTGGGATTTTGGGAAGCAGAGCTCTGAAGTTACGAAGAACGAAGAACATCGCTCAAAAAGTTCAAAGCTGCTAATTGATAAGGTAAGGGGGGCTATTACTCGATTTACCTTTGTTTATGGGTTTATGTACGGTTGATTTGGGTAATCGTAGGGAAAAACCCCAATTGTTAGATGTTAGTAGGAATCGATACCCTTAGGATTGAAACTTGTTAGAAAAAGGTTAAGTTCCCAATTTTTATGAATCGATTAGGAATTTTAGTTTCCAAATGGTGAATTGGGAGTATATCTGCATGATCGTGAATTTACCTTAGAGGTTTAGGGATAACCTTAATGTTGTCAGAAATTCCCTAAAAAGGACGAGTAATCCCTGTTAAGGTTACTATAATAATTGTTGGTAATTATGAAATGGATGTGTTATTTTGAGTTGTGAAATATCGATGTCGTTAGGTACCGAAATGCGCGTTTAGCCGGCATTTTTCCGCGTTTGGCTGCTGTTCTGAGCTGCTACAGGTGCAGGAAAATCCTGTACGCGCTCAGCAACACGGGCCGTGTTGCACAACACGGGCACCCGTGTTGCTCCCCCTGTATTGATAAGAAAAATGTGTCTTCTGGTTTGCACAACACGGGCCGTGTTGCACAACACGGGTACTCGTGTTAGGACCCTGTAATGAGAAAAGAAAAAATGTGTGTTTTCTGGACGCGCTCAGTAACACGGGCCGTGTTGCACAACACGGGCACCCGTGTTGCTCTGCTGTGTTGATTTTTCTGAATTTTGTTTTTTTGTGCGTTATTGTGGATTTTATTGTCATGCTTTTGGATAATGTTATCGAGCATGAATTATGATATGACTTGATATGATTGATGTTTAAATAGTATGCTGAGTGATTACATGCTATCCATATCCTGTTATGATTGACGTTGTTGATGTGCATGATATGTTGATTAATGTTCATAGTATGCTGAGTGTTACATACTTACATATCATGTTGCATTTGTTAATTCCCATTGTGTGGAATTAACATGGTGGCCAATATACGTGTCCGCGATTTAATGGAACGTTGAGGTGGTAGCCGTGTCCGCGATATAATGGAACGGTGAGTTATCCGTGACCCGAGATTTAATGGGGCGGTAAAGTGGTACCACATGCATGGGTGTGTTGCATTACCTTGAATATAACATGAATGGATGATTTTTCCAATGTTGTATTTGATTGTTTGTATGCACGTATGGTTGCTAAATGGTTGACGATGTTTGATGATTATGTGCAAATATGAAAAGCAATATATCATGGGTATATGAATTGTAAAGGTTTTTGTAAACTATGAAATATGCTAATTATTGGGTGATGCTTATGATTTCCTGAATTGATTGTTATGAACGTATAATCAAATGTATAATTGAGATGCTCACCCTTACTGTTGAATATTTCAGATTGAGGAGCTTCGTTCAGGTGCTTGGCGAAGGCTTGTCGTTCTAGTTTATTTTTCGTTTTAGTATTGTCCGGGTCATGCTCTGATAGTTGTAACTCCGGGAACGTTTGTTTGTCGAGCTGCTTTAGTCAGACTCGTTTATTTCCTTAGTATTTGGTTATAATATGATGTTGATATATTCCAGGTGTTAATCCCTGATGATTGAGAATATTATAACTTTGGTTTTATTAAATAAATTATTCCGCTGTGTAAACATGTATGAGTTACTACTAAGATTATGCATGACAGGAATTTGTGTTATTAAAAGAGAATTGTAGCATCCTCGATTATACATGTACTCTGATATTATGCTTTCAATAATTGCGAAAATTATTCGGGGTTTTAGAGGGTGTTACATCCTTCCCTTCTGGCTCGCCCAAACTGACGTAAGGCCAAGCATGGATTGTAAGTAATTCCTCCATTGGTTCCTATCAGTTGAACATTGGGGTATTCCCCACATCGATCAATAATAGCCACCTCGTCCATACCCGTAATGGTCCAAATGATGTCATTGTGAGAGAGAGACATAACCCTATAAGCCCAGCCCATGCCTTCTTTGTTCTACAGAACTGATTTGGGGAGGTGAGAAATAAACCACCTCGCCAATAATGGAGCACAGCACATCAAGGTTCCCTGCTTCCGAGCAGTACATGCATAAAGCTGATGAAGAATGTCACCCAAGAGAGTGGGTACAGGATTACCAGAGATCAATATTTTTACCGCATTCACATCAACAAAGGAGTCAGAGTTAGGAAACAATACCAAGCCATATATCAGAAGAGCCAGAATGTCTTCGAATGCCTGGAAGTCTAGACTGTCCCAGAACTGATTAGCTTTACCAACCAAGAATTTAGTCAAGAAACCCTTTGCTCCACTTCTAGTCTCCCAATTAGCCATTACCTCAGCCTTTGTCAGATGAAGGGCTGAAGTAATCTCTTCCAGCCTAAGGATCTTCTCCCAACCTATGAACGGGGTCTGCTCCAGAATAGAGATACCAAGCAGATCGGAGAACTCTTCCAAGGTGGGGACCAACTGGTAGTCCTGAAAAGTAAAGCAATGGTACAGTGGATCAAAGAACTGGACTAGGACACTCATCATCTGCTCCTCCAATTTGGAGGTGACCAAACTAAGAAGATGCCCATGTCTTCTGATGAAGGAGGTAGTATCTGACATCTTTGTGACCAATTCTTTAAGCATAGTGGGAACCTAGACAAAGTTGATCCGGATGGTGTTCCTACGCATAGGTGTCATGACCTACAAAACAGAACAAAGATGAATCCCTCCTGTATTTGAAATAGGTTAGTCCAATGCAAGATGTATGCAATGTTATGATGTCATGATGTCATGATAGAAAACACACCACAAGTATCCACAAATAGCAAACATGGTAAAGGCACACAAGTCACACATAGAACCCTTAGATTTTAGGCTGGCAATGGGTCTAGGTACTACCCTCTTTCAGTTTAGTTGGTTCAAACATGTCCTAAAAATAGTAACCAGGTTCTAGAGGATCTCAATATCATTGACTACCCTCGATCGGTCATAATTCCAGTTTAGCAACCTTTTCTTGCAGTCGAAATCATCGCGAGAGTTTAGTCTCAATGAGTGTAGCATACTGCTACTGTTCTATGGCCAAGTTGGTCAATTTAAAGGTTCTAAGGTCAGTTGGTGCTTAATGACCCCTTAGCAGACCCATATTCTCCTTGTTGCACCATAAGGGATATCGATACATACTAAAGTCGCACACCAACGTAGCTACTGCTTCAACCGTATTGGTCTACACCGTACAGTTCCCTCACAGTTTATTGCTACTTACCTAAAGGGTATCCCCCAGTTCCGAGTTAGGACCTATAGTAACTCTGATACAAGCCCACAAATATAAAGCATATAAGTCAAGCAATTGGAAACAATATGAACTATTCCTAAGGTACACCCCACTTATAAAATTTCCCTAGCAGAGTCGCCAGTTCTGTGATACGGTGGGAAGAACTGACTATTTTTGGAATGCTGGTTTGCGTTTTGTGTTTGTTTTTTGCAAAATGTTGCGGTAAGCAAGAGTCGCCACCGTCTTTTATTTTATCCAACAAGGAAAGGAAAAAAGCACATAAAAATTCCTTTTTCGAGATATTTCTCGGGTTCGGGGGGTACATTATAGAAAGGGAAGGTATTAACGCCCTTTCTATCTGTGGTTATCTATGGGCTCTTAGGTACTTGCTCAATTGTTTTCAAAATTGATTTCATTGTGCTTGTGGGTTTTGAAAAAAGTTTGTTTGAAAACTTCGATTTAACTCTTGCTTCTGTCCTCAAGAGTGTATGAAGTGCTTTTGAAAAAACTTTGTTCGAAAAGTGTAAGTGTGAAAAAGATTTTGTTTTTTTTTTAAAGAGCAAGTACTTAAGAACCATCTACCTACTCGAAAAAAGGAATTGTTCTATGCAATTTTCCTTTAGACAATGTTATCCTACTATTGAAGAGTAGGTAGCACCGTCGTTGGAGTTTTATGGTCAATTCGAATGAGGGACGTGCGGTCACTAAAGCAATGTTAGGACACTTTAGCGGTAACCGTAATATCTTAGATAATTTGTTTTGAGGCAACAATATCCGAGGCAACCGTTTCGAGGCGACTATGATCTTTAGACAAGAGGGCGACCTCTAAAGTGACCTATACTCAATGACCGCGTACGAAGGCAACCAAGTGGGGTGTACCCTAAGAGTGCACATGTGCGAGTGTGTTATTTTCAGTTAATTTTATCTTTGTACATGTTAATGGTGATCTAAGTTGATTTTAGGTTAAAGCATTCATTCTTGTCATACATACCTATTATCAAACATCTAGCAGTTATATTTTGCGGAAAATAAATTGCGGAAATTAAATTACAAGGCGTCGGGTATTTACATCGCCAAAAACAACCCTTTGAAATTTAAATGCGGAAAATAAATAAAGCGATAAAAATAATTAAATGGTCCTAATTATCTATTACATTCCGGGGACAAATACAATATTGAATAAATAGATCGCGTGCGGGAAAATTAAATCGAGCGCAAGTAGGGTTTTGACCCTTTGTTATTAAAGAGAGGATTTTTTTTTTGTTATTTTTGAATTAAGAAAGAAAATAATCTAAATTAATTATTAAATTAATAAATAAATAAATTAATTAATGAAAATAAATATTTTTTGGGTTTTTTGGTATTTAAAGAAATAAAATAAAATAAATCAATGTTAGTAAAAGAACCTAATTAAGTCTAATTTGTTTTAATTATTTACAAAGAAATATATTAAAGTTAATTCTAATTAATGGCCTAAATTAATTAAATTAATGTTTGTTAATAAAAATTAAAATTTGATTTTATGAGGAAAATATTTTTGTGGTTTTAATTTTATAAAAAAAAATTTGATTGGTTAGTTAATAATAAAAATATAATAAAACAAACAATTAAATAAAATAAAAATGAAATAGAAAGAGTTAGGGGGTATGGGCCTGCTTGGAGGTTTGACAAGCAAATTCTATGGGCCAAACGAGCTGGCCTGGTTGACTTTTGAGATCCCATGTGCGCGCTTGGACTTGGTCCATGGTAGACCATCAATCTGGATCACCAGATCCGGCCTTTGGCCATCTGGCTGTTGGAGATGTCGAGGCGCATAGTATGCTACAATGCTTGAATGTGCATCTAATCACCTGAAAAGAAAAAACAAATGCAAATTGGGGGGACCTGGGATCGAACACAGGTCCTGTGGGTGCTTGGATTGCTTGGTTCGCCACTAGGCCATTGTGCTTCAGTTGTTAGTATATTAAACAATAATAATAATAATAAGAGAAAATGCGCTATATGCCAGAAGAAAAAAAATGCACGTGTGTTTTTGAATGGTCCTCTAGGGAGGCGACACGCCATCATCCCCTACCTCCAGCCACTATAAAATTTCCTGCGGATTTGGATCCGCAGGTAAATGCGTAGCTCGACCCAAAAATTAATTCCAGGCCATAAAAACGACCCCCAAAGGCATGGTTAGGTTCGTCTCCCTCTCCTGGGTGCAACCATGCCTATCACGAGATTCAATTTCACCTGAAACACAAACCCCTAAAATCCAAAATGTAACCCTAGCCATGCTGTTATGAGGTTACAATCCATATAAATCAAATTAAGTATGCCAAAAGTTTAGAAATCTCATGAGAATCACAAATATATTAATGATTTGCCAGAAAGATGCAAGAATTGAGAGCTATGATTTCAAATACAGGGCTGAGAAATGTGATACTTACAGTGCGTTTAGGCGTGTATGGGAGCTTGATTTGGGTTGGTTTCAACTCAGTGAACCTCCAGAAATTGATTGAGATCCTTCTTGGCTTCTGAGATCGCCTCTTGCTATGATTTCAAATTCTCACTTTTTCACCACTTTTTCAAGTTTGGTTTTGATTGTTCTTGCAGCCTCTGACCCCCAATTTCATGTGCCTCTCTTGCTTATGTATGATAGAATGCATTAGGTCAAGAATTATGGTCCAAATCTTCTCCCATCATGGCTTGCATATTTGATTTGATTTCCATTTGAAAACTTGCCAAATTTGTCAAAAAAACCATCTTTTTGCACATGATTTTGTGTGATACGAATTTGATGATGATATTGATGAGAATCCAATCTTGAAAATAGCAAAAAATCTCATGTAATCAAAGTTTGGGATTTAATTTGATTTAATTTGATTTAAAATGAAATAATTCAATAAAAACTCAAATAAAATAATAAAATTGATAAATGGACACATGGCTGAAGCTAGGAAACGTGGACAATGATGCAAGCTCAAATCAAGTGGAAAAGAATGGGCCCGTTTGACAAAATTTGAGGTTTTGGGGATAGTTGACTTTTGGCAATTTTGCAAAAATGCCCAACTTCAACAATGCATAACTTCTTCAATTTTAAACTTTTGGAGGTATTCTTTGACTTTTTAGAAAGCTTGAGATGTCCTATAACCAAACCTTTTGGTCTCATATCATTTTGATATGCCATTCTCAAGTTATAAGTTTTGACAAAAAAGGTGTTTTTATTGACTTTCAAAAATGACCTATAATGTCCAAATTTATAACTTCTTGTGAGTGCATTTTTTGATCTTGGGGTATGAATATGGATTGTAGGAAATTGCATCCTCTTCATAATGAGATTTGGATGAGTCATTTATCATAAAGTATGAGAAAGTTATGTTTGGTCAAACTTGAGTTGACTTTTCCTACAAAACCCTAATTTAGCAACTTTTGAGTCTTTATGAGTTTTGAGCAATCCTTGATGAATCATGATCAACCCTTGATCAAATGATGAAATAGCCTTCAAAATGAGAATGTTGGCAAAAAATATTGAAGTTTTACTATTTGTAGGTCACAATTGACTTTTGCCCTAGCACAGTCGATTTTTGGACCCTTTGAGCAATTGACTGAGCAAACTTCCTCTGCAAGGCTTGAAACTTGACATGGATGACCTTGAGAACATATTAGGACATTGGGGAGAACTTGAGGTCATTTGGACTCAAGGATCTTGATGTAACACAAAACCCTAATTTGGGTTTGACTGCCTTAGGAGATAGCTTGACTGTCCAACTCTTGAGCAAACTTGAGCCACTTAGAGATTTTTCTTGCAATGTTTTGAGAAATATGAGAGGGCAAATTTTGGGGTACAACACTAGGGTTCTTGGTCTCGTTTTAGGGTCTTTTATACAGGCAAAATTGGTCCACAAGAAGGGCACCATGATGCTCATCAGGCCAAGGCGATTTGATTCATGGTATTAGACTTCATTTTTTATGCCTGTGTGTGATTTGAGATATGCAGGGTGTATAGCGACAGACGTTTGTCCGTAGGTAAAAGTCTTTGACTTTTACCAACGGAGAGAGGTTGAGGACGATGGCGTGGCACCATCCCATTAGCCCATTTAAATTTTCACGCGGATTTTTTTTATTTTGTTTGTTTTGAATATATTGTTTAATTGTTATCTTACATACAACAAACGCGCTTGGTACAGTTGGAAACAAGGTGATGGTTGAAGCTTGGGGACCTGGGTTCGATCCCAGGCCCCAGCACAAATGCTATTTTCTTGTTTTCTTATTAAAGATTCAATACACCTCTGGTCCAAGCGTCCACCATACGCCTTCAATGCTTAGCTAGCCAGATGTCCATGCGCTGGATCCAAAGGTCATCATCTGAAGATCTACCAAGGTCCCTAGTCAGGGTGCAACGCTGGATCCAAGAAGTCAAACGTGGATCAAATGGTCTGGGCCCAGAATTTGCTTTTGACACACCCTCCAAATGCTGATTACAGGCCCATTTTCTATTTTCTTTTCTTTTTATATTTTCCTTATTTAATTCATTTAAATTATTTTTGCTAACAAAAAATTAATTCTTTTTTTTTAATCATAAAATCAATATTTCACCAAATTAGATTTAGGTTTTTTTATATATAAAAATTAATTTAGTTAGTTAATTTAATTTATTAGATAACTTTAATTCTTTTTGTAAACAAATTAAAATAAATTAGAAACTAGGGTTTTGTCCAATTTAAATTCTATTTTCTTTTTCTTAAAAATAACAAAATACAAAAATAGGCCATGTAAATTATCTTCTTTAAATTAATTTAATTACTAATTAGATTTGTATTTAATTTAAAACCTTATTCTTTTTCTTAAAAATAATCAAAAACAACCAAAAAAAATCTTTTCTTTTAATTAAGTTAGACAGGGTCAAAACCCTAATTTCCTTCCGTTCTCTATTCGTCGTGCATTTATTTATTTTTACCATATTGATGTAACTTCTCACAGGATGTAATAGATTAACTAGGACTTTTTTCTTTTCATTTATCATTTTAGCGGGTTTTTTTGGCTATGTAATTAATACCCGAAGCCTTGTAATAGCGTAGCTTTACTTTCCGCACTTTAATTTCCGCAAAATATTAACTGTTAGATGTATGATATTAGGGTTGCATGACAAGAATGTATGTTAAATTTAAAATGGTTAGCAAACCCTAAATGTGCAAAGATAATAAACTTGAAATTGAATCACTCGCACATGCGCACTCCTAGGGTATAATCCCACTTCGGTTACCTTCGGTAAACAATCATTAAGTATAGGGTATTTTAGTGATTGCTCTTTTGTCTAAAAGATCAAAGTCTCATTCGAAAATGTTGCCTCGAAAAGGTTGCCTCGGATATGTTGCCTCGAATATTGATCTTAAGACATTAGGGTTATTACTAAGACGTCCTAACATTGCTTTAGTGATCGTACGTCCCTTTCGAATTGATCCTTAAAACCCCAACGGCGATGCTACATACTCTTTAATAGTGGGATAGCGCTGTCTAAAGGAAACGAGAATAGAAATATTCTTTTTTCGAGTAGGTAGATGCTAGTAGGTACTTTCTTAAAATAAAAACTTTTCCACACTTACACTCTTTTCAAACAAGTTTTCAAAACAACTTCGTAACACTCTTGAAGACAAAAGCAAGGGTTAAATCGAAGTAAAACAAAAACTTTTTTTCAAATCAAACACACACAAGAAATTTTGAAAATAATGAGCAAGTACCTAAGAGCCAGTGGAAAACCACGGATAGAAAGGGTGCTAATACCTTCCCTTTCTATAATCTACCCCCCGTACTCAAAATCTCGAAAAAGGAATTTTTATGTGCTTTTTTCCTTTCCAGTTGGATAAAATAAAAGCCGGTGGCGACTCTTGCTTACCGCGACATTTTGAAAACACAAACGCAAAACGCAAACCAGCATTTTCCTAAACAGTCCAGTTCTGGCGACCGTATCACTGAACTGGCGACTCTGTTGGGGAATAATAAGTGGGGTATACCTTAGGATTAGTTCATAATATTTGCTTCTATTGTTTGATTTGTTTGCTTTACCTTTGAGGGCTTTGTATTAGGAGTTACTATAGATCCTAACCCGGATCTGGGGAACACCTTTTAGGTAAGTAGCAATAAACTGTGAGGGAACTGTACGGCGAGACCGATACGGTTGAAGCAGTAGCTACATTGATGTGGCACGTTGGTTGGTACTGGTATCCCTTGTGGAGAAACGGGGAGAATACGGGGCTACTATATGTGTCATTAAGCATCAACTGACCTTAGAACCTATAATTGACCAACGTGGCCATAGGAAGTAGTGAGATAGTCGGTCTTGGTGTAAAGTTGGGAACTGGTTGATACTCGATACTACACTCATTGAGACCATACTCTCGAGATAGTTCCGGCTGCAAGAAAAGATTGCGTGAGCTGGAAACATGACCGATGGAGGATGGTCAGTGATATTGAGAACCTCTAGAACCCGGTTACTATTATTAGGACAGGTTGAAACCAACTGAACTTCAAGAGGGTAGTACCTTAACCCCATGCAAGCCTGAAACTTAAGGGCTATTGTGTGACTTGTTTGCCTTTACCATGTCTGTTATCTTCTATACCTGTTTTGTATTTTATCATGACATCATGCATCATAACATAGCATGCATACTTCATTACACTAACCATTTCGAAGACCGAGGGGATTTATCTTTGTTATGTTTTGCAGATTATGGCTTCAGTACGCAGAAACACCATTCGAGTTAACTTCGTGCAAATATCTGCTTAACTCGGAGAGTTAGTCTCAAAATTTCCTGATACTTCTTCATTCGTTAGAAGACATGGTCAGCTCCTTAGTTTGGTCACTTTAAAGTTTGATGAGCAGATGATGAGCGTGCTCTTCCAGTTCTTCGATTTAGTGTATCATTGTTTCACCTTCCTGGATTATCAGCTAGTTCCTACTTTGGAAGAGTTTTCTCACTTATTGGGCATATACATCCTCGAGCAGACACCCTTCATAGGTTTGGAGCAGGTTCCTAGACCCGAGGACATTGCTTCAGCCTTACATATAAAAAGGGCTGATGTAGTATCCAACTAGGAGACACGGAGCGGGGTTAAAGGTTTCTTGGCCAAGTTTCTGATGGATCAAGCTCAACTGTTATGGGATAACTTGGACTTTCAGGCTTTTGAAGACATCTTGGCTCTCCTTATTTACGGTTTGGTTCTTTTCCCGAACACAGATTCCTTCATAGATGTGAACGCGGTTAAGATCTTCTTCTCTCGCAATCCTGTGCCTACTCTTCTGGGTGATATTCTGCATGCTCTCTATACTCGTACCGTGCGAAGAAGAGGGGCCCTCATGTGTTGCATGCCACTGCTGGCGAGGTGGTTTATTTTGCACCTCCCCAAGTCCGTGTTGAAGAATGAGGAAGGTTTAGGTTGGGCTTACAGAATCATGTCACTTCCTCACACGGATATTCTTTGGAGTTCTAAGGATATGGAAAGTGTTGCCATCATTGATCAATGTGGGGAATACCCTAATGTCCCATTGCTTGGAATTAGAGGGGGATTAACCTACAGTGCTTGTTTGGCTTTACGACAGTTTGGTCGCGCTCGGAGAGACGGTCCTCGTGAGCTGCTTCTTACAGATATTGCATTTGACTACAAGGAGGATGTTGATGAGCATCGCCGCAGGTTTATACGAGCTTGGGGCATGGTGAACAGGTCTGACCCTCATGAGCTAGGACCAAAGACTTCTCTACCTATGCAACCTTATCTCCAGTGGGTTCGAGCCCGTGCTCAAAAGCTAGGGATGCCTTATGAAGCCGTGCTTCCAGTGATTGTGGAACATACTAATGAAGAAGGTGTTCCTTATACAGTCCTTTATCCCTACATGCCTACTGATCTCGGGGCATTGAAGAGATCCTGGATTCAGCTGAAGGAAGAAAGGGATACCTACCGGGAGAAGTATCATGAACCGGAAAGGAAGATCTTGAAGCTCACGAGGCAACTTGAGAATGAAAGGACAATCAACGACTACGTCAGCATAAAGGGAAAGCGACCATCGAATTTCTGATTTTTGCTTGTTTCTAGTTTAGATTTATTTTCAGTTTATTTCTTTTGTAACGCCTTGAAGGCATTGTGAAAAATTTTTACAAGTTAATCTAATAAAGTTTGTTTATTTCTTGGTTTGCAAATTTAAATCTCCCAAATTCTTTGAAATCATTTCATACACATTCCATTATCATGTACCTCATTACAGGTATCATTACAGGTTTCTTATCTTCTTCGCTGTTTATTTCAGCACAGAATGTCTTTTGAAATACTTACTGATCAAGCTATCAAAGCTCTTCAAGCACAAAATGCTCAATTCCAAGAGTTGTTCTTGAACTTGGCTAAAGGACAACAAGATTTGAAGAATCTCGTCCTAAAGGAGAAGGAGAAGAAGAAGAAGAAGAAGAAGAAGAAGAAGAAGGTGGTTCTGTTGAATATGGGTCACAGATTTGGGAACAGGTTGCGATAGGAAGTTGATCTGTCTCATTCATCCAAAGGAGGACATAATCAAGAGGAATAAAAGGGGCTAGTCCCAAGGTCTCTGATAATGATACTGATTTTGATGATGAACAGTATTCTCCTGCTAAGGATAGGTACAAACAACTTGAAGACCGTCTGAGTGCTATGGAGATTCAGAAGGTCCCGGGTTTGGATTTTGGAGATCTAGGGCTAGCATCAGGAGTGGTGATCCCTCACAAGTTCAAAGCTCTGGTTTTTGCTAAGTACGATGGAGTATCCTGTCCAAAGCTCCATCTCCGCTCGTACATCAGGAAAATCCAACCTTACACTGATGATAGGAATTTATGGGTACATTTCTTTCAAGATAGTCTGTCACGGACTTAGTTTGAATGGTTTTATCAATTGGAAGAAGCTAATGTCCGAAACTGGGAGGACCTTGCTGCTGCTTTTTACAAGCAATACCAGTATAACGCCGACCTTGCTCCCACGCGTACTCAACTTTAGGGTATGTCTATGGGTGCAAGCGAGGGTTTTAAGGACTATGCTCAGAAGTGGAGAGATCTGGCTGGAAGAGTCCAACCCCCTCTGTCTGATAGGGAGTTGGTGGATATGTTTCTTGGGACTTTGTCTGGTCCATTTTTTAATCACTTGATCGACAATTCATCATCTGGGTTCACTGAATTGATTTTAACCGGGGAGAGAGTAGAAGCTGGTATCCGAAGTGGTAAGATACAAAAATGTGCTTCATCAAGTATAGAAAAGAAGCCCTTCAGGAAAGAAACTAGTGTATTTTACAGCTCGAGGAGCCAAAACCGACCTGAACATCGCCAAGCAGTTAATGCAGTAGTAATATCAAGACCCATTGTTTCCCCACAACGCAACAATCAGCAAAGAGTAGAGAGATCGTATAGACAGTATACTCGGCTCAGTATGACCTTGTCTTAAATTCTACTGCAATTGTTGAAGACCAACCTGGTAACTTTGAGGGAAGCCCCGAAGAATCCCAGCACCACATCTTCGCTGTATAACCCAAACGCCCGCTGCGCCTATCACTCTGATAGCCCGACTCATGATACGAACAACTGCTAGGCCTTGAGGAATAAGGTGCAAGATTTGATTGAAGCTAAAGAAATTGAGTTTGACGCACCGGAAAAGCCTAACATCATGACTGCTCCTATGCCCAAGCATGGAGTAAATGATGTGGACGATGACTCATTTGTGACCTCTGTGGAAGACATTTCTACTCCATTGATGACAGTAAAGAAGAACCTATTATCGGCCGGTTTATTTTCGGGCTATGGAGAAGGTTTCCACCTATGTTCAATCCTTCCTGCTAGTTGCCATTTATTGAAATCAGGTGTTCAGCGCCTGATGGATAACAAAGAGATCCTGTTCGAGAAAACTTTGATTCTGTTGATTCCTGTTGAAGATGTTTCCATCATAACCATTTCCGCCAATCCTTCCAAGGCTTCCTCGAGAAAGCCTGTTAGGATTACATCTGTTCCGAGAGTTACTCTGTTAATCATTACTATCCCTAGTCCTATCCCATACACTTCAGATAAGGCTGTCCCGTGGCACTATGGGGACGATGTGTATTATCATGGGGTCAAACAAGATTTGAAGACTGAAGAAACTAATGCTGATATCAACAATATTTTCGGGTCTAGCAAGGTCACCAGAAGTGGAAGACTTTTCTCTCCTGAGATTTCCCCTCTGACTGTTCAAAAGCCTATTGATGTTCCATCTGCTAGTACATCAGCTACGGTTCCAATTCTTACTCCAGTTATCACCCCTGTCGCCGAGTCATCTGACACTCGGGGCAAAGAAGTTACAGGTGAGCCTGCCCAAATGGAGGCACCTAAGAAGATTATTGTAGAAACCTCTAAGCAGGCGATAGAGGAAATTCTGAAGATTATCAAGAAAAGCGACTACAACGTAGTCGAGCAGTTGGGGCAAACCCAGTCGAAAATCTCAATGTTGTCCTTGTTATTGTGTTCAGAATCCCATGCAAAGGCTTTAATTGCTTTCCTCAAAACTGCGCATGTGCCGCAGGAAACATCTGCTGATCAATTCAAAGACTGTGTAGCTAGTTTGACTGCCGACAATGGGTTGGGTTTCTCAGATGCATATCTGACTGCTAAGGGAAGAAATCATAATGATGCTCTGTACGTCTCAATCGAGTGCAGGGGCACTACTCTGGCCCATATACTGGTGTATACTGGGTCCTCATTGAATGTTTTACCCAAGAAAGCATTAGATCGGCTGGACTATGAAGGGTTGGTTCTGAAGCCGAGTAATATTGTGGTTAGGGCCTTTGACGGGTCCAAAAGGATGGTGCACGGGGATGTGGATGTCCCTGTTAAAGTTGGCTCTCAGACTTTTGCATCTACATTCTATGTGATGGATATCCGACCATCTTATTCTTGTTTGTTGGGTCGCCCCTGGATTCATAAGGCTGAGGCAGTGACTTCTACGCTCCATCAGATGTTGAAATATCCAGTAAAAGGGAAGACTGTTACGGTGCAGGGTGAGGAGGAGTACATGGTGAGTCATCTCAACTCTTTTCGGTATGTGGAGATGGATGGAGAGTTCATTGAAACCCCGTGTCAGAATTTTGAAGAAGTCCCCCAGACTCTGGCGTCGACTGAAGTAGTTGTTGACCAACCTCCAATAAAGATGGCTTCCCTCAAGGATTCCAGGGCTGTGATTGAAAAAGGTGGGTGTGAAAATTGGGGCCAACTCCCTGACTTCGCACACAAGACTGACAAGTTTGGTTTGGGTTTTACTGTAGAGGCTCAAAGGGCTGTTCAGCGTGCACGAATTGGAAGACCTCCTATGCGCATCAGCAATCCGGGAGTGAATACAATTGAAGATGATGAAGAAGAGTCAGAGTTCGATAGCTGGATTTACCCGACTACCAACGGTGGATTGAACAATTAGACGGTGAAGGACTTTGTGCCCGTTTCTTTTATTACACAGTAATAGACTTTTGTTTTGAAATTTGTAACAGACAGTTTAAAACTCTACGGCCGGGTGTCTTGCCCGAGGCACCTGGGTTTTGTTTGTGAGGGATTATTATGTGTCATTTTCATATATCATCAATAAAGCATTGGACGTTTTCTTGCATTACAAATTTTGCGCTCCTTGTTTTACTTTTCTATCTTGCACTTTATCAAAACGACTATTGTCTTACACACACTCACATATCATAATGCAGATCCACATCCACTCTGGATCCCATTTATAATGACTCTGCTACTGCCAGTTATGACTTCGAAAATACGATCAACCAAGCCGAGGACGAAGGTGAGGATAATTGTGAGGTTCCTGGGGAACTTGCTAGACTGTTGCTACAGGAAGAGAGGGCCATACAACCCCATGAAGAACCAGTGGAATCAGTAAATTTAGGTACAGAGGAAGACAAGAAAGAGGTCAGGATAGGTGCAAATATGGAGCTTAGTGTCAAGCAACGGTTGATACAAATGCTATGTGACTATGTTGAGATCTTCACTTGGTCTTATGAAGATATGCCTGGGTTGGACACTGACATTGTGGTACACCGCCTGCCAACCAAAGAATACTGCCCTCCGGTGAAGCAGAAAGTTCACAGCATGCGCCCAAAGATGTATGAGAAAATTAAAGCTGAGGTCATGAAATAATTTGATGCCGGTTTTCTAGCTGTTACTTCCTACCCACAGTGGGTTGCCAACATGGTTCCGGTGCCGAAGAAAGATGGTAAGGTACGGATGTGTGTGGACTATAGGGATTTGAATAGGGAGAGCCCCAAAGATGATTTCCCATTGCCTCACATCGATGTTCTGGTCGACAACACCGTGCAGCATAAGGTCTTCTCCTTTGTGGATGGTTTTTCTGGTTACAATCAAATTAAGATGGCTCCTGAAGACATGGAGAAGAAAACTTTTGTTACGCAGTGGGGCACATTTTGTTACAAGGTAATGCCTTTCGGGTTGAAGAATGCTGGGGCAACTTATCAGCGCGCCATGGTTGCTTTGTTCCACGACATGATTCACCATGAGATTGAGGTTTACGTTGATGATATGATTGCAAGGTCCCAGACTGAAGAAGAACACCTTGACCATCTCCAGAAGTTGTTCGACAGGTTGAAGATGTACAAGCTAAGGTTAAACCCGAACAAGTGCACCTTCGGGGAAAGGTCTGGTGAGTTGTTGGGTTTTTTCGTTAGTGATAAAGGTATTCAAGTAGATCCTGCAAAGGTAAAGGCTATACAAGAGATGCTAGCTCCCCAAACAGAAAAGGAAGTTAGAGGTTTTTTGGGACGTCTGAACTACATTGCCCGATTCATTTCACATTTGATCGCTACTTGTGAACCGATCTTCAAACTGTTGAAGAAAGATCAAGTGGTAAAGTGGAATGATGAGTGTCAGGCCGCTTTTGAAAGGATCAAGGAATATATCCAAGAGCCACCTATTCTGATGCCTCCAGTTAAAGGAAGACCTTTGATCTTATACTTGACCGTACTGGACAATTCAATGGGGTGTGTGCTGGGGAAGCATGACGAGTCTGGCCGAAAAGAGTATGCTATTTACTACCTTAGCAAAACGTTTACTGACTGTGAGACCCGATACTCACTACTCGAGAATACTTGTTGCGCTTTGGCATGGGCTGCTCGCCGGCTGAGACAGTATATGCTGACTCACACTATCCTATTGATATCAAAGATGGATCCAATCAAGTATATCTTCGAAAAGCCTGCCTTGTCCGGAAGAATAGCAAGATGGCGGATGATCTTAACTGAGTATGACATCCAATACACAACCCAAAAAGCAATCAAGGAGAGTGTATTGGCAGATCATTTGGCACATCAGGCCGTGGATGATTACCAGTCTATGAATTTCGAGTTCCCGGATGAGAATATCATGTGGGTGACCGACTGTGAAGAACCTGGACCGGATGAAGGACCCGAGGAGGGATCCCGATGGTCTATGTACTTTGATGGAGCCTCAAATGCGTTGGGTAATGGCATTGGTGCTGTGATCATATCTCTTGAGGACTGTCATACTCCATGCACCGCCCGATTATGCTTTAACTGCACCAACAACATGGCGGAGTATGAAGCATGCATCATGGGTCTTCAAGCAGCTATTGACCTGAGGATTAAGTTCTTGAGTGTATTCGGAGATTCCGTTCTCGTGATCAGTCAGATCAAAGGCGAGTGGGATACGAAACACCAAAATCTTATTCCTTACAAAGAGTATGTATTGACGTTGCTTCCACACTTCGAGGAGATAACCTTCGAACATTTCCCCAGAGAGGAGAATCAGTTAGCAGACGCACTAGCTACCATGTCTTCTATGTTCAAGGTTAGATAGGAAAATGAAGCTCCCCAGATTACCATCGAGAGGTTGGACGAACCTGCACATTGCTGTGACATCGAGACTGAAGAGGTAGCAGATAAACCATGGTTTCACGAGGTAAAAGGGTATCTTGAGGCTCAGGAATACCCCGAGGGTGCATCTGTTAATGATAAGAAGTTCGTGAAGAGATTCGCGGTGGAATTTTTCATCACCAATGGTATCCTTTACAAAGGTAACCATGATTCAACCTTACTGCGATGTATGGACAAGAACGAGGCAGAAAGGATCATGGCAGAGTTACATGAAGGTACTTTCGGAACTCATTCCAGTGGACATACCATGGCATAGAAAATCCTACGGGCAGGATATTATTGGTCCATCATGGAAGCCGACTGTTATCAACATTCTCGAACTTGTCATAAGTGCCAAGTCTATGCTGATAAGGTGCATGTACCTCCAGTTCCCCTGAATGTTTTGACAGCTTCTTGGCCTTTTGCAATGTGGGGTATCAATATGATTGGTGAGATCATACCTACTGCGTCTAACGGGAATCGTTTCATTTTGGTAGCTATTGATTACTTTACAAAGTGGGTTGAGGCAGCTTCCTTTGCTGCAGTAACCAAGAACGTTGTGGCGCGGTTTATTCAGCACAATCTGATTTGTCGATACGGTGTACCCGAGAGGATCATTACAGACAATGGTACAAATCTCAACAATACGATGATCACCGAGCTCTGCAAGCAGTTTAAGATACAACATCATAACTCTTCTCCTTATCGGCCGAAGATGAATGGGTTGTTGAAGCAGCTAATAAGAACATCAAGAAGATTGTGTAGAAGATGACAGTGACATACAAAGACTGACACGAGATGCTACCATTCGCTCTTCATGGGTACTGTACCTCAGCGCGGGCGTCAACAGGGGAAACACCCTATTCCTTGGTGTATGGCATGGAGGTTGTCTTACCCATTGAAGTACAGATACCCTCTCTCCGGATTATGAAGGATGCAGGTTTGAGCGAGAACGATTGGATCCAGACCCGGCTTGATCAGCTGAACTTAATCGACGAAAAGAGACTTACTGCTATTTGTCATGGTCAGACGTATCAAAAGCGGGTGACCAAGGCATTTAACAAGAAAGTCAGGCGACAAGAATATCAAGTCGGGGATCTGGTGATCAAACGCATCATACTACTGCAAGTTGATCCCAGGGGTAAATGGACCCCTACGTATAAAGGGCCATTTGTGGTTAAAAACATTTTCTCAAGAGGATCTATGATTCTAACCACCATGGATGGTGACGACCTTCCTCACCCCGTCAATGCAGACATAGTGATAAAATACTACGCCTAATCAAAGACCCGCTAGGTTGACTGGCCCAGACAAAAATAAGGGCTTCCCGGCGAACCAAAAGGGTTCGAGCAAAAGTAAGGGACGAAAATGAAAAAAAAAACTGTACACCCGGCAAGTCGAAAACTTGAAAAGGCGGCTTGGGCAAAAAAGGTTATCCCGGTGGATTGAAAACCCGAAAGGGCGGTCCAGGCAAAAATCAGGGATCAAAGCGTAACACTATGTCGCATTGGATCATCTTGCAATCAATCTTCGGTATCGACTATCAAGCTCGGACGACACTAATTAATCTGATCTACCTTCAACCAAGTAGAAAAGTGATGAGATGCTCGAGACGTAAAGGCAATAGCAGAGTTGGAACCCAGTGGGATTGTTCACATAGTTATTTTCTTTGTTTTTCACAAATTGTATAAATTTTGTTTGTTCGGCGGCGTTCTCTTACTAGGACGCCAGCCTCTTGTATAAAATGCCTATTTACATGCCAACTTCAAAATCAATATAATTCATTTTACAATAAGTTTCAAAATTGTTTTTCTTTTTTTGTTTTGTTTTGCAAGAACGTCCAATGGTTCATTTTTGATATATGCATTTGACAATAACTGCTGCTCATAAATATTTACATGCGAAACAAAAGACGATTACTCGTAATTCCAGAAACAAGGGCAAACAAGAAATGTCCAAGCTTTATAGTTGCTCTATTCACCAGGTACAGGGATAGACCCAGCTTGAGAAAATGACTAAAAATGCATTCACTCCCTGCAGAGTAAGAGATACCAGAATACAATGGTGTTAATTCTCCCCAAGCAGAGTTTATTTGTCACCAACACTAGAAGACTATCCCCCAGTGGAGTTTATTTTTTCCACAAACAGAAATTTTATCCCCGACAGAGTTCACCATCGCCAGCAACGGTAATTCATCTCCAGCCGAGGATATTGTTCCAAATCAGCGGGTCTTCTGACAAAGCATCTCTTCCCCACAGAGTCATTCTCTCACCCATGTATTCTCCAGCAGGATTATTCTCCCAATCATCTTCGATCATTATCCCCAATGAGTGAAACTCTTTATATTCTCCAGCAACAATCCGGGATTTATTTTCCCCAGCTAAAGAACATCACAAAAACATCACATTTCCATGTATCATGGCACATGCATATGCATCATACAACACAATCTCATTTATTTTGAGAACATCATTAATCAATACATTTCCATGCATCATGGCATTACATACAACTAACCCTTTACGTTTCAGGAAAAGATACAATCAAATTCTCACAAAGTTCAAGCTATGAAGCCCGAATCCGATCGGATAATACCTTGATTTCTCCATCATATTGTGAAGCCCGGAGAACGACCGGATAACAGTATCAGAACACCGCGAATCCTGGAATCGACTAGATAGTGGTATCTCTTAAAAGCAAGTTATGAAGCTCGGATTCGACCGGATAATAGTTTAATCCCCAGCAAGTTACTGTGAATCCTGGATTATGACCAGATAGAAGTACGAGACACCATGAAGCCTAGATTCGACCAGATAGTGGTACATCATAAACACAAGTCGTGAAGCCCAGATTACGATCGGATAACAGCTCAACAAGTTATTGTGAAGCCTGGATTACAACCAGATAGCAATACAAGTTTCTGTGAAGCCTGGATTACGACCAGATAGCAGCCAAAGACACCGCGAAGCTTGGATTACGACCAGATAGTGGTACATCTTTAATACAAGTTATGAATCCCGGGTTCGACTGGATAGTATCTTGATTTCTCCGAACACCATGAAGCCTGGATTCGACCAGATAATGGTATATTACATCGTGAAGCCTGGATTACGACCAGATAATGGTAAATGACACTGAAGCTTGGGATTACGACCAGATAAAAGTAAGGGACACTGTGAAGCTTGGATTTCGACCAAATAGCAGTTTACCCGGCCAATTACTATGAAGCCCGGAAATCGACCGGATATTAGTAGGCCTTAAAGTCAAATGGAAGCCCGGATGTGACTGGATAACCACTTGATTTCTTCTGAAGACTGGATTTTGACCAGATAAGAAGTAAGGTATTGTGAAGCCTGGAATCGACCGAATAGCTGTACAAGACACCATGAAGCCTGGATTCGACCAGATAATGGTATGAAACATCGTGAAGCCTGGATTACGACCAGATAGCGGTACAAGACACTGTGAAGCTTGGATTTCGACCAAATAGCAGTTTTACCTGGACAATTACTAAGAAGCCCGGAGTCGACCGGATATTAGTGTGCCCTAAATTCAATTTGAAGCCCGGATGCGACCGGATAACAACTTAATTCCTTCTGAAGCCTGGATTACTACCAGATAAGAATTGAGAAATTGCGAAGCCTGGATTACAACCGGATAGCAAGCTTAATCTCATCTCCCCAGTAAGTCACTACAAAGCCTAGAGCACGACCAGATAGCAGTCGATCTTATCACTATGAAGCCTGGATCACGACCAGATAGTAGTACATTTTCACTTCTTCAACCAAGAGACGATTCCCCCGGTAGAATAACTGATGACCGAAGCTCCTAAAATTCAACTTTTTCCTCAAGATAGAGACCAACATTCCCCAACGGAATCTTCCTCAACAACAGGCATACAAGCTCTCGCTAAGGAATCTCTTAGGCGATCGACACTCCTTCAAATGGCATCTTTAAGACCATCGTCCATCATCAATTTCCAAAGGGCATCTTTAAGCCCATTCCCGACATCACAAGACGGATACCACTTCATGCGAGTGCAAATTTCTGGGCACTCTAGTGTTCAATCATCTTCCACCCTCGGATCATGAAAGCCAGACAAGCCAATCTACATCCTCAGGTTTAAGAAGATTGAACAGGGGCAGCTGTTGTACCCCAAAATTTTCCCTCCCATATTTCTCAATACATTTCAAGTGAGGTCTTCAAATTGCTCAAGGAAGTCCAAGGGTTGACCAGACAAGCTCTCTCCTAAGGCAGTCTACCTCAAATTAGGGTTTCATGTGGCATCAAGATACTTGAGTCCAAGGGTCCCAAATGCTCAATATTGTCCTAATATGTTCTCAAGACCATCCATGTCAAGTTTCAAGCCTTGCAGAGGAAGTTTGCTCAGTCAATTGCTCAAAGGCCTAAAAGTCGACTGTGCTAGGGCAAAAGTCAACTATGGCCCACATACAGTCAAACTTCAAGATTTTTGGTCAACATCCCCATTTTGAAGTATTATTCATCATTTGATCAAGGGTTGATCATGATTCCTCAAGGATTGCTCACAATTCATCAAAACCCAAAAGTTGCTAAATTAGGGTTTTGTAGGAAAAGTCAACTCAACTTTGACCAAGCATAACTTTCTCATACTTTATGAGAAATGACCCATCAAAAGCTCATTTTGAAGAGGATGCAATGACCTACAATTAATATTCATCTCCCAAGTTCAAAATATGCACTCACAAGAAGTTATGAATTTGGACATTATGGGTCATTTTGAAAAGTCAACAAAAACACCTTTTTTGTCAAAGCTTCATACATGAACATGGAAGACCCAATTGAGATGAGAACAAAAGGGTTGCTTAGAGGACATGTTGATATTTCTAAAAAGTCCAAGAACACCTTCAAAGAGTCAAAACTTAAGAAGTTATGCATTGGTGAAGTTGACCTTTTTTGCAAAATTGCCAAAAGTCAAAAGTGCCTCAAATTGCAATTTTTGTCAAATGGCCCCAGCTTTTTGCACTTGTCTTGAGTTTGTAGCATGGTCCACGAGCCCTAGCTCTTTCAATTTGTCTTTATCTTATTTTTTCTATTTATTTTGATTTTTATTTCAATTAAATCAATTTAAATCAAAATAAATCATGAAAATATCCGAATCATTCAAACCTCAAGATTTTGTGCACATTTCAGATCCCATATCCAGCTAGCAAGTGAATCAATTCGTGCAAGGCATAGGTGGACACAAAAAGATTGACTTTGGCCTATTTTGGAAAGAATTTCATGGAAATCAAATCAAGATCACAAATCATAATGGACAAAGATTGAGATCACAATTGCAACCCTAATTCAATCAGTGGTATATAGTGTACAATTGCAGCCAAAAACAACAAGGGTTTAGAGGCGTGTAGAAAGAGAACCAAACTTGAAAAACTCAAAGAAAGTGGTAATCTTATTTTGCACTTCCAAGCATTTTCAAGGTTCCCAAGCCATCTCATTCGCTTCCTGGGCATACAAGCAAGCTATACCAATCAAGAACAAGCATTTTCCTGCACTAAAACTCAATGTAAGTGGTTCACGACCTTGAACCTTTATTGAAATCGAATCATGTTATTTTGGCACTTGTAGCATGAATCACTTACATATTCTTGTTCCTTGAGGCATTTGCAAGCTATCCATAACAATTAATTGCATTTTTGTTGACTATATCAGAATTCACCATTGATAGGGTTCTTGGTCTCATTTTAGGGTGTTTTTATACAGGCAAAATTGGTCCACAAGAAGGGCACCATGATGCTCAGTAGGCCAAGGCGATTTGATTCATGGTATTAGACTTCATTTTTTATGCCTGTGTGTGATTTTGAGATATGCAGGGTGTATAGCGACAGACGTTTGTCCGTAGATAAAAGTCTCTGACTTTTACCAACTGAGAGAGGTTGAGGAAGAGGGCGTGGTACCATCCCATTAGCCCATTCAAATTTTCACGCGGATGTTTTTTATTTTGTTTATTTTGAATATATTGTTTAATTGTTATCTTACATACAACAAACGCGCTTGGTACAGTTGGCAACACGGTGATGGTTGAAGCCTGGGGACCTGGGTTTGATCTCAGGCCCCATCACAAATGCTATTTTCTTGTTTTCTTATTACAGATTCAATACACCTCTGGTCCAAGCGTCCGCCATACGCCTTCAATGCTTAGCTAGCCAGATGTCCATGCGTTGGATCCAAAGGTCATCATCTGAAGGTCTACCAAGGTCCCTAGTCAAGGTGCAGCGCTGGATCCAGGAAGTCAAACGTAGATCAAATGGTCTGGGCCCAAAATTTGCTTTTGACACACCCTTCAATTGCTGATTACATGCCCATTTTCTATTTTCTTTTATTTTATGTTTTCCTTATTTAATTCATTTAAATTATTTTTGCTAACAAAAAATTAATTCTTTTTTTTAATCATAAAATCAATATTTCACCAAATTAGATTTAGGTTTTTTTTTTATATATAAAAATTAATTTAGTTAGTTAATTTAATTTATTAGATAACTTTAATTATTTTTGTAAACAAATTAAAATAAATTAGAAACTAGGGTTTTGTCCAATTTAAATTCTATTTTCTTTTTCTTAAAAATAACAAAATACAAAAATAGGCCATGTAAATTATCTTCTTTAAATTAATTTAATTACTAATTAGATTTGTATTTAATTTAAAACCTTATTCTTTTTCTTAAAAATAATCAAAAACAACCAAAAAAAATCTTTTCTTTTAATTAAGTTAGACAGGGTCAAAACCCTAATTTCCTTCCGTTCTCTATTCGTCGTGCATTTATTTATTTTTACCATATTGATGTAACTGCTCACAGGATGTAATAGATTAACTAGGACTTTTTTCTTTTCATTTATCGTTTTAGCGGGTTTTTTTTTGCTATGTAATTAATACCCGAAGCCTTGTAATAGCGTAGCTTTACTTTCCGCACTTTGATTTCCGCAAAATATTAACTGTTAGATGTATGATATTAGGGTTGCATGACAAGAATGTATGTTAAATTTAAAATGGTTAGCAAACCCTAAATGTGCAAAGATAATAAACTTGAAATTGAATCACTCGCACATGCGCACTCCTAGGGTATACTCCCACTTCTGTTGCCTTCGGTAAACGATCATTAAGTATAGGGTATTTTAGTGGTCGCTCTTTTGTCTAAAAGATCAAAGTCCCATTCGGAAATGTTGCCTCGGAAAGGTTGCCTCGGATATGTTGCCTCGAATATTGATCTTAAGACATTAGGGTTATTACAAAGACGTCCTAACATTGCTTTAGCGATTGTACGTCCCTTTCGAATTGACCCTTAAAACTCCAACGACGATGCTACCTACTCTTTAATAGTGGGATAGCGCTGTATAAAGGAAACGAGAATAGAAACAATCTTTTTTCGAGTAGGTACATGCTCAAAATCAAAACTTTTCCACACTTACACTCTTTTCAAACAAGTTTTCAAAACAACTTCGTAACACTCTTGAAGATAGAAGCAAGGGTTAAATCTAAGTAAAACAAAAACTTTTTTTTCAAATCAAACACACACAAGCAATTTTGAAAATGATGAGCAAGTACCTAAGAGCCCGTGGAAAACCACGGATAGAAAGGGTGCTAATACCTTCCCTTTCTATAATCTACCCCCCCCCCCCCCCCCCCCCCCCCCCCCGTACTCAAAATCTCGAAAAAGGAATTTTTATGTGCTTTTTTCCTTTCCAGTTGGATAAAATAAAAGTCGGTGGCGACTCGTGCTTACCGCGACATTTTTCGAACACAAACGCAAACTAGCATTTTCCTAAACAATCTGGTTCTGGCCACTGTATCACAGTCTCCACTGAGAATTCCTGCTTTCTTGTTTGAGGATACTCCGCTAGGAATGCTGGATTTCTATTTGGGGATAGAAGAGTTCAGGAACATTGGTTGTTCATCGCTCTTCTGCGAATTTAGTTCTTATATACCCTGATTGGGGATAAAAAAAGGTGAATAACCTTCAAAAGTTCCATATGACCGAGTTTCCGATATGGACGTCAACTATAACACCCCATTTCTACCCAACCAATTATATAAAATCAGAGTTACAAAATTTCCAACAAACAAATGGAATGCTATACTTTCAACCAGGAAACAACGACATTCAATCGCATATAAATTAGATGCATAACACTTAAACTCGGATAAACCGTTAACCACATAATCTAGTCTTTATAATAAATTAACTTTTATAATTAAGCAGCAGAATCATAATTTTAAATTCAAATGACATAACATATTTGTCCAACTGAAACAACTTTAAAAAAAACAAAGTACATAGTAAATCAATTTAAGATTTCAGCAACGAAAGTAATCACAAAAATAAAGGAATAAGCGTTCATCCCCCCGAGTACTACATCTCAGAGCAACGACACCGACTCAAACTACTGAAGGTCAACAACCTTTACTTTGGGTTACCTGCATGTTACCAACATAAGGGTAACATTCAAATACAAGGAGTGAGATATAGAACAATATAATAGAACACATGATTAATAATATATTAGAATCAGTTCATTCAAAATCACCACTTCGCAGCTCTTTAATAACATTTAACATAGTCAATTCACCCACACAAAACTCAAGATGTATAACATGAAATGAGACTTGTTTTTATGCACATGCATGTGGTACCAATGGAACAAAACTCCCAAATTAGTAGTATGCTAATTAATAGAGGCATCAACAAGGCACAAGCCTTCAACTTTATATTTGCCAATCCAGACCAACTTACCGAGCATGAGCTCCAAACTTAATATTTTATGTATGTGACATAATATGAATGTAGTAACAACAACAACAACAATGATTGAAAAACAACTCAACACTATTCGACATTGGCCATAAGCCTACAACTTGATATCTGCCAATAATTAGAGGCATCTCAACAAAATTTGTCATCACCTGTAATTCTTCAAATTATAACAAAATATAAAATACACCACCTTAACCAAAATATACTACGACGTCCTGTGTAATTATTCAGGTAAATCAACTATATACTACTTGTCACTTATTAATTATATCACCTCTCCTGCTACTAACTTATTTTTACTAGAATTCATTAATCCTATAGGGATAGAATACCTTAAGAATTATACTTATTATACTGAGAATGTTAAACGGAATTGAATAACTAAATAGCCTGCACAGGAGCGTTAAGGAATAAGAAAGGATTATATGCCCCTCAACATGCACAGGAACAGCAAAAACGAATTTATAATGACATGTGCCCCTCGTCACAGTGGCCTTGCCGCTCGGTACTTTCCCCGCATGCCTCTGTACCGGCCGACATACACCATACTTCTTGGCACATCGCGCAACTTTGTATCGCTCGACACAAGTATTTGTTCTCCTCGGCGCACCTTGCAGACTTGTGTCGCTCGACACCTAGAACCTGTGCTCCTCAGCACACCTTGCAGCCTTATGCCTCTCGATGCAAATACCTATGCTCCTCGGCATGACGCGTCTTCACATTTTTGCACAAAGTTCATCCAGTCTGTGATGAACGTTAACTCAGCCTTACAGTATTCTCTTTGACCATTAATTTTCCGACCAACAGCATGGAATAATCATGGTAACGGGGCAACTATATCTCCTACTAACAAATTCATCAATTGTACAGGAGAGTTATGCAGAAAATTCCTAGACTACCACAACATGAAAACGAGCAACTTTCAAGAACAGGCCTAGAACATCAATGCACAACAGTTATACCCACTGTTGTACCCCAAAAATTTCCCTCTCATTTATCAAGTAATCTCTCACAAAATCTCCTTTGGTTCAAGACTGCACTAAGGTTGATCAGCTCAAGACACCTCCTCAAGCACCGATGACTGAAAATTAGGGTTTGAGATTGCACAAGGAAAATTGAAATTTTAATGTCTCATATGACTTTCATGGATTATTTTGGATCCTCAAGATTGTTCATGTCAAATTTCAAGTCTTGGATCACATTTTTTGCTCAGTCAATTGATCAGTTAACCTAAAAATCAATTGTATTGGGGAAAAAGTAAATTATGGTTAATTTACAGTCAAACTTCATAATTTTTTATCCATGTCAACATTATGAACTCATATATGTCATTTGATCAAGTTTGGACCACAATTCCTCAAGAAATTTGATCAGATCATTAAAAGGGCAAAATGGTCAAAATTAGGGTTTTGACTGAGAAAGGGAAATTTCTGATTTTTAACCTAGAAAATGTTTGATTGGTTAGAGACATGATCTCAAGGATTCAATTGCATCATTTTGACCTAATGGAATGACTCAAAACTTCCCTCAAGATCAATTGATTGATAGTTGATTTTCAGTCAACTGATCAAAAGTCAATTGTACACTAAAAAGTCAAGTATCAAAGATCACAATTCATCAAAACATGTCAAAATATGAAAATTATTCATCAAGAAATCAAAAAGTCAAGATTTTATTTTGAAAAGTCAAAATTTCTAAACTTAGAAATTTTTCTAAGTGTTGGAAATTTCATATTTTTTCACAACTTTGAGCCAATTTTTCACCATGATGCAAGATGATTCAAAGGAAACTTTCAACATGAAAGTTGTAGATATCAATGAGATATAAAACATTGCTGAACAAAACTCCTCCTAGAAATGTATGGATTTCAAGTTATGATTTTATGAATACATGTTCATGAAACTTGGAAACTTAGTGAAAGTTTGCCCTAGTTTAGGCAGGATTTTGACCTAACTTCATGGAAATTTTTCACATAGTTACAAGGGTAATTTTAAAAAGTGACCAACATAGGAGTTGTATAGGATATTACAAGCTTTCCAAAAAGTCAGAGAACTCATTGAGATCATGTTTTAGCAAGGAGAATCAAAGGCATTAAGTTGGCATTTCATTCTTGAATTATAGGTCATTTCCATGATGAACAAGAATTCAAATCCAAGCCCATGCTATCCAGATCCTACTTTGAAGGCTTCTAACTTGCCTTTCACTCCATAATTGAATGCCTACACAACTGTTAGAAGCTTCAATCCAAGAATTCAATGCATTGCCCATGCTTAATTCCATTTTAGGAAGAAAGTAACCATTCCATTCTAGTAAAGTTGCTTTAACCGCAAAGTCATCTTTGTCTTGAGCATTGAACTTGTCCTTTCTACACAACCATTCCCTACACAATCAGAAAAAGCATGTTTAAAGGTTACAACCACCCTACAAGCTTTGTACTTGACATTGGAACAAGATGTTTTAAGCTTTCTTCAAAAATAAGCAAAATCCCATAACTTGTACTGGTGTCATTCTGACCCTCTCAAGCCTCAAAATCTATTCGATAAAGTTATACAAATTGTTCATAAGAAAGGACACGAAGAGACAAGCTCTAAAACTCCTCCAAAGTCATATTTTCATAATAGACCTCCATTGTTGCATATTCTGGCCAGAAATCCCAAAATCAAAAACTACTCGTGTGTTTCTTGTCCTTTTGCTTCCAAACGTTTCCAAACATGATACATAAGCCATCCCTGTCCGTGTTACACGGCTGTAACACCATCTTCACCCACTTCCAAGTTCAAAAACAGGGCATCATAGTTGGACTTCTCCAAACCATTCCAGCCACCTTCAATTCAAGTCAGCCATTGCATTAGCTTCATAGAGGTCCAAGGAAGCTAACCTGATTATCACCATCACTTGAAACAAGCTCAAACTCATTTCACAATTTCAGTTTTTAAGGTATTTTTATTGAAATTCTATCTCATTATTTATGCATCAATAGGCTTGCATTTGTGAAGATAGAATGTAGATATCATTGCCCTGAAACTTTACATGTCCATAGATTTCATTTATGTTGCTTGAGCATAGAGAATTTTGAGTTTGAATTTGCTGAAATATTTAGGTCAGAATTTGGTACTTTCTTAAATTCATCCTTATCTTTGAATGTTAGCTTAAGTTAGTTACATGGTTGGATTCTTGTTGAAAAAATGCACAAGTTTCAGATTTACACTTTTGAAAATGCTTGAGAAATGAACAAGTTTGAGATCCTTTGGTTGGAGGTTGAAGATGAAGTACAGTCAGGGCAAAATTTGTGTTATGTATTTATTGTTGTGCACAAGTTAACGTATGTATCACCACCCCAGTGGTTAAAGCGCGCGCCTGTAACCTGAGGGACCTGGGTTCGAGCCCCAGTGGTACCCTTTTGCTTGTTTTTCATATTTTTTCACTTTTTTTATTGTTGTTTGCAGCGTTGGGCCTCCAACTTGGGCCTGGCTATTTGTTTGCTGACTCTAACCCCCTGACTATATTTACACTCCTGGCCCATTTTATTTATTTTGCTTTTACTTATTATTATTTATATTTCATGTTTTCTTCATATTTTTATTACTATTTTTATTATTATTATTATTTTACTAAAAAATATAAAAATATTTTTATTTTATTATTTATATTTATTTAGTTTATTTTTCTCCATAAAACAAAAGAATAAAAACATTTTCTTTTAGTAAATTAATTTCTTTTTTTAATACTTAGATAATTAGTTTTAATTATTATATCATTATTTTCTTGTAAATTAAAATAATTTAGAACTTAGGTTTCCTTTTAATTTAATTAATTAATTTTCATATATAATTTTTAATTTAAAAACTTTTCATAAAAACCCCTAAAAATCATTTTTAACTTATTTTCTTTGTTAATTAATTTGTTTTAATTTTGTTGAATTCTTAATTAATCATTTTCTTAATTAGGTCAAGATTAGAACCTTTCATAAAAATCCAAACAAAAATCATTTCTTTTTCATTTCATATTCATGCATTTTATTTTCAATTTTGTACAATATTCAATATGGTTGTAATAGTTAATTAGATTTAATTTTCTTGCAAAAATCCCCCATTTGTAAATTTATACACCCCCTGCCCTAATGATATAATAACTTAGTATTTTTATTTTTCCGCAATTTAATGTTTTATATATAAATGCTAGTAAATTAGGGTTTGTATGGAAAGATTAAAATCAACAAGTTAGCAAACCCTATATCAAGACAAAACAATGCATGTAAATCAGTACACTTGCACACCTACATCCTTAGGGTAAATCCACTTTGTTGCCTTATAAAAATGGCCATGTTATACATGTGAGATATCTTAGCAAAAGCAATAAAAAAATACAACATCATAGTCCCTCGAAGACGCTATCAAAGTTGCCTTTCAAAATGATCTTAGTCCCCCAAAGAGAAATGCTAAGATATTTCACAACATTACTATCATGGCTATACAATGACCCACACCCGTCCCTTTACATCCAAAGATAGTGCTTCTTACCAAATCAATGGTTAGATAGAAATATTAAAGGAAAGGAAGAAATGAACTGATACTTTTGAGTAGGTAGATTGTTCCTAGTTGCTTGCTCATTTTCAAATCAAACATTCTTGATATTTTCAAAACAAACACTAACACTTTCAAAACATCTTCCAAACTTGAAACATTTTCAAAAGCTCAACACTTTGTATACGTTCTTACGAACGAGAACTATTACAAAGTTTTCCTAAACGATGGCACCTTTTCAAAATACTTTCAAAAACCACACAAAGCACATTTTCAAATAAAAGCAAGTTATCTAGCAAGCAACTAAGAGCCCATAGATAACTATGGATGAAAAGGGTGCTAACACCTTCCCTTTTCATAATCTACCCCCCAAACTCATGAAACAATCTCAAAGGTCTTCCATGTTCTTTTCAGCCTTTCCTTTTGGATAAAAGAAAAGTCAGTGGAGACTCTTGCTAACCGCAACATTTGCGATAAAACGCAAAACACCCAAGTCAGTTCTCCCACCGTATCATAGAATTGGAGACTCTGCTGGGGAAGAAAACTTAAAATTGGGGTTACCTTAGGGCTAGATAACCTTTACTTGCTTTCATTGTTTGACTTATATGCTTTACATTTTGGTTCTTTGTTTGGGTTTAAATCCTCTACCTGGATTTAGGATACCTTATAGGGAAGTAGCAATACGTTGTGGAAACTGTGTGGGATATACTGACATGGTCTAAGCAATAGCTACGTTAGTGTGACATATTTGTGGATACCAGTAGCCCTTGAGTAGTCAAGGAGAATACGGGGCCGCTGAGTGATGTCATGAAGCACTAACTGACTTTAGAACCTTTACTTGACCAACTTGGCCATTAGGACGTAGTGAGATGACCGGCTTTGGTGCAGTCCGAAGTTGGTAGATACTCGATACTACACTCATTGAGGTTTGGCTTTTTTGGGATATTTCGGTCGCCATTAGAGGCTTGTGCTGAAACAATGCTCGAGAAGACAAACCAGTGATATTGAGCTCCCTTAGAACCCGATTACTATTGCTAGGACAGGTTTGAGCCAACTAAACTTCAAGAGGGTACTTACCTATGACACTCCATGCAAGCCTAAACCTAAGGACTTGTTTGTTTTTCTTGTATATATTTACTTGTACATAACATCATAAACATCATAACATTATACTCATTCTCACTAACCATTTCAAAGATTATTGGGATTTATCTTTGTTCTATTTTGTAGGACATGACTTATATTCGCAGGAAAACCATTCAAGTCAATCTCGTAAGGATTCCTCCTTAACTCAAAGAGTTAGCATCAAGGGTCCCTGAAAATACTCCATATGACTTACGCAGTAACAAGCACCTCTTTAATGAATATGGAATACCCCCACAGAGTCATTTCATTAACGTCCTCCTCAACAAAGTTACTCACAAAGTCTCTTTGCATAGGATAATCTCCAACCAGAGTCTCAATCTCTTGGCAGCTCTTTCCCCAGCTAAGTTGAATCTTATAAGTAGAGGCTTTGTGGATCTCTTCCCAAAAAGAACTTACCTCTTCAACAGTTTATTAAAAAGGTTTATTTCCCCAACAAACAATGAGTATTATAACTCTCCAACTGAGTACAAAATTCCCCAGTTGAGCCTGATACCCCCAGCTGAATATACCTCACCAAGCTGAGTATGTTCTTCCTGACTGAGTCTACGCTCTCCAACATGAGTTTGTCTTTCAGTCTATTACAAATCATAGGGCCATAACCCCTAATCCCCAGTAAAATCGTCAACAAAACCTTTACTATCTCCAAAAGATACTATGAAGCCTGGACATGACCAGATATTAGTACAACTTTCCAAACACTAGGAAGCCTGGACCCGGCCAGATAATAGTGTAACTCTTCAATTACTGAAACCTGGACCCGACCAGATAACAGTTAATCTCAATTTTAATTTACTAAAGCCTGGACCCGACCAGATAATAGTTTGACTTCATCAGTTGCTGAAACCTGGACCCGACCAGATAACAGTTTGAGTTTCTGAAACCTGGACCCGACCAGATACCAATTAACCTCAAGTTCAAAATTGCTGAAGCCTGGACCCGACCAGATAACAGTTTAATTCCTACAAAATCACTAGCAAAAATTCTTTTCCCAAGTAGAGTTTGCCTCTACCCCAACGAGTTGTTGTGAAGCCTGGATCCGACCAGATAACAACTAAATCCCCAAACAGTTTATTGTGAAACCTGGACCCGGCCAGATAACAATTAACCTCATCAACCTCATAAATCTGCAAAGCCTAGACCCGACCAGATGTCAGTTTTCAAGCAAGTTATTGTGAAACCTGGAGCCCGACCAAATAAAAATTAACTACGATCCCCAGAGAGATACTATGAAGCCTGGACCCGACCAGATAATAGTACAACTTTCCAAAAACCATGAAACCTGGACCCGACTAGATAGTAGTTACCACTTCAAGTTACTGCAAATCCTAGATCCGACGAGATAATAGTTAACTTCCTTATCCCCAACAAGATATTGTGAAGCCTGGATCCGACCAGATAACCACTCAATTTCAAGAAATTTTCTACAAAGCCTGGAATTCGACCAGATAACAGTTAAATTGTCTCATCCACAATAATTCACTGTGAAGCCTAGATCCGACCAGATAACAGTTGACTTCCTCATCCTCAGCAAATTGTGAAGCTAGGATCCGACCAGATAACAACTAACGTTCAAGAGATATTCCTCAGCGGAAGCATCCTTTCAACAAAGCTTGAAGATATGCATATTCTTCATCCCCAACAGAAATCCAAGAGTCAACTTCCCAAAACTCCTCAGCAACAGTCAGGGATTTATTTTCCCGGACAAAAACATACATCTCACATTCATACATCATAGCATGTACATACAAGATACATTTAGCATAATACCACATCTAGTGAACATCCTGCATACATATGCATTTTACTAACTCTTTTTCTCACAAGTAAAACATCAAGTTTTAGTATGAATCGACCAAAGATTTATGCTGATACCTCCTCCAGTGTTTACCACCATTCCTCCAAATGGCATCTATAAGCCCATTCACAATTCATCTTCGAGTGCAAATTTCAGGCCACTCTAGTGTTCAATCATCTTCCACCTTCATGTCACGAATGGCGGATCCTCCAATCTAACTCTTCGGGTTTAAGAAGATTGAACAACGACAACTTTTGTACCCCAAAATTTTCACTCTCATTTATCAAGAAATTTCTCACAAAATCTCATTTGGTTCAAGACTGCACTAGGGTTGATCAACTCAAGACATGCACACCTACACCCTTAGGGTAAATCCACTTTGTTGCCTTATAAAAATGGCCATGTTATACATGTGAGGTATCTTAGCAAAACCAATAAAAAAAATACAAGATCATAGTCCCTCGAGGACACTATCAAAGTTTCCTTTCAAAATGATCTTAGTCCCTCAAAGAGAATTGCTAAGATATTTCACAACATTTCTATCATGGCTATACGATGACCCACACCCGTCCCTTTACATCCAAAGATAGGGATTCTTACCAAATCAATGGTAAGATAGCAATATTAAAGGAAAGGAAGAAATGAACTAAGACTTTTGAGTAGGTAGATTGTTCCTAGTTGCTTGCTCATTTTCAAATCAAACATCCTTTCTATTTTCAAAACAAACACCAACACTTTCAAAACATCTTCCAAACTTGAAACATTTTCAAAAGCTCAACACTTTGTATACATTCTTACGAATGATAAGTATTACAAAGTTTGCCTAAACGATGGCATCTTTTCAAAATACTTTCAAAAACCACACAAAGCACATTTTCAAACAAAAGCAAGTGATAAAGTAAGCAACTAAGAGCCCATAGATAACTATGGATGAAAAGGGTGCTAACACCTTCCCTTTTCATAATCTACCCCCCGAACTCAAGAAACAATCTCAAAGGTCTTTCCTGTTCTTTTCAGCCTTTCCTTTTGGACAAAAGAAAAGTCAATGTCGACTCTTGCTAACCGCAACATTTATGATAAAACGCAAAACACTCATGTCAGTTATCCAACTGTATCACACCCACGACCAATACCTACTTAATATTCATCATAAACCCCATTATAGAGTCAGAACCTCATCCTTACCTTGGATTGAAGGTTTCTCTAAAACTCTCCAACCAGAACCTTGCTTTGCCTCTTCTCCTTATTCCTCTTCTATATAGCTTCTCATGACCAATTCCAACTCCTTATCAATTAACCTTATTCTTTATTCAAATAAAACCTCACAATATTATTATTCATAGTGGGCTTAAAAACACACACCCATCTCTCTACTTGTAACTATTAAATAGGCCCGACACAGTTATTCTATTATTCTACTAATTCTAGTATTATTACTATTATTAATAAACTAATTAATTAACTAGTAATAATCTAGAAACTTATGCCAACAATTCCCAACATCTCATAACTTTAACGAATGATTCGAAATATTTAATAAAATAATTAATTAAATTAACGAGCGTTACAACTCTCCCCACTTAGAATATTTTCGTCCTCGAAAATTTACCTTGTTCAAACAACTTAGGATAGGAGTCCCGCATCTTGCTTTCCAACTCCCACGTCATGCTTTCTCTGGAAGCTCCTAACCCGACTAATTTCACCAAAGCGATCTATTTTCCTCTTAGAGTCTTCATTTCATGATCCACGATCCGTACAGGCATTGTTTCCATAGTGATATTATCCCGTACTTGCACATCATCCATATGAATCACATGAGATGGATCTGAAACATACTTCCGGAGTTGGGACACATGGAACACATCATACAAATTCGAAATATTAGGCGGTAAAGTCACTCTATATGTGTTGTACCCCAAATTTTTCCCTCTCATTTATCAAGAATTTGCTCACAAGATCTCCTTTGGCTCAAGACTGCACTAGGGTTGCTCAGCTCAAGACATCTCCTTAAGCACTGATGACCAAAATTAGGGTTTGATATTGCACAAGGATATTTGAACTTAAAATGCCCCATATGACATTCATGGATCACTATGGACCCTCAAGATTACTCATGTCAAGTTTCAAGCTTTGGATCACACTTTTGCTCAGTCAATTAAGCAATTGACCTAAAAAATCAGTTGTATTGGGGGAAAAAGTCAACTGTGGCCAATTTACAGTCAAACTTCGTAATTTTTTATCCACATCAACATTTTAAACTCATATGTATCATTTGATCAAGTTTGGGCCACAATTCCTAAAGAAATTTGATCAAATCTTCAAAAGGGCAAAATGGTCAAAATTAGGGTTTTGATTGGGAAAGGGCAATTTCTGATTTTTTACCTAACAAATGATCAATTGGTTTAAGGTATTATCTCAAGAGTACAATTGCATAATTTTGACCTAATGACATAGCTCAAAACATTGCTCAAGTCCAATGGATTGACAGATGAATTTTCAATCAACTGATCAAATATCAACTGTATACTGAAAAGTCAAACTTTGACTTTTTGGTCAAAATCAAATGTCAAAGATCACAATTCATAAAAGCATGTTAAAATATGAAACTTATTCATCAAGAAATAAAAAATTCAAGATTTCATTTTGAAAAGTTAAAATTTCTAAACTTTGAAATTTTTCGATGTGTTGGAAATTTCTTATTTTTTCACAACTTTGAGCAAAATTTTAACCATGATGCAAGATGATTCAAAAGAAGCTTTCAACGTGAAAGTTGTATATCTCCATGAAATATACAACGTTTCTTTACACAACTCCTTCCAAAAGTGCTTGTATCTCAAGTTATAATTTTAAGAACACGTGGTCATGAAACAAAACACTTAGTGAAATTTTGCCCTAATTTGGTCAGGATTTTAACCAAACTTCATGGCACTTTTTCATATAGTTCCAAGAAGAATTTTCAAAAGTGATTCAAAGAGGGTTTGTATAGAACATTACAAGCTTTATAAAATTTCTAAGAACTCCTTGAGATCATCTTTGAGTAGGGAGAATCGAAGAGATGAAGTTAGGGTTTTTACACTTGAATTACAAGTCATTTTGTGATGAACAAGATTCAAATTTCAAACCTATGTTGCATAATCTCTACTTTACATGCCTAAAACTTGTTAGGCACTCTATAATTAATTGCTTGCACAGCTGTTAGAGGTCTCAATTCAAGCATTCAATGCAAGGCCATGCTTTATATCCATTTTGGGAAGAAAGTGCATAATGCCATTTTGATAAAGTAGCTTTTTGCATAAAAACTTGCTCTTGAGCCTTGCACTTGTTTTCTTCTGATCATACATGTCTTATAACTCAAGATAAGTTGATCTCAACACTTACAATCACCCAGCCCATGCTTGTCTACACATTGGAACTTGTTTTCCCACTTTTCTTCAAAATCAAGTGTAGGTGTTTAGGTATTGGCTTGAATTTTTGGTAAATCCCAAGTGTATGTGTGAATGTCATGACTGATGTCATAACATTCTAGTTCAGTTTGTACTGGTTCATTAGGTACCTTTGCAGAAAAATATTGTAATTCAAATACTGATGTTTATAAGTGTGTATCTGAGCATTTTGCAAAATGATCACATTTTGCTAAATCAGTAGACAGGTTTTCTCAGATGTCATAACAGATGTTATGACATCCTGTTCTGAACTAACAGGATTGCAGGATTGGATAAGTCTGAGTTTTTTCAGGAAATAACCCAGTCCTTCCTGAACAGAATCCTGCGTTTTCTGAGGGGTAACCTAGCTCAACCCTAACCTGGTTAATAAAGTCCTGTGACCTGGTCTTTAGGTTAAACGGAATTATCCCTACGTTTTTGGAAACCCTAACTGAAGTTGCAGCTGCTATATATTCAACAGAGCTGCTGTTTTTCAACGATCCCTGCTGATTGATTAGAAGATCAATTTGTAATATGTATAGATTTGATTATTGTACTCCAAGCAATTATCATTGTGATAAGTGCCTTGGAATATGTTTCTATTTGTAAGGGTTGTGTAGCACTCTAAGCTTTGAAGCAAGAGTGTTTGAATGTTCCTTGACTAAAGCTGTGAAGCAGAGTCAAGTTAGTTGTGTACATCACTCAAAGCTGTGAAGCACGAGTGATTGTGTTGCTTGATTAAAAAGCTGTGAAGCTTAATCAAGTGTGTGTTTTTGAAGAGTGTCATCATCAATTCTTAAGTCAAAATTGGTTTATGTATCACTGCTGTGATTGAGGGGGAGTGAGTAGGAACTCAGGTTTAAGTTGTACTTAGATTAGAATTGCATTGGGTAGGTCTTAAGTGAAGGAGATAAACTGGTTGGTTTATTCCTGAATTAACATCTCTTATAGTGGATTCTCTCCCTGGCTTGGTAGCCCCCAGAGTAGGTGTTGTTGCACACTGAACTGGGTAAACAATTGACTGTGTTCTTTATTGCTTTACTGTCATATAGTAAGTCAGATACGGTGTCATAACATTGAACGTGACATTGAGTATCTGCAGCCAGAATTTCAATTGGCATCAGAGCAGGCACCCTGCCTGTATTACTGGGTGAGATCTAGGGATATCACTTTCTGGCACTATGGACAAAGAAGGAGTTTTTGGAAATAGACCACCCATTCTGGACGGAACCAATTATGACTACTGGAAACCTCGTATGATTGCCTTCCTAAAATCTCTGGACAAAAAGGCTTGGAGAGCTGCTGACAAAGGATGGATTCATCCCACCATAACTGAGATAGATGGGACAATCAGTCTGAAGCCTGAGGAAGATTGGAGTAAAGAAGAAGATGAGTTAGCTCTGGGAAATTCAAAAGCTCTAAATGCCTTGTTCAATGGAATTGATATAAACATTTTCAGACTAGTACATCAATATGAACTGGCCAAGGAAGTTTGGGACACTCTCATAACTACTCATGAGGGCACTTCCAAAGTAAAAATGTCAAGGCTTCAGATGTTGACCACTAAGTTTGAGAATCTAAAAATGATGGAAGATGAAACCATTCATGAGTTTCACATGAACATCTTGGAGATTGCCAACACCTCAGGAGCACTGGGAGAAAAAATGTCAGAAGAAAAACTGGTGAGGAAGATTCTCAGATCCTTGCCTAAAAGATTTGCAATGAAGGTAACTGCCATAGAGGAAGCCCAGGACATTAGCAAGTTGAAAGTGGATGAACTTATTGGGTCTCTTCAGACTTTTGAGATGGGGATCACTGATAATGGTGACAAGAAGAACAAAAGCATAGCACTTGTATCCAACACTGATGTTGAATACAAGGAGGATGAAGAAGAAAACATATCAGAAGCTATTGCCATGCTTGGAAGACAATTCAACAGGCTCATCAAAAGAATGGACCCAAAGTCAAGGTCTAATGTTCATAACATTCCCTCTGACATTGACAGTTCCAGCAGAAGACCAAGGTCAGAAGATAAGGGAAACCAAGGTAGAGGTATTCAATGCCATGGATGTGAAGGATATGGACATATTCGAGCTGAATGTCCTACCTTTCTTAAGAAGCAAAAGAAAGGTATGACTGTTACTTGGTCTGACTATGATTCAGAAAGTAATTCTGAAGAAGAATTTGCCAAACTAGTTACTGCCCTAACTAGTGTTTGTACTTCTGAAAGTGACACTAGTGATGAAGAAGTGACATTTGAAGAACTGGCTGATACCTACAAGAAATTGTGTATCAGAAGTGTTGAAGTCTGTGTGCAGAATGAGAAACAATCAAAACTCATTATCAAACTGGAGGCTGAAAAAAGGGCAAATCTTGAAACTATAAGTCATCTAGAAGGAGAAGTTCAATTGCTGAACTCACAACTGAATCAAATGACCAAATCTGTCAAGATGTTGACCAATGGAACAGACAAATTGGAAGAGATCCTTCAGGCTGGACAAAATGTGGGAAATAAATCTGGACTAGGATT
Source organism: Vicia faba (assembly GCA_948472305.1). NCBI lineage: Eukaryota > Viridiplantae > Streptophyta > Magnoliopsida > Fabales > Fabaceae > Vicia > Vicia faba. Next base: position 759,713,992 of record OX451741.1, on the reverse strand, counting down.
TATGGAAGCAAAGAAATCTGGTACTGGTAAGCAAATGTCAAAACGGATGTCTCAACACAACTCTCAACATCAGGAACAGAGACATATGAAGAAGAGGTACCAAAGATGGAAATGTCATCATTGTGGGAGATATGGTCACATAAAGCCCTTCTGCTTCAGACTACATGGATATCCTAATCAGAACTCAGGTGTCAAACCTAAGTCTAAAAAAGTACCTCATGCTCCTAAATGGAAGAAAAAGGCTACTGCACTGATAGCTCACACTTCCCTGAGGGTCTCTGCAAAGGAAGATTGGTACTTTGACAGTGGATGTTCCAGACACATGACTGGATTCAAAAATCTCCTCAATAATGTTATGCCTCACACCACCAGTTTTGTGACCTTTGGAGATGGTGCTAAAGGTGAAGTCAAAGGAGTTGGTAATTTGGACTGCCCTGGAGTTCCAAGTCTGAATAAAGTACTGCTGGTAAAAGGGTTGACTGCTAATCTCATTAGTATCAGTCAATTATGTGATCTAGGATTCAAGGTCAACTTCTCAAGATCTGAATGTCTAGTAATTAATGAAAAACTAGAAGTTGTAATGAGAGGAATCAAATCCAAAGATAACTGTTACGTGTGGCAGCCTGAGAACACTGATATCTCCACTATGTGTCAAATCATCAAAGAAGAAAAAGAGATGAAACTGTGGCAGCATAAGCTTGGTCCCCTTCATCTAAGAAGAATGAAAAGAGCTATTTCTATGGAAGCTGTCAGAAGAACTCCAAAACTACAGGTTGATAATATCTGTGATGTGGCAAATAAACTTGAAGAAGAATGTGTTGTCAGAACCTTAAGTCATCTTGACAAGGATGTTGGAAATAACAAGTCTAATAAACTCTGTTCTCAAAACATCTGGTCAAAACAGATGCTCCCTGAGGACAATGTTACACAAGATGTTGTGACATTGTGTTGTGACAATCTGAAAACAATCAACATTTCCTTGAACCCTATTGACTTTGAAGAGAAGAAGTCATTTAAACTGGAACATAGTTTCTCTAAGCTTCAGCTGACTGATTCTTCTACCAAGGCTCTTGTTGGAAATAAACTTGAAAATTTGAGGGGCAGGTTGGGTATTCACCAACATGAGAAATTATAGCAATTAGTTTTGCTTAAAACAAGGGTTGAAGGGATTAATTTTATTAAGTCTATATTTAGTGGGTTAATCATATTCTTTCACAATTCCTTCAAAAGCTTTAAGAATTTGAAGAGACTCCCTTTTACCCCCTACCTCTCTCATCCTTGCAACCTGTTTCCTCCTCCCAATCAAAGATTTTTCTCAAATTGCTACTATTACTCAAAGTCAATCAAAATGTCTCAGACATCGTCTTCCACCATGGCGGCTTCGTCTTCCTCATCATCGTCATCATCTGATCAAGATTCTAGGGCAATCACTACATGCATAGAATCTGAAGTTCTTGAGGTCACTCCTCTCACGGAGATGGCAACTGACCCAGCCAGAGTCAAAAAGCTCAGAACCAGACATGCAGGAAGAGCTCAAGCTACAGCCTCTGGTAATTCTTCTCATCCTTCGTCTTCTGTACCTAATAGAGAAGGATCAGTTCAAGTACACCAAGCTATTGCTAGGCTGGTTACTAGCATACTGAGTGGCAACCAATCTGTACCGGGGATTTCTATCCCTTTAAATCAATCAGAAAGTCCAAATGTGGAAGGTTCTGAAAATGTAGATGTCACTGAGGATGTTGTGACACCAAAAGACAACATTCAGAACCCCTCTGAAAAGGCTGCTGATCCACCTATCATTGATGTGGATGAAGATTACTCAGATAATGAACTGATTGCTAATGTGAACCCTAGCATAGCTAGGAGATTGATGAAAAGAAAGAGTAGTCAGAATGATAAACCTGATGCTAAGAAATCCAAGGCTGAAGGCATGGCTGAGAAAAGTATTCAAACAGAAGGGAAGAAGGTGAAGGACATCTCAACATTGAAGAAACTAGCTCCTCAGAATCTGATGACAGTGCTTGAAGGTTGATTGCTGTTTGGTGGTGTTGCTGGTTGGTGCTGATATCTGGTGGAGTTTGGAAGTTGTTTTCTACTGCTGCTCTTACTATTTTGTTTTGGATAACTGTATAATTTTATGAACATGTATCTTTGGCCCATTTGTGGCTAAAGAGGGGGAGAATATTTTGGTACTTGCTTAATTAGTACTTGACATTCTATTTTTCTGCTGTCACTTATTTTTGCTGCTATCTATCTCTGATTATTTAGGGTCTTTAGCCAAAAATCTGCCAAAGGGGGAGTTTGTAGGTGTTTAGGTATTGGCTTGAATTTTTGGTAAATCCCAAGTGTATGTGTGAATGTCATGACTGATGTCATAACATTCTAGTTCAGTTTGTACTGGTTCATTAGGTACCTTTGCAGAAAAATATTGTAATTCAAATACTGATGTTTATAAGTGTGTATCTGAGCATTTTGCAAAATGATCACATTTTGCTAAATCAGTAGACAGGTTTTCTCAGATGTCATAACAGATGTTATGACATCCTATTCTGAACTAACAGGATTGCAGGATTGGATAAGTCTGAGTTTTTTCAGGAAATAACCCAGTCCTTCCTGAACAGAATCCTGCGTTTTCTGAGGGGTAACCTAGCTCAACCCTAACCTGGTTAATAAAGTCCTGTGACCTGGTCTTTAGGTCAAACGGAATTATCCCTAGGTTTTTGGAAACCCTAACTGAAGTTGCAGCTGCTATATATTCAACAGAGCTGCTGTTTTTCAACGATCCCTGCTGATTGATTAGAAGATCAATTTGTAATCTGTATAGATTTGATTATTGTACTCCAAGCAATTATCATTGTGATAAGTGCCTTGGAATAGGTTTCTATTTGTAAGGGTTGTGTAGCACTCTAAGCTTTGAAGCAAGAGTGTTTGAATGTTCCTTGACTAAAGCTGTGAAGCAGAGTCAAGTTAGTTGTGTACATCACTCAAAGCTGTGAAGCACGAGTGATTGTGTTGCTTGATTAAAAAGCTGTGAAGCTTAATCAAGTGTGTGTTTTTGAAGAGTGTCTTCATCAATTCTTAAGTCAAAATTAGTTTATGTATCACTGCTGTGATTGAGGGGGAGTGAGTAGGAACTCAGGTTTAAGTTGTACTTAGATTAGAATTGCATTGGGTAGGTCTTAAGTGAAGGAGATAAACTGGTTGGTTTATTCCTGAATTAACATCTCTTATAGTGGATTCTCTCCCTGGCTTGGTAGCCCCCAGAGTAGGTGTTGTTGCACACTGAACTGGGTAAACAATTGACTGTGTTCTTTATTGCTTTACTGTCATATAGTAAGTCAGATACGGTGTCATAACATTGAACGTGACATTGAGTATCTGCAGCCAGAATTTCATCAAGTAACATAGAAATCAGCCTATAACTTGTACCTCTGACTCTCTCAATCACTAAGACCTTTTTCTTATACATACACAAGTTATTTGCCAAAAATCCCACGCATGCTTGAGCCCTGAAAATACCAAGAACACAGGATCACCAAAAACACCTCAAAACTTGCCATTTCTGAGTTTTGAATCCAATCTCCAAATTTGCTCGTGTGTTTCTTGGCCTTTTACTTTCAAAAGCTTCTAAATAACATACACAAACAATTCCAACACCTGCAACACCACTGTAACACCTCCATCATCATCCACCATTTTCAAAAATAGCACCTTGCACCTTGACTTCTCTAGAACTCCTCAGGCTCTTTCAGCTCAAGCTAAGCATCACATTAGCTTCCTGGGAACTTGAGGAAGCTAATCCAATCATTGGAACTCAATAAAAGATACTCAAACTCCAAACACGATACCCTCTTGCAAGGTGATTTTTCTAACTTTTGAACTCTTCATACAAGCATCATTAATGGTTTATTTGTGAATGAAAAATGTAGATATCATTTCCCTAAAGCTAACCATGTCCATAGTTTTCATTTATGTTGGTTAAGCTTAGAGAATTTTATGATTGAAAATTCTGAAATTTTTAGGGTTCAGATTAGGGCCATTAAAATTCATGTTTGTCTTTGATCTATAATTTTATTGCTTTGCATTTTTGAAATCGTGAGGAAATTTGCCACAAGTTTCATGTTTACATTTTTCATTTTGGTTGAGAATTAAATAAGATACAGAAGTTCAGGCTAGACGTGAGGTTCAAGATGAAGTTGGCTTCTGGAACGTGTTTACCATATATATTTATGGTTTGATATTAATAAACGGATGTATAGCCACCCCAGTGGTAGAAGCGTGCGCTTGTGACTATAGGGACCTGGGTTCGAGCCCTAATGGTACCTGTTGCACCCCAAAATTTGCCCTCTCATTCCTCAAGGGATCACCCTAGATCCTCAAGTTTTTTCTCATCCAATTCCAAGCCTTGAATTATCAATTTTTCAAAGAAAATCACTCACAAGGGCAAAATGGTCATTTGCACACTGAGAAGTCTAACTTTGACTTTTGGATCAAAATCAAACCTCAAAAATCATATTTCATCAAGACATGTTGGAATATGAAGTTTGTTTCATCAAGAATTTTCAAAAGTCAAAATTTTGCTTTGGAAAAGTCAAATTCTAAGTATTTAGAAATTTTTCTAAGTGTTTAAGAAATATGACAATTTCAGAACTTCTGGGCCAGTGTCCACAATCAGCAAATTCTGCATATTCTCAAGACGGAGTTTGGTCATAACTTCTGGACCAGTTTTCACAAAGGTTCAGCCAGAGTTTGCCAGGGTAATTCAAAGAAGGTTAAGAAGCGTGCTGCAAGCTTTCCAGAAAGTCTGAAAGCTCCTTCAGAACATGCTGGAGTCAGAAGATAGGAGGATTATAAGATGAGATGCTACGCTGAAGCAGAACTTCTAATCCAGAGTCAAGCAAGGATGCATAGTTTCACATGGCAGGATTTCTGATCGTCATTTAATGCTAACAACCACTTGTGAGTTGTTATCCAAAGGATTTCCCCCACGTGTACCCCTATTTTCTTGAGAAGACAAACTTCTGTGAAAAAGTATGCTAGACCCATGCGCTGCTTCTACTTTTCCTTAATTCACGCTGCCAAATATAGCTTAGGCGCTGTTAACCATCCAACTTGATGCATTGAACCCCACTTGTTTAAGCTTACTTCAAGAGTAAGTCAGCATCTAGCATATGATGTCGGTGCCACTTGACCGCCCCAACTGCAAAACCTTTGCCTATAAATAAAACACCTTTGGCCATTGAAAAGAGGTCCAGAAAAATTTGTGAAAGAGGCGAGAAAATTGAGAAGGAAAGCTTTGAACCACTGCAAAAATTCCAATAACCCAGGAAACTATAAACACAAAATACCAAAATCTTAGCATTGATTCCTTACATTCAAACTCCATTTTTTCCTCAAGTGTTCTTGACTAAAGCCATCCATGCAGTTGCTGATTCACACATTAGAAGCTACCTTAACTTCTGTATTCCTATTGCCATACACTCTCCATTCACTTCCACCTCAAAGAAGTCAGAATATCACCCCTTGGCTATTCCAGAAGTTGCAAACTTCCATCCTGCTGAGTACGTGAAGAAGTTGCTCAGAACATCACCAGAATTCAAGACCAACCTCCAGTTCAGAGAATCCTTTCCAGTTGCAAGGTATGTTTTCCGCTGACTCTCATCATACTGATTAAGCATTGTCATATTTTGCTTATTTAACACAATGTAGATATTATGATCCTGATGATGTATATATCCTGAAAATTCATGCATCTGCCTGCCTAAGTAGAAGAAATCCCTATTCAGAGTTTCATAAAGAAATTAGGACTCAGAATTAGAATTAGCAAATACATGTTGCTTCTGATTTGTGCTTCTGATATTTCATGAAATTTGTCATAATTATTATGTATGCAACTTCTGTTCTGTTAAGAAATAACTAAGTTACAGATGTTCTGACTGGCATGGAGAGAGGCAAAGTTCTGACAGTTGCGTCAGAACTTCTGAAAAATTCTGAGTTCTCAGAAGATCCAGAACTTCTGAGCTTCCATATTACTACTAACGTTGTTTCTGTTTGTGCAGTAAGTCAGAGTCAGAACTTCTGACCTCTTCTATTTTCAGCATTTTGCACTGATTATGTTTTCTTTCTCTTTTATTATTTTGCCATCATATTATTTTTTATTATTAATCAAAAAACACCAAAAATATTTTATATTTGCATGTTATATTTTCTTTTAACAAAAAAAGAGAGACACAATATTTTCTTAAACAAAAGTTATTTCCGTTTTTTAAATAGACAAACATTTTTACATTTCCTGTACATTCTTACCTATTCAATATGGTTGTAATAGTAACCTAGGATTTAATTTGCAACCCCCATTTGAAGTTTGTACACCTCATCCCCCTAATGTTTGTAATAACGTAGAATCTTTATTTTCCGTACTTCTATTGCTTTCATAAATTGTTAGTAATTAGGGTATGTATGACAAGAGTAAAACCAATGTTTAGAAAACCCTAATTCAAGACAAATTATGCATGCAATCAAATACACTTACACACTAGCACCCCTAGGGTTATTCCACTTGTTGCCTTACAAAAATGTCCATGTTATGCATGTGGGATGTCTTAGCACAAACAAATCGAAAAATACAAGATCATAGTCCCTCAATGACGCTATCAATGTTGCATTTTCAAAATGATCTTAGTCCCTAAAGAAAAGTGCTAAGTCATCTCACAACATTGCTATCATGGTCATACGATGACCCAATGCCCGTCCCTTCACATCCAACGATGGGGCTTCTTGCCAAATCAATGGTAAGATAGCAACATATAAAGGAGGAGAAAAAGCATATCTAAGACCTTTTGAGTAGGTAGATTACTTTTAGTTACTTGCTCAATTTCAAAATAAACATCCTTGCTATTTTCAAAAACAATCACATGCACTTTCAAAACAACTTCAAAACACTTTCCAAACATTGAAATATTTTCAAAAGCTCAACACTTTGTATACATTCTTACGAACGGGAATCATTGCAAAGTTTTCTTAAACGATGGCACCTTTTCAAAATACTTTCAAAAAACCATACAAAGCACATTTTCAAACAAAAGCAAGTGATATAGAAAGTAACTAAGATCCCATGGAAAACCATGGATGAAAAGGGTGCTAATACCTTCCCTTTTCATAATCTATCCCCCGAACTCAAAAACATCTCTTAAGGTCTTTCCTGTGCTTTTTCACCTTTCCTTTTGGATAAAAGAAAAGTCGGTGGCGACTCTTGCTAAACTGCAACATTTACAAACACAAACGCAAAACCACAAGTCAGTTCTCCCACCGTATCACAGTACCCTTTTGGATTTTTGCTTTTTATATTTTGCACATATTCTGACCTTTTTTGGCAGCGTTGGGCCTCATCTCCTTGGGCTTTACTTTTTGTTACTTCTGACTCCCCTTGCTGGATATTCACACCCCTGGCCCATTTTACTTTATTTTATTTTCAAATTTTTATTGATTTGTTTTCTTAAATATTTTATCTAATACTAAAAAATTCAAAAAAAATATAAAAACATTAGATTTATATTTTGATATAGTTTATAATTTTTTTACACAAAAAATTTATTTTATTTAATCATACTTTATTTATTTTACTAATTGATTTGTAAATTTAATTAGAAACTAGTTTTTTTAGTTATTTTCTTTTACACAATTTAAATATATTATTTTAAAATGTAAAAAGACCAAAAATATTTTATAATACTATAAATTATTTTTAAGACAAAAATACCAAAAATATTATTCTTATAAACTTAATTTCATTTTTAATAATTAATAGATTAGGGTTTTATTTAAATTTTTCCCTAGTAAATTTAAGTCTACTTTTCACTAATTTAATTAATTCTTCTTCTTTTTAATTAGGTTAAAACAAAAACCCCTTTTTCCCTAAAAAAATCCAAATAAAAGTCCATTTTCTTTCCATTTTACATTCTTGTATTTATTCATTTTTGTACATTATTTACCCAAATTCAATATGATTGTAATAGATAATTAGATTTATTTTCTAAGCAATCCCCATTTGTAATTTGTACACCCCCTCCCACAAGTATTGTAATAATGTAGTAATTTTAAATTCCAAAATTTATCGCTTTTATATACAAATGCTAGTAATTAGGGTTTGTATGAGAAGACTAAAACAAATCAATTAGCAAACCCTAATCAAAGACAAATCAAGCATGAAAATTAATACACTTGCACACAAACAACCTTAGGGTATAATCCACTTGGTTGCTTTACAAAATGGCCATATTATGCATGTGAGGCATCTTAGCAAAAACGAGCAAAATATAAGATCATAGTCCCTCAATGACGCTATCTATGTTGCCTTCCAAATTATCTTAGTCCCTAAAAAAGTAATGCTAAGATACCTTGCAACATTGCTAATCATGGTTATACGATGACCCATGCCCGTCCCGTTTACATCTAAAGATAGGGTTACTTACCAAATCAATGGTAAGATAACAATGTCAAAGGAAAGAGGAAATGAACATGAAAGACTTTTGAGTAGGTAGAATGCTCCTAGTTACTTGCTCGCTTTCAAAACAAAACATCCTTGCTATTTTCAATACAAACACCTACACTTTTAAAACATCTTACAAAACTTGAAAGCATTTTTAAAATATCAACATCTTTGTATACATTCTTACGAACGAGAATCATTACAAAGTTTGCCTAAACAATGGCACCTTTTCAAAATACTTTAAAAAACCACACAAAATACATTTTCAAACAAAAGCAAGTGATCTAGCAAGTAACTAAGAGCCCATGGAAAACCATAGATGAAAAGGGTGCTAATACCTTCCCTTTTCATAATCTACCCCCCGAACTCAAGAAATAATCTCAAAGGTCTTTTATGTACTTTTTCACCTTTCCTTTTGGATAAAAGAAAAGTCGGTGGCGACTCTTGCTAACCACAATATTTGTGATCAAACGCAAAACACCCAAGTCAGTTGTCCCACCGTATCACAGAACTGGCGAATCTGCTGGGGAATATTCTAAAAGTGGGGTTACCTTAGGGTTAGATCATATTTACTTGCTTTCATTGTTTGACGTGTATGCTTTACATTATGGTTCTTTGTTTGGGTTTGAATCCTCTACCCGGATTTGGGATACCTTATAGGTAAGTAATAATACATTGTGGAAACTGTGCGGGGTGTACCGACATGGTCTAAGAAATAGCTACGTTAGTGCGACATATTTGTGGGTACCGATAGCCCTTGAGTTAATCAAGGAGAATACGGGGCTGCTGAGTGATGTCATAAAGCACTAATAAACTTTTAGAACCTTTACTTGACCAACTTGCCCATTAGGACGTAGTGAGATGACCGGCTTTGGTGCAGTTCGAAGTTGGTAGATACTCGATACTACACTCATTGAGGTTTGGTTTTTTGGGATATTTCGGTATCCATTAAAGAGGCTTGTGCTGAAACAATGACCAAGGAAACAAACCAGTGATATTGAGCTCCTTAGAACCCAGTTACTATTGCTAGGACAGGTTTGAGCCAACTAAACTTCAAGAGGGTACTTACCTATGAGACTTCATGCAAGCCTAAACCTAAGGACTTGTTTGCTTTTTTTGTGTATATTTACTTGTACATAACATCATAAACATCATAACATCATACTCATATTCACTAACCATTTCAAGGATTTTGGGATTTATCTTTGTTCTGTTTTGTAGGACATGGATTCTATTCGCAGGAAACCATTCAAGTCAATCTCGTAAGGATCCCTCCTCAACTTAAAGAGCTAACTTCAAGGATTCCTGAAAATTCTCCATTCACCGAAAGACACGGTCGCTTACTAAACTTGGTCACCTCCAACACTGATGAAGACATGATAAAGGTGCTCTTTCAGTTATTTGATCCTTTACAACATTGCTTCATATTTCCCGATTATCAACTTGTGCCAACTTTGGAAGAATTCTCCCAACTCTTGAGGATTCCTATTCTCAATCAACTACCTTTCAATGGTACAGAAAGATATCCAAAGCCATGAGAGATTGCTCAAGCTCTACACTTGCAACCATCTGATGTCACAACTAATTGGGAAACAAGGAGTTGTGTCAAGGGTTTCCTAGAAAAGTTCTTGTTTGAGAAAGCCCAAAACTATTGGAACTCTTTGGATTTACAAGCCTTTGAAGAAGTGTTGGGCCTTCTCATCTATGGGATGGTACTATTTCCTAATCCTGACCAACTCATAGACGTAAACACCGTCAAGATCTTCATGTCTCGTAACCCGGTGCCTACTTTGCTAGGAGACATCCTATATTCTTTTCACACTCGCACTATGAGGAAAAGAGGTATCCTTATGTGTTGTACACCTCTCTTGGAAATATGGTTTATTTTGCATCTTCTCCAATCTGTATTGAAGAACGAGCAAGGTTCAAGGTGGTCACAAAGGTTGATGACGCTCAAACATTCATACATTCATTGGTGTTCCTGATCCTTAGAGAATGTTACTATTGTCGATCGTTATGGAGAATTCCCTAATTTCATTTACTTGGCATTAGAGGAGGTATCACCTACAAATCTTTCTTAGCCTTAAGACAGTTTGGTTACGCCCGAAGGGATGGCCCACATGAGATGCTCATTCAAGGTTTGGTATTTGACTACGAGAACAACGATCAAGGTCATCGCCAGAGATTTATCCGAGCTTGGAGGATGTTGAACAAGGTAGATAGCAAGACATTGGAGCATAATAATTCCATCCCTCTTTAGCCTTACCTCAAATGGGTACGAACTCGTGCTCAGAGTCTTATGATGCCATATCCCTCCATTCTCCTGGTAATCATTGAGCCTATTACGGAAGGAGATGTTCCATACACTATCCTGCATCCTGATATGCCCACCTCTCTTGAAGACTTACAAAGAGATTGGATACAACTCAAGGGGGAGCGAGACACTTTCGAAGCCCAATTCTACGCTAGCGAGAAGAAGGCTTTGGAACTCACTAAGCAACTTCATGAGGAGCGGAGCCTGAACGCCTACATCGCACCAAAAAGGATGCGTACAACCTTTTTATCTTAGAGTTTTTGTATTTCATTGTAAGCCCAAAAGAGGCATGATTTACTCAAGCTTTGATTTATTAATATGATGTGTGTTCCTTTTTTGGTCTAAAGCAATTTTAAATCTCTAAGTTCCTTAAAAGCATTGCATATGCATTTACCATTCATCATAACATAAGAAGGTTTCTTGCAACAAGTCTCCTCATCTTTCTACTGGTTATTTCAGTAAGATGGATCTCGAGCAGACAGTGAAGGACCTCCAAGCACAAAATGCTCAGTTTCAATAAATGTTCTTATCTCTAGCCAAAGGACAGGAAGAGTTGAAGACCTTGCTGGTTGAAGAGAAGAAAAAGAAGGCAAAGAAAATAACCGGAGTTCTAAATATGGGAAGAAGATTCCAAGGACAAGCAAGAAGGACCCTAGACTTTGCAATGTGATCTGGTGAGAAAGAAAATCGAGATGGGAAAGGCAAGGAAGCAGTTACTCAGCCAGCTTCAGAAGAGGAAGAGGAAGAAGAAGATTATTCTGAAGAACAATATCCCCCGGCTGACGACAAGTATAAGCATTTGGAAGAACGGTTAAGTGCGATGGAAATTCAAAAAGTGCCTGGACTAGACTTTGAGGAGTTGGGGTTAGTATATGGGATTGTCATTCCTCCAAAATTCAAGGCACCGGTGTTCGCCAAATACGATGGAGTTTCATGTCCCAAAATGCATCTCCGGTCTTATGTGAGGAAAATACAGCCTCATACTTCTGACAAGGATTTATGGGTACACTTCTTTCAAGACAGTCTCTCCGGAACTCAACTTAATTTGTTTTATCAGTTAGAAAGAGCCAATGTTCATAACTTGGAAGATCTTTCCACTTCCTTTTACAAACAATACCAATACAATGCAGACCTTGCTCCTACCCGTACTCAACTCCAGAGTATGGCCATGGTTTCAAGTGAAGGATTCAAAGACTACACTAAAAAATGGAGGGATTTAGCAGGAAGAGTCCAGCCTTCCCTATCTGGAAGAGAGTTAGTAGATATGTTTTTGGGTACACTTTCCGATCCTTTCTTTAATCACTTAATTGTGAGTTCCTCGGCAGGTTTTACTGAATTGATATTGACCGGAGAAAGAGTGGAAGCCGGGATAAAGAATGGTAAGATTCAAAAAGACGCATCCTCTGCTGCTGTAAGAAAACCATTCATTGGAAAAAATAAGTTGTTGTTGTATATCCACAGAGAAATCAAGATAGGGATAAACGTCGTCCAATGGTGGAGGCTATCATGATTCCTAAACCTGAGCCTGCTCAACAAAGAAGCAACCAGCCAAGAACAGAAAGACCATTCAGACAGTTCACCCAAATTAATATGACATTATCTCAGATATTTCCGTATTTGTTAAGATCCAATCTAGTGACTTTGAAAGAAGCTCCAAAGAATCCTAACACAACCTCTCCTCATTATCATCATAATGCCCGTTGTGCATACCATTCTGAGAGTCCCGACCATGATACTAACATTTGTTGGGCTCTGAAAAACAAGGTACAAGACCTTATTGAAGCCAAAGAGATTGAATTCGATGCGCCAAAAATTTCCAATGTCATCACTGCCCCTATGCCCAAGCACGACCGTGATGTCAATGCCGTTGAGGAAGATATGTTTGTTACTTTGGTTGATGAACTTGTGACCCCCCTTCTGACTATCAAAAAGAACTTGTTGAATGTCGGTGTATTCCCAGGCTGTGATGAAAGTTGTCATTTCTGTTTATGCTCACCAACCAGCTGTCATTTGTTAAAAGCGGGCGTTTGATGCCTAATAGATGACAAGGAGGTTTTGTTCGAGAAGACTTCTATTCCAACTGTTTCTTATAATGATGTTTCCATAGTGACCATTTCCGCCAATTCTTCCAGGATCTCCACCAAAAGACCCATTAGAGTTACATCAGTTCTTAAAGTAGCTCCGTTGATAATTACAATGCCTGGACCAATCCCGTATTTGTCAGACAAAACCGTCCCATGGAATTGTGGAGGTGATGTCTACTATCACAGTATCAAGCAAGATTGGCCAGCCACTGAAGATTCAAGTTCTGAGAAAGTTGACTTCAATATCAGTAACATCGCAGGGACTAGCAAGATAACCCGAAGTGGAAGGGTATTCTCTCCATAAATTGCTCCTCCAAAAGTTATTTCCGGACCTGTAATCATTCATGTTGTTGTTTCTCCTCCAAAGGCTATTCACAATCCTGCAATCATCTATGCTGATACTCCTGTTGAAAAAACTGTTGTAGTCCCTGTTATCACCCCTACTGACATTCCTACTGCCGAGTCAACCGAGACTCGAGGCAAAGGTATTCTGGTTGAGCCTGTCTGGATGAAGGCACAATCAGTAGCTATCCCTGAGACTTCCTGAAAAGAGATGGAGGAAATTCTAAAGATTATAAAAAGAAGCAATTACAACGTAGTCGAACAACTGGGGCAAACTCCATCAAAATTTTCCATGTTTGCTTTATTGTTATGTTCCGAGGCTCATGCAAAGGCCTTGGTAAAATTCCTTAAAACTGCCCATGTACCCCAAGAAACATCTGCCGATCAGTTCCAAGACTGCGTAGCCATCTTGACTGCAGATAAAGGTTTAGGTTTTTCGAATGTTGATTTAACACCAAGGGGGAGGAAGCATAACGAGGCATTGCATGTCTCATTCGAATGCATGGACACGACTTTGGCTCATGTCTTGGTAGATACTGGTTTGTCTCTGAATGTGTTACCTAAAAAGGCTCTTGATAGGCTTGACTGTGAAGGATTGACCTTGAAATCTAGCAACATAGTGGTGAGGGCCTTCGACGGCTCAAAAAGGATGGTGCATGGGGAAGAGGACATCCCCATAAGAGTTGAAACCCAAACATTTGATCCAAATTTTTATGTAATGGATATTCGCCCTTTATATTCCTGCTTATTAGGCCGACCGTGGATTCATAATGTTGGTGTCGTTACCTCTACATTGCATCAAATGCTGAAATATCCAATTCAGGGGAAAATCATCACCATTCATGGAGAAGAAAAGTATATGGTTAGTCATTTAAATTCCTTCAGATATGTGGAATTAGATGGTGAATTTATTGAAACTCCATTCCATCACTTTGAAGAAGTACTGCAAACTATGGCAGTAACCAAGGTTGTTTCCCAAGTATCAAAGATTACAAGGCCTCCTCTTAAGATGTCGTCTTTGAAAGATGCCAAGGCAGTGATCGAAGAAGGTGGGTGCACTATTTGGGCCCAACTCCCAGATATCCCATACAAATATGACAAATTTGGTTTCGGTTTCACTTCAGGAGCCCAAAAAGCTGTACGTCGTGCTCGTGCCGGAGGACCACCCTTGAAGATCAGCAACCGCGAATTCAACGCAGTGGATGATGATGAAGACAGCTATAACCTGGAGGATTGGATTTTCCCAATTGTCAGTGGAGGGCTCAGCAACTGGGAAGCTAGAGATTTTGTCCCAATCACTTTTATCCAACAGTAATTTGTCTTTAAATTTTGTCGGATATGTAATATTAAACAATTGAGACTCTTAAAACCTTGTGTCTTACTCGAGGAACAATGGTCCATTTGTAAGGGTTATCATCTCATTTTCATATGACATCAATTAATCATGGACGTTTTTGCCTACAAAACTTTGTGCTCATTGTTTTTCTTTTTACATTTTCATTTCTTTCAAAGATAGCTATACTCTTACACACACTCACATTCAAAATGCAGATCTACATCCATTCGGGATCCCATGGGTAACAATTCTGATATGGCCTTTTGTGACTCTGAAAATCTAGTCTACCAAGCTGAAGACGAAGGTCAGGAAGATTGTTAAGTGCCAGGGGAACTCGCCAGGTTACTACAACAATAAGAGAGAACCATACAGCCCCACGAAGAACCAGTGGACACAATTAACCTAGGTACCGAAGAAGACAAGAGAGAAGTCAAGGTGGGTGCCAATCTGGAACCCAGTGTCAAAGAGCGCTTGATTCAGTTGCTACATGATTATGTTGAGGTCTTTGCCTAGTCGTATAAAGACATGCCAGGACTTGATGCAGATATCGTAGTACATCGTCTACCTACAAAAGAGGAATGCCCTCCGATAAAAGAAAAGGTATGTCGTATGAGACCAGACATGTTAGAGAAGATTAAAACTGAAGTCATGAAATAGTTCAACACCAGATTCTTGGCCATCACTTCCTATCTACAATGGGTTGCCAATGTTGTTCCCGTTCCTAAAAAGGACGGCAAAGTACAAATGTGCATGGACTACATAGATTTGAATAGGGCAAGCCCTAAGGATCATTTCCCACTTCCCTATATTGATATTCTAGTTGACAATACGACACAACATAAGGTGTTTTCCTTCATGGATGGTTTCTCAGGCTACAACCAATTCAAAATGGCGCCTGAGGATATGGAGAAAACAACCTTTGTCACATAGTGGGGTACATTCTGCTACAAGGTTATGCCATTCGGACTGAAGAATGTTGGGGCAACCTATCAGCGTGCCATGCTAGCTTTATTTCACGACATGATACATCACGAAATAGAGGTCTATATGGAAGACATGATATCCAGATCTCAAACAGAAGAAGAGCATCTTGATAATTTGCATAAATTATTTGAGAGGCTAAAAAAGTACAAGCTGAGGTTAAACCCAAATAAATGCACATTTGGGGTGAGGTCCGGTAAACTCCTAGGCTTTGTTGTCAGTAATAAAGGTATCGAAGTGGATCTTGCCAAGGTAAAAGTGATACAAGAGATGCCTGCTCCTCGTACTAAGAAGGAACTCAGAGGATTCTTGGGACGGTTAAACTATATTGCCATATTAATTTCTCACCTAACAGCTACTTGTGAACTGATCTTCAAATTAATGAAGAAAGATCAAGTAGTCAAGTGGAATGATGAGTGCCAAACTGCCTTCGACAAGATCAAAGAGTACCTGCAAGAGCCTCCCGTTTTAATGCCACCAGTCGAGGGAAGACCATTGATCATGTATCTAACTGTTTTGGAAAATTCAATAGGGTGTGTGCTGGGGCAGCATGACGAGTCTGGCCGAAAAGAGCATGCTATTTATTACCTGAGCAAAAAGTTTACCGACTGTGGAACAAGATATTCACTGCTCGAAAAAAACTTGTTGCGCTCTGGCATGGGCTGCTCGCCCGCTAAGACAGTATATGCTGACCCATACTACCTTATTGATATCTAAAATGGATCCAATAAAATACATCTTTGAGAAACCTGCCCTCTCTGGGAGAATAGGAGAATAGCGAGATGGCGGGTGATCTTGACACAATTTGACATACAGTATACTACCCAGAAAGCAATAAAGGGAAGTGTACTAGATGATCACCTTGCTCATCAAGCTGTGGATGACTACCAGTCCATGAAGTTTGAATTCCCAGATGAAGACATCATGATGGTGAACAACTGTGAAGAATTCAGACCATATGACGGACCTGAACAAGGATCCCGATGGACCCTGGTTTTTGATGGGGCGTCCGACGCACTAGGCAATGGTATATGTGTTGTACTCATATCTCCTGAAGGATGTCATACTCCCTTTACGGCAAGACTCTGCTTCAATTGTACAAATAACATGGAAGAATACGAAGCGTGCATTTTTTGTCTCTAAGTTGCCATAGATTTGGGGATCAAATCCTTAAATGTATTCGGAGATTCAGCTTTGGTCATCAGCCAGATCAAAGGGGAATGGGACACCAAACACCCTAACCTTATCCCCTACAAAGAACATGTGTTGACATTGATCCCATATTTTGAGAAGATTACCTTCGAGCATTTCCCGCGAGAAGAAAATCATCTAGAAGATGCACTAGCCACTATGTCATCCATGTTTAAACTTCAATGGGATGACGAGGCTCCCCAGATTACCATTGAACGGATGAATGAACCAGCTCACTATCACAAGATCAATACTGAAGAAGTAGTGGATCAACCTTGGTTTCACGAAGTCAAGAGGTATCTCGAGGCTCAAGAATATTCGGAAGGAGCTTCAGTCCATGATAAATTCTTCCTTAGTAATGGCATTCTCTACAAACGCAACCATGACTCTGTGTTACTTCGGTGCGTAGACAAGGTTGAAGCGGAAAAGATCATGGCTGAGTTACATGAAGGCACTTTTGGCACCCATTCCAGTGGGCATACGATGGCAAAGAAAATCCTACGGGTAGGTTATTACTGGTCTACCATGGAAGCAGATTGCTATCAACACTCTCGAACCTGCCACAAGTGTCAGATTTATGTTGACAAGGTGCACGTACATATGGTTCCTTTGAATGTCTCGACGGCTCCTTGGCCCTTTTCTATGTGGGATATCGACATGATTGGGGAAATCAAACCAACATCCTCTAATGGACACCGCTTCATCTTAGTGGCCATTGACTATTTTACAAAGTGGGTTGAGACAACCTCTTTCGCTTCTGTCACCAAGAATATTGTATCCCAGTTCATTAAACAGAAACTCATCTGTCGATATGGTATCCCAGAGAGGATCATCACAGATAATGGTACGAATCTAAACAATACTATGATCATCGCCCTATGCGAGCAATTCAAGATCCAGCATCATAATTCTTCCCCTTACCGGTCAAAGATGAATGGTGATGTCGAAGCCGCAAATAAGAACATCAAAAAGATCATACAGAAAATGACAGTCACGTACAAAGACTTTCATGAGATGCTACCATTCGCTCTCCACGGGTATCATACCATAGCATGCAAATCAACCGGGGAAACCCCCTACTCTCTGGTATACGGCATGAAGGATGTCTTGCCTATTGAGGTCCAGATCCCCTATCTGAGAATTATGAAAGATACGGGTCTGAATGAAGACGATTAGATCCAGACTCGACTTGATCAACTGAACTTGATTGATTAGAAAAGGCTTATTGTTGTCTGTCTTGGTCAAATGTATCTAAAACAGATGATCAAGGCTTTCAACAAAAAGATCAGACGCCAAGTGTCTCAAGTCGGGGATCTGGTGATCAAGCGTATCATACTACCGCATGGTGATCCCAGGGGCAAATGGAATTCTACATATTAAGGACAATTTGTAATCAAAAGCATATTCTCTGGTGGAGCGATGATCTTGACCACCATGGATGGCGACGACCTGTCGCACCCTATGAACGCAGACATAGTCAAAAGATACTACACATAAGAGACCCGCTAGGTAGACACACCTAGGCAAAACAAGGGCATCGCGGCGAACCAAAAAGGTTCGGGAAAAAATTAGGGATAAAACAAAAAAATTTGTACACTCGGCAAGCTAAAAACCCGAAAGGGCGGCTTGGGGAAAAAAGGGTATCCCAGTGGACTGAAAACCCAAAAGGGAGGTCTAGGCAAAAGTTAGGGAATTAAAGCGTATGACTATGTCCTATTGGATCACCTTACGGAAAATCTGCAAACTCAATGGTTCTGATCAATCCAATCAGCTTCGGACAAGGAAACAAATAGATAAGATGCTCAGAGACACGAAGGCTATAGAAGAATGGGAACCCCATGGGAATATTTCACATAGCTATCTTTTCTTTGTATCAAATTTCCATTTTTTACAACGGCATTCTCTTACTAGAATGTTTGTCTCATTTTACAAAAACACTTACTCAAAGTCAGTACAAAGATATCCCTTTGAAAGTGCAAAACTATCTATTTTTCTTTACTCTTATGTTTTGTTTACAAAAATGTCCAATGATTTATTTTTGAACATATGCATTTGAACGTAACTACCCTTTACAAATGAACAAAATAGAAAGACAATCACTAATGGCTTTAAGAAATAGGGAAATCTCTCTAAGCTATTTCCATAAAATCCTCCGAAGTGTGCAGTTTAATCCCCAGCGGAACAAAACTTCCAGTTACCACTCCCGGTAGAAGTCGCCAAATTTCTCAAGATTTCCCAATAGGATTTTACAAGCAGTACACGGCATTCCACTTACAACAAGGTTTATTTATCTAAGTGGAAATTCATCAACACTTCAAAACATGAAGACTTGCACTTTGTATCCTCAGCAGCAGTGGGGGATTTATTTTCCCCAATCCAACAAGCAGTGCAGCAGATTAGCTCACATACGCATACATCGCATCCATATATCATAAACATCGATAACATGAATACATGTATCATAATCTCATTATGCATGCATTTCATACATCATGGCATTACAATGTTCAAAGGCTTCTCAGATACAGTTCAGATACGCTCCAGATACGGATGCCATCCTGATACTCATTCAGATTCAACTTTCAGATACAGTTCAGATACGCTCCAGATATGGATTCCATCCTTCAGATTCAACTTTCAGATACAGTTTAGATATGCTCCAGATACGGATGCCATCCTGATACTCATTCAGATTCAGCTTTTAGATACAGTTCAGATACGCCCCAGATACGGATTCCATCCTGATACTCATTCAGATTCAGCTTTCAGATACGCTCCGGACACAGATACCATCCTGATACTCATTCAGATTCAGCTTTCAGATACAGTTCAGATATGCTCCAGACATGGATTCCATCCTGATACTCATTCAGATTCAACTTTCAGATACAATTCAGATACGCTCCAGATACGGATGCCATCCTGATACTCATTCAGATTCAACTTTCAGATACAGTTCAGATATGCTCCAGATATGAATGCCATCCTGATACTCATTTAGATTCTTCTCTTAGAAATCATAGTTGAATGGCATCTTTAAGCTCATTCCCTATACCATCAACCATCACATCATCGAGTGCAAATTTCTGGGCACTCTAATGTCCAATCATCTTCCACCTTCGAGTCACGAATGGCAAAAATCGCCAATCTAACTCTTCAGGCTTAAGAAAATTAAACAGGTTCAGATGTTATACCCCAAAATTTTCCCTCTCATTTATCAATAATTTTCTCACAATATCTCCTTTGTCTCAAGACTGCACTAGGGTTGATCAGCTCAAGACATCTCCTTAAGCACTGATGACCAAAATTAGGGTTTGAGATTGCACAAGGATATTTGAACTTCCATTGCCCCATATGACTTTAATGGATCACTATGGACCCTTAAGATTACTCATGTCAAGTTTCAAGCTTTGGATCACACTTTTGCTCAGTCAATTGAGCAGTTGACCTAAAAAATTATCTGTATTGGGGGAAAAAGTCAATTGTGGCCAATTTACAGTCAAACTTCATAATTTTTTATCCACTTCAACATTTTAAACTCATATGTATCATTTGATCAAGTTTGGACCATAATTCCTCAAGAAATTTGATCAAATCTTCAAAAGGGCAAAATGGTCAAAATTAGGGTTTTGACTGGGAAAGGGAAATTTCTGATTTTTTACCTAGAAAATGATCAATTGGTTTAAGGTATTATCTCAATAGTCCAATTGCATCATTTTTACCTAATGACATAGCTTAAAACATTGCTCAAGTCCAATGGATTGACAGATGAATTTTCAGTCAACTGATCAAAAATCAACTGTATACTGAAAAGTCAAACTTTGACTTTTTGGTCAAAATCAAATGTCAAAGATCACAATTTATCAAAGCATGTAAAAATATGAAACTTATTCATCAAGAAATCAAAAATTCAAGATTTCATTTTGAAAAGTTAAAATTTCTAAACTTAGAAATTTTCCTAAGTGTTGGAAATTTCTTATTTTTTCACAACTTTGAGCAAAATTTTCACCATGATGCAAGATGATTCAAAAGAAACTTTCAACATGAAAGTTGTAGATATCCATAAAATCTACAACATTGCTTTACATAACTCCTTCAAAAAGTTCTTTGATCTCAAGTTATAATTTTAAGAACACATGGTCATGAAACAAAACACTTAGTGAAATTTTGCCCTATTTTGGTCAGGATTTTGACCTAACTTCATGGCACTTTTTCATATAATTCCAAGGGTAATTGTAAAAAGTGATTCAAAGAGGGGTTGTAGAGAACATTACAAGCTTTCCAAAATATCCAAGAACTCCTTGAGATCATTTTTGAGTAGGGAGAATCGAAGAGATGAAGTTAGGGTTTTCACACTTGAATTACAAGTCATTTTGTGATGAACAAGATTCAAATTTCAAACCTATCACTACGAAAAAAACAATTTTTGGCAGCGCATCTACGAAAGCGCTTTTAAGAGAAAGTGCTTTCGTAGCCTTTAAAAAAAATTCGCTTAAAAAAAGCGCTTTTATAGGGTTTCCTACGAAAGCGCTTTTCAGAAAGCGCTTTCATAGGTATTTGAAATATCTAACCTACGAAAGCGCTTTTGAAAAGCGCTCTTATAGGTGGCCCTATGAAAGCGCTTTTGAAAAGCGCTCTGAAAGGGGGACCTACGAAAGCGCTTTCTAAAGCGCTCTTATATGGGGGACTTACGAAAGCGCTTTTTACCTCAGAAGCGCTCTCATATATGGGTCTTAGAAAGCGCTTTTAAAAGCGCTTTCGTAGGTTGTTTTTATAATTAAATTAAAAATCCCTAAATCTGATATTTGCCCTCACTTGGTAAGTTCGTTCGTTCCGTCTTCTTCATTTCTTCGTCTTCTTCAATCGTCGCCGCCGTTCGTTCCGTCTTCTTCAGTCGTCGCCGCCGTTCGTTCCGTCTTCTCCATCTTGGTAAGTTTCTTTTTCTTCCATTATCTTCTTCCATTATCTGTTCCATTATCTGTTCATCTTATATTATTACTACATTTTACTAGTGTTAAACAAAAACCTACATCTTGAACAAGCTTAACCAACCTTGGCAAAATAGTCTTCAAATCCTTTTGTTGTTGAGAAGGCAAGTTGTATCCTTCATTGAAAAGATCATCTATGGCTTATGCATGATAACTTTGGGTATTGGCTGCGTGAAAATGGGGTTTATTGGGGATAGTTAGTCTCATTGTTAGATGGTATGATTATTTTTATTAAGGAGTGGAACAAGGACATATTTGGAAAACATTTGTTTACAAGGATAATATATATAGCCTATATCATCCAGTAAAATTTAAATATACGTCATTTCATTTTTTTGCTTTATGGAATTTTATGAAAATCATGTACTAGGATGGTCTGAGGCTATCAAAATTCATTCAAATGAAAATAACTTTATTGCATTGTAAATTGTTTGAAAAATAACTACATGTATGATGAGAGTATAAATTAACAGTTATCCCTGTCTGATACTGCAGTGCAGGTGCTGAAAATTTGTTATCTGACATCTTAGTTTTTTGAAATATTTAGGATTGTTTTATTTATGTTTTGATGTAGGTATATTTCTTTTTCATTCTTTATCAGTTTGAAACTATTTAATCATAAATTTAATAGTATCCATCTTTTCATTCTATTTAATCCATTGTCTGAAATATTGAATAACATTCTATGAATTTGCAGCGTTTCCCGGCCTAGTTCGACGTACGACGCTCATTCTCCGCGTTTCTTAGAGTTCGAAACATATGAGAGGTAACTTTCTTCCTCAAATTACTGGTATATATTGTGATGAATTTGTCTTAAATTGTCTTTCGTATGTTGCATTTTCTTGATACGGATTCATTCCGTGTATACTTTGCGTTTTGACAGAAAATGTATCACGATGTTCCACAAGGAGATGTTCCACAAGATAATTCAGAAAATGTTCCACAAGGAGATGTTCCACAAGATAATGTTCCACAAGACACTTCAGATAAGGACATCACATGAGGCATAACTATCATGCGGGGAATCATCTGTGATAGAGATAGAGGTATTACGTATAATGTAGATTGGAATAATGATGACCGACTAATTGGGCCTAATTCTGCAAAGCTGACAAGCTACATCGATACGCTTGTTCGTATGCACATTCCGATCACCACTACTAGCTGGAAAAAAGGAGAGTTGGATGCTAAAGAAAGAATTTGGACCGAGATAAAGGTATCATATATGGTTGTTGTTATTTGCTTTATTTTGACGAAAATATTGTTTTTAAATTACATATACTAACACCCTCTATGCGTATGTTTTTTTGTAGAGGTCTTTTAACATTGAAGATGCCCGCAAAAAGTATATAATGGGCTTGGCCGGAAAAGACATAGAGGGTGGAGAAATTTTTTGACAAATAAGTTTCTTAAAGACGATGAAGGAAATTTTGTTGAAGAGGAACCTGAACGACCAAAAAAATATGAGAGCTTCATTACACCCGAAGAATGGGTTGCTTTTGTGGGCCAAAGAAAAGACGATAATTTCAAGAAAGTGAGTGCTGTAAATCGGGATAGAGCGTCAAAACCCGCATATCCATATAAAAAAGGTCGTTTGGGATATGCACGCTTACAGGAAAAAATTGTAAGTAAATCTCAATTCTACGATCTTATTAATTATCTCAATGTGTATTATTAATTTGTAACAATGTGTATTGATGATTTTATTATTTGTAACAATGCGTAGTTGGAGGAGACGCAGAGTGACGAAACATCACTACCTGCACATGTGTTGTGGAAGGAAGCTCGTGTTGGCAGAGATAAAGTTGTTAACCCCGATCTGCAACATATTTATGATGAGTGTGTAAGTATACCATTATGTCTTTAATTAATATATAATTAACGTTGTGTCTTTAATTATCGATATTTAAATGAATTACAGGAGACTATATCGCAATCGGTATCCTCGGGTGATGACTCGAATATCAGGAGCGTACTCAGTCGAGAACTATGTGTTGCTGAGTATCCGGGACGAGTGAGGGGTAAAGGCCATGGTGTGACTCCTACCTCTCTGTATAACAATCCAAGAAAAAAAATCCTAGCAATGCAGAAGTGATGCAAACATTGCTGGATTTACAAGCACAAGTCCGTGAACTGCAGAGGGACAAAGAGAGATATATGGCAGAAAGGAGCAGTTCACAGTTGAAAGAAACTAGTGACAAGGCTAGTATCAACCGTCAACAAAATTTTCCCGAGGTAATTAAGATGATAATCCATTATATTTAGAGAAAGTATAATTATAACGGTTATTATTGTCAACATTAAAGGAAGTCTAACGGTTATTATTGGTTTAGGGCATTTCATGTTGTCAGCTGTATTTAGCGTCTCCGACTTATCGGGTAGTTGGCAAGGGAAAAGTGCACAACACCTCGGGAGATTTAATTCACCATAGACCGCTCCCGGATGGCCACATGAAGGTATCGGTTGATGTTGTTTTAGATATGAATGCATTGCTACCGGTACCTGACATTGTTGCGGAGACCACATTGCTGCGAGATGCAGTAGGATCTTTTGTGGCATGGCCATCAGACCTCATCTGCATAGATGATCAGGTATGTTGAAAACCATTATGAATCTTTAAGTATTCAACTGACAGTTCTGACCTGAATTTTATACATGGTAATTTTAGACTCCTGCAAAACCCGCATCTAAGGATAAAGGGATTTTGCAGCGCGGCGAGTCTATTGCATCGCAAAGACAGGTACTTTTAAAGTGTTTCATTTATGATCGGAATAAAAAACTGCATAACTTTGTATCTTACATAATTCTATATGATTTTTAAGGTACCTTCTCAAGATCAGTCACAGCAGGTGAGCCAGAAAGTTAGTAGGGTTCCACCTAAGAAGAAGGTTCCTGTCCGTAAATTTGTGCCTAGGTATCGACAGTGTCTGGAGACACTAGTTGGCACATCAGATTTGATGAATGATGGAATTCGTCAAATCGATGTGGATGAAATTGTCTTTGGTTTTCCATGTACCGAAACAATTGGATTAGAGGACATGGAACAAATCTTTCATCATCGAGAGTTAGGCATCAGTGTGATGCACTCGTACATCCGGTAACCCGATCAATATATTATTTAATTGGTTGAACATTTTTTTTAAACATTTAATTGAAATAGTCTAATATTAATTATGTTTTTATTTAAGGATGTTATTTGACAAATTGATGCGCGGGAATCAATTGTCAAATAGATTCTGTTTCGTGTCTTCCTCCCGTGTCAGCGGAGCAACAATTTCTAGGGAACCTGATTCAGTAAGAGAACACTTGGTCGAAAGATTCAGAACAACTGCCAGTACAGAGAGCTTGTATCTTTTGCCTTATAATACAGGGTTAGATTTTCATTCTAAGCTCCTTTTAATATTTGTATTTTTTACATTAAAATTCGCTTCTAAATTGTTGCTTTAATTTATAGATGTCACTGGTTGTTGCTTGCAATCAATCCCATAAAAGAAGTGGTCTATTACCTGAATTCGGTTGACGGTGATTGGACAAATTATCCGGAAATGAAGCTAGTGATTGATACGTAAATGACATTATTCTAAATATTCGTTTGTGTTTATATATTTAATTATTTCAATGTCATTGTTCTAAATAAATATTTTAATTTTGTCATCAGTTCAATACAAGTATTCCGATGTCAAAGGGGAGCACGAGTACCACGATCTAGATCAAACAACATTAATTGGATCAAAGTACAGGTATATAAATTTCAACAATTTTGCTTATAATATTTATGCTACTTGATAAATCAATAGATGTGTATAATCTTATTTGTTTTTCTATGTAGTGCCCTCAACAACAAAACGGCATAGATTGCGGATACTTTGTTTTGATGTTTATCAAAGAAATCATTCAAATGAATGAAATCGAGATTCCAATCACGGTATGGATTTATACATTGTTTTATTACTTATCGGATTTTGCATATAATTTATTACATTAAACTAAATCATGCATATATTTTGTTTTGTAATGTAGTATTTTGATCAATACAATTGTCCATATTACTCGCCACGTCAATTGGAAGAACTCAAAGAGGAGTTGTGCCAATATTTTATTGAGCTAAGAATCTTATAATAAGGTACGAATACATTGTTGTGTGAAAATTGGTTAATTATGAATATATTGTTTTGTGTATACAACACTGACCGTGTTATTATGTTCATATTGCAGGATCAGGACCTTGGATATATATGTAGATTAGGATTGATTTACTTAGTGTTATATAGCTGATTTCTTAGGGTGTATTTTGTTACGTTTAAAAACATGTTAATATTGAATTACCATGGTGTATATATATTTTGGATATGAATTGATTATAATGGTATTTGTATATATATATATATATATATATAATATTTGGTATTTGAATTACATTTGGTATTTGGATTAAAACTAATATATATTGGTATTTCTAGATTAGATTGTAAAATACCGGTTTAAGAATTACAGGTTTGCTGCAAAAAAATGCAGGTTTAGAAATTTTTTAAATTTTAGATTTTTCAGTAGAAAACCTATGAAAGCGCTTTTAAGTAAAAAGCGCTCTCGTAGGCCTACCTATGAAAGCGCTTTTTTCTTAAAAGCGCTTTCATAGGTATGCCTACGAGAGCGCTTTTTTCTGAACAAAAAGCGCTCTTATAGGCCTACTTTATACGCATTCTGAATACACCTATGAAAGCGCTTTTTCAGAAAAAAGCGCTCTCGTAGGCCTACCTATGAAAGCGCTTTTAAGAAAAAAGCGCTTTCATAGGTAGGCCTACGAGAGCGCTTTTTTCTGAACAAAAAGCGCTGCTAAAACCTTTAGCAGCGCCACCTACGAGAGCGCTTTTAAGCGCTTTTAAAGCCCAAAAAAAGCGCTTTCGTAGGTTATTTCTGGCATAGTGTATGCTGCATAATATCTACTTTACAGGCCTCAAACTTGTTAGGCACTCCACAATTAATTTCTTGCACAGCTCTTAGAGGTCTCAATTCAAGCATTCAATTCAAGGCCGTGCTTAATATCCAATTTGGGAAAAAATTGCACAATGCCATTTTGATAAAGTAGCTATTTAACTTGTTCTTGAGCCTTGCACTTGTTCTCTTCTAATCATACATGTCTTATAACTCAAGAGAAGTTGATCTCAACACTTACAATCACCCAACCCATGCTTGTACTACACATTGAAACTTGTTTTCCCACTTTTCTTCAAAATCAAGTAACATAGCAATCAACCTATAAAACTTGTACCTCTGACTCTCTCAAGCACTAAGAAATTTTGCTTATACATACACTAGTTATTTTCCACAAATCCCATGCATGCTTGAGCCCTGAAAACACCAAGAACACAGAATCATCAAAAACACCTCAAAACTTGCCATTTCGGAGTTTTGAATTCAATCTCCAAATTTGCTCGTGTGTTTCTTGGCCTTTTACTTTAAAAAAGATTCTAAATAACATACACAAACAATTCTAACACCCGCAACACCACTGTAACACCTCCATCGTCATCCACCATTTTCAAAAAAAGCACCTTGCACCCTTACTTCTCCAGAACTCCTCAGACACTTTCAGCTCAAGCTAAGCATCACATTAGCTTCCTGGGAACTTGAGGAAGCTAATCCAATCATTGGAACTCACTAAAAGCTACTCAAACTCCAAACACGATACCATCTTGCAAGGTGAGTTTTCTGACTTTTAAACTCTTCAAACAAGCATCATTAATGGTTTATTTGTGAATGAAAAATGTAGATATCATTGCCCTAAAGCTAACCATGTCCATAGTTTTCATTTATGTTTCTTAAGCTTAGAGAATTTTATTATTGAAGTTTCTGAAATTTTTAGGGTTCAGATTAGGGCCATTAAAATTCATGTTTTTCTTTGATCTATAATTTTATTGCTTTGCATTTTTGAAATCGTGAGGAAATTTGCCACAAGTTTCCTATTTACATTTTTCATTTTGGTTGAGAATTGAATAAGATACAGAGGTTCGGGCTGGGCGTGAGGTTGAAGATGAAGTTGGCTTCAGGAACGTGTTTACCATATATATTTATGGTTTGATATTAATAAACAGATGTATAGCCACCCCAGTGGTAGAAGTGCGCGCCTGTGACTATAGGGACCTGGGTTCGAGCCCCAGTGGTACCCTTTTGGATTTTTTTTTATATTTTGCACATATTCTGACATTTTTTTCCAACGCTGGGCCTCATCTCCTTGGGCTTTATTTTTTGTTACTTCTGACTCCCCTTGCTGGCTATTCACACCCCTGGCCCATTTTATTTTCTTTTTTTTCAAATTTTTATTTATTTGTTTTCTTAAATATTTTATCTAATACTAAAAAAATCAGAAAAAAAAATATAAAAACATTAGATTTATATTTTGATATAGTTTATAAATTTTTACACAAAAAAATTATTTTATTTAATCATACTTTATTTACTTTACTAATTGATTTGTAAATTTAATTAGAAACTAGTTTTTTTAGTTATTTTCTTTTACACAATTTAAATATATTATTTTAAAATGTAAAAAGACCAAAAATATTTTATAATACTATAAATTATTTTTAAGACAAAAATACCAAAAATATTCTTCTTATAAACTTAATTTCTTTTTTAATCAATTAATAGATTAGGGTTTTATTTAAATTTTTCCCTAGTAAATATAAGATCATAGTCCCTCGATTACGCTATCTATGTTGCCTTCCAAATGATCTTAGTCCCTAAAAAAGGAATTATAAGATACCTTGCAACATTTATAATCATGGTTATACGATGACCCACGCCCGTCCCGTTTACATCCAAAGATAGGGTTACTTACCAAATCAATGGTAAGATAACAATGTCAATGGAAAGAGGAAATGAACATGAAAGACTTTTGAGTAGGTAAAATGCTCCTAGTTACTTGCTCGCTTTCAAAACAAAACATCTTTGCTATTTTCAAAATAAACACCTACACTTTCAAAACATCTTACAAAACTTGAAAACATTTTCAAAAGATCAACATCTTTGTATACATTCTTACGAACGAGAATCATTACAAAGTTTGCCTAAACAATGGCACCTTTTCAAAATACTTTCAAAAACCACACAAAGCACATTTTCAAACAAAAGCAAGTGATCTAGCAAGTAACTAAGAGCCCATGGAAAACCATGGATGAAAAGGGTGCTAATACCTTCCCTTTTCATAATCTACCCCCCGAACTCAAGAAATAATCTCAAAGGTCTTTATTGTGCTTTTTCACCTTTCCTTTTGGATAAAAGAAAAGTCGGTGGTGACTCTTGCTAACCGCAATATTTGCGATCAAACGCAAAACACCCAAGTCAGTTCTCCCACCATATCACAATATGCAACCTTGCCAACTCTGTCAGAAATCTGATACACACCAATAAAACAAGGAGTGGGCTTCTTAGACTTCAATGCACACCCAACACCAGTCACAAATGTATCTCTCAGAAACACATGTTCACCTGCTTGAAATGCTAAATCTTTCCTTCGCTTGTAATGATAACTCTTCTATCTACTTTGGGAAGCTTTCATATTTTCTTGAATTAACTTCACCTTCTCAGTAGTTTCTCAAACAAGTTCAGGTCCTAGTACTACACTTTCCCCATAATCATGCCAACATAAATGAGTTCTACATCTTCAACCATACAACGCTTCAAAAGGTTCGATTCCAATACTAGAATGGTAATTGTTATTATAAGTGAACTCTATTAATGGAAGATAAGTATCCCACAAACCTCCCTGCTCAAGAATACATGCTCTCAACAAATCTTCCAACGAATGAATAGTCCTCTCCGTCGGACCATCTGTATGAGGGTGATACGCTGAACTCAACCTCAACTTAGAACCCAACACATCTTACAAACTCTTCCAAAAATCTGAAGTAAACCTCGAATCTCTATCTGAAACAATACACAAAGGAATACCATGCAATTTCACAATTACACTAGTGTAAATCTCCGCCAACTTTGATACCGGAAAACTGATGTTAATAGGAATAAAATGAGACGACTTTGTAAGCCTATCAACAATGACCCAAATTGTATCATGCCCTCTTGAAGTATTAGGTAACCCCATCACAAAGTCCATCAAAATTCCATCCCATTTCCATTCTGGAACTTCTAACGGTTGCATCAACCTTGCAGGCTTATGATGTTCAACTTTCGACTTTTGACAAGTTAAACACGCATACATAAACCGAGTTACATCATTCTTCATTCCAGGACACCAAAACAAATTCTTCAAATCTTGATACATTTTTGTAGCTCCTGGATGAATGCTCAACTTGCTTCTATGACTTTCCTCGAGAATCACTTTCTTCATCTCTGCATCATCAGGAATACAAATTCGATTACAGAATCTCAACACACCTTGTGCATCTAACTTAAAATCTTTATTCTCTGACTGATCTATCCCAACCATCGAGTCTACCAATTTCACATATAACTTCGGAGCTTTTTTGATACTTTCCATAAATTCATTGTTAATTTTCAACATTCCCAACATAACACTCTGCGGTGTCACTTTCATAAACTAAGCTCATATCTCTGAACTGTTCAATTAATTCCAACTCTTTAACCATCATTTCCGACATATGTAATGTCTTTTGACTTAACACATCGGCCACCACATTCGCTTTACCTGGATGATAATTCAAACCAAAATCGTAATCCTTTAACAACTCTAACCATCTTCGTTGTCTCATGTTCAATTCTTTCTGATCAAATATATATTTTAAACTCTTATGGTCACTAAATACTTGAAATCTAGAACCATAGAGGTAATGTCTCCAAATCTTCAGCACAAAAACAACTGCAGCAATCTCTAAATCATGCGTAGGATAGTTATTTTCGTGAGTCCTCAACTACCTTGACGCATAAGAAACTACCTTTTCATTCAGAATAAGTACACCTTATAAACCCATCTTGGAAGCATCACAATATACCACAAAAGGTTCTCCTGGATTAGGTAATGTCATAATTGGAACCGACGTCAATCTTTTCTTCAATTTTGTAAAACTTTCTTCACACTGAACATCCCACACAAAAGTTCTACCTTTACAAGTCAACTTAGTTAACGGAAGTTCCAACTTAGAAAAACCTTCGATAAACCTTCTATAATAACCAACTAATACCAAAAATCTTCTAATCTCAATAGCTGACTTTGGAGTTTCCCATTGTAATACAACATCTACTTTAGATGGATCTACAACAATGCCACTACCTAAGATAACATGACCAAGAAAACTAATCTCCTTTAACCAAAATTCACACTTAGACAGCTTTGCATACAACTTCTTCTCTTTCAAAACATGCAATACTATTCTTAAGTGTTATGCATGCTCTTCTTCTGATTTAGAGTAAATCAAAATGTCATTAATGAAAACCACCACAAACCGATCCAAATAAGTATGAAAGATACAGTTCATGTACACCATGAATACTCCCAATGCATTAGTAACACCGAAAGGCATCACTAAATGCTCATAATGTCCATATCGCATCCTGAAAGTCGTCTTCTAGATATCCTCATCCTTCACTTTAATCTTATGATAGCCCGACCTCAAATCAATCTTGCTAAACACACGAGCACCCACCAATTGATCCATTAAGTCATCTATTCTTGGAAGTGGATGCTTGTTCTTAATCGTTACTTTATTCAATTGTCTATAATCAACATAAAGCCTCAAACTTCCATCTGTCTTATTTACTAGCAACACTAGAGCTCCCCACGGAGATACACTTGGTCTTACAAATTTCGTTTCAAGCAAATCTTATAATTTCTTCTTTAATTCTGACAATTCAGATGCAAACATCATGTATGGTGCCATAGAAACAGGTCTGGTACCAGGTACAAGATCAATAAAAAATTCGACTTCTCTCTCTGGCGGTACATCAGGAATTTCATCAGAGAAAACTTCAGGAAATTCACACACCACTTGCAACTCCTTAATTACAGCTTGATTCTCGACAGATAGCGACGCCATTAATGAGAACATCAGAGCTTCATCTTGCATCAATTTCCACAAATATCTAGCAGACAACAGACCAACTTCCTCTTCTTCAGGAGTAGAAAACCTCACCGACTTGTTATAACAGTTAATATGAACATAGTTATGCTCTAACCAGTTCATACCTAAGATCACATATAGCCCACTTAAAGGCAAACAAACTAAATCAACAGCAAAGTCTCTAGCGAATATTGACAAAGGGAACTTTAAACACACAAAAGTAGTAGTTACCGATCCCTTAGCTATAGTATCAAAGACCATCTCTTTATTCAAAGAAGACAATATAAGACCCAATATTTCAACACATTCAGCAGTAATAAAGAAATGAGTAGCACCGGTATCAATAATAGTAATTAAAGGAGTACTATTAATGAAACATGCACCTCTGATGAGTTTGTCCTCATTAGTTGTCTGAGTCCCAACCAACACGAACACTTTTCCACTTGTTTTCACCTACTTTGGTTTCTGACACTGACTATCAATGAGTCCTTATTCACCACAGTTGAAACAAATCATCTCTTTATGCTTACACTCAGATAAAATAGGTCCAGTCTTACCACAACAAAAACACCTCTTTACCTCAACAGTACACACATTACTCTTATGACCAGGTTTCCCACATTTGAAACAAACCACACTAGCAGGAACATATCCCCCACTAGTTCTCTTACCCTAGACAACTTTCTGTTTACCTTTACCAGCTGGGGCATCGTAAGGCTTACCACAGTTCTGTTGATGCTTACTCCTCTTCTCATTGATAATCTTATAGTGAGCATTATTATCTTCTTCATAGATTCTACAACTATCAATCAAATCGGAAAAGACACAAATCTTCTAGTATACAACTGCCTTCTTGATCTCTGGGCGCAACCCATTCTCAAACTTGATGCACTTTGAAAACTAAGCATTTGCATCGTTGTAGTGCGGATAAAACTTAGCCAACTCAAAAAACTTTGCAGCATATTTTGTAACCGACATATTCCTTTGCTTCAGCTCAAGAAACTCAATTTCCTTCTTACCACGAACGTCTTCAGGGAAATACTTCCTCAGAAATTCCCTACGGAATACAACCCAGGTGATATTTTCACCTGCAGCTTCCAACCTCGAATGAGTCTCTAGCCACTAGTCATCAGCCTCAACTGCTAGCATATGAGTACCATATCGAACCTTCTACGCTGGAGTGCAGTCCATCACACAGAAGATTCTCACAATCTCTTTCAACCAATCCAATTCTCCGTCAGGATCATACTTACCCTTGAAGGTAGGCAGATTCTCCCTCTGGAAGGTCTCCAAGCTACAAGATCCAGCATTCCTGTCAGTGTTCGGCTGATTCTCCATAAACTGTACCGATTGGGACTCTGTATGTGGGCAATATTGTCAGGGAAAAGATCATATTTCCTTATCTTCTAGATCGATCGGATGGTGACTATAATTGGTGCATTCCATTTTGTGGGGGATATATCTTTGTTGAACATAATCTTGTTATGACTACTTTGTGGGGATAATCCTGTGAGGATCTCTCTGTGACAATTTGAACATTATCCCAACTCCTAGGGTCTTGAGGTACTGCTTTTTATGTTTTTTATTTGTTAATAGTTAATCATATTTATATGCATATGTTTATTCAATTTTAGTCATTGGACGTTTTTGCAAACAAAATAGAAAAAGTAAAAACAAAAGTTTGAAACTTAAAATTCGTATTTCTATTGATAGTTTTCTCATAAATAGGCGATTTTATAAGAGAGACATAGATCCTAGTAAGAGGAAATTGTCGTGAAATGAAAAGAGTGCAAAGTGAAAACAAAATATATAACTATGTGAAAATAATCTTGTCGGGTTCCAACTCTGCTATTTCCCCTATGTCTTCAAGCATCTCATCCCTTGTTGTCGAAAGAAAGTTATTGAATTGATTTCTACCGTTCGAAATTGACATTGGTAATAGAGCTTGCTGTAAGTGATCTAACGGGACATAGTCATACACTTTAATCCCTAACTTTTCCCTGGACCGCCCTTTCGGGTTTTCAGTCCACCAGGATACCCTTTCTTGTCCAAGCCGTCTTTTCATGTTTTCGACTTGTCAGGTGTACAATCTTTTGTATATATCCCTAATTTTTTCCCGAACCCTTTTGGTTCGCCGGGATGCCCTTATTTTTTCCTAGGTCAGTCAACCTAGCAGGTCGTTTTCATGCGTAGTATCTTTTGACTATATCTGCATTCACAGGGTGCGGAAAATCTTTGTCGTCCATGGTAGTCAGTATCATAGCACCGCCATAAAATATCTTCTTGACTATAAATGACCCTTCGTAGGTGGGAGTCCATTTTTACCTAGGATCACCTTGCGGTAGAATGATGCTCTTTATTACCAAGCCACCAGCCTGATATACCCGATGCTTGATTTTCTTGTTGAATGCCTTGATCATACGCTTCTGATACATCTGACCGTGACAGATAACCGCAAGCCTATTTTTGTTAATCAGATTTAAATGGTCTAGCTTGGTCTGAATCCGCTCATCTTCATATAATTTTGCATCTTTCGTAATTCTCAGAGAAGGAATCGGAACTTCGACATATAGGACAACTTCCATACCATAGACTAGAGAAAATGGGGTTGCCCCGGTTGATGTTCGAGCTGAAGTGCGATTGCCATGAAGAGAAAATGGTAACATCTCATGCCAATATTTATAGGTCACAACCATATTTTGTATAATATTCTTAATGTTCTTGTTAGTGGCTTACACCGTGCCATTCATCTTCGGTCGATATGGAGAAGAGTTGTGGTGCTTGATCTTAACATGCATGCAGAATTCCATGATCATAGTGTTATTGAGGTTAGTACCATTGTTTGTGATAATCCTTTCGGGGATGCCATATAAACATATAAGATTATGCTTGATGAATCGGGCGACCATATTCTTGGTAACAGAGGCAAACGAGGCTGCTTCAACCCACTTTGTAAAGTAATCAATGGCGACGAGGATGAAGTGATGTCCGTTAGAAGCAGTAGGCTTGATCTCTCAAATCATATCAATGCCCCACATTGCGAATGGCCACGGAGAAGTCAAGTTGTTCAGAGGAATCGGAGGAACATAAACTTTATCAGCATAGATCTGGCATTTATGACAAGTTCTTGAGTGGTGGTGACAGTCAGTTTCCATAGTCGACCAATAGTAACCTTTTCTCAAAATCTTCTTATCCATAGTATGCCCACTGGAGTGAGTACCAAAGATACCCTCGTCTATATCTTGCATAATTTCTCATGCTTCCTTCTTGTCCACACAACGAAGCAGATTCCAATCATGATTGCACTTGTATAAAATTTCATTGTTCAAGAATAACTTTGCCGAGAACCTCTATAGGAATTTCTTGTCATTGATCGATGCCCCTTCAAGGTATTCTTGAGCCTCGAGGTACCTTTTCACTTCATGAAACCAAGGTTTTTCTTCTACTTCATCAATGTCAATTTCATAACAGTGTGCCGGTTCGTCTAATCTTTCAATGGTAATTCTGGGAGCCTCGTTGTCTCATCTGACCTTGAACATGGATGACATGGTAGCCAATGCATCCGCCAACTGATTCCCTTCTCTTGGGATATGCTCAAAAGTAATCTCTTTGAAATATGGAATCAAGGTTAGAACATGTTCTCGATAAGGGATAAGATTCGGATGATTCATATCCCATTCTCCCTTAACTTGACTGATTACCAAGGCTGAGTCCCCATATACACTCAAGAATTTGATTCTCATATCAATAGCAGCCTTAATACCCATGATTCACGCTTCATATTCCGCCATATTATTGGTTCAGTCAAAGAAAATTCTAGAGGTGAAGGGCATATGGAAACCCTGAGGAGAGATAATTACGGCACCAATTCCATTACCAAGTGTATTAAAAGCTACATCGAAAACCATAGTCCATTGGGATCCTGGCTCATGTCCTTCATACGGTTCAGGTTCTTCATAATCTGTAACTAGTGTAATGTTCTCGTCCGGAATATCGAAATAAATAGACTGATAGTCGTCTACATCTTGATGTGCCAAATGATCTACCAGTACACTTCCTTTGATTTCTTTTTGAGTGGTGTACTGAATTTCGTATTCTTGCCATCGGGTTGTTCTTCCGGAGAGAGCTGGCTTCTCGAATATGTACTTGATGCGATCCATTTTAGAAATCAATAGAGTAGTATGAGCCAACATATGCTGTCTTAGTCGGTGAGCAACCCATGCCAAAGTGCAACAAGTTTTATCAAGCAATGAATACCTTGTTTCACAGTCGGTAAACATTTTGCGAAGGTAGTATATTGCATGCTCTTTTCGACCAGACTCGTCATGCTGCCCCAGTAGACACCTCCATTGAATTCTCTAGCACTGTTAGGTACATGATTAGAGGTCTTCCTTCAACTTATGGAATCAGAATCAAAGGTTCTTATAGGTATTCCTAAATTTTATCAAAGTCTATTTGATAGTCTTCGTTCCACTTTACTACTTGATCTTTCTTCAGCGGCTTGAAGATTGGCTCACAAGTAGCAGTTAAATGAGAAATGAAATGGGTGATGTAATTTAGTCGTTCTAACAAACCTCTGACTTCCTTCTCGGTACGGGGAGTCGGCATTTCATGAATAGCTTTAACTTTTGCATGATCAACTTCAATACCTTCACCGCTGACGATGAAACCCAGTAGTTTACCAGATCTCACCCCAAAAGTGCACTTGTTCGAATTTAACCTTAGCTTGTACTTATTCATTCTTTCAAACTATTTATGCAGATGATCAATATACTCTTCTTCAGTCTGTTATCTGGCTATCATGTCGTTGACGTAGACTTCTATCTCATGATGAATCATGTCATGAAATAAGGCTACCATGGCACGCTGATAAGTTGCCCCGGTGTTCTTCAACCCAAAAGGCATAACCTTGTAACAGAAAGTGCCCCACTGTGTGACGAAGGTAGTTTTCTCCATGTCTTCAGGCTCCATCTTAATCTGATTATAACCCGAGAAACCATCCATGAAGGAGAATACTTTGTGCTGAGCGGTTTTGTTGACTAAAACATCAATATGTGGCAGTGGAAATTCATCTTTGGGGCTCGCCCTGTTTAGATCTCTGTAATTTACACACATACGTACCTTGCCATATTTCTTTGGTACCAGAACAACATTAGCAACCCATTGAGGATATGATGTCACTGCTAAGAAACCTGTGCTGAATTTCTTCATGACCTCAACCTTGATCTTCTCTGACATCTCGGGACACATGCGACGAACCTTCTGCTTAATCGGAGAACAACCCTCTTTCATTGGCAGACAGTGAACCACAATATCAGTATCGAGCCATGGCATGTCTTCGTATGACCAAGTAAAATTTCAACATATTCATGCAACATCTGGATTAATCTGTTCTTGACACTGCTCTCTAAGTTGGCGCCTATCTTCACTTCTTTTCTGTCTGTCTCGATACCCAAGTTTACAATTTCGACTAACTCTTCATGTGGTTGGATAGTCTTTTCTTCTTGTATTAAGATTCTGGCAAGTTCTCCAGGTATTTCACAATCTTCCTCACCTTCGTCCTCGGCTTGGTAGATCGGATTTTTAAAGTCATAAGCGGCAATAGCAGAATCGTTATAAACGAGATCCAGAGTGGACGGGGATCTGCAATGTAGTGTGTCTGTGTGTGTAAGAACAC
The DNA here is from genome assembly GCA_948472305.1 of Vicia faba. Classification (NCBI taxonomy): domain Eukaryota; kingdom Viridiplantae; phylum Streptophyta; class Magnoliopsida; order Fabales; family Fabaceae; genus Vicia; species Vicia faba. The sequence continues at coordinate 759,676,557 of OX451741.1, read as the reverse complement.
ATAGCTATTTTGAAAATGCAATAAGTAAAATAAAAACAGGGAGCATGAAATTTGAATGCAAAACATCTAATGATTTTATTAAATGAACAATGTTTATGAATTATCAACCCTTAACAAATGAACCATTGTGCCCCGGGTAAGACACAAGGTTTAAAGTCATTGTTTATTACATAACCAAAATATTTTAAAGCAAATAAGACAAGAACGTAGTTATTACTGCTGACTAAAGGAGATAGGTATAATGTCTTTTGCTTTCTAATTGTCGAGTTTGTTGTCAATGGTAGGGAATATCCAGCTGTCGAAGTCACAATCGCTGTCAGCATCCTCTATAGCGTTGACTCCATTATTGTTGATATGGAATAGAGGTCTTCTATCCCGAGCGTGAAGAACAACCCTTTGACCCTCTGCAGTAAATCCCAAACCAAACTTGTCAGATTTATAAGGGATATCAGGAAGATGACCCCAAATAGTACAACCACCTTCTTCTATAGTATCTTTGACATATTTTAAGGAAGCCATCTTGTGCGAGATCCTGGCGGTCTTTGGAATGGCAGAAACATCTTTAATAGCAGCAGGGGAAATCACTTCAAGAGTATGACAGGGAGTCTCGATGAATTCCCCGTCCATCTCCATGTATTGGAATGAATTCAGGTGACTAACCATGTACTCCTCTTTTCTGCAGACAGTAACAATCTTTCCTTTTACATGATACTTTAATTTTTGGTGCAAGGTAGAGGTAACAGCACCTGCCGCATGGATCCAGGGGCTCCCCAATAGACAAGAATAAGTTGTCCGGATGTCCATTACATAGAAGGTGGATTCAAATATCTGTGAACCAACTTTGATCGGGAGGTCCACTTATCCATGTACCATTCTTTTGGATCCGTCAAAGGCTCGAACTATGATGTTACTGGGTTTCAGCATGACCCCTTCACAATCCAGTCTGTCAAGAGCGCCTTTTGGTAAAACATTCAGCGAAGAACCAGTATCAATCAACACATGAGCCAATGTAGTTCCCCTACATTCAGTGGAGACATACAGGGCCTTATTATGATCTCTCCCCTCCAGAGTCAGGTCAGCATCGGAGAAGCCTAATTTGTTATCAATTGTTAAGCTAGCCACATAAATTCCCAATTGATCAGCCGAAACCTCTTGCGATACGTGAGCAGTCTTCAAGAATTTTACTAAAGCCTGTGCATGGGCTTTAGAACACAGCAGTAAAGATAACATGAAGATTTTGGACGGGGTATGTCCCAGTTGTTCAATAATTTTATAGTCACTTTTGCAAATGATCTTCAAAACCTCTTCCAACTCTTGTCCAGAGGTGTCCTTGATTGTGGTTTCTTTAGGTGCCTCCGTCTGGGAAAGCTCTATCATTGGCTCTTTACCCTGAGCTTCGACAGTTGACTTGGTAACTGTGACTCGAACAGGTGTAGCAACATTTTTCGGAAAGATTTCTGGGGAGAAAATACTTCCGCTTCTAGTAACTTTATTGGTCCCCGCAATATTGTCAATATTGGGATCAGCCACTTTAGTATCTTCATAAGACAACTCTTGTTTGAAGCCATGGTAGTAGACATCGGATCCATAGTTCCATGGAATATCCTTTTCCGAGAAATATGGGATGGGTCCAAGTGTGGTGATAATTAAAGGAGCAGCTTTTGGATTAGCGGTAATCCTTACAGGACCCTTGGAAGTGATCATGATAGGAGTACTAGATACGACAGACAAATCTTGGCATAAATTCATAGCATACGGAACTTTCTCGATCAAAATTATATGTTCATCCATCAGGCGCTGAACGCCTTCCTTCAGTAACCTACAGCCATTCGGTTGGACTGCACAACAATAACATTCTTTAACATAACCCATAAATAAACCGGCCTGTAATAGATTCTTTTTTATTGTTGAGAGAGGAGTAACCACATCACTTACAGAGGCAACATACAGAACATCTTCAATAGCACTTATACCTTTGTCATACTTCGGCATAGGTGCAATAATCACATTTGAGGTTTCCAGAGGGTCGAACTTAATTTCCTTATTATCAATCATGTTCTGAATTTTTTTATGGGCCCAACAGTTATTGGTGTCGTTCTCAGGACTGTTCGAACAATAGGCACACTTCGCGTTTGGATTGTACTTATGAGAGGATGTGTTGGGATTTTGACGAGGATCCCGCAGTGAAATGAGTTCAACTTTTAACAAATGTTGCAATGCTTAAGATAAAGGCATGCCGATCTTGGTAAACTTCCTTATCAGAGCATCTGACCTTCGTCGGTTTCCCTATTGTTGTTGTACAGGCGCCAAATTAGAGATTAACACCACTCCCATAGACTGATGGCCGTCATTTTTACTATGGCCCTTCTGGCCATAGACAGTATTGACTTCTTTTTTACCATCGAATGTCTTCTTCACAACATTAGAAGACGTAGCCATCAGAATCTTCCCACTCTTAATACCACTTTCAACTCTTTCCCCAGTCAGTATTAGCTCATTAAATCCAGCCTAAGAACTCCCGATGAGCAGATTAATGAATGGGCCTGTTAGAGTGCCCATGAACATATCTACCAGCTCCTGGTCAGACAAAGGAGGTTGCACCCTTCCAGCTAAATCCCTCCATTTTTGTGCATATTCCTTGAAGCCTTCATTCGAGCCCATGGACATGTTTTGCAATTGCACACGAGTCGGTGCAAGGTCAACATTATATTGATACTGCTTGTAGAAAGCAGCGGCTAAGTCTTCCCATGTGTGAATGTTGGTTCCTTCGAGATGATAGAACCATTCAAGTTGAGTGCCAGACAAACTTTCTTGAAATAAATGGACCCATAATTTCCGGTCAGCAGTATGAGGTTGGATCTTTCGAACATACGACCTCAGATTATGTTTGGGACAAGAGACCCCATCATATTTAGCAAAGATGGGGACCTTGAATTTATGAGGGATGACCACCCCCGGGATCAGACCTAGTTCTCCAAAATCCAATCCAAGCACTTTCTGGATTTCCATAGCTTTGAGATGATCTTCCAACTGCTTATACTTGTCATCTGCAGGAGGGTACTATTCGTCGAAGTAGTCTTCATCTTCCGAACCCTGATTATTTCTACCTTTAGGTTTGATACTTCTACAATCCTCTTCTTGTTTGTCATCTTCCTTAGAGGAAATATCATCCACTTAAACTGGTTGAGCAGAACCTTTGAATCTTCTCCCCATATTGAGGATAACAGTCGGCTTTTTAGTCTTCTTTTTCTTGGCGACGAGCTCCATCAGATGATTTTGTCTTTGTGCCAGATTCATAAGAGTCTTTTGAAATTGTGCATGCTGAGCTTGGAGGTCCTTAACCATTTGTTTGAGGGCCATCTTATACTAAAATAAACAGTAAGTAGATGAGAAAACCTGTATGGAAAACCTGTTGTGTAATGATGCATGATATGTAAATGGAATGTTTTCAAGGACCTTAGGAGATTTAAATTTGCTAACCAAGAGGAAACAGAAACAAATATTTTTATTAATAAGCTTATGTGAATACAAAGGATTATAAAGAAATAAATTGAAAACTCATAAAACTCTAAGTTTCCCATGGACTCCTCCTCTTTGCATTGAAGTATGCATTAAGACTCTGCTCCTCGTGAAGTTGTTTTATGAGCTCCAACACTTTCTTTTCACTTGCATAGAATTGAGTCTCAAAGATACCCCATTCTTCCTTGAGTTGAATCCAGGACTTCTACAATTCTTTAAGGTCAGTGGGCATGTCTTGATGGAGGATGGTGCGAGAAACGTCTCTTCGACAACAGGCTCCATGATCACTGGTAGGACTGATGGATATGGCATAATGAAGTTTTGAGCGCAAGCTCGTACCCATTTGAGATAGGGATCCAGAGGGATGGATTTCTTCTATCCTAAATCCTTACTATCAATCTTGCTTACCATGCCCTAAGCATGTATAAACCTTTGACGATAACCTTAAGGATCATATTCGTAATCGAAGCTAATACCCTGGATAAGTGTGTCATGAGGACCTTCTCTTCGAGCATAACCAAATTGACTTAGACCAAGAGAAGGGTTGTAAATAATACCTCCCCTAATTCCAAGGAGTGGAACCTTAGCAAATTCTCCACAACGGTCAATAATAGTGACATCCTCGTGAGATCAGAAATACCAGTAGATATCTGTATGAGAAAGTGACATTATTCTTTGCGACCACCTCAAACCTTGTTCATTCTTCATTATCAGGCGGGGAAGGTGAGAAATAAACCACCTGGATAGAAGAGATATACAACACATGAGAGTTCCTCGCCACTTCATTGTAGTAGTATGAAGAGAATGCAAGATATCTCCAAGCAAGGTAGGCACAAAATTACGAGCAAGAAATATTTTGATGGCGTTCACATCTATGAGTTGGTCTGGATTAGGGAATAGTACCAATCCCTAAATTAACAAAGCCAAGATCTCCTCGAAATCCTGAAAACTCATAGCATCCAAAAACAGTTGAGCCTTCTCTATCATAAATTTAGCCAGAAAACCTTTGACTCCACTTCTTGTTTCCCAGTTAGATATAATGTCAGACCGCTTCAGATGTAAGGCTGCTTTCTAGCTTTAGAGCTTCCTCTAAGCCGGTGAAGAGTGTCTTATCAAGAACAGGTACTCCCAGTAATTGAGAGAACTCCTCCATTGTGGTTACTAACTGATAATTTGGGAAGGTGAAGCAGTGATGTGCAGGGTCAAAGAACTGGAATAGAACACTCATCATGTCTTCGTTAAAACCTGGGGTAACCAGAATGAGTAGTCGACCATGCCTTTTGATGAATGGATTACTTTTGGGAACCCTTGATACTAACTCCTTAAGTTGAGGAGGAACCCTTACAAAGTTGATCCAGATAGTATTTCTGCGAGCGGATACCATAACCTACAAAAAAGAATAAAGATAAATCGCTTGGTCCCTGAAATGGTTAGTGAAAATTATATGGTATGATGTCATGATGTTATGATGTCATGTTCGTACAATTAGTCATACACAAACAAAACACATAAGGCCTTAGGTTTAAGCTTGCATGGAGTTTGTACGTAAGTACCCTCTTGAAGTTGTAGTTTGCTCAACATGTCCTAAAAGAAGTAACCGGGTTCTAGGAGCCTCAATATCACTGATCTTTCTCCCAGGAATTGTTTCAGCACAAGCATCTCATTTGCGACTGAAATATCCCGAGAGTTTGATCTCAATGAGTGCAGTATTGTGTATCAACTAACTTTAGTCTACACCAAAGTCGGATATATCACTACTTTCTAATGGCTAAGTTGTGTTTACTAAGGTTCTACGGTCAATTAGTGCTTTATGACACCACACGGCAGCCCAGCATTCTCCTTGACTTAGCTCAAGGGACACTGACACCAACCAATGTGTCAAACTAACATATCCATCACTTCAACTGTATCGGTATACACCGTACAATTTTCACGATCTATTGCTACTTACCTAAAATTCCCCCAGATCTAGGTATAGGATCTATACAAGAAATAAACCCAAGCATATCCTGAAATATAAAGCATACAAGGCAAACAAGTAAAGCAATAAAGGTGGTCTAGCTCTTAAGGTAACCCCACTTTTAGTTTTCCCCAGCGGATTCGCCAATTCTGTAATACGGTGGGAGAACTGACTTTTTGGTTTTGTGTTTTATCGCAAATGTTGCGAATAGGAAGAGTTGCCACCGACTTTTCTTTTATACAATAAAGGAAAGGGTGAAAATAACAGCAAAGACCTTTGAGAATTTTTATGAATTCGGGGGGTAGGTTATGAAAAGGGAAGGTGTTAGCACCCTTTTCATCTGTAGTTATCTACGAGCTCTTAATCTCTAGCTCACTTTTGAAAATGATTTGTGTTTGTGTTTGTTTGAAAATATTTCGAAAATGCATAAGTACGGAAATTTTGTAATGATTCTCGTATCGTTGAGAATGCATACAAAATGTTTATTTTGAAAATATTTGTTGAAAAAGTGTCGTGTGAAAAATGTTTTGAAATATTCGCGAGCAAGCAATTAAGAACTATCTATCTACTCAAAATTCTTTGTTCTTTTCCTCCTCCTTTAGATAATGCTATCCTACCATTGGTTAGTAGGAAGCCCTATCATTGGATGTTTGAGGGACAAGCGCGGGTCATCATACAATCATAAAGGAACTCGTAGGACGCTTTAGCAATTTTATCGTAAGGGACTAAGATCGTTTACGGAGTCAACATCGAAGGGTCGTCGAGGAACTAAGATCTTTTTAACCAAGGGTCTTTGCTAAAGCATCCCACGTTTGAGGGACATGACTGTTTTATCTGAAGGCAACATGTGGAATCACCCTAGAGGTGCGTGCGTGGAAGATGATTCATTTTCAGTTAATTTATTTTTTATTAGGTTTTCTAGCGTTTTTGTTTTAATCTTGTCATACAAATCTAATAACTATACAGTTATATAAACATACAGGCATGATTATAGGTGCAGAAAGTAAAATTCGGGAACATAAAACCTAGACTATTACAATGCTTCGGGGATGGGGGTTACAAACCATAAAAATAGGTGAAAGAACAGTAAACCTTAGTTTATCTATTACAACTTTTAGCAATTACATAGTGTTGTACCCCAAAATTTATCCTCACATTTCTCAATACATTATTTTGAGGCTTCTCTAAATACTCAAGGATCTCAAGGGATGACCAATCAAATGCTCCTCCTAAGCCAAAGGTCTACAACTAGGGTTTTGAGTCTCTCAAAGAAATTTGGTTTGTAAAGGTCTCAAGTGGTTTCCATGGTTCATCATAGGTCTTCAACAATGTTCATGTTGAATTTCAAGTCCTACATCACAAGTTTGCCCAGTCAATGGCACAGATGATTGAAAATCAACTGTAAGGGGTAAAAAGTCAATTATGATCAACATACAGTTAAACTTCAAGATTTTTGGTCAACATCAATATTTTTAAGTGATATTTATTATTTGATAAAGGGTTGATCATGATTCCCCAAGGAAATCTCTCAAATCATCAAAAGTCAAGAATTGTCAAAATAGGGTTTCCTTAGGAGAAGTCAATTGATCTTTGACAAAGCATAACTTTCACATACTTCATCAACTTTTCCTCAACCAAAGTCCATTTTGAAGGAAATTCAATTATCTACAACTTTTCTTTTATGCTCAAGCCCAAAAAATGCTTCATTTGAAAGATATGAGTTAATCCATTATAGGTCATTTTCAAAAGTCAACAAAAGACACTTTTTGTCAAGGCAACTTACATCAAGATAATGTCTCCAAAGGAAAAAATGATTAAACAAGAAAGTGTAGAGAACATCTTGAGATTTCCAAAAAGTCCAACAACATCATCAAAAGATTAAAATTGAGCAAGTTATGAGTTGCACAAGTTGGGAAATTTGAGGAAATTCATGAAATGCAAGATGAGCAAAATTGAATTTTTGAACTAATAAGCCTAGTTTTTGATGTTCAAACATATTCACAACACCTTAGAGTACCTCTAAAAATGATTCACACATTTTTAGGATTTTTATTTATTTTATTTTAATTTTATTCATTTAAAATAAATAAAATCAAATAAAATGTAAACCATGTGTAAGGACTTGGGCCTTTTGATTGCAGTCCATTACAAGCCCATTATGAACTCATGCAAGCCTATCAACATGCCAATTCCGTTCAAGGTTCAAAAAGGAAGAGAATATATCAAAATGGAAAAAATTCAAAGTGTTTTATTTTGTTTTGATTAAGGCCATCATGGCTTGATTTTGTTCCATATTAATGGAGTCACTTCCCTTCTCTATATATATGCAAGCCAGGCCATGCCAAAGAGACGAAACCACTGCATACAGAAGCTAGCAAAATTATCAAAAACTTCTCAAAACCCTCGAGCCTCAAAGCTCTGTCCACAAGCCTTCTCATTCCATAAATCCAGTCTTATTCTCTTCCTGGACGTGAAAGGGTAAGTTTGGACCAAATCCCATGGTCCAAAACGCATGAGAAGGGCATGACATGCATCTCCGGTCACACGACATTTTGAAATTTACATTCTTTTATTTCAAATTGTTTTAAGCATCATGGTTATCACTAACGTATTCTTGATCCCTTCCTGAACGGGTCTTGACCATTGATACATTCCCATGCACACAGAATGGTTAGTGTTGTACCCCAAAATTTGCCCTCCGATTTTTCACAAAAAAAAGAGCACAACCCTAGGGTTTCTCAAATATCCAAGATTGGCTCAGGAATCGATCAGACAGATTTTCTCATGTGGCAGTAAATCAGGAATTAGGGTTTTTCTCGCATTTCTCAGAAGAAACTGAATTCTCAGAAATTCAATTAACTGTCACATGTTTTCACGCTTTTTTCAAGTTTACTGAAAGGTTGCTGGTTGTTCTCAAGGCTTGTTTATCTGGGACAAGAAATGGGAGTTGAGACTGTCATTTGGAACATTCAGGTTTTGTCTGATCCAGGTTAACCAGATAATGTGCGTTTGTTAAGACATTTGCTTGTTAATGGAATGAGACGTTTGCTGGTTTATGGAATGAACATTCGTTTATGGAATACACAATGCATGTTTATTTGGAATGCAGTGGCGAGATTGCATGATCATTGGAGTTTAAGTTATCTTGGTTGGAATTATTGGAATACAGTTTCAATTATTTTTAATCAAGAATCTTAAAGGATTAGTGAGGATGCAAAGAAAGAATTGCAAGTTATTGACAGTAATGGACTTTTATTGGATATCAGATTATCTCATAAAAACTTTCTTCATTTATTTCAAATGTTGTTACAAAAAATAATTTATTATTCATATGCTTTAGGTTTTTACAACTTATAGTTCTTAAAAAAATAAATTATTATAACTAATGGAAAATCTCTCTAAGTTACAAATCTAAGCCTAAGCTTCCATTGCTCCCATGCTTGCCGCAAAGTCTCCTGCTTCCTCTGCTTTGTCACCGTCCAACTTGCGCTCACATGAAAGAAAGACAGAAAATATTAGCACAGTTAATTGAGCATTAGCAAGAATTTTCAAAACGAAAAGAAAGAAAATATTCATCATTAAAGTTTGTCGTTTGGAATCAGAGGACTATTTTCATCACGTTTTTATTTTTCTCTTTGCAAATCACAAGAAGATTGCTCTTCTTGGTTCACAAAGAGAAAAATAAAAATGCAAGCTGTCAAATTTATTTAAATGCAAACAAGGCGCCAAACTGAATGTAACAAGGCCAAACTGAATGTAACAAGGCCAAACTGAATGCAACAAGACAAGTACAAGACAAGTACAAAACAGCATGGCAAACTAAACATTGCAGCAAGGCAGCAAGGCAGCAAGCAAATTGGACAAAGCAACCAAACTGGATGCAAGCAACTAAAACAGGCAGCATATCAGCAACAAAGTACTAGCCAAGCTAGACAATAGAAAAACAAGTACAAACAGCAGACAAAAAGTACAAAGCATGGTAAACCAAATCACAAGCAAAGGGCTTGTTTCATAGCCTTTCATCATTTCCTAAAAAATGGGCAAACTTTTCAGAAAAGCAGAGAAAAGCATTGTCGCTTTTTATCATGGAGAGAGGAGAGAGAGAAGAGAGATATCACCTTTTTGTTGGGATTGTACAGTTTGGCTAATTTGTCACAAGTTACAAAACAAAAGCAACTAGATATAACACCATAAAACTGGAAGAAGAAGGAGACAGTTTTGGTCAAGCATAAAACAGGCCTGAAGCTGCAAAAACATACAAAAAAGCTCCCAAAACCTGTTATCAAACAAACAGTCCAACAACCTTCAAAACTGCAACAAACTACAAAACCTGATAGCAATTCAAACAGCCACAACTGTAACAACATTTTCAAACTTGCAGAACCAAGCTGGAAAATAACCTAAGCCCAAACAGTTACAACAAAACTGTAAACAAAAACATATTCTAAACTGTACAACAGTTTCCCACAACAAACAACCAAACCTGTAACTCACATACAGTTCCAACCATTATCAAAAACCTGTGAATCAGCTCACAAAACAAACAAGCTGCAAAACATAGCAAGCCTGCAAACTCACCAAACTATCCAAAACAAAGAGAAACAATCTTCAACTATAAAGCCAAGGCCTACAAACTGTAAAGCCAACAAGCCTGCCAACTCAGAACATTCAACAAGACAAAGTTTCAGAAACAGCAAACCAACAAATCAAAGTCAGAAGTGAAGCAATCATCATCATCCATAACTTACAAAATCAAAAGTTTCAGAATCAAAAATCATCATCAAAGTTTCAGAAGCAGTAATCATCAAACTATCAAAAATCAGTATTCAAAGTGTCAGAAGTGAAGTATCATCATCATTCAAGGTTTAAGAAAAAAAGTTACCAGAACCTTGTGCCTCACCATCATCACTTCTCCCCTTCCCGCTTCTGGCCGCCAAGGAGCACCCAGCTCAAATCTCACTGTCCTTTTCCAGTTTGCAAAAACCCCAACGGTACGTTTCCTTTCAAACCCTTTTCTGCACCTCAATAAGCAATAAAATGGATAAACAAACTAAACATGAACAAAACAAAAACAACGAAACCGTTAAGCCAAAGCAAAATTGTACCTTTCACAAAAAGAACTTTGAGAATCGTTTAAAGAATTTGAGAGTAAGGGGTACTCCGGTGTAGAGATTTGGGAGCGGAAGATCAGAGAGGCGTTAAGTGAGAAGGAGATGAAGAAAAGAAACGAGAGAGACAATGGCGCCGCTGTGAGGAACAAACCCACAAACCCAAATCCATTTCCCCCTAATCAAAACCCTAAACTGAGTTATGATGTTCTGGGCCTGCTTAATTTCAAACAACCACAAGCCCACATACAAATTGCTAACTCGCCCTCCCCCTCTTGAGCCTTTTTGTTTCAGCAAGCAATATTACCTTTGGGCCTAACCTCCACAAATCCTAAGCCCATTTTTACCTTGTTTTAATTTACTTCTTTTTTTTTAATGAATTCATAAAACTCAATACCTTTTTTTTATCAAATTAAATTAATATTGAATTTAATTTTCTTTTTTCTTCTTTTAATTTATCTTTTTATTTCTTTTGTTAAAAATATACTAGTAAGATATTAAAATTTCATTTTTGTAAAATAAATTTGATTTTCTTAATTAGTTTTAATCATTTTCTTTTTATTATTTTTCTTACATTTAATAATAAAAAAACACCAAAAAAATAAAGATTTTGTTTAATTAAGTTTTCTTTCTTTAAACTTTTCCTTTTAAAATTAATAAAATACAAGAAAGAATAATAATAATGTTTAATCTTTTAGAATAGATTTTATTTATCTCTTTTTAATAAATACATGCATTTCATAATTTTTCTTTATTTCGTAATTTGTTATAACTTCATATTGAATCGCGACAATTCAATTTGGTTGTAATATTTAGACTTTGCTATTCTTATGAGATTCACCCCCATTTGTAATAATTCTACCCCCATCCCCGGATACTTTTGTAATAGCTTAGACTTTTAATTCCCGTAATTTATTGTTTTTAATATACTGTGTAGTAATTAGGCGTGTATGGCAAGATTCAAAAAAATCAATCGCTAGATGACCTAATCCAAGAATAAGTAACCTGAAATCAATACACTTCTCACACGTGCACCTCTAGGGTAACCTCGCTTGTTGCCTCGGAAATACAATCATGTCCCTCGAATATGAGACACTCTAGCAAATAACCCTTTGATAAACAAAGATCGTAATCCCTCAATGACCCTCAGTGTTTCCTTCGGTAAAACGATCTCGTCCCTTACAAAATTGCTAGAGTGTCTCACAAGTTGCTTTCAATGATTGTATACGATGACCCACGCATGTCCCGTTTAAACATCCAAATACAAGGTTGTTTACCAAATGCAATGGTAAAACAACACTATCAAAAGGGTTAAAAATGTGTAGGAAAGATCTTTGAGTAGATAGGGTAGACAACTCTTAGTTACTTGATCAAAACTTGTAAAAACATCCTTGCTATTTTCAAACACACCTCACAACATAATTTCAAAACATTTCCCAAAATAAATTTTCAAACATTCAAACATTGAAACATCTTTTCAAAAGACAATACACCTTTGTATACATTCAAACAAGAATCATTACAAAGGTTGCCACAACGATGGCCTCTTTTCAAAACATTTTCAAAAAACCACTAAGCACCATTTCAAACAATTGAAAAGCAAAAGCAAGTGATCTAAACAAGTAACTAAGAGCCCATGGATAACCATGGATGAAAAGGGTGCTTGCACCTACCCTTTTCATAATCTACCCCCCGAACCCAGGAAAACATCTCAAAAGGTCTCTCCTGTGCTTTTTGACCTTTCCTTTGGATAAAATAAAAAGTCGGTGGTGACTCTTGCTAAACCGAAACATTTGCAAACACAAAACCTCAAGTCAGTTCTCCCACCGTATCACAGTTAGATACCATTTTTCCTCTTATCTGTGTGTTTTGATTTAAAGAATATGATTCAGGAGTTTTTAGATCAAACTAATTCCAGATTTGGACTCAGGGGAAGATTTTGAGGGGGATAGGGTATCTTCTACATTTTGATTTTTACGTTTTGCATGTTTTCGGATTTCTCCCTCGCTGGAGAAGAAGGTGGAAAACACCTCCCATGGTGGTTTGACTCGCCTGGGAGTTGTGTGGAAGGTAGCATCATTCTGATTGGTTCATTCAAACCCAGGATGGCCCACTTGAGCGTGCATATTTGGTTTATCTGGCATTAGCGCGTGTTTTACATTATATTTGTTTTTGCTTGTTTCACTACCGGATGAATCACGCCACCCCCAATGACAACACATATGCACATAAGACATTCATGCGCCTCGCCCTGGGTTTGATCCAGACGTGAGGAATTTTTATTTTTCCTTGTATTCTTATTTAAGATCAAATGTGAACAAAGCAAGCGCGCGCACATTGCATACTCTAAATCAACACCATTAGATCTCAAAGCTTCCAGATCCAGCGCTCCAAAATCATCAGGACCATGATGCACTCCAAGGCATGTTTCTCACTGGATCCAAAGTAGACCCCTGTGCTCACTTGTTTTGGGCCTGAGGATTTCAATTTTCACACCCTCCAATCTACTTTTCATAGCGCAGGCCCATGGTCTTTCTTTTTTTTTTTTTTAATTTGTTTCTTTTCTTTTTAATCACTTCTTTTTTAATAAAATCATAAAATATCAAAAATTAGGTTTAGGATTTAACTAATTAATTTAATTTTCATAAATAAATAAATTAATTTAATCATTTGATTTTTATTTTACTAATTAATATTTAATTAGAACTAGGTTTTAATTATCACAAAAAAAAATTGTTTTTCTAAACCAAAATACCAAACATATTTTCTCACTTGGAATTTTTAGGGTTTTAGATATTTCTTCCTCTTCCATCTTCGCGCATTTATTTATTTTCGCATTACCATTTTCCATGATATTGTAATTGCCCATAGTTTGTAATAGCTAATTAGGACCCTTTATACTTTTTTATCCCTAATTTTTGGTTTGTATTCCCCCATCCCCGAAGCGATATAATAGCGTAGTTTACTTCTCGCACTTTTATTTTCTGCCTTTATAATTTCTAGACTAATTAGGCGTGCATGATAAGACTTAAAAGCAAACGATAGAAAACCTAACATCTAAGATAAGACATAACTGAAACACAACACACTTCATACACGCCCAACTCTGAGGTACCCCCACTTGTTGCCTTCGGAAAACTAACAGTCACGTCTCTTGAACGTGAGAAGTTTTAGCAAAGACCCTTTGGTTTAAAGATCATAGTCCCCCAATGACCCTTCGATGCTGCCTCGGTAAATGATCTTGGTACCTTAGGGTAATTGCTAAAATATCTTAGGAGTTGCCTTCGTGGTTATACGATGACCCGTGTATGTCCCTCAAAACATCCAATGATAGGGATACCTACTAACTAATGGTAGGATATCACTATCTAAAAGGAGAAGAGGAAAAGAACAAATATCTTTCAAGTAGGTAGACAACTTGTAGTTTCTTTCTCATAAAACAAAACAAAACTTCCACACATGCACTCTCTTTTCTAAATATTTTCAAAGACAAGACACTTTGTATGAATTCTCAACGATACGAAACATCATTACAAAGTTCTCCATACTAGGGCATCTTTTCAAAATATTTTCAAAACACACTTACACAAAAATCATTTTCAAAATGAGCTAGCAACTAAGAGCCTATAGATAACTACTGATGAAAAGGGTGAAGCACCTTCCCTTTTCATAATCTACCCCTCTTACTCAGAAACTCTCGAAAGGTCTTCCTGTTTTTTTCACCCTTTCCTTTATTGGATAAAATAAAAGTCGGTGGCAACTCTTGCTAACGGCAACATTTGCAATAAAATGCAAAACCAGTAAAGTCAGTTCTCCCACTGTATTACAGAACCGGTGACTCTGCTGGGGAAATTACTAAAGTAGGGTTACCTTAGAGATAGTTCATATTTAAATGCTTTCATTGTTTGACTTTCCTGATTTATTCTTAAAGGGTTGTTTGGGTTATTCTTGAAAAGATCATATACCCGGATCTGGGGCATTTAGATAAGTAGTAATAGATCGTGAAAATTGTACGGCATACACCGATACGGTTGGAGCGATGGCTACGTTAGTGAGACACAATGGTTGGTATCGGTGTCCCTTGAGTTAAGTCAGGGAGAATGTTGGGATACCGTGTGGTGTCATAAAGCACTAACTGACTTTAGAACCTTAGTTGACACAACTTAGCCATTATAAGGTAGCAAGATAGCCGAATTTGGTGCCGACTGAATTTGGTTGATACTCGATGCTACACTCATTGAGGTCGGACTCTCGAGATATTTCGGTCACAAATCAGATGCTTGAGCTAAAACAAAGCCCGAGAGAAAGATCGGTGATATTGGGACTCCTAGAACCCGATTACTTTCTTTTAGGACAGGTTGAGCCAACTAAAACTTCAAGAGGGTACTTACCTACAACTCCATGCAAGATTTAACCTAAGGCCTTGTGTGTCTTGCTTGTGTATGATTAAATTGTTTGAACATAACATCATGCATCATAACTTTCATACCATTTCATTTCTACTAACCATTTCAAGGACCATAGAATTTATCTTTGTTCTATTTTGCAGACTGTGGCCTCCACTCGCAGAAACACTATCTGAGTCAGCTTTGTAAAGGCACCCCCTCAACATAAAGAGTTAGTCTCAAGGGTTCCCGAAAGCTCTTCATTTATCAAAATGCATGATCGACTACGCAATTTGGTTACTCCAGGTTTTGATGAGGACATGATGAGAGTTTTCTTCAAGTTCTTTGACCATGTACATCACTGTTTCACCTTTCCCGATTATCAGTTAGTACCCACTATAGAAGAGTTATCTAAACTATTAGGAGTGTCTGTTCTTGACCAGATTCCCTTCACCGGTTTAGAGGAAGCTCCGAAACTAGAAGTTATTGCAGCAGCCTTACATTTGAAGCAATCTGACATTATATCCAACTGGGAAACAAGAAGCTTAGTCAAAGGTTTTGTGGCTAAATTTCTGTTGGAGAAAGCTCAACTATTCCTAGATGCTATGATTTTCTAGGCCTTTGAGGATATCTTGGATCTTCTAATCTATGAACTGGTACTATTCCTTAATCCAGACCATCTCATTGATGTGAATATCATCAAGATTTTTCTCGCTCGTAATCCTGTGCCTACCTTGCTCAGAGACATTTTGCATTCTCCTCACACTCGTACTATGAAGAGGTGAGGAACTCTCATGTGTTGTATACCTCTGCTATCTAGGTGGTTTATTTGGCACCTTCCCCGCTTGGTAATGAAGAATGAATAAGGCTTGAGGTGGTTACAAAGAGTAATGTCACTTTTGCATGCAAATATTTACTGGTGTTCTCGATCTCATGAAGACATCACTATCATTGATCGCTGCGGGGAATTCCCTAATGTTCCACTCATTGGCATTAGGGGAGTTATTACTTACAACCCTTCATTGGCTCTATATCAGTTTGGTTATGCTCGAAGAGATGGTCCTCATGACGCACTTATCCAGGGTATTGTGTTTGATTATGAAAGTGATCTTCAAAGTTATCATTGGAGGTTTATACGTGCTTGCGGCATGGTAAGCAAGATTGATAGTAAGGCTTTAGGGTAGAAGAATTCCATCCCTTTGGAGCCTTATCTCAAATGGGTACGAGTTTGCGCTTAAAACCTTATGATGTCGTATCCAGCTATCTTACCAGTGATCATGGAGCCTATTATTGAAGGAGACGTCTCTCGCACCATCCTCTATCCAGACATGCCTACTGACCTCGAAGAATTGCAGAAGTCTTGGATTCAACTGAAGGAAGAACGGGACACCTTTGAGACTCAATTCTATGCTAGTGAGAAGAAAGTGTTGGATCTCACAAAGCAACTTCATAAGGAGCAGAGTCTTAATGCATACATCAATACAAAGAGGAAGCGTCAGTGGGAGACTTGATTCTTAGATTTTATGAGTTCATTTTGTTGTCTCTTTAAGACCTTATTGTAATCCTAAAAAGGAATTTTGTAATTTTTGAATTCACTAATGAAATCTTTGTTTCTGTTTCCCCTTGGTTAAGAAAAGTTGAATCTCCCAAGGTCCTTGAAATCATTGCATTTACATATCATGCATCATTTCATAACAGGTTTATCATACAGGTTTCTCATTTTCTCATTATTTATTTCATCAGAAAAATGACCCTCGAACTAACTGTTAAGGATCTTCAGGCTCACATGCACAATTCCAAGAAACTCTCATGAATCTGGCACAAGGACATAAAGAGTTGTTGGCGCTCGTCGCCAAGAAAAAATAAGACCAAGAAGCCAGTTGATGTCCTCAATATGGGGAGAAGGTTCAAAGGTCCTGCTAAACCATCCAAGTGGAAGATATCTCCTCTGAAGAAGATGACAACCATGATGAAGATGGTATAAGCATCAAGAATGAAGGCAGGAACAATCATGATTATGAGAATACTCCTGAGGATGAAGACTTTTCTGATGAACAGTATCCTCATGCGGATGACAGATATAAGCAACTAGAGGACAGACTCAAGGCTATGGAAGTCCAGAAGGTACCTGGGTTGGATTTTGGTTAATTAGGTATGGTTCCGGGGGTGTTCATCCCACCTAAGTTCAAGGTCCCTGTCTTTGCCAAATATGATGGGGCCTCTTGTTCTAAACTCCATTTGAGGTTGTATGTTTGTAAGATACAGCCTCACACTGCTGACCAGAAATTGTGGGTCCATTTCTTCAAAGAGAGTTCAGCTGGCACTCAATTGGAATCGTTCTATCAACTGGATGGAACCAATATATACACATGGGAAGACTTGGCTACTGCTTTCTATAAGCAGTATCAATACAATGCTGACTTGGCACCAACTCGAGTGCAATTGTAGAACATGTCCATGGGCTCCAATGAAGGGTTCAAGGAATATGCACAGAAATGGAAGAACTTGGCTGGAAGGGTGAAACCTCCCTTGACTGATCGGGAAATGTTGGATATGTTCATGGGAACTTTGACAGGCCCGTCCTTTGATCTATTGATCGGAAGCTCTTTGTCTGGTTTTACGGAGATGATTTTAACTGGGGAAAGAATTGAAAATGGCATCAAAAGTAGAAAGATTTTGATGGATACATCTTCGAATGTTGTGAAGAAGCCATTTGGAGGTAAGAAGGAAGTCAATTCTGTCTATGGCCACAAGAGCCATAGTAAAATTAACCACCATCATCATGTGGGAGCGGTGTTGATATATAATCTGGCGCCTGTTCAACAATAACAGCAGGTTAACTGAAAAAGGCCAGATGCTCCGCCAAGGCAGATTACTAAAATTGGCATGCCTTTATCTTAGGCGTTACAACATTTGTTGAAGGCTGAACTCATTTCACTGTGGGATCCACCTCAGAATCCCAACACCTCCTCTCTAAAGTATAATCCAAATGTGAGTTGTGCTTATCATTCAAACAGTCCTGGTCATGACACCAACAATTGTTGGGCTCTGAAGAGAAATATTTAGGACATGATCGATAATAAATAAATTGAGTTTGATCTTCCGGAGACTCCAAATGTGATTACCGCACCTATTCCCAAGCATGACAAGGGCATAAGTGCTATTGAAGATGTGTTGTATATTACCTCCATTATGATATGATTACTCCCCTCTCTATAATCAAAAATAATCTGTTACAGGCCGGTTTATTTTCGGACTATACTAAAGGATATTATTGTTGTACGGTCCAACCCAACGGCTGTGGGTTGCTGAAGAAAGGTGTTCAATGTCTGATGGATGAACACGTGATTTTAATTGAAAATGTTTCGTCTATTGAGAATGTGTGTTAAGACTTCTCTGTTATCTGCGGTACTCCTTTTAGTATCCCTTCCAAAGGTCCTATAAGGATTATCACCAATCCGAAAGTTGCTCCCTTAATTATTACAACACCCGGACCTATCCCATATTCCTCGGAGAAGGCTATTCCGTGGAATTATGGGTCTGACGTCTATTACCATGGCGTCAAGCAAGAGTTGTCAGATGAAGATAATGAAGAAGCGGGTCCCAATATTATCAATATTGTAGGGAATAGCAAAATTACTAGAAGCAGAAGGATTTTCTCCTCGGAAATCTCTCCACCTGCTCAGGTTATGGTTACCAAGACAATTGTTGAGGCTCGGGGTAAAGAGCCAGTCATAGAGCCTTCCCGGACGGAGGCGCCAAAGGAAGCTTCGGTCAAAGATACCTCTGGAAAGGACTTGGAAGAGGTTCTAAAGATCATTCACCGAAGTGATTATAAAATTGTGGAACAGCTGGGGCAAACCCCATCTAAAATCTCCATAATTTCTTTATTATTGTGTTCTGAAGTCCATGTGAAAGCTTTAGTTAAGTTCTTGAAGACTTCTCATACGCCACAAGAGAGTTCGGCTGATCAATTTGGAAGCTACGTGGCCAGTCTGACAACTAATAATGGTTTGGGTTTCTCTGATGCTGACTTGACCCCGTAGGGGAGGAATCATAATAAGGCCATGTACGTCTCCATTGAATGCATGGGTACTATATTGGCCCATGTGTTAATTGATACGGGCTATTCCCTAAATGTTCTGCCCAAAGGCGTTCTTGACCGACTAGATTGTGAAGGGGTTGTGCTGAAGCCCAGCAATATTATAGTTCAAGCCTTTGACGGATCAAAGATAATGGTGCATGGAGAGGTAGACCTCTCGACCAAGGTGGGTTCACAGATATTTAAGTCTACTTTCTATGTCATGGACATCCGGTCGGCTTACTCTTGTTTATTGGGACGCCCTTGGATCCATGGGGTAGGCGTTGTCACCTCCACCTTGCACCAAAAACTGAAATATCTGGTAAAAGGAAAGGTTGTTATCGTTTGTGGAGAAGAGGAGTATATGGGTAGCCATCTAAATTTGTTCTGATACATAGAAATGGATGGAGAATTTATTGAAACACCCTGTCAAACCTTTGAAGTGATTTCCTCTTCTGTTGTTGAAGACGTTTCTGCCATTCTGAAGATCACCAAATCTCTGCACAAGCTGGATTCCTTGATAGATGTTAAAGATGCTATTGAAGAAGGTGGTAATACTATTTAGGGTCAGCTTCCTAATATCCCTTATAAATATAACAAGTTTGGCCTAGGATTTACTGCAGAGGGTCATAGGGTTGTTCGTCACGCTCGCGCTGGGAGGCCTTCGTTCCGTATCAGCAACAAAGGGATCAACACTATAAAGGATGCGGACAGTGATTGCAATTTCAACAATTGGATATTCCCTACCGCTGGTGATGGACTGGATAATTGGAAGGCATGAAACATCTTTCCCATCTCCTTTAGTCAGGAGTAATAGCTGTATTCTTGTCTTATTGTTTTCAAAGGTTTTTGGCTATGTAATAAATAATGACTTTAAAACCTTGTGTCTTATCCGGGGCACAAAGGTTCATTTGTTAAAGGGTCGATAATTCATAAGCATTTGCTCATTCAATAAAAACATTGGACATTTTGCATGCAAATTTTGTGATCTCTATTTTTCTTTTATCTTATTGAATTTTCAAAATAGCTATGTTTTCTTACACACACCCACACGCTACATTTGCAGATCCTCATCCACTTTGCATCTCGTCGATAACGATTCTGCTATTGCCGCATATGACTTCGAAAATCTGATCTATCAAGTTGAGGACGAAGGTGAGGAAGATTGTGAAATACCAAGAGAACTTTCCATACTCTTAATACAAGAAGAAAAGGCTATCCAACAACATGAAGAACCGGTCGAAGTTGTGAACTTGGGTACCGAGACAGACAGAAAAGAGGTCAAGATAGGCGCCAACTTAGAAGGTAGTGTAAAGAGAAAGTTAATCCAGATGCTACATGAATATGTTGAAATTTTTGCTTGGTCATACGAAGACATGTCTGGGCTCAATACCGATATTGTGGTTCACCGTCTGCCAATGAAAGAGGGTTGTGCTCCGATAAAACAGAAGGTTCATCGCATTCGTCTTGAAATTTCAAAAAATATCAAAGCCAAGGTTATGAAGTAGTTCAACGCAGGTTTCTTAGCATTGATTTCATATCCTCAATGGGTTACTAATGTTGTTTCGGTGCCAAAGAAAGACGACAAGGTACGTATGTGCGTAGATTATAGGGACCTGAACAGGGTGAGCCCCAAAGATGACTTCCCACTACCATATATCGATGTTTTGGTCAACAACACAGCTAATCATAAGGTATTCTCCTTCATGGGTGGCTTCTCAGGTTACAATCAGATCAAGATTGCTCCCGAAGACATGGAGAAAACTACCTTTTCCATACAGTGAGGCACTTTCTGCTACAAAGTTATTCCTTTTGGGTTAAAGAACGTCGGGGCAACTTATCAGCGTGCCATGGTAGCCTTATTTTATGAAATGATTCACCACGAGATAGAGGTCTACATTGACGACATGATAGCCAGGTCACAAATAAAAGAAGAGCATTTTTATCACCTGCATAAACTCTTTGAAAGACGGAGGAAGTATAAGCTGAGGTTAAACCCGAACAAGTGCACCTTTGGGGTGAGATCCGGTAAACTCTTGGGTTTCATCGTCAGTGGAAAGGGTATTGAGGTTAATCCAGCAAAAGTTAAAGCCATTCAAGAGATGTCGGCTCCTTTTACCGAGAAGGAAATCAGAGGTTTCTTAGGACGATTGAATTACATTTCTCGTTTCATTTCTCATCTAACTGCTACTTGTGAACCGATCTTCAAGCTGCTGAAGAAAGATCAATTAGTAAAATGGAACTACGACTGTCAAATGGCCTTTGATAAAATTAAGGAATACCTACAAGAACCTCATATTCTGATGCCACCAGTTGAAGGATGACCTCTAATCATGTACTTAACAGTGCTAGAGAACTCAATGGGGTGTGTATTGGGGAAGCATGACAAGTTCGGTCGAAAAGAGCATGTAATATACTACCTTTGAAAAAAGTTTACCGATTGTGAAACAAGATATTCACTGCTCGAGAAAACTTGTTGCAGTTTGGCATGGGTTGCTCGTCGAATAAGACAATATATGCTGACTCATACTACCTTGTTGATCTCTAAAATGGATCCCATCAAGTACATATTCGAGAAGCCAGCTCTCTCCGAAAGAATACCCCGATGGCAAATGGTCTTAACAGAATACGACATCCAGTACACCACTCAAAAGGCAATCAAAGGAAGTGTATTGGCCGACCATATGGTGCATCAGGCTGTAGAGGACTATCAGTCTATGAACTTCGAATTCCCGGACGAGAACATTATGCTAGTAATAAATTGTGAAGAACCTGGACCGTATGAAGGACCTGAGCCAGAATTCCTAGGGACTATGGTTTTCGATGGAGCTTATAATGCACTTGGCAATGGAACCGGTGTTGTGATCATCTCCCCTGCAAGTTTCCATACACCCTTTACCGCCAAACTTTGCTTTAATTGCACCAATAACATGGTCGAATATGAAGCATGCATCATGGGTCTTAAGGCTGTTATTGACCTGAGAATCAAGTTCTTAAGCGTGTATGGAGACTCAGCCTTGGTGATCAGTCAGGTTAAGGGAGATTGGGATACTAAACACCCGAATCTCATTTCTTATAAAGAGCATGTGTTAACCTTGATCTCGTATTTTAAAAAGATTACCTTTAAGCACATACCAAGAGAAGAGAATCAGCTGGCGGATGCATTGGCTACCATTTCGTCCATGTTCAAGGTCAGATGGGACAATGAGGCTCCCAAAATTATCATCGAAAGATTCGAAGAACCGACACAGTGCTATAAAATTGACATTGATGGAGTAGAGTAAAAACCTTGGTTTCATGAAGTGAAAAGGTACCTTGAAGCTCAAGAATACCTTGAAGGAGCGTCCATCAATGACAAGAAATTCCTACGGAGGTTCTCGGCTAAGTTCTTCCTGAGCAATGGGATTTTATACAAGGGGAATCATGATTCGGCTCTGCTTCGTTGTATGGACAAAAAGGAAGCAGAGGAAATGTATAAAGGTGTCTTCAGTACTCACTCAAGTGGTCATACTATGGCTAAAAATATTTTGAGAGCTGGTTACTATTGGTCAACTATGGAAACTGACAGTCACCACCACTCAAGAACTTGTCATAAGCGTCAAATTTATGCTGATAAAGTTCATGTGCCTCCAGTACCTTTGAATGTCATGACTGCTCCTTGGACATTCGCAATGTGGGGCATTGATATGATCGGATAAATCAAACCTACTGCCTCCAACAGACATCACTTCATCCTCGTTGCCATTGATTACTTTAAAAAATGGGTTGAAGCAACCCCATTTGCCTCTGTTACCAAGAATATGGTCACCTGATTCATCAAGCACAACCTTATATGTCAGTATGGCATCCCCGAGAGGATTATCACAGAAAACGGTACCAATATCAACAACACAATGATCATTGAGCTCTGCATGCAGTTCAAGATCAAGCATCACAACTCTTATCTATATCGACCTAAGATGAATGGAGCAGTGGAATCTGCCAATAAGAAGAAAAGAAGATCATACAGAAGATGGTTATGACATACAAAGATTGGCACGAGATGTTACTGTTTGCTCTCCATGGCTAGCGCACTTCAGCTAGAACATCAACTGGGGCAACCCCTTTCTCTCTGGTATATAGTATGGAAGATGTCCTACTTGTCGAAGTCCAGATTCCTTCTTTGAGAATCATGAAAGATGCAAACTTGGATGAGGACGAGTGGATTCATACTAGGTTGGACCAGTTAAATCTAATCGACGAGAAAAGGCTTACAGATGTCTTTCATGGTCAAATGTATTATAAATGCATGATCAAAGCATTCAACAAGAAGATCAAGCATCGGGTATATCAGGTTGGTGACTTGGTGATAAAGTATATCATTCTACCGCAGGGTGATCCTAGGGGCAAATGGACTCCCACTTATAAAGGTCCATTTGCAATCAAGAAAGTATTTTCTAGAGGACCTATGATACTGACCACCATGGACGGTGAAGATTTCCCGCACCCTGTGAATGCGGACATAGTCAAAAGATATTACGCATAAAAATGACCCGCTAGGTTGACTGGCCTAGGAAAAAATAAGGGTATCCCGTCGAACCAAAAAGGTTTGGCCAAAAATCAGGGATATATATGAAAAGACTGTACACCCGGCAAGTCAAAAACCTGAAAAGGAGGCTTAGGAAAAAAAGGGTATCCCGATGGATTGAAAACCCGAAAGGGTTGTCCAGGAAAAAATTAGGGATTAAAGCGTATGACTATGTCCCCATTGGATCACCTACAACGAGCTTTATTACCAAAGTCAAAGTTCAAACGGTACAGATCAATTCACTCACTTTCTTCCGGCAACAAGGGATGAGATTCTTGAAGACATAGGGGCAATAGCAGAGTTGGAACCCAACGAGATTATTTCCACATAGATATTATCATTTTTACACTTTTTACTCTTTCCATTTTAAGATAATTTCCCCTTATTGGGATGTCTGTCTCTTTGTGCGAAATCTCCCGTTTATGGGTAAACTATCAATAAGAAATTCAATTTCAAAATTCAAACTCTTTGTTTTTACTTTTTTTGTTTTGTTTGCAAGACGTCCAATGACTAAAATTGAATGAGCATATTTTTGTACCCCAAAATTTGCCCTCTCATTTTAGCAACATTTCTCATCACAAGGCTCTTTGAACTCAAGACCAAGCTAGGGTTTGCTCTGCTAAAGACATTTCCTTGCACTGTTGACCTAAATTAGGGTTTGAATTTGCAGATATTTTTGGACTTTCAACACTCAAAGTGACTTTCATACTTCATTTGGACTTATAATTTTGTCCATACCAAGTTTCAAGCCTTAAATCAAATTTTTACCCAGTCAATTGGACAGTTGACCTAGAAATCAGTTGTATTGGGGAAAAAGTCAACTGTGGCCAATTTACAATCAAACCTCATAAATTTGGACCCATATCAACATTATGGACTCATATGAACCATTTGATCAAGTTTGGACCACAACTCCTCAAGAAATTTGATCAGATCATCAAAAGGGCAAAATGGTCATTTTTAGGGTTTTGACTGCACAATGGCAATATCTGATTTTTGACCTAGCCAATGGAAAATTGAGTTAAAGCATGGATTCAAGGACTCAATGGCATCATCTTGACTTATTCACAAGGTTCAAAAGATCTCAATTGCATTGGATTGAGACATGAATTTTTCCAGTCAACTGATCAAATTTTGACTATACACTGAAAAGTCAAACTTTGACTTTTTGGTCAAAATCAAGTGCCAAGGGTCATTTTTCATCAAAATGTGTCAAAACATGAAACTTGTTCATCAAGAAACCCATTTTTGAAAATTAGGGTTTAAAGTTGAAAATTTTCATAACTTAGAATTTTTCTAAGTTATGAAATTTTCTTAATTTTTCCTAACTTTGCCCAACATTTTCACCATGATGCATTTGGATTCAAACAAAACCTCCAACATGAAAGTTGTATTCCTATACAAAGTCTACAACTTTGATTCACAAAGTTTTCCAAAAAGAAGCTTGGATCTCAAGTTATGATTTTTGGAACAAGGGTCCCTAAAACTTTTAACTTAGTGAAATTTTGCCCTAGTTTAGGAAGGATTTTGACCTATCTTCATGGCGATTTTTCACATAGTTCCACTTGGAATATCAAATTTCATTTCAAATATGGATTGTAGAGAATGTTTCAAGCTTTCCAGAATGTCCAAGAACTCTCCAAACTCATTTGTGGTTAGGGGGAATCGAAGGCTTGAAGTTGGAAAAAATTCACTTTTCATCCATGGCATGTTCATGTTGATACAAATTACCAATTCAAATCAGCTTGGTTTGCACTAGATTACAGGCCTCAAAACCATTCCACACTCAATAATTAAATGCAAATCCATTGGTCTAAGGCATTGTTTTGGTCATTAGAACATTGCACACAAAATTAATCCCTGAGTAGAAAAAGCAACATTTCCATTTTTGCCAAATCTTGCTTTATGTCAAAACTAAATCCTTGAGCATTGAGCCATATCTTGTGCAGCAAATCAGATCCACAAACTGGAGGGGCCAAGGGCAAATTGTGCAAGCTGGTAGATAGCCTGTACAGGCCTGCTTCACATCACTTCTTATACTTTGCTTCATAACCAAGAAATTTGTCCAAAACACTAGAACGGGAACCTCAGCAAAAACCAACTTGTGCAAGCTTTTGGAACATCTTTCTCACACCCCTTTGAGCCAAAAACACGACCCTTTGAGCCTTCAAACCTCCCATAGCACAAAATCATCTTCATTTGGCAAAACAGGGCACTCCCTGCAGTTTGAGTTCCACAACACAAATTGCTCGTGCGTTTTGTCCCAAATTGGTTCAAACATCTTCCACATAACCCATCTAAACTATCCCAACCCTTAAACACTAACTGTAACTCCATTTACAGGGTTTGTCATTTTCAATTTCAGCTTGTGCAGGTTGAGTTCTGTAGGCTTGTTCACGCACCTTCAAGGCAAGCTAGGCATTGGAGAAGGTCAGGGGAAGTTCAGGCAAGCTCCCAAACATCTCAAGCCTTGTTGAAAAGCTCCACATTGCCATACACGAAGTCATCTGAAACAGGTTTTTATCAACTTCCTATCTCTCTATTTAGGAACATTTAGACTTATGTTTGTGAATAAGAAATATAGTATTCATAGTCATGAAGCTGTACATATGCTCAGTTTTCATTTTAATTAAGCATGCTAAGAGAATTTGGTCCATGAACATCCTGAAAAGAATAGGTTAAGATTTAGGGCCAGAGAAATTCTCTCTAGTCTTTGAGAGTTAGGACAAGTTTTTTATATGGTTGGATTCGTCTTGAAAAGCTCTACAACTTTGATGTTATGTGTTTTTGCAATAGAGCACGTATGCAGGATCTAGAATTTGTACAGGACGCGCGCGAAATTTGAAGCCAGAGGTTGAAGATGAAGTCTGGCTTGGGCTGGGCTTTGCTTCTTTTGTTTTTATATTTTTTCACATTTATTTTGCATTTTATTTCTATTTTTTCTAACATAAAAAACAATTTAATTAGTATATATGTTATTTATTGAAAACTTAAAAATGATATATAAATTATACTTTTATTTTTATTTTTATTCTTTATTTTATTTACACTAAAAAATATTTTTCTAAATATATTTTTAGTCTTGTATATATTTTAGTTTTATTATACATATTTAATATAATTAATATATATACATACTTTTATTTTATTTAATAGATACTTTAGAATAAAAACATAAAATACTATACTTTTATTTTTATTATTATTTATATTTAAAAAATACTTTTTCTAAATTTATTTTATTTTTTGTATATACACTATTTTACTTTATTGTATATAAATAATATAGTCAATATATTTATGTTCTTAAAAATTAGGGTTTACCCTTAATAATATAATAATAATCTTTTTTTTATTAATATTCTTTTCTTTTTACATTAAATATTTTTACATACATAAAAATAAACAAAAACCTTTTTTTTTTTTGCATATTCATATTATTATATATATTTATTTAAATTGTTTATTTAAATATTATTCATTTGTTATTTATGCCATTTGATTCAATTTGGATGTAATAGTAAAATTAAGGTTTTAATTTCTTGTCAAATAATCCCCATTCAAAAATTGTATCCCCGTCCCCATAATCATGTTGTAATAGTAGTAGATTTATTTTACGCATTTACGCTTTCAATTATGCCATGATTAGAGATTAGGGTTTGTATGCAAAAATCCAAAATCAACAAGTAGCTTGACTAAAACAAAGACAAAAATGCATAAAAATCAATATACAATGCACACTTGCACCCCTAGAGTTTCATCCAGTTGTTGCCTTAAAAATGGGCCATGTTATGCATATTGGGTACTTTGGAAAAACAAAAACAAAACAAAAGATCATAGTCCCTCGAAGACGCTATCTTGGTTGCCTATACAAAATGATCTAGTCCCTCGGAAAATTTGCCAAAAATACTTAACACAATTGCTATCATGGTCTATACGATGACCCGCGCCTGTCCCGTTTAACATCCTAATACAAGGTTGTTTACCAAATGCAATGGTAAAACAACATTGTTAAAAGGGTTAAAAACATATAGGAAAGATCTTTGAGTAAAATAGGGTAGACAACTCTTAGTTACGTGATCAAAACTTGCAAAAACATCCTTGCTATTTTCAAACACACCTCACAACATAATTTCAAAACATTTCCCAAATCAAACTTTTAAAAGACATACATCTTTGTATACATTCAAACAAGAATCATTACAAAGATTGCCACAACGATGGCCTCTTTTCAAAACATCTTTCAAAACCACACACAAAGCAACATTTCAAACAATTGAAAAGCAAAAGCAATTGATCTAAACAAGTAACTAAGAGCCCATGGATAACCATGGATGAAAAGGGTGCTTGCACCTTCCCTTTTCATAATCTACTCCCCGAACCCAAGAAAACATCTCAAAGGTCTTTCCTGTGCTTTTTGACATTTCCTTAGAATAAAATAAAAAGTCGGTGGCGACTCTTACTAAACCGAAACATTTGCGAACACAAACGCAAAACCTCAAGTCAGTTCTCCCACCGTATCACAGAACTGGAAAATCTGCTGGGGATATCTCTAAAAGTGGAGTAACCTTAGGGTTTAGATCACCTTTGCATGCTTATCTTGTTTGCTTTGATTGCTTTACATTTGGTTCTTTTGTTTGGGTTTGAAATCCTCTACCCGGATTTGGGAAACATTCATAGGTAAATAGCAATACATTGTGGAAACTGTGCGGGGTATACCGACATGGTTGAAGCAATAGCTATATTAGTGCGACATATTTGTGGGTACCAGTAGCCTTTGAGTCAATCAAAGAGAATACGGGGCCGCTGAGTGATGTCATGAAGCACTAATGAACTCTTAGAACCTTACTTGACCATCTTGGCCTTTTTTAGGGGTAGTGAGATGACCGGCTTTGGTACAGTTCGAAGTTGGTAGATACTCGATACTACACTCATTGAGGGTTGTTTTCTTGGAATATTTCGGTCGCCAGTTAAGTGGCTAAACTGAAACAATGAACACATAAGATAATCCAGTGATATTGAGCTCCTTAGAACCCGGTGACTATTTATAGGATAGATTGAGCCAACTAACTATAAGAGGGTACTTACCTATGAAACCTCGTGCAAGACTGAAACTAGGATCTTGTGTGATTTGCTTGTACATATACTTGTGCATACATCATGAACATCATAAAGCATCATATGCATCCACTAACTGTTTCAAGGGTTTGGATCTTCATATTTGTTCTTGTTTTGTAGGTCATGGAATCTCTTTGCAGGAAAACAATTTAAGTCAACCTTGTGAGAATCCCTCCTTAACTCAAGGAGCTTACTTCCAAGATTCCTGAGAATTCTCCCTTCAGTGAAAGACATGGTAGACTCCTTAACTTGGTCAACTCCAACATTGAAGAAGACATGGTGAAAGTTCTCTTCCAATTCTTTGACCCCCTACACCACTGTTTCAAATTCCCTGATTACCAACTAGTACCTACTTTGGAGGAATTTTCTCAACTCCTGAGGATTCCTATTCTCCATCAACTACCCTACAACGGTACGGAAAGAGAACCAAAGCCTGAAGATTTTGCTCAAGCTTTACACTTGCAACCATCTGATATCAAAGGTCATTGGAAAACCAGAAGTGGTGTCAAGGGTTTCTTGGAAAAGTTTCTGTTTGAGAAGGCACAAGACTGATGGAATTCTCTAGATATACAAGCTTTTGAAGAGATTGTAGAACTCCTTATCTATGGGTTGGTCTTGTTCCCAAACCCTGATCAGCTTATAGATGTGAATGCTGTCAAGATTTTCATATCTCAGAATCATGTGCCTACATTGCTTGGGGACATTCTACACTCATTTCACACACGAACAATGAGGAAAAGAGGTGTTCTCATGTGTTGTACTCCTCTTCTAGCAAGGTGATTTATTTATCACCTTCCCCAGTCAGTCTTGAAGAATGAACAAGGCTTGAGGTGGTCACAACGATTAATGACTCTCACACATTCTGATGTTCATTGGTGTTCTCGGTCAAGAGAAAATGTCATCATCATTGATCATTGTGGGGAATTCCCTAATGTCCCATTACTTGGCATTAGAGGAAGCAATACCTACAACCCCTGTTTAGCTCTGAGGCAATTTGGGTATGCCCGAAGGGATGGCCCTCATGATATGCAGATTCCTGACTTGGTTTTTGACTTCGACGATGACGCTCAAGGACTTCGACAAAGGTTTATCCGAGCTTGGAGGATGCCCAACAAAGTGGATAGTAAGACACTAGGACAAAAGAATTCCATCCCCTTTGAGCCTTATCTCAAGTGGGTACGAACCCGCACCCAGAGTCTTATGATGCCTTACCCCCACATTCTCCCCGTGAACAAACAGCTTGTTATGGAAGGAGAGGTTCCATACACCCTCCTACATCCAGACATGCCAACATCATTGGAAGAATTGCAAAAGAGTTGGATACATCTCAAGGAAGAATGGAATACTTTTGAAGCCAGCTTCTATACCAGTGAGAAGAAGGTTTTGGAACTTACCCGTCGACTTCACAAAGAGGAGACTCTTAACACTTACATCGCGCCAAAAAGGATGCGCAACGTCTTTTTACATTAAGAAGCTTTGTAATATTTTTCCCATAGGGCTTTTATGTACTAACAAATTTCTTCTTATTAATATGACATGTGTTCTTTTTGTTTTCAACAAATTTGAATTTCTGAATCCTTGAATGCATTACATGAATACATATCATTCATCATATGCATAAAAAGGTCTTCACACCAGGTGTCCTTATCTTTCTGCTGTTTATTTTAGCAAGATGGATATAGAGCAGACGGTCAAAGATCTACAAGCACAAAATTCTCAGTTCCAATAACTCCTCATGACCTTGGCAAAGGGTCAAGAGGACCTTAAAGCACTGTTAGAGAAAGAGAAGGAAAAAGACAAAGAGAAAAAGAAGAAAAGGGCTGGTGTGGCCACTTTCGGAGGAAGATTTGAGAACTAGGCTAGAAGGGTCCTCGAGTTCCCATCGACGTCTGACGAAGGGGTTGGTAAAGGTAAGAGAGTTGCAATGTCCTCCGAGTCTGAAGCTGAAGAGGAAGAAGAAGAAGAAGAAGAAGAAGAAGAGGAAGAAGATTACTCTGAGCATCAGTATCCTCCTGCGGACGATAAATATAAAAATCTAGAAGAGCGGCTGGCAGCCATGGAAGTACAAAGGGTTCCCGGGCTGGATTTCGAAGAACTAGGGTTGGTTGCTGGGATCGTCATTCCCCCCAAGTTCAAAGTTCCTACATTTTCCAAATATGATGGTTTGTCATGTCCGAAGATGCACCTGCGCTCCTACGTCAGAAAGATCCAACCTCACTCTTCTGATAAGGATATGTGGGTCCACTTTTTTCCAGATAGTTTGTCGGGTACGCAATTGGACTGGTTCTATCAACTTGAGAGATCTGATGTTCATAACTGGGAGTATTTAGTTGTTGCTTTCTACCGACAATACCAATATAACGCAGATTTAACGCCTACTCGTACTCAACTACAGAGTATGGGTATGGTCTCTAATGAAGGATTTAAGGAGTACGCCCAGAAGTGGCGAGATTTGGCTGGAAGGGTGCAACCACCATTGTCAGATAGAGAGTTGGTTGACATGTTTTTGGGGACCCTGTCTGGTCCATTCTTCAATCACTTAATCGGGAGCTCATCTGCAGGGTTCACCGAATTAATTCTGATGGGAGAAAGGGTCGAAGCTGGCATTAAGAGTGGTAAAATTCAGAAGGATGCATCCGCTTCCACTGCTATCAAGAAGACCTTCCCAGTCAAGAAAGAAGCCTCTGCTGTTTACACCCAGAGAAATCAAGGGAGACTGGAGCGCTGACCAGCGGTAGGGGCTGTGATGATTCAGAACTCTTCAGTCGATCAATCTTGAAGCAGTCAACCTAGAGCTAACCAGAATAGGGTGGAAAGGCCACAACGACAGTTCACTCGGATCAATATGACACTGGCTCAGGTCCTCCCTCGTTTGTTAAAGTTAAACCTTACCAACTTGAAAGAGGCGCCAAAAACCCAAATACCTCTTCTCCCTATTATCATTCAAATGCAAAATGTGCATATCATTCGGACAGTGTGGGGCACGACACCAACAACTGTTGGGCCCATAAAAACAAGATCCAAGATTTAATAGATGCCAAGGAGGTAGAGTTCGATGCCCCCGAAAAATCTAATGTGATATCCGCTCCTATGCCGAAACATGGTCATAATGCCCATGCTATTATAGAAGATCTTCATGTTACCGTTGTTGATGACTTAATGACTCAGTTGCCAATGATCAAGATGAATCTGTTGAAAGCCGGGATTTTCCCAGGCTGTGAAAAAGATTGTCACCTTTGTTTGACCTTGCAATCTGACTGTCCGCTGTTGAAGTCAGGCATCCAACGCTTGATGGATACCCAAGAGATCCTCTTTCAGAAAACTCCTGTTACTCCAATCAATGATATTGCTATAATCACCATTTCCGACAATCTTTCCAAGACCTGCAAAAGGGCTGTTAAGATTACACCTGATCCAAAGTTTGTACCGCTGAAGATTATGATGTCGGGGCCTATCCCATATAAGTCCAACAAGACGATACCATGGAATTACGGAGGATAGATTTTCTACCATGGTGTTAAGAAGATCGAATCATTTGAAGAAAATTCTGATGAAGAGGCTCCTGGTGTAGGGAATATTGCAAGGACGAGTAAGATAACTCGTAGCGGAAGAATCTTCTCTCCGAAGATTGCTCCTCCAAGGGCAGTCTTCGGACCCTCAAGTGCTCCGATGCCTATCAAGATATATGTGTGAAGTCCAGTGATCGAAGAAATTGTTACTCCTGAAGATGTACCCTCTGCTGTTATTGCTGATAAAGGTAAGGGGATCCAAGAAGCGCCCGTCAGGACGAGGGCTCAGACTTTGGTTATCACCGAGACCACCCAAAAGGAAATGGACGAAATCTTAAAGATAATTAAGAAGAGCGACTATGATGTCGTAGAGAAGCTGGGGCAAACACCTTTAAAAATCTCTATGCTAGCTCTGTTGCTTTGCTCTAAGGCTCATGCCAAAGCCTTGATCAAATTCCTGAAGACGGAGCACGTGCCTCAAGAAACTTCTGCGGATCAGTTTCAAGAATGTGTGGCTAGCCTTACATCCGACAATGGTCTGGGCTTTTCTGATGTCGATCTAACGTCCAGGGGAAGAAAGCATAATGATGCGCTGTATGTTTCGGTAGAGTGCAGAGGGACCACACTTTATCATGTTCTGGTTGATACCGGTTCATCTTTAAATGTCCTACCAAAGAAAGCATTGGACAGATTGGACTGTGAAGGTTTGACTTTAAAGCCCAGTAATATCATTGTTAGAGCCTTCGACGGTTCTAAGCGGATGGTTCACGGAGAAGTGGACATACCAATCAAAGTGGGTACGGAAATTTTCAACTCTACATTTTATGTGATGGACATCCGTCCTTCATATTCATGCTTCTTGGGAAGGCCATGGATCCACAACGCTGGGGCAGTCACTTCTTCTCTACACCAGATGCTCAAATACCCAGTCCAGGGTAAGATCATAACAGTTCATGGTGAGGAGGAGTATATGATAAGCCACCTTAACTCTTTCCGCTACGTGGAGTTAGATGGTGAATTCATAGAAACACCTTTCCAACACTTTGAAGAGGTTTCTCCTGAAGTTGCGGTATCCAAGACAATGACTGATGTGCCCATCATTACCAAACTTGTGTCCCGGATGTCATCCCTTAAAGATGCGGAGGCTGTGATCAAGGAAGGAGGAAGTACAATGTGGGGTCAACTGCTAGATTTTCCTTACAAGACAGATAAGTTCGGATTGGGTTTCACTGCTGCTAGCCAGAAAGTTGTGTGTCGCTCCTGGGCTGGAGGACCTCCACTGAAAATCACTCATCACGGGATTCATGCTTTAGAGGATGATGAAGAAGGAAGCAATTTTGAAGACTGGATCTTTCCAACCATTGAAGGAGGACTAAACAATTGGGAGGCGAAAGACTTCGTCCCCATTACTTTCATCAATCAGTAATTTATATTTTGAACATTTATGTTGGTCTATAATAACTTTTAAACAATTCGTACACTCTTTTGCCTTGTGCCTTTCCCGGGGCACATAGGTCCATTTGTAAGGGTTTTGATTCTTCATTTTCATATGCCATTTTTAATGAATCATGGACGTTTTCATCTATAAACTTTTGTGTTCATTTTCTTTCTTTTTACATTTTATTTTGTTTAAGGATGGTTATCCCTTACACACACCCACACTCATAAAATGCAGGTACCCATCCACTCTAGATTCCGTGGGTAACAATTTTGTTATGGCCTTCAGCAACTCTGAAGATCTGGTCAATCATGCCGAGTACGAAGGTGATGAAGACTGTGAAGTGCTTGGAGAGTTGGCTAGACTTTTGCAACAAGAAGAAAGGGTTATTATGCCCCATGAAGAGTTGTTAGAGACTATCAATTTGGGTACTGCCGAAGACAGAAAAGAGGTTAAAGTGGGTGTCAACTTGGAGCCAAGTGTCAAAGAGTGCTTAGTTCAGCTATTGAATGAGTTTGTTGAGATCTTCGCCTGGTCCTATGAAGATATGTCGGGACTCGACACAGATATTATGGTTCACCATCTCCCTGCAAGAGAAGACTGTCCACCAATCAAACAGAAAGTCCGCCGAATGAGGCCCGATATGTCTGAAAAGATCAAAGCTGAAGTGATGAAGCAGTTCAATGCTGAATTTCTGGCTATTACTTCCTATCCATAATGGGTTGCTAACATTGTGCCCATACCTAAGAAGGACGGCAAAGTCAGAATGTGTGTGGACTACAGAGATTTAAACAGGGCTAGCCCTAAAGATGATTTTCCACTACCACACATTGACATCTTGGTTGACAACACAGCTCAACACAAAGTATTCTCTTTCATGGACGGACTTTCAGGGTACAACCAGATCAAAATGGCCCCCGAAGACATGGAGAAGACTACTTTTGTTACGCAATGGGGTACCTTCTGCTATAAAGTGATGCCATTCGGACTGAAGAATGCTGGGGCAACCTATCAGCGAGCCATGGTAGCTTTGTTTCATGATATGATACATCATGAGATCGAAGTCTACGTAGATGACTTGATAGCCCGTTCACAGACAGAAGAAGAACACCTCGACCATCTGCAAAAGTTGTTTGTCAGATTGAAAGAATACAAGCTCTGACTGAACCCTAGCAAGTGCACTTTCGGAGTTAGGTCTAGTAAACTTTTGGGATTCATCGTCAGCAACAAAGGCATTGAGGTTGATCCTGCTAAGGTCAAAGCTATATAAGAAATGCATGTCCCTCGCACTGAGAAGGAGGTTAGAGGTTTCTTGGGACGCCTAAACTATATTGAAAGGTTCATCTCTCACCTAACATCTACCTGTGAGCCAATCTTCAAGTTGTTGAAGAAAGATCAGGTGGTTGAATGGAACAATGATTGTCAAGTTGCTTTCGATAAAATTAAAGAGTATTTGCTAGAACCTCCTATCTTGATGCCACTCGTCGAAGGAAGTCCTTTAATCATGTATCTGACTGTTTTGGATAATTCAATGGGGTGCGTACTGGGCCAACATGACGATTCTGGCCGAAAAGAGCATGCCATTTATTACCTTAGCAAAAAGTTTACCGACTGTGAGACTCGCTACTCACTGCTCGAGAAAACTTGCTGCACTTTGGTATGGGCTGCTCGCCGGCTAAGGTAGTATATGTTGACACATACCACTCTGCTGATTTCTAAAATGGATCCGATCAAGTACATCTTCGAGAAGCCTGCTTTATCCGGAAGAATTGCTATATGGCAGATGATCCTGACTGAGTATGATATTCAGTACACAACCCAAAAAGCTATAAAGGGGAGTGTACTAGCCGACCATCTAGCTCATCAAGCCGTCGAAGATTACCAATCTATGAAGTTCGACTTCCCTGACGAAGACATTATGACATTGGACAACATTAAAGGTAACGGACCGTATGACGGACCTGAACAAGGATACCGATGGACCCTGTACTTTGATGGTGCTTCAAATGCACTTGGCAACGGTATCGGCACGGTACTCATTTCTCCAGAAGGTTGCCATACACCTTTCACTGCTAGACTCTGCTTCAGCTGCACCAACAACATGACCGAGTATGAAGCTTGTATCTTTGGTCTCAAGGCGGCGATTGACCTAGGGATCAAATCTTTGGTTGTATTTGGGGACTCAGCTATGGTTATCAGCCAAATCAAAGGAGAGTGGGACACTAAACATCCTAATCTTATCCCATACAAAGAACATGTCCTGACATTGTTACCTCATTTCGAGCAGATTACCTTCGAGCACTTCCCGCGAGAAGAAAATCAGCTAGCGGATGCTCTAGCTACAATGACTTCCATGTTTAAACTCAACTGGGATAATGAGGCTCCCCAAATCACCGTCGAGAGAATGGATGAACCTACACACTGTCATGAGATTAATACCGAAGAAGTAGTGGAACAACCCTAGTTTTATGAAATCAAAAGGTATCTCAAGACTCGAGAATACCCTGAAGGAGCTTCAGTCAACGACAAAAAGTTCTTAAGGATATTTTCTCCCAAGTTCTTCCTGAGCAATGGTATCCTATATAAACGCAGCCATGATTGTGTTATGCTTCATTGTGTGGACAAGGTTGAAGCTGAGAAGATCATGACTGAACTGCATAGTGGCATATTTGGCACCCATTTAAGCGGACATACGATGGCAAAGAAGATTCTAAGGGCAGGCTACTACTGCTCTACCATGGAAGCTGACTGTCATCAATATTCCCGTACTTGTCACAAATGCCAAGTCTATGCTGACAAGGTACATATTCCTCCAGTTCCTCTCAATGTCCTAACAGCTCCTTGGCCATTCGTAATGTGGGGAATAGACATGATTGGAGAGATCAAGCCTACGGCATCCAATGGACATTGCTTCATCCTGGTGGGTATTGATTACTTTACCAAATGGGTCGAAGCAGCTTCCTTCGCCTTCGTTACCAAGAATGTGGTTGCTCGCTTCATCAAGTAGAACCTCATATGCTAGTATGGTATCCCCGACAGGATCATCACGGGCAACGGTACAAACCTGAATAACACTGTGATCCCCGCTCTGTGCGAGCAGTTCAAAATTCAACATCACAATTTATCTCCCTATCGGCCAAAGATGAATGGTGTTGTTGAAGCTGCGAAAAAAAATATCAAGAAGAACATTAAAAAGATGACAGTCACCTACAAGGACTGGCATGAGATGTTACCATTCGCTTTGCACGGATATTGTACCACGGCACGTACTTCAACTAGGGCAACCCCCTTTTCTTTGGTATATGGCATGGAAGTTGTTTTACCTATGGAGGTTCAGATGCCTTCCTTGAGAATTATGAACGATGTTGGTTTAAGTGAAGATGATTAGATTCAGACCTGGCTTGATCAACTTAACTTGATCAACGAGAAGCGACTTACTGCTGTTTGTCATGGTTAGACGTACCAAAAACGGATGATCAGGGCTTTCAACAAGAAATTCAGACGTCAGGTGTATCAAGTCAGAGATCTTGTAATCAAGCAGATCATCTTGCCGCAAAGTAATCCCAGGGGCAAATGGACTCCTACTTACGAAGGACCGTTTATGATCAAAAACATCTTTTCTGGTGGGGCAATGATTCTGACCATCATGGACGGTGATGACCTGCCGCACCCTGCGAACGCAGACATAGTCAAAAGATACTACGCATAAATGACCCGACAAGTTGAAAACCCGAAAGGGAGACTTGGGAAAAAATGGGCATCCCGGTGAATCAAAAACCCGAAAGGGCGGTTCAGGCAAAAATTAGGGATAAATAAAAAAATATGTACACCCGGCAAGTTGAAAACCCGAAAGGGCGACTTGGGCAAAAAAGGGTTTCTCGGTGGATCAAAAACCCGAAAGGGCGGTCCAGGCAAAAGTTAGGGAATTAAAGCGTATGTCTATGTCTCGTCGGATCACTTTAAGGAAAATCTCTTCACGGACAAGCTCCAAGCTTCTGATCAATCCAATCATCTATGAACGAAGCAACGAATGAGCAAGATATTCAGAGTTGTGAAGGCTATAGCAGAATGGGAACCCCATGGAATTGTTACACATATCCATCTTTCTTTGTATAAATTTTTCTCATTTTTTATGACAACATTCTCTTACTAGGATATATGTCTCCTTTGTACAAAATACTTACACAAAGTTAATACAAAGATATTTCAAAGTGCAGAAATTTGTTTGTTTTTTATTTCTTTTTTACACTTGTGTTTTATTTGAAAACATCCAATGATTTATTAAAATGAGCATATGCATTTGAATATAATCACTGCCTACAAATAAAACGGAATGAGAAAGGATAATTACTGATAGGTTGAAAGTATAGGAAAATGTCTTTAGGCTATTCCAGAAGAAATCCCCTGCAATATGTCATTCAGATCCTCAACAAAGCTAAAACCTTGAAGTACATATCCCCAGCGAAGTTAAGTTTCAAAATCGCCAGCAGAGCTAAAGTTTCTAAACTCCCAATCCCCAGTGGAGCCAGAAGACTTTGAACTACAAACCCCCAGCGAAGATAAAACTTTCTTCCTCAACGGAGTCTAAAACTTCAACCTTTAAACCCTGGTGGAGTACTATCCAACTTCCTCTGATTCCCCAGTAGATTGGCATACAACCCAAGCTTTTTTAAAAAAAACTTGCCAACAGGATAAGCATTCTCCCCACAGAGTTATTTCCCAGCAGAACGAAGATTCTTGTCCTCATTTCTCCAATTGAAGCCTTCCAGGTTTTAATTCCCCAATAGAGATCGTCAAAGTTTTCCTCATCCGCCAAGAAAGTCATGAAGGATTCTCAATTCCCCATAGAAATTGTCAAAGCTCTTGATTAATCCCCACAAATCACCAAGGATTTTCAATCCCCAGCAGTAGCCCAAAGGATTCCTCAGTCTCAGCAATCAAAAGCTTTGAATCTCCAACAGCAGTCAAGGATTTATTTTCCCCGGCAGCAGTCAAAGATTTCATTATCTCCAGCTATCAAGGATATATCACACTCAGCAAGACGGCTACTCAGCTTACATGCGCATCCATTACATTCATATATCATAAACATTGATAAAACACATTTATTACACCATACATTTCATGCAACATAACTTTGTGTTTTCAGCTAACATTTTACCCTTTTCAGGATAAGATTAAAAGCTATCTTTAACAAATATTCAAAGATCTCAAATATAGTACGGATACACTCCAAGACATGGAAGTCTTTCTGCTACTCATTTAGGTCTCATGTTTCAGATACAGTATGGATACACCCTAGACACGGCGTTCATTCTGCTACTCATTCAGACTTCAGCAATCAGATACAGACTAGATACGCTCCAAACACAGAAGCCATTATATTTCTCATTCAGATTCAACTATCAATTTCAAGTTCAGATACACTCCAGACACGGAAGTCATTCTATCAATTGTCCAGATCCCAGTTACAGTACGGATACACACCAGACACGGAAGTCATTCTGCTACTCATATAGATCTCAACTACAGATACAGTACAGATACGCTCCAGACGTAGTTGCCATTTTGTCACTCATTCAAACCTATTCCTCAGCTCAGAGATACTCTATACACGGATGTATTTTTGTCGCTTATTTGGATTTCAGATTTCGGATACAATATAGATACACTCCAGACACGGCAGTCATTATGATATTCATTCAAGAATCAAATACAGTCACAGCTTGGATACGTTCCAAACACGGACGTCATTCCTTTGCTCGTACAAATCAAATCTCCAGATACAACTCAGATACGTTCCAGACACGGATACCAATCTGATGTTCATTCTCCTAATTCTCGACAAACAAGTCTTGGATGGCATCTTTAAGCCCATCTCCAGCAAGATTCTACCATCTCTAAATGGCATCTTTAAGCTCATTCCCTCAACTATATTTTGACGAGTGCAAATTTACGGGCACTCTAGTGTCCAATCCTCTTTTAACTTCGAGTCACGAAAGGCAGATTCGCCAATCTAACTCTTCAGGTTCAAGAAGATTGAACAGGGGAAACTGTTGTACCCCAAAATTTTCCCTCTCATTTTAGCAACATTTCTCATCACAAGGCTCTTTGAACTCAAGATCAAGCTAGGGTTTGCTCTGCTAAAGACATCTCCTTGCACTGTTGACCTAAATTAGGGTTTGAATTTGCATAAAGATTTTTGGACTTTCAACACTCAAAGTGACTTTCATACTTCATTTGGAGTTATAAGTTTGTCCATACCAAGTTTCAGGCCTTAAATCAAATTTTTACCCAGTCAATTGGACAGTTGACCTAGAAATCAACTGTATTGGGGAAAAAGTCAATTGTGGCCAATTTACAATCAAACCTCATAAATTTGGACCCATATCAACATTATGTACTCATATGAACCATTTGATCAATTTTGGACCACAACTCCTCAAGAAATTTGATCAGATCATCAAAAGGGCAAAATGGTCATTTTTAGGGTTTTGACTGCACAATGACAATATCTGATTTTTGACCTAGCCAATGGAAAATTGAGTTAAAGCATGGATTCAAGGACTCAATGGCATCATCTTGACCTATTCACAAGGTTCAAAAGATCTCAATTGCATTGGATTGACACATGAATTTTTCCAGTCAACTGATCAAATTTTGACTATACACTGAAAAGTCAAACTTTGACTTTTTGGTCAAAATCAAGTGC
Source organism: Vicia faba (assembly GCA_948472305.1). Classification (NCBI taxonomy): domain Eukaryota; kingdom Viridiplantae; phylum Streptophyta; class Magnoliopsida; order Fabales; family Fabaceae; genus Vicia; species Vicia faba. The sequence goes on along the minus strand of OX451741.1, from coordinate 759,636,160 downwards.
CAAGGGTCATATTTCATCAAAATGTGTCAAAACATGAAACTTTTTCATCAAGAAACCCATTTTTGCAAATTAGGGTTTAAAGTTGAAAATTTTCATAACTTCGAATTTTTCTAAGTTATGAAATTTTCTTAATTTTTCCTAACTTTGCCCAACATTTTCACCATGATGCATTTGGACTCAAACAAAACCTCCAACATGGAAGTTGTAGTCCTCCACAAAGTTTACAACTTTTATTTACAAAGTTTTCCCAAAATAATCTTAGATCTCAAGTTATGATTTTTGGAACAAGGGTCCCTAAAACTTTTAACTTAGTGAAATTTTGCCCTAGTTTAGGCAGGATTTTGACCTATCTTCATGGCCATTTTTCACATAGTTCCACTTGGAATATAAAATTTCATTTCAAATATGGATTGTAGATCATGTTGCAAGATTTCCAAAATGTCCAAGAACTCTCCAAACTCATTTGTGGTTAGGGAGAATCGAAGTCTTGAAGTTGGCAAAAACTCACTTTTCATCCATGGCATGTTCATGTTAATACAAATTACCAATTCAAATCAGCTTGCTTTGCACTAGATTACAGGCCTCAAAACCATTCCACACTCAATAATTAAATGCAAATCCATTGGTCTAAGGCATTGTTTTGGTCATTAGAACATTGCACACAAAATTAATCCCTAAGTAGAAAAAGCAACATTTCCATTTTTGCCAAATCTTGCTTTATGTCAAAACTAAATCCTTGAGCATTGAGCCATATCTTGTGCAGCAAATTAGATCCACAAACTGGAGGGGCCAGGGGCAAAGTGTAGAAGCTGATAGATAGCCTGTACAGGCCTGATTCACATCACTTCTCATACTTTGCTTCATAACCAAGAAATTTGTCCAAAACACTAGAACGGGAACCTCAGCAAAAACCAACTTGTGCAAGCTTTTGGAACATCTTTCTCACACCCCTTTGAGCCAGAAACACGACACTTTGAGCCTTCAAACCTCCCATAGCACAAAATCATCTTCATTTGGCAAAACAAGGCACTCCCTGCAGTTTGAGTTCCACAACACAAATTGTTCGTGCGTTTTGTCCTAAATTGGTTCAAACATCTTCCACATAACCCATCCAAACTATCCCAACCCTTAAACACTAACTGTAAATCCATTTACAGGGTTTGCCATTTTCAATTTCAGTTTGTGCAGGTTGAGTTCTGTAGGCTTGTTCAAGCACCTTCAAGGAAAGCTACACATTGGAGAAGGTCAGGGGAAGTTCAGACAAGCTCCCAAACATCTCAAGCCTTGTTGAAAAGCTCCACATTGCCATACACAAAGTCAGCTGAAACAGGTTTTTATCAACTTCCTATCTCTCTATTTAGGAACATTTAGACTTAGGTTTGTGAATAAGAAATGTAGTATTCATAGCCATGAAGCTGTACATATTCTCAGTTTTCATTTTAATTAAGAATGCTAAGAGAATTTGGTCCATGAACATCCTGGAAAAAATAGGTTAAGATTTAGGGCCAGAGAAATTCTCTCTGGTCTTCGAGAGTTAGGACAAGTTTTTTATATGGTTGGATTCGTCTTGAAAAGCTCTACAACTTTGATGTTATGTGTTTTTGCAATAGAGCACGTATGCAGGATCTAGCATTTGTACAAGGCGCGCGCGAAATTTGAAGCCAGAGGTTGAAGATGAAGTCTGGCTTGGGCTGGGCTTTGCTTCTTTTGTTTTCAACACCCCCCCCCCCCCCCTTTTACTGAATACACCCCCTGACCCATTTCTTCTTATTTTTATGTTTTGTTATTTTATTTTCATTTCTGATTTTATTTTATTATTTCCAAACATAAAAAATACCTAAAAATATTTTATAAATTTTCACATTTATTTTGCATTTTATTTCTGTTTTTTCTAACATAAAAAACAATTTAATTAGTATATATGTTATTTATTGAAAACTTAAAAATGATATATAAATTACACTTCTTTTTTTTTATTCTTTATTTTATTTACACTAAAAAATATTGTTCTAAATATATTTTTAGTCTTGTATATATTTTAGTTTTATTATACATATTTAATATAATATATTTAATAGATACTTTAGAATAAAAACATAAAATACTATACTTTTATTTTTATTATTATTTATACTTAAAAAATACTTTTTCTAAATTTATTTTATTTTTTGTATATACACTATTTTACTTTATTGTATATAAATAATATAGTAAATATATTTATGTTCTTAAAAATTAGGGTTTACCCTTAATAATATAATAATAATCTTTTTATTATTATTATTCTTTTCTTTTTACATTAAATATTTTTACATACATAAAAATAAACAAAAACCTTTTTTTTGCATATTCATATTATTATATATATTTATTTAAATTGTTTATTTAAATATTATTCATTTGTTATTTATGCCATTTGATTCAATTTGGATGTAATAGTAAAATTAGGGTTTTAATTTCTTGTCAAATAATCCTCATTCAAAAATTGTATCCCCCTCCCCATAATCATGTTGTAATAGTGGTAGATTTATTTTACGCATTTACGCTTTCAATTATGCCATGATTAGAGATTAGGGTTTGTATGCAAAAATCCAAAATCAACAAGTAGCTTGACTAAAACAAAGACAAAAATGCATGAAAATCAATATACAATGCACACTTGCACCCCTAGGGTTTCATCCACTTGTTGCCTTAAAATGGGCCATGTTATGCATATTGGGTACTTTGGCAAAACAAAAACAAAATAAAAGATCATAGTCCCTCGTTGACGCTATTTTGGTTGCCTATACAAAATGATCTAGTCCCTCGGAAAATTTTCCAAAAATGCTTAACACAATTGCTATCATGGTTTATACGATGACCCGCGCATGTCCCGTTTAACATCCTAATACAAGGTTGTTTACCAAATGCAATGGTAAAACAACACTTTATTGTATATAAATAATATAGTCAATATATTTATGTTCTTAAAAATTAGGGTTTACCCTTAATAATATAATAATAATCTTTTTTTTATTATTATTCTTTTCTTTTTACATTAAATATTTTTACATACATAAAAATAAACAAAAATCTTTTTTTTGCATATTCATATTATTATATATATTTATTTAAATTGTTTATTTAAATATTATTCATTTGTTATTTATGCCATTTGATTCAATTTGGATGTAATAGTAAAATTAGGGTTTTAATTTCTTGTCAAATAATCCTCATTCAAAAATTGTATCCCCCTCCCCATAATCATGTTGTAATAGTGGTAGATTTATTTTACGCATTTACGCTTTCAATTATGCCATGATTAGAGATTAGGGTTTGTATGCAAAAATCCAAAATCAACAAGTAGCTTGACTAAAACAAAGACAAAAATGCATGAAAATCAATATACAATGCACACTTGCACCCCTAGGGTTTCATCCACTTGTTGCCTTAAAAATGGGCCATGTTATGCATATTGGGTACTTTGGCAAAACAAAAACAAAATAAAAGATCATAGTCCCTCGTTGACGCTATCTTGGTTGCCTATACAAAATGATCTAGTCCCTCGGAAAATTTTCCGAAAATGCTTAACACAATTGCTATCATGGTTTATACGATGACCCGCGCATGTCCCGTTTAACATCCTAATACAAGGTTGTTTACCAAATGCAATGGTAAAACAACACTGTCAAAAGGGTTAAAACATATAGGAAAGATCTTTTAGTAAAATAGGGTAGACAACTCTTAGTTAGTTGATCAAAACTTGCAAAAACATCCTTGCTATTTTCAAACACACCTCACAACACAATTTCAAAACATTTCCCAAATCAAACTTTTAAAAGACATACATCTTTGTATACATTCAAACAAGAATCATTACAAAGATTTCCACAACGATGGCCTCTTTTCAAAACATCTTTCAAAACCACACACAAAGCACCATTTCAAACAATTGAAAAGCAAAAGCAATTGATCTAAACAAGTAACTAAGAGCCCATGGATAACCATGGATGAAAAGGGTGCTTGCACCTTCCCTTTTCATAATCTACTCCCTGAACCCAAGAAAACATCTCAAAGGTCTTTCCTGTGCTTTTTGACCTTTCCTTAGGATAAAATAAAAAGTCGGTGGCGACTCTTGCTAAACCGAAACATTTGCGAACACAAACGCAAAATCTCAAGTCAGTTCTCCCACCGTATCACACATATGCATATGAATACAATTGACTGTTAACAAATATATGCATAAAGACAGGAATAAGAATTTACTCAATACTCTAGGAGTTGGGATAACATCCAAACCATCCACAAATCCCCCACAGAGAAAATTCCATGAGATTATAACCCTATAAAGTAATCTTCGCAAGTTCATACATTCCCCGTAATTTCCTCGGCAGATCACTCTGGAAGATAAAGGAGTACAGTTTTCTTCCCATCAATATTGCCCATCTACGAAATCCCAATCATTATAGTTTATGGAAATTTTTCTCCCCAACTGAGTTTTCAAAAGTGTAAAATCCCCTGAAGACTACTTCTCTTCAGTAGAGTTCATTATCCTCAGCAATGAGTTTCCCTCCATCAGAGTATTCCTCCGTCAACAAAGTTTACTTCCCAGCGGAGTTCAGATCACCATCAATATGGTTTATTTCCACAACATAGTTTATTTCCCCAACGAAGTTCAATCTCCCCAGCCTGGTCTGCATCTACCATAGATTACCAAATGGATCCTTGTCTCCAGCAAAGGACAGTCTGAATTGTTATCCCTAGAGAGTTGTTATAGAATATGGAACCATGCCATATATTAGTCAAATTTATCCTCCCTAGACGAGTCTGAAGGTTATCCATCTCTTTTATCCCCATTCAGGGTATACAAGAATTATAATCCCCAATAGAGCAAGGAACAACCAAAGTTTTGAACTCTTCTCCCCTAAGAAAAAATCAGCATCCTCTGGAGGAGTTCCCTCAAACAGAGAGCGGGAATCCCAAACGGAGACAATCCCTAAAAGATTGAAGATACACATACTCTTCATATCCAGCAACAACCAGAGATTCATCTTCCTAGGACAAAGATGTTGCTCAAATTTACAAATGCACTTCAATAACATTTTACATTCATACATCACTTACGAACAACATAGCATATGTATACAAAACGCATATAAAATTGTCTCATTTATTTTGAGAACATCATTATGCAATGCATTTCATACAACATGACATTGTATACAACTAACTCTTTACCTTTTCAGGAAATATCAGTCAAACAGATAAATACCATCAATTACTTGTATGACCAGACAGTCTGCTCAAAGGCAACATCTTTTGGCTCAGTTTAGATCGAGCATAGATCTATTCTGATAAATCTTCTAGTTAAAGATAAAGAGACCTCTTTTGGCTCAGATTAAATCGACCAAAGATTTATTTTGATACTTCTCCTAGTTGAAGACGGTCATAGATAACTTCTAGCTCAGATTAAATCGACCAAAGATTTATTCTGATACTTCTACCAGTAGACCTTTTTCTGGCTCAGATTAAACCGACCAAAGATTTATTCTGATACTTCTCCCAGTTAAAGTCAAAGCAACATTTTCTGGCTCAGTTTAAACTAACCATAGGTTTATTCTAATACTTCTTCCAGATAAAGAATAGCATGAATATCTTCTGGCTCAGTTTAGATCGAGCGTAGATATGTTCTGATACTTCTCCCAGTTAAAATCAGATGTCAAAATCTCCTGACTCAGATTAGATCAACCATAGATTTATTCTGATACTTCTTCCAGTTGCAGACAAGCATAGACATTTTCTGGCTCAGATTAAGTCGACCAAAGATTTATTCTGATACTTCTTCTAATCGAAATCAACAGTTACTTTGGATGGCATATATAAGCCCATCTCTGAAGACTCCCCGTTATCTCTCCAAATGGCATCTAAAATCCCATTCCTGGTATAATCAATCAATGACATCACTTCTTGCACAGGCGGGTGCAAATTTCTAGGCACTTAAGTGTTCAATCCTCTTCTGCCTTCAAGTTGCGAATGGAGGACATGTCAATCCAACTCTTCAGGTTTAAGAAGATTAAACAGGGGAAGCTGTTGTACCCCAAAATATTCCCTCCCATTTCTCAAGACATTCTTTCAAGGCTTCTCTAAATACTCAAGGATCTCAAGGGATGACCAGTCAAATGCTTAAGACAAAGGTCTACAACTAGGGTTTTGAGTTTCTCAAAGAAATTTGGGTTGTAAAGATCTCAAGTGGTTTCCATGGTTCATAATAGGTCTTCAACAATGTTCATGTCAAATTTTAAGTCCTACGTCACAAGTTTGCCCAGTCAATGGCCTAGATGATTGAAAATCAACTATAAGGGGTAAAAAGTCAATTATGGTCAACATACAGTCAAACTTAAAGATTTTTGGTCAACATCAACATTTTGAAGTGATATTCATTATTTAATCAAGGGTTGATCATGATTCCCCAAGGAAAGCTCTCAAATCATCAAAAGTCAAGAATTATCAAATTAGGGTTTTCTTAGGAGAAGTCAACTAAACTTTGACCAGGCATAACTTTCACATACTTCATCAACTTTTCCTCAACCAAAGCCCATTTTGAATAAAATTTAATTCTATACAACTTTTCTTTTATGCTCAATTCCCAAAAAATGCTTCATTTGAAATATATGAGCTAATACATTATAGGTCATTTTCAAAAGTCAACAAAAAACACTTTTTGTCAAGGCAACTTACATCAAGATAATGTCTCCAAAGGCAAAAATGATCAAATGACGGATCACTGACTTTTGACCTAATACACAATATATCGGTTTGAAACATGGTCTCAAGGTTTCAAATGCATAATTTTGACCTAATTCCATATATCAATTCATTTCTCAAGATCAATTGATTGATAGCTAAAATTCAGTCAACTGATGAAAAGTCAACTGATACACCAAAAATCAAACTTTGACTTTTTGGTCAACATTAAGTTTCAAAGATCAAAATTCATAAAGACATTCAAGAATATCAAGCTTGATCATCAAGAAGTCAATAAAGTCAAAAGTCAATTTGAAAAGTCAAACTTTTCAAGACTTAGAAATTTTTCTAAGTGTTTTGTACATGATAATTTCACTACTTCATGCCAATTTTTCACCAAGATGTATGATGATTCAAAGGAAACTTTCAACATGAAAGTTATAGATCTTGATGAATTATAAAACTTTTTTTAGAGGGTTTATGTCCAAAAAATGCTTAGATTTGAAGATATAAGCCCATAAAGTCATGACATTTTCATTTAACACTTAGAGAAATTTCCAACAGATTTTGGTCAGGATTTTATCCCAACTTCTTGGTATTTTTCACATAGTTCCAAGATAATTTTGACAAAATGGCTAACATGAAAGTTGTAGAGGATGTTTCAAGCTTTCTAAAACATCCAAGAGCGTGAATTTATCATACTTGAGCTAGGAGATTCAAGGGGCTGAAGTTGGACATCCATTCTTGAATTGCAAGTCATTTGTTGAAGAAAAAATAATCCAATTTGCATGATGTGATGGATAATCTTACTTTGTAGGCCTTTTAACTTACAAATCTATCCATAATCAGATGTTTACACAATTGATTGAACCATTATCCAAGTGATTCAAGTATTATCCATTGCATCATTCCATTTATGGCACAAAGGCACCATTGCCATTCACATAAAGCGTGCTTTATACAAAGTCAGCTCTCCTTGAGCCTCTCAATTGTTTTTTCTGCACACACAATGTCAAAGCAAAAAGCAACGTGCCTAAAAGCTCCTAGCCACTTCAGATCCCTTTTGTACCATGCATTGGGACATCAAGTTTTACATAACTTGGTTGTTTCATCTTAACCAAACTAGAATTTTGACAGCTTGTGAAACAAACTCTCTCATCCTCTCAAACCTTATCTATAAATAGAGAGGTCATTTGCAAGCTAAAGGGCCAGAATTTTTTGTTATGTAGACAAGCCCTCAAAATCTCATACTCTCAAAAAGCCTTAACTGTCCATAAAACCTTCACTCTTAAGCTTTGAGGTCCAAGTCTTTGAACCTCTCACACCTTGCAAGTCATGTCCAAACAACCCATCAAAACACTCCACGTACATCACATAGAAGTTGTTCAAACTCAAGAACAACTTTTGTAATATCACTATTTTCCAAACTCAAAAACATCCACCTCCAACTTGACTTCTCCAAGACAATACAACAACTCAAACTCAAAGCACAAATTTCAGTTTCAAGGTAAGTTTTCTTAACTTTGGAATCTTCATACAAGCATCATTAGTGGTTCATTTGTGAAGATAAAATGTAAATATCATTCCTCTTTAAGCTAACCATATGCTTGCTTTTCATTTTGACTGACCATGTGTTGAGAACTGACTCATATATGCAGCAGAACAATGTTAGAGGCACAAAACAGCAGTATGAGTCGATACGAAACACTATGAGTCGACACATATTATGTCCAAAACAGGTTATGAGCTGATGAAAACCATTATGTGTCGATACTAACTGTTCTATGAGTCTATACGAAATGCGAATACGTCGACTCATACTGAGTTAATTTTCATTTTCCAGGAGCAATAAATGATATGTGTCGATGCATAAGTGTATGTGTCGATAAGAAATAGATATGAGCCGATACGAAACAGATATGAGCCAATACGAAACAGATATGAGCCAATACAAAACAAATATGAGCCAATACGAAACAGGTATGAGCCAATGCATAAAAAAAATTTGTATCAATGCATAAGCTCATGTGCCAAGACATAAAAAAAATTTAAAACAACTTTCCTGTTTTTTTACATTATCTTTACATATTTGTATTGTTATTCATTATTCAATATGGTTGTAATAGTAATTAGGATTTATTTGCTTTCATTCCTCATTTGTAAATTTGTATCCGCATCCCCTAAATGATGTAATAGCGTAGGACTTTAAATTTTTTCAATTTATCGCTTTCAATGTAATTGCTAGTAATTAGGGTTTGTATGGCAAGACTTAAAATCAACAACTAGATAACCCTATATCAAGACAAAAATGCATGAAAACAAAACACTTTACACACTCGCACCTCTAGGGTAACCCACACTTGTTGCCTCGGATAAAAATAATCATGTCCCTCGAACGTGGGATACTTTAGCAAAGACCCTCAAATACAAGATCGTAGTCCCTCGATGACCCTTTGATGTTGCCTTCGTAAATGATCTTAGTCCCTTATGACAAATTGCTAAGGTATCTACAATATTTCCTTCTATGACTATACGATGACCCACGCCCGTCCCTTCATATCCAATGATAGGGCTTCTTACCAATCAATGGTAAGATACCAACATCTATAGGAGGAGGAAAAGAACTAAGACTTTTTGAGTAGGTAGAACGCTCGTAGTTTCTTGATCACAACATTTCAAAACATCTTTTAAAAACACCAACACTTTTCCATGAAATATTTTTAAAAGTCAACACTTTGTATGCATTCTTATAGAGACGAGAATAATTACAAAGTTCGCCTAAACAAAGGCACTTTTCAAAAATACTTTCAAACAAACACAAATACATTTCAAACAAAGCATTTTAAAGTGAGATAGCAACTAAGAGCCCGTATATAACTAAGGATGAAAAGGGTGCTAACACCTTCCCTTTTCATAACCTACCCCCCGAACTCATGAAAATTCTCAAAAGGTCTTTCTTGTTCTTTTCACCCTTTCCTTTATTGGTTAAAATAAAAGTTGATGGTGAATCTTTCTATCCATAGCAACTGCGATAAAATGCAAAACACCCAATTCAGTTCTCCCACCGTATTACAGAAATGGCGACTCTCTGGGGAGAATACTTAAAAGTGGGGTTACCTTAGAGACTAAATCACCTTTAAATTCTTTCATTGTTTGACTTGCTTGCTTTATATTTTGGGTCCTTGTTCGGGTTTTGTATTGATCCTCTACCCGGATCCGGGAACATTATTAGGTAAGTAGCAATAAATCATGTGGTCTGTGCGGGGTATACTGACATGGTTGAAGCGATGGCTATGTTAGTGTGACACATTTGTTGGTACTGGTATCCCTTGAGTCCAGTCAAGGAGAATACGGGGCCGTTGTATGGTGTCATGAAGCACTAACTGACCGTAGAACCTTTAATTGAACAACTTAGCCATTAGGAAGTAGTGAGGTAGCCGGCTTTGGTGCAGTCTGAAGTTCGTTGATACTCGATGCTATGCTCATTGAGATCGGACTTTCAGGATATTTCGGTCACCAATAAAGAAGCTTGCGTTGAAACAATGTCCGATGAAGAAAGATAAGTGATATTGAGATTCCCTATAACCCGGTTACTTTCTAGGACAGGTTGAACCAACTAAACTTCAAGACGGTACTTACCTATGAACCTCATGAAAGCCTAAACCTAAGGACTTGTTTGCTTTGTGTGTATATGTTTACTTATACATAACATCATGACATCATACCATGGCATTTTTCACTAACCATTTAAAGGATTTTTGGGATTTATCTTTGTGCTTATTTGTAGGACATAGCTTCCACTCACAGGAATAATATCATAGTCAACCACGTAAGAGTGCCTCCTCAACTCAAAGATTTAGCATCAAGGGTTCCTGAGCATTCTCCATTTACCACAAGACATGGTTGACTTCTCAATCTGGTTACCTCAAGCCATGATGAAGACATGATGAAAGTGCTCTTTCAATTATTTGACCCTTTACACCATTGCTTTACATTTCTTGATTACCAATTAGTGCCCACCATGGAGGAGTTCTCTCAACTCTTGGGAGTTCCAATTCTTGATCAAATACCTTTCATCGGTATTGAGAAAGATCCGAGACCTGAGGAGATTGCTCGAGCTTTACATTTGCAACGGTCCGATGTTGTGGCAAATTGGGAAACAAGAAGTGGTGTTAAGGGTTTTCTAGCCAAGTTTCTGTTTGAGAAGGCTCAACAATTTTGGGATGCTTTGGACTTACAAGCCTTTGAATAAGTGTTGGCTCTTCTCATCTATAGGATGGTACTATTTTCTAACCCGGACCAACTCATAGATGTGAATGCGGTCAAGGTTTTTCTATCTCGTAACCCGGTGCCTACCTTACTTAGAGACATCTTGCATTCTCTTCACACTGACACCATGAAGAGAAGGGAATTCTTATGTGTTGAACTCTTTTGTTGGCTAGGTGGTTTATTTTGCACCTGCCTCGATCTATTTTAAAGAATGAGAAAGGCATTAGATGGTCTAATAGGTTGATGTTACTCTCACATTCGGATATTCATTGGTGTTCTTGATATTTGGAGAATGTTATCATTATTGACTGTTGCAGGGAATTCCCTAATGTCCCTCTCCTTGGCATTAGGGGAGGTATCACCTATAATCCTTGTTTGGCTTTACGACAGTTTGGGTATGCTAGGAGGGATGGTCCTCATGATGCACTTGTTCAAGGAATTTCATTTGACTATGAGAACGATGTCCAAGGTTATCATCCAAGATTCGTACGATTTTGGGACATGGGGAAGAAAGTTGATAGCAAGACATTGGGGCATAAGAACTCCATTCCTTTGGAGCCTTATCTCAAATGGGTGTGAGGTCGCGCTCAAAACCTCATGATGCCTTATGAGGCCATTCTACCTATCATCATGGAGCCTATCATCGAGGGAGATGTTCCCTACACTATCCTTCATCCTGACATACCGACTACTCTCGAGGAGTTGCAAAGATCTTGGATTCAACTCAAAAGGGAGCGAGACACCTTTGAGACCCAGTTCTACACAAGTGAGAAGAAGGTTTTAGAGCTCACAAGACAACTTCATGAAGAGCGGAGTTTGAGTGCCTACATTGCACCGAAGAGGATGCGCTCATGGGAAGCTTGAGTCTTTTTTTGTATTATCTTTGTTTCTTCCATTGTAAGCCCAAGAGGCATCTTGTAACCGTTTGAACTTATTAATGCAATTATTGTTTGTTCCCTCTTTGTCTAAACAAATTTAAATCTTAAAAATCCTTGAAATCATTTGCATACGCATTCCATGCATCATGACATAAGCAGATTTTACGACACAGGTATCCTCATCTTTTTACTGTTTGTTTCAGTAAGATGGATATTGAGCATATCGTGAAAGACTTACAGATACAAAATTCTCAATTTCAAGAAACTTTTCTCACCTTAGCCAAAGGAAAACAAGAGCCGATGTCACTTTTGGTGGCAACAAAGAAGACCAAGAAGAAGGCCCTGATCAATATGGGGAAAAGTTTTAAAGGCCCTGTCCGTCAAGTATAAGTGGTTGAAGAGTCGTCCGAGGAGGACCAAAACGAAGATGCAAGGAGCACTCGTGTTGGGGTTGAAAACAATCAAGCTTCTGAGAATGAAGATTACTTCGATGAACAATATCCACCAGCTGAGGATAAGTACAAGCAACTGGAAGATAGGTTGAAAGCTGTGGAAATTCAAGTTGTACCTGGCTTAGATTTTGGTGATTTGGGATTAGTACATGGGGTTGATATCCCACACAAATTCAAAATTCCAATCTTTTCTAAGTACGACGATGTTTCGTGCCCAAAACTTCACTTGAGGTCCTAGGTCCGCAAGATACAACCGCATACCACTGACAAGAAGCTTTGGGTACACTTATTTCAAGAGAGTTTGTCTGGGACTCAGTTAGAATGGTTTTACCAGTTGGAGGGTTCCAACATTCATACCTGGGAAGATCTGGCCACCGCTTTCTACCGTCAATATCAGTACATCACTGATTTGACACCGACTAGAGTTCAACTTCAAGGAATGACAATGGGTACTAATGAAGGGTTTAAAGAGTACGTGCAAAAATGGAGGGACCTTGCTAGTAGAATTCAACCACCGTTGACTGATAGGGAGATGGTGGACATGTTCATGGGAACATTAACTAGCCCATTTTTTAACTTGTTAATTGGGAGCTCATCGTCCGGTTTCACTGAGTTAATTCTGACTGGTGAAAGGGTTGAGAGTGGTATCAAGAATGGAAAAATTTCCTATGGCATCTGCTTCTACATCAAACAATGTTTAGAAGCCCTTTATTGGGAAGAAAGAAGCCAATGTTGTATATGGGTCAAGGGCCCATACCAAGAAGGATCACCGCCCATCTATTAATGTTGTTTTAATCTCCAACCCACAATCTACTCAAAGACAACCACAATAAGCCAGCCATCAAAGGTCTGAGGTTCCATGAAGACAACTCACGAGGATTAAGATGTCATTGTCCCAAGCCTTGCAACACCTATTGAAGGCCAACTTGGTAACATTGTGTGATCCATCATCGAATCCCAATGTTTATCACCGAAGTACAATCCTAGTGCCAAATGTGCATATCATTCCAACAGCCCTGGGCATGAAACTAATTAATGTTGGGCTCTAAAAAACAAGATTCAAGATCTTATCGACAACAGGACCATTGAGTTTGACCCATCTACAACTCCAAATGTTATAACTGCACCAATGCCAAATCATGGCAAAGGTGTCAATGCAATTGAAGACACTGTATTTGTTTCCTCCGTTGAGGATTTGACTACTCCACTGACTGTTGTTAAAGAGAACCTGCTGAAGCTGAGGTTTTCCTTGGCTGTTTGAAAGACTGTAATTGTTGCACTGAACAAGTTAATGGTGTTAGAACAAAGTTTGTTTCTAATCATATCTTAGAGTTTTCATGAAAACAATGAAATAAATTTTGTAAAATATACTTTATACTCTGATGTGTATGTTCTCTAGATACAGATGATATTCTGACTCATGCATATCAAAAGAGAAACATCATTTTACGCAAGACAAAGCAAACTCTGAAGGAAGCACTCCAAGGAAAACTCTGATGGAAAAGCAATACCAAGCAAACTCTGATTACGCTAGCTGAAGTGAAGATCTAAAAAGAAGCACGCTGAAAGCAACATCTGATAATGCAAGCTGAAGCAAACTCTGATGAACATGAAGTGAAGAATACTTTGATAGAAGAATAGTTAAAGTAAACTCTGAAGTGGCAACGCTGCAAGAAAACACTTAAAATTCCATAGACAAGTTCTGACAGTACCGTTGGTCATTAAATGCTAAGACGGATAACGCACTCAAGTGGTACTACGCACGAGAACATTGGAAACATAAAGACCAAGCCAACACGCTTCATTAATGCAAACACTCTCTTCAAGGCAGTAACGGTCAAGGATGAAAGCTATATATATAAGATATTTTGTTTCAAAGAAAGGTTACTGATCCACGAGAAACAACCTTACGCTCACTGTTTTCATACTTGTAAACCAATATTGTATAGTGGGTAGATCTTAAGCATTGGTAAACAATCTTAGTAATAAATCACAGTTTGTGATAAAGCTTATTAGAAGTATTATGTTTCACTATTATTAAGAGATAATTTTGTAAGTGTTCCTTGAGAGACCAGTTGGGTCAGATTTCTCAAGAGGGCTAGGACTAGTTGAGTCTTAGAGGTGTTAGTCACTTTCAGTTGGCTTATGCATTGTACTGTTAGTCATAACAGTTTGGTTGTACATTTGTAATCAATTTGATTATAGTGGATTAAGTCCTCGTTGAGATAGGCGAAATCACCTTGGCGGGTGGACTGGAGTAGTTTGAGTTTCAAACGAACCAGGATAAAAATACTTGTGTCCTTCCATTAGTATTGTGCGAGAAAAAGGAAAGACTTATTAACCCCCCACCCCCCTTCTAAGTGTTTTCTCACCCTTCAATTGGCATCAGAGCTCTAGTTCTGGGTGCAAACACCTAACAGTGTCAGAAAAAGATCCAGAAGGAAAACACTATGGCAACTGAACAAAACAACAACAACTGCACCAAACCTCCTTTGTTTGATGGGGAAGAATTTGAATACTGGAAGGATAGACTAGAAAGTTTCTTTCTAGGTCATGATGTTGATCTATGGGATTTGGTCATAGATGGGTATACTCATCCAGAAGACAAAGACGGAAACAAGATTGATAAAAAGAACATGGATAAACAACAGAAGTTAGATTTGAAGAATCACCACAGAGCCAGAAACATCTTTCTGAATGCTATTTCTAAAACTGAATATGAGAAAATCACCAACAGAGATACACCACATGACATGTTTCAGTATCTCAAAATGACTCATGAAGGAAATTCTCAAGTAAAAGAGACAAAAGCTATGGCTCTCATCCAGAAGTATGAAACCTTCAAAATGGAAGAAAATAAGTTTATTGAAGATATGTTCTCGAGATTCCAAACTCTGATTGATGGCCTGAGAGTTCTGAACAAAGGATACACCAAGGCATACCATGTTAAGAAAATTATCAGAAGTTTACCCAGAAGATGGGCACATATGGTTACTGCATTCAAAGTGTCAAAAGATTTGAATGATGTATCCCTTGAAGAACTTATCAGTGCTTTAAGAAGTCACGAGATAGAACTTGATGAACATGAGCCTCAGAAGAAAGGTAAGTTTATCGCCCTTAAATCTATTAAAAAAAGTGAAACTAACCCTTTTCAGGAAGAAGAAGAAGGAAACTCTGAAGATTCTGCATCAGAAGAAGATGAGTTATCCCTGCTCTCTAGAAGGATCAATCAAATATGGAAGCACAGACAAAAGAAGTTCAGAAACTACAAGGGGTCAGAAGATAAACTAGAATCTTCTGGACATAAGAAGTCAAGCAGGAGAGATATAGTCTGCTATGAATGTAAAGAACTGGGACACTACAGAAGTGATTGTCCTAAGCTGCAAAGAGAAAGACCAAAGAAAAAGTTTGGAAGAAAGAAAGGCATGATGGCCACCTGGGATGATTCAGAATCTTCTGAAGCTGGATCTGACTCAAAAGATGAACATGATAATCTAGCGTTTATGGCTACCACAGCAGATGACGATGACGATGACTCTGATTCAGAATCAAAAGAGGTATTCTCTGAATTTTCTAGAACTGAACTTGCTGAAAGCTTATCTGAACTTCTTGAAAACTACAGTAAACTCAAAAAGAATCTTGCATCTGATTTTGAGAAACTTGAAAAAGAAAACTCTGAACTTAAAGAAAACATTTTTAAACTCAAAGAGAAAGTTCAAAAATTTCAAAAGATCTCTATTTCAGATTTTGCTTCAAGTTCAAAAGATATTCTTAAAGAATATGACTCTAGTTTTCAAACGTTTCTTGCTAAAAGCATAGATAGAAGCAGAATTGCTTCAATGATCTATGGTGTTAGTGGAAATGACAGAAGAGGTATTGGATATAAAGCTCCCAAAGGGAAAGAAATATATAAACCTAAGCCTGTTGAGGAAATGGTTATCACATATAAACCACTACACAAACAATTTAGTTTTGGGCACACACATGATATCAAATACACTTCTCACTCTGAAAATTCTTATGCAAAATCAAAGTTCAACCAGAACTTTAGAAACTCTAACCAAAAAGGACCCAAAAAGAAATCGGTACCTAAGGAGAAAATAATCTATGTTGCAGATGTCCTTAACAGCTCAGTTGAAACACCAGTCATGGTACCTGAACTCTGGATGCTCGCGACATATGACGGGAAGAAAGTCTATGTTCCAAAGTCTGGAACTTAAATCTGGAGGAGATGTCAAATTTGGAGGAAATCAAAAAGGAAAGATTATTGGTTCTGGAACCATTGGAAATGGTAACCTTCCTTCTATAACTAATGTTCTGTTGGTAGAAGGATTAGCGCATAACTTGTTGTCCATAATTCAATTAATTAACAACGGTTATGACATAATCTTTAATCAAAAATCCTGTAGAGTTGTTAGTCAAAAATATGGATCAATCCTTTTTACTGGCAAGAGAAATAACAACATCTATAAAATTAATCTTTCTGATCTTAAATCTCAAAATGTAAAATGCCTTATGTCTGTTAGCGATGAGCAATGGGTCTGGCACAGAAGATTGGGACATGTTAGCATGAGAAGAATATCTCAAATTAACAAACTCAATCTGGTAAGGGGACTTCCCAATCTGAAGTTCAACTCAGAAAGCTCTTTGTGAAGCATGTCAGAAAGGAAAATTTTCAAAACCTTCTTTTATGTCAAAAAATGTTGTTTCTTCCTCTAGGTCGTTGGAACTTCTTCACATTGATTTGTTTGGACCAGTTAAAACTGCATCCATCAGAGGAAATAAGTATGGATTGGTCGTTGTTGATGACTACAACAGATGGACATGGGTTAAGTTTTTAAAACACAAGGATGAGTCGCATTCTGTGATCTTCGACTTCTATATCCAAGTGCAAAATGAAAAAGATTTTAGAATCATAAAAGTTAGAAGTGATCATGGAGGAGAATTTGAAAACCATTATTTTGAAAAAAAAATTTAAAGAAAATGGCATTTCTCATGATTTCTCTTGTCCTAGAACTCCCCAACAAAATGGAGTTGTAGAACGAAAGAATAGAACTTTGCAAGAAATGGCCAGAACCATGATTAATGAAACTAATATGGCTAAACACTTCTGGGCAAAAGCAATGAACACAGCATGTTATATTCAAAATAGAGTCTCTATAAGACCTATTCTTGAAAAGACTCCTTATGAATTGTGGAAAAACAGAAAACCCAACATTTCATATTTCCATCCTTTTGGATGCACTTGCTATATTATGAATACTAAAGATAATATGAACAAGTTTGATTCTAAGGCACAAAGTCTCAAAAGGCTATAGGGTATACAACACAGAAACTCTTATTGTTGAAGAATCAATCAAAGTAAGATTTAATGATAAGCTTGGCCAGCAAAATCCAAAGCAGAACGAAAATCCTACAGGTACAGAAGATCATCTTACAAACTCTGAAGATTCAGAAGAAAAGGACATCTCAGAAGACCCTCCTATTAAAAACACTCTGGAAAATCTAAGAATTTCTGAATAACCCTCACAGAATAAATTCCCCAGAATCACATCAGCACATCCAGAAAATGTGATTATTGGAAAGAAAGAAGATCCCATCAAAACAAGATCCTCTTTCAGAAACATTGAAGAATCACTATTTTGTTTGGTCTCTCTAATTGAACCAACCTCAATAGAGGAAGCTCTGCAAGACAACGATTGGATCCTAGCTATGCAAGAAGAACTAAATCAATTTTCAAGAAATGATGTGTGGGATCTAGTTCTAAAGCCCAAAGGATTCAATATCATAGGAACAAAATGGGTATTCAGAAACAAGTTGAATGAGCATGGAGAGGTTGTCAGAAACAAGTCACGACTTGTTGCACAAGGTTACATTCAACAAGAAGGAATTGATTATAATGAAACCTTTTCCCCATTCGCCAGGTTAGAATCAATTAGATTGTTAATTTCTTTTGTTGTTCAACACAACATCTCATTATAGCAAATGGATGTTAAAAGTGTATTTTTAAATGGTTACATAGAAGAAGAAGTTTATGTCCACCAACCTCCGGGTTTTGATGACCCAAAATTTCCAGAACATGTTTTTAAATTGAAAAAGTCTCTGTACGGTCTGAAACAAGCTCCCAAAGCTTGTATGAACGTATGAGTAATTTTTTTTTTAGAAAAGAATTTTACCAGAGGGAAAGTGGACACAACCTTATTCAGAAAAACATTTAAAAATGACATTTTAATCTGTCAAATATATGTAGATGATATTATATTTAGAACTTCTAATGTCTCTCTTGGAAGAGAATATGTCGAGTCTATGCAGGCTGAATTTGAGATGAGCATGATGGGAGAACTGAAATTCTTTCTGGGAATTCAAATTAATCAAACTCTAGAAGGTACTTACATACATCAGATAAAGTATGTTAAAGAACTTCTGAAGAAATTCCAGCTTTTAGAAAGTAAAGAAGCAAAGACACCAATGCATCCTACATGTATTCTGGGAAAATATGAGGTAAGTAAGAAAGTAGATCAGAAGCTCTACAGAGGTATGATTGGATCTCTTCTCTATCTGACTGCATCTAGATCGGATATATTATTCAGTGTATGTTTATGTGCAAGATTCCAATTAGATCCTAGAGAATCTCACTTAACTACTGTGAAGCGAATTCTGAGGTATCTGAAAGGTACTACTAACCTTGGACTGTGTTACAGAAGATCCAAAGATTTTAAACTAGTAGGTTATTGTGATGCTGACTTTGCTGGAGATAGAATAGAACGCAAAAGCACCTCTAGAAGCTGTCAGTTTCTGGGTGATAACATTATCTCATGGTACAACAAGAAGCAAGCCACTATTGCACTATCAACCACTGAAGCTGAATATATATCTACTTCTGGATGTAGCACTTAGATGATCTAGATGAAGATCCAGCTGGAAGATTATCATCTATATGAAAGTAAGATTCCTATCTTCTGTGATAACACCTCTGCTATTTGTCTTTCAAAAAATCCCATCTTACATTCTAAGGAAAAACATATAGAAATTAAACATCATTTCATAAGGGACTACATTCAGAAAGGAATCCTTAGTTTAAACTTCATAGACACAGACCATCAATGGGATGATATTTTCACAAAACCCCTTTCTGAAGATAAATTTAACTTCATTCTGAAAAACATCAGTATAGAATTTTATCCTGAATGAATTTTTTTTATATGTCTCTCCAGAATGTTCTGAAATGAATGTTCTGATTAACTACTCTTCAGAAGTGGGAAGAGGAGTTACATCAGAAGCTATTCATCATGTTCTGAAATGTGTCTAACATTTCATTACACGAATGGCTCAAAAGTTCATTATATTAAGCCAGTTGTCACACGCTACCCTCAGAAGTTGAACGCGTGTTTCAACTCTGAAAGGTCACGCATGCGTGCGTTGCTATTGAGACGCCGTTCCTAGGTAACTATTCAGATTTGATAAAATATCACACCTCCCCTCAATGTCATATTTCATTAATTTCTAGTAATGATTTTTTTTTAATTTCAATCGTTCAAAATTCATTATATGTTTTATTACCCAAAATTTTCTCAAGCTATAAATACCTTGCAAAATTCCCCTCTTTTACTTTTTACTCTCTCTCTCTAAGTTTCAATCGCCTCTGCATTTTTGTGCAAACTCTCTCTATTTTTTCAAATCTTAAACCTAAACGTTCCAAATGGCTTTATCTTTATCTCCTTCCGAGAGCGTTCTTGTTTCATCAAGCAGCTCTCAACATGCAGAAAGATATGTCGTTCCTGAAAGAACAACGCTCATACCTGTTGATAGCTTAGAAGTGGTGAGTGAACTTATGGTCGATTTTGATAATCTGAAAGCAAATGGGTTTGACTTGTTTCCGGCGGTGGAATTCTAAGGGTGGAAAAATTTCTTTGATCATCTTGTTGGACCAGTGTTTCCTCATCTAGTCAAGAAATTCTGGATTCATGCCATTGCTTCTCCAAAGGTCATCCTTTCATTTGTCATGGGCAAAGAGATTTCCATCACTGAGAATCTCATCAGGAAACTTCTAGGCTTTGAAGGAAATGGTGTTACTGGAATCTCTAGTGGACGAATGGATATGTCCAAAGTTTATGCTGAAATCTTTACTACTGACCAGTATCTTCTGTTCAACCACCTCTAGATGCATGTGAAGGAAACTAGGGAAGCTAAAAGGGTCAAAAACCCTAAGTCAAAAAGAAATTGGATCCCTCTGGGAAGATTAATCTCATACATTCTGACTGTGAATGGTCTGGTAGCTCATTTAGAGGACGCCAACTTGCTTGGTGAATTGGAGCCCACTTGTGAAAAAGCTCTGACTGGGAAGAACGTGCTGAAAAGGAAGCTGATTGACAAACTTCTGGTAGAACCTACTCCATATGTGTCAGCAACTGTCACCAGAAGGAGAATCCCCGTTGGAGATTTTCCTCTCTTCAGCTCTGGTGATCATCCTGAGATCATTCTCCACTTCATTAAAGCTTGCAAGGAAAGTGGAATTCGCATTGACCCCGCATGTATTCAAGGAAGAAATTTACCTGCTCCAGATGTTTTCCTCCAGAAGAAGGAGAAGTCCCCTCTGTACGTCCTCAGAAGAAGAAGAAATCTCCAGGTACATCCACTGGAACAATTTTTGTTTGTGATTCTGTATGTATATCACCATCTGATGAACCCTAAACTTTAGGAGATATAGAAGTAGACATAGACCTCACCATTCCTTCTGAACCCCTCTAAAATAATCCTCAAATTGATTAAGTTATATCTGACATAGAAAATTTTGATATTGTAGTCTCTACACAATCTCAACCTTAACCACATATAACTCAACCTGACTCATCTACTTCTGCTCCCCATCAACAAAATCCAAATACTCCTGCTGAAAACCCTCTTCCAACATCCCCCATCAGACCTTTATCCCCAAGATCCTCTGAGTGGTATGAAGGTTCGTTGAGATTACCAGGAATAAATGTGCTTATAGCTACACAACCTTTGTCATTCATCATTCCCTCTAAGAACATTTTTTGCTGTAAATGAATCCCCTGCACCTATTCCTTCTTCCTCAGCCCAAACCACCATCATCATCTCTCCTGACATCACCCTTCCTACGTCACCAGTAATTCTCACACCTCTCTCACCTGAACCCTCATCACCTCACTCTCTAGAACCAACCTTTAGTCCATCCTCATCAGAACCTCCTGAACCCTCTGAACCTTCCGACTTCCTTATGACTGTAGTTAATCTTGAAGCTCTACGATATCTACATATAATATCCACCAAAAAGGCTTCCCAAACCAACCCCAAAACCTGTTCAGCCAGATGTTACTGTACGTTTTTAGAATTTTACAACAGAAATGCAGACGTGGATAGACCTGCTGAAGGCAAACAATGCCAGCAACCTGGACCCAGCTGCATGTGATTTTCAGTGGGGAGCATTCAGAAGGAAATTCAATGATGAAACCTTCAAGTTGCAAGATCTGTTCTATTCTCAGGTTCTTGAGAATTTCACCCAGTATCTGAATGCCTTCTAGACATAAGTGGTAAATAGTTGGGACAAACAGTCTCCACTGCAGATCACCAATGCTCCGTTACCACTTGCTTACCACATGGAAATTTTAGAAGATGAATTTGAAGATGGCTGAGTCAAACCCAAATCTCTTGGCAATGAATTTGTATCACCAACCTTCTGCTCAAGCTATCTCTGAGAAAGTTCCAACTCTTCTGATTGATCTTGGCACCCTCCTCTCCAATGTTGTAGGCTCTGGCCCTGCTGCTTCTACTCCAAAGGTTGTATCTTCTGAAGCCGCTTCAACATCTGCTCCTTCTTCGCTGGTGATGGATACTCTTAATGAAATGAAGAAGGAAAATGAAGGCATCCATGAGTTTTTGGACAAACAGGATGAAACCAACAAAGAAATTAGAACTTAGATGATGAAACAAGAGGAATACTCAAATGAAATCAAGAATCTTCATCTTTCTCTTGTCTCGTCAATCCTAGTTTTAATTGTTTTAGTTTCACTGTTGTTTTTGTTTTGTACCTCTGTCCGTTTTGAATCTTCAATATACGATCTTTTTTGAATCTTTTTGTTTTTTATTACTTTTTGATAATGACAAAAAGGGGGAGAAAATAAGATTTTGATCTGATACATGATAACAGTTACGAGACTAAGTCTCAAACATTTCTAATAAAATACAAAGATCTGTTTTGTTTAAGAGATATGCAGGTACCTCAAGACTCTAAAACACTATGCTTTGAACATCATCTAGAAAAGAACTGCTAAAATAACTCTGAAAGAAAAACGTCTCAAAGCTCTGAAGAAAAAAATCTCAGGAAGTTTCCCTTATGCTCTTAAACTCTTTAATTAACTTTTCAGAAGAAGAAATATCAATCTCAGGGGGGAGATTTTTACTCTTGCACAATTTTTTTTCAATATCTGAATTGTTTATGTCATCATCAAAAAGGGGGAGATTGTTAGAATAAAGTTTGGTTCTAATCATATCTTAGAGTTTTGATGACAACAATGAAATAAATTTTGTAAAATATACTTTATACTCTGATGTGTATGTTCTCTAGATACAGATGATATTCTCACTCATGCATATCAAAAGAGAAACATCATTTTACGTAAGACAAAGCAAACTCTGAAGGAGGCACTCCAAGGCAAACTCTGATGGAAAAGCAATACTAAGAAAACTCTGATTACGCTAGCTGAAGCGAATATCTAAAAAGAAGCACGCTGAAAGCAACATCTGATAATGCAAGCTAAAGAAAACTCTGATGAACATGAAGTGAAGAATACTCTAATATAAGAATAGTTAAAGTAAACTCTTAAGTGGCAACGCTGCAAGCAAACTCTTAAACTTCCAGAGACAAGTTCTGACAGTCCCATTGGTCATTAAATGTTAAGACGGCTAACACACTCAAGTGGTACTACGCACGAGAACATTGAAAACATAAAGACCAAGCCAACACACTTCATTAATGCAAACACTCTCTTCAAGGCAGTAACGGTCAAGACTGAAAGTTATATATAGAAGATCTTTTGTTTCAAAGAAAGGTTACTGATCCACGAGAAACAACCTTACGCTCACTGTTTTCATACTTGTAAACCAATATTGTATAGTGGGTAGATCTTAAGCGTTGGGCAACAATCTTAGTAATAAATCACAGTTTGTGATAAAGCTTATTAGAAGCATTATGTTTCACTACTATTAAGAGATAATTTTGTAAGTGTTCCTTGAGACACCAGTTGGGTCAGATTTCTTAAGAGGGCTAGGACTAGTTGAGTCTTAGAGGTGTTAGTCACTTGCAGTTGGCTTGTGCATTGTATTGTTAGTCACAACAGTTTGGTTGTGCATTTGTAATCAGTTTGATTATAGTGGATTAAGTCCTTGTTGAGAGAGGTGAAATCACCTTGGCGGGTGGACTGGAGTAGTTTGAGTTTCAAACGAACCAGGACAAAAATACTTGTGTCCTTCCACTAGTATTGCGTGAGAAAAAGGAAAAACTTATCCAACCCCCCCCCCCCCCCCCCCTTATAAGTGTTTTCTCACCCTTCAAATGGATACAAATGGCTGAAAGAAGTTGTTCAACGCCTGATAAATAGTCATGAGATCATGTTTGAAAGAACTTTGTCCATCAAAAGTTTGACCTAAAAGCTAAAGACATTTCCATAATAATAATTTCTAACAAGCCTCTTAGGATCTCTTCAAAGGGTACTATTAGGATTTCCAATGAACCAATGATTGCTCCCTTGATAATTACTGCTCCTGGGCTGATTCCTTACTCCTCCGACAAAGTGGTCCCTTGGAATTATGATGCTGAAGTTTACTATCATGGAATTAAGCAAGATTCCTGGATCAATGAAGACAAGACTAATGATGTTATAAATATTGTTGTTTCTAGCAAGGTAACGAGAACGAAGAGGATTTTCTCTCCTAACATTTCACCACCAACTACTACGATGACGCATGTCTGCATTACCATTGATAAGCCTAGTACTAACACTAGGGGTAAAGAAAAGACAATTGAGCCTACTGGGATAGAGGTGCATGCCAAAGAAATTGTTGATGAGGAACCATCCACTTAAGAAATGGAGGAAATCTTGAAGATTATAAAAAAGAGTGATTTCAAGATAATAGAGCAACTAGGGCAAACCCCCTCCAAAATCTTTATGATGTCTTTGTTGCTTTGTTCTGATGCTCATGCCCTAGATTTGATCAAAAATTTTAAGAAAGTGCATGTTCCTCAAGAGACCACAACTGATCAATTTGAAAAATGTGTGGCGAGTCTGACTGCCGACAATGGATTGGGGTTCTCTGATGCTGACTTGACACCAGTTGGAAGGAATCATAACAAGGCCTTGCATGTCTCTATTGAATGCAAAGTAACTACCCTGGCCCATGTCCTGGTTGGTATTGGTTCTTCTCTAAATGTTCTACCCAAAGGTACCTTGGATCGGTTAGATTGCGAAGGTCCAGTGTTAAAACCAAGTGACATAGTTGTGAGGGATTTTGATGGATCCAAGAGGATGGTACTTGGAGAAGTCGATTTCCCTATTAAAGTTGGTTCACAAACTTTCAATTCTACTTTCTATGTGCTGGACATCCGTCCCGCTTACTCTTATTTACTTGGGCGTCCTTGGATACATGGGGCAGGAGCAGTGACGTTCACCCTTCACCAAAAGTTGAAATATCTAGTCAAGGGAAAGATTGTTACTGTTTGTGGTGAAGAAGAATTCATGGTTAGCCACCTGAACTCGCTCAAGTATGTGGAAATGGAGGGTGAGTTTATAGAGACTCCATGCCAAACCTTCGAAGTGGTTTCTCCCATGGTTTCCGCCACTAAAATCTCTTCTAACATACCAAAATCTGATAAAGATGTGACAAGGATGGCTTCACTTAAAGATGCTCACGCTGTGATTGAAGACGGAAGCAGTACAATTTGGGGACAACTTCCTGAAATTTTGTTCAAAGCATACAAGTTCGAGTTGGGTTTCACTTTCAACGCTGAAAAGGAGGTCAGACATGCTCGCGTAGGAAAACCACATCTTTGCATTGGTAATCATGAAGTGAATTCTATTGAAGACTCTGAGGATGACTGTGACTTTGATGAATGAATTTACCTGACTGTCGGTGAAGGACTTAACAACTAGCATGCAAAGTATTTAATTCCCATCTCCTTCAACAAGGAGTAATTACCATTTACTATTTTGTCAAATCAAGAACTTTTATCTGTAATTTTAAATTCAAACAATGACTTCAAGCCATGTGCCTTTACCGGGGCATCATGGTCCATTTTTTAAGGGTTTGTTCATTTCCATATGCCATATAATCATTTAATGAAAAACATTAGACCTTTTACATTCAAATTTTGCGCTCATTGTCTTTCTTTTTCTTATTTGCATTTTCAAAAAATAGTCATGTATCTTACATGCACACACACACTTGAAGATCCTTATCCACCCCAGATCTCATTGCCAACGACTCTGTTATTGCCAGCTATTACTTTGAAAATCCAATCAACCGAGTCGAAGACGAAGGTGAAGAAAATTGTGAAATACCTGGGGAACTAGCCAGATTTCTGATGCAAGAGGAGAAAGTAATTCAACTACATGAAGAGCCAGTTGAAGTGATCAACCTAGGTACTGAGACGGATAAGAAAGAGGTCAAGATCGGCGCCAACTTGGAAGACGGTATTAAAGGCAGATTGGTCCAAATGTTACATGACTATGTTGAGGTGTTTGCTTGGTCATATGAAGATATGTCGGGATTTGATACTGACATTGTAGTTCATCGTATACCAATAAAGGAAGATTGTCCTCTAATCAAGCAAAAGGTTCGTCGTATGCGGCCTGACATGTCTGAAAAGATAAAAACTGAGGTAATGAAGCAATTCAACGCAAGTTTCCTGGATGTGACATCATATCCTCAATGGGTGGCGAATGTGGTCCCCGTACCAAAGAAGGATGGAAAGGTCCGTATGCGCGTAGACTATAGTTATTTGAATAGGGAAAGCCCCAAAGATGATTTCCCACTACCGCATATTGATGTCTTGGTCGACAACACAGCTCAACACAAAGTCTTCACTTTCATGGATGGCTTCTCCAGCTACAATCAAATTAAGATGGCTCCCGAGGACATGGAGAAGACCACCTTTGTCACACAGTGGGGCACTTTTTGTAACAAGGTTATGCCTTTCGGTTTAAAGAATGCAAGGGAAACCTATCAACGAGCTATGGTAGCCCTATTCCATGACATGATCCATCATGAGATAGAAGTCTACGTTGATGATATGATTGCAAGGTCACAAACTGAGGAACAACACCTTGATCATCTTGATAAGTTGTTTGAGAGGTTGAAGAAATACAAGCTAATGTTGAATCCTAACAAGTTCACTTTCGGAGTAAGATCTAGAAAACTCCTAGGTTTTGTCGTCAGTATCAAAGGCATTGAAGTTGATCATGCGAAGGTTAAAGCCATACAAGAAATGACAGCTCCCCGCTATGAGAAGGAAATCAGAGGTTTTTTGGGTCGACTTAACTACATTGCTCGATTCATATCTCACATAACTGCTACTTGTGAGCTAATCTTTAAACTCTTGAAGAAAGATCAAGTAGTCAGATGGAATGACGACTGCCAAGTAGCCTTTGACAAGATCAAGAAATATTTACAAGAACCTCCCATCTTGATGCCTCCAGTTGAAGGAATACCTCTGATTATGTACTTGACTGTATTAGAGAATTCAATGGGGTATGTGTTGGGCCAACATGATGAGTCTGGCAGAAAAGAGCATGCAATATACTACCTGAGAAAAAAGTTTACCAACTGTGAAACTAGATATTCACTGCTCTAGAAAACTTGTTGCGCTCTGGAATGGGCTGCTCGCTGGCTAAGACATTATATGTTTACTCATACCACTTTGTTGATTTCTAAGGTGGACCCTATCAAATACATTTTCAAGAAGTTAGCTCTCTCCGGACGGATAGCTAGATGGCAAATGATTTTGACTAAATACGACATCCAGTACACTACACAAAAAGAAATCAAAGGAAGTGTGTTGGCAGATCATTTGGCATATCAAGCTGTTGATGATTACCAATATATGAACCTTGAATTCTCGGATGAGAATATCACGCTAGTAACTGACTGCAGAAATCCTGAACCGTATGACGGACCTGAACAAAGTTCCCGATGGACTATGGTTTTTGATGGGGCTTCCAATGCTTTGGGTAATTGAATTGGTGTTGTGATTGTTTCTCCTGAAGGTTGTCATACACCTTTCACTGCTAGAATTTGCTTTGACTGTACCAACAACATGGCTGAGTATGAGGCATGCATCTTGGGTCTAAAAGTTGCAATTGACTTAGAAATCAAGTCCTTAAGTGTATACGGAGATTTAGCCTTAGTAATCAGTCAAGTTAAGGGAGAGTGGGATACCAAACACCCTAATCTGATTCCTTACAAAGAGTTTGTGATAACCCTGATCCCATACTTTAAAGAGGTTACTTTCAAACATTTCCCAAGAGAATAAAATCAGTTGGAAGATGCCCTAGAAACAATGTCATCTATGTTCAAGGTCAATTGGGACAACGAGGATCCTAGAATTACAATAGAAAGATTTGATGAACCTTCGCACTATTATGAGCTTAACACTGACAAACAGAAACCATGGTACCATGAGGTGAAGAGATATCTTGAAGCACAAGAGTATCCTGAAGGAGATTCCATCAATGATAAGAAATTTTTGAGGAGATTTTCAGCCAAATTCTTCCTAAGCAATGGAATCATGTAAAAGTGAAACCATGATTCTACTCTACTCTGGTGTGTGGATAAGAAAGAGGCAGAGAAGATCATGGAAGACATGCATGATGGTATCTTTGGGACTCACTCTAGTGGACACAATATGGCCAAGAATATTCTAAGGGCTTGTTACTATTGGTCGACACTGGAAACTGATTGTCACCATCACTCGAGGACTTGCCATAAGTGCCAGATCTATGCCGACAAAGTTCACGTGCCTCCGATACCTCTAAATATCATGACTGCTCCATGGTCGTTTGAAATGTGGGGCATTGACATGATTGGAGAAATCAAACCCACTGCTTCCAAAAGACACTGTTTCATCCTTGTTACTATTGACTACTTCACCAAATGGGTTGAAGCTACCTCATATGCCTCAGTCACAAAGAATGTTGTAGCCCGGTTTATCAAGCATAACCTCATCTACTGTTATGGTATCCCCAAAAGGATCATCACGGACAACAGAACCAATCTCAACAATGCTATGATTACTGAACTCTACACGCAATTCAAAGTCAAGCATCACAACTCTTCTTTGTACAGACCTAAGATGAATGGCACAGTGGAAGAAGCCAATAAAAACATAAATAAGATTATGCAAAAGATGGTGGTAACCTACAAAGACTGGCACGAGATGCTACCATTTGCTCTTCATGGCTATTGTACTTCAGCACGAACATAAATTGGGGCAACACCTTTCTCTTTAGTCTATGGCATGGAAGATGTCCTGCCTGTGGAAGTTCAGATTCCTTCCTTGAGGATTATGAAAGAAGCCGACTTAGGCAAAGATGATTGGATTCGGGCTAGGTTGGATCAGTTGAACTTAATTGACGAGAAGAGACTGGTTGCTGTTTGTCATGGTCAAATGTATCAAAAGTGTATTGTTGTACCCCAAAATGTGCCCTCTCATTTCTATAGACATTTCCCCACAAATATTTTCAAATGTTCAAATTTTCACAAAGTACAATTGGGCTTTCAAACATCAAATTCAAAAAAGAGCGTGCCTGCTTCGATTTCACATCCTTCGATTGGACTTTTGGCTTTTTTTATGCAAGCTTGGCTTACGTCCTTAGATTGAGCGTTGGCGTCTGACACGCTGGCTACGATTCACAAAGTAGGAGCTTCCTGCATGCAATCTTCGATTGGACCTTGTCTCTTCATGTAAACCTTCGTTCGAGCGATGGTCTCTTGTATGCTTGCTTGGAGTCACAAGGCAGTGACCTCCTACAGGAAAGCTTCGATTGGACATTTGATGCCTGCATACCTGAGTTGATTAGACAAAATAACTCTCTACATGCTCACTTTGATTCACAAAGTAATGGATAGCTGCATACAACCTTCGACTAAGCAATAGCTTCCTTCTTGCATGCTTCAAAGCAAGAGACTCCCACTAGGCCAGCAGGCACAAGGCAAAAAGCCTATTGTAGCCTCCTTCGAATCAAAGAGAAAAATCCTCATGTTAGCCTCCTTCGATTCAAAGAGGAAAAGCCTCTTGTTGATGTCCTTTGATTCAGAAGACAAGCGCCTTCTTTATGCTTGCTCACAATTCACAAGGCAATGACCTTGTTCAGGCCAGCAGGCACAAGGCAATGGCCTTCTGCAGTTTCCTTTCAATTCAGAAGCCATTTTTCCCTTGCATGCTTCCTTCGATTCACAAAATCCACGATTCCCTTTAAGCCAGTATGCACCAGGCAAGAGCTTCCACATGGCTAGCATTCAAAAAGCAATGGCGCCCACAAAGTGTTGGCCATTTTTCATGCTATCTTCGAATGAGCAATATTTCCTTTGGAAATAGTCTGTTTCGATCACACATAATTCCTACACTATGGCATACAATGGGTGTCCCATTCAAAAGACATACCTGGGTGTCCCATTCGAAAGAAATGTCTGGGTGTCCCATTTGAAAGACATGTCTTAGTGGCCCATTCGAAGAGTTACAAAAGGTGCACACAAATGATGCATATGGTCCAATCGAAGGACACATATTTGGCATTTTCAAAGATACACATATGACCCATTCGAAAGACACTTATTGGGTGAAGATCAAATAGTATTGCTTGAAGAAAGATCTGGTCGAAGTTGGTCAAAATGAAAGGTTAAGATATCAAAAGATGCTTGCTGCCAAGTTCAGGCCTGATACACTAGCCATAATGCTCCAAAACTGCTGCACAGCAGTCCTGCAACATTGCCTCTATTCTTGCACCAATTTGGCATACAAATACTTCCCCTCGAAAGCTACAAAAATAGTTTACCCATTTTGTTCAAATTGTTTTCTTTTCCCTCCTAAACCACAACCAACTTTGCCTATAAATAAGATGCTCCATAACACTTCTAAGGGGCTGGACAACACATCCAGGGGCTTTTGGTAGCTGGGAAAAAACTTTGATTTTGTGAAAATTATCAAACACTTAACACATTATCAAACCCAGATTCAAAAGACCACACCTTTGTTTCTGACCCTTTCAAATCCAACATTAGAAACACAACACTTGTTTCTTTTCCCATTCGAATCCAGGAACAACCCCACACTTTGTTTTCTTTTGAATCCAGTAGAAAGAACACTACGCATGTTCTTCTCCTTCTAATCCAGAAATAACAAGCATCACCCCACTCCTCTTGACCTTCAAATCCAGTCTAGGAAACACAACACATGTTTCTTTCCTTCGAATCCAGGAGCATCTAATACAATCAGCTCAAGGTCCAACACTTACATTCCAACGTCAAGCAAGGTAAGTCCCCTTAACCTTAAGCTTTTCTTTTCAAACATAACACATAAATACCATTTGTTCACTTTTTATTTCTATACTTTTGATTGCATGCTTTTATTGTCCAAGTATACGTTAAAGCTAACCTGTACAGACCCTAAACAAAAGAAAAATTCTTGTGTGAAATGAAGCCTTAGGCTTCCCCCCTGGCTGCCTCACAGTCCCAAACAAAAGTCTAGGAGGGCGTGAATGGAGGATATGCATTCATGTTTCTTTGCAGGTCCTGGATGCTTTGTAGTCTAAACGAAGAAGAGAAGGTTGTCCATACTGACTGCCAGGCCCAAACGAAGAAGGCAGCAAGGAGCTTCAGGTGAAGAGTGCACCTCACGCTGATTCCAGACCCCAATTGAAGAAGGCAGTAAGGAGCTTGAGGTGAAGAGTGCACCTCACACTCATTACAGGCCCCAATCGAAGAAGGCAACAAGGAGCTTGAGGCGAAGAGTGCACCTCACGCTGGTTCCAGGCCCCAATAGAAAGAGGCAGGAAAAGGATGAAATTAAAAGACGTGTCCTTACTGATTACAGGCCCAAATCGAATGGATCCAGAAGAGCAGAATCAAAGGATGCTGCTGCCTGGCTCGAAAAGGATTATTTTCCCTTTTTTATTTTGTTTTTGTCTTTACATTTTCTTACTATTCAATATGGTCATAATAGTGTAGGATATTTATTTTCTGCATTTTTTATTGCTTTTATACAAATGTTAGTAATTAGGATGTATGGCAAGATAAAACTAACAAGTAGACAACCTAAAATTCAAAGACAAAATGCATGCAATCAAACATACTTTGCACACATGCACCTCTAGGGTAATCTCACTTATTGCCTCGGAAAAATAGTCATGTCCCTCGAATATGGGCGTTTTAGCAAAGACCCTCGATAAAAAGATCGTAGTCCCTCGATGACCCTCGATGTTGCCTTCGGTAAACGATCTAGTCCCTAAACGACGTTTCTAAAACGTCCCATAGGTTGCCTTCTATGACTATACAAACGACTCACGCATGTCCCTTCACATCCAACGATGGGGCTTCTTACCAAATTAATGGTAACATAGAAACATCCAAAGGAGGAGGAAAAGAACATTAGACCTGTTGAGTAGGTAGGACGCTCATAGTTGCTCGCTTGCTCACAACAAAAACATTTTACACACCAACACTTCCATTTAAGATATTTTCTAAAACGGGACAAAGCTCTTTGTACGCATTCTTATAGAAACGAGAATCATTACAAAGACATTTTCAAAATACTTTAAAACCCACACCACAAATCACATTTTCAAACAAAAGCAAGTGATCTAACAAGCAACTAAGATCCCGTAGATAACTACGGATGAAAAGGGTGCTAATACCTTCCCTTTTCATAACCTACCCCCCGAACTCAAGAAATAATCTCGAAAGGTCTTTCCTGTTCTTTTCAACCTTTCCTTATTGGATAAAAGAAAAGTCGGTGGCGACTCTTGCTATCCATAATAATTGCAATCAAACGCAAAACACCCAAGTCAGTTCTCCCACTGTATTACAGAACTGACGACTCTGCTGGGGACTTACTTAAAATTGGGTTTACCTTAGGGCTAGATCACCTTTACTTTCTTTTCATTGTTTGACTTTCTTGCTTTACATTATGGTTCCTTGTTTAGGCTTTTTTAGATCCTCTACCCGGATCTGGGGCACCTTTTAGGTAAGTAGCAATAGATTATGGAAACTATACGGTGTAGACCAATATGGTTGAAGCAATGGCTATGTTAGTGTGATGCATTTGTTGGTATCGGTATCCCTTGTGTTGAATCGAGGAGAATACAGGGCCTCCGAGCAACATCATGAAGCACTAACTGACCTTAGAACCTTAATTGAACAACTTGGCCATTAGGAAGTAGTGGGATAGCCGGTTTCGGTGGAAAGATGAAAATTGGTTGATACTCAATACTATTGAGATCGTACTTTTGGGATATCTCGGCCGCAAGAAAAGATTGATTATGCTAAGGCAATGCCTAAAAGAAAGATCAATGATATTGAGATCCCCTAAAACCCTGTTACTTTCTAGGACAGGTTGAGCCAACTAAACTTCAAGAGGGTACTTACCTACAAACTCCATGCAAGCCTAAACCTAAGGACTTGTCTGCTTTGTGTGTACATAACAACTTACTTGCTTTGCATACTTGTACATCATAAGCATTCTCACTAACCATTTCAAGGATTTAGGCATTTATCTTTGCTTTGTTTTGTAGGCCATGACTCCCATCCAAAGGAATACTATCTGAATCAACTTCATGAAAGCACACCCTCAACTCCAAGAATTAGCATCAAGGGTGCCTGCAGATTCTCCCTTCACCAAGAAATATGGTTGACTTCTCAGCTTGGCTCCCTCGTATTTCCAAGAAGAAATAATGAGTGCGCTCTTCCAATTCTTTGATCCCATGCATCATTGCTTCACCTTTCCTGACTATTAGTTGGTTCCTATGTTATAAGAGCTCTCTCAACTTTTAGGAGTGCCCGTGCTTGATCAAATATTGTTCACCGCTTTAGAGGAGACTCCAAAGCCTGAAGTTATTGCTGAAGCCCTGCATTTGAAGAGAGCCGACATTATAACAAATTGGGAAACAAGAAGCGGAGTTAAGGGTTTCTTAGCCAAGTTTCTGTTGGAGAAGGCTCGTTCATTCTGGGAGGATATGGATTTTCAAGATTTTGAAGATGTCTTGGCCCTTCTAATCTATGGTTTGGTCTTATTTCCCAATCCGGACCAATTCATAGATGTGAATGCCATCAAGGTTTTCCTCTCCCGTAATCCTATACCTACTTTTCTCGGAGACATTTTATATTGTTTCCACACTCGTACCATGAAGAAAAAAGGTACTCTTTTGTGTTGCATTCCCCTACTCTCTAGGTGGTTTACTTCGCACCTACCTTGATCAACATTGAAGAACGGTCAAGGTTTGACATGGTCTCAAAGGATGATGAACCTCACACACTCTGAAATTTATTGGTGTTCTCGATCCTTGGAGGATACTACTATCAATGACCATTGTGGGGAATTCCATAATGTCTCA
Organism: Vicia faba; assembly: GCA_948472305.1. Taxonomy (NCBI): domain Eukaryota; kingdom Viridiplantae; phylum Streptophyta; class Magnoliopsida; order Fabales; family Fabaceae; genus Vicia; species Vicia faba. The sequence goes on along the minus strand of OX451741.1, from coordinate 759,602,221 downwards.
CTCTTAGGCATTAGGGGAGGTATCACCTAGAACCCTTCTCTCTCATTATGACAATTTGGGTATGCGCGAAGAGACGGTTCTCACGATGCACTCATCCAAGGTTTGGTATTTGACTATGAGGGCGACAACCAAGGCTACCGTCAAAGGTTCATACGAGCTTGGAGAATGATAAACAAAGTGGATAGAAAGACATTAAGGCGTAACAACTCCATTCCATTGGAGCCTTATCTTAAGTGGGTACGAACTTGTGCTCAAAGACTCGGTATGCCTACTTCTCTTGAAGACTTACAAAGAGCTTGGATCTTGCTGAAGCAAGAACGAGACACCTTCGAAGCCCAGTTCTACGTGAGTGAAAAGAAGTTTTTGGAGCTTACGAGACAGCTTCATGAGGAGCGAAATTTAAACGCCTACATTATGCCAAAGAGGATACGTTCGACCTTTTTGACTTAGGAGTTTATTTTGCTTTATTTCCTCCATTGTAAGCCCAAGGGGCATGGTTGTAATCAATTTAAACTTATTAATACAATTGATGTTTGGTCCTTTCTTGTCTAAAACAAATTTAAATTTTCTAAGTCCTTGAAAACATTGCATCCACATACCATGCATCATATCATGACAGGTTTTCCCCACACGGGTCGCTCATGTGCTTACTGTTTATTTCAGTAGAGATGGCTCTAGAACAGACTATCAAGGACATTCAGACTCAAAATGCTCAACTTCAAGAAATGTTCTTGAACCTATCCAAGGGGCAAGAAGAAGTGAAAGCACTCCTCACTAGGGGCATGGCCTTGAAGAATCCTAAAGACAACAAGGATGACCAGTTGGAACGACTACAAACTGAGATAGCCACAATGAAGATCCAGATGATGGGACAGATGGTAGGCCATATGGATTTTATCCAAAACTTGGCTCAGGGATAAGAAGAGTTAAGAGTCCTCATCAACAAGCTTCATCAAAATGGGCGCAACCATATGGGGAAAACAACTAGAATTGGGGATCGAGTCATTAATCATCCTCCGATGAAACAAGAAGTTGGTTTGATGGAGAGTTGACCTTTCCAAATTGCTGCCACATCGCGAGCCCAACAACAACCTCACCAAAAATAACATGAGAATTAGCATAAGGAGGTCGCACCTAAGAGACAAATCACCAAGATCGGCATGTCCATGGCTCAGGCGTTACAACACATGTTGAAGGCAGAGCTAATTATGTTAAAGGCTCCTCCTCGAAATCCCAACACTGTTGCTCCTAGTTACAATCCCAATGAGAGGTGCGCATACCATTCCGATAGTTCGGGGCATGATATGAATGGTTGTTGGGCTCTGAAGAATAAAATTCAAGACTTAATTGACAAAGGAGTATTGGAGTTTACACAAGATGATCAACTAGAACTCTTATATCACCCCTCAAGGGCGTCTGTATGAAGTGATGGTCAAGGCGGGAGAATTTTATGTTTTTTTGAATTTTCAATTGTAATTTCTTTGTTTTCTTAAACACTTATCTATATGTTAGACTTTGGTTACTTTCATTAATGCATTGCATAAGTTTGTCTTGAATTAATCCATTTGTTTTCATGTTTTTTACTCCCTTTATGATATTCAAATCTTGTTTTAAAAAGTTACGAACCTTTAGAGGGAGGATGACGAAAACAATGCCATAATCTCATATAGTATGATTTTGAAAAGACCTTGCTGACGATGTACATGCATTCTTTTAATTCCAAAAAACTGGAGTTATAAGGAAGATAATCCCTAGTCAACCCCTTCGAGCCAAAGAAGTATGAGTTTCATTTTTTACACAAATTGAAACCTTTAATCAAAACCTGGGGCAGGGTAGTCTCTCAGTTAATTCAAACGCGCGTTCAGTCGCCAGCTTTCACTTCGTATACAACGAATGACATAAAAAACATTCCTTTGGAATCAAAAGAAGGCGATGGTTCCCTATCACATAGGCAGACATCATCTCTCAAAATGAAAAGCCCACTAAGAAAAAAACAGGGGCATCCCGCTGGCTGTAATCTCAAAACAAGAACAGTCAGGAAAAAATCAGGGATAATAAATAAAATAAAAAAAGGACACTACAAATCCTCGACAACATGAAAAAAGTTACAAAAATGACTGCCTTCCAACAAACGTAACTTGTCTGAACCATCACCAAAACGTTATTTCAGACTCAATTGGAATTCATATGCATAGTTAACTGAGCTTAGGACTGAAGAACATCACAAAGAAGGGCGGGAACAAATACACTTTGAGACTTATCCTTTGTTTCTTAAACCGTGAACTAGACCATGCTACAACCCCTCAAAATTCCTAATTGAAGCATGGGTTAGTTCGAAAGCATACTATTACAAAAGGTATCCTGACTCCTATAAGGCTTACTCTAAATCCTGAGTTGAATTTACATTCTTACAAAATTCTTATATCTGCTAAAACACATTTTCAAAACTTCAAGATAAGCATAAACTTTGCATTATTTGAATATTGTTGTTTGCATATGGTTATTTGTTTGACACTAGAGAAATTCACACGACGAATATCCAGTGAAAAAAACTCTCTCAGTGGAAAAAATCACTTCAAATGGGATGACACTTCCAATGACAATTCTCCTATAAGCAAGGGGGCATGACATGTCACCGTCCAACTCATCTGGGGGCAGTCAAGTTGAGATTCCAAGAAATCTCTCAAGAAGTGATGAGTAACCAGGGGCAGGTCTTTATCTGAATTACTTGGAGCATTGAACGTGAATTCCGGCAAAAGGTTGTATACGGTCAAGCAAACATTTCCTGGCAATGCTACAAACACTTGTTACTAGGGGCAGTGACAAATTCTCACAAAGTCCTTTTCATAGGATGACCCCCAATCAAGTCCCCACAAAGTCGGATCTAGGAAATTCCTAGCCAGAGTTTCAACCTTTGGAAAACCTTTCTTCCCTGCTGAGCTGGTCTCAAAAAGAATCCTCGAGGAGTTCTGCCAAAGGAAAATACCTCTCCAACAGATCGGCAACAGGGTTTATTTCCTCAACGAACTACAGATTCCCTAGCTTGAGTTTACCTCTCAGACTATCACAAATCAAGGGACCACAACCCCTCTTCCCCAGTAGACTTTTCTACAATCCCCAGTAAGTTACTGCAAAGCCTGAGACAACCAGATAACAGTTAACTTCTTTGTCTCTGACAAGTTGTTAACTCCCTTTCTCTTCCATCAAGAGATAACTCCCTAGTAGAGCAACGGACAACTAAAACTCTTGAACTCTGTCCCCAAGTAGGAATCAACACTCTCCACAGAGTTTCCCTCAAGAAAAATCAATGTTCCCCAGTGGATTTCTCCTCAAACAACAAAGCGGGAATGCCCAGTGAAAACATTCTAAATAAACTTCGAAGATGCACCAACACTTACTCTCCAACAGCAGTCCGGGAATCAATTTCCCAAAGCTCCCCAACACCTGTCAAGGATTTATTTTCCAAGACAAAATTACATTTCAACAAATACTTCACAAATGCATACGACACAATCTCATTTATTTTGAGAACATCATTACGCCATGCATTTCATACATCATGACATTGCATGCAGCTAATTATTTACCTTTTTAGGAAAGATCAATCAACAGATAACTATCGTCAACAATTTTCAACAGTTCCAGATTAATACTTGTAACAAGCCAGGAAGACTATTTGTGGATGACCGATTATAAATTAATACCGGTAACAAGCCAGGAAAGTTATCTACAGGAGCATATCAGAGATTAATACCTAAAACAAGACAAGACAACTATCTACTCGAGCAGTTGAAGCAACCCTACCCAGGTTCCTTCTCATACATTTCCAGATGCAGTTTCACACGGACTCATCATGAAGCAACCCTACCCAGGTTCATTCTCATACATTCCCAGATGCAGTTTCACACGGACTCATCATGAAGCAACCCTACCCAGGTTCCTTCCCATACATTTCCAAATGCAGTTTCACACGGACTCATCATGAAGCAACCCTACCGAGGTTCCTTCTCATACATTCCCAGATGCAGTTTCACACTGACTCATCATGAAGCAACCCTACACAGGTTCCTTCTCATACATTTCCAAATGAAGTTTCACACGGAATCATCATGAAGCAACCCTACCCAGGTTCCTTCTCATACATTTCCAGATGCAGTTTCACATGGACTCGTCATGAAGCAACCCTACCCAGTTTCCTTCTCATACATTTCCAGATGAAGTTTTACACGGACTCATCATGAAGCAACCCTACCCATATGAAGTTTAACATGGACTCATCATGAAGCAACCCTACCCAGGTTCCTTCTCATTTTCCAGATGAAGTTTAACATGGACTCATCATAAAGCAACCCTACCCAGGTTCCTTCTCATACATTTTTAGATGAAGTTTAACATGGACTCATCATGAAGCAACCCTACCCAGGTTCCTTCTCATTTCTAGATGATGTTTTACACTGACTCATCATGAAGAAACCCTACCCAGGTTCCTTCTCTTAAAATTCATGATGAAGTTTCACATGGGTTTATCCTGAAGCAGCCGTACCCAGGCTTCCTTCTCATATATCTCCTAAAGAAATCTTACATAGATTTCTTCTAATACATGACAAACACTTTCTTCATACCTCTGCTGGTTTAATTTAAATCGATCAATGGTTTATCCTGATTCCTTTCTGGTATATGCTTTCTCTAGTTCAGATAAATCGCTCCAAAGATTTATTCTGATTCTTTTCCAGTTAAAGAATATTTAAGACCTCTGCTGGTTCAGTTTAAATCGATCAATGGTTTATCCTGATTCCTTTCCGATAGACGCTTTATATGGTTTAGATAAATCGCTCCAAAGATTTACTCTTATTCTTTTCCAGTTAAAGAATATTCAAGACTTATGCTGGTTCAGTTCAAATTGATCAATGGTTTATCTTGATTCCTTTTCGGTAGAGGCTTTCTCTGGTTCAGATAAATCACTCCAGGAATTTATTCTGATTCTTTTCTAGTTAAATAATATTCAAGACCTTTGCTGGTTCAGTTTAAACCGATCAATGGTTTATCTTGATTCCTTTCCGGTAGACACTTTCTCTGGTTCAGATAAATCGCTCCAAAGATTTATTATGATTCTTTTTCAAATAAAGAATATTCAAGACCTCTGGTGGTTCAGTTTAAATTAATCAATGGTTTATAGTGATTCCTTTCTGGTAGACACTTTATCTGGTTCAGATAAATAGTTCCAAAGATTTATTCAGATTCTTTTCCAATTAAAGAATATTCAAGACCTCTGATGGTTCAGTTTAAATTGATCAATGGTTTAACCTGATTCCTTTCCGGTAGACGCTTTCTCTGGTTTAGATAAATCGCTGCAAAGATTAATTCTGATTCTTTTCCAATTAAAGAATATTCAAGACCTCTGTTGGTTCAGTTTAAATCGATCAATGGTTTATCCTGATTCCTTTCTGGTAGATGCTTTCACTGGTTCAGATAAATCGCTCCAAAAATTTATTCTGATTCTTTTCCAGTTAAAGAATATTCAAGACCTCTGCTAGTTCAGTCTAAACCGATCAATGGTTTATCCTGATTCCTTTACAGTAGACACTTTCTCTGGTTCAGATAAATCGCTCCAAAGATTTATTCTGATTCTTTTCCAATTAAAGATTATCCAAGATCTCTGCTGGTTTAGTTTAAACCGATCAATGGTTTATCCTGATTCCTTTCTGATAGACACTTTCTTTGGTTTAGATAAATCGCTCCAAAGATTTATTATGATTCTTTTCCAGTTAAAGATTATCCAAGACCTATGTTGGTTTAGTTTAAACTGATCAATGGTTTATCATGATTCCTTTCTGGTAGACACTTTCTCTGGTTCAGATACATCGCTCCAAATATTTATTTTGATTCTTTTCCAATTAAAGAATATTCAAGACCTCTGTTGGTTCAGTTTAAATCAATCAATGGTTTATCCTGATTCCTTTTTGGTAGACACTTTCTCTGGTTCAGATAAATCGCTCCAAATATTTATTCTGATTCTTTTCCAGTTGAAGTCAAGCTTAGACTTAGTCTAGTTTCTGTCAACAATCATCTTTGGATGGCATCTGTAAGCCCGTCTATCTCTACAAATGGCATCTTTAAGACCATTCCCTACACAATCAATAACCACATCATCAAGTGCAAATTTCTAGGCACTCTAGTGCTCAATCATATTCTACCTTCAAGCTACAAACGGCAACATGTCATACTCACTTTTCAGGTTTAACAAGATTGAACAGGGGCAGCTGTTGTACCCCAAAATTTTCCCTCTCATTTCTAAAGACATTTCCCCACAAAGATTTTCAAATGTTCAAATTTGCACAAAGTACAATTGGGATTTCAAACATCAAAATTAAAAAAGAGTGTGCCTGCTTCAATTTCACATCCTTCAATTGGACTTTTGGCTTCTTTTTTTTATGCAAGCTTGGCTAGCACCCTTCGATTGAGCGTTGACCTCTGACACGCTGGCTTCGATTCACAAAGCAGGAGCTTCCTGTATTCAAACTTTGATTGGACCTTGGCTCTTCATGTAAACCTTCATTTGAGCGATGGTCTCTTGTATGCTTGCTTGGAGTCACAAGGCAGTGACCTCCTACAGGCATGCTTCGATTGGACATTTGATGCCTGCATACCTGAGTTGATTGGACAAATAACTCTCTCAATGATTGCTTTGATTCACAAAGTAATGGATTGCTGCATACACCCTTCGACTGAATAATAGCTTCCTTCTTGCATGCTTCAAAGCAAGAGACTCCCACTAGGCTAGCAGGAACAAGGCAAAAATCCTCCTGTAGCCTCCTTCGATTCAAAGAGAAAAAAGCCTCATGTTAGCCTCCTTCGATTGAAAGAGTAAAAGCCTCATGTTGATGTCCTTTGATTCATAAGACAAGTTCCTTCTTTACGCTTGCTCCCAATTCACAATGCAAGGACCTTCTACAGGCCAGCAGGCACAAGGCAATGGCCTCCTGCAGTTTTCTTTCGATTCAGAAGCCGTTTTCCCCTTACATGCTTCCTTTGATTCTCAAAAGTCAGGATTCCCTTTAGGCCAGTATGCACAAGGAAAGAGCTTCCCCATGGCTAGCATTCACAAGGAAATGGCGCCCACAAAGCATTGGCCATTTTTCACGCTATCTTCGAATGAGCAATATTTCCTTTGGAAACAGTCTGTTTCGATCACACATAATTCTTACACTATGGCATACAGTGGGTGTCCCATTCAAAAGACATACTTGGGTGTCCCATTCGAAAGACATGTCCCAGTGGCCCATTCGAAGAGTTGCAAATGGTGCACACAAATAATGCATATGGTCCAATCGAAGGACGCATATTTGGCCCTTTCAAAGATACACATATGACCCATTTGAAAGACACTTATTGGGTGAAGATCAAATAGTATTGCTTGAAGAAAGATCTGGCCGAAGGTGGTCAAAACAAAAGGTTAAGATATCAAAAGATACTTGTTGCCAAGTTCAGGCCTAATACACGGGTCATAACGCTCCAAAACTACTGCACAGCAGTCCTACAACACTGCCCCTATTCTTGCATCAATTTGGCATACAAACACTGCCCCTCGAAAGTTATAAAAACAGTTTACCCATTTTGTTCAAATTGTTTTGTTTTCCCTCATAAACCACAGCCAACTTCTCCTATAAATAAGAGGCTCCATAACACTTCTAAGGGGCTGGACAACACATCCAGAGGTTTTTGGTAGCTGGGAAAAACTTCGATTTTATGAAAATTATCAAACACTTAACACATTATCAAACCTAGATTTAAAAGACTATACTTTTGTTTCTGACCCTTTCGAATCCAACATTAGAAACATAACACCTGTTTCTTTTTCCCTTTCAAATCCAGGAACAACCCCACACTTTGTTTTTCTTTCAAATCCAGTAGAAATAACACTACGTTTGTTCTTCTCTTTCGAATCCAGAAATAATAAGCATCACCCTACCCCTCTTAACCTTCGAATCCAGTCCAGGAAACACCACATCTGTTTCTTTCCTTCGAATCCAGGAGAATCTAGTCCAATCAGCTCAAGGTCCAACACTTACATTCCAACGTCAAGCAAGGTAAGTCCCCTTAACCTTAAGCTTTTCGTTTCAAACATAACACGTAAATAGCATTTGTTCACTTTTTATTTCTATACTTTCGATTGCATGCTTTTTCTTGTCCAAGTATACGTTAAAGCTAACTTGTACATACCCTAAACGAAAGAAAAAGTTTGTGTGAAACGAAGCCTTAGGCTTCCCCCCTGGTTGCCTCACAGTCCCAAACAAAAGTCTAGGAGGGCCTGAACAGAGGATACGCATTCATGATGCTTTGCAGGTCCTTGCTGCTTTGTAGTCCAAACAAAGAAGAGAAGGTTGTCCACACTGACTGCCAGGCCCAATCGAAGAAGGCAACAAGGAGCTTGCGGTGAAGAGTGCACCTCATGCTGATTCCAGGCCCCAATCGAAGAAGGAAGCAAGGAGCTTGAGGTGAAGAGTGCACCTCACGCTGATTCCAGACCCCAATTGAAGAAGGCGGCAAGGAGCTTGAGGAGAAGAGTGCACCTCGTGCTGATTCTAGGCCCCAATCGAAAGAGGCGGGAAAAGGATGAAATCGAAATACGTGACATTACTGATTCCAGACCCAAATCGAAAGGAGCCAGAAGAGAAGAATCGAAGGATGATGCTGCCTGGATCGAAAAGGCTTATTTTCCCTTTTTTATTTTATTTTTGTCTTTACATTTTCTTACTATTCAATATGGTCGTAATAGTGTAGGATATTTATTTACTGCATTTTTTATTGCTTTTGTACAAATGTTAGTAATTAGGATGTATGGAAAGATAAAACCAACAAGTAGACAACCTAAAATTCAAAGATAAAACGCATGCAATCAAACATACTTTGCACACATGCACCTCTAGAGTAATATCACTTGTTGCCTCGGAAAAATAGTCATGTCCCACGAATATGGGCGTTTTAGAAAAGACCCTCGATAAAAAGATCGTAGTCCCTCAATGACCCTCGATGTTGCCTTCGGTAAACGGTCTAGTCCCTAAACGACATTGCTAAAACGTCCCATAGGTTGCCTTCTATGACTATACAAACGACTCACGCCTGTCCTTTCACATCCAGCGATGGGGCTTCTTACCAAATTAATAGTAAGATAGAAACATCTAAAGGAGGAGGAAAAGAACATTAGACCTTTTGAGTAGGTAGGACGCTCATAGTTGCTCGCTTGCTCACAACAAAAACATTTTACACACCAACACTTTCATTTGAGATATTTTCAAAAAAGGGACAAACCTCTTTGTATGCATTCTTATAGAAACGAGAATCGTTACAAAGACGTTTTCAAAATACTTTCAAACCCATACCACAAAGAACATTTCCAAACAAAAGCAAGTGATCTAGTAAGTGATCTAGCAAGCAACTAAGAGCCCGTAGATAACTACGAATGAAAAGGGTGCTAATACCTTCCCTTTTCATAACCTATCCCCCGAACTCAAGAAATAATCTAGAAAGGTATTTCCTATTCTTTTCAACCTTTCCTTATTGGATAAAAGAAAAGTCGGTGGCGACTCTTGCTATCTACAACAATTGCGATCAAACGCAAAACACCCAAGTCAGTTCTCCCACTGTATTACATGTATGATCAAGGCTTTTAACAAGAAGATCAAACCTCGAGTGTATCAGACTGGCGATTTGGTAATAAAGCGCATCATTCTTCCTCAAGGCGATCCCAGAGGAAAATTGACACCCACTTATGAAGGGCCATTTTTTGTTAAGAAATTATTCTCTGGTGGTGCCATGATGCTAACTACTATGGATGGCGAAGATTTCCCGCAATCTGTGAACGCGAATATAGTCAAAAAATACTACGCATAGAATGACTCGCTAGGTTGACATACCTAGGAAAAAATAAGGGCATCCTGGCGAACCAAAAGTTTCGGGAAAAAGTTAGGGACAAATATAAAAGATTGTGCACCCGGCAAGTCGAAAACCCGAAAGGGCGGCTTGGGCAGAAATGGGTATCCTGGTGGACTGAAAACCTGAAAAGGAGGTCCAGGAAAAAGTTAGGGATTAAAGCGTACGACTATGTCCCATTGGATCTCTGCATCCAGCTTTATTACCAAGGTTGAATTTCAATGAACCATGATCAATTCAATCGACCTCTTTCAACGACAAGAGATGATGTTTGAAGACATAGAGGCAATAGTGAATTTGGAACCCAGTGAGATCATTTCCACATGGCTATTATTTGTGTTTTCATTTTGTATTCCTTTCATTCTTTCGAAGATTTCCTCTTACTAGGATCTCTGTCTCCTTGTACAAAAATGTGTGTTTATAGGCAAACATAAATACTAATATACTTTGAAGTGCAGACTTTTTGTTTTTTCTATTTTGAGTGCAAAAGTGTCCAATGACTAAAATTGAATGAACATATGCATATGAGCATGATTAAACTGTTAACAAATGTATATATAAAAATAGTAACAAGCATCTCCTTAAGGATTTAGGATATCCCCACAGAGATACTTCAATAAGATTATCCCCACAGAGACGGATTCATGCAATCCCCAGCTAGAGTTCAAATCTCTCAAAAACCCTCTCCCCAACTGAGTGGATTTGGGATATCTCCATAGAGATACTTCAATAAGATTATCCCCAGGGACGGATTCATGTAATCCCCATCCAGAGTTCCAATCTCTCAAAAACCCTCTCCCCAGCTGAGTTGGTCTTAGAAATAAGCCTTATGGAGTTCTACCTAAAGAAGTCACTTCCCCAGAATGTCGTTAAAATATTCTCTTTAACCGGGTTTATTTCCCCAACAAACAACAAATTCCCCAGCTTGAGTTGGTCTCTCAGACTATTACAAATCAATGGATAAAATTCATTAATCCTTGGTAGAGTCATTGCATTCCCCAACGGAGTCGTTACTATCCCAGTAAGTTACTACAAAGCCTGGAATTATACTAGATAACAGTTAAACTTCATCCTTTAAAGAAAATTACTGCGAAGCCTGGAATCCGACCAAATAACAGTTAATTTAATTCTTTCAAGCAAGTTGCTGCAAAGCCTGGAATCCGACCAGATAACAGTTTAACTTCAATTACTGTGAAGCCTGGAATCCGACCAGATAACAATTAATTTCATTTAAGTTGCTGCGAAGCCAGGAATCCGACCAAATAACAATTTAACTTCAATTACTGTGAAGCCTGGAATCCGACCAAATAACAGTTAATTTCATTTACGTTGTTGCGAAGCCTGGAATCTGACCAGGTAACAGTTAACTTCAATTTTTTGTGAAGCCTGCAATCCGGCCAGATAACAGTTAACTTCAATTTTCTGCGAAGCCTGGAATCCGACCAGATAACAGTTAATTTCATTCAAGTTGCTGCGAAGCCTGAAATCCGACCAAATAACAATTTAACTTCAATTACTGTGAAGCCTGGAAACCGATCAGATAATAGTTAATTTCATTTAAGTTGCTGCAAAGCCTGGAATCCGACCAAATAACAGTTTAACTTCGATTTTGTGCGAAGCCTGGAATCTGACCAGATAATAGTTAATTACATCTAAGTTGATGCGAAGCCTAAAATCTGACCAGATAACAGTTTAACATCAATTTTCTACGAAGCCTGGAATCCGACCAGATAACAGTTAACTCCATCTAAATTGTTGTGAAGCCTGGAAGCTGACCAGATAACAATTAATTTCAGTTGCTGCAAAGCCTAGAATCTGACCAGATAACAGTTAACTTTAGAAAGTTGTTGTGAAGCCTGGAATACGACCAGATAACAATTAACTTTATGTTCCCCCAGCAAGCTGCTGCAAAGCCTGGAATCCGATTAGATAACAACTAACTTTTATTCTCCCCAGTAGAGTAATGGACAACTAAAACTCTTGAACTCTATTCCCCAAGCAGAAATAAACACTCCTCACAGAGTTTCCTCAAGCAAAGGGCCAAAATCAATATTCCCTAGCGGATTTCTTCTCAGACAACAAAACAAGAATTCTTAGTGGAAGCATTCTAAACAAGGTTTGAATATGTGCATACTCTTCATCCTCAACAGTGATCCGGGATTCAGCTTCCCAAAAATCCCCAGCATTTGTCAAGGATTTATTTTCCATACAAAGATACGCTTCAACAATATTTCATAATCATACATCATATTACATACATGATAAATGCATACAACATAATCTCATTTATCTTGAGAATATCACTACACCGTGCATACACCTGCATAAAACTAACCCTTTTCCTTGCAGGAAAAATAAGTCAACAAATCAATAGACCTCTTCTGGTTAGATTTATTTCTCCCAGTTAAAGACAGGCAAAAGACATCTACAATTTCAGTATAAATCGACCAAGAGTTTATTCAGATACTTCTTCCAGTTTCTACCAACATTCACTCTGGATGGCATCTATAAGCCTATCTCCGACAAACTCTTCATCATTTCTCTAAGTGGCATATTTAATCCCATTCCCGGTATAATCAACTAACACGTCATCGAGTATAAATTTTTAGGTACTCTAGTGTTCAATCATCTTTCACCTTCAAGTCACAAATGGCGGACCTGCCAATCTAACCCTTCAGGTTTAAGAAGATTGAACAGGGGCAACTGTTGTACCCCAAAATTTTTCCTCTCTTTTTTCAAGACATTTCAAAAAATATCGCCAATGCTCAAGGATTCTCAAGGAATTGGCCAAACAAAATCACCTTCAAAACACTGAGACCATAAATTAGGGTTTTGACTGAAAATGACTGATCACTGACTTTTGACCTAATACACAATCTATTGGTTTGAAACATGGTATAAAGGTTTCAAATGTATCATTTTGACATTATTTCATATATCAATTCATTTCTCAAGATCAATTGATTGATAGTTGTAATTCAGTCAACTGATGAAAAGTCAATCGATACACCAAAAGTCAAACTTTGACTTTTTGATCAACATTAAGTTTCAAAGATTAAAATTCATCAAGACATTCAATAATATCAATCTTGATCATTAAGAAGTTAAGAAAGTCAAAAGTCAATTTGAAAAGTCGAACTTTTCAAGACTTAGAAATTTTTCTAAGTGTTTTGTACATGATAATTTCACTACTTCATGCCAATATTTCACCAAGATGCATGATGATTTAAAGGAAACTTTCAACATGAAAGTTGTAGATCTTGATGAATTCTACAACTTTTTATTAGAGGGTTGATATCCAAAAAATGCTTAGATTTGAAGATATAAGCCCATGAAGTCATGACATTTTCATTTAACACTTAGAGAAATTTCTAATAGATTTTGGTCAGAATTTTATCCCAACTTCTTAGCATTTTTTCACATAGTTCCAAGATGATTTTGTCAAAATGGACAACATGAAAGTTGTAGAGGATATTTCAAGCTTTCCAAAACATCCAAGAGCATGAATTTATCATACTTGAAATAGGAGATTCAAGGGCCTGAAGTTGGGCATCCATTCTTAAATTGCAAGTCATTTTGTTGAAGAACAAATAATCTAATTTGTATGATGTGTTGCATAATCTTACTTTGCAGGCCTTTTGACTTGCAAATTTATCCCTAATCAGATGTTTACATTATTTATTGAACCATTATCCAAGTGAATCAAGTATGGTTTATTGCATCATTCCATTTATGGCACGATTGCCATTTAAATAAAGTATACTTTATACAAAGTCAGCTCTCCTTGAGCCTCTCAACTGTTTTTTCTGCACACACAATATCAAAGCAAGAAGCAACATGCTTAAAATCTCCTAGCCACTTCAGATCCCTTTTGTACCACGCATTGGGACATCAAATTTCACATAACTTGGTTGTTTCATCTCAACCAAACCAGAATTTTGACAGCTTCTGAAACAAAGTCTCTCATACTCTCAAACCTTCTCTATAAAAAGAAAGGTAATTTGCAAGCTAAAGGGCCAGAAGTTTTTGTTGTGTAGACAAGCCCTAAAAATCGCATACTCTCAAAAAGCCATAATTGTCCACAAAACCTCCACTCTTGAGCTTTAAGGCCCAAGTCTTTGAACCTCTCACACCTTGCAAGTTCTGTCCAAACAAACCATCCAAACACTCCACATACATCATATAGAAGTTGTTCAAACTCAAGAACAACTTCTGTAACATCACTATTTTCCAAACTCAAAAACAGCCACCTCCAACTTGACTTCTCCAAGACAATACAACAACTTAAATTCAAAGCACAAATTTCAATTTCAAGGTAAGTTTTCTTAACTTTGGACTCTTCATACAAGCATCATTAGTGGTCCATTTGTGAAGATAAAATGTAAATATTATTTCCCTTGAAGCTAACCATATGCTTGCTTTTCATTTTCACTGACCATGTGTTGAGAACTGACTTATATATGCAGTAGAACAATGTTAGAAGCAAAAAAACAATAGTATGAGTCGATGCGAAACACTATGAGTCGACACATATTATGTCCAAAATAGGTTATGAGTTGATGCAAACCATTATGCATCGATAAGAATTGTTGTATGAGTCGATACGAAATGCAAATGCATCGACTCATACTGAGTTAATTTTCATTTTCCAAGAGCAAGAAATGATATGTGTCGATGCATAAGTGTATGTGTCGATACGAAACAGATATGAGTTGATACGAAACAGGTATGAGCCAATACAAAACAGATATGATCCAATACAAGACAGATATGAGCCAATATGAAACAGATATGAGCCAATGCATAAAAAAAATCTGTATCAATGCATAAGCTCGTGTGTCAATACATAAAAAAAATTTAAAACAATTTTCCTTTTTTTTACATTATCTTTACATATTTGTATTGTTATTAATTATTAAATATGGTTATAATAGTAATTAGGATTTATTTGCTTTCATTCCCCGTTTTTAAATTTGTATCCCCATCCCCTAAATGATGTAATAGCGTAGGACTTTAAATTTCCGCAATTTATCGCTTTCAATATAATTGCTAGTAATTAGGGTTTGTATGGCAAGACTTAAAATCAACAACTAGATAACCCTAATTCAAGATAAAAATGCATAAAAACAAAATACTTTGCACACTCGCACCTCTAGGGTAACCCACACTTGTTGCCTCATATAAAAATAGTCATGTCCCTCAAACGTGGGATGCTTTATCAAAGACCCTCAAATATAAGATCATAGTCCCTTGATGACCCTTTGATGTTGCCTTCATAAACGATATTAGTCTCGTATGACAAATGACTAAGGTATCCTACAATGTTGCCTTTTATGACTATACGATGACCCACGCCCATCCCTTCATATCCAATGATAGGGCTTCTTACCAATCAATGGTAAGATACCAACATCTATAGGAGGAGGAAAAGAACTAAGACTTTTTGAGTAGGTAGAACGCTCGTAGTTTCTTGCTCACAACATTTCAAAATATCTTTCAAAAACACCAACACTTTTCCATGAAATATTTTCAAAAGTCAACACTTTGTATGCATTCTTATAGAGACGAGAATCATTACAAAGTTCTCCTAAACAAAGGCATTTTTCAAAAATACTTTCAAACAAACACAAATACATTTCAAACAAAGCATTTCAAAGTGAGCTAGCAACTAAGAGCCCGTATATAACTACAGATGAAAAGGGTGCTAACACCTTTCCTTTTCATAACCTACCCCCCGAACTCAAGAGAATTCTCAAAATGTCTTTCCTGTTCTTTTCACCCTTTCCTTTATTGGATAAAAGAAAAGTCGGTGGCGACTCTTGTTATCCGCAACAATTGTGATAAAACGCAAAATACCCAAGTCAGTTCTCCCACCGTATTACAGTAGAGGACATCTTGAGCTTTCCAAAAAGTCCAAGATCATCTTCAAAAGATGAAAATTGAGCAACTTATGAGTTGCACAAGTTAAGAAATTTTGAGGAAATTCATTAAATGCAAGATGAGCAAAATTGAATTTTTGAACTAATAAGCCTAGTTTTTGATGTTCAAACATATTCACAACACCTTAGAGGACCTCTAAAAAGTATTCACACATTTTTAGTATTTTAATTTCTTTTATTTTAATTTTATTCATTTAAAATAAATAAAATCAAATAATAATGTAAACCATGTGTAAGGACTTGGGCCTTTTGATTGCAGTCCATTACAAGCCCATTATGAACTCATGCAAGCCTGTCAACATGCCAATTTTGTGCAAGGTTAAAAAAGGAAGAGAATATCTTAAAATGGAAAAATTCAAAGTGTTTTATTTTGTTTTGATTAAGGCCATCATGGCTTGATTTTGCTCCATATTTGTGGAGTCACTTCCCTTCTCTATATATATGCAAGCCAAGCCATGCCAAAGAGACAAAACCACTACATACAGAAGCTAGTAAAATTATCAAAAATTTCTCAAAGCCCTCGAGCCTCAAAGCTCTATCCACAGGCCTTCTCATTCCATAAATCCAGTCTTATTCTCTTCCTGGACGTGAAAGGGTAAGTTTGGACCAAATCCCATGGTTCAAAACACATGAGAAGAGCATGACATGCATCTCCGGTTACACGATATTTTTAAATTTACATTCTTTTATTTCATATTGTTTTAAGCATCATGGTTATCACTAACGTATTCCTGAGCCCTTCCTGAATAGGTCCTGACCATTGATACATTCTCATGCACGCAGAATGGTTAAATACCATTTTCCTCCTATCTGTGCATTTTGATTTAAAGCGCATGATTCAAGAGTTTTAGCTCAAACTAATGCTATATTTGGACTCAATAGAAGATTTAAAGGGGGGTAGGGTATCTTGTATGTTTTTATTTTTATGTTTTGCAGGTTTTCATATTTCTCCCTCGCCGGAGAAGAAGGTGGAAAACACCTCCCATGATGGTTTGACTCGCCTGAGAGTTGCATGACAGGTAGCATTGTTCTGATTGGTTCATTCAAATCCAGGATGGCCCACTTGAGCGCGTGCATTTGACTTATCTAAAATTAGTGTGCGTTTTACATTATATTTGTTTTTGCTTATTTCACTATCGGATGAATCACACCACCCAAGTGGCAACACACATGCACATAAGACATTCATGCACCTCGCCCTGGGTTTGATCCAGGCGTGAGGCATTTTTATTTTTCATTGTATTCTTATTTCAGATCCAATGTGAACAAAGCAAGCGCGCGCACGATGTATACTCTCAATCAACACCATTAGATCTCAAAGCTTCCAGATCCAGTGCTCCAAAATCATCAGGACCATGATGCACTCCAAGGCACGTTTCTCACTGGATCCAAAGAAGACTCCTGGGCTCATTTATTTTGGGCCTAAGGATTTCAATTTTCACACCCTTCAATCTACTTTTCATAGCGCAAGCCCATGGTCTTTCTTTTTTATTTTAGTTTTGTTTTAATTTGTTTCTTTTCTTTTTAATCACTTCTTTTTTAATAAAAAAATAAAAAATAAAAAATTAGGTTTAGGATTTAATTAATTAATTTAATTTTCATAAATTAATTAATTAATTTAATCACTTGATTTTTATTTTACTAATTAATATTTAATTAGAACTAGGTTTTAATTATCACAAAAAAAAATTTCTAAACCAAAATACCAAAATATTTTTCTCACTTAGAATTTTTAGGGTTTTAGATATTTTTTCTCTTCCATCTCCGTGCATTTATTTACTTTCGCATTATCATTTTCCATGATATTGTAACTGTCCATAGTTTGTAATAGCTAATTAGGACCCTTTATACTTTTTTATCCCCGATTTTTGGTTTGTATTCCCCCATCTCCGAAGCGATGCAATAACATAGTTTACTTCTCACACTTTTATTTTCTGCCTTTATGTATATATCTAATTGCTAGACTAATTAGGCATGCATGATAAGACTTAAAAGCAAATGATAGAAAACCTAACATCCAATATAAAACATAAATGAAACACAACACACTTCGCACACGCATACCTCTAAGGTACCCCCACTTGTTTCCTTCGGAAAACAAACAGTCATGTCTCTCGAACGTGAGAAGTTTTAGAAAAGACCCTTTGGTTTAAACATCATAGTCCCTAGATGACCCTTTGGTGTTGCCTTAGTAAATGATCTTGGTACCTTAGGATAATTGCTAAAATATCTTACGAGTTTCTTTCGTGACTGTACGATGACCCACGCCTGTCCCTCAAAACATCCAATGATAGGGCTACATACTAACTAATGGTAGGATATCACTATCTAAAAGGAGAAGAAGAAAAGAACAAAGATATTTTGAGTAGGTAGATAGCTTGTAGTTTCTTGCTCACAAAACAAAACAAAATTTCCACACATACACTCTCTTTTCTAAATATTTTCAAAGATAAAACACTTTGTATGCATTATCAACGATACGAGAATCATTACAAAGTTTGCCGTACTAAGGTATCTTTTCAAAATATTTTCATAACACACTTACACAAGAATCATTTTCAAAGTGAGCTAGCAACTAAGAGCCCGTAGATAACTACGGATGAAAAGGGTGTTAACACCTTCCCTTTTCATAATCTACCCCCCTTACTCAGAAACTCTCGAAAGGTCTTTCCTGTTTTTTTCACCCTTTCCTTTATTGGATAAAAGAAAATTCGGTGGCGACTCTTGCTACCCGCAACATTTACGATAAAACGCAAAACCAGTAAAGTCAGTTCTCCCACGGTATTACACATAGTAATAAACAATTTCTAATGTGAAAAAATAACAGAAATGCGTGAAGATTGTAAGAAGAAACGAAGATATTATTTAATGGAAATGTAATTGACGATCTATCCTAATAATTAATTGATTTTTTTTGTTTATTTTTTTGAGAAAAGGGAATTAAAACCTAATAAAACCTAAGTTATTTTTAATTGAAGAAAGGTTTAATTAAATGAATTAATTAGATTAATTTATTTACAAAAAAAAAGTTAAGTTGATTGTATCCTAAATCTAGGTTAGTTTTAATTAATCAATTAGAAAAAATTAATTATTTTTTTTTATTAAAAAAATTTGTAAAAGAAAAAAGCAACATGGGCCTGCAAAAGTAAACCCAAGGGGGTATGAAGAAGTGGATATGTTAGGCCCATTACAATAGCCCAGCATGCCTGCATGT
Organism: Vicia faba; assembly: GCA_948472305.1. Taxonomy (NCBI): domain Eukaryota; kingdom Viridiplantae; phylum Streptophyta; class Magnoliopsida; order Fabales; family Fabaceae; genus Vicia; species Vicia faba. Next base: position 759,583,138 of record OX451741.1, on the reverse strand, counting down.
GGTTCCATGTGGCTGACTCCAGAATGTTCATCATGGGGGCCTTCTCCATAGCCATTAGATTTGGATCTGATGGTGTTTATGTGAGAGCACATGGTGGACTTGCAAAGGCTTGGCGCGCTGGATCTACAAACAAGAAATAACATGAAAAATAACATACCAGGGGCAACGATCAAACCCATGCCCTGGTACACTAACACCTTAACCAACACATGCTTACTGCTGAGGAGGCTATTACTTCCATTTATCTAAATCAAACAAAAACAACAAATACACATATTGACCTATATGGTCGGAGAAGCGCTGGAGCCCTAGCTTCGATCGTCTTCTTCGAAAACCTGCAAAATTATAAAATGCAAAAAGTTAATTTTCAAGAATCTAAAACACCATGTCCCCCCTAATTCGACCCTCCTGGATCTGAATCCGGCCTTAATTTTGGCTATGGGTCTCTGTATTGTGTGTTTCGAATCAAATTACATCGATCGGATAAAAAATGGTGTTTTTCAAATCTGCGTGCATGGGACCATATTAGTGATCCAAACTTGTTCAAATGTGTCTCAGGAGTATGTTAGAAGTATCAATTCAATTTAAAACAAAGTAAAGTTAGATATATGATTTTACAAAAAGTAAGAAATCGGTCATGACATGTTATGTGATTTCATGAGTTTGGGATCATGACCAACGATCCAAACCTACCCTTTGACACTCCAGGAGGTGATTGGTATTGGGTTTTTGCACTGAGGAGGCTTGGTACACTTGTTTCGAGACTTAGGGTTTTGAAGAAATTTTTTAGAATTTTTGGTCACCTTCTTGAGGCAGGGAATTGTCCTCTTGGTCTCGTCTCTTGGTGTTTATATAGATAAAGGAATGAAGCAAACAAAAGTGGAAAAACCTCATGCAATCATGGTTATGCTAGACAAGAATCCAACACACTAAAAAAAATTCCATTTTTGAGATTCTTCTTTCCTTCTTGAGTCCTACACGGTTTTGGCAAGTTGTGCTGAGTTTTTTTGGGCCTCTAGATGATTAAGAAACCAAACAAGTGCTTGGCCCAATGATCTTGTACCTTATTTAATTTATTTTGTATTTATTTGAATAAAAACAAAGTAAATATAAATAAAATAATAAGAAAACATAAGTAAAGTTATGAGTGATCTTAGGAGGATTTCATAAGGTCATGGACATGTTTGGAACCTAAAACGTTAGGCCCATAAGTTCAAAATTTCAAGGTTGCTCATTTTTCACTTTATGCATTTTCTTAAAATTCCCCAACTTGCCCTAGTTACAACTCTCTCAATTTTCATCTTTTCAAGGTGATCATAGACTTTTTAGAAAGCTTAAGATGTCCTCTTAAATTTTTCTTTTGATCATTTTTGTATTTGGAGACTTTATCTTGATGTAAGTTTCCCTGACAAAAAGTGTCTTTTGGTTAACTTTTGAAATGACCTGTAATGTATTAGCTCATATCTTTCAAATGAAGCACTTTTTGGACTTGAGCATAAATACAAAGTTGTAGATAATTGAATTTCCTTTAACATGGGCTTTGGTTGGGGAAAATTTGATGAAGCATGTGAAAGTTATGCTTGGTCAAAGTTCAGTTGAGTTCTCCTAAGGAAACCTTAATTTGGCAACTTTGGACTTTTGATGATTTGAGGGATTTTTTTGAGGAATCATGATCAACCCTTTATCAAATGATGAAGATTACTTAAAAATGTTGATGTTGACCAAAAATATTGAAGTTTGAGTGTAAGTTGACCATAGTTGACTTTTTACCCAATACAGTTGACTTTCAATCATCTAAGCCCTTGACTGAGAAAACTTGTGATGTAAGACTTGAAACTTGACATGAGCACTATTGAAGACCTATGAAACCCATTATTCCTTGTGAAATATTAAACCCTAGTTGTGGACCCATTTCTTAGGAGGAGAGTTTGTCTGATCAACTCTTGAGAATCCTTGAGCATTTGAGAACCCTAGAAAAATGTCTTGAAGAAAATAGGAGGGCAAATTTTGGGGTACAACACCTGAGAACACATTTGATTCTATTTCTGATGAATATTCAACATTCCTTGGAACTATTGATGTTTATTTAGAAATGGTCATATAGTTCTTCTAGTGAGTGCAATGGTATTTCGGATGATACTAGTCTTCTGGCGAATATTACTTCTGCTGAGTAGATTGACTTGAGAAGATATCATCCTTTGATCATGTCTTCTGATGGACTTTGTAATGTTGATTAGAAATGATTCCACAAGATCTTTCTTTCTTTGATCCTCTCTTATGGGAATTACTTCTGATGTTGAATAGAAGTGTGTATTCCATGAACTATCTGAGTCTTAAGAATCTTGACTTTGTCTTTAGAGGTATGAGCAGCAACTCTTCTGATGAACAAATCTTGACTTCTAATCTTTGATTTGGAAGCTTGTTTCTTGTGCTTTTTGATTTATGATCTTTTTAAGCTCGAGCTCTTTCTAGAAACTCATCGAGATTATTTTCTTGTCAAACATTCAACATTTCATAGAACTACTGATGTTACATTAGAAACGGAACTCAATGGTTCTTCTTCTGGGTGTATAAGGTGATTATGATAATATCTTGAATAATACTATCCAAAATTCTAATGATGTATCTGCAGACTCAATGAAACCATTAGTACTAAAATTATTCTTCATAAAATATATGCTTGTTATCATCAAAACACAGATCCAAATCTTGTTCTAATAATCTCCCCCTTTTTTATGATAACAAAACCATGTATTTGATGAAAAAAATTTACAGGGTTAAATCATAAACTAAATAATATAAGAGTTTAAAAAACTCCCCCTAGGATAAATAATCCCCCCCTGAATCATAAGCTTATGATCTTTCAGAGTGTAAGAGCATTGTTATCCTTTCTGAATCTGATTAATCATCATTGATTTAACCTAAAAGCTTATCAGATTATCCAAGCTTTCTCAGAACATTTGAAACAATGGCCGTTCTATATCAGAACTTGATTTATCAGAGTGAATGCAATTTTTCATTCGAAATGTTCTTGTAGCAGTCATGCACATTCTAAGTAGTTTAGTAATTTATATCATGATAAAATGCCATGTAAATCATAGGGTTTAGAGAATTATTATTAATCATAAACATTATTCGTTCTCCCCCTTTTTTCATAATAAAAAAGATATAAGAAATGCTTAATTGATTTTTGAAATGTTTTTTTAGGCATATCTGACTAAACAAAGCAAGAAAATTGAATTAATAAAGTTTCGAGGTACATAAGATCGAAATACAGAGCAACATACAATATCTAACATGATCTACAATGAAGTATATTAGAACTATATCCTCATAGGCTAAGAAATTCAGATTTACTCCTCTAGGACGAATGTTGGTCAATAGAAGCTGAAACCAAATAGTGGCAATAGGAATAAGATTTCTTGAAATGTTTGGTTCATATATTTCAGAGGTTTCATGAATGGTACTAAGTCTTTCTACAAAGGATTAAGTGTTTTGAAACACTTCAACAGTGGTTCCGGTTAGATTACACCCAATTGCATCAACAATAGTTGTTGGAGTGATGATGATGATGGGGTTATAAAAAACAATCGACGAAATAGAGGCCCCATCAACAAAATCATGCAACCAAAACTCTAGAATTATATAAGGGTAAATAGTCCCTTGAAGTATAGCAATGTAGTGGGACCACCCTTGCACAGTGATACTTTGTATAAAACTGATATCACCACTGCTCAGCCTAGGAGCAACCAGACGAAGTTCACGGATAACTTCAAGAAGTTCCTCAAAACCACTGAAGGTTTTAGAAGCCATTAGTAGGAGTTCAAGAGACTTGGTAAGTAAAAATATGAATGTTAGATAAGGGACCAAAATGTGGTTTTAAAAAGATGGGGAGAGAACGTGACAATATGGCTAAAGGATATGAGTATATAACAAGAAATATTGAAACTGACAAACAATAAATGAAGACTTGTGAGGAAGGATGTAATGACGAGATCCAAGATGAGTGATAGAGAATGAAAATACATTATAATAGGGAGGGATATAGCATGTGGACATACCTTGTTTCCAATAAAGCAGTTTAAAAAAACTTATTTAAATAATTAGGAGTTTCAAAAGTTAAGTGAACAATTATTACTAGACAATATCCTTTTGAATTCTCAAATAAACTTCACAATTTTATTTTTAAAAAAATGGAGAATAGAGATGATACTTACAGATATCTAACAGCTTTTTCGCTGAGTTTGTATTTTCCTTTACACATCTTCAAGAAGAACTTTACTTCTTCAGAAATCCTTTTACAGAAAGTTAGTTTGATGTGCAGATGACTTGGTTTCTTTTTTAGAGGAATACATGACTTTCTTCATAGATTTTCTTGAGAATCTTTTTTGATGGATGGACATATCTCCTGACCATGAGTTTTCTAATCTTCTTATCCTCCACGAGGTATTTTGCCATTGATCAAATTGAGTATTTCCTTGTGAAATGTTCTAATTTCATGTGTTCTTCCAGTACCAAGGAACTTCTGATCTAGACTTCTGGTTGGCATCCTTTTACTAAGACAGATGCGCTTCTCATTCTAGATTTGATCTATCTAGATATCTATTTGCATGCTCAATATTTATTTCTTCTACAAGCCTTTGATGATTTCTTCTCAAGATTTACTCAGCTAATGGTTGAGAAAAATTCTTCTGATGCATCTTGTTCTTTATATTTCTAATTCACTTTCAGAACCATGATGCCTTTTCTGATAAACCTGGATGTTTGAAATAAATCCCTCTTTCCTTCATTTCAATCTATAGAATTCAAAGTTTTTCTATTTCTGGATCTCTCTACACAGTTAAGTGTTTGATTCAAAAATCAATAACAGAGTCGGGCTCTAAACCAATTAAAGGTAGAGAAAACACAAGAAAATGGGGTTTGAATTGGGTTTTTAGAAAGCATTCCCCTTTAGAAAATTATTTGATTTACCTATGAAATAATATAAAATTCTAGAAATATAAAGAGACATGTTTAGTTATCCAGGTTCACTTCTAACTAGGCTACTCTTGTCCACCCTCCTCAGGTGATTTTTCCTTCAACAAAGACTTAATCCACTATAACCAAATTTGATTACAATTCACCACAATAAGTCTGATCAACCTTGTTGACAATCCTAACAAGTTCAACTGATCCTTATTGCCAATTCTGCAAAGACCATAGCCTATGCCTTCTCTAGAATCCTGACTCAACCGAGTCTATTATGGAACAACATAATGATATGTTCAGTGATCTCCACTATATATAACGATCATTGACCCGCCTAGAATCTTACGAACATGGTATCCTAGAAAGGATTTCGTCCATGATGACCATAATCACTCGTCTTCTCAATTCTTCTGATCTTCACTCGATCACTTGAGGAACCACCAATTCTAAATAGAATTGTTTTTCTAGAGATTACATGAGCTCTTCTTAACAAGAAGATTACTCCTAATTTAAGTACATATTTTTTAACACAATTATGAGCAACAACTCTTGTGTTTAAACAATTTACATGAAGAATGATAAACTATAACACAATCTGAGCAACAACTCTTGTGTTTTTACATTAATCTAAATAGATTAGAATCTTGTAGTGTTCTTCTTCTTCATCTTCTTTGTTAAGCAAGATATGAGCAACAACTCCTTGCTTCTTCATAATTTTTCCAAGATGTAGTTGATTGAGAATTTGAACCGGACCTTGTAAAATTCTTCATCTTCATCTTATTTCTTTATTGAACAACTTACGAACAACAACTCCTTGCTTCTTCATTCATTTCATATATTCATTTTCTATCTTAACATTGTAAGATATTTTCTATTGAGTGTAACATCGTTATATGGACTTCGACATTGTCGTCTTCGTCAATTTAAATTTGAAGCTTTAGTCTTCTTATATAGCCTTCAGATAAAAGAGTCGTTGTAAGGATATAGAAGTCTTTTCTACTTCCAACGGTTGATTCCCATCGGATATATTCAAGAGAGGTTTGGAATAGTACGAAACATCACTTTCCTATACATGTGGCTTACAGTAGTTAGCGTACGACAGTGGGAGAACAACTTCTGTGAATAGTACAACCAATATCATGATAATGGAGTTTGTGGTTTACTGTATTCGTCTTGACTAAGTTTCTTGATCTTTATCTTTTAATGATGTACTTATGATTCTGAAGTATTAAGCTTGGATAAGATCAATCACTTGTCTTCGTTCTTCTGATGAATGACTGGTGAGTAGTTCAGAAACTACTTTGTTGTTGTAGGACAAGAACACTAGGGTGATTAGAACCAAATCTTGTCTTCAGAATTATGGGCAACAACCTATCTGAAACACAAAGCTTTTCTTCTGATCTAGAACTAGTCTTGAAGGGATATTTTTTTTCTTATATGAGAGATGAAGATTGTGTTGAGAAGATGTTTCATTTCAGAAACTTTCAATAGTGGATTCTTGTCTTCAGAATGATTGACAACAACCTATCTGAGAAACAAATCTTGTCATTGTACGTAAAAGCTTTCTGATGTTATCAATATCTTTTCTCATGTTGGGATCTTGTATCAGATATTGAGACATCAACCTTTCTGATTAACAAGTCTTTGAATTCTTGAGGTTTGATTCTTTTCTTCTTGTTAGATTGATTCTGATTGAGGAGTGATAATGATCTAGAAGATTTTTCTTTGTTGTAGAGTCAGAGTCCTTTAGATGTTTGAACATTGTCTTCAGATATATAAGCAACAACTTATCTGATGAACAACTTATTTGAGTGAAAGCTCTTGTGATCTACTTCATCTTGACTTTCTCTTGATCTGATCTTGATTCCTTGATAACAGCTTTTCTGAGCTGCATATCTGATGTCTGATTTTTGAAGTAACAACTTATATCAGTACATCTGATTTTGACGTTGAATTCCTTCTTTATGATCTCTTGAATTCTGATCTTTGGATTGAGCTGGAAGTAACCACTTATGTTATCAACATCTTTATTTCTGATATTGAATTATTTCTTTGGGTATCTGATATCTGGTGCTTTCCTGAGAACACACTTGATTCCCTTTCTGATGAACATTTAGCATTCCTTGGAACTGCTGATGTTTCTTTAGAAATGGTCACAATATTTCTTCTAGTGAGTGCAATGGTATTTTTGATGATATTAGTCTTCTGACGAATATTACTTCTGTTGAGTAGATTGATTTGAGAAGATAACATCCTTTGATCTTATCTTTTGATGAACTTTGTGATGTTAATTAGAAATGAGTCCAGAAGATCTTTCTTTCTTTGATCCTTTCTTCTGATGGAATACTTCTGATCTTGAATAGAAGTGAATACTCATTGAACTATTTGAGTCTTCGGAATCTTGACTTTGTCTTCAAAGGTATGTGCAGCAACTCTTCTGATGAACAAATCTTAACTTCTGATCTTTATGTTAGAAGCTTGTTTCTTGTGCTCTTTGATTTCTGATCTTTTGAAGCCTGAGCTCTTCGTAGAAACTCATCGAGATTCTTTTCTTGTCCAACATTCAACATTCCACAAAACTATTGATGTTACATTAGAAATAAAACTCAATGGTTCTTCTTATGAGTGTATAACGTGATTCTGATGATATCTTGATTAAGACTATCTAGAATTCTAATGATGTATCTGCACACTCAATGAAACCATTAGTACTACAATTGTTCTTCATAAAATATATGCTTGTTATCATCAAAACACAAATATTTAAACACAGGTCTAAATCTTGTTCTAACAGGCATGTCATACAACTGCTCTTTCTGAGGCAGCATAAAACTCACATAGGGAGGCCTTCGGTCTCCTATATTCCGTAACTCCCTAGAAAAGGTCGGTGCATTTAATGCTTGTGGTGATGAAGTCCCTGCATCTGGCAGTACAACCAACATGACTATTTAGCTTATGATTGTGGTTATTTCGTCAACCGATGTTGGAGGACCAAAATTACCAACACTCGTTGCCACTGGTTGTTCTCATGGGTTTGGTGCATTATATTGTGGGGTGTTGATTTCTACAAGACATAACTGGAAGTTGTCTACCACTCCTCAAAAGCATATATTCAAAAACTCGTAATGTTTGTGTGGAGAAACAATACAAAGAAAATACGTAAGACGCCTCTTTTTGCAAGAATGTTTTGAAGTATTTGCATAAAAGGGTCCCATCAGGTGTGCCCATTTGTTTACTTATGTTTTTGGTAACCAGACACGAGTTTAGAAATCAAGTGAAATTAACTCGAAAAATATCCAAGCAATTTGTGCAAATGATTTGTGTGAACACACATGCGTGTGAATTGAATGCAGTTATCATTTGGACGATAGCGACGTAGAAACAAACTTTAAATGAAGGTAAGTTGTGATAAATGACAAGATAAAATGCATTAAATGAAATTAAACAAGATTGAAAGTGAAAGCAAGAGAAAGCTAATGTTGCATTTAAGGAAAAAAATAATGGAAAGACCGGAAGCAGACAGATACATGTTTCTCACGCACTATTTTTCTCTTTGACTCCGGAACTCCAGTGTTATGGAGAGTATGTATGAAATTCTGCAACCTCTGTTACAATGTACGAGTCTTCTATTTATTCTATTTACAAAATAACTGTCAACAACGATTTCATCCACTATGGAACTATTGTGTTTTACTCCATGTTTGGTCTTCAGGTTTTCACTAGTGTGTCTACGTATCACCCATGATTCTTTCTATTTACAACCCATGTTGAGTTATAACCGCTTCAAACTTCCCCACAAAATTCCGATAATAATTTCCCAACGTGATGTCGACGTTGCTTATAGAGGACTTTGAACATGTAAAAATACTAAGTATTTAACCTTTCGTAGTTCAATCGATTGATATGTTTGTTGCGGTGAGGGTCATGCCGACTACCCTTTTTGATATTATGGACATGTTTCCAAATGATCCTAATCTTGTAGATTTGTTCTTGAGACTCTTCCAAACCATGTCTTCCTTCGTCGACACCTCAATTGATGCCTTGTCGACGCTTCGTCATTAATGCCCTTAATACACTTTATTAATTCTTTCTAATAGTAAATGTTTTTTCATTTTGACATTCATTGTTGAATTTCTAATAGCTAAAAAACCAAGTGTAATAATAGGGTGGTACTACCCCATGTATTATTCCCTCTTCATCACAAAACTTCAAAAAGTCATTTGAGAAATATTCACCTCCACCATCTGTTTTGGGAACTTTGAGCTTGTGACTGCTTTGTCGTTCAACCATGGACTTAAACTTCTTAAACACTTCGAATACCTCATTCATTCTCTTGATTAGGTATGTCCATATCTTTCTACTATAATCATTGATAAAAGTGACAAAATACATATTGTCACCAAACGAATCAACTTGCATCGGTCCACACACATTGGAATACACCACCTTAAGGTGATGCTTTGTTCTACAACCTCCATCCTTGATAAATTTATCCTTGTGTTGCTTCGCTTTCACACACTCTTCACAAACCTCAATTGGTATGGTTATGAATGGCAACCTTGTTACCATTCTATTATTTTGCAATGCATTGAGATCTCAAAAATTGAGATGCCCAAGATGGTAGTTCCACACCCACTCTTCTCGAATTTCCATTGTAGCAAGACACCTATGCTCCATAACCTTCAACTCAGTCTTGAAATTTCTATTGAAAGCCATAGGAGCTTTAAGTACAAATACCTTGTTTGCATCCATAACGCACAATGTCTTGTCTTCCATGCGAATTTTATAACCCTTTTTAAGAAATTGGCCAATACTTAGAAGGTTACATTTGATTCATGGAATGTACAATACATGTTTGATCAAGAAATATCCATCATTCCTTTTCATGATCAAAATACCACTGATCCCATTGGCCGCTAAAGTGATGTCATCTACGAATTTCACCTTATTCTTTGTGGCTTGATAGCTTTTGATAAACCAACCCTTTATCCCCATCATATATGTAGAGCAACCATAATTCAAGTATCATTCCTCGCTGCACTTGACTCTTTCTCTCACAGTCACCATAATATTTTCTTTTGCAAACATTTTTGAAGTGTTCTCAGAACTGCTGTTGTTGTTGCCCCGCATCCCGCTGTTGCTACATTCACCTTATGTGGTCATGACCAAGAGTGCATTCTCTTCATCAACCTCTTTTCTAGAAACCTAAGCTTCATCTCCTTGAGATTTCCTCTATTTCGTGTTGCATTCTCTTGCAAAATGACCGAACTTTTGACAATTGAAGCATTGTGCCTTGCTCATGTCAATCTTTCCTCTTCTGCCTCTAAAATTGCCTTGACCACCATTTTTGTTACAGATGCTTTTGCCCTTTTGACAAGTTGAATTCTTCAAATTTTGAGACTCTTTTCCACCAAAATTCTGAAAATTTCTTTTACTCTTCATATGCCATTTTTCTTTTGACCTCTTGTTCTTCTCATTGAACTGAGCTTGTAAACAAATCTCCGCATTTTCCTTGTCGTTATTTCTCTCCTCCATCCTTTGCTCATGAGCCTCAAGAGAGATTTGAAACTCATATTTGTCCAATGTCATAAGATCCTTCAACTCTTCATTCACCACTACAATGTTGTCAAATCTTGCTGTCAAAGAACGCAAGATCTTCGACATAACATTCTGCTTAGAAATAGTTTTTCCACAAGACTTTATCTAGTTCACCAATTGCGTAATTCATGTCACGTAATCCTCGATTGTCTCTTTTTCTTCCATTTGAATCAATTCAAATTGAAGTTTGTGAGTTTGTAAGCTCACCGCCTTTGCCTTATCATCCCTTGCATATGCCTTTTCCAAGATTTCTCACGCTTCTTTTGACGACTCACAATCACTAACTTTCTCAAAGTTGTCACCATCCACACAATGATGGATAAAGAACAACGCCTTGTAATCTTTCTTCTTTTCTTCCTTGTGTTTTGCTCGTTGTGCATTTGTTGCAACTTTGACAAGGAATTCACCCTATTCTTGATCACTTCAAGAACATCTTGGTAGCCAAACAACGCTTTCATTTGCTTGCACAATTTGTTGCAGTTCTTCGCATCAAGGGTTGATAAATTTGTAGGGACTATATCATTAGAGACAAAATTCATGTTGCATAATGGGTGTTTGTGGATCAGAATCAGACTCTTGATGCCAAATATTGGAACATACAATCACACAATTTATAAACAATTAAGTATGTGGAGAAAGAGATAACAAGAGAGAAAACAGATAGAGAGATAATTGAGTGTGGAAATATTATTTTACATTAACTTTGATGATGATGCCTACAAGCTTTTTATACAAAACATTTTAAAATAATTGAAACACAAAACACACAATCCAAAAATAACAAAAAGCAAAAAATTACACTTGTAACCGATTACCTAAAACCTATAACCGATTACAACTAATACAAAATAAAAAAAAATGCCATGAAGTATAACTGATTAATGCGAAAGCATAACATATTACTCCAGCTTCAAAAATACTTTTTTTTTTTCCTTTTTCCAAAAATACTTTTCAGCTAGCTATTAACAACACTTAAATTACTTAATTTTCTCTTAATTTTCTCTTAACATAAAGAAGGGGTGAAGTTATCATAAAAATGAACTCTCAAATCTAACATATGTCCGTCACACAAATCTAACAAAGTTTTACATCTTAGACAGAAACGAAATTACGTGTAGCCAAAAGAGACTAAATTAAATACAAGAAAGGAAAAATAATTGGTTGAAACATAGACAAACATTGCAGGATCTTGGTTCAAACATAGATCAATACAAATTACAATATGCTGAGTCGAAATCAATGAAATTTGTTTTCATTTATGAAAGAAACCTCCGGCCGCCTTTGCAAAATCACCAAGTCCATGCCCATGTCCACCTGATTCTCCACCGTCGGTTTCGGCAGCAGTATCATCGCTTTTGTGGTGACCTGGTTTCGAAGTTGGATGATCACCGGTAGCGGTAGCGGTGGTGGTGGTAGTAGCATGATAGTGATGAAGATAATCAGCAGCCTTATCAACGTACTGTCCTAACCCTTTCTGATCATCCAATTTAGCATAATCACCAACTGCATCTAGAAGATCTGCTGCTGCATCAGCCACCTTCCCTTTGTCTACCGCCTTCCCATCAGCTCCTGGTCCAAAACCTGACTGTGCTGCCTCTGCTACCACTTTTGCGCTTGCCATAAGCTCGCTCGTTGAATGCTTCTTCGCTGCTTCCCCGCTCCCTGTGGTATTGTGAGATTCTGAAGAAGCCATTATCGTTTTGATGATAATTTAATTTACAGGAGTTGGATTCTGCAATATTTGAAGAGGTTTTCAATTATTGATAAACTATGGGTGATTTTTTTTGGGAGAAATGTCTATGGAAATTGTCGTTGAAGATCTTAATGGCGTCTACCTTCTCGATTCAGATATGTATAAATATACAGTGGGGACACACGTGTCGTTTGAAACACTGTTTGAGGTAAACCGTGCTCTTTTAACTATGATGTCTCCTTCTTTCTCTCTCCATCTTACAATATATATTTTTTTAAACCAAAAAGATTATATTAAAAACAAAACTTCTTAAGAACAAAGCTTAAGTTTAGGAAATCCCCGTCTTGTCTAACAAGTAATTTGAAATAATGTCTTCATGGACAAAATTATATCAAGTGAAATATTTGCTTTTTAAGTTGATATTAGTTAGAAAATTCGCATAAAAATTGACATTTTTAAAGATACGTGTGATCATGAAATCAATGTTAAGAGTATACGCTCAACACGTAAGTCAACGAGACTTGATTTTTCACGGAACCAGATGATGATTCGAAAAGGCTTTTACAATTAGCTTACAATCAATTTTTAACCATAATTTTGGTCAATTCAAAACTTTGGCCTTTTCAATGACAATAACAACTGCCAAGAATTCAACATAAATCGGGGTTCCAAAATCCAAAAAAAGCACTGAAGCTAATCAAATGATTTGCACTTTCATCTCTGAAAAGACCTCCACAAGCTGATAGCATAGGCGAACCGGAAGCAACACCATCAATGTTACACTTAATCAAACCACAAGGAGGAGGACTCCAAAAGACTTCAACAATGGTAGACATCTTACGAGAGTTAATGTTAATATCAAAACCTTTAAGCATAGAGAAGTTTTCTATGGAAGCATTGGATTTATAAGAAGTTAAGTTACCAATAAGTTTTGCACGAGCTACAATATCAAAAATGCAAGACTTTCAGTGAATGCTTTTGTTGTCAAACTAAGTTTTATTCCTAGCCTGCCAAATTTGATAGAGAGAAAAGGCAATGCAGGCTTTGATAACAGCTAAGGATTGAGGATTCTAAGATGCATTCAGAATTTTGGAACAATCCAAAAATTGATTGATAGAGAAAGGAAGTTGGAGTGTCCCTTAACCAATTCCAAATATGTTTAACCAAAGAGCAATCAAAGAACAAGTGCTCAGAAGTTTCAGAGGAGACATTGTAGAGGGAGCATTTAGAAGGAAAGGAAAAACCTCTCAAGTCGATGTTCTCATCAGTGGGTAATCTTTTGTGCATGAGTCTCCAAACAAGCATTGAGTGTGAGGGAGCAGTGTCTTTGTCGCAAGGGAAAGAAACCCATTTCTCAGAAGGAGCAAGACTCACGACCAAATTGTAAGCATGTTTGATGTTGAGCTTACCATTTTCCATATTTTTCCAAGCCAAGGAGTCTTTAATTTCCATCTTAGAAATGGAAAAAGGAGAAAGGTTTGACACGAGGTTAGGAAGAGCCAAAATGATGTTACTATTAAAGGATCGATTGTTATTACTCCACTACTCAACAATTTATGAAGTGAGGCCAGATTGAAACTGGCCAGGGATTTTGTATTTGAATGCAAGAGTTTCACCTGCCCAATTATTCAACCAAAAGTTTATTTTTCTCCCATTGCCAATAATCCAAACACTGTTATCTAGAACTTTGTTATAGAAATCCTTGATGCCCTTCCATAAGGATGATTTGATGGAGTAACCAATGTTTTTGTTGTTTCTCCCCACTCTTGCAGCCACAAGAGAGGACCAAGATTGAGTATTGTTAATAAACTACCAATAAAGGTGAAGATTAGTAGCGGAGTTATAATGATGCAGAGAAATAATTCTTAGCCCTCCCTCATTTAACTTCTTGCAGCACTTTTTCCAAGCAACTGTGACCAACTTCTTTTCTAAGCATTCCCACTCCAAATGAAGTTTTTCATGCAAGACTTAATTCTTTTTATTATGCTAGTATTCCAATTATAGATGGAGATGTAGTGAACCATCATGATGTTTATCACAGTTTTAACCAGCAACACTCTACCAGCCATTGACAAAAGCTTAGCTTCCAAGCAGCAAGCCTGGGCATGGTGTTATCTGCAAGAGAAATAAAATGGCAAGCTTTAGGTTTACCAACAAAAATAGGGACACTATGGTATACAAAAGGAGGATAAACCCTTATGAAGCCAATAATCTCTACAAGCCTGCAATGCCTAGCAGAAGACATTCCACCTGCATAGATTAGAGATTTAAAATTGTTGCAAGTCTGGCCAGAACAAAGAGCATAATACTTAAGAAGGCTAGAGATAGAAGTTAAGGATTTAGAATCTCCCCTACAGAATATCATTATGTCATCAGCAAATAATGTGTGTGAAGGAACTTTAAAGTATCTGTTAGCTTGAATGAGGTTCAGATTGTTGGAATTAACAAGATCAGTTATGCCCCTGCTTAAGACTTCCTTTGCAAGGCAGAAGAGGAGGGGTGAGAGAGGATCACCTTGTCTCACCCTATTCGAACAATTAAAGTAACCAATTTGCTTACCACTAAAACCTATGGAAAGGGTAGAAAAATTAAGAATGGTGTGTATCCAATTGCAGAATTTAACACTAAAACTAAAGCAAGAAAGAGTTTTTAGGATGAAACCCCACCTGAGGGATTCAAAAGCTTTGGATATATTAATTTTTAAAGCTACATTACCACTAAATCTTTTGTTGTTCAAAAGATAAATGGCCTCATATGTGAGACAAATCTCATATTTAATACTTCTACCTGCAACAAAGCCTTTTTGTTCAGGAGAAATTAAGGAAGGAAGGATAGAAGACAACCTGTCTGCCAAAATTTTGGATATTAGCTTGTACTTAAAGTTTGCCATAGAAATTGGTCGATAATGGCCAATGTTGCTAGCATTCTTAGACTTAGGTAACAAGACAATGGTGTTTGCATTAAAATTGAGGAGAATCCAACCCTGCAAGAAGAACTGGGAAACAACATTTATAACATCTAACTTAATAATATCCCAGTATTTAACATATAAGACTGCACCAAAACCATCAGGACCAGAAGCAGAATCCATATTCAGATTCAACACAACATTATGAATTTCCTCAGAACTAGGTGTCATCAAAAGCATATCATTAGTTTGCTCATTTACTAAGTTAGAAATAAATTTTTGAATTAAACTAGTGTCATGTAAGACAGTATCAGAGTTAAACAACTTTTTGAAGTGAGATTCTATGTGATTTTCAAGTCTAGACTTATTAGTTTCCATATTCTCATTGATATCCAAAGAAGAAAATAATTAATTTTTTCTTTTGATTTTGGCATAGGTATGGAAAAACATGTATTTCTATCTCTATTCAAATGCCACTTAATTCTGGATTTTTCGTTCCATAATTCCTCTTCCATGTTCAAAGAAATTTCCAGCTCATGTTGAGCTTTGGTTTCTTTTTCCTGCAAAATATCAGAGTAACCACTACTTTCTATATCCTTTTGAATTTCCTGCAACTGGATTTCAACAATATTCACCTTATCATGAACATTTCCAAAACTAGACTTGTTCCAATCTTTAAGCTTAGCCTTAATAATCCTAAGCTTTTTATCAAGAATATACATAGGAAAACCATAAAGCTTGACATTACAAGAATCCCTAATCACCCTAGCAAAATCATCATTTAAAATCCACATTTTTATAAATTTAATTTGACTTCTAAAAACCACATTATCAAATTTGAGAGTTAGCAAAAAGGGTGCCCAGATTAACGGAATCTGCTAACTTCATCCCTAAAGGCTGCCCAGACTGTGAAGCACCAAGATGCTTTCTATTGACAAAATCACTGGTTAACATGCTCCTGGATAAGTCATTTCTCTTGTGGCAGCTAAATTCTTCTTCAACAGAGTATTCAAGCCTTTCTTCTCTGACAAGATTGAGCTCTTTACTGATGTTCATTGTGTAAACTTACTTGATGTCAATCACTTTTTTTGTATGCAGAAGAATGTTTATTATGAGAATGATAATTCTAACACAACACATATGTAAGTCTTAAAGTTTGAAAAAAAATTGAATGAAATGACTTCACAACTCTGTTGTGAACGAGTCACTAGCTAGAGAGCAACATTTGCAAATTATTTTTTATGAAAGATAATGCAAGCATATGATGCCAACACAGATATTTAAACATACCTCTTAGGAGTCAGTTAAACGCTATCTCGTTGTAGCACACTTTCAAATTGAACCATGCTTCAGTTAGGACTTTGAAAGGGTTGTAACGTGTCCTGGTTCACGTTTTTAGAAAAAAGGATTTAAGGCTCAAAATTATTTAGTGCCCACCCATTCTCCATGATATTCTCCATTCTTACATTCAGTTGACCCGATACAAGCATTCATCTCTCGAGAAGAGTTTGCGATGGTTGGGGAACCACTGAGGCCTCTTGGACACTGTAGTCATTAACTTCTGATTTTGGTGTCTGATCACACGACTTTGTTCTT
Source organism: Vicia faba (assembly GCA_948472305.1). NCBI lineage: Eukaryota > Viridiplantae > Streptophyta > Magnoliopsida > Fabales > Fabaceae > Vicia > Vicia faba. The sequence goes on along the minus strand of OX451741.1, from coordinate 759,566,375 downwards.
TTGTGAGGATTTTTATTGGTAATCCTTTTATCGCCTTTTAGGCTTTTCAGCTTCTTTCTTGTCGTCCCTAACTTTTTCCTGGACAAATTCTTTTGAATTTCGATTTGGAAGTCCAACGGGATACTCCAACTTTTGCCTAAGCGACTTGTTTTCAAGTTGGACTTAGCATGGCTTTTTGTTTCTTTCTTATTCATACTTTCCCTTATGAACAAGTCATTGATCTTTACACCATTTTTGATTTGTTAGAAGTGATCGTGACTGCCTGAGTCTTTGGCAGATGATGGATAGCCATTTTGTATCGTCATCTAATCTCAAATTCTTGATGTGCGAGAGATACCCATTGGGATATCTTTAATTGGATGGATAAACATTTTTGTATCCTTAAATGCACACTCTTGATGAGTCCTGGACGCTTGATCAGATTAACTGAACACTACCCACCCCAAGGTTAAAATGAGGGTTTTTTCTGAACAGGAAAGAAACTTATACTTAGAAGGCTCAGAGGGGGTTAACGAGGGTATATCTCCTTTATATCTCTGGTGTTTAGGAATAGAAACAAGACATGTACATCGTCAGTAGAATCTTACTTAAAAGCATACCAACCATAGATTTTTTTCGTTTTTAGATTATCGTCATCCTCCCTCCAATCTTTACCTAAGCATAAGACTTGGAAACTTGGCATCAATATGCAAGCAAAACATTTAAAGAGAGATAACGAATGGATGAATAAAACAAAAAGAACACTTCAAGACAAGCGTACTTATTGCATTAAGATTTTCATTCAAAAATAGACAAGTTTCTACATGCAAACAATGTTTAAACAAACAAGCAAGAGTGCAAATGAAAATGCAGTAAAAAACCAATGATTACTATCGTTAAGGAGACTCGACTCCATATGGATTTTTTTATTCTGATGACTTTCTGCAATCTCGATGCTTGAATAGGCGAGAGAATTCTCCTTCTGATATGATGTGAACACATCAGTCTCTGGATTGATCATGTCTTGGACCTTGCCTCTGGATGACATACCATCTTCAATCAAATGGCCATGTGCCCCAGAATATATGCATACAAGTTTCTTTTAGGAGAGCTAATGAATTATTTACCAAGCGAATCGGCATAAACTGCATCACCAAACATCTTATGCCATAAATAAATAATACAGTTCATCTTCTATTAGAATAGAAGAGACATCCAGCTGGTGAGAAAGATACGGGCAGTTGGACGAATAGAAATTAGACCTTTGAAAGAGATGCCAGACATGTGTTGGGATTTATACTTCAACCACTTTACAGTTTTCAATATCAAAACCGGGTGCCCCAGAATAGGGGATACATCTAGCATGTGTATCGTAACCAGAAGAGATGTTTGTGGGAGGAGGACTCCAAAGATCAGAGCTTTACCAATTGAACTCCCACCGGGAAAGGAAATAATTGGATGTAATGTCTTGGGTTTCACATCATAATTCTCATCAGGCTTTTTCTGTTTTTCCTTAAAAGCTTTGCCCAATGAATTCACTAGGGGAACACAGGCTGGTTGCTGTCGAATAGATCAGGGAACGCAAAGCTATGGAGAGTGTCCCTGATCGAATGGTTGGATGCCCCGGTGTGGTAACCACATCTGACATTGGTCAATAAGAACGAAGCACTGATATAAGATCCCATAGTAAATAGGAACCATTTGCTGATAAGATGTTCCAAGAACTCGTGATTGTGTAGCACTTCGTGGTTGAAAGCGATTCCATGACCTGACTCACCTGAGTCTTCAGTCGATTATCTTCCTTCTCGAAGAATTCCAGGCCATGGTTCAAATCTTGCATGTATACCATGATCAACCCTATCGGGATCTTCGCATCAGCCAATCCCTACAAAGTTATCCCATACTAATCTCTGAACATGTGAAGCAAGAAATCAAGTTGAACCTCTAAGGAGAACACCAGGTTCGAATAAGAATCCCCGATCTTTGAATACCTGTTATGAATGCATGAATATGGTGCATGAATGGATGCCATGTCATGTTTTATTATTTCCAAGGAATTTACGTGCTTTGATTTTGATTTTACACAAGTAAGGGTGCAAGAGTTTAGCACAAGACTTACAAATATGATTCTCTAAAAATAACAGAACATGTATGTTAAGCATGTGGTTAACCATGTTAAGTATGCAAAGACATGGGATCAAAGTTCCATCGTTTCTGAATATGATTATTGCACTATTTTGAATCATATGAATACTACCAGATCAGAGGTTCGACATAGCTTCTGCACATACAAGAACCAAGTACCATATGGGTTATCAACAGTACGGGATCAAGGCTTCTGGAACTGGATATTATTGAGCCTTTTCTGAACATGTTGAGAACACCATGATTGAAGGCTCGAATGAACCTCCAAATATACAAATCAGGAACTCAGAAAATAAATCTGAGAACCATACGGTCACCAACAGAAATCCAGAGCATAACCATTAGAACCAATAGTCACCGTTTGAGTATAATCACCATCTGAACATGAGTAACCATTTGTACATGGTCACCATATGTACTTGTGATAATAATTCCCGCTCCACTCACGGGTGAAGACTAGGTCAGGGTAAGGCCAGGTAACTCAGAATCGAGGGTACTCCTAAAAAAAACTATCTCCGTATCACCAATGTGAAAACGATAGCCCCTCATTTGTACCTCGTCTGAGCATGGACGACATGGCAGCAATAGTGAAACCTACGTCAACTAGCCATTCACGTTCCACTCTATTCCTATGGTTCCTATGGTTGTCAGTTGGCCTGGTTATTGGGCCTTTTATCTCTTGTAACACCCACCTAACAAGAACAGATCCAGTACAACAGTAGTATATGGAAAACAGTAAGATGCAATGCATACATATGCTCAGGTAATCACGTATGAATGAATAAACTGAAAGCATAAAAATAAACACCCAAAGAAAGGAAACAAGAGATAGCAGCGACTCTGGGATGGACCAGCATTTAGTCGACCCCTCCCCAGTGAAGTCGTCAACTGAAACAACCGGCTGAAAATCATCAAACAATAAAGTCACCATTGAACTTATTTTATCCCACATGAAGGGAAAGGTAAATATCTAGAAAACCTAAGAAGGGATAAGTCACGATCTTGCAACCAAGAGATCGGGTAAGGGAGTTTGTTACACGAGGGGAAGGTATTAGCACCCCACACGCCTGTAGTACTCTACGGTATCCACTCTTGTTGTTATAATCTTATGGGTATGTTTAAACTATACTTACTGTTTACTACTACTAAATGGAGAATGCATGCAAAAGGAGGGAGAAAAGAATGTAGGGAAAATAAAGTTGTACTCGCTTGGGACCTACCCCAATGCCTATGTATCTTTTTTGAGGAATCAGAGCTACTGTAGTTCAGCTCACAAGTTTTTGTTTGTTTTGTGTTTTTTATAGACGGTGTTAATTCTGCCTTCTGCCGCAGCTCGACCTTTGGAGACTTATGTGTTGGCATATAAGTAAATTAATCATGTCCTTACTGAAGATGGTTTTGAGTTACGCCCTCGAGGTAAGATGCCACATTTGATTGGTTTGTGTTTTGTAACCTTGGAAAGGGTTTAAGTTAGATTAGCATGTTTTATGATTTGTTAAAAAGAAATTTTTAGTTTTGAATGCAAGGATGCAAAAAGAGAATAAAAGAGTCTAAGGAAGACTAGCCTATTTCTAACCTAATGTTATCATACAATGGTAGCCCTATGTTAAGGATGAAAGGAAAATTTCTACCTAATGTTAGCATGCATGGTTTGCAACCTAAGGTCTAACTTGTATCCGAAAGGAACAAGCGTATCCTAAGGGAACATGGTGTGTACAAGGATAAAACAAGAAAGCTCAGAAGAGCACACACATAAAGTGGTAAAGAAAAGAATCGAAATGCTTTAGCCAAGGGGAGCATATCACCCGATACAAACAAGCGGGAGTGAGATGAAAAAGAAAAAATGTGATGTCCAAAGCGACTGAACACCTAACCAAGATATAGGAGATCGAGGTAGACGGCAGAAGACGATATGAATGATCACGGAGTGTCAACACTGGCCAATGCGAACTCTTGACAAAGCGTGGGGGTTTGATTGTGGAACCCTTCCCCACTTGACGACTCGATACGTAAGAGCAGGCACAACTCCGAAGCTTCGTGGTGCGTCACGAGCTAAGGATGACACAAATGAAATTGTGGGGGTTGATTGCTAACCCTCCCTGCTCGCCTCCTTTTGAGGAATTCAATAAGGGATGAGTAATAGTGCGGGCATAAATATAAACACACCTGTAGAATACCTACTCAAAGGTAGGGTTTTAAATAGACCACACACAAGTAGCAAACAGAATGCACACAATGTGTAATTTCCCTAAACGGATCTTTAAATAAACCAGAGGGGTTCCTGACATGATCAGCAACAAAGACCTCTGTCATACATCTCTATTCCTACTTCTCATGGCATCAGAAAGCAGTAAAGCCCTACTTCTCATGATCTCTAGAAAAAGCAGTAAAGAAATGCAGTAAAGTGTGAAGAAGTACGAAGGTAGTAGCAGCGACTACCAAAAGCAAGCAAATCATTAAGAGCAGGCGAAAGTAATGGAGAAGCAGAGAGTACACGTCGAGCAAGCTTCACCAAGAAACAAACAAAGTAAGAAATGATATCCAACTAAGATAAAGGCAAACGCGTGTTGCGAATGTAACACGCAATCAGAAGTTCATGTACAAAGCTCATAAAACATCACATGTATCTGGACCACATATAATATAATATGAATTTCTCAGGACGATGAGAAATAAGGCATGTCACATCGCAAGCGAGCATAAGCAGTATGCTTCGATCACCTAACTACCTGTTATGTTACATGATCGAAAGCACAAAAGTGTACCTTGCACAATTAACAAACGCGTCAAAAATAGCATGGCAAAGCGGCATGAAAATACGGATGAAAACAAGAAAGAAAAAGTATTTTCTTATTTATTAGTTTTCTATGTAAGGAAAATTCCAAAAAAATTAAAGAATTAATTCCTAAGAAATTTCTAATATATTCTACTATTTCTTTATTAATTTTTTTATATTATTTTTAGCGTGTATTTTATTGGCAAAATTAACAAAAAAGTCCCAATTCTAATGAAGAATTAGTGAACTCATGGGGTGCTAATTTCAGTCCAGGGAGTGTGATCCAGCAGATCTGGGCGCTGACCTGTTAGCAGGGTCTAATGCTGTTTTATTTTTGTTCTTATTATCAGGCTTTTCCAAAAAATGAAATGGGCTCAAGACAAGATTCAAGCACAGGCCCGACACATAGAATGCAGCACCCTTTTGGCTACCATTATGGGATCCAAAAAAACTAATAGGTCCAAGGGAGAGATATGGCCCCGTCCACCACCAATTGTGTAGCACAAAAAAATAGTTTATCTATTATTCTAGATTTTTTTTAATTATATATCATTATCAGAAAATATTAAAAAAACTCAACAAAAATTAAAAAAAAAAGTTTAGATTAGGGTTACAAATTAGGGGTGACGTTTCGTGCTCATGAGGACACCCCTCTTCTCTTTCACAGAACGGCGGTGTTTTCTTCTCCGATGACATCTTCGCTTATCATCTCACTTCTGATTTGGCCTCGCCTCTTCTGATTCTAAACTCGCTTCTGTTGGAGCTAAATGCTCACCATCTTCCCCTCAATCGCTCGCAAATTCAAACGAACGCAAGCAAACTTGTAGGAACCATACACTAAAAGAAGAGCGATGAAGAAAGAAGAGTTGATTACCTACCGGAGACTGATCTGACACGTCTTCGATAGCAGTGACGGAAAATTAACGAATTAGGTATGTGTTTAATATTCAAATACTTCTCAGATTTTCGCTATTTTCCGACTTCTTCTTCACTTATGAATTCTCATTATTTGTGTGTTGCGGTTGATTTACGCCGTGATATTGTGCGTTTAGTGGTTGTTGATGTTTATGCAAAAAACCGTGTGAAGATGAAGCTTGAAGATGATGAAGGTTCTGTTATGAGGTTGCAGATGGAACCGTGGATTGTAGAAGTACATAACTAGTGATTGAAGATGGGAGAAGCACAAGTGTCGCTAGGTTGTTGCAGAGAGAACTCAGAGGAAGAGTGCAAAGAAAGTTGAGAGGTATCCTCATTAATGAATGGTGGAGAAGATGATTACTGAGTAGTGGAGATTTTCCGAAATTGCAGTGATTCTCTAAAGTGATGAAGAATGGTGAACTGATGAAGAAATTAGGGAGAATTCAAAAAGAGCGAAGAGAGAACTTTTGAGAATTTCTGAGAGCTTTTTCTGTGGTGAGTTTTTCTCTCTTTTTCCCTCTTGTAATGCACTTGAATTCACTTGTAATTACACATTGGAAATCTCAAAATGAATTGGTTCAAGAACATTGGATGAAACATTGTTTCCCTCCTTTAATTCAATTTCCAAATTTCATTCTTTCCTTCATATTCTTGCAAACAACTTTGAATAGAAACCATGACATGAAATTCGAACATTTCGTGAAGACAATGATCAGAAGTCGTCCTTGCCTTAATATTCTTGCATCCATTTGAATGAAACTATGAAACCAACGCATCTTGCCCCACAAAGAATATCATATGGATCACACAAGACCTCTTCCCTAGAATAACTTAACTGATCATTCTATTGGGAAATAAACCCTAACCCGACTTGGTGATTACAACACGAAGAGAGGGCATCTCAATCCATAACCCATAAGGACTTCCATGTCTGATGTAAAGTTTTCAGAATGAAGGCTTGTAAATTGCCTTGTATTGCATAGTGAAATTTTTTCGAAGTAAACCCTAATTTGTTTTCTCACTGAAATAACTTGAAAAGATGGTTTTATCTTTTGAAGAACCATGTTGATCCAAGCTTGCATGAAGATGAGAGCATAAAAGCACAAATAAACCCTAATTCCTCAACACCCTCAATCCCATGCCAAATTATTGACCAATGATGCATGACGTGCAAAATGACCTAACGGGGGCTACGTATATGAGAAGAATGCGAGATGCGTAAGCCAAATAAAAGTGAGAGGGTAGGACAAATTTGGGGTATTACAGTAGTAGCCTGAGGCAAGAAAGTAAGCACTCTTTATGTGATAGAAGCCAAAGTCAATAATGGGTGCGTTAATGCTCTCAGAGAAGATTCCTTAGTCAAGCTATGGCATAAATGGATCAGACATATGAGTGAGAAAGGACTTCAAATTCTAGCCAGAAGAGGTATTTTAGCAGATATGAAAGGATTGAAAATGTCTCTTAAGCCATGCACACATTGTTTGGCTGGAAAGCAACATAGAGCTTCATTTCAATATAAGGCCCGTGTAGAAGACCACATGTTTTGTATTTGGTACATTCTGATGTTTGTGGTCCAATGACCACTAATACTCTTGGATGTGTAAGGTATTTTGTTACCTTTATTGATGACCACTCCAGAAAGGTTTGGGTGTATGCCCTCAAGAAAAAAGACTAGGTATTTGTAGCATTCAAACAGTTTCACGCTAGCGTTGAGCGAGAAACTGGAAAGAATTAAAAATGTGTTCGTACTGACAATGAAGGAGAATTTATTGGAGATTTCAAATGTTACTGTATGAGTAATGGAATCCAGCATGAAATATTTATTCTGAAGACACCTCAACACATAGGAGTAGATGAGAGAATGAATAGAACTGTTGTTGAAAGAGTAAGAACAATGTTATCTAATACCAAGTTACCAAAGAGTTTTTGTGGTGTGGCTCTGATGACTGCAGTTGATTTAATCAACTTATCCCCTTCAGCTCCATTGAATGGTGATGTTCCAAATAGATTTTGGATAGGTAAATATGTATCCTACAATCACTTGAAGATGTTTGGTTGTAGAGAGTTTATTCATGTTCCAAAATATGAGAGATCAAAACTCGACTCAAAGTCGAAGGAGTGCATCTTCTTGGGATATGGAAATGAAGAGTTTGGGTATAGGTTATGGGATCATGTAGAGAAGAATATCATTAAAAGCAAATATGTTGTCTTCTTTGAAGACTAGAATATTGAAGATGTTCAAAAGGGAGTCAAGCCTGTTATTTCTAGAGAACATCAGATCAACTTGGATCCAATTCCTCCTCTAGATAATTACAGGGGAGATGAAATAGAAGATATTGGAGATGCAGAAAATGAACCTCCAATTAATAATGGTCCAAATGAATAAGTAACAAATGGTAATAAAAGAGACAGTGATAATGAAGATATGGTTGGAGACTATGAGGATGAAGAACAAGTTCCATAAGTAAGAAGGTCGTTTAGGATACCTAAACCGTAAACTAAATATCTTGCAACGGAATTTGTGTTACTCACCGACGAGGGAGAACCAGAGTCTTATGAAGAAGTTATGATGGATAACCATAAAGAAGAGTGGTTGAAAGCCATGCATGAAGAAATGTAATCCTTGCATGAGAACCTGACATATAAGTTGGTAGTTTTACCGGAAGGTAAAAGAGCAATAAAAAATAAATGGGTGTACAAGTTAAAACCAAGGAGAATAACTCACGACCTAGATACAAGGCTAGATTAGTTGTGAAAGGCTTTAGTCAAAAGAAAGGCATTGATTTTGAAGAAACTTTTCACCCGTGATCAAGATGTCATCTGTTCAGGTTGTGCTTTGTTTGGCTGCAAGTTTGGATCTAGATGTGGAACAAATAGATGTGAATACTTCATTTCTTCATGGTAATTTTGAAGAAGAAATTTACATGGAGTATCCAGAGGGATTCACAGTCAAAGGCAAAGAAACTTGGTATGTCAGCTGAAAAAGAGTTTATACGGGCTTAAGCATGAACCACATCAATGGTGCAAGAAGTTTGTTTCATTCATGATTGATCATGGATATCGAAGGACTAATTATGATCATTGTGTGTTTTTGAAGAGATTTGATGATGGTGAGTTCATCATATTACTCTTGTATGTTGATGATATGTTGATTTTAGGACAAAATAGTGAGAAGATCAGCAAGTTGAAGGCTGAAATGAAGAAGTATTTTGCTATGAAAGACTTGGGACCAGTAAAACATATTCTTGGTATGTCCATCCGCAATGGTCGGAAGGAACACAAGTTGTGGCTGTCACAAAATATATCGAGAAGGTGTTAGAGTGTTTTCACATGGAAATCGTAAAGCCAGTTGCTACTCCATTTGCTAGTCACTTTTGTCTTAGTTCAAAGCAGAGTCCGACAAGTGAAATAGAAAAGTGAGAGATGAACAAGGTTCCATATGCCTCAGTTGTTGGAAGCTTAATGTATGCAACGGTATGTACACAATCATATATAACACATGCAGTTGGTGTTGTTAGTATATTCTTGGCGAATCCAAGAAAGGAGCATTGGAATGTTGTAAAGTGGATCTTGTGATATCTCAGAGGAACTTCCAAAATGAGTTTGTGCTTTGTAAGTAGAAAACATGAGCTAATTGACTACACATATGCAGATACAGAGGGAGATATTGATTCTAGGAAATCAACTTCTGGATTCTTGATTACATTTTCGAGGGGAGTTGTATTATGGCAGTCGAAGCTACAAAAGTGTGTTGCTTTGTCTACCACAGAGACAGAGTTCATTGTAACAACAGAAGCTTGCAAGGAAATGTTATGGATGAAGCGGTTCTTGCATGAATTAGGACAAGAACAACAAAAGTATGTCGTGCATTGTGATAATCAGAGCGCCATCTAGTTGAGCAAGAATTCGAGCTTTCACTCGAGGTCAAAGAATATTGATGTGAGATATCACTGGATACTTGATATGTTGGATTCCAAGCAACTCCAGCTTGAGAAAATCCATACTGATGATAATTGCTCAGATATGATGACCAAGTCCTTACCCAGGGACAGGTACGTGTTCTACAAGAGAGCTACTGGATTGATGGATCCCTCCACCTAAATCGGAATGGGGAGACTAATGGGTTTTACTTTTTATATGGAGAGAGAGAAAGAAGGAGAAAAATTAACATTTATAGAAAATAGAATTGAAAGTATGCGAGTATTCCTTGGTGAACTTATGAAAGATAAATTTTCTTTTTACATTATAGAAATCAATTTGTTGCATGGTTTGGCTATATAAGTTTCTGTTGTTTCATTTCATCTCTATAAACATCATAAAAGTGAAAACCCTTTTGAGAAACAAATCCAAAAGAGAGGTTATCTACCATATTTGTTGGTGAGAGTTGTAATAATCAGTTTGTATTATTATTCATTTAAACAGAAGAATTTTTTGTATGTTCCATTGTTATTGTTATTATTATAGTGGGAAAAGTTTGATCCGTGGATAATTAATTATCTGCTTACCTTATATTAGGTGTTTAAGTGTCATCTTTCCCAACAGTATCTAGTCATAACAGAACAACAATATTTATAAGCTTGTTCATATGGGTATTTATACTAAAATAACAAAAAATCACAAAACAGATTAAATTTTAACATTCAGATTATTTCGTAATAGAGTTTAAGATGCCAAGTCAACTTTAGAAGACTAAGATAGTTTAAGAGAGGAGAATTATGAAGAGTTTTAAAATTATCTACTGAGATAAAATATAGCTTTATATAGTAGCTGCGCAGGACAACCTGTCCAAACTGACTTATAACTGAAATACCTAAATGAGCAACCAAATGTGTCGACTCAACACACTCTGTTATGTACAAAGTTGACCAGTTAATATATAATAACTTAGCTTATTTGTACTTTCTATACTCTAATATTTCATTCATATAGAGTTTTGAATCTACTTCATGAAGTCAATACATGACAGTTCTTTCAGCAAACATAAAAAGAACAACCTATAAGGCCCCCCTCCCCTACCTCCTTTTTTTATACATAAAATTATGATCAGGATTCAATCATCAATTGTGCTGGTAAAACAAAATGTCAGGTACTAAGTAATGCTATTCACCAATTCTCTCCTGCTTTGTAATATTTCAGCATAGAAAATCCATTTAGCACCCATGATTAGGAATAAAACATTAGTAGTGATAGTAGTAAGTCCATCCTTCGTATTTTGATTTAGAGTTGTTTCTAACTCCACGATATTATGTGTACCATTCAAATAGAGTTTTGAATCTTCTTACTAAGAAAGTGTCAACTTAGTGGTAAGGGTTGAATTTTATAAAATCAAGGGAGAGAATCCAATTTCTATATAAAACAATTGTAAAAGTAGTCATTAGCTATGAAGCCCGGACATCAAAACTGACACGTTGACACTGATAAAAATTTGAAAAATAATAATAAATTCAACATAATAAAGACACATATTTTTTCTGAGATGTCGGTGCTACAAATTCTTAGTTTCTATTTAATTAACAATAATTTTACCCTTCCCTAATTTTTTTCGAAAATAAACTAACAGAAGTCACATTCATCTTTATGTTAAAAAAAAGAAGTCACATTCATCTAATACAACAATTGAAAAACAAATTAACAAAACTAATCATCTGCGCAATAGTTTGTAAAACACTATCTACTAATACAGTATAAAATTAATAGTTGTGAAAACACCATCAACCTATAATCAAACTCTTATTGCTTATTACAACAAATAACACCATCAATATCAAAATCATAGGTTAAAATGGTGTTTTAAGAGATCAATATTCTGATATGTATATTTTTGCATTGAACGTGTTTCAAATGAATTTGATTTTTTTGATTTATATTGCATCCGAATTTCAAAATCCGAAAAGTGCAAAATGTCATTTTTTAATATTATAAAGTTTTGAGAAAAATACCAAAAGTGTTCTTAAAATTGACCTAAAAAAATCTGAATATATCAATCACGGATCAGTTTGAAACGAACGAGGTAGGTAGTTTGAAATAAGTTTTTTTAGAAAATTGAAAAATCGAGTTTTTTCGTAAAATCGAAAAATCAAGTTTTTTCAAAAAAAATCGAAAAAACGAGTTTTTTGGAAAATCGAAAAATTAACTATTTGGGGAAATTGAAAAAATGACTTTTTTTTTGGGAAAATTGAATAATCGAGCTTTTTTGAAAAATCGAGTTTTTTAGGGGAAAAAATGAGTTTTTTCGGAAAATTGATGAATGAAATTTTTTTGAAAATTCAAAAAATCAAATTTTCTCGGAAAATCGAGTTTTTTTCTTCAGAAAATCGAAAAATTGAAAATCGAGTTTTTTTTCTCTAAAACCGAGTTTTTTGAAAAATCAAAAAAATCGAATTTTTCCTAATAATTGAGTTTTTTTTACGGAAAATCGAAATATCGAGTTTTTTCGGAAAATCAAAAAGTCGAGTTTTTTAGGATAATCGAAAAATCGAGTTTTTTTTCTTCAGAAAATTGAGTTTTATATTTGAAAAAATAAAAAATCGAATATTTTTTGGAAAATCGAGTTTTTTTGGAAAATTAAAAAAAATGAGCTTTTTTTGGAAAATCGAAAAATCGAGTTTTTTGGAAAAATTCGGAAATATGTAGAAATTGAGTTTTTTTTGGAAAATCGAAGACTTTTTTCAAAATATCAAATTTGAGTTTTTTCGAAAATACAAAAAAAAACCCGAGTTTTTTCCGAAAATTAAAAAAAAAAGAGCTTTTTTGGGAAATCGAAAAATCGAGTTTTTTGAAAAAAACGAAAAAATTCGGAAATATGTAAAAATTGAGTTTTTTTAGAAAATCAAAAATTCGACTTTTTTCAAAAAATTAAATATTGAGTTTTTTCGAAAATATTAAAAAACCAAATTTATTCGAAAATATAAAGTATATTTTAAAAAAATAAATAAATTAATTTAAATTAATTTTTTAGATAGATTTTACTCTTAATGGATAGATTGAATTGAATATTTTTAAGAAAGTTTTAGTTAATCGTTAATGAATTATTTTAAACAGTATATTATTAATTCAATCTCTACCAATATCCAATCAATTCATTTAACCACCCCTAGAATGAGCAGTAAGTGTAAGTATGAGCAATGAATTCAGAAAAAGTGATTGTTTTGGGTGTAATTTTAGTTGAGAAATGTGGGTATTATAAAAATGAATCCTCAAATATAATATATTGCCATCACATACCTACCTACCCCTCTCTCAATATATTATCAAATCCAACGTTCCTCACAAGTCACAACAGTAACCAATTAGCTACAATGTCCGATGAATCTTCTGTTCATGTTGTCATGTTCCCAAGCGCGGGGATGGGTCATCTCACACCATTCTTAAGACTAGCTTCCTTACTTGTCAACAGCAACCATTGCAAACTCACTCTCATCACTCCTCTTCCCACTGTCTCTCATGCCGAATCGCACCTCCTCTCTCACTTCCACTCTTCTTTCCCTCAACTCAACCTTCTCCCCTTCCACCTTCCACCACCACACTCTCCTCCCATCTCCGTTGACCCTTTTTTCCACCGAGTCCAAACTCTCCGTCACTCATCTCACCTTCTCCCTCCTTTGATCTCTTCACTCTCACCACCAGTCTCTATCTTCATCTCCGATATCTTTCTTCTTACCCCTCTCGTTTCCATCACTCAAAAACTCTCTCTTCCTAACTACACCTTGTTCACTTCTTCAGCTGCCATGTTCTCTTTCTTCTCTCACTTCCCTACTCTTGCTCTTGCTCAATCAAAACCTGATGCTGATACTCAGATTTCATTTCCAGTTCCAGGTCTTCCGTTTTCACCTTTACCATTTTCATCTATCCCACCAATTCTTTTCCAAAATACCATATTTAGAAACCTTTTAATGGAAGATAGTCCTAACCTCACAAAACTACAAGGTGTTTTTCTCAACACGTTTGAATCACTTGAATCTCACTCACTAAAAGCTCTTAATGATGGACAAGTTCTCAAAAATATGCCTCCTGTTTACGCTGTTGGTCCTTTCATTCCTTTTGAGTTTGAGAAGAAAAATACATCAACAACATCGTTGATTAGTTGGCTTGATGATCAACCTATTGGATCTGTTGTTTATGTTTGCTTTGGAAGCAGAACTGCATTGAAAAGGGAACAAATGAGAGAGATCGGAAACGGGTTAATGAGGAGTGGATACAAATTTGTGTGGGTTGTTAAGGATAAGATTATTGACAAAGAAGAACAAGAAGTAGGGTTAGATGAAGTGTTAGGTGTTGAACTTGTGGAAGGAATGAAGGAGAAAGGGTTGGTGATTAAGGAATGGGTGGATCAAAGTGAGATTCTTAGTCACAAAAGTGTTGGAGGGTTTGTGAGTCATTGTGGATGGAACTCAATAATGGAAGCAGGTTTGAATGGTGTACCAATATTGGCATGGCCACAACACGGAGATCAGAAGATAAATGCAGGGTTGGTTGAGATTAGTGAGTGGGGGATTTGGAACAAGAGTTGGGGTTGGAGTGGGGAACATGTAGTGAAAGGAGATGAGATTGGAGATGCTATAAAACAGATTATGAAGAATCAAGTGTTGAAAGATAAAGCAATGAAGGTTAAAGAGGGAGCAATGAAGGCTACAAGTAATGGTGGAGATTGTGAAGTTACCATTCAGAAGCTAATTCAGAAATGGAAGAATAATGTTAACAATGTTTGAGGTTTTTTTATTCATGTTGTACTGTTCTTTCTTTCTTCCATGTTTTATTTTTTCAAGATTTAGTGTGTCTCAAAACTTTTAACAAAGAAATAAATAGTGTGGAAGTTGCAATATTAGTTGAAGCTATTAGATGAAATTACTTTGTTACTGTGATTGTTAGCTACCATTTGTTTTTTTGGAGTAGATAAGCAAGTTGTGTCTATTATTCAAAGGAGGTTAGGTAACCTTAATTTGTCTACCAACCAATCGAGACTATTCTTTTCTAATTCAAGCATCAAAATATGCATGAAGCATTCCCATAGGATCCCAAAATCTGTTTACCCTCTTATCTTCCTTTTCCATGTCAGTATACTAAACATAGTCAGTATACTAAACATAAATCAATCAACAAAAAAAATTCATTTTCTCTAATACATGAGAATTGTTTGAATTCGTGATTTCTGTGTCTAAATCAAACCACACTCATCTCTATTTATAGCTTGCAAATTACTCATAGAATTTGACAACATATAATTGTTTCTACAATTCTACCAGAACTATACAGTGCAGAAGCCTCAAAATAAACATAGAATCTCACTGTTACACGCTCATTCAAATTACTATTAGGATATGCACCGGTATGTTTTATCTTAAATTATCATATCTAAAGGTGAATAAAACAGGCTCAACCTGTATTGGAGCAGCTGCTCCATAAGTAACAACGCCTACTTGAAACTCTACAAAACAATAAAAATAAACAATAAGGCTTAATTTTAACAAAATACCTGCAACAATTGAATTAGTTATCTCATATTCTTCATTCATACTCGGGACTTCTAGGTCATTGTCAGAAGGTTTCAACCAATTTTGAGAATAAATAAAGGCCTCAACCATTTCGGGACTCAAGAAACTACGCTTGAAATAGATGTTGCCAACATATTCCGAACCAATATTGCTAAAACAGAATAACTGATGCAATTCTTCTCCCACCAATTAAGAATTGTGACAAAACCAAAACCAGTAACTATTTTATCCACATAGAAAACACAACAACTTACAACTAACTAACATCCAATTCCACGTATGACTTGTGTAGACATTTAAATCATGTATGCTTTTATTTACAATGATATAAGAAGTTATATATCTTGAATCTTATATCACAAAAATATCCAAATGAGTTTTAATATTTGTGTAGACCCACACACAACATCCAATTAAATACACATTCATTCGATATAAATTGAATACCTTGAGCCACTTCTTGCAAGCTCCCATCTCCAACTCTATGTAAGCTCCCATCTCCATCTTCATCTCCAATTCCAAGTAAGCTATCAGCTCTCTGTGAATTACCTTCTCCACGTTCTATCTACCAATACAAAAAAGATAACAGAGTTAAATTAAGACAATAGAGCAGGAGAAAGAAACTGA
This sequence comes from Vicia faba, assembly GCA_948472305.1. Taxonomy (NCBI): domain Eukaryota; kingdom Viridiplantae; phylum Streptophyta; class Magnoliopsida; order Fabales; family Fabaceae; genus Vicia; species Vicia faba. Next base: position 759,550,439 of record OX451741.1, on the reverse strand, counting down.
TTAATATAACTGAAAACTATATTTACAGTTTACTAGATACCATATCATACTTCTCAATTAATGGCCAATATTAAAATAATTAAGTGAAGTTGTTAATTACGAAATAATATGTTAAATAAATATAAGTGATGTGATGAAACTGAACTATATCAACATTATATATGTTGCTGATCTGTATGCGTTTTTGTGTCCATTTGTATATAATATCATGTGACCAAATGAGGCCATAATAAAACCAAGAACAAAAACAATTTTAGGGTTCAATTATTCATAAAATTATATAGCTCAATTCAGAAAAAGTTCTCGTAAGTTCGAGTTATTTAATTTTTAAGAAAAATGATTTTGAAATGTTTGTTTGTATACATGAAAATGAAATTACAGATTTTTACAGAGCCTCTTTCAATTATATATCCCAAGGATAAAATGAAATATTGGCCATTATGCCAAGTATTTATCCATTTTTATTAATCACGTGTGCGTCTTTTGATATGATTTATGTATTACCTATTTACTTTCTTGTCTTATCGTTAAATGTATGTTGTGTTTCCGGCTTTACGGTATACATCATAAATCTCTTTATTACAATGAGCTTATATAAAAAAGGGTTAAACGAAAAAACAAATATAGCATAAATCTCAAGAAACATAGAGTGTATGGTAACAAGGAGTGTATAAAAAGAGGATTAATCGTGTTCAGTTGTAC